>OY540826.1:10741062-13241062 GCA_961205895.1 Mythimna pallens | reverse complement strand
TGCACCGAACAAATATTTGTATGCCTTGCAGATAGTTGTCCCAGATTTGGGTGTTTTGTATTATGTACGTTTACATATTTGTAAACGCACTCGATGCAGGAGTAATTCCTTGTGTAGTGCAAAGATTTCTATTTATTTCAATTAAAATTTTTATCTCTATTTTAAACTTTTAACAGTTTTCTTAGCCCGAAAAGAAAATCATGTATGTTGAATTAATATGAAATTAAAAACCTACGCACCGCAGAAATCTAGAAACATCTAAAAATACGCACTATGTCTGCATTCCAAGTAACGTGACTAAACACTAAACAGAAATATGTGCGCTAGTAAAATTCGTCACGATTTGTTGACACAACACACGAAATTGTTGGCAGCCGTACTAAAATTTTTGATGAAACTGGAATTTCGATTTGACGTTTTGAAACACAGGAAAGAAACAGCAGTTTCTAACTCAAGCTTTATATCACACAAGCTGCAGGAAATTGACCCAATGGAACCTACTGCCGGGATAAAGTATCCTACAATGCGTTCCAAATAAGAATAGGATCGATTACCATGTTGTGACGTCACGTCATACTGTCAAATCGAAGAATTATTATGGTGAGCAAAACAATAAATTTTTAAAATTTAATTTATTTACAAACTATGAACGCAAAAAGTTTAATCAGAATCCAGTTCTTCAATTTTGCTCATCTCTGAGTTCTTCAATTTTGTCCAATTTCTTGCGATTTGACAGTGTGACATGACGTCACAACATGGCAATCGGTCCTATTCATATTTGGAACGCATTGTATGTGCTATTCCAAGACATTTTCTTTCCGTATGCCTAATTTCATCCAAATCCGTTAAGCCGTTCGAGCGTGAAGAAGTAACAAACATACACCTTTATAATATTAGTGTGATTTGACTTAAAAACTAAGTTTTCTATTCCGAAACCGTTGCACAAGTCCAAAAGCTGATTATCGAATTAAGTCGCAGCGCATTATCAGAGAAATTCACCTGAGACATTGATTGCCACCACCGGACCGCTCGCTCCCGAATGTTGCCAACTCCTAATAAGATTAGATCCAAACTATTCCCGATGAGCACCTCTCACTACTTATACTATTAATTTTATTTGCGTACATTTTAAGCTTTTATTTCAAAACTTTTCCCATTACAAGGCTTGTTGAAGATTTACACAGTTTTGTAGAAAGGTACGTAAATAATTAATTTATGTAAACTGTTGTTACTTGAACAACTAGCCGTGGGTGTCGTGTCGCAATCAATATCGATTGCTACGAGTACTTATTAATTTTGCTTTTGTCGACTCGATTTTAATGCACGCCACCCTTATTGTGGTGTCATTGGATTACAAAGGGTGCCAACTTTTATTGATTTGAGTACAGCCAGGCAAAATATTATGATAGTTAGTCGAAGCTTCAAGATTTATTGATTACTCACACCACTAAATGAAAACTCCGGTAAGTTTAAAAACCAGTTTTTTTTAATGACGAAAAACTTATTTTATTTAGGAAATATATCAAAATTCCAACAATGCGTATTCAAAGGTCTGTTTTTCTCAAGCGTGTTATTATTAAACGCGTGTTTTTTTTTTTTTTTTTCGGTGGGAAAATCATCTTATGACATCCCCCGCCCTTGGGTGGGGCGGGAGATAGTGTCAGACTTTTACTGACTAAAAACGCACTCCTGTTCCTTCGTTGCCTTCGTCCCAGGACCCCGGGTTTCGTTTTCACACTACCCATGGCCCCAGTAGGCTTCGACCCTGCTGGGCCCCTACGATTTGCTGACATCTCCCTGAGGCGCGCGTGGAACAATACGCGCCGTCGACGACTTGGACTCGGTCCGGACGGTTACCGGACGGTCGGACGGCGGGCTACCCATTGCTCGCCGTCCGCAAGCCCGCGCCTACGGTGGCCGGAAATCGGGATCGGAATCCCGGCGGCGATTTGGGCGTGAGGACCGTTGCCTCACGCGATCGGCCGCCTCCTTTGCTAGCATTACTGCTTCGCAGAAGGAAGCGACCGCCTGCCACTCCTCCTCGCTACGGACCATGGCCTGTACCAAGGCCCGACGCGAGAGATCGCCGCCGCCGATCGCCCCCACGAGGACACGGCGTTGCTCTGCCCAAGCGGGGCACACCTCCACCGTATGCTCCACCGTGTCCTCCGGGCGGTCCACACAGTGGCGACACCCGGGCGTCGCTTCCGCACGAATCCGGTGCAGGAACTTCCCGAACTTACCGTGTTCGGTGAGAACCTGCGTCATACGGTAGGTGAGGACGCCGTGAGGTCTTTCCAACCACGCCTCAAAGAGGGGACTTACCGCCATAATTGTGGCGTGCCCAATTATTAAACGCGTGTTAAGTTCTTACAGTCCAAAATTCAAAATAAAATTCAAAGCATTTATTTCAAATAAACCATTTACAGGCACTTTTGAAATGTCAAGAAGTCAGTCTGTCAGAAAAAAAATGATGCTAATTGCACATTCCAAAGCGTAGATCTCTATGGAGAAGAATGTGCAAGAAACTCCATGGACACTCTTTTCAATCGTGTTTTGCAATTACAAATATCTCTGTTACATGTTTCTTGTCGCTATCATGTGAGAACAATGTCAATAAAGTAAAAATAAAAACTAAATATAGATATTAAAATAGCAACTGGCAGCTAAGAGTTGACCAGTCTCAACTGACAGCGCCCGTTCACGGACCTGACGCGAATATTAGCACCACTCAGCTCAACCATTATAAAGGGAACCGAATGATCCAACACACGCGCCACCATCAGTGAGACATTTGAGTGAGCATGACAAACTCTCAACTGCCATGCTCATTTATGTCAAACAAGTCCAATAATAACCTAAAAACCATAAAATAGCTCCAAGGTACTCACATTTACAAACTTTGAAAACAAATGCTTCTACATTATACAATACTAAATACAATAATAATTAACAACCATAATATTTTACAGATTAAAAAAAAAAAACATTAAAGAATAATAATAATAATAGTTTCAAAACTAATCAATTTGTACACCCCGGTGGTAGTGGAGCTGGTCCATCCTAAGGTTGTCTGGTAGATATCGCTGTTAGCGATAAGATCGCCATTGTACCCATAGATTAAGTTAGTTCTAAAGTTTTTGTTACTATTGTGGTGCACAATAAAGTTTTATTTTATTTTATTCTATTATTTTATTTCTTTATTGACTGTTAGAACCCTGAAAAATATTTTTTTTATTTATTTACTCCAGTCTTACAGCGGGAGTAATCAACTTTTTTTATTTTTATTTTGAAAACGGTTGGCAGTATTGTTACGTGAGTGTTCTCCGTGTAAGTATACGATACGAAAACGTCATAAACTCCAAACGCACATTTTCTGTATTACTGGAGTCTTCATCTAGAGAAGCGTACTGTTTAATGACATTAGTCATTTTAAAAGTGATAATACTATTTCCACATACGCATCTTATAAAACATCAAAAGCTAGTGCACGACATATTGATTTTATTGTTAATAAATATAGCCTTAGTCACTCGGACAATAATAACTAATCGATCGCCGCCTCTTTCTTCAGCATTTGTACAGTAGTTTAACCTGGTGGAACATACGTACATACAGAGACTACTAAACTCATAACCCCTGTTTTTAGTTTTACCGTCATCATCATCATCATCATTTCAGTCGAAAGACGTCCACTGTTGGACATAGGCCTCCCCCAAGCGTCGCCACAACGACCGATCTTATGCTTCTCGCATCCACCGCACTCCCGCGACCCTCACCAGGTCGTCGGTCCACCTTGTGGGAGGCCTTCCAACGCTGCGTCTTCCAGTGCGCGGTCGCCACTCTAGAACCTTTCGGTCCCATCGACCATCCGTTCCACGAGCAATGTGCCCTGCCCACTGCGACTTTAGTTTGGCGATTCTTCGGGCTATGTCGGCGACCTTGGTTCGCCTGCGGATATCTTCATTCTTTATGTGATCACGCAAGGAAACTCCGAGCATAGCCCTTTCAATTGCCCTTTGAGTGACTGTAAGCCTTCTGATGAGGCCCATTGTAAGCGACCATGTTTCAGAGCCATAGAGCCAGGTTTTACCGTAGTCGGTTGAAAAGAAATCTTGTTTAAAACATATTTTTCATTGCGTGCGCTTTGTATTTAAATAGCAATGGTAATATTGCTTTTTTTATCTTACAAATCTGACATTGAAAAATGGATATTTTTCGTTGTGATCTTTTGACCGAATAGGTGCGATCGATCATTTATTGACGTGATTGTGAGACGATACAGGGGATGGTTGCCAGATTCTATCTTCAACATTTTTAATATTAAACCGTCATGTATTTTCCCTAAGGATTAGGGAGGTCCTCCTTAATCCTTATCTGTATGACCTTGCGGAAGACAGACAGATGGAATTCCCTCTAACTAAAAAATAAACTCTTTGTAGGGTTCCGTACCACAAAAGGAAAAAACGGATCCCTTATAGGATCAATATGTTGTCTGTCTGTCTGTTTGTCAAGACCCTTTATCTCGGGAACTCGTGAAGGTATCGAGTTGAAATTAAAACCATTATACTCAAGTCTGCGGCCCCTTTAAGCTGTGAAAAAAGCAATCTTTTAGAAGTCTGAAATTTGACATGAAGCAAAGTCTCATAGCACAAGTATAGGAAAAAATCTAAAAACTGTAAATTTGTAGTTACGTCACAAAACAAAACTTTTTTGCGATTCGGAAAAATCTTCGCATCTCAATTCGGGAATTGAACTGTTTTCATAGTTAAGTTTATACGGAACCCTCAGTGCGCGAGTCCGACTCGCACTTGCTTGGTTTTTTTAAGTATCCAAATGAACCCATAACTAAAGCTTAAAAAAAGCTTTAAGACACGTAGAAATTATGAAGGGGAGCAAAATATCCTCCATTAGCCTTTGACTGGCCTGCTGGGCTAGTGGTTAGTGACCCTGACTGCTATGCCGGAGGTTGTGGGTTCGATTCCCACCCAGAACAAATGTTTGTGTGATGAGCACGATCATTTGTTCTGTCTCTGGGTGTAATTTATTTATAATATGTATGTATTTAGAAATATTTAAGTATCAAATCTAGTACTCATAAAGCAAGCTCTGCATAGCTTGGGACTCGAGGCGTTGTGAGATAGTTGCGTCAATATTATTATTATTATTATAGCCTAAAAAGGCCTCCCTCCATTTCTCCCATTAGGACAGGATAGTATAACAAAAAAAATCTTCATTTTTATTGCACAATTTTCCTGAGCTTCCTCTCTCAAAGAGCTCGGTTTTAGTTTATTTTTCCGTTTTTGGAAACCATCAAATAACCCCTCCCTCCCCTCCCGCTAGGTGGAGCGGCAGGAAGTTATAGACTTTTACTGACGTAAACTCACGCACACACTCAACTGTTTCTACAGTTGCCATTGCGTTCCAGAGCAACAGCAACCCTACCAAGCCTGGTATTACTGGATTCAAAACGTAAAAACACAGTACAATATCTGTTTTTATCGAAGCTAGAACAAGCTGCCAACTCTAAAACTAATTTCTCTTTGTGGATCCCTCGATTATCGCGCTTTGCATGTCCGCCCGTTCAAAGAGCTTTAAAAGCCTAGTTAAGAAAACTTTCCCCTCGACTCGACGTCAACGTTTTTAATAAGACTCGTGAAATCTTTACTGACTTCTTTAAACTCCGTCTGAATTTATTTATCCTTGTTTTATACTGCAGCCTTTATCCTGTAATAAGCTTTATAGCAGAGGGAACGTTGAGTACTGCGGGATTGTTCCTAAGAGTTGAAATACAAAGGATCACTGAAGGAATACAAGTGGGTTAGTAAAATTCTGACACCCCCTTGCAGTCCACCCAGAGCAGGAGAATTTATAAGTTAAATTAATTCACAACTCAAAAAAAAACTGGGCAAGTACGAGTCGGACTCGCGCTCTGATGGTTCCGTACAAACTTACATATGTAAACAGTTCAATTCCCGAATCGAGCTTCGAAGGTTTTTCTGAAGCACATTTTTTTTGTTGTGACGTAACAACAAATTTACAGTTTTCAGATTTATTCCTATACTTGTGCTGTAAGACGTTGCTTTATGCAAAATTTCAGGATTCTGGGTCAACGGAAAGTACCCTATAAATTTTGATTTCCTCGGGAGTGTCGAAATGTACGTTTTTCGAGACATAAACGGCCGTATCTTTTTTTTTGTTAACTTAACGATTTTTTCACGGCTTCAATAGACCGCAAACTTGAGTATATGGTTTTAATTTCAACTGAATACCTCCACGCGATAAAGGGTCTTGACAGACAACAAAGTGATCCTATAAGGGTACCGTTAACTCCTTTTGAGATACGGAACCCTAAAAAAAGGAGAAAAGTTGAGATTTATCTACAATATTTTTGTTTCATTGCCTTGATAAAACTTTTGATGGTAAAACAATAGAATAGAACACTCCTTATTACATACGAGTACACCTAAATAAAAATCCCAATTTCATTTTACTATAATTTACGGGAATCAAAACCAAACAAACAAAATCATTAAATTCGCTTGTTTGGCATCTTCGTTTGTCAAACAACCCTGAAAGGGTTTGTTTTAGTGACTCAACATAAAACCATTATACAGTTCCCGGAACCAATTAATACTATCGACTTCCCCTGTTTAAACTGAGGAAGCTGTTTTACGACTACAAACTGTTACTAGCTGGCTGTTTAAAACTAAATCGGGTTAAACCTTAAAATGGGGAAGCGCCAACAAGCGTTAAAATCTCATCAGTAAGGCTCACAATCAGGCTTCACTCAGCGGCTTGAGTGGCGGCGGTTCTACTGACAAGAAGCTAAATGTCAGGCGGTTTCTTGCGCAGGACTAGGGGGCATGGGGAACCGTCATCGCACCACCCTTAACCCACTTTCGTGTTGACAGCAGGTCAATGCCGGTTATCAGTACCGCTGCAAGACGATCGCCTTTTGTTCAGACTTCCCGCCGACGCGTCCAAGTCAATCACGATAATGTAATATCGATTGAAGCCGTCTGCACCCGATCGGTACTTTGTTAACCACAGAGCGGCTTGCATACGTACGTACTTGTTGTGTAGCGACGAGTCGTGGTCGTCTTACACGTTGGCAGGGGAGTTGGGTTGCAATTTGTGTGTTGTCTGGCCTGGCCTACATTGGCGGTAAAACGGCCTCAAAACTAGAAGAGCCTAACATACAAGCAGCTTCATATTAACAACTCTATATATCGTTATATCGCAATTTGTGAAAAATTCCAATGAGATATTTAAGTCACAAACCACGTTCCACATTCAAGTACTGACATAGTCTACCAGATCGTTCGATAGAGTTACCGTGACCCTGGAACGCAAAAGGGTTGTTTTTAGTCAGTAAAAAACTGACACTCAATCTTGATCTATCAGGGTAAAGCGAGATTGAGTGTCAGACTGTAACTGAACGCCACTAAAGCGGGAAAACTTATCCGATGATTGTCCACCTTCAAAAAAAAAAAGAAAAGAAAATGTACTGAAATAGTTATCTTATAAAGAGAAACTCGTTATTAAAAAACACTGCGCTTTAAATAACTTTTACGTGATGGTAGAAGTTCTCTGTACCTACGCTACGCAGTTTATAATTGCAAAAGTTGAGCCGACGGCAATGCTGCATTCTCTTTTAAAATTTTCTCATAGCAAAGATGCTTTTACGCATTATTGTAGAGGATTAACAAGTCGTTAGCGTCAAGTTCTGTTAAGAGGGCTACAGCTAATCGCGAATTTTATAATGTGCAAAAATATATGATCCCCTGCAGTAAACAGGCCATGGGGAATCCGAAAGGAAAACCCAGGGTTCTGGAACGCACGGCAAAGAAGGAACGTAAAAGTGGCTTTTAGTCAGTAAAAGTCTGACACGGGCTTTCGCCCCGCCCTAGAGCGGGTGAAGTCATTGCATAATTTTCCACCTTAAAAAAACTGCAATAAACAGACGGAAAATGCTAGATGGAGATGGTGTGTGTAATTTAGTACGATAAAAAAAAATACGAATATGCCTTAAAAAAATACTGATTAAAAATCTGACTTATATATGTCGTGGCCAGATCATTTAAACGTGAACATTTGATGATATGTCGTTCCTCGTTTGGCCATATAATTGATGTAGGATTTCAATGATAGTAAAAAGTCTAAAAAAAATTGGCCAAACGAGGATTGAAATATCGTCAAACTTTAACGTTTAAAACGTTCTGGCCAGTTTTAGTTGGCCATTTCATGAAGTGATCAATTTCTATGATCTGACCACGACATATACATACAATCATTCCGATTGTTTGTCAGATTATTTTACAAGCAACATTTTACCATTAGTGTTTGAACATACGATATAACAAAAAAAATAAAATCACTTAACTAATTAAAATTACGCAATAACTCCTATCTAAAATATGGCGTCAAAAAATTCCTCCGCATCGCTGTCGACTGGAAGTGTGCCCAAAAGACTGGCGGCATTGCCACGTTGTATGGCAATGCTTAATCTCTGTAAGGTAGGTAGGGTAGAAGCCAGCCCTTTGGTCACGCGAAGTGTCAAAGTGTTATAGTGTTTTAATTTTATAATCAAAACTGTAGATTTTAGTAAATCGCTAAAATGCTACATATTTTACCAGCATATGTCTTTACGCATGATCTTTTAAATGCAGTCCAAGAGTGACTGCGCTTTAGGTCCTGTAGTCCTCTTAAAGGTGGTGTATGAAACTGCAACGTATAGAAATATCTGTTACAAAGTTTGCAGGCATGTTCCTACTCTCACGTAATGAGCGTGTATGTAGCTGAGTAAAGGTAGTTATCATAGTTAGTTGGTTGTGGATGTTAGACGTAGAAGTTCAGACGTCACAGGTTACTACGAGTACCTTACTTACAAGAAATTCCGCCTCTGCACCTTTATGTTGCAAAAACCAATCTTCGTAGCCTTTTACCACCTATTTTAGAGCTCGATTCCAGTCTAATTCCCAGTCACAGAAAAATCTCTGTATGTTTAGATAGTTACCCATCCACAGGTCGACTTCGGCAAGCGTTACTTAACCTAGAACATTGACCCTAACTTGAAGTCACAACCGCACATATTATTATTTTAGCCACGAGGTCCTCCACCTTTATGGTGCAAGATAAATATAGACATAACCTAAAGAAAAAATAAAAAAACTGTGCAAGTGCGATTCGTACTCGCGCACTAAGGATTCCGTACAAACTTACCTATGAAAACAGTTCAATTCCCAAATTGAATTACGAAGATTTTTCCGAATCGCAAAAAATTTTTTTTTTGTTACGTAACTACAAATATACAGTTTTCAGATTTATTCCTATGCTTGTGTTATGAGATCTTGTTTCATGCCAAATTTCAGGATTCTAGGTCAACGGGAAGTACTCTGATAAACGGCCGTATCCGTTTTTTCAGTTAACTCAGAAGTTTGATTTTTTCACAGCTTACAGGGACCTGCAGACTTTAGTATATGGTTTTAATTTCAGCTCGATACCTCCACGCGATGCTGAGATAAAGGGTCTTGACAGGCAGACAGACAGACAGGCGGACGGACAACAAAGTGATCCTATAAGGGTTCCGTGTTTTCCTTTTGAGGTACGGTACCCTAAAAAAGGGTGACTGGTAAAAAATGCCTATGGCATTAAGTCCACCACTGTATCTTTATGTGCCGTATCACTTAATGTGCAGTATTAAATAAATAAATACCTATCATCACACACAACATACCAAAGGTAGAGTTTGATATATTTACCGACATTCCGCAACTCAAACAAAACACCCTATCGGAAAACCTCCCATTAGCCTCACCGGAGAAAGAAATAAACACACCTCATAACATAAATTATGTGCTCAAAGTAAATGAGCTGCGAAATCTTAGCACATTTACCTTTCATTCATAAGCTGTCACGGCTAAATGAAGCAATTACTATAACGATCTAATATGAGGTATTGACCCAATATACTTCTATATTGGCTCACATTGTCGGAATCCCCCATCGGTCCGCGTACTATGCAATTTCCTACTTCAAACGTTAGAAGCTATTACATGAAAGCAATCTATTAAATTTCGTTCCGGCTCGGGGCTGCAGGTTATTTGAAACTATGAATTGCGAATTAAGGGAATACATATTCATTGCAGTTTAAATAGGTTGATACTATTGCAGGTATTTGTTTATTCAATATGAATAATGTTATAAAGGTGAAAGTTGGTGTTTATTGAAAATAATAGCATCATCTCATTACTTCACGTATATTTAGAAGCGACTAAGAACTCGCCAGAGAATGGGCAGCAATCTTTGGTTACCAAGCTTGGTGGTTATGCCAAATAAGTACCTAATATTATATTTATAAGTACAACTTATACAATTGCCCCTAGTCCACGGCACCCTATTTACAAGCGAGGCTAAGGGTGCGAAGAATCTCTGGTTGAGATCCGACTACCCCAACAAAAACCGACAACTGAACCTGACATTATTTTAACATGCGTACACTCCGAACCAAGTGGTGGGGGGGACAATTTGGACTTTGATATTAGAACCACCGAGAATAGCTGCACTAGCCAGTTTTGCGGAAAAGGCGGACTTCTATATGAGGAACTTCTTCTTTAGAAAGCGCGAGCACAGGAAATGTACCTTGGCAGAGCCCCGATGGTAAAATGAGATTGACATCATCATGTCGGCGAAGAAGCAAATATACCATTTAACGTTTGCTTCTTCATCACAGAAACATAATAATAATAATCAACGTGGTTAATATCTGTTAACTCTTCCTGCAACGGGGAATGAGGCATGGAGATATCATTTCTCCAAAATTATTCTGAGCCGCAATGTAGGATGCCTTCAAGGTTTTGAACTGGAGAGAGCCAGGCATTAACGTCAATGACGAGTGTATATGAGTCATGGTGAATGAGGATCGCAATGAAATGCTCGAAGACCTCAGAAGAGCTTTCGAAAGTGTGAACTTTAAAACGAACATGTAAAAAACCAAGGTAAACCCTCCCATGTGCACCCAATCAAGATCGATGATTCTACACTCGAAGTTGTAGACGACTACAATTACCTGGGACAAACGGTAAGCCTAACTTCGACAAAGACGTCAACCGTCGAATCCGACTACGATTCCGCGTGGTATTTTCTCGTTTCAGGTGCTCTTGTACCTCAAGATGAAAGTGTAGATATAAACAGTGCGTGTTGCCAGTGATGACATATGGCACTAAAACGTAGTCACTCACAATGGACTTTTTCACCCAAAGGGCAATGGACAGGGTTATGCTTGGAGTTTCCTTGCGTGATCGAATCAAGAATGAAGAGGAGAACCGTGGCTATTGGCATAGTCCGAAAAATCGTAAAACTTAAAATATGTTTTAAACAAGATTTCTTTTCAACCGACTACGGTAAAACCTGGCTCTATGGCTCTGAAACATGGTCGCTTACAATCGGCCTTATCAGAAAGCTTACAGTCACTCAAAGGGTAATTGAAAGGGCTATGCTCGGAGTTTCCTTGCGTGATCACATAAAGAATGAAGATATCCGCAGGCGAACCAAGGCCGCCTGAAGAATCGCCAAACTAAAGTGACCGTGGACAAGGCATATTGCTCGCAGAACACATGGCCAATGTGGCCGAAAGGTTCTGTAGTGGTGACCGCGTACCGGAAGACGCAACGTTTGAAGGCTTCCCACAAGGTGGACCAATGACCTGGTGAGAGTCTCAAGAATACAATGGATACGAGACGCACAGGACCGATCGTTGTAGCGACACTTGGCGAGGGCTATTTCCAGCAGTGAACATTTTTCAAATGAAATGATGATGAAATTTTGCGAGTACGTAGTTTATATACGTATGTGTGTGTATATTTATTACTCCTTTACGCTCAAACGGCGGAGCGGATTTACATAAAATATAGGATTGACACACGAGTTGGTCATGTCCTGGAATAGGATAGGATATTTTTATCCCAGGAGTACGTTCTCTTGATATAACGATCTTCTTTCACTCTATATTCGCATGATTAATCTTATGAATCTACTTACTATGGTATTCCATTAATTGCTAGGATTCTATCTCATTATGTAGATACTTTTAAATTTTCTGGTGTTAGGTACCTATATACATTTAAAGATTCAAACTAAAAATTCATTTAAAACCTAGTGACTTCCTACTACTCCAAAAGAAATAAACCTTCCTTACTTCGCCCTCAATTAACTAACTTTCTTAAATTCAGTCTGCAATCAAATCTTCAGTTCAAACAAAATGTAAAAGAAAGGTTAGGGAAACAGACACTCTCAAGGATAGAGTCATTTCCCTACATATTTAAATTAGGACAGACTAGTTTTTACAGCGAATAATGGTATGTAAGCATTTGGAAGCCGATGCCGAAGTCGTGAAGTGGTGGTAGTGGGTGCAGATTCAGCGGGACGAGCCGGCGAGGTGGCAGCGTGCCAGCCCCCGCTCCGCCAATCATAGCGCACTCCACCGCGGCTTGATAACGACCCGCCGTGTTTACTACAAGCCTACACATAAATCATCGGTTCAGCTCACTTTTCCTGGATTTTTATGGACTGTATATGAAATATTAAGCGTCTTGATGCTTAATATCTTCAAACATTTTGACCGTTCCAGGGTGACCCAGGGTACCTTGAGTGGATCGGTTAGTTTCTTGGGGCAACATGATGGTAGTGGATGGTGGTGGTTGAATTTGGTACTCATCAGAGAACTCACCATAGGAAAGACAATTATAATAATTAAATTAAACAGGCCAGCCATTTGGCGTTCTTAGGCTATCATGCCTAAGTCGATAAACTAAAACCCTAATAGGATCACTTTGTTGTCCGTTTGTCTGTCTATCAAGACCTTTTTCCCAGGAACACGTGGAGGTATAAAGCTGAAAATAGTCAGGTCTGCTACCTCAAGCAGTAATCTAAAGTTACGGGCGTTTATACTCCGTGGAGGCGCATATTTTGACACTCGCTTGGAAATCAAAACCTATAGGGTACTTCCCGTTGACCTAGAATCCTGAAATTTGGCATGGAGCAAGGTCTCATAGCACAAGTAAAGGGAAAAGTCTGAAAACTGTGTAGTTACGTCACGTACCCACGTACCCGCGATTCGGAATAATCTTCAAGATTCGAATCGGGAATTGAACTATTTACATAGATAAATTTGTACGAAACCCTCGGTTTTGCGAGTCCGACTAGCATTTTACCAGCTATTTTAGATCTTGTATCTAACCGCTCAACTATACTCAAGTGATCAACAATCAACATGATTATTAAATCAAACCGGGTGCAAATCAGTGTAACCTCTGACGTCACTTATGACCTTGTCATTCGGCCATTACGGCATTCTGCTTCAATTGTTAAACCAACAATACCCGAGAGCAAAAATTGTAATGGAATTTATTAAGTAAGTGGTACCTCCGGCCGTAATGCGCGTCCATCGAGATTTGTTTATTGTTCTATCAGTATTACAGCTAGCAATGATTGTTGTTTGAATAACAAAATTCTGCTTACGAAATGAACTTTATTCTCTAATGAACAATACGTTCTTTAATACTATCCCTTTACCAAACAAAGGCCTTTAATAAAGTTAGATTTTGAAGCTCACAACCACAACTACGGCGTATAGCTAAGGTGTGGAATTCCCTGCCGGAGTCTGTGTTTTCTGATAGCTACAACCTAGGGGTATTTAAATCAAAAGTGAATAGGTTACTTCTAGGCAAGCGTGCTCCATCGTCGATCACATCATCGCTTACCATCAGGTGAAATAGTGGGCCTAAGCCTAACAGTAATTAATAAAAAACTAAAAGTTGTCTATGGTTTTACGGAACATTAACGAGTGCCAACATTGCCAGTTAATATTTTTATTAGGCAATCGTATCATGAATAAATTCGGTATCATTTGCATAGCAAAGCGGGAATAACTATAGTGTGGTATTGAAATGTGCATTTGATAAGTTAGCATCTGAAAATAATGCCCGAGTCGCTTCGATATGGAGTTATGGCGACCAGCCAAAACTACGACGGACTTAATGTGGTGTGAACTTTTTACGGTGCCAAATGAACTCCAGGAATATTGCCAATGGCATCAATGCTAGGCTTTATTGTAAGACCATGTAAACTTAGATGTTAAAAACTATAGCGACCGGCCCCAGTTTCACACGGGTACTGTTACGAATCTTTGAAATGCTCGGCTTTTTCTCTCCCATAGAAATCAGCTTTTTCTTTTCCCATAAATCAGTCTTTCTATTGGTGGTAACCGCAAAAAAACCGTTCAGTACTTTTTGAGGTTATTGCGAACAGACAGATAGACGCGGTAAGGGAACTTTGTTTTATAATATATAAGAAAGGATAACTTTCAAAAGGTTACATTAAAGCTTGCCTTATTATATTTTCGATTGCATTCTATTTTCATTAATCCCTTCTAATTTGTCCATGCCGTGACACAATTCCAACATAACTACGAGAAGTTAATAAATAAACAGCGGACTAATTTAATAATCGTAGCCTATTTACCATTGATATCAAAGAGTTAAACTAACCTTACGTGACACGCATAAATTTACACGATTAAATAATTATAATTCTCGTATATTACCTTTGAGAGTAGGCATAAGACCGTGAATCAAAAGCAGTGTAAAAATAATTTTCTATATAAAATCACTCTTTCACACTATACAGTGTTATAGAGTAATTTTATTTTATAGTTAACTATAGTAGTGTGACGAACCTTTTCGCACGAGTGTGGATAAGAAAATTAAAATACACTTATGTAACTGCTATTGCAATGGGTTGATCAAACGTTTTGTTATTTGTGTAGTTACCATACCTTCCGAAAGTCTGGAAAATCAATATGGGCACAGTAAGACCATAACTTACCGGTACGGCGTTACTGTGCCACATACCTACCGTTATTAACTACTACTACTACTACTCAACCTATGTACCAAGAGTACAACAGGTATAAAAAATCACAAAAAGGGCTGAGGCCTTCAAGGCTTCAAGACTTCAAGGCAAGGGATTTTATTTTTCATCAAAGAACGCTCCGAGCTCAGAACGAGAGACTTTATATACAACTAAATTTTTACCGCTACTTCTTCCGCGTAAAAATTTTAGTTATTGCGGACTTGAAGTCGAATTCAAAGCCAGATAAAAAGTAGCCTTATATCTTTCCTTGGGGTTCAAACTTACGCCGTAAAAAATTTCATAATCGGTTTAGTAGTTTAACCGTGAAAGCGAAACAGATAGAGTTACATTCAAATTTATAATATTACTAAGAATACACAAGGGGGTCATGAAACAGTGAATAATCACTAACACAGCGATTCAGTGGACAATCAAAAATGTAGAAAACCATCTGTCGCTGAGGTAGACAAAACAACCCATACATACATTATGAATTACGATTTCAGCGAGGATTTTGTATTGAAAACAAAATTGAATCCAAGCTGTACTAGTACATTTCTACCATCTCAGAACATTTCTATATTGTATAAATAATAATAGTGTTGTTAGTGAAGAACCTCTGGGACCTGCTCGCCTCCATCGGCATCGCGAGGAATCATGGCTGAATAAGTAAAGCGGAGAAGGCTTCAGCAGCAGATCTCGAAACATAATACTGTTTCGTAACAGACGTACTCTCTACACCGCAAATAACTTCACATTATTTAGGTATGCCATTATATAGTAGTGTGTTTCCTCTACTTATGTTATTGGAGTAACAATTGTTTGTATGTATCATAGTTAAATAGATTCACCAAGATTTGAAAAGGTCATTGGATATCAAGGAAACGATCAGTGTTTTCAGTATAATTGACAGCTGTTAAGCTTTAGGAATTTGATGTAGGGTCATTCTACTAATACATAAGCAGCCTTATTAAAGTTCCCACTATTGGGACTTAGGCATCCTCGCTAGGCTGAACGGGCCTTAATTCTTCATGCGGGCCCAGTGCGATTGGGTGGATGTCACATGTCTTCGAATTTTTAGTTCTTGGATATGCTGGTTTCCTCGCGATGTCTTCCTTCACCGTTTTGAGAGCAGCCTGCCTGGCTAATTTTGACCAACAACTCTATTACTGCTAATACTATTCTACTATTGGGTTTAAAAACCAAACGCCATTCATTAAAAGTCAGAACTTTTTGAACATCGAAAATTACAATACACAGTGACAGTACCCCAAAACGTTTGCTCGTCATTTCTCAGTGAGTGTGTGTCTGACTCTGGGAAGAAGAAGTGGCGCAAGCAACTTCTACATTTGTCTGTTTTAAGTTCCTATCTCCTCCATCACCTTCCTTAATTTCTCAATTATGTTTTTATATCGTGATCAACACATATCAAAAGCATTATTACTTAACCAACAAATTGACGGAATATCTCCAAAAGTATATGTACATCTGCCTTCACACTGTACAAACTAGGCATAATCCCGTGGTCTCTCCGGGATACCGACAAGGGAATTGATCGTCTATGAGTAGCTGAGATCATACATTTCCTGGCACCTATTCTTTTGTTAGTTGTTGCTATATTTGTTCAAAAGTTATGTTATTAGGTATTTTATGAGCTTGGTAAGTACTGTTTTCCTGAACGGTGAACAATGTTTTTATGAAATAAAAAAACTGGAAAATCTGCCATTCTTTTTTATTTTATTGCTATTATTATTGATGGACGCGCGTTTGACCACGCGCTTATCCCACCTGATGATAAACGATGATGTGGGCGACGATGGACACTGATGGTCACTTGATTTATACGTTAAGAACGTAGAAGTGTTGTAGCTATCAGAAAAGATAGACTCCGGCAGGGAATTCCACTCCCTGGCTGTGCTCACAATTAAGTAATGTAATCCCAAAACGTTTTGTGTGTATGGAACAGGCTGGGTGGATTTGAATTGTACAATTCCGATGCACTTTCTCCGAAATGTAAACGATAGAAAACGAACAGTTTTGACTCGACGAGTGCATCAACACCGATGATCTTCTTGGCTCATTTCTCTATCGGCTTAAGCGCATCTAGCTGATATTTAGCAGAACCATCCCAAAAATGAGAGCAGTACTCCATACACGATCATTATCATCATATACGTAAATTTATTTACTGAGCGACCTTTAAAAGAAACGAAATCTGATACTAATTACTTTACCATGTACATATTAACCATTTTTATAGACCTCAAAATACGCCTCAATCATAAATAACAAAATGGTCTACTAATAGATAGTAGATATCTTCGTTCATTATTTGGGATAATTAATGTGAAAAAACATACAAGAACGAACAAAATTAACACGCACGAAACTAAAATACTCGTTCTTACTAACAAAAACAGTTTTCAATAACAGTTGAGTTTATGTTGAGCCTCCATGAAGAATTATTTATTATGTGTGTATGCTAATTATATCTACTGAATAGAGCAATTTTACTTCAATTTTTATACATTATTATAAACACATTAATCATGGCATGGTTAAGTAAACAATATAAACTAACTGAATGGCTAGCATCACCTCTAATAAACAAACGGACCCGTTCTTAAAAGACTAGGGCTGGCAACATAGTTTTTTTTATTATTTTCTCCGTAGTACCAAGTTCTAAAGCACATAGTCTACTGTTCCAGTCAAAAGTATTGTTAACACATAAAATATCGTTTGAACAAAAGTAATCCTACGCTAAAACTTTTGAATGTCAGAATGTCATATGACTTGACTGGTGACCTATTGACTATCTATTCCAACAGCTGCAATCTATTCACAAAGTTAAAATCGTACATAGGACTATTAAATTGCAAATTCATCCTGCTTCAAAGCTATAACTGGACGTGAGACGTTACTAATGAGCCAATTACTAAAATAGGTACCAACAATTAGAGTTCTTGGGTACCGAAACCCTGAGACTTATAATAATCCACATCTACTGTAAAAATTGGTAATAGGACATTAATCGCAACATAAATTCTATAAAATCCGTATGTAGACAGCTATTCATCTACTTCATTACAACATAAATGGTTCTGTTTCTTGTCAGCGGTATAACAGAAATAATGTTTATTTTATGTGCGCCTTGAAACAGGGCTATTAACACCTGTCTTACCTGCACTTGATAGGCGATTATTTGTTGTGAACAACAACAAACAACGTGGTTCTTACTAAATGTTATTTTCTTGTTGAAAGGCGACGTTTTACATGCATTATAGAGCAGTTTGCTTACTACCGAGCTAGCTAAGCGTTGTTCAGGGGCGTTTTCATTGATGCTCACCGCGAAGGTCTTGGCTGAATTTGTTCTACCACCATTGATTGATGACGTAATCTGTGTAGCCGGAACTATATCGTACTATCTTAGAATTAAAATTGTATTACAAAGATTGCCAACTGAGTAAACACGGTACTATGTGGTTAAGGACACTAAACATTATCTAACTTTAATTAAAAATCCTTACGACCTTTAAAAACATATTTGGGTTGGACATTATATCACCTAAAGGTCCCTTATATAATTTAATAATGAAATAAGACCTCTAGCGTTAAGCCTCTAATTTATGGAAAGGAGCATCCGAGCGACGGACATCGTAAATAAATCATTCGAATTATTTGCCCATACCTGCACCCTCAGGGTTAATTTGAAGGCCAACTTTGACTGGATATTTATTTAACAAAGCTTTATATAAATTGCAGAAACTATTTAGTTTATCATTGTCAAACTGTAGAAGTATTCATTGACAATGTGGATTTATACCATCCCCTTTATTAACTGCTAACTGTCTTGATACGGAACGAACAACCAGCCCGTAAACTTCAAAATCACATAAAATATATTAATAAGCATAACGTGTACAGGGATAATCGTCAGTTTGCACCACGTTCTATAAAAAATGTCAACGGGGTCTCTACAAATTGGCTTCAGCCCCTCGTATGGCCTTCTAAAGTTCCAGGACCCCAGAGTCTTGAGGTGAATAAATACATAAAAATAATGATACTTTGTACAAGATAAAACATGACCTACAGTCTTCAATCAAGAATGCTACAATAAACTTTCACACGGAACATTGCCAGATTTACAGCGCTTGGCAGACGTTTGGATAGGTTAATTAGAATTTAATTTAATTTTGGTAACGTGCACATCGGTCAAAGTTATCTTGACTAACATTAGGTTTTTTTACCTTTAACACCCATTTAAAGGTAAACTATGGATTATTGTACTGTATGTCGGGCTGGTGTCCGCCACTCCACGTCTATAGCGCGTATTTTGCGTACGGGTGGGACAAATCCACCCCAGCTCCTCAAGGCAGGCCAGCAGCGCCTTCGTGTGACTGACCATTTCGCGGAGGGTCCCGGGATTCTCGAAGTATCTTGCCCTGTATTCAGCTGAACTATGTACGATAGAATACGATGTATTTTAAGTGTTTCCGAGTCACGTTAGCTACATAAAAAAGCTTGTAAAAACAGCTCAAAGTCCGATTGAATGGTATAAATAATGTGACAGGATACGGGAGGCTATTGTGTCCGAGAAAAGCGACGTAGTCCGGACAGTCGGTGGTCGGCAGTAAACCGTATCCCTTTTGTAGAAGACAGGTTTACCGGATTTTCCTTAATACCCATCAGTTTTATTTTTCATGTGAATGTTGTTTGCTTCGAGAGTTTACGCAGACCTTTTGTTTTAACAAATGTTGGTGACACCTCGAATTATCCTGGAGTATCGATACAT
This sequence comes from Mythimna pallens, assembly GCA_961205895.1. Classification (NCBI taxonomy): domain Eukaryota; kingdom Metazoa; phylum Arthropoda; class Insecta; order Lepidoptera; family Noctuidae; genus Mythimna; species Mythimna pallens. Next base: position 13,221,357 of record OY540826.1, on the reverse strand, counting down.
AAAATGTTTAAATGGTTCGAAATGTATCCATTCGAATAGGCCCAGACGGGAAACTAAAATCCTTTTACTTTGATCCTTGTTCTGGAACCTGTCCTCGGGGTATACTCAAGTTTTATTACGCCCCACTACGCGATACAGGACTGTGTTTCCCATAGCTGTCAATATCGTCAATATAATTAAGTATTATTTCCATAGAAATCTGTCATCAGCCAGTAAAGAGTATTATTTACTAATACTTTGACTGTAATGACTCCTAATTATAAGGCGTTGCCGGTAAAGCATTATTTTCTTGTGTAAAATTCATGACGATTACGCCTAGTCGTAACTCGCGTAGCTAGCAATTGTTATCCATATTAAATCAATTACTAGAACCTTCATGTTGTTTGCTTTCTTATTGGCATTAAAATATATAATACTGTTACTTTGGTTTGTCCATTTTAACTGATTAATAGTTTCTTAATAATTGTTAAGAAGATATTTCAAGCAAAACTATTCTCGTTAAAATATAAAAGCAGATACCCGATTAAAACCTAATACAATTACGATATTAGTCGCATTAACGCCCACGGAAGATTAACAAGGTATTAAGTCCCGTTTTGTCAACTGAAACATACTTAAAAAATAACAAACGCTACAATAAATTATTGTATCTAATGTTAGTTACCTCGTAGCATGACGTAGACGTTTCTCCGCCGCCGCCCAAATTATACGATAAACACTGTTTTTCTGACACGTATCATGTTATTTAACGTCACACTATTAATTTTGAATCTTTTTCGAAGAGCCAATTATTATTATAAAAAACTAAGGTTACACGTGACGTTTATTCAACACGGTTTGTATGTATGAGCACGCGTCGCGGTCTCGGTGTCGCGGTGCATACACGTGCGTCGTGCAGCGGAGGCGGTGTGCCGGCGCGGCGCTCGTGTGTCGCTCGTGTGCGGCGTGCGGCGAGCGGCGTGCGCGGTGCGAGTCGGTGCGGGCGTGCGCGCTCGGCCTCTCCGCGGACTCAACTGTAGGGCTTCTGTCCCGCTAGGGCGGCGCGCCCACGCTCGATACCGCCGCCTTCCCAGCGCCCTCCCACATTACAAAATCGTTTATAAAAATTTAACAGATTATTGCAAAAACACAGATATTCTTCAATACGTTTCCAGCCACGTCTCGCTCCTCGACAAACTCGAGTAACGACGCGTTTATTTTCTTTTCATCTTTTTGTGGGAATAATAAAGTGCGGCCAGAGTGTAATCATAACGTGGCAAGCGGGAGGCGTGGCTGTCCAACTAAATGAACGCTTTGACATCACTTCATCAAGGGTTTATTCATATTTTATTCGGGCATAATTTCTTAATCGATTTCAACGCTTATTTCATTCTTAACTTTCAAATAAAATCCTTGCCATTTTTTTATAAATAGGCACTAACGTAAATTAAATACATACTTGCATTATGATTAAATGCACAAGACGGGTTTTTCTAACCATTGAACAGATTCTATTAGAAAGATTAGATAGTCCCATCGACCCGTTGAAGCCCTGAGAATGAGAATTATAAGTTAAAAATCTCTACCATCTGCCACACAGGGCACTATTGTAAATGTGAATATACCTATTTGATTGGAAATTAATGGATCTATGGAAAACCTTGGAGTTAACAAAGGATTGACACAATAATTATGAATTATGGTCGTGAAAATAGTGATAATAGATCTGTCGCAATCACTGCCGCTGCTATCTTTGTGGCTTAAGTGACCGTAGCTCGGCTTAGCAAGAGCTCGTTTGGGCCTTCAGTTCCCTGTTTGGGTAAAACCTAATTGCATTCTTTACAGTTTATTGTCCGAGCTTTGTTAATGATTTAAGTAGATGACAGTGCTTAAAACTATTTTTTAGTTTTTGTCTGAACATAATAATAAGTTTGCTGTAACGTATACAAACTCTGTTTCTAAAAAGAAAACAGCAGTTTCGTGTAGGTATTTACCAAAAAGCTCTAAATACAGTTTCATAAATTAAACTGTAAAGCTTATTACATTGCCAGAACGATCACAATGTTTTTAAAACATTTTGAACAATATGTTGATAATAGCCGAGCATAAACTGTTCATACGATCGTTAATATAAATGTCGATAACGCTAATAAGCCGGTAAGTATTTGTAACTTGTTTAAATTGAGATATCAGCATATGATGTACTCCTCCTTCCAGTACTAACGAAATTTATCCAGTTTCTTCCATCATCTCCTTAGCCTAACCCACCTCCTTATGGCCTCCTTATGGCCTAGAATGTGGAAGTGCTGGCTCGCGAAAGATGGAAGGAACGAAGGGATGCCTTTGCCCAGGAGAGTAAAAAAAGTCTTACAAAGTTCCCACTGCTGGGACGCAGGCCTATTTAAGATTCAAGATTCAAATATTCAAATATTCAAAGATTCAAAGATTCAAAGATTCAAAGATTCAAAGATTCAAAGATTCAAAGATTCAAAGATTCAAAGATTCAAAGATTCAAAGATTCAAAGATTCAAAGATTCAAAGATTCAAAGATTCAAAGATTCAAAGATTCAAAGATTCAAAGATTCAAAGATTCAAAGATTCAAAGATTCAAAGATTCAAAGATTCAAAGATTCAAAGATTCAAAGATTCAAAGATTCAAAGATTCAAAGATTCAAAGATTCAAAGATTCAAAGATTCAAAGATTCAAAGATTCAAAGATTCAAAGATTCAAAGATTCAAAGATTCAAAGATTCAAAGATTCAAAGATTCAAAGATTCAAAGATTCAAAGATTCAAAGATTCAAAGATTCAAAGATTCAAAGATTCAAAGATTCAAAGATTCAAAGATTCAAAGATTCAAAGATTCAAAGATTCAAAGATTCAAAGATTCAAAGATTCAAAGATTCAAAGATTCAAAGATTCAAAGATTCAAAGATTCAAAGATTCAAAGATTCAAAGATTCAAAGATTCAAAGATTCAAAGATTCAAAGATTCAAAGATTCAAAGATTCAAAGATTCAAAGATTCAAAGATTCAAAGATTCAAAGATTCAAAGATTCAAAGATTCAAAGATTCAAAGATTCAAAAATTCAAAGATTCAAAGATTCAAAGATTCAAAGATTCAAAGATTCAAAGATACAAAGATTCAAAGATTCAAAGATTCAAAGATTAAATATAGATATTAAAATAGCAACTGGCAGCTAAGAGATGACCAGTCTCAACTGACAGCGCCCGTTCACGAACATGGCGCTAATATTAACACCACTCAGCTCAACCATTTTGAAGGGAACCGAATGATCCAACACATGCGCCACCATCAGTGAGACATTTGAGTGATCATGACAAACTCTCAACTGCCATGCTCCCATGGGTAGTGTGAAAACGAAACCCGGGGTCCTGGGACGAAGGCAACGAAGGAACAGGAGTGGGTTTTTAGTCAGTAAAAGTCTGACACTATCTCCCGCCCCACCCAAGGGCGGGGGATGTCATAAGATGATTTTCCCACCGAAAAAAAAAAAAAAAAAAAAAAAAAAAAAACTGCCATGCTCATTTATTTGAAACGAGTCCAATAGTAACATAAAAAACCTTAAAATACTCACATTTACAAACTTTGAAAAAAATATATCTACATTATACAATACTTACTTCATATTTGCAAAAAAAAAAAAACATTAAAAAATAATAATAATAATTTCCAAACTAATCAATTTATACACCCCGTTGGTAGAGGAGCTGGACCAGCATTGAGCCAAGCATTTTTATCTATATATATAAAAGGAGAAACTGACTGACTGACATATCAACGCACAGCCGAAACTACTGGGACTAGGAGCGTGAAATTTTGCACAAGGCTTCCTTTTATGGCGTAGGCGAGCACTAAGAAAGGATTTTTCAAAATTCACTCCCTAAAGGGATGAAGCGGGGGTCCAAAGTTTGTATGGAGAAACCTACATTTACGCGAGCGAAGCCGCGGGCAGAAGCTAGTCTTGAATATAATCCTCCAACTTATAATATACTTGCCTGCATAGTGTGCGTTTAATACCAGATTGAAATTTCGTTAGATTGAGTTCTAATATTTGTGGAGGTATTTTATTATAACATTTCAAACAGTACCCCAAGAAAGAAGAGGCCACTTTAGCCAGTCTAACCAAACCTGGCTGAATTAATTGGCCCCTATTTCTTATAACATAATTATGTCTGTCGCCTCTTTTGCTAAAAAGATGAAGATTTTTTCTAACGTACATGATGTTTTCATAAATATATTGACCAGGCACCGTCATGATGTTAATATCCTTAAACAGTTCCCTTAGAGAATCGCACCGGCAATGATAGTAAATAGCTCTGATAGCTCTTTTCTATACTATAAAAATTGAGTCGATGTTTGCAGCCCGTCGCCATAGTAAGATACCGAATGACATGATACTATGAAAATAACTAAAATAGACTAGTCTAGCGGTATCAACATCCGTACATTGGCCGATTTTTCTAACAGCATATGCAGCTGAGCTAAGCCGTTCTGCAAGAGATGTTAAATGAGGACCCCATTGTAGCCTTGAGTCAAGCGTAATCCCCAGAAAAACCGTTTTAAAGACAAATTCTAGTTTTTTGTCATTTAATACTACGTCACAATCACTACTTTTGACATTCGGTAAGGAAAATCTTATGCATTTAGTTTTTTTTTGTTTTAAACTAGATTGTTAGCAGTGAACCAGTTTTGGACCAGATTATTAGTCCTTCTATTTATCTTAAAAATCTAAGAAATATCGTCGGCAAACAACACCATATTAAGTTTCTTTTGCAACAAATAGGGTAAATCATCAAAAAAAAGACCTAAAATTGAACCTTGGGGTATCCCCATTTTCACATTTAATCCCGACGAATTGACACCGTTTATTTGAACTTGTTGCTGTCTGTCAATCAAATAAGATTGTAATAAGCTTAAAGCTGTTTTGCCTAGTCCGTAATGCTCAAGTTTCAGGAGTAATATTTCATTCCACACAATCAAACGCCTTATACAGGTCACAGAAGATGCCTATAGCATCCTGTGCTTCTTCCCACGCATTAAAATTGTGTTTTAGTAAGAAGATACCAGCGTCAGTTGTACAACGTCCTTTGGTGAAACCATACTGTTTATCGTGTAAGATGTTATTTGTGTTAAAATGTTTAAGCATTTGATTTAACATCACCTTTTCAAATATCTTGCTAAAAACCGACAACATGGACACCGGCCTATTATTATTAGTGTCAATACTGTCCCCGGATTTAAATGTTTCTTCTCTACATATCTCCTCTATACATTCTTTCTGGGCGATTCCAACTACGTTCGTCTATGCACGTATCTATGTACGTCTTCCGTCTGAAATGATGATGATGATGATTTCATTTGTTTATTTTGATTTACAACATTTTTGCGTTTTAAATATATCTTTTTTTATGTTTTTTTCTTAAAAACAAAAACATTTAAAAATGGATGGGAACCAGATCTTAGCTACCGGTGGTCAGGGTACCAGAGAGAGGAACCCCCTAACTATACGCGCCATGTCCAAGAGTACTGCTTTCTGGATGAAGCCCTTGATCCAACTGCCCAACACGAGCCGCCTCAGATGTTGATCAAGGCTCTTAGCAATTATTACTATAGTAGTAATAATTAAATATACCAAAAAAAAAACGAATTTTCTTTTAATTAAAATTAGTCACATACTAACAAATAAATAGTTATGAGTCAGTGTATACTAGCAAACAGCTAACAACCTAAATTAATAAAACAACTTAACTTAGTATGCACAAACGCGTATAGAAAGAATTTAACACACTGGGCACCAAAAATTAATCCATGTCGCTGTTAATGTTGGTGGTGGTGAACAGCGCCCAGAAGGGCACTGTTCCACCGTTCGCTGGCAGCGTTGCCACGCTGAATGGCAATGGTGATTCGTTGGCCAAAAAAAACCCAGCCCTCTGGTCACGTGAAGAGTCAACTAGCTGTTTACTAATGTCTCGAACAACTGGATGAGCACTCGGACCCCACGGTCTAGAGATTTAACCCCAAACAGCTCAAACATATACGAGTAAGTCCCGATAAGGTTGTTATACTTGTGCCACTTGAAATTTTCTGCAATAGCAGTAGCCGCCCGCAGTAAACCACGGTAGGTTGTGCTGGGGTGGCTGCTGCTCTCTATACTCAGAAGATGAGATGGTGCAAAGGTGTCGATACATATTACATCCCGCACCAAAGGCGTATCCAATCCTAAAAATTGAACGGCATGTACACAATGTTCTTATATTCTTCAAATGTATAATATTAGGTCTTTAACTATGAAATTGCCGTTTTTAAAAAAGGGTTGCTTTGAAGTGTTATATCTTTGTATTGATTTGGAATTATAATTTCAAATAAACTTTATATTAAAGGTACGTTATTTTTTTTCCGAAATTATGTATTTATTGGATTCTTTGTGTTTTGTATTTTCTGTATTCTTTTTTTTTTTAGTGAAGTTGTTTTTTTTTATTAATAAAAGTTTTTATTAATATATATACTAGCAAGTCTAGCAACTCGCTATTTCAAAGATTTGTAATCTCTGAAATTTTTGGCTTTTCTCTACTATAATGTGCATTATGTATTGATTATACACATAAACCTCATGAATTACTCCATCTAGGTACCTATTAATGAAAACTGCATGACAATCCGTATGGTAGTTTCTAAGTTGGTGGACTGTATAATGTGCATTATACATTGATTATACACATAAACCTCATGAATTACTCCATCTAGGTACCTATTAATGAATTATGATGATTAAATTATTACTTTATAATATGCAAGGGTGTCAAGAATTTCATAAATTTAGTTTAATTCATACCTCTTTTTAAATTATTTGCATCTAACCAGTCAATTCTCACAGTGAAACCTGGATAATTGGGAGCTCAAGGGACATAGGATTTTAAGTGGGTTTTCATTTACACAGTTTCTTAAAGAGCCAGGTTTAAAATGACATCGTCTCATTTATAGACGACCCCGCGAAGAAGCTCGAATGTTGAAGCATCAGATTCATTAGGGGACAATATTTCCCCCAACATATTGTGCAACGCTGTCAAATTGTCTAATAAGTCCTCACGTAATTGCGTCGTAAAATTCTGGGAGACAACGTTGCAGAGTGAAGCCTCAGATACATTATGGGACAAAATTATATGACGATTAATATGACGTGCAGCGTCATATATGTTTACGTACGAGATAATTTACGTTGCCCAGTGTCCCGCAAATTGTCCCCAACTTTTTACAACACATTTACGTAATACCGGGACGTCCTAACAAATCTTCGCTACCATTCCTGTAGCCCTTTTTGGATCTAATTTCTATGACATTTTGTCAGGTTAGTCTATAGGCTTACGTAGTCAACCCGCTAATAGAATTAAACCCTTAACTTGAACTCATTAATCAATGTATGAACATGGACATTGACGTCACTAAGCTCATTAATTTATTGCTTTCATCCATGAGTAATTTGAAGCTTGTACAATGTGGGCGGTTCTTGTGCGTTTATCAATATAATCGTGATTTACATAGTTCCATTTATTACTTACATGATGTAAGAGACTTACCCCCGATTTCTGAATAAAGAATTTATAGTTGCCAAGTCTATTTAGGTTGAGATTCCGTCAAACTTTGGCATCAAAGTAGAGTTTGACCCGTTCCTAACTCTAAATACTCAACTCAGAGTACACCGGCCCGAAGTATATAGTCTTGGCCTAATTAGTACCTAAGTAGGTCCTCTAACTGTAATACTAATATGTAGACACTATTCTGCCCATAATAATAAAGATAAGTAAATTGATATTTCTTCGTAGCCTAGAAATCGTTTTTTTGTTTGAAATTCATTACATCAAAGTAGATCCCGCATAAATCTAAGCAATCAACCTGTTCTGGCATCCATCCACCTGAATTACTACGAAAAAATATTCAAAACCATTTGCCTCACCGTTCACACGAAACAACGTAAGTCAAGAAAATATATGAGACACGGAAGACTGAAAATTCCGCAGCAACAAATATAATTGAATAAATTCGAATGTAAAAACATTAGCGTAGCATAAATCTGTGCGGAAAAACAAATGGATCACATAATGCAGTGGCGTACTGCGGGCGGCGGTGTGGTGGTGGTCGGCTGGTCGCTGATAGCATCAGTGCGGTCAACGGCATGCGCTGGCAGTGCAGCCCACTGACCGGTCGACCGGACGACCGGCCGTCGCACCTGGTACTCGCCGACATGCACCGCCATAGTGACGTGCCGAGGGGCTCTTGATAAAATGACAATATATTGCCGGTAACAAATGTCGACTGCCAAAATGCTTGAGATTGACCATGTGGCATTTCGGTAGCGTATGCCTATCCCTTTTAATCGTAAATTTTGAACTTTTGGACAATTGTTGTAGCTAATAAGTATTTTACTATACAAAAGGACCCCAATTTCATCTTCTTAGGAGTTGAATTTCAAATTATTCTTTGTACACATCATACAAGAAACCACCAAATCCAAGGGTTTTAGTTGAGCGTTAATAAGTGAGTAAGTCTAGACTTTGCTTTTTATATACCTACAGATGATCTATTCGACTGATTAGCCCGTAGAAATCTCACAGTTCTGTTTTTTACTGGACTGTGTCGAAAAGGAAGAGTGAGGAAAACACACTCGGTTTTCTGTCGTAATCCTGTAAACTTATAAACAAACTTCCGCAATTTTACCTTGCTTTGTAGTTCACAAAATGGCACAACCTACCCCATCACTAGTCCGTTACAACTAGCCACGTCATTCACCATGCGGTCCCGTCATGAACTGCCTTATAATTAAAATTCACATGCAATAAAGCACTTCCTTTTGGTTACAGAGCTATGTGAGCTTACTATACTGAAACATACATCGCAACGGAATAATGTAAGCGGGAATAAATAGGCTGCATTTTGTACATGGAAATTATGGAATATTTTTCCGTTTTACTCGTAGAGCAGCCCAATGCATGCCTTTATTTGTAACCGACTTCAAAAAAGGAGGAGGTTTTATGTTCGGCTAAATATATTTTTTTTATGTATGTTCACCGATTTTTCGGTCAATTGTGGACCGATTTTGAAATAATTTTTTTTTTTATTGAAAGGTACTTACTACTTCCTGGTTGGTACCATTAAAATATTGTTATGATCTGATCATGAACATCGAAGATATGGAACAAAACTCATAGGATCACAGCAGAACCGTCGTAACAAGTAAAATTGTGATCGATGACTGACTGAAAGAAGAGGGGGAATATTTCGAACTGATCTGATGACGAAGCCTGAAGTTAGGTAACGGAACTCTGTAATAAATTAATTTAATCTAACCGTGTTTGGGATTATTAGAATAATTGTCATGAGATACACTCTGGCTATAAGGTATTTGTTTGGCTGAGGGGTACTTTTTAGTGGTGGTACCATAACTACCAAGTGTAAAATAAAAGTTGTCTCAAATAAATACCTTATAGCCACAGTTTTATTTTATTTTCAACCATGCTTCTTGGTTCTGTGCGTCTCTCATCCAGATGTTTCTCACTGTTTTCATGAAAATGTCAACCAAACGTGTTTTTCGACACCCTTGCTTTCTTCAGCACAACTTTGGCCACCATTCAGTCAGTGCTTTACTTCAGAAATTTCAAATAATGTTTAAGATTATGTTTGATGTAATGTTATTTTGGTTTTTGTTTTCTTAAATTAGCTAACTACTTATTTATAGATGAGTATCGTGTCTTGTGTGTCGACGACAGTCTGGTTGTTCTTTCGAAATGGTTTGCAGCTAATAACGTCTTTCTTATTCCGAATATCCCTCAAATTGGCCTCAATTTGAGGGCAAAAAGCTTGATTATATTGCGAAATCCATATTTAATGGTATCAATTTAAAATTGCAGTGTGGGCCTCACATTAGAACTCTATCAGGTAGAGTAAGCTCAGGCAGTAAGAAAAATAATTTTATTAAATGACTTATATAGCCACAGATTACGAACCGTAGGTTGTTTTAAGACTAGGCCCAGGTATGAAAGGCAACGAAGGAACAGGAGTGGGTTTTTAGTCAGTAAAAGTCTGACACACCCTCGCGCTCCGCCCAAGAGCTGGGGATGTCATTGGATGATTTTGCCACCGAAAAAAAGGTATATTGGTTTACTTTGCTTATTTCCACAATGAATTTTTTTGAGGGAATCCAAACCTGACGTAAACTTAATTTTCATATTGCAAAAGATAAACAGGTCTCTTATAATCCGGGCAATTTATAAATAGGTAAAAATATATTTAAAAAATCGGTAGGTATACTGACTCTCTTCAGTTTATATCTTGGCAGTCTTGGATTTTTTTATATTTGTTAGTAAAAAAGTTAGGACATTTTAATAAACACAAAATGGAAATTACTAAGACAAGCAAGTCAATCTTCGTAAACAACATACACGCTTTTACAACATGTTGCCGAAGTCGGTTTTAGCACTTAGCGAAGAACAGCTCAAAAACCACATCGAATGTTTCCTTATCAAAAAAAAAACTAGGCAAGTGCGAGACGGACTCGCGCTCTGATAGTTCCGTATAAACTTACCTATGTAAATAGTTCAATTCCCAAATGGAATCTCGAAGATTCGTCGAATCGTATTTTGACTCTCAAGGGAATCAAAATTCATAGGGTACTTCCTGTTGACCTAGAATCAAGAAATTTGGCATGAACCTTGCTTCATAGCACAAATATAAGGAAAAATCTGAAAACTGTAAATTTGTAGTTACGGCACAAAAAAACTACGAGTATTTTTGCGATTCGGAAAAATCCTTGTAACTCAATTCGGGAATTGAAATGTTTTCATAGGTATGTATGTATAGTATGTAAGGAACCCTCAGTGTGTGAGTCCGACTCGCACTTGCCCGGTTTTTTGCGACATAAACGGTTTTATCATTTTTTTTATAAACTTATAAGTTTCATTTTTTTACAGCTAAGAGGGACCACAGACTTGAGTATATGGTTTTAATTTCATCTCGATACCTCCATGCGTTCCCAAGATAAAGGGTCTTGACAGACAGACAGACTGACGGACAACAAAGTGATCCTTTATGGGTTCCATTTTTTCCATTTGAGGTACGGAACCCTAAAAATGTGTAGTACGTGAATACCTACGTATTTATCCCCTCGAAGGCCGATTGTACATACGTCTGTACATCTTGAATGGCCTTGAAAAACGCTTAGTGTCCAAACACACTATGCCGAAGGTACGCGACGGAAGTTCCGCGGCTGATTTTTCGTTCCGACGTATTTGCGCTGACATGACACACCACATCGATATATATGTATAAGTCGATGACACACCATAAGTGCCGAACTTACGTGGCTGAAATTCAGTTGCGTAATAATATTAGTCATAGAGTTAATGTAGCAAAAAGTTTACATCAGACGACAATTGAACCGAACTTCGGTCGGGTGTAATGTGTGCTCTACAGAATACTTTGCCGCCGAATTGCCGCTGGACTTACGCCGGACCGAAGTTCGGCTGTATGCCATAACGCAACGTAATTTCGACATGATGTGTCGTAATTGTAAGTAATACAAATAGCATTGCAGGCGTTAACATGCCGAACTTTGGTCGCGTTTTTTCAGCATAGTGTGTTCAGACACTAAATTGTCGACTTGTACACAAGTTTGTACGATTTTTTTTGCCGAAAATTTTGGTTTGTATATCTTTGTTTTTCCTAGAAAAGAAGTTTTTTTTTTTGGTGATTTACGTAATAATACCCCCGGGCGCCCGAGGGGATTAAAAAACCTATTAATAGGTATCTATGGAAATAATGTAAAAAAAAAAAGAGATAAGACGAGAATAATTCTGAATTTTAGTGAACCAAACTAACTTGTTGAGATACGTACTTACCTACTTCTATGCTCGGAAATATCCTCGAACCACAATAACAGCTTTGATTAGCATAGAAGCCGGCCGCTTGGCTATTCGCTGCAGGTTTGAGATTAATGCCCGCTCAATAATATTGTTTTACTGATAGGGAATACTTGTTCGCTACTAAGCTGTTCGAGCAGTCTACCTGAATGAAGGTTTATCATAGTAAATATAGCAGAGTCAAAGCTAGTGGAGATTACCTACGGCACACCACATAAAAAATTCTGGATTACTTCTTTCATTTTATATGAGTCATCGCACGCTATGGGCCAAAGCGATTTATTGTACTAAAATGTGTTGGCATGGCCAGCTTTGACTGTAATGTGCACTTATCTAAGCCCGGTAACTGTACAATAGTAGAACAAAGGCCTTCTCGTACAAAAAATGCTGAAGCATTAAGCACTACGCTTTCTCAAAGCAGAATAGAATAGAATAAACTTTATTGTACACCAAAAAAGTAACACAACTTACACATAAACTTAAATCAATGGGTACATTCATAATGGCGGTCTTATCGCTAACAGCAATATCTACCAAACAACCTTAGGATGTCAGAACTTAAAATAATACAGGGGGTAGTCGACTGCCGTGTACTGCTAACAAATTGATCAATCTCTATATATTTATATATATATATATAACACAATACATAACTATAAATTTGTTCGATACAGCCCGTCCTTTGCTGCCAAGTGACGCCCTAAGCCGAGGTCCGTACCCCACAGGGCGTGCCCTTAGCGTATAGTCGCTTAGTTTGTAAGGTTAGTTAAGTAAGCCCTGGCTGAAGGCTTTGATTCTCGAATCGAGGCCGCCACAGGCAAGTCCAATAAAAAATAAAATAAAAAAATAACTATAAATATATAAATACATATATACATACATATTATAATATGTTACACAATTCAGAGAAGAAGAAAGAATAAAGTATGGTTGGTGAAAGAAATTAAATTACATAGAACCAGGATAGTGTTAGAGAGAAAGGAAATTGTTTTTAACTAGATTTTTGAAAGTAGCTAGTGACTGGGCTTGCCTAAGTGGTAATGGCAACGCGTTCCACAAACGCACCGCCTGGATCGCAAACCATTTGTCACAAAACTTAGTAGAATGTGAGGGCATCAAAAGGGTCATATTCTCCGATGATCTCAAGTGTCTAGAATGTGTGTCATGAATGAACTTAAAACGTTCTTAAGCAGATATAAGACTTATTGGTACCTATATCAAGTCCCCGCCGTAGACGCCCTTGGCGTCGGCAGTCGCCGACGCACGGGTTTGCGGACGGCGAGCAATGGGTTGCTTGCCGTCCGGCAGTCCAGTAAGGACCGACAGTGCGTTGTGTCCCACGCACGCCACAAAGAGGTGTCAGTAAGATTGACGGGGCAGGTTAGGACCAATGCCTGCTAGGGCTGCGGATAGTTTGGAGTTACCGATGCCTTTACAAAAATGCAACTGAAGAAACAATGTAGGTTTTAGTCAGTAAAAGTCTGACAAACCCCCCCGCTCCACCCAGAGAAATAAAAGTCATTCGATTATTTCACTCGTAAAAAAGGGGATATTTTTCTTTACCGATAAGATTGATGTTCAAGATAAACACAATGAGTATTAATTAGAAATTCCGTTCCAGTTAGACGGCAGCACGCACGCGTGTGGCACGGAGCAGTGCGCCGGCGGCGTTGGACGCAACATGGCTGAAGCCCTGTGGAGGCTACGTGGAGGCCGCACCAAACTCCTCACCGCGGTGGGGGACGACGCCGATGGAGACTACTTAGAAAACATAGCACCGGGCCTGATACTACCCGGTATAGAAACACAGCATTCACGCCAACTTACAAAACTATAATGATGTTCTTTTTTTTATTGTTGATAGGTTCGCGCTTGACCGCTATCTCACCTGATGGAAAGTGACGATGATTTCAATGGATGGAGCGCGCTTACCTAGACCTATTCACTCTTGACTTAAAGATTCCCGGGTTCTAGCCATCAGAAAGCACAGAATCTGGTAGGGATCCTCCTGGCTTGCCTCTCAATTGTCTCAAGTTAGAAAGATGTGCGTAAGCCCTACAGGTGGTGGTAGGACAGTTTATATAAAAACTCAAGTAACTTTAGTGGACTGTATTACAATAAATAAAATTAGAAATACAAGCGGCACGGCGAGAAAACAATAATAGTGATTGAAAGTGGATGCGTGCGCTCGGTGGTAAGGTGGGATGACCAGTGCCAGGCGAGCCGGCTGGACTGCGCCCGCGGCGAGCGCTTCTCCCCGCGACCTCTGCTCCCGCCCGCTGTCGCCCGGCGCGTAGTGATGTCCGCGCACGTTAGAGATGTCCAAACATGCTCCCGGCGTTGAAGACTTGTCTTCAATGGTTACACTGGAAGAGGACAGATTGTATTGAAAGCGCGTCGGACCATGCCTTTCTTCGTCTTGACGTCTGCGACTCTGCTTATTCCGTCTCTTCCAGGAATCACTCGTACGATGCGACCGAGTGACCACATCAGTGGCGGCGTATGTTGCTCCTTGAGCACCACCATGGCTCCTTCTTCAAGCACCCCGTCGGAGTCCGTCCATTTGGTCCTCTGTTGGAGGTAAAATATGTACTCATTAGCAAATCTGTGCCAGAACTGTTGCTTGAGGTGCTCGATTCGCTGGTAACGTCGGAGGCTGGTTACATTTTGGTTGGTGACTCGCGGATGCGGTAGGGACGTGAGAGATCTCCCAATTAGGAAGTGGGCAGGAGTCAACGGGTACAGGTCTGATGGATCAGTGGAAAGAGGAGTTAGAGGACGAGAATTCAGAATAGCCTCAACCTGAATCAGACACGTTGACATCTCTTCGTAGGTCAGATGTGCTAAACCTAGTATGCGCCTAAGGTGATGCTTAATAGATTTTACGGCAGATTCCCATAAGCCCCCAAAATGTGGGGTGTATGCCGGGATGAAATTAAAATTGATACCTGTCATTTCTGAAGAAAAATCCTGGTTTAATATGTCAGCCATTTCGTTACAGGTGCCAACAAAGGTAGTACCGTTGTCCGAGTAAATAGTTCTAGGCTTACCACGACGAGCAATAAACCTGTTCAGGGCTGCAATAAAGGCATGCTTGGTTAAATCTGAGACAAGCTCCAGGTGAACTGCTCTGGTGGCTAGACAAACAAAGACACATATGTAGGCCTTTATCAATCTGCACCCTCTACCCTTGCGGTCGGCTAGAAGGATGGGTCCGGCATAGTCTGTACCAGTCTCTAAAAATGGAAATTCTAACTGAACTCGTTCCTTAGGCAAATTACCCATGATGGGTTGAACTGTTCTACCGGTGAACCGTTGACACTTAACGCATTTATGGACAGTTGATTTAGCTAAGTTTCTACCACCCAAAGGCCAGTACTCATGTCTGATTGTGGCTAAGAGTAGCTGTGGACCGGCATGAAAAAGGCGTAAATGATATGTGTTAAAAATAAGTTTAGCAAAACTATGCTTGCTGCATATAATAATAGGGTGTCTGACATTATAATCGTAGCAGGAATTGTCTAATCTGCCTCCAACTCGAATAATGTCAGACTCGATAAACGGCGATAATTTCTTTAGGCGATTCTTATTAGGTAATGGTTTACCTGATGAAAGTAACTCGTACTCTTCAGGAAACATTTCCCTCTGAACTGTTTTAATTATGAATTCAGCACTGTGAGATAGCTCTGAATTGGTAAGAGTAAGGCTATGATTATGTTCCCCCTTTGAACGGTGAACGAATCTAAAAACGTATGCCAACACGCGTTGTAAACGTAAATAGTTAGAAGAATTATTAATTATGATTTGAAATGAATTAATAGGCTTAGTATTGGTGATAGGTAATGATTGATTAATTTGCATAGAATTTGATTTTAATAATTCCGGTAGTATAGTGTCAACATCTGTGTTAGGCGTTGAAGGCCAAAGAGCTGGGTCTGTCAATAAGAATGAAGGCCCTGACCACCACATGGAAGCTTCACCAATGAGATCAGCGCTCAAGCCACGGGAGACAAAATCTGCGGGGTTGTCTTTGGACGGCACATATCGCCAGGTGTAATCACCAAAACCTTCCCGTATCTCCGAAACTCGATGCTTGACGAACGGTTTAAGTGTGCCAGGTGAAGCGGATAGCCAACCTAGTACGATCATTGAATCACACCAGAATATGCATGTGGTAGGTTTTAATGTTAAGGACTCTAGTACCTTCGCACACAACCTTGTCCCTAGTAAGGCACCACAAAGCTCTAGCCTTGGGATTGTTGTCGACTTTATCGGTGCTACCTTACTTTTAGATGTAAGCAAATGTGTATGTACCTTGCCACTACTATCTACAGAACGAATGTATATACAAGCCCCATATGCCTTTTCTGATGCATCTGTGAAGATATGCACCTCCACAGACGTAGGGCTATTACATACTACCCAGCGTGGTATGCTGAGACGATTGAGCTGCGACAACGTGTGTGTGAACCTAAGCCATAACTTCTTGATATCCACGTTAACCTCATCATCCCATGCGCACTTGTCTATCCATAACTTTTGCAAGATTATCTTGACTTCGATAATACATGGAGAGACGAGACCTAAGGGGTCGAAAACCTGTGCTATTGTTGAAAGAATGTGTCGTTTTGTGATAATTGTATCTGTATGAACTGGTGTATGTATGGAGAATGTAAGACTGTCTGTATGACAATGCCAATTAAGACCAAGAGTCTTACTTGGTTCATCGATGCTTAAGCTCACTGTGTTATGTGTGTCTGTATGTGTTGTCGTTGATGTGTGACTTGTGTCTGCAGTGACTGCCTGTAATATTTGAGCGTTGTTAGACTGCCACTTGCGAAGATTAAGCTGCGCTGCTTTAAGCGTGCTGGTGACGTCCCTGCACAGTGCTATGGCACTCTCTATCGTGTCACTTCCTGATAGATAATCATCTACGTAAAAGTCGTGCTGTATAGAATGTTGTGTATGTGTGTGCGTGGCTTCTTTCGCCAATTGAGACAAACATCGTGTACTAATGAACGGAGCCGATGCTGTTCCGTAAGTAACGGTGTTTAACCTGTAAGTTTTAAGAGGCAACGATGGGTCAGAGCGCCACAATATTTGCTGTAAAGATCGCTGTGACTCGTCGACTTCAATTTGTCGAAAGAACTTTTCAATGTCTGATGAAATGACATACTTGTGCTGACGAAACCGCAACAGTATTGACAGCAAGTCATCTTGCACTCTGGGTCCTATGCCTTGAATGTCGTTGAACGACTTACCAGAAGTTGTGACGGCTGATGCGTCGAAGACAACTCGAAGTTTCGTCGTTGTACTGGACTCTCTGACTACTCCGTGATGTGGAAGAAAGTGTGAGTGGCATGAAGATGGCTGCGAGGCTTCGCTCATATGACCTAATGCTTCATACTCTTGTAAGAACTCTACGTAGCGTTGCTTAAGTAGCGGGTCTCTATCAAGTCTACGCTCTAACGATAGAAAACGACGTTTGGCCATCTCAAAAGAGTTTCCTAACGCTTCAGGGGACTCCTTTAATGGAATGGTGACAACAAAACGCCCATCAGCATTACGCCTTGTAGTACTTTTGTAGTTTTGTTCACATGCTCGTTCTTCGGCTGTGAAGTTGAACTTAGGTGAGATGGAGTCAAGTTCCCAGAACCTTGAGAGATCCATGGGCGCTTCTACGTGTTTAGTGCGTGTGTCGTGCGCGACCATACACACCGATGAGTGGGTTGAGTTAGGTTGAGGTAAGGAGCCTGATATGAGCCATCCGAGCTTGGTCTCGAAAAGCGTCGGCATATGCCTACCTAACTGTATACGATTGCGACCAATCACACCCCAAAATATGTCGGCTCCAACAAGTATGTCGATGGTCGAAGGGACATTGAAGGATGGGTCGGCCAGACTTACTCCAGCTGGTAGTTGTAAGTCTGCTAAGTCTATGTATGTATGTGGAATATGAGTAGTTATGTTGGGCAAGATAAAACAGTCGATGTCAATATTGAATGACCCATCGCATGATTGTAAATGTAAAGTACAAGACTGCGTAATGGTTGACATCTGACTGTTAATGCCTGCAACGTGTGAGCTTACACTACGAATAGGTAATTGTAGCTTACCACAAAGGTCCTTGGTAATGAAATTTGCCGTGCTTCCATTGTCTAATAAGACTCTGGCGCTGTGCGGCGCCCCGGATTTGTCCGTGACCCTTACCAAAGCTGTGGAAAGTAATACATGACGAGATGAGACATAATGATTAGTGCCTGTCAAGGTTATATGTTCTTTATTAGAGCTAGATTTTTCATCGTGAGAATGCAACATTGTATTATGCCTATTCTTGCAATATTTGCAGTGGCCAAGTGGACAAGTAGCTTCAAAGTGACCTGGGCGTAAACAATTTAAACAAAGTTTTAATTCCTTCGCTTTAGAGAAGCGTGCAGCAACTGTAAGCGCCTTGAACTGGTCACAACTAAATATGTAGTGACCCTGTTTACACATGGGACATGAAATATCATATTTACCCTTACTTGCTACCACAGCGAAGTTTTTAAGCTTACTGTGCGATGTCTCTGGCTTTGACTTTAGATTTCTAGCTTCCTCGAGCGTTTCTAGGAGATTGCAACGGCTAGAAACAAATTTTGTGAACATGTCCAAGGATGGATAATCAGTTAGCGTGTTTCTATGTTCTTCCCAATGCCTGCTGGTAACTGAATCTAACTTTGATGCCATTAGATATATCACCACATCACCCCAATGTTGTACGGGCCGTCCTAGTGTTGCCAGTGATCTTAGATTTTTGCTAGTTACGTCGACGATTTCGCGTAGCCCCTGACTACTTTCCTTTTGAAGCGGTTCAACACTAAATAGAGCCTGAATGTGGTTATTTACTAACAACTGTTTATTGTCGTACCTCTCACAAAGTAGCTGCCATGCATTTTCGTAGTTGTCCCCTCTGAAATCTAAACTTTTAATAACTAGCGCTGCGCTGCCATTAAGTGAAGAACGTAAGTAATGGAACTTGTTGATGTTATCTATACTCTTTTCATCATGAATAAGTGAGACATAAATATCTTTAAACTCTAACCAATCCTTGTAGCCGCCGCTAAAGTGAGGTAAATTAATTTTGGGAAGTCTTACATTATTATGTCTATTAACCACTGAAAGTTGCTCATTGGAGCCTACCTTAGAAACCAGTTGCGCACGATGCCGTGACAGAAGCGCGCGTGCTGCTGCCAGCTGCCTGTAGTAGCTGGTTTCGAACTGCTCCCGTTCGGTAAATTGCTCGTCGGGCCTAGCAGACAGGTACTCCAGTTGACCCTGTAACGAATCATAGGTGGCATATATGGTAACCATTTTTTCTACCCGGATCTCCAACTCGACCAACTGTTCATCACTAAGTTGTTCGCAAGACTTAGTGGTGGTTAAATAATTAGTAAATTGCGTAAGCTGCGACTTAATTGATGCACGTTTCCTAGTAAGCTCTTTGAAAGTTGCTTCTTCAGCCATGACTATTTAGGAAGGTAAGCTCTAAGCACTAGAAAGGGAAATAAGGAGAAGAAAAAGCAAAAGGTTTAATGAGAAGAAAAAATAAAAGTTTAAAGCAGAAGTCGAAAATACTGTAGTCAGCTTCAATACGCCTGTGAAATAATTACGAATAGAAACAGCTGATCGATTAAGCGGTGAAATTTAAAACCGTTAGGCGGTTAGAAAAAAAATCAAATTCAAATTGGGAAAAAAAAAAAAAAAAAGTTATGTGGGTACACTGTAAAATAATACTAAGAACGTTTGAACTATATTACTAAGCACTTATTACTAATTATTATTAATGGACTGGGCTCTACTATAATGGGGTTATCTACTTATATGGGTTGTACATGGAAACAAATAAAATATGAAAGACAATACGGACAAAAACAAAAAATATACGATTCTACTGGACAATCAAATGAGTATGTAATTAAGCGCTACTAATGACTGGGATGAATGCTAACACTGCGTGATTCACTGGTCTAATGCACTATCTAATTCTCTAGGGGAATGATAAGTTAGTATATGAATATGTTAATGTTAGTAAGAATATGGAAAGATCTCACAAAATCCGGTGACTGCGACTCCAAACCGAACGTCTTCTTGCTTGAAACGGATGACGATGTTCTCTGGGCTCAGCTTGGGCTGCTACGCTGCGATGACCCAGCTGTGATGACCACTGAAGAACTATGCTCGCTCCCGAAATAAGCTTCTGCACGATGATCGAAGACTGGAACCTGGTATGCACGAACGACGAGGTGTCCTGATCTTGAAGTCCAGTTTTCCAACGGCCGTTTTCAAATTTTGAAAATAAACCGCCTGTTACTCCTGTAAACCGTTCAGCTACGTAAATCTCGAAGGACCATAGAAAGATGTGCGTAAGCCCTACAGGTGGTGGTAGGACAGTTTATATAAAAACTCAAGTAACTTTAGTGGACTGTATTACAATAAATAAAATTAGAAATACAAGCGGCACGGCGAGAAAACAATAATAGTGATTGAAAGTGGATGCGTGCGCTCGGTGGTAAGGTGGGATGACCAGTGCCAGGCGAGCCGGCTGGACTGCGCCCGCGGCGAGCGCTTCTCCCCGCGACCTCTGCTCCCGCCCGCTGTCGCCCGGCGCGTAGTGATGTCCGCGCACGTTAGAGATGTCCAAACACAAGTGCATCAAGCTAGTATCGAAAAGATCCGTCCCAAAGAGGAGACTAGCACTCCATACTTGCGAAGTTGCGCTTAATAAAGTTTGAGCAGCTAAAGTTCCGGCGTGAACTACTGTCTGACCTTTGCGAGGATTCCCAGTTTTTTTGCAGCCAGTTGAGCATTTGCTTCGATGTATGGCCCAAAGTTGAGGGTTGACGTCAACGCCGATAATCGACCATCTTGATCTTCTTAGTAACGCCAAGAAGATCAAGATGGTCGATTATCGGCACGGTTACCCACCGGAAAGTTGGAGCAGGGCACCGGAAAATTGTCTCCTTTTAGCGGAAAATAGACACGTCTGGGTTGTAGCAGCATTCAACCTGACCAAATTGTCATCGCCCCATTCAGAGACTGCCTCCAAGGACAAGTTCAAGCGCTCAACCGTAGCCTCTCGGAGAGCCTGGATCTGTGATCCACTAAATCGTGCGCTTTGGGTATGCAGACGACAGCACTGTTGCTGAGAGTTACATATCCGAGTTACCCACTAGTTCGCGCGCTGAATATGTAACTCTCAGCAACAGTACTGTCGTCTGCATACCCAAAGGTACCGGGCTTAAGCAGATCGTTTATGTGGAGCAAGAACAATGATGCCAAAAGCACTAACCCCTGAGGGTCCCCGGCAATTATGGTCATTTGACCGGACGAGCAGCCATCGATGACTACTCGGATGGACCGATCACTCAGGAAGTCTGCGATCCAAGCACACAATCCAGCAGGTAAACCGAAAGAAGCTTAAACTAATAAGGCTTTCGTGCCAAACCCTATCAAAAGCCTTCGAGATGTCGAGGGTGACGGCAAGCGCTTCCCCGTGCTTCTCGATGGCCTCACTCCAGATGTGGATAGCATACGCTAGAAGATCAGTTGGCAGATTTCGGCGAAAGCCGTATCGATGGTCACTTAGGATGTCATTAGCTTCTAGGTATGCCAGGAGCTTAGTGTTGAGTACACGTTCCCATACTCTTACAGAGAATGGACGTTACTGAGATTGGTCTGGAGTTAGCTGGGTCAGCCCGTTTACCCTTCTTGGGTACGGGCTGTATGTTAGCTTGCTTCCATGCAATCGGCACTTGTCCAGCCACAAATGAAAGCCTAAATAGGGGTGTCAGGATCGCAGACAGTTGAGGCGCACGCACGTACTTAAAACTGGACAGCTAGCCTTGTTCACGTCAAGGTTACACAGCACCCTGCGAACGTCCTTCTGATGAATGCGAATTTACGAAATCATTCGACACCGTTCTTCACTAAAGATAATGATGATTTGATACGCATGCACCAAAGTTTAGGGCCGCATGAATTTTAAAGAGTTAGATGCCGTGGCTTTAGAAAGCAAAGGGCAACTGAAGAACACAGACGGGTTTTAGTCAGTAAAAGTCTGACACGCCCTCTCACTCTACCCTAGAGCGCAAGAAGTGATTTGGTCACCTCAAGAAAAAATAATGTAGTATAATATAATAACATATAATATAAATTATTCCGCCGACTAAACACACTCCACGGATAGGCAGCTGCCTACCCGTAGATTTATAAGTTGGCGAAAGTTGACGAATACGGAGCTCAAAATTCGTGGCTTTTGCGAAACTACGGCTCACTCTTTACTATGACGAGTTTTGAGTAGTGTGATGTAATGAGTTTCATTTACAATATCATTGCCAGTTCCTCCGAGACAGTCGTAGCACTGCGTAGCTACTGCTACGTCATGCTACGAGTGCACTAGTTTCTATTGAACATTTCAGCGTTTTCACAAAGCACACTAATTTTATTTAAAAAAAAATAAAAAATTAAACACAAAATATTTGTGCCTCTCCTTTTCTTTCCCACCATGACAGTCCTAGATATCGTTGCTACGCCATGTTATGAGTACCTACGGTACACACATACTCATTAAAGTCCGTATACATCATCAATATTGCATACCCGTATCTTTTGGCAGCATATAAATAGTTTTAAAATTAGGGGAGGCTTTGAACCCAGGATTAAGTGTAATGGGGTCGAGCATGTTGGTAAAGATACGGCAATGGCCTTTTCCAACTTTTTTGCAAGCGTTTTTCTGCCCGATATTCCCCTTCTTGATTACAAAAAACAAAACAATATCTTTCACAACAAAGATTCAAACCTTGTGCATATTGATAAAATAGCACTACAAGATTTAGAATCGGCTATCAATAAACTAAAACCAAATACTGCTGTAGGTCCAGACAACATTCCTGCTTACATTTTGAAAGGATGTAAAGAATACATTATTACACCCGTACTTCACATATTTAATTTAGCACTCTCCACAGGTCAGTATCCACAACGCTGGAAGGTCTCACGAGTTCACCCTATACCTAAAACTAAAGACACTTCAAATGTAGAAAACTATCGGCCGATAGCTATACTGTCATCACTTCCAAAATTGTTTGAATCTGTATTACATAAATTAATTGGTTACCAGATCCAACCATTTCTTTCCGACTCTCAACATGGATTTCGGTGGAATCGTTCTGTCAGTACAAATCTCTTGACGCTTGTAGACTTAATATCGCAGCACTTAGATAAAGGCATACAAATTGATGTTATATATTTTGACTTCAAAAAAGCCTTTGATTGCGTAGATAATGACGTGTTACTGGCCAAGCTTAATAACATTGGCTTTTCGCCAAAACTACTCAAATTTTTTGCAAGTTATATGCGGGACCGCCTACAATATGTTAGACATGGTTGCTTCGTTTCAGAGCCATATCACACTAGGTCTGGTGTTAGTCAAGGGTCCATTTTGGGACCAATGTTTTTTGGTATAATGGTTAATGATCTCGAGAAGGTTTTGAAACACGCCAGGTGCTTACTTTACGCTGATGATTTGAAGTTGATATATGGAGTTGAGGAAATGGCCGATACCTTAACTCTTCAGGAGGACATTAATTCGGTCTTCCAATGGAGCATTGCAAACAAGCTCTTATTCAATACGGCTAAATGTAGTGTTATGTCCTTTAGTCGAGCTCATAACCCTCTGCATGTACAATATTTTTTAGGAGCGGAACCGATTTCTCGAGTTTTTTCTGTTAAAGATCTAGGTATTTTATTCGACCAGAGACTAAACTTCCATGAACATATGCGGAATCTTGCCGCTGATTCGTACCGCAGACTAGGATATACAATTCGAAATATGCGTGAATTTAATAACCCTTTGGCAATTAAACTGGTCTATATGGCTTTAGTCAGGAGTAAATTAGAGTCAGCTTCCATTATTTGGAACCCCTATGAGGCTTCTTACGTCTTGCTTCTAGAGAAAGTTCAAAAAACATTCCTTAGATTTATGTATAAGAAATTATTTGGATGCTATCCATTTTTATATCCGACAAAATTTTTGCTCGGAATGCTGAAATTTAATTCTCTAGAAGTAAGGCGCAATTACTTTTTGCTTATCTTCGCCTGTCAAGTTCTTCGTGGTGAATCTGATTGTCCTGAATTAGTTGCTCAGCTGGTGAGATTGTTTGTTCCTCTCGTACCTAAACAACACCTAAGGCCGCGAACACACCGATTGTTAGCTGATCCTTTATCGCATACAGTATCACGAGCTAACTCGCCGCTCGTTCGTGCGCTTTCTGTGCTTAATGCTCTCCTGAGTCTAACACCGGAGTGTGACTTGTTTGCTGGGAGATGGATAGATGTGTGTCGTGAATGTCTAAGGTTTTGTGAGAAGATGGATAAAAAATAAGTAAACATTTTTTTCATTTGTTTGTGTGATATTCATTATTTTAGTGGTAATGTATATGTATTTTCTTTTTATTCTTCAATGTGTTATTATGGTTTTTATTTAATGTATTTTTTTAGTTTGTAAGTTTCTACTGTACAACACCTTGGATTTCCTCCGTAACGTTGTACAAGTGCTTGTAAATAAATAAATAAATAAATAAATAAATAAATAAATAAATAAATAAATACCGCTTGAGACACGTTGTTTCCACGGTAAACTCTTATTACAAAATAATGCGAATTTTCTTAGATTTCATACAAAAATGGTTATAAAAATATCATGGTCAGTTTCACCGAGACAGTTGTAGCATTGCGTACTAGGCTTTTCTACCCTACGCTACGAGAGCAGTTTTATTTGAATGACAGTCCTAGACGTCGTTGCTACGCCGTTTTTTTTTTTTGCAATTGAGCCGGTTTCGACTATTCTGCCAGTGTCACGTTGGGAACTACGCCATGTTATGAGTACCTACGGTACACACATACTCATTAAAAATGTCATGGTCAGTATCACCAAAGACAGTTGTAGCATTGCGTAGGCGGCCGTTGCTACCCCATGCTACGACAGCACTTTTATTGGAAATGACATTATTTGTAGGTACCACCGAGGCAGTTGTAGCCTTGCGTACGCCGTTGCTACCCCATGCTATACATTATGTTTTAACACCATGAAACTTGACCATTTTTTTTTTTGTTTACAGATTGTGTAGTAAAGAATGCTCGTACACCTTCGTATGCCGCAGTGATGGATTCCCGAGGTGAATGTCTTCTCGGGCTGGGCGACATGGCTCTGCACAACCACGTCACTGTTGATCTCGTACGTACAATTCTATTTAATATAAAATCATACACGCCTTGAAGGTAGTTAATTACATGTTATACGTCTAGGTTTATTTAAAGAAAGTTGGGGTATTGTATGGTGTGGACCACTGCACATCTAAGGTGATACAAAATAGCTTTGTTAATAACCCATCGCAATAAATCTTTTCATCACTGGCGTAGCTACCGAAGTTAATGTGGGGCAGTAGGTACCCAAGGTCGGGGGGCCCCTAAAACCTCATTAGCAAACCTCCTATTGAATTACCACGAAATTTTCCTACCTTCAAAATCTATGGGCATGCCACAATTATGGCGGTAAGTCCCCTCTTTTAGGCGTGGTTGGAAAGACCTCACGGCGTCCTCACCTTCCGCATGACGTAGGTTCTCACCGAACACGGTAAGTTCGGAAAGTTCCTGAACCGGATTCGTGCGGATGCGACGCCCGGGTGTCGTCACTATGTGGACCGCCCGGAGGACACGGTAGAGCACACGGTGGAGGTATGCCCCTGCTTGGGCAGAGCAACGCCGTGTCCTCGTGGGGGCGATCGGCGGCGGCGATCTCTCGCGCCGGGCCTCGATAGAGGCCATGGTCCGGAGCGAGGAGTGGTAGGCGGTCGCCTCCTTCTGCGAAGCAGTAATGCTAGCAAAGGAGGCGGTCGATCGCGTGAGGCAACGGTCCTCACTCCCCAACCGCCGCCGGGATTCCGATCCCGATTTCCGGCCACCGTAGGCGCGGGCTTGCGGACGGCGATCAATGGGTTTCATTTATTTTTATTTTTTCTTATATCAATTTTCATTGTATTTGAATTTTATCGTACATTAATTAATTCATAACATCCATAAATAATACATAGTAAATTTCAAACAGTAAATTAACACTAAGTAAATCAAGAGTAATAATTAATAAATAATAGATAATGGGGTGGCTCGCCGTCCGTCCGGTAACCGTCCGGACCTAGCCCAAGTCGTCGACTGCGCGTATTGTTCCACGCGCGCCTCAGGGAGATGTCAGCAAATCGTAGGGGCCCAGCAGGGTCGAAGCCTACTAGGGCCACGGGTAGTGTGAAAGTGATATCTGGGCCCTGGGACGAAGGAATAGGAGAGGGTTTTTAGTCAGTAAAAGTCTGACACTATCTCCCGCTCTGCCCAAGATCGGGATTTGTCATTAGATGATTTTCCCACCAGCAGGAGAATGATGGTTATATTTGATGATTTTCAATAAAAAAAAGGGGCCCCAGTTTATTTTGCCCCAGGGCCAAGTCATCTAGCTACACCACTTCTCATCAGAACCATGATAGGGGGAAATTAGGAAACAAACAAGAGAACTACGGTAGCTTACCTACTTACTTTACTGCATGGAAACTCCACTTAGCAACATTTAACTCATGAACACATTATTTTATGATGGAACATAAACCCAAAACTGGAGACACAATTGATAACGCTTGCGACACGACATTGCATCATAAAATATAAAATCGTTTTTCTGGGTGTGTATAATGTAGTTGCGGGGCCTATAGTCACACAAAACTTGACAGAATATAGGACTAAAGCAAGCTTCAAGGCTATAATTATTAACAACTGACACTTGAGGCCGTTCGTCAGACACGTAGCGTCGCGGTATCGACTGCCACATCAAACAAAGCCTTTAATTTACTCACTTTGATGTAGTTGTGAGTGACACTGTCTTTTACCAATATTTTTATTATTCACAGGTAAATAAGCACATGCAAGTCCTTGAAGAAGCTCCATTAGTCGTCCTGGATGGTAACGTTCCTCAATCTACAATTGACTACGTCTTAGAGGTTTGTCAGCGTCTTAAAAAGCCTGGTGAGTAGTCGGATTTTTCTAAAAAAGCGAACAAACCCAATCATAGTATATTTTGGGTTAATAATTTGAAATCAGTGATGGCGCAAAAGTGGTAGCAAGGTTAAGTAGGTACGTATAGAAACTCCGGCCAACTTTTTTTGAGCGGGAAATCATCAAATGAACCCTCTCGCTCTCGGTAGGGCGAGAGGGAGTGTCAAACTTTTACTGATTAAATCACGTCTGCGTTCCTTCAGTTGCCCTTTGCGGTACACGGCCACGCACAATTCCGCAGACCTGGAAGGCTTTGACCCTGACGGGCCACTAGGATCATGCGGACATAACTTTGAGGCGTGCGTGGAACACATCGCGCCGTCGACCCGAGCTTAGTGCTTACCAGACAGCAAGCTACCCATTGCTCGCCGTTCGCAAGCGACTCTGGCAATCTTGAGAGCTTATCGGCCAATATCAACATCCTAAGAAGATTCAAAGGAAATTTACCCAGAATATTATTCCTGTTAACTGATTCCGATGTTATTCCCAAGAGTCTCCACAAGTTTCGACTTCTCTAAGTAAAAGGTGCCTCTTATGTAAGTGTGTATTCGCATCATCGTTTACCAGCATACAGCACAGTGTAACAGAACCGTTAAATAAAGGACAGATAAAACCACATTTTATCACTAAAATATGTATTTAATTATATTTAAAATTATCAGTACAGTCAGTGCTCATCCTTGGAATGGCTTTTTATGAGATTATTATTCGGACGGATATGTTATATTTAACAATAATATTCAAATATATTGTTAACAAAAGATTACTTTCTTCAAGGCACTTGGGTACTTCGTAAAGTACAAGTATTTAATTGTCAAAAGTAATGTGTCAAATGAATATTATTTTATAGTCTTAATAAAGTGCTTTTTGCTAAAATAAACACAATTATGATTAATGTAACTTACAACATATACAAACTAATTCTAGAGTTATAAAAAAATATAAAATTATTGCATAAGAAAATATGAAGATGTAAGTAAACATGTCACTCTTGTTCATTTCATTTAGAAGTGCACTAAATTTATTTTTTAAATACTAGATTAAGTAAATAATATTTTTCGACGATACTAAACAGAAATAGTACAATATTCAGTCACAAAATAAAAGACATAATTAGCTGATTAGCTGTCAAATAGGATGTTAAAGCTAAAAATCTATTACATTTTAGTATTTGAGTACTAAGGTAAGTACTTACATAATACATAACTATTATTTGAATCATTGTTAAAAGTAATATTTGAAATGGAAAGCACAAATCATAGAGCTGCTTGTTATATATTTATACTGATTTAACAAATGTATAATCAATAAGTACATGCAAACATTTGGAATGGATCCAATTAGCCTAAACACTTCAGAATAAACAAATCTACAAAAAATATTGAACAAGAAAAAACATCAATACGAAACTATTTTTTGAGATTCAATCAACATCATTTTATTTTACACTTGGGACTTAAGTGTAGGAGATAAATCTGACTTGTGCACTTTATCGCCAAATGCGAGTAGAGCAAGACAAAATACAACATCGATCGTGCTTGAATTCATTATAAAACTAACTACTTGTAGAATTGTGAAAAAAACCAGGTTATGTGTTAAATCTGAAGTTATGTGTTTAAAGTACATTAAAATAATCATTATTGGACTAGGCTATATTTTAAATATAAACCAAATGACAAAGGACTATATTTTACATACAGCCCAACTAACATTAGGTTATATTTTACATACAGCCCAACTGACATTAGGCTATATTTTAAATACAGCCCAACTGACATTAGGGTATATTTTAAATACAGCCCAACTGACATTAGGCTATATTTTACATACAGCCCAACTAACGCTAAGCTATATTTTAAATAAAACCTAACTGACGTTGCTGCTGCAACTGATCACGCAAATGATGCAATGCGTGCTCCGGCTGGCTATGTTGCATTTGAGCAACTAGGTTCTTTGCTTCCAAGCGAAGTTCGTAAAGCTTACGGGATTCCAGATATAGCAGGATTGCTGCGGCTCCTGTATAGAAATATAACATTTTATCATTCTCTATTAGGACCTTGTATGAACTAACGAATAACACCAATCAAAGAATAACACCATCCCATTTCTTCCCGTGGGTGTCGTAAGAGGCGACTAAAGGACATACCAGAGAATGGGCAGCAGCATTCTTTGTGAATTCCAACAACCAAACTGCGATCGCCAACCCGCATGCCAAGCGTGGCGATTATGGCAAATCCCCCCAATGATAAGCACAACCAAAAAATGGCCCCTAGTGCCCGGCAGCCCGTCTACCCTTGACTCCGGTAGCGGTCAAGGTTACGGCGAGGCAAGGGGTGCGAAGAATCTCCGGATGGGATCCGGCTACCCCTTTAGACAACGACGACTGGACCTGGCAACATATAACACGCGTACACTCCGGTCCGACGAGAAGATCACCGAACTTGAGGAAGAATTGAGCAGGTTACGATGGAGTATTGTGGGATTATCTGAAGTCCGAAGACAGGGGGAGGACACGATAATTCTCAAATCCGGTAACCTGCTTTATTTCCGGGAGGGTGACCAGCAGTCCCAGGGTGGTGTCGGGTTTATCGTCCACAAGTCCCTTGTGAACAATGTGGTGAGGATCGAGAGTGTGTCGACCAGGGTAGCGTATCTTATACTCAGAATATCATCAAGATATTCGCTGAAGGTCATACAGGTTTACGCCCCGACCTCGACGCACCCCGACGACGAAGTAGAGTCCATGTATGAGGATATATCCAGAGCCATGCATGGTTCTAAGACTCACTTCACCGTGGTCATGGGGGACTTTAACGCGAAACTGGGTAAACGAGACGGTGATGAGCTGCGAGTGGGGCAATTTGGATTTGGACATCGGAACCGCCGGGGACACCTATTGGCTAGTTTTATGGAGAAGGAGGGCCTCTATATGATGAACTCCTTCTTCAAAAAACGTGAGCGTAGGAAGTGGACCTGGCAAAGCCCTGATGGTGCGACCAGAAATGAGATTGACTTCATCATGTCGACGAAGAAGCAAATATTCAATGATGTCTCTGTGATCAACGCGGTGAAAACTGGAAGTGATCACCGCATGGTAAGAGGCACATTGAATATCAATATCAAGCTTGAAAGATCTCGACTGATGAAGTCTACGCTCCGTCCAGCACAGATCCAGATTCAAAACTCCGAGAGCTTTCAGCTCGAACTTCACAATCGTTTCGAGTGCCTAGGTGGCTCTGTGGACGAATACAACGATGGGTTCGTGGAAACTGTCCATACGGTCGGGTCTAAGTTTTTTAAGACTCGTCGTACAAGGAAGAAAAGGCTCTCTGATCAAACTCTCGAACTCATGAAAGAGAGGCGTGAGATGATTCTGCAGTCTTCAGACGATGCGTGCATCTACCGGCAGCTCAATAGACGGATCTCAAAGTCCTTAAAACGCGATCTCCGCCTCTTTAATACCGAAAGGATTAAGGATGCGATTGAGCGGAATAAGGGCTCCAAGGTTTTTGCAAGGGATCTGTCTATAGGGCAGAGCCTGCTCACGAAACTGAAGACCGACGATGGCAGAGTCATATCCGCCAAATCGGAGCTTCTGGGAGAGATCGAGGCATTCTATGGACAGCTGTACACATCTATCACAAAACCCACAACGAATCTAGCAAACGACCCAAGAGCTAGATTAACCCGGCACTATACCGAAGATATCCCGGATGTCAGCCTGTACGAGATTAGGGTGGCTCTGAAGCAGCTTAAAAATAACAAGGCGTCGGGTGACGACGGAATTACAGCCGAACTCCTGAAGGCGGGTGGAAAACCGGTCCTAAGGGCCCTTCAGAGGTTGTTCGATTCCGTCATACTTGAGGGAAAGACGCCACAGGCATGGAGCAGAGGTGTGGTGGTACTTTTCTTTAAGAAGGGCGACAATGCCCTGCTTAAGAATTACAGGCCCATCTCACTTCTGAGCCATGTCTACAAGCTGTTTTCCAGAGTCATCACGAATCGTCTCGCGCGCAGGTTCGACGACTTCCAGCCTCCCGAACAAGCCGGTTTCCGAAAAGGTTTCAGCACCGTAGACCACATACATACGCTTCGGCAGGTTATACAGAAGACAGAGGAGTATAACTTGCCTCTATGCTTAGCGTTCGTGGACTACGAAAAAGCTTTTGATTCGATCGAGACTTGGGCTGTACTGCAGTCTCTCCAACGGTGCCAGATTGACTATCGGTACATCGAAGTGCTGAAGTGTTTGTACGAAAACGCCACAATGTCAGTCCGACTTCAGGACCAGACCTCGAAACCTATCCTTCTGCAGCGGGGCGTGAGGCAGGGAGATGTCATCTCTCCAAAACTGTTCACGGCTGCAATGGAAGATGTCTTCAAGGTTCTGGACTGGAGTGGACTAGGCATTAATGTCAATGGCGAGTACATCACTCACCTTCGGTTTGCCGATGATATAGTAGTCATGGCTGAAACTACGGAGGAGCTCAGTACAATGCTCGATGACCTTAGTAGAGCTTCCAAAAGAGTGGGTCTTAAAATGAACATGGATAAAACCAAAGTCATGGTAAATAACCATGTAGCACCCACTCCGATCAAGATTGGAGACTCTGCACTCGAAGTTGTAGACGATTACGTTTACCTGGGACAGACAATCCAGTTGGGTAGGTCGAACTTTGAGAAAGAGGTCAATCGTCGAATCCGACTCGGCTGGGCAGCGTTCGGGAAGCTGCGCGGTATCTTCTCGTCCAACATACCACAGTGTCTCAAGACGAAAGTCTATGACCAGTGCGTGTTGCCAGTGATGACATATGGCTCTGAAACATGGTCGCTTACAATGGGCCTCATCAGAAGGCTTACAGTCACCCAAAGAGCAATGGAAAGGGCTATGTTCGGAGTTTCCTTGCGTGATCGCATAAAGAATGAAGATATCCGCAGGAGAACCAAGGTCGCCGACATAGCCCGAAGAATCGCCAAACTTAAGTGGCAGTGGGCAGGGCACATTGCTCGTAGAACAGATGGCCGATGGGGCCGAAAGGTTCTAGAGTGGCGACCGCGCACCGGAAGACGCAGCGTTGGAAGGCCTCCCACAAGGTGGACCGACGACCTGGTGAGGGTCGCGGGAGTGCGGTGGATGCGAGAGGCACAGGATCGGTCATTGTGGCGACGCTTGGGGGAGGCCTATGTCCAACAGTGGACGTCTTTCGGCTGAAATGATTGATGATTGATTGATGATTGATGAACTAACTGACTATAGAGTCAGCCAATCACATTAATGAATAGAACTTTCATAAAACTAAAATTTTGAATGTTCTAGCAGCCCTAGCAAGCATCAGCCTACTTGCTTTCCCTTGGCCCCCTTCAAATTTGCTATCATCTCTTTCCGTCCATTCCCTCGCGATTGCAGCCATCTCCTTTGCTCGCATTACTGTATTGCAGAAGGAGAAGACCGCTTACCATTCCCTCTCGCTCCGGACCAAGGTATGGACCAGAGCCAGATGAACACATGAAGGGTTCTATACCACAAACTGAAAACGTCACGTTTTTTGCATGGGGACTCCTTTCATTTCATTTTTGTTATTTATTGTTGTAGCAGTAATACAATAAAACAACATACTGTGTGAAAATTTCAACTATCTCCCTATTACAGTTCATAAGATAGAGCCACTGACACATGGACAGACAGTGTAGGCTTAGGTTCTGTTGGTACCCTTTTAGGTTGTTAGATAATTGGCTTAAAAGAGTAACCATGGTGTTTCTTGCCAGTTCATCTCCATAGGAAATGACCAATTGGACCCATGCACTAGCTAGGATGTTTTATAAGTGCCGACATAGGCCTATGTGAAATAAAATATTTTAAACCAAATTGACCCTAAGAACCCTTAATAACAAGGGTTTAGTGCTCTTAAACTATAATATAAGTACTACAACAGTAGTAAGGAATCTGTGCCTGTTTATTCTTCAATATTCTTTCCCTTCTTGGATCATTCTTTGGCATGTAAATAGCGTGATTGAAAACATATTTGACAAATATAGATTGAATGATTCATCACAAGAGCACAGTACGCCCAGTATTCACCACATTGTTACGGTTGTAGGGCATCACCATAATCTGCTTACTTAGAAAGGGGTCACTTATTCAAATTGAATAACACTATTCTATTTTTATGTCTAGTGACAATCTAAAGGGCTGATACTCCCTGAAATTGCTACACTTACCAAACAATAGGAAGGCAACTACAGCAAAAGCATATGACCATGACAGCACATTGAATGAAGGATACAACAGCCAATCACGACGGTAACAGTTCCCACCAAATATAGCTACTGCTAAAAATAGAAACACACCTGCAAACAAAGAACAAAGAGATGTACAGATGTAATTTTTTATACCAATACTAGCTGACTCGGCAGGCATTCTTCTGCCATATAAATTAATGAAATAAATATTATAAATAATAATAAAAAGGGGGGGTGAGGGTGGGAGGGTAAAAAATTGTTTACGTCCTATTCTCAGATCTACTGAATATACACATTTTCATAAGAATTGGTAAGCCTTTTCAGAGAGAAGTTTTGTTACAAACACTGACAAGAGAATTTTTTATTTTAGAGATGCAACATATCACAAACATTATAAATCATATTTGTTTAACTTACTTGATACAGCCACCATTATGAAAGCACAACTGACAAAGATCCATTCATATCGCAACACAGTACGAAGTGGCCAGCGCACTATGACACAAGCCAGCAGCACTTGAGATGAAAATGACAATATCAAAGCCAACGTAACAAATGACTGTACTGCCATCAACCACCCTGGCAGCAACCATTCTCGGATCATATAGAACTCCTAGAACAAGAAAATGGCATAAATTATACTATATTCCTGCATGTTTCTACATCCACTCTTTCTGATGTTTATATTGTAAAACCCAAAAATTTTGAATGAAAATAATATAATTCATTAAACTTATACTAGTACCTAGTCGACTGTTTTTTACCTGACTGAAAATGTAATGACACCCATGGAAGAGTTTATCAAATTGATAGGAAGGGAATCGAAAACGGTCAAAACAATATTCCCATAAACCCATGTGTTTGAAGCTTGAAAACATCTCAGGATACGACTCAATCCAGTACGGGCCGGCAAACGATAGCAGGAGAAATAGGCCAGCAATGTACGTTAGACTGGCTCCAATAAGAGTTGCATCTGTAAATAAGTTTAAACACTATGAATAATTTTACAACCTTCTCTCTATTATCCTTGCATGAAAGTCTTCCATTAGTATTGGAATAAACCTTAACATCAAACAACGTACTGATTCAAAATTAAGGGCGTGCCCAAATTAAATTACTTACTTGAAGCCTTCGGATACTCATTATCGGCGGCCGTCATATTGTCGGCTGTATCTGATCCCAAATTGCGGATTATTTTTCACACAACACTTTGGAGAGCTACTTTACAATTACAATACTAAATAAAGGAAAACAAGCTAACAACTCTGCTAACAAAATATGACACTAATGACATTTGTCGGTTATTGTACGTTCTTTTAGAGAACGACATTATCTGTTTCGTCTAAAAACAATATTTGGTATTCAATACAAAAATCTTCGAAAAGGAGCTTTTGGCAGGATTTCTTCGAGTGAAGTTCAATGGCTGTTTCAATTATTCGCAAATTGATTCCTACTTGGTTTAAAATTGATGTAGTTTTGTCTCAAGAGTACTCAACTGAACAAGAATCACTGAAATGCTGTCTCGATAAAACGGAGCTGAGAATTTTAATATAATTGGCTACCTCAGCGAAACTTACCGAGAAGGCCGACTCGATACATTTACTGCCAAATATGAAATACTGCAAAACATTAGAATGTGTTACATCCGCATTTTAGTGGAACTTAAAATTACTGTAAATAGTACATACTTTCTAAACTTCATCATCATCATTTCAGCCGAAAAAGGTCCACTATTAGACATAGGCCTCCCCCAAGTATAGCCATAATAACTGTTCCTGTGCGTCTCGCCATAATGACCGGCCCTGTGCGTCTCGCAACGGATTCCCGCGGCCCTTATTTGGAGGCCTTCCAACGCTGCGTCTTCCAGTACGTGGTCGCCACTCCAGAACCTTTTGTTACCATCGACCATGCGAGCAATGTGCCTTGCCCACTGTCACTTAAGTTTGGCGATTCTTCGGATTATATCGGTAACCTTGGTTTTGCGGATATCTTAATTTCTGGTATAATCACACAAGAAAACTCCGAGCATAGCCTTTCCATTGCTCTTTGTGTGACTAAGTCTTCTGATGAGGCCCATTGTAAGCGACCGCGTTTCGGAGCCTTATGTCATCACTGGCAACACGCACTGGTCATAGACTTTCGTCTTGATGAGACACTGGATATTGGACGAGAAGATACCACGCAGCTTCCCGAACGCTGCCCAGCCAAGTCGGATTCGACGGTTGATCTCTGTCGAAGTTGACCTTCCCAACTGGACCGTCTGTCCCAGGTTAACGTTGTCGTCCACAACTTAAGAGTGTAGTCTCCGATTTTGACAGGAGTGGGTGCTTCATGGATGCTTACCATGACTTTGGTTTTGTCCATGTTCATTTTACGAGTAAGTCTGGCTAAGCAAAAATGGTGCAAAGCAACAAAAAATCTTCGAAAAAAAAGTTTGATATTGTCATGTCAAAGCTACGCTTGAATTGGATATTAATGGATGAACGTCTCGACAGTTGCTTTTAACCAAACCACGTCTAGCAAGTTTTGCTAAGGAGAATACATTATTTTCGTCAGCATTTTGTAGACTCCCTTACACATCGGTAATTGTTATTGCTGTATACATAACCAATATTTTTGTCAAGATTAGTTCGGTTGGTTAGGTACTCAATGTAGATAGGTACCAGAACTTCTGGAAAATCGTCCCCAAAATTTGAGAATAAAAAACGAAGGCACACCTTTTAACAAATAAATAAAGTAATAAAATAAACATTTTATTTTTAAGGCAGTTAAGGTTGATTCATACATAGAAAATATTACTAATTTTATTCTTAATGGCTACTTGTAATAAAGGACAAAGTATATAAATTGGGCGGTATTTAAAAAGGTACATTGATAAATCTTGTCTTTTCTATTAAAAAAAAAAAATATTAAACAGGTGGTTAAACTGTACCAAAAAGAAAAAAATATTTCATAACCAAGCTGCTATCGAAATCACTGCAAAAATATATTGTCTGCAAAGGCACGCATTTAGAATCATCTTACTAGTTACCAAATTTTCTTTTTACAGTTTTCAGTGGACTTTGTGCGAGTGTTTAAACGTACTCGATCGTGACGTAAAGTGGAACTAACATGTAACTAGTCACAATAAAACGTAGGCTACTTTTATTAGCGGGCGAAGCCGTTGGCAGAAATTAGTTTAACATAGGTTGCGGGTTCAAAACCGGGCAAGTACCAATATGAATTTTTCAATTCTATTCTGAGTTTATCTAGGACATTACTGACACCCCTTGCCTCGGAAAGTCAGCCGGTTATCCAAGGAGTATCGTGTTGCCCAGTAACCGGGTTTTGGAGGTCTGATAGGCAGTCGCTCCATGTAAAATACTGGTATCAGCTGCATCCGGTTAGACTGGAAGCAAACCCCAATATAGAAAAAGTTAGGGAGAAGATGACAGTTGCACTATAATGACGTAACAGTGTTCTCAGCATAACAAAAACGTTATATATGCACAGCTACGCCCTCAATCTTAGGATGGTTGTCCTTTCGTGCAGACTGTCATAAACGATCGCATAGGGCAAATCGAATATAAAAAAGAGGTTTCAGTTACTTTCACCAGACGGTGTTTCTACAGTTCTAATACGAATTAACATTTAACGAAATTTAGTAAGCTAAAAATCCCACTACTCACAAACTGAGGCCACAGTACACTAATACAAAACGATTATATATTTTTTATAAAATACACAGTGATTGAAAGATAAACATTAAAGCTGCTTAGAAAAGGCTTCATACGGCACTATTTAAGAAGACAAAACACGACTACAGTTAAGTTTATACAAAATATATCGTGTCACTTTAGACAAGATGCACAGACGCGCTTTCATCTAACTTTTTATTTCTTCCTTTCTTTTTTGAAATTCAAACCTTTATTGGCTTTCGATGCAAGTATGAATATCGACAGTGGAAAGGTAAAATCGCTTAACCGCCACTTGGGTCGAAAATTTATATAAGTTATTTTAAGTGATTTGAAGCGAAGATATGAACCTTATTTTATATGAAATTAATCTTTAAATCATCAGAGGTTCAAATTCGTAATCAAACGTTTAGAACTTCAAAGCCAAAGATCGATCTGTGAATCTTACCATTAGGGCGACAGTTAAAAGCGTAAAATTTACGGCAACGTAAAATAGTGGAGGTAGTCCATTTCATTATAACATCCGGCACTCATTCAAATCTTGAGACCAACACAAATCATGGTTTATTTCAATCACTCCAATCAATATTATACTGCTATTCACATTATTTGGTAAACTTACAAAACTAAACTAGACAATAACCTAAAATGTAGTAAAAAAAAACATATACTTATTAATATTTTACATACAAATCGTGTAAAATAAATACATATAAACGTGTGTACTAATAATAAAATGTATTCAGACGAATTGATTCTTTTGGACGGAAATGGTTTGTCAGATCTATAACTTAACCTACTTAGCTCTATGTAATTGTGATGTGCGATCAATGTTATGCCTTTGTTTCGTACTCTAATTCAAATCGAGCTTGAGACTCCTTTATCTTGGTACGCTTCTTTGCTTGGATATTGGACTCAGTCAAGAAGAGAGCAGCAGTCACCAGGCATGCTACGGAACCCACGACACCCAAACCAAATGACCAGCCTGCGAAATGAATAAGTATAAAGTTAAATAACACATTATGTTAATGCATAAAATAATTTTACTTTATAACTAAAGTTGAAACATGAAGTAGGTACTCACCTAAGTAATTGTTGGGATGGTCTGGCATCCAACCATCTGTGTTTCCCAAAGAAGCAAAAACTATGACTGCAATTACTCCGCAAATACCTGAAATAAAATGAGTAAAATCTTCTATTATCAAAAACATTCTATGAATTATTTCGAGTTTGCTATATCCTGAGCAGTTCAGTTCATCTCACCTGATCCTAACATAATAAATCCAATACTTTTGATGAGCATAACATATCTGCTCTGTTCAGGTCCCCAGCACAGAAAGAACATCAACACCAATATTGTAGATATCAACACTCCCAGCAAGCACAATGTAAAGAAAAACTGTGTTGCTATCATGAAACCTGCAAAAAAAAACTGTTATTAACAATAACGTTTTTATAGGTTCATGGTTAAGGTTACAGAATAGAATAGCAATATTGCATTTTTTTGTTTGAGTTTGGGCGTCTTTGGTGCGGAGCATCCGTCAGTCATAGTTCAATAATGATAAGAGCGGTTTCGCACTACGTCCGATCCGAATCCGATGCGAACCCGTGAAAATATGGTACGTAGTAGCTGTAGAACTATTTCTATGGTAATTTAAAAAATAACGAAGAATATTTATTTTAATAAATAAAAAATTAAATCAATAATTAATAAAATCATTTTAAAATTTATTTTAATGTTTTTCACAGGTCCGGATCGGATTCGGATCGGACGTGGTGCGAAACCGCTCTAACTTTGATTTCACAGGCAAGCCTAGACTCTGGCTTATGAATTGGCACCGCAATTTTTGCATTGCATGTGACATAAGACATAGAGCCAAATATCAGTTGGATGGTGTGAGGGATGATATGAAAGAAAAGGGAGTTAGTGATAGCGTGGGTTATTCCCTGAGGGCCCCGATCCCCGAGAGCCCCTTACCGGAGGCACCCGTTTTTTTTTATCTTGATAAACTCAAATAAATGTCAGTTTAGCTTAAAAGTACATCAACAGAAGATGTTAAACCAAATTTTATTACTAGTTTACTAAAATGATTATACTTTACTATAAGAATTAGGAAAAATATAGTTTTGCTTGGTTAAGTAAATATTTTAATTAGAGAATACAATATGGACTGTCCTAGAGCGATCACTGGTTTTAATTATTATAACACATATAGTTAAATAATACAGAAAATCAAAATACCTACTCTACATGGAATATTTCATTTAAGTATATATTTTTAAATGTAGCACACTAAACAGATAACTCAAAAATAAACTTTAACGTGCAATTTATTATTAGTTTCACTATTTTTACATCACATTTAAATCAAAAATGCTTATTAAAGCATTATATTATCAACTTTTAAGTCAGAAAACATCCAAAAATCAACTATAAAGATAATCAGCGGTAGTAATAACAGTAAAAGTTTTCAATCAGTCTTTTCAAAAAACATACAAAATCATCAATATTGTAAAAATCGTTATAAAATTGATATAATAATTAACTTTAAACATAGTCTCAACATAAACTCAAATTTAAGGACTTTTTATATAGACCGTATAAATTGAAAACAACAGAAAAAAGAATAAAAATTAATGTAATCCTATTTATTGCATCCGGGTGCCTCCGGTACGGGGCTCTCGGGGATCGGGGGACCTATAGGAAATAACCCGATAGAGTGACGGGTGACAGGACAGAATGGAAGAAAAAAAACGTGTTGCGGTGACCCCAAATAACTGAAATAACATGGAACAAGGGGCACATTATGTGTACTGTAAGATAAGATCATCTAATCTTCTGTTTTCGAATCGATCGTTAACATACATATTTATTGAGTTAAAGGCGTTATACACAGAAGTTACACGAGTTTTAATATTATTTCTTCTTTGAGTATAGAAAAAAGCTAAACGAATCTAAAACATTCAACATAACTAAATAAAAACAATGCAAGGAAACCAACCAGGTAGTAGATATCCACGGATCTTATCGTATCCGGTTGTGAAGGGGTCGTACACCCACCGACATCCCACGAAGAATCGCCTTTGATACTGATCCAAAGGGTCCGGCAAGGATCTAAAGCAATGACTCCATAACCCCAACCTAAAAACAACATTTAAATAGTTATATTTTCGGAGTTATTAAGAACAAGTAGGTACCTACTAGAAGTAGGATCATGATTATATCTCACAGCAAACTTGTTTAATTAACGTCACTCGGATTAAAATTATACGTATGAATCATACAAAAATCTCAGAAAATTATAAATAATTTCGCGTTTGTGTTTACCTATCTAATTTGGCGCCTCTTATTCTGGAGTCGCTGACCAACCAACTGGGCGTACCGAAAGCCAATGCCACCGTAACAAGGGCAATGACAAACACGCCAATGCCACAATTACCGGCCAAGCTTCTATTCTTCATTGTCTCTGCAACAAGTTAAAAAATCCCTTTCATTAATGGTTCTTGTTTAGGATTTAGTAGAATTAGTAATACTCGTATGATTAGACACATTTTAAGTTATATTGACCTTATAGGAACTCAATTCACGGGTAGTGTGAAAGCAAAGCCCGGGGCCCCGGGATGAAGGCAAAGAGGGAACAGGGGTGGGTTTTTAGTCAGTAAAAGTCCGACACTATCTCTCGCTCCACCCAAGAGCGACATTTGTCATTAGATGAAAAAAAATAGGTACTCGATAAAATGTTAGGTCCCAAAAAAGTAAGATAACCGGACTAGTTCATTGCTTCGATTCGATCTACCATTGTAGCAATTATAGCAGTTGTGATTAATTTAAATTTGGAAGACCTGACTTCCCTCATGAAATCATATTTCGTGATGTATTTTGGTATTAATCTCAAAAGATGAAACACCCCCAATATAATATTTAGACATTGTCGTCAATCGTTGTGCAACAGTGTATTATAGTTATGTTGTTCGTTGCAGTCTCTGCATCTTACTGAGATGCATTGACATAGACAGAGCAACGATTGCGTGCATTTATGTAAATTATTTTTACTTGAGTGTTCAATTAGACGTAGTTTGAGTCAGAAAAAAAAATGTAGGGTGCAATCCTAACATAAATATGATGTGTACAATGCAATGCAAAAGCAATTGTAATAAATACAGAAATGTCACTGAGTGCCTAACGATAAGAGTCTAAATAATAATTCAAGAAAGTAAAAATAATTTACATATTTATGTAAATTATTTTTACTTTAGTGTTCAATTAGACGTGGTTGCATTTGCATGCAATCGTTGCTCTGTCTATGTCAATGCATCTACGAATGTAGGTCGCGTTCAAAGTGCACTTACATGAGCCTACATTCGTCTAATTTAACTAATTTAATAATCAAGTTATTTTTTCATGTAAGTACTACGGTACTGTACGGTACGGTGTACTTACATAAAAAAATAACTCGTACATATTTAAAGTAATAAAATGTTAGCTCCCTAAAAAGTATAAAGGAGTAATTAATTATAGCAGTTATTATTAATTTTAAAAAATTAAGAAGACGAGACTTCCTAGCATGAAATCATATTTCGTGAACATTTGTGATGTATTTTGGTATTAGTTTCAAAAGACGAAACACCCCCAATAATATTCGTAAGCCCCGAACACGCATCTCCCATAAGCAGTAACCAATCGCTCGGTCACTACGCCTATAAACCCACCTGTTTTACTCAAATTAAGGTCGATATCTAAATAGGTTAACAGGCTCGCCCCTCATTGCAGACTGGTACAATTCTCGGATAGCAAGCAACGTCTTGTTGATGAGTCATCATCTTTTGTCATCGGTTAACATAATTATGAGGAACGTTTGCGTAAAATGTAAAATTATTCATTCTGTACCGGATGCAATACGAAAAATCAAACTTAAGATGTAGGCGTAGCTACCTACTGAAGCCAATGAATTTTACGTCTTTCGTTATATGTGTCTCAATCTCACCTCACAGAGATGCCTGCATTTTCGTAAGCACGCCTCGCGATCTCGTATCGAACGTATCGTCACCGAACTCCGTATGATTGTAATAAATGTTTATTATATCATAATTTCTCGATACTTATATTATGAAAAAATCGTTTTGTATACGATAAATCACTTCCAAATTCATTAGTTTCTAATTCCAACATAACCGTGTCATATTTAGAAAAAATATTTTACAATCTTACGGCGGCGTTTGTAATTTTCCGGTGTAGCTACCAAAGAGCTAGGCGGGGCAGTGCCCCGGGGCCTCCAAGTTCTGGGGGCCTACAAAACCTCATTAGCAATCCTCTTATTGAACTACCGAGAAATTCTCACACCTCGGAATCTAAATAAAATAGGTTGAAACACTAACCATGCTCCTTCCCGCTCCACCCAGAACAAAAGAAGTTATTTGATGATTTCCCATGTAAAAAAGGGGCCCCAGTTTTATTTGCCCCAGGGCCGTTGGTCCCCTAGCTACGCCACTGGTAACATGAGTATATATTTAACTTGGCAATTATCTAATTATTATCAAACGGATGTTGTCGTACTTATAAGATATGATTCATTGAACGTGATTCAAACACTACGGTTCCCACAAGGAAGTTGGTTTCCTAAATGATACAGTTCAGATACTGTTCGGCGGAAAACTTCTTATGTTAATCTTCGTCCAATCATCTGTAAGAAATCCTTTTTGAGGAGGGAAATCATCAAATAACTTTTCCCCTCTGGGTTAGAGCTAGAGGGAGTGTCAAACTTTTACCGACTAAAACCTATGTTCCTTAAGTTGCCCTTTGCCCAGGGCCACGATAACTCTTTCGAACATTCTCGCAGCGCTTTAAGAAACCCTTACGAAGACAATGGCATGTACCTAAGCGGTAAGCATAGATACCGTGGCACAACGGTCCTTTTTTACTCTAATCACTCAAAATTTAAAATCTTTTTATTTCACCTATGCCTACATGGGCACTTATAAAACATCAGAAGCCAGTGCACGGTTCCAAATGGTCGTTAATGGAGAAGAACCGGCAAGAAACTCCATGGTTACTCAATCATCCATTACCAGTAAACCACAGTACATAAATACGAGTAGGTTAGAGTGGAACTTAAAATTTGGTATTCGCATTTAACGGTTGCAAGGAGGTCTGTGGTTAATTAGTTACTACCGGTCGAACGCCTTTGTTTATGAAAACTCATTGTGGGCGCCGTGCATTATGGCAGACATATTATGCATATTCTGCGTCGAGGTAAATACTCATTGTGAAATACTTAAATGATACATAAATGAAATGTTAGAATTAAGTTTCACGCTATTCAAGTTGTTACGGTAGCTAATGTTTTATCGATAAAATGTGACAGGCGCGCCTTCTATCAGTTTTTCATATTACTAAAAAAAAAGGGCGCGAGCCATAACAGCGTATGTATTGAATTGCCATTGATCGAATTTATCCGACTTAAAAATCCAATAGGCTTGATAAGATTTCAAAGTTCCAATGATTAGGCCAAGAAGACTTTGGCTTGAAACTACGTAAAGATAGCGCCCGCGCTGTTCCATACAAAGGTGTTCCGTAGCGGGGACCCGCGTGGGCATCCGTCGCGAATAGGCGGGCCCCGCGCCCGTACTTCGTTACCCGCATCAGTGTGACAGACGCCCGCACGGGGGCAGCCTCAAAAGTAATTTTTAACCATTAGAACAGAATGAATTATTTTATTACACGTCTGCGTGACCACCACGTACCTAGACGCTCGACGAGTGCCAGTCGCATCGCGGGCAGTAACGCAGTTTTAAGCCTTACACTAGCTGTTACCCATGGCATCGTCCCCGTGGAGTTA
This sequence comes from Mythimna pallens, assembly GCA_961205895.1. Taxonomy (NCBI): domain Eukaryota; kingdom Metazoa; phylum Arthropoda; class Insecta; order Lepidoptera; family Noctuidae; genus Mythimna; species Mythimna pallens. The sequence goes on along the minus strand of OY540826.1, from coordinate 13,177,561 downwards.
AACCATTACTCCTTTTTTGGGGGCAATCATGTAAAAAAAAATTATCTATTTTAGAGATTTTCCCAGATTTCAAATTTTGTAGAAACGTTTCGAAGAAGTACTGCGTAGTTTAAATCCCGTTCCCGCAGAAAGTAGCCTTAATCTCGTCAAAATCGGCCCAGCCGTTTCAGTGATAACCGGAACAGACAGTAAAATTTAAAAAAAATGCGTTTTTGTTACAGTTGCCTATTGCCTAATATATTTTCATGAGGATTTAGTCAAAAGAAATATTTTGATATTACAAATAAACACTTAAACTTTATATATACATATGTATAGATGTATAGATTTGGGAAAGCTCAAGGAAGATCTAAGGGCCTGTGCACACCACGTTTTTTAAACGCGCCATTGATGCGCGTTTTGAAACGTGCGTCGTCGCCGCGTCGGCGCGCTTTTATCCTACAGAGCAATTCGTTGTCGTTTGTATCGATACTCACGCGCGTTAGTATAGCGTAATGTCCAAAGACATTAAATACATATACTACCCAATCTTCTCTCGCTTGTAAATGGATGTTTGTGTTACTTCCTCTTTAAAAAAAATTATAACAAACACTGCATACAATCACTGCTGTCTCGATCAAAGCCATCTTGCCACTGTTGACGAGTTTCTTCTTAAAAATGCGATATGCTTCTTAATAACGCGTGTTTGAATTTATACAGGTGTGCAAAGGTCTACAGGCTGCGTCTGACTCGCGTACGTATCGCGTCTGTATCGCTACAAACGCGCGTCAACGGCGCGTTTAAAAAACGTGGTGTGCACAGGCCATAAAAAAAGCTAAATCAAAACATCTTACACAAATAAACTTAGTAAATGAGTGGTTAGAACTTGAAACTAATAGTACAGAAAATTTTAAAACCGGGCAAGTGCTAGTCGGACTCGCACACTGAGGGTTTCGTAGAAACTTACCTACAAAAACAGATCAATTCCCGAAACGAGTTTTCCGAATCGCAATTTTTTTTTTTGTGACATAACTACAGATTTATACTTATGTTATGAGACCTTGCTTTATGACAAATTTCAGGATTCTAGGTCAATGGGAAGTACCCTATGAATTTTGAATCCTTTTGAGTTTCGAAATACACGTTTTATGCGACATAAACGGCCGTATCTGTTTTTATTAACTTAACCATATACTCAGGTAAGTATATGGTTTTAATTTCAACTCGATACCTCCACGCATTCCAGAGATAAAGGGTATTGACAGACAGACAGACAGACGGACAACGAAGTAATCCTATAAGGGTTCCGTTTTTTCCTTTTGAGTTATGGAACCCTTAAAGCCAAAATGCTATTTTGTAAAAAAAAAGATTATATGAATTAAACAATTAAAAACAATGTCTTGGCATTCGCAATTTGAATCAGTCTATACCTCTATCTCTTATATTTCTACACAGTCAAACAATAAAGCTCACACAAAGTAGTTACATGCCCATGTTACACTTTGTACTTGTTAATTAGTAAAACCCAATGTCAGAGCAATTTGTAAGAACTTATAAGTCTAATGTCACTTAACACCAAACACAAGGTCATACACCTGAGATGAATAGCAAATCTAAGTACCTCTGTAAAGAGTTTCGCAACACAGTCAATGGAGGCAGTGTGTAATACACAGCATAACATTCACCCAGAAACACAATGCCAAAATGTTCACACGCATTTTCAACTGTGGGAACTCATAAAATATGCAAAACTATTTTTTTTATATGTTCCTGTGGAATTATATTTTTGGAAACATGACTAGGTACCTCCAAACTTTGAACTTAAAATATTTAGGTACTTTACTTAGGTACATAAATATTACAAGAAAAAAATATTTGTTAAAAAACATTTTTACATAATACTTTTTTCAGATATTTTTATTTATGAAGGTACTAAAAGCACTTGGTTGTGAATGATTGAGATGTTTGGACTATAAAGTGATTTCTAAAGAATACACAATTTTAAAAGTTTGTGTATTTTCTTTATAAATCATTTTGTATAACAACACTACAACAATTAATATTAACGTGAATAAATTGTACATGAAATCATTATTATTAATTCATCAAGTAATTATAAAAAAAAAAAAAATAGTTATTGCCTTTGCATCTGGTGTGTGTATCAAGTGTACTTCATAGCTTACAAAAGTGTTGTGTGTCATAACTACTTGTGCACACTAATTTTTAGTGAACTCGGGACAAGTTGTGGCAGCAGCTTTAGTTTTATTAATGAAGAGGGTGAAATTCATATCAACGGTTGTAAGGCTAATTGATCTAAGCGAAATTTTTTTTCAATATTGAGCTATATACATATTCGGAATCAGCAAATTTTTCTCTGTCGGGTCAGGTTTCAATTTTTTTTTTTAAATGTCACTTAGATCAATTAGCCTTTCAACCATCGATATTATGATAATGAATTTTGTACAATTTTCAGTAATATAGTCCCATTTTTGCAATATTGCCAGCTTTTTAATTGCATTCACTTAATTGAAAATCGCAATTAATTAGATGCAATCAAAAACTATGTGTTTATTCATTAAAACCCCAAGCAAACGCCGGCGTTCACTCTCTCAATGTCTTTCTGGTTAAGGTTAAGGGTGGGTCCCTTTATTACACATATAATTTTTTCAATGTATGCCAAGAACAAAATTGTATTGTAAACGGAAGCTACTTCATGTGAAACCCACCAAAAAGTATTGAAACCTTAAAACTTGCTCTTTAGGTATTAATTTCTCACTCGCATAAATACATTTATTCTACCAACACATATGTACGAAGATAGATTTAATATAAATTATGAAAAGAATTAAGTATTTTATTGTATGGTATTAAAAGTTACAATTTCCTTTGAATGATTGAGGTACCTCATACAAAATAATCAGAAGTTAAAAGTTATAAAAGTTTGGCACATACCTGCTTACTATTAAATTTTATAAAATCTCAGAGAATCCAAAGTTCTTGGGTAACAAAAGTTTAGTACAGAAAGAAACTAAGGTTTATACTAATGATATAGTTATTATTGAATATTCTGTGATATTAGAAAATTTGTCAAAATCCACTTGTAGAGTTTGTGTGTATAAACTTTGAAATCAAAACTTTTAATTTCAACAAACACAAAATAATTCTCGGGATGACTGATCAACGCCCAGCCCAACAACAACTTGCTTGTCAGTGTCAAATGACAACTGCCAAGCCAGCAACCGACTTCGACAATAACGGAACGGACGGGTTTTGCTTTGCCAGTTTTCGATCGTCCATTCCGTTTCATCTATAGTGTACACACGTAAGTAAGACAAGGATAAATCGATATTTGATTTTTTTTTGATCGAGCAACACTAATATTACCTTTGAATTGAAGGTGTGGTTGCTTGCCAAAAAGTATGTAAAATGTAAAGCTAACGCTTGCTTGCGAAGAATTACGAGTATGATGTTCTAATTTTCTATCGATACATAAAAAAATATAAATTAGGTCCTCCGGTTTACCTAGCAACATAAATATAGATTAACCCGATCGTTTCAAAAAATGGTCAAGTTTCAGTTTCGTTACGCTTCACAAGGGACTTGACATTCCTTAATATAACGCAGAAAAAGCAAAAATTAGAAATATGGATAAAACTGACGACATTCTTTACATATTCCTTGCTGACGCGTGACGATATAAAAGGCTTCTCTTCATCTTTTATGACCGTTCCACTCCTAAACAAAAAACTCACCATTCGCGAGCCTGTACACGATCCTCTGACGTCTTTTTAACCGATCTAAAAATCCATGAGGAATTGAGAGAATTCTTCAAACAATATTATTGGATAAAACGAGGGCTAGCTGGAAACGCACTCACGCTTCATTGTATATTAGGTCTTGACGGTCTTGACCTTTGAAATTGCCTTACTGCTGAACTAGCTATATCAAGTCCATTTTTTTCTTTTTTCGCTAAGAATTCTAAGTTAAAATTATTTTTAAAATATGGAATTCTTTTTTTTTAAGTATTCATTTGTTTAAGGGTTGCGTTCTGTTTTCATCGCATTTGTACATTTTTCGTCATCATGGATACGTTAAAAGTTAACGTTAAAAATTCGAGTTTATGGATGAGTACCGTCATGGCAGCACAGCGGCAGAAGCGGCACGCAACATTAACGACTAAACGAAGCGAACACTACTTACGATCGCACCACCCGTTATTGCTTTGCCCGCTTCCGTTCTGGAAATTTAGGCCTAAGAAATGAACCCCGTGGTCGACCGAAAACTTTAGTCGACAATGACGAATTAAAGGCGATTGTGGAAGCTTATGATTCTCAATCTACAGCTGAATTAGCAGCAGATTTTGATGTTAGCATCAAAACAATATTGGTCCATTTACGTCAATTGGCAAAATAAAAAAGCTTGACAAATGGGTGCCCCACGAATTGAATGATCACCTGCGCGAAGTACGCGTCGAGTCGAGCCATGCACTGCAATGGATTCTGTTCGATAATCGCAAGCGCTCAGCAAGTTGGTTAGATCCTGGTTCAGCACCTAAACAATGCCCCAAACGAAAACTGACCCCTAAAAAAGTGATGGTCACTGTTTGGTGGTCTAGCGCCGGTGTCATTCATCACAGCTTCTTACTAAACGGGATGAGATTACTGCAGATGTGTACTGTGAAGAACTGAACACAAAGATAGAGAAGTTCGCACACCTCCAACCAAGTTTGGTCAATCTTTCGGCTCCGCTGATCCTGCATGACAACGCGCGACATCATACTGCACAGCAGGCGGTCTCCAAGTTACAAGAGCTGGGGATAGAAGTTCTCTGTCATCCACCGTATTCACTAGACCTTGCCCCTACAGACTTTTTCGACATACGACCCTACAAAATTCCTTTTAATCGATAAGCTACCACTACGTTGACAAAAATGCATTGATTGCATGGGGAATTACTTTGATTAATAAAAATATAGAGGAATAAAGGGCGTTAATTTATTTCATGAAAAACGGCAATTTAATAGGTACCTAATATTACACAAATGCTCTTGCACATAGAGTGCGTAGGGTGCGGGGTGCTGCGCGGTGCCGTCTGCGTCTGCGCAGGCAGTCCGTCAAAGCCGCGCATCGCTAGTAAATTAAGTAAATCCATGGTAAATTATCTACCTATATACCTAATAGGCCTAAAGGTATACTAGACAACAAACATTTAACGGCACAGTTTTCGCAGTGGTGAGGAGCGATTGACTGTACATACGTAGCGTGTCGCGGATTCGATTCCCACGCAAAAAAAAATATGTGTATGGCCTACAGATAGGTTGTTTCAGATCTGGGTGTCTTGTGTATGTAAGTTTACATGTACATATATGAACTATGAACGCACATCTGGAAGTGAAGGCACCCACAGTATAGGAGTAATTCCTAGTGTGCAGTGTGTAGATAAGGTACATCTTATACCCATGGGGTGTACAAGTTCCTTGAGGTAGGTACAGTAGTGATTCTGGTATTTTCATCGAGAACTCAAACGTCTACATTCAGACAGTAGATGCTATCATATGATGAAGTGGAACTGATGAAGAAGACCACAGATAGCCAATGGAACTGTACACTTAGGTACTCTCACTACCTATACAGATATCACGATTCAGATATTTAAGCAACTATGAGGATCCAAATAAATAAATAAATGCTGCTGATAAAGATGGTAATGATATAGTAAATACGGCTGCCACAGGCCTAAAATTGAGGTGTTTTCAAGCAAATTTAAGGCGTCCTTACCGGAGGTGGACCATCAATTTCAGGCCTGTGGCAGCCTTTTTTGGAATAAAGGTAGCTTCCTCTAAGCGTCTTCATGCTGCCCACTCTTCGAACTCATCTCAGTTCCTGTTGCACATCGACACCGGTCAGGTGACGATTTTGCAGAAAGTCGAAACAATAAAACGGTCGTCACTGATCGTCTCTCTTAGGTGGACCGGTGGCGGGCTACCGGTCCACCTCGGAGAGACATTTTGCTCTTAGACGGTATATCGTTTTTATTTTTTTTAACCGGTCAGTATTCTTTGAAGAAACATCTACAAGTGCGCACTTGTACGTTGGGTCGATTTGGTCGCAAGCGAGTGTAGTTGAGGTACATTGGATCGTGTTAATAAATTCGTGAGGTAGCTACAAACAAAGCATTGCCATTCGTTTTCGGTCTAGCTCGAGTGGCCCCGGTAGTTTGATATACACGCTGAACAGATTTTAATGCAATTTGGCACACGGGTAGGTAGACCATGTTTTGGAATGCTATTCTGATGATTTCCTTTCCGGGAGGAAGTTCCCTTGGTACAATTCTCTACTTTCACATGGGTGAAAACTAGCAGCTTTATACGGTTCACCTTTTGTAACGGTGCCAGTAGGTACACTACACACACGATATCCCTTTTACGCATTACTATCGATTCCTGGCTCACAAAAAAACACTTTTCAAAAATGTTGGTAAAAGCAGTCCAAAAGATCAAAATTGATTACTTTGTTTATAAGAACATCCTCTCTAAAGCTCACTTTAACTCCTGTAAACATACTAACCTATAATAATTGTACTTACATCACTTTTTCTTTTGTTTCAGTGTTTTTCGAACCGACAGATAGAAGAAAAGCTGGGAAAATCGTTAGAGACAAATACACTATCTCGTACGCGTCACCAAATTTATCAGAGTTGAGGGCAATGGCACAAGTGCTTAAACCATCCCAAAAACCTGATGTCGAAAATCATTGTGAGTTCACAGAGATTGCAGAACTATATCCAATTGTATCACATGTTATTAAGTTCATGATTATTACTTTAGGATCCCAAGGGGTTATTACTATCAAGAACTCGGGTCATACAGACATAGCGAGATTTTATCCAACAGAACCTATTGATCTAATTGAGAATGTGTCAGGAGCAGGAGATTGTTTTGCAAGTGGTTTTATTCATGGTCTGCTCTATGGGCTTCAGGAAGCTCAGTGCATGTTCTTAGGCTTTGAAGCGGCAAGGATGGCGCTTCTGTGCAGAAATACTGTTCCTTCGAATTTGTATAGTATAAATATGTCGTTGTTTAAAAATGCAAAGTACGAGCTGATAAAATGATGATTAAAAGTATTAAAAAATTTATTTTTATAAGGCACACAATCTTAAATTGTTTACATAAAATAGATTCATAAATTATTCTACTCCTTACAAGCAATGTATGTGTACATTCTATTTAAATTGATTGTTTTCAATACTGATCATGTAATTACTTTACAGCAGTCTAAAAGGTTTTACCTACATTATGAGCCTTCATAGGAGATTCTATTCTGTCACGATTTATAATTGTAAAACAAACTCGCACTAGGCACTCTGTACACATATAACAAATGTATATTACCAGTAGACACACAAAATTATGCAATATAAAATATTGTATTATTTCATGTAAAATAGTAAGAATTTTCTGGAATACATTGTGCCATTAAGACCACCTATGTATAGTCTGGAATATTAGTTGTTTATCTCCTTGTTTCAATTCACTAACAAATTATAATGTGACAATGACAAGGTGACAACAGTGGTGAACAAAAATAATTTCTGACTATACTGTTATTGTACATGACATTTAAATAAATAAATAGATAATTATAATTATTATAAAATAATAGATTTCACAGGTTATGCAATAAAAAAATCTTTGTAGTTTTTGCATTTAAACATAATACAACTACAACAATTCAGTTTTAAAAATAATGTCAGAAAAAGAACAATCTGACGTTCTTTTGTTGCTTGTTTTCAGAAGCTTATTATAATTGTCCATAATTCTACTAGAAGATAAGGGTTTTACAGAAGAATGTAAGTTTTATACAAATGTAAAAATTAAATTAAATCTGCTGCCATATGCACTTGTTTTATTATAATACTTTGTCTAAACTACTTGCTAAAATATCAAAAAAATACAATCAGCCTATTTTTGGACGGACTATGCTATTGTTAAAACAATGTTACACCAAAAAAACTAAATTCGTTTCTATATATACTGTATATTTGTCCCAGCCGTATCTTATAACACGCTGTATTACAAGTTGTCGCGCTAGATTGAAAAACGTCGCTGTAATGTAATGCGGCTACGTCACGGTCAACAGGATTTCAATTCGGCTGAAATAAAGCACGCTGCATTGAATGAGCAGTGGTGGCCGAGCGGTAACGGCCCCGACTTACGAGATGTAGGACGCGGGTTCAAACCCAACCAGGCGCATTACTTTGTGTAATTTATTTCATCACCACTGCTCTCAAAACGGTGAAGGAAAACATCGTGAGGAAACCGGCATGTCCTAGAACAAAAAATTCGAAGCCATGTGATCACCAACCCGCACTGGGCCCGCGTGGTGGGTTATGGCCCATTCCTTCTCTTAGAGAGGAGGCCTGAGTCCCAGCAGTGGTAATATTAAAAGGCTGATTATGCTTATATGCATTGAATGCGAACTTCGTATGCAGCCCACATACAAAACAGCGCATCGTCCATACGCCGCTTTGAAAGTTCCAATAGTCGCCGCAAATAGCGCTGCATAACAACAAAAACGGCGTCACAATCGACAATGGTTTTACAACAAAGTGAAATTACTACTTACATAATAAAGTTATGTACTTACTTTATTTTTATTATAGTTAGGACTTATTATAGTCACCCTTTTCTGCCAACACAGTTAAATGTATAAAGAACGTACACAATCTGGCTGAACGTGAGGTAGGTACCACATTACAGCGATGTTTTACAATACGGCGCGCCCGCTTGAAAAACGGCGAGTTATACAATATGGTTGCGACATATATATCGCAGCCAAATAGCATAACTCGCTATTTGATTAAACCTAGCCTGATAACTAAATAGAGCTATTTAACTAGTAGCTAGAATGGTATTCAGCTGATGAATTTATTAGAACATTTAATGAACTTGTTGACTGAGTGACAAGTGACAAAACATATTAGGCTTGACTTGATTAGGAGATGACAAAGGCTAGAGTGAGCAAGCTACCTTCTCATATCCTTCACATTAGTTTCCTTTCAAGCCTGCTTATGTTGCCAACTGAACACAAATCAAATTAATTTGACAACTTACCACAGCCATGTTCGGGCTAGGCAAGTAATTGATTCCAAGTCATTTGCAAGGCTGAATATCATAATGCTGTTAACTGGATAGCAAATAATTAAGCTATACATTTTAGAAAGGACGGAAACATTACAAAAATATACTTAAAATGTTAGTTTATATGTCAGTATGTCCCCCTGAATAGCCAACCTTCCTCTCATGCATAGTATAAGATGATGGCTCCCGGCTCTGCATCTCATGAAGTCTCTTATACTTCTGTACTCTTGCTTCCACCAAGAAAAGGATGCCAGCAGGGAAAAGGAAGACAACACCTACACAACCAAGAGCAAATGCCCAGCCCAGATCATTGTGTTCCCAATTGGGCATCCAGTCTCGACCATCACCTCTGGCACCAAAAGTCACAACAGATATGATGCCAGAGAAACCTGAAAATAAATGTATACTATAGCAGATTATTCTACAAGTAGTCACATAATATGTGTGTCAATGATAAGTTGCACTAAAGAATATTTTGAAATACAGTAAAGTCATAAGGTGGAATACACATGCCTGTAACTTGTACAAAAATATGCAAGTAGCTGGTGTTCAATAGTCATAAAAAGTTTGGATTAGTACATGTCACTAAAGTAAGAAAGCTACTTGCATTTTTTTGTTTATGCATTCTGGCCTATAAAACAAATCTCTACACTCTAAGAGCAGTCTTCTATAGCAGTTTATATGGCTTGGCAGAGGAGCCCAGTTTATTCTTTATTTTTAATTTTTTTATGCTAAAATTTTACTTAGTTATGATATGTAAAAAATCTATTACAAACCTCCAATAACAAGCACTGTGCCTAGAGTTACTAGAAGTGTTAAAAACTTGTCATCGTCTTTGTCTCTCTTCACATAAAGGTAAGACAAAAACATAGACAAAATCACACAGCACATAGCTATAGTGAAAAAGAATTGTGTAGCTATAAAGAAACCAGGTAGCAGTATATCATGAATTATGTAATATTCCTCTTCAAATATCCACCAGCATCCAGTGAACACTGTGTCATACCAATGATGAATTTCTTCAAATCCATTGAAGCACACCTCCCACAAGCCTGAAATTTTAATAACCATGTTAACACTAATTTATTAAACATCATATTTACTATATTTTCAAAAACCAGATTATTCGTTATTCGCTTTGCGGTACCGTTTTACCGGTAGGCGATAGTACATATACATCCGACTAGTAAGTTATCGTGGGCACGCCCGCGAATGTTTTCAAAGAATGAAATACACGAGGAATGATGTAGCAAACTCTCACCTAGTTACAAGAACAAGCAATCGAATGCAGTTCTAGGTAAATACTTTTTTTTTCAAACAATATAATCAAGAGATATACATCTTACCAATTTTAATAAATTTTGGGTTCTTTAGTTTTCCGTCAGTAACCAGCCAATATGGACTTACGAAGGCAATTATTATGAATAAAGAGGCAAATAGAAAGAAGCCAAGCGCAAATGATCCTGTTTTGGATTTTACCATTTTTATCACAGACTATTTTCATACAATTATTTAAAATAACAATCGGAAATTAAAACTTTATCACGCCCATAAACGTCAACGTCATAAATTAATATAACACAGACTAAATATAAAATCTAATGTTTTCGGCTTCGATACTATATCTTTTAAGCCATTAGTCACTTTGAGTTCCATCCATCAGAATATGGGTAACACTTTCTAATGTTTTAGTATTAGTCAAACTTCACTGATGTAATTAATACTATAATTAAATTCTCAGGTTCTATTTACCAAGATCGCTCAGTTCAATGATTCCACATTGTCCAGTTGTATGGACACTTGAGATACAACAAAAGTAGTGTACCCGCCTTCCATGAGGTGTAAAAAAATTATGAATTGTTGATGGTTTTTGCTATTTTATCTGTGATTTTATCTGTCAGGTCAGTGTCAATAAATTAATATAATTCAAAATAAATAATGTTTATTGTATAATTTAATAAAAAGCTTTTAAGCTTTTCAGTGATGAATTCAAAAAAGCGCGATTTGTTTCACCTCCTGTATAGGGGGAGGCGTTATTTGCAAATCAGTGGAACGACTATAGAAGACAGCTCAAGTTACGTGAAAAGTATAAGTAAACATCTAAATATTAGTGAAAGCAAGGCACACTATATATGTATGAAACATCCCGTAATAACTAAATTAAATGATGAAAAAATCTCGAATTTGGTACATACCATTAACGAGATAGGATTGTCCAACGACTCACTGATTGAAGAGCCTGCATTGTTTGGAATTTTACCTATAACCTTAAAATTTCGATGCAAAGTTTTGAAGGAATGTGGAATACAGAATATATCTTCAGCGTCATTAACAAAATACTTAACAATATTAAAGCAAAAGAAAATTGGTGAACTGAAGAGATTAGGATATCTACCTAACCATATTAACATTGAAAACAAATTAGCAAGTTTTATGACCCAGTGGCCTACGTCTCTTACAACTTTAATTGACGAAGATGTAAATAACACATCATTATACACATTGCGCTTGAAAATCATTCAAAGATATCTTGAACTTGTGTTAGATCTCACAAAAGATGAGTTTTATAGAGGTGTTGAGACTTATCCAACAATTAAACATCGACCTTTGGAATATATAAATGAAACATTAGAGATATTACAGTTGCATATTATGATACCTAATCATAAAATTAAATCAAACTTGTATCTAATCCACGTTGATCCAGAAAATTTGAAAAATATTATTCACAATTTCCGGTCTATTGGTGGAATTGATATCAAAGAAGTTATAAGAATGCATCCTAAGTTAGCTACAAGAAACTGTAATAGTCTATTTGAGACACGAAAGATTTTGGAAGAATATGGCATTAGCAATGAGGCCCAAAGAAGATGTTTTAGTATTTATACTTTAGCACCAAATACTGTACGAGAAAGATTGGACCAAGCAACTGAGATACCTGAATTCAGTGCATTTATTAAACATCCTAGATTTCTAAAGATGATACACTACAACACAACAGCAATGAAACGATTGAACAAATTATACAAGAATAACAAAAAATGTGTTAGTTTAAATGTCCTTTCAGGAAGTACAGCACATTATGAAGCATTTGAAAAAGCTCCTGGTGATAGATTAGGCAAAGGAAAAGATTTACTGTTTTGCATCTCACAGTCCTTAGGAAAGAAATTTACTATGACAAAAATTCATAATTGTATAAAAAGGCACCCTTTTTGGATAAACACACCAGTACTTCAGGTGAAGTATGTTTATGAACAACTGTCCACACAGTTTGCAGATCAAGATATTTATGAAAATTGTCCTATATTATTGTATCCTTGGAAGAAGGTTAAAGATACTCTTCATTTAATAGAAAAAAAACTAATAGAAAAACAAATACCTATGTTTCAAGAAAATTTGCATTATGATTCATTGAGCAAGTCTCAAAAATTAAGTCTAGTTTTATATTTACTAGAGAAGAATCATTATTTTTCTGGAAACGGAGTTTGGACTGAAGAAAAAAATAAAGATGTTGACAAAGTAGACTATGGAAAATTAGCTCCAAAATAAGATTTTAATAACTAAATATTTAAATGTTTACCTGCCCTTAAATTTGTTGCAATTATTTATATCTATAAAAGGTAAAGTTTTTTTTTTATTATTCCACAACTATCACACAACGCTGTCTAGTCCCAAGCTACGCAGGGCTAGTGTTATGAGTACTAGTCAACTGATAAACATACTTATATATTTCTGAAAACAACACAACCAAAGAGTATAGTAATATATAGGGGAACACATAACACACACACATAACATATTATAGATAAATTACACCCAGACACAGAACAAATAAATGATTATGCACACACATAACATATAGATAAATTACAACCAGACACAAGAAATTGTGTTCATCATACAAACATTTGTCCTGGGTGAGAATCAAACCCACAACTTCTCGCATAGCAGTCAGGGCCACTAACCACTAGACCAAAGGCCAGTCAAAAAGTGACTCACTGAGTCATCGTCCAATCCATACTCTGGGACCTAGATTACTGAAATTTTGCACAGAAGTTCCTTTTATGATGTCTATGTTACCGGAAATAAAAAAATAAATAAAGAAAAAGTATAATTCAAGTATTCTTTACAATACCTAGGCATTGTATAGACTACCTGGGGTGTCCAGGCAATGTATGAAATATTATGAATATTATTGTTCATTACATACATTACCTAGGTAATATATAGAATTCCTAGCGATTGTATATAGTACCTGCTAGGCCACCGGCAATGTCTAAAATAAATTTTGGTCTCTATTTATCGATGTTAACCGACCTACCTAAAATGACGGACGAATGAAACATATTCTACGAGAGCCTATTAAAAAAAACAACCACATATAGGATTGTTGCTGACGAATCGATACGTCCTTAATATTTAAGATCAATAGACGTTCCACTAATCTTGATGAAGTAAACAACGCTCTAGAGCAGATACAAAAATGGTTCACAGTTAACAATTTAGTAGGTACCTATACGTTTTATGTATTCTATACATTGCTTAAGTATTGTATAGAATACTGGATTATGCAGATTGCCGGTAACATATACCAAAAGTAGAAAACGTTTTTTCAGAAATGAAACAGGGGTCAAAAGTTTGTATGGTCTGTACCAACTGTCATGCAAGTGAAGCCGCTGCTGGTGGTATATGTTGATTTAGTATAAATCTTTGTACCCAAACCTTTATTAGCCCTTTATTGTATTTTTTAATGTAGTATAGTAGTTTAAACGGTTGGTGCAATGATTAAGCGATTGGGTGTTGCGCTTCACATCGTGGGTTTGATTCCCGCACAAAACAAATATGTGTAATGTCTAATACAAGAGTACCTAATTCCCAGCATAAGGCGACATTTTAATAAATGAAAAAAGAGTTTTTGGCGTAATTTTGTGTGAATTATTTGAAAATTGATTCTTATTTTCCTAAATTGAATCGTAAGTGTCTGCTCAACTGGACATTATCTGGAATAATTGAAATAGGTGCAATCTTAGCACTATGCGTTCCAAACAATAGTAGTCTTTGGTTCCAAATTAGAATAGGATCAATTATTATGTTGTGACGTCACGCCATACTGTCAAATCGAAGAAATTGGGTAGGGTGAACAAAACAAGAAATTTATATAATTTAATTTTTACACGAAAAAAGTTTAATCAGAATCCAGTTCTTTAATTTTGCTCATCTCTGCGACACTGTGTGAAGTGTTTGAGTAGTGGCAAATGGAAAAAGAAGGCGAATTATTTCTAAGAAAGAAAATAGTTATTTTTTAACTAATTATGACTTAAAATAATATATTTAGCTAATTTATATTAAACAATAACCTTTTTACTTTACCTAGATTTAACTAGAACTAGTAATACAAAGCATTAAACTTTCTTTGCAAACCGTACTTTTCACTCAACATTTGACAGATCGAGGTTATTGACTCTCCTATTCTTATTTGGAACGCGCGGACTCGATACATTTGCAGCTAAATACTATAAAAACATTAGAATATATTACCGACATCTATAGTTTAGTGATAACCACGCAAGAAAACTGACGTAAGACTAGGCAATATGGTCGAAAGACTATTATTCCATGAATGTAAAATGCGTTTCATGTAGGAAATAATAAGAATAGAATCGACTTAGCGCCATTTTGGCAAATTGAATGACGTCATCTCAACGCTCAGTCACATGGTCAGAACAAAGGCATCGGAGGCGGGGCCTACTCGAGGCGTTCGGCGCGAACGAATCGATTGTAACTTGGCTAGGGAAGCAGGGACAGGTAGAGATGGGTAGTGGGTAAAAACCCATCGGGTATTTACCCGGCAAATACCCAATTTGGATATAAACCGGATTTATACCGGGTAAATACCCAAAAGCATTAGTAAAAACAATACACACTTTTTGGTGTATTTCTAAACACTTAAAATAACGTTTATAGTCGGATTTTAGTTCGCTTAGATACTTTTAACACCCATGTTTTTTATTTGGTCAGATACATTTTTTGAACTCACCTACTCGAAAACTCGGTCCTATTCGCTTTTATATAGGCAATTTACTGTTTTTCGTACTAGTGCGGAAAAGTGTTCGTGCTCACCCCACCACATATAATTTATAATTCATTTGTCGTCACTTGGCACCAAGCACTTTAAATTTAGGTTTTTACACTTGGCTCTTGGAACTTGTAGTTGGTATTGGCACTTGGCGCTTGCCACTTGGCATTTGTCATTTGAAACTTATAATTTTTCATATGTCATATAATTATTTATCATTTGTCGTAGAATTGTAATTTGTGTCTAATTGTAAAATTCTTTAATTGATATCCAATTTTGTACAATTTTCATTTTTAAAGAAATTTGACAACTTGGGTAGGCGAAATAGCTGTTGTCCGTACCAGAACATACTGTAAGACCAGGGGGGCAATCGCGCTAATTTCAAACGTTTGCAAACGTTTACGATAAAGTTTCGGTTCAATTGCGGCTGTGGTTAAATTTCGATTCAGCTGTTCGGATTTTGGTATTGCGCTATAAGTTCAAATGCTAACCAAAGTTGGAACGTTGCGTAACGTCAATCGTTAGCGATGCCCTTTTAGTTTGTGAATATCCGAGCGTTTAGTAATAAATTTACACGTGTGCACCTCTAGTTTTGACAGCTGAAAGCGCGGCATGTACTTGAAATTTTGAAGAGGTAAGCGAGATTTTACATAAATAAACATTCAAAGACTTATGAAGTATGAACCACTTATAAACTTGGACAGCCACTTTAATTGAAAGTTGTAATATCTGCAGTCGTGATTGTTTCATGGAAATGGAAGAGCGTCGCAGATGCAATACGGTCCGACAAATGGAGCTGATGGTTCATTTTCTCAACAGCATCAAGACCTTGCTCTTGGACGAGTTAGGTCTAAAGAGGCTCGTCAAGTTGCAGCACGCTTATGGAATGAGTGTGCCCTAAGTCTCAACGTGGAAGGACTTGTCCGAACAGGGAAAGAATGGTCCAAGGTGAGAATCATCGAAGCAGATAAAAGTGGATGTTATACGCCGAGGGTTCCTGAATAAAATAATATTACATTGTTTTATTCTTTTTTAGGTACCTATTGAATGACTAACAAGTGCCGGGTTAGGGCAAAGTTAATTAGCATAAATGCTAACCAACGAGCTACTGGTGGTGGGCTCATAATGCTCCTACTTTGTCACCTTTGGAAGAAAGGACAGCCAATATCTTAGGCAGGGATGTTGGCCCACTAGCTGATGTTAGGCAGGACCAATTTGCCTCAAACGATGTAAGTTATATCTTTAGCTATTTCCAAATCCACTTTTGTAAACCATTGTTTTATCATGATTAATTTTACTAAGAATGCTACTAAATAATACTATGCATTATATAGGATGACGGCACAGTGACAGTAAAAGTGGTTGATGAATCCAAAATTATTACATGACACTGAAGCATCAACAGCAATGTAACTTATATCTCTTGCGAAACAATGTTTATGCTGCCTAATATTAGCAATATATATCAGTTTTATTAATATTATATTGTATAACATTATGTTTACTTTATTACAGTTTTGACTGACCACCCCCCCCCCCCCCTCCCATATGTGATATCTGCAACTTCACCAGTGTATGTGCAGACGCTGCCTGTATCCCCTGTTCCCAGCATAGTGGGAGAGACAGGCTTAATACTCAACTCTCCAAGGCACTGTGCAGGTTTGTTCAACAAAATTGCTTAAGCTAATAAAAGAGAGTACTATCATGTAATTTTTTAAAATGTAGAGATATACTTTTACTGTTTTTTTGCTATTTCATGTTTCAATGAGGGCTGGTTTTATGATATTAAGTAAATGAAATAACCACTTACTAAGCATTATTTGTCAGAAACAACATAATAATAACACTTTTATTTTGTTTCAGTATGGCCGGCATAACCACCCAGATTAAGATTACTATTAGTTACTATGGTTAAATAAGTTTGGTTTTTATAATATGTATTTGTTTATTATTGTTTAAAATTATATTATGTATTTTTTCTATGGGTCTCTGATGCCTGAAAATAAATGTTTATTATTAACATTAATATTATATTCTTGATTGTACTTTAATAAATAGAATTATATCTAAATTAATTTTGTTTGGTTCTCCTGAATTTGATATTTAGCACCCATTTGCCATTCTCCATCATTTTATCTGAATAAAACTATGTTGTGATAATGTTTACATACATATTTAATTAAAATGACGACGCGTTAGAAATATAAATAGCCTTTATTCACAAATAGTATGATAAAATAGGATAGAATATTTATTATGAGGAATAACATGCAAGTTTACACAATAAGTGCAGCCTTCAACAAGAACAGTAATGGTATTCAATAATAATTAGATCTAACCTGTACCTCAGGTGTCATAAGAGCTAAATTATTTTATTATTTATGTTAATATTTGCTAAGAATACTTATATAAAGAACTAATCAAAAACCATTTTGATGAAAAAAAACTTAAAACACAAAATTACAAAAACAATTAGAATAATATGAAAAGTAAAATTAATTAGCATAATAATAATTGGTTTCTCCTATTAGCCCTGTGTGCTATATTATGCAGAACAAAGCATGCATTCACTATTCTTGCAGCAGTTACTGGAGTGTAATACAGCTTTTATCGACCATGCACCTGCAAGGACAAACCCTTTTATTATTATTTATTAATTTCAAACATAAATGATTCATAATTATGTCAACTATTATAATAATGGTATGATATCCAAAGCATACCTAAAGCGAACTTTTAAAACACCTATACAGCGTTCAACAACATTTCTGGCCGTCAAGTGCAAGCCTTGGTAATATTGTTCTGGAGTATCTGGCCTTGGTTCTGAGATGGGTATCATCATTCTTGGTCTCAAAGGGGTCTGAGTCTCCTGCAATAACCAAAACAGAATTAAAACATCTTAAATAATAAATATACATTGTATCAGAATATTGCAGCATAAATTATACTCAATTTAAACATACCCAAAAGATGCAAATGCACATACATTGAACTTTATTGTTTAATTTACTTTGTGGTTACTTTTATAGAACAAAAAAGGTTTTTAGTAAAAGTGATAATGCTGTTTATGACTTTACGAGAGGAATCATCACAAAATCATCCCTTACCTTGGTTTCAAGATCCAAAGCATCACAACGTAGGATGGGTGGCATATAAGGAGTCGAAATTAATTCACGGGTTAATTGATCTCTTCACAAACTATCGATCACTGTATGAATCACACCTAAGTCTAGCTTTTAAGTTTTTCCTTTTGGTTTCGGCTCGAGCCACCGTTACATCATATTCATGAGATTTCTCCAACAAATCTATGTAGGCCTACATGGTAATGTTGTATTTTTGCAAGATTTTCACTCAGAATCACTTCACAACAAAGACAAAACACTCCAACGATTTGCTAACGATCCTAAAAAAGTAGCGTCCCATCAACTTTTACGTTTGACAACGGTAACGTTCCAGCTACGATCGCGGTGCGTCTCAACTTGCTGTCAAATTTTTAGCGCGATACGAAATGGTCAAAAAGTTGAGATATGACAGCGGTTCGGTTGCGATTTAGTTGAAAAAAAATAGCGCGATTGGGCTGCTGGACCTTATTACGAATTCTTGGTAGCAATGACATTTCTGTTGCAAGAGTGCCTTTGAAGTGTAAAAAGGAAATACTCACCATTTAGGTATTTACCGGGTAGAAAACCATCTCTAGATACAGGTGGGGGTGTAAAAGGAAATATTTTTTTGAATTTATTTACCGAGTCGTGAACGAAAAAAGTTAAATTAGAATTTTGTTTTTCAAATCTGGTCATCTCTGCATCCTGTACCAATTGT
Source organism: Mythimna pallens (assembly GCA_961205895.1). NCBI lineage: Eukaryota > Metazoa > Arthropoda > Insecta > Lepidoptera > Noctuidae > Mythimna > Mythimna pallens. The sequence continues at coordinate 13,158,548 of OY540826.1, read as the reverse complement.
CTGAGTAGTTTGAAAAGATGATGAAAGAAAGGTGAATTGTATGACTTGAATCATACATATTTTTTTTTTAGATGTTTTTTTTTTCACTTAGATTTAATTAAAAAATTAAAATTAAAAATTATTCAAACGTGGATAAGTTTTCTTTGCAAACCGTACTTTTCAAGTGACGTTTGACAGGTAGTGGTCATTGACGTTTCTATTCTTATTTGAATCACATTGTAGTTTTTTTTTATTTACCCGATATTTTATCGAAAACTGATATGGTATATACCATTTTTTTTGTCCGTGTACTATTTAATAAAAATAAGTACTAATAGAGTAGTACGAGTATTATTTATTTAAAAAATATTGGCGATAGTGGGCATTTGGTAGTCACTAGAATAGTCACGGACATCACTAATATTTTTTTTTTAAATGAGGCAACATTTTTGCGACAGACCATAAAAAAACTCATTCTGTCAGTTAATGCAGTATATTTTAGTCTCTGGTGTTCTGTGTCTGTGGTAGTGTAAAAATGGCGGCCCTACTTCCCCGTCCTCTTGGTCTTGCCCAAATTAATTTCCTGAAAAATGCAAATAAGGTAATTACATTTATATAGTTACTCATGTAAATGCCCACAAAAATAGAGTGTCATTATTTTAAACTAAAGTCTAGAAGATAATATTTATAATTATCACTAAAACAATGTAATATTGATGTGGTTTTAGTTAAAATAAAATTTAACTCGTCTAATAAATAATTATTTTATTAATAAAATATAATAACTGTTATTACATTGTTTTTTCTTCTTCATAAATATTAGACCTTGATAGCAATTTAGGCGTTTATTTATAAATTTGACCTTGTCGTTTTCAGCGTTTGTGACCTTACGTCATCGAACATTGTAATGAACAACGTAATTTTTAAGCTTATTATTTCTTTGTTTTAAAATATAAATATGCAGTAGTGTATAGACAAATGAGTAAGACAGCACAATTTACTTGTGTCTCTACACTATGTATGTTTTACTTATCAGACGAATAAAATTAGCAGTTCTTACTGGCTGTGACTAGGATGCTAGTAGCAAGAAAATAACGTGGAATTTCGGAATTATGTATTGATCGTAGACATGCTCGAAGTATTTGAGGATACACAGTAAGTATAGACAATGTTAGAATTTATGATTAAACTAAGACGACCCACTGACCCTCTGTGGGTTGTCTTAGTGTAATCGTAAATTTATTGGAAACATTTTGTTAGCTGTTAGTGGATAATAGTGAACACATTGAGTTGAAAAACTATTAATGAATAAATGTGAATTAGGAACCAATTGGCTTACAGTTACATTCTTTCCAATTGTCTGTAATACTATCCCTCAGTTAAATTATGTATCTGCCTCAGTTTGGTCTGTTAGTTAATTTTTTTAACTCTTATTTTTATAAGTTTAAAATTTCTTTTTTTTGTAAGACATGACCTGTGGAAATACTGATACCAGTATGAAAATATCGAATTTGATTTTATTTTATTGTAAATAGTATAGTCTGTTTACAATGCAATTGTTGTTGTATACAAATACTGTGTGAGAAAACAATTTCTAAACCAATTCAATTCATCCAATACCAATTTCCATTTTGTATTTTTATGTTAAGCATAACAGTAATTACAAGTACTTGTAATTATGGTTATGCTTAATATGACTAAAGATTTTTCTCAATAAACATAAGTTTATTAACCTTTTGAGAACTGTAATTAGAGACACAATAGAAAGACAATGAGCAAGTGGTTTAATGAATTAAATTGATTTAAAAGGCACAAGTTTTTAGGCACTCAATTACTTTTAGGTCACAAAATAAATGTAAAAAATGCTTCAAAAACAATAATTATGTAAGAGCTATGTCAGTTAGGTATGTACATCTTTATTGTCACATGATCAGATTTGTACAAAGTTCAATATTTGTTGTGGTGGTTATCTAGTCAATGTGCTATCCGTACATGAGTTTACACATAGGTTATCTTTCTAATTTATGTGAAATCACACAATAGGTAAAATATAATTTCAGAGTCAGTGTCAGAAACCAATCATACATTTAAAAATCATTTCTATGTAGATTTTAAATCTTGTGAATGACTAAAAAGTTGTAGGTATTATGATTTGATGTTATCAGATTTTTGTGATAAAGTTACTTGTGATGCAGCAATTCATATATGACTATTGCACACTTTTACATAAATAAGAGAAAAGAATAATAATATAAGATGTTGTAAAATATAACAGCTGCATTTTGTGATAACACTATGAGTTCTTTGGAAAGTCTGCAATATAATGAGTAAGGAAGGAAAAATTATATTAAAAATCTATAGGAAGAGAAATTCCCATTTCACATAACAGTGTATTGTCAATGCACAGCAGAGAACTGCAAGTCATTAAACATAACAATTAATGAGTTCATGTTTGATGTTATATTGTTTATTAGATATTTATTTTTTAGCTAATATAAAATTTAATTTTTGTGATCTCAGCTGCTGGTGGCAGCTACTGCAAACCATTATCCAAACCATCAACAAGTCCGCAACCTGAATGTTCATGAACATATAAGCTACACCCTCCTGCGAGACAATGGCATTCCTGTACCCAAGTTCAATGTGGCCACAACCCCAGAAGAAATTCACAAGTATGCTAAAGAACTCAACACAAAAGACATAGTACTCAAGGCTCAGGTAATTTATTAAAGTTTTACTTATCAGAAATAAATAAAAAAAACAAATATCAATTTCATAAGTCACCATTCAAAATTCTTAACCTGGATGATACTAGTCAGTTAAAATGATAAATTATGTAAAACACTTCTCTGTTTAAAATTTATGAAATTAAGATCCCTGTTTGAGAATTGTAGATAAGATACTCAACCACACTTTTTGCTAGCTCTAAATCTTATAAAGTGTCATTGAACCTATTTCATAACTAGAAAATGGAACAGAAGTTTTTTTTTACAAACTGTGTGGTCCAAGTTACATGGTAAAAAATTGATGATCCCTTAAGAGATTTATACTTTACAAAAATAAGATTCTATTGATATAGTGTTCTTTCAGGTTCTAGCAGGAGGCAGAGGAAGAGGTGCCTTTAAGAATGGCCTTCAAGGTGGTGTCAGAATGGTTGACACGTAAGTAAATAATGTATTATACCTATAAAAAATCTTTAGGTAATAAAAACATAATGATTTAGGACATAATGCTATGCCATGAGAGTTCTATCCCCTTGTAACATTTAATCAAGCAGAGAGACAAGAAAAACATATTTTTGAATGTAATTGATTTGCTGTGTAACCTAGACGTGTATAACTTACGCAGATTCGGACGTGTCTCACAATATTTCGAAAATACTCTTACAACACTAACATCGTTTTTACGAACTGTTGTATGTTTGGAGAGCATTGTTTTATATCGAAATAATTTAACAATCACTGCATTGTAGCTCAAAAGCATAAGCCTTATGTAAGTGGGACTGACTGCATAATGGCTCTTCCATGCAATTTTATCTTATTTTTATGCACGATAAGCAGTACTTACTATTACCATGCAGGCCTGAAGCTGCTCAAGAGATTGGCGGCAAGATGCTGAAGCAATATCTAGTCACGAAGCAGACTGGCGCTGGCGGACGTATCTGCAATAAGGTCATGGTGACCGAGCGCAAGTTTCCGCGCAGAGAATTCTACATTGCCGTCATGATGGAGCGCAGCTTTAATGTATGACTTCTACATATTATAAAATTAAAATTGATTGGATTTCCTTTCTAATATGACTACAAACTTATTATGGTATTTTCTGCCATCAATTCATAATGCAACTTATAATTTTTTTTATATCTGTGGTTTTTAGGGTCCAGTTATTATTGCATCCTCTCAAGGTGGTGTGGCCATTGAGGATGTGGCTGCCACTAATCCTGAAGCTATCACATACGAGCCTGTCGATATCGTGGAAGGAATCAAGGACGAACAGATCCAACGTGTTTTAACCAAGGTACTATGATCAGTTGCTGCCACATCTTGGTGATGTAGTAGATTGTAGTGATAAGCACTTATAGCAATGGAATGCTAATAAAGCTGTAGCAAACCATATGTATTCGGTACTGAGTAACGGGTGCGCCATCCAGTACCGAGTAACGAAATGTTACTCATGAATACATTTCGTTACTCGTTACTCGCATTTTTCGTAGTATGGGTTCCTGCACTGTTCAGTTTACGCAAGTACCGTTGGTAGCAAACCGTATGTGTTCGGTACTGAGTAACGTGTACGCCTTTTAGTACCGAGTAACGAAACGTTACACATGAATGCATTTCGTTACTCTTATTTTTTATAGTATGGGTACTACTCTTTCAATTCACTCAAGGACCGTTGATGAGTGTATTCATGTATTGACACCTTTACTGATCTTATGTTTTATGCCTCCACGCGCTTATTCGGTGATTTTAAAAGCGTATGTTACAAAGAATGATGTTTATTTATTAAGTAAAATATAACTTAAACACAAGTCTAAAAAATGCACCTTACGCAGCTTGGTGTATAACGTATAGATAAGTAGGTATGTTTTCTACAAATTATGAATGTTGCATACGCTATACGACTTGTTTCGTAGCTCTAACATAGCATGTTATGAGGTAGGGAGTATTAATTGTTATAGTAACGAATACATACGGGTACGCTTTTTATCATTACTTTTACACCTCTAAATGCTAATGCCTTTGACAAAAGTTTATTACCTTTAAAATATGAGCACTAACTTCTGAAGTTTTATAAGTGCCAATGTAGGCCTATGTAAAAGAGCAAAGAACAGCCATACATTATTAACTTTTATTTTTCTTTAATCTAGTAAATGGGGGTTAGTAAGCAGGCATAAGTCAGAGATTGCAATGTATATTTTACTTATGGAACTCTTTTTTTATACTAGCATTTGTTTTAGATTGGTCTTAACACACCTGAAGCACAAGATATGGTTAGGAAGTTGTATGATCTCTTTGTGAAGAAAGACGCTCTTCTAATTGAGGTGAACCCATACGCGGAAGACGCCATTACTGGCCAATGTAAGTAACTAATTTAGCTTATCTAGGACATCAGCCAAATGGCAAAATGGAACGCGCTTATATATATTAATAATTACGTACCGGCCGTCAGTCCGAAGTAATATTTTAATTGAACGTTATTTGCACTTAATTGATGGAAGTGCAAACAAAGCGTCGAGAAACTTTTGTAATGGATTATAATCCTGAATTGTTTGTTTCCAGTTTACTGCCTGGACGCAAAGTTCAGATTTGATGATAATGCAGACTACAGACAAAAAGAATTGTTTGCTTTGAGGGACCCGTCTCAGGAAGATCCCAAAGAAATTGAAGCTGCCAAGTCCAACTTGAACTACATTGCTCTTGACGGTATGGTTTAAATTGATTTTATTACTAACTAGCTGCTGCCTGCGGCTTCGTCCGCGTAAAAGTATTAACTGTCCCAAGAGGAAGTATTCTATGCACTATTCCAGGATATGGTCTACCTTTGTGCTAAATTTCATTAAAATCCTTTCAGCAGTTTGTGAAAAATGAACAAATATACACACACCCACAAAATTTCGCGTTCATAATATTAGTGTGATAAACTTAACATACATTACTAGCAGTAGCTTCTGCCCGCAGCGTCGTCCGCGTGAATGACGGATATTGCGGGCGCGTAGTCGAGTTTGAAACCAGATAAAAAGTAGCCTGCCTTTGGAGTTCAATCTTACTCCTTACCAAAATTCATCAAAATTAGTTCAGTAATGTGACTGTGAAAGCGTGACAGGCAAAGTTACTTTCATATTAATAATATTAGTATGGATAAACGCCAGTTAAGATGGAACCTATAAGTACAAGAAGAACTATATAGGCTTGCTAAAGAAGGAAATGGAGGGGAGTCCTTATACCAGGAGTGAGAAAGCATAGCACGAGAAACCATAAAGGCCCATTTAGACGGTGCGAGTTTCTCGTCTCGAACATACGATAATCGAAAGAATATAAAAAAAGTTTCTTCGTGTAAACGTTCATACCTCTCGCTCGTCTACTCTGACGAGAATTGCCTCGCAATGGAATATTGCTTGTGTCCGTGTAAACAGAATTCCATCAAAATCTTATATCTCTGTATCTTCTGGCATTCAAGCTAGAGGGGCTAGGCAAAAATCGTTGAATTTGTTTCTTCAAAACATTCAGGGTTTTTCTTCAAAACAATTGGAAATTGAATTATTTTTAGAAAAAACTATGTTTGACATCATTTGTTTTACTGAGCATTGGTTAAAGGATTTTGAAATGCTAATCAATTTTGAGAATTATAATGTGGGCAGTTGTTTTAACCGAAAAACAATGTTACGTGGGGGTTCACTGATCCTAATTAGGAATAGTATTAAATTTAAAACTCGTAAAGATATAGTTGCACTATCCGTTGAACATAGCATTGAACTGTCTTGTGTTGAGCTGGATAGGCATATCATAGTGTGCGTTTACAGGCCCCCTAATTATCAAAACTACTCTATTTTTGAGTCTGTCATGGAAGATGTTATGGCAAAACTTGCAACTGGTAACAAACTAGTAATTATCTGTGGAGACTTTAATGTTAATATTTTAGAAAATAATTCAGATAGCAGCAGATTATTAAATCTCTTCAAATCATTTAATTTATCAAATGTGTTTATAGAACCTACTCGAACTACGACAACTACTGCTACATGTATCGATAATGTTTTTTGTTGCTGCAACTATTTAGAAAAGGCCATTGTAAATTATCTGCCTTCTGATCATAGCGGCCTATTGGTAACTTTTGAATCCAACTTACCGATACAACAAGTGCAGATTCAGTCCAGACCAATAACATCTGGTAAACTCAATAAATTTAACAGCACTTTAATTTGTAAGTTAGGTGATTGGAATCTTGAAGTGAACAATGGTAATTTTTTGTATAACGATTTTTTTTCAATAGTCCAAACTGAGTTCAAGAAGACTTTTGAGAAGAAAACTAAAAGTATCTGCCCTAAGTTTAGATTTAGTGACTGGGCAACTAAAGGAATCAGAATAAGTAGGGAAAGACTTTTTGAGTTGTATGGCCTTAAGCCTATTATTAACACTGAAACTTTTAATAAGTATGTTGCTACATATTCAAAAATGTTTAAAAACACTTGTAAGGCAGCTAAGGCCTTGTACATTAGCAATAAAGTTAAATCAGCAGATAATAAAATAAAAACGGTTTGGAAAATTATAAATAATGAAACCAACAGGAACAAAATACATAATAATGATTACACTTTGGAGACACATCATGGTCTTATTAGCGATAACAAACTAGTTGCAGAAGAATTTGTAAATTTCTTTGCTAGTATACCAACTAAAACCACTGAAGCCCTAGATTCGTCGCCATCGCATGCTTTTGGTTTATTACAGGCAAACGTTGCAGCCTGTTCGACTGAATTTAACTTTAAGCATATAAACCCCTTTACAGTAATAAAAGCGTTTAAACAAATCAAAGTTAAATTGACAGAAGATTTGTGGGGTATGTCTATCAAAGTTTGTACCTCAATTATTGAGACTATAGCGCCGTACTTAGCCTTAATATTTAATTTGTGCATAGATCAAGGAGTGTTTCCTGATCTAATGAAATATAGTAAAGTGATACCACTTTTTAAATCCGGGGACAGTAAAGACACTAATAATTATAGGCCGGTGTCCGTGTTGCCAGTTTTTAGCAAGATATTTGAAAAAGTGATGTTAAATCAAATGCTTAATCATTTTAACACAAATAACATCTTACACGATAAACAGTATGGTTTCACCAAAGGACGTTGTACAACTGACGCTGGTGTCTCCTTACTAAAACACATTTTTAATGCGTGGGAAGAGGCACAGGATGCTATAGGCATCTTCTGTGACCTGTCTAAGGCGTTTGATTGCGTGGTTCATGAAACATTACTCTTGAAACTTGAGCATTACGGACTAGGCAAAACAGCTTTAAGCTTATTAAAATCTTATTTGATTGACAGACAGCAACAAGTTCAAATAAACGGTGTCAATTCGTCGGGATTAAATGTGAAAATGGGGGTACCCCAAGGTTCAATTTTAGGTCCTTTTTTATTTTTAGTTTATATTAATGATTTACCCTATTTGTTGGAAAATAAACTTAATATGGTGTTGTTTGCTGACGACACTTCTTTGATTTTTAAGATAAATAGAAGGACTAATAATCTTGACGACGAAAATTATGCCCTACTGCAGGTCCAAAACTGGTTCACTGCTAATAATCTAGTTTTAAACGGGAAAAAAACTAAATGCATAAGATTTTCCTTACCTAATGTCAAAAGCAGTGATTGTGACGTAGTATTAAACGATGAAAAGCTAGAATTTGTCGATAAAACGGTTTTCCTGGGGATTACGCTTGACTCAAGGCTACAATGGGGTCCTCATTTAACATCTCTTGCAGGACGGCTTAGCTCAGCTGCATATGCTGTTAGAAAAATCCGCCAATTTACGGATGTTGATACCGCTAGACTAGTCTATTTTAGTTATTTTCATAGTATCATGTCATACGGTATCTTACTATGGGGACGGGCTGCAGACATTGACTCAATTTTTATACTACAGAAAAGAGCTATCAGAGCTATTTACAATCTTCGCCGGTGCGATTCTCTAAGGGAACTGTTTAAGGATATTAACATTATGACGGTGCCTTGTCAATACATTTATGAAAACATCATGTACGTTAGAAAAAATCTTCATCTTTTTAGCAAAAGAGGCGATAGACATAATTATGTTACAAGAAATAGGGACCAATTAGTTCAACCAGGTTTTAGACTGGCTAAAGTGGCCTCTTCTTTCATGGGGTACTGTTTGAAATGTTATAATAAAATACCTCCACAAATATTAGAACTCAATGAAACGAAATTTAAATCTTGTATTAAACGCACACTATGCAGGCAAGCATATTATAAGTTGGAGGATTATATTCAAGATAAAAATGCTTGGCTCAATGCTGGTCCAGCTCCTCTACCACCGAGGTATACAAATTGATTAGTTTGGAAATTATTATTATTATTTTTTAATGCTTTTTTTTTTTTTGGGAATTGTAAAATATTATAAGTATTGTATAATGTAGAAGCATTTATTTTCAAAGTTTGTAAATGTGAGTACCATGGAGCTATTTTATGGTTTTTTATGTTACTATTGGACTTGTTTGACATAAATGAGCACGGCAGTTGAGAGTTTGTCATGCTCACTTAAATGTCTCACTGATGGTGGCGCATGTGTTGGATCATTCGGTTCCCTTCAAAATGGTTGAGCTGAGTGGTGCTAATATTAGCGTCATGTTCGTGAACGGGCGCTGTCAGTTGAGACTGGTCATCTCTTAGCTGCCAGTTGCTATTTTAATATCTATATTTAGTTTTTATTTTTACTGTATTTACATTGTTCTCACATGATAACGACAAGAAACATGTAACAGTGATATTTGTAATTACAAAACATGATTGAAAAGAGTGTCCATGGAGTTTCTTGCACATTCTTCTCCATAGAGATCTACGCTTTGGAATGTGCAATTAGCATCATTTTTTTTTTTCTGACTAACTGACTTCTTGACATTTCAAAAGTGCCTGTAAATGGTTTATTTGAAATAAATGCTTTTGAATCTTTGAATCTTTGAATCTTGAATCGTTGCGGAAGCGACGCCCGGTTGTGCCACTGTGTGGACCGCCCGAAGGACACGGTGGAGCATACGGTGGAGCCGCTTGGGCAGAGCAACGCCGTGTCCTCGTGGGGGCGATTGGCGGCGGTCGCGTCGGGCCTTGGTACAGGCCATGGTCCGGAGCGAGGAGGAGTGTAGTAAAATACTAGCAAAGGAGGCAGCCGATCGCGTGAGGCAACGGTCCTCACGTCCCAACCGCCGCCGGGATTCCGATCCCGATTTCCGGCCACCGTAGACGCGGGCTTGCGGACGGCGAGCAATGGGTAGTCCGCCGTCCGACCGTCCATTAACCATCCGGACCGAGCCCAAATCGTTGACGGCCCGTATTGTTCCACGCGTGCCTCAGGGAGATGTCAGTAAATCGTAGGGGCCCAGCAGGGTCGAAGCCTACTGGGGCCATGGGAAGTGTGAAAACGAAACCCGGGGCCCTGGGACGAAGGCAACGAAGGAACATAAGTGGGTTTTTAGTCAGTAAAAGTCTGACACTATCTCTCGCCTCGCCCAAGGGCGGGGGATGTCATAAGATGATTTCCTCACCGAAAAAAAAGGCATTAATCGTATTTCGTGTTTTTGTGACAATTACTACCATGAGTGCAGTGTGCGAGGTTGTTTTAATAATATCTGCTCTTCTCAGATAAGAATTAATTAAACGGAATCGAAAAAAATATATATATATGTATGAAACTAGCCGAACTCACGACGTGGGTATTAAATCTAATTGAACTAATATTCAACTAAAATCATAAAGTGTTTATAAGAAAGCCAAAAAGCGTTTATTGTTTTTACTCATGCTTCTCGGTATTTACCTAGTAAAAACCCGATGGTTATTTACCCACCGCTCATCTCTATCTATGCTTGCAAGCTTGAAACATTTTAAAAAGGTTGATTGGAGCTATCATTTTGAGTATTTACCTATAGAAACCACTAATCTCAAATGGCAAGTCTCGCACTCAAATTGGTTCAAACCGATTTGTACGATACTCGTATGAACTACAAATAAATTTCATACGAGTTCATATTTACACAAGTCGAAATTCTCGTAAACAAGAATTTTCTTATTATAATTTTGTTGTGTAAACAAACGCCGGACATTTTCGCCTGGCGAGAATTGCTTGCGAATCTTGTATGATATAATCGTAGGTGAGAATTTATTTCTTGCCTGTATGTAAACATTTTGATACAATAATGTTATAGCATTTATTGCTTGTGATTATTGCATACGATTTCTCGAACCAAAACGTGCGAGAAACTCTCCTCGTCTAAATGGGCCTTAATGCTTCAAATAATGTTGGGATTGTAAAATATCTGTTCTGTCTCAGGAACTATTGGGTGTATGGTTAACGGCGCCGGGTTGGCCATGGCTACGATGGACATCATCAAGCTGCACGGTGGTGACCCCGCCAACTTCCTCGACGTTGGTGGTGGCGCCACCGCACAGGCTGTAACGGTACGTCTCGTCAACAAATAACTAAGGCCTACTTGTATTCACGTTAATGTTTTACTCGTCAATGACACGTTGAATCGCCGGGATTATACCGTCGTGTGGTCTAAAGAGTTGTTATAGAATTAAGTGGCAGGTCGGTAATAACGCTATACCCTCGCTCGTGGCCTCCCTAATTGATCCCTTTGAATGCCAACTACGCTTACAAGCGACGAGTTTCAACGACAAATAGGATGTACATAATATGATCTGATGTTATAGCAAAATAAGTAAAAATACAATGGAAAAAAATACGAAACATTCTCTAGCATTTTGTTGGTATTCAATAGCAAATAAAAGGTTTGGCTTAGAGATCATGCTTCCAATATGTTGCACTTGGCGTTTAAATGGATAAAACAGCGCCCATACTCAGACATTGACAACAGCGCCCATTTCTGGCCATCGTTAGAATATCATAATTAATATTTTCAAATTAGTTTTATCACTACACATGTAAGAATTTACTATGGGTACAAGTGGGCTTTATATAATTTTACTAAACATTGTAGTAAAATCTTTCGTTTTTGGTTTAGGAAGCCTTCACTATTATCTTGTCGGACCCCAACGTGACCGCCATTTTGGTGAATATCTTCGGAGGCATCATGAGGTGTGACGTCATTGCAGAGGGAATTGTTACTGCTGCCAAGAACCTCAGTATTCAAATCCCAGTTATTGTTCGACTTCAGGTATGTATTATGATTTATTTAATAATGTCTAGCCTTTTCTGGTTAAATTTTTGTTACAGTCAAACTTTTATTGACTGCAAAATCAGCTAAAATACGCAGTTATTAAAACTGAAAACCTTATTGACAGGGTACTAAAGTGCAAGAGGCGAGAAAACTGATCGCAGAGTCTGGGCTGCGTCTGGTCCCGCGCGACAACCTCGACGAGGCCGCGCGCCTCGTGGTGCAGCTCTCCGAGATCGTCAACCTCGCCAAGAAAGCTGGTGTTGAGGTGAAATTTGACATCCCTGATACTATGCTGTTCCAGGAATAAATTGCAGTATTTTCATATATCTTTACCATCACTATCTAATTGGTCATTGTTGTCTAAAGTAATCCAGTTGTAATTATCGTTGCTTCATATTTATGGCTCATGTGATTGTAACGCTTGGTAGTTATGTAACACTCATTGTCGCTGTAATCACATCAGACATGCTCACTTTTTAGTGGGCATTCTATGCGACATAATGATACTAAAGTAATGGGCTATCGCCACGTTATCTGTAAAATGAGTAGGGATAGCATGAATAGGAATAATAATACGAAAGGTAAATTCTTATTCATTCCCTTTCATCTATTTCTCAAGAACTATCTTAGCTGTCTATAAGGACGAGATAATCAGATAACTCATTATCTGTGAACACTAAACAGACCCTGATAAGGCGTTCTCATGATGAAGTCATTTGTTAATGTTATACTGTCTAATGAGAATTCTCAATTTGCTAAATGTTTCAACTTATACATCTGTTAGCCATTTTACAGAAGACTTGGTTGGTCAAAACAATTATTATGACATAGTATCAGTCTACTTATTCCATGTAATACATACTTTATTGATAGGCTTATTGTTATATTAATATTATATGTGAATACGCTGAAGTACTTTGTGATATCTACTTGTGAAATAGTTAGCACTCGTAACTTGTGAGTTACCCCTTCAATATATTCCTAATGCACTTCGACCAAAGTCCAATCATTTATTTCAACTAGACCATTCATAGTTATTAAAAGTCACGAATTTACAGAGAATGAGAGTAGCTGATCGAATGTGCAATAGCAATTTTGTCTCATAGAACTGGATGCATCAGAGCCAATTAGATTACATTATGTAGTTCACTGATTTATTTATTAATACACATTTAGATTAAGCGAAACTATTAGATAAAACCTACCTAGTTCGAATAATTGTAATAAAATTGATGTTATAGTGAAGTGTTAAAATGCTTCAAGTTGTTATAAAATTGTATTTTTTTTTTATTTCCTCACGAACATTAATCGATCGAAGTCGAGTAAAAGTATTTCACTTACATTAATTTATGAACATGTAAAATTATGTATTTTTATTTTGAAGAACACCTACGCCTGTAAAGGTGTACGATAAGATGTGTAGCGACGCAATAAATTAGTATTTTGTACATTATGTACGATAAGTATGTTTATTTGTAAATAGCAGCAATTATTTTTTTCTTATTTGCCACAATAAGAATCTCTACAGAGATTCGAACATTAAAAGTACAATCAATATTTTATGATATCGTCAGTTGAATCCAAATATGCAAAGTGGGTTATTACACTCTAAATATTTATTTTTGGCTTCGTTTGAAGATAAAACTTTATTTAATAAACGTATTTTAGATCTGTATTGTAGTTGTTCTTTATACTTCTTCCCTTAGCATTAGCGGTTGCAGTAGATTACGATGTGTATTTAAAGTAAAGGTGAAGCTAAAATACGTTACTGTATTAATCTTAGATGGTTTTACAAAACCTGATAAGTTTTCAAATCACCTGTCAGGTTTTGTACCAAACGGTAAATATATTTAAACTATAATAAAAGTAAAAGTACACAGCGGCCGCAGTCATGGAAATCACGAATTTCATCGTGTCCGAGTAGCCTTTTGGCTCTAAACGGGAATTCAGCCGTTTTTTTAGGGCCTAAGGCGCCCTGAATGTCTCGTATTTCACGATTGACGCGGTGCGCAAAACGTTAACCCGTTCGTCTTAGGTTCAAGTCACTTTGACACAGAATCAATATAAAAATGTACACACTTAGACAATATATTAGTCCTATCTCCCTAGATATCAAGTCGCGCATGCGACTAAATGTGATAGTATCTTTTTGCCACGACATATATGTGACTGTACATTTATAGATTGACGCTTCGACTTGGCCTTGATCCTCAGAATCAAATTAGAGCGGCGACGTGGGTATTGCGAGATCACAAACGCGTGCACAGCGCGGTTGCTTTTTGGCGCCTGCGCGGTGTTATTGACCAGAAAATGTTAGTGCGCGTTATGACAAAGGCAATAAGTGTCCGCTAACTCTAACGAATGCGTCCGCGCGCATGCGTCGTCCTTGCAGTCACATAAATTGAATGCAAGTTGCAGTGCTCTTGAGAATATATAATGTTTCTTGGTAGCAAGAAATCCATGAACATACATAAAAGAAAATACATTCAGCCGAACATAGAACCTCCTTTTTTGAAGTCGGCTAAAAATGAATGTCAATTTCTAACCTGTATTGTGCATTGAAAGGTGGCCCCTCACACCAATCGCACATATAAAATCTCTATTTTTATGAGGAACGACATCCGAATTAAATCAGCCCTTACCTATCCTAATCCCTTTTCCTTACCCTGTTTTTATGTCATAGATCACTATACACGCTGCGAAAGGAGCGTCATTTGGCAGTACTGGTCGATCAGCGAGCATAAGCAACATCTGCGGTGCCGGTAAATCCAGCCGCAGTAAGTCGACCATCTGCACCACTATTAAAATGAGGAGAAAGAAGTGTACTTAGTGCGAGGACCACTTTCTTGTCCTGTTCGTGAACTGTTTTTTTTTATAGATTTCGATATAAAAATCATTTTTAAACTAGTTATATTTTTGTATGTTGCCATGATTGCCTTTACCTTTAAATCACCGTCAAATTATAAAGCATCGTATTGTAATTTTTTTAATAATAAAATTGTGTATGATTAATATATTTAGCTTTTTATTTGTTACTATATAGACTTATGGAAATATTATAATATATTCATATAAATGGACATAGTTCACTTTCAAATATGAATGGAGTTAAAAACTAATACATATTGGAGTTGAACTAATCATTAATAAAAAATATCCTAAAATTGTTCAAATTAACAATTGCACTGAGACAGCATGTTTAGCGTGACATGAAGAAAATTAAGCATTTTACTTATTATGTACACTAAATGACTTCTTTGCTAGGCGTAGATATACCTAATGCTTCTTCATATCCGGTCTTCTTTTCATGTTTGCCTGTGAAGTAAAAAATAACGTATCAGACAGATTGGTATTGTTTTTATTATAAAACGTTGTCCCACTAGAAATTACTCCTGCGTCGTGGTTGCGTTCACAAACATGTAAATTTACATACACACACCCAGACCATTCGTGGGCCACATAAAATTTTTGATCCGAGCGGGAATCGAACCCGCGACAAGTAGTGCAGCAGTCAATAGTTCAGTCAAACCACTGCGCCAACCGTGCCTTCAAATATAACTTACGTTCCAGGGCCGCGGTAACTCTTTCGAACAATACCGCCTGGTAACTTATATAACTGGATTATGTTTTATCGTGCTAGCGAAGCCTTTTTAATGTTCTTTCATCGAATGATCGCTCCAACTGCACAGCCGACGTATATTAAATCTATCTATCCATACAAGGTGGCGCAAAATTAATCACTATATCGAAAGATGTTATAATTATTGAAAATTGCGTACGTCAATCATATTTGGTATTTGTGAACGCTATACTCCGCAAAAGCGTAGAATAATTAAGTCGATTCTTTTGACATATATAATCGGTCGGTGGTGTTAGCGCAGCCAGCGTGCATTTTGAAGTCGATTTCCTAATCGTGTCGCGCCAACTGAGCAAACATTCCACCACTTAGGTGCTAGACACAAACAGATTGGAACCACAAAAGACCTCGCAGAGTGTGGCCGCCACTGGATTGGTCGTTCTGCCGTGGATATTGACGCTGAGGCTGCTGATTTAACATCAGCAGATGTTAAGAACGAAAAAACATCAACCAGACGACGGGTCACGAAATTCGGCATCACCAGACGGAACCTCTTTTTTTTTGTTTTCGGGGGGGAATCCTTCGAAAGGCGCCCGGACTTTGGGGATAAGTCCGGGGAGTGTGGGATTTTTACCTCACTAAAACCACCCCGGTGATCACCATCAGCACATGTAGAAGGGGCGCCGTTACCTCTTAAAAGACCACTCCAGAACCCCCTCTGTGCAACACCTGTTAGGGCACATCCCTGAGGAGACTGTACAACGGTCTCCCCTGAGTCTCTGTGCACGGCAGCACGTGATCACTGTGCCACCGTCTTCCTTGGAATCACTTGATGGGCGGGCAGAATCCACACTCTGCACACCCGTGGTTCCAAAGTCCCGTCTGCACTGGATGATGCAAGCGGGGTTTCGACGTGTTAGGCATCGAGGCGGTTGCCTCCCCGACGCCTTCGTCTCCGAGCGGGATCCGCCCTCTCACGGTCGCGCTCAGCCGCCTCCTTCTGGACCATTACGGTCTCACAAAAGGAAGCAGCTTCCTTCCAGTTTTCTGGCTCCGCCAGCATAGCCTTCTTCACTACTGCTTGTAGAGACAGGTCCTGGCCGATCCTGGCGACTAGGACTCGTCGTTCAGTGGCCCACGCGAGTCTGTAGGAAATGCGCTCCTTTCTTTTCAGCCAGGCTTCAAAGTGCGGCAGGACGGCTTCGACAACGCGCTTGACCAGATGGACCCTACAGCGAATTTTAGTGAAAGACTGACTTCTTACTGCTGGAATTGGAGGAGAGGGGCTTGGTGAACACGACGATGCAACCGCACACACAGCACGAGCCACAATGGATATTGTGAAGTGTGCATTTCCTGATCGCGTGGTCTTCCTGTTTGGCGATTTGGCCTGACCAGCAAGATCGACCGATTTAACCGCCCCAGACTTCTTTCTTTGAGGCTATTTGAAGCTGCGGGTTTATGCCAACAAACCTTACCAGACAATCGCAGCCCTTAAAGAGAATATTCGACTGGAATGCGAACAGTTATCACCGGAAAACGGGCACAAATGTGTAACGACACTGCCGGCAGCCACTTGACGGATATCATATTTTCAGAAGAAAAAAAAATAATTACAGGTCCTAATAAAGGTTTCCATCACTTAAAATCTTTTCTTTTTTTTTTTAATAAAAAAGTTATACAAAAACAAAATTGGATGATTCATTTTGCGCCACCTTGTACATATAATAAATCTGTAGATGTTTTTAGTTTTGCGCGCATCACGTAAAATTTACGAAATCGATATAGATAACTTTTATACTTTAAAATTGTATGTAACCTGATTTATTACTTAGGCTTTGTTTCATCGCAATCGGTTGACTATATCGAAAGATATACTACATTCATTGCCTGTTAGGCGGCACGAAGTTCGCCGGTTCAGCTAGTTAGGTAATATAGCGGTTCAAACTTGACCATAAACACATCTCGAATAGGTTTGACAAAACATATTTTGTCATCAAATTAAAAAAAAAATTCTACAATCAAAGTATTATGAAATGTTTTATCGAGCTTTAACATTTTGTAATAGAAAAAAGAAAACGTAAACTACCGTGACCGCTACACACACTTCGAATAGAGTAAACCTGTGTACTTTTAGGATAAAGGAAAACCGCTTTTCTTTGAATAATGTGTACTGTTAGTAACCACTAGTACTAGTAGTAGGTAACAATATCTAACATACCTTTCTTTGTTGATTTATTCCTCTTGGACTCCTTTTCTTTTGATTCCTTTTTAGATTTTTTATGTTTTTCAGTCTTTGTGTCCTTCGTGTGAGGTTCGACAAGGAAAGCGTCATTATCTGCTACGTCATTATCCTTCGTTGGTTTCTTGCCATTTGTCTTGCTTAGATCTTCGATGAGCAGTGCCTCGTCTACTTCTTTAGCTACTTCTGGTAGCATTAAATTTACAGTTTTTTGTTTGGTTTTCTTTTCCTTCCTCTTCTTGGTGGGTTTATCGCCGGA
Source organism: Mythimna pallens (assembly GCA_961205895.1). Taxonomy (NCBI): domain Eukaryota; kingdom Metazoa; phylum Arthropoda; class Insecta; order Lepidoptera; family Noctuidae; genus Mythimna; species Mythimna pallens. The sequence goes on along the minus strand of OY540826.1, from coordinate 13,140,584 downwards.
CGTCTTGTCGGCAGATTTAGTCTTCTTGGACTTGGGCTTTTTCTCCAGCAGTCCGCTTTCAGGCGAGGGGTAATGATGTATCCTTGACGAGAGTAGTTCTTCTTCACGTAGAGGCCTGTAAGTATTTAAGATGTTTAAAATAACTTGGAATTTTAAATCCTTATCATTTATGTTATCCTATGATAATCTTACTATAATGTTGTAACAGGAAAGGTTTGTGAAGAAGGATGGGTTTGTTCCTTTTTCACGCAAAAGAAAAGTAGCCTCACACTATTAGTGTGGATGCGTGTTTATAAATGTATATTATGTTGGGTGTGGCGGGAAGTAGTAATTACACGCGATTGTAACCGCGATGAATAAGATAAGCTGCGTACAATGAATAAGACCAAATAAGAATAGGATCGATTTTTCGTTATGTTGTGACGTCATAGCTGTCAATTTTGAGAAATTGAGTAGGGTGAGCAAAGTTTATTTTTTTAAATTTTGTTACGAATTATGAACGAAAAATGGTTCATCAGAATCTAGTTCTTCAAATTTGCTCATAATCTGCGTCACTGCGTCAATTGTCTGAGTAGTGGATATGGAAGAAGACGAATTGTTCCTAACAATAAAAATAAGAAAAAAAAAGTTTTTTTTTAAACTAATTATGATTTAAACAACATATTTAAGTAGCTAATATAGATTAAACAATAACGTTTTTACTTCATCTAGAGTTAACTAAGACTCAGTAATACAAAGCAAAAAAAAAACCCGTTATTGATATGCAAATATGTTTTCTTTGCAAACCATAGTTTTCAATGAACATTTGACAGATTGAGGTTATTGAGTTTCCTATTCTTATTTGGAACGCATAGTATGAAGTATGGAGGAGCGCGACTGACTGGTCGAGGTCGAGGTCGAGCGCGCGGTGCGGGTCGTCGGGCGGCGCGGCCGGCTCCTCGTCCGACAGCGCCGCGCCCTCGGGCAGCTCGCCGCCCTCCGCCACCGCCGGCCGCGACACCTCTACCTCTTCTGTAACATACAGTTCAACATTTCACACGCATTCAACTTGAGCATATGGTGGAGGTCTGCCCCGCTTGACTGGAGCATTACCGTGTCCTCGTAGAGGCCACCGTCCAGGCCACAATTTGCGGAGCGAAAGGGAATGGGAAGCAGTCCCTTTCTTCTGCGAAACAGTACTGTTAGCGAAGGAGGTAGCAGAAAGCGTGAGGAGACAATCCTCGCGCCTCGAACTACGCAAAAAGCGTAGGCGACAGGAAAACTCCCGGTCACAGTAGGCACGGACTTACGGACGACGAGCAATGGGTGGCCCACCGTCCTATAAGGACCAAGCCCGGATGGACAGCGCGTCGTGTTCCACGTGCGCTTCATAGGATTGACTGGGCCTGTTAGGGCCGATATCTACCAGTGCTGTGCGATTGTTCGAAAAAATACCAAAGCGATAGCTTATAGTGAAAACCTCGAGTATGCAATTTTATTTTATTATATTTCTGGAAAGAAGTTCGTAACGCACATTCTTGTATCACGCAAAATTTTGATTTGATGCTTGTAGCGCACTTTATGATGTTGAACGCATACCTCGCTCGAGTCAGTTTATTGTGATAACCTCACGACAGCGCATTAAAAATTGTCGAAAAAATTGAAAAACAATAGAAATAAGTGTTTGAAATAAATCAATATTTTTAAATATTTCAATAAAACACATAGAAGCACATTAAATTACATGATAATAAAGGTCTAAATTGGTTTTTTTTGGACCTCCGGAAAAGGTATTTGTTTCGCATTTACGAGGTATAAGTTTTCACTTGTAAGTCATCAAAAGGGCATCTGAATCAACACAAGCAGGTTTTATTTAATCAGTAAAAATCAGATACTTTGTCGAAGAACTATTTTATTATACCCCACCAAAAAAGGAGGGGGGAGGGAGGGGAATTATATTAAAAATTATTGTGAAACCGGGTGTTATTTTTACTACGGGAATTTTGTATGAACTCACTTAAAACACGACGGCTGTCATATCAAGTCATTTTAATTTATCCGTAACTTTTTTACCTTTCACGTTTGTAAAGTTTTGCCTATTAAATTTGACCCTGTGTACTAAAGAGTATTATTGGCAACTCGCCGCGACAATGAATATCAATTATATCGTTTATCTTGCTTACATTGACATAGATAGTTAAGACAGGGCTGACCGCACGTTTTTCTAGTTCCAAAAATAGGCCTGATAGTCCTTGATCTTCGAAAGCAGTCGTGTTCTTTGGAAAAGACAAACCTAAGCTAATTCAGGCCTACGGTTATGTGACGTAGCTTTGAAGCGACGCGCGTTAGTTTATTGATACGATTTTACAGGTTTTTTCTTTTAAACCTCGATAATATCAGCTGCTCTTACAAGGTTACTACCTTGTAGGTTACTTAGTAACGACACATCGTAGTTCTAAGAAGTGGTGTTAGTTTTTTTTTTATGGTGAATGCGTATAATATAATCAAACTAGGGATGGTTATGGAGCTCCGTAAACATATAATTTATTTTGTTAACGTCTCATTTATTGATAGTTGTAATTATTCATTTTTTTCTTGTTTTTTTTTTTTATATAGCCTCTTTTTATAATATGAACGTGCTAACACTCTAAGACTCCACGAATTCTTAGATTACTTCCTATTACGATTCACTTTTTTTTTTTTAATATGATTATTTTAATTGTTTATGGGTACAATATTGACTGGTCTACACTGTTCTTACATAAAATACTATTAATACTGCAATATGAAAATATTGTAAACAACCACTTTTTTTAAAAGAGTAACCATGGAGTTTCTTGCAGGTTATTCTCCATAGGAAAGGACCAATTTGGAACAGTGCACTAGCTTCTGACGTTTTATAAGTGCCCATGTAGGCCTATGTGAAATAAAAATATTTTTATATCCCTAATCAAAACTATCCGAAACAATTTGATATCCGAAACCGGTATAATATTATTCCTATCTGTATCCAGATACAAAATTTTATATCCATAACATCCTTGAATCAAACGTTCGAATGGTCCTATCTTTTTGTTTTAAATTTATGCTTGCTTTTCATAATCTTTTATATTTAGTGCAATATCAGCTTACCAGCTTTAAAATTCTTATAATATGGGTTTACAGTGTCCAAGTAGCAGTAGAACACTGACTCCTAAGACACAGGAATTCCTAGTTTAAAAGTCAGGGTGTCAGCTTTTGTGCGCCCTTTTTTATTGTAACTTAACTGATAATAAGCATGTTGTAAGGATTTGTGTCAGTAAAGTATTATTATTATTATAATTTTCTCCTATATCACAGAAGCTATTGTGATGGTACTAAGAACACTGGACTCACCTTCACTGTCTGATTCACTAGATGGTTTATCCTTTTTACTTTTTCGTTTCTTTGATGTCCGTTTCTCCTTTTTCTTCTTGTTTGAACTTTCTCGTGATATTAAGTATTTATCAGATCTCTTAGCTGCGAAAACATAATGTTGTTAGACAAGAGATGACTAAAATAAAACAAATAATTACTTGTGTATTAATTGTGAAAAACTGCAAACTAAATCGTGCTATGTTGAGGTTTAATGTTATTATTACTCATGAAAACGAAACTTCAACTGAGCTCCATATTATAAACTGCTAGCAGACCCCACATTACTTTTATATATAGGTGTATACATAAAGCATAATCAGCCTTGTAATGTTTTCATTACTGGGACCCAGGTCTCCTCTCTAGGAGAGGGAATGAGACGTTACCCACCACACGGGCCTAGTGCAGATTAGATGTTCGGATGTTACATGTATTTACTGTTTTGAGAACAGTGGTGATGAAATAAATAACGCAAAGTAACGCGCCACCACTGGAGCACATACATAAAGTTTAGACACATACTGTGAACTTGTAGAGGCACTTCAAGTGCAATCTCCGCGATGGGTACATCGTCCTGCTGGTAGGAGCGCGGCGAGTCGTCCTTCAGGTAGTGCGGGTTGTTCGCTTGCTCCTGCCTCCGCGCCTCGCGTAGCTGTGGGACAAATGTCAATCATAATGCGCCTAGCGTTTTACCAACATGTTGGCGTCGGCTTCCAGTATAACCGGATGCAGCTTGACATGGGAGAGCTTGCCTATCTCACCGTTGCAACTCAGTTACTGGGAAACAACTCCTCACCAACTCTTGTTAAGACTGGTTGTCAGATGTTGGGCTTTCGATAATTATAACGTCAATCAAAAACCTACAAATGACAGCAGCGAGGCGAAGTCGACATCTGCCTACAAATGATTATGGTATGTTGCACAGGTTAGGTTTTTAAGAGATCACTGGGTTCTTTACATGTACTGATGGTGATCACGGTGTGTCGATGTGTTTAGTAAAGTAAGAATCGCAATCTCCCCGATATTATCCCTAAAGCTCGGGTGCTTTATCAAGGTAACTTCCCGAAAGAAAAAATTAATGTTAAAGTAGTACCATGGCGAGTTCCTCGGGAGTGAACTGCGCGGTGGGTCGAGCGTCCTTGGGCGGCGGCGCGAACACAGCGGCCTCGGCCTCGCCCTCGCCCTCCGAGCTCGAGCTGTCCGAAGACCAGCGTGAGTGGGACAGCCACTGTTCCAGGTTCAAGCTGTAATAACACATATTTTTGACGTCATAGGATTCGCAAGATGTAAATAGCGATGAATATAATGTTGATAGATAGGGGAGAAGAACAGGTCGGCCAAAGAAAAGACGGAAAATATGTGCACCGACCCCATGAAGCTAGACTAGAGCAGTGGTGGCCGAGTGGTAACGGCCCCGACTTTCGAGTTGTAGGACGCGGGTTCAAACCCAGCCAGGCGCATTACTTTGTGTAATTTATTTCATCACCACTGCTCTCAAAACGGAGAAGGAAAACATCGTGAGGAAACCGGCATGTCCTAGAACCAAAAATTCGAAGACATGTGACATCCACCAACCCGCACTGGGCCCGCGTGGTGGATTACGGCCCATTCCCTCTCCTAGAGAGGAGGCCTGAGTCCCAACAGTGGGAACATTAAAAAGGCCGACTATGCTATGGTATGCTATGACCCCATGAAACATGAGGCAAGACTATGAAATTGATAATGAATAGTTGTTTAAGTTACGTTGACAGACGGATATCCTTTGCGGATGGGTACATACACAGTATAACTTGATAATCTAAATAATAAAATATCTGTCTGCAATGTCTAAATAATAGCTTTTTAATAAATGCAAATGAAACAATATTACTACTAACAACAAAACCATTATTGTAATTTTTGTCTCTCTGTTGTGCAGTTTTACGAATGTCTCAGCAAGGTGTTCTTTCAAACAGTAAGATATTATTATAGAGTATATTCCTGACTGGTTTATTGCATCGAAATTCAGAACTTTCGATGCAATCGTTCAATAAAGCCCTTTAGTATTCATTAGATACGTCATGTTTTGCTTTTACAAGAGTATTATTTTCTTAGCTGATAACAATATTCCTCAGAAGGAAAAAGTGGTGGTATGTTTTTCACACGAAAAAGGTTTTTGCCTACACTTACATAAAATTTAAGGAAAAAGAGGTAGTTTATAAGTTCGGACATAGAAGATAATCTTCGAAACTACTCATTCCAATAAAATAAAAAAACTGATAGAGAAATTTGAAGATAAGCTAAAAATTATCGTTGTGTTATAGGCTATTTGCGGGTTAAAAACTAGCGTATTGACCGGTTCTGCGGGGGAGGCCACGGGAAAGATCTTGTCAGTAATAAGCGGAAATAATAACAAGTTACATACTCTGTAGGCATGGGCACTTTCTTCTGTGCCTTAGGCGCGACGGGCTTCAGTTCTCCATCGAACAAGTCTACCAGCTCTTCGATCAAACCGCCGCTGAAGCTTTGCGGTGAACTTTCGCCGTTAACGTTCTCGAAGGTTTCATCCTTTTCGATACCATTGCTGCAAATAAAATGTGTTAATGGTTTTACTGCTGCTAGATTTAAAGGGGTCAAGCGGGTCACGTCGGCCGCATGCATGATGATGGGTTTGTAATAGTCTCCACGCAATAGGTGCCAGATGATGCACTGGCGTCAACGAGGGGATCCCAAAAGGTGGTGGCTCGCGGTACCTCTGGTCGTGCTCCACCAGTATGGCGTCGGGCAGCGGCCCGCTCCCCGCCGCGGGCGCCAGCGCGGCGTCGCCGGGGCTCAGGCGCCGCAGCACTAGCGACACTAGCGCCGTGGCGTTGTGTGCGCGCTCTTGCACCTCCATATCTTCGCTGCACAGCAGGGGCCGCAGACCCGCCAGGGCTTCGCGGATTATCTATTAGAAAACATGTTAAGTTCAAGCTACTTGTTTTCCGTTTTCAATAATAATAATAGGACAATCTAAATAGAAATCTATTTTTTTTTATTTGATTGGATTTTCGGCTCTCAGTATTAGACCGAGCGTTGAAAATAATAATAATAATTTATTAACTAGACAACAACAAAAAAAAAAAATTAAAATGTAAGTTAGGTAAAAGATAAGTGTCACTTTCGTATACGAGCACCAAGGTAAAAACTATATTATTGGCATGAAAAGTATGAGAAGTAACTGACGTTTATAGCGGCATCCTTGTCGTTGCGGGCCTCGTACAAGCGCAGCAGCTGCGCGCACAGCTTGAGTGCGGCGTGCACACACACGGCGCGCGCGCGCATTGCGCCGCCGCCGATACCGGCGCACGTCAGCAAGCCCGATACCGATTCGCGCATCACAGCTTCCTCGCTGCAAAAACATTAGTGTCGAACAGGTTAAGCTTGAGATCTCTTCCTAAGCTATCAAGAAACAAGGACACCTTGCAGTAGTATCAGTGTCATAGTTACCGGCAGTACTCGGCCAGCACGTATGCGGCGGCGTATAGCACCTCCTTGGAAGCGGGCCCAGGCGGTGTAGCAGCGGCGCGCGCGACCATGGCGCCGCACTCGCGCGCCGCGAACTCGCGCACCTCGGCCACGCGCGCGCCCACCTCCGTCACCTGCGCAGCCACCATGCGCCCTGACACACCGCACTCATATTACTCTTCAACCAAATGGAGGCACAACCATCTTCCACACAAAGAAACCTAAATCCTGGATTGTTTATAATCAGGATAACGCGACCTAAAAATGGGACGCCATTGATATTGTTGTCAAATTTCTTAACAGGTTCAAGTTAATAGTTTTGAAACGGACCAACAACGAATTATTTACAAATGAAATGAAGCCACAGATAACTGAAGCACTGTCCAATCAAGCGACATCTACAACAACAACACAATTTTCTTTCCATGTACAACTTACCATGTTTCGCACTGGTCTCCATCTCGGTGAGCTCGGCCAGCACGGTGACGTACCATTCAAAGTCCACCACGTGCTGGTAATTGTTCTGCGAGCAGATCTCGATGATGCGCGTCAGCAGCTCGTCGCGGTACAGCGTGCCCTCGGCGCGGTCCATGTGCACCATCAGCTTCTTTACTATCTCCATTAGGTTCTTCTTCGAAACCTGGTCGAGAATTTGTTATATTTGGTACAAATATTTTAAATTTGAGTTATTTTATTACTAGCAGTGATAAATTGTTAGATAAAAAGCTAATTTTGACAAAATCTAAAATGATTATTTAGAAAACAAAAACTTTTAATTAACAACCTGAAATGTGACGTCACCTTCATTAGGTTGCGCGCGTACAAAAGAGATAACGAGATGTTCCCACCACGCATCCACTCTTCTTGATATTTGAAATGCTAAATACTGCTTCCATATAATAATCAATTTCGATGCAGTTTTTAGAAAAAGTTTGTTTCAGTATTACAACAATAAACACAGAAGCATAATTATGATACACGAGATGAATTTCGACATTTTACTACGGCTTGACTTACCATACCATACAGCAAGCCTAAAGCTCTCAGCCTGATGGACTCGTCCTTGTCGTCGAGACAGGCCAACACCAAGTCCTTGTGCGCCTGGACTGACTTCGGGTGCGACTTGAGTATTCTCGACATCGCCAACAGGCCCAAGTATTTCACTGTCGACAAATTGGTGCACGAGTACTTTAGAAGACAATTGAACACGACATTAAATTGACAGTTATTTTTATATGCATTATTGAGTAGTTTTATAGTGATATCTACATTCTATGAGTTTTGTTTTTAAATTTACTTAATTTGGTTATTTGGTTGGGTTGGTTGAACAGGTTACCTTTTCATCAAAGTATAAGCAAGTTAGTACAGGCCGACGCGGGGAAACAAGAAATAGATTAGCATCTGTAATCCTAACCTTTTTGAAGGAAACTTCCTCCATTCCACTCGAATCAGTTGCCGTGAGAAAAGAAAGAAAAGCCTCGAGTCGACAACGTTAATATTAACAAATAACCAGCTCTAACTGTCAATGTGATTTCCTTAGATTGACTGCGTCGAGTCCACAACGTGACTAGTAATTAGAACATAGTTCAATGAGGGAAGAAACTCACAATTTTGGTCACTGTCCTCAATGAGTATCCTGAGCTTCTGCACGCAGAGTTGCACGGAGGCAGCGTGGCCGGGCATGCCGCTGCTGATGCTGATGAGCACGGCGATCACCGTGTTGATACACTCGTACAGCAGCGACATGGCTGACGTACTGCCCATAAACAAACGCTTTATACCTCCTAGTTAATAAGTCGGGTAGTAAAGTGGTGATCGGAAATTGTGATGCACTTGTATAGTTTACTTCGTAATTGCTTTAAAACCCTAAGGTTGCATAAAACTTGCACGATATGAAACGAGAAGGTCTTATATGTCTGATAGATGATAGGTACAACCTTAGTCAAGTTTCAATTTGATGAGAATTATTGTCAAGAATGATAAAACAATTACGGGTTCGAGTGTGCCAAGTTTTCTTTCTTAGAAAGCAAGAAATTTATTTAAAAACTGTCCAAGTTATAATGTTATAAGTTTTAGAATTTAGGCGTCCTATTACCAATTTGTTACTTTTTAGTTATTTTATTGAAAATGTCGTTTATATTAGCTGTGGAACCATAACAAGTATAATCGTACAAATATATTATTTTTATCATTATTATTAGTAATAATATTTTCCTACTGTATTATTATTATACTTGCATACATGTAGCAGAATAATATCAAAATATGCGCCAATGAGGTAAAATTAATTTAGGCCTAATATTTCATGATTTTATATTGAAAATTATTTTTTTTGCTGCTGCAGCCTGCAGTTGTTTATGGAATAACACTTTTAGCCTATTTTGCCATAATTCCATTTAAACATCAATTATTTAAAAATAGTTCATATCACATCTCTAATACTCAATATTCGAAAAAGAACCTAAATTAAAATAAAACAAATCTTTGATGGTTCACATTGCTAGTATCTTACCAGTGATCCATTTGAAGACAACTTTAGTAAGGCACTGTGTATACATAATGTACATTGCTTTATGAACAAAATGTTAATTACAATACAATTCCAAGCCTAAAACTAGTGTTTTGAAGCTCTAATGTGTTATTAACCTCAGTGCTACAGTGTACAATAAGCTTATTTAAACAAAATGTTAAAAAAGCAATGCAAGCAGTTCCTTATAGAATAAACACCATCAATAACTATACTAGACTTATCTACCTGCAAAATTAAGTAATTTTATTATATTAAAAATACTATTTTATAATATTCCTTTCACCCCATAGAGACTACATGGTCTACAGTACAGTAAGGACAACACAACATTGTCTACATAATTGCTATAACGTAGGCACTGTCTGAGACAGAACAATTTGGAGAGGTTGGTGGTGTTCCTGCTTCAATAGACAGTAACTGACTCACCTATGTATTAAGTTAGTTAATGGTTCTATCAGTTTCTTGCCAAGTCGAGGCTCTAATGGGGTTAAGGCACCAAACTGCAACAAACACAATGAAACTACATAAGACTAGCTTATGTGATAGCAACCAATAGCTAGATGATGTCGTATTTCTGTTCTAAAGATACCCTAAATGTGGTTTCTTCTTCCTTCTTTATTGTAAATCACCAAGACACATTGGTAAATGTTGTTCTTTTAGGTATAATATCAGCAGCAAAAATAATACAAAAATGTGAGCCTGATGTGCCAATTCATAAGTGTCATTCATGTGGAATATATTTTCATTTCATCACAAGCTGGAACATTGGAAATGTTGACTAGCAACTGTAAAAAGAGGATATAAAGTCCTTTGTAATGGTATAAGTACAATATCTATTACATACATTAAGTTAGAAGAACATTTCAAATATTCCTTCTCTGGTATAGTCAGAATGTGGCATAAACTAAGTTTTATAAACTTTCAATGGTGAGGTGTGGTGAATGAATCTAGCAGTTTGAGTAAACTCTGTTTTTGTAAAGTTCACTAGTGGTACCTGCAAATTAGATCTATGAGGCTTTGGGTTATTTTTCTTCCAATGTCTGGTTCATACTGTGTCATTAAACCAAACTGCGAAGAATTCATAAGTTAATTCAGATATATTTAAAACAAGTGTTATAGAAATCTGGTAAGTATAACTATTAATTTTAGGCATAATTTATTAAATTAGAAGAAAATGTAGTTGCAGTTGGGTCCTGAGAAAAAAAGTTATTTGTCATTGATTTTTTTATACTATAAACTTAGAAGTACATACCAATTTGATAATCTTGATCAGCATCCAGTTGTTTGTGGATGTTGTCATGAGTTTGAAGAACACTGGAGCTAGTGAGAGGTAGTTTTTAGGATTTTTCCTTGCTAACTCACAAACTACATTAACAGCAGCTGACTGGACACCTGTGATGAGAAATATTTTTATGTAAGCAGCTTCTGCCAGTGGCTTGACCCGCATGAAAGCATATGCCTATGTAACTCAGGGATAAATTACCATTGTACTAGTGACAGTATTTTTAGAATTGGTCCAGTGCTTTCGAGTTTATTTGTTACAAAAAAACACAAAAAAGTACAAGTTTTTCCTCTTTATAATATTAGTATAGACAGACACAGCTTGGTCTTTTTTGTGTAGTCACCAAATTATAGAATAATATTATACCTGGATCAGGATCTTCTAATTTTTCTTTAAGTTTTGGGAATGCAGGTCTCAGAGCTTCTGGATACCTTAGAAATACTTTGTACATCATGAGTACAGCTTTCATCCTTAAATATGGTTTTGTTGAGCTCATCTACAAATAATTTCAAAAGAATATGTCAGATTCTACTGAGCAACAAGTAAAAATGTATATTTTTTTTATCAGACAAGTATCATCATGATCACCATCACCATGCTTTTCTGCAATGTATGTTATGCGATAACAGAAATGTTAACTTATCATAATCATAAAACAGCACTTTAGTTAAGTCATAAAATAGTTTGTGTTTGTTTACTTACCAATGTCATGATGTCATTAGCCAGGTCTCTAGCTAAGTCATGGGATATAAAACAACTGAGGCCACTTAGAGCCAGTCCGGCCTCATACTGATTCTGTGCATTGAGATCCTTTCTTATCATATTTGTAGTGAGCATTAGTAGTTCTGAATCTGCATGGAATGACTGACTAGCTGCTAAGTAACCGATGCGCTTGTAGGTAAACTTATTGGAACTCATAACTTCTATTATGTTGAAGATAGCCCAAGAGATGTCATATCCAAGCATTTGGAGCTGTAAGGCATGTGAAATTATGTTAATGTTTTTGGTAAACAATAAATAGTATAATTAAATAGTATTGTAGTAGGTATAAGATTTTTTTTAATTTTAGCATTTTGTTTCCTGTTATTTGACATGATTATGTATCTATATAATCCTGCAAATTCTAGTAGGAAACTTATTAGAATGATCACAATAATATTATCTACATTCTATCATACAACTGATATTGCCTCCACATCTGTTTAACCCTGAGTCTACTAAGACAACATTTATTTAGATACATACATGGATGCCAATTAGGGACCACAAATGAAATAAGTTAAAATAATTGTTTCATCTAGTCATACATATCTCAATTATTAAAAGTATTACCAAACCATGTATGTGTTCAATAAAGTGATAAGTGCCATGTTATCAGGGTGCCATTTAATGCTAACAAAGTTTATCTAATTTTTATACCTACATACATACTGTGAGATAAATAAGAATACATATAGATTCAAGTAGGTACTCACATATGTTAGTTTGGCCACTGCATTGGCTTTGACTGCTATGTTGTCTTGGCGCAACTCAACTTTTATTTCTTCCATACATTGTGCTATATACTTTGACTAAAAATGAAATGATAAATAATAAAAACTTATTTTTTGAAGAGATAAGTAATTTAAGTAATTTTACTATATAGGTACTTTTGTTTATTCTCTGTAGTATAGAAAATGTTTAAACTAACTTAAAGTTGAAATAGTCACCAAGATGTGATACACATTCTTTTACATCTGTAAAGGAATGTTCTACTTGTTTACTGTAGTGAAGCATATTGACTCTCAGCATTGGCAACAATGACTAAATAATGGAGAGTAAACATTGGATCTGTGTCAACAGAAAAATATGTTGCAGATGTAAATTTTCGTATGATTCATTATCATATTTAAACAAAATTTAATTGACACCTTCAATTTATATGCACAGTAAATGAGATTACAAGGCTTCTGCAAAAGCATCAATCCACATAATAACTGGTCCTTGAGACAAATCTATCCAAAGTAGGGTTTTATGTCTAGCTAAATATTTAATATTCAAACTGATCAAGTTTCTTTACTTGAGACAATTATTGGGACAAGAAATGTGACAGTGGAGGGGTACATAGAAAGAAAGTGACAAGACAACTTTCTTTGGTCGAATATTAGAATTAGGTGTATTGGTGACTTAAATGAATGTTCAAGCGAAAATAAAACACCATTATATACACTAATACCTCATTATCTTTGTTATTTCTGATTCCTCGAACTAAATCCGTCAGATTTTTATCGAACATCCTTTCGAAGTTCCCTTTGACTTTTTTCAAAGCCATGTTGAAGTAGTGACTTTCTTGACCATTAATTACGATTTTATTATCAGTTAAATTAAGTAAAATTAAAGAAACATGTCAACAAAATTACAAAATTGAAAAACTCGTAAGCAACTACGTCTACGTCAAGAAAATGACAACCATTGACAACCATAGAACCAACATGTTCCAAAAAATATTGGTTAGCGTTGAGCTGACTTTTAAGTGTTTAGTCGATTAAAAGTTTTATTAATCGACTAAAACACTAAACATACACACACGAAAGGACTATGCTCGGAGTTTCCTTGCGTGATCGCATCAGGAATGAAGACATCCCTTGGAGATCCAAGGTCGCTGACATAGCCCGAAGAATCGCCAAACATAAGTGGCAGTGGACAGGTTAAACCATTATATTTAGCTTTGCTTTAATCGTGAGTGAGAGTTTACTTTTATAATATATATACACCGGATCACAGAAAATTTATAAACAAGAGGTCATGGGCCTTTAATATGGACCAGCAGTGAAGAAAGAAGAAGATGATACAGAGATGTTACCCGTACAAATAACCTGGTAATCGTGCTTATGTGTTTTTTTTTAAAGTGGATTTACAATTTACAAAATGGCAGAAGAATTACAAAATGAGACGTCAATTCAAATTATACTATTTGGAAGAAAACATTATATCTTTATCTGTATTCAAAAGGACTAAATTTAACACTAAAGGATGTGGATGAAAAACAAAAACCTACAGAAGAATTTATAAGCAAAGATGCAAAGGCAAGGTTTATTATAATAAATTCAGTAAATACAAAATACACTAGCAGAATCATAGATTGTGAAACAGCAAAAGACATTATAAACATTTTAGGCAATTTTTTTTGGGAAACTTAGAGACAGAGCGATGCCATCGATTGCAAGAATTATATAAATTTGAATTCAAAAAGGAAGATCTATTAGAAGATATCGGCGATCCAATGAACATTGTTTCATCTATCAGAAACACAGGAATCTAAATGAAATAGAAGTCATATCAAAAATATTATGTTCACTTTCGAACGAAATGGCCAATTTCAGAACAGCATGGGAATCGACGCATAGCACTGAGAAAACGTTGACAAATCTGACAGCAAGACTACAATTAGAAATTAAAATGAATAAAACGAAAATTCGAAATACAGAGGAAAATGAAAACACTTGTGACACCTTTTTAACAGTCAAGACATGCTACAACTGGGGAAGAAAAGGTCACATAGCAAAATTTTGCAGAAAATCAGGAGAAAATACATACAGTAAAACAAAAATGTGTTATAAATGTATGAAAACCGGTCATTTAAACACAGAATGCAAACAACAATGTAATTGTATGTATTGCTAAACTAATACACATTTTACAAAATTCTGTTTAGAAAAACCTCATTTTTCGAAAAGAATGTAAAATGTATGACTACGATGGAAGCTGCTTGCTGACTGGTGAGTTGCGAGATGACGGACTGTATTACGCAGAGCTGTCGGCTACTCTATCGAGCACAAAGTCAGTAAACTTTATTTCTAATAAAAGTAGTGGTAATTTCTGGCATAGAGCTTTGGCACATACACCTGTATCAAATAAAGAAAAAATAGTTCATGGAATAAATTCGAAATTTAGAGATAATAATACAGAAACCGGCGAGGTCTGCATACGTGCTAAGCTATGTAGGAAGGCATTCAGTGCCGTAAGACATAGAGCTACTAGGCCGTTAGAAATTGTTCACAGTGACATCTGTGGACCAATTGGTACCGACACGTATGATGATTATAAATATTTTATCTCTTTTCTAGATGAAATTTTTTGCAAAATGTGTATTTTGCAAAAAATTTACTGAGATCTAAAAGTCTTTTACAAAAATTATCAATTTCATAAACTTTTCTGAAAATCACTTTAACCTAAAAGTGAAAACATTCAGATGCGATAATGGTGGTGAATATAGTTCAAATAATTCTAAAAAATACTGTTCAAATAAAGGAATTACAATAGATTATACAATACCATATACTCCGCAACACAACGGTAAATCGGAACGCTTTAAATCGAACAATTATGGAGCTAACTCGTGCTCTGCTGTTCGACATGAACTTACCAAAAGAGTTATGGGGTGAAGCAGTGTTAACAGCTACATATCTAACTAATAGGAGCTATAATACAGTCAATGAGAGAACACCAGCAGAAATGCGGTTCAATAGAATTCCAAACTTAAAACATTTAAATATTTTCGGTTCTTTGGCATATTTCAAAATAAACACTAAACTTAATAAGTTAGATTCCAGGTGTAATAAGAGTTTGCTAGTAGGTTTTACGAACAATGGTTAAACCCATTGTTCGTATCGAGATCGATTTGGGATCCAGTGGAATCGAAAGTGTTTTATTCAAGGGATGTGACATTTAATAATAATGCAGAGGATGTTTTGGAATTTTTAAAGCAATGTAACAAGAGTGAGAGGGTTACTAATTTCTGATTTCTGAGATCCCGATTTCCGGCCACCGTAGGCGCGGGCTTGCGGACGGCGAGCAATGGGTGGCTCGCCGTAAAGGTTTTAGAGAAATGTTTTAAAGCAAAGATGAATATAATGGTTTAATCGTGAGTGAGAGTTTACTTTTATAATATATATACACCGGAAAATTTATAAAGTTATTGGGTTGCATGCTGCCTCGCAGGTTTAAAAAATGCTCGAGTGAGGAGTAGTGCACTCTATCTCGGGCATACTGCCCATCGTTTTACTTGTGCACCCTGTAAGTCAACTGTACTCTATTACGCTATTACTTTACTAAAGTTAAGTAATAATGGACAAACTAGACTTTAGGATTAAACAGTCCGTTTCTGAGACAATGGATTACGCTTCACGTGTCAAAATGATTGGTTTTTTTTTGTGGTTTACTAACATAGTTCTTGAGTACTTACTAACATAAATAATAGATCATGGATTATGTATTTTAAGATGAAAAAAGTCTGGAATAAAGTTCTTATTTTTATTATTGCTCATGGACCAGAATTATTGTCGATTGGGCCAATAGGTTCCGGAGTGACTAACGCTTAGTCGATGAGAAATAACTTTGAAAAGGTATAATTTTAAATGCACTGAACAGCTGATTTTTTTTCGCGATTTCAGGTTTGTTCCCGTAGTAAAAGTTGTTGGGTATCATGAGCACAATCACGTGTTTAAATATCGTACACTTATTACCAGTACCTCTATAGAGCGAAAAGCTACATCCCTCGTTCTCGCTTGCATGATGGTTTTAACACGTTATGGTAAAGCCCCTGGTGAAGGTGACACAGTCGAGTAGGCTGTATCTGAGTCTGGACCACGCCCATAAATGCATTTCCTATCTCAATTAGCACAATCAGTTACATACATAGGCATCACTATTTCAATGACAGTTGACACTGACCGACAGCTGACATTGACAAGTAACAAACTACTTTGGAAACCTCGAAGGTGTATTGGAAAAAGTGTAAACTGTAAATATTTTAAGTAGTTTTTAATTTTTTTATAAGAAGATGATTATATTTTTGAGCGAGTTACAGAAAGAACATCTTAGTTTATTGAATCAGCATTCCATACAAGGTTAGTACCAAATTATAGTTTTCAATAATGCCTATCTAAAATTATAAAACTATACTTCGTTTTCCGTAATAAAATACCTAATTATTTTCAGTTTTGATCGACTTTTGTAAGCTAGCTTTGGACTACCTTAATAATGGAACCAATCATAAGAAATATGGTATTGCTGCAGGTAAGAAAAGTACTCACTAAGATGTTTCTTATGCCCAGCTAGCACAGTACCATGCTTATTTACTCGCAAGTTAGTTGCTGACTGTGGCCATTATATATGATTTTTTTTTGCGATTTGTGAATTGTGCTTAATTTGATAATATAATATATTTTTTTGCTAGACCTTTTTAAGAAAGCTTTTTATTATTAGTCAAATTTTTTAATTTTAAAAGAGCTTTTTCTGTAATCCTTCTGTTTTGTTACCTTGATTTCTGGCATGTGTTAAAATGTAGACAAAATCTTATACAGGTAAGCTAAAAAGAGCCTTACTAGTTTTAGTAGTGTCTATAGACATTACTATTATTATTTATCTATACATACAATTACTATTTTTATTTGTTATCTGCCGCTGCTTCACCCGCATGAAAGTATAAAATGGTCACAAGGGAATGGACTCCTGGGATAAACAATATCCTATGTGCTATTCCAGGATATGTCCTACATTGTGTCAAATTTCATCCAAATCTGTTCCGCCATTTGACTGTGTACCCTGGATATCCTGGATTTATCAAGGGTTTAAATTATTTGTGTTTATTGAAATTTGTTCAGCATTTTACTGGGATTAGCCATTGCATAAAGACCCTACAGTAAATGATTTGATATATTCCATAATTGTTTCTCTTTTCAGAAAAGCTGGATGTTTCACTAACTGCTGTCCAAAATTTGGTTCATGCCTTGGTATATCTTATTGTAGAGGCATGTAGGCTGAATGTAAGTACTATTAATTGTTTTTTTTTAATTGTTACTCAAATAAGTTATTTTTAGTCAGAATTATCCATTCTTCTTCTTCCTGCCCTTATCCCATATTACTTGGAGTTGGCGCAACACATTTTTTCTTCCATTCTCTACTGTCACACGTCACACTATCACTAACTCCCTTTTTTTGACATCACTCCTCACATAATCCATCCATCTTTTATTTGGTCTCCCTCTCCCTATTATAGATAATATAGGAAAAAAAATATCTTAGTATTCTATTAAAAAGTTTTATTCAGTTGTCAGATGCTGACCTAAAGTCATCATTGGCTTTAGCGGGATTCTCTACAGAGCAGCAGGAAGTGTTGATAAAGTTGCACAACACCAAAAAGGCAGAGCTATCAGAAGCATTGAACTTTCTACAGCAGAAAGACCCTATTTATCAGGATCTATCATGGAGATTTGAAATACAGGTAAGCTAAAATAAATTGTGCAAATGTGTTTTAATTAAGGTTCAGAACTATGCCTTCTTCCAATATTGAAATTACAAGTGTTGCTTAAATTTTATTGCTTTACAGGTAGCCTCCCGAAGTTACAATGAACAAATAAAACCAATGATTGCCATGGATTTTATGCTCATGAAACCAAAAAACTTTGGACAGTACAGTGAACACAACAGAATAGGGTATGAGAAAGAAGATAATGACAGCTTAAATCCAATACAGATAAATTCAAGTATACAAGATGCCAAGGCAGCAAGTCATTGTCAAAATAAAATAAACCATGTGCTACTTCAATGTGACTTACCTAATTTATTACATTTAACAAACAAATTGGAGCAAGCTTTAAAAGAATCTAAAAGCCAACATGTGCGCAAAGTACAGAGATCTCTGTAGGTTTTAAATTGTTTTATTGTTCTTTACATTGCCATTTTAAATATTAAAAATATATGCGTATATAGGCTTTGTGTTTTATTGTACTTAAATTATTATCACTAAAAAAATCATCATCATTATTGCAACCGAAAATCGTCCACTACTCCCCAAAGCGTCGCTACAATACCCGGTACTATGTGTCTTGCATCCGTTGGAATCCCTGCGACCATCTCCAGGTTATCCAGGATTTCAGGAGTTCTCCAGGATAACCTGAGAGACCGCGGTCGTCACTCCAGAACCTTTTGACCCCATCGACCTCATCGAGTTCTGCGAGCAATGTAGGGCCACTTAAGTTTTGCTATTCTTCGGCCTATGACGTTAACCTTGGTTGTCCTGCGGATATTTTTATTCCAAATTCGATCTTCTTCCAGCCCTTGTCCCGTTTTATTTGGGGTCGGCACAACACGTTTTTATCTTCTATTCTGTCCTGTCATTCGTCACGCATGGAAACTCCGTGCATGGGCTATGCACGGAGTTTCCATGCGTCTCCCGTAGATAAGCGTCTTCAACTTCCAGTTTTGATTATTCGACTTTGATAGGAGTGGGTGTTTATCTTATCTATTTTTTTGTCCATGTTTATTTTAAGACCCACTCATTAGGAAGCTCTTACTGAGGTTATCGAGCATTGTACTGGTTCTCCATAGTTGTAGCAGTAGTAGCTATGACAACTATGTCGTCGTGTGGTCATCGTCAAATTGATTGCGAGTGATGTTCTCGCCAGTTCAGAACCGGCTGTGAACAGTTTCGGAGAAATGACGACTCCCTGCCTTACACCCGGCTGCAGGAGGATAGGTTTCGAGGTTCGGTCCTAAAGTCAAGACTGATATAGTGGTGTTTTCGAAAATAACGCTTCAGAACTTCGATGTATCGATAGACGATCTGGCACCGTTGGAGACTGTAGGTAATACAGCCCAAGTCTCGAACGAATCAAAGGCTTTCTCGTAGTCCACAAACGCTAATCAGCCTAAAACCTGCCACCTGCCTTCGGAATCCGGCTTGTTCGAGTGGCTGAAAGTCGTCATATCTGCGCCCGATATAGTTCGTGATGACTCTGGGAAACAGATTGTGGACACGGCTCAGAATGAGATGGATTCTTAAGAGCGCCCAAACCGGGATACACTTCCATAAAACCGCTTTACGTGATTATGACGTTATTACCTACACAACTTTCTCCAGGTATTTTGGAAATACAGATATATCGTGGATATTATCTAGGTTTCAAATACCTACAACAATAGGTACAAGTCATAAACTTGTGTAAAACTAACTCAGTAAATATCACTGAAAATCTGCTATTTTGTGTGAACTTTAATCCTTCATAATGTTGAGTACAATAGAAAGGACTAAAGTTTACGCATATAGAAACCTTGCACATTTACTTAATCGTAATTCTAAATGACGAAATATCTTTCCAAAAACTTAAAGGTTTTAAAAAAAAGCACGTGTTTTTATGGAACAACTTTTGTGAAGTAAGTAGGTATTCTAGTTTGTGACGGAATCACCTAATGCCAGTAAAACGTCCAGGCGTTATCTCTTTTCTCGTGTTACCTCGTTAGCAAACATTGCGTTGGATGAAACACGGCTAGAGAAGGGCCTTCTTCAGCACCTTTTCAGTAATGTTGCTAGGTTTAGTCATTGGTTTTTGTTGGGGTAACCGGATCTCATCCAGAGATTTTTGGCGCCCCTTACCTCGCCGTAACCTTGACCGTTACCGGAGTCAAGGTTAGGTAAACAGGCTGGCGGGCACTATGGGCCTCTTTCGGTTGTTTGTCATTGGGGGGTTTAACATAATCGCTGTGTTTGACAGGTGGGTTGGCGATCGCGTGTGGTGTACCTACCTATGCAATGCACAGAGAATGCTACTGTCCATTATCTGGTGTGTCCCTTAATCGCCTTTTATGATACTCACGGGAAGTAATGGGATGGTGCTATTTTTTACGTGCGACACCATACGCTACGCTATCTAACTAGAACTACGATATTAACAAAATTATTAGATTAAAATTAAAACAGGTCAAGTACAACTATGACTCGTACTGAGTGGCCTAGAGCTAGGCAGGGCTTTTCCCCGGGGCTCCCAAGCTCAAGGGGCTCCTTGGCCTCCGTTCAACTTTTTACTTAGCCCCTGTCCTCGAAGGGCTCTAACTGTAATCACAAAAAAGCCACTTTCATATAATAAATATGAGTTTGACATAAGCATGCATAGCTTAGCATAATCAGCCTTTTAATTTTCCCACTGCTGGGACTCAGGCCTCCTCTCTCTAGGAGAGGGAATGGGCCGTATCCACCACGCGGGCAAAGTGCGGATTGGTGAATGTCACATGTCTTCGAATTTTTGGTTCTAGGACATGCCGGTTTCTTCACGATGTTTCCCTTCACCGTTTTGAGAGCAGTGGTGATGAAATAAATTACACAAAGTAATGCGCCTATCTGGGTTTGAACCCGCGACCTACCTACAACTCGGGGCCGTTACCACTCGGCCACCATTGCTCTAAACATAATTATGTTCTTCGACTTCGATAATAAAATCGAGAATAATTTAGTTGCCATGCTTAACATGGCAACTAAATTATTTGGGGTGGTGATTCAGACTGTTTTATCAAAATTTAGGGGAGTACAAAACTGTATTTGATAAAAAAAATCGGTTTTACTGTTTAAAACTTATGGGCGGGAACTGTTTTTTATATTTCTATGGGCAGGAAAAAGAACATGATTCGTTTGAGGCTAAATAACATTTAAATTGTTCGAAAACTGCCAGATGAGGTGTCTCTTATGAGAAATTTAAACTAAGTCGGGATAGAAATCCCTCCCTAACATAATTTGCTAAGTACCTCTTGTTTTAAATATAGTCCAAAAAAAAAACTGGAACTACTAAGACTAGGGGTTGAATCATAGATATAAAAAGGAGTATTGTATATTTCTATGGATTGAATATCCAGCATTATTTATTCGTAGACATAAGTGTGTTACAGTGAGCATCGTCACATGTTGTCTCTAGCACCAATTAATGTTCATTACGCTGATCTTATCAACAGTAAAGACCTTGATTCGGTTGTGTTCTGTAGTTATGTTGCTAACGATTGGCGCAGTGGTTAAGCAATTGGCTGGTGCACTACGTGTCGCGAGTTCGAGTCCCACACGGAACATATATTTGTATGGTTTACAGATAAGTGATCCGGGTCTGGGTGTCTCTGTAATTTGAGTGTACCTGCATGTTTGTGAACGCACTCACAATACAGAAGTTAATCCTAGTGTGGAGCAACGTTTTTAAATTAATTAAATAGAAACGTTGCAACGTTTTTTCTTTTTATAAAGAGGTAGAAAAAAAATATTTTATTCGAGGCAGACACTGTAGAACGGTTACAAAAACAAAGTAATAGAGAAGAAAAGTACAGAATGCACCGAGCGTGCCTGTACCGAAAGGATTACCAACTAAGCATTTTTGCACAATTACCATTTTTTTTTTCTAAGAACACGTTGTGCGACACTGACTTAGTCGTGTTTTGTGAATAGATAACAACAATAATATTATAATATGTCTTAGGTAGGTACATGGTACCTAAATAGTTTTTGTATCGAGCCAGCCTTCTCGGCAAGCATCGCAGGGGTAGTCAATACCTGCTACAATTAAATTTTCAGCACCCTTTTACCGACATCGCACTAATTTCAGTTATTCTGCATCACGTTTACTTGTGCAGACACGTTTTTGTCTGATATACTTACAGTCATCCCCACGTATATGGAGTCATCCCACTGCCACTTCAGAATGGTAAATTCGCAAGATGTCTCGGAAACCAGTTCTTTTTCGATTTTTGAACAAAGAAACATGCATAATTTTGTGAAATTCGGTTAGGATAGCTATAATCCAAAGGTTAGCCTTTGGATCGCAGCTCATTTTTACGGAAAATTTTAAGCAAATTAATGTTTTGATTTGTGTACGAAAAATAAAGACAAAGTATTTTTGTAAGGTTTAGCAATAAAAAACCATGAGCTTTTCCTTTTGTTGTACTGGTGTTACCTAGAAAAATTAAGTAATTAATTCAACAATAATAAAATAAGGAAAAGACTACATTAAACGGTGAGCTACAGGGTCCAGTTCTAACACAAAATAATACTTTGGTTTAAAATTAAAGCAGGACCTGGATAAACCCCTGCGGGACACCAGTCATATCTACCAACACTGGTATTTTTTTTATATCAATATTTTATTGGTTCCAGTATCTATATTTTAGCGTAGTCCACATAGAAACACTAACACTAGATCTCAAACGAGCCTTAATAGACGTGTCTCTTTAAATTAGGTAGGTACACCGACTGTTAATACTTTATTTAAGCGATGAAATTGTCTAGTTCTAAATTGTTATTTCCATTTTTTTATCGTTGCCCCAAACTAGGAATTAGCTCGCATAAGTACACAAGACACCCAGACCCGGAATCTGCAGGCTATACAAATATTTGTTCCATGCGAGGATCGAACCTGCGACCCCAGCATAGCAGCCAATAGCTCAACCACTGCGCCAACCGTGCCTTTTATGTTATTGTGGTGTGCACATTTAAGTAAGTTTTGTAACTGTGACGACGTCATTAAAACATTCCACGAATACTTACGACCGACGCGACGGTTCGTTATCGAGCCACTAGTCACAGACCCTAGTGGTTTTCACAGGACAATTAAAATGTAGGTACCATATGACCATACCGTGCAATGATTTATGACCAACTAGCCTGCGAGTTGCGGCTTCACCCGCGTGAATGTTGAAAATTATCCCATGGGAACATACCCCCGGGTTAAAAATATACCTAGATATTTAAATGTAGCCTTATGGCCTATTCCATACCTGGTACAAACTTTTGCCTTTATAATATTAGTAGATATCAGTTTTTTTAATCGTTATCAAACACTTTCAGTACAAAAGGACCCTTTTTAGGGTTCCGTACCTCAAAAGGAAATTATAGGGAATTAAAGGATATTATATATTACAGGGTCACTTTTTGTCCGTCCGTCTGTCTGTCAAGCCCCTTTTTCTCGGGAACGTGTGGAGGTATCGAGTTGAAATAAAAACCATATAATAATGTCTGCGGTCCCAAACGCAAACGGTGCGGTCAAACTTCTGGGTTAACGAATAAAAAAGATACGGCCGTTTATGTCACAACAAACGTATATTTCGACATTCTCAAGGAAATCAAAATTCTTAGGGTAGGTACATCCCGTTTACCTAGAATCCTGAAATTTGGCATAAAGCAAGGTCATATAGCACAGGTATAGGAATAAATCTGAAAACAGTAAATTTGTCCTATGTCACAAAAAAAAATACTGTTTTGCAATTCGGAAAAATTCGGGAATTGGAGTTTGTACGGAACCCTCAGTGCCCGAGTCCGACTCACACTTAATAATAATAAAAAAAATTATTTACGTATGACGTTTATACAATTTTAATGAAGTCCCCGGCTCCTGTGCCAGGTGATTAACCTGGGTTACAGAAGCCAGTGCCCTCTCCCGGCAGCAATATATATGAATACATGAAAAATAGTAAAAAAAAGAAAGAAAACAATAATTTAAATTCAAACTGAGATAAAAGCAAAAAACAAAATCAAAAAGTTGTCAGTAAGCCTGTAACGGTGAGTGAGTGAGAGTATGAGGTGATTTATTGTGTGTGTGTGTGTGTGGTAAGTGAGTGTGTGTGGTGAGTGAACGTGTATGGCGAGTGAGTGTGTGCAAAGAGTTCACAAAGATGTATTTAGGTACAGGCAGAATTTAATTAGGCTTGTAAGAAGGACAATATAAAGGTAGGATAGAGTCACCGAAGCACTTCTAGAATCTGCTCCGTGTATTCGTAAATGAGCGACATAAGCCATGGCTTAAGGCTCTGGTTTGGCCTTATGGACAGTAAGTTTATATATTGCCAGCTTCTTATTTATTTTGTTATAAATTAACGAGCTCTGCGCACAATAGTGGCGCCGCGCTAGTGCAGAACGACACTGAACAGACTCACAGACAGGGAAACCTATTCGCCGCCTAGTAAGGTTCCTATCTAGTGGTATCGTAAAATGACGTCGCAACAGAGCGGAGGACATACAGCACAGTTTATCTTTACTGTGCATACAGCTTTCATACACTTGCCCAGTTTATTTATTAACCCTTTTGTACTAAAGTGCTGATTCGTTATCTCTAATTGTTTATATTTTGTATGCAAACAATGAAACAATAACAGTAAATATCGCCGTTCAGCGACCACATTACATTAAAATGTATGCCGGGTCCATATTCAACTTATAGGTGTAGGTAAGTAGGGAACGCTGTCTTGTCCTACACATGCATCATAACTTTCTAAGATAATTAATTGTCCTTCTGCTTCTGCACAAGTAGATATAGTGCACTCAAGAACTGCAGTTAAAATTACAAAATGTAAATATATTACCTTCTAACATTTTGAAAACAGAAGTGAAAAATGTTTAATGGGTTACTCATAAACTCATAGTTTATTATTGTCAGTCACTTTTACAATAGACTTATCGCCACCCCAACTCGGCAAAAGTGACAAAAAAGTATCAATATGCTGTTTTCAATGCTGCTTTCAATGTTTTTCAAAGATATAACCGACGATTTTTTTTTCTTGTCTACACTTTAACAATAATGTGAGGTATTGTTATAGTGTAGACAAGAAAAAAGTATTATTCCAACTTTACGTCTAGGAGGGTTTTTTTAAAGATTTTATTTTATCACATTGTTGGAATGATTAATGATTAACTATGACGACAGGTAAATATGTATAAACAATACCTATGCAAAATTATAACTTTCTAGTCCCAAATCTATAAAATAAAACGCGGAAGGACGGACATGGCGAAAATATTCAGGGTTCCTTGCTAGGACCATGGAGCTCCAAAACGGTACTGAAAAATTTTTTGGGTTGCGATGTGATAAACTTTGATACAAGACAAAGTTCAAATTCCATAGCCGAGTTGCCTGTCGATAATTTTTATTGTTTTCGGACATCGGTATCGGTGGTAAAAAATTTGGAAAAAAAGTCTGTATCCGACTTCCGATTATAAAATTGGAATTTAATTTTTCGTTTGTTTTTATTTTTTTATAATATTGAGCATATTCTTTTTGTGCAGAATATACCTACGTTCGATAAAATCAGTAGTCAATTTCAGATTGTGTAACGATTTTATTAGTACTTATTGCATTAAATTGGTTCTAAGTGCTCCCAATTTGTAAAAAGTGTTTTGTTAGGTATCTATCTAACTTATAAATTGTCCACAACGCATGAATTACTATGTCGGCGCAGCTTGTTTATTTGAATTCAACTCTGGTCAATTTCTGTTCATTGATTCAATGAATATGATATTTGTTGTGTTTGATAGATCACTCTCAGGAGTTAACTGCACTTCTTCTTGTGTGTCCCGTATTCCTCCTAAAACTTACAACACTATGACTGTGTTATTATTGTTGAGGACGCTTAAACATAGGTACTTATTAATAGATTGTAGAGCTACAGTAGAGCACACAAACCTCTGTGATATACCACAGCTGTATGACGAGAGAGCAAAGAGCACAGGCGGGCTTTCCGACCGTCAGTAAGCCGGCGACGCTCGAGCTATGTGCTCGTGGGGTAGAGCTCACGATTTTTCAACCTACCAATCTACTTAACTGTGATACTCAACAAATGGAATTTATATTTCCCTAGCTACTATTAAATCAATAGTTTTATAAAACGGACCGATTTCTACATGTTATTTTTAGTAATATCCATTAAAAACTTAATAACTCAGTGGTCAGTGAATTGGTCGAACTGTACTAAAATTCATGAGTAGTATATTATGCAATCTGTTTTGAAAACGAATGATTGATGTAGGTAATTATTGTAAATTCATAGGTTACTGTTCCTCGTATTGCCAAAAAGTTGATACTTTTAAGTGATAGTACCGCAACATTCACCAATTCTATTAATAAACGGATTTATCAGTGTGGCGACCAGACCTGCAGGAAACAAAATTGAATTGTGCTTTGTGCTTCAAAATACGTGAAAATGGACTCGAAAGTGGTATTGAATCAAAAGAACCCTCACGACAAAGCAAACTTCATCTCGAAAATCTTTTTAACGTAAGTATTAACACGTGTGTATTATTATCATCGCTGATGATACCGCTTCCGTTATATCTGTGTTGTTTGATTAGATTCACGAGATCAAAAAGAGAACAGTAAAGCACAGCTACACAACTCTATGCATAGCTACGTATTCTTAACTCCTTACGGTTGTGCTTAATGGTTTGTTTTTAAAACGTGCTGAATATTCATCAATATTCACTATCATCACTGTCAACTTGACCTTCATGCTAAAAATGGGTTATAATTCTGAAGCTATTGGCAACTTGAAATCAATAATATTTTACGCAAAATTTTGCATAATCACTACATAAAGGTTTATTCTAATTTAAAAATATCTTCTAGCATGACTTAGCATTTTTATAATTCCTACTCGAGATGACTTGGGTAGGTACCTACCTACTGTTTAACATAAGTCACGTGTTTATGGTCAGAGTTTTTCATAGTTGTAAGCTTTGAGTTGTAAGTTCCGGGTTCCCTATAAATCGAAAAAAAAAATCGGCCTCTAAACGAAATGATAAACTTGATTGAATAGTTTGTATGGAGAGGCTGTTTTCTTTTTTTTGTTTCCGGAAAAAAAATCTTGTGGAAGGTTGTTCAGTTTCGTCTACTGAGCAAGCAGTTGAAGTTTGCGGAGACCTGTCCCTTACAGCCTATACATATAGAGCTTTAGTGAATATAACTACAAACAAACGAGATCAGTTTGCATTATGTTTGCATAGGTAATGTTCATGGGGACCGGAAGGTAGAGCACTTGTAATCCTCCGGCTTTCAATTCAATATAAAAAAAATCTTAGATTATTATTCCTAGCATATAGTACACCTCGGTGTTACAATTTTATCAAGATCGGACAAAATATATAAAAAAAAAAATGGATTTCCTAAACCCGTACGGAATAATCGATGTGTTACGTGAAATTGATGCTAACTGTACCTACCTAATGCCTAATGTATGTTGGTACCATAAAATTGTGCAAATGTAATAAACTTTGTTCAGCAATTAAATATCTTACGAGGTGGTTAAGAATTTCACTTGAATTTAGAGATTTATATATTGATAAGATAGTACCTAACAAGTCTTAGATATTGATCACGATGCAAATCCTGTTTGCTTCCAACAAGTCGGTAGGTGTACAAGATTACTAGTTTTTACAGAAACGTAAACTGACACTTGTGTCACAGTATCTAGATGTGTTCAGTTTGTTACTATACACTCGATTAATCCAGCCGAATCACAAAAATATACGAACTGTTTTTGTATCTGTTTGTGGTCAATATGTAAGACTCACTTCCGCTCTTTTTCTTAATTTCAAGGTCAATGTGTTATCAATCAGGTTTTGTAACAGTTTCACACCACTCGTGTACGGTGTACCCATGTTATCAGTAACTCAGTGCATAACGAATGCATGCAGTGAACATGTTTATCAATCGATATTTGTGATGGTTGGTAGGACTGTGTTGTTAAATCCTTTCAGCATTAGAAATGCACTGCCATCTCCAACCTGATAAAGGTGTAAATCGATAAATATTAATGTTATATGTATAGTTATGTGCGTCATCACTGCGGTAGGTAGGTACACAACTGTCAAAGCCGATATAATATAAACCGACTGATTTATTTAGGTACGAAATACTCATTTTCCTATCATAGACGGGTCAATAAACCCGCGTTCATTTAAGCAAGTACTTAAGTACCTACCGCATTTTTCAGTTGGAATTTAGCTAATGAATTATTATAAAGGTACTTAATTTTCGATTATACATAAAGTTTTATTCTGTAACAACACATACGTTAAATAATTTCGGGACTTCAAAAATCATCCAAAATTTAATTGTACGCTAACGGGCACATTTTTTGCTACTAGCAGCAGTTAAAATTTTGCGGGTTAAAAATCAATGCGAAAAATCTTGAATAGTTCAGTGACAATTAGCAGAATTCTATGTATAACGTCAGATTCTTGTACATGACAAAAACGCTGGTTTAATACAGTATGTTAGTAGGTTTTTACAGCCTAATAATTTCGGAATTTTAATTATTTTGTGAATCAGATAACCTTACACCTTTATTGTTGTTACAACAACGCAATTTTATCATTCAATTTCAAATTCTTAATAGCACCTAGTGTCGCAAAATACGCACTAGAGGTGCGGAAATTAGCCAAGTATATTTGGCTGATAGTATTAAGCATATTACTATCAACCAACAACTTATAATAATAATAATAAATTTAAATCTCATCACAAATGCAGTAAGGTGAACACAAATACTTGCTTAATCTAAATAACATAAACATTTGTGAGAGACTGGTGCTCGAAATAGGTAAAGAATACCTGTGTTACGGGTCACCAGGCCCCCCCAAGACATACAGGTATACAAATTAGATCAAAAATAACATTGTGAATCATTGAAAGTTTAAATAATAGGTAGGTACACAATTTAAAAAAATAATAAAAATAGAAATTCAATATTAAAATAAAATAAGAAAAACTTACCAAAAACAAAATAGAAACACATTTATGTTCGATGATACACATAATTAAGTGATTGCGTTTATGACTATGGTAGGTATATGTTTGTGTAGCTGATAGTTGTAACCACGTAACCATAACGGATCGGAATCAAAAGATTTTCGGTTGCCTGATAATCTAAAGTTCTCAACCATTTACGAACAGCACATTTACAATCTGATCTCTGCAGTGGGTATATTGCAAGTGTTGTATTAATTTTGTTATACAGATATACTCCAAGAAAACAGAAAAATCTTTGCGAGTGAACAGAGCGGAAAAAACTAGTAGGACGTAGGTACTCTACCCTTCCTTCACTTATCTTTGACAAGATTGGGGTCGTATTGGATTAGTTAATGTTGTTTGTATACTATGGAAAGTATGAAGGTCTGCCTGACTGTTAAAACATCCCAACACACAACATTTATAGAGCTCCACAGTTGGGTAACGAAAAGGAAGCCCAGCGCCTACCTTGAGGACTGCTCTCTGTGCTCTCTCACCTTCCAGAAGGTGCATCTTACCAACTCTTCCCCAGGAGGTTATACAATAATTAACTATTGACTGGCAGAGTGCTGAGTAGACCATTTTG
Organism: Mythimna pallens; assembly: GCA_961205895.1. NCBI lineage: Eukaryota > Metazoa > Arthropoda > Insecta > Lepidoptera > Noctuidae > Mythimna > Mythimna pallens. The sequence continues at coordinate 13,110,984 of OY540826.1, read as the reverse complement.
ATAGTCCTAAAATCCGCAACATGTCTCAAAGTCTTAAAAATGTAAAAAAGCCTACGATTTCTAGTAACGAGAGTATCGATGTGAGGCTTAAAGGTTAGTGTTTGATCGATGTATACTCCAAGATATCTAATGACGTCCGTTTTATCATGGGAGAACAAATGGACAAGGAATTAGACGAGGAACAAGGGTGAGCAGTGATACTGAGAGCTGTAGGTGGAAGAAGATTTCTCCTGGACGCAAAGGCAACATACGAGTATTTGGTTTTAGATAAGTTTTTGAGCCATTGGCAAACTTCATCGAAACCATGTTAAGCGCTTTGGAATACCTCTTCCCAGTTTTTCCCACAAAAAAAAACTCGGAAAAGGTATTCCAAAGCGCTCTCACTTGATAATTGTGTTAGCGAATTTTCATAAATTTTCATCTTAAACTTTTTCTAGTGTTAACATACTTTTGTAGTCGACTGCACTGTACCTTAGTTGAGATTTTAGGAGCTTTCCTGACTTTATTATTGTTTAGGTAACGGTAGTTCCATACTGATAGTGATAAATATTGCTTTCATGTCTTCACAATTAATATCGATGCGTAGTCTACTATACTTGCTACTTCTGAGCATTTGTGACCCACAGCACCCAGCGGTAATAAAAGTAGTCCAAGCCCTAAACTGAAACTTGTTAACACAAAAACTATTCTATGTATTATTTTATGAGGATAGGATCGAAGTAGGTACATTATTCCGTTGGTTCAAGTGTGCAAACCTTCTTCCTTCTCTGAATGCCGTCCTATCTTAATATTACCGTTTCTATCCAATGTCCTTGGACGATTTTTCCGACACGACGATTTTGAAGATGATTTATCACACTCTGTGCAAATGTATTCTTAGTTATTCTATTCGCATGAGGTGTTGCACTAAAAACTCATTTCATAAGAGCGGAACGCGCACAAACGGGCTTTTCCATAAAGTAGCTTTAGTCCTAGTTAATCCAAAAACACATTCCCGGAGGGGGCCTGAATGGCACAAACCAAAGCGACGACTTGACTTTGGAAAAAGGTGTTTTCACTTTAGGGGACCATTTTTTTACAGTAAACTGAACAAGAAAACTAATTTAATACCTACCTTTGACAAAATCGAAATGCAAATCTAACATCAAAACTTACTTTAAAGATCTAAACTACGGTGAGTGGTGACACAGAGAAACTACTAACTATTTATTAACACTATAAACTACTACACGCGTACACACATGCACCCACACACCCACACACCTCACACACACGCACCCACACAACCACACACACACCCACAAAACCACACACACACTTACACATACATGCACCAACACCATCTCAGAATAATAACTAAAGCTAACTAAATAATCAATATTTATAAGACTTACTTTTTTACACACTCTGCTAGATGCGTGTCTCGTGTACATGGTATCTAACAGAGTGTGTAAAAAGTAAGTCTTATAAATATTGATTATTTAGTTTAATATACCCTATGTTCTACTCTATGTGTTACATTGAATTTTTATTTTATTTTTTCTTGAACCATGATGAAAAAGACGGGTCTCCACGACACAGGGAATCCTAGTGTGGAGACGAGACCAGTGAAGTATTTGATGTAAAAGTGTATTTTTCCTGAACACTAAACCATTATTATTATTATCCATATCAACTTAGTGCAATTAAGCCACAATCTTTTCCAATCCGGGTTTCGTCTAGGACATTGCTCATCCATGTGAATGGATTGGACTGGCATCGTGGATTGTCATCCACAATGCTCTGTTGTAGTGCTCTACAACAGAGCATTGTGGATGACATTAGACTTGGTATGGAAAAGGGAAATTTGACGGTCCTCTCCATGTTAAATTTCAGCAACGCAATCGAAATCGACGGTAATGAATACAGTCGATTTCGATATATTATCACTCGATATACTTAGCTCTCTTAATATATCTCCAACGGAGATTGATTGGTTTCGTACCTAAACCTGAATTAAATGATTATTATAATTTACATATTCTAGACTTATTTTGGATGGAATCCTATATGTATCCCTCTACAACTGCATTGGACTTCCTGTCTCCATGACGCTTAAGAGCTCCTGAATCGACCAAAAGTGTGGCTGAAGTTCGTCGGAAAAAATGACCCGTGCGTGTACAACGGGGGTTCTGGAAGTTCAAGAAAAGTAGCTATTTCTCGTACTGCCAATTTTATTAGCACCCATAGGCTGTTTGGCACACTTCCGTTGTGAACTTGTAGAACAAATCGATAGTCCAATCTATCGATGTGTTAGGCGGGCGTAAGGCTTGATATTTCTAGGTTTAGGTTTAAAGATGTTTCACAATGTTTTTGACATTCAGTTGTGTTAGTTCATTAGTTCGACATGCTCCGTTTATAATAACAACAACCTGTTACGTAAAGAGTAGATAAATTAATAAAATTTATATGCATGCATAATTGTGCCTATCAACATCTACTAAGTACGAATTAGATTATTTAAGTAGTTGATTAATATACTTAAGTAGATACTGAATGTGCAACTGACTTACTTCTGCCGCCTAATATACGGAATCAGGTGCTTCGAGAAACTTTTCAATTTCAGATGCTGTGAAAATCTTCGATTTTTTTGGTTAATGGTCAGATGAGGCTCTTTTTAAAAATGTCACTAATTTAGGATAGGTTTTTTTTTTTTAATGTGGGAAAATCATCTAATTACAAATCCCACTCTTGGGTGGAGCGAGAGATAGTGTCAGACTTTTACTGACTAAAAACCCACTCCTGTTCCCTCTTTGCCTTCATCCCGGGGCCCCGGGCTTCGCTTTCACACTACCCGTGGCCCCAGTAGGCTTCGACCCTGCTGAGCCCCTACGGTTTCGCTGACATCTCCTTGAGGCACGCGTGGAATACTACACGCCGTCAACAACTTGAGCACGGTCCGGACGGTTACCGGACGATCGAACGGCGAGCCACCCATTGCTCGCCGTCCGCAAGTCCGCGCCTACGGTGGCCGGAAATCGGAATCGGAATCCCGGCGGCGGTTGGGGCGTAAGGACCGTTGCCGTTGCCTCACGCGATCGGCCGCCTCCTTTGCTAGCATTACTGCTTCGCAGAAGGAGGCGACCGCCTGCCACTCCTCCTCACTCCGGACCATGGCCTGTACCAATGCCCGGCGCGAGAGATCACTGCCGCCGATCGCCCCCACGAGGACACGGCGTTGCTCTGCCCAAGCGGGGCACACCTACACCGTATGCTCCACCGTGTCCTCCGGGTGTTCCACACACTGGCGACACCCGGGCGTGTCTTCCACACGAATTCGGTGCAGGAACCTCCCGAACTTACCATATCCGGTGAGGACCTGCGTCATGCGGTAGGTAAGGATGGTGGTCTTTCCAGCCATTCCTCAAAGAGGGGACTTACCGCCATAATTGTGGCGTGCCCAGCACTGGGTTGCGATAGTCGCTGTCACCATTCCACCATGATATCCCGCCGGAGTTCTTCCCGCCATGCCGCAACTTGGCGCGGCAGCGGAGTTTGCCCCGGCCTTGCATCTCCACGCGCATATCATGCATGCGTGCAAGGACTGTTGCCTCCAGATACCATGGTGGCTGGCCAGCAAGGAGGCTTGCCGCTTCATGGGAAACCGTGCGATATCCCCGCACCATCCGGATGGCCATGACCCTCTGGCATGCGTTCAGCTTGGCCGCTGGTCGTTTTCGCAGCGACGGCGCCCTTACCGGCGCCCCATAAAGGGCCATGGACCTAACGATTCCTGCGTAGAGCCTCCGGCAGGAGGCGTCTGGACCCCCTAGGTTAGGCAGAAGCCGCTTAAGGGCAGCCCCAGTCCGATCCAGTTTGGGAGCCAGACGTCGGAAGTGCTCTTCGAAATTCCATCGGCTGTCGAGGACGAGTCCCAGGTACTTCATCGTTGACCCGATGCCGATAGTAAATATAATAATAATAATTCGTTTATTTGTACATTAACATTTTAAATAATTTAGTACTCAGTTACAAACAATGTTGTACATTGAGGCACAAAGAAAACGCGAACTGCTGCTTCCTAAACTAGGCCAAGAGCCTGTGTTTTAGGAGCCAATGTTCCTCCAGAGATTGTTAAATTAAGAACAGACAACATTGCAAATAGTATAGCATAAACAACAGCACAATACATTATATTTGAGTGCATATAAAATCCTAAAAATTATATTTAAATTAGTATAAGCATTATCATTTATCTCTTATTGTAGTGATAATTCTCTCATTCATTTAAAAGCGTCCTTCCCGAGGTACATTTCCGTATAAGCATTTAAAAATTATATTATTAGATTAGTAGAAGTAATCAAATGATTAAATTATATTATTAGACTAGTAGACGAAATTAAATTATTAAACTATATTGTTGTACATTCAGTATAAATTAATAAAAACACTCTTTGTTATATTAATTACCGGATTCCAGAAACATTTTTTAAGAGACGATTGTATAAGATTTTCAGTTTCATCGTACGTTAACTTCTGCAACGATTTGGTAAGTTTTACTTTGACATCATGCTTAGCTAAGGGATAAATGGAGATGAGATTATTTATGTTATTATACATAGAGCCGAGAGCTAGTTGCCACATACTGACGGCTGGCAAACTTGGATCGGCATTGTACAGTGCCGCAAACGGGAAGGCCTTTACGTCTTTTCAACCTGTCGGGGTCTAGGTGCAACGTGGAGTGTTTCCGAAGTACTGCACGGAGCACAAAGAGCTGTCTCACGGTCAAGACTTCGGCGTCTGAGTATAGTTGGTTAGTTGGGAAATCCCTACGCTTAAAGTGCATGACTGGATGAGATGTGAACTCCTCCTACCGTTATTTGGGAACCCGGTGGTGGCGCATTCCGAGGGTCGTGAAAGCACATGGCCTCGGACTTGTGCAGTGCCACCTCGAGTCCCAACTGCTGGATCCTCTCTACGACTATCGCAACCCCGCGTGTCGCTAGTTCGACCGCCGCCTGGTACGACTCTCCCTGCGCCAGAACCAGCGTGTCGTCCGCGTAACAGACGACGCTAACCCCGTCAAGTAGGTCGCCGCGCAGCACGTAGTCGTACCCGATGTTCCACAAGGGCGGTCCTAGTACCGATCCCTGCGAACACCGCACGACATCTCTCGCCGTTTCCACTCTCCCTGGTGACCGGGGTAGATGATGAACCTGTCCGTCAGGTAGGCCTCGATAGTCGGGCACCCGGTGATACCTGAGTGCCCTCCTAATGTTACTCCAGGGCAGGGAAGTGAAGGCGTTGGCTATATCCAAAGACACCGCCAAGACACACCTGCCCTGGGGACCAGTCACTAATTTAGGATAGGTGTCGATATCTAAGTCTTTTTCATCTTTATTGTTGCTTTTAGCATTGAATACGTACTCCATAGAGTGCTTGACTTCTTGGTCTCGTATAATTCAATGAATATATAATAATTAAGAATATGCTAACAAAACGTTTTCTAAGAAAGTTTTGGCTCCTTTAGCTACGTGTTAAACATATCGTACTGTTTCAAATACTTCAGATTGTTGAGGGAGAAAGCTCATATGCGCACCGTTACCGTCAAATAAACTTCTTCGTCGCCAGAATCACTCTTTTTAGGTTTTTCACTTGTTTTAAAGTTTCTTGTTTTCAACCTAAGGTTTTCACAATATGATGTGAAAAGAAAATGGCGCGAGCAAAGGAAATTAAAAAAAGTACACCAAGGAGGTTCCGAGTCTGAGTTTTTAACAAATTAAAAAGTTGTATGATAAATTTAGCACCATGTGTTGAATTCACAAACTTAGTGCACGCGATGTTCTAAATTCAATTTACTTTATCCTCTATCGGATAAAAACGGCTTTTGCACTCAGCTATCGACGAGCAAAAATACTCTTTCCAAGATGGGGGCTTGAAAATAACTATTATTAAATTGACCATATGACCAACCGCTGGGTAAAAATCAAAACATGATATATAAATTTAAAAAAAAAAAAAACATGAATCTGACCCTAACATATGATTTCAAACGTGTATGTCTACGAGATTACGTGATGGAAATATTTTAAAGTTACACAAAATAATAAAGCTTGTTTTTTAAAAGGGTCTGGCAAAAACAAAAATCTGGAATAGTTACTGTTTATTTTTATAAAAATAAAATCGCTGTTACGGGGCCGCAAAGTCGACACGGTGCCTATAAAATGCTCAGTGACTACAACCGGCTCTTGGTAATAGCAGGTTAGACCAGCCCCGAGTACACGTAGGCTGTAAAAAAACCTGAGGAGTTTCTAGCGTTAGTGAAATTTGTCCACTGTCGATGTCATTGTTCTCTAGTAAACTCTTGAAGAATCTTCTCCAGAACATACGGATCATAATGTTCCCTTATTATTATACTATCAGCATTCAAAGCTAACACAATTTGCTCTCGATATTAAATATTTAAGAAGTTACTCGTTTCAGGAATTAAATAAATTTATCACTTACGCATTTAATATTCGTTCATTTCTGGCTCTAAAGATTCTTATTTCTGCGTTGAAATGAGTTTAATTCTACAGATTAGATAAAACTGAATATGGTTATGGCAAATAGATAATTTTGTAGGGTATGCATTCAATTCATGACCTTGTTACTAGGTAACGAAACTGCTTATTTGCCTTTATTAATTCCACGCCTAGTTATTAAAGTTTATTACAGCACGATACAATTGTAGCACATTGGACGCGCTTATCCATCGGTCATAGTATGCGCGATATTATTTTGTACTCGAATTCGTTGTGAACAAGTGTATATCACTGGCATTAGGTTGCTAGCTGAGGTAGTGGTGGCGTTATTGCGTTATTTTAGTAAAGCAAACATGTAAACACACTACACTAATTAAAAAAATCATCAATAAAATTATAGGTAAATGTTGAAGTTTGTTGAAGTTAAGGCTTGAACAGAAATATTCTGATTGAAGTTCAAGACTTTTTTATCTCGCATCCATTGTAGATACTTCAATGTTGTAAAAAATTTTACCAATATTACCAAATCCTAAGAAACACCGGTAAACACGTTGTTCCTAATAAATGTTATCAATGAATAAACCGGGAAGAAAATAAACAAGAAAATGGACATGTAGGTGAATAGTTATACATATGAACGTTTTCTTTTTTGTTTGCTTTCTGAATAAATGTACCTATTATAGATCAATAACATTAATCATTTGTTGACTGTTGTTGCTTAGGCAACGCAGTTTAATAAAACTAAGCGTACCCACTGACTGTTAGCTATCTTTTTAATTAACAAAATAACTGCTTGCTATCACTTCCAAGCAAATGTGATATAGAATTAAATTGGTCATAAAACATATCCCTGCGGTACGCTTACGTATATTTTGTGCTACATTGAGAATGTAGGTCGATCAAACTTCATTACTCATATCAAAGCCCTTCAGGAAGAAGTCACATAGTTTTGAAATGACCAAGTACTTAAAAAAAGTTTTGGATCAAACTTGTTTTTTTATGGCATTATTGTTACCGATGTAGAACATTGTCAAATGCTTTTCTTCTATCTGAAAACACTGATTTTACTGTTATGACTTTTTATTGTAGGTCATCCAGTAGTTATTTTTAATCTTCAAATGCCTTCGTACTTTCTGCGGGCTCCTGATTAAATATAATAATCGAGTTAAATTTCGACTGTCGAGTAACAATTAGTCGCTAATTTTCTTTATGCGGGATTCGGCAGTTTTATGAAATCACTTTGTAGATTAAGGAATGTTCATGACGGAAAGATGATGAAATGATTAAAAAAATGTACAAATTTAGATGCTGAAGTCTTTTGCAAACTCCACCAATTTTCTCTCGAAGGTCATGACTTTTCACGTCGATAATAGGCCGCTTTGTATAAAATTCATAATAATGATCTACATAATTTTATTTCCTACCTAACCTATTTCTCGAACGTTATTACAGATGGAGCTTTAGTTTATTCCGTCGTGGTTTTAAACATGGTCTTACCGTGGAGGATCTGTGGCGAGCCCGAGACGCTGACAGCTCCGGTCGGCTGGGTGACCGCCTCGAGCAGGCGTGGCAGGAGGAACTCGACACTGCCAAGAAAAAAGGAATCAAACCTTCCTTCTCGAAGGCCATCATAAGATCGTTCTGGGTGGAGTACTTATTGTGTGGCGTATTTGTCGGTATATTGTTCATCGTTTTCTGGTAAGTCTTGCTTTTTTTCTTGTAACCTAATATGTTAATACATACTTATTAGGTTGATCTAAAAATAGTGATATTCGATATGTAATAATATCTGCCTTATCTGACTGGTGCTTTTCAAAATGTAACGTCAAAACCTCGACTTTTGCTCGACGCTGAAAGTTTTCGGGTTTATATTTTAAACACGCGACTAAGTTCATAATATTACAAACAAACTTACTTTCGCATTTATAATATTAGTTAGTATAGGTACCAAAGAGTACTTTGTAATATACTGATAGGTACAAACAAATAATTATTCCTTTTTTGCCTTAGTTCTTTTACAAATTCTTTAACCCCCACACACACATATACACCACTAAAGTTTCTATTAATGTAGTTCAAGTGATTCGAAAGATAAGTTGCCTCAGCATCTGGCGTCCTAAAGCAATTTTTATCCTCGGGAACAGTACTTTTACTGTACCTACCCCAGATAATGTTGCAAAACATGACGATTGGTTCATTAAGAAAATGCAACAAATAAACAAACTTACCTACTGTCGCATTTACAAGATTACCGGTATCCAGTGTCGAATTGTCTGTATACAGTATACCTATCAATGGCACTGTTAATTTATAACTCGCTACATCGGAGAATAGTTGATCTACCCTACCGGAACATTTGCAAAAAATGGGTAATCCAAGCGAATTTTAACAGAGTAAATTTTAATTCTAAATTTTCTAAAAAAAAATACCTTTCTGATCCAGAGCTTTCATTATTTTGGTGTTCATGCGGTTTTTTTTCAAATTTTTATATTACTCACTGTTAGTTTAGTTTAACTTTTCTCCTTTTTATTAAATTTTATTTTGTTATTATCACCTATTTTGTATGTTAAATTACTCTATGGTTAAATGACGATGTTATTTTTTTGTAAAAGTATAGGTACGATTTATTTCATGACTGATGATGTGTGTTCAATGTGTTATAGAACTAACCTTTGCTTCTTTGCTTAGTTATTTTCTTGAATAATAATTTACTTTGTGCATGATGTACAATTTTATGTTAATAATATTTATAATGTAGTATGGTAGAATGTGTCTTGCACTAAAATAACGCCCATTTTATCTATACATATATTAAATCTGTAGAAGTTTTAGTTGTGCGCGCACCACGTTAAATGTACGAAGTTGATGTAGATGACTTTTACTCATTAAAATTGTGTGTAACTTGATATATTACTTAGGCTTTGTTTCATCATAATCGGTCGACTATATCTAAAGTTATACTATATAATTCGTTGACTGTTAGGCGGTACGTAGTTCGCCGGGTCAGCTAGTTTGTAAATAAAAACTTATTCACTTATCTATATGTCGCAGTGAAAAGCTAAATTTTCCAGCCTCGCCTTTTTAATAAGCGGCACCATACAATTAGCCGCCCGAATGATATTCGCCATTCAATCAAACAGCTAGGCTAGACTTGGATCGATTACCTTTATTAACTTGCAGTCTTCAATGTGTTGACTACGGGTCGTGAGGTTCAAAAACTTTACATGAAGGAATTTTATTTTAGACGCATTGCGTTAAATATATCTTTCGGTGGGTCTGTCAACAGAACATCTTCAACATTTATATTGTTTTATTAGAAATACCCGATTATCATCATTACTTTTAGATCCTATTACCAGAATATAGACAGTGTTTGAAAGGTATTTAGGTACATCATACAGTTACGAATAAGAGAGTCAAATATTTTCTATATTTTTACAAATCACACCAATACGATGTACCTACGTCCCAACCCGAAGGGTTGTAGGTACTAAGGATCTTTGCTATTGATTTTTTCCAAAATTGCATCATAACCATAACTGGTGCTATAATTATGGAATTTTATTAGGAAGTGTTTCTCATAAGAAACATAATTATACATAGTTGTGTCGTAAGGAAACCGCATAATAATAATTATAAGACAGATCGGGCCGCGGGTAAAGGTCGATCTCAATCTGTGTCTGTGCGTTGCGTTGTCAATGAAGCTGTATACAGTGCACGACCGTACATCAAGTAGCCATTATGTCATGAATCAAACATGTAGACCCATATCGTTAAACGCTGTTCGCACATTCATTGTGCGTGCATTACAATTACTATAGGACGGTGCGGGTGACAGCTGTCGGATTCATAAAATATAGTGTAGCTATATCTTTTTCTCTCATCTTAAAGTAACATATTTTCGTCCAGCTGTCATCCTACCCATGCTGTGTAAATTCCCTGTCGGAGGTTGTAGCTACGAGTATCACAAACACATTGGTGTTCTTTAAATGATAAATGATATTTATTTTGTAAATAGGTTTAAAAAACACTTTTACTCGTCAATTTTTTTTTCGCCATTTTAGATGAGGCCGGTAATACTCGTACCTGCAACCGGGGGTTCTTACAGCAAGAGTGAATAGGTTACTTATAGGCAAGCGTGCTCCAACATCGAACACTTCATCGTTTTTCATCAAGTGTCAAAGCAATCACAAGATTATTATAAACGTCATTGAAACAAGCATGCTGATTTTATATTTTTATTTTATTTTCAGGCCTTTAATTCCATTCACACTAGCGTTATTCATAAATTATTTTTCTGAGGACAAAACCCCGGAAAGTTATAGAAATGCACATATTTATAACTTTCTTATGAATATTTTGAGTATAGTGACGGCTTTGATGCTCAATCATATACAGTTAAGTCAAGGACGCGTAGGAATGAGAGTTAGAATAGCTAGCTGTTCATTGTTGTATAGAAAAGTAAGTACCCATACTTTTTTATTGTATGCGTTCACAGCATCCGTCTGTAGGAATACTTAACGATATGTCTGATTTTCTATTTTAGATATTAAAACTCGATCGCACGGGGTTAAATAAAACGGAGCCAGGACAGGTGATCAATCTGATGTCTAACGACGTGAATCGTTTTGATTTAGTGGCTCTATTCCTGAACTACCTGTGGGTGATGCCCATCGTGGTGCCGGTAGTGTCATACTTGGTTTGGCAGCACGTGGGCTGGGCCACCCTCGCCGCGCTTACCGTCATATTCCTACAAACTGTACTCGTCCAAGGTAAATAAAAATCTCTAGACTTAAGTACAATGATGACACTTTTATTGTACCCCTACAAGATAAACGCTTAGCGTGTGCAAATTATAAATAAATACTTTAACACAAAAGGTTGCGTGATGATGAGGTCGGACGAGAAGTATTTGCTTCTACAACAATTACACAATTGAATAAATGTGCAATAGGCAGGAATAATTACTTTTTTCAGTCGTGCACGGACAAATGACTTCCTATGCAATTTGTTACACTGAAAACGTTTTTCTAATCGACTTGTTTGTATGTATTTATGTTTTAGCATATTTAAGTAATTTACAAGGAACCTTAAGAGGAAAAATCGCAAAGCGCACAGATGAGAGGGTAAAGGTGATGAGCGAGCTGGTGAACGGCGTGCAAGTCATCAAAATGTACACCTGGGAAAAGCCTTTCGAAAAGCTGGTTGATAAACTGCGGAAGTAAGTCTAACCAAACATGACCTTCGCTTTTGCTTGTTGATTTGGAATGAGATAGAGACTGCCTGTAGGTAATTAGGTACTTAATGATGGTTTTTTTATGCTATTAGGTTGGAGGTGAGCTTCGTGATGCGAACGTCTATGATCAAAGGGTTCTCCACGGCGCTGAGTGTATTCACTGAACGCTTCATCTTGTTCTCCGCCATCGTCGCGTTCGTGCTCATGGGCGGCAATATCCGAGCCGAGATCACATTCTCCCTCGTTCAATATTTTAATCTCCTTCAACTGGCCTGTAACATATTCTTCCCATTGGCGCTCGCATTTCTGGCAGAAACTAAAGTGTCCATCAGGCGGCTTGAGGTAAACAGCAAATGTGTACTTGACACATATATTTAAACACGGATGTGTTATGTTTATTTTTGAACGTATGAATCAAACGTTTTATGTTTTATTTAGGAATTCCTGTTGTTGGACGAATTGACTCCCGAGAAGTTAGTGGCAGCAGTTGATTCGAAGGGAATAATAAGCAATGGTACTGAGAAGGAAAAGCCGAAGCATACGGGATTAGTGCTGAATGGGTTGAGTGCGAGTTGGCAGCCTGAGGCGATTGTGAACACGCTGAGGAACATCACGCTCACGGCGCAGCCTGGGGAGTTCGTCGGCATCGCCGGATTAGTGGGCTCTGGAAAGGTATTACTGGCTTGTATAATACAACCTCGTTTAGTAAAAATTAAAAGTTCAGTAACTTCTTTACCTTAACGTTCTGGATAGCATAGCACGTTCAGGATAGTTTTCAATATCTATTTTGTTTTTTTTTTTGTCTGAGTACTAGTGCAATTAACTACAGGCACATCATTATTACTCATCATGTAATTATTTACGGGTTTTATGATAACAATACCTGTACTAGACTAACAGTACCTACTATTGTGACTTCCTTATTGTCTTCGACATACCGTCGCCACTGAACAAATAAAACCGTCATCACTTACTTATTTGTGCGTAATGGTTTGTTCCTCTTTTTCTCATTTAGTCATCCCTTCTACAAGTGATTCTGGGTGAGCTGTCTCCGTCCCAGGGTACGGTTTCGCTGGGCGGCGCAAGGGTCTCCTATGCAAGTCAAGAGCCCTGGCTCTTTGTAGCTACTGTTCGACAAAACATTCTTTTCGGACTGCCGTATGATCGTATTCGTTATAAAAAGGTGAGTTCAGAATAAAAAAACATAAAAATCAAGACATATTTTATGGTGTTAAATCTAATATTTTGCGAACTTTAATTTATAGCATATCTAACACCAAAACACTGCTGAGTTTATTATCCACATACAAAAGTTCTTTGTTTTGTAACCCATTCCTCTTATTTTTTTGTAATACATAGCTAGTAATTTTTTATTTGTTTTAAATCAACGACGAACTAACGACAACGAATTAACGAGCAGTGGTGGCCCAGTGGTAACGGCCGCAACTTATGAGTCGCGGGTTCAATTCAAACCTAGCCGGGCGCATTACTTTGTGTAATTTATTTCATCACTATCTGCTCTCAAAACGGTGAAGGAAACCATCGTGATGAAACCGGGATGTCCTAGAATGAAGAAATTATTCGAATAAAAATTCGAAGACATGTGACATCCACCAATCCGCACTGGGCCCGCATGGTGGATTATGGCCCATCCACTCTCCTAGAGAGGAGGCCTGAGTCCCAGCAGTAAAGGGCTGATTATAAAGATACCTTATTTAGTTCTTAATAACAATCTGATGTATATTTGAAGGTAGTGAGCGCATGTGCACTGCTGCGCGACTTCGAGCAGCTGCCGGCGGGAGATTCGACGCTGGTGGGCGAGCGCGGTATCAGTCTCAGCGGAGGACAGCGCGCGCGCATCGGACTCGCTCGGGCTTGTTACAGACAGGTAACTGCCCTTGACACAATAACTTACCATAAAGCTGGTTATCCACTATGTTCGCGAAGTAACTGTGTTCCGCCAATCTGTAACCGCTTTGATGGGGACAATACGCGCATCTCTATCACACGCATGCTATAGCATGCGTGTGTTCGCAAAGGGACTGTATACAGTCCCTTTGCGAACATTTTTCATCCCACCACTCCATTTAAATCCGAGCGTGGAGCGTGATACACGACACGTATTCTCTAAAATTAAATGTGGTATTTTGCTTGCGTCCACGAACAGACTGAGATCCCTTTTGTGTTCGCCCAAAAACCGCCACCTACTAAAGCGTTGAGCGCAAGAGGCTCGCGAACAAAGTGGATACCCAGCTTAAGGGTTAATACGACTGCTGAGTAGCATATTTACCCATATATCAAAGTTGCCACAGTGTACGGGTCAGTATTTTCACGAGACATTACTAGGCTATGCTGGTGACACAATAATTACTTCCCTTCTACTCAACCTATAGCCGTAAAACAACAAACATTCGCAATCACAATGTAATTTGTCTGTCAAAAGAAAATGAAATCTATCCGACGCAGGATGTTGAAATAATCGAACTCGCTTCACTTGCAAACTTGCTTTTCGGTTTTTATGCATAACTATATATGTTTTTATGCATAATATTTTTATGAAACTTCTATGTATATTTGTATGAATGGTAAAAAACATACCTACATTCAGCCGAACATAGAACCTCCTCCTTTTTGAAGTCGGTTAAAAACACAGTGTAAATATCCGAGGCCAATTAAAATGTTCTTTGAACTCACTTCGCTTGGTCTGCTATTTTTGCATTCTTTTATATACATACTAGTAAAAAACGTAACCAATTCGCATTTTTTGTGTGATATTTAAGCTCGCTTCGCTTGCTCTCTCATAAACCAAATTATTTTTAAATTATCAAGTTTTTTTTAAATGTCCCTTGAGCGCCAATTCTTAAAATGCCACTACACAAAATAATTAACTGGTACCTTATTTAACTTAACGTTATATTAAGAAAAGTTGTGCCATCAATTTCCGTTTTACGGTCAACAAACTTTCTTTGCTGACTGTACTTTTGTGTGTGTGCGTCGTCGCAGTAAGTATTTAGAGTCAAACGGTTGCAAATACGTTGTCAAGTCACTGTTACGGTTTCTAAACAAATGCGATGACGCATGGCGCAAAAACTACAAGAGTGGTTAGGGGTTATATCTGTTTCGCATGTTGTTTCAGCTAGGGGTAGGGTCAGCTCATAAAGCTCGCTATACCTAGGTACACCTGGCGATGGAACACGACTGTGACACGGTCTGTTTGCTACACACCTTCATTTATGAAGTTATTATAGCTAGTCTGAGAGTTAACCACATTAAGCTAAAAATAACAAATAGTAGTAGTAGTAATACTTAAGTAGGTATGTCTGTAGCCACAATCACAGAATAAGAAATAGTACCAGAATTCATGTGAGCAAATAATAATATGAAAAGCTAATCAAACACGTGTGAAAACCATTGCATTGTAAACCTAAAAGCGGTTTAATAAGAGCTAGATTTCGAGCAAGTAGGTATGTTAAAAAAATATATTATGAAGTATATAGGGGAATCCTTTGGTAGACTATCTACATAGACTTATACATATTGTATGTACTTTAGATAAAGGTTGTACTTAACTCAACAATGAGTTCTTTGTTGATAATCCTATTATTTGATTTGTGATATGATAACTGATGAACGATAACTTATTATAGTTATCAGTTAGCAAGATTATTATGGCGGCTCAACATTAGTGCCATGAATTCATGCGCGAATTCACGCCATGAATTCAAGGTACAAGTCGTGCCCTCCTCCACATTCACGGGATGCTCACAATCGTTCGTGGAATGGACGTAAAAGCTGCTGCTGCAATAACTTTGTTTGGCAACATATGACTATTTAGACGTTCAAAACAAGAAAGTTACTATATAAAAAGCATTGGAAAAAAAAGATGGTGGATGGATGACTGAAATACATAATCATATAAAATTTATTTCAGACTTTCTTTAAAGAAGCATTTTGAACCCAGTGGCGAATTTAACTCGTATGTAAACAGTGGACTTTCAATATTTGCTTCAGAAAGTTTCTCCAATTATTTATTATATAAGTCCGTACGCCTTTGTAGTGCGGAGTAAACTGGCACGTAGGCGTGTGTAACTCTTTACTGAACCGACTCATTCAGTGTTCCGAAAGATTGGAACATCAGTAATGTTTTAAATGCATCATTTGGAACAATTGGAACACTGAAACACTTTTTGCTTTAAGTGACCAGCAGTCTTTTTAAAATTCAAATTATAACGTAAATAGTGTAAATATAATTAATGACCTGAACTAAAAACATCTGCTTCAAATTATTCTCAAATCAAAATTCAATTAAGTAAATAAAACTTTTAGTGTATGACGCAACGTAACAAGTTAGTGTCTGTACGTATCTTTTGAGCCGTTGTTACAAATGTTCCCTTTTTATCTTGTGAGCCGATGTTTCAAATGATCCGTTTGTATCTTTTGAGCCGATGTTCCAAATGTTCCGTTTGTATCTCGTGAGCCGATGTTTCAAATAATTTACACTTTTTAGTGTTTTTTTAACCGAATTGTAAAATAAAAAACCTTTTATAAAGAAAACAACCGATTTCAATGTAAGAAAATGCATTCAGCCGAACATAGAACCTCCTTCTTTTTGAATTCGGGTAAAAAATATAGCACTTGCTGTATTTTTAGATTACAAAAAAGCTCAATGGCTTTTTACTGTGGAATTGTGGACCATGGCGGCTTGTTGCCGATAAGTGAGATAAGTGCTTGAGTTTAGTGGACCAATCAATAGATGTTCCGCTAAATATTTAGAGCAAAGAACTATCTAAGTTTGGGTTACCTGATTTAAAGTATATCTAAGGCCGCTATCCAGTCCGCTATCTAGTGGTAAAACGCCAACGTTGAGCAGACGCGACGTACGCAAGAAACTTGCGACGTTAACGTCGCGTCTGCTTAACGTTGGAGCTACCACTAGAAACTCGCGACGTCAACGTCGCGTCTGCGCAACGTTGACGCTGCGCAGACGTTGGAGAAGCGCCAACGCTCGTAAAACGCCAGTGGGATAGCGGCCAGCGGTGATTTTAATGACGTGAACACGTCTTTAAAATTGCTTCCATAGTAAAAGCACGTGGGAGACATAAAAAAAAGAACGATAACAAAATTGGGGGATTAAGTAGTACAGTTTGGTGTTTTGACTACTTAACGATATCTTATCGTATCGGCTCAAATTATATCACTCAAGTATTTCATCAACCAACTTTACATAGTCATCTCTGTCTTCTTGTCTTTAGGACAATTGATGTGTCCGACCGCCACAAACAATTGTCACAGGCTTTTTAATAATTAAAGTCTCTAACCTTAAAAGGGAAAAACGGAACCTTTATAGGATCACTTTGTTGTCCGTCTGTCTGTGTGTCTGTCTGTCAAGACCATTTATCTTGGGAACGCGTGGAGGTATCGAGTTGAAATTAAAACCATATAAGTAGGTACTAAGGTCTGTCCTTTGGAGCTTTCAAAAAAATCAAACTTCTAACGAATAAAAAAGATATGGCCGTTTATGTCGCAAAAAAAATATATTTCGATACTCTCAAAGGAATCAAAATTCATAGGGTACTTCCCGTTGAACTTACGCAAGGTCTTACAGCACAGGTATATAGGAATAAATCTGAAAACCGTAAATTTGTTGTTACCTACGTCACAAAAAAAAGTACTTTTTGCAATCCGGAAAAATCTTCGAGACTCCGTTCGGGAGTTTTAGTTTGTACGGAACCCTCAGTGCGCGAGTCCGACTCGCACTTGCCCAGTTTTTATTGGTGAGGCGGGTAAAGGATGATTTAATCAATAAGCTCATATTATTGACTTTAGCCACCAAGATAACATTTGCAGTAGGTATTATTCGTGTCTGCAAACTGTCTGCTGTTTTATCAAGATTCAATCAATATATTTACTTACAAAATAATCGTAAATATTGAGAGATAAGCTCTAGTCACCCAGTAAATTAAACGATATGAAGGGCTAACGTTATTATATATTTCTCGTAGTCGTAGGTCTGCCTTACGGGTATTTTGAGTCAAAAATGGCAGATGCACGAAGAGCGACTTAAAATATTAAGCAATTTTGAGCATTTTGATGATACGAGTCTTTGAATGATCAATACCTAAATATTATTATTTTTTTACTGTTGATAGGCTTCCGTTTGACCACTATCTCACCTGATGGTACCTCAGCGATGATGTGTTCGATGATGGAGCACGCTTGCCTGGAAATAACCTATTCACTCTTGACTGAAAGACACCTAGGTATCAGGATGTACAAACTCCGGCAGGGAATTCCACTCCTTAGCTGTACGCATAATGAATGTTTTCCAAAAACGTAAAGTAGGTAATATTTCTGAATTGAAGCGGACTGGGTGTTTGGGTCAGTTAGTTGTATGTATGTAATGTACCTAAGTATGACGTTCTAAAACCAATAATTCATTTGAGTTTGATTCGTTTTCTGTTCTACCAGGCCGACATCTACCTTCTGGACGACCCGCTGTCCGCGGTGGACACGCACGTGGGCAAGCACCTGGTGTCGGAGTGCGTGATGGGGTTGCTCCGCCATGCCACACGCATCCTCGTCACGCATCAGCTGCACCACCTCAAGACCGCGGATAAAGTCGTCATCTTGCACAATGTAAGTCCTCAAACATATAAAATCTGATTGAGCATACCCTAGGGCCTGTAAAAAAACATTCGAATGTAATACGAGCATGAACGTCCTATGTCGTGTTCACAAACGTATAAAATTTCGTAGTAACTGTGTCAATAAGCTTCCGTACAAAGGTACAAACCATAATATAGATCCCCTATATGGTTTGTACCTTGGAATGGTTGGAGTTACGGTTGGACGCTATGGTTGGAGTTGTACGGATGTACAACTTCAATTGTTATAGCCAAATAAATGTAGATTCTTACAGTGAATATGTTTGAATACCTACACCTCAAGATGATTGGCATTTTACTCGTATTGGATTATATTTTTTTACTACACCGCCTGTTCGTTATCGCCCTTGTGTGTCATAGAACCATCAATTAAAGAAGTCATTCTGTCTCTAGGGAGACAATGTAGTATGAGCCATCCCTAGGGAATAATGAGATTTGAATTTGGAACGTCAAAAACATTATTTTGAAAAAATAAAAACGCATTAAGTGAATTAGAATGTACGTGCATCAAACAAGTTAATTCAAAAATCGAACTGGCCACTAACAAAAAGAAAAGAATAAAATATAGCTAACGGACGAGTCTATAAAAAAAGTAATGAAAGAGCGGGGAGCGTTATAGAAATTTAAAACTATAGAATCTTAGAGTAGTGAATTTTGTTTGTTTCAAATCTCAAAACATTTCGAGTGACAGCTAGAATTAACTTGTAAATAAGTATTATTTTTCTAATATAATATAATTTATTACATAGTAAATTGTCTTTTAATATCTCACAGATGGTGTAAAAACTAGAGTATCCAACACGGGGATAAAGCTGTCTTTGTCTTGGGTGACTTGAATTCCTCAGTTCATTCAGGTTTCGCTCGGGAGTTAATTAAATAAATTCCTCACTGGCGTTCGGGATCAAAATTTAGCAACCTTCGTTTCGTTAGGAATTCAACATGCCGCCCTCGACTTAAAGACACTGCTTTATCCCGTCGCATGATCTACTACAACATACTCGTGATTTTTTACAACCATTTTAATAACGTTTCGGTTTTATATTTTATCCCTACTCTATCTCTCCGATTGAGTGCACAATCGCCCATAATAGTACGTATATGTCATGTGGTGCATATCAAACGAGTAAATAGGTACAACTTTATCATAGCTCTTGAGCTGTCCTCCAAACAAAAATCGACAGGTTGATTGATTCTAATCAATCAAACATGTCATAATAACATAACAAACCAATGCTTTGTCAGTCCGCTCTATCATTATCTAATAGTCTGCGATAACGATGGTTTAGGAATTATAGTAAGACGAATGAAGGTTGGTTCTTCTTTTGCGTATTATCTTGTTTATCAAGGCTTTTCAAATAGGTCTTTGATAAAATCTGATGTAGGTATTATAAATCATGCTTAGGGATATCGAGCCCCTACCGCAGAGTTGTAAGCGGCATTTTTTCTAAAATGCTTAAGTACCTAAGCAAAACAGTAAGGGCTAAAAATTTATACCATTTAGTACCAACTTATGTGCGGTTTCTCTGAACCCATGGATTCAGTAATCTCCCTCAAATAAATTTCATTTTAAATCGCAAAGTCGCATAAATAACAATTGAAAGTGGATAAGACAAAAGAAGCTATTTTTACACAATGAAATTACTTGCTTAATTTAATGCTATCTGGTTAAATAAATGTTTACGGAAAGATGAAGCCAAGACTTCACGGTACTTATGCGGTAGGTTACGGTTACGCTTCAGAGTACGATGTGATTTGTTAATATTGTTACTTATCTATTTTTTATTAGTAAGCCTTGACAACACATCAAGCTTTAGATACCTACCTACTGACAAATTGGTAATTTATCGCAGGTGTAATTAATTTGAGATCTTCAACATCTATACGTGATCCTCCCTATACCAACCAACGCAAGTTGGTAGTCGTACCTAAGGTGTACTAAGTTTAGTTTGATACATAGATATCCGTGGTTGGATAGATGTTTGTTACTCTTGACGCTCAAACTACTGCTGAACGGATTTAGATGAAACTTTACAGTAAGTCATTCACGAGTATAGATTATTAGATTTCTAATAATATATTAGGATTTATAATCTATACTCGTGAATGACCTAGGTACTGTAAAGACCTAATAGGTAATATATAGGGTATTATTTATTAATGAATCGTTTTCAGTTTCTTTGTGATTCCCATTCGAAAAATCTTAGGTCATCAGATAACTTATGACTCAAAATGCCATTCCACAACTTTCTTGACTAAATCCTTGATATCCGTGGCTAAATGTTTTACTGTCCAGGCTGCTCGTCTGTGGAAAGCATTGCCAGATCCTGTAAAACGTGCTCAATCGTTGCCTGTCTTCAAGAGACTTGTTAAAGAACTCTACCTGTCACTGTGATTATCGGAATTCGCCATTTCTTATTATTGCCTATATATTTGGTATGTATGTATTTATATATTTATGTATCTATTATAATATATTGTAATAAATTTTGGTGCTTATTGTCAAACTTATATGA
Source organism: Mythimna pallens (assembly GCA_961205895.1). NCBI lineage: Eukaryota > Metazoa > Arthropoda > Insecta > Lepidoptera > Noctuidae > Mythimna > Mythimna pallens. The sequence continues at coordinate 13,090,067 of OY540826.1, read as the reverse complement.
CATTTGGCGATAAGGCCGCTCATTGTATGTTTATAGATATACCTACTTAAGTTTTTCTTTGTTATCTTTCTTGTAAGTCACAGTAAAGTATCTAATAAATGAATACTAATTCACGAGGGTGAAAGCTAGTAATTTGACAAAAGCACGGATAGTTGAATGATGAAATAATTGTTTTTATGAGCATATAATTAATGTGCATTAAACCCTTTCATTTTTTAAACAACAAATAATCCTGCAAATACTCTTTGTTCTTTATATAAACTTTCTACAAGGTAAATAAAAGTAATATAGTACATTGTTACCGTAGGGGTGAAAGTAACTTTGAAATAAATCTAGGGACTTATTTAGGCCCTCGATCTATTGGCGACCTTGCAACGCTTGCATGTCAAACTTCGGGACTTAATAATCTTTAACCCGAGGTAAACACTGTGCTTTTCATTACGAATACAAGAAAAGTAAAAATAAAAAACTAAGCCGTCGTATGATTTTAGGTATCTTTCTTTTAATTTATGCGGTAAAAGGTTTTCCGCTACTCTTCTCTGAATTATCTGAATCTGATGAACTTATTCTCTTCTATCAGAGATTTTTTATAGTATAAACAAAACCGGCATGTCCTAGAACCAAAAATTCGAAGACATGTGACATTCACCAACCCGCACTGGGCCCGCGTGGTGGATTACGGCCCATTCCCTCTCCTGGAGAGAGGAGGCCTGAGTCCCAGCAGTGGGAACATTAAAAGGCTGATTATGCTATGCTATGCTATAAACAAAACTCTACAATTCGAAAAAAACAAATCAAGATTGGAGTGCCGGGTTTCCTGGCCTATTTTTTTTTGTGGCCCGCTTACCATTCAGCCGTTACTTTACATTTTCATCATTGAAAAAATGGTAAGTACCTAAATATTTTTCCCTAATCTATGTTATTTTAAAGAAACAGTTTAAAAGTAAATTGTAATAAAGTCATTTAAAAAAACATATTCTATCATCGGACAACTCTAAATACGGCGAGTACCACAATTTTTTTTTTGTGATGATGAAAGCCACGATTTGTTTGTTTGTACGGAACCATCAGTTCGCGAGTCCGACTCGCACTTGCCCGTTTTTTTTTTCTATTTTGATCGCCATTTGTTCATACATATTCAATAGCCTGTACAATATTTCCATAAATTAAGTGACATTTTGGGATATAAACAAACGCTAATATAACTTTACTGTTTATGAATATTATTTATTGAGACTTTACATAAATAATAACAAGACCTTTTCTAATAAGCCCTTTAAATATGTATTTGTACTAATAATCGACGACCTACTAATTAAAAATTAGTGGTGTATTTTTAATTTTTGTTAGTGGCCAGCATGATTTTTGAATAAACTTGTTTGATACACGTGCATTAAATTTTAAATAATGAAATGTTTTTTTTTTCAAAATAGTGGTTTTTGATGTTCCAAATTCAAATCTCATCAGTATGACTTGCTTTAGGTGATGGTTGTGTGACATATAGGTAAAAGCACATTATCAAGCTGGTGGTGTAAAAACACTATTATGTTGCAGTTACTTACTGCATCATATTTCATTATTATATTAAATGTGTTTGTATTTACACAGGTAAGAATTTGGACGAAATGTAACACATGGTGACAATTTGGCACAAGCCTTGGAAAACCACATCTAAGGATACTTTTTAACCCAGGACTAGGTACCTATAGGTACCTACGTTCCCTTAGGATAATTTTCAGCCGAAACCGCTTGCAGTAAAGCAATATTTTACAGTTATTAGGTTGTGTATAAACACATCTGTGTTTATACTTTACGTATTAACATATGTTATTATTAAATGAAATGTTAGTAGTACAGCCAATAAACGTCACCCATTTATTGTAATAGTTGCTGAATATTTAACTTTCATTCGATATCTTTATAACTGTAAATGAAACTACATATTTGTTTTACATATCTCTCATGATTCCTGTATAAACTACCTGATTACATAAGTAATTAACTCGACAAACAGTAGGTATATTTTAAAGTAGAAAACTACGTAACCAAAATAAAGTAGGTACCTTTCTATACTGGTACGGTCGGCATCGAAAGTATTCCGAGAAAAAAAAAGACGGATTACATTTAAACTTAAATAACTCCTTAATATAAGCTTTTATCTGGAGGACTTAAAACTGCTGGTTATTAAAATACTGATACTCGACTAGAACCGGTTAAACTGGAAGTCGTCCTCAACCAAACATTTGGCAAAAAGAGTCGGAAGGAAGATGACGCTAAGCTCTGACGCCCTACTACGAGCTCTTAACGTGATCCATTTGACGACCTAAACTGAACAGTTAGAGGGTTTAGGATCGCTATATAGCGTGTATAGCTCCATCCCTCATTCTCTTTCGCCCGATTGACATTTTAACACGTCATTGAGCTTGTATATAGTGTTGCATAGTGCTTTACACTGCATTAAAAGGCGAAAAGCAACAGAGTCTAAAAATCGTTTTGTGATCATTTATATTATAGATATTTATGTTAAAGATACTCGTAAGCTTTTAAAGCCTTGTCTATTAGTTAAATAGGTCCTATCTACCTACTAAAAGAAACAATCGTGTTCATGCAACTCTATTATTGAAGGTTGATAAATGAAACAATTTAAATTAAAGGAATTTAGTTAAAAGCCAGTTACAATTTGTTTTATTTAAATTTATTCTAGCTATGCAAATTTCAAATTTGATGTTACGCTGTTCTTGTAACTTGTTTGTTGAAAAATTTAAAATTAAGTACACCATCAGAAAGGTATTTGGAACCTAATGGTGGGCAGTGCGTAGTTGCGTATTCAATAAAAATATATCATTGTACGGTGCCCTATTTACCGCGACTAAGGCAACGTACTCATACTTCTATCATAACAATACGAGCTCATTACAAAGCGGTGGCATGCTTTGTTTGTTCATTGTTTCGGTATTCACAGAAATTGTCAACTGATAGAGTTGGACCTTTGCAACACAGTTCCCGGTTTAAAACGCTACCTAAACGGTTTAAATAAAAAAAAAGGGTAATTGCGGACAAAATACAAATTACAATCGATTAATTATGCAGCAAGCTTAATTTTTTTCTTACACTTGCTCAAAACTTTCTGACAGACGAGCTTCGATCACAAAAGCCAAGATTGTTCAATACCGTGTTGATGATGTCTTATTTGTGACAATAATTTAAATCCACTTTAAACATCCGTCGATTCTTGTTTGTTTGATAAGTGAGATTTTTAAAGTCTGTTTTAATTTGTAATACAAGTTCAATCAGTATGACAAGCTGTTTATTATTCATTATTGAAATTCTGCGTTATCATTAACATTAATGCTGAGTCACGCTGATTCATCGAATCGAGAACATGACGCGAATATAGATTGTGAGTACTTAAGTACCAACCATACATAGGTACCATCTATCTATGGCTAAATACGTGGGACACTCAGAAAGTTTTGAGAAACTAAAAAACTAACTTCTGTGGATGAATATTTTTATTAAATCTTTTCAAAGAAGTCTCTACCAGCCTCTACACAAAGTTTCATGAGTCTGAACCAATTTTCGAAACATTTTTTCCAATCGACCGCAGACACCTCTTCCGAGGCCTTCTCGAACGCTGCTAGAGTGTCTTCCGACGTTGAAAACTATATCCATTTCAGCAGATTTTTTATTTAAGGGAATAACACAAAGTAACACGGTACCAGACCAGGATTGTAAGGAGAGTGCCCCAAGACTCTGACCGGTGTAGTGTCCAGGACGTCCCTCGTTTTGAGCGCTGAGTACGCGGGCGCGTTGTCCTGGTGGAGCAGTACCCCGCGGAGCCCGGTGTTCGATCGCGCTTGTTGCTCATTGCAGACAAAACTACTGACAGGCAATTTGTGGCCATGTATAACATTCGGCGTTGATGCTGCTTTGGTCTCGTAATGGAATTGAAATCATATACCCCGTCAAAGTGGAAATCATATACCCCGTCAAACTAGCGATCAAAATTTTCCCTGCGCTTCTCGATCGCTTCACTTTCGTAGGCGTTGGTTCGTTTTGAAACAGCCAAACTGTCGACTGACGCTTTGTTTCTGGATCGTATTGATAAATCCAGGATTCGTCACCTGTCACAATGTGGTAAACGCGCCGAGACGAGCCTGCTTCAAATTTTTTAATCATATCACGACACAATTCCATACGGGCCTGCTTCGATGAGGTTGTGCGGCACCCAGCGGCAAACTATCCTCCTCAGTCCTCACGCGAAGGTGTTCGTGTAGAATCTTGTGAACGCTTTTCGAACCAATCAGCAGTGTATGCTGAATCTCTTCGTATGTAATTCGCCTGTTTTCTTGATTTTTTTTTTTCTTTCAGCACACTTTCTTCCGTGACAGCCACTCTTTTGTTCATCAAAGGCGACCGCGCTTGAACTTGCTATACCAGCGGTAGATAGTTGCTTTTGAAGGTCCTTCATCCATAAGAGCAATTTGAAGTCGATCAAATGACTCATCCATCAGGTTTTATAGTAGGGACGACCAGATGGGGAGTTTGCGCGAAACTCGAGCGCGACAGAAAATCTGTAATGTACCCCTACGAACCCTTAATATAGTAGGGTGCATTGAGGGCAGGCCGTCAGATTAGTAAAAAAAATTATAGCAAGACAAGGTAAATTATAGCATGCAGTGTATATTTCAATAATCTGGAAAAAAAAATGGGCGTGTCATAAAGTTTGGTTGTAAGGTTTCTGTTAATATTTTGTTGATTTGTGCAATTTTTTTATTGCAGTTTGCTAAGATAATTTTGTTAGGAACATTGAAAATGAATATATGTATAACGTTAAACTTATCGATGGTTTTAGCTACATCGCTCACTGAATACCGCCAGATTATTTTGTGTATCGTAATTCTGATAGGATTACCTTCAAAATAAAAATAAAATCAATCGCGCTGGAGTATTTCCAGGTGTTACATGCTCTCACTAAAATGGAAACTTGTCATAGACTTTTTTCGTTTTAGAACCTAATCTTCACAATCCAGTAAGTCCCCATGACGCTTTAGTAACTGCAAATTTAGCATTCCGGCCTCCTCTACTATTAGGCCACATTTAAAATCGTAGAAAATCATCGCACAAAAATGTTCTGGATGCAGATGCATTTTTAAATGAGACAAGATAATTTGATTTGGCTCTCGAAAATATGTGGACGGAAATTCAAAATTCGAACTGTGGTATTTTTACTTTGAAATAACCAAAGTTTTCAAAATAATTACGTATAAGTGGCCAGTGCCTTATACATAAAAAACATTTTTTCGCATAACTTTCTGAATAGCCTGGTATGTCACAAAAACTTGTTTCAACGTGTTACAAGTGTTGTAGCTGTTTGTTAGAAAATACCTACCAACTATGAAATAGTATTGCCAAGGTCAAAAGTTTCTACATATAGTTGTTTGTTACATTTCTTTATACTATTTATATTGTTTCTTTAGGGCGAAATAGAGACGTCGGGCAGTTTTGAGGACGTGTCAAAATCACCACTGTTTGCTGAGCTGCTTCAGGAAGAGGACCAGCCCGATGAGCCGAAAGTACAGTACCTGCGACAAAGGACACTTTCTATACAGGTAGAAAATAAAATTGTAGAATTATACGAAACCACACCAAGGCTTTTTTTGCTAACTGTAAGTACTGTGTCCAATAAGCCAAAGCGAGCCACAAAAGTCGATCATATTTCTGGAATCTTAATTATTTAATCTATATATCATAAAAACCGGATAAATATAAAGTGAAGCAGACATTTATTACGGCGATTTTTAACAAAAAAAAAAAACTTATAAAAATAAATTCTCTTCTTAAAGTCACAATTTGAAAAGTTTAAGTAATCTAATATTAAATAAAAGGTAAGAATTTGACGTCTGTTTATAATTTAGTCCCTAACCTACGCAATTATAAATTGGCTAGCTTACTTTAAATCCATATACTTACTTAGGTACTTATCTATCTAGATTGATAAATAATTTTGATTTCGATATTAATTAGGCAGGTAAGTATGACAAAATTTTGTCTTACCTAATTATAGAGTGGAAGATGATGATTATGGTTCACTAAATGTGATTACTAAATGTTGCACTCGGGATTGTTCGAAAATGTTACCGTCCACGACCTTGAACTACAAAGGGTCACTGAAGGTACACAGGTCGGTTTTGAGTCAGTAAAAGTCTGACATTCCCAGCGCTAAAAAACAACAGGAACATGTCCCAAATTATATGAATAATATAAAAAATTATTTATTTAGGTTTTTACACACATAAATGAAATTCCCTGGCTCCTGAGTTAGTTACTGTATTAGTAATATGTATTGTTTTGTTTGTTGCAGTCACATACTAGCACCACCAGCACTTTACACGACGGTGGTATGCCCGAGGAGGTAGATCAGGAGGAATCTGCCGAGTTGACTGGAACAGGTAATTTGAACAAAACTTTTTTTAATATTTTCCGTCAGGTTTCATTTTTACTTTACTTTCAGTTTTTAAGTTGGTGCAACTTCGTTTCCGGATTGAAAGAGACTAGCCCACAACACAGGAAATCCTAGTGGGGTCTAGGGTTTATATTCAATTACGAAACCTATGTTTTTATAACGACGAAAAAACTATTCGTCATCCTCCAGCCGGCCGTCTCCTTCATCCCAATTGAAGTCGGCGCAGCATATTGTGTTCTTCTTCCACATTTCTCTATTCTTCATCATCTCAATAATCAGCTGTTTTCTGGCCATAGGTGATTGAACGAACATCACACTAAAAGGCGAAAGTTTGCACGCATGTATGCGCTTGCATGGGTGCATGTATATGTTTGTAACTGTTTTACTCCTGCTGAACGGATTAGAATGAAATTTGGCACACGGGTAGGCCACGTCCTAGAATAAGACAGGATGATATAATTATGAGAGAATGTTCCCTTGGGATTATTTTCTATTTTCACGAGGGCGGTGGCTAGCAGGATCTAGTAGTCGGCTAAATACGCACTTAACAATTATTTCACAATTTCGTACCTACATGAAAGGTGAGGTCTTAACTAGCGATGCAACGATATATCGAATTTTTAGTATTGCCGATATGATATTATCATAATTATAATAATAATAATAAATTTGTTTATTTCTTTCACAAGATACTTAAGTACAGCAAAATTTCTTTAAACAATATTTTTGGTAGGGAGACAGGAGCCAAGAAAACTTGTGTTATGGGTCTCCTGGCCACCTGTACCCAGAACAGATCAAAAGAAAATATCAGTGATTAGGGACTTAAAATTAAGGGAGCCTAATTCAAAAAAAGTTGACATGCATGTGTGAATGTGTGTGTGTGTGTGTGCGTGTGATGGTGTGTTTACGTGTGTGTAATATATAATATAGAAATTAATTAATAAGTACATTGATATTAATATGAAAAAAAATAAAAAATATTTGCAACTACGTATTGGTAATTACTGGTTTCATGACAGATTTTTGTTTTGAAATTGCAACTATCGATATTATCGATTATTGACATTTTTAAGCTTTCGTAAAAAATATCAATATTTTCATCTACATGCAACCCTAGTCTTAACCCAACACGTCATCAAGACTGGATTCTATGTGCTCAACATAAATATTTCATCCAAATCTGTTCAACCGTTTATAGGTCTATGATTGAAAAACACAAAAAAAAAAACACCGTAAATTTTATCATTTAGTTTCTTACCTACCTATGTTAGGTGTGTGTGATTTTCTCACACATCGCTAATCTAATACCCTATCTAGATAACTTGGTGTCTTTAATTCCTGTGATTGTCAATTCACCTAAATTTATTTCCTAGTGGCTTATCAGTGAATTGGCAGAAAATTGTAGGCAATCAATCTTCTGTAAATAGTCGTTTATCTTAACTGATAGCACGACGACACTCGTCCTCGTGATAATGATAGATAGGCACTAGCAAAAAACAATTCAATAGACGCATCGTTAATCAACGTCATTGGTATCTGATGGTGGGAAAATGCCGTATGGTACCTCTATCGCACTACTAGAGATGGGTTGTTGTAACAGGTTAAATATATCTGTTATCACTGTTAGTGTTACTTATAAATAACATATCCAAATATCTGTTATTAAATAACAGCCTGTTATTTTTGTATGCGTATTTAAAACTCAATTAATAATAATAAAGTTTATTTGTTTACATACAGTGTTATAAAGTTAAATTTGACACTGGATCCCGCACTAGGATACCCTGTGTCGCAGGATCCAGTCTCTTTCGACAGACAATATTTATTATTTTTAACAATATAATTTAGTAAAGACCAAAGGTAACTAAATGCATGTATATTATGATGAGTGTGAATAAGTGCGAAATAAATAGGTGTGTGTAATGTTAATGAATATATTACAATTTAATAGTTATTTGATAAGAGGTTTTCCGTTTCGGCATAGTTAAGTCCTAGCAGCCATACTTGAACCTGCTTCTTGCACTCAAACTTTGTTAATGGAAGGATGTTTAATTTTTTATTAACTCTTTCATACAGAAAAAGCTTTATTGCCAAATTTAAGCTTACAGAAAACTCTGTTCCACTTAGGCTTTCTGCGTGTGCGCTGGTCTGCCACCTCAGTGACAATTGCACTTTTGTGGAATTTAAGTAACACTGACAGAATGTACAATTGGCGTACAGTAAGCAATTTCATCTCTCGATACAGCATATCAGTAGGAAAACGGATTCCCAAACTGTAAATGACCTTAAGGAGCGCCCTTTATGCACGTTCCGCAGTAATTAGGAAGCTTTTACCGGCAAAACCCCAAGATAGAATGCAGTAACATAGAATAGACTGACATAGAGCTAGGTAAGTCATCCTGAGAGTATCATTGTCAGCTATTGATCGAAGTTTCTTAAATATATACAAAAGCTTCCTCACTCGCGAAGTAACAAATTGAATATGCGCTGTCCATGTCATATGTTGGTCAATGCTAATACCGAGATACTTAATACATTTTACTTGTTCAAAAACAGTGCAGCTGCAGCTACCCCCCATATCATTTTTGCATTGGTGGAATTTGAGTGACAGTTGTTTAGGGGCAGTTGTTTTTTTGTTTACAGAAAAGTTAACCACTAGTTTTATTTATATTAAGTAACTGGCAACCTTCTGAATACCAACCTCTGCTGCACTGTAGGCATCCTCCCAAGAATTGCCATGAATTGAATATTTTGTTTTTGATTTTCTCCCAAAATCCGATTTCCGACTTTAAATAAGTCCAAAATCAGATTTTTGAGACTTCAACCCCAACATAATGTAAAAGATTAGACAGAGAATCAAAATAAACTTATTTTTTACAACTTAGGTTAGCTAAGTACCTACCTAAACTATAAAACGAGTAACTTAAAACAACTAAACTTATATATAAACCAAATGAATACTAGGACGTCGTAAACAAATACTGAGAAACAGAGAAATCATTCCGAAAATTTTAAAATTACAATTCACCACTTTGCTGTCGTTTTAGAACAAGAAGAAAAATTCAAAATTTTAAAAATGTCAATAAACAAATCAGCCTAATAACTTTCAGTTGAATATGATCTTTAAGATTACAACAGTAAGGTCGTAAATACATAAAACATTTCACAACCAATCCCATCAAAAGTCAAACCATAGATAAAAAAGGCGTCCAGACACGATCAATGTAATTGTTTTTGGTTGCTTGGCAAACTTAAAAAAATGTAATTAAATAAATAAAACTATATCTGTCAACAAATACCAACAAATTTGGCAAATTACTCTCATTAGAATTGATTTACATACTGGTTGGTCAAAAAATCGTGAATTTCTTGAAAGTTTTTTGATTAATTCTGTTAAACCAAAAAAATAGATACGATTATACAATCACAATTCACTTATTTTGAGCTAATTAAATTTAATTTTTTATTGCTTTCGTGTTGCTTTTGCGTTGGCAGGCTTAACACAATTTTTAAATAATTATTACGGACCCATTTTTTAAATTGTATCACAAATTGCCACAAAGAAAAAAATATACATTATAAGTTTTTTTTTTTATAATGGTCACTGGTCAGTAACAGGCCATGTAACAGGTAATCCAACTAAATTTAGGAGTCACTATTTGTTCTTGTATGACCACCAACTATATTTTATGGTTAATAAATACTAGCTGCTTCTCGTTTTAGCGTAGTTTAACGCTTTAGTAAGAGGGAGAAGTAAACATACCTATTACGAAACAAATACTAGGTGTGTCTCTTTTTAGCAAAGGTCATTCTATAATGAGGAAAAGAGAGAATGAGTATTTAACGAAGTAACAGCCGTACGTAGTAACATGTAACAACTAACAGTCTGTATGTGAATAACAGTAACAGCCGCGGTAACAGTGTTTGTTTATCTGTTAATTTAATAACAGACCCTGTTATTAAATTAACAGATAAAATAAGTTGGTAGGAGCAATTGTTATTTGTAAATATCTGTTACTTCTACCTGTTACTATAAATATGCCTTACTCCTACGCACTACTGGATTTTCAACCGTCGGCGTCGGTGCGAGCGGAAAAAATAAAAATTAGCAAGAATGTTCCCTAAGACATTCGCAATTTCCACCATCTATTTATGTTTTGATAAGATTCTCTCATTGATTGTACTTGTTACGATGCAGATTTACTATGAATCGCGTTGACAGTACGGCCGACGTAACTTGGCGAGCCTGAACATAGGCTCTGCAAATTTTAGCGCATGTACACTCGTAGAAAAAAATGTTATTGTCATTTTTTTTGAAGACCACGTACAAATAAAATAAATATTAAAACACTTTTGTCTCAAAGTGTTGAAAGCTACAACAATAACTTATAAATTACACAAAAACTTAACAATATAACAACAAACGAAAACTTTTGTGACTGCCCGTGCTCAAGACAGAGACAGCGACACGAAAATAACACCAATGCTAACGTGTGGGTGAGACATATTACTGCGTACAGAACATTGCCGAATAAGTACGAAGCTTTACGACGTTACCGAAGAGAAATGTCTGTGCGGTGTTGTTTAATGGATTATTTTTCGAATCAATTTAAATTAAATTATAAAAATATATTTATGTAAAATTTTCTATGGAGGTTTTAAAATATTTTCAAACAGTCGTTATTCTAGTAGTCGTTTATAAATAACTGATATTTAACTAAATCATATCTTTCAACCAAGAAAACAAAATTTTATTTGATATTTTTTTTTCAAAAAAGACTAAATCTCGTTTACTAACGACAACATTTACTATGTTTGTAAATCTATTTCGTTCAATATCTCATATAAACAAAAAATATTAAATTCCAAATCGATAAAAAAATTGCAATATTTTATTGAATAAAGGGTCGATTGTGTTTACATAGAGCCAATCTCTAGCCTAGACCTCCGCCCTACGCACGTCGCCTCATGACACCATTTGGTTCCTAAAAAACGTTCGTGCGCAGCCTTCTGCGCAAAGTTTGGGCTCGCCAAGATACGTCTGCCGTACTGTACCTACGTTGTTGCAAGTATTGATCGAAGTATCTGCCTGCTTCGCTTTTTCCCAATCAGCCGGATGCAGTTCAATATATATTATGTACTTATCATTTTAACGTGCCAAAATATCAGTCGTGCGAGCGAGAAAGAGGGATGTAGCAGTACACCCTATACAGCTCCATCCCTTTAATAGTTCAGTTTCCGTCGTAAAATGGATCGCGTTAAGAGCTCGTGGTAGGGCCTCTGTATTTTACATGGAGTGATTGTCAATCTTACTTAACTCAACTACCCAGCAATTGGGTAGCAATATATCCGTTAATTTCTACGGTCTACTTATTCTGTAGTGAGCGTCTACAATAATGTTGGTACCTAGCTAGTTCTGCAAAGGTGGACAGACTCGCTGACAGAATATGAGACCAATGATCTTAACGATGTCATCATATCATTTTCCTGCCCTTTCCCGTGTTATTTGGGGTCGGCGCAACACGTTTTTGCTTCCATTCTGCCCTGTCACTCGTCATGCTATCACTAACTTCCTTTTCTTTCATATCACTCTTCACACAATCCATTCATCTTTTCTTTGGTCTCCCTCTCCATCCACATGTAAACTCATAACTCTTTTAGTAACATGCGTTTCATCCCTCCTCTTCACATGACCATACAAACGATTCCCTTTCAACTTTTCAGTCACTGGCGCCACTTTCAAACTTCCCCTAATATACTCATTTCTCACTGATCTTAACGATGTCCTTTAAGTATTTTATAAGGTGCATAACCAGGTTGTACCTACAATAGGACAGAAGAATTCTGCTTCCTACCCTTAACATCAATGACTATCGCACTCAGTAAAATAATGTTGAAGTTCTTTATCAAATGCAACTGGCAATTTATCTAAAAGGTCATTGTAATATTGTACCTACCTACTCGTGTCGGAAACTTTCATTGACGCAATTATTGTACAGCTATATGAAAAAAACGTTAACTAATCAACACAAAGGGCATTCAGTCACTCGAAACTGTAGTCATTAAATCGTACGATGACGTCATAATAACGCTACGTTTTATGGCCATGTTCTTCATGTAATCAATGACTTGCCTGTCTAAGTAGACATGACTGTATATGATACTTTTTGAAGCACCGTTATAGTTATAACTAAATAACATGATACTCTTGGGATTTCCACATATTTCGAGCCCTTTTATTAACCGACTTCCAAAAAAAGGACGAGGTTATCCTCAGAACTCCCTCGTTTATGGACCGATTTGCAAAAAAAAAACCTCTTAAAGGAAGATACTTGGACGATCGAGCTTGGGATCAAGTTACTCTTCCCATCCGTATGGGAGGCCTTGGCGTCCGCAAAATTATCAGTATTAGTTTACCGGCCATTCATATCTTCGGTTCACAGCACTGATACATTAATCAGGAACATTCTAACTTCCACACTGATTCCTTTTGAAGTGCCGTGCTTCACCGAAGCTATGGATGCCTGGAGAATCGCTTGCCCGAATACAAATCCGCCTGACAACCTTACCTCCCAGAGACGGTGGGATGAGCCGCTCTGCAAAGTAGTCCAGAAAAACCTAATCCTAACATCTGCTACTACTGCGGAGCGTGCGCGCCTCCTAGCTGTGGGAAATTGGGAATCAGGTCTTTGGCTTCACGCACTGCCGTCGTCGAATATTGGCACCTTATTCGACGATACTACTTTCCGCCTAGCTGTTGCCCTACGCCTAGGCGCTCCTTGCTGTTCTCCTCATCGCTGCCACTGTGGCGAAGTTGTCAACAGCCTTGGCCACCACGGCCTGTCATGCAGTCGAAGCGCGGGACGGATAGCACGGCACGCGAATATTAACGACATCATCCGACGAGCCCTTGTCACCGTCGGCGTTCCGGCTGTTTTGGAACCTAATGGCCTGGCACGCGACGATGGTAAGAGACCGGACGGTATGTCTTTATTTCCGTGGAAGATGGGTAGGCCTTTAGTGTGGGACGCTACCTGTGTCGACACTCTTGCGCCATCCCATCTTCCTAGCTCTTCGTGCTGTGCTGGTGCTGCTGCTGCGGCTGCGGAGAACCTCAAGCGGCGGAAATATAACAACCTCGTCGGAAGTTATATTTTTGAGCCGTTTGGGGTTGAAACTCTTGGGTCGTGGGGTCCGAATGCTCATAAGCTTTTCAAAGAACTATCCAGACGCTTAGTTGACACTTCGCGTGACCCAAGGGCTGGCTTTTACCTCGGTCAGAGATTAAGCATTGCCATACAACGTGGCAATGCCGCCAGCCTTTTGGGCACACTTCCAGTCGACAGCGATGCGGAGGAATTTTATGACGCCATATTTTAGCTAGTAGTTTGTCTTTAGTGTATATATAGTTTTAATTAATTACAAGCTTATTTAAGTTCAAGGCAGTAACAAAGATACTTCCAGATTGCTCTCATTTTTTTTTTTCAAAATCTAGTTCTTTTCTGATGATGGGATCAATGAGGAATTGAGGGAAGGTTATTTGACAACAAAATTAGACCGTGAAAGCCGTCCATTATGATATAACAATACATATACATATATAATCCGCCTGATAATGTTCCCACTGCTGGGACTCAGGCCTCCTATCTAGGAGAGGGAATGGCCCATAATCCACCACGCGGGCCCAGTGCGGGTTAGTTGATGTCACATATCTTCGAATTTTTGGTTCTACGACATCCCGTTTTCTTCATTATGTTGACCCTCACCGTTTTGAGAGCAGTGATGACGAAATAAAGACACCAAGTAATGCGCCTGGCTGTGTTTAAACCCGCGACCTACTACTCGTAAGCCGGAGCTAATACCACTGGGCCACCACTGCTCTATGATGTAACAATAATGACATAATTAAGCTAAGTTAGTAACTTGTCCCTGCAGGTCGCGTGCCAGGCGCTGTGTACCTCCAGTACTTCCGCGCCGGCGCGGGATGGGGCCTGCTCCTTGGGACTACCATCAGCGTAATCCTGGCACAAGTCGTCACCTCCATCAGCGACCTCTGGCTTACGCATTGGTAAATATAATATACTTACATATTGATTAGAATATCCCATTTTATAACGTGTGGACAGTAGGGTAATATAAGCCCTTTGTCACATACGATTTATATAATAGTATTTAGTCATTTATGGTGACTAAATACTATTATGAATTATGACGTTTAAATGCCGTTATTTGAAAATTCACAAATTGGACATACTTCGTAAATTGGGAAATTTGATGAATTAGAACTTGGCTTTGGCTTTGACTTGGATTTCGTTTTGCCTTAACCAACGTCTATTCTATTTTTTTTTTTCTATTTTCAAAAGCTTAGTAGATAAAGCTTTACAAAACATTGGATGGTCATTTATCGTTATGGTAACCGTTGTTCTTGACATTTTAAGGATGAATGACGTTGAAACAAAATACATACTAGAAAAAGATCAATTGAACGCGGCTGCTCTCTTCAATAGCCTAAGCAACTCCTCCGGTGACAGTAATGATACCAGTGGAAACTTTACGACTGAGTTGCCGACGACACTGTTTCCTTCATCGACGGAGCTGCCCAACATGACGGTCATTGACACGATGGTCAAAACTGTGCTAGCCATGCAGAATATTACATCGACATATGAACCCCTGAACCACGAGTATTATATTTATATTTGGGCGATCGCAATTTTGGGATGTATCCTTCTTACAACTGGAAGGTAAGACAAAAATAATACCTGCTATTATTATATTATTAAATGTAGCCTATACTGTCCCGGTGCTAGGCAAAGGCCTCCCTCCATTCCTTTCTTGTTCCCGAATTTGAGCCAATTCCTAAAGAATACATCTAAGTCGCCCGCCATCTCCTTGGCCTGCCGCGACCCCGTCATGCGATATAGCTACTAAATTGAGTAAAACACGAAACGAACGCGAAAGGTTAAGACATATGACTGGCCTGTTGGTCTAGTGGTTAGTGGCCCTGACTGCTATGCCGGAGGTCGTGGATTCAATTCCCACCCAGGACAAATGTTTGAGTGATGAGCACGATCATTTGTTCTGTGTCTGGGTGTAATTTATATTATATATGTATGTATTTAGAAACATATAAGTATGTTTATCAGTTGTCTAGTACCCATAACACAAGCTCTGCTTAGCTTGGGACTAGACGGCGTTGTGTGATAGTTGTGGAATATTATAATTATAATTATTATTTTATTATTATTGTCACATTTTATTCCCCAGTTCCTATAGAGCTCACAAAACAACGGATTTTTTTTCAAATACAGATAAACAATTTAATCAATGAAATCGAAAAAGTACAATTAATTCTATTCTAATTTCAGATCGATGTTGTTCCTGTGGGTGTGCATGCGCAGTTCCATAAAGCTGCACAACCAGATGTTCAGCAACATCTTAGCGGCCACCATGCGTTTCTTTGACACCAATCCTTCGGGACGGATCCTCAATCGATTCTCCAAAGATATGGGCGTCGTTGACGAGATCTTACCCAGAATGTATTTGGACAGTATACAAGTATGTAACACCATGTATTGATCGATAACACCAACGATTATATCGATCCACTGTCGTGGTGCAAGGTAGCCGAATTACAATTACGTTCATCGATTATTTTTTTGTGGTGATCAACGTCGCGTTTTAGACGTCGGCAGACATAATCTAGTGTAACAGTTTTGCTTGATACGATTTTGGTTCAGTCATTAACGGATATTTCTTCCTTCCACAGATTTTCATGGTGATGTTAGGTATCCTGGTGATGGTAGCGATCGTTAACCCTTACATGTTGCTGACAACAGCGGTATGCGGCATCCTCATGTATATTTGGACAATTATATTTCTCAGCACGGCACAGGCTATTAAAAGGTGATTTTTTTATATGTTTAGAGTAGATGTGTGTGTGTGTGAGCCAACTGTCTATGCTATACGTATTCGATACAGCTGTTTTGAATGAAAGCTCCTGGATAGTTCTACATCACTATGATGGTTCCGTACAATCAATCGCATCAGCAAGTAGTAAAAAAAATTATAGCATTCTTATGACGAAATAAACGACACTATCAATATATGTATTACGAAAATTAATTATTAATTGATTTTCGTACAATGATGTTTTTTTTTTGACAGGATTTTTGCCCTAAATATTTATATTGATTCCTCATAGACTTTTCCTCATTAACCTCTTTCTTCAGGGTGGAGGGTACGACTCGTAGCCCTGTATTCTCGCACGTGTCGGCGACCATGGCGGGTCTCAACACGGTGCGCGCATGCGGAGCTCAGGAAATGCTACGTAATCAGTTCGACGACAAGCAAGATGTACACACTGCTGCCTGGTAAGTACCTACCTAACTGCTGCGGAAATAAAAAGTCATTTGACTAACCGTATAGATCGAGGGATCATCGAAACATGAGTTTACGTCAGCTGCCAATCCCCGGAGTAAAATCCCAGAAGACATAATACTGAGAAAATAAACAAAGCAAACTAACCTAGGTGTGGTTATATCAGTCAATTGCCCTATTTTTTGTTTGCTGCAGAGAAAGGAAAGGTCCAAGAATTTAACCCTGAGGCATGCCTATCTTAACTAAACCCTCCGAGGACGTTACCCTATTAACGGTTACCTACTTTTTGTTGCCTGAAAGATAAATAGGAAAAATCGCGTTTACGATAAATAGCGATAATGTAGAGCTCACAGTTATAATGTAAACGCAATCACATGCATTTGAGAGATCACAGAATGTAACAATTGCCTTTTGGAACTTCTAGGATTCCAAAAAACTATGACTAATGAGTTTCACTCGATCATCCGTTGTTGAGCTACCTTTCGTGAAACCCATACTGGCGACTGCCATATGGTTTAAAATGTGACAACATCTGGTTGAGCATGATTTATCATAGATATAAAACATAGAACAGAGTTTTGTTCTGTAGCTGCAAAGCACATATAATTAGTATAATTATAGGTCTATAATTAGAGGAAGAAGGAACGTACGTTGTCTAAAAATTTATTAAATATTAAGTTTTTGCTTTCATATACTTTATTCTCTATGTAATTGCATCTACATTGGCTACGTCATGATTCACGCTTTTCCATTTGCAAACACGAAACGCTCGCTGGCAACGCAACAGTCTCTTTGATTCTCAATCGCAAGTATTTTCTTCTAGTTAAATTATTATAAAGTTAGGTGTATGTTATGTTGACACGAATTGCATTTCCTTGTTTCAGGTTCTTAACAATCGTCACAAATACTGCATTTTCAATTTGGTTGAGTCTTATTTGTGCAGTTTATGTTGTCATCGTAGCCTACACATTCTTGTTCCTGGATGACGGTTAGTACCTTCTACGAGAAAAATAATATGGTCATCATCGTCATTTCAGCCATAAGGTTGAACATAGGAAAACGATCAGTGCGAAAAAAAAAACGTAGTGTTTATTTCTCCTCACAAACATAGACTTAGCAAATACCATCTTATTACAATATATAATTTTGTTCAAAATTATCATAATACGCGCGGTACCAAAGTCACCCAAACAACGGACAAAAGTTTGGTGTTGAGTGAACAAAGCATGTGTGACCAGGCATCTTCTGGGCACGCTCGTTCTATCATAGGGCCCAAACATAAAACGACGTTGCATCGTAGAAATCTACGAGCTCGCATGACGCATCACAACTTGCGCATTGATTCGCATCCCAAGAACTTGCTAATTGATTCGCATCGCACATTGTTTCGTCACATGAACTGACGCTTTACGAAAACGCAATTTTGTTTCGGAGCTCTTCGACAACATCCATCGCTTTACGATCTGGTAACAAGTTCGGTCTTATTGGCAACCGGGGCGGCTTCAGTAAGCGGGCGCGGGACTCTATGAGCGGCGTCTCGTGGCGTGCTTCAAACATTTTCATACTTTTGATCTTACGCTCGCCGTCTCACGCTTAGCTACCGCTTACAGCGGCAAAGTCGTGAACGGGTGAACGTGAATTATATAAAGTACACATGAACTTGCTCATCACTAAATAACCTTTGCATGTCCATTTTCATGCCAGTAAAAGTAATTACATAAGCATACCTCCCTTGTGCCCAGTAGGCCTTATAAAAGCCATAAATAAACTCAAACCTAGCAGCTCCATTGGCGCTGACAATATTCCCCCCTTTATTATTAAAGATTTAAGAAATATTTTCAGTGATCCTCTTTGCCACATTTTTAATTTAGCTTTGCAGGCTGGTACATATCCCTCTCAGTGAAAGGTTTCCAGAGTCACACCAATTCCTAAAACCCAAAACAAAAGTTCCGTTGAAGATTACCGCCCTATCGCAATTTTATCTTCCCCGGCGAAGGTCTTTGAGAACATCCTCCACAATGCCATCTACCAACAAATTAACACATACTTATGTAATGAGCAGCACGGTTTCAGGGGCAAGAGATCTGTTAACACCAATCTCCTGACTTTGGTTGATTACACATCCTCTAGCTTAGACCGCGGACGTCAGGTAGACGTACTTTACTTTGACTTCCGGAAAGCGTTTGATAGGATTAATAATGACACGCTGCTGGTGAAACTAAACAAAATTGGTTTCTCACCCTCTCTCCTCCGTTTTTTCGCAGACTATCTACGTGATCGTCAGCAGTTTGTTAGGCTCGGAATGTACGAATCCGGTGCCTATCACACGCGTTCCGGAGTGAGTCAAGGCTCAATTCTGGGGCCTTTATTATTCCTAATTATGATAAATGATCTTCCCCAAGTTCTGCGTCACGCAAAATGTCTATTGTATGCCGACGAATTGAAACTTTACCTTACCTTTACCTTTTTGCTTTACCAGTTGAATTCGAATACCATCTCGATAATAATGCCATCATAAAAACTACTGCTATGAAAGACCTGGGAGTCACATTCGACCGAAAGCTCACATTTCACGACCACATGGTTACGGTAGCAAAGCAATCATACCAAAGGTTGGGTTTCGTTTTTCGCAATTGCCGTGATTTTCGCACCGCGCACGTCATTAAGATTTTATTCAATGCGCTCGTGCGCAGTAAGAATCCAGCTTTTGCGTGTGGAACCCGCACCAAAGTTCTTACGCACTTTTACTGGAAAAAGTGCAAAAAGCGTTCCTTAGGTTCCTGTACAAGCGGAAGCACGGCTATTACCCATACCTCTATCCGACAAAATTTCTATTGGGTTGCCTCGGATATAACTCACTAGAGGTAAGACGAGCGCGAGATCAGCTCACCATAGCCTGCAAGACGCTCCGTGGCACTATTGACGCGCCGGATCTGCTTACTGTGCTAGCGCGTTTCTTTGTCCCGGACAATTACTGTCGCGGCAAAAAGCACAGAATGTTTGCTGTGCCTCAATGTCGCACTGTTGCCCGTGCGCAGTCTCCAATACCTCGCACTTTGGCTGCACTAAATGATCTCTTGGATTCTTATCTCCTCTCCAACAAACGATCTGTTTGCGGATGATTGGAAGATGATTTTATTGGTATGTCAGAAGTAATGTGAGAGTAATTGATGAAAGTACATGTCGTTTATAACTTAAAACTTTTTGATTAGTTATTGTAATTAATTGATTAAATAAATAAATAAATAAATAAATTTCGATAGGAACGACACAATCCGGAAACGTGGGTCTGGCGATTAGTCAAGGTCTGATTCTGGTGAATATGGTGCAGTACGGCGTGAAGCAGGCAACAGAGGTGATCTCTCAGATGACGAGCGTGGAGCGCGTGGTGCAGTTCACGTCACTGCCTCGCGAGGACACGGAAGGGCCTAAGCCACCCGCTGGGTGGCCTCAACGAGCTAGACTTGTGTTCAAAGATCTCTCGCTCAGATACGACAAAGATGCTGACCCGGTGCTCAAGAAATTGAATATTGTTATCGAAAGTGGATGGAAGGTAAGTCTTCATGACGCTACTTTTGTTTCAGAAAGATAACTCTAAACAAAGTTTCAATCTATCAGCGTTATCGATTGTTGAACAGTCAAATACTTATATGGGATTGAAATCCCAAACATTTTGGCATTTCGACAATCACTATAGACCACAGAATGTCCCTTTGTCAGAGTTTTGTTACGTGATGTGAGCTTCTATATATAAGCATTAAATATTTAACAGGTTGGAGTAGTTGGTCGTACGGGAGCCGGCAAATCTTCTCTTATATCCGCACTATTCCGTTTGGCTCCCATTGAAGGCAACGTTTTTATTGATGACGTCAACACGGGTGATATCGCTCTTAAGGTACGACATTAATAATTATTTAAGAACCTGTAATAAAATTGTTCTTTGAATGTAAGGAGGAAGGCTTTATCAGAAATTAATGTTTTAATTTCCTGTCTTTTACAGGAGCTGAGGTCAAAGATCTCTATAATACCACAAGAACCAGTTCTCTTTTCAGCCAGTTTACGCTACAATATGGATCCATTTGATAAATATACAGACGCTGATATATGGACGGCAATAGAACAGGTATTTCTACTGGTTTCACGCTCTGTTAACTTGATAAAAAAAGTTTTTACTAAACCAATTTCTGTGTAACGTATCTATGAAATTCTAAGCGAAAAGACGTCTTTCTATTCGAATACTTTTGAAATAACCTTTACCTCACTGTATTTAAAACTTATTCTTCTTTAAATCCAGGTGGAACTGAAGCGCAGCGTGACGTCATTGACTTCGGCCGTTCAATCGGGAGGATCGAACTTCAGTGCTGGACAGAGACAACTGCTCTGCTTGGCACGAGCTGCACTCGGGCGCAATAAGCTACTCGTGCTTGACGAGGCCACGGCTAATGTGGATCCGAAGTAAGACTCTTCACCAACGTAACTTATAGTCAGAAAATACAGGGACACTAAGCACTTAGTGCATTCGCAATTTCGCCTAGCGTGCATTAATGCGGCCAGTTCCGAACGTTTTGCTTCTCTACTCGCCTCGACTCGTTAGTTCGTAGGCCCTAAGTAAAACCATTTGTCAGTGAGTATATAGCCATAAAGGAATAATAAAAATATAATGCCTGTTTCCCGCATAAAAATTGGCCAGAATTGCGAGCAACCACATTTCGTCATGAAGATGGCAAGCTAATAGCCACCAAGACACACAAATCCAGATTCCAAACCGCTACTGGTAAATTCTAATACTAGTAAATATCCCAATAACATTGCCGATATTGGCAATTGATCTCAGGATCAAGCGCTTAGTAGTGTGTTTTTTATTATTAGTTTTGATAGGTTCGACATTTGACCACTATCTCATCAGATGGCCACAACATCGCTTCAGGTTACCTACTAGTAGGCAAGCGCCTAGTAGTAACCTATTCACTCTTCTTGACTTAAATATCCCAGCATTGTAGCTATCAGGAAACACAAATTCCGGCAGTGTTATCAGGATTCTTCTCACTTTCAATTTTTTTTTTAACTTTATAATCTCACGTGTTTTTACAGTACGGACGCACTAATCCAGAAGTCAATCCGGACACATTTCGCGGAGTGCACCGTGATTACGGTAGCGCATCGATTGCACACTGTTGCTGACTCGGACAGAGTTGTAGTAAGTATCATCTAATCAGAGGCGGCTTTCCTTCGGAGCGCCCGTGTGCAACCCCGCTCTCTAGTAGGCACGCGGACAAAATGGAATACTTACAGTAGTTACAGTTTATTTACCTGACTGCCCCAGAAATAGGGTTATTTTTTCAAGTGTCTGTATGTACGTACATTTCTTTAGCACGTCCTAGAGCCTAAATGGCTTGTTGCGTTTTACCTTGAGAGTTGTCGTCGTTGTCTTTAGATTCGTCTTAGGAGTTAGAGTGACACTGGGTACATCAACGCTGCGAAAGCGTCACCCGGATGGTTCGGGGATGCCGCAGTGTTTCCCGGGAAGCGCCGAGCCTCCTTCCTGGTCTGCCATCATGGGTTCTGGAGGCAACAATCCTTGCACGCATGTACGATTTGCGCATGGAGATGCAAAGCCGGGGCGAAACTCCACTGCCGCGTCAAGATGTGGCATGACGGACAAAGTTCCGGCGGGATCAAAACGCAAATGTCCCAACCCAATGCTGGGCACGCCATAATTATGGCGGTAAGTGCCCCCTTTGAGGAGTGTCTGGAAAGACGTCACGGCGTCCATACCTTCTGCATGACGCAGGTCCTCACAGGACATGCTAAGTTCGGGAAGTTCCTACACCGGATTCGTGTGGAAGAAACGCCCGGTTGTCACCATTGTGTGGACCGCCTGGAGGACTCAGTGGAGCATACGGTGAAGGTGAGCCCCGCTTGGGCAGAGCACTGCCATGTCCGATGATGTCAGGTAATAGTATTTTTTTAGAAAGAAAGGGGTTACACAAAATGACACAAATATCAAACTGCAACTTTGTAGCTATTTCACTGTCGCGGGCGGCGCTCGACGCCCCCTAAGGCCCCGCGCCCGTGTGCACTGCACACCCTGCACTATTATAGGTAAAGCCAGCCCTGCATATAATTTATAAAAAAACTCAGTGTTTGTTATCGAACTCCTCCGAAAAGGCTTGACCAATTTTTTTTTTGTGTATGTTCCTATATTTGGTAGGTCTGAGAATAAGTCATAGGCTATTTATATATTCCTATCCCTATTAACTGGGCGTGCGTCATCCACGTGGACACTATTAATGTAATCGATTAACCAGCATTTTCAGTATTAATTATCTGTGGATTGGCGCGCAATTCGAAATTCAAATAAATTTTATTCGAAAGACGTGTTAATTTAATTTCAATTTCAGTCATTTGTTTTTAGATAGTTTTTTCATAACACTGCTTGCATAAACACAGTCCATTATTGGTTCAATCGTTTTAAATCTGGAAATTTTGAGTTGAAGAACGAGCCTCGCGGTCGGCCGGTAACTATTGTCGACAACGACGAATTGAAGGCGATAGTGGAAGCGGATCCATCTCAATCTACGGCTGAGCTTGCTGCGGGCCTTGGAGTTAGTGTCAAAACAATATTGAAGCACTTGCGTCAAATCGGAAAGATAAAAAAGCTAGATAAGTGGGTGCCACACGAACTAAGCGACCGACAGCGAGATTTACGTGTCGAAGCATGCATAGCACTACTGAATCGGCATAGAAACGAGGCAATTCTTAATCGAATTGTTACCTGCGATGAAAAGTGGATCCTGTACGACAACCGTAAGCGTTTGTCTCAGTGGGTGGACCCGGGTACAGCACCTAATCAGTGCGCTAAAAAAAGATTACTCATAGGAAGATGATGGTGACTGTCTGGTGGACCAGTGCCGGACTTGTACATCACAGCTTCTTACCGAATGGCACAACAGTGACGGCAGATGTCTATTGCCAAGAATTGCAAACAATGATGGAGAAGCGCGCAATTCAACAACCAAGACTAGTCAATCGCTCTTCCCCATTGCTTCTCCACAACGCGCGAGCTCACACTTCACGACAGACCATCGCAAAGCTACAAGAGTTACAGCTGGAAGCTCTCCGTCACCCACCGTACTCACCGGACCTTGCCCCAACAGATTTCTACTTTTTTCAAAATTTAGACAATTTTTTAAGTGGGAAAAAATTCAACACCCGTGATGCAGTACAAAACACTTTCGCTGACTTCATCGCTTCCCGTCCGGCAGACTTCTACAGTAAAGGGATAAACAAACTGCCATCAAAATGGCAAAATTGTATAGATAATTTGGGCCAGTACTTTGATTAGCTGAAATAAAAAAATTACCAAAATTTTTATATTTTAAAATTAACATACAAATCTCCAATTTCATAGGTAAAGACCTAATACACACTTCTGATGTGATGAATGTAACCTATCGTATACCACCAGTGACGGATTTACAAATTTTCAAGGAATATGCTATATATTTTTTGCCGCCCTTGCCTCTACAATTGTCATCTCCTGCATTATTTTTACAAAAAATTCGTTGAATTTACACGTAAAATAATTTTTGGGTATATTTTTGAGCTAATCAAAGCTGTGTCATGTACGAGCGGGGTAATTTGTGCTACTTACACAATAATGTACATTTGGTAAACTTGAATAAATAATCGTTATTGCACTGACAAACAATCCATACTATACTAATATTATAAATGCGAAAGTGTGTGTGTCTGTTTGTTTGTCCGTCTTTCACGGCAAAACGGAGTGATGAATTGACGTGATTTTTTAAGTGGAGACAGTTGAAGGGATGGAGAGTGACATAGGCTACTTTTTGCTTCTTTCTAACCCCCCACTCCCCTAAAGTGGGGGGTGGAAGTTTGTATGGAGAAAGCTACTTTTACGCGGGCGAAGCCGCTGGCAGAATTTAGTTACAAATAATCAACTCAGTCAAGTTATAAAAGTTTGTTACTTCGTTACAATACCTTTTTGCGTGATTTTTTGTTGGCAAAATCATCGATGATATCGTCGTAAGTAATTTTGTTTATTAATTCCGAATCTATGCACAAAAGAGCTAAAGCGTTTAATTTTTCTTGGCTCAAGGTCGATTTCAGATAATTTTTCACTCTTTATAAACAAGAGAAGGTTCTCTCACCCGAACAATTCGTCGCTGGTGTACATAAGGCCATACGAAGGGAAATGTCCAAGTTCGGATAAATGTTCTGCAGACTCTATTTTCACAGAAACGAAGATAGACTCTCTAATGATGAAGAAGCAGGTTTTACCAAAATGCTTTGCGAAGATATGTGGCTTCGAAAATGTATGCATTCTTGAACTAACTCAGTCTCTAAGTCATATATATCATATAGATATACTTCTTCCAAGGACAGAGCCTTTTTTTGTAAAGATTGATGTTGACAATACGCTCATTATGGTCAGAAATGAAAATTGCCAAAAATCTGCCGCCCTAGGCTCGAGCCTACTCAGCCTGCTGGTAAATCCGCAACTGTATACCACGCCGTATTACAAGTTGGCGCTCTGTATTGAAAAACGTCGCCGTAACGTAATGCAGCTTCCTCACGTTCAGCCGCAAGGGCCTTTTTTATACCAATCCCCACGTTCCTATCCAGGTTCTGCCAGTGATGACATCAATGTCATCTGCTCCCCTCGCTGCTGGACGACCAACATTATTTCGATTAAACAAGTACAACGATACTATTAGCTACTTGAATTACAATAAACCTATCCTCCCCAGGTGATGGAGGCAGGCGAGATAGTGGAGTGTGGGCATCCGCACGAGTTGCTGCAGAAGCCCGAAGGCCACTTCACACGGATGGTGCAGCAGCTAGGTCCAGCCGCCGAGCAGAGTCTACGCGACCTCGCCGCCGCTGCGCACGCCGAACACATTAAATACGTAGACGCGGATGAGAACAACCAGCAATAGTAATTACTGTACTTAAACTGTGACACGGATCAGGCGTCCTCTTATTACAAAGCGATCATGCGATCGTCCCATTCATTTGTTTGGCAATCCGGATCGCATCTGTAATCGTATTTCCTCTTTTTTTTTCAAATCTATGCACACAATACCGTGCCGACGTCTTTATGTCGATACTGTTACTGGCCCACGCTGAAAACCAGCGCCGTACACTCATCGCATTTTGCGTGTGGTCACGGCATTATGCTGAGCGTTCGGCCGTTTTGCGCGGAATGTGGCGCATATTTTTAACATAATATACTTATAAATTTGATAGTTCTTTTGCGCCTTGTTCCGCCAAATAAAAGGTTTATCTTTCTTTTCTTTTATCATCACGACGACAGTGTGCTTTCCGGATTTCCTTTACAAATTTTATATATTTTTTTTTTTATGACGACGCCTCTATGTAATTGGGGAGTGGTGGCGCAACTGATAAATTTTACAATTCAACAACATTATTTGTCGTTCTTCACGTTGATGATGAATTTTATCAACATTCTTTTTGTTGAGATTTATTTTAATTGTGGCCCTCCTGTAAAGGCAGGCAATTACCTGATGTTTACTCTCAAGTTTGCTGCGCACTTGTAATGGTGTCAGATATACTTGATTGTGTGTGGCTATTAGTATACAAGACAAGTCTACTGTCTGTATAAGCGGTCAAGTATGTATAATGTTATGGAAGCCGGACACCATTTCGCCTCATTTAGTAAGATCCTTGTCGCACTACTTCTACTTAATTTTCAATGTTTACCAGTTTTATCGAATTATTAATTTTAATATAGCAAATTCAATTGTTTACCCAAAGCCTTTTGTGATGTTGTGAAAAGGTAGTCTAATGAGCATAATTGTGGTTCACTTAGCACATTTGTGTTGTCTCTTTTTGTTGTCTTGGTGTGAAAACCATATTCTAAGGTTAATTGTTGTTAAATTGAAGCCTAACAGCTTTGTGTGATTATGTGTGCCTTCAGGGCTAAGTTAATGAATAGAAGATATCTTTGAAATTAAGAACTTTGATGTTATTTTTATAATATTAATTTATCACAAATAGGTATATGTATAACCTGGATTGTTATTGTTACCTAATAACTATTAGAATAAGTTATATTAGTACTTATGATGACCTCAGTGATGGAGCTGTGACTGCCAATATACATACACACAATATATACTTAAGTGATTATACTTTGAAACAATTTTTGAAATAATAACCCAGTACTTAAAACTATCCAAATTATGTTATATTTTAGTTCTACAGATACTTGAAGGTGTTATGTGATAGTCACAAAATATTTAAGATGATTCTAAATAATCTTTAGATTTTCCAATTTAAGTAACATTCCAACCATCTAAACGTTTTTGTAGTTATTTTACAGCAATATCTGAATAAAATTAGGCCACCAAATATAATCCATTATGATTGTAGTATTTAAAAACAACTGTACTTATAGCTTTTTGTTGGATATTGTGTACTTAGTAAGAGTGACTAAATGCCTTAATTTAGAAAAACTTAATGTAACATTGCCTTATAGATTGAGATTACTGTTATATTATACAAAACAATCAATGTCAACGAAAATATAAATATATTATCATGTTTTCTGAAAGAAAATTTATTACCTACCTTTTCCCCAATCAGTAAATTAGATATAATAATATGGTTTTCATTATTATGAGAGAAACAAAATTGATAATGCAGTATGATGACTGATTTTATTTCATATGAGTTGAACTTTTCCATTTTTAACAAGATCGGCAATAGGTTTGTACTGCAGAATATGTTGTGATCCCTCTGCAAAAAATAAAACAAAAATACACAATGGTAACATGAAAACTTATGATGAATGAAATTTTTCTATAATTTAACCCAGAAAAACTAAGTGTAGACACCAAATGCATGAATTTATTACTCTTGGAGTGTAGATGCTTTATAGTTCTTGTCATAATACATAACTGGTCATAATTACACTGAATGGATAATTCACAAAACAACATAAATTATACAAACCTTCTAAGTCTATTTCTTCATCCTCACCAGCAAGGTCTTCTAAAACAACACCGTTTACCGTCTCATTAGCTTTTAAGAATACATGGCTTTGCATGTTGGGATGTGCAGCCATTTTATTATTTTCAAATGTTTGCATATTCCCTGGCATTTTATCTAGAACAACAGTCTTCATATGATTCTCCATATTCAGTAGATAATCTTGAGCATACTTATACTCTGTTGGGGTTAGAAAATTTGTCCCTGAATCAACCCGTAGTCTTTCTTCATTTAATATTGGTATACAATACTTCTCTATTTTATTTAACCTAGTTTTAAGATAATTGCATATAATAAACTTAATTCTACTCAATTCCATTTTGTGTATTGTAGCACGTAGGTCGGTTTTGGGAAGTTTGTTTATATTGCGCTCCATATGTTGTATTTGTCCCAGCATGCACTCCACCATATCATTGCGATGTGGCAGTATTTCTGGAGCCAACCTTTCGTTCTGCCAGGCACTTTGAAGAGTTTTTAGTACTACTTCAGCTGTAATTTCTTCTTCTTCATCCTCGCTTATTTGAATGTTGTCATCAGTTAGATCCATCACTGAATTTACTATGATAGTTGCTATACGGAATTCAAAACTAACTACTCAGGATAATTCACCAAAAAGTGAATAAATAATAAACAGATATAAAACTTAAAAGTAATTATACACGGCAAAAGGCCCCTAATTTATGAAATGAAACTCACTTTTGCAGACTTTTGCTCACTTTACTTACGTTTACAGTTGGGATGGCAATGTGAGTCTAACACCGAATAATCGATTAAATGAAGAATCAATTTTATTGCTCAAGAAAATCGATTGTAAACAGTGAATTCTGGATTCTGTGAATAGATATCAGAGATTTGAAATCAAGGGTCGATTTTTTTCTGTGAGATGCAAACATATTATTACTTAAAAACGTTCAAAGCACTTGTTTCCCTCACGATAATTTTTGTTGTACAATGCGTTCCAAATAAGAATATAATAATAAGAATAGGATCTCATTCTATCAAATCGAAGAATTATTATGGTAAGCAAAGAAGAAATTTTTAAAATTTGATTTATTTACGAACTGTGAACGAAAATAGTTTAAATAGAATCCAGTTTTTCAATTTTGCTCATCTCGGAGTTCTTCAATTTTGCCCAATTTCTTGCGATTTGACAATATAACGTGACGTACAACATGGCAATCGATCCTATTCTTATTTGGAACGCATAGTACATACATCTGATTATTACTCATCAGTCTTGAAGCACATAGAATTGTAGGATGATCTGTTCTGCACCAAGACTCAGTATCTGTACGTTAATTCACGGATCGATGTTTAAGAAATCAATATTACTAAATCAATTCAGTAAAAAGTGTATTCTAAAACCGTTTTATTTTAAGGAAGTGTGGCCATCCCTAGTTTACAGTGACAGTGACAATGACAATATTGACAATGACATAAATCAGCAAAAATGACAGTTGACTTATTTTTTTAAATTTATTTTTATCCTTGACCATGGATACAAAGTCCTTCAGTCGACAGTTTAATTAAAAATAGTTGTGATACCATTATGCCATTCATGCTATTTATTTCCTACATAATTAAAGCTCAAAGTCAAAGTCGTAGCTATTTCTTTGAAATAAATGCAGGACAGATGGAAACGGTGGATTGTTTTTTTTTTTTATAGGTATTAAATTTTATTATTATTTAATATATATCATAAGCATGACCTTTTTTTTTGTTCTAATTATTCTGGGCAGGAAGCACTTGTAAGATTTTGTACTTTGTAGAGAACAATGGGCAGAATTACCATACAGGTTCTAATATGCTCTGGCAGGACGAGGTTAAATGATTATTTTGATCTCATTTTAACCTCTCAGGCCTCAGTGTACCAAAAACGATACACCTTGTACCAGCTAAGTTAACCTTAATAAGTGAAATCTATGGAAAATAAGGTTTAAGTTAGTTGGTACCAGGCCTGGCGCTTGCCTAGCGCACTCCGCGCTGTAGATATGAAAATATGCCTACGGCTCGCTGCCCCGCTGCTGGCGTGGTTAATTCAGTACACTACACAGTAGACAGTAGGCACACGCGTGTTCGCCGCTTGACGAGCTCTAACAATTTTATGTTTAACTCTTTATTTTATAATCTATCAAGATTTTATTTCAAATATTTAAAGATACAAATCATTTAGATACCTATCTACCATATAATTTAGAAAATCTGAATATATTTTATTTTATAAAACGTAGTAGGTACCTATTTAGAAACGTAGGTTTTTTCAACAACATACAATTCCTAACCCTATAGCAAGAGCGGCCTGTTCAAAGGTGTATAACGGGCGTAATAAAAGAGATTCTCGGTGCGTGGACTTAGGTGCATTTTGATTCGTTACGAGCGCGACAGGGACTAGTAGGCAAATATATTGAAGGTCACGTCCATACCGTGCAATGTATTATGAACATTAATAGAGTTTTTAGTTGGTTTATATTCGCATGTTTTTTTTCATAGAGCGAAATTTCTGTACTTGTACTAATATTACTTATTCTGCTGGTACCGAGGTTTACCGTTTTCGGTACACTGGGGCCTGAGAAGTTAAACATAAACAGAAGACGCTATCACATAGGGCTGGTCCTTTAAGATTCATATTTCTTTCAGAAACATCGTATTGTAAAATAGAAAACGAAACAAATTATTGTACTTTTTTTTTACTGTATCTGTGTATCTATGCATTCGTAGACAATTACATCCCAAAAATAAGTTTATTAATAATCAAGTATATTAATACATGGCTGATGGAACGGTGATCCCCAAACTATACGTTAGTCTGTATTTTGGGGGTCAGAGTCATTCTTTATATACAAAAATACTTTTTACAAAAAAAAAAACGATTTCACTAAAAAAAACACTAAAAGGATCAAAATAACTTTAATTTCGGAAGTCGGTGTTTCTCGGTATTGATTGTTTCTTATAATATAATAATAATATAATATTCCACAACTATCACACAAAGCCCAAACTAAGCAGAGCTTGTGCTATCGACAACTGATAAACACACTTATATATTTCTAAATACATGCATATTATAGATAAATTACACCGAGATACAGAACAAATGATCGTGCTCATCACACAAACATTTGTCCTGAGTGGAAATTGAACCCACAACCTCCGGCGCGGCGTATCAATCAGGGCCACTGACCACTTAGACCAACAAGCTTATTTAACACCGACATCCGAACTTAAAGTTATTTTGATCCTATTAGTGTTTTTTTAGTGAAGTCAGTATATTTTTTTTGTAAAAAGGTTTTTATTTCACACTTTTTAGTTGCGATATACATATAACCAGAGTACCTATTTCTCATGACAATTCCAATCAACCCAAACACTGCTAGGTTACATTGTTTTATTATTAAGTTCCTGTGTCTACCTTCCACCTTACGGCTCCATCATCAGATCAGTTCGATAGTACCTTATAGCCAAAGTGCATCTCAAGACAATTCTAATAAGTCCAAACACGGCTAGGTTACATTGATTAATTACGGAGTTCCAGTGCCTATCTTCCGGCTCCATCATCATCATCAGATCTCGTCGAAAATACCATTTTCAACATAACTATTCAGAACCATTTATTTATTGTATTGTCATAGTTGCATAACTATCTTCATTGTGATATCTATGTGAGTATGAAGATCCGTTGGGCATTTCTGGTCATCTTCATCAGTTCCACTTCATCAAATGTTACTTTTTGACTGTAAATGCTTAAGTTGTCGATGAAAATACCAAAATCACTATATGGTTGCCTATAATATTTGAGGAGTTCCCCCGATTCCTCATGGATCCCATTATCAGAAATGGATTTTGAAAAAAATGGAACCTATCTGGAAGCATGTCTTTTAAGAGGAAAAAAAATTTGCTCATCGGTCCATAAACTACGGAGTTCTGAGGTAACAAATATCAAAAAAAAAATCGAATTGATAACCTTCTCCTTTTTTTGAAGTCGGTTAAAAAATTCGTACGTCATGGTCATTAATAACAAAATCAAACTAAAAGTGAAGTTAAATAATTAAGTTAAAAAAGAATAACTCAGCATAAGGGATTGCAATTAGGATTCCTTAAATTCGAGAATAATTGAAAAATCCGGTTTTTCCTGACAATGTGAAATCCGGTTTTTCCTGACAATGTGAAATCCGGTTTTTTGGAATCAAACAAGTAGGGTTTTTTTAGATTTTAGTCAAAACTGAGTTAAACGAATAATATCCACAAATTTCCATTAAAAGTAGTCCAAAAGATATTTGAATTGGTAGGATTAGGTGTAGTGTAGAGTATTTGCGCGAATTTGGCTCGCCACAGAGGTGCCACTATTCTAACGGGCGATATACCTTTTCAATTTTTGATAAAATCATTACTGGCAAATCCATTGAAAAAGAGAATTAAAGAGAGACGGCTCTATACTGTTGTCGATGCCTTACAATATTTACATAACCCTAATGATTTTTTTTTATTAGTTTAAAGTTGTTTTCTTAATTATCTAAAGTTTCTGTTAAAAATTATTACATGAATTTATAACGGGAAAAATGACTGATGCCTAAAAGTTTTGTGGATTATTTTAGTTGATTTTATTCTGTCGTGGTGTGAATTGACCGATTAAATACATATTTTAAATTATTTATGCTATTTATTTCAGTTGTATCAAATCAACTTAAAACACTCAAAAGTTCGAAAAATCCGGATTTTAATCGGAAGAGAGTACAGAAATTCGGATTTCTAAAATGTCCGGTTTTGCAATCCCTACTCAGCATATTAAAATGGATAAAAAATAAAAACGAACATAGGAAAAATAAAAGTAGTAGGTACTTAATAAATATGTACTCATACTGCAATATTAAAGATAAATGTGGGTGTGTGTCTGAGCGTTATGATGAGGGTGTGTGTTTGTTTTAAGTACCATGCTAGGACAGGCACATCCGAGGACCTTTTCAATGGGAGGACTTTTTCGTACGTCCTCGGATGGCCTGGACCAAAAAATCGTATTCTACGTTCGTTTCTGAGCTTTTCTATATACTTAACTAGCTGCTGACCCGGCGAACTTCGTGCCGCCTAAAGGTCAATGAATGTAGGAAGTATATCTTTCGATATAGTCGACTGATTGCGATGAGTAGTGGACAAGTTTCACCAAGGCTGCACATGCGTGTGCATGTCGCAATGATCCGACTGCATTGATGGTGCAGCGTGAGGGCCACGTTCTGTACGCTGAGTGCGAGTTTACTTTACGTTAGCGACATCGAAACGTTTACCACGTTTGGCTCTCTAATTGGTTAAGAACCTGGAGCGGACCAATCGGAGTGCCAAACGGGATGTGCTGAGAAGCCGTTCATGCCTCTGATTCCATTGAGGTCGTGGCGTGAGAATGGGATCACAGCTCCCTACATCAAAAGTGGCAGTCAGTCAGACATAGACCGATTATTATTTTATTCGGTAGGTCTAAGTTCGTTTTTATCCTGCAAGTGTAAAGTAGGTACCTACTTACTATTGTTATGAAATTAAACTTATTTTGCAATTTTAAATGTTTTCTTTTTATTTTAGAAGTTCGATCAGAAAAAAGGTTTAATTTAGGTACCTATATACTAGCTGACCCGGCGATCTTCGTACCGACTAATAGTCAATGAATGTAGTATATCTTTCGATATGTCAACCGATTGCGATAAAACAAAGCTTAAGTAATATATCAAGTTACACACAATTTTAATAATATATATAAAAATTATCTACATCAATTTCGTACATTTTACGTGATGCGCGCACAACTAAAAACTTTTACAGATTTATTATATGTATAGAAAATAAACTCAAAGTAACATTTTTCTAATTTAATTTATCTCTAACATCGAATGTTTATGATGCGGATGCGAGACGCACGAGACCAGTCGATGTGGAGGCTATTTTTCAGGAGGGCCTGGCATCTGATATGCTTGGTTTTTGTGTGAACTTATCAGTATTTCGGTGTCCATCATAGAATTTTGAATCGGTAGCAACATCCTGGTGTGGGTGTTAGACCATATTAGGGCGGGCCTACACGTCTATAGACTCTTGGGGGAGGCATATGTCCACCAGTAAAACTCTTTCGGTCGTCACGATGATGATGTTTAAAATCAGATTTTCCAGTTTATTGTTTAGTGTTTCTTGTAAAGTTATGACACACAACTGTTTTCTTCTAACTCTTTTCATTCTTTTGTGTTTCTCGCTTTTCATGTCAGGTTGTCCCAGCTTTGTCTTTTACCATCACACTCCAGCGTAATCGGCGACTATGTCGTCCTGCTGTCCCGTATCCATTGCCATTTCAGCTGTTTCTTCTAATATATTTTTTACTTTATCTACTAAATTCGCCATCAATCTAATTTCTAAATTAGGTATATTTTAGAAAACAACTTAATGTTGAGAAAGAAATTGCTCACGTATTTCCCGGGTACACATCTTGAATCCCCTTTTATTTTTGAATTCATCTATAAGTGTAATGTCATGCTCCAATTCTGCGTTGCTGGGTAACGTCTTCGCCAACAGGACCTCTCGTTCTTCAGTCAAGTTACTTAAATCGTCACTTATTAGTATATAATTGTCGTTTATCTTCTTAACAATATTACGGTTACTGTCCTTATCTACACAATGGCAGGTGACATTCCTAAGAGACCTCGCATCTTTGGTCTTGTCCACGGCAAGCATAGGCGTTGATACCGAGCCTGGTCCAGACATCATGATGGGGATACGTTCTACCGCTTTTAACTCCACTAATGTACAATCATTACCGTCAGCACAGGAACATTTGCTGTTAAGTTGATCTTCGGATAGGGCGAGCGTTAGACACATGGTTGGTCCATTTCGTTCTTCAGGCACAGGATTTGAAAATAACATTACTATCGTGTACTTTCCGTAAATATCGTTAATGTTGGCTGCTCGAACGGCACTCAGTAACGCTAATAGGATTGTTATTTTCCACATTTTTAACACTAAATTAAAATAATTACTCTCTTGATGGATACAAGCGTTATAGTCGCGTATTAATTCTGCACTAGTATTTATCAGAATGTTGAGCTGTTGTTATGGCCTCTGAATGATGCCCCTTGACTTTTCCTATATCTGTTTACATATTTATAACAATAAACAGTTGAGTCACGGGTAAATTTTTGTTTTGTTGATTTTGTCTGTCGACCATAAACAGTTTAAACCTGTGACGTCATATGAATTAAACATGGTTTTTTTTTATATCAGTATCCAAAATAAACTTTTTACAAAAAAAAAAACTGACTTCAGTAGTGAAGTCGGTTATCTCTTTTTGTAAAAAAAAAATATTTCACTCTTTTTAGTTGCGATACACTTATAAAAACAATGCCTATTTCTCATGACATTCAGTGACGGATTAACCCTTAATCAAATTAAGCGATTGCCTAGGGCACCACGTCTGGGGAGGCACCAGAAGAAGCACAAAAAATCCGTCCTTAGGGCATCATGTCTCACTCTCACGTCACCAAAAACCACACCAAAAACAGTTTTTAGGACTAATTTGAAAATTCTCACGTTTTAAGTTGACATAGAGTCCGACCTAGAGTCATAACCCCGGTCTCGCTTGCCCACTCGCTGCCCGCTAGTGCATTTGGCAATTCGATTGCACCGGAATTGCGATCAGCCAATCAGAAACCTTGTGCCCCCGCAAACCTGTGTCAATCATGTTTTGTTTTTTGAGTAATTGTGCCGGCCGGCTTCTTTGCATACGTAATAATAGGGGTTAAAGTACGAAATTGCCGTTTTATTGTAATAGGTACTTCGAATTGACATAGAACCTTCATGGTTTGAGAGTTCTTCTTTTAAAAAATGTGCAGTTAGATTTTCAAATTTCAGTTGTTTTTTTATTCAACTTAGACAAGAATGATTAAATTCGAGTGATTTTTGAATACAAGTTCTACACTAGATTTAATAATGATTTCAATTAAAATAAATACTATCTCTGTCGCTAGTTTTGCTCATATTTTACAATTATTTTAACATTCTTAATCTTATTTGCCACTATTTTATTTCCGCTGTTTTTTAAAGCACGTTCTAAAACAGTCAATGTTGAAACTAGAAATAATTATTTAAATGTTAAATGCCAGTTTTATCTGCTGCTATAAGTACTCAGGTACTCTTATTTTTGTTCAAATACAATAATAAATTTAAAATTCAATAATTTATTTATAAAAAAAAAAAATATATATTTTTCAAATATTTTCTATTTATTACGCATTTCCGAACGTGATTTTCTTTGTGGTGGAATTTCAAAATCGGAATGAACTTCGAAATGGCATGTTTCTCACTCGCTTTTTATAAGAATGAAATGAATGACAAACACATATTATATAATATGTGTTTTCGCTGCTGAAGTGAAAAATTATGTGTGTAACACGAGAGCAAAACTTTTTGCATCTCGTGCCTTTGAATCCCTCCCCTCGCTCAGGATTCTACTTTAGAATCACTCGCTAACGCTCGTGATTCAATAAAAGAATCCTTCGCTTGCTCGGGACTCAAAATTAGCACTCGCAGCAAAAAACAACTTTGCTCTCTTGTTGCACAAATAACTATTGTAGTTTGGTAGATTTTTTTTCAAAACTACCAAAAGGGTAAATACATGTCTCAACCTATTGGTGTGAACAAATTTGGTGACAAAGAAAATTACCAGGTTTTTAGGTTTACCTGATTTATACACCGGGCATAACTTCAGAAGAACTTCAGCTACATTGCTGGCTGATGCTGGAGCCGACCTTTTGACTCTAAAACGTCATGGCGGAAGGAGGTTTAACACAGTAGCTGAATCTTATAATGAAGAGTCGATACATAACAAGAGAAATATAAGTACCACAATAACACAAGCAATCACAAACCGTGAAAATGCCAACAAAATCTTCTGTGTATCTTTCATAACTGCACCTTCAATAATTCAGTACTTTTTCAATAATTAAATAATAATATTAATATATTTATTCAGAGGTAATTTGGTAAAATAGTTACATAAAATCTTAGGAATAATTACAAAGGCATGGCTATGTTAAATGCTTGTACTAGGATAAACCTGTATCACAGGCGGTAGAAGCTCTTATACTATGGTTTTGTAGGACAATAAAATTCATAACAATATTTAACATTCAGCCTCTAAATAGGGAAAAATATAATTAAAAAATATGCTATATACCTAGTTTACTTAAACACTAAAAGTCACAATTATGGTATTTCGTATTTTAAAACTGTTTCTTGCATTTTATTCTATAGTTACACATGCACACATGTTTTTGCGTCAGCAGAATTGGTAATTGGGTTAAAGTCGAGGTGAAATATTTTAATGTTAATAATACTTTCGTATTATTTTTCTTCGTAAGTGTATTGAAAAGCGTCGTTTGATACACGTGCAAAGGGAGTGGTCCAGATACGGCCAGAGGTTTTCTATGCCGTGGACAAGATTATTATTTATACTAAAAATCTTAATAATTACTATAAATAATTATTGAAGTTTTTTTTTCAATTATTACTTGACCATGGATACGAAGTCCTTTAGGCGGAATAATAAAAAAAAAGATTGCATAGAATATTCATTTCAATAATTGACCAGAACATCATTTTTTTTAACATCATTTATTATATCAATAATATGCATTTGGTCCATTGATAAAAATGCAAATGTTGGGTTTTTTTGGTGGGATTTCTTGAGTGAAGTTCAGTGGCTGTATGGTCTTAGGACCTTAGCCTACCCAAATGGGGCGAAAAGTGGCGGCAAAAAGTGTCACATTTTGCCGCGTAGCATTTGAATTGCGACTATTTGTTTCAGTTAGTGACTATTTGCTATTATTATTATTCGCTTTCATAATGAACTTTGCACTCGCTTTTCCCAACGACCCCAGCCTGCCTATGGATTCTGAATCTGCTATGTACGACAATGACCCCGGCCGCTCTATCTCGGACTCGGTTTCTACTTCTTTGAATCCAGCGTCCGACAGATGGAAACCGACTCGTATGTACCATATTTCGACCCGCAGAAGCCAACGCTGTGTTAATTGTGCTTTAAATATTACTCAAATGAGACAACATTCTTTAAAAGTTGCTGAAATCTGTGATACAAGAATGGGTTTATCTAATATAATTTGTACCAATACTTAGTAACAAAAATTAAAACATGTAAATAAAATACTAAAAATGTTGATGTTGAGTGATACTTGTTGATAAATAACTATGCTAATACTTAGAAGTCACTTACTTAATGTTTTTAGACGCTTTTCTAATTTCAAACGACGAAGAAAATGATTAACCATCATCATCTTCCTGCCTTTGTCCCGTGTTATTTGGGGTCGGCGCAACATGTTTTTTTCTTCCATTCTGCCCTGTCACTCGTCATGCTATCACTAACTTCCTTTTCTTTCATATCACTCTTCACACAATCCATCCATCTTTTCTTTGGTCTCCCTCTCCCTCTCCATCCATCCACATGTAAACTCATAACTCTTTTAGTAACATGCGCTTCATCCCTCCTCTTCACATGACCATATCAAGACAAACGATTCCCTTTCAATTTTTCAATTCTCACTTTATCCATTCTCGTCACACCACACATCCATCTTAACATTCTCATCTCCGCTACGTATCTTTTTTCATCCGTCTTTTTCACAGCCCAACATTCTGATTCATACAGTATGACAGGTCTTATCACGGACTTGTAGATTTTACCCTTTAACTTGAGGGGCATCCGTGGGTCATAAGTTGTTCCCGTGACCTGTCGCCATTTCATCCATCCTGCGTTGATCCGATGTGTTACGTCCCGGTCTACCTCACGATACCCTTGGACGAGTGACCCGAGGTACCGAAAGTCGGAGCAGATCGGTATGGGCGTTCCAGCGAAAGCTAAAGGCACTGGATTGGAGAGACCGCCTAAATCGCAGAACAAGTATTCCGTTTTGGTTCTACTCAATTTCAGGCCAACACTCTCCAGTCTGTGCCACCACACCTCCAATCTGTTCTGGACCAGGGAGCCTCCTCCTGAATGTCCGACATCAGAGCGTCCATTATCATCAGGAAGAGGTAAGGGCTGAGGCCGACCCATGATGTAAGCCGACAGCCACATTGAAGCTGCCAGTGGTGCCCACTGTAGACCGGACTTGGGTACTGCATCGACTGTACATTACTCGGATCAACTGCACATACTTCCCAGGCACACCTTTCTCCTTAAGGGCCCACCACAGAACCTCACGAGGTACCCGGTCATATGCTTTTTTGAGGTCAACGAATACCACCTCCACCTTCCACCTTTTATGCGCACCTCTGTATGTCTCGCACAGCTGGCGTATAGCAAAAATGGCATCCGCTGTACCCCGACCAGGTATAAAACCGAATTGGTTCTGTGAAATTTCACTCTCTTCTCTTAGCCTCCTTTCAGTAACTTTCTCCCAGGCTTTCATAGTATGTGACATTAGCTTTATTCTTCTATAATTATTGCATTCAAGCACATCACCCTTGTTTTTAAAGATGGGTGCCACGGAACTGTTGCACCACTCATCAGGTATGGCTTCTTCTCGCAACAACTTATTGAAGAACAAAGCTAACCACATCCATCCATCCACTCGCAGCACCTTACACACTTCAACTGGTATTCCGTCTGGATCAATTGCCTTACCATTCTTCATTCCATTTACAGCTATTCTGACTTCATCCATACTAATCATTCTCACTAAACCCACATTCACTGGTTTACTCTCTAAAATCCCATTCCAGTTGTTTTCCTCATTCATCAGTCTTTCAAAATAGTCCTTCCAAAGAAGAAGAAAATGATTACCCAAATGAATAAATAAATGTTTGTTTATTTTGCTGTGCTACAGCCGCCATTTTGACTCTAGCAATATAAAAATTAAAACTGATTTAACTCATTTCCCCCAACTTTTACATAAACCTGTAATAGCTGTAACAGGTTTATTATTACACAAACTATGAATGAGGGTGTTCAAGAAAATTCTCACCACCAGTTAGCGCCACTTAGCCGTCAGGTCTTTTCCTTTCAAAACGTATACGTGACGTTGACGTTGATGTCTAACTAATGTCATTTATATAAGCGTTTTGACAGGTGTCCGGACCTGACGCCTCAGTGCTGCCACCTGGTCAACGTCATTTTAGAACACCCTCATTGAAGTTGTCTTAATATATGTCCACTGGTGGCCAAATTTTGTATGAATGGTGGTCCATACCCTTTGTCACTGCAACCCTTGGCTCCATAACACACTCGCCTACGGCTCGTGCGAATTCCGCCTCGGTCGCAATGACAAACTTTGAATCAAAATGTACTTGTAATTAAGATGACTTCAATCTCGCTTGCGTGTCGTGATTTTAATTAGGTATTGGATTAACTAACTGGAACACTCGATGAAATGGAACCGCAAAAGGTTCCTGTGTCCAGCTACCGACAGACTGAAAATACCCAAATATTGCCGTTCTCTTCATTTCTAAATAAAATTTAGGTGGGTACCTAGAAAGCAAGTA
The DNA here is from genome assembly GCA_961205895.1 of Mythimna pallens. Lineage (NCBI taxonomy): Eukaryota > Metazoa > Arthropoda > Insecta > Lepidoptera > Noctuidae > Mythimna > Mythimna pallens. The sequence continues at coordinate 13,049,665 of OY540826.1, read as the reverse complement.
AGTAGGGGCAGGTTTATAGAGGGTGCGATGTAAGTGCGACGACAGCCAGCGGCTTTAATCCTGTTAACGTTACAGTAGGTACTTCTTAGTGGCCTCATAACGATATTAGCCGAGTAGGACATAAGAAATACAGGGTTGAAGTGATAGTAAATATTTCTCCCTTATATTTTTTATTTTAAAGGATTGACTCTAGAATTTATAAAGGGTATCCGGATCCTTGTAAATTACCTACTTATTCCTTCAAATATCGCTGTCTAGGCGGAATATTTTTTTAAATAATGGAAATGTCTTCTTCTATACATAGGCCCCTGGGCTATTTTTTAATTAGTACAAAAAAAATGGGGCACTATCCGTACCCGTTACTGATCATATTTTTGTTGTAAAAAAACGAAATCCCTAAATTGTCCACAAAAATTTGTCATAAGTGGTAAATTCATAATAGAATCAATCATTCATAACAATTGCTACTAAAAAATACTACGCGCAATGTTTTTTCAATCATAATCAGTAGCCAGTACAATATTTCCATAACAATGCTTATCTAGTGGGCGGTAAGTCCCCTCTTTGAGGCGTGGTTGAAAAGACCTCACGGCGTGACGCATGACGCAGGTTCTCACCGAACACGGTAAGTTCGGGAAGTTCCTGCACCGGATTCGTGCGGAAGCGACGCCTGGGTGTCACCACTGTGTGGACCGCCCGGAGGACACAGTGGAGCATACGGTGGAGGTGTGCCCCGCTTGGGCAGAGCAACGCCGGCGGCGATCTCTCGCGTCGGCCCTTGGTACAGGCCATGGTCCGGAGCGAGGAGGAGTGGCAGGCGGTCGCTTCCTTCTGCGAAGCAGTAATGCTAGCAAAGGAGGCGGCCGATCGCGTGAGGCAACGGTCCTCACGCCCAAACCGCCGCCGGGATTCCGATCCCGATTTCCGGCCACCGTAGGCGTGGGCTTGCGGACGGCGAGCAATGAGAACCGAGCCCAAGTCGTCGACGGCGCGTATTGTTCCACGCGCGCCTCAGGGAGATGTCAGCAAATCGTAGGGGCCCAGCAGAGTCGAAGCTTACTGGGGCCATGGGTAGTGTGAAAACGAAACCCGGGGCCTGGGACGAAGGCAACGAAGGCACAGGAGTGGATTTTTTGTCAGTAAAAGTCTGACACTATCTCCCGCCCCGCCCAAGGGCGGGAGATGTCACAAGATGATTTTCCCACCGAAAAAAAAAACCCTACATAGCACCAGCCCTTTAGCAATTTAGTTTAGGTCGTCCAAAAGAAGCTATGGATTCTAAAGTGGCGTCCTACGTGAGCTATTCAACGCGAATGAGGTTGCGAAGCGATCCGATGCGGTTCACGCCGTTGCTTAGTTCTTGGTGCGCTTGAAGTCGTCGCTTCAGCCGCCATTTATATAAAACCAACTGATTGCGTCTACTTCGCTTCACGTGTAGTCGCTTAGTTTTTAAGTTCCTGGCTGGAGGCTTTGACTCTTGAATTAAGGCCTCCACAGGCAAGTCCGGTTAAGCAGCCGACAACCTCCTAGGTTGACCTGCGAGAGGCCACACCAAAAAAAAAACCACTTCGCTTCACTCGTTGTCGCCCCGCACACACGTGGTTACGTAGGCCATCGAAATAGAGTATCAATTGTTTCTTTCATTCGCGCCGCATTGCTTCGCGTTGGCATTGAATCGCCTACTAACGTAGGCCACCGCGTAAAAAAACCAAGGTGAAATTTTATTGAGATACGATACTTACTACAAAAGAAGCAGAAGACTTAGAGGCTTAATTCGACACCTTAGCAGGCATTTTACAGGATGCATTTTGGAGTGTGCGCAGGAATTACAGGACTTGATTTCACCATCACCTTTCTACCATCAGACAAGCCGACGTACGGTGAGTATGCCTGAGACTGAGGCCTGGACTAAGCGTCTAAGTCGCCTCGTCGTTTATACCGCGTACACGAAGTATTGGAACAATTTACCTGCTGCGACTTCCCGTCACATTATAATTTAGGTGTCTTCAAGGCTAGAGTGAATAGGCTACTAATAAACTAGTGCGTTTCACCATCAACGATTGCATTACTGTTTACCATCAGATGAGATTGCAGTTAAGCGCTGGTTTCTTGTTCCTGGCCTTGTCCCATATTATTTGGGGTCGGCGCAACACGTTTTTTTCTTCCATTTTGCCCAGTCACCCCTCACACAATCCAGCCATCTTTTCTTTGGCCTCTATCTCCCTCTCCATCCATCTACATGTATAGTTAGAACTCTTTTAGTAACATGCGTTTCATTCTTCCTCTTTACATGAACATACCAAAACAAACTATTTTCAACTTTTCAGGCGCCACTTTCAAACTTCCGCTAATATACTCATTTCTCACTTTATCCATTCTCTTAAGACCACACATACATCTCAACATTCTCATCTTCGCTTTATATTGAGTGACATTTTGGGATATTAACAAATGCTATTAACTTTGCTGTTTATGAATATCATTTATTGAGCCTTTACTTAAATAATAGATAAACCTTTTCTAATACTTACCTAAGCCCTTTAAGTATTTAAAGGGCTGAAGGGCAGGCCCAGAAGTTTTTAGTTGTGCCCGCATCACGTAAAATGTACGGAATTATGTAGATAACTTTTATACATTAAAATTGTGAGTAACTTCATATACTACTTAAAGGCATTCTACACGATCCAGACCGACCGCCGACAGAGGTGACCTTGGTTGCGTCAACCAACTTTTGTATTCGTTCTACACGGTTGGTGGTTGACACAACTTGTCAATTCCGTCCGGTGTTCACAGCGTAAAGACGTGTTAATATGGCTCCTTGCCTTTCATAGCAACAGAAGGTCAGTTTGGCAATAACTTTTTATGCTTGAGTGAAGAAGAAAAACAAAGAAAAAAAGAAAGTGGATGAAACAGTGGCTCAAAGAGCGAATCACGCTCCCATGGTTGATTTTTTAAATTCTTATCTTTATATAAATCAGATCCAATGGCCCAAAGACATGATAAATCAGTGTATAAAGATATAAATTCGGTCAGTACCTCTCGTTCGCGGGGTTCGTTTTAAGGTCGTCCAAAGCCGATTGACCCCACCCATATCTGGTCGGCCAACCAACGTCGACACGGTAGATTTTAACACCAACTGGACTAAGGTCACCTCTGTCGGCGGTCGGTCTGGTCGTCTGGATCGTGTAGAACGCCTTTTAGTCGGTATGAAGTTCGCCGAGCATATACCTAAATAAAAACTTTTTTCCGGTCAAACTTGTAAAATAAAAAGAAAACATTAAAAATTGCAAAATAAGTTTAATTTCAAAACAATAGTAAGTAGGTACCTACTTTACACTTGCATGATAAGTACGAACTTAGACCTACCGTGTAAAATAATAATCGGTCTATGTTAGGACTGCCACTTTGATGAGGGGGCTGTAATCCCATTCTCGCACCACGACCTCAATGGAATCAGAGGCGTGAGCGGCTTCTAAGCACATCCCGTTTGGCACTCCGATTGGTCCGCTCCGCTCCAGGTTCTTAACCGATCTCGCTAACATTAAGTCTACTCGCACTCAGCGTACAGAACGTGGCCCCCACGCAGCACCATCAAGGCAGTCGGATCATTGCGACATGCACTCACATGTGCAGCCTTGGTAAAACTTGACCACTATTCTACTGTGCATAGACGATAGTGGTGAGGTTGAGCGTTGCTACAGCCACTCAATACATCAATTATTATCTACACACAATCACATATCAATTTGAAGTCGGTACCAACCACTTCACGCAACTGTGAGGGTAAAAGCGCGAAAGTCACTTCCTATTATTTATACATCAACGGCTAATATTCGTACAAACACTGGCGAGTTCACGTAATTTTTAAATAACGCAGTTGTTTCACAAAATTGCCTATGTTAAACATTCAGATACAGATGTAGTGTCCGATTCTAACTTAAATTCTTAACATCCATACTATCAGTCATAAAATAGATAGCACAAGTCCATCCCTGTATAAAAATTGTCTCCAAGTACTGTATAGGTAATGTGTTCACCTTCTTAGATACGTATATCTCATTATGAATATTGATTTTCTCCGCCACGTCATTGTTAATCCTAAAGGTCTCGATATAAAAGACGTTGCAAAACCTAAGACCGACGAGTAGCCTCCCCAGCCACGGCAGCCCCGCTGCACTACGGGATTGGTTAAGTACATTAAAGACTGGAGTAGTTCGTTAAACGATTTTCTTCAGTATTTTTGTAATAACCATCTCGGAGCAATCCTCTCCTAATATTAAGTAAGCTTATAGTAATAACACATAATTACAAAAGAAATTTTGTGAGTGATCCTATTAACGGGTGGTTAATTCTAAGGTGAAGACAACGTCAAAGAAGATGTCGCTGACTTTGGATCCCGGGCCCGGCATAGCTGCCCTGCAAGCATGGGGCGGCCAGGTAGCGGCATATGGCGCCTCTAACCAGACCGTCGTGGACAAGGTGCCGCCTGATATGCTTCATATGGTCGATCCTCACTGGTGAGTCAATTTACTGTTCGTTATGAATACCTTCTCTTCGAAGTCTTTATTCTTTATTAACATTCTAAAACATACATAATTCAGGTACCAGTTTCCTCCGATGAACCCGCTTTGGCACGGACTCTTGGGATTCACAATCGGCTGTCTTGGATTCATCTCTATCACTGGCAACGGAATGGTCATCTACATATTTATGTCAACAAAGGTACATAACTATTTCATCCAACCTCCCCCATCTATGTTGATTGTTTTGAATATTTCTTCTTCCAAAATTTAAATTATCACATTTAAATCAATTGTTTACTTTTTTCAGAGTCTTAAAACTCCATCAAACTTGCTCGTGGTAAATCTCGCTTTCTCCGACTTCCTCATGATGTGCGCTATGTCTCCGGCTATGGTGGTTAATTGTTATAATGAAACATGGGTATGGGGTAAGTTGTTATCATCGTACAAGTGCAAATGATATTTCTATATTACTTACTAACTAGTCTTCTTGATTTATTATCAGGTCCTCTAGCATGTGAACTGTACGCTTGTGCTGGCTCTCTATTTGGATGTGCATCGATTTGGACCATGACAATGATAGCTTTCGACCGCTACAACGTAATTGTGAAAGGTATCGCCGCTAAGCCCATGACCAACAATGGGGCTCTTCTGCGCATACTCGGTATCTGGGCGTTCTCACTTGCATGGACTCTTGCGCCATTCTTCGGCTGGAATCGGTATGAAATCTTCAAAATTATTTTTACGTAGATAGTCTTACAAAAAACAATAATTTTGAAACCTACTTATTTTCCGCATAATTTTACAGGTATGTGCCGGAAGGAAATATGACAGCATGTGGCACGGACTACTTGGCCAAAGATTGGTTCAGCCGAAGCTACATCCTTATCTACTCCGTCTTCGTATACTTCATGCCTCTCCTGCTTATCATATATTCCTACTTCTTTATTGTCCAGGTAAGTGTAGAAAATAGATTTGAGAATACTAAAAGATCCAAAACACAATGTTCCGAATGTCCGATAGATATCTAAGTATATCAATTTTTTCCTTTGCATCCAGGCTGTAGCAGCTCACGAGAAGGGAATGCGAGAACAAGCTAAGAAAATGAACGTAGCTTCCCTCAGGTCTTCAGAAGCAGCTAACACCAGCGCTGAGTGCAAATTGGCAAAGGTAAAATACATTCTCATTAAATACTTTACCCCTTAGGATGGACACCAATCTTTACTAAGCGTAATCTATCGTTACAGGTAGCTCTAATGACCATCTCACTGTGGTTCATGGCGTGGACACCGTACCTCGTGATCAATTACACTGGCGTTTTCGAAAGCGCGCCCATCAGCCCTCTTGCTACTATCTGGGGCTCACTCTTTGCAAAGGCTAACGCCGTCTACAATCCTATTGTATATGGCATCAGGTGTGTTTTTATATGATGAGTATCATAATATACACAATTAGCCGCTGACGGCGCCTCTAAACTTCTAACGCAAAATTTGTTCTAGCCACCCGAAGTATCGTGCTGCTCTGTACCAGAAATTCCCTTCGCTGTCGTGCCAGGCGTCGCCCGACGAGAGCGGCTCCGTGGCGTCCGGTGCCACCGCCGTCTCAGAGGAGAAGCCCGCCGCTTAAGCGTCACGCTCCCGCTTCCGCCTCATGACAGACACCTCCACGACTCGGCCTCGCTACTCTATGGACACATGATTTTGCCAAAGCGATGTTATTTATTATTTTTATACGCAAACATTTACATTTGTACAAAGCTATTTAAACTTGAACACAGAGCGTGTGCTGGTTGCAAAATATTCAGGTTGTCCACCTTACAAATCGGCACTTGCGTATTTTGAGTTCACGTTTTGGGTATCGAGTTGAACGTTGCACACTTTTCTTATACCTTACATTTGCTTTAAATATCGGTCGACGACATATAAAAAAATACAAAAAAAATTAAGAATCAGCAGTATGTCGCCAGGCCACCCCTTAATCCATGAGACTGCTCCTCTTAGATATAGGCAATGCTATAGATATCTTTACGGTGAAACAGGCTCTGTATCTTGGACTAATAAAGTTAAGCAAGCAAAGTGGTTAAGTGATCACAATAAAAATTTGTTTTATTTTTCTATCTTACCGTGTGCCACACTTTAATCCCCATACCCACCTTAACGAAAACACAACAAATAGTAGATTAGATATGTGACTAGGGGACAGCAGTGTCTTAAAGTCACGGGCTGCATGATACCGAACGAAACGAAGGTTGCTTAGTTTTAATCCCGAACGCAGTAAGGGAATTATATAATAAACTCCCGAGCACTGCGAAGGTGTTAATATAGAAACTTGAGTGAAATGTGGAATTCAAGCTGACTAAGATAAATACAGCTTTATCTCTAATACTCTATTTTTTTACACCTGTGAGATACTTATAGATAATACAATGAAACAAATTATGTATTAGAGAAATATATCTAAGTATTATTAACAATTGACATGTTTTGAGATTTGAAACAAACCAAATTCGTTACTAAAAACGATAGTTTTAATTTTCTATAACGCTCCGAACCGCTCCATATTCTTTCTTCTTTTCAAAAACACTACAGTAACCACATTTTATTTCTTTCTGTTTGTTTAGTGACCATTTTGATTTTTGAATAAACTCGCGCGTACATTTTAATTAATTATTAACTGACTTCAAATAATAATAATAATAATATTTTTATTGCAATTAATACACACAGCGTATGTACACAGACAGAAAACTATTGGTTGCGCTTGGTGCAAATATAAAAGTAACCAAAACTTCATACATACTTATGCATTACAGCGAAGGCGAATTGGCAACCACTTGAGGTTAACACGATATTCCAGAAACATGGTCATATTTACGCAAACCGAATATGAACCTTATACAAACGTTTTGAAGTCGCTCAAGTTTATCCAGTTGTACTTCAGTGAGGTCTAAATAGCTAGCATCAGCATAGTCAGTAATCTTGGTGGCAATCGGCAGAAAATTACGTAGTCTTCTCAACGATCCAGCAGATGCAAATAACTTGCGGCTAACTTCTTGTAGCTTGGCACTCCAAGAGAAATTCTTGTCGATGAATATCCCAAGTTCTTAACTTTCTCGCTAAAGGGAATTACTGAGCTGTCAAAAGAAACTTGGGGAAGAGTCGTCCAGTCGATCTTCGAGACCATCCTAGAACTGTCCACCACTATAACCTGCGTCTTTACGGGATTCACCATAAGTCCGTACCTCTTGCTCCAGTCGCATATACGAGCCAGATCAAGGTCAAGATAGACTCAGACAGAGAGACACCCAAGAGGTGCCCATGAATATATTTGAAGGTCATCTGCATGAAGTTGGTAGGAAGAAATTAATTAGTTGGAGGTTGTTATCTCAGAACTCTGCCGTTTATGGACCGATTAGCAATTTTTTTCCCACTGAAAGGATATGCTTCCAAATTGGTTTCATTTTTTTCAGAAGTACCTACTTCACTACAAAAAAAACACTACACCGATCAAAATAACTTCAATTTTTTTAAGTCAGTGTTAAAAAACAAAAAAATAACACTACCCAACACTACCAGACACAGTTTTTTTATCATACCTACTTCTTTCCTAAAGCCACACACACTCACTCGTAGCTTTCATAATTATTCTAATAGCCAAATAAAATGCGCGTGTGACAGGTGTGTGACGGGCTTAGGTATGCTTTTCAAAGTGCCAATGTTTGGTGCAGCGTTGCTAGGCAACGAATAAAAATAAACAATGCTTTCACATTGTGGCAATCAACGAGTAAAAGATATACCTGCAGATTATTTTAATATTTTTCATGAATTGAAACTGCAAATTAATTATAATTTGACTCAATGGCCTGCAAAACATCGTTTGAACTTCATCATCATTTTCCTAAATTAGCCGAGGAATCTGGGTTTACCTTCAACACGCATCGACCTCGTATTCATATAGACTGGAATAAAATTAGTGAGTATAATCAAATCTTAGATTTATAATATTTTGACAATTGTTTGCAGTTCCAGAACTTGAAAGCATGCTAGTTTATTTTAATATTTTTCAGGTAAGATATCGCACATGACTGAAGCAACAGCCTCTGTTTTTGCGATATAAAATTATTTTGTTTTAAATTTAATTTGAGATTTATTTAAACATTTTCTTACAGGACTGGTAGACATAGAAAGCTTGATAAAAGAAAGAAAATTTGTTGTCATCGAACAACATTTGAATGACGTAAGAACATACCTATTATTTTAAATTAATTTTATTACTTACTAAAAAGATCATCATGACTTTAATTAGAAATTGTGGTGAAGGGTTAGCTTAGGTACGTATATCTACGCTTGGTGGAATATGCAATATGCATGTGTGTTGCTCCAAAAGTTAATGGAACACTAGCTTCTGTCAGCGGCTTCGCACGCATGAAAGTATATTACTCCATACAAACTTTGGACCCCCGTTTCATCCCCTTATGTGGTGAATTTTGAAACATCCTCTCTTAGTGCTCGCCTACATCGTATAAGGAAACAAAATTTCACGTTCTTAGTCCCAGTAGTTTTGACTGTACTGATATGTCCGTCAGTCAGTTTCGCCTTGTATATATATATATTTATAGACTAGTTTCTGCTAGCGGTTTCGCCCGCGTGGAAATAAGTTTCTCAATACAAACTTCCAACCCCCGTTTTACCTCCTTGGGTTTCGTAAAATCCGTTCTTAGCGGAATTCTACACCCCATAACCAACGGAAACTGCCAAATTTTAAGTTTGTAGTTGTTATAGTTTCTGAGATTTCGTCATTAATCAGTAAGTAAGTGGTATTTCGCTTTTACCTATATACATATAGATTTAAATATGGGGATGAACACTCCACGAAAAGATGATGCTTCCCATATTTCTCCTTCAGCTTGCAGATTCAATATAAACTCATGAATGGTTAGAGCTGTTATCTATAAATATAAAAGGAGAAACTGACTGACTGACATATCAAAGCACCGACGAAATGACAAGGATTAGGACCGTGAAGTTTTGCACAAGGTTTCCTTTTATGACGTAGGCGAGCACTAAGAGAGGATTTTCTAAAATTCACTCCCTAAGTGGTTGAAATGGGGGTCCAAAGTTTGAATGGAAAAACCTAATTTCACGTGGTTGCAGCCTCCTTCTCTTCTGCCACTGGCAGAAGCTAGTTTATCAAAAATTAAAAACAGCAAATACAAATACTTTACTAATAGCTTGATCTACTATTTATATTCATGCATTATTTAATTAATATCTTTTTTTACAGATATTAGATTGCGTGATAGAATCTGAGTTTGATGTACGCATACTTGACGAAGGTGTCCTGAAACTGTTCAGACTGGCACAACTCGCTGTTGAATACCAACAATTCTGTCGTCATTACCTGGACAGGAGTGTCTACGTATTGCGGGAAGAAATAACGTCACTGGCACAGGTAACATTTATTTTATTGGTGGATGAGGTACCAAATATATTAATATATTATATTATACTAGCTGACCCGACGGACGTTGTACTGCCTTAGCTATGAACTGTCTCGCGTAGGATAAATAGTCTACGTGGTTTTCTAAATTTTCTAATTTTCTGCGCAACTTTCGAACAAACCTTCTCCCGACCATAATCAATAGCAACGGCTAGACCCTTGCATGTAAACTACACGTGATGAAGTAACCAAGGACGGGAGCCATTTTTAGGGTTCCGTAGCCAAATGGCAAAAAACGGAACCCTTATGGATTCGTTATGTCTATCTGTCTGTTCGTCCGTATGTCATAGCCACTTTTTTCCGAAACTATAAGAACTATACCTACTGTTAAAACTTCTTAAGTAGATGTACTCTGTGAACCGCATTAAGGTTCCCCATACTTAGAACTGAAACTCAAAAATGTTTTTCATCAAACCCATACGCGTGGGGTGGGTATCTATGGATAGGTTTTCAAAAATGATATTACGATTTCTAATATCATTTTTTTCTAAACTAAATTAGTTAATAAGTTTGCGCGAGAGACACTTCCAAAGTGGGAAAATGTGTGTGTTCCCCTGTAACTTCTAAAATAAGAGAATGATAAAACTAAAAAAAATATAAGTATGATGTATAACTATTACTTTCGAAAATTGGTTTGAACGAGATCTAGCAAGTAGTTTTTTTTTTATTACGTCATAAATCGTAAACCGCAATTTACCTTTCAAGTTTGTACGGAACTGTCAGTGAGCGAGTCCGACCGCACTTGCCCAGTTCTTTTATTTAGGTAGATAACTAGTAAATATTTACAGGACCTGGATACTTGCAAAAAGGATCTACGAGAAAAGGATGAAGAAATACGAAGGCTTAAGAAAAGATCTAGGCATAGTTTTAAGACTCCTCTTCCATATGGGAATGATAACATAGCAACCATGATTTTAAAAACCCTATCCCACAAAGGCGACATATTTCCATCGACATCGAACGATGCACTTCAATACAACAAATGTACTTATTGCGACAAGGTATTCCTGAACCAGCTGTACTTAAAGAGCCACATATCTAGACGACATTCGAATACTGTTGAAACACCTCAGAAAGATACACAAGATACTATCATTAACAACGAAAATACCAAGTTAAGTGCTGAAGTAAATGAACTCAGAAATAAATTGAAAGAAATGGAAATAATTATAGCTAACACAGCTAATCAAAGTAATCCGCCAAAAACAATCTGTACCGAAGATAAATCGAAAACTAATGACATTATCCAACAGCCAAAGAAAGATATGCGTGACGCTGAAGTTTCAACCAACAATGAAGAATATTTATTAAACAAAATTGAAGAATGGAAAAAAGAGGAGCATGCAAATTATAATAAAGAAATGGACAAGTTAAGAAACCAAATCATAGAATCTATTAAGATCTTCAAAGAAAAGGAAACAGAGAAACCTGCTCTTACAGAAACAAATGTAATAATTGAATTGCATGAAACAATAAAACTACAGGGTGCTGAAATATTGGCACTGAAAAAAGAACTCAAAGATTCGGTAAGTGTTTAGGTAAGAATTTAGGTAAGTACCTAGGTACCTATAGTTCGATGTGTAATATGCATATATAATTTATTATTTAAATATGGCCGATTTTTCAATTGTCAGATAACTTTTATATTTGAGAAATGAAATTGCGGTTTCACAGCTTTTGTATTGAAAATATGTAAAAGTTATCCGACTGTTAGAAAAACTGCCCTGAAGATTGAATTTTGTTTGTATAGAAAGTATGTCAAAGTTATAAAAACTGCCCTTAAATTAAGATAATATGAACACAAGAAACTCACTAAACATTAATTCAACAATCGAAAGTAGCAAATAGTGGAATGATTATAGGTAAGAATGCGGCCCCTATTTCAGAGAATGAAAACAGAAAAAGAAAACGGTGATCGAAACAGAGCAACCGAAGCTCAAGTAATACTTTGGTCAAATCGTGCAGAAGCTCAGTCCAAGCAATACGAGGAATTGCTTCAGAAGTTAAACGATGTCGCCAAGGATGCTAAAGAGTCTCGAGCTCTCGCAGAAGCAGAAAGAGAGCGAGCGGCTCACTTACAAGTATTATTACAACAAAGTGTAAACGTTAACACGAACGGACATGTCGACAGTACCGACGATGCACCAGTAAGTAGGTAATTCAATAGAATTAATAAACAGAAGTAACGAACGTTTCATTAACCAATATAATTTTTTTACAGACTCCGACGAAAATATCCTACGCTTCTAATATCAGAAAGAAATCAGTAAAAAGGAAAATGCCTTCAAACAAACCTGATCAAGAAGCTGATTGCAAAACTCTGGAAAAACTTCATCGCAAAGCTCAAGAGTTACTAAATATCAGATCTATAACATCTAGTTCTTCAGATATTTCAAGTGCAGAAAATGATAAGCCATTGCAAATGAAAGCTGTGGACTTGAAAGAAACTACAAATAATAAAACAGCGATTTCAAATAAATTTAAACATGTGAATGAAACACCCAAAAAAACGTCAAATGAAGGTGACTCTCAGATTGTAAATGCAAAGACACCAAAAATAAAAAAAGAAAAACAGAAAACCAATCATACCAAAAATACGAAAGAGCGAAACTCTCCTTCAGTTGTCCCAGCAAGGTAAAGTATTATTAAGTTTTAAACAGCACTTAAACTCCATAGAATACTTAGGTAGGTATGTTTCAGATTTATTTTGTTTAAAAGTTTTTTTTGGGAACAATTTTTTATTTGCGTTGTTCTCCATAGTATACATATTATACTTTGTATAACATATTATTTGTAACAATATTATTACAGCCCCATGAAAGTAGTAAGAGCAAAGATAACTGAAGAAGTCAATAGTCGTTTAGCGTCAGCAGGCGTGGACCCACTGAAAGCTAGACTACCTCGAAGTGTCTTCCAAAAACAACGTTTAAAAATACACCAGCAACAAGAACTAAAAGCTAAGGTTCTTACAAATCTTTTTAATTTAACTTTGAATATAATAAGATGTAGATGTAATATTACATTAAAATATTTCAGAAAAACTCCGCTCATGAAAAAGTGAGACATACAATTCTGGCGTACTTAGATTCCAGTACAACAAACTTGAAAAAGGATGTTCCCCAAATACAGGAATACATATCTCCAACTAAAGCGTCAAAACCTTTTAAGAATCTGACGACTGTTATTTCTAATGTCAAAACAAAAGCATTATCATTGGTGAAAATGAACGATTCAAATGTAAAACATAAGCGTAAATCGCTGAATGCTGAAGTAGCGAAGCGCGCCATGACTTTATTGAAAACTCCGCCGGACTCCGCCTCTACTAGCCCTATATCTGCCAAGCGTAGTCCGTTTAAGGCATTTAATGTCACACAAAACGTTTCCCGTAATTCATTAAATACTACTACAAGGTCAGTAGTAGATAACCAGGTTAAGGAGGACACTAATGGTAAAATCAAAAATTCTGTACACGATTCTTCTAAAACTGTACAAAATGAAACAGCAAATAGTTTTTCCGAAGATGAATCGGATGAAAGCGATCATAAATATTACAACACAACTAATGTGACATCAAAATCTATCGAGAACTTGATTAAGTCCCCAGCACGAAGACCTGCATCCGCTACTGCTGATTACAATCACACCGTCAAAAAGTATACAATTAGTGATGATAACTTGTTGCGCACACAATCTGCTACAAGTTTAATTGAGCGTTCTTTAAATTCAAATGAAATTACCAATAACCCACCAGCTAGAAGCAATGAAGACAGCAGTGATGACACTGAATCACTGTTGGGTATCACAGTTAACAAAAATTTATTGGTTAACTCGACCCAAAATACAATAATCCAAACGAAAAGTGTTTTGAAAAATGCTTCTTCGGCATCATCTTTGAATAAAAAGAAAGTACTTTTCGATATGGATGCAATTCAAATGAAATCCGTAAGTGCATCTCCGTCACAAAGCATTACGGAGAAAAGTGATGGTAATGAAAAATATGAATTAGGTTTAGTGAACCTCGATGGTGAAGAATGGGATATCTCCAGGTAAGTTCTTTATAATTCTACTGATAGTTAGTTACAATTTTAATACTGTCAAAATTGTAATATCTATATATATAAAAGAAAGTCGTGTTAGTTACACCACTTATAACTCAAGAACGGCTGAACCAATTTGGCTGAAAATTGGTGGGGAGGTAGCTTAGAACCAGGAGACGGACATAGGGTACTTTTTTTTTTTTACTTTTTTTTTTTTAGGGTAGAGTATGGTAGAGTAGGGTAGAGTAGGGTAGAGTAGGGTAGAGTAGGGTAGAGTAGGGTAATTTTTTTTTTTACTAAATCCCGCTTTTGGGCAGAACAACGTCTGCCGGGACCGCTAGTTTAGTATAAAGGAACGGCAATTAACGATAATTCATCTTCTTATTTTTTGAACAACTTCACATATGTATATTGTTTTCATTCCAGCATTGAAAATGAACCTCTAAAAAATGACACAAAGATACAAAATATAACCCGTACCACTAGTCCAAAGATTGCAGAGTTAAAAGAAAAGATAGAATCACAGTTGGCACGACGCAAGGACACTGCTTCGGCCCCGCTTGTCGGGGCTGTGGATGTTCTGGCCGGCTCGATGGCAAAAGCCGCCAGTATAACAGGCAGCAATACCAGTCTCGGCAGCTCAATCTTAGACGACTCTGAAAGTGTACCCGTGGGAAATCACAAAACACTTGTAAAACCTAAACCCGTGAGGGTTGCCGCTAAAGATGAAAGTGACATAGACTTATCGGAATTTAGCATGGATGGTATAGTGCATAAGAATGAATCTTTTTAATTTTAATGTTAAGAATCTAATATACCTGCGTACCTATATGATTTATTTGGTTTATATGGTAATGAATAGTACAAAAATATCGAATATTTAGTAATAAAAGTTTTGCTAAGATATTGGCCGTTTAAGTATTCAAAATATATACAGCCGCTTCCAAATCCATGATAGAAACCAATGGAGCTGTTGGGCCAGGTGTACACACCGTAGATTTTTATGGTGATATGTGTGTGTGAAATACGGGTCTAAGGTGAAGCTTGCTCTTGTTTCATGAAAAACAATCGTGTTTGGTCAATAGCGTATTTACCTAGTCTGTGTTGGTAGGGAGGGAAACCTTCAAATGGCTTCTGGGCTTTAGGAAAAGCCGAATGTGGGACTGTGGCTAGTTTTGTGATTCGTAGCTATAAGCCAACTAATTCGCACGAAAAGCATGGATCTCTATGGAGAAGAACGTGCAAGAAACTCCAAGGACACTCTTTTATATCAGTAAATACTTATAATTACTTTATTTCGGGTGGCACATGTGGCATGGGCCCTTAAAACCTTAACCTAGGACATTATGACTGGCCACACCTACACAAGACATGACCCATTGATTTTAAAAGGACAGTCAAGACGGAGAGTTATTGCGATCAGAATAGAATGCTGTTGTTGCTACTCCGTATACGGGTCAGTAGGGAAGCTGCTTTTATGCGCATGATGGCCTGATGTACCTACGCGCTTCAGCAAACATCCTAGAGGCACTACCAACACGGTAGACCCAACCAACAACATCTTGAACGCGTTATTGTGTAGGTAGGAGTGCACAAGGTACTGTAGCAAAGAGTATAGTAAATATAGGGGAACTCTGTAGGCTCGCT
Organism: Mythimna pallens; assembly: GCA_961205895.1. Lineage (NCBI taxonomy): Eukaryota > Metazoa > Arthropoda > Insecta > Lepidoptera > Noctuidae > Mythimna > Mythimna pallens. Next base: position 13,033,962 of record OY540826.1, on the reverse strand, counting down.
GCGTATATCTCTCCCACAAGCCGCTTGAGTAGAAGGACTGGCAATAAATTTTAAAATAGCGTAACCTTTCATTTCTCTCGTGAATCGTGCGAAGCTGCGGGTGAGCATACTGGTTCTCATCGCCGCCATCAGGAATACGTCAAAGTGATCGTGACACTCCCGGACTCACTTATCCTTCCTTATTAATCCACTTATTAATCAACCATATACCTACGTATATGGTTGATTAATTAGACCAAGATCCCAGAGCTGTCTGACATAACTTATTTTCACATGGATGAAACCTTAAGTTCTCAGTAGCGTCTCATGTGCTTTGAATACACATGAGACGCTACTGAGAACTGCTTGTGGAGCTCCTCCTTGGAGCCCTAGATACCAGGTAAGAAAGGGAACTAAAAATAGGACTAACTTAAATTTTTATGGCTGATTTTTATAGATGTTTTGTAGAATATTATTCTAAAGTAGTATCATAAGTGTCAGAAACTTTCCATGGACCAAAACTTCTATCACATACTTTAAAGCTCAAAGAAAATGAATTAACTTATTATTACATGACTGATTTTCAATATGTTATTGAGGTAACTATTACAAAGTTATATTTCAGTAGTCAGACTAATTGTCGTGACCAAACATCCCTTAAACACAAAAATTATTCTGTCGCTGTCGAGAGTGAGCGCGAGAGCACGCTTGCGTTTCGGAGCGAGTGAGACGATTTCATGCACTGACTGGGTGTTTGGTCACTACAATTTTTATAAGTTATATAAGTTACCATAACTTATTTAAAAATCATGTAAAAATAAGTAGTTTATTTACTTTTTGTGGAGCTTTAAAGGGTCTGACAAGTTTTGGTCCATGGAAAATGTCTGACACTTATGAATTATGATACCTACTACTTTAGAATAATATTCTATAAAACATATATAAAAATCAGCCATATAGATTCGACGCTCCTGGATGTATTAAAAAACTCATTTAATCCCTCGAACTATTGGCGGCCTCGCTACTCTCGGAAGCCAAACTCATCGGAAATAAATAAGTTACGTTCACCCATAAGGTAACAATGTAACAATCTACAATAAATCAATAATAAAGGCGAAAGTTTGTGTGTGTGTTTGTTACTTCTTAACGCTCGAACGGCTGAACGGATTTCGATGAAACTTGGTATATGGGTGACCGGGGGTTACTCCTATTCCATTGTGGGTAAGAGATGGCGTTAGACAACCTGTATAGCTCTGTCTCTTACCCACACAGAAATAAGAATGAAACAATCTTATTTTGAACGTCATGTTACAGGGGTATGTCCTGGAATAGCATAAAGGATACTTTTTATGCCAGGAGTATGTTTCCCTGGAATAATTTTCTACTGTCACGCGGATGAGATATCTGGCAGCCGCTAGTTTATAGTAATTTTAGCTGTGCGGTACCGTTGTCAAAAAATTCCTATCCGTGCCTAGTCTGTTCTTTTAGGCATAAGTACAATGACGTGTAAGTATTTTAGCACTAGTGAAAGAGCGCGTAAATATGGGAGAAAACATATCCGTGGAGAAAACAGAACATAAAAGATCTTGGCAGTGCCCCAGTTTATAAGATATAATAAATATGGGCAAGCTGGAGAGACTCCAGATCATAGTCATCTAACCTCACTGGTCACTGGTTAAAAAGTTGTAAACCCTTATAACTTTTGAACCAGTGACCGAACAATTCTATTATTTGGCGACTTTTTTTTGTTATTAAAATTAAAATCCTTATTAGAATCCAGTGTTAGCAACACCCAGCCAATATTTATTATAGGTACTCTTTAGTCTTCAATATGGAATCCAATCCCGGAATCAAAATCGCGATGCCACAAACCAGCGCGATTGAAATCGGCAATCCCACGAAATTGAAATTAATAAGTTTTTGCATTTTGCAGGTCACAGTGCCACTCAGACCTGCAAAATACAAAAAGCAGGAACTTCCGAACTTACCATGTCCGGTGAGGACCTGCGTCATGCGGAAGGTATGGACGCTGTGTTGCCTTTCCAGCCACTCCTCAAAGAGGGGACTTATCGCCATAATTATGGCAGCAAAACGGGCGTGGGGCGCGGCGAGCTACGACGGTGCACTTTTGTATAGGACCGCGCGCAGCGTTGGCCCTCACGCGGGCGGTTTCCGTGGGACCGCAACGTCCCTACGCAGTGTCGCTAGTTCAACTTTAAGGGGCGATTCACACCGGAATGGCTGCGGCTGGCTAGGCTAGAACTACCGCCAAGATGCGCGTGGCCGTTCGCGACCTTTTTAAGGCTGCATACTGGTCTTGTTATGTAGATAGTTTAAAATTATTTCATACTGAAAGTGCTCGCCGCGTCGCTGCCATTCCGGTGACTCGTCCATTACGGTGTGCATGTAGTCGTGTCGATGTATCTAAAGATTTTCCGTGCGCGACTCCGTATCACACAGCGATGTTGACTAAATAAGTCCGTGCGTGTTACCGCACGGGCCTCCGTCGTACGGAGGCGGGCACCAAAGCGCGGGAAACCGGCTCCCCGCGATGGAACTTTTGTATGGGACCACGCGAGCGCTTGCTCAACGCAGCGTTGTCGGCCCTTACCTATTCCCCACGCCACGGTCGCAACGATAGTTTGCCTACTTACATTAAAAAGTCCCATTTTTTCAAAACTAGGAAAAAAAAAAAATTCATCAAAAATTTATTAAAAACACAAGTATTTACAATTTAGTTTCGAGTCGTGGGCAGCGGTACAATATAAAGGCATCATCTCTTGGCTGTTGTCGATGAAAATACGACCTGCATGTCTGCATGAAGCGTATCGCTGTTCTCCAGGTGCTCGGTCAGTCTTTAGGATACCTGATAAATAAAATATGTATATTTTTAAGTAAAATATTTATATATAATTAAATCAGAGAGTTGTTAAAGTATAAATCTTCAGAAAGAGCCTCTTGTATAATCAAAGATATTTCAGAGTAGGTAAGTGAAAATCATCATAAACTGAATAGATTTGCTATTGCCGTTGTAATAGCTACACAACAAAAAGGTAAATTTTACTGGAAACAATTACTAAAGGATAAAAGTTGCTTCTGTTACCATGCCATAGGCATTATTTTAATACAGTGTAACTCAACAAAGAGATTTTTTTTTTTTCTGCCTATTTTTCGACGTTATAGAGTGGTTGTTAGTCGTGTATAATTTTTATGGTGGTATCACTTGGACCTGACAAATAAAGAAGTAATTACCTAGTTATGTTGGAAAAACTGTCTTTACACAAGATGCAGGTGTCTCCTTGAACATAAACATCAGGGAATGGGGCAAATGTCTCTTATGAGAATGCCCATCAGTTGATACAATAGCTTCCTCCGAACAACCAGCTGAGGCAACGGAGAAGCATTGCTGTCCAGAACAGCCAGTCATCAGGAACCTGCTGAATTATGAATGCTATATAATTACAAAATAAATATAAAACTTTGGTTAGTTTATTGCTCTAGAAATCCTCAGAAAGAGCCTCTTGTGTAATCAAAGATTTTTCAGAGTAGGTAAGTGAAAATCATCATAAACAATAAATCCCATTTTAAGATATTTTTTTTTTTTTAATCTTTATTTAAAGAGTTTTTCGCTAGTGTGCATATGTCACTCTGTTTCTATACAAATATATTAGATAAACAATAAAATAACAAATACTTGGAAAAAAAACTTGGTGTGACCATTTAAGGGCTATGCTTACAGTTCTATTTCATTTGGACCTATTTATAGAATTAATGCAATTACCTTGTTACGTTCCAATCTTTTCGTCTTCACTCATAAAGGTCCCATTAAATATAAGCATTGACTTGGGTCAAAAGCAGAGGTGATCAGAGAAGATTCAAAATTAAAGAAGATTCAGATGAACACGGAAAATATACCTAGAATAAGAAAATAAGTTATCACTTGGTATTAGTATAATACAAGTTTACCAAACAGAGGTTTTTTATTTTTAACTTACCTGATTTACAGTAAGCTTCTTAAGCCTACTACTACAAATAAAATTATAGAACCTAGTGGGTGTAACTGAAAGTTGTCAAGAACTTGTACCTAGCATTTAAACAAACAAAATTGGAATTTATAGATTTTATTTTGCATAAAAATACGTCTACGTCTCCTTCTTGGTGTCGGTCTTGCCACCACGGATTCTTCCAGTCCTGCGGGCAGCAATAAGACCGACCTTGCGACCGGCAGATGTTCCTCTCTTGACAGTCGACGCCTTACCTATGATAAAAATAACACATTATCATCAAATAATGCAACTTTTTGTACTTAGGTCATTTTAAAAAACTAAATCAATCAAAATCATAATTTAAAAAACCCTGACCAGAATATTTTTTGTAACATGATGCATAAATCATGCTCTTTCACCCCCCATAACTTTTAAACCATTATACCAATTTTTTTTTTTTGTTAAATCATTATTATACATCTTATACCCTTTCATTTTATATCTCACTTAGCCACATTTGCCCATAACTTGCAACTACTTCAAATAAAAAAATCATCCAAGTCAGTTAAAGCTATGTAGCACCTATATGGACAAACACATTGTCACCAAAATTATAACACTTCTCTTTTTGAGGCAGGGGTTAAAAATATAGACAAAAATACTCACCAATGTGTTGATGGTTACCACCACCGTGAGGATGCTCAACGGGGTTCATGGCCACACCACGCACATATGGCCAGCAGTTACGCTTCACCTTGTATTTGTGGTATGCACGACCAGCCTTCAGAATAGGCTTGTCAATACGTCCTCCACCGGCAACAATACCTGCACATGGATGATGACAACTTATTGCAAAAATACGTAATAAATAATCCTAATGAGTTTCTAAGATAACAGTCCTCAGAAAGAGCCTCTTGTGTAATCAAAGATTTTTCAGAGTAGGTAAGTGAAAATCATCATAAACCTTAATTTTAACACCATGTTAACCAGAAAAATTACAGAAAATTGTTAATCTAGACTTTTAATATTAATAAATTACTATTACAAATCTGAATCAAATTGTGTTTGTTACTGTTTATAAAAATAATAAACTGTAATTTAACCATACTCACCAACCATGCCTCTGTTGCTAGATGGCAGAACTTTTTTGGCTCCCGAAGGCAGCTTAACCCTGGTACGCTTGGCATCGGGGTTGTGGCCAATGACGGTGGCAAAATTTCCAGAGGCACGAGCAAGACGACCTCGGTCTCCCATCTTCTCCTCTAGGTTACATACAATAGTACCCTCAGGCATAGCACCCACGGGCATGACATTGCCTGAAAATTAAGTAAATATCTTAGTGAATTGAGTTGCCTCATAAAAAAGCAGCAAAATTATGTTCTTAATTATTAACACAATATTTAATTACCTGTTGTATGCAATAATAATTAACTAATTCGAAAATTATAGTAACAGAGAAATGCTAAATTGTAAATAGAAAAACCATAATCATCCAACAGGTTCTGACTAAAAATAAAAATATCAAGAAGTTATACGTATTATGGTGACAATTAGTTCAATCTCCAGCAGATAGTTTTAATCTTTTTATTAATCTCCTCCATTTTTTCATTCAACTCCAAGCAAACACATTCGCTCGCCCATTGTATTTCTATTGTGCCTAATTATGGTACTCGAAAGGTAATATTATAAACTGGAATGGTGATATGTACTACTATTATAAATATAAACTATATAAACTACAACTCACCAACTTCAAGGGTAGCTTTCTTGCCACAGTAGACAAACTGGCCAGTGTACAGACCCTCAGGGGCAATGAAGAGTTCTTTGCGTGTCTTGAACTTGTAAGGGTCACGGAAGTGAACAACTGCCAAAGGAGCACCACGACCAGGGTCATGGATGATGTCCTGGTGAAAAATAACTATGGTAAATATGGTACTCCTATGCAAATGAGAACGCTAGCCCCAGGAGCTTGCTATTTTGAATCTCACATGTTGACTAATAGATTCAGATTTCAAATTTAAATTTTTAGGTTATGTTACAATTAATAGATTACTTTTCTGCTACTACGACCACACTATAACACTGCATTGTCTGTGCATACAGTAACAAGAACAAACCATCCACGAGTATCTTTACATTCATGTATACAACCAATGTTTATATTAATAATTAGAAGGCAAGCTTACCTTCACAACACCCTTGATGTAACCATGACGTTCAGCATAGTCCAAGGAACGAAGTTTAGGCGCTCCTTTCCTTTTCTTAGTGTGTGAAACGAACACAGAACCGGCACCTTTACGTTGAGCACGAATCACACGACCCATGATTACGTCCCGTCACTGAAATTTATCCAATGAGCTTTAAATGAAAATATTAACATTTTCCGAAGAAAGATTAAATAACGATCGTTATTTAATAGTATCCAGAATAAAAACCATAAAATTTATAGCAATATAATACGATGTAATTTTAGAACCTAAATTTTACGTACATTTCTCAGACGGTCACTTTTGAAAGAACACGTAAATGTTGCCAACTACAAAACTCTGAAGTCACAGTTTTCCATAGTTAATTTTTTTACTGGCATATATTCACAAATAATTCACGTGAGTGGCGAGGCGAATGGCAAACCAAATGGCAAGAATAATGGGGAGGCGAAAGGGCGAGTACAAACGTGTAAAATGCGGTATTGAAAAACGTTTTAATGGTAAGCCGCATTTACACATTTGTGCGAATGGCTTTCGCACAACCCATAGCTCAAGGCACAACCCATGGCCCCAGAACATGTTTACACATACAAGCATGTTGTGTAAACATTGCGCTCGCTGTTTGCCTCGCGCACTTTGTACACGAACGTTTCGTCGAATGACGAGGTAAATTAAATGGCGAACACGGATATGTAAACAAAAGCGATATTGTAGGAAGAAACGGTTAGGTAAATAGTATAAATCTATACTTCTTTAATGCCGGGCCAGTTTGAAAGCTCATCAATAGGTTATTCAGTTTGGTATGGTCAAGAACCTTGTGTACCCTAAAGCGCACTAAAGCCTCCTTTAAGACACGTCAGCAGATGCGTCCGCGGATGTCATCTTCGGATGCGTCCGCCGACTTATAGAGGGGATAATTTGTGCGTGTGTTGCAGGTATTTTACGTCCGCAGATACGTCCGTCTCGAATCCGATTATTGGCGGTTTTTGTGGCATGGACCAAAGGGTTTCGGCGCGGGCGTCCGTCGTCTGTCCACACGTCTGATCGGAGTTGCGATGGTCAATAAGCGTTGGATGGTCAATGAAAATTGAATTTTCAATTTCATTGCAATAACTGGTTTTGAAACGACGACGCGACGAGTGTGATAGTTGAAGCAATAGATTCTCGACCTTATTTTCTTAAAAGTAAGATACCAATTCGCATACAGTAATTCGAAGACTGGTTTGTGCAACGAAGACTGTTTGGTCGCTGGATGGAAAACGGTTGTTACGTTGCAGAACAAAAAACGGTCTTTGAAAACTGTTCGTCGTTGAAACGCCCACCGCTAATGTACCCCCTGTGTCAGTGCGTCCACTGCAGGGTGTTTAGTGCATCGTGTGCCAAATTGAAATGGTCGACGGGAGGTGTCATCTGCTATCCTTTTAGACCCCTAAACACTTCTTATGCCCTGTGGACTTTTTTAAATCGACTTTTCTTATGTTCTTATTCTTTATTGTACACACAATTTTACATAGACAATAAAAATAGGACAGTTGATGTACGTAGGTGAGCTTAACCCACAACTGGGTTTTCTTACAGCAAACCAAATAAGTGAAAAAGAAATTTTACATATTTTGTGAAACTTTAACTGTACAACAATAAATTAAATCTAAACTTAAAAGTGAAAATATTTTAAACAGATATGTGTACAGCACACTATACATAACATAATTTATACAATAAACAAATACCAATAAATAATAAAAAATAAATAAAAAAATTATGGCATGTAGCACATGACTAGCAAGAAGATAAACTAGAGAATTTTCGAGAGAGATGGAAGATTCCGGTCGCTTATGGTTTTTATTTTTATAGCGTGTAAATAGCTTATCATGGACAGCTTTAATTTAAGTCCAAAACTTTGGAAGTAAATAAAAAAAAAACTAGATAGCTAATGTCACTAATTTTAAAAGTACTCTAATATAATACACATCAAAATAAAATTAAAATTCAGATTCCACGCCTTATAATTTTTTTTAAATTTGTATTTGAATGAAAAATTTGGGTCTTATTTTCATAAAACAATAAAAAGTCGATGAAAAAAAAACCGCAGGGCATGAGAAGTGTTTAGGCGTCTGACAGGATAGCAGATGACCCCTCCGGTCGACCATTTCAATTTGGCACACGATGTGCCAAACACACTGTATAAAGCTGAAAACTATATAAGGAACCCAAAAATTTAATACCACAAAAATAAAAATGTTGTAAGTTAACTATTAAAATTTTTATAATATTTATAAAAGTACTAAATGAATAAATAGCTGCGGCAGCGACGGTTTCAATATCCATGTTTTGAAATATTACGTGCGAGTTGCGTTTGTTGAGTATGATCATAGACTGATAAATACTGATCGACCTACAGATGCGTGGACGGTTCATGGTGTTCCGTCTGCTGATGCATCTGCCAACGTCCGCGGACGCGTAGGGGAAGTTTAAAGAATAAAAAATATGGAGTAAATTCTACATCTATGATATTAAAGGACTGTCGAGTTTTTTGTAGGATTTTTTCGAGTGAAGTTCAGTGGTAAAGCGTTAGAAATCAATACTAAATACTCACGTATCAAAACATTTTTTCCTACTATTTCATTAATACCACATTCAAATATTTTTTGATTTCACCTGATTTTCTCAGGTCGCGCTTTCGATAGACACGACTCTAGCTTTACATACTGTGTAATCAGTGGCTGCTTTAATTATTCGCAAATTGATTGCTACTGATTTTTTGATGTAAAATTGCCGTACTTTTGTATCTTAATCTTAAGTATCTACATAACTGGACAATTTGTAGAATCATTGAAACCGGCTCGATCTCGGCAAAATGGAGCTGAGAAATTTTGTTGTGGTATTGACTACCGCAGCAAAGCCTACCGCGAAGACTGACTCAATACATTTGCTGCCAAATACTGCAATCACATTAAAATGTGTGATACCCGCATTCTAATGTAACTCAAAAAAGATTAATACTGAAGAAAAGGCAGTATAGTTTAAGATCTCAGCCTGCCCAAATGGGGCGAAGATAATAAAATGTCAGTAACGTCGTAACGTCATTGTCAATGTCAAGTCATTGTGAATTGAAATGATTGAAATTGATTGCTATATCTCAATGATTAATACCATACCGATTCGTACCTATGAAAAATACTCTGTGATACATAATTAAAAGCGTTTTCTTGTTATCTTTCTGCTGTTTTGCTATTCTGGTTTGTTACAGAATTTTAACATCTAAGACATCTCACTGTAAAGGGTATTTTCGCTTGACAGATTCTGCGTTTATTACGTCTTGAAATAATAAACACAGATATGTGTATGTGTGCATAATACAAACATTTAGGTCACGTTGTGCCTTGTGGTCACGTTGCAAGTGGCGTGGACGGATCTGACATTTCTATAATTCTCATAATTCTGTAATTTTGTACGCCACTTCTGTGATTAGCTCTTCTCTTTTATCGACGTAATATATTCTAAGCGTTCTAAAACGAGTAGATTCCTGTTGCACAGGCTATTATTGTCTTTACTTATTAAGTACCTGTAAGGCTATTAATGTTTTAAACCTTTCAGAAGGACTTAATAATTTGATTCAGTAACACAGTGGTACAGAGCAGTTGAATTTTATAATAGTTGCTTAGAGCACAATACAGTAATTGTTTCATGATCGAGTTGTTAAAAGTGTGTTTTGTGTAACAATACCTTACTGTGACCTGAAATATATTTTATGGAAATTGATCGAGGTAAGTTTATTATTGAATTATTCATTTCATGTTCTGTCAATGTGTTACATTCAAAATAAATAAAAATGACATTGTTTGTATGTTAGTATAATATTGGTCATGCTAAAGTATTTAAATTTCATAATATATTTTTATATTATTTTTGCTAATTGAAATAAATAGACTTTTCCACATATTTCAGCGTAGTAAAATAAATTTATAATTATAACATATAATAAACCACATAAAAGTCAACTTTAACATGAGCCACAATATATACTTATACATTAACAAAAAATAACAAAACTGGTGAGTTCAAATTCTTAAAATTAAACAGGAATGACATGTAAGTATGTTTATTTGACTATACTTTATTACTCTTTATTAAAATTTAATTTAATAACTTTAAGCTACCTTTTTATTTAAAAAAAATAACTAACCATGTCACTGGTTTACTGGTTAGCAAGTAAATTTTGTATGGAGATTTTAAATTTACTAGTCAGCATTTACACTAAGTATAATAATTATGATAGCAAGTTTTATTAACCTTTTGAGTACTATAATTGGAGACACAAACGAGAGATAGTGATCGAGCAAATGCCCGGTGTTCGCTCGGGGTTTAATGAATAATATATATAATAAGGTTTTTTTTAAATCTTCTCAATAATAGCACTGTTGGTGCAGTGGTTGAGTGATTGGCTGTTGTGCAACGGGTCGCAGACTAGATTCCCGTATGGAACAAAAATTTTAAAGCCTACAGATAGGTGTTCTGGGTCTGGGTGTCTTGTGTATGTAAGTTTACATGTTCGTGAACACACCTACTATTCAAGAGTAATTCCTAGTATAGGGCAACATTTAAAAAACAAAAAGAAAAAATAAATGCCCTTTTATATATCATACAACCCATACCTAAAGCAAGTCATTCTGTACCTGGGAAACTCATTTAGTATTGGCAATTTAGGATGTCAACACCATTTAAAAAAAAACTTGAAATTAAAATGTATGTGTATCAAATAAGTATAAGTAGTCAAAAATTAATCTGACCACTAACCAAACAAAACATTATTTTTTTTTAAATGAAAGAGCAATATAGAAAATTAAAACTATAATTCAATTTAGTAGAGAATTTTGTTGGTTTCAAATCTAAAAACATGTTGAATGGTAGTTAACATTATATTATAAATAATACTTATATTTCTCTAATAAACAGGGTGTTTGGCCTAGTGTGTGTTGCCTAGTGTGCCAAATTGAAATCAGTTATGGGAGGGTCATCTGCTAACCTTTCAAACCCCTAAACATTTCTCATGCCCTGTGGTTTTTTTTTTAATCGACTTTTTATTGTTTTATGAAAATAAGACCCTATTTTTCATTCAAATACAAATTAAAAAATATATATGTAAGGCTCGAATTTTAATTTTATTTAGATGTGTATTAGAGTATTTTTATTTAAAATTAGTGACATTAGCTATCTAGCTTTTTATTAATTTACTCGCAAAGTTTTGTATTTAAATTAAAGCGGTCCATGTTACAGCTATTTACATGACTACAAAAAAAAAAACCAAAAGCGATCGGAATCTTCCAACTCCCTCAAAAATTCTCTAGTTTATCCTCTTGTTAGTGATGTTGAGTGTTGATGAGTTATGCCACAAGCCATAAAAATAAGACTAATATTCAAAATTTTGATTTAAATTTTTTTTTTCCCCTAAATGACACCTGAAAAACCTATTAAAAATGTTATCTCACTCGTATAAGGTAAAATCTGTCTCGTATCTCGTTTTTCGTGGGTTTGAAAATAAAAAATTAATAAATTGCATTTTTAACATTTACTTCATAATTTTTACAAATCATGCTCAAATTGTTGGCCTCTGTTGTAAATACAGGCCCGACATCTGTGTCGTCTTTCGACAGTTGTTGTACGAAGTCGTATTTCCTCCTTGATTGTATTGAAAGCCGTTTCAATGCGTTGTTTGCAATTTAGTCTTATGTGATTCAATCTCGCGTTTGAGGTTATAACAACATGCCGCCTGCGACTTCAAACCACTGCTTTAACCCCTAGTTACATAATCTACTATTATCTCAACCATATTTATTGCATTAAATAATTCCGTTATGATAAGAAGATACCTACTTACATCGATTTAACTAAGATGGCCTTGTATTTTTAGAAACCCATCTAAAGAAATAAAAACAAGACCTAATGGTGTCTTTATTCCAAACTCTGTCACATATATGACACTCATTATCTTATTCCAACCTTATTTATTCATCAGTGGTTTTGAAACTAAATGTAGATCAAAAATTTTTTTATGATACATGATATTTAAATACTTTCTCTGCCTCAAACAACATTATGTTATCAAAACAGGCAAACAAGAATCAGTCATGTCATGTCCTCATTACACCTAGGTTTACCAACCAAACTCTAAATTATTAGTCCAGGCAATTTAGACCAAAAAATAGGGGTAAGGTTACAATAGTTCGTTGTGACGTAACTACAAATTTACAGTTTTCAGATTTTTTCCTATACTTGAGCTATAGGACTTTGCTTCAGGCCGAATTTCAGGATTCTACGTCAACGGGAAGTACCCTATGAATTTTGATTCCCTTGAGAGTGTCAAAATACACGTTTTTTGCGACATAAACGGTTTCTTTTTTTTTCGTTTTGCTGAAAATCGCGAGAAACTCGTTTTTTTTTCCAGGTGTCGGAATTTTTAGATTTCATTTATCAATTCTACCAATTTTCAGCTGGGTGCGAATTTTTTAACCTCGGATGTCTAAATTGACCGGGCTAAATGTAGAGTATCGTAATATGTTTTGCAGAGGAGTGCTTTATATAATAATCTTCGAACGTAATAGAGTAGGTACGCTTAAATATTCTACTTATTTAAACTCTGACTTTGAATGAAATCATGCGTTTTCAGTTTTATTCTTAAGTATTTTTGTCTTCCGAGTCATAAATTGCGAACTGACTGTAAAAGCAAACTATTTGATAGACATACAATAATCGTTTTAAAACCATTAGATGTTTGTATCGCAAAAATTAAAACAATTAAAGGCACTCTTTTTTGTTCTATGAATGTATTCTTTATTTCTCTGTTCTAAAATCAGACAACCCTACCACCAGAGGCATTAGTCCCTTACATATTGTACAGGTCCAAAAATACCAAAATAAAATATGCATAAGTCCAAAATAAAATATGCTTATGTAGGTAGTTAAAAAGACGCCGCCGCCGCATCGTCTGAAAATTTCGTGTACTAGCCTAGAATTAGATAAATGGTCATTGTCCTATTAAAAGCTATACTCCATATGTTTAGGTAATTAACTAAAAGTAAACAATCTTGACATGTCTTTTATCTAAAAGTTGTCTATAATTTTTATCTTAAAATGTTTACAATTTTTTATTTACCTATATCGATGTTTGGTAACTAACTAAATTTAAATAATCTTTGTATGTCTTATGAACGATTTTTTTTTTTAATAAAAATACATTAAGATTAGTTAACTATCTAAACCGATGGATCATAAGTAGTTATATTTTTATTATTATAAAAATATGATTGCACATTTTTGTCGTTCTTAGCTGCTCAAATTGCCAGTATTCTCAGTACCAATACTCTTATTTTTTATCAGTCAGTTTTATAGAATCACTAGAAGGCGCTACCTACTTTAATTCTAGCACCTTCGAATTTTCATTTAACCCTTTCAACATGTCATGCTCCCCAGACACCCATCACCTATTTTACTGTTTATAAATACATATTACTATAATTGTACAGAAGATGTACTGAATTAGTACATACTTAAAAAAATAAGCACCTTAACAGGTTAATAAGTACAATTAATACAAGTAACTGAATTATGGCTTGCTGTAGACCATTTCTCCAGCATCCCCAAGTAAAATTTCACACATTGACATCATCATAATTTTATCATCAGTTTTTTCATTATGTATTTTCAAGTATTTATATTAAGAAGAATGGGGGCGTGGTGAGAATATCTCGCTATCTCTTTAGTACACACAAAACCTAATCGCAATGGCGGTTTTTTTTTTTCGGTGGGAAAATCATCTTATGACATCCCCCGCCCTTGGGCGGGGCGGGAGATAGTGTCAGACTTTTACTGACTAAAAACCCACTCCTGTTCCTTCGTTGCCTTTCGTACCAGGGCCTTCCTTTCAGAATCAGACCCTTGGCCCCAGTAGACTTCGACCCTGCTAGGCCCCTTGACGTCACAATTCAGTTTGTTCATTTTTTCTGTTACTTAACACCCGGCTTTACTTACCCTTCTACCAGACTTGAAAGATAATTTTAAGGCTTTTAAATAGATTTGCGATTTTTGATAAAATTACTAATTCAAACAAATGATCTAAAAAAAGTCAACTACCCATTTACAACGATAGCACGTCCTTAAAGATAATAAATCATTCTCATCTTCTTGCAATAATGATGTTGTTATCTTTCTTTTGATATCGCATTAAAAATGTGTCAATAGGTACGTAAAGTAGTTCACACGGCAACAACTGCCGCGAATCGCGATAAACTTTCAATCCGTTTGCCGCACGCTTATATGAATGTCGCCAAACACAACAAAGCAAACACACACAATTGATTAGGTAAGTAGATATTTATCAGGTCGTGCAGTTGTTGTGGTCGATCAGGATGTTTACATAATAAGTATTTACCTACTTGTTGACTACGGACTGTCATAAAAACGAGTGAGTTACGTCCTTTTTTACTCGCAGATATTGTGTCTCAACTTATCGTCCATGTTATAAAATTCAAGAATCTTGAAATTTTGCAAGAATTCACGTTCTGTCTATTGTAAGGAGCCCTTCAACGAGCCCGAGTCCCTTCGTATAGAGCTCTCTCGCAAAAGCTACCTATAGGTATCTGCCAAAATTTCGTCACTTGAGCGGTTAGGGCGTCCTCATCCTCATCCACCCAACAGAAGTTGACAGGCTATAAAAATATTTATGTAGAAATGAATATATCGCGGAACAAAGTCCTAAGTAAAAACTTATAATTTTGCATATGTTTCTTAAAATGTAAATATTACCTAAGCATTGCTACGGATTGTAAAAAATATAGACTATTATACAGGGTGTTTGGTGCATCGTGTGGCAAATTGAAATGATCGACGGGAGGGGTCATCTGCTATCCTTTCAAACCCCTAAACACTTCTCATGCCCTGTGGGTTTTTTTTCATCGACTTTTTATTGTTTTATAAGGCCCAAATTTTTTATTCAAATACAAATTTTAAAAAATATATTAGGCGTAGACTCTGAATTTTAATTTTATTTAGATGTGTATTGTATTGGAGTACCTACTTTAAAATTTAAAATTTGTGACATTAACCAACTAGTTTTTATAAAATTTACTTTCAAAATTTCACAGCTATTTACTTGGCGATTAAAAAAAAATACCAAAAGCGACCAGATTCTTCCAACTTCCTCGAAAATTCTCTAGTTTATCCTCTTGCTAGTGATGTGCCACATGCCATAAAATTTTTTTTATAACTGTGAATTCGCTAGAATTGTGAATTTCGAGTCACGTAAGACTAATTTTCAAAATTATGATTTAAAAAATATTTTTGCTATAATGATACCTGAAAAACCTATTAAAAATGGTATCTCACTCTTATAAGATAAAATCTGCCTCTGCCGTTCAGGGCTCTACCGTATGCTCCACCGCGTCCTCCGGGCTGTCCACACAGTGGTGGCACCCGGGCGTCACTTCCCACTACTCCGGTGCAGGAACCTCCATAGAACCAGGAACTGACCATGGCCGGTGAGAACCTGCGGAAGGTGAGGACGTCGCCGTGAGGTCTTTCTACCCACGCCTCAAAGGGGGGGACTTACCGCGATAATTATGGCGTGCTCAAAGGTCAATTTACATATACTGGAATTATTATCTTACAAAATGTTAATTATTATGTATAAAAACCAGAGGTCAGAATAAGGTAGAGTTATTCATGTACTTGAATCGAAATGTTAATATTAATATGGATCTTCCCGGAATTTCTAATGAAGAACCTTGTGTGCCCAACAATATTACAAATAAATAAAAATAAAAACCTGTGACATAAAAAGGACAAATAAACAAACATAATTAACACACAATTTTTATTAGTATTTTTCATTGAAAAAGATCACTCTACATCAACTGAGGTGAGATTAACAAAATACACTTCCTTCTCCTCATCACTAACGCAGGAAGATTTTTTTTCTGCTATATTTGTGTCATAAAAAAAATTGCTCTTTTAAATTAATCTCGAGATTTGAGGCATATCCACTTTATGGTCACTGTATGAAATCAATGTAAGTACATGTTTAACTCTACCTAATGCCGACCTCTGATAATAACGTTATAGCGGTCCTCCCGCAGACAGACAGTTTTATAGGGAGCCGGAGTGGGTCCACGCCGACAAGGTGGATGACTTTTTTAACCTTCATAAGGTCTTCGGATCAATTTTGACTCTTTTTGGGATATCTAATAGTCTATTTTTTCAGCAAATAAGCGTTTTACGAGTCCGATATTTTATGACTTTTAATTATGCGCTTTTATGTGCGTATGAATTAAGTTTGTTAAATATGTTTTTAATTTTCTAGATACGAACTTTTTCACTATAACGGTCTTCGGGTCAGAATTGAACCCAAGTAATAAAAAGCACAGGGCTGTTTATGTATCGTATAACTTTTTTAATGAGACTAAAAGTTACACGATAGGTACATAAAGGGAATTCCAGTAGAAAATCACCAACAGAAGCACTAGCAACGAAGGGAACACCATAATATCCATTATGTTTTCCTTTTTTCAAAGATAATACGCCTGTGTCCTAAGTCTCCTAAAAATATGTCAGTGTATCTCCTTAGCACATTGCATCACAGTTTAGAAATAAATAATAGCCCAGATATGAAACCTGTGACAATTTTAGACACAACTTGCTATGCACTAGAAAAAACTGTATTTACACTTGCAAAGAGTTCGCCTCAAGTAGTATAAATAATAATTAGCAACACTGCACATATCAGCATATAATGCTTTTGTATAATTCACTGCTGCTAATGATATCAGGAAGGTAGGATGCCTAGTAAAATAACGACACTATTTGAGAAACCTAGGTACCTAGGTGCATACTTAGTTACCTCTTACACAAAATATTGGAAATCATAACATCAAATCAAACCAGCTATTTTCAATAGAATTTGCTAAAAAAAAACAAGTGATATTATCATTAGAAATTTATACAATACAGTGAAACTGTGTAAATTATTATTAGAATTATTTGTGTAAAAAAACATAAAAATACAATTATTTTATGTACTTACCCAAAATAAGAATTAATTAAAAAATATATATAGGTACTTAATAAGTGTAATAAGTATATATATATATTTAATTGTTTGTTATGAAAATACATCTAACCGTGTTGTCAAATTGTTCTATTTTATATAAATAAAATGATAATCTGAAAAAGTATTAAAAATAATGAAAATTAAATTCATTACAAAAGCGTTTTTTGTTTTCGAGTCATTTTTCAATATTATTCTTATACTGGGTCAAATCTGACCCGAAGCACGGTAACGTCAGTAATATTAAAGACCATATGAAGGTTAATTCATTAAACCCCAAGCGAACGTTCGCTCGCTCATTGTCTTTCTATTGTGTCTCTAATTACTTTACGCTACTCAAAAGGTTAAAATACATAGTGCTATTCCAGGACATGGTCTTCCAGTGTACCAAGTTTTATCAAAATCCATTCCGTAGTTTTTGCATGAAAGAGTAACAAACATCCGTACATACAAACTTTTGCGTTTATAATATTACTAGCTTTTGCCCGCGGCTTCGCTCCCGTCAACTGACTACTCTACCCTACTCTACCCTACTCTACCCTACTCTACCCTACTCTATTCGATTTTTTCTCGCCGTAAAAACCATCCTTGAACATCAACGAACATTTTAAAAAAAGAATTGGCCAAATTGGTCCAGGCGTTGTTGAGTTATGCGCTTACCAACACATTTTGCGATTCATTTTTATATTATAGATGTAGGATAATATATTTTTGCGATTCAGGTAGGTGGGTACTACTAACCTTTGCGAACTTTAGACCATACCGAGCGACGTTGGATTCTATTTTCGTTACTTCACGTGGCTTTGACGGCCGTATTTTTAACAGAATAGGGTAGGTACTGAAGTATTTTTCAGTCATAATCGTAAATTGTCCGCCGATTAATAGGTTTTAATTTTACGGGATAGCTGATGGAAATTGATCGACGGTATTTTCCATGATATTTTTGAAAATAAAACGAAAATAATTGTATCATATATCACCTTATTTACAGCAGCACAAATGCTACTGCCGGACACATAACAGTCAAAGTACGGTTACGCATATTATCAAGAATGCTTGTATGTGAGCTGCGGATCACTGTCAGCCATTTTCTGGTATTTATATAACGAATGGAACACAGTTATTCAATTATTGTTAATTGACAGTTCGTTTGGATCTGATTATAGTTGGTAAACATTCTCGCTGGTCAGTGTATTGTTGCAAATATGTGGGTAGCTATGAACTATTTCCGACTTGAGCACAAAATACATAATAGTGACTTGAATCAAAACTACGTTCCCGTTTTTATAAAAAAATTTAACTTAGCACGGATTTTATTTACAAATCGACAAATCATCCGTGGATTATGTGCAGGAAAACAGAGATAGTTATTTGTAATATTACAATATAAGTAGATACGAAGGCTCATAATAATTCTCTTTCGTAATAACTACTTAACTACTTTTAGACATTTTCATTACCCAACAGAGGTTCTTGCGAGCAATTCTTTGAAAAACAAATGCCAGGAGGAAAGTTCCTTTCAATTTTGACATTACGACATCAACCTGAACTTGTAAGCTTTCCTAATTGTTTTTCTATTTTGCAAAAGATTTAATTTTTTAGCGATAACCAAGATGCCAGTCTCCGCTTTTTTTCCTATCACAGGTAACTTGCGGAATATTAATTATGTTTTTGCGGTTTATTTTTCAACAAAATATGCAAATATAATGAAAAAATAAACATATTGCAAAATTTTGATTTTCAGAAAATAAAATGACACATAAATTTCGAGAAATTACAGGGCCGGCTTCTGAATTGTGTATTATGAGTTAAGAACGTGTCCAACTATAGATATATATATAGTACATTTTTACCCTAGTTGTGAAACAAACTAAGGACTAAATAAGTCTTTAACCTGAGGTAAACACTGCTTTTCTTTATCAATACAAGGAACCCTGATTCGTCGTATAATTTTAGGTATATTTCTTCTGATTTAGGTAAAAGGGTTTTTATTTAATCTCTGCTGTACGGAAATGTAAACAAAACTCTACAACTCGAAAAAACAAATAAAAATCGAATTGCCACTTTCTCGCCTATTTTGTTTTTTTTTTCTGTGACCGTCCAGCTTTTCAGGTGTTATTTTTCATTTTCTTTATTATAAAAATTAGTAAATATTTTTTCTAAATAAGTAAATTTAAAAAAAAGTATAAAATAAAAACAAAAAAAAACTTTGAAATCACACTATCCGTCTTATAGATGAGAGACAGAATCTGCCATATCAGTCCTTCGCGTACAGAGATCGAAAAGTCAAGCGGAGCATACGAAAAGATATCAGACTTTACAACACTGAACTGGCTCACTCCGCTTTTACGAATAACCGTTCCTTGAGGTCTGCCATGAGTGGGATGGATGCAGGCAGATCTACTATAACACACTTGAAGGACAGTAATGGTGTGAGACAGGGTGATAGGACCAAATTAATTCAAATTTGTACGCAATTTTTTAAATTTTTATATTCAGATGACGACACCAATTTCCAACTCGCAGATGAAGTTTACTCATGCTCTGAGGATATCCCTATGATAACTGGTTATGAAGTTCATAGGGCTCTAAGTGGCATGAAGTACAATAAAAGCCCAGGAGAAGATGGCATTACAACCGACTCACTGCGAGTGGGGGAACAATTTTTATTACCATATATTTGCAATTTATTTAATTCAATTTTAATGCAGCGGCATATTCCCAAGTTACTTCTGTCACTCTAACATCATTCTGCTTCATAAAAAGGGAGACAAATCGGATATAGGCAACTACCGACCTATTAGCCTTGTTTCACATTTGTACAAGGCTTTCAAACCATATTTCCAGTCAACTAGACCTCCACCAACCTCCTGAACAGGCTGGTTTCCGCCGCGGCTTATCCACTACCGACCACCTACACTCTTTGAACCAATTGTTAGAAAAACACGAAGAATTTAACTTACCTTTATACCTTGCGTTCGTAGACTACTCCAAAGCTTTTGATAGTTTATCACATAAAGCCATATTTGCAACATTGAATAAACAAGGAATAGAAACGGAATACGTTCAATTATTGGAAAGAATAAGTAAAAAGTACAGCTGCTATACACTTGGATACTACTGGCCAATCCTTTCCAATTCGAAAAAGAGTCAAACAAGGTGATCCGCTATCTCCAAAGCTCTTCACAGCAACGCTTGAAGAAGTTTTTAAAAATCTAAACGGACACTGGCGAGACAAGGGCATTGTCGTTGGAGAAAGAAGATTAACCAATCTACGCATTGCCGATGACATTGTCCTTTTCTCGTCTTCGGCGGCTGAGTTAAGCCTTATGCTCGAACAACTGAGCCATGCCATGTCATTAACGAAACGTCAAAAGTCTGCACTCGGGATCTGCCAGCGAACAACGGAACGAAGTATTCTCGGAGTCAAAAGAACAGATCGCATAAGGAACAGTATACTTCGTTCCAAAACACAAATCGCAGACGTAGGTAACTCAGCCGCCAAACTAAAATGGAACTGGGCCGGTCACATCTGCCTCATGTCGCAACAAAATTGGGCGAAGGTAACCACTGACTGGATTCCGAACAGCAGGAGCCGGCGACGCTGTAGGCCCAGAAGGAGATGGCATGCGATTTGGACTCCTACCTTAAGGATTGGCCAGAAGTGGCTAAGGACAGAAAGGAATGGAATAACCGAAGGGAGGCCTTTGCCCTGCAGTGGGACACAACGGGCTCATAATAATAATAATAATAATAATAAATTTAAAAAAATTGTTGAATAAAATAAGTCATATTTAAAAATATATATTCTTTCATTAATACGTCTTATTTTTAAGGTATTTCAATTTTATATCGCGCCTTAATTGATTGGCTGTATAGAAAGTTTGACCATGGTTCAATACTAAATGTGAAGATAAAACTAGCTTTTTATTTTAAATAACGGATCGGACAAGTGCGAGTCGGGCTTGACTGAGGGTTCCGTACAAACTTTCCTATAAAAAAACAGTTCAATTCCGCAATTGAGTTACGAAGATTTTTCCGAATCACGTATACGAAATACGTATGACGTAACTACAAATTTACAATGAAAATGTGCTATGACACCTTGCTTCATACCAAATTTCAGGATTTTAGGTCAACAGGGAGTACATTATGAATTTTGATTCCCTTGAGAATGTCGAATTATACGTTTTATGCGACATAAACTGCCGTAACTTTTTTTTTTCGTTAACTCAGAAGTTGGATTTTTTTTCACAGCTTCAAGGGACCGCAGACCTGAGTATATGGTTTTAATTTCAACTTGATACCTCCACGCATTCCCGAAATAAAGAGTCTTGAAAGACAGACAGACGGACGGAACCCTAAAAAACGATCAAAATAACTTTATTTTCGGAAGTTAGTGTTTCTCGGTATTGTTTATTTGTTATTTAACACAGAGTTCCGAAATTATTAGTACATTGTTACCCTAGGGGTGAAAGAGACTAAAATAGACTTTGACCCCTGAGTTTGTTTCAGTGTTTCTTCTTAGGGTAGTCAGCTAGGAAACACCGGCTTCATCTAGTTTAAATTGATGAGAAAATTTACGTGTAAAAGTGTTTTTAAAAACTTATTTGCAAAATAAATATCATTTATGGGGGATAAATGATATTTATTTTGCATTTTGCATTATTTGCAGTCATCGTACTTTTCACGCAACCGATCATAAAATCCACGGGGTTATTGGTGTCCATTGTAATTTTCACATAGACATGTATGAAATATGTAGGTATTGTGATTTGTACCCTAAGAGCCTTGTTCAAGCTTATTCTTAACCTTTTCACCGCCAAGCACTTCTATAGAAGTTCGGGATTTTCGTGCCACCAGCGCCACAACTTCTATAGAAATTGTTCATTTTAACTATCTTATTAAAATAAATTTACTGTGATTAAAAGCTTTGTTTCATTTTATTATTTAAGATAGCACTGTCTACTACCCTGTTTTTTATTTTTCTACACAAAATAAGCCCTAGTTTGTCCTAAAATCGGCAAAAACAGAAACTCCGAATTTTGTTACTTTCCTCAGAACGCCAATCACTTCATATCAAGTTGGCCAGTGATGTGCCGTGAAAGGTTGATTTCACCATTGAAATATTTATAAATACAGAAAGTTACGAATATCGAAAACAATTTGAGGTCAATAAAATATGAACTTAGTTATCTACTTCATTACAAAGGATAGTAGATGAATTTCGACCTTCAGGTAGATGCCGATACGTAATTATAAAGTTGTTACCAATTCTTGTCGATAGTTATTTTCCCATCTCTACAAAACAATTGGTCGTCTATGCCCCTGTGCGCCACCGAGTGCCACGAACTACTATAGAAGTTGGCCAGTGACGTCATAGGCGTGCGGCTGTCAAGGTCACTTTGGCATAGTGCAGCACAAAATCGGATTCGAGCGCACGCATCTTTCTTTCTTTCACTTGATAACAAATAGAAAAATGAGTGAAGAACTTGATTCGGACGAACTTCTTAAAATTTTGCAAGGTGTGGAATCGGACTCGGAGTATTTTGTGGAGAACATTGAACCAGAAGATAATTCCATTTCAAAAAACACTTTAAAAACAATTAAAAATTCTGACACTTATATACCCACGGTAAAAAACGTTGACTGAAGTTATTAAAAAAACACAGGAATAAACAAAAATAGAAGAAAGAAAGACCACAGACCCCATCCCTGATCAGAATCGAATTCAACGTGCCTTCAGTGCCAATAACTTGATATGAAGTTAAAGAATGAGATCATGAAACAAATAGAGATGTACCCCATTCCTTATAATTCTAATTGAGTTATGTATTAGTTTCTTTGATACTCATAATTTATACTGTTTTTTCTTATTAAGGATACTGTGAAATAAAACAAATCTGGAAATATTTAATCAGTTTTTATTTATATTCGTAAAATCAACTTTAAATCTTAACTTTACGCGTACAAATCTTATTCATCGATATGACGATATCCCCATCACTACTGTTTACTGTATA
This sequence comes from Mythimna pallens, assembly GCA_961205895.1. Taxonomy (NCBI): domain Eukaryota; kingdom Metazoa; phylum Arthropoda; class Insecta; order Lepidoptera; family Noctuidae; genus Mythimna; species Mythimna pallens. Next base: position 13,010,669 of record OY540826.1, on the reverse strand, counting down.
TTTAGTTATACATTTATAGCTTGGCCCTCGGTGAGGCATTGCGTTTTGTGTACGTTGGCGGCGAAAATGTTAATAGGATATTAGGTCAAGCTTATTCTTGATACCCTTTTAAGAATAAGTTTGAACAAAGCTACACATATTAAAATTAACTAGTTTTAGCCAGCGGTTTCGGCCACGGGACAGTTAGAATTTCTCCCTAGAAAATGTATGAGTTTTACAATGAGTATAATATCATAAAACTAAAATTCATCAATATTGGTTCCCGTGAACTTGTAATCTAGTCGAGTGGATTCACTCCGGTCTTATTGACCAACGATCCTGAATCCAAATCAATTGTAAATACATCTTCAAAGCAGGGCTATCTAAACGTGCTCAAACTTCAATTTCTCCATAACCAGTACTTGTGAGAGAAATTATCAAAATATCATGCGTACGTTACATAATTTTCATCGGCGTTTTTGACAAATAAATACTTAGTATTTATTTATCAAAAACGCCGCCATAATTATGGCGGTAAGTCCCCTCTTTGAGGCGTGGCTGGAAAGACCTCACGGCGTTCTCACCTTCCGCATGATGCAGGTCCTCACCGGACATACCCGGTAAGTTCGGGAGATTCCTGCACCGGATTCGTGCGGAAGAAACGCCCGGGTGTCACCATTGTTTGGACCGCACGGATGACACGGTGGAGCATACGGTGGAGGTGTGCCCCGCCTGGGTAAAGCACCGCCGTGTCCTCGTGGGGGCGATCGGCGGCGGCGATCTCTCGCGCCGGTCCTTGGTACAGGCCATGGTCCGGAGCGAGGAGGAGTGACAGGCGGTCGCCTCCTGCGAAGCAGTAATGCTAGCAAAGGAGGAGGCCGCACGTGCACGCGCGAGGCAATGGCAGTCGCGACCCAGCCGCCGGGATACCGATCTCGATTACCGGCCACCGTAGGCGCGGGCTCGTGGACGACGACGAGCAATGAGTAGCTCGCCGTCCGACCGTCCGGACCGAGCCCAAGTCGTCGACGGCGCGTAGTGTTCCACGCGCGCCTTAAGGAGATGTCAGCAACCGTAGGGGCCCAGCAACGTCGAAGCCTTCTGGGACCAAGGGTCTGATTCTGAAGGGAAGACTCGGCCTCGGTATGAAAGGCAACGAAGGAACAGGAGTGAATTTTTAGTCAGCAAAAGTCTGACACTATGTCTCGCTCGGCCCAAGACCGCGGGATGTCATTGAATGATTATCCCACCGAAAAAAAAAAACCTACTAAGTATAATAGCGGTGGAGCCCAACATCGTGAGATTTAACGGACGATCTCGCTGCTTATAACTGCTTTGATTGGGTACTCTAAATCAATTAAGCAACAAATAATCCCAAAATATACGAACTAAACCTGCCTAAATTCATCTAAAGAAATACGAAAGCACTAACAGGTGAAGGAAAACAGTATTCACAAAGTGTTGTGAAAATATTCTCTCATTTAAGTAGGGTAGGTACATAGGATTTTTTGTAATAACTGTAGTCTATCCCATATATAATTATATTTAAAAATCCAATTTCAGATATCAAAAGTAGCTTATTCTACACCAGCTGCGATGTGGGCAAATACATGAAGATGTCAGCTGCTGCGGAGACGCTGCCGGCTACGAGCGCACGACAGCACGCGCCCCCAGCTACTGCACCCGCGCCGCCGCCACCCCCGCCCCCGCCCGCCGCTCGCCGACCTGGCGATAAACACATCGTGCACTGGTTCCGCAAGGGTTTGCGCCTCCATGATAACCCAGCGTTAAAGGATGGCTTAGTGGACGCAACGACGTTCAGATGTGTATTCATTATCGATCCATGGTTCGCCAGCTCTTCTAATGTTGGCATCAACAAGTGGAGGTAAAGATTTACTTTAATAATGATTTAATCTTTGCACGAGTTGTTTTGAGTCACAGTCCATGGACACGTAGGCGACATACGCATTACATTCTTGCGTGTATTACGTAGGTAGGGAGTTGATACGCTCAATATCTATTACGTATGCAGTTTTATTTATTCAACAATCGACGAACTTATCTCGACAGGTTTCTGCTGCAATGCTTGGAAGATTTAGATAGCAGTTTACGGAAACTTAACTCCCGGCTATTCGTGGTACGAGGGCAACCCGCCGATGCGTTACCAAAACTGTTTCGAGAATGGGGCACAACCGCGTTGTCCTTCGAGGAGGATCCCGAACCATATGGCCGAGTGCGAGACCACAATATCATGTCAAAATGTCGCGAAGTCGGCATCACTGTCACATCTCGTGTTTCTCACACGTTATACAAACTAGACCAGTAAGTTCTTTGAAATAATCTAATCTTGTTTTCCATGTAGCATTTCGAGTCGTAACTTTTTACCTCTTTTTACGACATCATGTGAGCACGAAAAAAGTGTGCCATCCGACATAAATACGCGACCACTCTATAAATACTCCTTATTATCTTTTACAGAATTATAGAACGAAATGGTGGCAAAGCGCCTCTTACGTACCACCAATTCCAAGCGTTGATTGCCAGCATGCCTCCTCCCCCAAAGGCAGAAGCGCCTATAACAGCACAAACGCTTAATGGCGCCACCACGCCAGTAACCGATGACCATGATGATCGGTTTGGCGTACCTACTCTCGAAGAACTGGGTAAATTACGAAAAATTGATTTATTATTTGTATGTATACCACTAAAATAAGGACTGCCTGACGTAATGATTTCACTTGATTGTTCTAGGATTCGAGACAGAGGGCTTAAAACCTCCCGTTTGGGTCGGAGGTGAAAGTGAAGCTTTAGCTAGGTTAGAAAGACATCTCGAAAGAAAAGCTTGGGTGGCTTCATTCGGGCGGCCAAAAATGACGCCTCAGTCACTGTTGGCGAGCCAAACAGGTTTATCACCTTATTTAAGGTAAACGATTACAATTCAATTACAATTTCGTTATTTTTTGACAAGCCTAAGTTAGCCGATAAGTTCTAAACTAAAGAAATATGCTTCTTACAGGTTTGGTTGTTTGTCAACTAGATTATTTTACTATCAGTTGACAGAATTGTACAAAAGAGTTAAACGAGTAAGACCACCGCTGTCTCTTCATGGGCAAATACTATGGAGAGAATTTTTCTATTGTGCTGCAACACGCAACCCTAATTTTGATCGTATGGAAGGAAATCCGATATGCGTTCAAATACCATGGGAAAAGAACCAAGAAGCTTTGGCGAAATGGGCTAGCGTAAGTACCTAATCAAAACTACTGAACAATATTGAAAATCCACTTTCGACTCAAACCTATTTCTAACAACCTATTTTTTGAAGTCAAGTTAAGAACTCGTAATAATTCCAGGGCCAAACCGGATTTCCTTGGATAGATGCAATAATTATACAATTAAGAGAAGAAGGGTGGATCCACCACTTGGCCAGGCACGCAGTGGCTTGCTTCCTAACCAGGGGCGACTTGTGGATCTCATGGGAAGAAGGAATGAAGGCAAGGAGAGCTTCGTTATTTATAGTTTTAGTGCCCTTAAATTCAGTTAGGATTATTAAATTCCAAACTCGAATTCAAAACAGGTTTGGCTGTGTTTTTCTTAATGAAATAAATTTCACTACAAGAACAGTTCTTGTTTTACTCCACAGTTTAGCTTTATCGCAACCTACAATGAATATTTAGATGATCACTTTTTACCATCTGTATGCGGCTACTTTTAATCCAGTCGAAACACTTGGTTTAATCATGGTCGAGATGTACTAATTTGTGGAGAGTCCCTGTTCCTGCAGGTGTTCGACGAATTGCTTCTCGACGCCGATTGGTCCGTCAATGCGGGCATGTGGATGTGGCTCTCGTGCTCTTCATTCTTCCAGCAATTTTTCCACTGCTATTGCCCGGTCCGTTTCGGGCGGAAAACTGATCCTAATGGTGATTTTATAAGGTATGTCACATTGGCTCAAAAAAATATTCTTATAACTTATATACACTACCATGACGAACGTAAGTTATTATAATCAATCATTTTAATTACAGAATAAATGTCTTCTTTACAGTCGCGCTTGAGACAAGGATCGTTAAAACTTTCAGTCTTCGTTTGTAATAAGTATTATCTTCGTATGTACTGTAGCACGTATATGATCTGATGATGATCTCAATATGAACTAATGTAACAAGTAGGTACACAACTAGTGTACTGAAATACGTCTAAGTCTTTGATGATTATGTTACGTAATTATTATAAGAGGCTGTGACGCATTGTGGGTGATTCGTCTGTGATGCTTGCATGTTATACGTACGCTACCTCTTCACGCTTATTTTCTGACAAATTTGAAATACCCAAATGCATATTTCTATATTTCATTCAGTTATTTTTTAGCGAACACTTGTTACTATGAATCTATTTTGTTTACAGGAGATACATTCCTGCATTGAAAAACATGCCAACGCGGTACATCCACGAGCCGTGGGTGGCGCCGGAGTCTGTGCAGCAGTCTGCTCGATGCATCATCGGCCGTGATTACCCCATGCCAATGGTGGACCACGCGAAAGCCTCTCAAGTCAATATCGAACGCATCAAACAAGTGTACGCGCAACTGGCGAAATACAAACCACAAGGTAAATTTACTGATTAATTATGAAACTCTTCGAATGTTCTCAAAGAAAGTTCTTTGCGACTAATCGGTGTTTTGTCTGGCAAACTGCACGCCAAAAAAGTTGTTATCGGAACCCTGTACGATGGCAATCCACCCCGTGAACTTTGATCTATGATGCCACACCGTAAATACTTGTGGCATGTTATGTCGCTTTAATTAACTGTCATGCAAGGTTATTTTACTCATAAGTTCGATAACAGTTTGTCATCTTATGATTATGACTTAGTTTTGTAATTTTTTATTTATTTACCGTATGTGGGAGGTTGAAAACACTTACAGAAATAATAAGATCGGAAGGTTTTAATAGAATATTACATTAACTACCCATACCTATTGAATTTTGCAAAGAAATAGAAGCGACAATAACGTAGAATTACCAACAATACTTTAATAACCCCAAAGTATTACTTATGGATACTTGTTTTTTTAGGTACATTGAATCCAAATGCTGTGCAACGACCAAACGTGATGCAATCATCGCCGAGCCCGAATTCAATAATTACGAGCATCAATCAATCAAACTACTTGTGCAGCCAAGCACCTGACCCACCGACGACAAAAGCACAAATAATACCATATACAGATAATGACGTTGTATTCCAAAAGCCTATGAACCACCGATCCATGAAGCCTTCATTCAAGCAAGTTGTTATTGTACAGAAAAAACAAAATACCAATGTCATACAAACTGTGTCACAATCGAAAGAAAAATACATTGTCAATGGTCAACTAGATGTTTCCTACAAAACAGCAAGGAATGAAAGCTTACAACCAGCAAAACAAGAAAATTATGACTTCAAAAACTTAGTCATAAATAATTATGTACAAGGCTATTCCAATAACCAGGAAATTTTTCAAAATGAGCAAACAAATAAGAATGAACTGTTTGCCCAGCAAACTTTGAAAATTAACAGTTTCAACTATGAGAAGCAAAAGTTCTTTTTGTCTGCTTATACTGATAATGGGGTCCGTAGATCAGCTGTGCATGACGAGGTGCCCCCACCCTTTGCCGTCGGGCTCAACCACGACACAAATATGACCTACATTAGAGAGAATAAAAATGAAAAGGACAAGTCAAATGATGGCACATTCTTACATCCTATGTCAATTAACGACGACGGAACTATTACAAACGAAAATCGTCAGAATAATACCTCCAATGAATGTGACAATTATTCTTCAAATAAAAATCAAAAGTAAACATTACAAACGTAGATTAGGGGCCGGTTTCTGAATTGACTACTTACTTTTTGATTGATTTACTTTGAGTTAAGAACATCTCAAACCCTATTTATGTGCCTGACTGGTTTTCAGTCTTAAGTAGAGTTTGAGAAATATCAAATGCTTAAAATCAGAAATTGGGGGTTACAATATAAAAATAGATTAATATAGATTAACTAGTCATAATTTTACTATTGCCTCTAGATAAAATGTATATAATTATGATTGTCATTTTATCTATGGTACTTTACAGAAAGCTTGAGCTGTTGAGCACAGAATCTTGCCTGACAGTAAAGCACAGTTATTGCTGCAAAAAAGAAAAGTATAGTAGAAGTATTACTTGACATCAAAATATGAGGTGCAAAATAGACACATTTGAAATTAATAGTATCCAATATTGTTATTTAGCTGAGCAGATCTCTATATGAAAGTTGAATTTTTTTTTTATCATAAAACTATGTATTATGATAAAAAAAAATTACAAGATTGTTAGTTAAAATAAATGTTTCTATACACAATTTTGTTTTAATTTGGATTTTAGTTTTTGCTATAGTTTAAACATATGTTTTATTATAACCCTATATTTAAGACTAACATGTACCAGTGGTTTCACCAGGCTGAATGTAGAAAATTAGCCTGAGGGAACAATCAATATAATAATCTTGTCTTATTCCAAGACATGACTTACCTGCAAAATTTCATCCAAATCTATTCAGCTGTTCAGTTTGTTTTTAGATGGATTATCATAAAATGGCTTCTTAAGATGGGTCGAGAGGGTGTGTCAGGCTTTTACCGACTACCACCGATGTTCATTTGCACTTTGCATTGGGCCACTGCAATTCTTTCAAAAATTTCCGCAAACCATTTGTGTGTAATTATAACAAACATATATTATCTATATATATAAAAGGAGAAACTGACTGACTGACATATCAACGCACAGCCGAAACTACTGGGACTAGGAGCGTGAAATTTTGCACAAGGTTTCCTTTTATGACGTAGGCGAGCACTAAGAAAGGATTTTCCAAAATTCACTCCCTAAGGGGATGAAGCGGGGGACCAAAGTGTGTATGGAGAAATCTACGTTTACGCGAGCGAAGCCGCGGGCAGAAGCTAGTACAGACATATACAAACATTAAAATATGAGTGTGATTAGATTATGCTGGACGAAATCAGCTAAAATTTAGACGAAAACCTGGCTGTTTGCACATTTAGGAAAAGCTGGTTTAGGATACCACTCTCCTAGGAATAGTAAGGAAATACAATTTACTTTGTCAACATATTACTCATTTAATCCTAAAGAAGCCACAGTTTCCATGTGCTGCTTAACTGCCTTTTTCACCTTTCTCGAAGTACTGACACCTTTCTTGTCAGGACGGGGTTTCTTATTTTGACCTAATTCATTTCTGATTGTTGATAGTATTGATGCCTAAAAATAAAATCACTTAGATGTTATAGATGATAATAATAATCTTACATACCAGTACCTATTATAGCCATTAATAGTGGCATACTTACAGTTTCAGGGACATGTACATATCTAATATTACGGGCTTGTAAAAACAAATTCTCAAAGAGATATTCATTTCCTTGAGGATCACAGTATACTGCATTGGAAAAAGAAATGTTCATGTAACTGTAACAAAAAATATAATGTAAAACCTAGTAGATTGCATGGCCAATAGTTAATACTCTTATTGATCATTCACATTTGTATAACTATCCATACTAATACTACCAAAAAAAACTGTTACACTTTCATGGTTAAACTGCTGAACCGATTCTGATGAAATTTGGTATGGAGTTTGCTTGAAGACCAACGAAGGACATAGACTACTTTATCTAGCTTCGACTTCACATCTGCTATAACCACCATTCACACAAATAAAGTTGTGAGCAAAAGCTAGTTATTTATATATGGTATATAAATTCTTACCCATCCACATTGTCTACATGTCCACAGACATAGGAATCATTATTACGTAGGTCAACAGTAACATTTTTCCCTTGCATTGCTCTAACAAGGCACAGTAAAGTATTGTGATAAAAGAATTTTTCTCTTGCTGTCCCAACAAACATCGTTAAACCTGAAAAGGATTTAGAAAATACAGAAATTTGCAGAATATAGTTAACCTTTTGAGTACTGTAATTAGAGACAGTAGAAAGACAATGAGCAAGCGAATGTCGGTGTTCGTTTAGGGTTTAATTAATTAAATGTAAAATAATACATACTTGGTTGCTTTGATTCTTGTGACTAATGTACTAGTGGTTTATAACTATTTGGCAATTCTGCAGCAAATCAAATTTTGTTTGAAATACGAGTAGGTTATAAACCTTAGATACTATTTCACTTGCACATTTTTATACTTACGTTCAAATTCTATGTATCGATTTTTCTGAGACGAGTCAATCATCAAGTGACTTCTCCCACTCTAGGTTAGGAACGAGTGTGTCAGATTTTAACTGACTAAAACCCACCCATGTTCCTTTATTTGCCCCTTGCATTCTGGGACCACAGAAACTCTTTCAAACATTTCCACAAAGGTTATATCCTTGTTTTATATTTTAACAATGAATGAAAATAATAAGTTGAACTTAGGGTAAAACAGATTTTTAGTTTGATAATAATAATAATGTTGCATAATGTTAGTTCAAATTTACAGAAAATGAAAAACAATATACTATAACATTCTCAGCACTTTTAAACTATTTATTCTATGATTTATTACGCTTAATACATAATTACATTATTTTATTATCTTCACAAAGTTTTGTACTATTTTACAATAATAAGTCGTGCATCTTGCTTTGTTTTCAATTCTAATTCTGCTCTAATTATTTTCCATTCTTCACTATCTCTTTCAGCCCAGAAATAGTAACTCCCTCTATCTTTAGGTCCAGACACAGGTATTCGAAATCTAGCTGTCTCGCCATCTGAATAATTATTTACTGTGTCACTCAGTTTGAATCGCTTATCTTTGATCGGCTCTCCTAGATAATGTACAGCGCCAGAGTGGGTTCGCAACTTTTTCAATGCACTTTTGTAGTAATCATAACTTCTTACCCTATCAACGATACGGTTCTGTAAATAAAAACCAGTACCTCCAACGACCAAACCTCCCCATGCAGCAATTTGTACAAGTTTTCGAGTAGTTATGGTCATTTTAAATACAAGGTGCCTTACTAAAATATTCGAAGTTCTTCAGTACCTGTGTGCTCTCAAAAAGAGATTATTAAATAAATGTCTTCCGTGTACGATTATAACTATTGTTTTCGTTTATCATGGACTTAACGAAATAGTCACAGTAATTATAAGTATGTATTGGTAGAAAAACCTTCGCGGCTAGGCGGCAAGCTATGAGAGTAAAAAATCCATTTTGACTGTTACCACAGACTAGAGAGGGATACTATTGTTACGTTTAATTCGCATTTGTGCAATAGAGATTGACATTGACAATTATTCACAGCTCTGCCCTGCTTTTTTTTTCTGTTTATCCCTTAGGGAAGGCTATAGTTCTTCAACCATATCGCATAGTCTTTCGTCTATGTTTTATGCGTTTTGTGTTTTTGTTTCATGCCTAGTCTTCCGTAATAGTTGTTTCTTTTTGTTTTACATTAGAATGCAGGTGTAACACATTCTAATGTTTTTTTAAGTATTTGGCAGCAAATGTATCGGTTCAGCCTTCTCAGCAAACTTCGCTGAGGTAGCTAAAACTACAATAAAATTCTCAGCTCCATTTTACTGAGAACGCGCCTATTTCAATGATTCCACATATTATTCCAGTTGCGCAGACCCTTGAGATACAAAACTACACCAATTTTAGATCACAATATCCACTAGGAATCAATTTGTGAATAATTAAAACAGCCACTGAACTTCACTCGAAGAAATCCCGCCAAAAACCCCCACTCTGCCCTGCGTTCAAAAATGAGGTTAGAGTTAACTCTAATGACGTCATCAGCCCTGCGTTCAAAAATAACCAGAGTAGCTTCGAGTTGCAACCTAGAGTCAACCTGTCGCGAAGAACGCGAAGCCATAGGACCAAATATATAAATTCAACTCTGGCAACATCTAGAGGCGCCATCTTGAATAACTATGGTAAGCATAGATATTATAGACTTTGCAATAGCGTGAGATTAATTGGCGCCAACTGAGCTTGTAACTATTAACCGCCATTTCTAAAAGTCGCGAATAATAGTTAACGTGTTGTGTGATCGCTTGTGTACAGAGCGTGAATTATGTTAGTTAAAGACTTTTCGTGCCGTGTCTGGAGGAAAGGGACGTATCCAGAATTCGACGGCATGAAAGCTAAGTATTACTTATTTAAATATCTTAGTGAAGCTCCATATGGTTATTTGTTGTTTCGGCGTAATTGATTCCTATAGATGGTAATGGTTATGGTAACATCCATACTGTATGAGGCCTGATAAAGTTAGGCCTAGTTCTTTTCGTGGACATGGACAGGTAGGGGGGACAGAGTAGGCAGTCTCAGGCTTTCTAGGTGAGATGCTGAGGCCGGGTAGCCATCCCCCGGATTCCAACCCTCTGCAGGAAGGAGTAGGCAGCCTTTACACACTGACATTAAATGGCAAAAAAATAGCTGTAGGAACGGCCTACCGACCGCCTTGGCTTGACCTGGTCTTATTGCTGGACGCCTTAACGGAGTCTAGTCAGTTCACTCGGAAACTGCGACCACTACATACTGCTCGGCGACTTCAATGTTAATTTGCTGGACACAAGCGGGATAAAAACTAATAAAATTAAGGAATTTCTCAATTCTCTCAGCCTTATACAGTTGGTAACTACTCCCACACACTTCACATCATCAAGTGCAACTCTCATCGACCTTCTGTGCACAGACATGAGAGCAAGATATGTATCTGTGGAGTCGAATCGGTTAAGTCATGCACTGTTAGGGAAAAGTCATACCCGTGGATTACCGACACAATAAAACTCATGATGCGTTTACGTGATGACGCATTGAGTGCTTGTAGGAAAACGAAAGCAGAGTCAAAAATAAAATATTATAAGGAGCTAAAGCGCTTAGTGGTTAATTCATTGCATAGTGAAAAAGTTGCGTACTTCAAACAAAACATAAACAACAAAATAAAAAATCCTAAATTGCTATGGAAAAACCTAAAATCCACTTTGTCGCCCTTCAAACCTATGCAAGAACTTCCGTCGCACTTTACGGATCCTGACTTGATAAATGACAACTTCTTGGTAGTTCCTGGTAATCCTGTGGCCAGCACATCACTGATAGCGTTTTATGACAAAAATAGACATGGTGAAGCTATTTTTGCTCTCACCCCAGTAAAACCGAGCGATATCTCAAGAATTATCACTAATCTTAAAAGTAACGCCGAGGGCCACGATGGCATTACTTTGGACATGATTAGCATGACTCTGCCGCACACTTTAAACGTTATAACGGAAATAATTAACTGCTCTATAGTGACATCAACATTTCCCGATCAATGGAAAATTGCATCAGTTAGGCCGTTGCCTAAAAATCAAAATCCAACTGAATTGAAAGACCTACGTCCTATAAGCATTTTACCGTGCTTATCAAAAGTATTGGAAAAAGTGGTCTGTCAACAACTAACGCAATTTCTAGAACAAAATAAGATTCTACCTGACTTGCAATCTGGGTTCCGAAAGCAGCGCAGTACGTCTACTGCTTTACTGGACGTCACTGATAATATATTAGCTGCCCAGGATCAGGGAATGTGCTCATTGCTCGTCTTGTTAGATTTTTCCCGGGCATTTGACGCAATAAATATTCCGTTATTATTATCTAAGTTAAATTATTATGGTTTTGACGCTGCCGCCTTACAGTGGTTCCACAGTTACCTCACAGATAGACAACAGTTTGTCAATTTGCGTATGGCTGACGGTACTACTCTAAGGTCCGCACTCATTGCAGTAGAGAGAGGAGTCCCGCAGGGCTCCATCCTTGGGCCGATTATTTTTATATTGTACTGTGCAGATATATTATGACTGACCTGTTGGTCTAGTGGTTAGTGGCCCTGACTGCTATGCCGGAGGTCGTGGGTTCGATTCCCACCCAGGACAAATGTTTGTGTGATGAGCACGATCATTTGTTCTGTGTCTGGGTGTTATTTATCTATATATGTATGTATTTAGAAATATATAAGTATGTTTATCAGTTGTCTAGTACCCATAACACAAGCTCTGCTTAGCTTGGGACTAGACGGCGTTGTGTGATAGTTGTGGAATATTATTATTATTATTATTAAATGTCTCCTTAAATGCAAATATCATATATACGCCGATGATGTTCAGGTTTATATATCCTTCCGACCAGACGAGTACAATGATGCAATTAGGGATCTTAACGATGACCTTCAAAGAATTGCCACTTGGTCTGAGGAGAACGGTCTGTCGTTAAACCCTACTAAAACCAAATATTTGGTGTTTGGTTCACGACAACAGCTTGTTAGGCTGCCTTTAACATTTGACTTGAAGCTAATGGGCGAGCAGATCGAGCGAGTATATGGGGCGAGGAATTTAGGTCTAGTCATGGATAAAGATCTGCGTTTTGAGAAACATGTGGCAGACTCAGTACGAAATTGTTTCTATCGCCTGAAGGTTTTATACCAGATACGATCATACTTGTCCGAAGCATTACGAGAGCAGCTGGTAGAAACTCTAGTTCTTTCTAGGTTGAACTACGCAGACACGGTATATGGCCCGCGCCTGTTAGCTCGTACAGATCGGCTCATCCAAAGGGTACAAAATGCTTGCGCTCGGTTTTGTTACACTATTCCTCACAGAACCCATGTAACACCTTATCTAAATAAACACTTTACGCTGAAAATGAAATCAAGACGCAAACTGCACTTAGCTTGCCTTCTGTTCGGTGTAGTTAAATACCAGAAACCGGACTACTTATTCAACAAGCTGAGTTGGCTTACGAGCCGACTGGAATGCGGAAGAAGACAATGCTCACAACAACTTTCAACCCAGTCTCACGGTACAGCTGCTTTTAGGGGCAGCTTTCGTTGGGCGGGTTCCAAAATTTGGAATAACATCCCACCACCTATCAAAGCGATCAACACAATAGGGACATTTAGAAGACGCTTACGACAGTATTTGATCGATGCGCAACGAAGGCTGGATATGGTGGTGCAAAATACCTCAATTATATAATGTACCCGTGTACCTGCGTTGGTTGAGGGTATTTTTTGGTGTTTAGTGTTGTCATCTAGTGAGCCACGCCAGGAAAGTTAATTAGTAGTTATTACATAGTGATGAGAACTGCTCACACTCGGCCTATTCTGGTTCCTTATCCTCTGACCCGGAGGGCGCGATTGTTTCACATGGCACCGTGACGTCCAGTCGCGGGTTTGAGACCTACAAAATACAAAGCAGCACATTACATGGGTACTTTTTTTTCATTTTTTATATTTAAAACGGTTGCTTCTAAACGTACCCACTGTCTCTGGCCTACTTGCTTGCGGCGGGCACGTGCGCGGTGCTGGGATAACGCCTTTTTTTTCCTATTCCACAGGAAGCCTGGCAGTGTGTGAGCCTCTGGTTGTTTTGAAACTTGCATCTCCATAATAAAACATTGCTATAACAATCAAATGGAAAAGTCAATAATGTACCAAGGATTGAAATGACATCGTTCCACAATAAATTATTTTGAATTATATGATATTTGCGCTTACCTTCCATTCGTACTTGTCGTCCTCCACTAATTTGCACTCAACTTTTTATTTTACAAGTATATTTACAATATATCAATCACCTTCAACGCAACTCGCAGCAGGAATAAGTAAACTAAATGAGATACTATTCATTAATAATCACTCCTTCACGCACGGCTGCATACAATGCGCTAGTGTGGTGGGTTTGAGTGATTGCATCCTAACTCGTTCGAGATTTACCCACATTTGTTTACTTTTTTCTTATTATCTATGTATATATTTATTTATTTTTTCTTTTGTATCATTCGTCTATTACTTATTTGTTTCACATCACACTATATACAAACACATACAATTATCTTATGACTATTTATTCTCTAATAATTAGAGAATAAATAGTCATAGGATAACACATAACACATTCCACATTCTATTATGATGTATTATGTTATTTAAGTACCTACGCATCACCGCTATATATTACACTACAAAACTGTTTCGCGTCCGTTACGTCACAACCTCAGGTTCAGTTGAAAATCAGCGTCAGGCACTAGTCTGACAATCATGCTGAACTGGACCTATTTTGGCGCAGCCGTGAGGCGCACAATTGCATATCTATATTATTATTATTTTGTTTTTTTGTGTTTCTATTTTTTTTATTCTCTTTTGTACGGTTTCGTGTTTACATATTATATTGTTTGTGTGCCTTGCGTTGTGACAAATAAATTCATTTTTCTTTCTTTCTTTCTTTCTTTCTTTGGTATAATAGGGGTTTGTGCCAAGGCCTGAGTAGTGTGTCTCCGGGATTCCAACTTGTTATATTTAGGAGTAGGCGGCCTCTAGTATAATAGGGGTTTGTGCCGAGGCCTGGAGAGGTGTGTCTCCGGGATTCCAACTTGTTATATTACGGAGTAGGCAGCTTCTAGTAATAGGGTTTATGACTCAAGAGTGTTACTTGAGGTCTTGCTCGGGTACGTTGTTACCCGAGTGATGGCGCAGTCGACTGTAGCTCGTCGTTCTAGACAACGAGCTGTTAGCTCCGGGATTAACCGGGCAAATTAGAGTCTCGCGGTGATGTGCGAGCACGGGGTGCTGGACGCCTATTTGAGGGTCCTGGTAGTACCTCCTGACATTATCCAACCTCAAGTTTAATGGTACAGGATGAAGATGTTATTATATCATATTCATCTTGGCGTGGCTATTGATATAATGGTGTCCTATTGATAAAATGATGTCCTATAAATAAATTATTAATATGTTGTTTATACTGTAAAGTATAGGGTTAATTGCGTCGATATATTCATGTTCAGGGAGCAATAACTTTTACAGGTGGTAGAAGTACAGATTCATGCGAAGCAGTCAATTATATAAGGGAAAGAAATATACTACGAAGAACTAGCAGCTCAACTCCATAGGTATGTGACGCAATTCCTACTACTGCATTCCCCATAACGTCATTATCGTCACATACACACGGAATATATATATATGTATATCGTTCATCCCCTATCCTTGATATACTCGAAGTTGTGTGTGTGTGTGAGGTGACGACACAACCCAATTATTGTACTAACTCTAACTCCGAGCAGGGAAGGTTGTGTAAGCGGTAAAAATGACAGTTGCTAGGCATTGACAGTTGAACTCTCCGTTCGCGTTCAAAAATACGACCTTTTTTTAAATAGGTTAAGTTGAGCATATTTTGTTTAATTAATTAATGTTTATTATACTGGATAACATATAAAGCATTGAAAGAAGGCGTAATCTCAGTAAAGCAGAGCTGATAATTTTACTATAGTGGCTACCGCAACTAAGTTAATTAAGTAAGCTACGAAGAGCAACTCGATAAATTTGCTGCCAGAAGACTACTCTAAAAAGCATAAAAAATGTGATGTGTGTGTGAAAATGGATTAGATCCGTATTCTAATGCCAAACTATCCCACATAGTGACTATATTATAATAACTAAAGCCTTTCTTAAAGACTACAGTAGCCAAGTAAAAATTTAAAAAAAAAATTGTGTCAATTCGTCTCACAACTTTCAAATTGAGAAAGCGCGGGAAACTTTGAGCGGACCGGTGCCTTTTTCCTTGATAAAATATATAATTTTAATTTTTCGCTATTTAAGGATCAGTTTTGTATTATATTGTAAATTTTATTAATATTTAGTGTACATATATTAGTTTTAGTGTATAGTTTGCCGGATTCGGTAAGTTTTTTAAAATATTTCAATGAACGAGCCGCCTGACTTGGTGGACCCGGGGGTCTTTGTGCCCCCGGCTATTAACTTTGTAACAGTTGCTTCGTCAACTTTATCAAATGAATCTGGAATGGAGACGGATGGTTCTAATGCCCAACGTGGACGTAAAAGAAATAGATTCCATAAAATATGCAGAGTTTGCAATAAGACAATAAGGAAGCACAGTCAGGCTATTAACGGCAAGACAGGATGTTGTTGTGTGAGTGCAGATAGTGAAAACAGTGACTCTGCCCCGGCTGTAAATACTTCAATCAACATTGTCACGCCGAGTAGTATTCCGAACCCTCAGGGTTCAGTATCTGGGGTTGCAAGGACCAAGTATGAGGCCACTGACATCAGCCCATTTATTGTTCATGTACAAAAAGAGGTCAAGTCACCTAATGAAAATACCACGTTACACCCGGTCACATTGTACGGCAAGGTAATGGTAAGTTTCTAAAGAGCCATGCCATTCATAACATTGTAGACGGATCGGTTAAGAGGATAGGCAGAAATAGAATTTCTTTGGCGTTCTCAAACATCAACAACGCTAATTCATTTATTTCCAACACAGAATTGTCAAAAAGTAATCTAAAAGCTTTCATACCAAGTTTTCACATAACGTGAATGGGTCTTGTTCGTGGTATTCCATCAGATTGGTCCCCTGAAGAAATAATAGAAAATGCTTCAGTGCCAGATAATTGTGGGAAAATTCTCAAAGTTAGGAGGATAAATTATAAAACTATCATAGAAGGATCACCTGTTTGGAAACCAACGCAGAACATTGTGATTACGATTGATGATCAGATTCTTCCTAAGCGTATATTTATGTGCTACAACTCATTACCTGTGGAGTTGTATGTATATCCCACTATCCAATGCTACAATTGCTGTCGTTTTGGTCACACGAAAATTCAATGTAGATCAAAACCTAAATGTTATAAATGTGGTCAGGAATATACTGGTGAATCTTCTGACGTTGAAGAGGAAAATATATCTCGCTGTCATTGCTCTGGCAAACATTTTGCTACGTCTAAATTATGCACAGAATTTTTACGACAAAAAGAAATTAAGATTATTATGGCAGAAAAATGTATTTCTTATGGTGAAGCTGCAAAATTAACTGCGCCCATTTCGAAACCCTATGCCGATGTAGCTAGCACTCCCGTGACTGCATACGCTAACCCAGTCTCACAATCTTGGTATACACAACATTCTCCTACACATAGCTCACATAAAAAGACAGTTTATATACAACGCCGTCCTCCCCCCAAACTAGGTAAAGGTTACAATCGTGAAAAACATCAACAGATTCTTGATGAATATAGTTTACCGAATCCACAAAATGGCTGTGCCTTAAACACAGATACAGATCCTAAAATGATGTCAATATCAGATATTGTTCAAATTCTAATTCAGACACTAATACAATCCAATATAGAAATACCGTCCAACGTTGCCACTATAGTCCAAATGTATAAAAATCCTAAACCGGTTCACAATGTCAGTTCAAACTCAGAACATATTACAATGGAACTGTAGAAGTGCAGTTTCTAAAAAAAACGGAATTATCTATTTATTAAATAAATTTAATGCTTCGTTAAAAAACGAACATCATTCATCATCATTTGTACTGTTGAACTGCAGTTTTTTGTGTTAAAAACGAAATTATCTATTTATTAAATAAATTTAGTGCTTCGTTCTTTTTAGCCTGACACACAGGTCCAACCTAGTTCAAGCAAAAATGCATTGTATGCGTTATAGTTGTTTTTATGTATCATAATATAAATGTGCCATTTTTATTAAATAAACGATATTCTATTCTATTCTATTCTATTCTATTCTATTCTATTCTATTCTATTCTATTCTATTCTATTCTATTCTATTCTATTCTATTCTATTCTATTCTATTCTATTCTATTCTATTCTATTTGCAATATCGGAAACCTGGTTAAGCCAGGCTCCATTTTTAAAATCAATGGCTTTTCTTGCCTTAGAGATGACAGGTCTGATGGGTATGGTGGGGCTGCTATACTCATCAGAAATACTGTCTCTTACTGTCCTCTATCCCTTCCCGTATTTAATGAATTTTCTGTGGTAGCTGCACAAATAAATAATACTTGTATGGTTTCTGTGTACATTCCTTCTCCTTCTTCGTCAGCCCTTCAACAATTCAACAATCTTGTATCTATTCTTCCTCGTCCTTTTTTAATTTTAGGTGACTTCAACTGTCACCATATTTCTTGGGGTTGTACTCTTTCATCATATTGTGGTGACATACTGTTAGACATATTTGACCAACATAATATTTGTGTTTTAAATACTGGGTCTCCAACTCGACGTACAGGGCCAAAAGAAAATTTGAGTGCAATAGACCTTTCCATCTGTACCCCTAGCTTAGCTTCATCTCATGTATGGTGCACTTTGCCATCTTCTTATGGAAGCGACCACTTTCCAATCCTTATATCGCCCACACATCTTTATAGGTCTCCTAGTCTGCCGAGGCAGCCACGTTTAAAATATAAACTTGGTGATGATGGGTTATGGGATAGATTTAGAACTCTTGTGGAAGTTAAGCTTTCTAAATTACAGAATAATAATAATATATCAAACGATCTTACTGATTGTAATAATAATTTTACAAATGCACGTATACAAGCTGCAGATGAAACTTTCCCTTTAAAGAATTCAGCCAATGGTCGTATTCCTTCCCCTCCTTGGTGGGATAAAGAATGTTCCCAAGTAGTGAAAGCCAAAAGGAAGCGGAAATAAAATACAAAAGTAACATGTCGGAAGATAATTTCAAAATTTTAAGTGATGCTATGGGGAAAGCACGTAAATTATTCAAAGAAAAAAAAATTGAGGGATGGAAAAAATTTTGCCTTTCGAGCTTACCTAATGTCAACGCTTCCATTGTGTGGCAAAACATCAGAAAATTTAGAAATGGAGTTACTCCTTCTAATGTTTCTGGCATTCCCCCTAATTTAAGGAACTCTTTTCTCAATCGGTTAGCTCCGCCATCTGTTCCAGAGCAAGATCTTATTTATGATAACATTCCTCCTTCTGTCTCTCATAACCAAAGCCCACTAAATTCTCCCTTCACAAAGCAAAAGTTACAGGGCGTTCTATCCTCAGTTAAAGATTCTGCTCCAGGCAAAGACGGTATTCCTTATTCATTCCTGGCTAATTTAAATGAAACTACACTTGAATTCTACTTAGACTTAATTAACAAAGTTATGTTATCAGGTAAAATCCCTCCATCATGGAAATCTCAAACTGTTGTTCCCATTTTTAAACCAGGTAAAACACCATTAGAACCTTCATCTTATCGCCCAATAGCTTTATCACCCGTAATTTCAAAAGTAGCTGAAAACTTAGTTAAAAGTCGTCTTGAATGGATTATCGAAAACCGTGGAATTTTACCAGAATCACAATTTGGATTTAGAAAAGGCAAAAGTACACTGGATAGTTTGGCTACGTTGGTAACAGACATTAGAGTTGCGTTTTCTCGAAATCAATCAGTACTCGCAGTATTTTTAGATCTAGAATCAGCATATGACAATGTTCTCCTGAGTGTCCTTAAAGAAAGTTAAATAAGCTTCACATCCCTGAAATGTTGATTTGTTTTATAATTAACCTCCTCTCAGGTAGAAAAATTAACTTAGATCAAACACAGGATGACAGTAGGCTAGTATGGATAGGTCTCCCACAGGGTTCGGTTCTCAGCCCTATATTATTTAATTTGTATACGTATGATTTACATTCCTCAGTTCGAAATTCAACAAGCATCCTGCAATATGCAAATGACTTAGTTTTGTACGTTACGGGGAGTTCATCAAGTTCTCTTTGTACTCTGCTATCTGACTCTCTAGTCGGTTTTTAAGTTTGGATGGACAAAAATGTCCTGACCATATCAGCAAGTAAGAGTTCACTAGTTTTATTCATTCGCCAACGTATTCACCCTCCGATATCTATAGATTGTGACAATAATGAAATACCAGTTAAAAATCATGTCAAGTTTTTGGGCATCATTTTGGACTCCAAACTTACAGGTATTCCGCACTGTGATTATGTTCTAAACAAATGACAAAAACTCCTAAATTTGATGAGGTGTCTATCAGGTGTTTGGTGGGGTGCGCATCCGTTTTCCTTAAAGCTTCTTTACAATGCTCTGGTTCGAAGTGTTCTTGATTATGGAATTTTCTGATTAGAGCCTTGTAATGTGGCTGCCCTTGGGAAACTGGATTCCATCCAATCACGGGCCTTGAGAATAATCACAGGCGCTATGAAATCTAGTCCTATTAACGCATTACAAATTGAGTGTAACGAACCTCCACTCTGTCTAAGACGTAAATTTTTGGCTGACCGATTGTTTTTCCGTGTTTTACAGTTTACTAATAGCCTTTTAATTCAAAAACTTCAAATACTTGCTGATCTCATTGACTCATCAAATTGTTGGAATCACAAATCTCTTCCTTGTTTAGTTAAAAGTTATATCCGATTTAAATCATTTCATGCACCCACACACCGGTCTCCAAAACTTGATTTGTTTAACAGTGAATACGAAGCCCTGGTTAATACGCCTTCTGTTAAGTATATTGCAGATATTGATAAAAATAACGCTAATCCATATTTCAATTTTTTTTGTTCAACGAAATTGGCCTGCGTGGCATCATATTTTCACAGACGCATCCAAACATGAACCTGATGATTTTGTAGGGGTAGGAATATATCACGCACAGTATAATATTGTTCAGAAGGTAAAGTGCCTAAGTGCCCCACCTGAAGCAACTGTTTTTACTGGTGAATGTCTTGGTATCCTTAAAGCTTTAGAATACATTTTACTTTTTAAACTTAAAAATAGTTTAATTTTAACTGATTCCATGAGTGCCCTTCAGGCGCTCCTGAGATATCCTTTTAAGTCTAAACCACCATTTCCTCTTATAGCACATATTAAGAGTTAACTTTTCGACTGTGTTATGAAGGGTTTTTCTGTTGTTTTCTCTGGATTCCAAGTCACTGTGGTATAAATGGTAATGAAAAAGCTGATAGACTTGCCAATGAGGCTGTGGTGTGTGGGGACACTGTTCCATTCAAAAATTATACTCAGGACTTGGCTACTCATCCCAGACAATATCTTAGAAATTCCTGGGATAAAGTTTTGGCAGAAAGTAGCCGTTCAAAAGGGAACTACTTTAGTATTCAATCACAAATTCCATGTAAACCTTGGTTCTCTGTCCTCAGACTTGGCTAAATTGGGACAACCATTTTAATAAGAATGCGTTTAGGTCATACTTCTTGCACGCTTCCATATTATAGATAGTCCTCAATGCGAATGTGGACATGACTTTGGGTATCTGAACCATATATTCTTTTCCTGTCCTATTAATGACCGTACTTCCCTTTTAAATAGTTTAATATCCCTCCGTGTCCCTTTCCCTACATCAATAAAAACTCTTCTCTTTTCTTTTAACCCTTCCATATATAATGTTCTTTCTGATTATATTTATGACAACAATATCCGTCTGTAAAAATGTATCAACAAACTTTTGTCTTTTTTATTTTTTCTTTATGTAATATTTTTAATAACTAAGTTTATAATACATTTTTACACATTCCTGATCCTGTATCCATGTTGTTCTAAATTCCGATTCTTTTCATTTTCGCGTTAAATGTTTCCCTACCTTTATCTTCAAACCCCACCCAAAATAAAATCCTATCGATAAACAACTTGACGCTGCCGGATGCACAAGAGTGCTAGCCATAATCTCTAGCCCGACGGGCTGGAAAAAAAAAAAACTTTCAAATTCGCACGACCAAACATAACCTACAAACTAGTCTGTGCTACAAACCCTTTGTCTTTGACATAACCAACAACATAACCTAATACAGAGGTTAAGATATTATATACTTATTTTACTGTACTGACAATTCACACTAAATACTCTCCAGCGTTTGATGGTTTATTAACAGTTCGCTCGTGTTATTCGCAAAATCGTGGTGTCTCTTTTACAATAAATATGAATTAATTAAGTTGATGTTAGATACTTGGATTAAGTTGTGATATTTATTAAGATCATAATTTACGTCAAGTATTCGCTATACGGGTTTCATTTTATTTAATGTAAAAATATGAGTACTTCAAAGGGAAGTAATTTAAGGAAACGACCACAGAAACATCAAAACAGAACTGCATTTAAAAATGATCTTCATGATAAAAGCCATAAAACTAAGTTTTTAAACTCTTTGGAAATAACTGGCGTGTGCAAACGTTGTAAAGATATACTTGAATGGAAAATTAAATATAAAAAATACAAGCCATTGACTGCACCTCGTAAGTGTGTGGGGTGCGAGCAGAAAACTGTAAAACATGCTTACCATATGCTATGTAGTAAGTGCGCTTCAGACAAGAAAACATGTGCTAAGTGTTGCAAATCAGTTGAGGTAAACAGTTAAAACTTTAATATCTCTCAAGTTTTTTAAATGAATTTATGTACAATTTACAAGCTTATTTGTCTCCAAAATTTTAGAATGAAGACTCACCAGTTGTTGAAGAACCCCAGAATACAGATTTGAAGGCAATGTTAAAAGACTTACCGGAAAGAAAACGACGAACTATAATGAGGTCTGCTTAATTTAATTATCCTAAATGATGTACCTCTTTAATAGAAGTCAATATTTCGGCTTCTTCTTGGAAAAGTTACATAAGATATTACTGAATCTATAAATTTGGCATTTTCAGGATTATAAGCAAACAAGAAGATGGACAGCAAAAGTTAACACCAGAAATAAAAGGGCAGATAGAGGACATGTTGATGAAAATGGATAACATTGACTTAGATGATGATTTCAATTTTACTGATGATGATGATGATGATGATGCAGTATGTGAATCAGAAAATGATAGTGTATAAAGTTAAGCCTCATACCAGTACAGCTCTTTTTGTAATTTCCAGCTCAGAAAAATACCTTTTTTTTATTACCAAGGACACAAGACAAGACAAGTATTTAAACCAAAAGTGGTTTTAAACAGTATTTAAATACTTGTACTTTAAGTATTTAAACCTAAGCAATAAAGCAAAATCAATTTAGCATTATTAATGGACACAAAATCGATTTTTTAGGGAACATACTCCTGAAATAGTAAGCATTTTATGTGCTATTCCAGGAAATTTCCTACCCATATGCCAAATTTCATCCAAATCCGTTCAGCCATTCAAGCGTGAAGAAGTAAGAAACACACAAAAACTCACAACCTTTCGCCTTTTTAATACTAGTGTAATAAAGAAAATAATTTTGCAATTGTAAAAATATGTGTTTATCAAAGTAATGATCAATATATCAGCGATACAACTCATTAAATGATCAATTGTTTTATTGATGACTAGCTAACCCGGCGAATTTCTTACCGCTTAAATATAACGCCATCTACTGGCATTACCAGATCAGCATACTTTATTTTATAATGATATTTTGATTAGAGATGGTGTTGTATTTGGATTTTCTTTCAGGATTTTTTAAATTTTTTCTCACCAATTATTTCAAAACCAAAACGCCAAATCGGTCCAGCCGTTTTTGAGTTTTAGCGAGACGAACGAACAGCTATTATATATTTTTATCTAAGTAGACTAGCTGACCCGGCGAACTTCGTACCGCCTAATAGTAAGGATAACGCCATCAACTGGGCACTGGCATTATCAGGCGTAATTCATTTTACTAAGATATTTTAATTAGAGATGTCGTTGTATTCGGATTTTTGAGTTTCGTATCTATACGGTTAAAACTTGGTAAGTAGATGTATTCTATGAACCACAGAATGTGGTAAATGTGTCCCCCCTGTAACTTCTGAAATAAGAGAATGATAAAACAAAAAAAATATATATGATGTACATAACCATGCAAACTTCCACCGAAAGGAGTTTGGGCAAGTTACTATGACACTTGGTTGCGCAACTTTTAACACAGTATAGTAGTAAAAATTAGACACAAAAAAGGGGTAGTGTCATGCTTTAAAACCAGGTTAAATTCAAAATGATATATTTAGGGGTTTTTGAAAAAAAAAATAAGTTGAGTATTGAGGTTATGTTACATTTAAAAACAATTCGTTTTGAAATCCTGCCTCCGGGCCATGGAATCGGTGGCCTCTCTGATTTGGTGGCTAGGCAGTGGGGATTCTGCAACCGTTCTCCGACAGTCGTTTCTCCTTTGGACTGTTCACCGACAGGACGTTTCGTTTTTGAGAGATTCGTCGATAGAACGTTTCACCTATGGATGTTTCGCCAACAGAATGGTTCGCATTTGTTAGTTTCGACGACAGGACTTTTCAACTATGGAATATTCGCCGTCAGATCGTTTTGTCTACGATTGTTTCGACATGGCTTTTTCACTATTATACTACAAAGCCACCAAAAAGCTACTAGCTTGCTACAAAGACATGAAGAAAGAAAATGTTTTAATGGAAGATCGCCTTTACTTTTAATGAATGGTATTTATCTATTACCTATCCATATTCGTTTATTTTGTTATTGCAAACATTGGGGAAATAATAAAACAAAAGATTCTAAAATTATTTAATTACAACTGGGTACACATTTTTAAGCCAATTTTACTACATCTATAGTACACAAAAAGTTTCTCGAAATAAGTTGCTTTTTGTAATATTGCTAGTAATATAGTAATAGGCGCTTGATACTTAGCTTAGTATAATAAAAATTATGCGACAAAAATGTGGGTAGTCATGATTATCTGTTTTATTTTTCTCTTCATTGGTTATAGTAGTAGTATCAAGCGCCTATTACTATATTACTAACAATGTTACAAAAAGCAACTTATTTCGAGAAACTTTTTGTGTACTATAGATGTAGTAAAATTGGCTTAAAAATGTGTACCCAGTTGTAATTAAATAATTTTAGAATCTTTTGTTTTATTATTTCCCCAATGTTTGCAATAACAAAATAAACGAATATGGATAGGTAATAGATAAATACCATTCATTAAAAGTAAAGGCGATCTTCCATTAAAACATTTTCTTTTTTCATGTCTTTGTAGCAAGCTAGTAGCTTTTTGGTGGCTTTGTAGTTTAATAGTGAAAAAGTCATGTCGAAACAATCGTAGACAAAACGATCTGACGGCGAATATTCCATAGTTGAAAAGTCCTGTCGTCGAAACTAACAAATGCGAACCATTCTGTCGGCGAAACATCCATAGGTGAAACGTTCTATCGACGAATCTCTCAAAAACGAAACGTCCTGTCGGTGAACAGTCCAAAGGAGAAACGACTGTCGGAGAACGGTTGCAGAATCGGCAGTGGGTGTGCTAATAAAAGAGAACAATTACACAGCGCCACATATTGTTTTAAGTCTAGATTAAATCACCATGGACGTAAAAACGTTCACTTCTCAGCGACACACAAAAAGAGTCAAATCGCTCAATGTAGCAAATGAACGTGGAAGAATTCTAAAACTCAACACGAATTTACATTTGTTAGCAGAAAAAAGCTAAAAACAATATTCTCGGCTTGCCGGCAGGTAACACGGTAAACTATATTTTGTTTGACATTTCATCGAATAGTGTTGTGACATATCAATTAAATACGGCGTTATAACATTATCGATTATATTTTGTTTTATTTTTGCCCAGAAGTTGCTTTTTAACGAAAGAAATATTAACTTAATTAAAGAAAAATAATAATTCACGATTTACGTTAATTTTTAATCGATCGATTATAACTGAGAAAGGAGCCGCTTCACTATAATGGAACAAATGACGTATTTATTGTATTAAATACTAATTAAAATGAAAATAGAAACCCCACAAATGATTTCAATGAATTTAAGTAAAAAATCAATGAAAATAATAGTTATGAATTATACAATAACTCAAATGGCCATACGCGTCAAAAAGAAGTGCCCAATCTCCTTTGTTTGAACAAGATCTAGTAAGTAGTTTTTTTTTAATACGTCATAAATCGTAAACGGCAATTTACCTATCAAGTTTGTACGACACCCTCAGTGCCTACAAATATCACCAATCGAAATAAGAGAAGGCGTATAATTCGAAAACAACAGGACCACGAAGTGGTTTCTAGCAACCATGAAATTACTGTCATGATTAAAGAACTAAAGAAGGAGCAGTCTTCGTTTTTGACGTCAATGGAATCTTCGCTAAATGAAATTAAATCTCAGTACGTGAAACTGCAAGAATCTGTCGATTTCACCTCGACTAAGTACGACGAGATTGTGAATAAAATGCTCCAATATGAGGCTGAAAGAAAAGACACAAACACATACATTAAAAAGCTTGAAGACCGAGTGGATCAATTAGAAAAACAAGCAAAAAACACCTGCCTTGAAATAAAAAACATCCCAAAGAAATCTAACGAATCCAAAATGGATCTCGTGAACGTGGTCTTAAACATCGGCAAAACCCTCGGTCCCCCGATAGCTCAAACCGAAATCAAAGATGTCTTCAGGATCCATTCATCTACAGCTATGAATAACACCGTTATAGTAGAACTCACTACCGTTTTAAAAAAAGAAAGCATATTGCAAGCTGCCAGGACCTACAATAAGGCGAACAGGGATGATAAATTGAATACCTCCAAACTGCATATCGATGGTCCAAAACTCCCAGTATACATTTCAGACAATTTGCCTATGAAAACTCGGAAATTATTTTTCCTGTCTAGAGAATTTGCTGCACTACATCACTTCAAACACTGTTGGTCAGCCCATGGCAAAGTGTACATTCGCAAAGAAGATGGGGCGAAACGGTATTGCATTTACTCTGAAGAGGATTTATCTAAGATTCCTGAAATATGACTAGGCAATGAATCCATGTCTTCCGCATGTCGCTCTATAGTTTCTCTCTTTGTTCCTCATATTTTAAAAAAAATTGTGTTTTGTTTATTTTATTATTTTATTGCGTGTTTAATTGTTTACTTTTTATTAACCATTGTAACTAACTATATTGTCAAAATGATTACTCACCTACACACACCTAGAACCACTAAGCACCTAGTACACACATATGCAATCTCACACATTCCAGCATGCTTTAATCTACACCTCTCATTATGCCTCAACCGCCTTCACACTTACACACGTTTCAGCACTTCGCTTGTGTTATTTAATATACGACCCAGTTTCCTTGCATATTCATATATTCATATTCATATCATACTCTGTACGCGTCGAATAGCACTACCCTCCGTCCAATTTGAGAACCACCTAAAATTGAATCACTACTATATTACCTTAATCATTCGATAATTTAAATCACATTCAAGATGAACTAGACAGCGTCTCAATAGCTGACTCTGCAACCTGTGAAATGGAAGACTGCAAGGAAATTGCTAGATTACATAAGAATGCATTAGGGCTATTATGTCAAAATATAAGAAGCATTAATAAAAACTTCATGGACTTTACTACCCTACTTGAAAGAAGTAGAGCACCATGGGATATAATAGTTCTCACCGAATGCTGGTTGTATAACTCTCCTCCACTGCCTATGCTTGACGACTATACCTCCGCTGCTACTACCTTACATAACACACAAAACGAGGGAGTGGTAATTTACTTTAGGAACCACCACCCGTTTTCCGTCACGGAACATATAATACAAGATGCAAACTGTCTTGTGGCAAAACTCAACAAAAACACGGTAGTTATAGGTATTTATCGTCCCCCCTCATACCGAAATGTCTCCCCGTTCATTGAATCGTTAAGTGGACTGCTTCAGTCTTTATCTTCTTACAGTAATATTATTATCACAGGGGACATCAATATTGACATTTCTAATAACAGTAGCGACCCTCGCTCTACTGAGTATCTTACTATGTTAGCATTTCACGGTATGTTGCCAGCACACACGCTTCCCACTCGTAACAATAACACTTGCCTTGATCATGTGATATTAAAATCAAAATTTGCGGCGTTTTCCTATGTTGCAAACACATCTGTGACTGACCATGATACTGTTCTGTTTTTCATCGAACTTTCTAAACCTTCTTTAACCCTTCCGTTAAAATGCAGAACGACTAAAATTATTGACTACGCTAACATTGAAACAATGCTTGCGCAGTCAGATTTTCACCCACTATACAGTTTTGAAAATGTTAATGAAGCTACTAACTTCTATATAAATACGCTCAATAAGATCATACGAGAAAGCACGATTCAAAAAGTTGTGCCATGTCGTAAACGGTTGCAAAAGCCGTGGATGACCCCAGGTCTTTTAAAATGTCTCCGAAACCGCGATAGACTGCACCTAAAATTAAAAAAAACTCCAGAAAATGAGGTTCTAAAAGTTACATTTAAAAGGTACAGAAATTATTGTTCCATGTTGCTCAAAACTGCAAAATGTAACTACGATAAAAAGCTTATTCATAACGCAAAAAATAATAATAAAAAGCTATGGGAAGCAATAAAAACAATCACAAACACTACCAAACAAAAAACACATGCATCTGATCTTTTGTCTCCTTCTAACTGTAAACGCTCTGTAAATGAAGTCAATACCTATTTTGCGAGTATTGGGCGTTCACTAGCTGAAAATATAGCTGTTCCAACTACATCCTTACGACCTCACAACTCCGACGATCACAAAACCTTTGTCCTCTTACAAACAGATGATTCTGAGTTGGATCATTTAATTGACACGCTTAGGACTGACTGTGCAGTGGGCTTCGATGGCGTGTCGGGTACATTTCTTAAAAAATTCAAACACATACTTATTCCACACATGACATATTTATATAACCTGGCCTTCAGCACAGGAGTCTTTCCTGATGCGTTCAAGCTGGCAATCGTTCATCCCGTGCACAAAGGCGGCGACAGAGACAAACCTTATAATTACCGGCCCATTTCAATTCTTCCTACACTATCCAAGCTACTTGAGAGGCTAATGAATAACAGGCTCGTTAAATACCTTGAGCATTATCGTCTTTTGTCTCCTTGCCAATACGGTTTTCGTTCAGGAATCTCCACCAGTAATGCGGTACTAGATCTCACTAATAACATCGTTAGTCATTTGGACAACAAAAAATGTGTGTTAGGCATCTTCCTAGATCTGGCAAAAGCCTTTGATACCATCTCTATTCCTAGACTCATAACTAAGCTCGAGAACATAGGTATCAGAGGTGATCAGCTCCTACTTTTTAAGAGTTACCTTACAGGAAGACGCCAATGTGTCAAAATTGGCGAATGGATGAGTGACGAACTCCCTATAACCTACGGTGTGCCACAAGGTAGTATCATTGGGCCGACCCTGTTTCTTATTTATATTAATGACCTCTGTCGTCATAAGCTTACTAATGGATCAATTTTTACTTACGCTGATGATACTGCCTTAATATTTCACGGTGATTCCTGGGAGTCGACATTCCAACATGCACAAATAGGAGTTGATACTGTAACTGACTGGTTGGCACAAAATCTGCTAACCCTAAATGTGGAAAAATCTAAGTATCTTACCTTTTCCCTGTCTAAATCTGGTAAACTTTCGTCATCCCATTTTTCTTTGATTGCACACTCCTGTAATGCAGCACAAACACCATGCAGCTGTGCTCATCTAAGTCGCACAGATACTATAAAATACTTGGGTGTCCAGATAGATGACTCTTTATCATTTTCGAACCACATAGACTTACTTACCTCCCGACTTCGTAAATTGATATTTATTTTTAAGAACCTTCGCCATGTGGCTGACGAAATTGTCCTCAGACAAGTTTATCTGGCCCTCTGTCAGTCACTTGCCCAGTACTGTATAGTTGTGTGGGGTGGGTCAGCAAAAACTCATGTGATAAGACTGGAACGTGCCCAAAGAGCGATCCTTAAAGTTGGGTGGTCACTTCCTTATCAATTTCCTACCACGGAACTTTACAAAACCTGTAAGGTTCTCTCCATTCGGAAATTGTTCATTTTAAATTTAATTTTAACAGTCCACACTCGCATTTCCTTTAATCCGGATAAGTTTAAATCCCTGAGACGAAAGCATACAGTTTGTTCATCCAACCCTTCTCATTCGAGGCTAGCTCAACGTTTTTATAATTTCCTTGGTCCCTATGTTTACAACAGAGTAAATAAAATCTTACATATGTATGAAATGACTAAATATAAATGTAAAACAACAGTAAGGAACTGGCTCCTTGATTTGGACTATGAAGACACAGAAAGTATCATACAAATCATAAAGTAAATTTAATAACATTAATTATAAACACATACACACACATACACTAAACACTACACACACATTTCAATAAAAATATCCCTCTTCCTTCACACTTAACATGTCTATCTCTCAAATATCATTTACCATAATCTAACAAACATAAGATTCATGTTTATGTGCCGCAAACTGCGATAATGTTTAAAAGGGTGTGAGCCTGGAGATCTGTCTTACAGGTCTCGAACCTAGTTCAGACTCCAGCTCTCACAAAGGTTTTTTAGACTTAAAGAAAGAATTGTAAAATAAACTTGTTACAATGTACCTTTATGAGAGAAATAAATGATATTTATTATTATTATTATTATTATATTATTAGTGCGCGAGTCCAACTTGCACTTGCCCAGTTTTTTTTTGGGATTTTTTTCACGTCATTTAAACCTTCCCTGGACTATTTCGAATATTTCAAGACCAAAATTAGCCAAATCGGTCTAGCCGTTTTTGAGTTTTAGCGAGACTAACAGCTATTCATTTTTATTTATATATAGATTTTAATGAGGGTCAGTCACTTATTAGCAAATCCCATTTTTACTAAGTACATCGTGTGTGTAATAATTTTCTGAGCATTAAATTTTTTAAATTATTAAAATCCGTCAAGAAATGGTGGATTAATTCTGAATGGTTATAAAGAAACGCGCGCTGTCACTGGACTTTTTACGATGACGTCATCTGCCATGATCCGTGCGACGAACGGCTTGATCGTAGGGGCATTTCACGTGGAGCGGACAATTAAAAAATTTCTTTGTTTCCGATTTTAGTAGTATTTGAGTATGTTGTATATGTCTATGTTCCCGATATACGTACATAATATTTTTATTATGTTTCGTATGATTTACGAGCTATGAGGGTTTGAAGATTCGACGAACTCTCAGGTATGCGCTTCTTCGAATGCCATTATCCAGCTTATGGAGGTTGAAATTAAATAAAAAAAAGTAAAGTATTTTATTCTATAATTAATGAGGATAATTAAATAAATATTCTATAAAGAAAAAGAAATATTTTGTGGAAAAAAAATCAGTTTAATTTTTTTTAATATTCACAAACTTGGACTACTTTAATCATTTTATTTTCTTTGTAATTAAAACTTAATGTTATCATAATATCGCTCGTTAAGTTTGACAATGGACTTAAAAGTCGTCTACGAGCCAGATCGATCACGGTGGGGGAGGTTGACGCTTATACAAAAACGCCACCATGTCAGTCCGACTTCAGGACCAGACCTCGAAACTTATCCTCTTGCAGCGGGGTGTGAGGCAAGGAGACGTCATTTCTCCGAAACTGTTTACGGCCGCAATGGAGGATGTCTTCAAGGTTCTGGAGTGGAGAGGGAGAGGGCTAGGCATAAATGTCAATGGCGAGTAGGTACATCACTCATCTTCGAATTGCCGACGACATAGTAGTCATGGCTGAGACTACTGAGGAGCTCATTACAATGCTTGGTGACCTCAGTAAAGCTTCCGAAAGAGTGGGACTTAAAATGAACATGGACAAAACCAAAGTCATGGTAAACATCCATGTAGCACCCACTCCTATCAAGATCGGAGACTACAATCGAAATTGTGAACGACTACGTTTACCTGGGACAGACTGTCCAGATCGAGAAAGAGTTCAATCGTCGAATCCGATTCGGCTGGGCTGCGTTCGGGAGGCTGCGCGGTGTCTTCTCGTCCAATATACCACAGTGTCTCAAGACGAAAGTCTATGACCAGTGCGTGTTGCCAGTGACCAGATGACATATGGCTCTGAAACGTGATCGTTTACAATGGTCCTCACCAGAAGGCTTAAAGTCACTCAAAGGGCAACGGAAAGGCCTATGCTCGGAGTTTCCATGCGTGATCGCGTCAGAAATGAAGATATCCGCAGGAAAACCAAGGTTACAGACATAGCCCGAAGAATCGCCAAACTTAAGTGGCAGTGGGCAGGGTACATTGCTCGCAGAACAGATGGTCGGTGGGGACGAAAGGTTCTGGAATGGCGACCACGTACCGGAAGACGCAGCGTTGGAAGGACTCCCACAAGGTGGACCGATGACCTGGTGAGGATCGCGGGAAGCCGATGGATGCGAGAGGCACAGGACCGTTCATTATGGCGACATTTGGGGGAGGCCTATATCCAACAGTGGACTTTCACAGAAATTTAAATAATTACCTAAGTTTAAAAACTAAAACAAAAAAATCGTGTGAAGCGAGAAATGACGCCATCTAGCGTAAAACCAGATTGAAATGTTGCTATCGACAACATTACATTATACTGTTAATAAATGGCGCCGCTGTGCTTCAAATGATAAATGCTTATTTTTGTACTTTCTTTTTTTTTCTTCAAACATTGAAATAATTTATAATTTCTTTTAAAGAGTTGAAGATATTAAAATTGAATATCAATTTATAAATATTTGATTATCTATGTGTTAGTTTTCAAACTTGAGAGGGTAGGTTGAATATGGATTTACAGGCCTCACTGCAAAAGTCCATAAGAACGCTAAAGATTACATTGCTACGAACCGAGCGAGCACGATACTTCCGTGCGTATGTGTGCGCGTGTATGAGTATCCACGTTCCACAGATAACACACACTAAGGAACTGTCGTCGCACTGAGCTTAAAACATCATTATTATTTTTCTGTGCCATTGAATACGCATCACACAGTCACAGAGGCGACTTGTTTTTACCATTGCATTGATAAAATTCATTTGCGTGTCATGTGCTGGTAGCAGTATGAACTAAGTGTTGGATTCGCAAACAACGTAGCCCGAGTTCAAATCATGGTCGGTCCGTTGTGGTTATTTCTTACTTTGAAAATTTCCAATCTATATTAATATAGTTGTTTTTTATATTTCTATGAAAAATACTATAGCATTTTTTTGCACTAAATAGTTGCAAATTACGAATATGATCTATTAACCACAAGAAGAACACATTCGTAATTTTCAATTATTTAGTTGTTACATCTTTTCGCCACCATACAACATAGGTGGAAATAAAAAGACGTGTTTAATAAAAATCTTTATTCTTTATATTTACAAATTAAACATTTATGAGAATTGTGACGTCGAATTACCTAGACAAAAAAAATATCTTGCAACCGTTATCTATGTTACGTGTAAGATTGTTTGTTGGAAGTATACCCACTTAGACCATTCATAATATGAATAACGTAACAATGAAAGGATATTAAAACTTTAATAAAATAAAATATAATTGTTTATATCCAGTTATTTATTGAAAAGTGATATATGATTTAAACTTTGTAAACATTTTATTTTCATGTAACGTCACAATGAATGTATTGAGGTCATAGCTTAATTGTTCATTTTCTTGACGAAAAGAAGATTGGAACTAAACCTCAATTTCTATTAAAAGAACTTTAGTTCTCCCAAGATAACCGTCTATTAGATCAGAAAAATAAATTGAACTATTATGTTAGAACAGTGTGGGTAGAAGAATAAAAAACGAAATAGAATCATGATTATTGTCAACAAAATTGATAGCGAGTTCACTGCATTCTTAAGATAAGGCGATGGCACAAGTTAAAAGATATAGCTGTTTTAAACGAAAGTAAACACAATATAATACTGTGTTTGTTAACGAATAATCATGGATATGTTAAAATAAAATGACCTACTAAATATGTAATTACACCGACTGATTTTAATAAAACTTAATATTTTGTATAACCCCAATTATTTTTGATACAGTCAAGTAGACGTTTGCGCATGGACCCAACCATATTACCGCATATTTCGCTCCCTCTAAAACTCTCCCACACCTCCATGCAATGGGTTTTTAATTGTTCAGTAGACCTCTCATTCCGCGAGTCCCACCTTTGCACCATCAAACCCCATAGATTTTCTATGGGGTTGAGGTCGGGTGATCGCGCTGGCCATGGAATAACAATTACTTCCGGGTGATTGTGAAACCACTCACGCACAGTACTCGCTCGGTGAATAGGACAATTGTACTGCACAAACGGAAATTGTGCTAACTCATCAGCTGGGTAAATGTTGCGCACAGTAGGTAGCATAATTGAGTCTAACACTTCCACATAAGTTGAACTGTTTGCGCGTGGAGGAATGAAAGCCAGTTCTCCTGGTCCTGCTGCACTCATCCATCCCCACATATTAATTGTGATTCGACCTGATTCGGTGACATTCAGTCCGGTTTCTTCAGATATTTGTGTTTTATTAAGACCGCTTTTATGCAGCCCAATGATAGTCGCCCTCATTTCAATACTAATATTAGCCTGCATTTTGCGAATATTACAATACTGTTAACCACACGTCACTAACCAACAACTACAACCAAACGACAGTTCATTTCGGTCAAGTTAAAACTTATGTCTACCTCGCAGAAATCTAATTCTTTATTTAGTTTTTTTGTGATCCCTTTCTAACTCTAAGAAATGTGTGAACAAGTTAAAGAATAATTTAATATATGTAATGCCATAACTTCCAATCGGGTTCCGGTTCCAACTTACAAAAAGTCAACAATTGCGTGGGATTTGAACTTGCGGCACACTGATTTGTCCTTCAATCTGTGTGCTCTATACCACTAGGCCATCTTGACTTATGCTAAGTTGATGAAATTATGAACTACAATCAGTTGTTGACGACAATGATGACGCATGTGTCTATTATTTGTTAAACTAAAAGTCAAGTTTATACTTTGTGAGATTGCCTTTGCTCGCCACTTAGCTGTGAAGAAACCAACGCCATCTAGTTTAATTTTCGAAAACTTGAACTTTAACGTGCAAGGGAAAATAGGCGTTAAGGTATCTAAGCACTTTTGCTGGGTCACTGTATATTCCATTTGGACATCTTTCGGCTGAAATGATGATGATGATGAGTACTTCGTCATTTAGGAACGGAAAAATTTTTTGTTTACCTAAACGATCTCATTTTTTTCTTAAAAAAACGTTGCCCCATACTAGGAATTACTACTATAACATGGGTGCATTCGCTTACATAATACACCCAGACCCGGAACTCTGACACGAGTCGCTTTTGTTGCGAGTCAATCGCTCAACCACAGCGCCAACTGCAATCGTGCCGTCAAATCTTAAAGTACCTATGTTTCAGATTGGTCCTATTTTAATCAAAATCACTATATTATGTATGCCTATAATATTTTACGAGTTCCCTCAATGCCTTATGGATCCCCTTCATCAGAACTGATTTTGAAAAAAAGGACTAATCTGGAAGCATATCATTTTAATATTTGCTTATCGGTTCGTTAATGACGGAGTTATGAGGTAACAAACATAATAAAAAAAAAACCAAATTGAGAAACTCCTCCGTTTTTGAAGTCGGTTTAAAAAAGAATATAAGTCCGAGCTCGAGTCCTCAAGATGTCAGCAAAACCGTAGGGGCCCAGCAGAGTCGAAGCCTATTAGGGCCATGGGTTATACGAAAGAGAACCCCGGGACCCTAGAACGAAGGCAAATAGGAGTGAATTTAAGGACGGTTTCCAACAAAAAAAAACGACTTTATAATTAAGTTGTTTTGCAAATTTGTACGGAACTGTCGGTGCGATAGTCCGACTTACTTGACCGATCTTTTTGCATTGAAATCGTTTGTATTTTGTTTGTAAAATGTTTTTTGTATTAAAAAAGTTTTGAAGTGCTGCAACAGGTAGTGTCTCGCGGTGAGCATGTTCCGTTACGAGCACATCGTGTCTCGGGATGTGCCACGCGGCGTACCTTCGACATTTTGCTCGTCAATAAGCGCAGTGTCCTCGTGTTCGCGCCTCGCACTTCGGCGTGAGCTGACCAGAGTGTTAAATTAATAACATTAGGCATATCATATATAAACAAATAATTAGGTCAGTTTAAAAACATTTAATTCAATATACATATCATAATTTATTAAAATAACAATAATTTACAAATAAGAAAACTATGAACAGCTATAAAATTTACATTTTGATTATTTTCCTAAAGAAATAATTTAATTAATCGTTTAGACAGGTAACAAAGCTTCTCCTGGTAGCATTTGATATCATATAATGCCAAGTTGTCGCAACTGAAACAAATACATAATGGTTGATACAATTTTGCTATGAGAAACGTATTAGAGAGTTTTGTATTTTTTATATCGGGAAATGCGTCAGTGGAGCCCTAGGGTTTTTTTTTTAATTTACACCTAGTTATTTTATAAAACAGGTGGTTAGTCAGTAAAAGTCTAAAACTTCCTCTCATCTCAGTCCACCCAGAGCGGGAGGAATCATTTGATGTTTCCCACGTAAATAAAAAAAGCTATCGTTTAATAATAAAAATTGGTAAATGTTAATATTTTTTTTACAAATAATCGTGTTTCCTTCTGACCTACCCGTCATTCTGACTTACACAATAGCATGACTATTGTGTAAATACTAAATGCGATACAAATATTAATATGACCTTCAATGACCTCTAACTGTCAAATATTGCTTGAAAAGTATGGTTTGCAAAGAAAACTTATTTTCTTATAATTAAAGTTTTTTTTTTTACTTTGTTTAATCGAGTCTTAGTTTTAAGTCTAATTGAAGTAACATCGTTATTATTTAATCTAAATTTAATATATTATAATTAGCTAAGTCACAATTAGTTCAAGAAAAAACAGTTACTTTCTTATTTTCACTGTCGTCAACAATTTGCCTTTTTCTTCTATTCGCCACTACTCAGACACTTCACAAAATGATGCAGAGATGAGCGAAATTGAAGAACTAGATTTTGATTAAACTTTTATCGTTCATGATTCGTAAATAAAAAAAAACTAAAACCCGACTACGACAAAAAATAAACGACACTGAAAAGTAACTTTGTTTATTTCAGCATCCTGAAAATCTTCTTGTTTCATATTTTTCCAGCGTCGTTTTTTTGTCATAGTCGGGTTTTAGTTTTTTTACTTTTTATTATTTAAACTATTTTGGTGTTATTGACATTGCATTTTTTGACCGCTTGAGGACGCTACATTGAATTTATATTTATGATAAGTATTTGTACAAGTGAAGCCATTTCAAATAATATCAAATACTGTGTATTTATCTAAACGTTTTTTTTTAACACATGACCTTTTGTTTGCGAGAGGGCGTAGTGAGCAATATTTTGGAAATGCCCAAGTGAAGCCCTTTCAAATGATAAAAAACACGGCGTATTTATATTATTTTTCTTTTTTAACATAATACTTTTGGTCCGCTAGTGGGCGCCATATTGAGTTTTGTGACACGTAACTGCCTATGTTCAGCGGACGATTAAGACGGTTCTAACGATACCTATGGATAAGGAGCTATGAGGGAACAGATGAACATACACACATACATACATAGCTTAGTATTCGGATAAAAAATATCTGGTTTTGCTCACCCTACCTGATTCCGTTGGACAGCTATGACGTCACAACATGACGCTAAGTCGATCCTATTCTTATTTGAATCGCGTAGTATAACCAATGTCATGTTTTGTTGTTATTTATTCTCGGACCAGCTTATAACATTACTTTTAGAATATTGTAAATTATAGTAATATACTTACGAATCCTTGTCTTTCTTTCTCTTTCTGCAAAACCAATTTTGTTTGCATGTCGTCAAACTTGACTATGGCTGATAGTACTTTAGCTAACGTAACGGAATGTGTTCCCGAGCCTGTAAGATACTCGTAAAGTATATTTCGCAAATATTCAAGCTCAGTGTTTTCTTGCAATGCATGCAAATGTCTTAGACTAACGAGAGCCTCATCAAGTCGCCTTTCAAGTTTCTCATTAGACAATTTTAACTTCTCGTTCTTTTCTTGCACTTGTAACATATTTTCATTTACTGATTTGTTTATTTGCTCAAAATCATCCAATCGTTTTTCTAATGAACTGTTTACTTGCAATATGTTATGGTACTTTTCTCTAATCACGTTAAAATCCTTATCATTCTCATGTGTTGCATTTATTTCCGGTTTAGGGTAATTTTGAGACTGCAATTGATCCTTGAGCTCTAAATTTTCCTCAACCAACAACATATTTTCTCTTAAAAGATCATCAACTTTCTCTTTTCTCAACTGAACTTCTTTTTTCATATCTGCTAAATCACGAGAAATATCACTGTTATCAGAGGAATGTTCACTTGTCGCTATTAGCTCTCTGAGCTTGTCATTTAAAACACTGTTTTCTTTTGATATTTTTGTTAAATAGGTTTGTAGGCCTTCAATATCAGACTTGAAACGTCGGTTTTCTTCTTTCAATGTTTCATAATCAGCTTTTAATAATTTGTATTGGTTTGGAAGTTCCATATCAATGCTTGGTTGTGGATAAGCTCCTTCTGAGGAAATCGCTTTTGCTTTACAAATTTCGCTTTCGTTTTGTTCAGATACTGATTGTGCTAAAGTATTGTCTGTTTGGCTTTCATTATTCTGAGACTTTTTAATCGAACTATTTTCCAATTTTTCAATGATATCGTTCAAATGATTTTTTTCTGATTCAATCACGGCGTGCGATTCTCGTAAGTCATTGATTTCAGTTTCCAATATTTTGTAGCTGTCGGCAATGCTTTCGGCTTGACTTTTTAAAGATATATTTTCGGTTGTTAAATTTTTGTTGTCCTCCTGTAATTTATCAATGCAAGTAATTTTTTTATTTAGTTCTTTTGCTTCAGCTATTAATTTATTATTTTCGTTTTTCATGGCATCAAATTCGACCAAAGTTTTATTATGTAACTCCTTAAATGTATCTAAATCTTTGCTTGTATTTTGGTTTCCGATTACCAAGCATTCAAGTTTTTCCGTTAATGTTTGTTTCTCGTTTTCTAACGACTTTAGTTTTTCATTAGATTCGAAATGATTCTTTTGTTCAAATTCCATTGCTATTTGTAGATTTTGGAAATTGTTCTCATATTCTTTAATCTTATAAAGTAAGTTTTCATTTTCCTCTTTAATCGATTTCAATTCATTTACCACCGTTTCATAGCGACCGGTTATATTTTTGACTTCTTCATTTATAACACTTTTCTCTAATTCAAATGCGCTTATAGTCGATTTCAAATTATTATTTTCGTCCCTTAAAACATTTATTTCTGTGGTCAGTGCTTCATATTTTTCATTCCCTGATTTTAATTCTTTTTGCAATGCAGTGTTTTTCAATTTCAATTCATTTATTTTTATGGTATTTAAATTAGATTCACAGTATGAAATATTGTTTAAAGCATAATTTATTTCCTTAGTGAGAGCGATAAATGCTTCATTATTAATTGTTTGCAAGGACTTTGTCTCGGTTGAAATTAAGCAAATGAGTTTCTTCATGTCTTTAACTTCATTTGCAAGTCTCAAAAAATTGGCTTTCATTTTATTATTTCGAACGATTTTTTCATGCATTATGGTATTTTCTGATTTCAAATCAGTAACAACTTTACGAAACTCAATATTTTGATTTTGCAGTAACTCATGGTTTGCTAATAGTTTTTCAATTTCTGATTGTAATTTAATTAGTTCATCTCTTTCTTCTTGTATTTCTGATTCTAATTTTGCGTATTTATCCTTCCATATAATTAATTCGTCATGAAGTTCGTCTTTCTTTGACTCTTCTAAAGCTTGATCTTTTAGATATTTTTCTCTTTTCTGCAGTTCACTTTCTAATTGCCCTATCTGGGCACTTTTCTTGGCATTTTCTTCACTCAATTGTGAATTTCTGTTTTCTAAATACGTATTCCTGTCAATCATAGCTAACTTCTCTGCAGTTTCTTGTTTCATTTGTAACTGTAGACATTTATAGCCTTCGTCAGCCTTTGTTTTTATTTGCTCTAAAGTTTGACATTTTTTAGATAGTTCTTCTATTTGGGTCTCCATCTCTAATATTTTAGATTTTGTTGAGGTTAGTTCAGAGCTATCATGACTAAGCTTAGACCGTTCTGCTTCTAATAATGACACATTATTTTTATAATCATTTACAACTATATTCAGTGACTGTATTTCTTTCTTACTTGCTTCCAGGTGATCTTTAAGCGATTTTATTTCTGCTTCTTTACTTTCCAATTCTTTGTGGATGCTTAATTTATTTTCCGCTAAAGAAATAGCGTATTCTTCTTCTTTCTTACTAAATATTTCTATCTTGCCAAGTAATTCTGATATTTCTTCTTGAGCTTTTTGATAATCAAGTTCTAGTGTTGAAAGTTCTCTTGTTTTATTGAACTCATAAACGTTAACTTTATTCTGTAATTCTTCATTGATATTATTTAATTCTTGAATTTTTTGCTTTGATTCTGTCAACTGTTCAGCAGTAAGTTTCAATTGTTCAATTTCTTTGTTTTTATTTTCAAGATCATTTGTCAAAATTTGCAACTCTGTATTTATTTGAGAATTCTTTTCTTTACTTGACTTTAGTGACTCTTTGTACTTGTTGAGTAACTGTTCCATTTTTTCTATCTTATTATTTAGAATTAGTATTTCTGCTGCTGAAGATTCTTCATTTATCTGATTTCCCTCATTATCATTAGATAAATTTATTAGCTGTACATCCCCATCTCCTTCATTTGATGTATGTTTGTTCTCATTGACATCATTGCTACTAGAAATGTTTGAACTACATTGTAATAATTGCACTTTAGTATTAAGTGCCTCTATTTTCATACCCTTTTCTTCAATTTCAATTCGCAGGGCTTTTTCAAGGTGGGCCTGTAAAAAATAGACAAAACACTTCAATAACAACCGTGTGATATAATCTAAAAATAATATTGATGAATTAATAATAATATACGATAGGAAGACAAATAAATATTTTAACTAACAAAGTTGTCCCGTGTTATTTGGGGTCGGTTACACTACGACCCCAAATAACAAGGGACAAGGGCAGAAAGATGATGAAAGTGTAGTGTAACTTTTGATCGACAAAGGAATTTTAGAAAACAGGGCAGTATTTCTGAAATTATAATTTTATTTTTATTTAAAAACTTAATTTTGAAAGAAAATTTTGATTGTTTTGAAGCGTAAAACCAATCGTCTTGTCATTAGGAACCTGCTACAGCAGGTACTGATAGAAAGATAAACGATCGAATGCGAATTAGGTATCAAATATAATATTCTAAGCAGAAGTTGGCTTCTGCAGCGATATGTTCTCATACCTTTGCACTTTGTTCCAAAGCACACTGTTCACGAAGTTCTGATATTCTTCTTAAAGCTTTATCTTGGGTTTCAACTAGAACACTCTGAAAACACATTAAATTAGAATTAGCTATGGCATTTATGACCTAAAATGAGATAAGAAAAGAAATGAATGTGGAAACTTACTCTTGCTTTAGCGTTTTCTCTTTCGAGCAATTTGTAATGACGAGCTAGATCGCCATATTGTGTTCTGTACTTTTTGTATCGTTCTTGCGTGCGGCGATATGCTGCAAATAGCTGTTCCTTTGTAACGCGATCAAGACTTACATTACCACTAGAAAAACCTCGCTCTTCAGCCTCACTCGCCGAGACCTCCATATCAGACTAAAAAAAGATGTCTGGTATTAGCAGGATTTCTAGACAATTTTTTTCTAGAGTATTTATATTTTTCATAGACGAATTTTAGAGAATACTTATTTAACAAAATTAAAGCTTACCTGTAGATGATACATGGAAGGGGTCTCATAGCTTGGTAATCTAAAAGATACATCACTTGCAAATGAGCTATTTGATAGTCGTCTTTGTCTTTGATTGTCCTGAAAACCAAATGTGACAAAAAATTAGTTATTTAAAAATAGGGAACAATAACACTATTTTTGGCGGGATTTTTTCGAGTGAAGTTCTGTGGCTGTTTAAATTTTTTTGCAAATTGATTTCTTGTGGATATTGGGATGTGAAATTGTAATTATAAGCTCGAGTGTCTGTTCAACTAGACAATATGTTGGATCATTGAAACAAGCGCAATCTCGGTTAAATGGGGCTGAGAATTTTATTGCTGCTGCTAATGCTGACTTGATACACTTGCTGCCAAATAGATATGCTAAAGCAATATGCTAAGTTCACATGTAATGCGCTTTACGTGCGTCAACGCGCGATCAAATTTAAACAGAGTTTAGATGACAAGAGCTTACGCGCCTTGCTCGATGTCGAGTGCTTTGCATTAGTCAAGTTCGGTAGTTTTTTGTAGGTACGTCATCGTGAATCTGAAGATATTGACGTACCAAATACGTCAATATCTTCAGATTCACTCATTTTTAGGAACTGATTGTGAAAAAAAACTAAAGTTACAAAAAGTATGTGCAATCGCGTTGTAAGCGCGCGCTCAACGGAAAAGTTAACGTACGTTACAATACGGCCGACGTATCTTGGCAAGCCCGAACTTTGCGCAAAGGCTGTGCACGAACGTTTTTAGGAACCAAATGGTGGCAATGAGGCGACGTGCGTGGGGCGGAGATTGACTCTAAACACAATCGACCTTTTATTCAATCAAATATCGCAATCGATTTTGATTTATACATTTTTGTTTATGGGACGTTTTACGTGAAGCGGACAACTAAAAAATTTAGATGTTTCCGATTTTAGTAATAATTGAGTATGTCATATATGATTTTCTATGTGTTTGTTCTCGATAGTACATAATATTTTTATCGTGTTTCGTATGATTTACGAGTTATAAGGGTTTGAAGATTTGACGAACTCTAAGGTATGTACTACTTCGAATGCCATTATCCAGCTTAAGGAAGTTGAAATTAAATAAATGAAGTAATGGATTTTTTTCTTCATTTAATAAGGTTTCTAACTAAATTTTTGATAAAGAAAAAAAAATGTTTAATTTCTTTTTAATTTTTTTTTTTTTTTAATTAAAGCTCTTAGTGTTAACTTATTGCTCGCCAAGTTTCATAATGGACTTAAGTCGTTTAGGAGCCAGGCAGATCGATTACAGTGGGGGAGGGCGGCGCGGCACAGCCAAAACTACTGGGCCTAGGAATGTGAAATTTTGCACAAGGTTTCCTTTTACGACTTAGGCGAGCACTGAGGGAGAATTTTTCAAAATTCACCCCCTAAGGGGTCTAAATGGGAGTCCAAAGTTTGTATGGAGAAACCTGTTATCACGCGGGCGAAGCCGCTGGCAGAAGCTAGTCATTGAATAAATCCACAAGCAGACGTCTACACACGAAGTCTCGAACGAATCGAATGAAAAAAAGAAATATCGTAATGTCGTAAGGACGTCTACCTACATACCGCGCCGCTATGCGTGGCATCCTTACAAGTAGTCACAAGTTGCAACGCTTTACCCGACGTGCCGTTCGTCGAATAAACCGGTTAATTTTGGCTAAAATAAAGTTCTTAAAACGTTTACGTTACGTAATATGTCTCACTCACACGTTAGCATTGGTGTTATTTTCGTGTCGCTCTAACTGTCTTGAGCACAAGAAATTTTCGTTGGTTGTTATTATAAGTTTTTTTGTGTATGTTATGTTTGTTTCTTTAATTCATAACTTATTTTTGTAGCTTTCTGTTTCAAAATGTTTTAATATTTATTTTATTTGTACTTGGTCAGGGACCAAGTATTAGTAAAATTTATTCGTATTTCGGTTTGAAAAAATAAATTTCAATAACAGTTTTTTACGAGTGTACCTCTGGACCATTGTTTGTATTTGTATTTCGGGCTGGTGTCCGCAACTCCACGACTAAGCGCGTATTTTGCGTACGGGTGCGACAAATATGTCATTCGATCCAGATCCCAGCTCCTCCAGGAAGGCCATCAGCGCCTTGGTGTTATACCTCTGGACCACATATCGATGTCGTGGCCAGATTTTAGAATTGACCGTTTCATGAAATAGTTGTTTTTGAAAAGTTGCTTACTTTATTGATAGTAAGCAACTTTTCAGTCTAACTTTTTTTTGATACTATAGTGATAGTAGGTATTGGTAACCTCTGATGTCACATTATTAT
This sequence comes from Mythimna pallens, assembly GCA_961205895.1. Lineage (NCBI taxonomy): Eukaryota > Metazoa > Arthropoda > Insecta > Lepidoptera > Noctuidae > Mythimna > Mythimna pallens. The sequence goes on along the minus strand of OY540826.1, from coordinate 12,966,836 downwards.
GACATTTTTAATTAATGATTTGTGAAATTAAATATTTACAATTAATTTGTTTAATCAGACATCTTGTAGCTATTATTGTGATAACTGAAATATGAATACGATATTTTTAACAAATTTAATGAACACTGTACTAATATTTGCACACCACAAGTTATGGTAGAATGTAAATGGGCCTAATTAAAAGTAAGATCATACTACTTTGTACACCTAAATTCTGGCAAATAAATAAATAATAATTATTATTATTATTACTAAAACGGGAATCAAACAATTTCAAATAAAGAAAAAAAATACAACAATATGTGATCAAATAATCAATGAAAACAGTACATGTGCAATGATAAATATGTATGCAGTTTAATTATGTTTCTTCCATTTAATTATATTGAGTAGATATTTTGAAAGAGAGAAGAAATCTCTTTCAAGTGAGGATTCAAACATATAGGTGTTTTGTTTTTATGTATTTGATTCTGTGTATTAAGATGAGGATAATCAGGATACTTTTATCACAGACACATGCCCTACGTTCTCAGGGAAAATAATTATAATCTAGTTTTAAATATAATTAACATTTTCAGTGCAGAAAAAATACAACACCCCCTTGTGTTGCCATGCCCAGTGACTAGTGAGTCCTACTCTAAGTATGCTAATATTTAGTATTTCAATTCGCGCCTCGCGCCCGTTTTGCTACATAATAAAACATTAAAGTTCTCCATCGACACGTCTACATGCACACCGTTATAGTTGAAATGTTGAAAGTGACAATGTGCAGGTAATAATCCGGTTTCCGCTATGGGGACTGTCACACACAACACATGCGCGTCGACACGCAACGGTTGAACGCGCGGGTGGTCGCACGGTTGCCCTCTTAACGCAGCGTTGGCCCTAAGTGTTAATATAATTAATAATAATATAACATAACCTTAATTATTCCAAAACATACACAAATAACATTATTGTATCTGTTACATTTAAAAGTATTTGTCTGTTAAAACTATTTTAAAAAACAGTGTTAAAAACACTTGTTATGGTTACAGTTTGAGTCCCTGATTAAAACCTGGATAGGACACAGTTATACAAAAATCTATATAAATAAAAGTAAATATTATTGCAAAATGATTATCCAGGGGAAAAGATATTTGATAGCGAAAACATAATAAAGGGAGAGAAAAAAACAAAGGTGTTATATAATTAGTTATGTGGGATAGGTGTGTGTGATTGATGGTAAAAATGTGAGAGTATGTGTGGGTTAAGTGTAAGTGTGTTTGTATTTGTATGTAGAAATGAGTGAGCGAAATATTTAATTTCAATCAACATACAAAAAAACCATGTTTAATAATAGTTTTGTGAACAATAAAGAATTAAGAACAATTAAGTTGTTGATTAGATATCTATCTACAACATTATAAGTACTTCCTTTGGATGGGGCTATAGTTTCTAAATAACAAATGAACACTCTGACTTACAAGTATATCATGTGAAGACATGTAGTCTAGAGAATCATTGGTGTGTGAGGGCTGGACAAGAGCAACATCTTGGAATGTATTCTGTTTACTGCTTTGTGATGATGACTGAGCCTTTTCAGAGTGAGGTTGCTGGCCATCTAAAACAATTAAAATAAATAATGATCAAATTTTTTATCATATTAACATTAATTCTATAGGTACATTTTATAGTTGTCTACAAAAGTTCAAGTAAATATATTGTGTTTGCTCACCATTATCTCCAATAGAGAATAGGTCACTATTTGTGATATCAGTAATACTACTGGAAGCAGATGTGACAGCAGCCTGGAAATATACAGCATACAGCACTAATAAGTATTCAATCTAATTACACCCTAAGTTAGGAAAGTGAAAGTTTACAAAATCGAAGAACCCAATATGGTTATGGAATATTACATAGGTAGACATAATAGTTAATATGAGGTAAGTAGCTACCTAGGTAATAAGTAGGTATAAGCAATAAGGAAACTGGTATGATATTGATTGTTTACGATAAATAATAATCACCTGAGCTGCTTGTGCAAATTGCTGAATCCTTTGAGGCGATGACTTCACCTCCTCAGCCAACTTATCCTTTAGCTTCTTAAACATTTTACTATAACTTACTTGACACCATTTCACATGAACTCATTATAAAACTTATTGCGAGCTATCAATGCATTGGTATGTTGCACGAGCATATAGATAAGAAGAAATAACACACTTAAAATATTAACTAAGCCTGGAGGTAATGTTGTGGCAATAGCAGTAATTAGTGGTGTCATGTATTTTACTTCAATTTGCAATGCTATTTTGTAATAAACTTTAGTGTTGTTCGATCCGTTCTTAGAATCTTAGGTAAAGAGTTTAATAACTACTGCGTTGTTCTAGTTTTTTTCACTATGGTGCGATGTGCGATCGTGCCCAACCCAATGTCATTTTATTTTTTTAGCTGTAAAGCGTACCATAGACGATCAAGCTTGTATCTGTGTGTCTCTGTCTGTGAATCTGTCAAAATGTCAAATGACGCCTATGACGCTGACGATATTTTTATTAATGTTTTTGGCTTGGATACTTAAGTCTTTTAAGCCATATCTTTAAAAGTATAGTTACTTTGTTTACCATTACAATTTGGACGTACAAATTCTAATGTAGTTTGTAGTATTTGGCAGCAAATGTATCTAGTCAACTTTCTCAGCAAACTTAGCTGAGGTAGTCAACGCTACACTACAATTGTCAGTTCAATTTTATCGAGATCGGGTTTTATTTTAATGATTCTACATATTGTCCAGTTATGCAGATACTTGAAATGCAAAACTAAACCAATTTTCACTAGGAATCAATTTGCGAATAATTAAAACACCCACAGAACCACGGATATCGAGGCATATGCCTTGGGAGCGTGACACGTGCTGTCTCAATCTCAATATTATCAAATTGGTCATAAATGTTCGAACGGCGGCTTTACGCTTCGTTCAGTCGCTTTGCAATTGCAGTAACTGTACTGCAATTCTAAAGCGACTGAGCGTAGCGTAAAAAACCAAAATGAATGAATTGCATGTAAAAAAAATAGGTCAAATACCATTGTAGTGACACAGTACTTTGCACAGTTACCAGTACCTCGGAACCAATTGCCAAGTTACCAATACCTCAGAACCAATTACCACGTTTACGACGCGATGTCTGTTATAGAAACAATGAAGCAATACGTTTTACGACACATCAAGAAATAGGATAAGCTTGCAAGCGCAAACAGAAGCTCCCCTAAGCTACCCTCCATGATCTTCACTTCGAACATCGTAGCTGTGCACATGGGCGTACCCAGCTTCTGGCGTAGGAGGGGGCAAGTCAGATTTTTTAGGTTAGATCGTCCGCGGCTGTTTTGTCATACACACTTGACAAACACACCTACATGAAACATAAAGTATATATAGTGTAGTGTGTAGGGCAAACAGCCGTAAATGATCCTGATTTATAGGTAGTTAAATAAATAAATAAACTTTTACAAAAAAAATACAACCGACTTCAAAGTAAAAAAAAAACACTGAAAAGTGTAAAACAACTTTAATTTTGGAAGTCGGTGTTTCTATAATAATTTTGTCTCTTCGTTATTTAACACCGATTTCCGAAATTAAAGTTATGTTTGAGTGTTTTTGTTTACTTTGAACACTGTTGTATTCTTTTTTTTTTTTTGTAAAAGTTTTTTATTTCACTCTTTTTAGTTATGGTACCACCACTAAAAAGTACCCCTCAGCCAACTTAAATACCTTATAGCCAAAGTGCATCTCATGACAATTCAAAACAACAAACAAAACAAACAACAGACAAAACTTTTTACAAATAAAATACAACAGCTTTCAAAAAAAAAAAACTGAAAAGTGCAAAATAACATTAATTTCGGATGTCGGTGTTTCTATAATAGTTTTGTCGCCTGGTTATTTAACACCGACTTCCGAAATTAAAGTTATTTTGCAATTTTCAGTTTTTTTATGTTTTAGAAGTCTGTTGTATTTTTTTTACAAAAAAAAACTTAAGAAAAACATACAACCGACTTCAAAAACAAAAATACTGAAAAATGCAAAATAACATTAATTTCGGATGTCGGTGTTTCTATAATAGTTTTGTCGCTTCGTTATTTAAAACTGACTTCCGTAATTAAAGTTATTTTGCACTTTTTAGCTATGGTACCACCACTAAAAAGTACCCCTCAGCCAAACTTAATACCTTATAGCCAGAGTGCATCTCATGACAATTCTAATAATCCCAAACACGATTAGATTACATTAATTTATTACAGAGTTCAAGTGCCTAACTTCAGACTTCATCATCAGATCAGTTCAATATATTCCCCCTCTTCTTTCAGTCAGTCATCGACTACACATATAATCAAAGCAATTTTACTTGTTACGACGGTTCTGCTGTGATCCTATGAGAAGTTCTGTTCCATATCTTCGAAGTTCATGATAACAATATTTCTATGGGACCAACTCGGAAGCATAACCTTTCAATAATTTTTTTTTTTCAAAATCGGTCTACAACAAACCACAATTGGCCGAGAAATCGGTGAATATACATAAAAAAAAAACATACTTTCAACCGAACATATAACCTCCTCCTTTTTGATGTCGGTTTAAAAGCAAATGTAAGTATGTCATGTCTATGACAAAAAAAAAAAATCTAGTCGCTCTTTTTACACTTTAATTAAAATTAGGCAAGTTCATACATGTTCTGCAAGATTTCCAAGGGGGGGCAGCTGCCCTCCCCTGCCCCCCCCTGGGTACGCCCATGGCTGTGCAGATGGATCACGTGGCCTCGCGCAGCGGAGATCTTCACTCGATGACGTCGTCCCGCGAAAAGGATCGCGCTCTTGTCTTTTTTTTTTGTGTGGCCTCTCGCAGGTCAACCTAGGAGGTTGTCGGCTGCATAACCGAACTTGCCTGTGGCGGCCTCGATTCGAGAATGAAAGCCTCCAGCCAGGGCTTACATAACTAACCTTACAAACTAAACGACTACACGCTAGGGCATCCCCTCTGGGGTACGGACCTCTGCAAAAGGACCTCTGCAATCTGCAATAATTATGTATTTGTTATACTTAATTATTGTAGTAAGTACCTAATAACTTAATAATCTAAACAGAGCAGCTGTAAAGTATTCAGTAAACAAGAACCAAGAAGTCCAAGAAATGTGACAAAAATTGCCCATTAGGCATGTGTAACTCTTTACTGAACCGACTGTTCAGAAACATTTTAGTGTTCCGAAAGATTGGAACAGCAGTAATGTTTTAAATGCATCATTTGGAACAATTGGAACACTGAAACACTCCTTACTTTATGTGACCTGCAGTCTTTTTAAAATTTAAATTAATACGTAAACGGTGTAAATTTTAATGAACTGAACTAAAAATATCTGCTTTAAATTATCCTTATATCAAAATTCAATTAAATAAAACTGTTGGAGTACGTGGCGCAACGTAACAGATCATGATTCATAACATTTAGTGTCTGTGTTTGTATCTTTTGAGTCGATGTTCCAAATGTTCCAAATGATACATATCACTGTTTCGGAACTTTTCAGTGATTCAGATGTAAATGTTCCAATTGCAAAGATGATACACTTTTTCCACGCCTATTAGGCGTGTGTAACTCTTTACTGCCATCGGGTGAGATGGTGGTCAAACGCGAGCCTATCATTAATAATAAAAAATAATAGTAAAAAACTGAACCGACTCACTGTTCGGAAACATTTTAGTGTTTCGAAAGATTGGTACAGCAGTAATGTTTTAAATGTATTATTTGGAACTATTGGAACACTGAGAAACTCTTTACTTAAGGTGACCTGCAGTCTTTTTAAAATTCGTAAATAATGTAAATTTTAATGAACTGAACTGAAAACATCTGCTCTAAATTATTCTTAAATCAAAGTTCAATTAAATAAAACTGTTGGTGTATATGGCGGAACGTAGCAGATCACGATTCATAACAGTCAGTGTCTGTGTTTGTATCTTTTGAGCCGTTGTTCTAAATTTTCCGTTTGTATCTTGTGAGCCCATGTTTCAAATGATACATATTACTGTTTTGTAACATTTCAGTGATTCAGATGCAAATATAATTATATAATATATACATACATTCACACAACTTGACACAACTATCACACAACGCCGTCTAGTCCCAAGCAAAGCAGAGCTTGTTTTATGAGTACTAGACAACTAATAAACATACTTGTATATTTCTAAACACATACACATTATAGATAAATTAGGTACACCCAGACACAGAACAAATGATTGTGCTCATCACACAAACAATTGTCATGGGTGGGAATCGAACCCACAACCTCCGGCATAGCAGTCAAGGCCACTAACCACTAGACCAACAGGCCAGTCAAAATGTTCCAAGATGTGTTCCGAAACAGTGATATGTATCATTTGGAACATTTGCCCACGCCTACTGAACGGTCTAACTATTGTTACCCTACTCGATAATCAGACTGTAGTAAGCCTCGCCGAGCCCGCTCTTGCCATCGAAATTCAGAATAAGACAGTCTTACCCTTATTACACTACGCTAAGTGCGTCATCTTCGCGATTGGAACATTTGCATCTGAATCCCTGAAATGTTCCGAAACAGTGATATGTATCATTTGGAACATTTGGGACATCGGCTCAAAAGATACAAACGGAACATTTGAAACATCGGCTCACAAGATACAAACGGAACATTTGGAACATCGGCTCAAAAGATACATACGGAACATTTGAAACATCGGCTCACAACATACAAACGGAACATTTGAAACATCGACTCACAAGATACAAACGGAACATTTGGAACAACGGCTCAAAAGATACAAACACAGACACTGACTGTTATGAATCGTGATCTGTTACGTTGCGCCACGTACTCGAACAGTTTTATTTAATTGAATTTTGATATGAGAATAATTTAAAGTAGATATTTTTAGTTCAGTTCATTAAAATTTACACCGTTTACGTTTTAATTTTAATTTTAAAAAGACTGCAGATCACTTAAAGTAAAGAGTGTTTCAGTGTTTCAATTGTTCCAAATGATGCATTTAAAACATAACTGCTGTTCCAATCTTTCGGAACACTAAAATGTTTCTGAACAGTCGGTTCAGTAAAGAGTTACACATGCCTAATGGGCAATTTTTGTCACAGTTTTTGGACTTCTTGGTTCTTGTTTACGGAATACTTTACAGCTTCTCTGTTTAGATTATTAAGTTATTAGGTACTTACTACAATAATTATAACAAATACATAATTATTGCAGATTGGTATTATGGAGTACGATGATGAAATAATATGGCTGGATGAAGAATATGCAACACCTCGAAGTTATGGCTCCAAGTAAAGTGTAACCTAGTCTTGTTTTTCATGTACAAATTATTATTCATTTTAATATGCCTATGCTCTATGAGATTAACGTTGAGAGATTCCATCATCATAAGAAAGTAACCTACTTATATTATAAAAAATATATAAATAATACATATTATTTTAAACCAAAATATTTTTTTCAGTAATTATATTCACCGCGGTGGTTTTAGAAGTAGAGGACATCAAGCCACTCAAACCACACAATTCTTCAACATAAATGGACCAACTAGGGGCTTAAGATTTCCTGGATCCAGAGGTCGTTCTGGTTTCTATTGGGGAAGAGGTTATGGACCCGCTGGTCCCCCAATGCACCAGACACATGACAGTGTGAGCTTCCTATTAAGTAAGTTGTTTGTATTCAGCAAGTGATTGCATTGCTATTTACCTTAGCCTTTAAATTTAGTCCTCGAATAAATTATTCCTTATCGCAAAATTCCTGAGTAAACACTGAAATACCTGAAATAAAAACGTGGGCAAACATTATCCCATTGCTAGTGGAATGGGATAATGTTTTCCCACATTCATATTGTTGTTTGTTCATATGTTTTTTGTATTTTATTTATTTACTTAGAATTTAATCTAGTTTTCAGTAAAATCAATTAATCAATCAAAATCAATTAGTCAATTTAGCTACAGGTAAAAAAAAAAAAATAGGACTATGAATTACTTATTTTTGTTGTGATGTTATTATAAAATTTGTGCAAAATAATCTTAATAATGCATATTTTCCAGCAAAAGAAGTTAAGTTTGGTAAAAAATCATAGCTAAAGTAGGGTGCTACTATAAAAAATATGTAATTTGAAGAGGCAAAGGCTATATAGCTAAATATATATATATATATATATAATAATAAACCTATATATATATATAATAAACCTACATTTCTAGTGTAAGATGTCATATACTAATATCTCAAAATTAAATTATAAAACTGATGTGTATTTATTTGTTTTACATAGAATGTGGTGTCCCGCCTCACGTTTTGAGCGGGCTTCCCAACGTCCTACTTCGCCTTATGAACCCTGAATCTTGTGATGTTTGTGCTCAACAATTTGATAATTTTGTTCTTGGTGAGTGATATTTTGTGGAGTTAATGTTTTATTACATACCTATGTAGTAACTACCTATTTGAACTTAATGTGGCAACTCTTTACAACATCCACATCATGAACTTTGCAAACTGTAGGGGCCCAGCAGGGTCAAAGCCTACTGGGGCCATAGGTGATGCGAAACAGAACCCCCCCAGGCCCTGGAACGAAGGCCGAACAGGAGTGAGTTTTGATTTCCCACCTGAAAAGAAAAAATAAAAAAAAATGTGAACTTTGTGTTTAATAATGTAGGGGATTTTATTGCATCACTTCCGCCCAGCTAAACCACTAAGACTGCTTTATGCAATTTTGACGTTGAAATAGTGTATAAATGCATTCTCAGCCTTATTTGAATTTTGTTTTTATTTTTTATTTTTTTTTATCTTTTACTTATGGTTGTGCATGGATTGTCTGGATTGGTCTAGTACTCAAATCTGAATGATTTATTCCTAAAGAAATCACATTATTTTAACCTACATGGTTCTCAAGCAATTGAATTGTACGGATTTTAATTTGAGATCTAAGGGTACTTGAACTTTTCTTATGTACAGGGAATGTTTTATATGACCTTCAAATAAAAATTAGAAAGAAAAACATATATGCTAACGCGGCATCCTACATAGGCGATTCAACACGAATGTGTTTGCGAAGCGATCCGATGCGAGTCTAACCGTACATGCGCTCGAAGTCGCCGCTTCAGCCGCAATTAATTTAAAACAAACCACCGCAATTTGCGCGAAAATATCAAACCAACAGAAGACATCCGCTTCGCATAGCTCGCCGCTGCACCGCACCCACGTGTGATTGGTCACAGTCACGTTTTAGTCGCGCTGTTTCGCTTCGCGATCGCGTTTGCATTTAATCGTCTATGTAGGACGTCGCGTAACTGAACAAAATATTAAATCAAAATCGTACAAATGTCAAAATAATATAAATTTTAATTACATAAATTGCATTTAATACTTGTGTTTGATGATTTGAGACTGATAATTGACTTACATTCGACAGCAAATCAATTATATCAGTACGAAAAGAAACCACTAGTTATACAAAATTTGTTTTTTGCAGCTCGCTTACACTACATCACAAAAAATCATGCGAAGAATGTGAAAAAATGGCTATCTCAACAAGCTAAAGTTGGGTCTCAACGTCCCAAAGAGGTAATCGGGCAATTTGGCAATGTAAATTTCAATAGGTATTTTGTCGACATTATCAGTTCACATAATTTAATGTGCAAGGTAAAACTAAGAGACTTTATTCTCAATTTATTATTGCATATTAAGTTCTTTTTATAGAGACGAAAATTAAATAAGTTAATTCTAAAAAAGTTTTTTTTTTTTTTAATTACATGGATTTATTTATTTATTAAAACTTCATGCAACACAAAAGTACAAAGGCGGATTGACAGAGATGTTACTAGATAATATTGAATAGCACAGTATTATTGTAACCTACCGAGATAGGCAAGTTGAATCTGTCGAACGTATAATAGTTAATTCTCCAGGCTAGATCTAGGACCACGGCGTGTAATTGTGTGCACTTTTGCTTGTGATGCTATCGGCACCACATGCGAGCATGTTTGATGTCGACAGCAAATAACAAGCAAACATTATGTGAACATCGTCGTCCGAATAGAAGATTACATTGTTACAAATTGTCCGGCTTCACGTTCTAAGCAACGTGGAGTCAGTCTTACTTTCTATAGTTTTTACTGAGCAACACAACATCTATATAGAAGGAGCGAGGAGTCACTGACTGACATATCAACGCACAGCCGAAACTACTGGGGCAAATACCCTAAAATTTTTCTTACGACGTAGGCGAACATTAAGAGAAGATTTTCCAAAATTCACCCCCCTAAAGGGATGAAACGGGGGTCCAAAGTTTGTATGGAGAATTCTACTTATAACTCGGGCGAAGCGGCTAGTTTAAAATATTGCATAAAGATATCTCAAGTCATATTTATATTAGACAGGTCATTGTTGTCTTGTTAGACGATAGAAATGTTAGTGTGGAACGTATATTTTCTTTCAGATTCCTGTCAAGGCAAGAGATCTGTATTGCGAGCTTTGTGACGTCCATATCACATCTAAGATTCACGCAGAGTCGCACTACGCGGGGCGGTCACATCGCGCGTAAGGCAACCCACAATTCTTAGAGACCCCGTAAACTGTAGACTTTCGATCGGCCGATAGTTTGGTTGGTTGCTTATTCAGTATGAAGCTAAACTTTTTTGTCGGCCGATTCCGAATTGTTTTGTGTGCGTACTTACAACCATACTTATTGATTTAAATAATCAACCAAACTATCGGCCGATCGAAAGTCTGCAGTCTGCGGGGTCTCTAAGTCATTTAACTTCTTCCTAAATTGTTTTCATGAATAAGTTTTATTTCCTTATCAGAACTGTCGAAGGTCGCAAGCCTCCAAAGAACCCGTTCTTGCTACAAAAAAACATGCGAGTACGTGTGTAAGTACCATGTAGATATAAGATAATATTTTTATTTAAAAAAATCTGGCTAAGTGCGCGGTAGACCTGGCGCATTCAAGGTTCCGTACTAAAAATAGAAGTCTTAGAGGCCATCCGTCAATTGAGGCAAGGTTTAAGTTTGTTAGAAATGTATCAAGTTTTCAATTATACTCTAAATAATAAAATATTTATATAATATTTTTGATAAGCTTGTTACGACCTGTAATTATTTGTTTTTATTTTTTCTTACTTTTGTAAATAATACCGTTTCTTGCGGATTAGGGTTGATAAGCTATAGGTACCTCAGTTACAGAACAATGGACGGATGAGCGAGAGCGATAGAGATCCGTTTGGACACTTGGGTACGGAACCCTAATTAAATATACACTTGTTAATAATAATAATTATTAACAAGTGTATATAATAAGTATGTAATATAATAAATAAATGAAATAATTATTATTATTATTTGGTAAGACACACTAGCAGCTATTTAGCTGATGCGTGTGTTTCATATAGTTTGGAGATGTTTAGTCAGTCTAACCGATTTTTAAAGCAGTTCAATGTGGGAGCTTTCACAACACTAATATATCATTATATCGTAGGGATAAACTCATTCGCCGTGAAAAAAGATGCCTGAAACCAATTGAAAAGCCTGAGCCAATCGAGAAACCGAAGCCAGAGAAGCCCATCACGCCGGAGTTGTACTGTGACATCTGCCAGGTACTGTAGCTGAACGTCTAAAGCTTCTTTCGCAAAATGTCTACTGAGACCCTACCACGAGCTCTTAACACGATCCATTTGACGACCTAAACTGAACTGTTAAAGAGATGGAGCTATGTAGCTGGGTGTATCCATCCATCCCTCTTTCTTGCTCGCACGCTTGACATTTTACACGTCATGGTAAGACCCCTTGTCGTAAAATGTGTTTTTCTTATAATGTCTTTCGCAGAATGACTTTCTCAAAAGGTCGCTTTCTTTCAATGCCTCTTTCGCAAAATGTCGACCGATTCTGACGTTAATGTCGCGTCTGCGCAACGTTGGCGCTGCGCAGACGTTGGAGAAGCGCCAACACTCGTAAAACGCCAGTGGGATAGCAGCCTTACACGTATTAACAACTTGGAATAAACAGTAATTTTAAACCTGACTAAATTTTATTCCAACATTGCATTATGCGAAAGCGACCCTTTGATAAAAGAAATATTTTAAGACAAGTAGGCATTTTGCGAAAGACGTTTTGGCGCCTAAGCTTCTCACTGAAATGTAGCAAATAATGCTCCAAATTGTATCGCTCTCTTAAAATCTGCACAGTGTCGTGTCACTTCTCGGTATAAGCTGAACCGCCGAAATGCCGTATATAAACACGGCATGCCTCGCTAAACCCATTATTCTATTGTTTCAGACCACGGTTACTTGTACAGAACAAATGACCATGCACCTGAACGGTAAAAAGCATCTTGCGAAAGAAAAACGACATATACTGAACATGATGAACGGGGAAACATCTCAAAGTAAATATAAAAAACATACAGTATTAGACTAAGTGGCAGTAAAAGTGGCTCAAAAGTTGAACAAGATTTATACCTACCTATTTTGTATAATTTGTTAGTGAATGTGCTTTTTCGAACCCACATGTCATTCGTCGCCAATCCAACATCGAACCACGATGTCTAGTGAATGTGTGCCAATAAGCTTATGGTTATGTTAGTTTACAAGTTCTCATTGTCACATTGAGCCTATCTGTGAGACGTTTCACACACCACAGCCGCTTTTCAGCTGTTGCCATGATGCACGGCCATTTTACATACGGTGTGCCGACAATGTAGAAGAAAAACAGTGGCTATTATGCAAATTACCGTGTATTGTAAACGACACAACTGAACCACACCACTTTATTTTTTTTTATTTTGGTGGGAAAATCATCATATGACATGCCGCGCTCTTGGGCGGTGCGCGAGATAGTGTTAGACTTTTACTGACTAAAAACCCACTCCTGTTCCTTCGTTCCCTTTCGTACCCGGCCCGAGTCTTCCTTTCAGAATCAGACCCTTGGCCCCAGTAGGCTTCGACCCTGCTGGGGCCCTACAGTTACTGACATCTCCTTGAGGCGCGCGTGGAACTGTACGCACCGTCGACGACTTGGGCTCGGTCCGGACGGTCGGACGGCGAGCTACCCATTGCTTGCCGTCCGCGAGCCCGCGCCTACGGTGGCCAGAAATCGGGATTGAAATCCCGCCGGCGAATGGGACGTGAGGACCGTTGCCTCACGCGATCGGCCGTCTCCTTTGCTAGCATTACTGTTTCGCAGAAGAAGGTGACCGCCTGCCACTCCTCCTCGCTCCGGACCATGGCCTGTACCCTGAACCACACCACTGTGGTGTTGTTTACAGCTTTTTTTATGTAACTAAAAAGCATTTATATTTTATCCATATCAATTTATCATTGGTGAGATCACAACCACGAAATAAACATCTTTCTGTAGATCTTATTTTCCTCTAGGAAAACTATGTTTATCCATAAACATTTTAATAGTTATTGTATAGGTATATACCGGTTAAAGTTTAAAAAAATAATCGAGGTTTTTTTATTGCAATCAACACAATTATTATGTGTCACGAATCACTTGTGAACTTGGCTAATTTCAGCATTATCGTTAAAACAACGAATTGTTACGGCACCAGTGGTGTCGATTACAATACATGCAACCATTAATTTTAGCTAATTCATGGATGATGATGTGTACGGGCAAGTTAGCGTAGTGAAGTTCTGTTTTACTTTATTTTAATATTACCATTTTTAGATTTAGATGCTCAGGGCTCAGCTCAGAGCGCAGAAGCTCAGGACGCAGAACCTCAGGGTGCAGAGACTCAAGGGAAGGAAACAAATGATTCTGGAGACGAATATGATTGGGGTCAGGGAAGCGGAACATGGGATGATGATCCCCAATAAATATCAAATAACAGTATGTAGAAATAATTTGAATACTCCATTGTTTATTGATACAATTTACAAATTTTATAAAGTTTTCATATTACGTTAGATAAATGGTCATAGTGTAGGAATTTCGGTGCTTATTCATTACGACTGCTTATTTTCAGGAAGTCCGTGGTGCAGCGTGAGGAGCCTTGACGTGAGTTTAGAACATGGCTTCGTAATTTTATCTGCCACTGCTAAATGCTTGGATGCACTGAAAAATATTATAATAAATCTTTACTTTTGTGTAGGTATAATATGGTTCATTCCAATAATAAAGTGATTGACATTTTGAAGGACTTCATTGTTTTTATTTTGCCAATAAGTAGATACCTACTCAAGAAATTGTGTGCAGTCTGGATTGAGGACCTCTGGGTTAATAATTTTTATTTAAGATTTTCTATAATATTTTAAGATATTCCCAATTGTGTAGTATAGACATAGAAATTGTAAGGGCCCTCAATCCATTCATGTCTACGGAGGAATCTGCAAGACAGGAACTTATCTGAAAAAATACATAGGTATGACTTTATTATATTAGGTACGATCTTACGTTTTATTAGTTAAAAAAAAATAATGACAAAAATTAATCGTTAAAAAGTAAATGAAAGTTGAATTTTACTAATAGGTAGGTACCTAGGTATGTCTGAACTGAATGCCCAATATTTTCGGCTTTATTGACTTAGGGATGGGCAAATGAAAAAACTATAACGATACTATATTGTATCGATGCTATTAAAAGATATCCATATTATGTAGAGTAAAAACATCGATATTTTTACCACAGCACCTAAAAGCATTATTATTTATTATCTAAAAAGGATCGCAGTCTTGTCAAGCACTAGTCACACATCATTAAAAAATTGTATGATTGGTCGATTAGAAAGAAAAGGAACTTAGTGATAGCATGACGAATGACAGGGCAGAATGGAAGAAAAAAAACATGTTGCGCCGACCCCAAATAACACAGGACAAGGGCAGGAAGATGATGATGATGATGATGGTCGATTAACAATTTTTATTGTGTTAGTCTTTATTGAAAGAAAATGTTCATTTACTTACTAAATATTTGCATGCTATTACATAGCGAAATATGTTTGCACCTATATGTACCAACCTTATACTATGTTTTTTTAGTAAATCGGGAAAATATAGGGGATGGCCGAGCAAATCGTACCCCAAATCCTGAATTTTTCCCATCGCTAACGCTCTCTAGCGCACAGGTGTGCTATCAAAATCAAATTCAAAAATATTTTTATTTAACATAAGCCTATATAGGCACTTATAAAACGTCAGAAGCTAGCACGGTTCCAAATTGGTCGTTTCCTATGGAGAAGAACCGGCAAGAAGCTCCATGGTTACTCTTTTAAAAAAATGGTTGTTCTTACAATATTTCCATAATACAGTATTAATAGATATTATGTAAGAACAGTGTAGACCAGTCAATATTGTACCCAAAAGCTCAATAAAAATAATCATATTAAATAAAAAGTGAATTGTATCTAATAGGAATTAATAGAGAATTCGTTAAGTCTACAGTGTTCTCACATTCACATTATAAAAAAGAGGCTATATAAAAAAAAGCAAGAAAAATATGAATAATTACAACAATTATCAATAAATGAAATTTTAACAAAATAAATGAGAAAGAAAGAAAACACGTTTATTTGGCACACAAGTACACACAATAGAATAACAATTATAAATAAATTTAAAAACTAATTAACTTAAAAATATTTAATACTTAAACTAAACTTAAAATTGTGTGTCTCACGGCTGCACCAAATAGGTCCAGTTCAGCATAATGCCAGGCTACGTACGACTACGTAGCAGTTGCCTGACGCTGGTTTTCAACTGAACCTTGACACGAGTACGGATGTTAATCAGTTAGATTAGTGTGAGGTAAATATATATGTATATTATTATATGTAGGTATAAATTAGTGTGTAGTAAATGATAAATAATAGATAGGTGTTTAGTGTTATATATATATATGAAACAGGAAAAAACATATAAAAGATAAAATAGTAATCATCAAAATTATACGTAAATTCGATAGTCCTAGCGGCTAACAAAAAAAAAAAAACTGATCCTAAGCGATTTAACTCACCGTAGTTCGTGTTACGTAAAACTTATCTATATGCCTTGGGTAGCTGAGCGCAACAGACACAACTTGTCTCAACACATTCAGCTAAATAGATATATATAAAAAAATTAAAAGTAAACAAAAATAAATTAGGTACTAACAAATTTAATTCATTAAACCCCGAGCGAACACCGCTCGTTCGCTCGGTCATTGTCTTTCTATTGTGTCTCTAATTACGCTACTCAATAGGTTAAGGTAGTAGTCTAAATAATTTAAAAATATTGCAAAAGCAATGTGTTAAAGAAATGTATGTATGACTGTACTGTGTATGTATGTAACAAACATGCAGCAAGCAGTTAATAGACACAATATTAACGAGTTACCAGGGGGCCACATGTGCAGAAGTAGTCTTTGCCAAACAAGCGTGTCTTCGACATGGTCTTTAACCTTATTTTTTTTTTATAATAGGCTTTTTTTTGGATATGACACGCTTAATATGAGTTTTGAATTTTCCCTCGCTAAGTTCAGTTACCGGCTTTGGCAGCTTGTTATAAAAGCGTATGCTGTTGACTAAGAATGACTTGCTGGTCATAGCTAATCTCCATTTGGGTAATACGATTTCGTGTTTACTACGCGTATTTTTGTTGTGAAAATTATATTTATATTATAAATCGTTTATCATGATGAAAGATGATTTTCTTCTTCTTCATGACTGGTCTCTTCTGGCGAATTTTGGTGTCCAGCTGGTCAAGAACGTTGTAGTAATATTCGTTTGTAATCGTTCTCTCTTTTGTAAGGTAATCAATTAACCGAAGGCAATTAACAGGGAAGCATCCTTTTCGAATCCCATAGCACACTGACAATGACCGGTTAAGCAAGTGCAATCGTCTTCACTTTTTTTGGTGCTGCACCACCGGCTTCCACCCTCTGCTTGGACTGCTGTTTCTATTTTGGCGTACAGTAATGTTACAAATCGCCGCATAAAATCGGTCGGATCCCTTTTTTAAACGGTTTAAAGATTGAAGCGAAAATCGTTTTCGCATTTGTTTTTGGTCAGCATTTAGCAAATGCGAAGGTTTCGCATCCCTATTTCTTTTTGCAAAATGTTTCGCACCTGTTCCTCCGAGATCCTCACACTCTCAGCTATCTCACTCGCCTTCATTTGTCTGTCATCCAACACGATATGATGCAGTTTATCGATAGTTTCCGGTGTGGTAGCAGTTTTCGGCCGTCCTTTACGTGGGTCATCTTCGAGGGATGAGCGCAGTCGCGTAGCTAGGCATGGGCGAAGTGGGCCCTCACCCAAGGCCTTGCAACCAAAGGGGCCTCGCGTGTGCGAGGGCTCTTGAACGAGAGTTTTGTTTTATAAATTATAGGCTCACGTTTGACCACTATTTCACCTGATGACGACGATGTGGTCAAACGCTGGGTTGCGACAGTCACTGTCTCGTTTTCGAATTTATGAAATAAAAAGGCCTCGCTGATACGCCTTCGCATATGTCTAAATTAATCCACGCCATGCCTCTGGATGTGCGACCTTTATAACGGTTGACATATAAGGAGCAGTCTCCATTTTCACAAATAACACGCAAGACCTTTACTGTAACCATTCCTGCATACAAACTACTTGAGAGAACAAGTTGATACTTCTCATATGAACAATTTAAAAGAACATCCAGGCAGGAACAACAAAATTTTGCTGATTAGGGTACTATCTCTGGGTCAGGCCGAAAACTTTTTACCCCGCCCTAGTATAAGCTATACCTATAATATCGCTGCGACCATGGGAGTGGAGTACCAACCAAAAAAGTGGGTGAAACGTTGTTTAGTACTAAACAAAGTCGCTTTCCGAGTCTGCCTGTGTGTGTCTATGTAATGTAAAGAGAAAAAGTCGACGCAGACGGGGCGTTGACAGACACAATTTTTAGTTGAATAATAATAAGGGTTATCAAAGACAGAGCAGCAGCATGCTCGAGCAAGTTAACTTGAGAGTCAAGTGAAATAATAAACTGACTAGCCTGTTAGTCTTGTGGTTAGTGGCCTTGCTTGACTATGCCGGAGGTCGTGGGTTCGATTTCCATTCAAGGTTCTAAGAATTTCGGTAGTAACAATAATGCTATGTTTAGTAAGCAGTTCTAGATGTAAGCGGCAAAGCTTATTTATTTATTTTATAAATTAACTCAATGTTACAATAAGTTTAAAAGTAGTCTTACCTACTTACTTATCTAATGGCAGCCGGAGCGTCTTCTGCCTCGACCTAGTCTGCAAGTGCGGAGCATATAAGCCAAGCCTATTATTATGAGCACAACAACAACAAGACCAATTTGAATTTTGGGGTCGGAAAGTGAGAATTCGTATTCTTCGCCATATGTGCCGCCTCTTCCTTTCGCTGCAGTTCTTTTCATCACCGATGAGCTTCTTGCCATTCTCATGGAAGATCTTACCTCATCTGTTTGACCCATTTTTTATATTTTAAATAAATTTACTTTTAAGTATACGAAACCATTTTTATTGAAATTTTATAGATTTACTATTTTTAGCTACATGCTTTGGGTTTTTTGTTTGGGTGTATTTTATAAGTACCACTGGAGTTTTGACATAGGGACTTCAATCTTTCTGACAACCAGTTGATAATTTGTAAGCAAAAGCAAAAAGAAAGTAGAAGATTAAAGGTAGTCTTACTAAAAAAGTATGTTGCTATCATAAAGTTTAGGACTCACATCAGTTTTCCAACCTTTCTATAAATAGGTACTTCTTGCGACTTGAGGCTAGATCTGACTGGCAGTTCAGAGCGTGTATTCGATTCGCGACGAAAACTGCATGTTTTTGAATTTTTCGAGATCAAAATCTTAATGATGTGAGCAGATTATTTTACGGCACGGTTCATGCAATAGTTGAGCCAAAGAGATTTAATGAGATACGCGTACAGCGGCTATCAGAAAAAATGTCTTAGAAAAACTGTCATCCTATGCCTCAGTGACGCTATTTGGCTTTGAATAGCAAACACGCGAATTAAATTTGTCAAAATGTATAATTATTTAGCTATCGCTCGGTAGGTGGCCAGGGGCCTTACCATGATCTGATGATATGATAATGTTAAAATGTCAGTCGTACGAGCGAAAAAGAGTGATGGAGTTATACACCCTATATAGCACCATCCCTTTAACAGTTCGGTTTAGGTCGTAAAATGGATCACGTTAAGAGCTTTGATCTATTTCATAGCAACAGCAGCTGCTAGGGCGCCAACAGGACCATCCTCAGAAATGAGCCTCGCTGCGGTGTTTGCCGCCATGCAAGCTAGTATGGAGGCTAACCAGCGTAAGCTCCAGGACCTAATCGCAGCTAACCAGGAAGAAGCCCGCCGCGGACCGCACGAGGGACTGTCCTTGAGGTGGAAGCGGTGGAGGTATGCCGCGAAGCCTCCCGAGTATTGAGTATTGGCCGGTGTTAGGACTGTGTCCCTAAGGATTCTTTTCGCCGCTAGGACGTCTGAAAAGAACAGCTTTGTTACTGCCCCTGTACTCGAGGACTCGTACCTCGCTTGCCACTTCTTTACGGTCTCCTTCCGTATCTCCATATCCATATGTGAGTAGGATTCTCATGATACGGGGACTTTGTCGTAGTCCGCCGTCTCCTTTGTTAGGGCTGGCTCCTTTGCCAACTCATCTGCTTTCTCATTCCCGGCAGTTCCCACGCGGGCTTTGAGCCAGAACAGCCTAACTTTTCTGCCCCCCTCTCTGATTTCAAGAATGAGACTCTTTATTTGGAGTGCCAGGTGGGGAGTAACATACGGCCTCCTCAGAAGGTCGAGCGACAACCTTGAATCACTCAGTATGCTTATGGAGGCCGCCCTAGATTCTCTTGCCAATCTGACAGCTCTAAAGAGTGCATACATGCAAATGATTGTATAATTTTATTGATTGAGTAATTTAATTAATTGAATGATTTGTTGATTGAATAATTAAATTGTTTTGATTTAATAACTAACTAATGATTTTTTCAAATAAATTTGAAATAGTGAAAATGTAATAAATAGAGTGAGCCCTGGCACCCATAACACAAGTTTACTCTTAGCTTGGGTGCCAGAGGTCGATAATCTGTGATTATGCAATTTTAATAGAAACGATGCCGCATTATGATATTCATAAGTTGTGTAAAATTGTATTTTTGGAAATAAATTATTATTATACATTTCAGATTGGAAGACAGTGTTTTGAAGCTCCAAGCCAAAAGTGCTGGACATGGACTCCTTTCCTCCTTCTCATCAAGTTAGCTCCAACTTTCTCCACTATCTTGCTGCCGTCGGTGTAGATTTGGGGGCCGGTAACATGGTGGGTCTCTAAGGTTACAGGGTTCCAGTCTTCTAGGCGTGCATACTCGATTCAAATAATATATTGATTGATTATAATATTGAGGGTGATTCAAATAATTTATATTTCGTTCCAGCTCGCGGTTTGGTGGTAGGAACTCTCGGGAATGGCCTTTCTTGATCTTGTAGAAGGTCGCCGCCTCAATTACCCTGAGGTCTAATGGGAGTTGGCCTGACCGAATCAGTGCCGATGTTAGAGACATCGTGCGGAATGCCTTGCATATATAGCAAATAGCTGTCCGTGATTTAGTTTTTTGGAGGGCTCGCTAATTTCACTTTGTTGTGACGTTGTCGATTATGATGTCATTTGCAGCGCTACTTGCGGCAATAGTTGGAACTACAAACTTTCAAACCAACGTATCGACGATGCCACGACCCGTATCTGGGTAGGTACCTATGTATGTATGTTGTGTGCTCTATACCCTAGAAGCATCCGAACGGCTGGATAGATTTTAATCAATAAGTTATCTATCGATTCATCTAACTAGACTGTGAAATAATTATCGGCTGCGTTTGCATCACAATATTATGATTTTGAAAGTATCCTATTCATTATTGTTACAACGGTGTGCTCGGGAAATAAATAAAAAAAACACAAAGATGCCGCATTTGATGCGTTTATTACAGAAGGTAACATTCAAACCCCGACAGGGGTGGCCGTATCATATAATAATTCAGGTACAGTCCAAATGTCACATACTACTTACATACCATGACGGTAAAATTACATGTTCTTCAAGAATATCCTTGCTGGTAGTTATTTTTTGGTTGGCATCAATATCGAACTTGAGTGTTACTGGCTTTTTAGATGAAAAATCTTTGGCGGATGTTGCTTTCAAAGACTTGAAAGAATTGTCTACGTACGTCAGAAAATATGCTAAATAATTTATAGCTATCTGCGGTTCCCATTCGTCCTGAAAAGCAATACAATAATATTATTAGGGATATTTTTGCCCACCATGCTACTCTTTTAGGGTTTCGTACCTCAAAAGGAAAAACGGAACCCTTATAGGACTCACTTTGTTGTCCGTCTGTCTGTCTGTCTACCTGTCAAGACCAAAGGGTCGGGAATGCGTGGAGGTATCGAATTGGAATTAAAACCATATATTTAGGTATGCGGTCCCTTGAAGCTGTGAAAAAACCAAACTTCTAAGTTAATGAAAAAAAAATACAGTCGTTTATGTCGCAAAAAACGTATATTTCGAAACTATCAAGGGAATTAAAATTCATAGGGTAGTTGCTTGTTGACCTAGAATCCTGAAAATTGGCATAAAGCAAGGTCTTATAGCACAGATTTAGGAATAAATCTGAAAATAGTTCTGTTGATACGGCACAAAAAAAATAAACTTTTTTTGCGATTCGGAAAAATCTTTGAGACTCCATTCGGGAATTGAACTATTTACATACCTAGGTAAATTTGAACGGAACACTCAAAGCGCGAGTCCGACTCGCACATGACCAGTTTTTTTTTTTACGAGCTACCATGGCGCTGTACAATTTTATATTTAGACATTAGGTATTTTGTTATCACATTTAAACCTTATCTCAATATTTTTTATAAAGAAGCAACATCTATGACGAACTAAATACAAAATCCTGCACCGCAGTATTATAGTTCTTCGCGCGATTAAAACATATTTGCTAGCATTACTGCTTCGTAGAAGGAGGCGACCGCCTGCCACTCCTCGCTCCGGACCATGGCCTGTATCAAGGCCCGGCGCGAGAGATCGCCGCCGCCGATCGCCCCCACGAGGATACGGCGTTGCTCTGCCCAAGCGGGGCACACCTCCACCGTGTGCTCCACCGTATCCTCTGGGCGGTCTACACAATGGTGGCACCCGGGCGTTTCTCCCGCACGAGTCCGGTGCAGGAACCTCCCGAACTTACCATGTCCGGTGATGACCTGCGTCATGCGGAAGGTAACGACGCCGTGTTGCCTGTCCAGCCACTCCTCAAAGAGGGGACTTACAGCCATGGCGTGCCCATGCCTCAGGGGTCTGTACTCTAAGCAACATTGTTCTTGCTGCACATGTATGCAGAAGACAGCTTTGTTGCTAAGAGGTTCTTGTATAATGCACACGCTCACAGATCCAGTACCTCCAAGGGGCTAGAGTTAGGCTAAGGCTACACTAGACCGCGATGCGACCGGCGATACATGAGCGATTAAAACAAATAATTGAAATTCACGTTTATGGCTACACGGTACGCCAAATATTACCGATATTTCGATATTTGTAAGCGATTGGAACAATAGTACTGTAATCATAGCATCGGCTACATTAAATTATCAGCGAAAGCGAAATTTAAGCGAATTTATTAGATAATTTTTCACTTACGCGACAAGTTCAACAAGTAGCACTCTACTTAACATGTCTGTGGTTACATTACGCGTATCGTCAACGGCGACAGACATTGATCGCTGATGTAATATTATGTGGCTACACTACTGAGCGAATTTAAATCAAGGAGCGATTTTTTGCGTAAAGTTCAAAATAACAATTTTAGAGGGTTTGCTGTCTAGTGGGGTCGCGATCGCTCGCGACGCGTTCAAATCAGTTCGTTTAGATCACTCGATGAAAGAACATTTTTGTCTACAATAGATGTTGGATTGTTTGTGTCCGAAGTACAAGTGCGTTCTTGTATTATTCAAAGAATATTTTTAGAAATTGACGCAGGTCTTTATTTATTTCATGAATCCCACACAATCTCTTTGTAAAAAATAATTCGAAAATAAGTTAACAATTTTCTAGCAAAAACACAAAGTTTGGTTTTGACAAAGCTATTCAAATAATACACGTCTGCATAAAGTCGACAACGACTGGGCGATTGCCGAACCAAACGAGCTCCCCCCGCGCGCGTCTTGTACTTCGCCTCTGTACCGCTTCTATGTAGCCCCCTTGTCGTGATAAGTAATAATGCGAATTCGCTGTCTTTCTCCTTTTACAGTGTAACCGCATGAATTGCTCATCCAATTTGTTGTGAAGCATATGTGCAATGTAGCCACCTAGCCACATCACCGCCAAATCGCTTCTAGTGTAGCCACACCAAAAAAATTCTAGTAGCATCGTAAATCGCTGGCCAGTGTAGCCTCAGCTTTAAGCTCATGAACTAGTTCTTGTCTGTTTCTAAATGGGGAGATGTTATTTTGGTCAAGTACAATGTTGCTAAAACCCAGGTTTGTTTTATATAAACTTTATGTAATCTTACCTGACAATATCTGACAATGTCATCAGTACTGAACCTTTGTACTCTTTGTATTATACCTTCATCATTTCTGTAACCTACAAGTAATCCCTTCAGACCAGCTAGGTAGCACTGGCACCAACACCGAAGCATTTTGAACCTTCTGAAAAATACAGAATATAATTAAAATTGACATATAATATGTCATCGTAAAACTGTAAATACCGTTAGATTATAATCTATCTCGAGAGATCTTAAACTATCACGCGATAGATTGTGATTTAACGGTTTCACTTTGATAGATTATAATCTACCGATAAATAATACGTTAAATTGTAAGCAGTATATTGTAGTTCACAATCTTTCAATAGGTTACAATTTCGCGACATTCTAGGGTGAAATATACAAAAACGACAGAAAAAACGTTTTGCGCCGACACCAAGTAATATGAAATAAGGGCAGGAAGAAGAAGGTGACATATTATACAAATACATAAGTAATGCTCAGCTGGCCTAGCTTCGATGTAAGAGTACAAGTACTGCTCATTTGCTTTGTATGTAACCCTTTTTCAACATCACCCTTATTTAGCTGGCTAGTCAATGTATATGTATAAGGGTTTGTTTGCTCTGCCTTGTCACTTCTCTTCGGAAGTAAGTAGGTATTTCTTTTTAATCTTAGACTGGCCTACTGTTATGCTTTGAATCATTTTGCTTATGCAGTTGCTGATACTTAACCAACATGATCTGCTGTACTCTGTGAGTTGCTTGAAGTTTTCGTTGATGGCAGTTTTGGGGCATTCATAAGTGGCATTTATAATAATCATTTTATTTTCAGACATAGTCCATAAGTCCATACATTACTCACAAAATATAAAATCAAATAAAACATTAAAATAATCAAATCAAATACACATACTTACTTACATGAGATGTCATTATACACATAAAATTAAATTCAAATCAAAATAAAATAAAATTAAAATACAAATAAAATAACACATTACGTATGTCATAAATCACAAAATTTAAGAAACAAGATACAAAAGTCAAATTATACGAGGAGAGCCGCTAACATGAAGCTGCGTCCACCTCTGTATCAAGGACAGGTCCCACCGCTCGGACAACACCCTCAGGAGACTGTTCGAGTGCGCTGTACGCCCGCTGCGTAAAGTTGGTAAAGTGTAAAACGACTGGCAATATGCCTTAAATAGAGTCACATTCACAGGTCTAGTATATCGCGCAAACCTGCGAGTCAACATATTACACCGGACAGACAGCGCCCTGCGTTCTCGCTCAATGTCCAGATTGTCACCTATGTCGTCAGAGACCCAATGGCCCAAATATTTGAATTGCGACAAGCAAAGAGTGATAGGAGGTACAGAAGATTAAGATTTGGTACCGGCTTTGAAGATGATGAATTCACTCTTTTTAGCGTTATACCTGAGCCCGTGGGCCTCTGCATACGACTTACAAATGCGCAAAAGTTTACGTAAGTCACTGACCGATGGACTCAGCAACACCATATCATCGGCGAGGTTAAACCCCTTGCCTCACTCCGCAATCCAACCTGCCTTACTGTACCAGTACCGGAGCAAGGATACTATCTCATGTGGCACATCTGTTTCACATTGTAGCTTCTGCCATAGCTTGTCATAACAAACCAGATCAAAAGCTTTTCAAAGATCTAAGAAGCATGCATATACTGGTGTGTTTCTATCCTTGTAGTACTGCAGTCTGCTTGAGACAGAGGATAGCACTCTCAGTCGACAACCCGGGTCTAAATCCAAACTGAGCGTCATACAAATGGAGGTGCCTTCCCAACTGTTGGTTAAGCAAACTGTCCAGCACCTTAGCTATGACAGTCGCAAGCGAGATCGGTCTGTAATTAGACAGATCCGATTGAGTCACCCGTCTTATCTTTGATAATCGGCACTACGACTGTGTGCATTAAATCATCGGGCAAATAACACACAAGTTAAATAATAGTGCAAGGACTCTTGGCAGATGCTGAGGCTATCGTGACCTTGGGCCACATCCTTGGCAGAGAATCTGACGTTAACATGACCAGACTGGTTCTCTGCAGCGAGCACCTGCGACGCGGACCCGAGCGGTGGGACCACAATAAAATACCGTTGAAAGGAACAGGCTATGTCCCGTGGTTCATGCGCACCACCGACACTCGCCGGAGAGCCCGGCCTTGGATTAAGTTTGTGAGTATTTTTCCAAAAATCACCAAAGTTCTTACTCGATTGATGTTCTGCCATGATGCCCATCTTTATCTGATATTCATTATTTTGGCAGTATTTTAATTTTTCTTTAAATACTTTTCTAGACACACATATCAACGGTTGTAAGGCTAATTGATCTAAACGAAATTTTTTTTCAATATTGAGTAATATACATATTCTGAATCAGCAAATTTTTCTCTGTTGTTTGAGTCAGGTTTCAATTTTTTTGTTTAAATGTCGCTTAGATCATTTAGCCTTTCAATCGTCGATATTATTATAATGATGACCCTGGTCTAAGATGTCCATAAGATATGTTGTTTTCGAAATATTTTTTATTTTATTTTATTTGTTTGTTTCAATAGAGCTTATGATAATTTATTACCTTTTGTATTTGGAAACAATAGCATTGTATAATGTAGAAGCACTTTGTTTTTCAAGTTTTGTGAATGTGAAGTACCATGGAGCATTTTTATTAGGTTACAACTTATTTGACATTACGAGCTTGGCAGTTGAGAGTTTGTCATGCTCACTCAAATGTCTCGCTGATGGTGGCACGTGTTATTGCACGCGTCATGCTCGTGAACGGGTGCCGTCAGTTGAGACTGGTCATCTCTTTGCTGCCAGTGACTTAATTTCAATTTCTATATTTTTAAATTAGTTTTTATTTTCTTTTTTATTTTAATTATTATTACTTATCTACATTGTGCTCACATATTAGAAGCAACAAGAAATATGTAACCAAGATTTATGTAACTCATAATATGATTTAAAAGAGTGTCCATGGAGTTTCTTGCATGTTCTTCTCCATAGAGATCTATGCTTTGGAACGTGCAATTTAGCTTCACTTGTATTTTTTTTTTGACTGACCGACATTATGACAATTCAAAGTGCCTGTAATTGGTCTATTTGAAATAAACATTTCTGATTTCTGATTTCTGATACCCACATCCGAAAACAAAGCCTGGCCTCCGGTGAGCGTCACTAACGTGCCTATTCCACCCAGCCACATATTTAAAATTGCTGCACTTAGGCATAACACAGCTCCTCTCAGCGGCTTCAGTCAAGATATTCACAAAGTCAATACATGTTATTTATCGTCAATTTATGGTTCTGGTCACTACACATTCCACCAGCACAATTACCAAACACAGATGGGAAGTCAATCTGTTTTAGTTTTAAATTACAGTAACTAGTATAATCTTGGATCTGATTACTGTCCCTAAGTCCCCACTTGATACAATTGAAAATATTTGAACTAGTTGTAACTTTAGGTTTTATTTATTATATTGACTTATTTTTATACCATAAAAGGTTTAAATATCATTACTTACTTAAAATTCTGTTCTTGTCGTTTACTATGTATTTCTCTATTTGTTTTCAACTCCACAAAACTGTTAGACCTTAAATATTCCAGATTGACATTTACATCATTAGGGTCAGGAGGTTCTGAAGTTGTTCTTGTTACTAACATTCCATCTATTTGGGCACCGTAAAACAGTTTGTGGTTACCTAACTGTGAAGTGTAATATGTAGAAAATTCTTCATTTTCAACAACAGGTTTCTCTATGTTTGGTTGTAAACTTGGTAAGTCTGTAAAAGAAATAAGTAATAGTAATTAATTTAATAACTGCCTACTTGCTCTTTCTTATGAGGAAATAGAGAACCTATTTGTAATAGAAAAATTCAGAGCATACTTACAATTCCTATTTTTAGTGGGAAATTATCAAATAGTATTGCTCTGGATGCAGTCAGAGGGAGTGTCAGACTTTTACTGACTATAACAGACCCGTGTCTTTTCAGTTGCCCTTTATGTTCCAAGGCTATAAGTAAGTCTTTCAAACGATCCTTCTAGATATGTACTATCTGCTAAGTATTATGTAATTCATTGTACTAAATAATGTTAAATCATTAGCTATTTTATACCTAAAAAATTAAATAAGTGTTCACTATCTTTTGGGAACAGTGACATAACATGTAGAGTTTGTAGTCAAGCCTATAATAGATCACAATTTTAACTATTAGGAATATGTTTTTGTGAACCACAATTAATAACATAACAATTTTGCAGTATAAAATCGAAAACAATTAAAATATTAATTATATACAAACCTGATAACATGTATTGTTCAAATTTATAGCCCCATGCACAGAATTTAGCATTCTGATCATTGGGCGAAATATTTTTCTTAACTTGTAAGTTTTCAACAGAACACAAGTATATGCAATTATTAAATAAGCTTGCTACAATGCTCAGTGGCTCACGGTTATAACTCGTACACATTACACTTATTAAACTCCTGCGATATGTTATGAAAGTTGTTTCAGGAGGGTTATTAAGAAACTGTAAGCGGTGTCTTTGGTCAAGGAGAAATTTCAGCATTAGAGATATTTTTTCGTTGTTGTCGTCGGTAGTGCGCTTGACCGCTTTTTCAATATTGTGGTTTAGGTCGTAATGAATTTTTCCTTTTGGAATTGATGTTAAATATTTCAGTTGAGATAAATCATGGTAATAATCACGATGGACATCAACGCTCATATAACCAATTATGCAGGGATAATTCAATTCAAGTCTTCTCTCAAGTAATAGGTTTCCATCCATATTGAGTGATTCTCTGGGTTTATTTTAACTCATTAAAAACAAAAAATCAACTGGATTTTGTGAAAGAGGCAGCACAATTTTGTCAGGCACACATATAATGTAATTTAAGTTAAAGTAAGAGATAAATAATTGTTTGATTCTGATTTATTTTTGTTTATCAATTTACCAAATCAACAAAACCACTTCAATGTCAAAACAATGAGGGTGTTCAAGAAAATTCTCACCACCAGTTAGCGCCACTTAGCCGTCAGGTCTTTTCCTTTCAAAACGTATACGTGACGTTGACGTTGATGTCT
This sequence comes from Mythimna pallens, assembly GCA_961205895.1. Taxonomy (NCBI): domain Eukaryota; kingdom Metazoa; phylum Arthropoda; class Insecta; order Lepidoptera; family Noctuidae; genus Mythimna; species Mythimna pallens. The sequence continues at coordinate 12,938,170 of OY540826.1, read as the reverse complement.
AACTAATGTCATTTATATAAGCGTTTTGACAGGTGTCCGGACCTGACGCCTCAGTGCTGCCACCTGGTCAACGTCATTTTAGAACACCCTCATTGTCAATTATGCGATTATGTCAAACAAAAAAACAATGTTAACTGCCCTGCGTTCAAAAGCAACTAGAGAAGGGTAGAGTCGCTACTTTGCCGTGCACCCCGGAAAGCGCAGCGCATGCGCACATTGATTTGTTTTTTTTTTGACGCCCGCGCTATTGATGTGCCGAGTCGCTGTTTTTGTGCTCAAATCGTTCAAAAATGCTTCGATATGCAAACCAGCCCCCCTAGCCAAGTTATGATCGTTTTGTTTGCGTCGAACGCCTCGAGTAAGCCACGCCTCCGATTCCTTTGTTCTGACGTCATCTCAACGCTCAGTCACGTGGTCAGAACAAAGGAATCGGAGGCGTGGCCTACTCGAGGCGTTCGACGCAAACGAAACGACCGTAACTTGGCTATGGGGGCAGGGTCGTTCTTTTCTAACTTGAGTAGAGTGGGCTTAATGAAAACACGACCTGGAGTTTTTTTTATTAAAATGGTAAAATTATTTAGCCATCAAAAGCACGTCAAAGTCTGTGATTGCAATTGTCAGTATTTTGTAACAGACATTTATTTTTTAACAATAATTACTTTATCATGGGTAAAAAAATAAAAAGTAATGTGCGAAAGCTGTTCTTTAAGTTTAAACAAAAACAAGAAGAGAAAGAAGTTTTTTTTTTCAAAGAAAAACAACAATGTTTATATGAGATCTTGGATTTTAAAGTTAGAATGACATTATAATAGGTATATTTTACTATACGATGATACTTTTTCGTACGTTGACGTTGACGTATCCTACGAATAGGGGCGTAACTGCATAACAGCAACTTTTCAGGAGACACTTTATTGTGTTTAATTGAATTAAATATGAACAAATATGTATTAATGATTTCATAAAATGAGTATTGTTATTGTTACTATTTTGGTGTACAATAAAGTTTAATTCTGTTCTATTCTATTCTATTAGTATCTTGAGGTTTGGCTAGGATTGATTTCAATAAATTATCTTTATATTTTAAAAGAATTTTGTCCCTTAAATCCTTATTCTCTGTTGTGTTAATGCGAAGTAGACCTGGACTTGAGCAATAAGTTAAATTATGCTTTTTATCTGCGGAAATGTCGAGGCCACAAAAATAAATGTATTTATTTTTATTCCTATTCTGTTGCTGGTATTTATTTTTATGTCATAGCAATTTGTGTATAATAACTATTTTATCACTACTGGGAACATGTAAATGTAGTAAAAGCAAGTAATTGTAGAATTACAATATTTTATTACTATTCTGTTGCTGGTATTTATTTTTATGTCATAGCAATTTGTGTATAATAACTATTTTATCATTACTGGGAACATGTAAATGTAGTAAAAGCAAGTAATTGTAGAATTACAATATTTTATATGAAACAAAATCTGAATTTTATTTTTGCTTTGGTAAATATTTAAACATAACAAGTGAATTGATATTAACAAGAAAAAGTGTTTTCATACTCAAGTATATAAAAAATATCTATAGGATTAGATATATCGGTCGCACTCTTCAATAAGTTCTATAATTATGTCACTTCCAATTTGGGATTTGGACGGAGGTTCTAAAGAGTCGCAATTGTTTAGTTCCGGATTTTGTAGATTCTGTATTGCGGACAAGATTACAGTCTCACTTGCACTTTCATTTTGGTTAGGCTTGTTCAAGTTGTTTTCAATGACCTGAAAGTAGGAAATGAGACTTTACATCATAAAATTATGCGGTATGGGCGCCGTCGCTGCGAAAGCGATCGGCAGCCAAGCTGAACGCATGCCAGAGGGTCATAGCCATCCGGATGGTGCGGGGATACCGCACGGTTTCCCGTGAACCGGCGAACCTCCTTGCTGGCCTGCCACCATGGGATCTGGAGGCAGAGGCGTAGCGTGGGCTAATAGACTTAGGCCCGTATTACAGAACTACAATCAAGACTTAAGCATTACTTAGAACTAGTCTAAGGGCCGTATTACAGAACTACAATCAAGACTCAAGCATTACTTAAACCTAGTCTCAGTTGGAGTATTCATTTTAGAACTTGACTTGAGCAGAGAAACTACAATCAATAATCACCTGAGCAATGTCACTTTAAAATGACATTTTTTTACGTATTATATAGAACAGTACTTGAGTGAGCTCCACTCAATGTGTCCTTATTTTAAAATCACAATCAGCTCAGAATCTCTGCTTGAGGTGAGATTTGATCTTTGTTTTCGCAAGTGAAGTCAAGACCACGCTTGAGCATAGATTCTCATTAAAAATTCTTGTGGATTTGGTATAAATCGAGTACCTACCTAATCAAAATTAATATATTTGCAGAAGTAGATTATTATAATAATTTATTTAATAATGAGACAAACCTATAAATGAATAAATAAAATTTTGACTTGGTGACCTTTAGGTCTTTATTTTCAATTATATTTTTTTTGAGTTTTATTTGAATGTGGGTGCAACACATTCTAATTTTTTTTTGCAGTATTTGGCAGCAAACTCGAGTCAGCCTTCTCGCAAACTTCGCTGAGGTAGTCAATACCAATAAAATACTCAGCTCCATTTTACCGAGATCGCGCCTGTTTCAATGATTTCACATATTGTCCAGTTGTGTAGACACTTAGGATACAAAACTACACCAATTTTACTTCACAAAATCCGCTAGGAATCAATTTGCGAATAATTAAAACAGCTTCTGAACTTCACTCGAAATAATCCCGCCAAAAACACTCCGTTTCACAGTTTTGCTGTCCACAGAACATATTATGTACCTACTCTGAAAGGTTAAGGGTGGCTGTCAGCGTCAATAACGTCGTGTCGTCCGCCTCGTCATCCGGTTTTGATCCAGTTTAATCGTGCGAAAAAAAAGAATTGCAATAGAAAACAAAGTATTGTTCAGGGTTACCATATTGATTGCTTACTCACGTAATCAGAGAACAAAATCTCTACTTAAGCATAGTTTCGTTTGAATTGAGTTTGAGGATAGTTCTAAACTAAAATAAACTGAACGCTTAAGTCGAGATTCTTCAGTCAAGCAGTACTTAATCGGTTGAACGCAGTTTAAGTAGTACTTGAGTAAGGTTCTGTAATGCGGGCTTAGACGTGGGCGAAAGTTATCGCAAGTATCTGAACCCCAACGATAATGGTGGCAATTAAAATCATCCATGACAAGTATTGGACCGCTAACACTGCTTAATAATTTTCTAATAACTGAAAGATATTCGAGTTGTGGATGCGCAATATAAGAAGAAAAAATATTTATATCCTTAACAGTAACAACATATATGTTGTCGCCAACAAAGGTTAGAGGAATTTGGGAGTATGAATATAATTAAATGTTAAGAGTACCTAAATGTTTTTACACGACCCAGGAATACCTTAGTTATAAGAATAGAAAATTACTGTAACACCTCACTGTTCCTATTAGTGCAATAATAGTTATGTTAATATTATGTGATTTCAAGTAATTAAATGTTAAGAGTATGTATAGGTACCTAACCATTCCTTTTAATTATTATTATTTTAAGTTTCGCATACCAGAAATGGTGAATATGAGGATCTTTACTGTTATATTGTATAATGTAACATTCATGTACCATATATATCTACCCATATTATGCGAATAAATGATTTGACTTTGATACTTTACTATTAATGAGCAAAGCACATCCCCCATGTCCATTAGTTCTATCATTACGGACACTACCAATTCACGGCAACCTGAAGTTACTATCAGGCAAGAGCCATATCTCGGCAATGCCGCAGATTCATGGTTTAAATTTGTTAATCAAGAAAGTAAGGTCAGGCTTTCTGGGTTTAATACTCCTCACGTTCCATTGAAGAAATGTCAGGGTATGGAACATTGTTAATATCATGTTAATATAATGATCGAGGTCAATTTTGAGGCAACGTGGTCAGGTATTTTTCGGGTCGGACTAGCTAATACAGACATTATTAGAGTTATTCTGCTGTCTATAGGTGATTGGGTATGCAACTTCCGTTGGTAGAGTACAACCACTCGTGAAAGGGCAATATACTAGTAGTAGAGCGCCTCACGAGTCACGTTCTCCCCCTCCCCCGCCCGCACCGCTCCCTTTGCCGTGCACCTCGGAAAGCGCGGCGCATGCGTACATTGATTTGTTTTTTTTTTTTTTTGACGCCCGCGCTCTTGATGTGCCGAGTCGCTGTTTTTGTGCATCGAGTCAACTCGTGTCAATTTATACGGTATTCGAATCATGACTCGATTTCACAATTCGCTCTCAGTACTCGAGTTTTATGTGTGGAATTCGAATGTTGACTTGAGCCCCAGACTCGAGAGCAGGACTCGAGTCCAGCATTCAAGTCCTGGATTCGAGTCCAGGACCCAAGTCCATGACTCGGGTCTAGAAATTCGAGTCCAGAAATTCAAATCCAGAAGAGTCCGTTATTGATACTTTTTAGAACAAAAAGGAAAACTTCAGACAGCATGTAGTTTCGGTTAAGGAGACACAACGATAAATAAATCAACTATTTTTATTGTAATCAAATATTTCTAAAGATTATATTTAAAAAAAACATAGAACATACTAAGTGGGTATCTAGAAACTAGAAATGAGATCATGTTTTATTTGCTTTATTACAAATAAAAAACAGATCCTTTTTCGTGAGAATTCTACGCTTATAAAAAAATGCAGGGTCAAACTTATGTTAGCGTCATTTCATTTCTTAAGTAAATACAGATCGAGTACGAGCGAGTCAACTTAACTCGAATGCTAGACTCGAGTCAGCTGGACTCGCATAATAAAATTGAGTCAGCGAGTTCAGAATCGATTCTTTCTGACTCGAGTCTTGTTTACTCGAGTCCTGGAATCGAGTCTTGCGTACTCGAGTCCTGGAATCGACCCTTGCGTACTCGAGTCCGGGAATCGACCCTTGCGTACTCGAGTTCTGGAATCGAGTCTTGCGTACTCGAATCAAAATAAATTTGTACTCGAGTCAGTGAGTCCACAGCAGTCCAATGGCGACTGTCGGTTAACGTGGGTAAATCGCAGGCGCTGATTACGGGATCAACGCTCCTCCCACCCTGTCTGAAAATCAGCGGAATCGAAGTCGAGTAGACGCCCCGGGCCAAGTACCTGGGTGTGACCATCGACCGTCGGCTCATAATGGGACCGCATGCACGCAATGTCGCCGCGCATCGTACAGTCGTTCGCAACAGGCTCAAACCAGTGCTCTCGTCCCGCCTTCCGGCGCGCGTCAAACTGGGCATATACAAAACACATATTCGCCCAGTGTTGACATACCTACGCCCCCCCAGCTTGGTTCGCCCTCACTAGCGAGACGAGCCGAGAAGGACTCCGCACGCTACAACATCTTGCGTTGCGTAGAGTCGTCGACACCCCTCGCTATATGAGGAACGACGTCATCCAGCGTGACCTCGGGATTGAGAGCCTGGAAGAGTTTGTGCGACGCCTTGCGAAGGGGATGTTCGCGCGTGCCGACGCCTCAGCTTGGCCCCACGTCAAGCTCCTGGAGTCATGGCATACGCGCCCCCCTGACGCGAGACGACTCCCCCGCGACTTCATTGCGGGCAGCGAGTTCCCCCCCCCCCCCGGATTGACGCCTGAGTAGGCCCTACTACATGTGGTACACTACACGTGGCCTTTTTTTTTTTGTTTTCGGGGGTTCTCGGACTTTGGAGATAAGTCCGGGGATTTTTAACTCACTTAAACCACCCCGGAGATTCCTGATTTTTGATGCGTATGTGGGTCGTTGTCGCTTGGGTATCGCTTCGGGCTGGTGGCCTCTAAACCCTGAAATTCTGACGGGATTTATTGTGATGATCGCTGAAAGGTGCTCTGGAGTGACGCCACTTGCACGTGGAGTTGCCCAGAAGCAAACAATGTATAATTACCAAACAAGGGCACGGACGTCATGTCCGTGGTTTAAATGTAAGGTAGGAGTGCGGTTTTAGTCAGTAGGAGTTTGACACTGCCCAGACTGGCTCGTCTGTGAGGCAGCTTGGGCGTCCATGAGGATTTCCCACTCCTACAGAAAAAAAAAAGCCACCCCGGTGATCACCATCAGCACATCTAGACACGGCAGCACGTGATCACTGTGCCACCGTCTTCCTTGGAATCACTTGATGGGCGGGCAGAGTCCCCACTCTGCACACCCGTGGTTCCAAAGTCCCGTCTGCATTGGATGATGCAAGCGGGGTTTCGGCGGGTCAGCACTCTCACGGTTGCGCTCAGCCGCCTCCTTCTGGACCATTACGGTCTCACAAAAGGAAGCATCTTCCTTCCAGTTTTTTGGCTTCGCCAGCATAGCCCTCACTACTGCTTGTAGAGACAGGTCCTGCCCGATCCTAGCGACTAGGACTCGTCGCTCAGTGGCCCACGCTGGACAGTCTTCCAGCGTGTGCTGTGCAGAATCTATGGACATTTACCAAATCTTCACCTGGTTGATAATGCATTAGCTATTAGTCGTGTTTTTCATAAAATAAGTGTCCTACTATGAAGTCACCAAATATTCTTTAGTGTCGAAGATTGAATAGGATACATTACTTACTTTAATTAAATACCCTACACCTACACCTACTACCTACAGAATAATTCAGAAGTCCGATTTTGGGAATTTAGGGACCAATTGACACATTACCTAAAAAAATTTGACGAAATAGTAGTTCTTCCTCATGGTCTTAAAAAAAAACCATTCGAGTGAGACGTTTGTTGTATGGGAGCATTGGGAGCTTCCCTTATATATTAATTTTATTCTGTATTTTAGTATTTTTTGTTATAGCTGCAACAGAAATACATCATCTGTAAAAAGTTCAACAGCCTATCACGTTTCATGAGATACAGCCTGGTGACAGACGAACGGACAGCGGAGTCTTAGTAATAAAGTTTTACCCATTGGTATGGTCACCTAAAATGGATATGAAACTGCAAAAATTAGCTTCAAATGAAAAAGGTACTATTTAAATCCATGCCTCAAATGCAAATTGTGGAAAAAAAGTTTAGATTTGGCTACCTACCTTTTAACAAACAGCCCACCTTTTCGGCCAAGGTTAAGCAACGCTAGCTCAGACCGGTTCGTGGGCGACCATCTATTGCATTGCATTGAATTTCAACAGTTTATAAAAAAAAAACATCAAAAATAAAGTACATAATTTAATGCATGATGAGATTTCCTTTTGACAAATATATTTGAAAGGCGCTAGACTGAGAAAACAAGCCAATTTAGAAAAAAGAAAATGCACTTTCGTAGATTTAGCAGGTAGGTGGTTAACAAACACAATATTGACACCTACACATACTACATAGTAAACTAATACAAATATCTAGTATTATGGTTTAGACCACATACTAATTAAAAAAATATATACCATGCACCAGCATGGCTAACATAGCAACTTCCTTAATATGGGGCTTTAGATAGCAAGTATCTAAACATATTCAATTGTTAAAAATAAACACAACAGAGTATAAAGTAGCCATACTTTAATCTTTGGAATGTATATTGTTGGTTGGTGTTTTAAAAGTAAATGCCTTAATTATTATAGAAATCTATAATAATGATATTTAACAAATAGGTAGTAGTTTTTAAAGGAGTTTCAATTTGTTAAATTAAAGCATAGCCAATATTTTATTATGGGCACTGGCTGGTTTATACTAAAACTTAAACAGAGTAGGGAGATGAAGTGAGCTTTTTAAAATAGTTATTTTTAAATCTAGTATGTTTATGAACACAATATATTTTACACACACATTGTTCATTGAGTACAAATATAAAGCTGCACTTACACAGTCCTTTACTGCCAAATGAATTTTAAAATGGAGACCCCTAAGTGAGCTGAAATTTGGTTTAACTATATAACTTGGATAACAAAGAAATAATATGGTACCTACCATAGAGCTGGTCTAATGATGGAATTGGAAAGTGGCCATGTGAACTATTGAATGCAACAAGATAATAATATATAGATAACCCCCATCACAAAAGCTCTTTGGAATGGTCTTGGTCACTACTTGCTTGGCAGACCGGTTTAAAAAAAAAATCTTTTGGAAACTATATTGCTCAGTATGGTATAGCAGTATCTTAAGCAAGAATGGCTTTATATTGGCATCACCGATAATTGTTTAGTTGAGAAATTGTGTTATCCGTGTAAGTGCAGCCTATTGCATTATAATAAAATTATATAAGGTTACTTAAAAGTACAGGCCTTTGAATATTTTAAGACTTAATTTTTTATAATTGTAAATATTTGTTAGTATTAATTGTTTCAAGGCAACATTCATCAAATGGGATGAATATTGACTTGAAAATTATCAGGACAATTTTAGAGAAACTTAGTAATAACTGCCAAATCAATTGTTAAATTAAAATTAATTTAAATTTTTTGACACTAAATTAAAATAGGTATCTGTTGCCCCAATTAATTAACTCATAACTACAAATAATAAAAATGAATGCAGAATTGCAAACCACACTCCTATTAACCTTAATATATGTAATACAGTTAGGAGCTACCTCTACCACACTATTCCTTGTATAAAAGCACAAATATTGTCCATAATTACAAATGTCTAAAACTAATTGAATTTTTTGGCTATGCAATACATGAGATCTTTTACTCTATATCAGGAAGATCTTCTTCATCAGATGAGCTGGTGGCCTCTTTTTCATTTTCATCGCCAAAGTTTCCCAACTTGCTTGAGAACATGTCATTCATATCGTCCAAGTCATCACCACTTTCATCTTCATCTTGCCAACGGTTAAAATCAACTTTTAGCCAGTGGTGCTTCTTTTTATCACTGGTTAAAGCAGGCCAGAAAGGATCGTCAGTTTTATCTTTAGTCAGTACAACCTCGATTAACCTCCCTTTGTTTGTGTAAGAACTTTTGTCTGGATCAATATCTGAATACAATGGTATGACAATCTCATGTAATTTCTGATCTGGTGTGCAAATTCCTTTAAAATAAACTGATTTTTTCTCAATTTTAATATCAGGTTTCTCGCATTCTACGTTAAACGTCAAAAACACACGAGCACTTCTCTGTGCCCATGAAACCGATGGAGGAGTAGCAAATATTTCAGATGTCATTTTATCTGAAATCAAAAGTTTTATGTTTTACTTGTTCAAAACCTAGTAATTATGATAATAGGTTAGTGTTTTACTTACAGAAATATAGATTTCTAGAAGGTTAGTAGCGTTTGATTTTACTTGACAACAAGTAACAACGTTCGAGTGGCTCCGGCAGCAAGCAAGGCAGGACAGGACTTGTCAGTTGTCTGTAAACGTCAATCTGACATTCCGTCAGAGTCAAAAATTTTTTTTTTGTTAATGTTTGGCTTGGATACTAAGTGCTTGTCGTAGGAGCAGTTAATTTTTACCATTACAATATGGATGAGAGCAGTGATGACCGAGTGGTTACGGCCTCGACTTATGATTTGTAGGTCGCGGATTCAAACCCAACCAGGCGCATTACTTTATGTAATTTATTATATATAATCATCACCACTGCTCTCAAAACGTTGAAGGAAAACATCGTGAGGAAACCGGCATGTCCTAGAAGCAAAAATTCGAAGACATGTGACATTCATCAATCTGCACTGGGCCCGCGTAGTGGGTTACGGCCCATTCCCTCTCCTAGAGAGAGGAGGCCTGAGTCCCAGTAGAGGGAACATTAAAAGGCTGATTATACTATTTATGCTATGAATATAGATTGTAATACACATTACAGAGTACACATTTTAATGTTTTTGTAGTATTTGGCAGCAAATATATCAAGTCAACCTTCTCGGTAAACTTCGCCAAGGTAATTACCACTACAATAAAGCTCAGCTCCATTTTGCCGATTCCACATATTGTCCAGTTGCGCAGACACTTGAGATACAAAAATACACCAATACCCACTAGGAATAGAGCCACAGAAAACAGCCACAGAGCTTCACCCGAAAAAATCCCGCCACAAACTCTCTCAGAGTATTGTACCTTTAGTGTTCTATGTATTTCACAACAGAAAGGGGCTATTACAGTACGCGATATTCAGCACACGATATTGACTGTCTTATTTTTTGTTCCGAGTAAGACCGGTCTAACCCTAAGGGGTCGATTACACGGTCATGCAAGCGTCAATCAAAACCATCAATCATGAATGAAGCTTGACTGACGAAATTTTATCGCCATACATTTTTCGTCATGCAAACGTCAGTCATCGCATTAAACGGTAGGTTTTTCGTCTAGGTTGTCTTCGATGTTCCCGATCATCAAACTATGCAAGACGAGAACTTATCTGCTGCTGCTCGCTCGCTTTTTCTGTGGAGGGCAAGTACATCTCCGTAAAACAGTTTTGCTACAGTTTGCAGAAGCTTATCTAGAACTGCTAATCCAACACCATCTAACAAAAATCATTCAGCCTATATTATTATGGCAGCATCACCAACATCTCTAAGAAAAGCTACTGTACCTGCATATATCAAAGGCGTAAGAGCAGAAGCGCTCAGGGGTCGGCGGACACGGCTTGCAACTACACGTTGACGCGTATCGCGGAATATAGCTATCTCTGTTTGACAAAAATAAGTGAACGACTGGCGCAGCGCGCTGTGTGTGTATGTGAGCGTATTACAATATTCAAGTCAATAGAATAAAACTATTCTTCTATTGAGAACCTATGCCATTGTAGAATTGCTAAAGAAGTGGCGTCATTATCTTATTGGCAAGCAATTTCGTCTGGTCACTGATCAACATTCGGTTTCTTTTATGTTCAATATGACACTCAAGCAAAATTAAAAATGAGAAGATTCAGCGATGGCGCCTGGAACTTGCTTCTTATAAATTTGAAATCGTATACAGACCTAGCAAAGAAAACTACGCTGCTGATGCTCTATCAAGGGCTTGTGCAAACTGATATCACTTCATCAAGATCTCTGTCACCCTGGCGTTTCACGTATGTTCCATTGGATTCGTTCCAAAAATTTACCTTTTTCTCTCGAAGAAGTCCGAAGAATGACTAGCTCTTGTCGAATTTGCTCAGAAGTAAAGCCAGCAGTAAAAAATATCAGTGATGAGCATAGAAGATTTATCAAAGCAACTGCACCCTTTGAACGCTTGAGCATAGATTTTAAAGGCCCGGTTCCAACAAATACGCCTTACAGATATATTTTAACTATGATTCATGAATTTTCTCGTTTTCATTTCGCTTTTCCCTGCTCGGACGTCAGCTCTAAAACAGTGATCAAACATCTGAACAATCTATTTATGATATTCGGCTTCCCGTCTTATATTCATTCGAATCGTGGTACAGCTTTTCTTTCTGCTGACGTACAAGAATTTCTTCATGAGAGAAGTATCGCCACAAGTCGAACCACGGCCTACAATCCACAGGGTAATGGACAAGTAGAGAAATTGAATGCCACACTCTGGAAAACGATACTTTTGGCATTAAAAACTCAAAACTTTTCAGTAGAGAACTGGGAGAAAGTTTTACCGCAAGCCCTACATTCAATTCGTTCTCTACTATGTACGACGACAAATTGCACGCCGCATGAGCGAATGTTTAAACATCCACGCAGATCATCGAATGGGACTTCCATTCCGACTTGGCTCAACAATTCCGGACAAGTGTGTATAACCCCCGCAAGTCGCCGCGGTCAACCCCCGTTTATTCATTTCTTAGTGTGTATTGAAAAAAGTCGTTTGAGAGACGTGTAAATTTGTCACTGTAGCCCTCGGCTCCAGAACACACTCGCCTACGGCTCGTGTGAATTCGGCCTCGGTCGCAATGACAAACTTTCTGCACTTGTATCAAAATGTACTAATAGTGTATATGACGCAAGTTGACGCAACGTAACAGGTCACGATTCATAACAGTCAGTGTCTGTATCTCGTCAGTCGATGTTTCAAATGTTCCGTTTGTATCTTGTGAGTCGATGTTTAAAATGTTCCGTTTGTATCTTTTGAGCCGTTGTTCCAAATGTTCCGTTTGTATCTTGTGAGCCGATGTTTCAAATGTTCCGTTTGTGTCTTTTGAGCCGATGTTCCAAATGTTCCAAATGATACATATCACTGTTTCGAAACATTTCAGTGATTCAGATGCAAATGTTCCAATCTCAAAGATGACACACATTTCCCACGTCTACTGTCTGAATATCGAGTAGTGTAATAGGCCCTTAAAATAAGAAAACCTGATGCTAAAGGGCTTATTACACTACGCAATATTCAGCACACGATATTCAGACGCACAGTCTTATTTTTTATTCCGAGTAAGATCGGTCTAACCCTTATTACACTACGCGACATCGACTAAGACTGTCTGAATATCGAGTACTTTGTGTAATAGGCCCTTTAACTTAGCATCAGTTTTTCCTATTTGTATCTTGTTCTTACACGCCGGCCAAGCGACGGCAAGCGTCTAAAGTCCCGTGGCGCCAACACACGATAGTGTCACTACACAGACACGCTTGCTTGGTTTCCATCACTGGCCTATAAATATTACCACTGGACAGACTGTTCCATAAGACTAGCTGTCTTATGGAACAGTCTGTTATTATTCTGTTATATTTTGTGCCTATTTAAAGCGCCAATCGCGAGCGTCCAGAGAACTAATTTTGACGTCAAATGCAAATAGGTGCAGAGAAGTCTGAAGTATATTTGAAATTTTAATAATTTCGTTCAAATTCCTGCTTCGGTTTTTCCGTGATATTGACTTTTTTTAGCTTGTGTAGTCAATCTATTAAATATTTTCTCGCACTCGATAATAATCGATCTCTTAATTGGTTATGCATAATCAGAACTACGAGCCTTCTTAACGTAATTTTTTTCAGATTTCCAAAAGACTGAGAAAAGCAAAGTTTGGCTTCGGAATTGGAAACTACTAACTGGACTCCTAAAACAACATTGAAACCCGGTAACGTTTCAACAAAATTTGGAGGTTAGTTGCTTATTAATTTACAATAGTATTGAAACTTCTATAGCCCTTTGTGCCATTGCCCTCTTACCTGATCGATCCTTGGGCACGCTACAATTATGGCGGTAAGTCCCCTCTTTGAGGAGTGGCTGGAGCGGCAACACGGCGTCCTCACCTTCCGCATGACGCAGGTCCTCACCGGACATGGCAAGTTCGGGAGGTTCCTGCATCGGATTCAGGCGGAAGCAACGCCCGGGTGCCATCACTGTGCGGACCACCCAGAGGACACGGTGGAGCATACGGTGGAGGTGTGCCCCGCTTGGGCGGAGCACCGCCGTGTCCTCGTGGAGGCAATTGGCGGCAGCGACCTTTCGCGTCGGGCCCTGGTTCAGGCTATGGTCCGGAGCGAGGAGGAATGGCAGGCGGTCGCCTCCTTCTGCGAAGCAGTATTGCTAGCGAAGGAGGAGGCTGCACGCGTGAGGGAACGAAGGTCCTCACGCCCTAGCCGCCGTAATTCCGACCCCGACTACCAGCCACGGTAGACGCGGGCTTGCGCACGTCGAGCACTGGGTAGCTCGCCGTCCGGCTGTTCGGTAATTAACCGGACCGAGCCCAGTCGTCAATAGCGCGTTGAGATCCTCGCGCTCCTCAAAGAGATGTCAGCAAACCGTAGGGGCCCAGCAGGGCCGATGCCCGCTAACTAGGACCGCGGAGAATTTCTGAAAGGGAAACCCGTAGTCCTAGGACGCAAAGGGTAATTGAAGGATACAGGTGTGGTTTTAGTCAGTAAAAGTCTGACACGCCCTCGGGCTCCACCCAGAGCGCGAGAAGTCATTTGGATGAATTCCCACATAAAAAAAAACCTGATCGATCCTCGTAGAGAATCTAAGGATCTACTTTACAGGTACATTTATATTTTCATCATTGTCTCTTTAATCAACGACGACGGCAACGTCAACGCCTCGTTTGTCAACGTCAAATTCAGTCAGTATAGGTAATAGTTCAACCAAACAAAAAAAAATTGTTCTGCAAATATTACAGAATTAACAAATACGTCAAAAAGGGATAAAAAAAAACGCTAGAATTGAATTTTACATGACCATCGTCATGAAATTAAAGTTGCCATCAAATAAGAAGATCCTATTCTTTAAAATTTCAACATTTTCACAATTCAAGAGTGCTTGTAATGGTCTATTTGAAATAAAAGTTTCTGATTTCTGAATAAAATTAAATATGAAGTAAAAAGTGTTTTATTTAACCTTTTTGACTTTGTTACTATATTCATTATTCCACGGCTTCGAGGCTAACTGACTTATTTCGGTAGGTATGTTAATCCAGGTCATTATCTAACATTGTGCCAAACATCTCATATCAGGTTAAGCAGTTAAGACTGAAAAAGTAAGAAATATCCATCAAACTTTCGCATTTTTTATCAGTCTGATTAAGACAAGGGCAGTAAGTTCAAAATATACTTCCAAACCTACTAATATAATGTAATATATCGATGGGTCTTATGTATACCGGCCAATGTGCAAATTGACAACTTTCAATAGAGGCTCTAAAAGTTTCATTTTGATATATTTTTACAAGCTTGGTAATATTTTCTTGTCTCTTAAAGTTTCACTTTGATATATTTTTTACAAGCTTGTAAAAAAATTTTCAAATAGAAACTATATATTTTGACATATTTTTTTGTATAATCATGTTTACCAGCTATTATCGATATTTGTTTCGCTAAAGTCGACATCACTAGTTTTAGTACCTCGCGACTAGCTTACGCCAGTCATACCAAATTCAATAACAAATGCCCAGTTTACACGTTTGCCAAACAGAACGATGGCCGACGCTTGGCAAGCGTGTAAACACACCGTGAACGTAAAGCGGCTCAGTCATGGGGCCCAAACGCAAGCGTCACTGCGCCATGTTGACATTGCACTTTTGGTTAGAGTACAGTACATGGTTATCTATATATATAAAAGGGGAAACTGACTGACTGACATATCAACGCATAGCCGAAACTACTGGGATTAGGAGCGTGAAATTTTGCACAAGGTTTCCTTTTATGACGTAGGTGAGCACTAAGAAAGGATTTTTCCAAAATTCACTCCCTAAGGGGATGAAGCGGGAGTTCAAAGTTTGTATGGAGAAACCTACATTCACACACGAGTGAAGCCGCGGACAGAAGCTAGTACAGTACATAATAAGCAGAGGTCGGAATTAGGTAGGGTTAAACATGTACTTACACTGATTTCATATAGCGAAAGAATAAAGTGGATATGCCTCAAATCCCGAGATTAATTTTAAAGAGCAGAATTGTTTTAAATGACACTATCAGAAATGTAGCAGAAAAAATTTCTTCCTGCATTGATGACGAGGAGGAGGAAGTGTATAAATTTGTTAACCTTACCTCAGTTAACGTAGAGAGATCTTTTTCAATGAAAAATACTAATAAAAATTGTATGTTAATTATCTTTGTTTTATTTGTCTTATCTGTGGTTTTTATTATTATTTATTTGTAATATTATTTGCCACACGGGATTTTTCATTAGAAATCCCGGGAAGACCACGAAACATCCTACCTAATTTCGATCCCTGCCAATAAGATATATTTATTTAATTTAAACAGGACGGCCGAAGCCAATTACACTATTTACAAAGATAAAACAATAAATTAAACACAGGTCTTTATACTTACTTAATTATATTTATACTAAATTCGGCGCCATCGCATGCTTTTGGTTTATTACAGGCGAACGTTGCAGCCTGCTCAACTGAATTTAATTTTAAACATATAAACCCCATAACAGTAATAAAAGCTTTTAAACAAATCAAGGTTAAATTGACTGAAGATCTATGGGGTATGTCTATCAAAGTTTGTACCTCAATTATTGAGACTATAGCGCCGTACTTAGCCTTAATATTTAATTTGTGTCTAGATCAAGGAGTCTTTCCAGATCTAATGAAATACAGTAAAGTGATACCACTTTTTAAATCCGGGGATAGTAAAGACACTAATAATTATAGGCCAGTTTCCGTGTTGCCGGTTTTTAGCAAGATATTTGAAAAGGTAATGTTAAATCAAATGCTTAATCATTTTAACACGAATAACATCTTGCACGATAAACAGTATGGTTTCACCAAAGGACGTTGTACAACTGACGCTGGTGTCTCCTTACTAAAACACATTTTTAATGCGTGGGAAGAGGCACAAGATGCTATAGGCATCTTCTGCGACCTGTCTAAGGCGTTTGATTGTGTGGTTCATGAAACATTACTCCTGAAACTGGAGCATTACGGACTAGGCAAAACAGCGTTAAGCTTATTAAAATCTTATTTGAATGACAGACAGCAACTAGTTCAGATAAACGGTGTCAATTCGTCTAGATTAAATGTGGAAATGGGGGTACCCCAAGGTTCAATTTTAGGTCCTTTTTTATTTTTAGTTTACATTAATGATTTACCCTATTTGTTGCAAAACAAACTTAATATGGTGTTGTTTGCCGACGATACTTCCTTGATTTTCAAGATAAATAGAAAGACTAATAATCTTGACGACGAAAATAACGCCCTACTGCAGGTCCAAAAGTGGTTCACTGCTAATAATCTAGTTTTAAATGGGAAAAAAAACGAAATGCATAAGATTTTCCTTACCGAATGTTAAGAGTAGTAATTGTGACATAATATTGAACAATGAGAAACTAGAATTTGTCGATAAAACGGTTTTCTTAGGGATTACGCTTGACTCAAGGCTACAATGGGGTCCTCATTTAACATGTCTTGCGGGACGGCTTAGCTCAGCTGCATATGCTGTTAGAAAAATCCGCCAATTTACGGATGTTGATACCGCTAGACTAGTATATTTTAATTATTTTCATAGTATCATGTCATACGGTATCCTACTATGGGGACGGGCTGCAGACATCGACTCAATTTTTGTTCTACAGAAAAGAGCTATCAGAGCTATTTACAATCTCCGCCGGTGCGATTCTCTAAGGGAACTGTTTAAGGATATTAACATATTGACGGTGCCTTGTCAATAAATCTATGAAAACATCATGTACGTTAGAAAAAATCTTCATCTTTTTAGCAAAAGAGGCGATAGACATAATTATCTTACAAGAAATAGGGACCAATTAATTCAACCAGGTTTTAGACTGGCTAAAGTGGCCTCTTCTTTCATGGGGTACTGTTTGAAATGTTATAACAAAATACCTCCACAAATATTAGAACTCAATGAAACGAAATTTAAATCTTGTATTAAACGCACACTATGCAGGCAAGCATATTATAAGTTGGAGGATTATATTCAAGATAAAAATGCTTGGCTCAATGCTGGTCCAGCTCCACTACCACCGGGGTGTACAAATTGATTAGTTTTGAAACTATTATTATTCTTTAATGTTTTTTTTTTATACTCTAAAATATTATTGTTGTTAATTATTATTGTATTTAGTATTGTATAATGTAGAACCATTTTTTTTTTCAAAGTTTGTAAATGTGAGTACCATGGAGCTATTTTATGGTTTTTAGGTATTATTGGTCCTGATTGACATAAATGAGCATGGCAGTTGAGAGTTTGTCATGCTCACTCAAATGTCTCACTGATGGTGGCGCGTGTGTTGGATCATTCGGTTCCCTTTAAAATGGTTGAGCTGAGTGGTGCTAATATTCGCGTCAGGTCCGTGAACGGGCGCTGTCAGTTGAGACTGGTCATCTCTTAGCTGCCAGTTGCTATTTTAATATCTATATTTAGTTTTTATTTTTACTTTATTGACATTGTTCTCACATGATAACGACAAGAAACATGTAACAGATATTTGTAATTGCAAAACACGATTGAAAAGAGTGTCCATGGAGTTTCTTGCACATTCTTCTCCATAGAGATCTACGCTTTGGAATGTGCAATTAGCATAATTTTTTCTGACTGACTGACTTCTTGACATTTCAAAAGTGCCTGTGAATGGTTTATTTGAAATAAATGCTTTGAATTTGAATTTGAATTTATTAAGTAAGTATAAAGGCCTGTGTTTATTTGATAATAGTCTTTTTTTTGATTGATATAAACCAGTGCTTGACTGCGATCTTACCTGATGGTAAGCAGTGATGCAATCGTTGATGGTGTGTCGCACTAGTTTATTAAGAGCCTATTCGCTCTAGCCTTGAAGACACCTAAATTATTATCGGACGGGAAGACCGCAGCGCGTAATTTTTTTCGTACTTCGATTTACGCGGTATAAACGACGAGGCGTGACAACTTAAGGGTGGATACTCACCGTACGTCGGGTTGTCCGATGGTGAAAAAGAGATGGCGGAATCTAGTTACGAAATTCCCGAACACACTCCAAAATGCTTCCTGTAAAATACCGAAAGGCTGGCTACCCTTCGCCTGTGCTTCAGGCTTTGTAGATTGGATATAACCAAATCTGGATTACCAATCATCCTCTTCGCACGCCTTTCCACTAAGTCCAAAGCTAGATGGCATTTCGCAGCACTAGCTCATATATGGCTACAGTAGGTACTCCACACACGATCGGACCTGTGCTTTGTATACCATTAGATGCTGTCCTGGTGTGAAGTACCTCCGGATCTTTGCAAGAACGCCTAGTTTCCTAGCAGCTACTTTGCTTATTTGGACTCAGCCCATAAGTTAAGGTTTGAGGTAATTCCAACTCCCAATAGCTGAAAGCGGTCGGTGCATTCCAGGGATACGTTCCTTTTGGCGGTGAACACACAAGCTTGTGTTTTGGCGGCGTTGAATCTCACCAGATTGGCTTCACCCCATTTGGATATTGCCTAAAGTGAGACATTCGTACGCTTTACCATAGCCTCTCTTTAGGACTGGATTAGCTCCTTACTAATCCAGTCCGGAAGAGTCCGAGCACTTGGCAGGTATCTCTCTACCTACAACTGTGCTATCATCTGCGTACCCATAGATACCGGGCAGTCATACATTCATTTCACAAAACTTCATACATTCTAACAGTATTGTTTTCCAGTCTACCGCAAACATATCAAAATCTATGTTCTTATCTAGGAGAGCATTAAGCGCAGAGAGTGCCGAGGTATGGATGATTTGGAATGTGTAAAATGTCCGACAACGTGGCACGACGACGTGTACGATACGTAGAAACAGCCAAGACTAAGTGTTTCCTGCCACGGTTGTAGTCATGCTGTAGTTGTTTGGTACATACAAGTTACAGATAAGGCTTTGTAAGTCAAGAGGATCTAGGTGGGTTTGTCTCCTGAGTATTTTGAATGCCACAATCATCTTGACCGTTTAGTTTTTAAGGAATTGAAACCCAAGCAACCCAGCAGGGGCCCAAGTCTGCTATTTTTATAAATTCGTCATTCCAACACGATTCCATTGTCATTTTGCTAAAAGTTCGTAATCTGCTAATTCATAATGATCGATCATTAATCGGTCAATGGTCTCGTAATAGAGTTGTGGTAGAATAACAATATCGAGCTTATTAAAAACAATGACGTGCTAATGCTAGGTTATTGATCAACTGTCTGGAACTGTCAAAATTTTAGCAGATTGACTCATACGTCAGATATTTATTTGTCAGTATGTACGAGATTAACAATTCTTTCAATGGAGTGTCAGTAGTTGACCATTGGAAAGTCTTAATGAAGCCATATTAGTAGATTACCAAACTTGTCATAATCAACAATTATGAAATCAATGACTGACCATTCTGAAACTATTGTAATAGCAGACTTGAGGCCCAGGAATATCGAGTTAATATTATGTATTCGTAGGTTTATGTGTGGGAACAATAATCACGAAGACTATTGCCGTCTGTGAAAAGTAACGCCCTTGGCTGGACGTTGGGATCACTTAATATAAAATATCTAACTAAACTTTTTGGTTGCAGGTGGCAGTGGGTGAGCAGCTGCAGGTACAGTCAGACATAAGTGGTACACTGTTAGCGCTCCATACTCTCCTCTATGCAGCGCCCTAGTGTGAATTTCGTAGTGTAGGTGTTACCATTTCCACTGAGGTGTCACGGACAGTTCTCTGTGCAGAGCATGCAAACAATCGCGTATGTACTCCTTGATTGCCTGGGTGTAACCGAAATAAGCACGCGTACTTTAGGCTCATCGAATTCCGTCAAAAATGGCCTGAACAAGCCGGTAGGCTTTTGAAAAGAGAGATGGGCTGGCTGGAATAAAGCCCGCTGAATTGATCGCCACTATGGCCAACGCAGAATGGTCTGTCATAGACCGAGTGAGGTAACCAAACTACAATAGATCACTGATGTGCCTGATAAGTGAAGGTAATAGAGAGTGTTGAAAACAAATAAAACTAGATTCATAAAGCTTATGTTTTATTTTTCGAGGATAACCTCTATGGCATTCTGTAATGGTCATTTTAAACTCATAAATCATTACTGATATGATACAATTTCATAATAAAATAAATAACACAGTTTTTTTCCTGCACTGATCTTAACTCTATGCTGTCAATCTATTTTTGTAGTCTGCATTGGAATAATGCATCGCTTAGTGTAACACAGGTCTTATATGATTTTATTCAAGTTGGTTAGGTTCAGACATCGTTATGAATTGGCCCACCTAGGTAACCCTCTATACTTACTTTAAACAACATTGTAAGCAATTAATAAAGGTTTGCCTCTGCTCTACATCTACCTTTTTATCAGTTATAATTAAAAACTTAAAGAATAAATTCTTGATCGACAAAAAAGATACATTTTTTAAATGCTGATTGAGGAAAATATTCTCTCTCGTTAGAACTTAATTGTGCTCATTACTGGCTGGTTGGTTGTGAAAGTTATCTACGATATCGTTAACACGTAAACACTGGCCTTTTTCTATGCGCTCCAAATTGGTACATATGTAGTTACAGATCATACTAGTATGTGTGTCGGGCTAGTGTCCGTTACTTCACGTCCAAACTTACGTGTAATTTACATTAATATTTGCCAAAAACATTATTCCAATACGATGACAGTTTAAAGTACTTATTACCTACCTACAACAAATAATATTACATAGGGAGGCACTGTTATATAACTCCGCCATTATTAAGGTATGTGTTCTTAGCTATCTCGTATAGTTGCTCGGACATTTTCTCACTGGTTTCTTTGACCATCTTGGTGAAGTATCCGTCTGGCTTCTTGAGGAGGAGGTAGGGGTGGTCGAACTCTACCAGGCGGCCGGAGTCCATCACCATGACGCGGTCGGAGTCCATGATCGTGTTAAGTCGGTGCGCCACCGTCAGCACGGTGCACTCCGCGAAACGAGTCCTGATAGTTCTTTGGATAAATTCGTCCGTCCTAGAAATGAAAGTCGAATGATAATTATTTATTTAGATTCGAACGCAGATATAAGTTCTTTTGAATACTAAAGTTTTACATTCGACCATAACAATAAACGATCATTTAATTCTAGAATAGTGTTTTTTTTATTAAGATGGGAAATCATCTAATATCTTCTCCCATTTGGGTGGAGCGATAGGGCGTGCTAGACTTTTACCGACTAAAACAATCCTTTGTGCAATCGGTTGCCCTTTGTGTTTCAGGACTTCCAGGGGCACGGTAACACGGTAATAAGTGGTGTGGATCCTGTTTAAATTAGCGTTAATGAAAAGCCTATTTAGTAAATGAATGGAATTCGAATGCTAAGTTTGGGATGACCGTTATTGGTCATGGTGTGTACCTATCTACTGGTTTTCGCCGGCCCTCAAACTGCACCCGAGATGCTGCACCTATCAGACTGAGTTTGCCTACGGGGCCTGTAATAGTGCAGGGCAGCGAAAGTCACCTTCACCATCACAGCCCCCGACACAAATGTCCAAAATAACACCGGGGTGGTTTGAGCCAGTAAGGATCTGCCAGACCCTTCCGTCCACCTCAGGGCGGAGGGCATCCAGAAGAACCTATATTCAACCTAAAAAAATAGTTGTGACGTACTTAGGGTCGACGTTGGCGGTGGCCTCGTCGAGCACTAGGATGCGGTTGGCGCGCAGGATGGCACGCGCGAGACACACGAGCTGGCGCTGCCCCAGCGAGAAGTTGGAGCCACCTTCCGACACCTTGAAGTCCAGCGCAGGCACCGCGCCCTTCAGGTCCACCTGCGGAACCATCACTTTATAGTTCATGATATCATGCCATACATGTCTAACCAAAGAAGTAGTGCACCCGGTGTAATATTTTTAAGGGTACAGAATGTACCCTTGTACCAAATTTCCAAACCTTGTTTTACATCCTGCGTCCATACCAAAAGCCGGGAACAAAAAAAGCAAAAGCAGCTCTTTGCACCCCTCTGTGCAAGGGGTTGCTTTTGCAGCCACCTGTCTGATATAGGAGTAGTAAACTTGAGTATTTGATAAAATTAATTTCTAATACTTTCACGTGTTCCTGAGAAAAACGATATTGATAGACGGACAATGAAGTAGATACGAAACTCAGTTAAGGTTTCATTTTTTTCCGACTGAGGCAGAACCTTACAAAAAAAAAAATTATAAAGTCGAAAAAGTTAACTCTAACTCTGGTTAAATGATCAAGATAACGTACCTTATTGGAGGTGGGGTACTGAAGATGCACCTCAATGCCAACGTCCATGCATAACTACTATTATTAGACCAATATAATAATATAGAACTCACAGCTTCCAAAGCCTGCCACAGCTGTTCGTCGTCGTAGTTGTTGAACGGATCTAAGTTGTAGCGCACGGTCGCTGAGAAGAGCACCGGCTCCTGAGGTATGATGGATATCTTCGACCGCAGCTCCTGGGCACGCAAGTAAGCAATTTTTAATATAAGCTTTTATGAGATCTTATCAAAGGAGGAAGGTTGTTAAGCGGCATTTTACGCCCATCACAAAATCAAATAAAAAACTTTTCCAAAAAAAAAAAAAAATACAACCGACTTCAAAGTAAAAAAAACACTGAAAAGTGCAAAATAACTTTAATTTCGAAAGTCGGTGTTTCTATAATAGTTTTGTCTCTTTGTAATTATCGTCGGTTAAAAATAAAGTAAACTCTGGCGTATCGTCGCGTGCACTGCGATTGTAAACGTGTATATATTTTTCCGTATAGGATAGACGCGCGCAGTAAATGAAAATAAATTAGTACTCACATAAAAGTTTATTAAAAGTAGTATCATTCGGATTTGTTGTATATGTGGGTAGTTTTAAGCTAGCGCGCAATTGTGTTTGTAACTGCCACTAGTCCAATATACGCTTGGTTTCGTGCGCACGTTTTTTATTTAGCAGTGGCGACGAGGATTAAAAAAAATAAAGAAACTGTTCGGTGCAGAATTGTTATTTGTTAGATTGTGTCGTGTAGTCGTGTCAATGTCAGTGGGCAAAATCAAAGATTTCGATGTGAAAACCGGTAACTGGTCAGCATATGTCGAGCGGCTCGAAATGTACTTTATAGTGAACAACATAACGGACGATTTAAAGTTACCAACTTTAATCGCGATAATCGGGGAACAAATAAAAAACTTTTCCAAATTTGAGCAAATAATTTCAATAAGTAAAAAAAAAAAAAAACAAGCTTACGAATTGTTGTCTACATTAGCGAGTCCTAAGAAGTCATCAAGTTTATCATACACAGCCGCGGTGGATTTACTGCGAGCACATCTGCAACCGACACCCTCAATCTTAGCAGAAAGATATAGATTTCGTCAAAGGCGGCAAATGGCCGGTGAATTGATAGCGGACTACGAGGCTGACTTGAAAAAGATGGCCAGGTACTGTGAGTTTAAAACAAACTTAGAAGAAAACTTACGGGATCAATTTGTATGCGGTCTGCGGAGCGATGTTATTCGGCAGAGGTTATTCGCGGAAAATGACCTAAACTACAATAAAGCGCTACAGTTAGCCAATACCCTGGAAGCAGCCGAGCGGGACGCCGGAGCTGTCGAGGGTTCGCGGGAACAAGTTCCGGACCGGGAACTTCGCGAGAAGATGCATAAGTTGGAAATCAAAAATTGTTCAGCGTGTGGTGGCAATGGACATACACCGCGAAACTGCAGGTACATAGATTTTGAATGCAGTTACTGTGGAAAAGTGGGCCATTTACGAAGAGTATGCAAGAAGAAAGAATTCGATCGCCATATGACACCGGCGAGTCTAAAGTCCAACAGCACGCGGGGAAGGTCACGAAAAGGTCGCGCGCCCAGAGCGAGCAGTTACCGCGCGGCGGACGACCGCGGCGGCGGGAAGCGACGCAGCGGCGCGACAGAGGCAGCACGTGGCACGCGCGCTCGAGGGAGCGCCGCCGACGACGCAGCGCACTGGCTACGCGAACCGGCAGCGGGAGACAGCTCCGGGGAGGAACGGGAGGCGTCGGGTGATGACGAGGAGACAATGTACCAGATGTCGTTAGCGAAGTATAGGCCGGTGTGTATGACACTTCATGTAAATAATAAACCCTTAAAAATGGAAGTCGATACGGGGTAGGCGTTATCTTGTATAAGCTATTCAACATACACTCAACTGTTTAGAGATTTACCTTTGGAAACATGTAAATTAAAGTTAAAATTTTATGATGGCTCAGCTGTTTACCCGATAGGTTACTTGGAAACAAATGTTGAATATAAAAACAAGGTGAAAAGGTTAGACCTATATGTAATAAATAAGGGTAGTACTAGTTTATTAGGAAGACAGTGGTTGTCTGAATTGCGTATAGAAATACCTAAACTAAGCAAGTGTACAGAAATTCATAATATAGTAACAAGTAAAAATAACTTGCTAAATGATATTATCTCCAGGCATGAGAAACTATTTGACGGCACATTGGGCAAGTATACCGGGGAAGAAGTGAAGCTGTACGTGCGGGACGGAGCCCAGCCGATTTTCTGCCGTGCGCGCCCGGTGCCGTACGCGCTACTTCTTCGAGTGGATGCGGAGTTGGACGCGATGCTGCGCGCCGGCGTCGTCGAGCCCGTTAACCGGTCCGACTGAGCCACGCCGTTGGTCATGGCGAGGAAAGCGGACGGTGGAATACGAGTGTGTGCGGATAATAAGGCGACACTTAACAAAGCTTTGTTGGTTGATAGGTATCCGGTTCCAAGGGTAGAAGATTTATTTAGCAACCTGAGTGGTAATAATTATTTTACCAAGATAGATCTATCACAAGCTTATAATCAATAATTTTAAATGAAACATCGAGAAACTACACTGTCATTAACACACATAGAGGACTGTTTAAATACAACCGATTAGTGTATGGTCTCTCTTCTAGTCCGGGAATTTTTTAAAAATTAATAACAAACCTCTTTAGAAATGTTCCCGACGTAGTAGTATTTTACGATGATATATTAATAAAAAGTAAATCATTGGATGCTCATTTAAAAAGCGTAGAACAAGTATTTAGTGTCTTGGAAACGAATGGCTTAAAAATTAAAAAGGAAAAATGTGAGTTTATAGCTGACCAAGTGAAGTATTTAGGGTTCATAATAAATAAAAAGGGAGTTCGAGTAAATCCGGAAAAAATTAAACCAATATTAGATATGCCTCATTCAACTAATATATCGGAATTAAACGGTACTTCCACTCCGATCAACGGAACCGATCAACTGGTTGTGCAGAATGGAACTCGATCGGATCACCTTCTGTTCTTCCATTCCGACCAACTGAACCGACCAACTAGTTGTGCGGAATGGAACTCAATCGGATTACCTATTTTTCATTCTCAACGATGCAACTTTTTAGTTGTTCCGAGTTAGTTCCACTTTATTATCGGTACTTCCACTCCGATCAACTGAACCGATCAACTGGTTGTGCGGAATGGTACTTGGTGAAGGATTTTTTTCCAATCTAATCAACTTTGAAACGGATCAACTGTTTTCTTTCTCAACGGTACAACTTTTCAGTTGGTCCAATAGGAATATTTTACTTCATTTAAATTTGTTCTATCTACACAACTTTGGTACTAGGCCTTTTTAATTTATGTACACTAATGAACTGGTTACTTATAATAGAAAATGAAGAAATTGTCTCTGACTAATAGAGTGAGAGCTCGTGGCTACTAGACTTTCATCATTTTATAAAAGCTGGTAGTTTGTCATGGACTGTATGGTGGTTTGTGATCACTACAACTAATGTTGAATTTTGTTATCACTAGTTCCACTTTATTAAGCACTTAGCACTATATTTGAACGAGAAGATACAGCGCAGCGTCCCGAACGCTGCCCAGCCGAGTCGGATTCGTCGATTGATCTCTTTCTCGAAGTTAGACCTTCCCAACTGGACCGTCTGTCCCAGGTAAACGTAGTCGTCCACAACTTCGAGTGTAGAGTCTCCGATCTTGATAGGAGTGGGTGCTACATGGCTGTTTACCATGACTTTGGTTTTGTCCATGTTCATTTTAAGTCCCACTCTTTCGGAAGCTCTACTGAGGTCACCAAGCATTGTACTGTTTACCAATTTTTCAAATACAATCAATAAATTTTCTTACAATTTTTTAACCACAACTCAGCCCAACAATGACTTAATACTTCAATCCAGTTATAGTCTAAGAGTTGGTGGGTGCCAGAATTTCATCATTTTATAAAAGCACACACAGCAGCAGCTATCACAGGTTTTTCCACCCATACAAATTTTCACAAGTGTTTTTACCTCGAGTGTTTTTCCACCCTTAAGAAATTTCACAAGTGTTTTTACCTCGAGTGTTTTTCCACCCTTAAGAAATTTCACAAATGCCTAAGATAATAAAGTGGAACTAACTCGGAACAACTAAAAAGTTGCATCGTTGAGAATGAAAAATAGGTAATCCGATTGAGTTCCATTCCGCACAACTAGTTGGTCGGTTCAGTTGGTCGGAATGGAAGAACAGAAGGTGATCCGATCGAGTTCCATTCTGCACAACCAGTTGATCGGTTCCGTTGATCGGAGTGGAAGTACCGAGATTTAGTTATACATCAAGTAAATTGTGTGTGTATCTATAGGTATGTTCGTATTAGTAATTAGTTTAGTCGTGTAGTAATAAGTTAATTAGAAATTAAGGGTGAAGGTGTTGTATATGTGGGTAGTTTTAAGCTAGCGCGCAATTGTGTTTGTAACTGCCACTAGTCCAATATACGCTTGGTTTTGTGCGCACGTTTTTTATTTAGTAAGATTCAAAATTATTTTGGTTCATGGAGCGCTCTTTTCAGAAATAATAACTTAAACATTGAAAAAACGACAAAAATGTACAAAAAAGACGAAACACTTTCTGATTGGGTAATAATTGCTTTGACTTAGGTACTATATTATTTATCACGCAAATATTAATTAATAAAATATATATAATGCACTGGTTTACGCTCACTTACTTTATTACGCTTAAGATTTAAATCTTAGACAAAATGGTCAATAAAAACATTATAAGACAATAATTATGTTTACCTGCAGAGCTAAGTAGGAAGTGTCGACGTCATCGATAAGAACTTCTCCTTCCACGATAGCGAGCCGGAACAGCGAGGAGATCAGCGACGACTTGCCGGCTCCCGTCCTGCCTACGATGCCCACCTAGAATATTAAGAAATGTATAGAAAATTGATGTAAATATTATCTTACACAAGGGAAAATCCGAACGAGTTCTTTAGACCGTATTCCTGGTTCAATTTCAGGTGACTAGTCATCAGCACGAGAGATGTCATAATGCACAAACACGGGAATACTAATAGTTTCCTCGCTCTCATAAGTCTAATGGGACGATAATTCGATACGACCAAAGAGAGATCAACCGTTGGTCCAAGAGCAACGGCTTTTGGAGGTTGGGAATTCATCAAATAAAAATAAATGTGTTTTTTCACTTCTCTTTGGCATTTATTAAGACCTCACTTTTGGGGTTGACGAATATAATTTGCTCATTATGCCTTTTATTTCAAGTTGGCCAGTAAAATTAGACGGCGCTGAATGCCAAATTGGTGACCCCGACGTGATATGATTGTGATAATATTAGCAAAGTAATATTAACAAAGACTGCCGCGCATGGGCCCAATCTTCTTTACAATGCCAGCGTAGCAAAACTATAAGCAGACATATTTTATCACTGCTTTTATTCTTCACCATCCATCCTACAGATTCCGTCATATTCACATAGACATAATTGGCCCTCTTCCACACCCCGGTAATTCCACATACTGCTTTACCGCAGTAGACAGGTACACGCGGTGGCCCGAGGCATGGCCTATGTCCTCTATC
The DNA here is from genome assembly GCA_961205895.1 of Mythimna pallens. Taxonomy (NCBI): domain Eukaryota; kingdom Metazoa; phylum Arthropoda; class Insecta; order Lepidoptera; family Noctuidae; genus Mythimna; species Mythimna pallens. The sequence goes on along the minus strand of OY540826.1, from coordinate 12,910,043 downwards.
ACGGTGGAAGAAGTGGCTGACACGTTAGTGACTGGCTGGATATCCCGGTTTGGGGTTCCAAGCACTGTGAAGACCTATCAGGGACGTCAATTCGAATCCGCTTTGTTTCAGCGCCTCATGAACGTGTGTGCAACATAGCGTAGCGGATTCGAACGATCAGTTACTACTATTGATGTTAATGTTAAGTATTACAATAAGTTGCAAATGTATAGATAAAAGTTCTTTAGTGCTGTACTGTTTGTGGTATGCGTTTCGTTGTTTGAATTTGAAATTTTTCCTCTCTTCCCACATAGTTGTATCACACTATATTAATATTTATATTGCAGCACAATTACAGTAACTACGGGATCCACCATTTGAAACAGACATTATTTAGTCTGTGGTAAAATCAAAGATTTTCTCTATGGTTTCACTTCTCTTCGAAATTTTTTAAGACCTTACTTTTGGGGTTGACGAATATAATTTTCTTAACAATACCAACTTTTATTTCTAGTTCGCTAGTAAAATTAGACGGTGCTAAATGCCAAAACTCCTCTCACCCTGAGTGGAGCGGCGAGAGGGAGTTACAGACTTTTACTGAATAAAACCCCCTTGTTTTCGTTCAACATCAGCATTCAGCAGCCCTTTGTGTTCCAGGGCCGCGGTTACTCTTTCGAACAATCTCGTAACCCCGGTTGTACTTTAATTTTCTGGTAGGGCAAAGAGGAGGAAGTATCGGAATATTAAATTTTCCCAATTTTACTTGAATGAGGCATTCCTTTATTTTAAAGTCATCGTGTAATGATGCATCGTAAAATATTGGAGGACAAGTTGCCGGAAACTGGTCAACGTAGCAGCGTCACGTAAATTAGAGTTGCGTGTCATGTTAGGGGACATTTTGGTCCCCTAATGTATCCGAGGTTTTAACCACATTTGAGGTTTAGGAACCAGGTATCTACTACATCCCTACATGGTTTAATATCATCATCATTATCATCTTCCTGCTCTTTTCTCATCTTGGGGTCGGTGCAACACGTTTTATTCTTCCATTCTATCCTGTCAGCAGACACGCTATCATTGACTACCTTTTTTTTCATATGGCTGCGTCTTCCAGTACGTGTTTGCCACACCAGAATCTTTCGGACCTACTTCCATTTCATTTTGGTGATTCTTCGGGCTATGTCCGTAACCTTGATTCTCCTGTATTCCTGGTTAGATATGGCTATGAACAATTTATAATTATATATTATAATAATAATAATAGTATTTTTACCTTCCATCCACTTTCTATAACTAAATTGAGATTCTTAAGCACAGGCAAGTCTTCCGGCGTATACTTCATGTAACAGCTCTTGAACTGGATGCGCCCGCGCGCGGGCCAGCCTTTTGGAGTCTCTTTTTCTATAAAAGAATTATTTATTTATTTTTCAAGAACTACCTAGCAGTACTGTAGGCCCATAGGGAGCTACTTGCCTAGCATTGATTTTGTCGATACACATATTTTCAATCCGTTTAATTTTGTCCGCCAAGCTGAACGGATGTGAAAAAAATTTCGCCTGGAAATGTCTTTAATGAGAGGTAAAAAGGTAAAACTAACACCTTTATTGTTCAGGGAATAATTTATTTACTTCTTCTCCATTTACTACACCAGTATCTACGAGTATTCATTCAAACTTCATAGATAAATCCGAAGTGTATGTTTCATAAGAATTAAAAGCAAACGCTGGCATCTAAATTATTATGAATCAATATGTATGTAGTACCTAAACCTAAAATGTTTCACTAGCAGATAGAGTCGTAGCTGTGACATTTATACCTTTTCGGAGACCTACTTATTTGATAACATTTTCGATTATTTTTTGAGTAGAAGTTCAGTTGTACCCCTAATGTACAAACCTCCTTTGTCCCACTTGGGTTCTCGCTCGATGTGCGTGTACTGCAGGATTCTCTCGACGCTGGTCATCTGCGAGATGACCTCCGCAGTCTGCCGCACGCCGAACTGCAGCATCCCTGTCAGTATCAGCGTCTGCGATATCGCCAGTCCCACGTTGCCAGAGAATATCGTTTCTGTTTCATGAATCACGTTGTTAGTATAATATGTTGTTTCCGCTGTAGGTGCTATTAGAACGTCTGGCTTTTGTGTGTGCTGTTATTAGATTTAATGAGGTTCTGATTGATATGTGGACGTATACGAGTATTTTAGGTGCAACATATTAATGTTTAACGAAGTGAGTTGTGATTTCAAATTAATAATTCGTTTGTAGTTTAGCTTTGAGATAGAAGTTATACGGTAAAGGAAATTATTACTGATATTTTTTTATGGGAAATCATCAAATAATTCTTCTTCTTTAGGGTTGAGTGAGAGGGTATATCACCTACATTCCTTCATTTGGTTTGAAGTTTGCGTTCTAGGGTTACAGTAACACTTTCAAACGTTCACGCAGCTATCATTACTGATATACAGTATAGTTTCAAAAATACTAAAAATAACAACCTATTTAAAAGATTGGGACAATTTGCTTTCTGTGTGTATGCAAACATGTTACAATAGAATTTAAATTATTTATTTGATTGACAAAGAGTAGTTTACAAGTAATAGAGGTACTCACTGCTATCGATGACGAGGAAGGCGACGATGACGATGGTGAGGTAGAGGACGCAGATGAAGTCCAGCCAGAAGCCGAGCGTCACTCCGCTTGCGAGGTAGCTGCTCCACGTTGACGTGTGGATATCCTACACATGACAGATACGTTAAATCGAGTCTTCCAAATTGAATTTGGAGGAATTGTTGCATTTTGTATACAATAAAGTATAATCTGTCTAACCATCCATTTTGCCTTTCAGTATATTACAATTTAGGTACATGTATTTTGTGTATATCATCGCAGTTGATAGATATCCGTTACTGGTCGAGCATCACCTCATTGTGCGACATTTTATGGATATTTGTAGAGAAGTTGAGAAGAAACTATGCTTATAAAAACTTTGGAACATGAAAGAATATTATTTTTACTGTGCTCTTAGGAATATTCTGATATATAAAAGATCTTAATTGTCTATTAAGTATTAAGAGGATGTTAAAGAACTTTTTACGCAGATTTTTGTACCTGGAATCTATCAAATTCTTGAATCAGTCTCTGTTCTGCGCCAGCCGACCGGATCGTGCTGATGCCGTTGAGGGTAGCAGACATATGGGAGAATACTGGACTCCGAGCTGAAACGAAAGTGTTTGATTAGTAGTAGGCGAAAAAGAATGGACTTGATGGAAATAGTGTATTTTCTCTCAGAAGACGTTATTCCAATTAAACCCTTTCATAAATATATATGTAGAAGCAATTTGCCTGTAACGTATTTGTTATTTGACCAACATTTGGACCAAGTGAAAATAAAGTGTAATAAGCTTTTCTAAGCAAAATGTTAGGTCCGAAATGTGTTCCTGTTATAATTACTTCAGATGGTACTTACTTGTCCCTTCCAGTCGTTTGATGCCCTGTGCAGACTTGAGGTATATTTGGAGAATAGTGTAGAACAATAGCAGGAGGATAGTCGTAGGTAACAGGGTCCAGATTAGAGCAGCCGCGTTGAGGGCCAGGATACTGAACATCACCAGGTAGATCTGGATACATTCTAGCAGGAACCGAGGTAACAGCTCGTCCAGTGCTCCGATGTCTTTAGAGAATCTATTTAATATGCGGCCTGTGAACAAACATAGTAATGGTAAATGATTGCGAAAGATAAGCAAAGGAAAAGTACCAGTCTGGGTTAAAGCAGCAAATGGTGTCGCCCTATGGAATGATTTTACAAGCTTTTATTTTGTTTCACCTGTTTGTATGTCTGTAATCAAATATTGTAAATTAAATTTGATCCACTTACCGGTTACCGATTGAGCTGAAATTTCGCATGCATGTGCAAATCAGATGACAATGCAAAATTTATTATTATGACATGGAGCTGATCTGATGATGGAACGGGGAGGTGGCTATAGGAATTCTGTAGTTAAACGACACAAACCCATTGAGTTTGGACTCGTTTGATACGTTTTGACGAGTATTTTGGTGCTAGGTGGTAACCAGGGTCTGATGATGGAGCTGAAATATGGCCATAGGAACTCGGTAATAAGATAACCTTATCGTGTTTGAACTTTTTGGTTGATTAATTATGTAGGTACAGACCGCGCTGTAATAGCTTGCTATGAAAAAATGATTTTCATTGAAAACTTGTTTTGTTCTATCTTTTCTGTAACTTACATCGTCTACATAAATAGAGAAATAAAGAAGTGATATAGCTGTGCTTACCAGAAGAGTTAGTGTCAAAGAACCTCATTACGCCTCTGAGCATAGAATGGAACATGTCGTTGTGGAGGTTGCGGGAGGCCTTCATGCACACCTTGAAGAACATGAAGGCGCGCGCCGTGATGAAGAAGATGCAGCACACGATCAACGCGGAGTACACGTATAAGTACTGCGCGGTGTCTAGAGGCCCTATGTAGGCATGGATGTCCAGGTCTGTAAAATAAATATTTCGATTAAATTAATTTAATTTTGTTTCATCATCATCATCATCGTTTCAGCCAAAAGACGTCCACTGTTGGACAGAGGACTCCCCCAAGTGTCGCCATAACGTAACGACCGGTACTGTGCGTCTCACATCCTTCAGATCCTGACGACCCTCACCAGGTCATCGGCACAGTATAGATATTTATACTGTGTCATCGGTCCAATCAAAATGATATTTACAAGTCGCAAAATAATACCAATTGAACGTATAAAATTCATCCTTCCATTAATAATTCATTATTTGTGTTTTAATATTTACATATTTGGTGATAAGTGCCACTAAATGACCATTATTCATTAATTAATTACATTATAATATTATTAAATACATTAAAAATAAGTAGTTAATTATAATATTACAACGTACGTATTGTTATATTATTCCTCTAAATGTCGGAAAAATACAATATAATTATTACATAGCGGCTGTATTGTATGAAAAATTATAATATTGAAAAATCAGACATGAAAAATAAGAATTTTTAAAAATTCTGTTCATTGCTACGAGTAGGTTTGGGTCAAATTATGGTCAAGTAAAGACAGTGTAAAGGTACCTGGCTGTTGGTTAACTCCTGAGAAGTAGCTGGATAAATTGAAAGTGCCATTGTCAAGTGGGAGCGACCGATCGAAGTGGTAATCCTTTGTACTTCTGTTATTAGCCGCTTCCTTTAGTGTTGTGACTTCGTTTGTCCTGTGAAGTAAGCCATTGTTATACTGATTGATCTAGCTTTTATTATGTTGTAGATAATACTGCCAAAGGTGTTTCGTGTGAAACAATGTTAAGCCGGTAGTCCCGGCTGTCTTGTAGATTTTTGATAGTCATTACGGGTAGTCAGAAGCACTAAACTTTGACGTCGTCTTGCCAAGTGTGTCGTGTTTATCTTCTTTTATTGTTTGGCTTTTTACTCAGTTACTGGTTGCGGAGGTTAGACAGTAAGGCAGGTAGACTGGCATATTTGGAGAAAAGCTAGGTAGATTGATTTATGGTGATCACAACACAAACCACAGAGAATCACACTAATATTATAAAGGCGAAAGTTTGTGCATGTTTGTTACTTCTTCGCGCTCGAACGGCTGAACGGATTTGGATGAAATTTTGCACACAGGTAGACCATGTCCTGGAAAAGCACATAGGATACATTTCATTCCGAGAGTTTGTTCCCTTCGGACAATTTCCTACGTTCACGAGGGCGAAGACACTGACAGCTACTATTGGTACATAATGAATTAAAGTTACCAGAAGGTGACCCAGTAGTCGCACAGCGTGGCGGACAGCTGCCCCACCACAAGCAGTACTATCATGAAGATGAGCGGTGGCGCGCGGCCGCCGGCGCGCAGGTAGGCGCCGTACACGCGCCAGCCCATCGAGCCCGACTCGCGCTCCTCCTCCTCCATCTCCTGCGCCACCTCGCAGCCGCCCATGGACTCGCACAGCGATGGACGCCGCGTCGTTGATAGCTGGACAGGGAGCAAACTGTGATAATACTGATTATCCCACTCATACGTACAAAGAGTTTTGTAACACATCATTATTGTGCGTACAGCTAAGGATTTTTTTCTGTTTCCTGATAGCTACAACCTAGGGGTCTTTAAGTCAAGAATGCCTAGGTTACTTTTACGCAACCGTCCTTCATTGTCGGCCATATTATCGTTTACCATCAGGTGAGATAGTGATCAAACGCGAGACTATCCATAAAAAAAATATACCATGAATATCATTACTACCTATAGCAACTTATAGGTTTATCGTGTTTGATATAATGGTAGAAGCAACCGTGGCTTATAATATTCTAACTTTAAAACTGCCAGGCAATTTATTTTTAGAATTAGGAATTTTCTCGCGGTGTCCGAATTAAGAATTTGAAGTTAAGTTTTTGTCCTACTTGAAAATGTATTAAAATTTGGCATTAGTCGAGAAAAGTAGCGTTTTAAAATTATAGCATTTCTATTGAAACCACTCCACTTAGCTGAATTGGCTTCTAATTATAATTTCACGTCAACAGTGCAATAAGTGTTGAATGAACTTAAAATACTCAAATTAGATATAAATAACATAAATTTTAGGTCAAGATTTTTTCAAAGTTAATCGTGTAGAACCAATTCAATAGAGGCGTATTGCGAAATTTGTTGCAATGGAATTTACATTAAGTTAACATTATACAATGCATTATAGTAATAAATACCGATTGCCAAGAACCTATTTATGCAGAATGAGAATGGTTCCACGAACATATAAAACCAAATTAAGCTTATAAACGAATTTACACCGCTTATGACGATACCAGTCTAACCATTTCCGAGATACTATCAATAAATTTAAATTCAATCAAGATCTTGCTTCAGCATACATATCAGAATTGAAACTTATTCGCGAAGATTTAAGGTTTGATTTTATGTATAGGTATGGTTTAAGACTTGGAAAGGGGTAGAAGCATAGTTAAGATTCCACGTTCTAGTTTGAAGTAAAAAATCTTATCACGAATAATGTGAATAACGTAGGGTGCAGTGTACATTTTGTGGTCAACAGTGTCGGATTAAGCCAGTGCGAAGCCTGTAGCAAATTCAACCAAGGGGCCCCTATGTAGACCTATTTAATAAGGAAGATAAAATAAAATATTTTAAGCAAAGACGTTATTTTCCTCATTTATCGTAACCGTCAAATCATCATCATGTCAGCCAAAAGCCGTCCACTGTTGGACATAGGCCTACCCAAGTCGCCTACGCCAGTACACGTCGCCACAATGACCGGTACTGTGCGTCTCGCATCCATCGGATTCTCGTGACCCTGGCCAGGTCATCGGTCCACCTTGTTAAAGCCATTCTAACTCTCCGTCTTCAGGTATGCGGTCGCCAGTCCAGAACTTTTGGGCCCCATCGACCATCTGTTCTGCGAGCAATGTACCCAGCCCAGTGAAGATAAGCTAAGTGGCAGCTTATCTTCACTCCTGATCAGTTCACACAAAAAACTCCGAGCATAAATATAACCCTCTCCATTACTCTTTTTTTTAATAAATTAAATTAGTGCTTGAGTGATTTAAAGCCATCTGATAAAGCGTATTGTGAACCATCATGTTTCAGAGCCATATGCCATCAATGGCAATACGCACTGGTCTTAGGCTTTCGTTTCGAGACGCTGGTTGTTTAACTCCCTGATAGTTTTGATAACTTGACTCACAGGTACTGGTTATGGAGGCATTGAAGTTGGATTACGTTTGACAGCCCTGGTTTAAAGATGTATTTACATTTGATTTGGACTCCTCTCGACTAAAGTTCACGGGAAATAATTTTGATGAATTTTGTGTGATAGTTGTGGAATATTATATTATATACTCGTATTATATTATATGTTTTAGTATAATGATGTTATTTGATATACTTTTTATGTAAGTCGTACATTTTCTAGGGAGAAATTCCAACTATTACGTGGGTGAAGCCACTGGCTGTAGTTAGTTAATTTTAATAGCCTCGTTCAAGCTTATTCTTAATACTTTTTAAAGAATAAGTTTGAACAAGGCTTTTCGGGTACCAATCGAACTTATCTACGTGAAAATTACAATTGACACCAATAACCCCGTTGATTTTAAGATCGGTTGTGCGAAAAGAATGGGGGAATTCTAAGAGATCTTCTATTCTGTAGACATTTACTTGTATGAAGTCTGAAAAAAATTAACAATCATATTCAAAGACATAGATGTATTTAGATTTTGTGTAGTATAGATACTTTGACTAGTATTTTTTACGTTCAAGTGCGAGTTCCCTGAACGCGTGGGGCTCCCAAATGCGCGGGGCCAGTAGCATTTGCTACTCTTGCTACATGGCTAATCCACCACTGGTGGTCAAGAATTTCAGTGAAGTAAGTATTGTATACTATATATTTTTATGTATGTTAATTACAATTAAGCCTAATTTTTAAATTACAGACTATTGCTTCAAAACCTGAGTTATATCAGGACCAAAGGATTTTAATTTGCACGTTGTGATAAATCATTTACGTTTTTGGTTTTAATTTAATACTTGTTTTACTTACTCTAGCAGATGTTCGCCTGGACATTGGCGGTGGTTTCTCTACATCTTTCTTGTCTTCGTTCTCATCATGACTGGACGACAGCAGCTTTGCAAAATCTTTAGCAGTGCTCACCAACTCATTGTAGGTTCCTTTGGCCTCCACAGAGCCCTAATTAAGCAGAAATTGAATAATTTTAAAACCAATTAAGATTAAGGATCAAGGTGAGTAATTACTATATATTTGTGATGTTCGTGAATGGCATTTAATATTATGTCCAACAAGGAATTCTCGATCGACGGCATTCCAGTCACACATCCTGATGCGTCATGATTGAGTAATTCAATGGAGTCGTTTGGTCGGAGTCGTATTTATTGTATCCAAGGACCTAAATAATGGCTGGTAAGTAATAAGAAAAAAACATTCATTAAATCACTTGCCTAATTCCAGATGAAATTGGCAAAAATTAAATCAGGAACACGGTGCATCTACGGCGATATGCAGAGAAAACTGTGGAGTTCAGTGACACTAAACAAATAAGCATTTGCAGTGTTGCGTAATCATTGTGTGAGTTACTCCGGTTACGGCGTTCCAGCTGATGAGGTGCGCGGCCTTGACGTAGAGCAACTGTTGCGTGATGATAACGCGTGTGTTATGACACAGAGTGCTGTGAGAAATAAACTGCTAATATCGAAGGCTGGCTCTGAGATTGAAGTCTTCTAATACCGTATTAAAATAAACCAATGCAGCAGACCAATGATATCTAAACTAATATTATAAAGAGCTAAGCTTGTTTTTTTGTTTTTAGAAGGTAAGCTCTGAAAGTACTGGTCCGACTGATAGAATGCTGCTTTATTCTTGAGTGACATAGACTAAGCAAAAGCTAGTAATAAATAAACTAACAGTATCATTAGTGTATAAGTTACGTTGTAAATGGAGATGATGTAAGTAATTAATCATCGACCTTCGATTAGTTCAGATGGTGCGTGACGAGTATGCGTGTATTGTGTAGCAGCAATACCTATGATGTTTATTCGTAACCAAAGAGAAAACCGAACATTACCTGATTCCACAGGTTCTGGTTCAAGGTGGTTGGGTGTTATATTGGCTTATTGTGATAGTAATGAAGTTAACAGTGGCTGTGCCGCTAATATGTGACTATATAGCGCATGGTGTATCCCAAGGTACTATTTTTGGACCAACAATAAATTCAATCATAACTATCTTAGGAGATAAGAAGGTAAAGTAAACGAAAACAGAATTAGAGATAGATCATAGGGTGAGTGGATAATTGGGCATGTCACAATCGTGGCGGTAAGTCTGCTGTGCAGCCTGGGTGTCACCATTGTGCGGACCACCTGCAGGACACGGTGGAGTATACGGTTGAAGTCTGCTCCGCTTATGTGGAGCACCGCCGTGTCCATTTGGAGGTGATCGGCGGCGGCGACCTCTGGCACTCGGCCCTGCTTCAGGCCATCTGGATCGAGAGGGAATGGGAAGCGGTTACTTTCTGTAAAGCCTCAAAGAGATGTCAGAGAAACCGTAGGAGCCCAGTAGGGCCGATGGCTCGCTATCGCTAGGATCGAAGAATTTTTAGAAGAGTTACCGTGGCCCTGAAACGCAAAGGGAAACTGAAGGACACGGGAGGATTTTAGTCAGAGAAAGTTTGACACGACCTCTGGCTCCAACTAAGAGCAGGAGAAATCAATTGATGATTTCCCAACTAAAATAAAAGGGTGAGAGGACATTGACTTTAAAAATGAAACGTTACATAAAAAGTAGTTTATGATAAGGATGTTGTCGGTGGCCTCGAGATAGTACAGCTGATGCGTAACGAGTTCACACGTGATGTACCGCAGGGCCCTATTTGAAGACAAGTAATGTACGAAGAAAATACATGAAATACAATAAAAATACGTACAGAAGGCAATGACTTTAAAACTTAAAAAAATGATACATTACATTGTACTTAAATGATACCAATGCTAATAATGCTAATGTAAGTGTTGCAGATTGATACTAAAGCATGTGCTTAGTACCTACAAAAAATGAACAATGAAAGGAAGGTACAGATAGATACAGAGGATAGTAACTTTAGAAATAAAGAGATGCTTAGTTACATTGTTTAAAATCACGATGTAGTCGGCAGCCTTGAGGTAGTGCAGCTGATGTGTGACCAGCAAGCGCGTGGAGTGCCGCAAGTAGCCGTTGATGCACTCGTCGAAGAGCTGGCGGCCCACGTTGGCATCCACGGCGGAGAGGGGGTCGTCCAACAGGTAGATATCGGCCTGGTAATAGAAGTCACAGTTATAGAATTCTGCATTCACAGACATTTTACCTTTGATGTTTTTTTGAGGAGGAATAGAGTGTGAGACTATGTAATATTTACATTGACTTAAAGTACAAGTAAAATATCTGTGAACGAGCTGTAGAAAAAAGTGTGATATTCAATTGGCGTTATGGAGGTTTCTTAGTTTTCGTTTTGTTGATAAAAGTTACAAATTTACGTTTGTATTTTTTGTAAGAAAAATATTTTTAAATTTTTAGCTGTAGTACCCCATAGCTAAAATGAAATACCCATAATTATTTAGAGGATAATCATCATAAAAAAAATTGCGCAAAACGATAAGCCCATTACGGCATTAATAAAACCATTAAAATACGTGTCTTGATTATGCAGGATATACTAGTAATACCTCAATACCGTGATCACGGTATTGACCACACTAATACTGGTATTAATACCGGTATAGAAAAAATCCGGTATTTGAAAGCCCTTGTGACTACATATATAATACATAACTTTGTATTTAGTTTTCCATCAAGTGATATAGAATAAGTCTTTTTACTAGGCTTTAGTCGAGCTTTAGCTGAGTATTTAAATGCATGCAATTCATTTTGAGAATTTAACATTAAATGGTAATTTGCATTAAAGACGTCATAGTGCAAATCAGTTCATTAGCGAGGCTTAAACTAAGTGCTAGTAAAAGTTAATGGTAAGCTTTGTTGGTTAAATTTCAGGAAAGAGCGTGACTTTATTCGAGTATTACCACGATGGCGCTAGAGTGCAGTGTGCAGGATTATCTCTGGATGTAAAATCTTAGTATTTGCCTATCTAGAACCGGAGTGAAGATTTCCAAGTGTTACAAAATGGTAGGTAGTCTAGCTAGATTGCGTTTTAGTTGAAGAGTAAGTCCCACAACAACAATTCTGTTAGTGTGGCTCAATAGTAAAATGAAGACACTTTTTTAATCAAGAAGCATTGTTGTATCAGTTATCACATACTTGTCTGTAAACTGCCCTAGCGAGGTTGATGCGCGCTCTCTGTCCACCCGACAAGGAGGCTCCTCTCTCTCCGACGAGCGTCTGATCTCCGTGAGGAAACTGTTGGAAGTCCTTCTGGAGAGCACACACTCGCACCACCTGGAAGAATATTGTATATATATTAGATATCAGCAAATGGATGTATTATACTATGCAATCTTCTTTCTAGTAAAATGTATTTTTATTTTACTGTCAACGTTCAGGTTTTTCACATAGATATAAACATAAACTACTTACTTCTTTATACTTTTTGGAGTTGTAGGGTAGACCAAACAGAATGTTTTGCCTAACCGTAGCCACAAATAGCCAAGGCTCCTGACTTGCGTAAGACAGCGGCCCAGACAGATAGATCCGACCATTGGTCGATCGAAGTTCACTCAGGAGTAATTGAAGAACTGAACTCTGCAAGTAAAGCAATCATCAATGTTTATGAATAAGTAGGCATACACCAAAATAATACTAGAAACGTGATAATCAACTAGTATTTTGCAATGAAGTGTAAATGGAATATTTGTCGCATAATTATTCATTTTTGGAAGTGCTAGTGTACTTGAATCAGTAGGTATCGGTACATTTGATTAATTTAACTTGTTGACACATTTAAAAATGGTATTGTTTTGATATTTTTGATAGTTCTTTTTACCAAAGGTTTACTGTGAATTCACGTTAGTTTAGTAGTTCTTAAAGTACTTGTAAAGTGCGGAAATAAGTTACGCATATGTTTACAGTTGCGTAAGTTTACCTAAAAGCCTCATTTGGCTGGTTTCTGATTTTCTCACGTGTTTACATTGTGAAGAAACATTCCAAGAGTTTATGATCCATCGTATCTACCTAGTTGTTGTAAAGTGGTAGGGCTAAACGGAACAACTTTTATAAAATATTGTTGATGTAGCTATGACATTAGTTGTTCAACAACAAACCTTTCCGGATCCGACTGAGCCGATGATGGCTGTCAGCTTTCCTTTGGGCACCATGAGGTTTAGCTGGTTCAACGTGATCGGTCCACCGTCTGTCCAGGTGGCGCTCACGTTCTGGATCAGGATGCCCACATCGGGGTTCACTGGCATTGGGCATAGAGTCGAACTCATCAAGCCTTTTTCGTTGCATTCAAATCCTAAAAATGGAGGGAGAAATTGATCTATGATTGATATAAATATACTTTCATGTTTATCGTTCGTTGTTTTGTTCTGAAAAAACTATCTGTCATTTTTTTTTCCATGTAAACAGGTTTTGGGGTCGATAAAATTAAGGAATTAGAGGGAATGTCGCTCTAAGTACTTACTTAGTACCTACTTAGTGTGAGATTTGTAACCATGTTTTACCGTTACGGTGGTTCATAGTTTTGCTATGTAATGTTTAGAAATCAAATAAAAAGTCAATGAAACATGTGCGGAATAGTTTATAAAATCGATCCGAATGTCCAATGATTGCACAACTAGACTACAAAGGATAATAGGCATTGGATTAATAATACAAGTCTCGCCGTCTGACTCAATCGACTAACCCCTTCAATGCGGCATGGCCGGTCATCGCGTTTTTTTTTGTTGATAAACACGTGCGGCAGATCGGTGTAGAATTTTTAACATGTGGATAATTTATCAACATTACGATTTTCGGAATTTTCCTTTACTTATGTTACTTTTCCGTAGACCAATGCGATTTTCACAATTGGAGAACACTGCTATATCAATCAGAGATGGAAACAGTTTGTTAAAAATGTGGAGGTGTAATAGGTACATTTTGATACAAGTGGAGAAAGTGTGAAATTTTCACGTGAAAATAACGACGTTCTCCAATAAACTTACAAAGAAATATTTTCTTTGAAAACGCATTTTAGTTAATTTTCCACTGAAGAAAATTTTCCGAAGTTGCTATACATTTCAGTTTTGATTTAGATGGCAACAGGCTATCGCAAGTATTTTCTACCTTAATCACAATATCTGGTGGAGTGGTGGTGCAGTATCTAAAGATTTTTTTTCATAACTTAAATTCGTTTCTTTTTCACCAATGACATAAATGAGTAAGTTATTAGGATTTAATTAGTTTATAAAGAAACCGCTTTATGTACATCCTAAAATTAATAAAAAACTTTTTACAAAAAAAATACAACCGACTTCAAAGTATAAAAAACACTGAAAAGTGCAAAATAACTTTAATTTCGGAAGTCGGTGTTTCTATTATTGTTTTGTCTCTTCGTTATTTAACACCGACTTCCGAAATTAAAGTTATTTTGCACTTTTCAGTGTTTTCTATTCTTTGAAGTCGGTTGTATTTTTTTGTAAAAAGTTTTTTATTTTACACTTTTTAATTATGGTACCACCACTGAAAACTTAAATACCTTATAGCCAGAGTGCATCTCATGACAATTCTAATAATCCGAAACACGGTTAGATTACATTAATTTATTACAGAGTTCCGGTGCCTAACTTCAGGCTTCATCATCAGATCAGTTCGATATATTCCCCCTCTACTGTCAGTCAGTCATCGACTACACGTATAAACAAAGCAATTTTGCTTGTTACGACGGTTCTGCTGTGATCCTTTGAGGAGTTTTGTTCCATATCTTCGAAGTACATGATCAGATCATAACAATATTTCTATGGGACCAACTCGGAAGCATAACTTTTCAATAAAAAAATTTTTCATTGTTGGTCCACAATTGACCGAGAAATCGGTGAAAATACATAAAAAAATTAAATAAAAAACATACATTCAACCGAATTATATGTTCGGTTTCTCGGTTCCTCCTCCTTTTTGAAGTCGGTTAAAAATAAGAAATTCAAATATTTTTGAATTTACAACACAGATAAAAGTAAATTTAAATTTAATAAAAGGCCTTAAAAATATGCCTCTTTGCTTTGAAAAAAAAAACATAGTTTTTTAATGTTACCAGTGACAAAATCAGAAAAAAAAAATCCCTGTGATAAATGAAAAATAAAACACGAACGTTGCCACCTGGCAACGTTCGTGTTTTATTTTTCATTATTATTTTTTTTTATTTTATTTTTCATGTCCGGCTTTATCCGGACACCTGTCCGGATAAAGCCGGACACAAGGTTTTTCGTTACGTGTCCTGCCAAATGAGATGGTGTCCGACCTGTCCTGTTATTGTTCGGCTTTTTCAATTTTACCATTTTGTTTTTACATTTGTCATATGTTCGCTCCGCTACGCTCGCCTCACCTTTTAGATAAAGGTATGGCTCGTTAGGCAAGCGAGCGGGATACCAATTATAAAAAATTAATATCGAATTATTAATAAGTTTAAAAACATATTAGACTGTTTAATTCAATTTTATAGCTGTTTCATTATATAGAAGATATAGTAAATGATAAAAAGTCATATAATGTCGCTTTTAGAATAAAATTGACGTTTTATGTTTTTATATATATTTTTCGGTACGTTTCTTTTTCACTTAACTTCTTCTTAGCGTCTTAACCGATTTAGATGAAACTTTGTTCGTATGGAGTTGAGCGAGTGACTAGGTGGTTTGAAAATACAATCGAACCCGATAGATGGCGATTCAATCGGGTTCTCATTTTTTTCTTTGAGGTAAAGGAACTTTATCAGGACCGCTATTTAAGACTAAAATATTAGGGGTGTCCACTATTTTTGCCTGAATGTCCGGCCGAACTAGTTGGTCTGTCAGGTTTTTTGGTTTTAAGATCTGGCAACCCTTACACGAGGGTGATGTACTCTGCATGTTGAACCTAATCGTAGTGCGGTTAGTCAGTTTTCGAGGAAGTATTCCTATTGAAAAAGTTATTAACCAATGGTTCATGGGGTACATGATATACTCAAGCACGTCATTTATTTAGCTAGGTAGATAACTAATCAAATTGAAGTCCTTCACCGGGAAAAATCCGAATATGTGCTTAGAAAATAGTGATAGGTAATAGTGTACTTAGGTTTGTAATTTTTTCAATTATTTATATTAAGAGCATTCATCCGTTAAAACCACGCGGAAGTCTAAATCAATGATTTCCGATGGACAATATAACAATAATGTCTTTAATTTCTAGATAAGATATTGACAACATATTATTGGGAATTTCATAATCTAGTGTGTGGTCTAAAAACATTTTCAAATAGTCGTATCGTTTTCCCATTAGAACAGTTCTTATCCAAGCCGTTTTTAAAACTAGCGGTCGATGGTCTACGTAGATACGAGATAGTAGTGAAACCCTGTATGATAAACTTACGACAATTTTACTTTAAAAAAATATATAACATTGATTAATGCATGGCCGGAGTTTTCATTCAAGAAAAGTAAATTCAAAACTGTCATATTTAGCATTTTTTCGAGATATTAAACAAGTTAGTTTAGGATCAAATATGGGGCATTTTTGTTTTTTTTTTAGACTTAGTAATTGAACACATTTACGTTCTTAGACATGGCATAATATTTTTTCTAAAAACTTATTTATTTAATTTACAATGAATTATTTAGAATTACTATATAATAGACGATTCATACTGACTATTTAATACTTACTAAAAACGTTGGCAAAGTATCAAAATTATCAATGCAGTGTACGACACGCGGTTATAATGCACTCCAATACAGACAGCTGTGTGCACGCTAACTGTAAAGCAGTGTGAGTAAATTTACCTAAAATCGAAGCGCGCCGCTCTGGAGTAATGCTCTTAAGGAAGGTTTATGGCAGATTTTATTTCTTAATATTATTTATTTACTTTTTAAAATCAAGAATACATTAATTAGTGTATTACCAACACCATTACCACGGGTTACACGTTTCACGTTTTCATCCCTTCCAAACAGAAAAAAAGCATGTGAATAAAGCTCAAGGTTCCGTGTACGTGTTGTTGGTTATTGGTTGAGCCGGCCTTGACTGGAATTCCCTTAAACCTACTATAGCATTTTGCTGCAATTTGGCCAACATAATGGTGTGCAGGTAATTTTACAATCAATCAGATCTACCTTGTATTTCTACCTATTTTTCTTTTTGTACAAAAGTAGATATGAATCTACGATGTACAGCACTATGACCTTAATTGAATCGAAACTACCAATGCTCCCTCCTCAATGTTTACCTTCATCGATAAATTCAGAATCTGAATCATCGGATTCTTTAAAAAATCCAATCATATTGTGTTCATTGAAATTGATATTTCTTTGGATTTTCTTGTATGTGCTAATAATGCACGAGTAAAATTAATATCATCTTCGTGTCGGCTCTCCAACAGAACCGTATGTGACAACGAAGGTTTACTGGCTGAAAACACATGCAAGGAATACTTATCATACAGATATCATAAAAAAAGGAATAAACAAATTGAAATCATTAATAATTTGTTAATTATAATGCCTGACTTTGGCCACTTCAGAACAGATATTTGATAGATTTAACGAAACTATACAAAGATATCAAAGTGGCTTCATGTGGATAAAAGATATCCATAACTGTACGATTTATTGTAACGTAACTTTATTATAATTTAAATAAAAAATGGCTATTGCGTGAATTTTAGAAAAGACATTCATCTAGATAAGACAGTAAAAACTAGTGCAGTAGTGCGTTCAGTGCAGATTAGAAACATTTGTCTCATCTTTTCTCCTCGTTTTGTCTCGAGCTGTATTTTGTTACTTACCGGGATTGTAAATTCCCTCCTCGTCGATTTTTTTGAAGGTATTAGGACGTAGGTCAACTTCGCTCAGGTTATTCTTTTTCTTCTTATTCTCTACCATTTGAACTAATTTAGCGATGTCTACGTCCGGAACACTGCGAAGGTCTTCCCGTTCATCTGTTGTCATACATAATACAAGTTTACGTTAATTGAATATATTATGCTACACACTCAATATTATTCTTCCCATCGACATACATGACGTTTATATTAACAATTGCTATCATATGGCATGTCCCGTTCATGTTTTATGAAAAGCGAAGTCAAAACTTGTATGTATCGAATAGCATTTGTTCATATTTCTATTGAAAGAAATATTTATTTCTTTTCTCTTTTATTTGTTTCTGAATCGTAACATAAATCAAGTTATAACAAAACGAGCCCTTGTTATGTTAGTCATGTCAAATGATTGTTAGTAGGTATAAAAAGCGAGAATAAATGACATCACAGGATGCGTGTTAACACAATAAACGTCGGTTAAGCAAATATTCTTTAGAATAGTAGTGACGCATCAAAAGCATCGTTTAGGACATTTACACACAAAACTATTCTGACTAATCTCGTACCCAAACTTAAAACTGCCTCAATACGGAGAACAGAGGAATAGGCCTCCATGGACAATGAAAGGCTGTTCGGCATATAAACAGCAAGAGACATCTGTAGTATATTGAACATTTGTGCCAACGGGAACGCCTGTGGAAACCATTGATTTTGTTGACTCTCTTGATGATTGTAAACAGTAGCGTTCATCGACTACTGCACTAATGATCATTAAGTTGGTGTCATATTAGTGATATTTTCTATCATCTAAGCAATCACAATCACCGTTATTTTTACCTTAACCGTATAAATTTTGACACAAATAATATTAGACGTTCATTTTAGTTGAAACTCTAAACCAAACGCCACCAAAATGTCATGTCCTTACACGGTTTACGTTCTAATAGCTAATTGACTCGAGTGGTTAAAAGTAGTTGACTAAAAAATAAAGCCATTGCAGGCACTAGTATAGAACACGGGTAAAATAGAGTGTTGAAAGTTAGATTAATTAGAGTATTAGTGATATTAATAGCATCGAGCCTCAGTTATAATTTGGACTCGTAGAAGTAGAATAGTGTCGATAGGGCATGCTGCATGCACTTAGTGCGAGGTCGAGACTGAGTGGTCTCACGTACCAAACAACATGAATGCCTCGAGGCGCTGCACTGATATTAGCGCCTCTGCCAAAAATGACACGGCATTCGACATGATTATCGATAGCGTTCCTTGTAGGGTGTTGAAGAATTGCGCCAATGGGAACACCTGCAAATTTCACATGTACACTACACTGGTCCATACAAGTTCTTAAACAACACAGGGATTTTGGAAGGTGGTGATTTTAAATGAATACGTGTAAATGCGTTGTTTATTCCAATTTTCCGAACTTTAATATTTCGAAAAATACAGTACATAAGAGTTCTTCTCGGGCAATGAATAAAACCAACATTGTAATGAAGAAAAACTGAAATCTAATACATTAGGTTAACATCCTAAAATCAACTATAGGTTTTTTAGAGGTACTTACAATGTCTGCAGTAACTTGGTAGCCGAATAAAGAATAGGAGAGCAGAGTGATGTACAGGGTGAGTCTCTCGGTGAACACCATGAAGCTGAGGTATACCCCTCGGAGGTAAGACGCTGACGTGATCTGCTTAATTTCGTTCTTACGTGCCAGAACTACTACCTGCTCAAATGGCTTCTCCCAGGCGTACATTTTTATCACCTAAAATTATTTACGTATAATTTAATTAGCGAAAAAACTTTACAAATAACATTTTATCTGTAAATATCGTCGGCAAAAACACTTGAAGATGTTTTGAAAAGCATCTTAAATCATTCTAACCCCCATCAAAGACACCTATTGAAGGCACGTACTGACATAGGTACGTAAAGTCATACATTTATACTCTGTTGCGGTTTTTTAGAAAACGTGAAGCATTAAGTTTCGGTTAATGACTTAAGTTAATAATTAAATAAAGCTGTAAAAAATGAAGGGCGCCATGTCACTTAATGGCATTAAATGCACAGTTTTCCTTATGTTTTTATGTTTCTGCGTTCGAACAGAATCGAAAGCACAACACATATCTAGGTTATGAGGGTCAAACATTTTTATATGTCCACTCAAAAGAAGGTACTACATACGTTGTTGACTCTTGTCAATCATAGGAAAATAAACAGAGTTTTTGGTATAATGTTGTAGCAAACAAATGACTGTTTTAAAATATCAATCAAAATTAAGTATAGGCTACAAAAATCATAAATATATATATGTATGTATGATATTATGTGATATTGACAAATTCATATTATAAAACAATAATGATACTAGTTATGCATAGTAGTTAGTATTTATATATATTATTGTTAGGAAGTACGTAGATAGATAGATAGATATATTCTTTATTGTACACCAAAAATACAAATACGTACCAATACAATATGTAATTAGCACGTTAGAGAATTCAGATCGACATACCTGCATGCCGTTAATAATTTCGTCCATAATTCGCACGCGCTCATCAGTTTTGCACGCGGTCCTCATTCGCAACATCGCAGCCAATTTACTCATGTAAGCTGCAACAACGATAAAAAAGTTTATTGCCTTTCTTAAGATGCACTGCCCATCGATTGGGTCGGGCGACAGGAATTTATGACCGGTAGATATATTTCTTTTACTTTAATTGCATACCTAACCAGGAAGCAGAGACTTTACCATTTGTTTTATTTGTGGAGTTTTTATTTCTTTGCATTATGTTTTACGTATGATACGGTGGTATTCAAATGATTACTTCATAGTATTCACAAATTAAGTTCCGTTAGCTATTCATTCGGATTTCATTTGTTGTATCTATTTTCAATTTAAACACAAATTACTTCCACATCCTGGTAAAGCAATAACATCTGAAATATACATACACTGAACAGGTATGGTCTGTAGAACTATGCCGATCACTCCTACGATGGCTGCGTAGCCGATCTTCAAGTATATGAGGTAGCAGACGATGATAACTTGCAGAGGAAGCAGCCAGATGAAGTGCGTGTAGATGAAGGCGTAGTCGAAACGGTTCACATCATTGGATAGGAGATTGACCACTTGTCCTGCTGTAGTCTGAGCTAGCGCACCGGAACTCATGCGCATGACCTGATTACGAACGGAAGAACTGTAGTTAATTATACATTTACAAATGACAAATATTGTTTAAAATAACTAATCATTTGGTAGGTATTAAAAAATCGAGGATTAGTATTTAAGGTTCATATCGTAGGGGCCCAGCTGAGCCGAAGCCTACTGGAGCCATGGGTCTACTTCCTAAAGGGAAACCTTGGAATGCAAAGGGCAAAGAAAGAACTTCGGTGTAGTTTTAATCAGTAAAATTCTGACCCGCCCTTTCGGTCCGCCCTTGAGGGTAAAGTTGGATGATTTTTCACCTTAAAAATAGAGAGTTTATATTTTTATAACTGTATGAAACGTGTAAGTGTGGGTAGGTAGATAAGTGAGAACCCAATTTAAAGTTAAAATCTTAGTTAAAATAAAGTAAGTATTACTAAACTAATAAAGTAAGTAGTAAAGTAAACCACGCCGCTTTTTTGCTAGCTTTGGCGGGGGCACTGCCGTGCCCCCAGATATTAACCCTGAAAAGTTATTATTTAAAAACATTTAATTTTAAGTAAATAATTCTGATAAAATCTTATTAATTTAACAATAGTAGCTTCCGTAATTATTATATTATATTAGTCATTTAATTATATAAAATCCGAAGCCTATTTGCAGGAATAAACATTCTATTCAAATATCTCTCTGTCTCAGATCGGTGGACGACCAACTCTCACTAGTAAAATGATCATTCACATTCAAATGGTGGTCTTTGTAGTGGGGTCGGTTATACTTTCTTTTGTTTTATGTCCAAGCATTAGTGAAATCTTGTCTATTGCGTCTTACACTCTGACCATCATGTACCGTTAAACGGGGTGAATAGGAACGTAGGGTGAATACAAACAAAACTTTGATTAGGACTTTCAATAATTTCTCCTAATATTGGTTTCTATCAAAGCTTCCATTATTTTTGGTTTTTTTTTTGTTCATTTAATTCAGACATTGTCCTTAAGTACACAAAATTAAAATCAAGCCAAATGAAACATTACAAAAATAAACATTCAAATTACATACACAATGTTACATACAATTAAATTAAACACACAATGTCATAGATATAATTAAAATGTCATAAATATAAATGAAATAATACACATTAACATACCAAATTAGACAACACAATAATAATTAATACACACAGTCAAAAACAATCCGGTCAAACAATACGAGGAGAAGCGCTAATGTGAAGCTGCATCCACCTCTGCAACAGGGACAGGGTTCCTTCACCGTTTTGAGAGCAGTGGTGATGAAATAAATTAATGCGGAAAGTAATGCGCCTGGCTGGGTTTGAACCGGCTGTAGGTCGCCACTCGTAAGTCGGGGCCGTTACCACTCGGCCACCACTGCTCTTGCGCTGTTTTGTTCCTATTCACCCCTGCGTTCCTATACACCCCGTTTGACTGAAATTTAGCTAACCATTGATGAAAATAATGAGGAAAGAATTTTTCTCAAAATAATGTTAAATGTGGTGTGTGTGTTGTGTGTGGAGAGATCTGTTAAATTGCTTTTACATATTTATTTAATATACAATATTTTTTTAAAACTTGTGCATCACAGGCAAAAAGGTGGACTTAATTTCTTAGGTATAGGAGGACCAGGTGTACCAGTGGAGAGATCACGTGCCAGGTGCATAAAAAAAGTTTTTAAATGGGTACTTTAGATACGAGTACATACAGATGTATTTTTGAGATGGAGCAGAACGGGACATGTAGACACCGTTGTAGCTACAGGAAAACTATCTTAGAAAACTTTCCAAGAAGTTTTGAAAAATTTGTTATGTGCTCTTAGATTGACTGGACTGTTGGTCTAGTGGTTAGTGGCCTTGACTGCTATGCCGGAGGTCGTGGGTTTGATTCCCACCCAGGACAAATGTTTGTGTGATGAGCTCGATCATTTGTTCTGTGTCTGGGTGTAATTTATCTATAATATGTATGTAATTAGAAATATATTAGTATATTTATCAGTTTTCTAGTGCTCATAACACAAGCTCCGCTTAGCTTGGGGCTAGACGACGTTGTGTGATAGTTGTTGAATATATTTATTAATATAGATAGATTTCGAAAAATATATAGTCAGCAAGAAAATGGCAGTCAGCATTTCACAAAAAAAAAATGTCAGTTGGTCTTAATTCTAATAAGGATTAGAGATACATATACAATAATAATATTTACCATTTTCAAATATTTCTTTGAGATAAGTTTGTTGGTTCCATTTAGAAAAGAAAAATCCCAGGTATACATAAACCGACCTATACGATGGTCTGACTGAGTGGAGCTATACACTATGATCTTCAATTCACTATAACGACGTTGTAATAGTCATAAATATTTATGAAGTAAGCGATCCACACGTTCTAACCAGCCTTTCATCAAATTACCTGTCAGTGCACAGTGCACTTTACTGTAGGTGGTAAGTATAGCATAAAATCTCAGACAGCATTCAACTTTGCCAAAGCTGACTGGAGACGTTACAGATTCCATCTAGATCACCTCTAGATACCTAGTAGGTATGGATACTGCTGTTAATCATTTTACTGATAGTGTAGTAAATGCATGTTAAGCAAGTGTTCCTACCGTCGAAATAAATAGGGGTCGCTTAAGACTACGAAGACTCATCAAGAACCAAATCAACCGCAAAAATTATACCCGTAGAAAGGCATTGAATGAGCACAACCTCTGCCTCAGAAGACAACTATTCTCTACTGCTAATCAGCTGGTTCATTAAATTCAGACCTTAAATGATAGTATATGGAATGACAAGCTAACAATAGTCGACAACCCTAGTAATGATGTCTGGCGTTTAGCTCCATCAATCAACCAAAATAAGGTAAGTTAACCTATAAACTAGTTAAATTTAAGGTTGTAAACAATTATAATAAAATCTTATTGTATGCAATATTTAACTATACTCTTTGTATGCAATTCACAAAATATTATAAAAATAAAGACGTTTAAAAATCTCAATCAAATCAATTCACTATAACAAGACTAAAATCATGAGAAATGGATTGGGTATTTCAACTTTCAACACTCAGTAGTGAGCAAACTGCTGATTAATAAGAAAGTTAGTGAAATTTTACGGGGCAGTGTTGAATCTGCCGCATCACTGCAGTGCATCAGGGATGTTCGCTGAGGCACGTACCTATTTATATGACTTTAATGCTATATTTCGGAAGCGTATCGCAACCCTGATAGGGCAGATGCGCGGCAGTGCCAACAGTCTCTTAAAAACCGTAGCGGATAGGACTGATGGTCTTATATGGAAACATTGAACGAGAATGAAAGTGTTGTCCTCAAACCATGCCCAGAATGTTTGTTAGTTATATTATAATTTTATATTATTATAATTTCTTTATTTGATTATTATTATTATTTTTTATCTCAAGGCCCTGAGGTCCTGGACCTTTGGAAGGTGTACGAGGAGCTGAAGCCAACTCGCAGAGGCCCTTTAAATAATTATAATGAAACATGACACCAACCGACGATTATCCCTGTACGCGCTATGCTGCACCCAAGGACAACCCCCGGTTGTTGAAAAACTATTGCGACATATGGAAAACAAAGATAATCGGGCTATGGTTTTTGGAGTCTTAAGTGGACTAGTAACATGGAACTATGTTAAGACTATGGCCCCTGCCTGAACAACGTTATTAATATCCATCGAAAAAAGGCAGGGGGTGACTTGCACATTCAATAAATGGGCCCCCAAAAAACGGCCGCTAGCACGAAGTGACCTACGTCACTTCGTGCTAGCGGCCGTCAACAAGAGGGCAACATATCCTGAGGTGCTTGAGGAGTGGAGAGGTATACCATGGCTATCAGGACAATCCCGGAAGTACGGTCAAGATTCCTACCAGCACCTTACTGGATTATACTTCCTTCTCCTGAGCACATTTGCTCTTGCGAACCTCCACTTAAGCTAGCCAATAAAGGCAAGAGAGAGGTGGGAGCTCAGTTCCTTGTCAGTGTTCACTACGGCCGGCCAATAAAGGTAAGCCGGAGATGAAGAACAACAATTCTCCCGGGAGATCGGGTCTGTGGGGTCGCTAATGCCCAACAGTTCGCCACAAAACTGCACTGCGGATTGTATCTCTCTTAGTGTGGCCCCTCACACTAGGCATATTATGGCAAAGCAAACTTTACCGATACAGACCTAGGGTTTATTGGAGCACGCAAGCCCCACCACGACGTCAACATAGAGATACGGCGATGGGATGATTATTATTATTATTATAGATTAAGAAGGGAATTTGCTCTTGTACTTTATATTTTTAAAGTTTAAGAGGAAAACTGGATAATGCAGATTTGTCGGAGTCTGTGTCCCTGACAGGTATATTTGGCGCCGGCTTCGGTCTCCACTGTTGGTGGTGCCGAGGGCGAGAACAAACCTGGCTCAAGAGGTTCCTCTAACGCGCGCACTTCGCACTCTCATACACGACAAGTCAGACCTATTAATTTGTACTATGAATGAATTTTTGACTGGCCTGTTGGTCTAGTGGTTAGTGGCCCTGACTGCTAAGCCGGAGGTCGTGGGTTCGATTCCCACCCAGGACAAATGTTTGTGTGATGAGCACGATCATTTGTTCTGTGTCTGGGTGTAATAATCTATAATATGTATGTATTTAGAAATATATAAGTATGTTTATCAGTTGTCTAGTACTCATAACACAAGCTCTGCTTAGTTTGAGACTAGACGGCGTTGTGTGATAGTTGTGGAATATTATATTATTATTATTATATTATATTTAACAGAGTGGCCCTAGCGGTTATATGTTATTGTAATTAAGTAGGTTTAGAAATAAATTACATGCAGCATATAGGTAGTATATTGGCTCTACTGTCGCATTAGGTTTGCCTGTGATGATAGTATAAGTTTGTTAAATAAATATTATTATTTTCGGCGTTGACATGGTTTTTGAAGTTATTCAATGACAAAGATTTATGTACTCGTACTAAAACTAGTTCGTAAGTTGTGTATGTCTTTACTAACAATAATGGATTGTGTGACCTGACAAAAAAAAAATATTTTTTTTTTTTGTTTGACTTAAATATTGTTTGTGCCTCGTGTTGATCCAAATAAATTCTTTTTCTTTCTTTCTTTATTTACCTTTCTATAAATAAGTGAGCAGGCGGCTATGCGGACTTTCATGCCAAACTGCTGCGTGGAGTAGGTGCCGTGGTGGTTGAGAAAGGCGATGACTAGTGACATCACGATGACGCCCGTGGCACAGTACACGGCCTGCTCGTATGTCATGGTGGAACCTGGTTCCCAGTACGTCAGCATCAGGCTCAGCACGACCGGCTGGAAAGGCCTAAAGAGGAAAGAAGCAGTGCTTTATTAGGAACATAGTATTATTTTGTAGTCTTGTGTGATAAGGAGTTATAGTAATGTTTTTACTACCAACAGTGGTCTTAATAGAGTTTTACTGTTGAGGGACTGAAAACTAAAAAAAAACACGTCAAAGTACAAAATAACTTTAATTTCGGAAGTCAGTGTTAAATAACGAAGAGACAAAACTATTATAGAAACACCGACTAGTAACTAGTTTAAGGTTCCGTACCTCAAGAGGAAAAATAATGGAACCCTTATAGGACTTTGTTGTCCGTCTGTCTGTCTGTCTGTCAAGACCTTTTATCTCAGTAATGCGTGTAAGTATCGAGTTGAAATTAAAACTATATACTCAAGTTTGCGGTCCCTTGAAGCTGTGAAAAAATCAACTCCGACACCCAGTTTTTTATATTTAAGTCGGCTGTATTTTCTTCGTAAAAAGTTTTTTATTTTACACTTTTTAGATATGGTACCACCAGTAAAAAGTACCCCTGAGCCATACTTGAATAACTTATAGTCAGAGTGCATCTCATTCTAATAATACCAAACACGGTTAGATTAAATTAATTTATTACAGAGTTTCGGTGCCTAACTTCAGACTTCATCATCAGATCAGTTCGATATATTCCCCCTCTTCTTTCATTCAGTTATCGACTATACGTAAATAAAACAATTTTACTTGTTTCGACAGTTATGCTGTGATCCTATGAGGATGTACTTAAAATATTAAGTTTTGAAATGAAATTGATTCCATTTAAGAATTTTCCATAAAAGCTGACCTTGAATTGTAAAATTTTCCAGGTGCATCATATGACACGGGAAGGTCACAAGTACCACCAGGTGATAAGTAATTGGCATAATGTGACATTCGCGTGTCTTGTGCCAATAGTCAACAAAATTACTCACTTGAGTACGAGTGCTTGTATAAGAAACATAATGCCGGAAGGAGCGTAACTCATCCAGAAAGCCTTGGTCATTGCACGAAGTAAAGATGGTTTACGGCCCTGCTTGCTCGCCAGTGCAATTTCTTCCAGCCATTTTCTGTAACAAAGTGTCTCATTAGTAATTAGTACAGCAACTAGTTTATAATATAGTGTTGTTCATTTCAGAAATGTTTTCGTTTCCTGTCTCTATTCCACGTTTCTGTAATGTTTATTGTAATAGATCACGTGTGCTCAATGTCACTTCAGTTGAAGACCCAATTCCTTCCATCAATTTTGCACTTAAAAATTTGGCAAGAGTCACGTGAGAACTTAACGTGGAAAGATTGCCTACCTACCTACATTGTTGATACGATATCTTGACCTTACGATGATAGGCGTTACATCGGACGTACATAGCATTTGAATATCAATACAGTTTTTAATCACCATCGTGATATCATCATACGCATTTTATAGATGGATATTTTGATGACCTTTATTTATTTATATCGTTATTTTATATATATTTTTCCTTTTCAAAATTTGAGTGATTATATGTTATTAGAAGTTACATATCAAATTAAATTATTGTACGGTAACATTAAATAGGGTTTACACTGTAGGATTGCATCCAATCCTATTTTTATGTATTGCCAAATCGTGTGGAAATTCTACTAAGAACTACTTGCGTAAGCCAGGGTTAACTTATTAACTTCGAGTTACTTGCTAACACGAGGTTAAATCATAACAGTAATGTTATAAAAGGGAAAGGTTGTAAGTGTTACTTCTTCACGCTCAAACGGCTGATAGAATTTCAATGAACTATGGTAGATGGGTAGACCGTGTCCTAGATAGCACAGAGAATATATTTTATACCAGGAGTATGGAATAATTTACTACTGTCACGCGGATGAAGCCGCTGGCATTAGCCACTAACAATTTAATAATTATGTCATACATAATGGGCCTCAGATAGGAACTAATTCGTTAATGACAATAACCCTGGTTTGCGTAGAAATTAGACTGATACAGTTACTAAAAAACTACTTTGCGTTATTTTTGGCATAAGTAGTGGACAACGCATCTCGGTCTATAGGTAAAAAACGAATTGTTGCAATAATTAGAATAGGTGGTCGCAGCTCTATTCAAGCTCATTTTGCTTAAATTTTTATGACCAAATCTTTGCAAAATAGTACTACAGTACAGTAATTACAGGACGGTGTCCCGCCAACCGACGCACTAAGGAATATCTATGGCCTACTCGAGGGTATAAGCGCTGAGAATCGCGCGATTCGTCGTGATCGTGACACTGTTTATAAAATACGACAGCTCGTTGATCGTGAGAATTCCTCTCTCTCGCATTATTGTTAAATGCATAGTATAGGTACGTAAAGTATATATTTACAAACTAGCTTTTGCCCACGGCTTCGTCCGCGTACCTACATAAAATACAGCCTACGTCACTCAGGAATAAAACAGCTTTCTCAACATAAAAACTTTAAAATTTTAGCAATTGGACCAGTACTTTCAGAGATTACCTCCTACAAACAAAAAACAAACTTTACCTCTTTATAATATTACTATAGATGAAAAAAAAAACTTTTAATCTCAGGCATCGAAGGCCTATAGGGTGTTAGTATTACCAAAACAACTTAAAAAGCTATGTTAGTAACAACTGTAGTGCAACTTAGGCACACATAAGTACAGAAAAAAAATAAAAAATATAAATAAAAAACAGCATTCAATTTGAGGAGGATTTATCAAGCGGCATGTCTGACATGTAGCTTGATAAACCTATCCGTTGTAGGCTCGTCTAACCTTTCTGAAAAGACCTTCAGGATGCTGTTGCCACTCCTCGCATCGCTTTCTCACACACACTCTGCGCATCGTTGATACCACCTTCTTGCGCATGATCGCGAAATAATTATCAGTGTGCGAAGCGAACATCCCTGACGCACTACACCAGCTCAAAGAAGCCTCAACAGCGCCCTGAAGGCATTGTTACATTGAATGCGCAGTGCGTTGTCCGCTTTTTGGGTATGATTAGATCACAGACTGCTGGTGTAAAATATTTGACCAAACGCCTTGAACAGTGTTATTTTAACCGATATTGTGCAACCAGCAAATCTGCGAGCCAGCATTTTCCCCCTCACAGCCAAAGCCCTTCGCTCTCTTTCCATGTCAGAATCATCTTTAAGATCATCCGTAACAATATGTCCCAAATATTTAAATTTTGTTATTATAGGTAGATTCCTATTCTAATGAGCAAACCTTTACGAAAAACCAATTTACTCCGTATAAATATTAGAAAATGTAATGATAACATACCTAACTCCGCAATTTTCACAAGAAATAGAGTAAGTAGGTATGAGCCGAAATTCTATTTTCTTTTTCTTCAGGTGGAAAGGAATAATTGAATATTTAGTAAGGAATAATTAGTGATATGAAAATAAAAAATGAAAGTATTCTCTCTACTTATTTTAAATGTAGTTACCACAATTTAATATTTTAAAACAAATGACATTAGACTTCGATTGGCGTCGTTTTTTTTTTATAACACGATTTGTGTATTACCATTATTGCCTTGACTTTATTTAATTCGAAGAAAATAAAAGAAGACGGAAAAATTTTAAATGATTGACTATGGAATTTAGGATAGAATGGCTATAGGATCAGTATATATTGATAACGGTGATACCATATCGTAAACAATGAGCAAATCACAGCGCTTGACGAAAACTATCAACTTAATATTATGTATGGTGATGAATGATTACATTTAAAGCTGTTTGTACAAAGTAAAAAAGAAAGTATTGAAGTACAACTTCTTCAAGAAATGAAGAAAACAGGTTCACTTTGATAATAATAATTACAGACTTTTGACGTATGAAAGATATGTGAAAATATTTCGAAACATTTAATTTAATCGAATGAGAATATCATCCATCAGTCTATAAAGACTTTTTGAAAACACACTGGCCACCAGTAAAAACTGAATTCAAAATTTCTAATTGTATTGAATAGAAGTAGAATTACCAAGTTTTTGGAGTGTTATTACCGTTTTATCCATAAAATACATCGCCACCGTCGGGTATAAATTATGGATAGTAATTATCATGTTTAAATCGACCGGAAGTAATTTTCCAGGTGGTATTTGGAGTATAGCTTTAACAAATTACGAACCTAAGCGATTAGTCACTCATAGTGGTATCATTAACAGGAACCTAATAGATGCAGGAAAAGGTAATGAAACAAACACAGTATAATAATTGCCACGTGCATAATACACACGACTGAATTAATTATTCAGATTGCTCATGCATTCAATGAAATTCTATAGATTGTGATTTATAATGATTACATTATGTGTCTCTAATAAAAAATATGATGTTTACATTGCACTTCAAATGATATTGCCCTTTTTATCCATTATAAAATTTAAATTGTGAAAATGAATTGTTCGAGTATCAGTGAAAATTAAAAACATGAAAGTTAGTTTATAAAAAAACTTTTTACAAAAAAATACTACCGACTCCAATATAAAACAAGTGCGAGTCGGACTCGCGCACTGAGGGTTCCGTATAAACTTAATTATGAAAACAGTTCAATTTCCGAATTGAGTCACGAAGATTTTTCCGAATCGCAAAAAAAGTTTTCTTTTTTAACTACAAGTACCCTATGAATTTTGGTTTACTAAAGAGTGTCTAAATATACGTTTTTTTGCGACATAAACGGCCGTATCTTTTTTTCCGTTAACTCAGAGGTTTAATTTTGTCACAGTTTCATGGGACCGCAGACCTAAGTATATGGTTTTAATTTCAATTCGATACCTTCACGCGTTCCCGAGATATAGGGTTTTCATAGATAGACAGACAGACGGACAGGCAACAAAGTGATCCTATAAGGGTACCGTTTTTTCCTTTTGAGGTACGGAACCCTAAAAACACTAAAAAGTCGGAAGTCGGTGTTTTTCTATTAGTTTTGTTTGTCCGTTATTTAACACCGACTTAAGAAATTAAAGTTATTCTGCAGATTTTTTAGTGTTTTTTTACATTGAAGTCGGTTGTATTTTTTTTTGTAAAAAGTGTTTTTATTTTACACTTTATAGTTGCGTGTTTACCACTACTAAGAAGTACCCCTAGTCTAAACGTATAAACAAAGCAATTTCACTTGTTACGACAGTTTTGCTGTGATCCTAGAAGAAGTCCGTTTGATATATTCGGAGTTCATCGTCAGATCAAAACAATATTTTTAGGTATAGGAAGTGATTTTATTTTGATTGAAAGGTACCTTTCAATCAAACAAAAATATTTTCATATCGGTCTACAATTGACTAAGAAATCGGTGAACATACATAAAAACAAAAAAAAACATACAGCCGAACATAGAACTTCCTTCTTTTTGAAGTCGGTTAAAAAAGAGCTTTTCTTCTGCACTCGGGGCTTTACTTATTATTACATCTTTTCTATATAATAAATAAAGTAAGTACTAAAGCAAGAAAAAAACACTTAACTAATTAAAACTATACACTAAAGACAATAACTCCTAGCTAAAAAATGCCGTCCTAAAACTCCTCCTTATCGCTATCGACTGGAGTGTGCCCAAAAGACTGGCGACATTGCCACGTTGTTTTCTGTTCTAAAAAGAAGAGGTAATTATTATAAGTTTGTATCAACTTGACTATAACAAAAAAAAAACCTATTTTGTAGAACTATACGACGTGGTTTATTTATCACCATCTAATGTTTTCCAAAGTAGGTATTAGATATCAATCAAATACATAATTTTTGCAAAACTGACTACTATTTATTTATTGGAAAATAATAAATAATTTCTCTAGTTATAAGGTGGAGCGAAAGTGTGTGTCATACGTTTGACTACTGACTAAAATTACCTGTGTTGCTTTAGTTGCCCTTTGCTTTTCAAGGCCACGGTAGCTCTATCGGATATTCTCGCAGCCCTAGCAGGCAACATCTGTACTGGGCCCCTTTAGTTTGGCTGATATCTATTTGATGAGCACGTGGAACACAACGCACCGTCGACTCGGGCTTGGTTCATACTGGACAGCAGAACGGCGAGCTCTGGTGGTCGGAAATCGCTCTGGGACTCCCGATGGCCGGCTCATCCTACGGTGGCGGCTGGATCGTGAGTATATCTGCTCCACTTACGGTTTTAGGCGTCTCCATCGCTCGCATTACTGTTTCGCAGAATAAGGTGACCGCTTCCCATTCCCTCTCACACCGGTTCATGGCCGGACGCGATAGGTCACCGCCGCCAATCGCCTCTACGACGACACGGCGGTGCTCCTCCTAAGCGGGGCAAACTTCCACCGTGTACTCCGGGTGATCCGCACGATTTGCAAAGGTTACCGGGATTTCTTTCACCTGAATCCGAAACAGGAACCCCCATATCCGTTGAGGACCTGCGTCAAAAGGATAGTGAGGACGCCGCCGTGGCGCCTCTCTAGCCAACCAGACAACGAGAGGACTTATCGTCGTGATTGTGACGTTATTAAACTTACAGTGACATTCACATGAGAATTCATGTACAAAGGCGGGCTTAACTCAACAATGAGTTTTCTCAGTACCTGACCTGTATGTAATGTATTGTATCTGTCATTTTCTGCAGGTTTTCAGCTGACGTCAATGTGTATCGAAGAATTTATCATACAGGTGTCAATTATACTAAGGACAAGAGGGTTGCGCATGTTACGGCATTTTCACAATGCAAATAATGCCAGAGTACCACGTCAAACCGTGGCAACCAATATGGGGAGGCACTGAAATTTAAATTGGCTCTCGAACGAGTCTTATCTGAATTACATCAAGTACCTATTGTTTAAATGTTGACAGTACGCCGTTAATGGTATCAAACTCCGTGTAAAAGGAGCCAAAGTTTAGATGAGACGATAAAACGAAAATCTTTTGTGAAAAGTAATGAAAGATGGTTTCTTTTAAGTAGCATGTAAATACATAAAGGCTCATTTTTACTTTCGGTCTTATTCTATATTCTGTTAATTGCAATTTACTTAGTTGGCACGATATTTATGTCAACTGTTGCGCCAAATAAGAATGTTTTTATTTAGATTTAATTAAAAGACGATGGAAATCTCGAGAAAACTGTTTTTTGAATTGAATTACCATCGTATCTATAAACCTTTAAATTACATGCAATTAAGTACATACAAGACAAGTGAAAGCACATCCGATGTTCTTGAACAAAATCGATAGCTAACCGGTACGCATGCGCCTGCACACTCCCGCGTCGATCGTTGACATACTAACGCGATCTGCGTCATAATGACACCTTATGGTAGGTACCAATTAGTAAACACAAGAAGTAGAGCAGAACTTCAACTAAATTAACCCTGCTGAAATATACAGGTACCTGATACGGTTTTGTTTTTCCGAATGTACTTCTTTGTAGGAACAGCGATACAATTTTTCGTCAATTGACGAAAAATTTGACATATAAAAGTGTTTTTTAAAAACCTATTTGCAATTGCAAAATAAGTATAATTAAAAAGTAAAAGGATTTTAACGCATGCTCATAGCAAATCAGAAGTAACGCTGTCTTGTTTTTTTCAATATAAGTTCTAAAACACAAATGTTTTCCGGCGACATTTAGGAGAGCTAGAAAATTCTTGTAGCACTAACAAACGTATGACTGTCTTAGCGGATGCAAACTGGGAAGTAGTTTGAAAACCTCAGAATTGGCAATTATGTACCCGACTAATTACAATTGAGGTACGTGGTTTTTTATGATCAACTTGCATCAGCCAAACACCTCTAAAAAATGTTGACTTGATAAAACTCAAAACCACCGGTAGTGTCAGCAACTAAAGGCTCCATCACTCAATTATATCGAGCTAGTGACGTTAACTTGCATTTAACCGGTTCTTTTAAAATAGTAGCTGTAATCTGGGAGAGATAACACTCTCTACGTTCGGTATCATTCATTAGCAACAGCTGCCAATAACATCTCTGTGGCATTCCTATGATAATCAGGTAAGTAATGGTTTACGGTTCACTTCCTGTTCCGGAGATGTACACCTTGATGTTAAGACGAAGATGTTATCTTAAAACTGATACATGTGAAAGTGAATGAAATTTATACAGGGTGGAAATAATACTGTAATGGTACAATACGTGTTATAACAATGGCTGAATTGAATAAGCGCTATCAAAGGTTGTCGCCATTCAGATGCACAAAGTGATGGAAGAAACTCAATGGATCATTCACTCTCGCGCAGTTAATTTAGTTATGAAGACCGATGCAGTCATCTTACTTAACAAAACGAAGGACGATTTTTGCAGAAAAAAAACAGATTCGTATTGTTATCAACATGCCCGGGGCCCCGGGATGAAGGCAAAGAGGGTACAGGAGTGGGGATTTTCCCACTTTAAAGAAAAAAAAAAAATTGTTATCAACATTCAAAATTTTTATTTGTTTATTCAATAAGAACATCACGAATTTACGTTGTATTTCATGTTCAGCTAGATGATGAAAAACTGACCGCATATAAAATAATAAGATGTATTTAATCACAACTTATTTGTTGGCTGCTTGACAATCATAATGAAAATATAATTTGGGCTCTAGAAAAAGTGACGTTTTAATTTAGGCACTAACCAGCCCTCTGGTTAATCCTGCTGCGATTGGAAAATATTTCTGTAACATGCACAATTTGTTCGGCAGAGAAGAATTATTTGGTTATATGCGTATATTTTTTATGATACCTGGCTTTTTCATTAGCGGAGCGTTGTAAAGCATGATGGTAGATAGTATATGGAATGTTCATAAAGGAATTATGCAGCCATGTTTTCGACAACGGAGCATAATAACATTAATTAATTTCAACATTTTTAGTGTCTACGAAAATTACATCGCCAGTAATAAACACAATATTTGCTAGAAAAAGGCTTTTAAATTATGCAGTTTTACACACATCCATCAGATATTAATTTTTCAGAACAGTTGATTATTTTCGCGCGAGTCCAATGTTAGTTAAAAATTAATGATGCAAAAACGCACTGATATAATATTAAATGAATATTTAATACATTCACGAAAAATGCAATAAAACAACTTGAATTTGGGAATATTTATTTATATTTAGAATTCTGTTTTATTGATAGCTTTACTTAATAAAATTATTTATAGTTTATATATAGCAGGCACATTAAGTCTTCGAGTATAATGTCCAAAGTCGTAAAAGATTTAATAGATTTTTCCGTAGGATTTTTGTATTTTCCCGGACAATATACATAGGTTTATATATTATGATACTTCACTTTATGATAGCCTTCTATTAGTGTCAGAAGCTTCTTAATTGAATCTTACA
This sequence comes from Mythimna pallens, assembly GCA_961205895.1. Classification (NCBI taxonomy): domain Eukaryota; kingdom Metazoa; phylum Arthropoda; class Insecta; order Lepidoptera; family Noctuidae; genus Mythimna; species Mythimna pallens. Next base: position 12,874,746 of record OY540826.1, on the reverse strand, counting down.
TCAAGACATTTATAAAAACAACAATGTTTCCTTCATATTATAATCATACAACCAACTATTCTGTAAGTAACCTAGCCTTATTACTAAACAGCGCCATTCAACTCGTTTCCCAAATGATATTGTGATATCGAAAGAGATCGCTTGAAAAATAGCTCCTATTAATTTATAGACTAGCTCAACACTTCTTCAAAATTATGAATGTTTGAATCAAATTCAAACATTCATAGTTTTGAAGAAGTGTAGGTACAAGAAAGGATTGTTTTTATGTAAAAAAAGGTTTAGAACGACCCCGGAACCTAACCTGTCCATTTTGGGGTGCCGAAAAGCCTACTCTTCAATCTGTCAGAACTGTCAAACTTCTTAGATTTGATGGCCTGTAAGTAATTTTTCGTCACCTGGTCACCTATGCATGGCCTAAGCATTAACAAGCTAGTTCATTAAAAGTTGTATTAGACGCATTGGCTGAATATCATTGAACGGCGCCATTTAGTTATCCGTCTATTAGGCTGTTAATTGTTGGCTGTGACATGCCATATATTACCATAGATTTACGTTTGATGATGATTGCGTCTTGTTTATTTTGTTTTGATATGTCAATTTACGTTCACAGTCACATGATCACGAGAGTGCGTCCTCCTTACATCTCGGAGGGCCGTCTCCTTGGCCGCTAGGCGCTTCGCCTTGTCCTTATTTCAGTCCGTCATAAGCATCTCCGTCGCTTTACACAACCTGTCTAATGATTGATTATTATTATCACACTTGACACCTCCTTTATTTATTTAAAACTTCGTGCTCTGTAGAATGGCGGACTTAATGCCTTAGGTATGCTCTACCAGTCAACAAAGGGTGGTGATGAGGTAACGGGGAGGTGCATTGTTTTAGGGTGCTTTTCCACCAGTGATGTGCTGTACTACGCTGCTATAGATGCTTTTGATATCCACCAATTATATTCATTAGTCCGTATCGGAAAGCACTGGTGAAAACGGGTTTAATTAACCTATGTTTTTTTTTAAAGATGGATAGCTGATCTATATGCGTGCTATGGATAGTCGCGAGTGGTATAGCTATAATGTACAGAGCAGAGCATCTACAGTAGGCGCACCTTTCTAATGTCGATACCTCGCATAGCTCGCGCTGCGCATCTTCCTCGCACAGCTACCTCGCGGTGGCGCAAATTTGTAGCACATCTTACTTGCCTCGGTACATAGCTTAGCTACAGTAGAAACAGTCACATAGTTTCGTACGTTAGCTTTCATATCCTCGCAGCATATCTAAGAAAACTAAAACTTAGATACTTTACGTTTGGGTACTTGGAAGAAGTTTAAAGTACCTATGTATATTAATATTTGACCTTATAAGACATTGGATGTAGGTACCTGAAATCCGCAACCAGGTAGAAATGTAAAAGAATGTGGTTTTATTGTTATGGTTTTGACGAAAGAAGTCACAAATAACATTAATGGATATTGCAATTTTTAATCATGTGACGTGCCCTCATTTTTAAGCTCGTAATTTTAGATTATTTCTTCGATTTGTTCATAAAATAAATTATAGCATAAAATGTTCATAAATTGTATGGCGATCATTTTATTGAAGGTATGTTCCATGAATAAAAATATTTACAGGTTGTCGATAATTTGTTATTTATCTTAATCTGGCTGTAAAATATCAACGCAAATATTTAATTAAAACATTTGAAACAGACTTAATTGACCTTTAAATTAAATGCAAAAACATTTATCAAGGGAAAAAAACGAGTGAAGGTTACTTTTGAAATTTTGACAGGATCATTATCAATGTCTTAGGCTCTTGGTCAAGGTTATATGAAAGCATTGAACAAAATACCACAGCCTTAAACATAGCTTATGTACCTGAACTTTAAAGGTAGCTATGATATTACCTGACAATTGATAGGCAGTTCAGTTGGTACAATAACAGTATCTTAAGAATTTTATATAACGTAGAGTTTCAAGGCTTTTCAATAAATTTGATGACCTCATCATGAAAAGGTTAGATATTCGGTTCTATGTAGATTTTATTACATAGGTATTGGGACTAGCTACCTGCCACAGCTGAGCACGCCTGAAATTCTCTAGTCTATATAGTCATAGAGTCTTTTCTCTACTATAATACGAATGTGTTTATACAGTAAAACCTTTGTCATGAAGTACTCTGTCTGTTGGTGAAAACCGCATAAAATTCCGTTCTGTACTTTTTAAGTTTATCGCGTTTATACAGACAGACAGACGCAGAGGGGTGCTTCTGCCAGCGGCTTGGCCCGCGTGAGAAAAAGTTTTCCTATACAAAATTTGGACCCCCGTTTCATCCCCTTAATTTGGCTGTATTTTTGAAAATCCCCTCTTAGTGCTTGTCTACATCATAAAAGGAAGCCTTGTGCAGAATTTCATGTTCCTAGTCCCAGTAGTTTTGGCTGTGCGTTGATATGTTATTCAGTCAGTTTCTCCTTTTATATATATATATATTTAAAGAATATAGATATAGATAGAAGATAAGGAGAGTCGTTTTTTGTTTTCAAATACCTAGTTCGAGAACTTAAATTAAAACCATTGTTAGTAAAATATCTTTCTATTTAAATATCAATGTATCACAGGGTTATGTATATGTAAACAAGGATGTGAACACCACAGTATGAACTTGCTCGGTCCGAAGGCTATGACCCGACCAGTCGGGTGAACAACTGTAGGACCGGTGTGGTGCGGTGTGTACTGTTCGTGCGCAAGTTTACAGTCTCATCACTTGGTATAAACATTTACATGCACTTATATGGACTTAATTAAAGAAGGAAGTAAGTAGGAAGTGACTGGTTCTGTTTAATTAGTTTACTACTTAAAGAGATCTTATAGTATTTTATAACTGATTTTTATTACAGCCCTTGTGTTAAATTACGAATTAGTAATAGAAAAACATGTATTGTTAGTATAGAAAAAGGCAATTGAAAAGTAACACGGAGTTTATTTATACTAGCGATCTAGGTACCCCAGGTTTGCTCGGGTGTTATAAATGTTTAAAATTATCGGTTTTTGACAGAGTAATTTGTGAGGAAGAGTTAGATGTAGAGTACATCTAACTCTTCCTCACAAATTACTCTGTCGATTAGTGAAAACCGCATAAAAACTCTTATTAGTTTATGAATTATCGCGAACAGGCAGACAGACGTGGTAGAGGTCTTTGTTTTATTTAATATTAGCGCTGCTAGCGGCTTTGCACACGTGATATTAGAAATATATCCCAAGTGACCATACTCCTGGGATGAAAAATATTCTATATGCAGTATATGCTATTCTACCCATGAACATAGTTTCATCGAAATCGGTTTAACTTTTCGAGCGTGAAGAAGTAACAAATATACAATCACACGTCATTCATAAACTTTTGCCTGAAGGAAATTCAAATTTCTAAAAATACACCGCACTGAAAAAAAATTAATGAAGAACTTAAACAGATGTGCTAACAGTTTCATCGCGAAACATTTGCAAACATATCCTTAATTTAGAGAAAAAAAAAAATTCATATCTCTCAAAAACAGCTACATCGTCCTTTTCTATTTGCAGGATTTACTACATTTTAAACTATTTTTTATTTTTTTACAAATTAAGGATAGGTTAGCAAATATCTCCCGGTGAAACCCATGGCACATCTATTTAGGTTCTTCATTCTTATTTTTTGTGTGATTCAGTGCGGAGTATTTTTAGAAATTTTGAAAACAGTAAATGCTTTTTTGGTGTTTCTTAAAGACTCTTTTAATAATGATGGATGTAAGGATTATTATTAAATTAGCATAAAATTCCTACTACTATTATTAAATTCATTGTTTGTTAGACACTGTGTCCTTATTGCATTGACAAAAAAAAAACATATGTTGCATTTAAGTTTACTTAAACATTTATTATATTGTCAGTAATTAATGCCAAGTAAAGATTACATAATCAACGTTCATTTTGTAATAACTTCTATTGTCTTATAATAATTATTAAGTATTAATTTATATGGAATTGTGTTAAAGATTGTAATGTTTTAATCCTCAAAGGGATGATGAAAATTTTTTTACTAGAGGAAATACCTATAAAGCCATGGATAGAGTGTACAGGGCGGCAGGGACATAATTGTTACTATGAATTCCTGTTGGTTTAGAATTCCCCAGCGTTAAATTCCACGCGGCCAGCCTTTTTCCCAATTTTTCTGCAGTTTTTTTGCTTTGGTTTTAGGAACAATGATTTTTTACTGTTGAAAACGTAAAAACTAGGAAACGCCACCTAAAAATTCTGCGAGCTGAACTGAATTCATCCAAGTTGCAAAGTTCTCATTTTAAAGTTGCCAAAAATATTACAGCGAACATTATTATTTCGCAACGGCATTGTAAAATGGTCGTTTTAATCATTCTTCTTTTAGGCTTGTGAGTTTTTTAAATTATTCCGTCATAATACCAAAAACTAATACTACACACATAGTATTGATTTGAAATCATATTTATTTTCCATTCCGAACGAATACCTACCATCAACTGGTACAGTCAATCAAAATAAAGTTTTCTGATATTTTTACGTGATCGTAACTAATAAAATTTATTGATTTTTTTGGATTAACCTGTTTTTTTTTTCAATATTTACAATCAAAGCATTTTTACTAACTGTGCCTTAAATCTTTGAAAATGTTTTAAAATATAAGCTGATATAAATACCAATGGTATTAGTTGTTAGCATTAGAACGGATTAAATAATTTTTTCAACTCTGTAACGAGCATTTTCTGTAATTAGGTAAATGTACCTACTTAAGTGCCTACCTAAGTTTTACGGTTAAGATAAAATACTCGTAATTATTGTAATTAAAGTTAAAAGTATTGCCTATAAATCATATAAAAATATTACAGTCATATTTTCCGGAATGGTTGCAAATACCCGAGCTGCTAATAACACAACATTGCAGTTGAAAAAACTTCAGATGATCATTATTTTATAAAACATAAATTCTTCGTGGCAATAATTATGTGTTATGGAATTGCAAATAATGTCAACAATAGAATCACAAGAACACGTAGGTACCTATTATTATAGTGAATTATAGAAATACGCATGTATGTCAGTGGTAAGATATTTATGTTCATGTTAGTGCCATAAAACAGTGATATTCTGAAGCCTACTCTTCGGTAAAGGCTGGTTTAACAGGTCCGAAAAAAAAAATTATAGATTCATGTATAATATTATCAACATAATTATATTTTATGTGTAAGAATAATACTATTGACAAAAAAAACTACATGATATTTTTGGCTTGTTTTCCCTACTCCTGTTAAACTGAAGCGAGAAAACGGCTTTGCTCTTTAGAAATATGTTTACACAAAAAAATTGGTGGTTAAATGTTTTTTTTTTAATTGATATAAACTTGTGCTTAACTGCGATCACACCTGATGGTAAGCAGTGATGCAATCGTAGATAGTGAGGCGCACTAGTTTATTAAGAGACTATTCATTCTAGCCTTGAAGACACCTAAATTATAATTAGATGGGAAGACCGCAGCAGGCAAATTATTTCACTCCTTCGATGTACGCGGTATAAACGACGAGGTTTAAAGGTCAGCGGGACTCTATGCGGGCTCAGGCAGCAGTACGAGTATGTGTGCATTTAACTCCGCCGAGATTTTCAAGGGGCTATACGCCTTAAAAGACCCCATAGCATTTAGACCTACCTACATCTGTTTCTGCGCAGTAAAATCCCAGTATAGAAAAACTCTTCTACACAAAATTATAAAATAAAAACCAATTGACTTGGGGTTTAGGTGTCAATTGTTTTCTAAACTATCCACTAATTGTTTTCGCTTTTAGTGGTGAAGTTAATAGTGCGGTTAAGTATTTGAGTATTTACTAATTGGTTTTTACATTACTGTTAAAAAAGTGTTAAGTGATCAAGATTACATTCATAGGTCATACATGATGATGCCATGCCACTTATGCCAGTAATGCTAGCGAAGAAGACGGCCGCACGCGTGAGGGAACGAACATCCTCACACCCCAGCCACCGTGACTCTCGCTTCGACTACCAACCACGGTTGGCGCGGGCTTGCGGACGACAAGCACTGGATAGCTCGCCGTCTGGCCGTTCGGTAACCGTTCGGACCGAGCCCAAGTCAACGACGGCGGGTAGAGTTCTACGCGCGCCTCTAAGAGATGTCAGCACAACCACCCAGGCGGGGCCCAGCAGGGGACTGGTGCTGATACCAGCTAGGGGATTTTCTGAAAAGAAGCCCGTTTCTGGAAGCCCGTGGTCCTAAAACGCATAAGGCAACTGAAGGGCACAGTTGAGGTTTTAGTCAGTAAAAGTCTGACACGTCCTAGCGCTCCAACTTAGAGCGGGAGAAGTCATTGGATGATTCCCACCTTAAAAAAAGTCATGATGATGCAGTCTAAAAATATCGTTATGGAAAAATAGGAATGTCCTACTTCGAGCACAATTTTCTTTTACAAGATGAAATTAATTATAGCTTATCTATTACGCCTAGGGTCATCGACTAGCGTGTGGCAAGCGGCAACTGTACACACTGCATAATTACTTGACGATCAACACAGTGACAAAGGAAGTCGGCTGAGCAATCACACCAACCTTGTACCGATTGAAGCTCTACTGAGGACCAGAGTACATGTAGGTAGGTTGGTTTTAAGTTAAATTAAGTAATCAAATATGTACATATTTGTATAAAGATATGTATTTTAATTTAATACTCGATTTAAAGTAGTCATCGATATATGTAAAAGAAGAACAAATTGACTGACTTTTGGGAATTTAACTTTTCAAGGGGTGAAAAGTGGGAATTTCCTTCGTATGCAAAATCTCATTCTGTATGCCAGTATGCTTTTTTTATTTATTTATTTATTTAAAACTTTATGCACTAAACATTGCACAAAGGCGGACTTAATGCCTTAGGCATTTTCTACCAGTCGACCTTAGGGTGGTACAGAGACATAATATGGCAGGTGAAACTGGTGGTTCAGTGGGAAAATCATCCAATGACATCTCCCGCTCTTGGGCGAAGCGAGAGATAGTGTCAGCCTTTTACTGACTAAAAACCCACTCCTGTTCCTCCGTTGCCTTTCATACCAGGGCCGAGTCTTCCTTTCTGAATCAGATAAAAAATTGACATAAGTAGTAACCTAAGTAAATAAAAAAGGTTGTCATTATTTGTTTTCAGACCTACCCCCAATATAATTAGAGACTATTAGACTAACCTGTTGGTCTAGTGGTTAGTGACCCTGACTGCTATGCTGGAGGTCGTGGGTTCGATTCCCTTCCAGGACAAATGTTTGTGTGTGTCATTTGTTCTGTGTCTAAGTGTAATTTATCTATAATAGGTATGTATGTATTAAGAAATATATAAGTATGTTTATCAGTTGTCTAGTACTCTTAACACAAGCTCTGCTTAGCTTGGGACTAGACGGCGTTGTGTGATAGTTGTGAAATATTGTGGAATATTATAACAATTTAGGGGGTTTTAAAGATCGTATGGAACATTCTTGTTTCTTGGGTTAACGAACTTGACACTAGGCACATATTCTAATCAAAATAAATATGAAAAATTGTCATTATTTGTTTTTCAAAACTACCCTCAAAATATGATTTAAGCAGTGTCAAGTTTTTATGATAACATTCTCGCGAGTCGGTGGCTAAGTTCTACTATTATAATTATATATCAGCATTATCATCATAATGCTTGCTTAGTGAACTTATCATCGATAAAGTTCAGAACGCTAGGTGGGCGTTAAAACTGTACCTACAATTTTTTCTGGTATCAATGATTTATTTTCGTATTCCAAACCGAACCTTTCAAATGATTAAAATCAATTCCCAATGGTTGTTAATGGATGCAGAAATGTGTCGTGTTTATGTGAGCGTCCGCGGCTCGCTGCACCTTGTGGAGGCCACGCATCGATCACTAACACTTTATGCAAACACACGCGCGAATCTCACAGATTTCTTGCTGAGAAAAGCGTTTATCTATAGACTAACTACTGTTTGCGGCTAAGCCCGCGTGATAGTGGAAAATTATGCTAACGAAACATACTAACTCCCGGGATAAAACGTATTTTATGTGCTATTCTAGGACAATGATCTAACCATGTGTCAAATTTCATCGAAATCCGTTCAGCCGTTTGTAGGGGAAAAAGAAACGATCACATACACACACACTCATAAACTTTCACCTTTATAATAACAGGGTCTTTATCTATAAAATTGCCGTTTTCAAAACGGGTTGCTTTGAAGTGTTGTATCTTTGGATTACCTCTTGTAGCTGTAGAAGTTTTTCTAACTCTCACATCTATTTTTAACTGCAGGTGCAATGCAAACTCGTTCCCGTTGTGTTTAACCCTCTACCTACGAGCGTAACACAGTGAGTTAAACAAAATTGCTTTAAAGTTGTTGTGTTAAATGTTCTGATTGATGAGGCAATATTCGATTTTTTTTTTGTTAGTCTCGCACTTAACCTCTATCTCGTCTGATGGTAAGTGATGATTAGTCGACAGTGGAGCACGCTTGTCTAGAAGTAGCCTATTCGCTCTTGACTTACAGGTTGCAGCTATCAGGAAACAGTTCCTATGGTTTTTTTTAGGTGGGAAATCAGCCAATGACTTCTCGCGCTCTTTGGCGGAGCGAAAGGGCGTGTTAGACTTTTACTGACTAAAACCCACTCCTGTTCAGGATCTTTGTCTTCGATCCAGGACCGCGGGGTACACTTTCGCAAAACCCAAAGGCCTACCTATGGGTGGGATGATTGCCGACCACATACCAGTGGCGCGGTTGTTCCAATTACGAGTACTTCTCGTAGCATAATAGCATAATATTTGTCAAACCCTACCTACATGTATTAAAGGAGGGTAAATATGTAATACCGATATGACAGGTGTTAAATACAATGCAAATCATTAGTGAATATGTATATAATGTGCAGTAGGCAAGGTATACAAGTGAACGTGAGTCATGAAGGTATCATATAAAAGTCACATGGACCGGCGTTTGTTGTCGGTAGTTGGTTGACTATGTGGATGACTCGTGAACGGTTAACTAATCCGTTTAATTTATAAGCTCAATTAAAATTATGTCACTCACTAGCCCGCGACTTCGTCCGCATCAGACTCTTAAAACAACACAATGCTATTTGGTCACAATTTCAAGTAGCTTTTTGCTCGGCTCCCTTTTTGTTTTTAAATAAATTAATAGTAGGCTTAATTACTCCTTATAATATGAGACATAATTCAATGAAAGTCCCGTCAAAATCAGTCCAGCAGTTTAGGAGATTAGAGGGACAGACAACATACGCGAAAATTGGCGTTTTTGTTATAGGTATCAAATATACTGTCCATAAAAGAATAAAATGTTGTTGTGATATTACCAACATACACTTCGATTTTGTTTATATGTATAGATGTAAATAAAGCGATTATTAAACGTGAAAAGAAATTAAATGACAGTCGGAGAAACGCTCGCCGAGAAAGGATTGAAGTACAAATCCATGAAGACTCGTTTAAACCGGTAAAATTTTATTAACTCTACACAAAGAACTTGAATCGTGCATATGTTGGATGACACTGCTGGTGCCCTTGGTGAAACACATTTAGGTACCTACCGACCTACAACACGCTCGAATGTATATTGAAAATCCGGAATGCGGACGCAACAGCTCTCAAAATGAATTTAATAGAAAAATTGGATTTGCAATTGCTCTTTATTGACACATAAAATGGTGAGTAACCTTTAGACAGCGTGAACACAATGTAATTATGTGTGTAAATGCGTTGACAAGTCTTACTTCCCATTCGCAGAGATTCTAGGCCTTTGTGTGATGCATGGCACACCACCCGCGTAGCGGCGGCGCGGGCGCATCACGCATGCAGCGCAGTGGCGGCCGCCGTCTCGGTTCATATAACGGCAACGTGCACCATTCCCAATCGAACATATAAGCCAAAACATTAAAGTACAACCACCGGTTACACACGTGAGAACTGTAGTTGGCGCCCGATCATCGATATCGATAAAATTGATTGTGTAATCAATGGTTTCCTTTACTAATTTACATATTATAGTGACGTTACTGACTTTACTGACTATTGATTAGCTCGTGCAAACATATTCCTTCATTAATTACCTATTCAGTACCTTCCCAGTATCCAACATCGTGTAGACATCAATGTTAATATTGTATCAAGCCAACAGTCGAATTAGTGTTTGGGCTTACTTTGCACAAACTAAACTAAGAATGACAGTCAATATTTTAAAACATGCACTTGGCTTGGTACTGTACACATTAAAAGGCGCTAAAAAGAATCAATATTTATGTCCTCGTGCCGAGTGGGCAAGGAAACAAAGGAGTGTACAAGTAGGCACTCTAATGTCAAAGCCTTCACGAGTTGTTTACGAGATTTCACGTTGGTACGTGAGCTTTTTAGTCCTGGAACTTTCTGTATTATAAAATTTAGACTTTATTGCTTTCGTTTCAGTTTCCTGTAGCGTCTATAAAGACAGTTTTCATGTGTTGTAGCGACAAAATTCAATTTCTTTTCAAAAATTAATTTTAGCCAGTTAGAAAAAGAGTACCGGCTACAAATTGTCCTTAATTAAATGTTAGATAGTATTTTCTATACATTTTTCGTATAGGTACATAATGTACTAAACCAACAATAAAATAAGTAAAGTTTAAGCCAGTTGTTTTATCAACTACCTATTTACATTAGTTAGTAATTATAATTACTAATAAATGTAAATATTATTTTTAACACACTTGCTCAGAAAGTGACTCTTATTGTACTGCACTTAGGTATATAATGGCACTCGTTACCAAACTGTGACATTTTGATTACCATTACGCACTAGTGCTATAATGTAGTTAAAAAAACCTTTTTGTTCAACCTCTTTGTTCGCATAACAAATTTTGAATTTGAATAAAACTCCCATCAATAGAACGAGTATATAAATTAGTGTCTTACTTACTTATTTCATCCAATTTACAAGTTAAAATGGATAAATTTAACTTGTACAAACGATTTATTTAATAAAAAAATATTTAGTAAATAAGTCGTATATTCAAATAAAATTTGTATTATTTTTTGTGGTCTTTGGCCGCCATTTTAAGATGCGCGCGGTTTTTGGCGTGATTTTTTTTATTCCAGTAAAGTTTAGTGGCTGTATTAATTAAACAAAATTAAATACTACAAAATCATTGGAAAATGTTACATCCGTACTCTATTGTCACTACAAAAGACATTATCGTAAAAACTTTTCACGCAAGTAAACATAAACGTAAGACTAGGCAGGATGATCAAAATACCTTAGCCTTCCTGTAGGGGTAAATAAAAAAAATTATGTGCGTGCTTATGAAAACAGATTTTTACAACCATGTCACAAAAAATTTTACTAGTTTTACTGTTGTTTTCTTCACAAGTGTATTGAAAAACGTCGTATGACACACGTGAGAAATTAATGATCACCGTTCTTGGCTCTCTTAAGACCCTCGCCACGGCTCGGGTCTAAATACCGCTTCGACGGTAATCACTAATATTACACACTTTTATCATAATGTACTATTGTATGTTCGTTATTTAATACCAATAGTTATTTTGAAATTATTTGTGTTTTTTTTTTACATTGAGGTCGCTTGTATTTGTTTTTATTTTACACTTTTTAGCTGCAGTACCACAACTAAAAAGAACCCCAGATTCAAACTTAAAGTCATCGCGTATACGTATTTTAAACAAAGCAATTTTACTTGTTACGACATTTCTGCTGTGATCCTATGAAGAGTTCCGTTCCATATCTTCGAAATCCATCATCAGATCATAACAATATTTCTATGGAACAAACTCGGAATTCTTAAAATCGGCTACAATTGATCGAGAAATCGGTGAACTTAAATAAAAAAAATACATACAGCTGAACGTAGAATCTCCTACTATTTGAAGTCGGTTAAAAAGAATAGAGCCCTTACCACGAGCTCTCCATTTGACGACCTAAACTGAACTGTTTAAGGGATAGAGCTATATAGGGTGTATAGCTCCATCCCTCTTTCTCGCTCGCACTCGATATTTTAGCACGTCATTGTAAGGCTCCTGGATTTGTTAGCATTCGGGGAAGCGGTAAGTGAAACGGGTCCAAAGTCTCATGTTGAATTGGTTAATAACGGTCCGTTCCTGTTGTCCGGACTCCGGGATAGTTATCGATGTGCCGCCGTCATCGTCGTCGACAATATTACCCAATGAGAAGGTCGGTACATAATAGCAATTACCCGGAACGCTGAATTAGACAGGAAACGCAACTTGTAACAGCTATTACGTGATGCCTAAAGTGTATGACAATTAGAATAACGAATGTGGAACGGGCCCCTCTTGAGAATAAGGTCTTCGGGATCGTTTAGATACATCGGTGAATTGGGGAAGGAAAGAGTCGGTTTAAAATAATAATTCTTTAAATATATCTACTTGATTTTCATCTTATGGACTGTCATAGTTATGTTATGGATTAAGCTGTTTTATTCAAACATGAATTTAGAGGTATGCGGAACAGGGTGTGAAGTCCCATTTACCTCCATTGAAAAAAGGGGATCCTTCTACCAGATGGGTGTTGTCTGGTCCGGGCAACTGCCCGATATTTCTTAGACTGGCTTGTTGGTCTATTGGTTAGTGGCCCTGACTGCTATGCCGGAGGACGTGGGCTCGTTTCCCACCCAGGACAAATGTTTGTGTGATGATGACGAAAATTTTTTCTGTGTCTGGGTGTAATTTATCTATAATATGTATGTATTTAGAAATATATAAGTATGTTTATCAGTTGTCTCTGATTAGCTTGAGGCTAGACGGCGTTGTGTGAAAGTTGTGGAATATTATATATTATTATATTTTATTTCGGATTGTTGTGCGTGATACAGGGTTTTGTATTTTAGTTCCTATTTGATGTTGCGACATGGGTATTTTTAAAGTCATGCTAATGAAAAATTATTTTGTAAATTATTACGATACAATTTTGGTTGGAAATTACAATGTTAGTTATTTCTGAGAAAAAGTCGCTTACATCTAGATGAAGGGTAAACAGTTGCATCATGTATTTTGATTAAATGTTGTGTGCTAATAATATTTGTGGCAAATACGGAGGTGTTAACACTTCCATTATTTCATTAGATTCATAAAGATAACTTGAGAACTCCATATTTATATCATCCATATTTGTCGTCGATGTGCTGAATATGGGTACTTAAATATACGTGAAATAAGGAGATGAGTCATAAGTACATGTAGGTCACAATTACTATAGACATTTATATAAGTAACATTAAAAATTACCTATGCCTATTTAATTTATTGAAGTAATACATAAAAGAAAAATGGCTAATTTATAAAGGAAAGTGAGTACACCTACCTACTTTTCTCTTTAGTTACATAATTAAAACCATTTTAGTTTGGCGTTATAATATTAATATTATAACGCCAAAGATGTGTAATGATGTGTATTTATTATAAGTATAGATGGTGCAATTATGTTTTAATTGCACCATCTATACTTATAATAAATCTATAGAAGTGAAAATTCTGTACATTGAAAATATAAAAAAAAATAATGGGGATGTTACTAGACCGACACCGAACTCAAAAATGTGATTTAAAAAATTCAGGTCAGACTCTAGGCATTGCTGGCGTCGATCTTAGCGTGAGTTGTTTTTCACATGGTCAGCTTTACGTCGCTCCTTCCCGTGTGAGCAGTCCAAGGAAGCTTTATGTTCATATTCCGGACGGGCTCACTGACAATGGCGTGTATGCTGAAGCTCTCAATTGATGTCGTACGGTGACTATCTGTTGTTACCATTATCTTTGTAAACATTCGTTGTAATTAACGTCAGCTTCGCTATCGGTTATCCTGCTAAACAGGTACCAAAGTAGAAATCTACTACAAAAAACTTACAGAACGCGAGCGATGCCGCGAGCAAAGATATCATATACCCTCTTAATCACCGGTAATGAGATACAGTTTTTTGGTTTTCTATTATAATTAGCCACAAGGGGCTCGCGCCGGGACAAAAGTATTAATACCGGTATGCTCGATAGATAACGTTCTACACAAATATATATCTTACACAAAAAACTCATTGATAAGTTTCGTCATCCACGCGAACGAAGTCGCGGGCACAGCTAGTTTGCAATAAATGGTGTTGGCCTTAACTTAGAAACAATAATGAAGAAATAATACCGCTATTATTATTTTATTTTGTCCTTTAACAATAAAAATAACAGCACTTTATATTTCTTCTTAGGACAATAATAATAGAACTATGGTTATGGAAAATAGTGATTGAATTCTATATGTATAGTGTTAATGGTTAAAACTTGGCACTACGCGGAAAGTGAGGTTTACACTAGTATCTAACTTTGATTAATCAAAAATATACCAAAAACGATTGATTGATCATTGAAATGACAATTAGGTTGATATACTTAATTGTTATTTCAATGTTCAATCGATTATTTGTTGATCGATTTATCAAAAAGTCTTAGCGAAGTCACGAAGGTAGTGCAACATACTGAATATTTCCATGCATTTTCATTTCTGTCTATTTCGTGTAAGTTAGTAGGTGCCTACAATTTACTGGAAACTACACATATGTGTGTGTTTATTGTGTAAATTTCGTATGTCATCAATATCATTGTCAGCCGTCAGCAATGAGGCGTTAAACCCAACATGACTGCGTCGATGTAATTGGACAAGTTTGTGTTTATCACTGTGAATCAGGTGAATTCTAACATGCGTATTATTCGGTGCAGTCGGAATGCTCGCAATAATTAGTATTTGTTTGGCGAGTCATGAGTTATGTTACGGAAATGCCTATTTCATTTATTTGATAACTGCCTATGTGGTCTAGTTTTCGTTGGAGAGCGTTTTCAGGTGTGTTACCTTTCATATAGGTCAAATAGTCATGGTCCAATGCTTGACACTATTCTAGACCAATGATATCTCTATAAAAACAAACTGACCGTTGGTTAAATCGCGGTTCATGGTTTGGCATTGTTCTAGAATATTGTGTTTTTTTTTATTATTTTTTTATTTTGTAACCCTAATAGGAAACAATAACAATAAAAACTCAGAATCATTTAATTATTGTCCTGTCAATTAATAATTGACAGGACAAAAAAATTAATGTTTAAGATCATTGCAGAAATAAGTATCCATCAAGGCTTATTTATTTTATTTAAAACTACATTGCAAAATATATGATTAGCTTCTGTCGGCGGCGTTACCCTCGTGAATGTTGTAAATATCAGAAGGGAACATACTCCCGGGATAGAAAGTATTCTGTGTCCTATTGTTATGTGCTCAATTTCATCCAAATCCGTTCAGTCGAAACACCAACATACACACCAACACATACCTAAAAATTATTTTATTATCTACATATAAAAGGGGAAACTGATCGACTGACATATGAACGCACAGCCGAAACTACTGGGATTATGAGCGTGAAATTTTGCACAAGGTTTAATTTTATGACGTAGATGAGCACTAAGAAAGGATTTCAAAAATTCACTCCCTAAGGGGTTGAAGTGGGGGTCCAAAGTTTGTATGGAGAAACCTACATTCACGCAAGTGAAGCCGCGGGCAGAAGCTAGTCTCTCATATTCGCCTGTCTATGACGTGATACTTTTGAGTTTGCGAGCCCTCCACTTCTATTGTTTCTAGCAGGAATGTTGTAGAGCTCTGTAAACGTTACCGATATAAGCTTCGGATAGTTTCGAATAAAGGTGGAGTCTGAATAATAGGTTACGAAAGGTTTTTGTCTGTATTACCTGGCCAAACAAGTGATAATTTATACCAGAAATAAAAGTCAAATCTTGCTATTTGTATTTTACAATTATAATTTCAAAATTCATTTCATATCTGTTACCTTATCCGAAACCGGTATAATATTATTCCTACGAGTATCTGTACCCAGATTTGAAACTCGATATTCATAACATCCTTGGTTCTAAGTGAACATCATCGAATAACAATATCATATCACGAGTGTCTGAAATTCATTCATTAATTTTCATTTGCATTCTTTATTTTTATTCTTCATTTCATTGTCATTGTGAAGAATTAAACTGAATCTCAGTATAATTATTCATAATCGTTTGACCAGTGTAATCCCTTTTTTGTTTTTGAAATATTAGGTAAGTAATTTACACGAAATAACGTATATATGTATACGTATAGGTAGGTATGTGTGTTGCTAAATAATCTCATCAAAATCTTCAATGTAAATGAACTTAAAATTATGATTTGTTAAAAACAGAATGATATATATTTCCTCTTGGATTTGCGTCAGAATCATTGTTAGAGTTTTAATTGTGTATTTAATACTATGGCATTAAATGCACAATTAATACGGTAACGAAACCATAGATTAGGTAGGTACTTGTATAAATAGTTACTGGTACTATAAATATTACTATATATGGTTCTTATACAAGAACCATGTTATGTCCATGGTATGTGCAAATGGGCAAATGAAAACGTAAATTAGTGTTTTTATTTGTACCAACTTACGATTTTATTCAATGAACATGCCCTAATTATTAACACAATGAATGCCGATTATGGATATATCTGTATATGTTTTTTTGCAAAATGCCAGCTACAGGCACGCACTATGGCTACGGCTACAGCTACTTCTATACGAGACGAGGAATTGTTCGGAGCGGATACGTACCAAGGATGCCAAATATATCTAATTATATGTATACGTATTTATACGTATTTACATGTATACGTATTTTTACGTACACGTACTTATCTGTATACTGGCGCCCAGGGTATATTTTTTTGCTGTTGCTACGTAAACATATTTGTAAAGACAAATGTATGGTGGCAACTTTCAACAAGCCAATTTCGGCATTGAATTTTTATTGAACCCTAGGGTTCATGGTTTCAAAAGTCATGTCATCAGAATATGAGTGAGTGCACATGACCTATTGTTGAATTATTGTGAAGTGATTTACAATCACTGGTAGCAAGCAACGTAGCATTGAGGGTTGCCTAACTCCAATCATCTATAAATATAATGCGGAAAAGTAGAACAGACTCCACTCATTCATTTACATAATTAGTTTAGGTAGCTATTAAAGTTCTGATGTAAAATGTTCGTACAGGACTTTGTGGCTATTCATTTCTTGTTTAAAAAAAAACATAGGAAGTCGTGTCAATAGTTTCCAAATGAAGTTTTTATTGCCTTGTATCTACTGTAATCAATGTACGAAGTAGTATTTTATTTGTTGAGCAGCGTTTGTGCCGTACATTTGTGTCAGCAAGGACTTCGCCGTATTTGCATTGATAAACAATTATTTGTGCAATTGTTTTGATTAATATTTACCTAAGTCACGATAAATAATTAAGGTACTCATTTACCCAAAGGTGCAAAAAAAAATATAATAATTCTAGCAAGATTTGTACTATGCTCAGACCAAGAAGTAAGTAATAATTTAAATGATCTTTATGGCTGATGTTAAGAGTGTTTCTAGAAACGACCAAGGTTTAATATTAATTTGCGGTCAAGCTTCTCCAATGCATACTCTTTCGAAGTATTAACGCGGTACGTAACCCCGTGTTACTGCCAAAGCATTCGTTCGTCGTGTAGTAAGTGAATGTAGCAAATACCTACTGGTACGGTAGAGCTTCAAGTGGGGTAAGGTGAAGGGTAACGAATGTTTCATGTAAATACATAAGACGATGCGAAACATCGTGCTATGCAGGCGCTCTCTTTAGGTGCATTGTGTAGTCTATTTTTTTAATAAGGGTAAGTAGGTAATATATGGTATAATTACAAAATCTCTAATATTTACAAGATATAACAACTGAATCTATAATTTTATTTGATATTACGATCAGTTAATATAATAAACAATTGATATAATTTCCAAATAATTAATTTTTATAAAGATAACATACATTGATTAAAAATCTTTAGATCTACCACTCAAAAGACATAAAGTGTATAGTTTAATATGAAAGAACAAAATCATAGCATAAAAGCTGCTATGACTTAACTCAAATGATTCACTAACATTACAAGGGGTCAAATACAAATATATATTATAAACGATAGACCTAATGATTGTCGATGAAATAAACTTTATATCCAATAACGTTAAACGAAATAAAGTTTTAGAGTAAATAAATTTTATATGCAAAGAAATTATATCAACAGTAAGTATATCGCACGTTTATTATATCTCATGAACGTTATTGAAATAAAAATATACCAAATAACTTTATATGACATGAGACGCATCGTTGTTAATAATAATTGAAGGTACGATTAAGTTCAAATGATTAAAAAAATCCAATAAGTTTGACCCCAAAAAATTTGGCACGCATTCGGTAGGCCCAGTCTCACGCGCAGATGTTTTTGTTGTTTTTCCGATGCACCGTAACCAGCACGTGATTAACTGGTTTGCTAATAATAACTGAATTACTTCGAAAAATAACTGCGAAGGAATGCAATAGTGCTGCATACGTAAATGTTTATGACCATGCATTGATACTGGTTTGCGAATTCGGTTTAAATCTCTCGAGAGGTATAACACTCGTGGAAAAAAACGAATATTTGAATATTGCTAAAGCGATTCGCATTTTAAGTTGACCCTCGTTCGAGGCGTGGTTATTTAGTCAATTACTTTAAGTATCGCGCAACATGTAGCCACAATAAGGTAGATTTTCACCAGTCTGGCCGAATATTAACAGATTATTACGTTCTTATCCAGTTTACCAAATAACCGCAGAAGGGTCTAAGTGGCCGGCAGAAAGTTTTCATATCCCTAGGGATAAACGTCGTGTTCAGCCAAGCTTTTGCGATAGTTTCTGAAGGCAATTAACTATAATAAGTAGTCCACTAAGTTCTAAGTATTGCTGGGTATATATGGTCATTAATCAAGCATCAGAATTAATTATTAATATCTATTCAGTAGGTGTACAAGTACATATGCATAAAATAATTCTTTGAAGCACGAGTCGCATGCGCACACATCTTATCGTTTAGTTTTATATATTTTTTTTACTGCAACATGCGGTGTTAGGAATTGTTCAAGTATCTTGCAATGTGTGTGCAAGGTAACCTTTGTTTTCTAAGAAACAGATTTCTGAGAAAAACTTGTAAATAAAGTCGGATAAAGTACCTACGATATAAACAAATTCAAGAATGATGATGACAGTAATTTATTGATTCAATGAGAACTAGTCTCCGTCAAGTGCGGGTGTGACCTTAATACTTTAACGAGCATTGGTAGAATACCAACCATTGTCTAATCATATGGAATTAAAGTGCAGCAAGGTAGATTGAGTAATTGATATTGACAAACAAAAAGGTAAAATAGCAAAAGAAGCAAAATTATTTGATCGCTCTTTTGGAAGTGTGTAAAATTAAAATTTATTTAACTTTGTTTATCTATGCGATTACTGCAGTAGGTATGAACAAAAGGTGAAAGTTTGTGAGTGTGCGTGATAGCTACTTCTTTACGCACAAATAGCTGAACGTATCTCGATGAAACTTGGTTCACGGGTAGACCAGGACCTGTTTACTTTCCAGGTCCAGGATACTTTTTATTCCGGGAGTACGTTCCTTTGGGATAATTTTCGAAGTCACTGGCAGCAGCTCGTGTGAACATATTATTTTTAATAAAGCATGTTTACAAGTATTCTTATAAATACAAGGTGAGATTTTGTTTGTGAAGAGCCAAGATACCTCTAAAGTAGTTTTAAACGATCACACGGAAATGTCTGTCGCAGTTCATAAGTACAACCGGTTTAGAATACAACCTGGAATAATTTAAATTTAACCGTACAGCTATTTTGAGCATCGGTATTCATTGACAATGCCGAGAAAAGGCCATCATTTATTAATTAGATGCCATTAAATATTTTATTAAGTAAACTGATTCTAAATATAAAAATATTCATATCAGTTATTCAAATGTTTGTGGCCTAATGTAATCAGGTGGTCTACTTTTTACTTTAGTCATAATATAGATTATTGTGTTAATTTAGTCTAGAATATTTAATAAAATATATGTATAAATATTATTAAAATATTTGTGAAGGTGATAAAACAAAACTGTTTATTTGAAAAAATGCATAGAATTCAATGTATAATTTTTTTGTAGTAGCTGGACGGACCTGTGCTTGTCTAATCTAAACTAAAAAAAATGCGAGTATATTTGATAGAGAAAATGCAGCACCTTGAAATTAGTGTTCCGAATTAGGGTGCACATACTGCAATCGAGCTGTTTCTTTTATTTTTTGTTCTGGTTGGTTATCTTAAAAAAAAAAATAGTGATGCTTCAAGAACATTGAAGTTTTAGCACAGCAAATATATGGCCCATGATTTTTTCTCGTACAGTTTATGGCAAGTGCAGATATTATTTTTACCATGGCGCATTTTTATAACTAAAATTAAATGTAACCATCAACTATTAAGTTGGCTAAATATTTGAATATTTTTGACTAGTTTTTAAACGCAGCTTCGCCCGCCTACATAAAATATAGCCTATGCCACTCAGGAATAAACCAGCTTTTTATCGGTGAAAAAATTTTCGCTATTGGACCAGTACTTTCAGAGATTACCTCTTATAAACAAAAAAAAAAACATAAAAACAAAATTTACCTGTTTATAATATTAGTGTAGATGAGGTTTTTGCACAGATCGCGGCACTACTTATCATAAAAATAAATAATTGTAATATTTTTGCGACTGGCAATTAAAGAAGGAAATTAATAAAAATACGATAATTTGTAAGTAAATTATCGTATTGTCTTTGGCTTATCGATTTGATTAAATAGAACCCAAACATTGGTCTCTAAAGCAGTATTCTATTGTTTTGATTACGTAGCAAGCCTAATATGTTAAAACGGCGCAAAATAACTTTATCATAAATCTATAACTAACAGTGAAAAAAGTAAAGCAAGTTAAATGTGCATATTAATTAATTTCACGCTAATCGTATTAAGAAAACCAATCTCCACATGGAAAAAAATACTCCTTGGACGTTACTCCTACGTTCATGGACACGTGAAATCTGAAGTTAATTCCGATTTTAATAATATAATTAGAATGATATGCGAAACTTTTGAAGGCAGTCCTTGCACACATTGATGACTTTCGCATAGAGATGAAACTCCGGGGCGAAATTCTGCTGCCACGACAAACCGCGGCATGGCGGACGGAGTTCCGGCGGGATCTCATGGCGGTATAGAGACCGTCCGGCCATCCAGTAAGGACCAAGCCCGATTCGACAATGCAAACAGGCGAAAATAACAAAATTCTTAGCCAAAAATCTTAAAATGAAAGTTCTATTACATGAATAATTTTTTATTACTTGTTTGTATTTTTTTTGTAAAAAGTTTTTTATTTTATACTTTTTAGTTATGGTACCACCACTAAAAAGTACCTCTCAGCCATACTTAAATACCTTACAGCCAGAGTGCATCTCATGACAATTCTAATAATACTAAACACGGTTAAATTAAATTACGTTATTACAGAGTTCCGGTGCCTAACTTCAGGCTTCATCATCAGATCAGTCGAGCTACTCTTATTGGATATTACAAGAAAATGTAAAACATACCTACCACTATCTCTGAGGTCAAATTATAAGATATCTTCCATAGGCTTCTGGCAACTTCTGACCCTTTTATAACAGGAATAAGAAACTACTAAGAAAAGTAAATCCTTAGCCTTAGTCAACATTAATGCCGCTTGTTGCGTGGTAATAATGTTGACTAAACCACAAAATATTTGTAAATATAGTGTTTTCATTTTATTCAAACACTAGCTGTCTCCCGCAGTTTCCATGCTTACTACTCCAATTGTTGTTATAGTGTGTGATTTATATAACATATAACCTTCCTCTCCTTCTATAAGTGGGCTATCCAATACTAAAAGAATTTTTCAATTCGAACAAGTAGTTCCCGAGATTAGCGCATTTAGACAAAAAAACACTCCTCAGCTTTATAATATTAGTATAGATTTTCTATGTATATATATTTAATATGTTGTATTCAAATAGTAGTAGTATAGTATATAGACCCAGTAGGGTCAAGCCATAGTAGGGCCAAGGCATAGTAGGGCTGGGGATGTTTTGGAAGAGTTATCGCGGCCCTAGAACGCAAAAGGTAAATGAAGCAGCGTAAGTGGGTTTTAGTCAGTAAAAGTTTGACACGGCCTATCGCTCCACCCAAAAACGGCAAAAGTAATTTGATGATTTCCCATCTCAAAAAAAGACTGTAGGTAAAATAATTGACTAAACGACAAGCTCAAAGTTCTCCGGGTTAAGCAAAAGATTTTTCTTATATTCTTTATTGTACATAATTTTACAATTAATTAAAAAAATTGAACAGCTGATGCACAAAGGCGAGCTTAATCCACAATTAGGTTTTCTTACAGGAAACCTTAATATATTTGTAAGAAATTTTATATAAGAGGATAACTCAAACAAATGCACAACAAAATCTAAGTTAACATAAATCAGATCACACTTATAACTAAAATAAATTATATAAATACGTGCACAGTACGTATAAAAATTATAGTATTATATACAATAAGTAAAACCTATACATATATATTTATGGGTCATATTGACATGAAATGTTCCCTAATTCTTCCCCTCACGATCTCCAACGAGAGGCTAGCCCTTAATGTGTGTGTATTTTTTTTTTGCGGATTTAATATCATACCAGTATTTCTGATACCTACTGTACTTACTCTTTTATATTCTGTAAAGGTTCACTGGGCTTTTACAATTAACATTTTATAATGTTGCCTTTATGATGCTGTGGTGTCTTGTATGTGTAGAAGTACAGCAACAGGATACCCATGTCCGTGTTCTTATTTATGTGTAATGCGTGTCTTGTCGCAGATCATAAATAAATGAATAAATGTTAATCATTAGCCTTATTTCTTACACTAATATAACCAACTACTTGACAAGGGTGTCCTATAATTTCAATGTTCTATGTATTTTACCTTCTAATAAGTGTGTGTATGTGTGCCACGTCGCGAGTCTAAATTGTCACACCAGTGTTTTTAAGGCTTCCCTCGGTTATGATGACGTCTGTCTCTGAGAAACATTTGTGTGACGACGCATATCTGTCCTGTGTTTCAGGTTATTCACATTTTATTCTGATGCAGATTTATTTTCTTATCTAAATGCATATAATAACTAAATGCAATAGGTATAAATGTAACGAAATGCCTTGACTATAATTTGGAATACATTTTTATTATATCGCAAAAATAAAAATTCAACTCAGTCAAAAGTCAAGCCTTAAAGAAAAAAACATAATTTGATAAAAATTCTTTAATTTCGAAGGTCGGCGTCATAAAACAAAGAACCAGAACATCAGCTTCTGAAGTTGAAGTTATTTTGAAATATTTATTTCCTTTTTTTGGAAGTCTTTTGTGGTAGGTACCTAAATATAGTGAGCAAGTTCTCTGATAAGATCGTAGGAGTGACAAAATATCTATAATTACTTAATTTACACATTGCTAAAGGATTGGCAATTAAAATATAAGCAATGGGAGTAATGGGACTATCATAGAGTTATAACTTAACCCAACACAAAAAGAATCATCAAGATCGGTCCAGAAACAAAAAGGGTATACCTGAATTGATAACCTCCAATAATACGGAATTTGAACATATGCGGTGAAATGAGAGTATACCAGTCTGAACTTTACACATCTGTGATAGGTACCCCTTCAGAGTTATGAAATGGTGTTTACCATAAACAGTCATGCGATTGCAGCAATGCCGCTAAATTTTTTTGAAGAGTTTCACTGTCCATCACCGAAGTTCCTCATCAGATCTTCATCAAATTTAAATTAAAAAAATATTGTTCCAAACAATAAGAATTACCATAATCGGTTAATAATTAGCGAAGATATCAGTGGACAAGAAACATAAAAAAACATTAATTGACTTGAGAACGTTCTACTCTTTTAGTAATTCAAAACTATAATATATTTATATACCAAAATATTATATAATACATTAATATACTCTTAAGAATCCCATCAAAATTTTTCTCACCAATGTTATCTATACTTATAATAAAAGAAGAAAAAGAACAGAAGAAAGAAGAAGAGATCTGTAGAAGTGAACATTCTGTACATTGAAAATATCAAAAAAATTAGTGGCAGGGGGTGTAACTAGACCGACACCGAACCCAAAAAAGGGATTAAAAAAAATTTTGTCTGTCTGTCTGTTTGTTCAGGCATCACGCAAAAACTACCGGTTCGATTACGATGAAACTTGGTATAATTATATTCTTTAATATCCTGGGCACCACACTGGTTACTTTTTATCCCGGAAAAGCATATAACTAAAAAATAAAAAACAAACTTAATTTTGCGGTTCGATCCCTAGACCCGCTTACTGTACCAACCGCAAATAATAAGTTTGTCGTAGGTTACGTCACCCACAATGGACTTCACTAAGGGGCAGCTAAGATACTATACTTAATATTTTATCTTAAGATGCAATATCGCTCGCCATACAATTCAGCTATCACACACGACTATATAATATATAATAATAAATAATATATCATATTTTCGTATCTTAAGATGAATTTGATAAAATATATTATTATATCTTAAGATAAAATATTGTAGTATATTAGCCGTGTGCAGCGCCCCTAAGTTATGTTGTAAATGTAGTGCTGAAGGTAGAATTTGGCTTGCACCGTTCGCAACACACGCGTGTTAGTTAGTTCTGACTATTCGGTACCTACCTACCTACCTACGTCCTTTTAAGTAGCTATCAGAAGCGTGGTTTGTAGAAGTAAAGGTAAATTACTACAAGCATATTAAATAGCAACATAGTCGTTTCAAAGAAAATGAAGAAAAAAAAAAAAAATGTATGAACTTGCCATCTGCAAGACTGCCAGGACATTTAGGTACTTACTATTTATAATTAATGTCATCTACTGGTATTAAAATGACATTTTAATAAGAGATGGCGTTGAATTCGATTTATTTTTTCGTAAGTTTTTCCATATTTTCTCATTGTTTAAACCTTCCCTGGACTATCACAAATATTTCAAGACCAAAATTAGCCAAATCGGTCTAGCCGTTCTCGAGTTTTAGCAAGACTAACGAACAGCTATTCATTTTTATATATTATGTTTAAAGAAGAAGATAGATACAGTAGGTTAGGCTGGAGCGACATCCAGCACAGTAAACCTTTTATCGAATAGACAAAACGTTTGCTGTCACTTTGGATAATGGTTTGGATACGTGTAATTTTTTTTTTTTTTTTTTTTTGCATTTGTGCTAAGATGTTTGTTTTGTTGCATTTTTGCGTTATGGGTGGTGCCAATTTTTATTTTAATACTTATTAATTTGTAGTTTTCTCTTTTTTTTACTAGATTTCAACGTCATGAGTAATTTTTAATGTTTTATAAATTAATTTAACTTGAATGCGGAGTTGCAGTAACCATATCATTTAAATTAATTTATGTGTTTATTTTTTCAAATAGTTTACGTTCGCTAGGCCCACTAGGCAGCTGCATCCGGTTAGACTGGAAGCTGATCCTAAAATAGTTGGCAATAGGCTTCGAAGATTAAGGTTGCTTTTAGGTCTTGAGACTTAAGAATTTATCATTTAGCTCAGACCATTTCGACCTCATACCAACCAGTTAGTGAATCTTTTCGCTCGGACCATTTCAACCTCATACCAACCAGTTAGTGAATCTTTTGACACGAGTTTTGGGAAGGTGTATACTACATTGAGCGCACTGTATATTTTATGTGATTGTGAAAGTTTTGAAACCGTTCCGATGCACTGCCTGCATACGCATTTAAACGTCATTTAATTTGCGCAAGTACCTACCAATTTAGTGGATTAAGTACGTCTGGCTCACAACAAATAAATGATTACTCACACGATCATAAAAATTGATTGGAAAGAATAAGCGAATTGTGATTTATCTTCTTACATATCGTATAAATATATAATTTAATTACTAACAAGAATGTTCTTAAGTTTCCTTATGCACATCGACAAAGTTAGGTAAACATGTAGACCACACAAAAATTATTAATTAAAAATCTTCATTTTTTTTATATATATATATTTTTTTAATAGAAAATAAAGAAATAACTTGTACTAAAGGCTGGTGAATTTTATGTAAAAAATGTGCATTGGTGTTTTTAAAGGTTATTGGCGAAAGATGAAAATGCGTATTTAAAAAACAATGTAAGTAACATGAAAAGAAATATCGAGTGTTTCTCCACGTTCTGGAGATTACTGTAGGTTTGATCATTTCTTTATAAATCAAGTGCCTTGGCCAGTGGCCCTCTCAATTTGTGTGAAGTTGCCCGCAATAAAGTCCTAAATTACTAAAAATATTTAAAAAACTAAAAATGAATAATATGACTCAATATCTTAAAGAAATTTTAACAAAGTTTAAAAAAAAGTACATACAGTGGTATAAAGGCTAATCTTCCGTAATGAGGCAAGTTAGAATAAAAAAAACAATCACATAAAAGGTGACGTTCGATTATGTTACCTGAAACTGAAAAAATATAACCCGCAATAAAAACTACCCTGCTATTTAATACTCGTACAATAAAGGTTATCATCTTTTTTATGTTCCGCAAATTTGGCGGTGAGTGTAATAATGTGTATGTCAAAAGATTTTTCAGGCGAATGATAAATATTTGTAAAGTAAAATAACAGTAGGTACATGAACGTCTAAGTACACCTGGATATATTTTTACTAGATAGGCATAGTCTAACTTCATTGTTAAAACAAAGTTGAAACAGTTATGTTTCCATTAATTAATTTGCATTGTACATATGAGTACCGCAGGTGTTGTGTGAAACTACCGCAGACGTACGTTTGTGCAAACTTTTGTGCCGCTTATACAATTATGAAAGCGTACTCTGTCTTTAACAATTTTGATGATACAAGACAAATTGTCAGCTCCTGGAATTTACCACTTACGCAAATAATATAGTAGGTATGTTTATCTACTTATTGAAGTATTGTGCATTCGGCCGCGGTCTCACGGATTTTATTAACATGTGTTGCTGGTTAAAAGTCAGTGGAGTATATGCACACAAGTTATTTTGTGGGCTTCTTTTTTGTTTACCCTTTTTGTTTAGCCATCACCTTGTGGAGCTTAAGGTCAAGCTTCACTGTGACCTATGTACAATTTCTGTTTATAAAAAAAATATTATACGTTTTTACTGAACGTGTTTAAAATAATGTAAGTTGCTACTTACTTTTCGAGTCGGTCGCCAAGCTTATCGGAGAGGTGGCTATCTTTAGGTTTGGTGAGGTCCGAGTCGTACAGGTCCCGCTTGTAGCCTCTCCAGAAGGTGGGCATCATCCAGACGAACCATGTTTTTGAAAACCAATTCGCTCTCTTGTAGTTATTCGTCTTCTTCTCACGGTTCTTTGGTGGCACTTTTTTGAGATCACTCGGATCTTTATTGCCACTAACCATTTTGAATTAAGAATTAAATGAATTATTTATGAATAAATAAGAAAAAAGTTTTTATGTCCTCGTGTTTAGAATCTAGTTACACAAGTTAGTTCGGAGTGAATATCGTCATTTTTGTGGGTGCAATAATAGTCGCGGTCGGTGCACGTTAACCGGCAACTAGGCAAAACGCCTGATTAGCAACGACACGAAGCGAGCGCAAGCTGCCTCCTACTGAGTTGCGCGCGCGCAATCGGTGCGTATTAATACCAACTTAAAAGCGCTTCGAATTCACGGCGCCAGAGATCGTCCCCATCACGTTAAGCTTTTAATGAGCGTGATACGTAGTCGCACGAAGTTCCGGAAAATGATTTTCATATCACATAATTTCTAGTTAGATACGACATAAAGAAGGCAGGTATGCTCGATTCCAATAGCTATCAAATATTCATGTATTAGCTATAAATCTATTTATTCCTAATAATCAAAGCAATTATGATTTTATGATTGATTCACAATTGCCGTTGATAAATATATTTATATTATGGTGCTGTTTTCATTTTGTAGAGAACGGTTAGGAATATAAATCAAAGGGTTACTTAGATTATTTGTCAGTTTACATTGCCTATGGCTGCGACATAGGATTGGCAAAGAAAGAGGATTTTCTAGTTAAAAAATTCTTTGTTCAGAAATTAGGGCTTTTACTTTTGAGGTATATCGCCATAATAAAAAAAAACTATTCAACTAGACGCTTGGAATGACACCTGTTTCAAATCTGTTGATACCCACCAACAGA
This sequence comes from Mythimna pallens, assembly GCA_961205895.1. Taxonomy (NCBI): domain Eukaryota; kingdom Metazoa; phylum Arthropoda; class Insecta; order Lepidoptera; family Noctuidae; genus Mythimna; species Mythimna pallens. The sequence goes on along the minus strand of OY540826.1, from coordinate 12,846,446 downwards.
TTTGAAACAGGTGGAGTTTTGGTTTTATAAAATATTTTTACTTTACCCTAACCTAACCCCACCTAACCTAAGTTGTGCGCACATAAAATCCATTGTATGTACATGAGGCTATGGAGACACATTGATTTTAATGCACCAGAATAAATGCTAGATCATATTGTAATAGATGACAATGGAATATGGAAAAATAAACACATTGTATTCTACAAGTAATTTAAAAAAAATACTTCATATATTTTAACAATCAGCTGTTTTGTCTTTTGCGGACAGGTATTGCAAATAAAAAAGTGAATAATTGCAATATTTTAGCGTTGGGCTAAAAAGCGCAATAGGTATATAATTTCAGTGTATGAATATCCACTTCATAAAGGAATGCTGGTCAACATCCAATATAAAAATATTGTGGTCCGTAATTTTCCGGACGAGGAATCTTTTTACTACGATAATTTGTTTACTTCGTAAAAGTTTGCCTGATATTTTTTTACAAATATATAACATCTAGGTACTCATTTTATACAATCACAGTATTTTCTGTCTGTCTCCTATCACTCACACTACCTAGGTTATTAAATGTAAACAGAAAGAAAAGAAAGAAAGAAAGAAAGAAAACATAGGTTTTGTGGCGCTTATTTTATAATTTTACTTACTAGTTTTGTAATATAATAAATAAATAATAAAACATGGTGAGCTGTGGGAATGATGAGGAAGCTATGGAGAAAGTTTAAAAAGAATGACACACACTGCGCCATTGCTTCACTGCTTACCATCAGGTGGAATCGCAGTCAAGCACTAGTATTTAACAACTAAAAAAAAACTAATAATTATATTTTTTATTTTTCAGGTAGGTACTCAAGTCAATCTTCTAGTCTATTGACGCAACAGGATTATGATTTTTTTATAGATACACTTTATAAGAGGGTAGTTTAAAAAAAAAAACTAATAATGAAAACCTTTTTTATTTACTTGGGTTACTAATTAAGCTAAGTTTCAAGTTAATGAGATCAAGAATAAAACGAAACCCCCTTTTTTATTCCCTTTTTAGGTTGATTTACTAAAAACCCCCCATACGTCAAAAAGAAAGCCTTTTACAAAATTGCATGTTCTTAGTCTCAGTAGTTTCGGCTGTGAGTTGATATATCAATCAATCAGTTTTACCTTTTATATAAATAGATTAAACAATGGAAGACGTCCTACTGTTTCAAATTCACTTGAACCCAATGGGTAGAACAGCTCTCAACAGTGAACTTATATGTTCTAGTTATTCCGGTTTTAAAGCTATCGGCTTCGTTGTGTTTCATTTCACAACTCAATGATAAAGCCCTACAAAACTTGACAAACCTGTGTCTGTACTTGCCCTACCGGTTGAAAGTTCACTGTTTCTTATTTCTCAAACAAGATTCTAGCCTCTAGTCCAGGGGCAAGTAGCCCCTTCAGCGTGGCCATCAAGATGGATTGCAAAAATAGATTTAATTTTACGATACTTGGTTTGTCATTTTTGTCCTGTTTGGCTCAGAATATAGGCTGTAATTATTTTATAAAACTTTTGTGGCATTAAACAATAACATCGTAATTATTGTTTATTTCGATAACAGACTTGGTCGGTTAAAACAGGCAATAATAGCGATTGCAAAACTGACTAGTAGTACCCTCGGAGGTAAGTGTGTAGTTGCTGACGTACTGCCAGCAATAGAGGACAAAAATCAAGGTCCTCTTATTGATGATGTTGCGTTATTATAACAGTAGGTAATTGATTTGTATAAACAAGCTTATGAATGTAATCATATTGTAAAATTAAAATCACTTCTTGTGTATGGACTGCAGGACCACGCTAGATGTCAGGAACATTCAAAACCTAACTTTCAATCAGTACCTAAATTTATTTGCCATTAAAATAAATTCAATAAGCATGAAACTCGCGATCAGGCACCTCTCCTAACGTTTCGTTATCTCTTTTATAGGCGAGCCAATCATATTATCTTCATGTCTGAGCTGGCACTTATAATGCAATTAACGAAGAAAACTTCCAGATTCCTAATAACAATTTTATGATCAAAGATTCTGTTAGGAAATCATAAAATAAATCCCATAGAATCTGATCTTACGAGGATAATATAAAATATACAATTAATAGGACATAAAGTTAAAGGTAATAACAGTAAGAAAATAAAGGAGTTTTCACTTGTACAAACAGCTAACTACCTATCTATTAATTACTATTGTCTTGCATAGTTTTGAATAAATACGTACATATTTTGGATTATGGTTAATAAGTACAGTGAAAGGATTGGATTCATTCCTAATGAAGTGTATAATACGTAAAGGAGTAGAAAAATATACTTTTTGGGCTACTTAAGTACAAATGATTTTTCAACTACTTATGGAAGACTTGTAGCTTCAGTCAGCAGCTTCGCCCTGGGGAAAATAAAAAATATCCCATATTCCTTCCGGGATAAAAATGTATCCTATGTGTCATTTCAACTCGTGTCCCAAAGTTTCAGCCAAATCCATTGAGCCATTTGAGAGTGAAGGACACACATACATACAAACCTTAGCTTTCATAATATTGTTATACCGTGATTTTAATGCGCCAGCTGTTTTAAATGTAGGTGAGTGTGACATTCAATAATAATGTTTATAAAATACTTATGCCTTACGAGAAAATTATTCCTCTCGTGTCGATTGCGTGTGACGTTGCAGTCATATTTTTCCAGAAGGTAACGTGAGCTAGCTGTAGCGGTAGGCGTGGTGCCAACGTCATCGGTCTCCAATCTTCTCACGTTGATCACCAAAGTGTACGCTACGCACCGTCAGAGTGTTGTGAGACTGACTAACAACACGGTGACGCTATTGACGGAGTAGATCGGTGTTCCGGTGGCATGTGATCAGCGTATTGAAGTGTTATTGTGGCGTGCAGTGGGGTCATCTGGCGACCGGTAACAATGCGTCGCACACAATACGTGGTTCTATTGACGCCGTGTGATGGCCAATGGCAACCAGCGACCAACTCTCCCGCGCCCCAGGCCCGACTCACGCACAAACGGGTTACATATTTAAACGTGCCGAGACCTTGCTCATCGTTGTTCATTTACTCAGGTTTCATAGGTTCTCTTTCATTATTTTTACGTCGACTTTATTGTCTTTGTCATAATCATTATTGTTTACATCAGCAATTTTCCCTCCATTACTTATTTAATGGTACCTCATCTCACTTAGCACCCGCGTATGAACGGTTTAAACGGCATCGTTATTTTTGTGACTGATGTTCGTATTTTCTTTGGATAACTAGGCTTTCTGATAGCGATTTCTTTGCAAGGATGTGGTTGAAAATGATGGCCAGAAGCAACTATTACCAGAACTACCAGTTTTGACAAAATACCTTTAACTACAAATGTCGTAACATTGGTAGGTAACCGTCAAAAAAGTCCATTTGTTTGTTTCTAGTTAAGTTTTTTATGCAAATCTGATCAGCGACATGAATATTGTAAAGGTAAACAAGTTGGAATTACATCGAGGCCTTCGTAATTTGTTTTGTCTGAACGAGTGTCCGTATTTCGGTGAGCGCCGCCGCCGCGTGTCGGCCGCTGCAGCTCGTACTAATATGATCGTACAATCGAACTGGAAAAAACCGAGAACGTATTGGTACTTGTTCATTCTTAAATAACGGATTTTCACGTTGATAAATTTTGCCCTCGATTTCAAGTTAATCCAATTGGTAATTCGGCGTTCTAGCTCTTTGAGACATGTTTGTTACAACACATTACGTACTAACCTGATAAAATGACATACACCAACTATGACGGAATATGTAGTAGTACCTACAGCAGGCTGCACGGCCGTAGTATCAAAACTAGAACTGGGCGGGGCGGGGGCTTTTAAGGTGGGAAATTCATTTAATGACAAATTTCGCTCTTTGGCGGAGCGGGAGATAGTGTCAGACTTTTACTGAATAAAAAAAAACTCCTGTTCCTTCGTTGCCTTCGTCCCAGGGCCCCGGGTTTCGTTTTCACACTACCCATGGCCCTAGTAGGCTTCGACCCTGCTGGGCCCCTACGATTTGCTGACATCACCCTGAGGCGCGCGTGGAACAATACGCGCCGTCGACGACTTGGGCTCGGTCCAGACAGTTACCGGACGGTCGGACGGCGAGCCACCCATTGCTCGCCATCCGCAAGCCTGCGCCTACGATGGCCGGAAATCGGGATCAGAATCCCGGCGGCGGTTGGGGCGTGAGGACCGTTGCCGTTGCCTCACGCGATCGGCCGCCTCCTTTGCTAGCATTACTGCTTCGCAGAAGGAGGCGACCGCCTGCCATTCCTCCTCGATCCGGACCATGGCCTGTACCAAGGCCCGGCGCGAGAAATCGCCGCCGCCGATCGCTCCCACGAGGACACGGCGTTGCTCTTCCCAAGCGGGACACACCACCACCGTGTGCTCCACCGTGTCCTCTGGGCGGTCCACACAGTGGCGACACCCGGGCGTCACTTCCGCACGAGTTCGGTGCAGGAACTTCCCGAACTTCCCGTGTTCAGGGAGAACCTGCGTCATGCGGAAGGTGAGGACGCCGTGAGGTCTTTCCAACCACGCCTCAAAGAGGGGACTTATCGCCATAATTGTGGCGTGCCCAGTCCCTTAGTAATTAAGAATAAGAAGAATAAGAATATTTATTTTCTAAGACACATTTTATGGGTTGATTTTCTGGAACTCGCACTAGGATCGTGAGATCTTTTGTTGGCAATTGAGTTATAAATATGAATTTGAAGTTGTACCTAAACCAACTTGCCGTTTGTTTTGTACAGACTCTCAGGCAGGTAATATGTTCAAATTAAAATTCTATTTCCGAACAAATGATACATTATAAGTGAGTACTTGCAAAGGCTGTGGAGCACCGATTTAGGATAATGTAAAAACACATTATGTAACTATTGTGGTTTGTTTATTCTAATGAGATATGCATTCTGTATCGGCGTGACTCGTGCCACTCATTTTAGTATTATCACCGTCACCACAATAACGCGTTATTAATTAAAATTATAATCCCCTTTTCAGTTATTTTCTAACAATTTTACTGATTGACTTTTAATGGCTGTCTAGTAAATTTTATGATTTAAGTTGTCGACTGATCTCGAGAGGCGCCTGAAGTTATCAGAAAACCACAAATCTCAAGGTAATTGCGTTTTAGAATTAGTTTAAAATAATTTGGTTCGTATTGAGAATCATCATCGAAATCAAAAACATTTATCTATATATGTAAAAAGGAGAAACTGATCGGATTAACGCACAGCCGAAACTACTAGAACTAGGAGCGTGAAATTTTGCACAATGCTTCCTTTTATGACGTAAGCGAGCACTAAGAGAGGATTTTCCAAAATTCACCACCTAAAGGGATGCAATAGGGGTCCAAAGTTTGTATTGAGAAAACTACTTTTCCGCGGGCAGAGCCGCTGGCAGAAGCTAGTTTTAAATAAACCGTTTACAAGCAAAATGTCAGTCAGAGAAAAAAGTGAAGCTAAAATTCTCATTCCAAAGCGTAGATCCCTATAGAGAAGAACGTGCAAGAAACTTAATATCTACTCTTTTAAATTATATTATTAACCGACTTCAAAAAGGAGGAGTGTTCTATGTTCAGTTTAATGTATGTTCACCGATTTCTCGGTCAATTGTGGACTGATTTTGAAAATTTTTTTTTTGATTGAAAGGTTGTGCTTCCGAGTTGGTCCCACAGAAATATTGTTATGATCTGATTCATGAACTTCGAAGATATGGAACAGAACTACTCATAGGATCACAGCAGAACTGTCGTAACAAGTAAAATTGCTTTGTTTATACGAGTAATCGATGTCTGACTGAAAGTAGAGGGGGAATATATCGAACTGATCTGATGATGAAGCCTGAAGTTAGGCACCGGAACTCTGTAATAAATTAATGTAATCTAACCGTGTTTGGGATTATTGTAGAATTGTCATGAGATGCACTCTGGCTATAAGGTTTTTAAGTTTGGCTGAGGGGTACTTTTTAGTGGTGGTACCATAACTAAGAAGTGTAAAGTAAAAAACTTTTTACAAAAAAAAATACAACCGACTTCAAAGTAAAAAAAAAACACTGAAAAGTGCAAAATAACTTTAATTTCGGAGGTCTGTGTTAAATAACGAAGAGACAAAACTATTATAGAAACGTTATAAAAATTCAACTGGTTACATATTTCTTGTCGCTGGTATTATGTGAGCAAAATGTGAATTAAAAATAAAAAAGTAATTAAAAAATAGAAATTGAAATAAGCCACTGGCAGTTAAGAGATGACCAGTCTCAATTGACGGCGCCTGTTCACGAGAATGACGCATGTACATCAGCCCCACTCAGTTGAACCATTTTGAAGGGAACTGAATGATCCAACAACACTTTTGAGTGAGCATGAAAAACTCTCAACTGCCATGTTCGTTTATGTCATGCCACGTTTATACTAATGTAATTAGGGTCAGTGCAAGCACCTTTGTTTTATTTTTGGGTGGGAAATCATCAAAGAACTTTTCCTGCTCTGAATGGAACCGGGAGGACTGTTAGACTTTTACTGACTAAAGCCTACCCGTGGTCCTCCAAGTGCCCTTTTGCGTTCCAGGGTCGCGGTGACTCTTTCGAACAATTCCGACCGGCATCGACCCTACTTAGGGCGTACTGAAAGTTTCTGGATTCTGATAAATAAGACTACTAGACTAACGATACATTTTTTTTTTCAAAGTATATTTCCTCGCATTAAATGCATTTTTGCATTCGCTGAAACCACTGTACAAAGAAGTTGGACCAGTCTTCTTTAAGAATATCTTCAATGGCTTTATGGAACGCATTTACCGCCGATTCAGGGCTCGTAAAACGTGTGCCTCTTTTTTTTTCGGATGGGAATGGATAGGAAAATCATCTAATGACATACTCGCTCTTGGATGGAGCGCGAGGGCGTGTCAGACTTTTACTCACTAAAAACCCACTCGTTCCCTTTTTGCCATTGTTCCAGGGCGCCAGGGATCTCTTTTGCATCACCTATGGCCCTAGTAGGCTTCGACCCTGCTGGGCCCCTATGGTTGCTGACATTTTCTTGAGGCGGCGTGGAACACTACGCGCTGTCGCCGACTTGGGCTCGGTCCGGACGGTTACCGGACGGTCGAACAGCGAGTTACCTCTCCGTAAGCTCACCGGATCAACGGAGCTGAACGGAGCTCGCCGTCCGCAAGCCCGCGCCTTCGGTGGCCGGAAATCGGGATCAGAATCTCGGCGGCTGGGGCGCGAGGGCTATTGCCTCGCGCGTGCGGCCGCCTCCTTTGCTAACATTACTATTTCGCAGAAGGAGGCGACCGCCTGCCACCCCTTCTCGCTCCAGACCATGGCCTGCACCAAGGTCCTGCGCGAGAGATCGCTGCCGCCGATCACCTCCACGAGGACACAGCGGTGCTCTGCCCAGGCGGTGCACACCTCTATCGTATGCTCCACCGTGACTTCCAGGCAGTCCACAAACTTTCCGAAGCTCTACTGTAGTCATTGAGTATTGTGCTGAGCTCTTCCGTAGTCTCAGCCATGACTAATATGTAGTCGGCAAACCGAAGATGAGCGATATACTCGCCATTGACATTAATGCCCAATCCACCCCAGTCCAGAACCTTGAAGACATCCTCTATTGCAGCCGTGAACAGTTTCGCAGAAATGACATCTCCCTGCCTCACACCCCGCTGCAGGAGGATAGGTTTCGAGGTCTGGTCCTGCAGTCTGATTGACATAGTGGCGTTTTCGTACAAACACTTCAGCACCTCGATGTACCGATAGTCAATCTGGCACCGTTGGAGAGACTGCAGCACAGCCCAAGTCTCGATCGAATCAAAGGCTTTCTCGTAGTCCACAAACGCTAAGCAGATTATACTCCTCGGTTTTCTGTATAACCTGCCGTAGCGTGTGTATGTGATCTGTGGTGCTGAACCCTTTTCGGAATCCGGCTTGTTCGGGAGGCTGGAAGTCGTCGAACCTGCGCGCGAGACGGTTCGTGATGACTGTGGAAAACAGCTTGTAGACATGGCTCAGAAGTGAAACGGGCCTATAATTCTTGAGCAGGGCCTTGTCGCCCTTCTTAAAGAAGAGTATCACCACACCTCCGCTCCATGCCTGTGGTGTTTTTCCCTCAAATATGATGGAATCAAGCAGCTTCTGAAGGGCCTTAAGGATCGGTTTCCCACCCACCTTCAGGAGTTCGGCTGTAATTCCGTCATCACCCGGTGCTTTGTTGTTATTAAGGTGCTTCAGAGCCATCCTAATCTTGTACAGGCTTACGTCCGGGATATCTTCGGTATAGTGTCGGGTCAACCTAGCTCTTGCGTCGTTTGCTAGTTGCGTAGTGGGTTTTGTGACTGACGTGTACAACTGTCCATAAAAAGCCTCAATCTCTCCCAGAAGCTCCGATTTGGCTGATATGACTCTGCCATCCTCGGTCTTCAGTTTCGTGAGCTGGCTCTGACGAATAGACAGATCTCTTGCAAACACCTTAGAGCCCTTATTTCGCTCAATCGCGTCTTTAATTTTTCCAGTACCAAAGTGACGGAGATTGCGTTTCAAGGATTTAGAGATTCGTTTATTGAGCTGCCGATGCGTGCATATATCGTCTGAAGACTGCAAAATCATCTCACGCCTTTCCTTCATAAGCTGGAGAGTTCGATCTGTGAGTCTTTTGCTTTCATTTGTACGAGTCTTATAGAATTTAGACCCGACCGTATGGACAGTTTTCACGAACCCATCGTTGTATTCGTCCACAGAGCTTCCTAGGCATTCGAAACGATTTTGAAGTTCGAGCTGAAAGCTGTCGGAGTTTTGGATCTGGATCTGTGCAGGACGGAGCGTAGACTTCATCAGTCGAGATCTTTCAAGCTTGACATTGAAATTCAATGTGCCTGTTAACATGCGGTGATCACTTCCGGTTTTCACCGCATTGATCACAGAGACATCATTGAATATTTGCTTCTTCGTCGACATGATGAAGTCAATCTCATTTTTGTAAAACCATCAGGGCTTTGCCAGGTCCACTTTCTATGCTCAAGCTTTCTGAAGAAGTAGTTCATCTGATAGAGGCCCTCCTTCTCCATAAAGCTGGCCAGTAGGTGTCCCCGGTGGTTCCTACGTCCAAATCCAAATTGCCCCACTCGCAGCTCGTCACCGTCTCGTTTGCCCAGTTTCGCATTAAAGTCCCATGACCATGGTGAAGTGAGTCTTATAACCATGCATGGCTCTGGAGACATCCTCATACATGGTCTCTACTTCGTCATCGGGGCGTGTCGAGGTCGGAGCGTAAACCTGTATGACCTTCAGCGAATATCTTGATGATATTCTGAGTATAAGGTACGCCACCCTGGTCGACACGCTTTCAATCTTCATCACACTGTTCACAAGGTACTTGTGGACGATAAACCCGACACCACCTTGGGACTGCTGGTCCCCCTACCGAAAATAGAGCAGGTTACCAGATTTTAGGATTATCGTGTCCTCCCCCAGTCTTCGGACTTCGGATAATCTCACAATACTCCATTGTAACCTGCTCAACTCCTCCTCAAGCTCGGCAATTTTCTCATCGGACCGGAGTGTACGCGTGTTCTACGTCGCCAGGTCCAGTCGTCGACGGTTGAGCGATCCCGCCCGGAGATTCTTAGCACTCCAGACCCCAGAGCTGCGCCCACGCCCGTCCACGCTAGCACAACCGCTGGAGTCGCCGGGCACTTGGGGCCTGTTTTTTGTTGCATTATGTATTTGGGGGGTTTGGACCATAACCCGCCACGCTGGTCCAGTGCGTGTTGGCGGGTCGCCATAGCCTCGTTCGTTTGTCAGCAGGGTGCACCACGTGCAGGTGAGGTTGGCTTGGGTCCCGATAGGTATTGATTGGGACCCCGTATACACTCCATTGGCGTTGCTACTGCCATAATTATGGCGTGCCCAAACGTATGCCTCTAAGTTTGTCTTTAATTTTTGGAAACTAATAGAAGTCACACGGTGCGAGGCCCGGGTTGTAAGGCGGATGCGACATCAGTTCATCATTTGAAGCCTTCAAATAGGCTTCTATTACCTTAACGGAATATGAGGACACGTTATCGTGGTGGAGGAGTAAATTACTTCGAGGACGCTTTTTGCGAACTTTTTCTAAGACTCTGGGCAAGCAAGTGTTGACGTACCAATCTGCAGTCACTGTCCTTTGGTCTTCAAGCGATACTGTAGTGTAATGTCTTGATTTGCTGAAAAAAGAGCAACCATTTTTTCCCAAAACAGACCAAAATTCCCAAACCAAATTTCGTCGGCAAATTTTCAAAAGGAAAGACCCACTCTGCCGACTGGCTTTCTGAGCTGAGCCATGGTGCTTCATCACCAAATGCCAATTAGTATCTGGCAACTCTCTTGTTGACTTAAGCCACAACGAAAATCATAAAAAATCATTGAACGAAAATGTTTACGAGTTAAATTCATTTTGATAGCAACACACAATCTTTGAAAGGACGCCATAACGTAAAAACAAATGACAGCTTCGCAAATTAAAAGATGTAACATGCTCGCAAAGAGTTCCATTTTAGAATTCTATAATTGTTTTTACATTCTTTTATTGTAGATGGCCAGATCCAGAAACTTTTAGTATGCCCCACGTACTACATTTAAGGGCCTGTGCACACCACGTTTTTTAAACGAGCCGTTGAAGCGCGTTGTAGAAACGTGCGTCGACAGCGTGGTTTTATATATCCTGTTAAAGGTCTGCAGTTTGCGTCTGACTCGCGTGCGTATTGCGTCTGTATCGCTGCAAACGCACGTTAACGGCACGTTTAAAAAACGTGGTGTGCATAGGCCCTAAAGCGGCGCGTGGAACGTAACGTGTCGTCTACCCGGGCTTCATCCATATCAGACGGTAAGCTGTTCATAGCCCGTGCCTCCATTGTGACCAGGAATCGCCCTGCTACTCTACAAGCGTATATTAGACGCTTGCGCCGCATAGGTTCTTAATATTATTTATGATTTTTGTACACTGTCCTCTGTAAATCTATCTCCTTTCGTTCAGTCCATCCTAAGGTGATCTGTAAGAGATAGCCCTGTGTGATAAGACCGCTCATTGTACATTTAGTTTTGGAAATAATGTTTATCCTGTCCACATTATGAGGTGTACAATAAAGTACATAATATATAAATAAATAAATAAATACTTCTCTCGGTCAACTCAGTAGTCACTCCCTTTCTAACACTCCCTCCATACTTCTTTTAAATAGTTTACAAGTACTAACCATAAAATACTCTATTATAAACCACTTTTAGAATTTAAGATTGTCTTAAATGTATAAAGTTTTTTTATAGTTGTTTTACCGAGTACCTAACGTATTTACCTAATTGTTTTTACAAAAAGTTATTAACACATAGTTCCGCAATTTAAATACCTATACTTCTCTTATCAACCTACATAAGTGAATGTCCATAATGAAAATTAAGTGACTCTATTTAAAGCTAGAGTAACTTGGCTTGATTTTTTTAGGCAGTTCAGTAGGAAACCACGTCTAATTAAAGTTTAATTATTTTTTCTTTGAGTATTATTATTTATTCATTGATTGAGAATTCAGACAATTTAATTTGAATTAATATGCGCGGTAGTTCAAAAGAGTTACTGTGGCCCTCGCAAAGGGCTTTTGAAGGAAGGCTTTGGAAGGTGGGTTACAGACAGTAAAATTCTGACACACAGGAAGTGTCCGAATTTTCTTTCCTTCACCTAGAGCGGGGAGGCCCCCTCCCCGCTCTAGGTGATTTGATGATTTGCCTCGTAAAAAAATGTAATTTAATATACGATGATATCTTATTGAGCTTAAGAGCGTTCACTTGAAATTACGCGTTATTGACCAAAAAACCATGACTTTCAAACCAGTTTATATCCATTAAAGATTTATTCTACAAACATGTCACTTACCAATAACATTAGAAAATATTCTTGTCTAAATAGTTAAGTAGGATTTTTACTGACTGATTAAACTTCTTTTTATCATTAAAATAATAGCATAATCTAATAGGACATTTTTTTCAAAATATACAATTTAAAATTTGAATTACTATAGCTTTATCAATTTTTAACATATATTTAAAAAGGACCATAAATCGCACGAGCGTCGGAAATTCAGTCGCCCAAGAATATTTATCAAGACGCTCGCGCGCCGAGATTTGTGATATTTATTAAAAATTGACAAAGCTATTTTAATTTAAATTTTATATAGTAAGTTTTGAAACACATGTTCTTCTATTAGAATATGCTATTATTTTAATGATATAACGAAGTTAATACAGTGCTAATGATCATTTTATTTACCCATAATTTTTAATGATTTGACATTGTTTTTATGTTAATTATCTTCATTAGTAAACTAAATCAATGATTTTTTTTCTATAATTATTTTTGTTATGGATTCTAGTTATTGGTTTGTATTTTTTGTTTATAAATTCTATTGGAACTGTAGAAGTTGTCAGGCTTCGAAATTGACTCTGAAAGCAAAATTAAAAATACTCTATTTACATATGTGAATATAGTTCACAAGCGTCCTATTAATTTAAATAAAATCCAACTTAACTATTTAGACAAGAATATTTTCTAATGTTATTGGTAAATCACATGTTTGTACAATAAATCATTAATGGATATAAACGGGTTTGAAAAACATGGTTATTGGCCAAATAGTGCGTAATTTCGAGTGAACCCTCTTAATTGATCAAGTTTATTTTTAGAAACCCGAAATAGCATTAGAATTAATTACAGCCAAACGCGGATGTTTGACTGTAATTAATTGAATTATCACAATACATGTTTGCTTTCCTATGAGTAATATTGAGCGCAAAAAGAAACTTGGTATAGACAATCAGATTATGCATCGTCGCGAATCGTCTTTTCCACTTACATTTAGGAACAATAGCACCGCTGTATCTGCATATTATGTAGTTATTTACAAAACCGGAACCATGCATCCGCCAGTTTTCCTCACGCTCGTAAAATTCATACTCATGTTGCCTTCTGAATACTTTTCTATATTTACTGGTTTGCAACAGAATGATTAAAAACGCATTTCAAAGTCGTGTGACTTGGCTGCCTGTCTAGTTTTTCTATTTTAGATGCCACTTGTACTGGAAGCAGGTAAATGCTGTACATGGCATGGTGACTGTGCTAAATATAGCATCAATGTAGTTAATGCTGCTGTACTTGGAAGGCAAGGACCGTTAGCGGCGGGAGCCAGGCGGCGCCGGCGCCGGCGACGGGGTGCAATCACTCTTTCTCGTTTTATCTTCAGCCACGGTGCATTGTGCTCGAATGCACGTAATGGTGAATCACCTGCGTGATATTTTGTAACGATGACAATTTATTGTAATAATCGTTGCGTATAGCAGTAGCTTCTTCTACTTCTGCAAAAGCTAGTTATCAATATTGGTGCCAAAAATTACCTTAGAATTATAAACCGATTTATTAGAAATCCGTAATGAGCAAATTGTGACGAAATGATAAACGGCACTGTCTCTATCATCGCAGTGTACCTGTATACCTACTCTTTATTCTTAAGTAGTATCTATCTACTAGAATTTTCTTAATCACAAGTATAGCCGACCGTTAGTTGGAGGCAACACTTTGATCTTGAGTTAGTCTACCGCAGTAGTAATAGAATAAGATACAACTGTTATTTATTCTATTAGAAATTCCTATGGATTATACTTTGTCTAGTAACAACCGAAGTGCGTACGCCCGAATTATAACAGGATGTTATATTCTTGGTAAAAGCTGACACGATAAATGAATGTAAAAAATATTTAATTGAATGAATGAACATACGTAATTAAATGCGTACACATAATTTCGAGTGTACGCAGTTGACCGTTAAAGTGTTTCTTTTTTATTTACCTCCTGGATCCTGGATGTAATTAGACACTCCCAGGCCATACTTATCATATCAATGCTTTGTCACTTGAGCTGTTTCAACATGTACAACTGTGTAGGATAAGAGGATGTGGTTCTAATTTTGCTTGCAAGATTTGATAGAAAAAAAAAAACAAAAAAGATAACTTTTTTCAATAACACGATTTTAGCAAGTAACAAAAAATAAAAAGGTTTAAAATAATGTTTCAACTAGAACACTATATACCTACTTCTATACACCTTCAAGGTTGACTTTCAAGGAGAATTATGGTAATGGCTGGAATGCTCTGTTATGGAGTAAAAAGTAAAACGATCAAGAGTCTGTCATTTTCAAGCACATTGTCAAGGGAATTGTAAAATAACATAGTTTTAAAATTTTAAAGTAATATTTTCAGAAACGTGAACATTTTCCAATGAATAACTACACTCAGATCTCAAACAAATGTTACAGTTAATTGTAAAAAATCGAAATGGGGACTAGCCCAAAGTTTGTATATTACACTCGCGAATGTAGAGATAAAAGTCCCCTTAGTTGCTGTCGTAGTCGTATTAAGGAACCCGGAGTGGTATGTTTGTGTACTGGTTTTTTCAAATATATGTTTAGTAAGTTGATCCAATTACTTATGGACTGTCCGCAATTATTGTTCAGTTGATCAGTGGAAGGGAGAATCAATTATTGGACAGCCTTCTGTCCAGCAGTGAAGTATCTGATGGGTTTTTATAGTAACCACTCTTGGGATACTTTATAAAACTTATTCATATATTGATGAAATATTTTAAGATGCTCATAAATACAATTATTTTGCACCGCCTATCCAAGCTCCGCAGTTTTACAGAATCAAAACTAAACATTTGATTCTCGTATTTTTAATAATATAAGCCATAGACACAGTGACTCCCAATAACAAGAAGTAATAATCTAAGCTTAACAATGATTTTATATCTTTAGCGGAATTTTGATGCCCGCCGGGTTTCCAGAAGCATATTGCATGAAATATTAGGTGAAATACATAAGGTAAACCATGAAAGACCACGCACACCATGCAAAATCATCAAAATACCGAAAGTGAGACCAAATAACAATTTATTTTAGTAGCTAGTGTCAAGTGACCTACTATTTCTCAAACTCTAGTACAGTTTGAGATGTGTTTAACTCAAAATACTTAATTTAAAAACCCGCTCTTAGACGTTCCTAAAAGAATACAGATTAAAATATTATAGACAGAGGTTTTATATGGAGAAAAATTTAATCTGGCTTATTCAGTATTCAAATAGATGTGGATATACCTAAATATTTTTGTTTTTGCGAACTTAACTATATTTTATGTACGACATTAATCTATTGATGAGCCGCTTCAGCGACGCCGCGTAGGCCTCTCACAAAGTAGACTGATGATTTGAAGATCACGAGATTTCACCGCATGTGAGACACTGAGTTAGTCGATGTTTTCAAGCTTGGAGGAGGCAAATATTCAGTAGTGGACTTTTTCCGGCTGAAATGACTACAATAAAGTGTTTTAAAGGGTACCCGATTGCTTTTATTATTGATCAAGTAAATGAAAAGTGTGTATACATTTCTAGGAGATCCCCAAGCATACACACAAACCAAAAACGGCAGGACCAATCCCATTGAATAAACCATCGTCCATGAGCGGTCTCATAATTTGGAACGTTTCAAAGGCGCTTCAAATGAAACCCAGTTTGGATCTAAAGGTAACTTAGAGTTGGGCTGGGCTAGTAAAATGAGTTTATCGATTATTAGTTGTAGAAATTAACATATTATGTGAACACTCTTTAACTCATGAAATTATAAAATGTGAGCCACGTATTTCTCGAGTGAATAATTTATTACCTAGATATTTTTGATTTTTACTAAGCTCTAACTGAAGTATATTTACCTAACTTTACCTACGGGGATTAAGAGCGCGTCGTTCATCGTAATCTTTAAAAAAAACCCTAGGGTGCATTTTTTTAGATGCATTGGGAACTTTAGATTAGTAGGTAAGTACGTAGCTAATATCTATTTTAATTATAGAAGTTCCTATGCGTAACAGGATTTCACGTCTCGCATCCTCCATTAAACAGGGATCCTCCGACTAGACTATAGTGTTGTTTGGTCCGGCAACCGCTTGATAATTGTTTTCAGACAATTACAATTCGCCTGGATAACTTTGATACAGTGATTTAGGATTTGTGTGAACAATGTCTCTATTTAATATGTGGCGGCAGTTATGCTTCTTTTGAATTCGAATAAAAGGGTTTGTGGCTTAGCGACCAGTATAGAAAAATATTATATTGGCAGCTGACGGAACACCGCTGGGTAAGTTTAACACTCGCGCTCACTCCAACCAGAGTGGGTATAAGATAAATAATTAAATAACTCCTTATTTAATGATTTCCCATATAAAAAAAAACATAACTTTTACAGTTGTTTATTTTTAATGGATACTAGTTTTTGCCGGTGGCTTCGCCCACGTATCAGTAGGTTTCTCCATTCAAACTTTGGACCTCCGTTTCGTCCCCTTAGGGGCTGTATTATGAAAAATCATTTGTTATTTTTTGTAAACATCACAAAGTTGATGTTGTTTTGACTGTATGCAAAATTTCAGCGTTCTACGTCCAAGGGTTTGGCCGAGCGTTAAAGAGTTAATACTTTGCCTTGTATACATAGCTTCAGATTGGAATAGCCAGGATTGTGTGACAAATGCTAATATCATAGATTTTATGGTGTGTCCAGCCCTGGCGAATGCGCCGCTCGCGAACCGTTTGTGAACCGAACGGCGCCGGCGCGCGTGCTTTTCGCGCGTGGCTCGTTCGTATGAAGTCCCTGCGTCGCGCGTGCTACGTACGAACATGAAATGCACGCGCGCAGTTCGCAAGCGCTAGATCTGGACGCACCTTTACAACGCCCAAGAACATTGATTCTCTTATTTTCATTCCAGACACACATCTGGGTATGAAAATCATCATGAACCGAACTATCAAGATCAATCTTGTTCGATTTCTTGTGTGCAGAGTTCCATCAAAGAGGCGGAAAAACGCCTGACATCGAACGAGCGCGACCTCAGCGCTGTGAGCGACAAGCACCCGGAGCAGCAGTACCTGCTCTGCGCGCTGCTCGCCTGGCATCAGCTGGGACACCAACACGCAGACAGCCTTTATAAGTCTGGCATCTTTCTTTTTCAAACATTTGATTAATAGCGTATACCTACTAGTAGAAACTAGTAGTTACTTTAGGACAACGTCAAAATGATAGAAATCATTTATTTATTTATTTTACTATTTATGTAAACAAAAACAGAAAAAAGCAATACAAAGTAGAGGAGTACAAAGGTACTGCTTATTTTCAAAGAAATTTCTTCCAGCAGACCTGAAAAAGGAGAATTAAAAAGAAATGTAGACAATAGTGTGCAAGAGAAGAAAAATGTGTGAAATCTTAATCTAAACTATCAAATAATACATATATGTAATTAAATAAAAAAATGAAATACTTATATAACTAATAATACCTTTACTATAAATAAATTCATACATAATATATATATAACTATCACAGTTGAGAGTAGAGATAGTCATTGACGTTATCCGAAAGTGAATCGAAAATTATTCCAAGGTGACATACTCCCGGGATAAAAAGATTACCCGTGTGCCAAGTTTCATTTAAATCCGACAAAGATACAGACACAAGTAACAAACAGGCAGACAGAGACACTTTCGCACAACCGATTTTTTTTTATTAAGAATTTTAATTATTACGTAGATTACCTACAATAGGCATTTGTAATTTAAACCATTTCCTTGATGGATATCCTGTTGGTCTCGTCGTCCTAAGCCTGTCGACTGCTTTGTGTTGTCCTGGGTTCGATTCTCAAGTTGCATTTTCAATAACAGCTCGAAGTTTAAACTTTAGTGGTGATGGTGACACCTCATGCATCAGAAAGCAAATAAAGACGTAGGCCCTGTCTGCCCTCGCTCTCTCGAGTCATTTATCCGGTATAGGCTAGTCTTCGTTGTTGTTCGTTGAGATTTGATGTCGGGCTATATTTTTATGTTTTAGATTTGTAAAACCTAAGATAAACGAAAAGTCTGCTGTTACCAAGTCTGAGTCTAAGCCAAATGCTACTTTTAAAGATTCGATTTGTATTTATGAAGCGTGCAATTCAAGAAACGTTTGTCGAAACCCCGAGATATGGAAAAACTTAAAGCCTTCAGACAATGGAAGCTTCGGATCGCATACAAGCGGTCCCATTGTAACATTGCCATCGGAACCGAAATGCATTATGCGAGTTGACAATGATGGGTGCTGTGGTAAACAGAAAAAGGCCAAACCAAAATCACAAGTTGATAAAGATTTAGTTTGCTGCGGCGCAAATCCAGCAAAGTCTAACACAAGACAAGTTGATAAAGATCAACCTTGCTGCGGCCAAGTGCCAGTAAAGTGCAACCCAGGATTGGCACTACAAGATGTGAAACAACCAACACAATCAAAAGAATCGCAACCAAAGGAAACCGCCGATAAACTTGATGGTGTAAGTTTGACACTGAATACTTAATGATGTTCTGCTCGAAATTCGATTAAGTGTAACTAGCAATATTAGATCTGAACTATATACTCGTAATTTACTTCTGAAAACATATAAAAATCAACCTGTAAACTTAAAGTTCGCATTAACCAAACTTTCTAAACTTATACATCGACTTATAGCTTCAGCCAGCAGTTTCGCCCGCGTAAAAGTAGGTTTCTCCATACATACTTTGGACCCCCGTTTCATCCTCTTAGGGGTTACCCCCTATTTTGGAAAATCTTTTCTAAGTGCTCGCCTACGTCATAAAAGGAAGCTTTATGCAAAATTTCACGTTCCTGGTCCCAGTTGTTTCTGTTGTGCTTTGATATGTCAGTCACTCAGTTCTCCTTTTTAACCGACTTAAAAAAGGAGGAGATTCTATGTTCGGCTGAATGTATGTTTTTTATATTTTATGAATGTTCACCGATTTCTCGGTCAATTGTGGATCGATTTTGCAATATTTTTTTTTTATTGAAAGGTTATGCTTCCAAGTTAGTCCCATAGAAATATTGTTATGATCTGATTATGAACTTCGAAGATATAGAACAGAACTCCTTATAGGATCAAAACAGAACTGTCGTAACAATGAAAATTGCTTCATTTATAAGTGTAGTCGATGACTGACTGAAAGAAGAAGGGGAATATATCGAACTGATCTGATGATGAAGCCTGAAGTTAGGCACCGGAACTCTGTAATAAAATAATTTAATCTTACCGTGTTTGGTATTATTAGAATCGCCATGAAATGTACTCTGGCTATAAGGTATTTAAGTATGTAAAATAAAAAACTTTTTACAAAAAAAAAATAAATACAACCGACTTCAATGTAAAAAATACACTGAAAAGTGCAAAATATCTATAATTTCGGAAGTCGGTGTTAAATAACGAAGAGACAAAACTATTATAGGAACACCGACTTCCAAAATTAAAGTTATTTTGCACTTTTCAGTGTTATTTTTACATTGAAGCCGGTTGTATTTTTTTTTGTAAAAAGTTTTTTTTTTGTATATATATAAATAGAGAGACAAGCTCTAAGAAATTAATAAACGTTGTTTTGTGACTTCGTAGGTATGTTGTTTGGATAAGGAATGCGCGGAAACGCTAGCTGCATTAGATGAGAAGACAAATGAGCTGCGCGCCCGAGCGTTTCAACTGCTGCAAAGTGAAGGCAATAGAGTCCAGCTGCTGGAACAAGCTGAAGAGGCTTGGTCGGACCTCGAAGCAAGCTATCAGAAGCAACTCGATGAGGAGAAAGGCAAAGGAAGACAAATGGAAATACAAGTTTGAACACTATACCTTACATTTATATATTTACAAAACTAGTGACCAGCCCTAGTTTTGTATGAGTGCAATTTAATTTATAGAGGATTTTCTAAAAATAATATACCTATAACTCATGTAAAATATTAATTGTAAATATAACAAAAATAGGATTTTTAAATCGGTTAAACCGTTGTCAATCATTGATGATCTGTCATATAAATAGCAAGTGATTCATATTTTTATGAGATTATATATAATACTAGCTTCTGTCAGCGGCTTGGCCCCCGTTCTTCCCTTAGGGGTGGAGTTTTGTAAAATCCGTTCTTAGCGGATGTCTACACTCTTTAAGGAATCTACCTACCAAATTATAAGTTATAGTTTGTGAGATTTCGTGATTAATCAGTGAGTGGTATTTCGCTTTTATATATATAGATTCAATGCTAATTACTACATGCGGCCCGCCCAAACTGTGTCCGGGTTGAACAATACGATACCAGCACTTTGCCAGTGACTTTGTTCGCCAGAGAGTTGTCATAAAAACTTTGACACTCCTTAAACCGTATTTTGAGGGTAGTTTTGAAAAGCTAATAATGGCAGTATTTATTATTGATTATGATTAAAACTTTTGCTAAGTTTTAAACCAAGAAATAAAAATGTCCATACAATCTTTAAATCCCCCTAAATTGTATTATGGCGGGTGGTTCTGAAAACAAATAAAGACGAATTTTATTATTTAATTAGGTACTATATCATGTGCTAACTATCAAATACTCGTATATCGGTACCAACATGGAATTTGATTTTGCTTATAAAGGAAATGTCTCCTTTTCACCCCCATAGTAATCAATTTCCAAAAACCCCTCCTTAGTGCTTCTTGCTTACGTCATAAAAGGAAGCCTTGTGCAAAATTTAATGTTCGTAGTCCCAGTAGTTTCGGTTGTGATTTGATATGTCAGTCAGTCAGTTTTTATTTTTATAATATATATATATATATATATATGTAATATAGATTTATTCATAACCCGTAAAACGTTGTTGTATCTTTTAATAAGAGGAAGAACTTTTCAAAAAGATGCAGTGGCTACGAAGATTTCATTTGCTTCCACATTTAGTGTCGCCGCACATGGACCACATGCCCCAGCCACAAACGCCGCCACGAGAAGCTAGAAGCGGCCACAAAGAAAGCTGAAGCGCGCAACAGTCACTTGTGGCCAGTGGCTGCTACTTTTTTAACCCGCGCGCAGTATCATAATGGACTCTGTCGAAGAAGGTTTAAATGCGCGAATGGCGTGCGGCGGCGTTTTGTGTCAGCGTTTAGTGGCCGGTTCGGGTCACAAGAAGCGAGCAGCGGAGATTTGTAGCGTGTAGCAACCGCCGGCGTCAATCGTGTGCGGCGAATCCATATAAAATGTATGAAACCTACAGGAAATATGCCGGTGGCGGCGTTTTGTGATTGTGGCCGGTGGCCCGTGGGCAGCGACCCTTAGGTATACGCAAGCTGGTAAAATTTGCACTCACACTTTATAATAAAGTATGTAGGGTTTTTTATTTTTTTTAGGTTGGAAAATCATCTTATGACAAATCTCGCTCTTGGGCGGAGCGAGAAATAGTGTCAGACTTTACTGACTAAAAACCCACTCCCGTTCCCTCCTTGCCTTCGTCCCAGGGCCCCGGGTTTCACTTTCACACTACCCGTGGCCCCAGTAGGCTTCGACCCCGTTGGGCCCCTACGATTTGCTGACATCTCCTTGAGGCGCGCGTGGAACAGTACGCGCCGTCGACGACTTGGGCTTGGTCCGGACGGCTACCGGACGATCGGACGGCGAGCCACCCATTGCTCGCCGTCCGCAAGCCTCCTTTGCTAGCATTACTGCTTCGCAAAAGGAGGCGACCGCCTGCCACTCTTCCTCGCTCCGGACCATGGCCTGTACCAAGGCCCGGCGCGAGAGATCGCCGCCGCCGATCGCCCCCACGAGGACACGGCGTTGCTCTGCCCAAGCGGGGCACACCTTCACCGTGTGCTCCACCGTGTCCTCCGGGCGGTCCACACAGTGGCGACACCCGGGCGTCGCTTCCGCACGAATCCGGTGCAGGAACTTCCCGAACTTACCGTGTTCGGTGAGAACCTGCGTCGTGCGGAAGGTGAGGACGCCGTGAGGTCTTTCCAACCACGCCTCAAAGAGGGGACTTACCGCCATAATTGTGGCGTGCCCAGCACTGGGTCGCGACAGTCGCTGTCGCCATTTTTCCATGAGAACCCGCCGGAACTCCGTCCGCCATGCTGCGACCTGTCGCGGCAGCGGAGTTTCGCCCCGGCGTTGCATCTCCATGCGCAGATCGTGCATGAGAGCAAGGACTGTTGCTTCCAGATCCCATGGTGGCTGGCAGGCAAGGAGGCTCACCGCTTCGCGGGAAATCGTCCGGTAACCTCGCACCATCCGTATGGCCATGACCCTCTGGCATGCGTTCAGCCGGGCCGCCGGCTGCTTCCGCAGAGCCGGCGCCCATATCGGTGCGCCATAAAGGGCCATGGACCGAACGATTCCTGCGTAGAGCCTACGGCAGGAGGCGTCTGGACCTCCCAGATTGGGCAGGAGCCGCCCCAGGGCAGCCCCAGTCCGATTCAGTTTGGGAGCCAGACGTCGGAAGTGCTCCTCGAAATCCCATCGGCTGTCGAGAACGAGTCCCAGGTACTTCATCGTCGACCCGACGCCGATGTGGACTCCTCCTACCGTTAGTTGGGAACCCGGTGGAGGCGCGTTCCGAGGGCCGTGAAAGCACATGGCCTCGGACTTGTGCAATGCCACCTCGAGTCTTAACTCCTGGATCCTGCCCACGACTGTCGCGACCCCGCGTGTCGCTAGTTCGACCGCCGCCTGGTATGACTGTCCCCGCGCTAGGACCAGCGTGTCGTCGGCGTAGCAGACCAAAGTATGTAGGGCGAATTATTCAAGTTCACCCAATTATGGCCAAATGAGAATTTATGAAAAATATCGAAAAGTATTCAAAGTATTATCGGCCTAAAACTGCATCATTGGATGACTGGAAAAACCAATATTTCTAGACCGCAAACGAAGCCGATAATTTTAGGAAAGGAAAACACACTACTGTATTACCATTCGATAGTGTCGCTAATAAGGGTCAAATTTTAAGAAGTAAACTTCTTTGAGTGCTGTTTGCTATGGCCTCAATTGCTCATAGCGATTTTAGTGAGTTAGTATGAAATTGTGGAGGGAAATCAAATCTCCGGAAACGCTACACTTAATTGAAAAAATTGTCCACAGAAAACGTACAACAAGGTACCTATATAATATATTTTAATTATATATCATTAGTGAAATTGTTTTTAGGTGAAAACTATGATAACAGAGCGGAACTTTTGTAAGATCGGTTGTAAATCTTTGGCCGAGGACCTAACAAACAAGAAACAAGGAGCGGACCAGGCGAAGCAAAAGCTAACGGAACTGGAGAATGAGGTGATTGACCTAGCAGCTACCAAGCTGCACTTGGAGGAGGAAGCAGCCAAAGGCGAAGGCGCCTTGGCGGAGGAGCTGGCCAGGATCCTGCAGTACGAACGAGACCTTAAGGTGACTATTTATTAAAACACGGTTCACCCATGTTTCACCAAAACTTCATTGACAAATTTTATTTAACAATTACACAAACTAATTATTAATTAGTTAGTGACAAAAAATTAATTACAACCATTTTTCGGCAAATGCTTCTCTTGGTAATGATTAAATATCTTTTAATCATTTTAATAAATTTTTCATTTGGTATTAAAATTTTAGGTTTGATCGTGTTTATCTTATTTTTAATGGGTAGTATTTAACTGTTTCTCAATTTCATTTAACTGTCCTTCATTTAATTCTCGTTTTCTACTGCAAAATATGCCTTTGGTCCACCAAAAATACTTACTGTGCACTAAAATATGCTCTTCTGCGTAGATATTTTATGGGTAGATAGAAGGAAGATTCCCCCCTCCCCTATGCCAGAGGATAGGACGACTATTTCTGAGAGGTTTAAGTGTCGGGGTGCCCCAAGTTCCGAGCTATCTTCGTTCACTCTTCTTTGAGCCTGTTTACTAAATGTACGAGTGTAGGAAATAATACGGCACGATTGACAAACATTGAATGATATGGCACAAAAAAGAACCTAAAATGGCTGCCCATGATTTGCTTTGCACAAATATATATGTACCTACCTTAGACTGGCATAGCATAGTCGGCTTTATAATGTTGGGACTCAGGCCTCTTCTCTAGGAGAGGGAATGGGCCATAATCTACCACGCGGACCCAGTGCGGGTTGGTGGACGTCACATGTCTTCAAATTTACGAGTTGTCGGTCGCGGGTTCAAATCCAGCCAGGCGCATTACTTTTTGTAATTTATTTCATTACCACTGCTCTCAAAACGGTGAAGGAAAAAATCGTTAGGGAACCGGCATGTTCTAGATATATTCAATTAACTGGATGGACCGGTCCCTTAGAAAGTTTTCGGTCCTCTCACACAGGCTAGTACAGAAGGCACAGGACAGAAGAAAGGAAGCTTACCAATAAGGCTTTCGTACCAGATCCTATCGGAAGCCTTCGAGAAATCGGCAAGGAAGACGGCAAGCGTTTGTCAGTGCTTCGCGATGGTTTCATTCTAGATGCGTATGCATGTGTGGCATACGCTAGAAAATCTCGAGTAAATTGATTGTGGCGAAGTCGTATAATATTGCCGGTCACTGTGGATGTTCTCGAAGCTTCTAAGCAAGCCAGGGGAAGCTCCTGGCTTGCTTAGAAGCGAGTAGAGAGAGAGTAGAGAGAGTAGAGAGAGAGAAGAGAGTAGGTATAAAATTCATTCCATAATATAAACGGGAATAGAAATGGGACAGAAATCATACACTCGACGTAGGGGTAATAGAAGCGAGAAAAGGTTCTCGGTTCGACGTAAAGGGACTCGACGTAAAATGAACCCATCATGATATATGAATTCTCGTCTGTGCACAAACAATTACACAACCTTACAAAGTTTCAACTCCACATGCACCACACTCGCCTTAAAGGGCTGTTCTCACCATAAAGCCTTTGGTTATGATTTTTCTACCTTCTGACTTAACGTTTGTGATGTATATAATTATTATATGAAACTCAAATTGATTTTTCAAATTTAATAATTTTAAATATATTTCTTTCAGTTTAACGAGGATCAAGCACGTCGTAAGTTTGACGCGGTAATTAACGAAGCCGATTCGGCGCGAGCTTTGGCCTGCGAAGCTGAACGATCTATGAGAGCGGAGCTGGCCGCGTTGCGCGACCAAATAGAAACAATTTCTAAACAGCTACTTACAGAAGAAGAGGAAGCTGCAAAAACTAAAGTTGAGGTACGTTACAGTTGCCAGTCTTAACCTCTTAAATGTCGCATGATACATACGAGTAGGTTCATCATTATTATCATCATCATTTAAGCCAAAAATTGTTAGACATTGGCTTCCCCCGAATGTCACCATAACGACCGGTCCTGTTAGTCTCGCATTTATTGGTTTCCCGCGACTCATGTTTATCAGCTCACCTCGTGGGAGGATTTCCACATAGGTTCATAAGAGAATACAAAAACTCACCCATTACCCATGAGGGAACGGCCCTCACGCCGATCCCGATTTCCAGCCATCGAAGTCGTAGGCTTGCGAATGGCGAGTAATGGGTAGCACGCCGTCCGGTCGTCTGGTAACCATCCGGACCGAGCCCAAGTCGTTGATGGGGTGTACCTAGTGCTCCACGCGCGCCTCAAGGAGATATCAGCAAATCATAGGGGCCCAACAGGGTCGAAGCTTACTAGGTTATGTGAAAATGAACCCCCGGGGCGCTGGAACGCAAGGCAAAGAAGGAACAAACGAGTGGGTTGTAGTCAGTAAAAGTCTGACACGCCCTCGCACTCCGCCCAAGATCGAGATAAGTCATTGAATGATTTCCCACCTTCAAAAAATACCCATTGGTTACATGATTTATTTTAGTTAATGTACTTACCTTATTCTTTTATTTTCTTTAGCTATTATTGTAATTTTTTTAGGTTTTAAACCATAATAGGAAAAGAGAAATACCTCAATTATATTTTGTTATCTTGTTATCATTATATTCATTGGGTATTATTATTATTAAAATGATCGAAATTACAGCCGAAAACTAGGTTAATAAGTGGTAGGTTCGTTTGGTATAAAGAGTTGGGTTGACGGGTTAACTGACATGATCAGTATGATGACAGTCAGACACAGATTTGTATTAACGGTCTATTTCAGAGAATTTTGAACAAAAGAGGAAGAGTCTACAGAGAAATCTATATCCTGATAGGGATTTAAATTTTCCACGGTCAAGGAAAAATATTTTTCAATACACTTACTCGAAAGCCCGCTCTATGGCCCTATCAGTTTTAGGCACGCAATTTACTGTTTTTCGCACTAGTGCGGAAAAGTGCACGCGTTCACCCCAGCCACAATTTATTACATTTATCGTATCAGGCTGTCCGCTAAGCGACCACCACGAGTCGCGCGTCAACCCTCGTTTATTTATATCTTCGTAAGTGTATTGAAAAACGTCGTTTGATACTTACATGTGGAAAGTAACTGCAGCACTCGGCTCCACAGAATTCCACCTCAGTCACAATGACAAACATTCTGCATTTGTATCAATATGTACTATTCTATGTTTGGTCTTAGTTTTTGCTGATAACTGAATTATTATATAATTATTACGAGTATATTCTTAAGTTCCTGTACCTATATTTTTGTTTTTTTTTTTTTTATATTTCTTGAAAGGAAGAATAATATTCAATAATTATATATTAAGGGAGAGATGTAGTGTTTGCAAAGATATTTATAATGTCTTTGAGTGTTAGTATACTTGTCTCGATTTGACGGGCGGGGACAGTTCAGTCTCATACAAGCCGTTGACGGAGACGGACGTGTTGAACCTAACTGCTGGGGACGTAACGAACCAATGTGTTTACCCCCAGTGTCAGTACGATCACTACAGTAAGGATCTTAGCCGATGCCGTTCCGTAGTTTCTGATTACACATACATAGCTATGTACATATGTGTGTGTATGACTGTATGCTTATTTTTTTTTTTTAAATATAAATTCGTTTTCCAATTTCTTTCACATTCCTAAGTTCGATTACAGTCAATTATTGTTATACAATCTGGCGAACCCCGCGGTTTCGCGGATTTACTTCCGTGGTAGTGGTAGTGTATAACATCACGCTTCCTTCCTCGATAAGTGGGCTATCCAATAAAAATCCAATCTATAATTATAATAAATCTGCAGAAGTGAAAATTCTGTTCATAGAAAATATAAAAATATAAATGGCAGGGGGTGTTACTAGACCGACAACGAACCCAAAAATGTGATTAAAAAAAAAATGTCTGTCTGTCTGTTTGTTCAGGCATCACGCAAGTACTACCGGTTCGATTACGATGAAACTTGGTATAATTATTCTTTAATATCCTGGGCACCACACTGGGTACTTTTTATCCCGGAAAAGTATATACAATAAAAAACAACCATAATTTTGCAGTTCGATCCCTAGACCTGATTACTGTACCAACCGCAAACAATAAGTTAGTCGTAGGTTGCGTCACCCGCAGTGGAGTTCACTAAGAGGCGCTGCACACGGCTAAGATACTGTAATATTTTATCTTAAGATACAATATCGCTCGGCGTACAATTCAATGGACTATCTATCACACATGACGAAGATAATAAATTATATTTCATATTTTCGTACTCGTATCTTAAGATGAATTGGTTTAATGGCTTTGTTTCATCGCAATCGGTTGACTATATCGAAAGATACCTATAGGTACTACATTCATTGACTGTTAGGCGGTACGAAGTTCGCCGGGTCAGCTAGTATTAAAATATTGATTCCATTCGAACTAGTTATTATGGAGATTAGCGTGTTCAAACAAACAAACAAACTCTTCAGCTTTATATTATTAGGATTGATTGTAGCGCCTATCCAAATGCTAACAACAACGCAGTGCGGTTGAAAACAGGTTGCTATTTGCCAAGCTTTACGATTACCATAATTATCTGTTCTTTGTACTGTTGTAGTTATGTGAAGAAAGAAGTTAGCTATTATCTGTGGAATACATTAATAATTAATATTTATAATCGACTAGCAACTCGTCCTAGCTTCGTACGGTTTTGGAAATCTTTGATATTCTCGGCTTTCTTCTACTATAAAATGCATACATCTCGTATATTATTGTACACTTAAACCTTCCTCATGAATAATAATAATAATCGTATATCACTCACCCACTCAAAAAAAAAGTCACATAAAATAACAAATCACTCTGCCTATTGTTGAAAACCGCATGAAAATAATGGTTTGAGTTTATTGCGAACAGACGTGCAGACTTTGTTTTATACTTAATATGTAAGAATTAAGATTCATCATTTCAGCCAAAAGACGTCCACTGTTGGACATAGGCCTCCCCCAAATGTCACCAGAATGACCAGTCCTGTGCGTCTCGCATCCATCAAGAATTAGGATTATTGTAATGTAACCACGTTGATTTTGCTATTTACGAGTAAGTCTAAGCGATAGCGCCTGTCATTTTTGAGACAGCGCTGTCACTATCTGTCGTCACTTTGGTCACCAAAGTAGCCGGATCGCGATCTACGGCACCGCGTCTTTTATACGGCAGTTGCAAAGTGTCTTGTATTGTATAGCTTTTTTTATTTCGGAAGTCATCAAATGACTTCTCCGGCTCCGGGTGGGGTGAAAGGGAGGGTCAGATTTTGAATGACTAAAACCCACAGTGTTCATTCAGTTGCCCTTTGTTTTACAGTACCTTTAACTCTTTTGAATAATTCATAAGTCAAGTATAGTTCCTGGATCTATTATATTCTTGTAAATATTCACCCCATTCGATACAAAAAAACGCGTAAAGTTCCGAGTATCCAGGGTTGCGGGATTGATCAAGAGTTACCGCAGTCCTGGAACATATAGAGCAATTTTTTTTTGAGGTGGGAAATCATCCAATGACGTCTCCCGCACTTGGGCGGAGCGGGTGCGTGTCAGACTTTTACTGACTAAAATCCACTCCTTTTACTTCTTTGCCTACGTTCCAGGGCCCTGGGGTTCACTTTCGCACAACACCTAAGAAGCCCTTAGGCCTTAATATATAATCCCTAATATAGAAGTTACTGGAAAGCTTGAAAAGCCTGAACTGATGTTAGGATTAACACATAAACTCGAAGAGTTCAATATCAGTGGCAAAGGGTTCTCCGAAATGCCATAACTGATATTATGAGCTTACCTGTGAATATGTTGCACCACTCGTGCACTCCCAGCGGCGGTGTTCCTTATATATTTCCTTTTCTACACTTCTGAAGATTCCTTGTCAGTATTAGTTTTCCACGCTTCCCTGAATCATGCATTGATACTCGTAGTATTAGCGTAGGGTGTAGGTATATTTGCAAAAAATATCATAAATAAGAATTACCCAGATTTATTCAAGTTCTGCCTGATAAAAAATGAATGGCAATATAAAACATATCGTCGTTGATCCCGTGTTATTTGGGGTCGTTAACATGGTTTTTTCTTTCGTGGTGTCCAGTTACCCGTCATACTATTAATTACTCTTCTTTTTCTTTCATTTAAATCCTCACAAAATCTATCCAAGTTATCTTTGGGCTTCCCTCTCCCTCTCCATTCATTCACATATTTTCTAAACTCCTTTAGTAACATGCGTTTTATGCCTCCTCTTCTCATTACCATACCAAATCAAATGATTTCCCGTTAACTTTCAGTCACCACTTTCAAACTTCCTCTAAGATACATACATTATTTCTCAGTTTCCATTCTCGTCTCACATAGCTCAATATTCGTACTTTCACTTAGATATTGTACCTAATATGCATATATGTGGACCGCCCAGAGGTGTGCATCTGGATTGAGTCCATGTGTGTCACGGTGTGACACGGTGGAGCATACGCTATCATGTGCCACGCTTGGGGACGGCACATTGTGTCTTCGTGGGGGCGATCAGCGACAGCGACCGAGTAGGAATGGCAGGCGGTAGCCTCCTTCGGCGAAAGAGGAGGCCGCAAGCGTGAGGCAACAAACGTCCTCATGCCCCAGTCACTGGAATTCCGACACCAATTTCCAGCCACCGTAGGCGTTGGCTTGCGGACAGCGAGCAATGGGTAGCTCACCGTCTGGCCTCGGACCGTGCCCAAACGACGTCGTCGACGGCGCGTAGTGTTCCACGCACACCTCAAAGAGATGTCAGCATAACCGTAGTGGCCAAGCAGAGCCGAAGCTTACTGGGACCATGGTTTGACTTCCGAAAGGGAAACTCGGGGTTCTGGAACTCCAGGCAAAGAAGGAATGTAGGTGTGGTTTTAGTCAGTTAAGGTTAAACTAGTCGCGGGCTCAAACTCGCTGACATTGTGTCCGACAGCGATAGTATCAAGTATAAGCAGTTAGACGCGAGTCTCTTAGCACAACGTATTATTTGCACGCACACAAACACCGTTTCAAACTGAAACGACATTAAAAGGTGCGTAAAAAATTGGGAGTAGTGCTTTGGAAAATCGAGTTTTATGAAAAAACTGTTGCATAAATCTCGTTTTTGTTACTTTATTACACCTAAACTTGCGTTAAAATCATCAAAAAAACAGAAACTTCGTTGGCTCGTAACTTTTAAGAGGCAATTTTTTTTAGTTTTTTTGTTTGCATACAGACAAAATTAATAATAAGATAAAACGATATCATGTTTTGTTTTGAATGTTCAGGGTCAAACTGTGGAGTAGTACCCCCCCGCAATTTGTATGGAAAAAGTATCGACTAGTGTAATTGATTGGCCTGTTGGTCTAGTGGTTAGTGGCCCTGACTGCTATGCCGGAGGTCGTGGATTCGATTCCCACCCAGGACAAATGTTTGTGTGATGAACACAATCATTTGTTCTATGTCTGTGTGTAATTTATCTATTAAAGTATGTATTTAGAAACATATAAGTATGTTTATCAGTTGTCTAGTACCCATAACACAAACTCTGCTTAGCTTGGGACTAGATGGCGTTGTGGAAAAAAAAAAAACTTAGTCTGACACGCCCCCCGCTCAGCAGAAGAAGAAATTGGGAGAAGTCATTGGATGATCTCCCACCTGAAAAAATTTGCATATAATAATAATTGTGGTTACAACATACTAGTACAAGTATGTTGCGATTTTGTTACTGTTATGCTAACCGTCTGAATTTTATACACCATTGGAGTGCGTCGATACGGCTGAACAATAATCGTTATAATTAGTTTAGACATACTTTTTGCTTGGTTTATATATTAAGGGTACTTAGCTAATCATTGCTATTGCAATGACTAATAAGCAAAGACTTTGTTATTGAAAAGAATGTAGGTATAATATCTGAATGAAACTAAAAATGACGCAGTAAGATAAGGTATATATGTATTGACCGATTCAAATCATTTAGATTAAATACAGATCAGTCAAGTTTTTACAATACTATGAGGCTATGAGGCTGATAGTACTATGAGGCTGAAGCTACCTACTCACCTCGAATATGATAATTGATAAAAACTTTACTCATGTATAGACTTAGTTCAGTCAGTTTAAGTAGTTTTTAAGTTCATAGGTTTTATACGGACACGGATGAGATTTTGGTTTTAGGGTTCTGTACCCAAAGGGTAAAAAAGTGACACTATTACTCGGCATTCCATTGTCCGGCTGTCTATCACCAGGCTTAATCTCATGAACCGTGATAGCTAGGCAGTTGAAATTTTCACACATGATTTATTTCTGTTGCCGCTTTAACAAAAAAACTAAAAACTGAATAAAATAAAAAATTTTGTGGGCCTTCCATGCAAAACGGCAAATGGTAGACGCTTGAAATTGGGAGCGCCACATATATGGTGGTAAGTCCCTCCTTTGAGGAGTGGCTGGAGCGGGAACACTGCGTACTCACCTTCCGCATAACGCGGTTCCTCATCGGATATGGGAAGTACGGGAGGTTCCTGTATCGGATTCATGCGGAAGAAACGCCCGGGTGTCAGTATTGTGTGGACCGCCCGGAGGACGCAATGGAGCATACGGTGGAGGTGTGCCCCGTTTGGGCGGAGAACCGCCTGTGTCCTCGTGGAGGCAATCGGCGGCGGCTACCTCTCGGGCCGGGCCCTAGTTCGGGCTATGGTCCAAAGCGAGGAGGAATCGCAGGTGGTGGCCTCTTTCTACGAAGCAGTAATGTTAGCGAAGAAAGAGACCGCATGCGTAAGGGAACGAATGTCCTCACGCCCCAGCCGACAAGATTCTGACCACGACTACCAGCCACGGTAGATGCGAGCTTGCGGACGTCGAGCAATGGGTAGGTCGCCGTCCGGCCGTCCGGTAATTGACCGGACCGAGCCCTGCAGTTGTCAACTGCGCGCAGTCATCCACGAGCTTCTCAAAGAGATATCAGCAAACCGTAGGGGCCAGCAGGGCCGATGTCCGCTAGCTAGGACCGCGGAGAATTTTTGAAAGGGAAACCCGTAGTACTAGAACGCAAAGGGCAACTGAAGCACACAGGTGTGGTTTTTCTTAAATATTAACAGTTTTATTTTGACAAATGCCCCATGCGGCTATATGTTTAGCGACGACCCTAGACAGAGATTCACGACCTTAGAGGTACACCTAATATTAATGAGCAGCTTTTCTATTGCTCAAACCTAAGTTGAACCAAAATAATTTTTTTTATCCTTATTCCGCCGGATCGATTGGCATTGAAAATGCTGAAAATCGACCATTATCTTACTGCTACTTAGGTACCTAATATTTCTTCCTAGTGAACTGTCCTTGCTGTGCTATAAAGATAAGATTGTAAAAAGTGTCATCAAAGCATGACTTTACAACTTATGAACAATTACTATGATTAAATGATATTTTTATGATTAATTTTACGTTCCGCTTGAGCTCCAAAAGATAATTTAATAGAACTCAAACAAAACATTTTGGGTGAAGTACCTTCATTCTTTTTCTATATGGCTAAAATTAAGTAGCTACTAGACAACAACGTCTACATTCAGCAGTACCTACTTACTAGAGTGATTATAAGATTACACTAATGCCTGCAAGCTCCCTCCCTTACCTAGCAGCCTATACAATTATTAATGGTTACAACGATGCGCCGGCTTACATGTACAGTTGTGTCAATTATTTAATGGTTACACTGATGCGTCCGACTTATATGTACAGTTGTGTCAATTATTAGTTCCGAATAATTACAATCGCTCTAGAAATCATAATTTATTTAATGTCCCATTTTGTCGCACTTTCCCTATACCGCGTATGCTAACGATGCTCAACGCGCTGATAAAAGCTCACCCTGGATTAGATTTGTTTGTTGATGAATGGAAGACAATATTATTAGAAAGACTACGGGTCAGTGAGAAGACAGAGTTAAAGGATTAATGTGTTTTGGTATTAATGGCTATTTTGCTGTACTAAAATAAATAAATAAATATTAAATAATTAACAATTACCATTATCCGCAGAAAAACCTTTAACATATTACATGACTGATCATTTCACAGCATGATCTACTCCGTTCAGAGAAGAAAGACTTGATAGAAGACCTAGAGTCATGCAAATCGGCATGCGATAAGAAGATGCAGTGGCTCTTGGAAGATGTAAGGGACAGGAAGAAGAAGCTGCTGGATCTGCAAGAGGTGGTGTTGGAGTGTCGGTGCAAGGTGCCCACAGATGCTACGGTGCAGGTGAAACGGACGGCGTCTTTTGCAGCCATGTGTCGCTGTGCTGCTGAAGATCACTTGCTGGTAAAAAATATATTGTTACACGAGTTTTCAATTAATTAGTTACATATTTATTATTACGGCTGGAGTAATAAATAGTTCACAGAGACATTTACTAATAATTGAGTAATCATATTAATTTCACCATCAGTAATAAAACAAGAACAAAGTTTTGCCCGGTTCAAAAAGCTACTAAAAACTCACACAATTAATACATACAAATTAGTGAATAGAAGGGAAGGGAGAAAAAAATCATATAAATACACTAACATATACACACGTTATATAGAATAACTTTATACTTTTAAACTAATAACCCAAAGACCGCCCATTGTGACACCATATTAATATTAAGTTCTTAATGTAATTTGTATTTTGGTGTACAATAAAGAATATATCTATCTATCTAATAATATAAACTAGTAATTACTTAAATTAAATAGAAATAAATAAAATCCAACATTTCCTAAACATACCTATCCAAAATATCTAAATAGAACAATAAACTAAAAATAAAATAAACTTAATATAATAAACGTGCTAATCTAATAACAGACGATGCCATGGCACTGCGATGGCGTGGCACTGGCCACATCTAGTAAAAATCAAATTCGTGCATCCATGTTATGTTTGGATAACATAGGATTGAGTATGTTATCTGTTTAGATTTACCCACGTTTTATCTTATTTGTTTTTTTAGTTTTTTCCTGGCTATCTTGTTTTGTTATTTTACATACCTACGTACTTACATCTGTGCGCTCTAATTGTTAAATTTAATTTTAAATATTGTTTCTCAGTAAGTGAATTATGTATGCAATTCTTTATGAGAAATAAAGTTGTTCTTAAACCTAAAAAAAAATATAATCTTCACAACGATCCTATCAACTATCTACCAAACACAAATGACTAAATTTGCTTATATGACAATGACATTCATTTTTGGAAATCATTGTTAAATGATATTGATTTTGTAAATAGAATTAAAAAAAAAACACTTTTACACGTCAATTTTTTTTTTCGTCATTTTAAATTAGATGAGGCCGGTGTTTCCTAGCTGATTACCCTGAGAAGAAACACTGAAACAAACTCAGGGGTCAAAGTCTCTTTTAAAGTCCATACAGTAAATATGTAATGGTCAAATCACATGAGAACCATGCAGATTTGTCCGAGATGGTCTTTTGAAGAAAGAACCATACAGATTTGAGTGGATGTGTAATAAGAATAAGGCGCTGGTGGCTGCTCTGGATTCGCAGTTGTCAAACTATTGTGATGACTGCGAAGATCTCACTGATACACACTCGATAATGTACTGCGCGGCTGTAGCGGCATGTCGTGTAGCTCACGTCAAATTTCCAAACAGTGACGTAGCTACACGACCAAAACCAGCTGTGCCGGCCTGGCAGTGCAGGATCGAGCGTCGTATTGGTGGGGCTAGAGCACTCATCGGCAAACTAATCTGCTTCAGGGAGGGCAACACTCGCCCACGAGTGATGCGCTTTGTGAGACGGGCGTTTTCGGGGACTGACATCAGCCCCCGAGACTATATGTCCTGTGTCATAGAGCGCATCGACTTCCTGAAGCAGAAGGTGTACGCATGGGCAAACCGTATCCGAAGGTATAAGCGGCGGGTTGAGCGGTACACCCAGAATCGCACATTCCGGAGTAATGAAAGGTGGGTATATAGGGCTTGGGAGCAGCCGGACCAAGGTGTGGCTGACACGCGCCTTCCGGATGATGACGCCATGATTTCGTTCTGGCGTAACATCTGGTCGGTGCCTGTCAGTCATACTGAAGGTGGTTGGACTCGAGAGGTCGAACGAGCGTGCGAACCGATTCCAGAAATGGGGGCAATTACAATTAGCCCCCAAGATGTGGCCCGTGCAGTCCGTCCGTTGCCTAATTGGAAATCTCCAGGTCCGGACGGACTGCACAACTTTTGGATAAAGTGGCTTCAAAGATCGCACGCTCGTTTGGCATCTAAGTATCAGACCGCCTTGGAGTCTGGCTCGCTACCCGAGTTTCTTACAACAGGAGTTACCCACCTGCTCCACAAATCTGGTAGCACCGCGGAACCCAAAAACTATAGACCGATTACGTGTTTGCCGACAGTCTATAAGGTTCTTACATCCATTTTGAGAGCAAAGATTAACCATCATGTAGATGATAACGCTATCATGTCTGCCTCTCAAAATGGATGTAGGAATGGGTCCCGCGGTACTAAGGAGCTACTCTTCATCGATATGACCATTAGCCAAAAGGTTCGAAAATTCCCGAAAGGATCTGTCGACATGTTGGATAGATTATAAGAAGGCCTATGACTCTGTTCCTTCATACATGGCTCATGAGGGTACTGGAATTGTATAAAATTGATACAACACTACGCACCTTCCTAATGTCGTGTATGAGGCAATGGAGTACGGTCCTCCGCTATCCAGGATGTCGACATACCCAAAGGAATAGCGAACTTGTAAGGATCGAGCGAGGTATATTCCAGGGTGATAGTTTGAGTCCACTTGGTTTTGCCTAGCCTTGAATCCTCTAAGTACACTGCTGGAGAATTCAGGTCTAGGCTATAGGTTGAAGAGAGGTGGTCAGGTAATATCTCACCTACTTTACATGGATGACCTGAAACTTTTTGCCCCCAACAATTTGCAACTGATGGAGCTACTGAAGGTAACTGAAACCTTCAGTAGTGCCATCAGGATGGAGTTTGGTGTGGACAAATGTGCGGTCATGCATGTAAAGCGAGGGGAGGTTGTGGAATCCGTGGGCACTCAACTCACGGATTCCATAAACCTGAGATCCCTCTCTCCAACCGAAACCTATAAGTATTTGGGTATGTCGGAAGCTCTAGGCATCAATATCACTGACATGAAGCAATCGTTGCAGGCGCGTTTCTTTGGACGCCTGAAGAAGGTATTCAATAGCATTCTTTCAGGCGGAAACAAGGTGCGCGCCTTCAACGGTTGGGTCATGCCGGTATTGATGTACTCTTTCGGCGTACTCAAATGGACTCAAACAGAACTTGACGCCCTGGATAGGAGGGTCCGCACACTGCTGACTGCATACCGAATGCATCACCCACGATCGTCGGTGATGAGATTGTATATCCCGCGGAAGTGTGGGGGTCGAGGTTTTTTAAATGCTAAGACCCTACACAACTGCGAGGTATGCAGTCTCAGGGAATATTTCCTAGCTGCCGACGTGGTTATGCATCGAGATGTAGTGGCAGTGGACAAGGGACTCACCCCGCTCGCCCTGGCTAATGAGAACTGGCGCAAACCAGTAGTGCTTGACACTAACGATCGCAGGGAAGTATGGCAGAGCAACTTCACGGGCACTTTTTCCGGGCCCTTCACAGGCCCGATGTAGACCAATTGGCGTCCGTAGCCTGGCTGCGTTCCGGTGACCTCTTTGGGGAAACTGAAGGTTTTGTCTGTGCAATTATGGACGAAGTTATCATGACGAATAACTACCGGAGATTTATTGTGAAGGACGGCACGGTTGACATCTGTCGGGCATGTCACCGTCCGGGTGAATCAATTCGTCACATTATCTCTGGTTGTTCTCGTCTAGCTAACGGAGAGTACTTGCATAGACACAACCTTGTAGCCAGGATTATTCATCAGCAACTTGCTTTGAAATACTCTTGTGGAATCGGAAGTGCCGTACTACAGGTATGAGCCCGACCCAGTTCTTGATAATGGTCATATCAGTTTGTACTGGGATCGGTCCATCATCACTGACAGGACTATTGTAGCCAATAAGCCTGATATAGTGGTGGTGGACCGAAGCGAGAGGCGTGCAATGATTGTTGACATATCCGTCCCGCATGACGAGAACCTCGTGAAAGCCGAGAAAGATAAACAAATCAAGTATATTGACTTGGCTCGCGAGGTTGTCGACATGTGGGATGTGGACTCGGCGATCATTTTGCCGATAGTCGTGTCGGGCAATGGCTTAATAGCCAAGAGCCTCGACCAACACCTTAGGAGGCTCGCGTTAGGCGGCTGGGTCAAGGGCTTGATTCAGAAAGCGGTACTCCTGGACACGGCTCGCATTGTTAGGAGGTTCCTTTCTCTGGAGCCCTGACCGCCGGTAGCTTGGACCCTATTCCCGATACCGGTGGGGTAATATTTTTTATATTTTTAAATGTTTTTTTTTTTTTTGTATGATTTTGTTTAAAAAAAATATTTAAAAATGTAATTTATATGTGTTTACAAGGAATAATGATAATAATAAAAAGCACAATTGAAAATAAAAACAAAAGAAAAAGAAATAAGACAACAGTAAATGTAGTGCGTACTGGAGCAGGTCAAACCCAAGCCTTTTCATCCTCAACGAAGCCTTTTGGCAATTGTTTAGTTGATGTATATAAAAGTATTGAAACCTGAGCCTTATGCGTGGCAAAGCGTCATCTAGGAATATTTTCTTAACGTTTAGCATTTAAAGTTATATTTATTAGTTATATTTTATTATTATAACCACCTAATTTTAATGATACTTCATTCCGCTCATATATCAAATATCTAATTATCTAATCATTTATTGTGCACACTTACCACAGTGTAGTATTTTTTAAACCAAAAGTTGACTGGTAGACAATGCCTTGTTACATTAAGTCCGCCAAAGTACCGTTACTGTGGTGTACTGTGCATTAGTTCGAAAAATATTTTTGTTTGAATTTCATTTCACCTAAAACTTGAACTATTATCGTTTCGTTTTTTCTTATTTCATCAAAGTCACGTCTGCCACTGTATCAGTTGACCTATTATCAATTCGATTTTTTTCGTACTCCGACGTTTCATTTGGTCGAAAAACTTTTCATCGATGTTACATTTCACCGAAATAACATTTGTTCGAAGTTACAAACATAACAACAGTAACATGTTTCCGAACATTCATTATATATTCTTTTCATTTAAAATATTATTTTCATTTAACCAAACGTCTAGAAAGTTTGTGTATACTATTTCATCTCTAATATACAGTTGATTATGAACAAAATTAGTTTTAATTGGTCTCAGTAAGAATCATGCAAACAAGGATGCTTGCTTTAAGCATGCAGCATGCAAGCAGGCATGTCTGACACTATCTCCTGCTCTGTCCAAGTGCGGGGGATGTCATTGGATGATATTCCCACCAAAAAAAAAATTGGGTAAACTATTTTTTAATTATAAGCTGTATAATATGGTGGTAAACATATTCTGCCTGGCTGCAAAAGGGTCTAAGTAAGGCATCCAAATAAAGCCTTACTTTAAATCCCGCGGAATAGAAGACCCTAGTACTTATTTATATACTATAATAAATCTGTAGAAGTGAAAATTCTGTACATTGAAAATATCAAAAAAATAAATGGCGTGGTGTTCCTAGACCGACACCGAACACAAAAATGAGTTTTAAAAAAATTTTGTCTGGCTGTCTGTCTGTTTGTTCAGGCATCACGCAAAAACTACCGGTTCGATTACGATGAAACTTGGTATAAATATTCTTTAATATCCTGGGCACCACACTGAGTACTTTTTATCCCGGAAAAGTATATACAATAAAAACAAACTTATTTTTGCGGTTGATCCCTAGACCCGATTACTAAACCAACCGCAAATAATAAGTTTATCGTAGGTTACGTCACCCGCAGTGGAGTTCACTAAGAGGCGCTGCACACGGCTAAGATACTGTAATATTTTATCTTAAGATACAATATCGCTCGCCATACAATTCAATGGACTATCACACACGACGAAGATAAAAAAAATATTTCATATTTTCGTATCTTAAGATGAATTTGTATGGCGAGTGATGATTGTATGTTAAGATAAAATATTATTGTATCTTAGCCGTGTGCAGCGTCCCTATATTATGCTGTAAATGTAGTGCTGAAGGTTGAATTTGGCTTGCACCGTTCGCAACACACGCGTGTTAGTTAGTTCGGACTATTCGGTACCTACCTACGTCGTGACAGGCAGCTATCAGAAACGTGGTTTGTAGAAGTAAAGGTACTACAAGCATATTATTATGTGAAGTGTCGTTTCCAAGAAAATGAAGAAAAAAAAAAAATTTTTTTTGTGTACTTTCCATCTGCAAGACTGCCAGGACATTTAGGTACTTACTATTTATAATAAATCTGTAGAAGTTTAGTGTAGATAACTTTTATACATTAAAATTGTGTGTAACATTATATATTACTTAGGCTTTGTTTCATCGCAATCGGTTGACTTACATACATACTACATTCATTGACTGTTAGGCGGTACGAAGTTCGCCGGGTCAGCTATTACATAATAAAATTAACTTGAAATTAAAAATTCTTCTGGCTATAATTAACATAATGTAATTTGCTTACAAGTACTCAGGTCCTTATTTCTGTCCGCGGGGTTTAAAGTACCGCATCTTTTTCCTGGTGGTTATATAAAAAATATGGTAATTTTTATATAACCAAGAGCCTTCTAACCTAACCTATTCGTGTCGGGGTGCCCTAAAAGTACTTCACCTCCTTCCCTGTTCTTATCTTTTACACACATTACCGGCTGGGCATTAGGTATTGTATAGAATACTTAGGCAAAGTATAAAATAAATAATATTTCATACATTACCTACACGTTTTAGGTATTCTATACATTGCCTAGGTGTTGTATAGAATACCGAATTATACAGATTGCCGGTAACATATACAATGAAAGAGAATTGACTTTCCAAAATTCGTCATCTAAGGGGATGAAGATTTAGATTTGCTAAGTATGTTTGTGCACTTACTTGCTCCTGTTTAAAACAACAAACATACCCATAACTTAGTGTGCTCAAACGGTATAGCGGATTTATGCTTCACAGGAATCGTGTTCGTGTACATCGTTGCGGAGCAGGCTGCTGAGTAACTTGCTGTCGGAGCTGTTCGGCGGCCTGCAGGCTGAGTTGGGCATCACTGGTTGGCAGATGCCGTGCCAGATGCTCAAGTGTCTCGAAGACCAGCACAGTTGGGAAAAACCCAGTGTTATCAAGACCAATCTAAGAAATTTCTTCTCTAAATTGCTAAAGAGTGAACTAGATATTGCTATAGCTACGTCTATTGAGAACTACCATGCAAGGGTAAATAATATAGAAATATTTATAACTAGCTTTTGCACGCATCTCCGCCCGCGTACATAAAATACAGCCTATGTCACTCAGGAATAAAGCAGTTTTAGCAATCGGACCAGTACTTTCAGAGATTACCTCCTATAGACAAAAAAACAAACTATCTCTTTATAATATTAGTATTATAGTATAATAAAATAACCTTCCTCATAGAAGTATTATTCTGGTTTACAAAATCTATATGTTTCCACTCAAAACCAAATTTTAAATACAAAAAGCACACGCCTGTCTACTTTTTGTACACCTAATAATAATTATTTATAACAACAGAAAAATTACACACTATTACCAATTATCACAATTTGTCTATAAGTACTTAATGTGTATTTTGTGTTTAAACTTTTATCATTTATTTGCCATAGTGGGTTGGAGCTTCGTGTGCTGACGCACCAAAGATAGAACCAACTCTAGACGACGACTTGAAAGAAGGGTGGCAAGAAAGGGCAATAGAAAGACGAGCTCAGCAGTTAGCTAACAAGCTGGTCGAGAACTTGTACCGTGAGCGGGCCGAACAAATGAATCAACCTTGTGCTTGTGATCCAGCACCATCGTCAAACTGCAAAATCTTTGGACAACCCAAAGTGGACTCTCAGCAAGAACAGAGTAAGTTTAGTAAGTTTTCTCAGAAAAAAATTCTATAGTTATTATCTTTTAATCATGTTGGTGATATTACTTTAGTTGCGCTGTTTCCGTGCCTGTTGCCTAC
This sequence comes from Mythimna pallens, assembly GCA_961205895.1. Lineage (NCBI taxonomy): Eukaryota > Metazoa > Arthropoda > Insecta > Lepidoptera > Noctuidae > Mythimna > Mythimna pallens. The sequence goes on along the minus strand of OY540826.1, from coordinate 12,805,059 downwards.
CAAATCACCGTTCAATCGTTCAACAACCACAATCACCGTTAACAAACAGGCTACAGAGACACCACCGGCCTTCTGGAAAAAAACTATTCAGGACGTTTCGCAGCTCAAACTTCAGATTGAAGACCTAAAGAAGGTAATTAAAATGATAGTGTATTGAGCGTCTAAATAAAGATCTCTGAAAATCATCTATTTTGCGTGAATTTTGGCCCTTCATACAATACTCATAAAATAAAAAATAATATGAAAATATAGAAACTTACACCTTTGATCGAAATTCTGAATGACGCAGTTTTTGTTCAAGTTTTGCGTCAATTATTTAAGAAATATAACGCCTGATAAAAAACTATAGCAATTACGGATTGCAAAATCCGGACTTTTAGAAATTTGAATTTCTGTACTCTCGTCCGATAAAAATTCGGATTTTTCGAACTATTGAGTGTTTTAAGTTGATTTGATTTAACTGAAATAAACAGCATAAATAATCTAAAATATGTATTTATTCGCTCAATTCACAGCACGACAGAATAAAATCAACTAAAATAATACACGAAACTTTTAGGGATCAGTCATTTTTCTCGTTATAAATTCATGTAATCATTTTTAATATAACATTAACATAAAACTTAGATAATATTAAGATAACAACATAAACTAATTTAAAAAAAAACGTTAGGGTTGTGTTAATATTGTAAGGCACCGACAACAAATATAGTCTCTATTTAATTCTCCTTTTCAATGAGTTTGCCAGTTGATTTGCAGATATCGTGTCTTGGCTGTCTAATGATTTTATCAAAAATTAAAAAGCTATATAGGCCGTTAGAATAGTGGCATCTTTGCGTCGAGCTAAATTCGCGCAAATACACTACACTACACCTAAACTTACCAATTTAAACATCTTTTAGACTACTTTTAATGGAAATTTGTTACAACTGCAAATATTATTCGAAAAAACCGAATTTGAGTCCAAAAAACCGGATTTTAAAATGTCAAGAATAACCGGATTTTTTAATTATTTTCGAATTTCGAAGAATCCGGATTGCAGTCCCTAATAGCAATATACTAAATAGTCTCTAACTTCGTTTGGTTATGGTTGGTAGACATAATTCTCTTTGCTATTGATTTATCATACAGTCCTATAAGATAGGGCCTAGGTTTCACTTTTGGTGAAAAGAAAAAATATTACATGCCAGTAATGCATGGGAAAAGTTTCATTTACCATTATAGTTTCCAAAAATTTTCCTATATTTGTGTTGTAAGACCTTGCTATATGCCAAATTTCAGGATTCCTGTTGACCTAGCTTAACGGGAAGAACTCTATAGGTTTTGATTTCCTAGCGAGTGTTAAAATATGCGTTTTAGGTGCATATTTTAACTTCTAAGTCAACGCAATCTAAAGATATGGTTGTTTACCTTATCTTTAGATTGCGTTGACTTAGAAGTTTAATTTTTTGAGTAGCAGACTTGAGTATTCGATATTCATTTCAGTATCATACCTCTCTGCGTTCCTGAGAAAAAGGGCCTTGACAGACATACAGACAGACAGACGGACAACAAAGTTATTCTATAAGGGTTCCGTTTTTGCCAACTTAAGTATGAAACACTAACAACATGTATTTTAATTCTTCATCTATCTATCTTCTATCTATTTAAATAAAAATGAATAGCTGTTCGTTATTCTCGCTAAAACTCAAAAACGGCTAGACCGATTTGGCTAATTTTGGCCTTGAAATATTTGAGATAGTCCAGGGAAGGTTTAAACGGTGAGAAAAACGGAAAACATCACGAAAAAAAATCTGAATACAACGCTCTCTAATTTAAGGTCATTATAAAATGAATTATGCTGTTTTGCTAATGCCAATAGATGGCGTTATCCTTACTATTAGGCAGTACGAAGTTCGCCGGGTCAGCTAATATGAATAACAAACATTTATTTTATTTTGAACATACGATATAACAAAAAAATAAAAACACAACAAATTGAAATAACATAATATATACACAATAACTCTTACCTAAAATATGGCGTCAAAAAATTCCTCCGCATCGCTGTCGACTGGAAGTGTGCCCAAAAGACTGGCGGCATTGATAAAAATAGAAATAAACACTCACTCTCACTGTGCTTACGCCTCTTATCCAACTCTTCTGTCGCAGTTATACAATCTTTTGAAATAAGCTGCGCATATCTACTCTTTTCTTTTTTTATATATGTATATACTTTTTATGTTTACATAAATTAATTCGTAATATTCTAAATACGATCAGTGATGGAAGCAAAACGCTGATATATTTGTTTGTTTGTATTACAGGACTCCATAAAAAAAGAAGATTTGAAAGTAATGGAAGAAAATATTTTTAAAATAGTTAGAGAAGCTTCGGTAAGTGGCTACATGAGGAAAATTGGGTAAATTGTATGATAGTAGGCATAATTTAAATTAGCTTCAAGTTCTTTCAGATATTAAGAGATAACCAAGTAATTTTTAATTAAAGGTCATGGAAAAAGAAGATTCTTTAACTAACACAAGAGATATTTCCAATGTCCACGGAGAAAGTGTAAAAAAAGAAATAAAAAAATCAAGAGTTGTAAGTAGTGATGAATCTCCGAAAACTTCAAATCAAAATAAATCGGGAACTGCTAGAAAAAAGGACAGTAAAGGATTATTTAAAAAGGGAGCAATCAACGAAAAACCCACTAAACAAAGCAAAAAACAAGTTCATGGTCAAATGTATGCAGTTAACCTTTGTTTGGGAGGGCCACAAAAAAATACTAAAAGTTTACACAATGCGCAATTAAACAATAGTGAAAATTCTGCATGGAAACAAAACTCGCTCAAAAGCATACTGCCACAGACTTCTACTGTTAAACAAATAAAACCAATTAACGTTAATCTTCAATCTCCTGAACTGCAGGAAAACAACTGCAAAAATTCTGAATTTTGTGATAGCAATTGCAAATGCTTTCATAAAACTCCATCCAGTGCTTCAATAGATAGACTTTTACAGACATTAGTTTCATGGAAATATGAGTTAGCACCCCATGATAAATGTGTAAAAAATGATAAAAGAAGTTCAAGTAAAGTTTCTAAAACTACAATCAAACAGACATTGAGTAAACTCAATCAAAATGATTCGACCCCAATAACAAGTAATTATAAAAAGCAAATTTATGATAGTGATATAAATAATGACACGCGTAGCATGAAGGCAGATCAAGAGAATAGTTCATTTTCGAAACAGCCTATTACCACTGAATCAGAATATATGGGTACTGTTTATTTAGATAAGAGCCATGAGAATATTTGTAAATGTGTAGCTAACATTGAATCCAATAAGGAATACAATTGTGAAGAAGGTGACGATGGTGAAGAGAACATCCCTTTTCAATGTATAAATACACATACTTGCGACTGTAAAATATATAAAGAAATGCAAAAAGATCATAAAAGGTCACAGACCGTAGAATTAAATTTACAAACTCAAATAAATTATTGTCAAGACGCGCGATCGAAGAATTATCCAGAATTTGATGAATTTCAACACAATCCAAAAAGTAGTAGTAATATAAATGGCCATAAAGAAATGAAACAAAAATCCAATACTCATAATGAACCTCTAAAAACAGAACTATATTCAAATAATAGCGAATATTTCATCAAATTTTTGGGGGTTACATTAGATGATTTAAATTCCGATAAAATTAAAAAGATAAAAATAAAACCAGCTTATCATGAACCACCAACGAAATTTTCAAAGAAGTTTTCCAATATTGACAAGTCTAATTCATTAATGAAACCAATTTTTTTGACAAAGGAACAAAATAACCAATCTGGATTTAACGATTGTACAAAATGTGAATGTAAAGCTAAACTTGAAGAATTTACTAACCTCATGACTAACATTTTCGATGATAAGTTAAACAAAAATTCACATAAAGATGAAGTCATTGATCCACAAAATGTTAAATGTGCTGTCGATAACACAATAGAATCGTGTGTTTGCTGCAGTGGTGTTAATGTGGGTGATTCTAGAGATTTAGAAGTAAATGCTTTTCATTTATTAGAGGACCACATTAAAGAAAAAATTAAGGAATTTAAAAGATTTTCATGTATTCCACCAGAAGAAGAAGAAAAGTTATTTTCGACTATTTTGCAAAGAGTTAAACAAGTAATTTCTGATTGCGCTAATAAAATGAAATGTGGTTGTCCAGGAGGATTACCAAACAATGGCAGTTGGAACAGAGCTTACGGACTTTTACAAGAATATTTAAAAATAAAAATAAAACGTGTCCAATGTTTATGTGTTTTGAACGATAGAAAAGATGTAGTATTACCAGAAGTCTTAGATAAAGTGTGTAACTTGATTGAAAGTGATTTTAAACGTTTGAAAGACATTTGTACATGCGAAAATAACACTGACACGCGTACTAACATTGTACGTATAGGAGATCTTGTATTACCTCCTCCTACAGAACTACCCGAAAAAGATACAAATACTTCACAAGCAAAGTATAATGATCGTGAAATTAAAAAGTGTTCTGTGATCTCGAAATTATCAAAAGAGAACTCGAACAACTCCATGATTATTAAAGAAAATATATCATCTCAAGTATCACCTTATTTGGGAATGGTAGCCAAATCATGTGACATCATGAAACCGTCTAGTAATACAAACGCACGAACTACAGAAACGGACCAAATCATTACAGACAGCAAATCTAATGGAGTCATGTATAATACATGTGATTGTTGTGACAATACGGATAAAGTGGACATTCTGAATTTTCCAGATAAGTTTGTAACTAAAGAAGTCCTGGTGAATCTTTACACAGAACAAGCTATTAACACGAGTGATATTTATGATTATTCCCTAGTGAGCACAAACCAAGAAACATCCAGATGCTTATTAGCAGGCGGATTCGAGAGTACAAAGCCGATATCAAAAATAGAACACTGTGAAAATGATGAAAAAAACCTCGTCGCACAAAAACGTATGGTTAACATCCAGACTCCTCATGCACCTTATATTGGTTATACGGTGGACTGTAGTTGTGACGGTGCACTTGGTTCTTGTGTCTGCATGAAATCTGTAGTGCAGTCCAATAATGATAAAATTGATAATCTTTGGAAAGGGTTCCTTGGCAACGACAATAAACAATTTTCGTACATTATGCACGGCAACCCTAATCAAAATAATAGTGATGTCGATGTAAATTGTCATTCAATTCCTAACGATTCAGTCATAGATCAAGCTTCAACAACTGCAGTAATAAACGACGATATACTCACTTGCGAAGCGGAGATTTTAGCAGAAAATGTAGATGATTTGGTTTTAAAATGTTCTCTCGAAAATGTTGATTTGGCTCACCATGCCGCAAATACAGTTAATGTTGAAAGTTCAAGTTTAGAGACGGCGTACTCTAACAATGACTCTTTTTCAATAGACTGGATTAAAAGCCCTCTACCAGCTGTCCCCGGAAGATCTAATGCCATTAAACTCACTAACTCTATTTACTTCCCTGGAATACCAATAGATATTGATCAGAATTCGTTTATTAGCGGCACTACCACAGATTTCGATACACAAAAAACTTCTGAAACCTGTGTTTGTGATAAAGTCCCCATCTGTCACGTGAAGATGTTGGTAGAGCATATAGAGAAGAATTTAGTAGAATCTAAATGCACATGCGACTCATTGATATCAAAAGTATGTCCGGTACATTCAAAAAGAGGCATTTAAACTGTAACTCTTTATAAAAAAATATTCGATTATAATAACTAAAGCTAAACAAAATGTTGTCCGATAAACTGATCATGTTTCATTATGTCTACTATTTTATTGTATGAATAGTTAATAACTAATAATAATAATGTGCAATAATATTGGTTTCATTGCAAGATTAATGTATTGAAGATACATTAATCTAAGGAGCAGTATCGAAGTCCATGTAACAACACAAACGGACAAGAAGTTAGTAGTGTTAAAGTCACAATACCCGTAATAAAAGCTAATTCATTTTATACGTCATAGTATTATATTAAATCCTCCTTCTGTGAAGCGCGCAGGCGCATGCTTGCGGAAGGCGAGCAACGGGTAGCTTACCGTCCGGACCAAGCCCAAGTCGTCGACGGCGCGTAATTCACACGCGCCTCAAGGATATGTCAGCAAACCGCCGTACCATGTGGAAATTCGGTCGGTTTCGGGTCATAAATCTATAACTTTCATATTTTTATTGATATTGAGCTGTTTTTTTTTTAAGGTAATCTAGAATAAATGTACAAATAATTTAAAATGATATCATCATCATCATTTTAGCCGAAAGACGTCCACTGTTGGACATAGGCCTCCCCCAAGCGTCGCCACAACAACCGATCTTGTGCGTCTCGCATCTATCGGATTTCAGCGACCCTGACCAGGTCATCGGTCCATCTTGTGGGAGGCCTTCCAACGCTGCGTCTTCCGTTATGCGGTCGCCACTCCGGAACCTTTCGGCCCCATGTGCAATGCCCATTGCCACTTAAGTTTGGCGATTCTTCGTGCTATGTCGGTCACCTTGGTGCTCCTGCGGATATTTTCATTTCTGATTCGATCACGCAAGGAAATTTCAAGCCCATTTCCTATTGGCCTTTCGTGACTTTGTCTTCTTATGGGGCTCATTGTAAGCGACCACGTTTCGGAGCCATATGTCATCACTGGCAACACGCACTGGTCATAGAGTCTCGTCTTGAGACACTGTGGTATATTGGACGATGGAACAGTGTCCCCACACACCACAGCCTCATTTATTTATTTATTTATTTATTTGTTTATTTATTTATAAGTACTCATTGGCAAGTCTATCAGCTTTTTCATTACCATTTATACCACAATGACTTGGAATCCAGACAAAAACAACAGAAAATCCCTTCACAACGCAGTCGAAACGTTTACTCTTAATATGTGCTTTAAGAGGAAATGGTGGTTTAGACTTAAAAAGGATATCTCAGGAGCGCCTGAAGGGCACTCATGGAATCAGTTAAAATTAAACTATTTCTAAGTTTAAAAAGTAAAATGTATTCTAAAGCTTTAAGGATACCAAGACATTCACCAGTAAAAACAGTTGCTTCAGGTGGGCACTTTACCTTCTGAACAATATTATACTGTGCGTGATATATTCCTACCCCTACAAAATCATCAGGTTCATGTTTGACATGATTTTTAACTGGTATATCATAATTGTCACTATCTATAGATATCGGAGGGTGAATACGTTGGCGAGTGAATAAAACTAGTGAACTCCAATATAATGAAGTCCATCCAAACTTATTAGCAAGTAATGCTAATAAGTTTGGATGGACAAAAATGGGCATATCAGCCCAGGCCATTTTTGTCCATCCAAACTTTTAAACCGACTAGAGAGTTAGATAGCAGACTACAAAGAGAACTTGATGAAATCCCCGTAACGTACAAAACTAAGTCATCTGCATATTGCAGGATGCTTGTTGAATTTCGAAGTGAGGAATGTAAATCATACATATACAAATTAAATAATATAGGGCTGAGAACCGAACCCTGTGGCAGACCTTTCCATACTAGCCTACTGTCATCCTATGTTTGATCTAAGTTAATATTTCTACCTGAGAGTAGGTTAATTATAAAACAAATCAACATTTTAGGGATGTGAAGCTTCTTTAATTTTTCTTTAAGGATACTTAGGAGAACATTGTCATATGCTGATTCTAGATCTAAAAATACTGCGAGTACTGATTGATTTCGAGAAAACGCAACTCTAATGTCTGTTACCAACGTAGCTACACTATCCAGTGTACTTTTGCCTTTCCTAAATTTAAATTGTGATTCTGGTAAAACTCCGCGGTTTCCGATAATCCATTCAAGACGATTTTTAACTAAGTTTTCAGCTTCTTTTGGAATTGCGGGTGATAAAGCTATTGGGCGACAAAATGAAGGTTCTAATGGTGTTTTACCTGGTCGCGTTAAGTTGGCGCGTGGCCGAAATCAGAACAAATCGTTTGCCGCTATCTTGACGTTTATGCTGTGTCAGGAGAATGTGTTGTGTTCTGTGTTTTTAATTGTTTCCTAAGTAAATAATCGTCATAATTATACCGAAAGTGATTAAAAGTGCTGGCAGAAATATTTTACATATACATTTGTCAAATAATTTTTCGGGTGACCATAACAATAAAATTCCCCTAAATATTCGTACCCCCAGCGATGCCTGGCAGAAAAATAGGATTTATAAAAAATAGACTGCTACCATGTGATTAAATGTTAATCGAGTGATTATCATCATGATATGAATTCTGCAAATTTCATCCATGAAAGAAAAAATAGTGCCAAATCTATAACCGTATTATACTGTAATTGATGCATCAAGCCACTGCACTTAAATAAATAAGGCCCCTACAATGGGCAATACAAAAGCAGAGCTCCAAGAGTGGCTTACGAAAAATAATATTGCAGTCGATAATTGTTGGACAAAAGCGCAGTTATACGAATTTACAAAAAGGCATAAAGGGGACCCACATTATGAAATAGAACAACTGTTCAATGAACATGGGCACGAGATTCTGAATTTACCTCCATATCATTGCGATAAATCCCATAAATCCCATAGAAAAGATTTGGGCAATTGTGAAGAGGCGTATTGCCGAAAACAAAAGCTCCTACCGAAACAGTCTCGATATAACTGAAGCGTTATTCAAAAATGTAATGACAGAAGAATGACTAAATATATGTCTGCATGTTGAAAAAATAGAGGATAAATATTTTAAATACGATAGATTATTAGATCTCGAAAAGGACAAATGTATATACCAAATCTACCTGGTGATACGCCATCCGACTCTTCTGATACAGTCTCGAGCATGGATTCTGATGAAGATGTTCATATAGAAGGAATTGACCCACTGCAGGACCATTGTTATCTTATACCAAATATAAAAGTGCAATGAGATATTGAATGATTTACAAAGATCTCAAGTTTTTTTTTAAATAATTACCTATGCAAATGAAAATAACATATAGTTGATTTGTATATGGTTTAGGTACTAGCTGCCATACATTTTTAAAGATATGTAGAATTTGTGAAGTTAGGGTCGATAGAGTTAGGCCGTGTAGATTCAGAAGCTTGGCTCTACATGAGATCTGATATCGTTTTCACAGAGCAAACCTTATGTGGTCGTCTTGGCAACATTTTACATGAAATGTTTTTAGTGGGATTACTCATTTTATGTTTACATACGTGTATCTTTTTTACTCGTTTTGCTTAAAATAATGCTGAAAACAATCACTAGTTAATCATTTCATTTCTAGGTTAGTTTTTTGATTTCTATCATAAAAGCTGATACTTTTTGAATATTAATAACAAATTGCAATATTACTCACATGGTGAATTATAATTTTCAGGAGGTTTCGTCAATGACCAGACGAAACTCCTAATAAAGAGAACAGTAAAGGACATGGAAAATTGGATATTTCGTATGCGCGCTATCCAGCGAAGCTGCGACGGACATTTGAAAGATATTATATTTCATACATAATAACATCAATCGGCCATTCAAATCATTAAAAAAATTCGATAACTCGATTTGTTTTATTCAAATTCATAGATTCCAGGGAAGTGCTTATTGAAAGACCCCCAATTTTTATTTCAACGTCCACATGTGTTTGCACTACTCCACACATGATTGGACCTAAGCTTTGTGTAAAATTCGATGCTGTCCTGTTGTGAAGCGTCGTCAGTGCCGGGTTAAGACTGCGCCGGGGGAAATTGGACCAAGGGGTTAAAGGCAAAATTCTAAAAAACTGGAGGAATCTCGAAAATTATGCTTAGGACATTTTAGGTTTTATTCTGATAAATAATACAGAAATAGGGAGTTTTTTCAATAATGATGGCAAAGCCTTTGTGAATTTATAGGGAAAAGCTGAACAGTTAAGATTTACTAAGATATAGGATGCAAAATTTATTTTTCTTTGGAGAGGTTACATACGGCCATTCTTTAATTTGAATAATCTTTCCGAGAAATTGATCTCATCGACATGTCAACATCGATCGTCATCATATTTCAGCAGAAAGGTGTCCACTGCTAAGCAAAGTTTTCTCCCAAGTGTCACCACAAAGGCCGGTTCTGTTTATCACGACTCCATCGGATTCCCGTGAACTTTACCAGGTTATCGGTACCCTTGTTGCGAAGCCTTTCAGCGCTGCGTCTTCAGGTATCCGATCGTCACTCCAGAACCTTTCCCATCTGTTCTGCGAGAAATGTACCCAGCTCACTGGCACTTAAGCTTTCACACATGATTCGATCATGCAAGGAAGCTCCGAGCATAGCCCTCTTCATTGCTCTTTGGGTGATTTAAAACCATCTGATGAGGCACATTGTGAACGACTACGTTTCAGAGCTATATGTCACTACGCACTGTCAATGTAATATTCACATAGATATGTAGTTCCCTACCTTGTTTAAGCTTAGGTATTCTTAGTAGGGTTGTTAAAAGTAAGCTTAACCGGGGTTATACTGGCTAAACTTACCTCTTCTAAGAATTTGCTTGAACAAGGCTCGTCAAAGAAGGAACATGTATTATAGTCGCGGTTATCGCGTTACACCGCTGCGGCTACGCGCAAACAGTGTTTTCCAATAGTCTGCAAAAATTGAAAATAACACTACGGGTTGTTTATCTCATTATCAAACGATACACTGAAGATTCAAGCTTGGAAGATCGGATGAAGATTGGCCGATCTTGCACTGTTGTTCTGTGCTCTCGCGCATCTGCGGTCATCAGAGCAGTGAAGCCGTGAATCCAATGAAATTCCGTGCGTGAACAAAAAATCTTACCTCTTCAGATATATGGCTAAGCAGAACCACAGTCAAAAGGGTGTTAAATGAAGACCTGAGACTACGAGCTTAACGTAAAAAGACCGGACGTTTTTTGAACGAGCGTTTGAAATAAATAGGCTGGAAAGATCTACTTTATAATGTTAGTGTGATTTTCTTTTTAGTTAGAAAAAATCATCCTATGACATCTCTCGCTCTTGGGCGGAGCGCAAGGTTGTGTCAGACTTTTACTGACTAAAAACCCACTCCTGTTCCTTGTTTGCCTTTCATAACAGGGCCGGGTTTTACTTTCAGAAGCAAACCCATGGCCCCAGTAGGCTTCGACCCTGCTGGGCCCCTACGCACTATATGGAAGTGCCTAAGAGAGCCTGGCCATAAATATAGTATGCAAATATCGGCACAGGTACTTGTATTATGCCTCAAACTGTAGCTAAAGAGTTAGTCTACTATGTTATATAAAAATTGTTTATGGCTAGTAGTTTATAGCAATGAGCATCGAAATACGACAATTCAAAATTTATCACAAAAACAACAATTTGTATTTTTTGATAGCCATAAAAACTATGGAAGTGTTATACCATTCGATTCCAAAAAGCTAATAATACATACTTTTGTTTCGTATACAGAAATATGCTATACATTATTTATTATATTTACTAGAAATATTTATCTCAAGACATGATGTCTTCCTGAAAACTCTATGGTATATTTAAAAAAAAAAATCTTTAAGAGGTTTTGTTACGTCGTCTGCTGCTGCACTTTTCACGGCTTTTTCACAAAAATAGACCTTGGTCACACCGTAATAGGCAAGTCCTCACTAAATCATTACTGATGCCTTATGATGAGACTTCTTTGGAGCTACGAAAATATACTTGATTATTTTGCTTGTTGTAGTGTTCTCATAAGATTTTTTTGTTTCCTCGGAGTATTTCGAATTCTTGCCCTGACAGCATTTTGGTACTGCGTTTTGAGTCCCCACAACACGTTTATTGTATGACCGTTAACAGAAGGAGTATTGGTGTATCTATGTATGGCACGATTAACAAATGTACGAATAACACGCTTCAGCAGCGTTTTAAATTATTTGCCGGCTCCATTCCCACTTTAAGCAGAGCAATCACAGCAATTTTGCATTCTTAATTCCATTTCAATTTTTTAGAAATAGCAGGAAAAAACTACATAGAAAAACTATACCTAAAATACAGGATTTTAGGTATATAATTGATACTTATTTAAGTGAAACAAAATTGATGGTTAGACTAGGTAGAAATTACGACAAATCGCGCTCTTGGGCGGAGCGCGAGATAGTGTCAGACTTTTACTGACTAAAAACCCACCCCTGGGACGAAGGCAAAGAATTCCTTCTTTGCCTTCGTCCCAGGGCCCCGGGTTTCACTTTCACACTACCCGTGGCCCCAGTAGGCTTCGACCCTGCTGGACCCCTACGATTTTCTGACATCTCCCTGAGGCGCACGTGGAACAGTACCGTACCAATCCGGTACAGGAACTTTCCGAACTTACCTTGTTCGGTGAGAACCTGCGTCATGCGGAAGGTGAGGATGCCGTGAGGTTTCTCCAACCACGCCTCAAAGAGGGGACTTACCGCCATACTTATGGCGTGCCCAACTTACCCAACACTTGGGATTTAATCAATCTGGTTTTACGATGAAAAATAATATTACCATTTACTTGTCATGCGTCACGCTTATGTGTGTAAAGATAATTCGTAGGTATGAAGATGTTTACTATATTAAAATTCGCGTTGTAATGATGTTATTGCATTTATTGTAACCTTGACGATTGACACTTTGATTTATAATTATTACCACTCCTGCTAAGGCTGGAGACGCCCCGCGCATCGGGAGTCGCAGAGCGATTCCGGGCCACCACCGGTGCGGGCGGGCAATGTATAGCTCGTCGTCCGACCGTACGGTAAGAACCAAGATTAAGTCAACGGCGCGGCGCGTTGTGTTCCAAACGCGCCTCAAAAAAACTTCAGCAATACTGAAAAGCCCCACTGGGCCGATGCCTACGAGAATGTTCGAAATAGTTACCGTAGCCCTGGAATTAAAAGAGAAACTAAAGGGAAATAGGTGAATTTTGGTCAGCTAAAAGTGGAAGGAGTTATTTGATGATTTACCACCTCTATTTTTTAGAACAGTCTGGTTTTCAAAGGTTACCCAAACAGTTGAAGGGTAAACACTTCACTACTGCACGCAAGAATTAAATAACTATGTAGTATCTAAATAGATATACCGATTTATTATCTTGCGTAACTATTGGAAATCGTATTGGTTAATCATGAACGGTCCTGCTCAAAACCTAGTGTCATTGACATTTAATCCAATAACCTATCCTTATCGGCAAAGCCATTATTTTCTAAATTTACCATTTGTTAATAGGCATTTAATCGGCTGTCATTTGAACATCGTTTCGGAAGCTAGAAAATCTGACACCAGTATTGCCAAGGGGTATTGTATTTACCCAGTTCTGGGTTATGGAGGTTAGATAGGCCGTCGCTGTGTGAAAAATACTGGTTTTCAGCTACATGCGGTAGACTGGAAACCGACCTCTAACAACACTAATTAATTTAGTTAAAACGTTGCTCCAGTCTAGAAATTAGGAAGTGTGTAAAAACACAAACATGTAAACTCGCATACGAATGACATTTAGACCCGGAGTAAATAATGTCATTGCAACCGAGACGAAATTCACACGAGCCGCAGGCGAGGGTGTTATGGAGCCGAGTGTTACAGTAACTTTCCACGTACATTAAACGAAGATGACAAGGTTTACTTTTTTTAGGGACATTATATTTCAACCCACAGAAATTCTCGAAAACCCGAAATTAGCAATGTCTACAAGCAACATACTTTGTCTTTTTCTGAACGCTGAAGAACATGAAAAATGTCCTCGGGATCTTTTAAATATTCTAAGATCCTCGAAAACAGGATATTAAGCTACATAATTTCATAACCACTATCTTACATTTTGATTATATCATCTACAAAGTTAAGTATAAGCACCCTACCACTGGAATTCCATGGAATGGTATCTACCCTTGCTCCTGATGACTCATATCACTGCATAGGATAAAACGAAACGTTGGTAGCGCCGTAACTTTTCACTTGGAGAGAAATAACTAGCTGCGTTATCTCACCCGCGGACTGCACTACACTGATATCTAGTCGTAGTGCAATATTTACTTTGTCATCGATCGTCACATATCGCCTTATTGTTTCTATGTTCTGTCTCTAATGCATGGCTCAATGTAGTTTTTTTTTTTTATGTGGGAGCGCGAGGGCGTGTCAGACTTTTACTGACTAAAACCACACCTGTATCCTTCAATTACCCTTTGCGTACTAGGACTACGGGTTGCCCTTTCAGAAATTCTCCGCGGTCCTAGCTAGCGGGCATCGGCCCCACGTGGCCCCTACGGTTTGCTGACATCTCTTTGAGGAGCGCGAGGATCACTACGCGCTGTTAACGACTGGGCTCGGTGTGGTTAATTACCGAACAGCCAGACGGCGAGCTACCCAGTGCTCGACGTCCGCAAGCCCGCGTCTACCGTGGCTGGTAGTCGGGGTCGGAATTACGTCGGCTAGGGCGTGAGGACCTTCGTTCCCTCACGCGTGCAGCCTCCTCCTTCGCTAACATTACTGCTTCGCAGAAGGAGGCGACCGCCTGCCATTCCTCCTCGCTCCGGACCATAGCCTGAACCAAGGCCCATGGCTCAATGTAGTACGCTCATTAAAAATACGCCACAACTACATAATTGGTTAATGGTAAGTCTTAGCTCAGTAAACACGCAGTAAACATATGTAATGTATGTAAATGTATGCAATATAAAATAAAAAGCATTTTTTCAGATAAAGTCTATGGACTTTATCTGAAACAAATGCTTGACAAAGTAGTTAGTATCAAGAATTTTAGTTATAACTAAATGTTAGTACTAGTACCTAATTAAAAAACTGTACGGCACAAAATCAGCAATACCTAATTGTATAGAGGTTTACGTAATTTCATCAACGATACACGTAAAATCTAAGTGCCACTAATTTTACCTTATTTATTATGAAGAATAGTATTTAGTTAATTCATTTATTTAAAAAAATAACAACTATGACAAACAGTATGTATAACAAATATGTAGCCTGGAAACAGTATGTTGAGCTGAGTTTAGTGTAATAGAGACACATTAGAGTAGAACCTGACTGATTTGTTGATTGCGTTTCTAAAAGGATTAAGGTTTCTTATCAATAAATTCTAGACCTATTTATATAATAATTATGCCAGTCTCAAATAGATTCTTCTTAAACAGAAAATAATACAGGATCAAGACAAAAAGAAATTAAAAAAGAGGTGTTTTTTTAAATAATTTCAGGGTCTGTGCATATCGCACACACACAATTTTTACAATTAATTTATATGTCTCAGTCATCTCACCACTTTATGATCTCCCTGTTCTCTTTTTTGAATAGTAATCCTAAAAAAAGTTTAGGCTCCCTAATTACAGCTATCTCTGTAATCCCAAACGTTTTGAAAATGTTTGTTGAATACACATGTCTTAAACAATGTCGGAGATAACGTCTCTATTATAAGAGCGAACTATTTGTTTTGCGTATTTAAATTTACCTGCGGCATAAGCATAACGATGCCGCAAGCAAGCCTCCTCTCTAGAACAGGGAATGAGCCTTAATCCACAACGCGAACCCAGTGAGGGTTGGTGGTTGTCACATACCTTCGAATTTGACAGATTTTGGCGGACTCCAGACCTGCATATATTACAAAGAGAAAAGGGACAACGCGAACGTTAAGACAGGCTGCTTATAATTGTAATAATAATGTTAACAGAGAATTTAAATAATGTCCACATTACGAGCATGCGCAGTTACAACATGCTTATTCAGGCTAATCGATAAATAATCGATAGTGAAGCTATATAATCATTCAGAATTTAGGCATTAAAATAGTGATAACTGCTGTTGGGCACATGTATCTATATGATTGTTATCATTTATATAGCTCACGATTAGACACCTAGTCGGAAGACGCTATATTTAACATTTAAAGAAAAAAAAAGAAATGTGTATATAAGTAGGTTATGTGTGTAAAATAATATTTATTAGAAAATCAATATGAACAAACAATTTGAAAGTAATGGACAAAATGCTGCGGACGACGGCAACCGTAGAAAAAGAAAAAAACCGAATATTTTATCGCGTATTTTTATTTGGTGGATATGTCCTGTGCTTATTAACGGAAACCGAAGAGATGTGGAGGAAGATGATCTAATAATACCCAGCAAACGATACAATTCAGAAAAACAAGGAGAATACTTTGAAAGGTAAGAATATATTAAATACTTTTTTGTGGAAATATTATTCAAACAAAAATTTTGATACAGGTTAAAAATAATTGAAAAAAAAAATATGTAAAAATTTTTTTTTTCAATCGTCCGCTGAATTTTAAATATATAATCTTAATATTTCACTATATAATTTAAAAAAAAAAATGCTAACATAAAAAATATACTTACAAATGTGGGCTATCAAAATTTAGCAAACAATGGAGAACCGTACCGAATGGATCGATACCGTTCTGTGCACATGTCGTGTTTTCCGTCTTTCAATTGATACGTCCCTTCATCTGCACAAATATTTGTATAGGGAGCATGTAGCACGTGTAATATGTTTACCAAATAGTTCTGCTTTTGTTTATCTTTACGTACTTTCTACAATAAGTAGACCAATTTAACAACCACCAGACTCATTAAACATTTTATCACTGACATATACATATGTTGATGATTTACGTTTGACTTGTTATAATGACTACGAAATTCGACTAATACACGATACTAATATTAAACTTTGAAGGAGTAAAGCCGCAGTTAGTTTTCTTGCTGATATTCAGACTGACAAAAGAAGAAAGACTAGACATAATCTTCATATGGGCAAAGCATTTATAAATTTTTTCAAAACCGAATTAAATTTTGGTCAATCATCTTAATTTCATGACTTATAAGTTGAAACTACAATATTGCTATTTTGCTTCTGTTAGGCAGTGATAATATCTAAGTTATCTCCCGGGCTATTTGTGAGCCCATTGTTTTTATCGATAAAAAGTAATAATAAAGCAAAACATGTTTCGTAATGGAACGATTGTACAAAGTAGTGATATTGTGACGTCTAATGAATGGAAAAAAATGTGGACTTTGAGTTATGATTAAATATCGGATTTATGCTAAATTTAAACTCCATTATGTCGCATAAGTATTATCTTTGCAACAGCAAAGAAAATACGCGTATCTCAATAGAGATACAAAGATAGACAAAATCGAAGCTAAAATTCAAGTC
Source organism: Mythimna pallens (assembly GCA_961205895.1). Lineage (NCBI taxonomy): Eukaryota > Metazoa > Arthropoda > Insecta > Lepidoptera > Noctuidae > Mythimna > Mythimna pallens. The sequence continues at coordinate 12,787,871 of OY540826.1, read as the reverse complement.
CCATGTTTATTTCTGAAACTTCAGGCATGCCAACACAATAGGAATACCTCTTTATGTAAGGTTATTGAAGGTACTTTATTCCCAACAAAAGTTGACTATCGTCATATTCCAATAAATACTTTTTAGGGTTCCGTACCTCAAAAGGAAAAAACGGAACCCTTATAGGATCACTTTGTTATCTCGGGGACGCGTGGAGATATCGAGTTGAAATTAAAACCATATACTCAGGCTTGTAGTCCCTTAAAGTTGTGAAAAAAATAAAATAAATTAACTATAAAAGATACGGCCGTTTATGTCGTCAAAAACGTGTTCGACACTCTCAATTGAATCAAAATTCATAGGGTACTTCCCGTTGACCTAGAATCCTGAAATTTGGCATGAAGTATAGTCTCATAGCTCAAGTATAGGAAAAAATCTGAAAACTGTAAATTTGTAGTTACGTCACAAAAAATAAAACTATTTTTACGTTTCGGAAAAATCTTCGTAACTCAATTCGGGAATCGAACTGTTTTCATAGGTAAGTCTGTACAATGCACGAGTCCGACTCGCCCGTTTCGTGTGAATAAATAAAATTATAAGTAAGTAAGAAAATTATTTAATGTGAAAATAAAAGAAGAGAGAAAGTTATTTTAAGTACGTCTTTTCGCCTTTAAGAAACTTTGTAAAATGGTTAAAAGCTTCGTTCCTTTCTATGGGGAAAGGAACAAAAAATAACTTTCTTGACAAGTATTTGCAGCACGTACAAAAAATATAATTAGTTTGATAGGGAGCAAGCTAACACAATTTTGTTAATATTATTTTTATAATGGGTTTTATAAATATAATAATGTACATTTTAACCATCCTCATAAATCACTCTGCTTTAGTGGAAACTGCATAAAAATCCTTTGAGTAGTTTTTGAGTTTTTTGTCGGCAGACGCGTTGGGGAATTTTTTTTTTTATATTACATAATTTACATACGTATAACGTATGTAAAAAAGTCTCTTTTCGTTCTAATAGTACATTTTAATATAAGTTTACAAACTTTATCATTGCGACCGAGGCGGATTTTCTATGGAGTTGAGTGCTGCAGTGACGAATTTCCACGTGTGCTAAATGACGTTTTTTCAATACACTTACGAAGAATTAAATAAACGGAGGCTAACTGGCGACTCGTGGGGGCTACCTGGCGCTCAGCCTGATACGATAAACGTAATAAACTGTGTTGAGGCCAGCATTTTACCGCACTAGTGCGAAATCTAGCAAATTGTATGCCTAAAAGCGGTAGGAATAGGAGCAGGTTTTCGAGTAAGTGTGTTGAAAAAGGTTTTTAGAAGAACGTTAGCCCCTACATATCTATGTTTATTTGAGGTGGTCAACGTTAAGTTCCCATTTACTTGCCTTGCTACTAATGTACCTAATCGATCCTTCAGATATAAAATGGAACTATGTTCGGATTTTTTAAGCTTTTTTTACTTTTTTTACATAGTCTGCCTTCTAATATTGATCTACAGATCATGTTTCATATATTCAATCGATCAAAATAAGTTTTGAGTTTACCTAATTTTACCATTTCATCATAGATTGGCTCGTATAAATGATCGCCTGAGTAGTCAACCGTTGTTTTCAGTCCTATATGCAGACAGTCGATCGAAACTGATTAAAATAAAGCTGTTTCGTTAGTTTTGAGAGTCAAAAAATTTGCCTTATTATAAATTATTTAGAGAGCGACAAAAAAAAAATTAAAAAAAATTTGGGCTGCCCATAATATTTTAATCTTTTTCTTATAATAAGGATACATGTGATTTATTAGAGGTAAAAGAAGAGGTTTGATGTATATTTTTTTTTCTGTTTACTCTAGATACTGGTTTGAGGAGTTAGAGGATGCAACGCAAAATGGCAGGGAGCCATCGCTATGGAAGGCACTGCGGAGGGCATACTGGTTGTCCTACATGCCTGGAGCTATATTTGTACTTATTATATGTACAGCCAGGTACTATCGTTATTTATCCTTAATTTTGACTGCTTCAATAATCCGCTTTCAGTCTATAGTTTTACTTTTATTAGACTTAGACTCTACACTTTTACTTTTTTTGAATTAAGTGGTATAATATATGTATACAACCAATTTATTCAAAAAATCAATCAATCATTAAAAAATTTTTATTTATTCTTTTTTTTTTTGTTTTGTTTTTATGCTTGAAAAGCTCTTCCAAAGTTTGGATTTATACAAAAAATGTTTTGTTCTAAAACGAAAAATTATAACGTTTGATTCCTTTTAGCGATACTATCGAATGGCTCAATTATACAGTTTTTTTTAATTCGGTGAAGATCTGATGAAGAGCTTCGGAAATTGGAATTTCACCAATTATATTCAAATTCCATATGGTTGAGGTTATTAATATTCGTATAACTTTTGGTTTATGGATCGATCTTGATGATTCTTTTTGTGTTGGATTTAGTTATAATTGTGGTAAGGACCAAAACTGAGTCGATGGCACGTAGTATTCCAAGCGCGCCTCAAAGAATTATTATTGTTATTACCTTACCAGAAAACTTGTTCATTATTTCATTAACAATAAAATTTTTTTTGTGACTTATTGATTTTTACAGGACAGCTCAACCGTTGCTGTTTTCTCAGCTCCTCTCTTACTGGTCAGTAGATAGTGAGATGACTCAACAGGAGGCCGGGTTCTATGCGTTTGCCATGCTGGGGCTTAACTTTGTGTCTTTGATGTGCCAGCATCACAACTCATTGTTCGTGATGCGGTTCAGTATGAAGCTCAAGGTTGCCTGCTCGTCGCTTCTGTATAGAAAGGTGAGAATCAGTTACGATTTATCTAAGTTTTAAGCTGGTTGGTTGTAAACTTTGCAGATAGATTTTGCACAAAATAATTCAAATTAATTCTCGTAACTTTACTTTTCTTTCAGTTGTTACGTATGAGTCAAGTATCGATAGGTGACGTGGCAGGAGGCAAGCTGGTGAACTTGCTGTCGAACGACATCTCCAGGTTTGACTACTCGTTCATGTTCCTGCATTACTTGTGGGTGGTCCCTATCCAAGCTGCTGTCGTCCTGTACTTCTTGTATGAAGCCGCTTCATGGGCGCCCTTCGTCGGCCTCTTTGGAGTAGTCATATTAATTCTACCCCTCCAAGGTAAATTAAACCTCAGTCGATTACCTTTTAGGTCGAAAATGCACTGGCAAACGACTTACTTAATAACTAAGGGTTCTCACACAAAATTGCGATGCGGTAAAAACCCGTGATGCGATTTCGTGTACTAAATCATCGGTTCAGGTGAACATACAATGAGCGATGCGAATCAATTCGCCAGTTCTTGCGATGCGTCGTGCGAGCTCACAGATTTTTTCGGTTCGGCGGTTTTGTGTTTAGGCCCTAAAGCGATTCTACCAGTCGCGCTGATACTCGTTAGGTTACTTGCACAGGTGCCGATCATATAGTGCGGCTTGTTGCGAATGTTTTGGAGCATTCGTTAAGGTGTGTCCAGCACCCCTAGCCAAGTTGATAATCTGCAATCGTTAACGCTAGTCGAAAATTAATCAAATGTATGGGAATGACATCATCTCAACGTTAAGTCGCGTGGTCAGAACAAACGAATAGAAAATTCGTAGCCAAATTCACATCGTTCAAAATGATAGAATGAATTGTTATCGTTTCTACAATGTTCAACGCAACATCCTTTGTTATACAAACGCTTTATTGTAGAACGAGCGCCGACTCAGGCGCGTCAACATGGGTACCAACTTATCGTTTTATTATTATACACCGAGACGTTACCGATTGGAGAACGGAATTCGACATAAAACGGTTGTAACTTGGCTAGGGGGGCAGACCTGGCGAATGCGCCGCTCGTGAGCCGCTTGAGAACGGCGCACGTGCATTTCGCGCGCGGCTCATTCGTACGAAGCCCCTGCGCCGCGGGCGTTTCATACGAACATGAAATGCACGCGCGCAGTTCGCAAGCGGCTCGCGAAAGGCTCGCAAGTACGATCGTTTCCTTTATGTTGAACGCTTTGAGTAGGCCACGCCTCCGATTCCTTCGTTCTGACGTCATCTCAACGCTCAATCACGTGGTTAGAACAAAGGAATCGAAGAAGTGGCCTAATCTAGGCGTTTGACGCAAACGAAACGATCGTAACTTAGCTAGTGGGGCAGGATACACCATTACACTTCGCTAATCGCCACTCGAACTCGACTCGCTAGGCTTTAGGTGCTAAGCAAACTGCCAGTTGCTCGCAATGCGTTTTCGATCCCTTTCTTTCTATAAGCAAGTAACTAACCCACTCTTTTTATTTGTTTTTAGCTGGCTTAACAAAGCTCACTGCTGTTGTTAGGAGGGCTACAGCTAAGAGGACAGATAAAAGAATTAAGTTGATGAGTGAAATTATTAATGGTATACAGGTAAATAATCTTTCGGGTTTTCCTAACGATAAATAAAGTAAATCTTTTAGTGGAACCAATTTCTACTTTCGGAAAAAAAGTAATTAACTTATACACACCAAAATATTTATATTACGAGTACATTGCAGGTCATCAAAATGTACGCTTGGGAGAAACCTTTCCAACTGGTAGTGAAGGCGGCGCGCGCCTACGAAATGAGTTCTCTCCGTAAATCCATCTTCATCCGGAGTATGTTTCTCGGATTCATGTTGTTCACAGACCGCAGTATTATGTTTTTTACAGTATTAACCCTCACACTCACCGGCAACATGATAACAGCCACAACGGTTAGTACCGAAAATATTGAGCTGTACTTTAAAAAATACACACAAAAATTTAACCTACCTTTCACACAAACGTTCTTATTTTCAGATTTACCCTATTCAACAGTACTTTAGTATTATTCAAATGAACGTTACAATGATCTTGCCAATGGCTATAGCAAGTGTCTCTGAGATGTTCGTATCTCTAGAGCGTATACAAGGCTTCCTCACAATGGGTAAATATTGTGTTAAAGAAGATTCCACAATAAGGTCATTGGCATTCCCGACGCATCGTGGTGAATAAAAGATTCAACTACGTTTCTAGCGATAAGTGTGACTTTCAGACACACCACTTACGAGTGCCAACGACCATATTGCTTCACTTCTGAACCTAAGTGCCCACATCTTAAATTGATTTTTTTTAACTATTTATCTTTTGTGAACAGACGAGCGAACAGACATACAAGTCATGCCAAGAATGGATAAAAATGGTGTTGATAAAAATCTGTTTAACTCCAAGAAAGAAGGATTAGATGAATCACAGATCGTGCTACCTAAGAAATATTCTCCTAGCGACGTTGTGGTTCCGAAAGAAACGTTCACGGAAGAACATAATATGGCTGACTATCCTATACAACTCAACAAAGTTAGTGCATCTTGGATCGCCAAAGAGGATTCTAAGGACATGACGCTTAAAAATATTTCGTTACGTATTCGCAAGGGCAAGTTATGTGCTGTTATTGGTCCTGTTGGTTCAGGAAAGGTAATATCCGAATCTTATCATATTTATTAGTTCGTTCTTTGCCATAGTACTTGTAGTTTAATTATGGTTAATTATCGTTCTAGACGTCTCTACTTCAACTACTATTAAGAGAGTTACCAGTGACCAGTGGTAGTGTGAACATATCAGGAAAGCTTTCTTACGCTTGTCAAGAGTCCTGGCTATTCCCAGGAACAGTACGAGATAATATTCTGTTTGGACTGCCGTATGACGTTACGAAATATAAAGAGGTTTGTTGATTTAAAATTGATTTGATGATTATATTGCAATGACAATAGTAATATACTAAGAGTTTGTATTGAATGTTGCGGATTGTTTACTGTGGCTATCAGAGCTATCCGCTTCACCGGAAATAAAAATATGAAAAAAATATAAACAGAGATTGTGCGAGGGACGTTAAAATTTTATGACAAGGGTCAATTTTCCCGCTGATATTTAATTCACACCAATCCGAGCTGGCAGGCATGGTTTGTTAAATTTTTTCATTTCTTTTTTTTTTACTTGCAGGTTTGCAAAGTTTCTTCGTTACTGCCAGACTTCAAGCAGTTCCCGTACGGAGACTTGTCTTTGGTTGGAGAGCGAGGAGTTTCTTTATCAGGAGGTCAAAGAGCCAGGATCAATTTGGCCAGAGCTATTTATCGTGAAGTAAGTTTTACGTGTTACGGTTTTTAGAAATATAATAATTCTCCTGACAGAAATTTGATCACTATTGCGGCCAATTTAAAGAGAGATTAACTAAGTACGCAGGAGATATTGTGGTGCACAAGGTGTGTGCAAACACTAAGTCTGACTATGACAGCCCCCCTAGTCAAGTTACAAACTTTTCGTTTCGATTCTCTTTTTGTTGATCGCCTCGAGTCGGCTACGCCTCCTATTCATTTGTTTTGACCACTTGATCCAATTATCCAATAAAGGAATTGGATACGTAGCCTACTCGAGGCGATCGACGAAAAGAAACGGTTGTAACTCAGCTAGAGGGGCAGTAAAGAACTCTCATAGCCCAATAGGACGTCAAACCGATACAATCGGAGGATCAATAAGTCAATCGCAGGATCAACGGCTTTACATGGTTTCCGAGGCACGGGAGTGTTACACCACTCGCTTCCAATCTCTGGGCAGAGAAGCCGGACAAAGTAATTCTTAATAGAAAAATCTAATTGTAATTTTTGCTCAACCCGAGAATCGAACCCAGGATCCAACGCTTAATAGTCGGGCTTGCGATTCCGTTACCATCATCATCATCATCATCATCATTTCAGCCGATAGACGTCCACTGCTGGACATAGGCCTCCCCCAAATGTCGCCACAACGAATGGTCCTGTGCGTCTCGCATACATCGGATTCCCGCAACCTTCACCAGGTCATCGGTCCACCTTGTGGGAGGACTTCCACATAGGTTCATAAGAGAATACAAAAACTCATGTGTCTGCGTCTGCCGGTACGCGGTCGCCACTCCGGAACCTTTAGGCTCCAACGGCCATCCATTCTGCGAGCAATGTGCCCTGCCCATTGCTACTTAAGTTGCTGACATAGCACGAAGAATCGATATCAACGAGGCTAAAATATGGTATCACAAATATTTTCCGAATATCATTGAGATCAAGTCGTGTTTTCAAATTATTACTTTGTTTGATAGACCCACCAACAGAGATACAAGAAATGAAAATATTTATTTTAATTTTGTTAAAATTATCATTGATATCTCTCTCCTAAGATTAATCGTAGGTTTATTAACTGATAACGTTAATCAACGATTTGTAAATAACTAGACTGTGGAGTCGAGTACCTGCTGTATATTAAACTTATCTGATATCACATTATTATTATTATTATAAAAGTGAACGTTTGTATGTGTGTAGTTTTGTTACTGCTTTACGCTGAAACGGGCTGAACGTATATTGAATGAAAGTGGCACACGGGTGGACCATACCTCGAAACCCGCATGCATGTTCCTTTGGTATAATTTTCTTCTTTCACGCGAGTAGGAGCTGGTAGGAGCTAGTAATGAATACAGGTATCTCTAGTCGATAACTGTAAACTTATAATAAATAGTACTTAAAGAAATGTTATATTTCAAAAAATACGAAAACCTCATAATGTTTCAACACTTGCATTTGTTTATCAAAGACATTAAAATAAATGACGATAACAATCTCATTGTATAACTTTATATTATCATTGTAGCTAATTGATTATCCTACAGACATAACTAATGAGAAAACAATTCAAGGAAGGAATTCTTAAAACCATTGAAATACGTGGTGTAAGAATCGATACTGAATATGTGATTTTAACAGATATGATGCTCCAATTTAAACCAATCTTCACATATATAAAAATCTCGTGTCACAGTGTTAAGAGCAGCCAACCCGACAAAAATTTTCACCGTTTTTCATACAACCGCTCTTACGCGATTTTGACGTTATTACAGATTTTTCATTAGATATTTAGGAAACACAAATATCTTGTGGATAATATCTAGGCTTCTATTGAAATTAATTTATATATTTGTGTAAAAACTAATCCAGTAAAGACCTCTGAAAATCTGCTATTTGGCATGAACTTTAACCATTTATAATATACTCAAAAGACAAAAAAATATAACAATAGAATCCTCGCAAATTTAATCAAGATTCTGAATGACGATTATTTTTTCCAAATACTTTTACAGTTTAAAAAAAAAACACGTGTTTCCTGGAACAAGTTTTGGTAAATATTCGAGTAAGTAATTGACGGTATTACCGAGTGCCAACAAATCTTTCTGGTATTATTTCTCTGTTTGCGCATTGCCTTTTTATTAAACATTGCGTAGCATGAACCGGCAAGTTTTTAAACCATTCTCAAGTTGACGATAGACGATTGCGGAAGGGCCCTCTTAATTATCGAATTCATCCGAAGCGGGTTGATCAAGTTTTTATGCAATTTTGTGGGTATATTTGCTAGGTCTGAAAATAGATTGTAGGCTATTTTTATACCTTTGGTAATAAGGGCTTAGCCGTCAGCATATTTTTAATACAGTGTAAAAGTTATTTTGGTAGTTTAAACGCGGCTATCTCTAAAACTACCAGTCGGATTGGAAAAATTCTTTCTGGTATAGCCAATTTCATTACGAATAGGTTCCATAACATCTCATTCTAGTAATTACTATACAGGTGGTCAGCCTCCTTTATTCACAGAAAGGGGTTGACATGATATATTACGTTGGTAGGTCACCCAGATTTCATACCACAAACAATTCCAAGTAATCTCAAATATATCGAATCCAACCATTATGGTTTATTTGTAAAATTCGTTTTATTTGAGAGCATGAAAAATTTAAATGATGATACTTTTCCAGGCTGATATTTACTTGCTGGATGACCCGCTGTCAGCAGTAGATGCCAACGTTGGCAGGCAACTGTTCGACGGGTGCATCAAAGGCTACCTCGGCGGAAGGACATGTGTACTGGTCACCCATCAGATCCATTATCTCAAAGCTGCTGATTTTATTGTAGTTCTAAATGAGGTAAGTGCTAATTAAATTATTTGTCTTTTCACCAGCCCTGCGTTTGACATCACCGCCAATTCTTTTTATTTTCTTCAAAATGAAAAACAAAACAATGTATTTTTAGGGAATATGCATGCAATTTTATTTATTTGCAAAATTAAGTAATTTTTAGTTCTAATAAACAAATATGAAATAATTTGTAAAATGTCTTCATCAATAAGAAAGTTATAAAACTTCAAAGGTTGCTAATAAGAAAGTCTGACGTAGACGTTGACGTCAAAGTCTATCACACCTGTATGGCCACTACAGAAAACGGCGTCTTGGCGAGAGAGACTAATTTGTTTAAAATTGTTATATCTCTTTTAATTTTTTACAAAAGCCAATGCAAAATATTGCCATGATTTACTTTTTTCTTTTCGCCAGAAATGAAACCTAGGTATACAACCTAGGTTTCATTTCTTTTCTTCAGTTAGAGGACAATAGTAGGAATCAATAGCAAAAAGAACTAGGTCTTTAAACCGTAACCAAACGAAGATACCCATAGAAGCATTGCTAGAAAAGATACGCGTTAGTGTTACGATAGTGATTGACACTATTTAATGTATATCCACCATAAACACCGAAAATAAAACTTTATTTAACAATGAGAAACTCAAAACATAAGACAAAGTATTTTTATTTAAGAAAAATAATGCCTGATAAAAAAAAAACTATAACAAACGTGCTAAATAGTCTCTAACTTTGTTTGGTTACGCTTGGTAGACAATTCTTTTTGCTATTGATTTCTCTTACAGTCTTTTAAGGGTCCTAGGTTTCACATTTGGCGCAAAGAAAAAAAAATGCCAGCAATGTAAGGCAAAAGTTTAATTTGCCTTTGGATGTGGTTTTCAAAGTTAGATAACATATATTTTTCATCATGCATGTACTCTATTCTGTTCTGTTCAGTTGATAGGGCTTTGCCAAACGGGCTCATTAATAAAGAGCTGTGTACCTACTTCAATAAACAAAAAAAAATACAGTATTAGAAATGATAAGCAAAGTATGTATTAACTTATCTCTACAATAAAAACTATTATCAACGAAACGCGTCACTATTACACAGCAGATTTTAACGCCGTAATTGATTAATGACATTACAGGAAACTGGCCCTTGTAAATAATATGTTTTCAATCTGAATTCTAGAAGAACAAAGAAAGTTTATATACCTACTTGCGACCCGCCCCGGCTTCGCCCGGCTTCGGGTGCAATACTGATACTACAGAACAGACAGAATGTATTTGCACTTTAAATCTGTAAAATCCTCGAAAACATTCATTTAAATTACATGCTGTAAAGGGCCATATCTCTATTAAATGCACAATGTATTTAAGGTACGTTTTTTGGATAAGAATTAATGCTGTATTGTTTAAAATTGCTTCGTAAAAGTAAAGGATAAAAATGGTTATTGTGGGTTATCCCTAAGAGATAGACATATACCATTGCAATCTTTTTTGTGGGCGTTTTTAAGGTGTACAATATTGTAGTACATTATTTTGATCTATCTCGTAGGGTTCAGTCAGCGTTAGCAATGTAAGCGCTAAAAGGTGTTTATTTACGATATCACATAAGAAACCTATAAAATTATCAGTGTTTCTCTACTATATTATACATGTGTTATATACTTATAAACCTTCCTCTTGAATCACTCTATCCATTAAAAAAACCGAATCAAAATTTGTTGCGTAGTTTTATAGATCTAAGCATACATAAGGACAGACAGCGAGAAGTGACTTTGTTTTATACTATGTATAGTGAAACACGTGCCTTTTCGCATTTTTGAGTTTATGTATAAAAAGTCACCGTTTCCCATGACAGTAGGCTGAAAAACGACCCTACCTGCCACTATCTTTATACGAGTACTTCTTTTGCTTTATTTAAATTCTATAATATTTCTCATCCTACAAGCACGACTGGGCACACCATAATTATGGCGGTAAGTCGCTTCTTTGAGGAGTGGCTGGAAAGACCTCACGGCGTCCTCACCTTCCGCATGACGCAGGTTCTCACCGGACATGGTCAGATCGGGAGGTACCTGCACCGGATTCGTGCAGGAGAAACGCCCGGGGGTCACCACTGTGTTTACCGCCCAGAGGATACGGTGGAGCATGCGGTAGAGGTGTGCCCCGCTTGGTCAGAGCACCGCCGTGTGCTCGTGAGGGCGATCGGCGGCAACGATCTCTCGTGCCGGGCCTTAGTACAGGCCATGGTCCGAAACGAAGAGGAGTGGTAGGCGATCGCCTCCTTTTGCGAAGCAGTAATGCTAGCAAGAGAGGCGGCCGCACGCGCGAGTCTACGGTCCTCACTCACCCCCCGGGATCCCGATCTCGATTTTCGGAGCCAACTTAGGTGCGGGCTTGCCGACGGCGAGCAATAGCTAGCTCGCCGTTTGACCGTCCGGTAACCGTCCGGACCAAGCCAAAGTCGTCGACGGCGCGTAGTGTTCCACGCGCGTATCAAGGAGATGTCAGCAAACCGTAGGGGGCCCAACAGGGTCGAAGCCTATTGGGGCCATGGGTTCAATTCTGAAAGGAAAACCTGGGGTCCTGAAATGAAAGGCAACGAAGAAAACTTTTACTGACTAAACCCACTCCTAGTTAGTGGGTTCTAGTCAGTAAAAGTCTGACACGCCCTCTCGCTCCGCCCAAGGGCGGGAGATGTCATTGGATGATTTCCCTAATAAAAAAAAATACAAGCACGACCAAAATCTTTTTTATGTGACAAAAAACCCTACGTTTGATGGTCGTTATAAATGGTAAAGTAAGGTAGATATAAAAAAAATCCCACAAACCTCTGTTGGAAAGTGAGGATTCATCGATCAGACGGGTGCTGTGTCTGGTCCGAGCAACTACTCTAGCACTGCAGTAGCTTGGGACGTTTTATATGTAGGCCTATCTGAAATAAAAACATTTTGAACTGAATTTCAATTTGAATGCTCAATAATTTATATCGAACTGTTAGATATGTTCTAACCAATCAATATTCTTTTTATTTTTTTGTGGTCTGTTTTTTTTATTCCAATTATACTAAGCAGAGTTTTAAAGTTCTATAAGATTTTTCTAACCATATAGCGTTATTTGATATTATTCGCATTAAAGTTAACAACCTCATTAATGTTTGCATGCCTAATATAAGGTAGATTGTACAAGGCTCACTCAATTATTGTTATATCTTATTTCATGTACCTACAATCTATGCAAATAAATTTTTACTTTACTTTACTTTACTTTAACCACACGTAGAACTCTGATACAGGATTTTGTATTTTTTGTACCTGTGTGACATAGACGAAAATAATCAACACGCTTTTTTAACAGGGCTCCATCGAAAATATGGGCACGTATGACGAGCTGGTCAAGTCTGGAACCGAGTTCTCACTCCTTCTCAATGAAGCGGGCGATGGTGAAGAGAGTGTTCAAAAAGTAAGTGCACACTCAAAATCTAGTATTTTCCTTTTCAACTGGCGTCTTGAACGTTTGCCAGAAAACAGCTTTCAGTGCTATCTGGTCTACATCACTGAAAAAGCTTCTAAAACACAACCAAATAAAAATGTGAAGACGCAAACATATGTGAATTTTTTTACTGCTGCAATTTTTTACACTCTCAAGTTTTTAAATTATATGATTCTACCTGCTAGTTACTGAACCTCCTTATATAAATATTTTCATGTCCTAACAGGATAGGAGGCCATCAATTTTGCGAGGAATATCAAAGATCTCAGTCAAGAGTGATGACAACGACGGGGAGGAAAAGGCTCAAGTGATAGAGGCAGAAGAGAGGGCGTCGGGCAGTCTGAAGTGGGAGGTACTGCGGCAGTACCTGAGCTCCGTGGACTCCTGGTGCATCGTATTCATGGCCTTCATGGTGCTGCTCATCACGCAGGCTGCTGCCACTACCACTGATTTCTGGTTGAGTTTCTGGTAAGAGATATAATCTTCTATCTTTATACTAGCTTCTGTTAGTAGCTTTGCCCACGTGAAAATAAGTTTCTCCATACAAACTAGACTCGCCTTCCATTCTCTTAGGTACTCATTTATTTTATTTATTTTAATTTATTACTACTCGGAAAACTTACAGCTACTTGTTACAGTAAAAACTTAGAATAGGTAAAAAACGGCCATTTACATGTTTTCACTAATACTAATGAGAGTAACTAAAACTAAGACGACAACAGCATAGGGTTAACGCGAGAGCGCTGATACCAAATAAAAAAAAAACTAAAATACAAACAATTGTTCACTTTGTAACAAAAAAGCGATCGGCTAAAGTTTTCTTTACTTTTTTAACATTGGTAGTAAACAAAGCTAGGTCGACATCTTGACACACCGTATTAAAAGTACGACAAGCTCTTATTAAATATGAGTTTTTACGATAATTTGTTGAAACTATAGGAACATGAAGGAGACGCGATTTGCGACGAGGCGCACAAGTATTAGGTACCCGAAGTCCAACCTTGCTCACCAACTCAGAGATGTTAGTCGATCCATTCATGACGCTAAATAAGAAAGCGAGATCTGCAATTTTCCTACGTTCATGTAGGGGCAAAATATGAAACTTTTTACACCGACTCACATAATTAGGAATAAAAGTGTTTGAGCGATATTGAGCGTATCTTAAAAATCTCATACAGATGAGATTTTTAAGATACGCTCAATATCTTTCAAGGCGATTGATATAAATATTATAATTGGGATTCCAAATTTGAGAAGCATATTCAAGGTGGCTACGGACAAACGCACAGTAAAGAATTTTCATTGTCTTGATATTCTTAAAATCAGTAGAAATCCTAAAGATAAAACCTAGGGCTTTAGAAGGGCTTTCATCATCATCATCATTTCAGCCGATAGACGTCCACTGTTGGATGCTCCCCAAGTGTCGCCACAATTAACGTTCCTGTGCGTCTCGCATCCATCGGATTCCCGCAACATTTACCAGGTCATCGGTCCACTTTATAGGAGGCCTTCCAACGCTGCGTCTTCCGGTACGCAGTCGCCACTCCAGAACCTTTCGGCCCCAATGGCTATTTGTTCTGCAAGCAATGTGCCCTATCCACAGCCACTTAAGTTTGGCAATTCTTCGTGCTATGTCGGCAACCTTGGTTCTCCTGCTCCTGCAAGATATCCGTATTCATTTCTGATTCGATCACGCAAGGAAACTCCGAGCATAGCCCTATCCATTGCTCTTTGGGTGACTTTAAGTCTTCTGATGAGTCGACCATTGTGAGCAACCACGTTTCAGAACCATATGTCATCTCTTATGGGCTAAATGTTGTAAAATCCATCCCACCAAAAACATTTTGTAAAAAACTAGCCAAGTCTCGATGGAGCTGCTAGTTTATCTCAAAAAGTAATGAAATCTAGACAAAGCTGCCAAGTCTAAGGTTTCTTACTGCGAATTCTTTATTATTATAGTTAATGTTGTGTGACTTGGCCGTTGAAGGATACACAAGGGTACAAAACCAGGTGCCAGGTGCAAAATTTCACGCTCCTAATCCCAGTAGTTTCGGCTGTGCCGTGTGTGTGCTGTGTTGATAGTCGGTCAGTTTCTCTTTTTATCTATTTAGATATCTCAATATTAGAGAACAAGTTCTGGTTAATAGCTATATTGTAATTGTAAGTCTTAAATTTACAAGTTTATCTAAGGTCGGACGATCTTTTTTTCTGTGAAAAATCATCCAGTAACCTGGTCCACTCTGGGTGAGTGGGAGTGTCAAACTTTTACTGACTAAAAGCCACATAACTTTTACGAAAAATTCCGCAGCCTTAGGTAAAACGATCCATAGTTTCAGATAACCGACTCTGTTAAAAAGGATATGATAAATACACTATCTAATGAGATTTTTTTACACGAGTCAATTTTACACGAGTTCACTATAAGGGCCAATTCATACCGAAATGCCAGCAGCAGCGACGTGGCGAACACTTTTAGAGTGAAATAATTTTAAACTTTATCTACATCCTTGTACGGGTCTCAGTAACAAAAAAGGCACGTCGGCGCACCCGAGCATTCAAGCGGCCATGCGTGTCTTGTCAACGGTCCTGCCATAGGCCGTGTGTGGTTGCCAGCGGTCGACCACGGCCGGCCGCTACCGACCGCTGCCATTCTGGTGTGAATCGGCCCTTAGGGTTTATTTTTAACGTCACGTTAGTAACACTTTCTATGTTCTAATAATTATTAAACACTTTTATTCCAGGACCAATCAAGTTGACTCTTATGAACAAAATTTGCCTCCAGGAGTGGAACCAGGTACGTCACTGATATCGTAATGTTTTTGTTGTGGCAGACTTGCTTATAAAGTCGGATTAATCGGCTTTGTGAAATAAGGCAACTATTTATATTGACAGTTTTACTTTTAATGTTTCAGATACGGATATGCAAGCTCAAATCGGTTTACTAACTACAGCCCAGTATCTGTATGTATACGGCGGAGTCATATTGGCTATAATAATACTGACACACGTTAGAATTTTGGCCTTCGTAGTGATGACTATGCGAGCTTCGGAAAATCTTCATAATATCATTTACGAGAAATTGATAGTGGCCGTAATGAGATTTTTTGATACCAACCCTTCGGGTAAGTAAAAATCAATAGTGTTATAAAGGTGTAACTATTTTCCGTGGGGGTCTTAGAACTAACTGAACTAAGTGCTTAGCTAGTTTTTTTTTTTTAAACTTTGCCTTACACTGTTAATTACTCCTGTATTGTAGAGGCGGTAACAAACATGTAAACTCACATACACAAGACACTCGGATCCAAAACTATCTGTAGGTTATACAAATATTTGTTCCTAGCGGGTATCGAACCCGCGACACGCAGAGCAGCGGCCAGTCGCTCAACCACTGCGCCAACCGTGCCATCATCGGTCAGGGGTGGTTCCGATGTATATGACACTAGCTGCTGCCAGCGGCTTCACTCGCGTGATAGTAGAAAATTATCCCAAGGGAACATTCTAACGGGATAAAAAGTCCTATGTGTTTTTCCAGAATATGGCCATAAGCCAAGGCTACGTCCATTAGGTATTTAATGCAACGCAATTGCAATAGCAAAACACACTATTCCACCATTATACCACAGTAGTCGACTCCGATTACCCTCAAGAAGCCATCATCTTCAAATTACCATTCTAGGTTCACTTCTGTGGCATCGCTGATCGCTGTTTAGTAAAAGTGATATATTTTACACACGGCGGTACACGTGCTCGATCGTAGACCACATCATCGCTTACCATTAGATGAGATAGTGGTCAAGCGAGAGCCTATCAATAATAATAAAAATAAAATAATAACAATCAATCTTCCTTAGCTTGTGTTACTATTTCACATGTTTGTATCCACAGGTCGCGTCCTGAACAGATTCTCAAAGGATATGGGAGCAATGGATGAGCTTCTACCGCGAAGTCTCTTGGAAACCGTTCAAATGTACCTGTCGTTGACCAGTGTGCTGGTGCTGAACGCCATAGCTTTGCCATGGACGTTGATACCAACATCCGTTCTGATGGTAATTTTCGTTCTTCTCTTGAGATGGTATCTCAACGCTGCTCAGGCGGTAAAACGATTGGAAGGAACCAGTAAGTATAGAATTCATGGACTTAGTTCTGTATCATTTTCCAAGTAAAACCTTATGATTTTCGCTCAATACTTAATTTTTCGTGAGAGCCACCATAGCGAATTACATTATACCAATTATCAAAAAGAAGTATCTAAAATGTACTATTTTGTACCTAGCTCTTAAAAATGTGTCGATCGAAATTAAGGTATACCAGCTATATTGACATAAATAATTATTTCGGGTGTTCAAAAATAATTTATTATTTAACAGTACTCATAAAATATAATTAATATATAATAAAAAGTATCTCAAGTTAAAAAAAAAAACACAGCCTTTTGTTCTCCTCGTCAATAATAATCATAGTATCATAATAGTCACAAATATACTTGAAAACTATGTTAATGAGAAAATAAAATAAACCAAAACAAAACTATGAAAAAAAAAAAGATTGTCCACAGATATAATGAATCACTCCTGCCTAATAAACACCTGCATGAAGTGATTCATCATAGGACCATCAAATCTGACTGATAAAAATCCTCAGAATGCCATTGAAGCTTGACCGCGTTCTAAATACCACATCTATAATACGCACACACAGGGTATGTGCGAATTATAGATTTGGCTGCAACATAGGTACATTTATATATAACGGAGTGTAGTGTTCCACGCGAGCCTCAAGGAGATGTCAGCAAATCGTAGGGGCCCAGCAGGATCGAAGCCTACTGGGGCCATGGGTGAAGTAAAAATGAATCCCGGGCCCTTGGAACGCAAGGCAAAGAAGGAATATACGATTGGGTTTAAAATATAAAATAAAAAGGTACATTTATATTTGACTGATTTTTTAAATTACGATATACATGAGAACGAATAATTTATTGTGTATTAATAAATTACTACTGTTATTAGCAACCGTCTACAATTTCCAACCAGCTTCGTAAATGCACATTCATAGTAAAGTAAGATACGGGTAGTTGTCAAAAAGATAATGATTTGCGATCTGTTTCCTGATTAATCATACGAGATTCATAGTTCACAGTATGCAGACTCGTGCTCGAACTTTGATTCGTGTCTCGATATTTTTTAAATATGTATAATTATGAATATTTATTTCATGATAATCATCGTATTAACGTATATTTCTCAGAAATTAACCAACTGATCAAGTGAGTCTTTTATTTACTTAAGGTACTTTTTTTCGTATTTTTTTTTTGTGTAATTATATTTTACGAGCGATTATTCATAAAATATTGAAATAATTAAATAATAAAATATTAAAGAACACCCGTTATCATGATGTCAGTATGGTGGGTGTATTTTAATTTCGAAATAATTTCGTTCTGAAGGAGGTACAGATTTTTAAGAGCAAGGTACAAAATAGTATTTTTTTTTGGTTATTGGTATAATTTAACATGCAATGGTAGTTACACCCGCCATTTTGCTTCACACTCATAAAAGCCTATTTATCATTTTAATTTTTCTCCACAGCAAAAAGTCCTGTATTTGGAATGATCAACTCCACTATTTCCGGACTTTCCACTATCAGAAGTTCGGACTCCCAGGGTAGACTTCTCAAGACTTTCGATGAGGCACAGGTAATTAATTAGTACTGGTGGTTTAGTGTATAAAGAAATGTATTCTCATAGAAAAGTACGGTCACTTAAGAAATATGGTATACAATAGTGCTCAATGATAGGATTTTCGTCGTAATTTTTTTTTAATTTGTGTAGGTACTTCTATAGTGCAATCAATAGTAGTTGCTGGTGGAGTACCTATTATTAATATTTTTAAATACATATCGGGTAAAAGGTCGACCAGACGGTTGCAAACTAGTGTTCCAATTCCAACCAAGATCACCTTGATTGGGTTTGTGTTGCGGCTACATGGATGTAAACCACGCGCCAATACGTTCGGTAGTTGGAAAAACGTGCCTCCCAACTAAGGGCGTTAAAGGTCATGGATTACAACTGCTGTCTACACGAATTGAAACTAGCAAGGTCACCTTGGTTGGAACATTGGTTTGCAACCGTCTGGTCACCCCTTTAATAAGAAACATGGTATACTTGGTATGCGGTGCTTAATAATAGGATTTTCGTTGTTCATTTTTTATTAATTTGTATATGTAGGTACTTCTGTAGTGCAATCAATGGTAGCTGCTGGTGGAGTACATATTATTAATCTTTTTGAATACATATTGGGTAAAGGGTCGACCAGACGATTGCAAACTAGCGTTCCAACCAAGGTCACCTTGGTTGGAGCTTGGTTTGTGTTGCGGCTATATGGATGTAAACCACGCGCCAACACGCTCGGTGGTTGGGAAAACTTGCCTCCCAACCATGGGCGTTGAAGGTCATGGATTACAACTGCTGTCTACATGGATTGAAACTAGCAAGGTCACCTTGGTTGGAACGCTAGTTTTGCAACCGACTGGTCACCCCTTACGTTGTACTTTGTATACATTATAGGAGCATACGTTTTTAATCATCGACGGTAGTTTATTATAAATATCTGCGACCGGTAAACATTATTTAGCCAAGTTTCGTTCTGATCTTGGGTAGAACTAAAAATTTCGTTCGGTGTGAACTTTAATGTGCGTGTTGTTTCAATCGTATAAAGTATAAGATATGATTTACGAGTGGGAGACCTCTTGTACCTACTAATCTTACGGGCTTGGGCTTACCACACGCACAAGCTTCACCACAGTTTTGCCTGTGCAGGCCGGTTTTTACACAAAACACCGTGTAAAACTGTATGAGTTTTACCCGCAATCACACGCATGTACAGGCAATACTGTAGTGAAGCTTGTGCGTGTCGTAGGCCCATTAGATTTATTACCCGTACTTACTTTCGTTTTGGTTTCATGTTACAGAATCTTCACACTAGCGCTTTCTACACGTTTCTCGGTGGTTCTACTGCCTTTGGATTGTATCTAGATGCTCTCTGCTTGGTTTACCTCGGTGTTGTGATGATGATCTTCATTCTTGGCGACTTTGGTATGTACCTTCTATTGGTTTAAAAAAAATAACAGACTTTTCGTCATTATAATAATAAAACCTTTATAACTTAAATGAGAACACTAGCACTTCGTCCGCGTTGATTTAGAAAGTATTAAATGTTTCTAGAGGGAAGTCCCTTTAGAAACTTTAAAAATTCCTTTAAAAGGTAATTCTGGAAAAAAGTATCCGATAGAAACGTTGTTTGGCTGATATGTTGTTGTTTTATCTTAAAACAAATAAAATGGAATAAGAGCAAGAGAATAATTATCTATTTGTGAAAGGTTTCAAATTCGAAGGAATATACCTACGTTTCAATTTATTAACAAGTTGCAACTACCTACATTTTACTATGTGTAAAGGGTGCATGAGAGGGTTGCAAACTAGTGTTCTAACCAAGGTCACCTTGGTTTACGTTTTTGGTTTTAGTAACGGCTACATGGATGTAAACCACGCGCCAACACGTTCGGTGGTTGGGAAAGCGCGCCTCCCTACCAAGGGCGTTGAATATCATGGATTAAAACTGCTGTCTACACGGATTGAAACTAGCAAGGTCACTTTGGTTGGGATGTTGGTTGGCAACCGTCTGGTTGCCCCTTTAGAAAAGTAGAACAATTTCATTGAACCAAGCTTTAAGATTCCTCCACACAATCTTTATCGCCGTCTAGACCCCGTTTCGGCAGATGCCCCATTCTATTTGGAGTGTCTGATGGGCCAGTGCAAGTTGACTTCGGCCCCTCGTATACCTTCTAAACATTTTCACTAACAGGTTTATTTTATAACCAACCGTGAACATCATATATCACTTCATTTAAATATTGGTTAGACACGATTTCAAAAAGAACAATCAATGCCGTGTCCCACATCACTTACAGTAACAAAGACGGAACAACTCGATGATCGGACTTTTTTTATAAGTTCGATGTGAATGTAGGGTAGATTTCCAACGAATCGCGCGCAGTACACGAAGCTCATTTGCATTATGAACAACGTACCTATTTACCATTATTTATCCTATTCAAATTAAAATTCTTTTAAATATCAGTGTACTAGTATATAATACCAGTATAAGTAATTGTAACAAGTACTTACAAATAGGTATAAATAATATAATAATAAAATATAGTTAGATAATATAGTTTGTGTTAAAAAGTGCGT
This sequence comes from Mythimna pallens, assembly GCA_961205895.1. Classification (NCBI taxonomy): domain Eukaryota; kingdom Metazoa; phylum Arthropoda; class Insecta; order Lepidoptera; family Noctuidae; genus Mythimna; species Mythimna pallens. The sequence goes on along the minus strand of OY540826.1, from coordinate 12,767,161 downwards.
TTTGTATCTTGTCATCGCGCTGTAACTACCTACCTACATTAGTTATATAACGTAAGTTAAAAGATATCTATGATTTATAACAAGTAGTTTTATTACGTTACTTTACGAATTCGTAAATATTTTATACATCGCATCTCAAATACTGACGCCGTACATGATTCTGGAAATTTTACTTTTTTAATTTTAAACTGTATAATAAAATCGTTATCGATACGAAGCTCGCGACTTGGCTGTTTATAAGAAGCCATAACATATAAATCTCCAAAAAAAAAATTGCTTAATTAATTGTCTAACTAGCTTCAGCAAGCGGCTTCGCACGTGTGAAAGTCGAAAATTATACCAAGGTTTCCTTGACGGGTTTTCTCACGGGAGTATGAAAATACTCCCGTGATAAGTGCGTATGTGCTATTCCAGAATATGGTCCGCATGTAATAAAAGTCGTCATGTATGCCAAATTTCATCTACAGTCGGTCTACATGTGTGCCGTTCAGCCGTTCAGAAGTAGAGAGCGTTGTCGACCGTTGAGCGTGAAGAAGTAACAAATATACACACACAGTCACAAACTTTCTCCTTTACGATATTATAAGTGTGATTACCATGACTACTAATAATAATACCTACAAAACCCGCACATGACCACAGTTTAATATGTACTTCCTTATAAATCTGTTGTGGATAAAAGGGATAAAAGTATTCTAAATATCACTTCATCCAAATCCATTCAGCCATTTCTGCGCGAAATAGTATCTAGGTAATAAACATACTCACTCACTCACATACCTTCACCTTTATAATATAAGTGTGATGTGATTGCAATCTAACAATTATTACAAAACACAAAGAAACCAACTAATAACTAATTAGAAGTGTGATGTGATTGCAATCTAACAATTATTACAAAACACAAAGAAACCAACTAATAACTAATTAGGAAATTAAAATAATATAATACCTTTAATTTATTCAAAGTCAATCCGAAGATATAATACAAACTATATACAAACTAACCCGTTTTAAAAACCACTAATTTCATACATAAGGACCTAATATTATGTATGTGGTTTCGCATAAACCAAAGATTTACTGCAACGTCTACTTTGTTTGCCTCGTATAAAATGTCTGTTTTTCTTTTGCCCAGACGAGTTAATCCCGGTGGGTAGTGTGGGCCTGGCGGTCAGTCAGTCAATGATACTAACGATGATGTTGCAAATGGCCGCGAGGTTCACTGCAGACTTCCTCGGACAAATGACAGCTGTCGAGAGGGTTTTGGAGTACACCAGGTTACCCACTGAAGAATTTATGGAGCAAGGATGTAAGAACGTTTTACCTATTCTAGTCATTGTTTTATGAAATAACTTTTAATGTACCCGACTAAGTTTTTTAACATTCCTTAATTTAATGATATATTCGATTTGAAATATCTGTTATTTATTTATTGTAGTAGGAGTCTACCACTATGTTGTATTTTTTTAATCCAAAGGTCGATTGGTAGAGAATGCATTGTTGCATTAATTCCGCCTATGTACCACTACTGTGCATGAACTTTAAATAAATAAGTAAATAAACATTCCTAATAAATCTGTAACCTGTGCTTTTGTTGCCAGCTATACAACCAGCAAAAGAGTGGCCCATTGCCGGCAACATAGTATTTTCCAATGTATACCTCAAATATGCAGCCGAAGACCCACCAGTTTTAAAGGATTTGAACTTTGAAATTAAAAACGGATGGAAGGTAAATAACACTACTTATATATTCTGTGCAATTTTTTATTGTGATTATAAATAAAAACTTTTAATTCAGATAAAACTGTCCATAAAAGTTGTTAGTAACAAGAATTTAACTTATAACTAATGTTAGTAATAAACCAGTAATAATATAAAAGTAGGCACTCTATCTACCCCTGCACAGTAGGCTCACCGGTATCGCAACACATGGAGTTCAGTGAACCAACTCATCAGAACAGTATTGGTTCTCACGCCAATAAATAATTATAATAATAAATTGTACATGTAAACGAATTATTATTATTATTAGGAAATATCTCGTTATTTTTATTTGTCCAATAATCTTAATACTACCTACTAATATAATATTAAATTAACAAATTATTTATATTATTACTTTTTTAGGTTGGTGTTGTCGGTAGGACTGGTGCTGGTAAATCGTCACTAATAGCTGCCCTGTTTCGGCTCACTGATATAACAGGCAGCATCAAAATCGACGGACTGGATACAAAAGAAATAGCCAAAAAGGTACCGTAATTAACATAATTTTTTACTAATAATTCAAAGAACTTTCTTAAAAATTTATGACTACACACGCACAATATTGAGCAACGCTTCATTAATCGACAAAAGACCCATCAACTACAAAGTAATATCTATTAATGGAATTTTAAAATATCCAACATCAGCAATTTTGTACAAGAACCATTATAAGTTCAACCAGTATAAGTTATTTTCTAATTTGGAACATTAATGCAGCGATAACTTTTTATGTTCCCAGCTTTTGAGATCGAAAATTTCAATTATTCCTCAAGAGCCAGTCTTGTTCTCGGCTACACTCCGATACAATTTAGATCCATTCGATGACTATAGTGACGATGACATTTGGAGGGCGCTGGAACAGGTATGATTAATTAAATTATATCTTGAACAGAAACTCGGCACCTGCGAAGTAAACTAATTACTAAACGAATTTATCATTCAAGGTGGAACTCAAAGAGAGTATTCCGGCCCTGGATTACAAAGTATCAGAAGGCGGTAGCAACTTTTCCATGGGACAACGCCAGCTGGTATGCTTGGCGCGCGCCATCCTACGATCTAATAAAATTCTCATAATGGACGAAGCCACCGCTAATGTTGATCCTCAGTAAGTTTATGAAGGACATCCTATTTTAATGTCTTATATTATATCATATGAGGTGATTGCAGATCTTTTATGTACCTAACTGTATGTATAGACATAATGTCTGTACAAATAGGCAGGTTTGTTTGTAATATATTACGTCCTTACTAACACAGTTTATAAGCTAAACTGTTATATTATTATTATATTTATGTACCTAAACCGTAAGATACATACGGGTTGGTTTAATTATTGTTGCTACAGTTATTTTATGACTGGCTATAATTTATTTATATAGTATAAAACCTTGTGAGAGTTATCAAAGTTATTACACACGCATCCACTTAGCTTTGGTTTCTAACTACCATACCGTTAGATGTAATCGCAAATATTAATAATACATTTCTCCATTACAGAACGGACGCTTTGATCCAAACCACGATCCGCCGGCAGTTTGCATCATGTACGGTGCTGACCATCGCACATCGGCTGAATACTATCATGGACTCAGACCGAGTGCTCGTTATGGATCAGGGCGAGGCCGCCGAATTTGACCACCCTCATATCTTACTGAGTAACCCCAATAGCAAATTCTCGTCCATGGTTAGAGAAACCGGTGATAGTATGTCCAAAATCCTATACGAAGTCGCCAAAACAAAGTATGATAGTGACAACAAAGAAGCTTGAGATATAATTACTTCGATGACGAAGTAATCATATCTTAAGCCTCCATCATTATCATATGTGTACTTGCTGTCATCCCAATTTATTTGGCACAACATTACTTGTATTTTTAGTTTTATTTTTTAGTTAAGTGTAATATATTATTTATATTTTTATTGGAGTTTTCATTACTAAGTATTATATTCTATTCCTTACAATATTTATACGTACAGGTTATGAATCCGTTTAAGTTTGAACTATAACATAGTCGAGTAAACCAGAAATAAATTAAAATAATAAGGGTGTAGTTGTGAAACGAGGACGCGATTAACTTTACACATAGTATATGTAATGCATGGCAGTTCGTACTACATTAGCAGGTGGAAGTATTTAACCTCAAGCGCAAGCCGTTCCTCGCCTGAAACTGTTTTGTAAATACAATCTAACTTTCCCTGCTTCAGTTACGCAGTAGCGAACTTCGAACCCATTCACCGGGTATAATGTTCTGTATACTCTACCTTGTGTTCAGTTCATATACCTACGTAAGCAAACCTCTCCTTTACCGCTGCGACTACGTTTTTATTTTCTTTTATTAAACTTCATGTTCATATCGTGGTACATAAGAGCACTTAATGCCACAAGGCATTTTCTCTACCAGTCAAGCGCTTGCTTAATCTTTCTTGAGTGGGTTGCACTGTTGTACCAACTAACTTTAACGATACCGTGCCACATCAGCTAACATAACGTTGATAATGTTAATTATGGATTACACGAGTTTAGTCTCTAATAGTTACAGTAACATTATAAGTAACTGTAACATTAACCGCTGGAATTCAGCAGGGCCGATGCCTGTTAGAGCCATGGGGAAAAGTATGAAAGGAATACTCGTGATCCTAGAACCTAATTTTTTTTTTATTATTATTGATAGGCTCGTGTTTGACCACCATCTCACCTGATGGTAAGCGATGATGTGGCCGACATAGACACAATATAGGTGTGGTTTTGGTCAGTAGAACAAATGAGAAAAAAAGTTCTCACTAGTTCGACGGTCGAACAGATGAGAAAAAAAATTCTCACTAGTTCGACGATCGAACTAATGAATCGAACTAATGGGAATGAACGTAAAAGTCTGGCATACTCTCACCCACCCTAGAGCGGGAGGTTATTAGATGCGTTCCCACCTTAAAAAAAAGTGTTCGTTCCTACAGTTTAAAAAGTTGAGAACCAATGTCACAGGGTCATTGCATATCATCTATTTTCCAGCCGAAAATATTGTTGGATTAAAATTAATTAAAATAAACTACTGCTTTTCTGCTTTTAGTGAAAGACTAATTTTATTAGTAATGTCTTTACTCCGCAAAATACTGTGGAAATCAAGCTCTTCTAGCGAAAATAGTGATACTAGTAATGAATTGCAAGTTAGAAAGAGGAAAGTTTATCGATATCATACATTTTGATACAAGTTTGTCATCGCGACCGCGAAAAAATAAAAACAAAGAGTATAGTAAATACAGGATGTTTGGTGCATTGTGTGCCAAATTGAAATGGTCGACGGGAGGGGTCATCTGCTATCATTTCAGACCCCTAAAAACTTCTCATGCCCTGTGGATTTTTTTTCATCGCCTTTTTATTGTTTTATGAAAATAAAATTTTTACCTTATAAGTGACATAACCTTTTTAATAGGTTAAAAATTTATATTTAAAAAATTATTAAAAATAGTTTTTAAATCATAATTTTGATAATGAATTAATTAATTTTATTTAATTTTTTTTTTTTCATAGTTTTATTTATTATTCACAAAGCGAATTCACAAAGTTATAAAAAGATTTTTATGGCATGTGGCACATCACTAGCACAAGGATAAACTAGAGAATTTTTGAGGAAATTGGAAGACTTTGGTCGCTTTTGGTCTTTTTTCTATAGCCATGTATTTTTTATAGCTGTAACATGAACAGCTTTAATTTAAGTCCAAAACTTTGCAAGTAAATTAAAAAAAAAACTAGATAGCTAATGTCACTAATTTTAAATTCAAAAGTACTCTAATACAATACACATCTAATTAAAATTAAAATTCTGAATCTACGACTTATATATTTTTTTTTATTTGTATTTGAATGAAAAATTTGGGTCTTATTTTGATAAAACAATAAAAAGGCGATGAAAAAAAATCCACAAGGCATGAGAAGTTTTTAGGGGTCTGAAATGATAGCAGATGACCCTCCCGTTGACCATTCCAATTTGGCACACGATCCACGAAACAACCTGTATATAGGGGAAATAAAAAAACCCGTTTTGACATTTGTCATTGCGACGTAACTAGTGAAGTAACCATACGACTCGGTACTCGATACTCACGATAAATCGATTCAAGTTTGTATGAGTATTTGATCAATTTGATTATGTATTGTAAAATAAATAGTAAGTGATTATGGATTAAAGTTTTGATTAGAAAACTTAACTTAAACTTTAATATTGTAGGTATTTTGAAACGATACAATGCAGCAACTTTAATTACATTTGCAATTGCAAAGGAAAAAAAGATATATTATTTATTATAAAGGATATAATAAATAAATAATAAATAATTACAATACAAAAAATACAACTTTAATATTTTTAATTACAATAACATTCCCTCAATCACAAAAAAATCAAGAAAAAGCAAGCAAGTGATGGTGAATGACGACTCAATCACTTTCGCATTTTCTTTGGATGATGAGCCAAAATCGTTAGTTGAGCTATCGTCACGTGTAAATATAATTATTTCATTTTCAATTCTATTATCAATGTTGACGTCTCTGTCAAAATCTTCCTTTATTATTTTTAGTGTTTTTCTACCACTTTTGCCCGGTCTTCTTTAGTAGTTTTGCCACAAGCTTCTTTATTAGTGGAGAAAGGAGGCTTTGTATTGTGGCGAGCTGCGTATCTTTTGACTTGAGCCCAGGTCAACTTAATGGCAATGTACTGACAATGGTACGGTGGTGTTCTTATAAATTTGTGTCGAAGTCGAAGTCAATTTTATCTGGCTTCGTAGTCTATGTTTCCTTGGGGTTCAAACTCACTCCGTACAAAACTTCATCAAAATCAGTTCAACCGTTAAATGTGAAAGCGTAACAGACCGACAGAATTAGATAACATTTACAATATTAGTATGGATTCGGTTGTCCACACTAGATGTTCTAGCTACGTATGGTTGGAAGAGGAAATCACATTATAATAAACTAGCATTTGCCCGCGGCTTCACCAGCATGCATAAAATATAGCCTATATCACTCAGTAATAAAGCAGGTTCTTATCGGTGAAAAAATGTTGGCAATCGGACCGGTACTTTCAGAAATTACCTCCTAGAAACAAAAAAACAAATTTTACCTCTATAATATTAGTGTAGATCTGTGTAGATTGTATCTGAGAAATCTATGCTGTATTTATATTCTGTATAACTTAACTAAAAATGTCAAGCAAGTAAATCATAATGACACTGAAAACAACCTAAATATTTGTAAATAAAACAGCTGTACGAAACACAAAACATGAAATAAAATGGCACTTATTTGGATTAACGTATATTCTTGTTGATTCACAAAAATGGGATGCTGCGACGGGCCGGAATCTTGTTGTGACCCCTCTATCTTTGGTGGTAGTCCTTATTTGCTGTTTGCGACTATTGCGCTGCTTATCGTCATCTTGTACCTGTCAGTGTCGCTTTACCGGTGCCAGGGCGGTAGATCTGCGAGGTCAGCTAGGCCATCTTGTGGTAGAGCCCGTCGGCAATGTTGAAGCATAAGTGAATATTTTAAGTTTATCATTACTAAAAGACCAGACGTCGAAGATAGAAAGACGCAGCACTGAAAGGCTTCCTGAAATATGGACCGATAACCAGGTGAAATCTATTGGATCAGAACCGCACAGGACGGATCGATGTGACGACTCTCTCTGAAATGATGATAATGACAAAACTTTAAACCATGAACTTCAATAAACTTCTTGAACGACAATACAATATGTAAGTATTACAAATATCTTTTGAAACAAGCTGAAGTAACGCAAAGTTCAAACTAAAACCCACCTACAGAAGAAACACGATAGTATCCTTAAACATAATAAAACATAGTTTTATTGTTATTTTTTCTGAATGTCGTATTTTTTCTATTATACTATATGTACAGTACATAATATATATGAACTCGCAATTATTTCTTCTTTAATTTGGGACCAGACTGCAAACAAACATTTATTGACATTCTTGTTTTGGATATAACTTTCACCATAGTGATTTCTTCTTGTAAAATATGCTTATGTATCCCGGACCATATTAAAGAACTGATTAACACCTCATTCATCAAAATTGGCTCAGTAATTTAGTCATTACAATCGGATATAATGTACATGTACATAGACTACTTAAGGTATTGCCGTAGTCGGGTATAAAAAACTTTCAACATATTTTCGTTGACTGTCCCGATCTGTGTAAAAGCTTTTTAGTAACTTGCTTCATTGGTTCCACATATTCCCACTGTAGGGACTTTTAAGGCTTGTGAACCTTACTCCACCTCGCGGTTCCAGTACGGGTAGCTGGATGTCATATCTTCGAAATATTGTTTCTAGAACGTACCGCTTGCCACGATGTTTTCCTTCCCCGTTTTGAGAGTTTGGTTCCAAATTAGTTACACATTTTTCAGGCACTTTCTTTTCTAGTACGGTCTTATTTACTTAATATCGATTTATTTTCTGACTAGGTACAATATAATTAGATAAACAGCCTTGGAGTAATACTTGTTCATATTTTGTAGATCTCGTATCTATCTTAGGTAGGTACGCCTCATATTTTTTTCGGTCCTGTGGAGTATACCTGTAATAAAGTTAGCCATAGCGCGCACTGGTGACTTATGTCACCGTGACTGTTTCGTCACTCTTATCAAGTCCGTGGATATGACAACTGGGTGACATTTTTGTACGCCGACCGACGAACAAGACCGTGACGAAACTCACCGCGCCGTTAGGTTTTCATAGCGGTGCGCGCACTGGTGACAAAATTGTCACTCTCGTCGTCGGTCGTTCGCCATTTACATTCTGACTACCGACTTTGGCGCACGCAAAATGACGTCACCATTTAGGGACGCAAAACGTATACATTCGTGAAGATGACAGTTCTTTATAATAAAACATTGAAAGAGTATTCAGAAAAAAAAATCCTTGGATGTTCTCGTAGTTTATATTAAGACTCCAAAGGAGGGGAAATCATCCAATGTCATCCCCCGCTCTTGGGTGGGGCGAGAGATAGTGTCAGACTTTTACTGACTAAAAACCCACTCCTGTTCCTTCGTTGCCTTTCGTACTGGGGCCGAGTCTTCCTTTCAGAATCAGACCCTTGGCCCCAGTAGGCTTCGACCCTGCTGGGCCCCCACGGTTGCTGACATCTACTTAAGGCGCGCGTGGAACACCACGCGCCGTCGACGACTTGGACTCGGTGGGAACGGATACCGGACGGTCGGACGGCGAGCTACCCATTGCTCGCTGTCCACAACCCCGCGCCTACGGTGACCGGAAATCGGGATCGAATCCACTCTATGCTCCACCGTGGCCTCCGGGCGGTCCACACAATATTGACACACGGGCGTCTCTTCCGCACGACTCCGATGCAGGAACCTCCCGAAATTACTATGGCCACGCCTCAAAGAGGGGACTTACCGCCATAAGTATGGCATGGGTGTACCCAGTATTCTCTTCGCTTTCTTTTTCTCCTGAGTCTCATGAGTTCACAGAGAACGACCGTCTCTTCGAAATCCAAATCGGGAAATGACGCTTCGATTTCAAAAAAAAATTATCACTGTCTCTCTTCGTGAGCGCACTCCACTTTGGAAACGTGACGTGACAGTTACAAACACTTTAAAGTCACGGTGACAAAAGTCACCAGTGTGCGCTAGATTTTACTCCTCAAAATTTCTCCTTTGTTCTACACACGTGGTTAAGCGTTGCATTGCGTTGAATAATGCGGAGAGTTTTTGTGAGAGAGTAAAAAATCGCCCTTATTCACACTACGGCAAGATTCATGCTAGCAAGTCTGATAAAGCAATAGTCCTAGGCATTTGTTTTAAAAATAATTGTGTACCTACGTTATATCTGTATAACATGTTTTAATATGTTTTTGTATCTTTTGAAAATAGGTGTTTTTTTTTTTTAATACAATCAAAAACAAAATCCTGGTATTAGGTATGTAGAACCTTTGGTTCAGTACAGCTTTGTTCGCTTAAATTAGCAAATTATAGAAACTAAAAATTGTATTCTAAAAATAAATACCTACCAGAAGACTAAATCAGATTTTCTATTTAAGGGCGATTTTTCCATGTTCGCGTAGACGACTAAATCCTATGAGGAATATCCAAAAGAATCTCGGGCCCCATTTTGAAGGAAAAATTAAACTGTATCATTGGATTTTTGAAAAATGAATTATCCTTACCATGAATGGAATCCATAGTTTAAAAAAAAAAAACAAAGTCGGAATACACCATTCGAAAATATTGCTATTTAGGATGAAATTATTTAAAATAAAAGAGCTAAAAATTCACCAATATTTATTTATTTTTATATACTTTATTAAATATGCCAATCCTTTCTTCTATGACTTTAATAAACTAACTATACACGGCCGAAAAAATTACGGTGATTTTTTTTTTTATAATGTGAATGTGAGAACACTGTACGAATTTTTAGGTTACTTCCTATTACGACTCACTTTTTATTATGATTATTTTTATTGTACTTTTTATTACAATATTGACCGGTCTACACTGTCCTTGCATAATATCTACATATACTGTATAGTATAAGTAGATATCTATTATGTAAGGACAGCGTAGACCGGTAGTATTAGTACATATTATGCAAGGACAGTGTAGACCGGTCAATATTGTAATAAAAAGTACAATAAAAATAATCATAATTAAAAGTGTGTCGTAATAGGAAGTAACCTAAGAATTCATGGAAATATTATAGGAACAACAATTTTTTTAATAGAGTAACCATGGAGTTTCTTGCCGGTTCTTCTCCATAGGATACGACCAATTTGGAACCGTGCACTAGCTTCTGACGTTTTATAAGAGCCTATGTAGGCCTATTTGAAATAAAAACTTTTGACTTTGACTTTGACATGCATTCCAGTACATAACGTCCATCTACTTCCTACATTACCGGCTACGATTTGCTGATGCTCATTGGTGCGCATGTAATGTGTACGAAGAGGAATACTAGGTACGTATTGGCACAGCTGGTTTCCTAACCAATTCACGGGGCTTATACAGTCGGTAAAAGCCTCATATAAAGATTTATTTTTTAACCAAAAACGTGTTAAGAAGATTTATCATGCATCCTTTTTATGTATTACATAAAAAGAGATCACACCCGGAAAAATATGTCATTTGAGGGCTCTTACATGACAAGTTTGGAAAATGTCACTCAAAAATTATGGAGTCCCGCAAAATATCTTAACATGAAAGAAATAAAAAAAACAACGAGCAGGCTAAATAGGCAAGAATTATGATGCATAGTAGCCACAGTATAAGATGAGTTGTTGTTCCGGCTGCACGGACACCAGTTGGGAAGTGTTCTACGATGACCACAAGTATCATGCATTGGTGCTAATCCTACTGCTTATAGCAATAGCGTTAGCTTATCAACTGTATCGGTGCCGGAAACCCAACAACCGCTGCAGTTGACAAGGTACAATTCAAAACAATAAAGCAATGTGTTTCATAATTTATTTATTTGACTTTCACTTAAATATGGTAACAATACTAGCCTAAGAAATTCCTGTAATGCTCGCCTCTAACGTAATTAACTATAAATAGTATTAATAAATATATACAAGTTTATTCTAACAGTAAGTGTAGTATCTCACTATGGATGCATTTGTTTATCTCGCGTTTTCTTTCAGGTTGCTTTGAAAGTAAGCGTCCTTGGCGACTTGGAAGAGGTTGGCGCTGTTCTTGTCGCCGGTCTCGCGCACCATGGCGGAAAAAGCGCTGTTGGGGTCGGACAGCAGCACGTAGGGGTGGTCGTACTCCGCCACCTCGCCGCTGCTCATCACCAGCACCCGGTCCGAGTCCATAATAGTGTTGAGTCTGTGAGCTATTGTCAGCACGGTGCAAGACACGAACTGACGCCGTATCGTCTCCTGGATAAAGTTGTCCGTCCTGCAACAAACCCCGACGTCAATCTCTGCCGCACTCTCGTTAACTATGCATGTAATTCTCCAAATACTCACTGAGGATCTACGTTCGCCGTAGCTTCGTCCATAATTAATATCTGATTGGATCTCAGTACGGCGCGCGCCAAGCACATCAACTGTCGCTGCCCCACTGAGAAATTAGAGCCTCCCTCTGTTACCTTGAAGTCCAAGGAAGTAATAGCCGACTTCAAGTCAACCTGTAATATTCAAAAGTTATAAAAACCGCAATAAATCAATAACAAAAAACAGGCAAGTTTTATTGTTTGAGTGTTACACCTGTTCGAGGGCCCTCCAGAGTTCTTCATCGCTGTAGATGTTGAAGGGATCCAAGTTGTATCTTATTGTTGCAGAGAAGAGGATAGGCTCTTGAGGAATTATCGAAATTTTAGAACGCAGCCCCTGGAAATAACCATAAGTTAGAAAATAATGGCCGCTTAAAGAGACTCGCATAGTAATACCGTAACCGTGAAATTCGTACCTGTCTCGAAATCATGGAAGCATCGAGTCCGTCAATCGATATGGTTCCGTCGAGGTAGGCGAATCTGAATAAAGCTGATATTAAAGAAGATTTGCCGGCACCCGTCCGCCCCACGATCCCGACCTAAACGAACGAACAAGTAGATATCGTACAATATTACTAGTACCTATTTAAGTTTTACATATTTGATAACCAAGTGTGAACAACATACCTTGTGTCCACTTTCGACTATAATGTTCAAATTCTTAAGTACTGGAGCCTCGTTCGGTGCGTATCGTAGAAAAACGTTTTGGAACTCAATTCTACCTTGAGACGGCCAATTAGGCGGCATGGAAACCTCTGAAAAATCGAAACAAATATTAGAGACAACTGTTGACATTATTTATTACATTTTATGTGAATATTGAAATGGATGTGTAAAAGTTACGAAAATGGATATTCACAAATGTGTACCTGCATATAACAAGTTTGAAAGTAGCGCCAGTAACAGAAAAGTTAGAAGGGAATCATTTGTCTTGCTAGGGGCACGTAATGAGGAGAATGAAAAGCATGTGATTAAAAGAGTGATGTGTATATTGATGGATGGAGAGAGAGAGACCAAATAAAAAATGTGAATAATAGAGTAGAACGGAAGAATTTTATTCTTGTTAAATCGTCTCCAAATCTCATGGGGAAAGGGCCAGATGGTGATTAATTTATTCCTTACTAGGTCTGACTGCCCGCGACTTCATCCGTGTGGATGTTGGTTATTGTCGTCGTGAAGTCGAAGTCGAAGCCAGATAAAAAGTAGCCTATATCCTTCTTTGGGGCTCTATCTTACTCCACAGTGGCCAAACTCAACGGAGATTGGCTAAGTACGCAGAAGATATAATGGACGAATCTGTGCGCATACGGTGCACTCATGTAGGCAATCCGATACGACCAGGGTGAGGTAAGGAGTAAGGAGCAGGACCAACGTCTTTACGTGCAACACTGACTTCCAACCTCGGGGCTGCTACTGAGAAATTCCTAATGTTAAAACCCTATAACACTGACCGACCTGGGACCCAGGTCTTCATGTCCAGCAGTCCCACTTTGCAAGCAATATACCAACGAGGCACTCAAACGATTTCGGCCTTTCATATCAATGAAACACATGACTCTGCATTAATAATCTTTTAAGAAAGAAAAGAAATAGCTGGTGAAGTTATTCTTCATGTAATATGACGTGTTTAAATGTCAAGCGTGTAAGAACGAGAAATTGGGATAGAATACTTATAAAGATTAAAATGGATTGCGTTAAGAGCTCGTGGTAGGGCCTCTAAAAAATGTATAGCTATAAGAAAAATTGAAATTTTGTATGTATGGATGTTTGTTACTCTTTCATGCAAAAACTACTGAATGGATTTCGATGAAACTTGGTACACGGATAGACTATGTCATGGAATAGCATATAGGATATTTTTTATCCCGGGAGTTTGCCTCTTCGGGATAATTATGTACTATCACGCGGGTGAAGCCGCTAGCAGGAACTAGTATAAAATATAGTAAGTGTATAATTAGTAAGACGTGACTGACTTCCTTCGAACAAGTCCTGTTCGGTGTCGATGCGCGTGTACTGCAGGATGCGCTCAACGCTGGTGAGCTGCGCGATGAACTCGACCAGCATGCGCGCGCCGTGCTGCAACATCACCGTCAGCGTGTTGCTCTGCGTCACCGCCAGCCCAACGCTGCCCACCGGGATCGTGTCGCCTGACAACCAAATACACATGTTCTGCTAATAAAGGTTTATTACTTTTAAAAAAAATTAGTTTTCCCTTAATGAGAACAAAATTTAAAACTAAGGTAAAATACTTTATTATTATATGGGTTACTATATTTCAGAGCCCTGGGGTCCTGGAATTATTATTATTTTTCACTTTATTCATTTATTATACATATACATTACATTTTTAAGTATATTTCTTTTAACAAAATCATATAAAAAACATTCAAAAATATAAAAAATAATAGTCCGCCGGTATCGAGAAAGGGTCCAAGCTAGCGGTGGTTATGGTTCCAGAGACAGGAACCTCCTCACAATGCGAGCCGTATCGAGGATATTATTATTATTACTTCGACAATCAGACTTACAATAATAGTAATAATATTCAGAAACAACCCTGTCGCAGGCCTGCTGGAAGAAACATTTGAAATAAGCAGTACCTACCTTTGTGCTCGTATTTGTTCTTTTCATTTTTAAGCGTTTGTGTGTACATAAATAAATAAATATATTCCATGCCAACCAAATTTTGAATAATGTGTGTACATTATTCAAAATTTGGTTTCAATTTTCACTTCAGTTAGATCGGATAGCAAACTACCCTCTCATGCTAAACTCAACCTAAGCTTCTGAGGTTATTAATGATACCTACCCAGGCTAATAAGCAGTTTCGACTACCTCGTTTAACTCTCTCTCTATTTATACAAAAATCAATTGATAAATAGTTAGTTCCGTTAAAACTCATAAACGGCTTTATTGACTTGATTTTTTTCCTAGTTTTATTCGCTCTAATACAATGAGGATGGTTGAAAAATTGAAAAGTTCAAAATTTTAATCCGACGAAGGAATCGTCAAGAAATTCTGATCGGTCGAGCAGGTTTTGAGTTTTGGCAGACTAACAAACATCAACAATTGACCTTTATATATAACTATATTGATAAGATTTGTAAAAATAAACATAATTATCTTCTGTTTAGATTTTATTTCTTCATATATTCTCATTCCAAATCATTCGCAACCATTTTACAGGTAGGAAGGTATTGCTAAGGACAAAATTACATTAGCAACCCTAAAAGCCGTTCACTTAACACTGGCCCTAATACACACCTTCTTTGGTTAACTTAACCCAAGTTAAACGAAGGACGTGTGAACTACTTCTACCTTAGCACAACTTTAAGACTGGCTATACACGGGAAACCGACAAAAACAACAAAATGCCGCCACCGATATATTTCCTTTACTTTTTGTGCGTTTTTGAACTCCCCGCACACGATGACACTAGTTGTCACTACGCGCTATGAATCGTCGCTGTTCGCTTCTTGTGGCACCCCGGCACCAAGAACAATACAACACATAACGCCAACAACGACAACATCGTTTTGTAACTGAAGCTCTCTCCCTTCACTTCAGTTAAACATTTCGAATCAAAGGCAACACACGCGCGTGATCATAGAATACTATGATTGTAATAATGGGTATTGATATAGTATTATTTATATCAGAAATTCAATCCCGTCAATCAGTTAAAAACAGCAGCAACCGACTGCAAGTGTCTATTACCGAGCACAAGTAGCTGTCGTGTGCTTCGGCTAGCTTTGCAGCCGCTTCTAGCTGTAGGTAGTGGCATTTGTGGCTGTCGCCTGTGGCCCGTGTGCGGCCAGGCTTAGTGTCCCGAGACATATTTTACAGTAATTTAATGTTCACTATTATAATATGCTAAGTAATAGGAGGGCTTTTCTAACCTTACCATAAAGTCACTTGGGGCTCTTTCTTCTGAAACTCATATAAAGCGTTTACACCTCACGGTATATTATAAAAGCTGATACAATATTCTCGGAAAACATTTTAAATATTTTTTCGAAATTGTTCTTAACTAGCTGTTTAGACGTAGGTACCTGACTTATGAGTAGTTTCGTTAAAATCGCTTAATTCGTTTTCGAGAATAAGAACTTGCTAGTTTGTACGACATTCCTACCGTGAGATGCAAAGCTTTTTACACAGATTCTAACTGATCTCGCACCCCTCCTCTACTGCTGTGGCAATGATACGTAAACTTACAGCGGAGACAGCAAGTGGCTAGAGTTGTCACACCTGTGTTGCGTCGCCACAGTCGTGCTTCCACCGCAGAACACTCAACATGTATGTGACGTTATAAACACAGTATAGATTCAAAATCTTAATTTGATTCCATGGTCACCACCTATCACTAAAGTTACAGGAAACAGAATAAGCACACACTACAGTCTTTCAAAATAAGTAAGCTTCTTAATACTTACCAAAGTCGAGGAAGAGAAAGACGAATATCACAGTAGTGAGGTACACCAAACACATGGTATCCAGGTAGAAGCCAAACGTTGTGCCTCCGTTCAAATAACTGTTCCATGAAGTTGTGTGCAAATCCTACGACATACAAAACATAAAATTACCAATCACTATAACCAACATGAATTTCACCCGTTTCTACATAGCACTTGTCTATCTCTAGCATAATCAGACTTAATGTTCCCACTGCTGGGACTTAAGTCTCCTCTATAGAAGAGAGAATGGGCAGTAATCTACCAGGAGGGTCAAGTGCGGGTTGGTGGATGTCATATATCTTCGAATATTTGGTTCTAGGTCATGCCTATTTCCTCAAGATGTTTTCCTTTACCGTTTTGAGAGCAGTGATGATGAATTAAATTATATAAAGTATAATAAATTATATAAAGCTCTGGCACGGTGTGATCCCGCGACCTACAACTCGTAATTCTGAGCCGTTACGACTGGGATACCACTACTAGAGAAAAAGTTGTAGGATGATTTTCACCACCCTCAAAAAAAGTGATATGCAATGAGTTCCATAAGTTCTTAACTTCAAATTCTTAATTCAAAATCCGGAGGTTAAACATTACCGTAGTTGTGTCTTGGGTGACTGCCAACGAATTTAAACTTTTGTTGTGGTGGAAAATCATCAAATACCTCTCCCGTACTAGAGTGGAGCTAGTGGGCGTCTCAGACTTTTACTGACTCAAACCCACCTGTATTTCTTCATTTGAATTTTGCGTTATAAAGCCACGGAATTTCTGTTATATGTTCCCGCAGCCCTAGTACCTACGCATATGCCTGCAAATGGTCCAATTCATATGAATTTGACCTGAGGTTCTGTAGTGTTGGTACTATTGATCTGATGCTCTGTAGGTACTTACAGCATTTCTTCTACACATGGAAACCTAAAAATAAAGTGTATGGTGCGATTTCTAATATACGTAAATGTAACTTACCTGGTGTATATCAAACTGTTCGATGAGTCTCGCCTGGGCATTGGCTGACCTGATGGTAGATATGCCACCAAGCGATGACGTCACAGTGCCGAACATGGGGCTCTTTGCTGAAATAAATGAAAGCACCTATTACAAAATTTGAAAGACAAATTAAAAATATCAAGACTTTAACAGTAAATTAAGCCAAAGGTTTGTGAATGTGTATGTGTATGTTTGGGCCTTGTTCACGCTCGAACGGCTGAAAAAAAATGATAAAACTTGGTACCCGGGTACTCCTTGTCCTGGTATAGCACATAGGATCCTTTTTATACCATGTATGCTCCCTTGAGATAATAATCTACTATCACTCAGGCAAAGCCTCTAGCAGCTGCTAATAATATTATAAAGCCGAATGTTTGTAGAGTGGTGGCCGAGTGGTAACGGCCCCGACTTACGAATGTAGGTTCCATTACTTTGTGTAATTCATTTCATCACCACTGCTCTTAAAACGATGAAGGAAAACATCGTGAAAAATGTTCTAGAACCAAAATATTCGAAGACATGTGACATCCACAAACCCGCACTGGGCCCTTATGGCGGTAAGTCCCCTCTTTGAGGAATGGCTGGAAAGGCAACACGGCGTCCTTACCTTCCGCATGACGCAGGTCCTCACCGGACATGATAAGTTCGGGTGGTTCCTGCACCGGATTCGCCATTATGTCACGTCAAACGCCCGGGTGCACTATTGTGTGGGTCGCCCGGAGGACCCGGTGGAGCACACGGTGGAGGTGTGCCCCGTTTGGGCAGAGCAACGCCGTGTCCTCATGGGGGCGATCGGCGGCGGCGTTCTCACGCGCCGGGCCTTGGTACAGGCCATAGAGCGAGGAGGAGTGGCAGGCGGTCGCCTCCTTCTGCAGTAATGCTAGCAAAGGAGGCGGCCGATCGCGTGAGGCAACGATCCTCATGCCCCAACCGCCGCCGAGATTCCGATCCCTATTTGCGGCTACCGTAGGCGCGGGCTTGCAGACGGCGAGCAATGGGTAGCTCGCCGTCCGACCGTCCGGTAACCGTCCGACCGTCCGGTAACCGTCCGACCGTCCGGTAACCGTCCGGACCGAGCCCAAGTCGTCGACGGTGCGTACTGTTCCACGCGCGCCTCAAGGAGATGTCAGCAACTGTAGAGGCTCAGCAGGGTCGAAGCCTACTGGGGCCAAGGGTCTGATTCTGAAAGGAAGACTTGGCCTTGGTACGAAAGGCAACGATGGAACAGGAGTGGGTTTTTAGTCAGTAAAACTCTGACATTATCTCCCGCTCCGCCCATGAGCGAGGGATGTCATAAGATTTTCCCAACGAAAAAAAACCAGCACTGGGCCCGCGTGGTGGATTAAGACCCATTCCCTCTCCTAGAGAGGAGGCCTGAGTCCCAGCAGTGGGAGAATTATAAGGCTGATCATGCTTTTATAGTATTATATACTCGGGCAAAGCATCTAGCAGCAGCTAGTAATATGATAAAGCCGAAAGTTTGTGAGTGTTGTATATTATGTTTGTTACTGCTTCAGGCTCAGGGATGAAAAAAAGTCGATAAAACTGGTAATGGATGGTCACTCATCCATGGATCAGCCTCGGCAAACGCTGCTTAACCTCAAAGAACGAACCGTGAGGCTGATGTTTCTAAGACAGTTTATTACTCAGTCATATTCATAACATTAAGACGATATTCATCATCCTCATATATAATTCTTCTGTACGTGTGTTTGTCACATAACTGCTCCTAAACGGTTTGACCGATTTGGATAAATTTTATAATATTTTGTGTATATATTTGAGCAAGTCCCTGAATGTTTTGAAAACACAATTGGACCTATTAGGTGGCGCTACAATCAGGTGCCAAATTATTGTTCTGACAAAGAGCCAGTTTTCAGACAGGACAACGTCTGTCGGGACTGCTAGTATTAGGTATATATTTCCTATTAAAGTTCCTAACTCGTCAATCATAGGTACTTTAGGTACGTTGAAAACATGAAAAGTATTTACTACTCAGTGAATAAAAGGCATTCTTTTAAAAAGATTTCAGATAATTTGTCAAAGTGAAAACGTGTACCATTATGTATTACCAGCTATGAACATTTTCACGATCCACCCGGACGGCGAAACATCGCGCCATTTTGTACTACGACCTTTTGATAGAAGTTATCGTTATGTTTTCCTTCATCTTTTCAAGCAATATTGCCATGCCATTAAAATGTATCATAAAAGCCTGAAGTATATATACTTGAGAAACACCACGAGAAAGAAAACGTACTAGCTGCTGCCAGCGGCTTCACTCGCGTGAAAATAGGTTTCTCCATACGATGAATTTTGTAGAATTCTTTCTCATTCTTTAAAATTAAATAAAAACTTTTATAATATAAAAAGAAAATACAACCAACTTCAATGTTAAAAAAAACACTGAAAAATGCAAAATAACTTAATTTCACAAATCGGTGTTTATATAATAGTTTTGTCTGTTCGTTATTTAACATCGACTTCCGAAATTAAAGTTATTTTGCACTATTCAGTATTTTTTTTAACATTGAAGTCGGTTGTATTTTTTTTTTTGTAAAAAGTTTTTTATTTTACTCTTTTTAGTCATGGTACTACTAAAAAGTACCCCTCTGCCTAACTTAAAAACCTTATAGCCAGTATGTCAATCCCAAACACGGTTAGATTACATTAATTTATTACAGAGTCCCGGTGCCTAACTTCAGGCTTCATCATCAGATCAGTTCGATATATTCCCCCTCTTCTTTCAGTCAGTCATTGACTACACGTATAATCAAAGCAATTTTACTTGTTACGACGGTTCTGCAATGATCCTATGAGGAGTTCTGTTCCATATCTTCGAATTTCATGATTAGATTAGAGATCACTAGTAGTTTACCCTGCGATACAAAAACACTCTCAAACACCCTCTCAATGTGTAAAAAAATTGTCAAAAAATGGCTTTTAGGACTTACTTATAATGATTCAGAAAACCTTCTCACGTCATTTAATTCACACTCGGAATCCCATCACAGACTCTAACACCTACACACCACACTCAAACCTACATACTACACTCGCACCTACACACAACACATTACACCTTCACACTACACTCACACCTACTCACCACACTCACACAGCCACACTTTAGTTTTAACTTATTTTTTACTAAAACTTTGTAACTTCTGTGCAAGGTTCAGCACAACTTTATTTCTATATTATTTATTTTTTTAATTTTTAGGTTTTAGTTTTTAAGTTACTTTGATCTCCTTTTAACTTGTTTTAATTTTAGATTTTATTCTTTTAAATTATTTTTATGCACATTTTGTTATATTCTCCAGTGGCAAAAGGCAATTTTATTTTTACTATATTCAACTCCGGTCCCCAAGATACAGGCGCTGCCTAGTTTGGGGACCACCGTATACTACATAATTGAAGCCCATAACTAGTTACAGACCTATTGATACATTAAGATTATTTAATTTAAGGTACCGTTTGGAACAATGATTCAATAAAATTATTATTATTATTATTATTATTGATCATAACAATATTTCTATGGGACCAACTCGGAAGCATAACCAGTCAATCAAAATAAATATTTCAAAATCGGTTCACAATTGACCGAGAAATCGGTGAACATACATAAAAAAAAAACATTCAGCCGAACATAGAACCTCCTCCTTTTTGAAGTCAGTTAAAAACAGCACTGTATTTAATAGAAATAACAGATGCAACTCAAACTCCGCGCCAAAATGGAAAACAGTTGTGCCAATCTACCATAAACAAATCATCCATTCCCGATACTTTTCTGACTGAATTTATCTATAATTCTGTATGTGTTTAGAAATACCTCCTCCTCTTTTTTGAAGTCGGTTAAAAAAATATAAATTCAAATGTTTTTATTTTACATAGACCTACATAGGCAAGTGACGTTTTATAAGTATAAAACGTCAGAAGTTAGTGCAAGTTTAAATCATAAACGGAACCTCTGTGCAAAACTTCAACGTTCTTTAAAAGGGTTTGTGCTGGGCGTTAATGAGTCAGTGAGTGTGAACTTTGCCTTTGCCTTTTAAACCTATATACAGAAACAAAAACAAATCATTTGACGGCACGGTTAGTGTACTGGTAGAGCGATTGACTGCTACACTGTGTGTCGCGGATTCCATTCCCGCACGGAACAAACTTCTTTTAAAACAGAAAATTGCGATTTTTGAAAAATTATACTTTTTCAGATATTATTACTGCACGACAGAATAGTGAAATTTTGAAATCAATCATTACATACTTGTGCCTTCCAAACGCTTGATGCCCTGAGCCGCCTTCATGTAAATCCTGACCATAAAGAAGAAGAGAACAAGCAGCACGGCTGAAGGTACCAGGGTCCAGTACAGAGCTATAGCGTTAAGGATCAGAATAGCAGTCATAGTTCCGTAGATCTGTAGCACGTCCAGCAGGGTCCGGGGTAAGATCTCGTCTAGGGATCCCATGTCTTTTGTGAACCTGTTCAATATACGACCTGCGAGAAAAACACATGTAAATCAGATACAGGTGACATCAAACTGTGTTTAAACATATTATGTATTTATACTGGAGAGGATAACTCATGTCTTTTAAACACAAAGCGTTATTTAATTAAATTTCAAGAGCTTGAAGTTCTCCTGTAATTAGAAAAGATAAATTTTCGTGACCTTAAAGTTTAAGAAAGCTGTCCCTTCTTATTTATTATTTTTTATATAAGTATACTTTATTGTCCATCATGATAATAAATGATACAATTTGAGCCTTAAATTTAAAAACATACAATTGGCGGCCTTATCGCATTCCGCAATCTCTTCCAGATAAACCGGACTGGACAGAGATTGCCTGGAATCATTTTGGAACACAATTGGTGGAAAAACAAAGTTTTGCTTAACACTAAAATAGATACATAAATACTAATTATATAAATAAAAGCTTCTTCAATATTCTTACTGTTATACAAAACCTCAATTCTCTTGCTTTCCATAAATTTAAAGAAAGAATAATACCTGAAGAACTGGTATCAAAAAAGCGCATGACTCCCCTCAGCATAGTAGAAAACATGGTGTTGTGCAGTTTGCTGGAGGCGGAGACGCAGAGGTAGGCGAAGGGGAACACTCGCAGGTTCACCATCAGCACACAGACCACCACCAGGCCGCCGTGGATCATCAGGTACTGGCCCACCGTGAAGGGACCAGCTTGCACATCCAGACCGGGTTCTGAAAGCAAAGCCATAATGAATCCTTTGGTTAAATTAAAAATTACAAAATAATGTATACTTGTAAGGCTATTGGGTTATTCCCTGAGGACCCCGATCCCCGAGGGCCCCATTTATTTTTATTCCGACATTTATTTTTATTCTTTTTTCTGTTGTTATCAATTAGCAGATTCTTAATTCAAATCTATTGAGAATTTTGAATTCAGAACCTGCTAATCATTGTTCCAACTATTTTTATTTATAAATGTTGCCCTTTGTCTAGAAATATATACGAGTACCTGATACTAACATAAATTATCTTCCCTAACAATTTTACCTTTTCTAAATAAATTGCGATTTATACCCAAGTTACAAGAATTCTCTACTAGTTCAGAACTTCATCATAGCACGTAAACTATGAAAGAAACATTACCACATCGTGCAGATATTCCTTATTAAATATCTAAACAACTGTTAGTACCACGGCTGAATTAGAAAATAGAAAAGAGACGCAAATGTTGACTATCCAAAACCGCCTTCTATTGTTCTTTAATTGACTACAATCGGTTTTCTATGCCTAAAACTTTTAATTAGATTGCCGAAACCTTCGGCCAAAACAGACCCATCCTAATTACGAAATACGCTTCAGTAGGTATGTAGGCTACCTACCGATCTTGTATGCTCGGTTGTACGTGGAGTTATTAAAAATCTCATATTATGTAGTAACGCTGATTAATATCGTTAAGCTGAAAATACAAGGTAATATGACGCCTGTATTCCCTGAAGGGAACCCACATTAAGCCAGTTATGTTTACGAGTTACAATTAGGGGAAAGCTGAGTAGATATTTCAGAATTGTTAGTCATAACGCGTTGCCCGACCCGGGGACTGACCCTACCCGCTCAACATCGCACTTGTGACTACAAAGACCAATTAATTCAATTATACACTAACGTTCTTTACATAATATTGCACCCATTTACAGGTTGTGTCAGCCCATCGTACTTTTTGCGGGATTTATCGAAATAGTTACAGAATGCAAAGGGCCACTGATGAAACACAGTTTGGTTTTAGTCAGTAAAAATCTGACACTCCCTCTCGCTCTACCCAGAGCAAAACGACTTGTTTTATGATTTCTAAACTCGAAAAGAAAAAGAATGCCTTATCATGTCCTTATGCTAGTTACAAACACTTCTTAAGACTGACTATGTTAATAAGCTTAGTTTTAATTCTAACAAGGTAAACCCTAAAAACCTATTTTTAAATTAAAATTAAACGCACGAGATTTAGGTAAATTACAACCTTTTAATTTATCTAAATCTCTCTAATCATTTAGAATCCATGAAATATTGGACATCTTCTGGCTTATTACAAAAATTACAGTAAGGTAAAAAAAGAATTCTTGATTAAAAAGGAAAACTATTACATGTCCATAATTATCGTATTCTAAAAGCTATTTAAAGTAATTACCTACCTAATTTCACTTCTAATACCTAAGCTGTATTATGAGAATACATTCACACACTAGCTAGTTAGCATATCTCACGAGATAGTTTTGCGTAGCTTTCCAGTACCAGCTACATATGTGCGAGTCTCTTTATAGCTCGAACGTGGTCGGGTTTGGTGGAGATTTGGCATAGCATTTCTTGAAGCTATTTGAATTTCAAGCGGCTTGCAAGTAACTTATGATGCAATTACGTAACACCGAGTATTTTCTTCGAAGACACAGATTGTATTATTTATTGAATAACTGAGAAAGTATGATGTTGAAAACCTTATTGATAAGCACCTCCACACAATAGGCATCACAGACAGTCTCCTGTGCAGAGCATGTTTGGAGGGGGAGGAGACAATTGCACATGTGCTCCTAGACTGCACAGGTGTCACTGAAATACGCACACGAACCTTAGGATCCCCGAACTCCCTTATTGATGTCCTTAAAAACCTAAAAGGCCTTATCTGTTTTTGGAGAGAGGTGGGCTGGTTGAAATAAGCCCACCCAAGATTATGGCCGCCATGGCCCACGTACAATGATCCACGTAGAACTGAACTAAGTGCGGAAACCAAACATAAATAGATAGATAGAACCTTATTGATTTAAATAAATGCTTACACTGGTTTTGTTGGAAAATGCATACCCACATCTTTATTTTTTCCTTACTATAATGTTTACTTGTGCTTTCAACAATAAAAATATAATACGAAATTACCAGACTTTTTCTACACCGCCAGACTAAAATTATTGGGTCATGACATGACCCAAGTAGAACTCGATTCGTCGATTAAAATTATGAATTTTTAATTAGAGCAAAGTGAAGCACAGTTGCGGAATCCCACGCGGTTATTACTTCAATTGGTGTCATCTATGCTATTAAACTACTATTTTATTTACTATTGACTTAGTGTTCCTACGAAAACGATCTAACACCGTCTGCGAAAAATATTTCACGCAAAAGTAAATTTACCTCTAAATAGTTCTAATTAGCCTGGGTACCTCGAACGGAAGTAATTTTAAGGATTGGAAACCTGCATTAATTAGATAGGTTTTCAAGAATCTATTGTTTTTACATTATCAGTAGGTAAAGGCTTGGTCTCATTACAACGGTGGGGCGTCGTTCAGGTGAAAGCGGTAGCGAAATTATTATTTTTTAAGTTTTTGCATTTTGCAGATCAGTGTCATGTTTATTAAAATATGATTAGTGACCGAAAAAAGCATGGCTTTACTAAGTTAAATTAAAATCATCAATACTACCCTCTCTATGAAAATGTAGTTATGTTAATACTTATAGTATCTATAACCAATATCAACTTCCGACCTACCTATTAAGGTGTTTGTAACAGTTTAACATTCGATCTACTGCTTGACTCTTGAGCTCAAGGATTTATGGCGCGAATCATGTTACCTAACGATGCTTGTTATTAATTAGTGGTCCCTGTTAGTTAGCTACTTTAATTACGAGCCACCACGAGGGACTTGTGTAGTACGTTATATTGTATTTATGTGATTATGGAAAACTTGGGCTCACACCTACAGTTCAAGTATATTCTGAGTCTGCTGTAATAATCTTACATTTGAGTAAATTTAATAAATATTGCATGATATTGTTTGATGAATAAATGTGGTTCTGTTTATAATAGGAGCTGTGGTGGTCCAGTAGTAAGTATTCAAATCCAGTTACGCACTTAAATTTATGTAATTTATTACATCACCACTGCTCTCACAACGATGAAAGAAAACATCGTGAGGTAACCGCCATGTCCTGGAAACATAACTTCATATGACAGCAATCAAAAACACTGGCCTTCTTCTTAGGAGCCACCACGTAAACCACGTGATGGCTCCTAGAAAGGAGACCTGTGTCCCAGCGTGGAAACATAAGGCTGATTATGCTATAATAAATCAACATGATCTCCTCCCACAAGGTGGACCGATGACCTGATGAGAATCGCAGGAATCCGATGGATGCGAGACGCACAGGACCGTTCGTTGTGGCGACAGTATAGGGAGGCTTTTGTACCACAGTGTACGTCTTTCGTTTGAAATGATGATATATTAATGACTCGATCGTAAGAACAAACAAAGTGAATTCGTATTGTTTTTAATGGAATTGTGAAATAAACTCCATTCTAAGTGCTATCTAATCTAACATATCAATCAGGTTAGGATATAAATTAGTAGGTACGTACCAATGGCCTCGCCGCCCAGGGACTCCTCGTACACTGCCATTTGATTTGTCCTTTAACAAAACAATTAGGTTTATTATTCTTCTATTGGGCTGTACCTAGACTTAGAGCTATCGACTATCGCCCTTTTTTTTATGGGATATCATCGAATAACTTCTCCTGTTCTGCGCGTGGAGCGAGAGAGCGTATCAAACTTTTACTGACTTAAACCCATGTGCCTTCAGTTACCCTGTGAGTTCCAGGGCCACGGTAACTCTTGAACGTCCCTACAGCCAAGATCTATCGTCCTTAATCCAAATTATAATTGATGACATAAAGGCTAGCGCAAACGCAATATATAAATACAAGTATGAGTGCGGAAAACCTAATGACAATACGTCATTAGCATTTCCGCAGTAAATTCCCGGTACATATTTATTTCATAAGTTCAAGGCAATGTCTTCCTTAATTTATTTTCCTTACTGAGACCAACATGCAGTTCAAAGACAAAATGCATTACTCGTGTGCGGAATGAAATGAAAAAGAAAAGGTCGTGGGGTTCTTTGGACCGGGACCGCTGTCCCAACATCAACCTATAAAAATAATAATTTCTTTTTAGTTGTTTTTGAGACCACTCTTCTTACTGTCCTTATTCCATATTACTTGGGGTCGGCGCAACACGTTTTTTTCTTCCATTCTGCCCCGTCAAACTAACTCCATTTTCTTTCATATCACTCCTCACACATTCCATCCATCTTTTCTTTGGCCTCCCTCTCCCCCTCCATCCATCTACATGCCTCCATACTCAGAACTCTTTTAGTAATATGCGGATACCCTCCTCTTCATACCAAGACAACTGATTTCCTTTTAACTTTTCAGCCACAGGCGCCACTTTAAAACTTCCTCTAGTATACTCATTTCTCACATTATATCGACACATCGACCCAGGTGGTGTTTTGAGAACACAAATAAAAACAGGTTTTTTGGTTACTGTTTTTTAATACCTTGTTCGGCTTGTTCCTTGTCCCAAAATACAACCCAAAAAAAAAACATTTTATAGGTGGAAGGTGGGACCGCGGTCCCGCTCCAAAGAGCCCCAGGACCCAAAAAAAAGCGCGAATGATAGAGTGTCGTTTGACAGAGGAGCATAAAAAAAATGTGTGTACAGCTAAGGAGTGGAATTCCCTAACAGAGTCTGTTTCCGGATAGCTACAACCTAGGAGTCTTTAAGTCAAGACCCCAAGTAGGTAACATGGAATCCTCATCTCCCTAGCCTTTTCTCAACTAACTTGGTGTCGGTGTCCAGTCTAATCGGATGCGGCTGAATACTCGTGTTTTATATGGCGACTGCTTATCAGACCTTCACAACTCAATTACTGGGCAACATAATACTCCTTGAATAGGCCAACGACCAGACTTACTGGCGTTTGACTACCCGTAACGACTATCAAAGATCTACAAATGGAAACCGTGACCAACGGCTTTAAGTGCTTTCTGAGGCACGGGCGTCAGTAATGTCCTAGATAAACTTAGAAAAGTACATAATGACTTGAAAAATTCACATTGAGTTGTCAAAAATAAAAGGCCCGTTTTGACAGATGTCAAAACGGGCCTTTTATTTTTATAGGAATACTTAAATACGCAAAAACTCGTAATATATGCCATCATATATATACACGCCAAAAAATGTATGTAATTTTTTTAAAACACTATGTAATTAATGATTATCTTATTTTTTCTTTCAGTTTCATTCCAAGTTACATTCTAGGGTATTTGTCAAATGTCAAAACGGGCCTTTTATTTGTTAACGAGTTTACTTGCCCAGTTTTTAACCCGCAACCTCATGCACAAGAGACGGATGCGTTAACCACCAGGCCATCACGTTACACGACAAAATAGGTAACATGGAATACGAGCAGGAACATAATGCTAAACTAGGTACATAAATCTACTTGATACTACGATAAGACTGAAAAACTATTTGCAGGAAAATCTTACGAACGCCGCATATAAAAAGAGTTATAAAATGGTCATTAGCTATCCGTTTTATACTGTGAATTAATGTGACATATACGAAACACACAACTAAACACATACACATATCCTACCCACACACTTCCACACACGCCCATTCCTTACTGACATAAGTTTTTAAAAGGTGCGTATGTTGATCTAAGTTTTAAGCTTATGAAAACTCCTACAAAGTGCAGCTTTGTAAATGAACTGTGAGGAAGGTGACGTCTGTAACACAGTTTATACTAGCACAGACACAGACGTTCACTTTTTCTCAAATAATGCATAGTATTGTATTGTATTTCATTGTTTAGTTCGATTGAGATGGACATAATGTTTTTGGCTTTATAAAATAAAAGGATAATTATTATTACTTACCAAAAACTGACCCAGTAGTCAACTGCAGCCGCACTAACGGTAGATAGCACAACGATGGAGAGGGCAAATAATACAAAGCAGGCGTTTCCTCCGGACCTGAAGTAGGCCGAGATGACCTCCCATTTCAGGTTGCCTGACTGTCGCTCCTCTTCTTCCATCTTCTGAGCCTCGAACTCTTGCGTGTCTTCGCTGTCGCTCGTCACGCTCATCATCGTCTTTAAAAGAGGTCTCTCTTTCTCCTCGATACTCTGTTGAAGGAATAACATGGAAATAATTTTAACGTCAACTTTTGATTCTACACAAATCAATCCTTATGTAATACTAGCTTTTAACCGCGGCTTCGCCCGCGTACATAAAATATAGTCTATGTCATTCAGGAATAAAGCAGCTTTCTATCGGTGAAAAACTTTTAGCAATCGGACCAGTACTTACAGAGATTACCTCCTACAAAGAAAAAATCAAACTGTACCTCTTTATAATAGTAGTATAGATATTTATAAATATCAGATGTAGATATTTTATATTTTGCATACCGGCAATGTTCGATATGAAGACATTACTTACAATTTACCAGAACATTCATATATCATTTACTTAACTATATTTGTCAATTCAATTATTTGACCTAATACGTAATAAAGACTGTAACTTGCACTAAAGTTTGCAAGTAGCTGCAAAGTAAGCAAGCAAGTGACATCCACCAATCAGAATTTGTTGTGGCTCTCTGGCATGCAAGCTACTTTCATACTTTTATGCCAGCTACAGGCATAAAAGTGGTAACACTATTATCACCTTTATAATTAGTTACTGCAAGCGGCTTTGCCAGTATAAAAGTAGAAAGTAGAAAAATAACTCACGAGAATATACTTCCGGGATAAAAATGTTCATGTGTTATCCCAAGACATAGTCTAATCGTGTGTCAAATTTCATTTAATTCCGTTCAGCCTTTTGAGCTTGCAGGAGCAACAAACATACACACACATATAAAAACTACTATGGCAATATGAATATAGCAAATTTCTATAAACATAACTTTTTGTTATGTATGAAAAAAGCATTTAGTTCCAGAAAAAAAAAAACGGTTTTAGCAAGGATGAACGATTATTATGAATTTTACGTTCGCCCATTTTACATTGTTTATTTTCCCAGTCTCGAGCCCGGGCGGTCTCCCAACCTCATCTCATGAAACTGACAGCAATAAAGGCGAAAAAATAAACAAACAACTTGAAGAGGTTGGAAACTGTATAATACATGGGTACATATACGCTGAACAACGAATTCCTTTGTAATCCAAATATTCATTGTTTCTAAAAAGATTTTTTCTTTTACATACAGAAAATTACCGACGTCACATATTTGTATACTAGTCCTGGTAAGCTAAGGTAACTTAAAAGTCAGAAAAGCTCTCGGCACCGCCATAAAAATTTGTACCGCTATTTTCATAAATGAATCTTTTCATCTTTTCAAAGTTTATCGCGCTAAGGATGCATCAACCTCGGCAAAGTGCTGACATAAAATTCACATAAATATCGAAAAATATTAAAGTCAGAGTTCACCAGTAAACGAATGACCGAAGCTCATTTTTATGTAGCTATGTGGTAACCTTTACATATTTAAAGAAGCTAGTTGCCACTATGAAGGGATTCCTTCAAAGCTTTTGGGGATAAATTGTATTTTTACGAAGACTGGGGTGAGATGCTCATAAAATATGAAGGCGTAAACAGAGTACGCGCTAGCAGAAGGCACTTGGGTGCTGTATAGGGCCGTTTGCTTCATAAACACTTCTGCGTATGACGTATAAAGAATTTCTATGACAATAAAATCTAAGTCATGATCACGGTTTGGCTCTTGTTTATTATAGTCGTCACCTTTGATGTTTCTACAAGATAAATGCCTATAAAATATGCATTGTTACAGTCCAACTGAGACTAAATTGAATTTAAATTAAAACATTATGAGAAATGCTAATTGAGAAATTAAATGTCCTGGGCGAACAAAAGAGACTACAATTACATAAATTACCATATTCTGGGAGCGACAATGGAACGTAGCTTTAGCCAAGTACGGGTCGATATCACGGTCGTCCAGTAAAGCAATCGATAAACTTGTATCAACCGCTCTGATTAGAATGCATTATTCAAATAGTTTTGCAAGTGCGACAACTTGATTGTTAGAAATACGAACAAAGGTATAATTAGCATTGGTAAAGCTCTTACTTTTAATCGATTATAAACCTAAAAACTCTTATCTGAGCTAAGCACTAATGTCATTGACATATCTGTGGAGCTAAGTAACTTGTATTCTCATCATCATTATCATCATTCGATTGCAGTCTACAGCTCGACATATATACGGAATATGATCATATAATCTAATAATATAAAAATGAATCGCAAAATGTGTTGGTAAGCGCATAACTCAACAACGCCTGGACCAATTTGGCCAATTCTTTTTTTTAAATGTTCGTTCAAGTTTAAGGATGGTTTTTACGGTGAGAAAAAATCGAATAGAGTAGGGTAGAGTAGGCTAGAGTATTCAGTTGACGGGAGCGAAGCCGCGGGCAAAAGCTAGTTAATAATAATATAATATCTAACCAAATAGTACACGGTGTGTATTTTTGTATATTTATTGAATCAAATCTATAATATAAAAATTAATCGCAAAATATGTTGGTAAGCGCATAACTCAACAACGCCTGGACCAATTTGGCCAATTCTTTTTTTTAAATGTTCGTTGAAGTTCAAGGATGGTTTTTACGGCGAGAAAAATTCGAATAGAGTAGGGTAGGGTAGAGTAGGGTGGAGTAGAGTAGAGTAGGGTAGAGTAGGATAGAGTAGTCAATTGACGGGAGCGAAGCCGCGGGCAAAAGCTAGTATTCAATAAATATACAAAAATAGTATATAAAGTGTGAAAACAATATCAAAATTGATAGAAAAGCAAACGAGATATATAACAATTTTAAACAAATATAACTGTCTCTCAATCTGTAAGGGCAATTGGAAGGGCTATGCTCGGAGTTTCCTTGCGTGATCGAATCAGAAATGAAGATATCCGCAGGAGAAACTTAAATGGCACATTGCTCGCCGAGCAGATGGCCGTTGGGGCCGAAAGGTTCTGGAGTGGCGACCGCGTACTGAAAGACGCAGTGTTGGAAAGCCCCTACAAGGTGGACCGATGACCTGGTGAAGGTTGCGGGAAACCGATGGATACGAGACGCACAGGACCGTTCATTGTGGCGACATTCGGTGGACGTCTACCGGCTGAAATGATGATGATGACCTGTCTCTCTCGCCAAGACGTCGTTTTCTATGGCAGTCGTATGGGCTTCATAATATTTAAAAAATTCTTTCATATTTCAGACAAAAAAAAAATTTTAACAAATTTTAAAAAATGGATGCATATTCTATATTGTGCACCGTTTAGCTCAAGTTTCGTTTAACATTAACTTGATTTCGTTCAAATTCATTCAGATAACTTACTCGTGATCCAAGACTGTCCGAATCCTTTTCTTTGCCTTCTTGTAGCTGGGACAGCATCAAGGAGAAATCTTTGCCCGATGAAACCAACTCGTCGAATGTTCCCATGTTCTCAATGCGACCCTGTAACGACATTATTCAAAGTTGAGTTAATTATTCATGTTTGCCAATCCCATATCTAAATATAAAATACATAATTTTGTTTTTTTTTTTTTAATTTTATAAAAAAATAGTGCTTGACTGTGATCCCACCTGATGGTAATCAGTAACGCAATCCTTAATGGTGCGACGCACTAATTTATTAAGAGCCTATTCACTCTAACCTTGAAGACACCTAAAATTATAATCAGACGGGAAGACCGCAGCAGGCAAATGTTTGATACACTGACTTCCATTTTTCTAACTAGTAGGTAATAATTACAAGGAAAACATATCTGACTGCAAATTAGCAGTATTTTGCAATTTTATGATGAATAAAATTAAATGTATTAATTATACAATCTAATAAAATATTGGGTTCAGGCCAAAAAAAATAAAAAAACACATAAATCTTCGAACCTCATTTAAAACAACGATATAATCAGCAGCCTTGAGGAAGTGTATCTGGTGAGTGACAAGGATGCGAGTCCTCCCGCGCAGGTAGCCATTGATGCAGCCGTCGAACAGCTGACGGCCCACGTTAGCGTCCACAGCGGACAGTGGATCATCCAGGAGGTAGATATCGGCCTGGAAAGATATTTTTCAATACACTTACTCGAAAACCCGCTCTTATACCACCGCTTTTAGGCACGCAAGAGACTTTTCCGCACTAGTGAAGAAAAGTGCGCGTGCTCTCCCCGACACAATTTTATTACATTTTCGTATCAGGCTGGGCGCGCGTCGACCGCCACGAGTCGCCGGTCAACCCCCATTTATTCATTTCTTCGTAAGTGTATTAAAATAATTCGTTTGATACACGTGCAGATTTATTACTGCAGCCCTCGGCTCCACTCACATACTTGCCTACGGCTCGTACGAATTCCACCTCAATCGCAATGACAAACTTTCTGCACTTGTATCAAAATGTACTATTTCCATACACTTACTCGAAAACCCGCTATTATCCCCACCGCTTTTAGGCACGCAATTTTCGCACTAGTACGGAAAAGTGCGCGTACTCGCTCCCGCCTAAATTTTATTACACATAACACCCTCACTTACGGTTCTGATGAATGCCGCCTCGGTTGCAATGATAAACTTTCTCCACTTGTATCAAAATGAACTATTTTAGTAAGATGCACATGTCATCATCATCAGACCTTTCCCAAGTATGCTAGGGTCACAGTTTACAGTCTTATTAGATGCAATTGAAACCAGTATTTTGCTAGGATCGACTGCCTATCTGAGCCCCACAAATGAGTTATATACTGGTTAAAAAAAAAAACTCTTTTCAGGTTCGGCTAGCCACATGCCCGCAATGCATTACATATATATACATAGTTGTATAACATAGTAGGAAGGGAGAAGACAAGTTTAAAAGAAAACTTTGCTCCACACTAGAAATTTCTCCTGTATTATGGGTGCGTTCATAAACATAATAAACTTACATACACTAGACAGCCTGACCCGGAAGAACGGTAGTTCTTCCGGGTCGTAGGCCAAAATATTTGTTTCGAGCGGGAATCGAACCCGCGGCACGCAGCCCAGCAGCCAACCATGCCGTGAATAATGGAACTTCTTTATCTTTTTTCTAAAACATAGTAGTGGTTTTTTATTTCTTTATAGATAAAAGATATTTTTTTTATTTACGTAGGAAATCATCCAATGACGTCTCCCGCGCTTGAGCGGAGCGAGAGGGCGTGTCAGACTTTTACTGACTAAAACCCACTAACTAAGAGTGGGTTTTAGTCAGTAAAAGTTTCCTTCATTGCCTTTCATTCATAGATTCACCTCTTGCTGTAAACATTTGAGTTTAATATCAAACTAGACGTTAACAACTGGTCTGATTTAACTTCATAGTCGCTTGTTCAAGTCAAGTTAATTTTCTCTACGTCGAAATTGTATCCCATTACCCAAGAATCCCCCCTCATAACGAAGAGGTAGGTCCGTAGCTTTCAAGTCTATGAATATACCATGGCGTACATGCAATAGTAAAGGTGCCCTACATTGGACTTCGACCTTAAAGCTAAAGTAAAAAGGAAACAACAAGGTGTTTTCTTCTCATTTTCGAGAGCGAATCATTAAAAGCAATTGAGGAAACGAATTCCGCGCCGAGAAACACGA
Organism: Mythimna pallens; assembly: GCA_961205895.1. Classification (NCBI taxonomy): domain Eukaryota; kingdom Metazoa; phylum Arthropoda; class Insecta; order Lepidoptera; family Noctuidae; genus Mythimna; species Mythimna pallens. The sequence continues at coordinate 12,732,934 of OY540826.1, read as the reverse complement.
TACATTTTTAAAATGAACCGTGTTAAAAGTTGTTCGAGAATCCTCGAACATTATAAAAAGGAAATAAAACTGGAAACTGGATCAAAGCTGGTGTGGCACGATATATGAATCTTTTGCTGAAACACATTCATTTCCTTCCTCCTTTAGTTCATAAAGTTCGTTACATTTATTCCTCAGTTAACTTTTGGCACTCACGCCCTCGGTGCCGACAGACAAATGCTCTGCAGACTATGAGAGAACAAAAGAAAAAAGTATCTCTGAATCCCATCGGTACGAATTTTAAATTAAATATACAAAATCTACCACTACACACGCTCATGGAATAGTAGGTAATAGTGCTACCTGCTACAGAAATAGAACTGATGACTGTGAACAACTGATTATCAAAATGTGGAGTATTACACGGTTGTTTATTCAAGCTGAATATTTTAATGAGAAAATGCATGGACGGTGTGCTTCAATTTGAATGTGAAGTATCCGCATTTCCATTGTTAAGCTATAGTAAAATACGCTTAAAATAAACACACAGTATATGTCTATTAATAGCAATTTTTTTCTTAAAAAGTACACAGTACAGTTTTGTATGTCAGTAAAGTAAATAAGTTCAGATTTATTTATATGAAGTTAGAAAATATTGAAAATTAACCTTTGGAACCCTTAAATAAATGAAGAGCCGTTGCCTCACCAAATTGCTCATTACCCGGCAGCTATGAGTTCAATATTTGTGCAACAAAATAGAAATCAATTTACTTCTCTGTAAACAGCGCGCGCCAAATTGATTCTGGCTCGCTGGCCTCCGGAGAGGGACACCCCCCTCTCCCCCACCAGCGTCTGGTCGCCGAACGGGAACTGCTTGAAGTCCTTCTCGAGAGCACACACCTTGCATACCTACACAACATGAGCGACATGTAAATACATTTGTGAGAAATCGGTCCAGTGCTCCTCAACAGCATATTGCTTACGTGTTCTAAAAACATTTGAAAACTACCTTTTATTAAATGCTATTGCAAGGTACATGTAAAACTGAATGAATTTCATTTCATTCTGTTTTTTTGAAAAATATTGCAACGCTGAAATGCCCACCAATTAAGCCCCAGGCTACTACAATTTTAAAACTCCGCACCCTATTGCTTTTCGGGGCGTTAAGCGGCAAAATGGCACCTCGTATTGTTTTATCTTGGAATCCTGCCACAAACGAAGACATAACAATATATTTGTAATCTACTCGTAACCTTTATTATTACTATGTTTAATTTATTTTATCTGTGAAATTATGAGCGTATCAGTGACACAATTCAGCTATCTATAAACCTATGACGACCCAAATAAAGGGAAAATTCCTATTATATGGAAATCGAGATTTATTTACGTACCTTCTTATATTTTCCGGGTTCAAAAGGCAAACCGAAAAGTATATTCTCTCGGACGGTGCTGGGGAACAGCCACGCCTCTTGGCAAGCGTACGATATCTTGCCGTATATTGAAACGGTGCCAGTCGCCGAAGGCAACTCTTTTAGTAGTAGTTGCAAGATCGAGGACTGAGAATGAAAAACAAATCATATGAACAAGTTGTTTCCAAATATCTTATTATGTTGTTAGTTAAATTAGAAACTACTTATCGTATAGAGTTAATATTAAAACTAGTAATTGATATCTTTACTGATACTCAAAAAGTTAATTGTCACTAAACAGTTTTTTTTTTTAATATCTACAATGGTGACTTTATCTCTAAACAACAAAATCAGCTTATACAAAATATGAAAACTTAATAATGTATGTTACGTATTTTTTTAATTTGGTGAGATATCATCAAAGACATCCTCCCTTTCTGGCCTCTCTGGTATTTTTGTGTCGGTGGGAAATCATGTTATGACATCCCCCGCCCTTGGGCGGGGCGGGAGATAGTGTCAGACTTTTACTAACTAAAAACCCACTCCTGTTCCTTCGTTGCCTTCGTCCCAGGGCCCCGGGTTTCGTTTTCACACTACCCATGGCCCCATTAGGATTCGACCCTGCTGGGCCCCTACGATTTGCTGACATCTCCCTGAGGCGCGCGTGGGACAATACGCGCCGTCGACGACTTGGGCTCCGTCCGGACGGTTACCGGACGGTCGGACGGCGTGCTACCCATTGCTCGCCGTGCGCAAGCCCGCGCCTACGGTGGGCGGAAATCGGGATCGGAATCCCGGCGGCGGTTTGGACGTGAAGACCGTTGCCTCACGCGATCGGCCGCCTCCTTTGTTAGCATTCCTGCTTCGCAGTAGGAAGCGACCGCCTGCCACTCCTCCTCGCTCCGGACCATGGCCTGTACCAAGGCCCGACGCGAGAGATCGCCGCCGCCGATCAATCCCCAAGCGGGGCACACCTCCACCGATGCTCCACCGTGTCCTTCTAGAACACAGGTGGGTTTTAGTCGGTAAAAGTAACCCTCCCACTCTGAAAGGGAATCCACCTATGTTCTTTCAGTTGCCGTTTGCCAAGGCCGATTTCTACATTATTATGTACGTATTTTTTCTCGATCCCTAATTCTTATACCTTGCCAGAGCCGACTGCCCCTATGATAGCGCATAGTTTGCCCTTCCGCAGTCGCATAGAGATATTCTTCAGCGCCATAAAGTTGGGGTCCCCTGTCCAACTGGCCGACACGTCGTGCAACACCAAGGCAGGCTCATCCTGATGGGAGATGCTCCTCGAAAACTTGCGGTTCACAGGCTTTTTGAGTTGTAAATCTAAGGCTGGGTCTGTAAGGAAGTTTAAATATTTTGTTTTGGATTTGGCAACAGACATAATTGTGCTAGACGCAGATATTTGAGGTTCATTGGCATTTCTAAAGTTGGGACAAATTATTCAATAAAATCTAGTTTAAAGTTTAACAGTCTTGTTTATGCAATCTCTTTTCTCTATGTGAGACAGGTAACTGAACTCAAGCAAGACTAGCTGACCCGGCGAACTTCGTACCACGGTCTACCATTATATGAATGTAGTATATCTTTCGATATAGTGAACCGATTGCTATGAAACAAAGCCAAAGTAATCGAGTTACACACAATTTTATTGCATAAAAGTAATATACGTCGATTTGGTACATTTTACGTGATGCGCGCACAACTAAAAACTTCTACAGATTTCTCTCTCTTTCAACCTGTCGAAACTAGTACAAACATAATACATGAACTTAGGACAGTTTTCTTGACCTCTGAAAGTTTTCACAAGCCAACAGGTGCAAACGTACCACGACAATGTCTGGATATCGATAACATTCGTTGATAAATATAACACGTGCATGTTACGGAAAACTGATTAATGGATTGTCCTACCAATTTATCTTTAGTTTTCAACGTTTATTGTCCAAAAGTCAATGGCGTGTTGAAGATATCTGATCTATCTAATCAAAATTTTAATAATACACAAAGTAATTTAATAGCTGTATTAAATTAGGTATATCACTAAAATTTGATATAGTTAACCATTTAAGATTTCAATGTTATTGATAAATTTAGATACGTTGCTTGTACCCATTGGCTTGTGAATGTGAGAAGATGATAATCAACCAAGTTAACTTTATTCCTTCTCAATATATCTATGCTAATATTATAAAGCTGAAGAGTTTGTTTGGTTAAACGAGCTATCCTCAGGAACTACTAATCCGATTTGGAAAATTATTTCCAGTGTTAGCCCATTTATTGAGGAAGGTTATAAGTTATATAACATTACGCCATGGCGAATAGGAACCGAGCATCAATGAAAAATGTTGCAAAAACGGGGGAAATTTATTCGTTTTGAGAGTTTCTTTTGCATGCGCCGCGTAGACAGTTAAAGTTATAGAAAAATTATTTATAACAAAATTTTTCCCTTTAAAAGTTCTAAAAAAAAGTCCGCTACAGCATATGTCTATCTCTTAATGTTGGCTCACTTATACCCTTTCTTATGGCAGTAAAATTTGTTCTAAAATAATACATTGTTTGGGAAGGTGTTTTTACAAACATAACATTAATGACGCTATGTTATGTACGCAGAACTACTTTAAAATGTTAACTTCTAATTATTCTATTTACCTACATAACATAATAATAATGTTAGGTCCTTACCCATGAAATTAGCGTTTTTTAAAACGGGTTCCCTTGAACTGTGATGTCTTCTGATTGTCTTAGAATTATAAGTTTTATTGACATATAGTCCGGTCAATCTAGACCAAAAAATGAGAGTGAAGGTACATAAAATCCCAACAAGCTGAAAATCAGTAAAATTGTTCAAAACATAATTATAAATAATATTTAAAAGTTCCCCATCATTCCCGTGTATGGAAAATAATTATTCAAGGTCAAAGGTCAAAAAAATGAGTTTTTCGCGATTTTCAGCAAAACGGTAAGTTTTATCATAAAAACCTTAGACAAAAATTGTAGATCATAAAAATTAAAAATATTTCAACACTTTTTTCCTACGAGCCACCGTTTCTGAGATATAACGATTCAAAAAGTTGTTATGCTATATGTACGTAAGACTTTCTTCAAAAACACAAACTCTGTATTATTGGTTTATTTTCTTTTCATTTGGAAATTGTGTCCTGTGCTGACCAGAGAAGAAAAGTTATTCGTGAACTAAAAAAATTTAAGGTAAAATTTCCAAAGTGAAAACGATTGAAACAAAAATACATATACCATTCATTAGCAATTCTAAGTCCGTATAGTTTATCAATATTGTAGGTATATTGTTTGAGACGCATTGCATCAACGGTAGAACTCATATATAAAATATTACGAGTTTTCTTAGATTTCATAAAAATGTGGTTATAGATATATTACAGAAAATACAACAACAAAAAGGCAGTTTCAAAAATTAAAAAAAAAATGCCCCTACAATATAAAGAAAATAAATTTGAACTTATCTTATTGAGTCAATCCGAAGGCAACACAGTTGACAATGACCCGTTTTAAAAACGGCAATTTCATAGGTAAAGATCTAGTATTGTAACACTCAGTACTTTCATTTAAAATTCTATAGTTCTACTCTTACTTATAATTGATGCGTGATGTACCAAGACAGCTTCTTAATGTACTTAGACTTTACAAATATTCCCATTTACTAAGCGAACGAAGTCGCGGACAAATCTATTAATTATAATATAACAAAAAAAAATAAAAAATCCGTTGGAAACATATTAGACTTCTACGCGGACGAAGTCGCGAGCAAAAGCTAGTCTTCTATCTATGTATATAAAAGGAGAAACTGACTGACATATCAACGCACAACCGAAACTACTGGGACTAGGAACGTGAAATTTTGCACAAGGTTTCCTTTTATGACGTAGGCGAGCACTAAGAGAAAATTTTCCAAAATTCTCCCCCTAAAGGGATGAAACAGGGGTCCAAAGTTTGTAAAGAGAAACCTACTTTCACGCAGGCGAAGCCGCTGGCAGAAGTTAGTATCTTATATATTTCCTCTGTCAACTTAAGTTTATCATATAAATCGATATCTCTTACCGGGAGGCAATCCATCAGATGTCCGGTGATAGGAGAGCGGTCGGATGTCAGGGTTCGGGCCCAAGTCTGTCGTCAAGTCGGTCTTCACCGACAAGTTGCGGAACAAGTTGGACGACACTTCTTCCGACGGCCCCGTCAGATCTGGCCTGTCCTCTGGAAATTAAAACATATAGTTTTGGCAACTCTACACGAAAGTTAGGGTGATGTGCCACTAGAGTGTAACGTTTCATTACACTTCAATATTTGTTTAAATTGACTTAAATGTTGTATGCTGTTTAGTTTATTTATTGCATGCATGTTGTTTACGGATGTTACATAAGTACTTAGTGGCTCAAACATAAACCCTGTTAGAGCACAGCAACATATTCTTAGAAGCAGCCTAGCATACATATTACATTAATTATTATTATTAAATAAAGTTATTATATTGAGTCATAATAATATAATTACAATACTATCTATATTCAATTGTTATAAAATGGATTTGTCAACTATATTTATTTATTTTAACGTTTTAACCTACATAGTTATTGCATTATTGTTTTCCGTGATCGTCACAAATAAGATTAGATAGGTATCTGCCTAATATTAGTAACACTAATCAACCCAAATAAAAAAAGGCGGTCAATCGCCTCAGTTTCATAATTAGTTATTCCAATGAATAACAAAACATATGACGTATGTAGCCAGCAAAATATTTAAGCTATTTATTTAAGTATTTCAGGTTTCAAGGTAACACATACACCTTTTTCCTAACATGCCTCGAATACCACCACAGCGGAATTCAGGGCTTACAGTGACGCATAACGTCTGAAATTCATAATATGGGTCAAATCTCATACAAAAAACATGGAACGGTTAAGTGTGAACCCTCGTAACGACTTAACATTATACGACTATACTAGCTTCTCTATTATTTTGTCGTTTTTATTCTATTTACGAGTATGTTAATGGTGTCGCATTATTAATCCTACTGTAATAGGTACTACATTTAACCTATAGAGATATTTTTATCTGATAAAAATTAAACATTGGGCAATAAGATAATGACTGTTCCAATAAGATATTAAATTAATAGTTACAAAATACACGCAACTAATGAATTAGATAAATATTGCTGCATGAGTTACCTATTTTTTCGGTGGGAAATCATCAAATAATCCGTAATCCCGTTCTGGATGGAGCTAGAGAGTGTGTTAGGCTTTTACTGACACACACATTTGTTTCTTCAGTTACTTTTTGCATTCCAGGGCCATGGGTACTCTTTCCAACAATGCCGCAGTGCATACATTACCGAAGAATTAAATATTTATTTGTTTGTTGTCTACAATAAGTAGCTATGCGTAACTTACGCCCACTATTCCACAGTAGTAACTCAAGTTGCTTTGCTACACCCAAGGGCATATAATTCTTTCTGCTGGACTGCTGACCATTGCGAGGAAAGGGTAATGTTCTCAAAAGATCTAATGCGTATCTATCTATATATCTGTTTTCCTTGCGTCTTCGCTCCCGTTTTTTCTTGAGATAATATTCTTTATCTACCCTCATATCGTAAAGTTCCAATTACGAAATCAAATGTATACGTTATTGGAAGATATGTTTTCACAGATAACTCAAATAAAATTAAATATGCATTTTATAACACACCTTCCGGCCTTCCTTCAGGCAATTTTATTTTGGTAGATATATATTTGGGAATATTTGACGGAAAGGATGTAACAGATTGTAGTACCTACCTAATTAATGTTATTGTTTTATATTTCTAACATTTTAATCATGACATTTTTACCTATAAAATTGACATCTTTAATTGTTTAATGGCTACCTTAACATTTTTAATTGTATAAAGTATAGTTTCTATCGCAACTTTATTATTTTAACTAATTGTGTCTTTTTAGGGTTCCGTACCTCAAAAAGATAAAACGGAACCCTTATAGGATCACTTTGTTGTTCGTCGGTCTGTCTGTCTGTCGCGTGGAGGTGTCGATTAGAAATTAAAATCATATACTCAAGCCTGCAGTCCCTTGAAGCTGTGAAAAAATTAAACTTCTAAGTTAACGAAATAAAGATACGGCCGTGTATGTCGCAAAAAAACGTATATTTCCACACTCTCAAGGGAATCAAAATTTATAGGGTACTTCCTGTTTACCTAGAATCCTGAAATTTGGCATAAAGCAAGGCCTTCTAGCACAAGTATAATAATAAATCTGAAAACAGTAAATTTGTTGATACATCACAAAAAAAAAATGCGATTCGGAAAAATCTTCAACACTACATTCGAGAATTGAACTATTTATATAGGTAAGTTCGTACGGAACCCTCAGAGCGTGAATCCGACTTGCCCAGTTTTTTTAACATTATTGACTAATTGGGCTTTTCTTAGAAAATTAAGACATTTTTGCACGCTTGATTGTCGTCGAATATGACGGGAAATGATGAGACTACAAACTAATTTGTACCTACTCATATATTTATTTATATGAGTAGGTAATTAGTTAGTAGTAAAATAAAGGATTTTATTAGATTTGGATCAGTTTTCAAGATATTATCTTTTAAAAACAAACACAATTTTAACTCTTACTTGTAGTAATAGCTGTTATGTATTTTTTTTTTCGGTTGTGAAATCATTTTATGACATCCCCCGCCCTTGGGCGGGGCGGGAAATAGTGTCAAACTTTTACTGACTTAAACCTCCACTCCTGTTTCTTCGTTGCCTTTCGTACCAGGGCTGAGCCTTCCTTTCAGAATCAGACCCTTGGCCCCAGTAGACTTCGACCCTGCTAGGCCCCTACAGTTGCTGACATCTCCTTGAGGCGCGCGTGGAATAGCACGCGCCGTCGACGGCTTGGGCTCGGTCAGGACGGTTACCGGACGGTCGGACGGCGAGCCACCCATTGCTCTCCGTCCGCAAGCCTGCGCCTACGATGGCCAGAAATCGGGATCGGAATCCCGGCGGCGATTGGGGCGTTAGGACCGTTGCCTCACGCGATCGGCCGACTCCTTTGCTAGCATTACTGCTTCGCAGAAGCAGGCGACCGCCTGCCACTCCTCCTCGCTCCGGACCATGGCCTGTACCAAGGCCCGGCGCGAGAGATCGCCGGTATACGATAAGCGATATAGGAGGTACTAAATAAAAAATCAAATCAATGTTTTCTTTTTATAATACATACGTAACGACAGGAACTCTTGAACTCTTCCGATGGACACCACAAGCTCTGCAGTGAAAGCTAGCACTAGAGGCAGGATTAATGTGATGTTCACTTGAGCCGCACTCATGAACTGTTGCAGTGGGTAGAACTGGAACAAAACAACATACCAAAGTTATGAAGGTAGAACTAGGAAACGAACATACCCTCTTCCACTAATTACTAAAGGAGTATGCCAACACTACAGAATGCCGTAATGCCTACAGACGACTAAATACTAATTGATGAATGATTGAATTTGGAAAAAAAACATGCTTTAATAGATATGTGAGGACATTGCTGCGGAATAAATGATTAAATACTCGTTTTTTCCATCGGCATGAAAGATCAAAATTATAGCTGTATGTATCGTTTACCGAAATCTTTAATTGGTGCTACTGGAATGAAGAGTAACATAATATGGCCTAATCCAAAGACATTCTACTCGCGTGTGAATTTCGGTGCCATTGAAATACGTTCAGCCCTCTAGGCGTGCATGGTTGATTACCAAATATACAGACTTTCAAATTTACAATATTAATGTATGATAGAAAATTAATGAAGTAATTCTTATAGTGTTAATACTAATTACGCTAAGTCACGCTTGACCTTGGTACGAACGAACCAAATCCGTGGTACCAAATTTGAGCGTGTTAAAAACACTATGAATCTAATACAGGATATAGGATAAAATAGAAATGCAGTGCCTACTGCAAAGCCGCTCTGGCTAACAGCGGTTGCACACGTAGGCAGAAAGAATTGTAGGATGACAGTTCGATTAGAATCGGATGTAGTGCGCACCGCTCGACGGTCGTCGCCTCGCTAACTCGCCAGTTTTGTGTTCCGACATAACTATTTAAAATGCTTGCTACTTTTTTTATGTTATGAGTCCTACTAATAAACTAAATGTATAAGTCTGTTTGCTATTTAATTTATAATGCTTCAACAACTGAACGGATTTTGATGAAATTTAGCCTTCGGTATCTCACTTACCATCAGGTCAACAATAAAGAAATAGACAGACCGTGGCCTTAGGACACAAGGTACGTTACCCCGTGCGTTTTTGAGCACAATTTATAGTCGATTTTAAAGTGGTCGAAGCTATTTTCAAGAGCTAGCTAGTTATTTTTCTAGAAGTCATAAAGTGATAAAAAAGCATTTGTGATCTGAGATCATTCTTTTATATATTTGGATAAAATGCATGTTCAAAATCGAAACAGCCACGGTGCCAAAAATGGGGAAGCTTCAACATGGAGACAATAAAATGCAGCCAATCTTGAATTGCGAATGTACCACAGATAACGTTTTATGTTCAACGGGATTTGTAATTTTATTGTAATGTCTCTGCATGAGGTTAATGTTATGGCTTCTGATCACAAAGCCGGTGTTGGCAACATTTCAACAAGCAATTATGTACCAAGAAGACTAGCTCATGAAGCTCTTGACTATGGGAAGACTAATATAGATGAAAATGGTTGAAGTATGAATTTTGTAACTATAAGATACATATAGCCGAAATGTGTATAGCCGTAGGACCCATTCAAATTGCTGTACCAAAAAATGTTTGATAACTTCGTTCATACAATTCCACGTAGTACCTATATAATATATCACACATTCTTTAGGCTAAATTGGACTTCTAGATACTCGTTAAGAAAAAAAATCTGTACTTGCCCAGATTTTTTTTCTTAGTGTGATTTTTTTTTCTAGAGTCGGACTCGCGCACTGAGGGTTCCGTACAAACTTATATAAACAGTTCAATTCTCGAATGGAGTCTCGAAGATTTCTCCGAATCGCAAAAAACTATTTTTTTTGTGACGTATCAACAAATTTACTCTTTTCAGATTTATTCCTATATCTGTGCTATAATACCTTGCTTTATACCAAATTTCAGGATTCTGGGTCAATGGGAAGTACCCTATGAATTTTGATTCCCTTGAGAGTACCTATCGAAATATACGTTTTTTGCGAGATAAAAGGTCTTGACAGACAGACAAACAGACGGACAGACAACTAAGGGATTCTATAAGGGTTCCGTTTTTTTCTAAAAAGATACCAAAAGAAGTCGAGATATATTTAAACTTACCACATTAGCAGACATGACGTTCCCAAGTAAGACGTAAGTCAGTACTGTGAAGAAGAGAGCAGCTCTCTCCGTGAACATCATGAATCCGATGAACACAGTCCTCAAGATGGTAGCCGTTTTCACTTCCTTCAGTTCATCGGCTCGTTTCTCTCCCACTACTTTTTGGAACGGAATCTCCCATGCGTACATTTTGATAACCTAAAATGTATTAATGTTTTATTTTCACTATTCTCATATGTATGAAACTGTTATTGAAGCATTAGCAGCCGTTTGGTTTGTAGACATAGTTTATGTTTGGCATTCGTATGGTCAGTTAACAAGAATTACATTAAAATCCGTAAACACGCTGCTATTATGTCATACTTTTAAAAATATGGAAAAACAATAAATAAGAGCTCACAAATAATAAATTGTAATCAATAAACATACACACAAGAATGATGTACTTCGTGAACCTAATAAGGTCAGAAAACTGTCTGAATTTTCAAAGAAAGGAAGAAAAATATTTTATTTGGCACACGTACACAGATACACACAATGTAGAAACAGCATGTAAACACTTAAGATAAACCAGCCAGGCAACTTCGTGGTAGTTGCCTGACGCTGGTTTTCAACTCAACCTTATTGAGAGTGTACGGTAGAAAAATTTGATTATTTATTTAGTAGTTAGCGTTAGGTTATTTATCTTACACACATATATACATATCCTTTTTAAGACTAAATAATAGGTCTTTACCTATGTAATTGGAGATTCTATAACCAGCATTTTCAGAATTAATTATCTGTGGATTGGCGCGCAATTCGAAATTCAAATAAATTTTATTCGAAAGACGTGTTAATTTAATTTCAATTTCAGTCATTTGTTTTTAGATAGTTTTTTGTTTTTGTGACATTGTGGTAGTTTTTGGCGCTATGGACAAACTGAAAATTCGTACAATTTTCGAATATGAGTTCCTACGTGGAAATACCGCTGCGCAAACAACACGAAACATTAACGACGTGTACGGGCATAACACTGCTTGCATAAACACAGTCCATTATTGGTTCAATCGTTTTAAATCTGGAAATTTTGAGTTGAAGAACGAGCCTCGCGGTCGGCCGGTAACTATTGTCGACAACGACGAATTGAAGGCAATAGTGGAAGCGGATCCATCTCAATCTACGGCTGAGCTTGCTGCGGGCCTTGGAGTTAGTGTCAAAACAACATTGAAGCACTTGCGTCAAATCGGAAAGATAAAAAAGCTAGATAAGTGGGTGCCACACGAACTAAGCGACCGACAGCGAGATTTACGTGTCGAAGCATGCATAGCACTACTGAATCGGCATAGAAACGAGGGAATTCTTAATCGAATTGTTACCTGCGATGAAAATTGGATCCTGTACGACAACCGTAAGCGTTCGTCTCAGTGGGTGGACCCGGGTACAGCACCTAATCAGTGCGCTAAAAAAAAGATTACTCATAGGAAGATGATGATGACTGGCTGGTGGACCAGTGCCGGACTTGTACATCACACCTTCTTACCGAATGGCACAACAGTGACGGCAGATGTCTATTGCCAAGAATTGCAAACAATGATGGAGAAGCTCGCAATTCAACAACCAAGAATAGTCAATCGCTCTTCCCCATTGCTTCTCCACGACAACACGCGAGCTCACACTTCACGACAGGCCATCGCAAAGCTACAAGAGTTACAGCTGGAAGCTCTCCGTCACCCACCGTACTCACCGGACCTTGCCCTAACAGATTTCTACTTTTTTCAAAATTTAGACAATTTTTTAAGTGGGAAAAAATTCAACACCCGTGATGCAGTACAAAACGCTTTCGCTGACTTCATCGCCTCCCGTCCGACAGACTTCTACAGTAAAGGGATAAACAAACTGCCATCAAAATGGCAAAATTGTATAGATAATTTGGGCCAGTACTTTGATTAGCTGAAATAAAAAAATTACCAAAATTTTTATATTTTAAAATTATCATACAAATCTCCAATTTCATAGGTAAAGACCTAATATTTTATAAATTGTCCTATAAAAATACATTATTCGCAAACAATATCTTAATTTACCAACCTGTATTCCATTAATAACCTCGCTCATAGTTTTAATTCGTGCATCTGTTTTTTCAGCCGTGCGTAGACGAATTTTACCTAAGAACCGACCCAACCCACCTGAAAAATATGTGTGCTTTAAAACTTTTACGTTCGTGAAACATACATACTTTGTAACTTCATTCGATAACTTTGTAGTTTTCCTACTTTCTTACCACTAAAGATTTATGTTATTTACGTTGCTAACCCTAGATGAAAGTTCAACATCTCATAATAACCATTTCAAATCGGGAAGCCAAAATGCATGAAACGTATTTCATAATTGGATCGGCATAATAATATGTAATGTATAACGTTGCTTTCGTAATATGCACTGTTTAATTATCCAGTTGTTAGTGTAATTAGTACAAATTGTAATTTCTCTTTTTTTCAAATTCGCATGCCGAGATTGTGATGGTAAATGTGCTACACAATTTAATAAAATAAATAAATAATAATAATATTCTTTGTAAATATTTACATATCTAAATGAAATTCCCTGTGTCCTGAAAAAAAATTAATGCCGCTGAAATGATACAGAAATCATATTAGTTTCCCAGACTCAATTTCGGTCACAGCGGCCAATGTTTGACTGGCCTTTTGCTCTAATGGTTAGTGCCCCTGACTGCTATGCTATATAAAATATCAATTAATATACTAATAAATATCAAATATAAGATTGAGAATGGTATTTAGGAATATATAAGTATGTTTATCAGTTGTCTAGTACCCATAGTACAAGCTCTGCTTAGTTTAGGACTAGATGGCGTTGTGTGAAAGATGTGTGCGGAGACTAGTCAACAGCACATGATATAATAAATGAAAAACAACTAAACTTACCCTGGAAGGGAAGTGCTATGATGATCAAGGCTGCGAACCCTATAAAGGCAGCCGTATCGGCCTGCAAGTAGCCCAAGTAAACGACAGCAGCAACTTGTATAGGTATGATCCACACGTAGTGCAGGAACATCATGGCCATGTCGAACCGCTGCAGATCGTTCGATAGCAAGTTCACCACCTTACCGGCCGTCGTGTCACCTAACGAGCCGTTGCTCATGCGCATTATCTGGAAAAAGATCTTGTTTTAATTTTATGTCATGGCTTGAAGCTGAAGTCTTGTTACAACCAATCTCTAAAAAAGAGGAATTTTTGAAAGAGTCCGACACGTCCAATAATTCGGCACCCTCTCCCAGCGCCTCCCTCGGCCCTCCCTACGCCACGCACAGCGCTCTGTCATCGTCGAGCAATCTAACCTCAAAACAGATTTTTTCTATTTAATCCAATAATCCTGAACATTCCAATAATCCGGCACCCTCTGGGTTTTATTCTTCTGTAATTCTATTCTGTACCCGATAATATTGCTGTGTTTGTTATGTCTTTTAATTGCTTAGTTTTGTAATTACACTGTGTTTTTGTGTATTATCTGATCATTTTCTGTGTTGCATCGAATGTTTTATCTATCTATCTCAATCAGCCTTCTGGCAACTATGTTGGGATCGGCTTCTAATCCAACCGGATGCTACTGTTTTTACATGAAGCGACGACCGATCTAACCACCACAACCCAGTCACTAGGCTTATTGATACCCTTAGACAAAACTAGTTGTAAGACTTTCAAGCTTATTAGTACCCGAAACCGCTGTCAAAGAACAACAAAAAGCCGGGACCAATGACCAAACCTACATCTCTTTGGCCGGGACCAATGACTATACCTACATCTCTTTGGCCGGGACCAGTGGCTGGACCAACTGCTTGATGTGCTTTCCGAATTACGAATGGTTACTTCACCAAACTAATAAATAACATGCAGTCGGCTTGTGGTGGGTCTTGTATCCAGTGACTTAATTCGGTAAATATAAGAACAATCGGGCCCGTCACGAATCTTTAGATTAGAATAATAGTAGAAAAAAATAAAGATTAAGAATAAACCTAGAACATTCCATGAAGCATAAAACAACTTATTAATCATGTAAACCCTTTACTAATTTTATAGCATTTGTGAATTAGTCACAAGTTAACGCTACTACCTAGCTATTACCTAGGTAACTACTGTGTCAGAGTATTTGCATATTTTTATATTAGGTGAAATGGGGGACTATTAATGACGGTACTCCTAGTACGGTGATCCTGATCGTACTATATCCCATCTGCAGGAATGTCACGAATGGCCTTTCACCTGCACCATCGATGATTTGAACAAGAGCTACGCTACCGCATTGAAAGTATCCAATTAATAATAATAATAATAATAATAAAGCCTTTTTATTTCTTATCCTTACAAACTATAAAATATCTTAACATTTTTTTTTTTTTTTTTTTTAGTAACTTTTCTTTGTATTTTTTCTTACTGTTCTAATTGTTACTTGTATTACCGATAAGAACCCCTTCTTGGGTATAGGCCTCCTCTAGCTTATTCCAGTTTTCTCTGTTTGCAGCTTCTATGATCCATTCTTTTCCCACTATTGCTGTAATCTCATCTGCCCAGCGTTTCTTAGGTCTCCCTTGTCGTCTCTTGCCACTAGGTCCTGTCCACCGGGTCGTCTCTATGGTCCATCTGTTGTCGGTATAGCGGGCCAAGTGTCCGGCCCATCTCCACTTAAGTTTGAGAGCATAATGCAGAGCATCAGTAAGCCTTGTTTTCCGTCTTATGGATTCACTTCTGACTTTTTGTATTTTCCTTATTTTTAAAATACTTCTTTCCATAGCTTTTTGGCATATAACTATTTTATTTTTTATTTTTGAGGTATACGTCCATGTCTGACATCCGTAAGTGAGGGACGGTAGGATGCATGAATCCAGAACGACCTTTTTTTGGTGGAGAGAGAAGTCACCTTTTAATATTTCCTTGAGGGCCCAAAATTTTCTCCAACTTAGGTCTATTCTTCGTTCAACTTCATCTTCGGTATTTTTACTTTTGAATGATAACTGTTTTCCCAAGTACACATAACTACTCACATATTCCAAAACTTTGCCATTTAGGATGACTGGGGAGATTGTGCTGTTCGTCATTACTTTAGTTTTGTCCTCATTCATTTTTAGACCAACTTTTTCACTTTCCACACTTAGTGCGTGGATCAAGTCTTCCAACTTGCTACTTGTTTCTGCGAAAAGGACGATGTCGTCCGCAAATCTGAGGTGACTCAAGCGGTGTCCAGCTACTGTGATACCTTTCTCCTGCCAGTCCAGCTTCGTAAATATACTCTGTAGTACAGCTATAAAAAGTTTTGGCGACATTGGGTCTCCCTGCCGCACTCCTCTCCGGATTGGTATTTCCGATCCACGATTTTCCAATTTAACTCTACTAGTACTACCCTTGTAGATGTTTTTCAAGATTTCTACGTACCTTCTATGAACACCGCACTTGTTGAGAGCCGCCCAGATCGAGTCATGTGAAATGCTGTCGAACGCTTTGGCGTAATCTACAAAAGCAAGGTACAAAGGGCGATTAAATTCTTGGTATTTTTCTATGACTTGTTCCATTACATGGATATGGTCTATTGTGGAGAAACCGGATCGGAAACCAGCCTGTTCGACAGGTTGAAGCTTATCAATTTTTGGGCTTATTCTGTTTTGCAGTATTGAAGTAAATAGCTTGTATATACTAGAAAGAAGGCTGATTGGTCTATAGTTCCCTATGTCCTTTGGATCCCCCTTTTTGTAAAGTAGTATTATATCTGACCTTTTCCATTGCTCCGGTGCTTGACCTGAGTCTAGAGCCTTGTTAAAAAGGTAGCTTAGTGGGCGAGCTAGTGCAAGGGCTCCTATCTTTAGGGCTTCATTTGGTATACAATCAGGTCCAGGACTTTTGTCGGGTTTCAGTTTTTTTATGTTGACGATTACTTCAACTGTATCAATTTCCTGTGGATCTTCTTGGTCTTTTAGTTCATCGTTCTTTTCCTCTTCGTTGTGATCTTCAGTAATATTCCCATATAGCTTTGTGTAGAATTCCGTGGCACAATTGATGATATCTTGTCTAGTATTTGTGTCTCTATTTTTTGTTTTGAGATTTTGAATCCAGTTCTTATGTGTGCTTAGTTCTTTAAAAGCCCTCTTCGTACTTCTATAGCGCTTTATATTTTCTTCTATTACATTATATCTGTAGTTTTTATAATCTTTTTTAATGGCCTTGTTTGTTTCTTTAAATAGTTTGGTTAGTTCTTTTTTAGTTTCCTTTGTTTTTTGTCTCGTTTTTATTAGTTTTGTTCGTCTGGCTATGAGGTCTTTTGTAGATGTGGTAAAAATTATAAAAAGTATCCAATTACTGGGCCCTAACATTGTTAGTGTGTAAATGTACCGTCTATACAAAAAGAAGAAACGATTTCAAATAGTCTTTACCTTTCTAAACATCAAGGATCCGATAGCACACCGCAGCTTCATACCGAACTGCTGACAGAACAGAGCTCCGTGGTGGTTCATGAAGGCTGACACCCAGTTCATCATAATCATGCTAATAGCGTAATATATGGCTGTCTCACGAGACATGTCGGAGTCAGCTGACCAGTACAGCAGCAATCGACTGAACAGCAATGGGGACACCGTTCTGAGAGGAAAATTGCGTTAATAATTTTCAATCAGAAAATATATATTCTTTATATTATATATATAAATAGCTTTTTCCAGCGGCTTCGCCCACGTGAAAATAGAAAATATAGGCCTATATAACTCAGTGGTAAAGTAGCTTTCTACAAGTGAAAGAATTTTGAAAATCGGTTTAGTAGTTTTTGCTTTTAATCGTAACATACAAACAAAAATCAAACTTTCTTCTTTATAACATTAGTTTAGATTTAGATTCTTCTTTACGTGTATTTTTCACCTAACTCTTCATAAACAGCTTAACCGATTTGCATGATTTTATGTGTATTTTCGAATTCCCTGGAAGTTTTGAAAATAGAATAATTGGAGCCGGTAGGTTGTGCTGCAACCGAGTTCTCCACAGTTTTCGGGGCAGACAACGCCTTTCGGGGTCGCTAGTATTTGTATAAAAAAGCGTAATGAAGTCAAAACTGTACATTGTTGTTTTTTATTTCTATCTGTTGGTTTCAGTTATTTCAAAAGTATGAAAGAGATTTTGCCCTTAAAAAAATATTTTCTTAAGATTTGTTTTCTGTTGCGTGTTATTCACTATACTCTTCTTTTTTGAGTTCATTAAGTCATGAAATCACTTCTCCCTCTCTGGCCACAGCGAGAGCAATATAAGCAAGTTTCATTGATTCTCACCTAAGGGCTATGGCTGTGAATTGCATAATACCCCCTGGCACATAAGACCAGAAAAATGTTCTGCAGAGCACTCTTGTTAAATTCGGCTCCCGGCCAGCAATTTTTGCTTCTCGTTCTTCTTTTAACCAAGCTCTGTAAAAAAAAAAACAATTTAAATTATCTCTGACGAAAGTATAAAAACTTCTATTGTAAATTGCTGACTATCACTTGAAAAGGTATAATATATATTTAAATACTGCGTCAACGCTACAAAAATTATATTGGTTGTACACATTTTTCTATTCATTCCTTACCATTTGTTCCTGAAATGTTCCTTATTTTTTTGACCTCACAAAACTAAAGATTCCCGCCACATTTCACAAATTGCTGTCAAAACATGAAATGTTTTTTTTAGGTCAAGGTCTAGTCTTTTTTATTTCTTTTTTATTTGGATACTAAGTCATTTAAGCAACGTCTTCGTATAAATACAGTTAAGTATTTTATTTACTATTAGAATGCGGATATAACAAACACATTCTAATATTTTTTATTCTTTGGCAGCAAATGTATAATTTTTCATAGACTGCCTGTTCTTTTCATAACAAAAAAAAACTTTTCCAAAAAAAAATAACCGACTTCAAAGTAAAAAAAACTCTGAAAAGTGCAAAATAACTTTAATTTCGACACCGACTTCCGAAATTAAAGTTATTTTGCACTTTTCAGAGTTTTTTTTACTTTGAAGTCGGTTATTTTTTTTTGGAAAAGTTTTTTATTTTACACTTTTTAGTTATGGTACCACCACTAAAAAGTACCCCTCAGCCAAATTTAAATACTTTATAGCCAGAGTGCATCTCATGACAATTCTAATAATCTCAAACACGGTTAGATTACATTAATTTATTCCAGATTTCCGGTGCTTAACTTCAGGCTTCATCATCAGATCAGTTCGATATATTCCCCCTCTACTTTCAGTCAGTCATTGACTACACGTGTAAACAAAGCAATTTTACTTGATACGACGGTTCTGCTGTGATCCTATGAGGAGTTCTGTTCTATATCTTCGAAGTTCATGATCAGATCATAACAATATTTCTATGGGACCAACTCGGAAGCATAACCTATCAATCAAATAAAAAAAATTCAAAATCAGTCTACAATTGGCCGAGAAATCGGTGAATATACATAAAAAAAAACATACATTCAACCGAACATATAACCTCCTCCTTTTTGAAGTAATTTAACATGTTGGGGTTGATACGTCCGTGCGCACGATATATACGTCTACGGAGGCAGGGGGCGCGGTTCACCCTTGCGAGAGTACATCTAACTGACCGTACTTGCTCACATGCATTACTATTTTTTTGACAAGGTTTCCGTTAAGAACTGTTATTTTAAGTTATCTGTGATAATTACAAATTAGAATATCAAAATACTCCCTAAATTAAGTATTCTTTTTAGTAGGAATGTAATATGGAGAGCGAACTAGGTAAACATCAACCTGAGCAAGCACTGCAGATAGGCTTCCGCCCTGGTCTTTCTACTACAGCTCACCTACATACTGTCCACTAACTAATAGAAAACCAAAAAGAATCAAAAAGGTGTATAATATATATATACATTGGTCGTAAGTAAGCCGCTTTGTGTCGTTTTTATTGATTTCTCCTAGTCTTTCGATTGCATACTTACCATATCTTCTGACTTAACCCATTTTTGTCGCTTTAAAAAAATAAAACAATGATTCAAATTACTTAAATCTATTATGTAACAGTTACAGAAATAAGACAGCCATAATAAAACTATATACCAAAGGTAGAAAAAATTTACATTAAAAAAACGGAATTACACAGGATCAAAATTAGAACGATGCGTTATCTCCTAAATGGTTGACCGTTGCACTTAAGAAGTCTTCTAGAAGTTCGTAGCCGATTTATTGGAAATAAGCTTTATGAGAAGTCTCTATTTGCCTAAAATCGTGATCTCTTTCACGATCTTAGCCCCTGAACTCTTAACAGATGCTCCGAAGACTCAGGTTGGACTAAAGATAAACACGTCAAAGATTAAAGTTATGTACAACGAAACACCTAAAAGTATAAAACTAGACTGACGTTGTCTCTTTGAATAGAATTTTGGTACGTAAACTAATTAGATAAATCGGTCCAGATATCTTCATTTATCATCATCGATTAAGTAGAGAGATGTTCGTCACTAGATTCTTTCCTCTCGCCCCAAAACGTCGCCACATCAAGCGGTTTGCTTTTCACACTTAGCAGACTCTCGCGATCAAATCATCATCACGCCTAATTTTGAGAGGCCTTCCCACGCTACATTTTCCAAAACGCGGTTGCCGCCGCTCTACAACTTTTTAGCCCCATCCATCGATCATTCAATACCCTGCCACTTCAGTTTAACAATTCTTTAGATTTTTTCGGTTATGTTGTATTTTCAGTACATATTTTCATTTCAGATTCAAGCGCATAATCTAAACTAGGCCTCTTCATTGCCCTTTGCGTGACTTTCGGTCTGTTGATGAGGCCCTTTGTGAGCGACTACTTTCGTGCCATATGTCATTACTGGTAACACGCACTGGTCAGACTTTTAGTGTTGAAAGACCGCAGTCGAAATGTGAAACAGGAGATATTGCGCAGTATCCTTAACTCCATCCAAAAAATGAGAATTTGACAATTTTTCATTGTTGAACAGACTAATTGTACCGTTTTTCTTAGGCAACGTGTTCATTAAATCCTGTCTTACGGAAGCTCCACTAAGAGCATCAAGCATTATAATGAGGTACAGCTGCATAACAGTTTACTTAGGGCGGCTCCTTTAACCTCTGGCTCCCCGACCTCAATAACCCACTAGGCTTTCCAACTGGGTTAACCCTGTGACTGCACTGGGTAACATGAGCCCCCCACCCCTTAGCTTCTTAGCTTAGCTGCTTATCAGACTTAGAGCTTCTAACGACATTATATGAATTTAAAAGATCTTCAAACTTATTTTACGTGGTACGGAGGGGTCTCTGTGCAATTAATGCATCACACATGATGATTATGGTTTTGGTCGTCGTATTGAGCCCTCATAACCTGAACGTAAGTCGTATCCTTTGTCCACGTGTACCCCAAAGAGATGTTGGTTAATTTGATGAGGCTCGCTAAGGCTGGGGCTGCCAGGGCTGTGGAATTGTTTAAAAGGGTAACCGCGGCTCTGGTACGCAAAGGGTCACTGAAGGAACACCCGTATTATTTCAGTGGTTCAAGTTTTAGTCAGTAAAAGTCTGACACTCCTTCTCGCTCTGCCCAGAATGAGAGATGTTACTTAATGATTACTACTCTTAAAAAAAGCCATATCCTTTGTAGGAGAAAAAACGAAAACCACGCGAACGAAGTCGTGAGTCAAATGCTAGTCTCTTTAATAGAATAAAAGCGAAGCTTGTGAGTATGGGTGTGTGTATGTTTGTTACTTCTTCACGTTTGGACGGCTGAATGTATTTCCATGAAACGGGTAGTCCATGTCCTGAAATGGCAAATAGGATATTTTACCCCGGAAGTTTCTTCATCATCATCATTTCAGCCGATAGACACCCACTGCTGGACATAGGCCTCCTCCAAATGTTGCCACAACGAACGGTCTAGTGCGTCTCGCATCCATCGGATTCCCGCAACCTTTACCAGGTCATCGGTCCACCTTGTAGGGGGCCTTCCAACACTGCGTCTTCCGGTACGCGGTCGTCACTCCAGAACCTTTCGGCCCCAACGGCCATCCATTCTGCGAGCAAGGTGCCCTGCCCATTGCCACTTAAGTTTGGCGATTCTTCGTGCTATGTCGGCAACCTTGGTTCTCCTGCGGATATCTTCATTTCTGATTTGATCACGCAAGGAAACTCCGAGCATAGATGTTTCCATTGCCCTTTGGGTGACTTTGAGCCTTCTGATGAGGCCTATTGTGAGCGACCACGTTTCGGAACCATATGTCATCACTGGCAACGCGCACTGGTCATAGACTTTCGTCTTGAGACACTGTGATATATTGGATGATAAGACACCGCGCAGCTTCCCGAACGCTGCCCAGCCGAGTCGGATTCGACGGTTGACCTCTTTCTCGAAATTAGATTTACCCAACTGGACTGTCTGTCCAAGATAGACGTAATCGTCCACAACTTCGTGTGTAGAGTCTCCAATCTTGATAGGAGTGGGTGCTACATGGTTGTTTATCATGACTTTAGTTTTGTCCATGTTCATTTTAAGACCCACTATTTCGGAAGCTCTACTGAGGTCATTGAGCATTGTGCTGAGCTCTTCCGTAGTCTCAGCCATGACTACTATGTCGTCGGCAAACTGAGATGAGTGATGTACTCGCCATTGACATTAATGCCCAATCCACTCCACTCCAGAACCTTGAAGACATCCTCCATTGCGGCCGTGACCAGGTTCGGAGAAATGACGTCTCCCTGCCTCACACCCCGCTGCAAGAGGATAGGTTTCGAGGTCTGGTCCTGCAGTGTGACTGACATAGTGGCGTTTTCGTACAAACACTTCAGCACCTCGATGTACCGATAGTCAATCTGGCACCGTTGGAGAGACTGCAGCACAGCCCAAGTCTCGATCGTATCAAAGGCTTTCTCGTAGTGCACAAACGCTAAGCAAAGAGGCAGATTATACTCCTCGGTCTTCTGTATAACCTGCCGTAGCGTGTGTATGTGGTCTATGGTGTTGAAGCCTTTTCGGAGTCCGGCTTATTCGGGAGACTGGAAGTCGTCGAACCTGCGCGCGAGACAGTTCGTGATGACTCTGGAAAACAGCTTGTAGACATGGCTCAGAAGTGAGATGGGCCTATAATTCTTGAGCAGAAGCTTGAGCTGCTTAAAGAAGAGTACCACCACACCTCCGCTCCATGCCTGTGGTGTTTTTCCCTCGAAACCTCACCTGGTGCCTTGTTGTTATTAAGCTGCTTCAGAGCCATCCTAATCTTGTACAGGCTGACATCCGGGATATCTTCGGTATAGTGTCGGTTCAACCTAGCTCTTGCGTCGTTTGCTAGATTCGTAGTGGGTTTTGTGATTGACGTGTACAACTGTCCATAAAAAGCCTCGATCTCTCCCAGAAGCTCCGATTTGGCGGATATGACTCTGCCATATTCGGTTTTCAGTTTCGTGAGCTGGCTCTGCCCAATAGACAAATCTCTTGCAGCCACCTTAGAGCCCTTATTTCGCTCAATCAATTTTGAATTTTTGATTTTGATAATTTTTTTACTAGCACACAGGCGAAGCCGCTGGCGGCGGCTAGTTATGCATAATGATAAAGATAAGACCGGCATTGTACCCATAGATTAAAGAATATTATACGATAGTGTAACTATTTTGGTCGGCAATAAAGTATATTCCAATAAATAATCTACCTGTCTATACTGAATTAGATACCCTGTATAGATAGAGATATTAGTTAGTATACAAGTAAATGTCTCATTTTTGTTCTCTTCTTAGTATCTTATCAATAAATATTTTCTCTATTTCTTTTAATCGAATGATATTCAATAATACCTACTGTTAAAAATTTTATTTTATTGTGTGATCAAAAAAATGTTCGAGGCTGTAGAATCAATAGAAGTCCGAACATAGAGAGAAAGGATTTCGTTGCTTAAACCATTTTTATATGAAATTCATCCTAAATTAAAAAGTATAAATAATTATGACATAGACTCAATTTATAGCTTAGCCTACTCCTTTGACGAATACAGGCGAGGAGATGTTCTATGTTCAATGATATCGTTTTTTTTTTAGTTTAAAATCTTTCTGGTCGTTTCTACCCGACTACGGCAAAACCAAACGAGGGTTATGATTTTGACGGGCTACGTATGTATATACTAGGTTTTTCTAACTGAGGGTTTTGTACTTACAAACTTACCTATGAAAACAGTTGAATTCACGAATCGAGACAGAGACAGACGGACGGAAAACAAAGTGATCTTATAAGGGTTCCGTTTTTTTCCTTTTGAGGTACGAATCCCTAAAAATTGTGACGTAACAACAAATTTACAGTTTTCAGATTTATTGCTATACTTGTGCTTATAAGACCTTGCTTTATGCCAAATTTCAGGATTCTGGGTCAACGGGAAATACCCGAATTTTGATTTCCTCGAATGTTTTGAAATGTACGTTTTTGCCACAAAAACCGAAGTACCTATCTTTATTTCTCGTTAACATAAAAGTTTGATTTTTACAGCTTCAAGATTCTGCAGACCTGAGTATCTGATTTTAATTTCAACTCGATACCTCCACGCATTCCCGCGATAAAAGGTTTTGACCCCTTGAGGTACGAAACCCTAAAAAAATTTACAAACTAAAAACAAAGTCTATACAGCAAGCATGTAATGGTCAAATCAAATGAGAGCCGAAAGAATCACATAGATTTGACTGGACCTGTCCAACTTAAAACTACTCTAAGGAGCTAAGCTTAATTAAAATCTTATATAATAAATTGGTAGTAATATGTTGTTGTTGTTGTTGTTGTTTGTTGTTGTTGTTGTTGTTGTTGTTGTTGTTGTTGTTGTTGTGTTGTTTGTTGTTGTTGTTTGTTGTATGTTGTTGTTGTTGTGAGTGCGGTGGATGCGAGAAGCACAGGATCGGTCATTGTGGCGACGCTTGGGGGAGGCCTATGTCCAGCAGTGGACGTCTTTCGGCTGAAATGATGATGATGATGATGATGATGAATATGTTACCATATCAAACATAATTATTATCACAATTACCTAAAATAAATCAGACATGAAGACTGAACGAAGAAACAGATTCTTAATTGGGACATAACATTACCGACGAAGAATAATCGGAACAAATCCGCGAAAGAAAAACATGCATGAGTCGTAAACCAGCATCGATTGACCAACAACATGCTACTCCGATGTTATCCACCAATCAAAAG
This sequence comes from Mythimna pallens, assembly GCA_961205895.1. NCBI lineage: Eukaryota > Metazoa > Arthropoda > Insecta > Lepidoptera > Noctuidae > Mythimna > Mythimna pallens. The sequence goes on along the minus strand of OY540826.1, from coordinate 12,707,987 downwards.
TTAACAAGATACATTTTTCCTTGAATTATGGACTAATAACCTTCTTAATCATTCAGACGTTTCGATTTTATTTCCAAGACTGCGGTTATGCACTTGACTTTACATGCGAATAAAAGTAATAACTACTGTGTGTTTTCGTCATAAAATGGGTCCTTCACATGGAGCGGCCCAATAAACTGATTGTATTCATCAAAGACTTTTAATATCGTTTACCAAAAACTGTTCAGTAAACAATCTTTAGAATCTGTCGAAGGAAATCAACAGTGTTTTAGGAATTTGGAAGACTATTGGTATGCTAAAAGAAGATCTCAGAAGGCACTGTAACTGCAGACGTAAATAGTTGTAATATGAAAAGTCAGGATCCATGTTCACTAATATCTGACGCCTTTTTCCTGAAAAAGTTTGGGTATGTTTATAATTAAACACTGAAGGTATTCCTTATTCTCTCTACATCTGTTGTTCAACATACAACGAACCACAATGACAATGCAAACTTCAATCACCAATCAGATTTCAAACTTAGTGATTAAGACTGTGTTCATTTATGATCGATTATTGAAACGTTTTATTTATCGGCGCTGATAAGATGTTTGCAATATGATGTCATAAAAAAATAAAACAACCAGCTGACGGACCATTTCAATTCTTATTTGGTTACATATAAGGAGATAATTACTGGATTAGTTCACATCCTTGCTAGTATTACCTAGGTAACTGTTTGCGCAATTCCATCGGTATGTCAGATAAACCTATCACCATAATGCGTCAACGTAAAATAAATATCAGCATGATTTGAAAATTTTGAATTACAACTATATTTATTAAATATTCAAAAACATAATTAAATTAAAGCTTAAACTAAATTGTATCAGTTTAAGGTGTAGCTATCTCTAATGTAGCCTTAAATACAAGCATATTTTTTCAATGTCACCTGCTCACTAATGGGCATATTCATTAATGATTATTTTTTATTAATGGCATTGCACCATTGTATTGTAATCAATTATGAATTAACATTACATTATAAAACACTCTGTCTTTATCGGTGACCACAAATGACAAAACCATTACGGTCAATCTTTTGTAAGCTACTGTAATCCGATCACATTAATTTGTAACACAATTGTCTTTGTGGCTTCTGAACGGTTCTATTCTGATACACTTAACATGCACACAAGTGGTCTTTACCATTAATCCGGTTACAGAAGCAGTGCTTTTATTAACTTCAACAGTTACTGGAAATGTAAATCTAACTGGCTATTTACGTAAACCATAATAACAGTAAACTTTCTTTAAAAAAAAATTTTAGACAGAGACAACAGGAACGAAATGATAAATATGATGAAAAAGCCCAAAAATTAGGGAAACTAAATAACTGAACATGACATTGGCTAAATGCAAAAACAGTTAGAAGTCAAAAGAAAACAAAATTAGGAAAACTGGTTAAACAGTTTGCCATGATATCAAAATAACCATGCGGTATTTATTTATATGAACACAACTATGTGTGTAATTTCAAATCGGAAGGCTTTAGTGGGTACTACCGCCTACATCCTCAGATAATGCTAATCAAATTCGACATCATGAAATGAGATTACAGTATTATCTAATCTTACATTACAATTCTAGCTGCGGCATTTCCGAGGTGGTTGTGTGGGAGCCTCACTGCGAGTTTGATTGCTATTTGTCAATGAAAAAATCTGACCTGTTCGAAAGCAAACAAAGAATCTAAATTTATTTAGGAACTTTGCAGCAACTGCAGCTTTTTCCTTAAGACTGACTAGCATTTATTTTAGCATTATATAAGGGAGTTTAAAAAACAAGTCTTCGACCCATTTTTTCGAACTTCACAAAAGCACGAATCCATTTTTTTCAGCTTCAATTTTTTTGTCGACGATGAAAAAAGATGTAATAAATAACTACGTAACTCACTAGCTCGTACCGTTACTAACTAGTTACGTTGTTTTAAAGGGGTTTTTTTTTATATACATTTATTAGACGATTAGTATAAATACAAATAATGTGACACAAGTTACATTATTTGGCAATGTACCTATGTGCTCTATTTTAACTATCTCTTACATTTATAGGCCCTAGTTATTTTTACGGAAAAAAAAATCCATCCACAATATCATCCTGAAATACCACAATATCATGCTAAATTCAAAAATCCTATTTCCATCAGTTCAAAGGCAAATGTTTCTTAAAACCGTAATGTACGACGTAATAGACTCTCCTTATTCCGAGAGGAAGCCTTTGGGCTGCACTGAGTCGTATATCATGGGCCTAGCTTTGTTCGAAACGGCTTCTATAACTAAACATGCCCCATATCCCGCATACCTCTACGTATAATATATCAAAGAGCTAAATATGAAGGTTTTACGTGGTAACAGGGTTTTTCCATTAAAAACAACAAAGAAAAAACAATGTGAATTATTGAACATGTAGATTGTGGGTACTCTCTCAACCTTAGACATCACTGACCTACCCGAATCAAATGGTCTATGATGCAAACATGCGAAGTGATCAATCAAAGCCTTTGACAATAAAAGGCTGATATTATTATAACATTAAGTTCCAAGCAGTTCTGCCAACAAACCCTTCTGATGACGTGCTTTACATTTGCCCATACATACATCAAAAGCAATGATTAAGCAAAACATTGCCACACGACGAATATGTTAGCCTTCGGTATTGTAATGGAATCCTAATTAAAAATAAATTGGCATACCACGAAATTACGTGAAAGATGTAAGTATGCGCATTAATTTAATAACTAGTGAAAATCAATAGTTTCACCTTTACTCATATAATCTAAGGTTATGGGGACATATTACCTGGCCTAGTATTATAGAGGAACTCTGTGTGACCGCGGTCCGGTAAGGTGAAACTGAGGTTGGCTTACTGAAAACATATTGTCAGGCTACGTAGGGTGGATTTATGAGACGGATCAGGAAGGGTAGGTATCTTAACCGGTATAGCTACAAAAAAATATTCTTAGGAGACTTATTTACATTTTGAGTTATTTCTAACTACAGAAAATTTCACAGATTTTGAAAAAAATACTGTCATTGCGAAAATGGACTACTTTAGATGATATTGATCCTGTTTCTAATAAAGATCAAAAATCTGTCATAACAATTTGAAAAACGTCATTTGATACACGTGGATATTTGTCCCTGCAGCACTCGGCTCCTTAGTCACAATGACAAACTTTCTCCAAGTGTATTAAAATGTGCTATTTCCATACGTATTCTGGTGATCGAATAGTTAAGTTATTCGATCACTACCAATTCTCCAAAGAACATTTTGCTGTGGCTTCAATGCTACCTAAGTTGATAGCTACGGGTGGACCCGAGCGTGGCCATACTGTAGTAATAATGCTGTACAGCGCTATACTTAAGCACTATAGCAGTTCTATTAGTTTAATTTTAAAGCAGTATCATCATCATCATCATCATTTTAGCCGAAAGACGTCCACTGTTGGACATAGGCCTCCCCCTTGAAGCGAAAGTAATTTGTCAAAATTCAAAAAAGTGTAATGTCCGATTTCGGTAGTACCATGTCGTTAACTTAATAACATAGATTAAAACAGAATCAGGGACCATGGAGTGACTTCTGAAAGGGAAACCCATTGTTCTTGAACGCTAACGGCAACTGAAAGAACATAGGTGTGGTTTTTAGTCAGTAAGTCTGACACGGAGGGTGTGTCACTTTGCCCTAGATCGAGAAAAGTCATTAGAGGTTTTCATACTATAAAAAAACACTAAAAAAGAATTAACTAAAAATGTCTTTCCCTTTCAACTAAAAATCTGAAAAGTCCACCCTGAATGTCACGAGTAATCGTTAAAAGAACATTTCAGCTTTTTGTGAGACTTTATAGCGATGTTATTCAAGAAGCTAATAAAAATCATACAACCGTTTATTGTGTTTTTATATAAATCCATTTAGATATTTAATTACGCGATATAGGTGTGATCATATTTCACATAAAGGCGGTATTTTCTACCAATCAGTCCAGGGTGGTGGAGAGAAAAAAATATAGCTGGTGCATAAACAGGGGCGGCCTTAACCCGGGGCGGCTGATCATTGTCAGACTCTCACCGTTTTTGCAAAAAAATTGCATCAAAACTGGGTACTGCTTATGAGGTACTAATACTTGTATCTTATTAGGCACTACATGAATTTTGAGTTGAAAATATTATTTTAGAACATTTATAAAATTAAACACTTGCAACTATACGACAACGATGATAAACCTTGGTACTAAATGCCTTAAAAGATATTCACACGAATTCAAAAATTTTTGTTTACTACTTTTCAATAATCTAGTAAACGGGCTATACATAGATTTCCAAACAGTAGAGCGGAACGTACTAGGGGACGCAAAAAGATCAACTGGGTGGCCATGGGCTCCAAAAATAAACTTAACGTTATTTTTTTCTTAGCAATAAAATGTCTTGATGGCAATAACCCTAAGGTACCAGTGACGTAGGTACATACTATACCTACATACATCGTATGACGTACCACTGAACCCGTGTATGTAACCAAATCAAGTTATATGAAGTTCTTATTGTTCAGTTTTAGTACACGTCATCGACTCCATGTACTTTTAACCGACTTCAAAAAAGGAAGAGGTTCTCAATTCAGTTATTTTTCATCATTATATTTTTTTAAATATTTTTTACCTCAGAACTCTGTCGTTTTTGGACTGATTTGCAAAATGTATTTTTTTCCTAAAAGGATATGCTTCCAGATTGGTCCCATTTTTTCAAAATCCAGTTCTTATGATGGAATCCATGAGAAATCGAGGGAACTCCTCAAATATTCTAGACAACTATATAGTGGTTTTGGTATTATCATCGAGAACTTAAACATTTACAGTCAACAAGTAACATTTGATGAAGTGGAACTGATGAAAAAGACCAGAAATGGCCAACGGAACTTCACCCTCACAAAGATATCACAATGAAGATAGTTAACTAACTATGACAATACAAATAAATAAATGGTTCGGAATAGTTATGTTGAAAATGGTATCATTAGAGTGATCTGATGTTGATGATGGAGCCGGAAGGTAGGCACTGGAACACCGTAATTAATCAATGGAACCAAGCCGTGTTTGGGCTTATTAGAATGGCCATGAGATGCACTTTGGCTATAAGATACTATCGAACTGATCTAATGATGGAGCTAGAAGGTAGGCACAGGAACTCCGTAATTAATCAATGTATCCTAGCCGTGATTGGGCTTATGAGAATTGTCATGAGATGCACTTAGGCTATAAGGTACAATCGAACTGACCTGATGATGGAGCCGGGAGGTGGATGGAAACTTCATAATAAATTAATGTATCACAACTAAAAAGTGTGAAATAAAAAACTTTTTACAAAAAAAACCGACTTAGAAAGTTATTTTTCATTACTCATACTCAGAAAGTAGGTCTGAAGTTACCTGAGGAGCGGGTTGAAAGTAATACTTTTCATCCTTAAGGAGAATCGCTTTCAACTGACAGTTGTAAAATTATTACAAAAAAAAACTAGTTCTATCTTCACATTTCTATTGAACCACCAACTTAGAAATACAGCTAGTCAATTACACCGCGTTGTAAAATTGAAATAACATAAAGATAAGTATTAATTAGAGAATATATTGTTTTTAAATGGCTTACTTTTTTCAACATTTTTTTAAATACTTTGTTTTTAATAATTTAGAAAAAATGTTTAATATTTTTTCAATAATTAAAAATAAAAATAACGCCAGAATAGCTGGCCGGCAACAAAAAAAAAAAAATAGGCGGGTAAGTTGCAATCCAGCTATTCGATCTTCATTAGGTTATTCGAGTTGTAGAGTTTTGTTCACATTTCCGTACAGCAGAGATTTGTATTAACACAATAAGTTCACCAGATTCAAATATGGATTTAACACCTGATTTCATAAGAGGCTAAAGCAGTAGTGTAAAACCTTTTACCGCCTAAATCAGATGAAAGATCGAAGAGAAGTCGGTTATTTTTTTTTTTTTTGTGAAAAGTTTTTTACTATAATAGAAAAATAGAGTAGATAAAAGTAGTTTTAAGTGGAAACCATCAACCTAAATCAGCAATGGATACCTAACGCCGAAAACCCACTTGTTACTTGATAAGTACGCGTCAAATAACAAATTTCGCTTTTACTTTTAATATTTTTCAAGAACATTCGCGAGCTATAATATCCCGGTTTCAACACATAAGGTGGATGATATGAAGGTATAACTTTATAAGGTACTTTAAACTTCACACAGCGGGGATTCTATTTCTGAAGAAATTCTTCCTTTTTTTGTTCAGTTTTGTGTTCCGGGTACAAAACTTTACAGTCGAATCTCGTACACATGTAATTGATATTATGTATGTACATAACACGAGTCGGCCGTCGAGCGGACATGCACGCGGCGAAGCGCAGCGCTCTTCACTTTCAAACGAAACTCTTCTTTACGACTTTGTATTAGAATTTCATATTACACACGCAACATGCAAGTGAATCGGATACGAGCAGTCTGTTCAATATCAAACGTTTAAACTTTAATACAAAGATCTGAGTTAGAGCAAACATGTGCTCGCTTCAGCTACGTGATGATAACGGAACGAAAATATTGATAATATTGGTATTTACATTTTGAATTTCTTTTCTGGGTTTATTTGCCTGTGTAAAATAAATACTTATTATGTGTCGTAGTAGGTATTTTTTTAATTACGTATTTAAGGTAAATACTTTTGATCTTATACCGTTTGACCTATTTCAGAAACATAATTTTTGTAGCAAGAGCTTTTCATTAATGACAAATTATATTTTTATGCATGAGTTATTCGGTTGAAGAGATCAGAGAAGAGATACCTAGTTAGGTAAACGTACGTTGATATTTTGTAATTAGACAATACAAATATTTAAAACATATTATTGAGAAATTAAAATTATTCTCTTACCTATTTTATAAACAACATTTCTAATTGATATTATTAATGGGACAGTGTAAAATTAGTATTTAAACGAGTCAAAAAAAGGCGGACTGTCTTTTTCAGACTTTTCATAAATAAGTTATTGTTTGAACTTACCTTTCTAATATATCTCCGAGTACTTTCGATCGATACATACTCTTCGGAGGCGACAGATCTTCCTCTTCCAAATCTCTTTTATTACCATAATAGAATATAGGTATCATCCAGCACAATAACGTCCTCATGAACACGTTTGGCACACTCTTTTGTTTCTGCGGCACATTCTTCGGGGGTGCCGCATCTTTCGCGTCCTTCGATTCTTTCTCTGACCCCATCTTAATTATAACTATACTAATTAACTATAAAGCAAATTAATTTAATTTAATAGTATCGTCTAAGTGAGCATACTATGTTAGTGTCGAGGGATGCACGAAGCGTGCTCCTGCGCACAGCGAGCGCGTTTTGTTCACACGGACGATATCGCGCGACTGAACCGCGGTCGTTACGCTCTACTTTAGTGATAATTATTATTTATGGTAAAATATGGCTATAATCTTTATTAGCCGACTAATCTAAGATTCAAAGGCGCGGCGATGACACATAGATTTGACAAACTACAATGCATCGTGACTTAGCAATTAAAATTCCATTGGGTTAATCGATCATTTTCGGAGATGTTCGATTTTTGTAAGACGTAGGTAGTTAAAGCGATGTGGTATAGAAAAGTTTATTTTACTAAGATTCTTGTAGACTAATCTTTTGTTATGAGACAAGGGTAAACTAGTTACTTTTAATTGCTAATTTGTACTTATTTTTAATTGTACCTGAAAGTCTTTCGTTTTTTCGTGTCGGTGTACTCAAATATTTTTTTTTCCTGCCAGTATTTGGCAAGCTGTACAGCTCCTGTTATTTGCCTCGTATAAATCTTGAAAATTGTACACCTGCTATGTTGCACATCCTGCACAACCACATGAAAGTTACAGGTGTAATTGAATTTTAGAACTGCATAATTTGCAGCTAACTCTGTTTTGTCGACTTATTATTCGTGTTCTTTATTGCCTCGCCCCTTTTCATTACGAAGGGTTGGCTTTTCGAAGCATTATAGTCTGTAATGGTAAGCTTTTGCATGTCCTCCTAGACACTTATCATCCAGGTAAATTATTAGCGGTCTATGTCTCCCTCTCCTCTTTGGAGCCATGGAAAAGCATTTTTTCACGATATGGTCATCGGTTCAGCGCATAAAACGTCCATACCACCTTAGCCTGGGCTTTGTAATTTTCTCCGTAATAGACATTGCTTTAAAACTCCTCTTACGTGTTCACTACGCACTTTGTTTTTGAGACGTAACATGCGCATTTTGATAGTGTGAAGTTTTTGCTCATGGCTTTTCATCAAGGCTAACCTTTCGCCACTATAGAGTAGAGCAGGCCTTACAGCTGTATGTTTGTAGACCTTACCATGGTTCTTTTAGGCATTTTTGAATTGCAAGAACTTCTGTTAGTGTACGCCACTTATTTCACCCAGGCATCGTTCTGTGTGTAATGTCAGGTGTTATTGATTCGTCTGCCGCGCTTACTGATCCTAGGTGTGGAGATACTCTAGGTAGGGCGATACCATCCCATTTGAAATCCACGCTTGATGCTATATATGCGTTGGTATTGAAATTGCATATAATATACTCATTCTTGGTTCTGCTTATACGTAAAGCCGTTTAACTGGAGAGATTTCCTCCATTACTCTAAGTCTTGCATTTTTTTACACTATCTGAGATGAAAGCGACATCATCTGCATGTAAGAGGTTCCACCGGTTTCTAGATTCTCCGTTAGGTAGTTCAGAGTGATCTTGATGAACTCCTACTTAAATACCAATACTCGAGTTAATCAAGACTGGCTAGAGTTTTGATACAGGTTTGCACTATTATTTTTTAGGTGGGAAATCTTCCAATGACTTCTCCCACTCTAAGGTGGGTCGGGAGGGCGTATCAGACTTTTACTGACTAAAACTCACTCCTATGTTCCTTATTTGCCTTGCTTTCCTGGACCCCAGGTTTTCCTTTCTGAAGTGAACCCATAGCCCCAGTAGGTTTCGACCCTGCTGGGTCCCTACGGTTTTGCTTACATCTCCTCGAGGCACACTACGGGCCGTCGACGACTTGGGCTTGGCCTGGACGGTTACCAAATGGCCGGACGGCAAACTACCCATTGTTCGGCGTCCGCAAGCCCACGCCTACGGTGGCTGAAAATCGAGGTCGGGATCCCGGCGGCTGAGGCGTGAGGACCGTTCTTTCACGCGTGCGGCCGCCTATTTCGCTAGCATTACTGCTTGGTAGAATCGCGACCGACTGCCATTAGGTACACATTAAGATACTCTTACATGTCCATGTACATATTACAAATAGTGTTTAGGGCCATTTTGAGATCTTAGGGCTTGTCAACGACACGCACGTACCATCCATGATCATGAATACGTCAGGAATTATTTCATTACGTATATCCATGAAGCAAGTACAGTTACGAGTATATCTGACAAACATGTATGCGATGACTTGATTTGATATTATACATATTTCAACAATATTACGACCTAGTATAATTTATATTTAGATTAAATTAATCTATATGATATAGGGATTTGTTATAATTGACTGATATGTCATGTACCTACTTGTCTATCCATTTATCTTTCACACTAGATAAACATGAATGGACCTACTTTTTATCCTATAAAAGCAAAGAACATAGGAAAATATTCGGATGGCTGAGTGGATTAATGTGAAACCGTTACTATAATGTGGTTTTAGTCATAAAAAATTGGAAGCAGCTCTCACCAAAATCGAAGCTATCCTCCGCCATTTTTGTGTTATCCCGTTAAACCAATGATTTGATAACGTCAGGGTGGAATAGTAGGTATAGGTATATCTAATCTATAAAAACTACTACCCGCGTGCATATAGATAATTATCTCAACGGAACCTCCCAGGGCTTAAAAGTATCCTATACCCTATTCGAAGACATGGTCTACCCGATTACGAAGTTATATTGTCACTCGTAGAAAACTAAACTATCGCCGTGTGTCAGGGGCTTTATTGCACTAATATTGTAAAGGCAAAAGTTTGTATGATGTGTGTATTTGTGTGTGTGTGTATGTGTGCATGTTTGTTACTCCTTCACGCTCAAACAACTAAACAGATTTGTGTGAAAATTGGCGCAATGGTAGATCATGTCCTAAAATAGTACATTGGATATTTTTTTATCTCTGAAATATATTCCTTTAAGATAATGTTCTGCTTTGAAACAAAACCACTGGCAAAAGCCATTATATTTATCTTTGCATAAATAATTCTCCTGTGCGTGTGTTTGTCACCAAACTCCTTCTAAACGGATTAACCGATTAGGATGTAATTTTGTGTGTATATTGGAGTGTGTCTCCGGATGGTTTGAAAATACAATTGGTCCCGGTAGGTGGCGCTACAACCGGGTTGCAGCTTTCGGGCAGGACAATGTCTGCCGGGACCGCTAGTAGGCTATAAAGTATGTGGTACCTGTGGGTCAAAATGACGGAGCCGGTTTTTTTTTTTTAGGTGTGAAAATCATCTTACGACAATTCACGATTTCCGGCCACCGTAGGCGCGGGCTTGCGGACGGCGGGCAATGGGTGGCCCGCCGTTCGACCATCCGGTAACCGTCCGGACCGAGCCCAAGTCGTCGACGGCGGGTATTGTTCCACGCGCGCCTCAGGGAGATGTCAGCAAATCGTAGGGGCCCAGCAGGGTCGAAGCCTACTGGGGCCATGGGTAGTGTGAAAACGAAACCCGGGCCCTGGGACGACGGCAACGAAGGAACAGGAGTGGGTTTTTAGGCAGTAAAAGTCTGACACTATCTCTCGCCCCGCCCAAGAGCGGGGGATGTCATAGGATAATTTTTCCACCGAAAAAAAAGGTCTGTTTCTACATTACGATCATTTCCTGTTTTTACATTTTTTATTGGCAGCGCCATATTTTGTTATTTAATGGCAGGAGCAAAAGGGTGCGAAAATATGACAGGATAAATGAAAACACGCTCCAAACTAAATTATGAATGATGTTTATTGAGTTAATTGGTCATAAATTACACTTTAACAGGTGAGAATTTTGTTTTATTTTCAAATTCGGAGTAAGGATCAACGTGACACATTCTCGAACACGAGCCGCATTCAAATGCACCCACGGTGAAAGGTTAATTTTTGTCGCCATGTTTACGGCATTTTTATGGTTTATGTATTAATTTTTCTTTTCCTCTACCATGTAAGCATAAACTGTTAACTCGATATACTCGTATAATTATCTGTAACTTTTGGGAAATAAAGATATATTTATTTGTAAAAAAAAAAATATATATATATTATTTATTTTAAATTATGTTTTTGATGAGGCTAGACTTAGCGTATTAATACTGGACATAAGTAGGTATTGAAACATTCGCATTGTACTAATATAAACTCGCCTGTGGTTCAATTTATAAACTCACACTTAAATTTTAATAACCTTTATTATATAACAGTATCATAAACTCCTATTTTAATTTTATTACAGTGGTGTATAAAATCCTATTTTAATTTTATTATATTTGTGTATAAACTCCAATTTTTTAAGAGAATTTTATTAGAGTTGTCTATGAATAAAGCCTCTCAGTAAGATTTAGCTTTTGGCTTTCTGGTTTCATAATTGGAACTTTACGATATGACAGTTGATATAAATTTATACAGCTTTTAACAGTTTTATTAATGCTAAATTGTTATCTCATTTCTCAAAATTCTTTTACTTTTAGCGCAATCATCGTTCAGGCTATTTATATTGACACAGTTAGTTGCACAACTCGTCTACTTTCATATTATATAACTTTACATGTATTACGTTAGCTGAACGTGACAAGAAACGGTATTAGCGAGACTCTTACTTGTATCACTAGGGCTTCTACTCACTTAGCGGACGAAGCGAGCGTGACGGTACATAATCTCACGTCTCATATAAATCATCATTGTACTCAATTTCTATAAACGAATAGTCTGTTCCACCTCATAAGCCTGCTCCCATACTCTCAAAACGTCATCAATTTAAAAATGTTTTTCGTCCCGCAGGCCGTAAAAAGTTAATTTCATTTATTTTTTTTGTGTTGTTTGTTACTGCGTTCACAGCCAGCTGAATGTCAATGTACTTTTAACGAAACTCGCGAAATAAATAACACCCTTACAGGAAAGCGATACGCATTCGGGAAGCGCGCACAATAACGCGCGGAGCGACACAATACGTATAAAGATAAAACCAAATGGTTTGTGCATTTTAATTAAACGTTTAATCGACCTACATTTTGCTGAACACATAAGGGTACGGAAAAGTAAATAACGTAAGTAAATACTGTTTACAGAATTCGGAAGCTAATGGGGGCAGGAAATGTTTGTGGGAAGAAGGAGGCATTTAGACTCACAGATTTTGCGCCTGGTATTACGTAACGCAATCCTTGCCTCAGAATTATAAACTGGCAAGTTTAAACCAGTCCAACAGAATAAATAGCCACTCATACGTTTTTATTTCAAACCATTAAATTATTATACATATATATGTACCATAATTTTAAGTTACAACGATCTGTGTGATGATCACAAAAACATAATTGGCTATTATGTATATGTTACTAGCAGGTGCTATTTGTACTGACATCCACTAATTTTGCTAACTCAAAGACTGACTCAGCAATCACACACGGTCGATGAGACGGCATCGTCTGGCGTGACTAGACATTGATCCCTGTTGAGACTTGCGAGGCCTTCTTTTTAGGAGGGGAAAATCATCTAGACATCTCTGGCACTTTCTATGTCTGACTTTTACTGACTAAAAACCCACCTCTGTTCCTTCGTTGCCTTTTACATTAGGGCCGAGAAACACCGAAACAAACCGGACCGGTTTTCTTTTCAGAAACAAACTCTTGGCCCCAGTAGACTTCGACCCTGCTGGGCCCCTACGGTTTGCAGACATCTCCTTGAGGCGCGCGTGGAACAGTATGCGGCGTTGAAGACCTGTAAGGCCTAGGACGGTACTAGAGGTCGCAAGTTGCAGCTGGCATCCATTTGTTAACATGCGAACTGCATGCAACTAGCCACAAACCAGACGGACGTTTAACACAGACAGACAAGGAGGGTTTTCTCTGTAGTATGAACCCACCTCATATGGCTAGTCTAAAATTAAATAAAAACGATATTTTTTACACTGCTGTCCTTTGTACAAGTCTTGTATGATTGACACGCAATGTTTTGAGGAATCATTAGCTTACCCACCTATGACCAGTATATTTATTCATTTATGTACATACAAATATTAAATTCGAAAAGAATAAATGAGGCTATAAAAACACAAATATGCTGCTTATTTCTAAAGATTTTTTTTCCAGCAGATATGCGATAGGAAAATTTGGGTGAGAGTTGTAAACACGGTGTGTATAAATAGATTAGGAGACTTAAATTAGACTGTGATAATTTAATGACATCATACATACAAAGTAATAGTAAACAACTGTATACAAAAAAAAGATAAAATATATAAATAATACGAGTATTATGCCAATATGTATACTACACAAAACTACAAAATGGTAATGTATTTTGGCTAGATTTTTGAAATGATTCAGGATGCATTGTTCGAAAGAGTTACCATGGTTCTGGATTGCAAAAGACAACTGTAGGAACACAGATGGATTTTAGTCAGTAAAATCTTGACACCCCTCTCGCTCCACCCAGAGCGGGAGTCATTGAAGTCATCACAACGTATAGGCAAATATGCCTGTTTAAGAAATATTGTAATGCACGTTTCTTGTGCAGTGACACTATCTGTTAAGTTATCAAATTTGTGACTAACTACGTTTACAACAAACACTGCAGACTAATCCGATATGTGTTTACCTTTAGTATCTATTTACAAGATTAATTTGCTATCAGACAGCATTTCACGTCAGAACTATTTACCCTAGAAAGTGGGGAACAAGATAATTGCTTGCAATTGATAATTGCACCAGTATGAGTTACTGGCTTGTTTACCTGAACTACGGATAATAAAATTGTGATTGGCAAAGTTCATATCGCAATTTTCTTTTTATTAATTGCGAACATTCATTGAAGTTGAATGATAAAGTGTAATTCATTAATGTTTAGATATTTTTGCCAATGTGATTAAAGTTAAGATCGATCATCGTCGTTCATTGTTAAATATTGAATTACTAAATGATTGCTGCCTAGAATAGGTGATTATTTTTGTTTCATGTTCCTATTGATTGATGGACACGGTCATCGAAGAAAGAAGCAAACTGTGCGCTAAATAATTATTTTATTCTACTGTATTTTTGAACAGAATCTGTTTTGGGCAAGTTTGACAGCTGATATTTTAGACTTTGTTGATATTTAATTAATTCGTCCTCATTTTTTAGATTTGTTTGTTGATCGTTTGAATATGTCGCTCTGCTTTTGTGTGGTTTGGCAACTTGTATAATTGTGCTTCTAAGTATTCTATGGTCTAAAGTTTAAATTTAATGTCTCAAATAACAATTATTTATTGTATAAAGGAAATATGGAAAAAAATAGTATTGAATGATTAATTTAATTTATAAATATGAAAATTGCTTGGTATAAGAAATCGAACTAAACGAACTACATCTGAATTGTTTTTGTAAATATTCTTCAAAGTTAAAATATTGTGGTAATGTATGATGCTGCATGGAATAAAAGGCTTTTTTATTTTTATTTATTATTATACTGTATTTTTAAGTAGTTAGTTGAATTTGTGCCAGGGTGACATAATTTTCAACTTGCAGTAGTCACATTATTTTGGAAACTGTGGTCCTCATTTTTTTTTTCGGTGGGAAAATCATCCAATGACATCTCTCGCTCTTGAGCGGGGCGAGAGGGTGTGCCAGACTTTTACTGACTAAAGACCAGCGGCCAAGCTGATCGCGTATAGGATCATGGTCATTCGGATAGTGCAGGGATACCACACGGTCTTAAGCGAAGCGGCGAGCCTTCTTGCTGGCTGGCCGTAGGATTTGGAGGCAACAGTCCTTGCACACATGTACGATCGCACATTGTGTTACAACGCCGGAGCGAAACTCCGCTACTACTACAAGTTACAGTATGGTAGACAGAGTTTCAGCGGGGTCTCATGGCAACATGGCTACAGCGACTGTCGCAACCCCACGCTACAATCATAGCGGTCCTCTCTTTGAATAGTGGCTGGAGAGGCACCATAGCGTCTTCACCTTCCACATGACACAAGTCCTCACCGGACATAGTAAGTTCGAGAGGTACCGGTTTTGGATTCAGAGGGAATAAACGCCCAGGTGTCACTATTGTACAGACTACTTGGAGGACACGGTGGAAACACCCTAGTTCAGACCATGGTCCGGAGTAAGTGCGAATGAGATGCGGTCACCTCCTTCTATGAACAGTAATGCTAGCGGAGGAGATGGCCGCACGTGTGAGGGAACACACATCCTCACGCCCCAGCCGCCGCGCCTGGAAACGCCCACAGGGTTGAGAGTAGCAGGACGACTACAAGCCGGCTGATTACCGTCCGGTCCGTGCCCAGAAGTCATCGGTGGCACGTCGTTTTCCATGTGCGCCACCAACAGTTACCAACAAAACCGTAGGGCCCAACAAGGCCGATACCCGCTCGGGCGCAGGCAATCTCTGAACAGTAAAACTGTGGTCCTAGAACGTAAAAGGCAACTGAAAGACATACGTAAGATTTTATTCCATAAAAGTCTGACACGCCCTTCTGCACCATCCTTGAGTGAGAGAATTTATTGGATAACGAATAAAACTGTCTATAGGTAGGCAGAGGTTCAAACGAATCTTTGTAATTTTAAAAGAAAATACCCTCAGGATAAATCCCCAAGATTTACATACACCCACATGGGTAGTAACCAATTCATTAAATTCTTGTAACATACTTTTTGGAAAGAACCTTATTCGCTCTTTAATTATTTTTCTGTTTGTTGAACCGAGCTTAAAAAAATACATTTATTTTTTGAAGTTTATTCAATAGTGTTTGCAGAGAAAACAGCGTGAAAATGAGTGTAAGTGTTATGTTTACACAATTGAACTCTGTAAAAACTTTATCGCTTTATTTTTCCGCATGACGCAGGTTCTCAACGAACACGGTAAGTTCGGGAAGTTCCTGCACCGCATTCGTGCGAAAGCGACGCCCGGGTGTCGCCACTGTGTGGGCCACCCGGAGGACACGGTGGAGGTGTGCCCCGCTTGGGCAGAGCAACGCCGTGTCCTCGTGGGGTCGATTGGCGGCGGCGATCTCTCGCGTCGGGCCTTGGTACAGGCCATGGTCCGGAGCGAGGAGGAGTGGCAGGCGGTCGCTTCTTTCTGCGAAGCAGTAATGCTAGCAAAGGAGGCGGCCGAGCGCGTTCCCGAGGCAACGGTCCTCACGAACCAACCACCGCCGGGATTCCGATCCCGATTTCCGGCCACCGTAGGCGCGGGCTTGCGGACGGCGAACAATGGGTAGCCCGCTGTCCGACCGTCTGGTAACCGTCCGGACCGAGCCCAAGTCGTCGACGGCGCGTATTGTTCCCGCGCGCCTCAGGGAGATGTCAGCAAATCGTAGGGGCCCAGGAGGGTCGAAGCCTACTGGGGCCATGGGTAGTGTGAAAACGAAACCCGGGGCCCTGGGACGAAGGCAACGAAGGAACAGGAGTAGGTTTTTAGTCAGTTAAAGTCAAACACTATCTCCCGCCCCGCCCAAGGGCGGGGGACGTCATAAGATGATTTTCCCACCGAAAAAAAAATCGTTTTATTATAAGCAAGATCCCATTAAAAATAGTTATGTTGGAAAGAACTAACTTCTCAGCATAAGAAGTAAGAATGTAATCTTGTAATACACAAATAAAATAAATTGAAGTATCTGTTTGAATATCAAAATATAATATTTTCATGTGCATATAGAATAAAAAACAAAAATGCAGTTTTTCAAATTCGGTCTGTCTTACTGTTTGTTCCAGCTAATCAGTGAAATGGGTAAACCGATTTTGACGGGATTTTTACTAGTAGATTTTTTGTTTTTGTGATAAAATGACTTCTCTCGCTCTAAGGCGAAGCGAAAAGGCGTGACTGACTTTTACTAACTAAAATCATGCCTATGTTCCTTCAGTTGCCCTTTGTGTTCTAGGACCATAGGTAACCTTTTCTGAATTCAACCCATGGCCCAAGTAAGCATCGGCCCTGTTGGGCCGTATTGGCCCTTTTTGGTTTTGCTGACATATTTTTGACAACTCGGGCTCGGTCCAGACGGTTACTGGACGGCCGGACGGCAAACTCGTCGCACCCACGGTAGCTGATAGGTACTCAGGGTTGGGGTCGCATGCGGTCGTCTACTTCCCAAGCATTACTGCTCCATGGTAAATGATTTTAGAAAAAGAAATACGGTTCCGCGCAAAATAAAAACTTCTAGAAATTGTGACCAAATCGCATTATTAAATCACGGGCACCAGCTAATTGTATAATCAAATCAACACAGCGTCCCACTCACTTCATAAAAATATTGCTTTAGTGGTAATTTTTTTCATTAACATTTTTATTTTACAATAGCGTTACCCAACACTAGGAATGACTTATGAATTGTGGATGCGTTCACAAACATGTAAAGTTTCATACACCAGACACCCACAGCCGGAATACCTATGTGTAGGTCATAGAAATATTAGCTCCGTGCAAGAATCAAACCCGTTACACGTGACAGCAGTCAAACGGTCAACCACTGCGCCACCCGTCAAATTCTTTTAAAGGAAAAAGTTTAGGAAGGGAAAGTTTATACCATAAATATCTAGTACTTGATTGTGATTCTTACTACAAAAACATTGTTAACTTCAACGTTGAAATGCCGAAAGCTTCGCGAAAATATATTGCCCGAACACTATAGTGCTAAAAATTGTCATCACTATGAGCTTGAATTATGTTTCACTGCTTCGACTGTACACCATTAGCGTTTGAGAAATATATAAAATCTATTTTCTTAATTTATTTGTTTCCCAAATAGCTTTGGACGACAATGTTATCGTTTACGTTGGCTTGTAAATACATGAGTGTTTTGTAAGTATGTGCATTTTTATTTGCCTAACCATTTGTAATAAAGTTAATATAATCTTTATTTCATCTTTTACACAAAATAGAAGTTACATGTAACAGCCACAAGTAAATCTTAAACAAATAATTAAGCTAGTGCCGAAGGAATAATTATAATGAACTTATCAATGTTTAAGAACTAAAGGAAAATTGACTTTATTAATCTAGGATTATGTATAACTAGCTTCTGCCAGCGGCTTCGCCCACGCGAAAGTTGGTTTCTCCATACAAACTCCAACCCCCGTTTTTCCCCCTTAGGGGTGGAGTTTCGTAAAATCCGTTCTTAGCGGATGTCTACACCCTTTATGGAACTTATCTGCAAAATTTTATGTTTGTAGGTATTATAGTTTCGGAGATTTCGTGATTAATCAGTGAGAGGTATTTCGCTTTTATATATATATAGATTAGCGACCTGCCCGAGCTAGGTTTATAAAACCTGTGTTAGTGTTAATGTTGTAGAAATAAATTAGTCCATGTCTTCCTTATCTGGGTTATTTATATTCTAAATGCATACGTAGAAAAAGGTTACACGCCAACAAATATTGTACTCTCATAAAACTTCACAGCACCCTCGTAAGTTACAAGTTAGGTATGTGCTAACTTTTTTATTGCGATAAGAAAGAAGTCGTCAACTAAACTTCTCAATGAAAAGAAAATATCAATAAAGAAGTAGGGGATAAAATATTCGGTGTGCTATTTCACGCAGGGTCAATCAAGCCAGTCATTGTTTTCCATTTTCCACAAATGTTCAACATCCGTCCATCATTGACCTAATAAATCCTTTTAGTGGAGAAAATATAATGTGGGGCAAGGTCGTCTGTCAATAATAAAGGATGGTGCGTATCGGTGGTATGGTGGTCGACGACGGCGAGCGGGCGCGCGGGCGAACGCAGAGTGCGGGTATGCGGCGCGGCCGGGGCGCCGGGGGGCGCTCGCCCGCGGGGCCGGCGTCCGCCGCGCCGCAGTATGACGCGGCCCGCGAGTCGCCCGCCCGCGCCCCGAGCGACACCGCGCGTCACCTGCACCGCGACCCCGACACGATGTTAACAAACTGCATCCACTACTAAACATATATCATGTGTCCTAAAACAATTGTGCCTTTCAATAATCAAAATAAAATCGTTAGGTAATTTTTTATGCGTACCTATCGATGCGAAAACTTTTGGTAAAAGTGACTGTTCATTAGTGGAGTTTGAAAGACTAATCAAATTATAAAACTTGAACTGGAATATCGCAAGCTGTCTTAAGGCACTCTATAAACCGCTGTCTGATGCGAATATTTTTGTCGAAATGATTTGAAGAACAAAGAAATGTGTTTACAAAGAAAAGTAACATAGCAACGGATGTCATATTAATATCAGTAAAATTATGTAACGTCTTTAATTAATTCAGCATGGCGTATTACTCGTATTAAAGAAGAGTTGTCGTAGAAGTTAAAAATCAAAAATAATGGAACATGTCGTGTGTAACCGGTAAACTTAGTAAATGTAGGATACGACTACAATAAGTAATGGCTCTAATGTTTGTCTATTTTGTTTTATGACAGATTTGTAGATTTGTTTAGTCAACGTTTAGTAAGTTAAATAGTAATTCTTACTAATATGCATATACTTGTAAGTATGTGTGTGTTGTTGTGTGTGTCATTAATGTAAATTTAATTAAGTTTAAACTATCAATATTTCTCAAAATTAAATTAATACTACATACATATTCTTAAGATAGATTATAATGCTGACAGAAAATCTAATTACAAATCATTTGAAACATAAATAGTCATAAAGCCATTTAAAATTTACGCGCATTTGAATTTCAGGTCTAATGAAATGTATATAAATAACAATAATACTGACTAACGAAAACGATATATCAGTAACTCAATAAACTTATATTAAACTAAGCAGTGTGAGAAAGTTAAGGACGATGTGTAATTTAATATCACTGAACATATGTAAATATTGTAAAAATGTATATTAAATGAGGACGAAAAATAGTGTTAAAGATATAGTTAAACACACGACGATCAGTTGTGGTCATGGAAAACGGTGCCTTAAAATATGGGAGCAACAACAACAACAACGAGATCCTCGAGGAGAAGGTGGTGAGTACTTCGTTAGCTTCACTCTTACACCCACTTCAGCTCCACAGCGCGCCTTTCAACTGTTCTAACTTACCTATAACGTATGTTTATGCTATCTCCAAAAATACGGACGTGGGTGAAGCCACGGCTACTGAAAGCGTGGCGGATGCAACATACGATTTTTTTATGCATGCATTAATGCGTACTACAACAAAGAAGATTTTTCATCACATAAACAGAATAGAATAAAACTTTATTGCACACCAAAAAGTAACACAACTCATAAATAAACTTAAATCTATGGGTACAATGGCGGTCTTGTCGCCGTCAGCGATATCTACTAGACAGCCTAAGAATGGATCGTAAGAACTTAAAATAATACAGGGGGTGTACGGTTAAAAAAATGCCAGATGAAAAAAAAAGAAAATATATTATGAATAAGTATAAAATATATAAAATAATTATATACCCATATAAAACACAATACATAACTTTACAATAAATCTACATATTTAGGAAACTGTATTTGAATGTAGTTAGTTAGTACTTATTTGTTATATTAATTCTCGAACGTGCCATAAAATGGAAATGAATATTAACATTATGGAAATGCATCAAATATGAATATTAAATATAATAAATATCAAACAGATATTTTTCCCAGTTTGCGCGATTTCTCGAAAGGTAAAGCGAAGATTCATCTAAACTTAAATTTTTTGAGGTGGGAAATCATCAAATACCTCCTCCCACTTTTGGTAGAGTAAGAGGGAGTATCAGGCTTTTACTGACTTAAACCCACCTGTGTTCCTTCAGTTGCACTTTGCGTTACAGGGCTGCGGTGACTATTTCGAATAAACCCACAGCGTTCTCTATGGTACACATATTTTGTATTTAGAACATTTTAGAGCAATGGTGGTCCAGTGGTAACTGCGGGGGTCTTACAAGTTGTAGGTCGCGAGTTCAAACTCAGCCAGGCTCATTATTTCGTATAATTTATTTTCTACTACTCTTGAAACGGTGAAGGAATCGTGAAAATACCGACGTGTCATAGAACCAAAAACTTCAAAGTAACACCCACGCACGCGTGGTGGATTACTCCCTATTCCCTGTACTAGAGAAGAGGCTTGAGTCCCAGCAGTGGGAACATTACAAGGCCGATTATGCTTTGATATGCTAAGAATATTTTACCTGCATGTGCAAGCAATATAAATGCAGACTCCGAGTTTCTGCACTTTGCCCGACCCGGGAATCGAATTCAGTACCTCATATACTCTGCAGCAGTAAACGAATGTAGAACAAATTTATAAGTGTGTTTTCTTTATTATTTTCTTTGTCTTTGACAATACTAACAGTTATTACTATATTCAAAATACCGTCCACAGATTTAAGTGCCTTCAGTAATAAACCAAAGTGTCACTAACAATTGTTAAAACACATAGGTACGTTCCATTTCCATAAATTGTTTACATTTAATTTGTTGACAACTTGCTTTTAAAGTCATGTGCGTGCTTATTATTTATTTGCTTAGCTACTGCTATGTAAGTTGACTCAAAACGATTAGATTAAATTCATGGAATAAATATTTTTACAGTAAAAATAAATAGAAGCTGTATAATTTACGAAGATATTCGGACTATACGATAATAATACTGAAAACTACAGACTTATGAACCCTTGTAAACATTCCTGCGCTTGTAGAATCTTCTACGATCGTAGACCTTTCTACGCTCATAGGTGTTTCAACGCTTGTAGACCCTTCCACACTCGTAGACACTTTTACGCTCGTTAACGTGTCTGTGCTCGTAGACCTTTCTACGCTCGTAGACCCTTCTACGCTCGTAGATCTTTCTACGCTCGTAGATCTTTCTACGCTCGTAGACCCTTCTACACTTGTAAACCTTTCTACGTGAATAGACCCTTATACGCTCATAGACCCTACTATACTATACACGTAACTATGCACCTACACCCATAGATGCGTAATCTACAACTCTTTATGCATTGCGGTGATGATTTATTTCTAAGTAACCAAATTTTATTATGATCATTTTTATTTATGATGGCTTTATAAAAAAAAAATAATAGCTTAATGCTGTGCTGTACGAAGAAACATTAATATGCAAAATAATTGCTTATAAGTGGAAATAAGTCTGTGAACTATGAACCCGCATAGACTCTGCTACGCTCGTAGCACAGTGCCTACGCTCGTAGCTGTATGGCTACGACCGTAGTCGCTTTAGAAAACTTCCTTGCGATTTCTGCAAATCTGCATGTAGTGCTTAACAAAAACACCATTTTTTGCATTATTGATTATTACATATGTGAAATGACGTTAACCTTTCGACCGTCCGGAACATTTTCAAAAAAACATGTTATAATTGTGAGGAAATGAACAATTTAGTTCAATTATATGCAAAGACCTTTTCTAAAGTGAACCACTGGTGTTCACTTGACAGTTAAAAGAAGGCCAATACGGTCATACAGATAGATATGAAAAGCGATTTTATTTTATGAACCTTCATAGATTACATATAAAAATGAATCACATATTTTAAACCTATTACAAAACATGTAAATACAAGCCTAAATTCTCTACTACTGGTACGTCAAGAGGATAATGACCTGAATCATTTTCATTTTCCAGTACAAAAATACCCTCACATTCAACTGTGCACTTTCGAACCAAATCACATTACGGCTGTCGCGCGGGACTCGTGGGCGCCCTGATGCAGTTACCACCCGCACTCCATCTACTTTGTATGTTAGCTGCTCCTCTTTTAACACTTTCATTTAAATTTTTTATTATTTTTTTTCTTTTATATATATATATTTTATTTGTTATTTCTTAACTCCTTCTGTGTCTGATGCATACCGTGGCAGCCTTTAATTAAGGCTACACTATAAAATGTATAAAATACTGAATCTTTAGCATGTATAATGTTGCATTTTTGATTGTCCTTAAATAAATTTATTACACGTTACTCGTATAGCAATAAAACAAGGTTATGTGATATCCAAGGTTTCTTCAAGGCTAGAGTGAATAGGCTCTTAATAAACTAGTGCGCTTCACCATCAACGATTGCATCACTGCTTACCGCCAGGTGGGGTCGCAGTCATTTTTTTTAGTCTTTATTTGATTAAACTTTCCAGTACAAACTTATAACTACTTACAGAATTTGAAAGATATATATGCAACTCGCAACGGGTGAGAGAACGAATCAAGCAAAAAAATCAAGTATTAGTTTATGTCACATATTAAAAAAAATCCCTTATCTCGGAAAGTACGTAAAGCTGTTGGTCTTGCGCCTGATTTCACTTCTGTCTTGTCGGATAGCCCTATCATCAGACTATAATAGTAAAGGAGCTGAGAATGTACTTATGTTTGCGCACACGCTTGGGCATATATCTTAAGAGTGAATGTTCGGAATTTGGGCGGGAGGATTATCTTATTTTTAATAATAATAAGAAATACATACCCAATGCCAATAGAAGAAGCCTCTATTTCCACAACTATTTATTATGTCGCAATCATGCAGCTGTCGCAGTATTGTGACAGATTTTGAACACAATGTAGTCTTTCTGACCAAGTTTCGGTCATAGTACTGAATCTCAACGTCATTGATACAGTTATGACCCGATATCCCATTTTCTTAGTACGTTAACCTTTTGATTTATTGCTCTCCTTCTTTTTAATATTTCACAAACGATATTTATATTTATGAAAAGTAGACAAAACACAACTAACTGTAACTAAAAAACAAAATACACTCAGGCGTCGAAGTACTCCTCCACCAACTATATTATGTTTCTAAGTGACCAGAACTCCATCAATTTACAATCGTCACTGTCTATCGGTATAGTATTTTGATAGATTTGTCATACAATATTACCTCCTAACTCTATAAACCTGAACCTCCTGAACCTACTGGATTCAAACTCTTTTAGGGAAAAAGAAGTCCTTCTGAACAAATTTCCATAAGAGTAACCAATTTGAGCTGGTGACCCGTATTGCATTTACAAAATACGTTAACGTCTTTTTTACTACGCGCATTTTATAATGTGTTGCACGTACTAAGAACGCCTATAAAAATAAGATTTTACTACACAATTTTTGTGAGTAGGCCAAAAACTTGTAGACCATGTGATATTTTGATTGCCCTTGTCAAACTAATACATAAACTTCTCGGATTATTGAAAAGTTAATAGAATATTGTTGCTAATAGAATATCACTTTGTATAAAGCCCCAAGGCACTAACTCCATTAATTTACAAGTCCGTGTTTCCCAATAGATACAACCTGCAGGTCTTTAAATGAAGAATTAATAGATTACTTCTAGGCACGCGTGCTCCATCGTCGGCCACATCGTGAAATAGTAGCCAAGCGCGAGACAAACCATAAAAAAAAAAAATACTTCAGTGGTCTCTCGATGGTGTGATTTCGACAGCTCTATCATGAAATGTATCAAAAACCATCACGTTTGTAAATTAGAAGAATTTGGGCCCAGCTGCCTATCACATCGTTAAGGTCATTTTAGTGACGCGACGGGTCGTGAAATCGTCGGTCGGGCTTTATAGAAATTTTTGATGATTGTGAATAAAGGTAGAAGTTTGGCTTCAACCTTTATTTATGACTAGCTTGCTCGCAGCTTCGCCCGCGTACATAAAATACAGCTTATGTCACTCAGGAATAAAGCGGCTTTCTATCGGTAAAATAATTTTAATTTTAAAATCGGACCGTTTATAACAAGGCAGCTAAGGAACTAAAGGCCATAGTCCGCGAGTCTACCAACTCAGCATTGACAGCACACCTACAGATGTTGTCACCTACAGAAGCTGGCCTAAACTCGCTCTGGAAGGCAACAAAAAACCTGGATAAGCCTCAACAATCATACCCTCCAATCAGATCACAAGACTCCTGGGCAAGAACAGACTTGGAAAAAGCTGAAACATTTGTAAAGCACCTGCACGCTGTCTTTAAACCCAATGAAAGCATCGATGATGAGCATGAAATTGACATGGTACTAAAACAAGACCTGCAGATGTGTCTGCCCATTAAACCAACATCACCTAAGGAAATAGCAAGAGAAATTAGACTTCTGGATTCTAGGAAAGCCCCGGGATTTGACCTGATAACGCCGGCTATACTTAAGAATCTTCCCAGAAAATGCATTGCTTTCTTAGCAAGTTTGTTTAACGCAATCTTCCGAACTTCTCACTTTCCTGATCTTTGGAAAATATCTCAAGTTGTCATGATCCACAAATTAGGTAAACCCGAACATGAAGCGTCATCCTATCGCCCTATAAGCTTAACGCCTGTGCTCTCCAAACTATGGGAAAGAATATTTCTAAACCGGCTGAAAACATGCATAGACGATAATGATGTTGTCCCGTCTCACCAATTTGGCTTCCGGAAATCACACTCAACAACGGAACAGGTTCATCGCGTGTACCAAACAGGCAGACAAGCTCTTGAATGCAAAAAGTATTGCTCAGGGGCATTTCTTGATGTACAGCAAGCTTTTGACCGTGTCTGGCACAAAGGATTACTATGTAAAGTAAAGGAAAAGCTTCCCCACTCTATGTTTTTACTCATCCAGTCATATTTAGCTGATCGTTTCTTTCAAGTGAAACAAGGCGAAGCACGATCAAGATTGTTTGAAGTGGAAGCTGGAGTACCACAGGGATCAGTTCTTGGCCCAGTGCTGTATAATATATTTACATCGGATCTGCCCACAATCGATGGTATAACTGTAGCAACCTACGCTGATGATATAGCATACCTATCTGTTGACCACAACCCTGAAATAGCTAGCAAAATATTACAGAAACAGCTTGATGAGACCCACAAATGGCTCTGTAAGTGGCGGATACGCGCCAGCGCTGCTAAGTCTAAACACATCACGTTTACGCTTAGACAAGGAAACACCCCTCCTGTGAGACTAGGAACAGATATCCTTCCACACACAGATTGTGTGAAATATCTTGGCTTCCATTTAGATAGGCGGCTAACATGGAAGCATCACATCAAAAATAAAAGAGACGAGATAAACCACAAGTTTCGTAACCTATATTGGCTAATGGGAAGAAACTCTGTACTCTCTGTGGACAATAAACTACTTATCTACAACTCAGTTCTGAAGCCAATATGGACATACGGGATCCAGCTGTGGGGCGTAGCCAGTAAATCCAACATACTCTGCCTGCAAAGAGTTCAAAATAGTATCTTAAGAGCAATAGTTAATGCTCCTTGGTATGCTAGGATCGACGAAATCCACAACTATTTAAATATGCCATCAGTGACCTCTGAAATCGAGCGATATAAAAAGCAACACAAGGAACGCATGTCCTTGCATCCGAACCCACTAGTTGCTGAGCTGTTAAACCCGACTGCGGTGGTGAAAAGACTGAAGAGACACCACCTTCTATAAGTGGGAGGAGCAGCACTGGCCGCTCTACCACAACGCCACTTGTTGAACAACTAATTCGCTTATGGTCTGACGACCGATTGCAAATGGAAGGCAAGAGGAAAAAAAAAAAAAAATCGGACCGGTACTTTCAGAAATTACCTTCTACAAAAAAAAAAAAAAACAAAAATCAAACTTTATCTCTTTATAATATTAGTGTAGATCATCAAAAATTTCAAAATATGAAAACCGTTTAGTTTAGAGCACGCTGTTCTTTTAATTAAAAACACTCTTCGAAGTTATGCGAATCTTTTCTCGATCAACATATTTTTCGTAGCACAACAAACCACAAACTATGAAACTGGGGGAAGAATTTAATATCCCTGTAACGGATACAAGTATGTACTGCTGTGGATTATGACATTTTGCCGCCGGTCCCTGAGGAGTTACGACACTTACAACCATCGACTTTAAGACTCCAACACAACAGCTTGTAACATAAACAAAAACATTACGTGCTTGTCACCGTTTCCGATATAAAAGCGTAATGCGCGTAAAACCGTTAAAGTGCAGATTATCTGGGTAATTGGATGATTACTGTTGCTTAGAGTTGACAGACTGTTAATGTGTCATCTAGCCCTTTTGAGCCCGTTTACTTTCTATTCAAACATGTGCTCTTTCAGACTTTCTAGTGCTTCAGTAGTTTAGCAAATACTGATGTTTTCACTTCGGTTATAATTTATTAATCATTTTGGTTAAAATGTACTGGCCAGATTCAACAATATAGAAAGTGTTCTTAGTGTTCGTTACTTTTTCTGTCTTCTAAGTCTTACCTAGTATAAGAATCAGAGACAATTCAAACTTACTACTTTTATAGCCATACATTGCATTTCTTGTACTTTTTCTTTTTCGTTGTTTATTTGACTGAATATAACCCATTTATTCACACATAAGAGGATATAGTTTCAAACACTATTTGATAGGATGTAGACAATACTATTATAACATCTGTCTGTACCGTGTGATATAACGGACCTCAAGCAACCAACTACTTTGATACTTACTACATAATACTCTTAGTCATTCATCAAAAGGTATAGTATTAATCACTAGCTTTCGCTCTCTGTTGCGGCCGTGTGGTTAATGGTTTCACCCCTTTCACCCTCTTCTAGGTCGCATTTCTAATCATTTCTCGAGCTGAACCTTGCGTTACACCCACAAGCAAATTACACAGTTCTGCCGCTGAGATTGGGATATTTGACAATCACACGTTTAATCTATCAACTAAGACTTCCACAAGAGTAGAATATACAACTTAAACAAATACAAGGTAAGCTCACAGGCGCTTTGAATAGAGCTGAACCCAATACCTACGTGTATAACACTTGGATACGGAGCTTACAATTTTGCCCATATGGCTGCCAACGGATGATATTCGGACCGCCTTCAGCTTTTGGCAGTTGGCTCAGACCTTAACTTTGGACGGTTCATTGAGTCCAAAGCCAAGGTAGCTGCTAGGAAACTCAGCGTTCTTGCAAAGGTCCGGTGGTACTTCACACCGGGACAGCATCTAATGTTATACAAAGCACAGATCTGATAGTGTGTGGAATACTGCAGCCACAAACATGATAGCGCGAAGTACCTTTAACAGCTTTAATTTGGCATAAAGCGGAGGGTGCGGGCTTAGCAAACGCGCACAGTGACGTCAAGTTGTCTACCAAGCGATGGTCTTAGATGTCATAATCATCAAGTCGTGGTCACCAATTTGTAGGATAGTGTCAAAATGCCACCTAGCAGCTTTGGACTCGATGGAAAGGCGTGCAAAGAGACTAATTGGTGATCCAGATTTGGTTAAGTCCGATCTACAAAGCCTTGAGCACAGGCGTAGGGTAGCCAGCCTATCGCTATTTTACAGGATGCATTTTGTAAAGTGTGCGCGGGAATTGCATGACTTGATTCCGCTATCTTCTTTCTACCAACGGATAACCCCATGTACGGCAAGTATCTTCTACGGTCCGGACTAAGCGTTTCGCCTCGTCGTTTACACTGCGCACATCGAAGGACTGGAACGATTTGCCTGCTGCGATTTTCCCATCCGATTATAATTTAGGTGTCTTTAAGACTAGAATGAATAGGCTCTTAATAAACTAGTGCGCCTCACCATAAACGATTGCATCACTGCTTACCATCAGGTGGGCTCGAAGTCAGTTATCATATTATGCACCAGTATTACACCAGTGTGTGTGTGTGGCAGTGTTCTGCACACACTTTGCAGTACACTGCCCTACATCATTCTTTTTCTTTCATTTCTTTTCTTTCACCACTTGAAAATAATAATAATTATAATAATCCTTTATTATCAGGCAACTAAGGCCCATACAAGAAATACACAAATAATCTTACAAAATAATAAACTAATACATATGTATAAAAGAAACTAAAACAATTATTAAACTATACTATTGCATGACTATTGCACACGAAGTGACGGCGTCGTATTCCGCTGCGAGGTCGATCGACGATTTCTTGGAAGGATACCGGTCCTTCAACAAAATCGTCAATACACGACACCCTTCGGCCAAAACTCTCTTTTGAGGAAAGTCTCCAAATGGTGAGTCGGCACCCGCACCACAAACGCCATAAAATTAGTGTTATGGCGCTGCTCCAACTGCATGACTCTCAAAGTCCAGTTTGTCTTTACGTGTACATACTCCACGATCTCCTCAGCCTTCGTGGTGTGATGTAGCCTCGAAACGTACAGCTGCGTCATAGGTACTGCTGGACGCAGCAGCATGTTGAAAAATATGGTTTACATGTACCCGGCCATGGTCAGCTTTACAACTACACTATATCCTTCAAAATGTACTTAAGAAATTGAATAGTTTCCAGACAGACAAATAGAATGTGACTTCAAAAGTTATGTTTGTCGGTAAAGTTTTGGTATGAAGTTATACAAACTACCATCTAAGGGTCTATGTCGGATCTCAAACGAACGATCTAAACGATTGATTTACACAATGTCACGACCTTAACTTTGAGTAAATATTTGATTTCGACAAACAAATACGAAGTAAAAAGCAGAAAAGTTGGAATAATAATTCAATTGTATATGTTTGTGATTCATAAATATAGATGAACTGTTGTACGTCATGGTGTTATTGTAACATATAGTGTGCTGTTTTACTATGCAAAATATAGTGTTTACACAAACAGACGACACTTAAAGCAATCAGATTCAATCTTTAGTTATAACATATTAAGTTAAACACAAACAATAACATTCTTAAGAATATAATTAAAGTTAAAAACTAGGTAACAAATTAATCGGAGTTTAACAATTTGGGTACGATTTTATTTTTCTTAATAGCATTCATTGGTGGGGGCTGCCTTGCTTGCTTTGCTAGCTTGATACCCGTACAAAGGATCATCATCATCTTCCTGCCCTTGTCCCGTGTTATTTGGGGTCGGCGCAACATGTTTTTTTTCTTCCATTCTGCCCTGTCACTCGTCATGCTATCATTAACTTCCTTTTCTTTCATATCACTCTTCACACAATCCATCCATCTTTTCATTGGTCTCCCTCTCCCTCTCCATCCATCCAAATGTAAACTCTTTTAGTAACATGCGCTTCATCCCTCCTCTTCACATGACCATACCAAGACAAACGATTCCCTTTCAATTTTTCAGTCACTGGCGCCACTTTCAAACTTCCCCGTTCCGTACAAAGGATATAATGTATATATAAGATATACTGTATATATATATTGTGGCGGGAGCTGGTCACCGCACTTTTCTGCACAAGTAAGACATACTACATTGCAAGCATAAAATTGACCCTGACGCTTTTGGACTTGCAATGTAGTGTATTGTAGAAGTTGTGTAGAAGCTAGTTTTGCTGAAAAAAAAATTACTTCACCTGTTTACTTATTAATCTCCTCTTTATATATGTATGAACGAGTAAACTGTAGGTATACAAAGAGTTCACACTCTCCTCAGGGATGTGCCCTAACAGGCGTTGTACAGAGAGGGTCCCAGAGTGATCATTTAAGAGGTCATGGGAACTTCTTCCATGTGCTGTGCATCACCGGGGTGGTATTAGCGGTAAAAATCCCACAGTCTCTGGTCTTTTCCCCAAATATCGAATCATCTTGGCAATATATATTTTCTTTGATAATTAAAGATATTTTGAGAAGCTATAACTCTCACCTGTAGTACCTGTTATAAGAACTTAAAACGGTCAGGTTTAGGGCATATATTTAAATAATCAACGACCGATTAATATTTTATTTGAATTCATACTTTTGCCAGCAATAACAATGTTGACTGCCTAAACAACGTACTGCATTTTCCTACTTTCTTGTCCTACTAGCGGATACCCAGTGTGTGCTACTACGCTACAAAAGCAGCTAGTAGTGTAATTATGCAGCCTGCATGCTGTAAGGATCGATACAGTGATACAGCATGCGACCTGACGTATACAGTACATCAGAATGGCTATGAGAAACAATATAAGAATTTTATTGTTTTCTTATGAACCTAAAATTAGGTCCTACCGCAACACCTTAAGTTAGTTCTGTGGTTAGACAAAAAAAGTGCTTTGTCCCTCAAAGGAATCGTTATGAATAATACTTCGTAGCCTCTAACTTCATGTAAATTCTGATAGATTATATAATACAGCTACTCCAAATCTCTCAGGCATCGTTTCCTCTTAATTATTTTGGAGTATTTTCTTGCGCCACTCCAGTTACTTAATTTAAATATTCAGCTAAACCCTGTCTAGGTGGGGCGGGAGGGCGTGTCAGACTTTTACTGACTTAAACCACACCAGTGTCCTTTAATTGCCTTTTGCGTTCTAGTACTACAATTTTCCTTTTTAGGAATTCTCCGCACCCTGTTGTGATTGTGATTTCTAACAAATCTGCAATTCATAAAAATCAATGCCTATGGCAATTTCATAGCAAAATGAGTAATCTAGAATGTATCGATCCATCTATTTACGACATGATTTTGCCTTCGAATCACGTTGCTAAGATATCGTGCGCCCGTCGAAATAGTTTATCAATAGTAAACAAATAGTTAGCTGTACAGTGTACCCAAAATATTACAATCACCAATATGATTTGGGTAGTGAAGCACACGACGTAGATGTCACACACATCAAATTGAGAACATTTTAATCTATATTGTATTGTATTTTTGTAGTATTTCATCGCCTGTCAAGATATACTGGGCAATCTGTGGGTAAATGTCGTGTTTCAGTGAGCATTTGAACACTTTTATTGTCGTTCTTGATTAGTTGTGATAGGAGACGTTGGCACACGATTTAGTAATCAAACCTCATTTTGCTTACATTTTTGCGACGTTAATTTTAGCTTGTTATTAAATTAAATCGAAATTGTAATTTCATTTTCTTGATTGCCTTTGAATGAAATGCTTTATGAATTTCAAGGAAAGTTATTAGGCAAATATATAAATAAAAAAGGAGAATCTGACTGACTGACTAAAACTTGAAATTTTGCGCTAATACTATCCAAATCACACTAATATTATAAAGGCCAAAGTTTATATGTGTGTGTATTGTGTAGGTATGTTTGTGAAGTCTTCACGCTCAAACGGCTGCAAAGATTTGGTTGAAATTCGGTACACGTTTATACTATAGAATAGAATAGAATAGAATAAAACATAGAACATAGAACAAAAAAAAACAAAAACATAACAAAAATGGAACATAGGATACTTTTAATCCCAGCAGAAGGTTTTCATGGGGTAATTTCTAAGCCGCGGACAGAAGCTAGTTAGGAAGAAAACAATTCCGGTAGTAAAAATATTTTGTGAAGCTGAGAAACACTTTACTGTGAAGGGTTTTGATGTCTGTCTAAAAACTTATTAAATATATAGTTGTCTATTTTTTAGGTTGTAGCTTAAGTAAATTTATTTCTTAAAATTTTTTCAAATAAAGAATTCCGACTTCAGAAATACCTTTTTATTTTATGACATGTTCTTTGGTCAAGTGCATATCATGTATGAAAAATGCCGTAGTCGAAATTAATGCATAATATTGATTGCTATTTTGCTACGGAATACTATAAAAATAATAATTGATTATGAAACTTCTAGTGACTTAACTTATTATTTAATGAAAAAAAATAGGGCGATTGAACATATTCTTGGTAAACAAGTCGTCATCGATTGCGAAATCAACAACTGATATTATTAGTAAGTAGCTCTACTTAGAACTAACGAAGAAAATATAGGTAAGTAGATTTATCAGGAAAGGCTCCTGATTATTTGTTTACTAAGTAGTTTACGGTTTTCTGCAAGAGAGTGGTACTTTTTCTTTGCTATCACGTGAAGTAGCTTTAAGGAGCTTATAATATTGATGGAAAAAGTTTTTCTACAAAAGTGGAAGTATGTTACCGATATACTAATAAGATATGTGTATCTTATTAAGAGTAATGTTATTTATAACATAAGTTCATTGTTACACAACAATCTTACAACTATTACATAATCACTAGCTGTAACAATTTTAAGAACCAATTATTTTTGAATAGTGGTGTCCAAACTAGTTGGAACCTGCATCTTGAATTCGAAGACTAGTTTCTAAGTCCAAAGTAATAACATCAACCTCTCACTGCAGGACAAGGGACCTCTTTTCATATGGAGAAGACAGGAACATGTTCAAAAATAATGTCATAATGTTTTGTATATATGTATGCCATAATTTTTTTATGTATTGCAGATGGCGTCAAATGTCAATTTAACATTTATATTGTAGATCTCTAAAGAACAGGCGAGAATAGGGAATATGCATGTAATTTTTTTTTTGCTAAATACTTTTTAGCTCTGGTAAATAAAAATGAAAGAAAAATTTCTTCATCAACAATGAACTCATAAAGCTTCAAAGCTGCTAATAAGAAAGAGAAGTCTGTCTTATAAAACGTCATCTTGGCGAGAGAAACTGATATATTTATTTAAAATTGTTAAGATATAACAATTTAAAATAAATACATCAGTTTCTCTACCAATTGGCTTTTCTACCAATTTTGTTTTAGTTTTCACAATTAGTGTTCTATTTTTGTATAATTATTTATAAACTGGTTAGGTTAGATTGTTGTTGTTGTCAACAAGCCTTGGAACGATGCACACCTCAAGGACGTAGAATTATTGTCAGGTACTGTTTATTTCACTTCTTTTTTGTTTTGAGATTTGAACTGGCCGTCCAGGTCGCCAGTTTTAAGGACGCTAGACTTTTTCCTTTAAGGCTTTTTAAAATCTCGCGGTTACCACAACAAACCTTGTAAGTCTTGAAAACAAAAATTCAAAATGCCGTAAATCTATGCCTATTTGAGTGATATATTTTTTTTTTCAGTTACCTATTTTTTTTTTAATTTTCTCAATTCTTTTTCATTCAGTTCTAACAATATGGTAGCTAATCCAAATTATGACATTATTTTTGCGCCAGCCTGTAGTATAAAATACATTTAAGTCAAGCGGTAAGCGTCCGGACTTTGGTCCGGACGCTTACCGCTTGCCGCCCAAATTATCGACGACGCGTAGTGTTCCACGCGCGCCCCAAAGAGAAGTCAACAAAACTATAGGAGCACAGCAGGGCCGAAGCCTGATGGGGCCATGGGTTCACTTCTAAAAGGGAAACCCGTAATACGTACTGTAGGAACATACGACTGTTTACCGAATCGTCTTCTATCTGTTAATCAACCGGACAAAATGAACCTTCAAATTGATTGAATTATAAACTTTTCTAACAATCAGTTTACCTACAATAATAAGGGGTAAGTTTTAAGCTTTACGAAATGTTACTTTCTTTGAAAAAAATTACATCATCCCATTCAAAAGACGACCACAGCTTTCCCTATTATCCTATATGGTTTCCCTCAATATAAGCAATCCTGTAGTTCCCCTGCTCATCAGGTTCCATTAAGTTACGACTTCACCAGTTCGTCCACCTTGACAAACTTAGATATCAGATATTGATTTATTTCCCTTGGTTATTTATGGCGGCCTGCGAATACGTAATGTTATTTCAGATCTAGAACTCCGATTACCATAACCAATGCATTGAATCAACTTTCAGCGGAACGTAAGTTATTGCGTTTTTGCATTCAGGCCTAGGATCAGGTATAAATTTTTCATTCGAAGGTTTAATTTGAATAAATTTAACGATAATTTTTTTTTGTGACGTATCTAAACCTTGCTTCATGCAAAATTTCAGGATTCTAGGACAACGGAAAATACCGTATGAATTTAGATTCCCTTGAGAGTATCGAAATATACGTTTTTTGCAACATAAACGGCCGTATCTTTTTTCGTTTACTCAAAAGTTCTATTTTTTCACAATTTCAAGGGACCGCAGACTTGAGTATATGATTTTAATTTCAACTCGATACCTCCACGCGTTCCCGAGGTAAAAGGTCTTGACAGACAGACGGACCACAAAGTGATCCTATAAGGGTAAAAATGCATTCAAAGAAATACCATGTTTGGTATTAAAATGGAATAAATCAAAAATATATATAGAGCGGTTGATTGACGAAGAAAGCACAACGACGAAGGTTGTTTATAATTTATTTTTTTTTAGTTCTAGGATATACTATTTTCCAGACAATATTTTTGTATGTTCACCGTTTTGAGAAAAGTAGTAACGAAGTAAATTAGACTAAGTAAAGCGCCTGCCTGAGTTTAAACCCACGACCAAGAAATCGTAAGCCGCTATCGCCTGGGCCTCCACCGCTCCTTTACTTTCCACAGGAATTCCGTAACCATAATTACAAAAGACATCTTATAACTAGACTATCAGTTTATCAGCATTATCGATCTGGTAAAAATTAAAAAATGTTTAACTGACATGCACCACCGAAATGTCACGTTTATTTTCATATTTTATCATTTCAACAATCGCTATTGGTCAAGCGTTTTAACATTTTCTGGAGACCCTTAACGTCGATAAAGTTCTAAAATTGCGTACCTAAGTCAGTTATTGCTGGTGATGACACATGGCTCTTAAACATGCGCTTACAATAGATGGCCTATTATATATCAGAAGGCACCCAAAAGCGCGGAGTTACCTTGCGTGATCGAATCAGAAATTAAGATATCCGTAGGAGAACCAAAGTTACCGGCATAGCCCAAAGAATCGCCAAACTAAAGTGAAAGAGTAGAGTAGTGTTGAGTAGGCAGGGCACATTGCTCGCAGATCAGATGGTCGATGGGGCCGAAATGTTCTAGAGTGGCGACCGCGTACTGGAAGAGGCAATGTTATTAGGCCTCCCACATGGTGGATCAATGATCCAGAGAGGGTCGCATCCGATGGATGCATATGATGATGGATGCGAGATGCATAGAACTGGTCGTTGTAGCGACACTTGAGGAGGCCTATGTCCAATAGTGAATATCTTTCGCCTGAAATGATGATGATGCTGTACCTAAGTCATTTAGGCATGCACTATAAAAACTTTACCGACGTTTTTTATTTTACCATGTGTTAAAAGTTCTTGCCGCCCTAATGTAAAGCCGTATCCTCAACTTATTACAACTATGAGTCGTGGATCACGTCCAGAGGACGTGTCCTACGTGTTAACGTGTCACATCGCGTCCATCATTCGACACGAAATTAAAAGGTTCCTTGTGCTTGTTATATTTATTATTTGTGAGAACAGGCGCCACTATGTATTTAATTCAATAGCATCCAAAGTTTTAAAATTAAAATTCTCCACAAACAATTTAATGGCCTGCTTTTTCCAAAGTACGGATGCAGCCGGATCCCACTATTTTACATGAATTGATTACCTATCTGACCTCCACAACTCTGTAACTGTGCGATACGACACTTCTTGGAGAGGCTGGTGTCAGGTTTTTGAGCTTCTTGGTAACTCTGGCTGTCGCTGAAATTGGGGCTAGAACCTTTACAATAGGTATGTGCTTTTGAAATGTAATTGATAGGTAGTCTCCCATCCACGCTTCGGCAAGTTTTGCACTGTTTGGTAACGTGCTTCTTCACAAGAATTTTCTTACTTGCAAACTGATACTATCTGACTGATATTATTAAAATTGATTATTTTTAAGGTCAATTAGCTTCTTTCCATAGCTTCACTCCTACTGTTTCGTTAATCTCACATGCACCATAAACTTTTCCAAGATAAAAATTATTCTGTCACTCGGACGATTCGAGCGTAACAGATGAATTATGAAGATTTTTTTTATAATTGGGTCAGCAGGTACTTTCAGAGATTACGAACGAACAAACAATTTCAAACATTCTCGTATCCACATCTAAGACAAAACGTACACAGGAGTGGGTACGAACACAGGCCGTTCGTACCCACTCCTGGGTACATGACTGGACGATGGCCTTAGTGGTGGTAAGTAATGCATTAGTCCAGCGGGAGTTGTTAGCTAAAACATGTCTTTTGCGAATTTTAGGACATGTCACTTTCCTCATGATGTTTTAATCGTCGTTCGAACACATTTTTTCACGACTGACTCGCACGGTGCGCACATTATGATACAATATAAATATTTAATATTTGCAAGTGTTGCAGCGCAAAAGTTTAACTAATAGAATTTAGGTACTATGGTTCCTTGGCGTTATGAGATGTAATGTAGGGCACATAATGACATATTATTATTGGGCGTGATTTTACATTGTGTTAACATCAAACTGTACAAATTTGACGTCATAGGACGTTGCTGGTCCAGATATGCTAAAAGCAGTCGATGTATAATATTTCTTTAATATTATACGGAAATAGAGACGTGTGTGCACGCAGGAATTCATGCATAAATTCAATTCCACCGAGTCGTATTCATGCTGCGTCAAGCCGACGTACGCTGTACTTAATTATAAATATTTCATTAGATATTGATGATATTTCGCCTCTAAGGTGGTGAGAAGCATCATATTGAATCCGTTAAAAGGCCTGAATTCTTGAAATGCCAAGTTTCAGTTTAAAATACCTTCGATCGAAAGCTTTACAACTATTTGTCTTATTTATTTGTTAAGTTCGAGATATAGTTACTATTGCATGCTACCGTTTGCCATCGATTAATAATGGCGATCTGTCTAGTAACACAGTGGTTACTCAACTATTTCTATCACAATAGTTAGCAGTATAGTAGTACTCTAAAGTCATTATAGAACCTCGGAGACAATCTACGACTGTACTTCTCTAATGCAACTTCGGAGCTTTCCCGTTTGTGACGCATTCCGTTTTAGATTAACTTCGTAAATCATTTTCCTAAGGTAATTTATTTGATTGATTTGATAGATAAACAACGTTTACAGCTGAACCAATGATAACGCTGGCAAAAAACACATTAGTTTGCATAATAAATACACCATAAATTATTGTAAGTAAAATATGTATTTATTTGGCTTTAAATGGAACGGGCGAAATCAACCACTGTTTAAATATTATTGTTAATTTATATTTACTACGCTATATTTGCTAAAAAATTCTAAATGCAATATCACATCTAACAAAACTAGCTTTGTATTTTTAAAAGCTACCAGCCTCGAAGCCACATCACGCGTTCCCACGCCAGTGAATCCGAAAGGTTAGTTGCGCAACGTGAAGGAGTTATCTATACGTGCCGCGGTGGCTATCTTTTGTGTATCGAGTCCTTGAACTATCGCGTGCTAATCGGCGGCAGCGAGGCCGGTTCGCAGCCCTCGCCAATCTAACGCCCATCTTCGCCGTCACGCGTTTACATCGTCTACTTACATAGATTGTTGCAACACTTTCACTAACGAAGAAAGCGAATTTGACCCTCGGTTTCTGACAGCGGTTTAATATGTTGACAAATTGTAGTTATTGATTTAGTTGGAATAGGGCCGTTTCTGTATTGAGCATTTACAAATATTTAGAATTAAGAACGTGTCAACTTCTTCCGCTATGGGTGGAGCGAGAGAAGGTGTCAGATTTTCACTGACTAAAACCCACCTGTATTCCTTCAGTTGCCTTTTGCATTCCAGAGCCGCGATAACTATTTCAAACAACCCCGCAAGCCTTGCAACCATCGGCCCTAACAGGCTCCATCAGTCGTGCTGACATTACTTTGAGATGCGTGAGAATACAACGCGCCGTCGACCCGGACAAGAGGCCCTACCACGACCTCTTAACGCGATCCATTTGACGACCTATAATGAACTGATAATGTGGTGAAGCTATATAGGGTGTATAGCTACAATACCTGTTTCTCGCTGGCATTCTTGGCATTTTAACACCTCATGGTAAGGCCCCTGGTACTTATCCGATGGGGGAAGTACCATGGAGCATTTTTATTAGGTTACAACTTGTTTGACATTACGAGCATGGCAGTTGTCATGCTCACTCAGATGTCTCGCTGATGGTGGCACGTGTTATTGGGTCATTTGGTTCCCGTCAAAATGGTTAAGCTGAGTGGGGCTGATGCACGCGTCATGCTTGTGAACGGGTGCCGTCAGTTGAGACTGGTCATCTCTTAGTTGCCAGTGGCTTAATTCAATTTCTATTTTTAATTAGTTTTATATTTTAAATTGATTCAAAGATTCAAAAACATCTTTGAGTGTCCATGGAGTTTCTTTCACATTCTTCTCCATAGAGATCTACGCTTTGGAACGTGCAATTTAGCTTCACTTTTTTTGACTAACCGAGATTTTGACAATACAAAAGTGCCTGTAATTGGTCTATTTGAAATAAACGTTTCTTATGGTGAGCCACCCATTGCTCGCTGTTCGCAAGCCCGCGCATTCCATAGCCGGACTCGTCCTGTGACTCCCGAAGCCCAGGGTGGCACTCTCCGTTGGGGGCCGGACCGTGAGGATTGTCTCCTTCTCACGCGTCCCATTACCTCCTTTCCTCGCATTACTGCTTCGCAGAAGGTGTCATTCACCATTGTGCACTCAATAGTGAAAGGAAAAGGTGTCCCAAGAAGTTCAGCATCGACTCCAAAATAAGATCTTGCTTTCAATTTCTTAATTTAATATTCAAATATACCTTGAATATTAAATTAAGAAATTGAATAAAATCACGCAAAATAATAATAATATTCCACAACTATCACACAACGCCGTCTAGCAACAAGCTAAGCAGAGCTTGTGTTATGGGTACTAGACAAATGATAAACATACTTATATATTTCTAAATACATACATCTATAGATAAATTACACCCAGACACAGAACAAATGATCGTGCTCATCACACAAACATTTGTCCTGGGTGGGGATCGAACCCACGACCTCCGGCATAGCAGTCAGGGCCACTAACCACTAGACCAACAGGCCAGTCAAAACAAACTTTATTATCTAGTCTTAAATGTTGGCTATTATACTAAAACAATGCTGTAAATTGTATTACACAACAGTTACTGATTTGTTTAGGTGTTCCATTTTTGATAATTAAAAACATAGTGAAAACTCATACGTGAATATTACAGAAATGGCTATTAACGCCATCTCATAGAAATAACGAGAGCCTGAATTCGTGTTAGGCTTTTTTGAACAATATAAAAGTGTTTTAGTTCGAGGTGGTTATGAGAATAATCGCTAGTAAAGATAGGTTGAGAAGATATGGGTTTGGGATAGAAGTTCTTGCCCAGCCATGGACGTAAAACGTAATGTTTAGTAGGAAATTCTTTTGTTAGCATACAAATGATGGAGCGTTCGCTTAGCGTCAAGTAAGCCGTCTCTATGAGACTGCTACAAGGGTGCTACGCGTTGCTACGCGAGTGCTTCACGTTGCTACGCGAGTTCTACGCGTTGCTACGCGGTCGCTACACACTGGATGAATGTCTATACTCCATCGATTTAGGTAGTTAACTAAACGTAAAAAATCTTAATATGTCTTTTTATTTTAAAAAAAATCGTATAAAAGACATACAAAGATTATTTAAATTTAGTTAGTTACCAAACATCGGTATAGGTAAATAACAAATTGTAAACATTTTTAGATAAAAATTAGAGACAACTTTTAGATAAAACACATGTCAAGATTGTTTACCTTTAGTTAATTACCTAAACAGATGGACTATAGGTCTACCCTACAATCTTAGTACTTCAACGGTGAACATTAAGATAGAACTATATTGCGAACAAGTGGGCCGCGTATGCCAATCTGGGCGTGTCGGTCTCCATACATTTTATATGGCAACTAGACTTGTAGTGACTCTACCATCGATATATATGTACTATGCACATAAGCCGATGGACTCTACGTACAAATCAAGCGTGGCACACGTGTGCGTCGGTCTAATGTAGTTCCCGCTTTAAAGTGAGACTATGACAAAAAAGAATATTTGCATACAAAAATTTTCTATATATATATATCTAGTTTATATCCTATACAAACTAGATAGATATATAGAAAATAATGTTTTACAGGCAATCTGTACAATCGATTATTCTATGGAATGCCTAAAACGTTCAGAAAATGTATGAAATATATAAAACCCGTTTTTTCTTACAATCGCAGCTAGATATATTATTACTTACTAGCTTCTGCCAGTGGCTTCACCTGCGTGAAAGTAGGTTTCTCCATACAGAATTTAAACCCCCTAGGGGTTGAATTTTGGAAAATTTTGTCTTAGTGCTCGCCTACATCTTAAAAAGAAACCTAGTGCAAAATTTCACGGCCAGCTGTGCGTTGATATGTCAGTCAGTCAGTCAGTTTCTCCTTTTATATATATATATACAGATTACTTGTCTGCGTTCACTTATAATTTAAAATCTGCATCAAATCACTAAAAGTATACTTCAAGATACAGGATTGTTTCCTAGTTTGGAGGACAGTCGTCTTATTCATATGAAGTTGCCACTCCCATTTATGGAGTTTCATTACTTACGTTACTTATAAGCTAATCTAGTTGCGCAATAAATGATTACTTACTTATTTTTTATACTAGAATTTGCCAAGGCATTTTATTCAATGCCGAATGTTTAAAATAAACTGACGATACCCCGAAACGAACCTAATACAATGGGGACGACGAGAGCTTAGTACACTCACTTTGCTCGCTGCTGTACCTAACAGTAGGGAAGTTATCACCTACTCAGTATACACTTCTAACATTTTACAGTTTGTCCTTCATTTTATACTTTGCCTGATTCTTTTGTAGCATTCTATATAATGCCTAGGAATTGTATATATCGACTATCTTGGGTATATATTAATAAAAACTAGATAATATTTAATATGTAGCTCCTATACTATTATAGGATGACTAACCATTCCATAAAATACATGAATCTTATACTTTGCCAGTAACCACTTATTATATAATTTGTTTACTTAAAACTTTATAATGACGTTCACACGTATTATCAATAAAGATATTCAAAATTAAAAAATCTGCTATCAAAAGCAGTGGATGTTGTGTGAATAAATAAAATTCTCCTTATATTTGAAAGTTATCTCCATCAAGGTTAAAAAC
Source organism: Mythimna pallens (assembly GCA_961205895.1). Classification (NCBI taxonomy): domain Eukaryota; kingdom Metazoa; phylum Arthropoda; class Insecta; order Lepidoptera; family Noctuidae; genus Mythimna; species Mythimna pallens. The sequence continues at coordinate 12,665,952 of OY540826.1, read as the reverse complement.
AATTAAAAACAACATTTGTTTGAACTACTGTGGAATGAAAGCAGTACCTAGGTACCCATCTTTAAGCGATCCGACTTGGTACCACTAGACCAAAGAAACTGTTAAACGAGTTTTATATATGTACAGACAGGTAAACAGTTATAGATAACATATTATAAATATGACTACAAAGGAACTACTTACTTCTATAGACATTTCTTCCAATACACATTCAAAAGGAGAATTTAAAAGAAATTTAGACTATAACGTGTAAAAACAGATGATGACTGTTTTTTTTTTAGGTAGGTAATCATTAAATGATGAGTTGGCAGTAGTATCATCACAACGTTAATGTTTTCCAATTGTTGATTTGAACTAATTGTTTAATTATATTAATTAGTTATGTAGTTTATTAATTTGAGTATGTATTGTATAATTGTAGTATATATATGGTTTATCAGTACTTATATATCTATGATCGTATTCGTCTTCTCTCTCTCGTTTATTGCACCTACCACTATTTTTCTCTGCATCACCCAAAGGTTGACTGGTAGAAAATGCCTAAGGCATTAAATCCGCTTCTGTACTTTTGTGTGCATAAAGCAATTAATTAATAAATATATAAATGACTTCTTGCGCTCTAGGTTGGAGTGAGAAGGCGTATCAGACTTTCAGACTGACTAAAACCACGGAATCTCTTTCAAAAATTCCCGTATCCCTAGCAGATATCGGCCCTTTAGGGTCCCTACGATTTTGCTGACATTTCTGTGAGTCGCACGTGGAATTCTACCGTCGACGACTCGATCTCAGTCCTTACCCAACGGCCGAACAGTGAGCTACCCATTGCTCGTCGTCCGTAAGCCCGCGCCTACGGTTGCCGGGAATCGCCCTGTAACACTTGACGCCTATGGCGTCTCCTGTGGCGGCGGCTGGGGCGTGAGGTTGTAGGTCGACAGCTGCGGCTATCACCTACGCTAGCATTAGGAAAGAAGGAGTCGAACGCTTCACATTCCCTCTCTCTCCAAACCAGGGCCGAGCGCTAGAGGTTGCCACCACCGATCTCCTCCACAAGGACACCGCCCAAACTTGGCACACCTCCACCGTATGCTGCACCATGTCCGGACAGCCCGCACAGTGGCGTGGTCCTCCGCCTGATTCTGAAACAAGAACCTTCCGAACTTGCCATGTCCAGTGAGGACCTACGTCAGGCGGAAGGTAAGGACGCCGTGGCACCTCTCCAGCCCCTCTTCAAAGAAGGGAATTACCGCCTCGATTGTCACGTGCCCAAAGAAGACTATGTGAAGTCTTAAACTAAAGTATCAAATAAATCTACACATATAATATTTAAATATTAAAAATTACTTATATTGGTAACATATACCTAAAACTATCATTCAAATGATACACAAAGCTTTATTTTCAATGCCATTAATATCTTTTTTCTGTGTTTATTTCTTACCATTAATAATACCAGTATATGATGATAATGTATGGTGTGTGGTGTCTGACTCAGTACACATGAATAAACACTTAAAAATCAATCGTAATAATACGACAGTAACGAATGAATTACTGTCCGCTCGCAAACACATTACAATAATAAATGAAAACATTACAGAAATCAATAAATTCGTTATAAAACGTACGCCTAAAAGATCATAAAATAAATTATATTATTTGTTATTAGTGTGTCAGCTCTAGGAGCCTAATATCGACACGTCACGTGATCGCGGGCCGCAGCGTGTCATCGGTGATACGGCAACACGGCGGTTCAGCGACACGGCGACACGGCGGCACGGCACGGGGACACCGTGCGTTTCAGCTCAAATATTCGATGGTGGAAGGAGAGGTTGTGCGAGGTCACGCCTCGCACCGTGCTCGGCGGTCTCCGGCCGAATCCGCCGCCGCTCGGCTCCGCTCGGCACCGCTCGCGTCCGCTCGGCGGCTACTGGCGACGCGCGCACAGCGACCTCTTGCGTGCGCCGCTACAGTGCCCCATCGAGTTTACGTCCAGCGACCACGCTGCGGACTCTGCCGCTTCTCACACTGCCATCGAATTATTATCTTAATATCGTTCCTAGGCGACTCGCCTCTGCGAACGACCGTCGCGAATTATAGCTAAAACGTATAATTACATCCCGATACACCGAAACTAATGCATATCTTACAAAACGGGCCATTCGTGCTGTAAACGAGTCGAGCGCTTAATCGATCGACTGCATTAAAAAGTAAAAATTATTATTATCGTTTTGCAGTCGACCTTTGCGGATTTTGTTGCGCTGCCATAGGTATTTTTGAGTTAAACTTTACACACAAAGCTGAAAGTGACCAAATATTGCTTAGGCTTATCGAGTAGTCCATAATACGTGTGGTGCCGTCCTGTGCTTAGTCTGCTCAGTGAACATCAGTGCGTCAAAATTGTCGAGGTGTTTTTCTTCGTTCGTTTCGTTGCGGGCTTATTCTTATATATTCTTTCGGTTGGATCTTGTTTTGTTTTGTTATTCTTGTGGGGAAAAACGCGATCCATGCTTGGAGTTATGACTACCATGGTATGGTTTCCTTTGTCTAAGTTATTTATCTACTTTTTCTCTTCTTAGTAAAAGAAGTTAGTTCACATACATTATCACGTATTGATGCTTTTAGTTTGAACGAATGTTACAACATTTTATGAAAGACCATCGAACCATTCTTCTTTCATAATTTCTTGTAGGGTTTGTTGGTTCTGACTGAGTAGTTTATATCTAGCCATTATCTAGTTATTTTGTATTTTATTTAGTCGTTTACATTGTATTTCTATAATAAAGCCGTGCTTCTCGCTTTGGAAGCTTCATTGTAACGAGAGTTACTGTCGCTATATTGTATCTATCTATATTCATAGTATGGCGGCGATTCTATTGTAAAAACTATGCAGAGCATGCTGCCCATCCCACGATCCACATTCTGGGAGGACTCCCAGGCCGTAGGGGTTCCGTTCAGGCTTGAGTCGCGCTATATCCATCAAATCTCGCATTGTTGGCGTAATGCACAGCTTTAGTTCATCTGTAGCCACATCAGTTCGTATTGCTGCTGGACACTATTACATAACGTTATATACTTAAAGTCGTTTGTTGTACGTGACATATTTCACCAGTTATTGCTACGGTATCGTTTCGAATCACCAAATGACAGTGACAGCCGAATTGGTCGTTTCGTTTCTCTTCATTAATGTCATAACACTGGCAATTTATGATATTAATTAATTATTATTTTAACTTATTTGAACATGAAAACGTAACTAAACTTAACTAACACGAGAATACATTAATCCACAATGTTCAATAAATAATTTTCATCTTTTTCTGCGCTTTTATAACAAAAAAATATGTTTTTAACACAGAAATATAATCGCGAGGAAAACATGCTTATTATTCACCTCTGTTCTCGCAAATACCACTAACAAGACTTGTAAAAGTTCTCAGAATTGGCATTATCAAAGGGAAGCTGAGGCGGCGAGCTTGCGGCAATATTAAGTTAGAGTTTCACGAAGAGAATGAGGTGTTTTGTGATCACCAAAGCGCCTTCATAATTTATGCATTATGTATGTGTGTATTATCACGTTTCCTCTGAGAATGTGTACGTAGATATTATGTATGCTTGAAGTTCGCAGCTCGTCTCCGGGGCCCTGTAAAGCTAGTTTACGTAATATGGCACTCAATGCTACACGTCTTTGACGCTAGCTGTAGGCAACCTACTAAGATTCATAGGATTCTTTCTTACTTAGTAAAATAATTATGGCATAATTTCAGTTATTTCAAGCTCATTTAAAACGAATTTCAGATCTAAGCTATATGTTTAAAGAAAATCTAAAAGAGATTTACAAATAATAAGTAGTCATTAATTTTATTAACTATAGGTACTTAGGTCTACTTTGTACAAATACATAATACCTATTATAAAAACTTAAGGATTTTGACAAAAGTAGGTATCTCTCTCTCAGCTTCTGAATTAGCAGATTGTACTGCCATCACTTGATACATCTATATTACATCATCATAAGCTTTGCTAATGCTAGCCAGCGTATGTAAACGTAGCTTTTCAAAATTATTTATTACTTAGTCAACATAATCCACACTGTCCACACTGACCCAAGCCTTATTTAAATAGAAGACGACACCTTACAGACCTATACACAAATTGGCTAAACTATCAGTTTCTGTCACGATTTTCTATAATGTTGAGATTACAATGGCAGCACGGGTTGGTTTAACAAGACGTTTCATTCGATATTCGTATTGTATTGTCGTTCACTGTCAGTTTCCTCGTGTCCGTCATTATTCTCGAGCTCCAACAACGGAGAGAAACGTCTTGCGCACATTGAACATGTGCACAAAAAGATGAAAAGAACCGCCTCCCCATTGACACAGTGTCTTGAATGAGGCCCGGCCTCGTTCTCCGCTTTCAGGCGCTCGTAGCTGTATGCCTATTAGACGTGCTCTATACACTTGAACTACTGTCTTAGCCGACATTTGTGGAAACTTAAGCTGGTGCTTCCAAATACTTATACGATATAGTTGCGTTTCCTTTTGTCCATCCTTATACCATTTCGCTGTTATAATAAAATATACAAAACCATACCATCGTAAAACATCGTCAACCCTACCATGCAGTTCTGAGATTATTTACTAATACCTAAATACGATTACCGGATTAGAAGAGTACGAGGGTTGAGAAGTGTACGTGCGGATAGATCGATCATCTATGCAAAACACGGCAATCGCACTCCTGGAGTCGGCGTCGGCGTTCGAGCGGGCCGTGCTGGAATGTGAGCACCTGGAAGCGTCGGAGCACGGCGGGTTCCGGTGAGGACGTTGGTGCAGCGGCATGGAGGAGCGCGCGCCGGACGTGCCGCTGATCGTGTCGCCGTCGTGCGGCGCAGGCGCAGGCGCGGGCGCCGGGGCCGCGCTCACCACGTCGCGCCGCGCCGCGTCCGCGCGCGGATCGCGCGAGACGCCGCCGCCGTCCACGTGGCGCTCATCGGTGCGCGTGCGTGACACCGGTTTCCGTGGCTCACGCAAGAGTGTCGTTCGCCTCGAACCGCCCTGTAATGGCCTCAACGGGTTGCCTGCCATCGGCAAGGAGGTAATTCATTTATCTCTTTGCCAGATATGTGTTACGATGAGTGTTTTACATTTAAGTTTAAGAGATCTAAAAAGGCCAGTGGCCATGTGTCAATCCACCGTTGTATCTACGTAGAGCATTGCGCTTTAACATTAAATGTTGTAAAACAGGAGGTTTTAATTTATTTTGGTTTTTAATTGTCAAAATAATAATTTGTTAAAATAATTAACATTTTCTGTGACAGACGGGCTGCAACAATAGGGAGACTACTATTGTATAATTAATATTAATAACGTATACAGCGTGAAGCACCGAATGAACTATTCACATGTTTCACACCTCTGCGACCTGTACGACCCGCGGTGGAATGCGGACCATCCCGATAAACGTTTACTATTCATCAGTATTGTTCATTAATTTAAAATATTGAAGTAGTTCTGCAATATTTGGAAATATGAACGTTAGAGCCGTTTAGATTTATTAGAAAGGCTTTTGTTGAGCATCACCGACACCGAAGTTAATCGATCTGAAACCACAAATAGTCACTAGTCTGCAACTTGCATACATAGGTACTCGTACATACACGAATACTTCATTCATTAATCTTTCATAGTTACAAACCTTAGCTGTTGGGAATGGATTTTGTTTCTTCATTTCATCGGGAATGCCTTTGCTGATGTACCTAATAATGCATCCTACTTATCTTAAATATAACTAAACTTGTAGAACTTATGACCTAGCACCTGTTCTCGTAGTTTTCAATTATATACCCGTAAATATTATGTAATTTCGTGTAAAAAAAAGTAATAGGTAAAGTAAAAATGATACGTTGGAATACAAATCACGGCTATGAAGCAAACTATTGGTATGTTTGCAAACCTATAAGCATTTTTGTCTATAAACCATAACATAAGCTAAATACAATACCTACGTAACTATTTGATCCAATAAAATACAGTTCCGATAAGTTTCCATTTTCTTGCGGACCCGATTCTGGGTAAATAAATACAATCAATGTACAGTACCAAAAGTATTTTTGCGTATATTAGCCGCAGCATACCCACACACACACCGACAGCGACCTCACTCGTCGGCTCACATAAACAATGGTGACGTCATTGTTCGCAGGTACTGTCTCTGGGCGCGACGGGCGGCCACAAGGGAACCACGCAGCCTTCTCACCCCTGCACTATCCTCCACCATTCTCCTTACAAGGTAAGACATCTATCTACATCAGACTCAGCACAGTCATGTACATGAAGGACAACAAATGTTAAAACAACGATTATTCAGTTTACCTCCACAAATCTAATCTACCCTGTAATTATTTAACAACTACGGTGTAGCGTTTGTATTGTTCGTATTATAGTTTGCACATAAGAAAAGTATAAATTATATTCGTCGCATTGACCTCGCTCTACTCGACACAGTCGACACGCAACACGCTACAATTCGAAATAGTTTTGTTGTAAAATATTAAAATTGTAGGCTTTAGTAGTCTATTAAATGCACAAACTTGTTTTACAGGCCGCTTGGGATTGGTTGATTCTTATACTGGTGATCTACACGGCGATATTCACTCCTTACGTGGCCGCCTTCCAACTGAACGAGCCCGACTTTGATAAACGCTCCCGTAGCTTCGGCGAAGACCCCATAGTAGTCATCGACATGATAGGTAACCTTCATCTCTGAAACTTAAGAATACAATCAAATAAATCAATTTGTGTCTGCGTCATACTTTAGCTCTCTTACTCTTGAATACATGGACAGCAGCCAAAGAAAAGTCCAACCTTGGGCTCTGCTTCAATTCCATCAACTAGCAAATATCTTTTTCTGATTCAGATGTAAAATATTCATGCAGTTTCATTTCATTTTTGGTGTCAACAGTCATTTTGACATCGTATGTATTTGCACATTCGGTATAAAATTGAACAAAACCATTTAACTCAGAATGTTTTATTTCCAGTGGACGTCACATTCATTATAGACATCCTTATAAATTTCCGCACCACGTATGTAAACGTGGCCGACGAAGTGGAGTCGGATCCTGCCAAGATCGCCATGCACTACTTGCGCGGTTGGTTCCTCATCGACCTCGTCGCTGCCATCCCCTTTGATCTGCTGCTCTTCGGCACCGACACCGACGAAGTGAGCTGCTTTACCACCTACATACACCACATTTGGTTTCATCTCACATACGATACCTACACAAACTTAATTTTAGAATTAGACAACAAAAAGGAATGGCTGAATAGAAGACAAAACACCGGCCTTACCGTGATTCGCAAACTCGTATCGATAGTCACTCGCTCAACAGCGAGAATCGATTCAAATCGCTTTAGGAGCGTGAACTAAGTAAGTTTGCATTTCACGGTGGATATCCAGACGATCAGTTGTCCGAAACGGTGTCACAGCTCTCGGAATCCCGAACTTAATACACTGAGAGTTCACAAAATATCAATGCATTTAAACCAGTGTATAAAAATAACACAGTGGTCACAAGTGGAGGCCATACAGTACAACAAGATTAGGGTGGCGAAGCACGATACATTCCGCATTGTGAAGGGTAAAATAGGTCATAAGAATATGAAAGCGAACTAGGTCAAGTTAGGGTTGTACGATAAACATTTCAAGACGAAACAATAAGTACTTGTACAGTGTTTGAGCAGTTAAAGCCTATTTCGTTCGGGATGAACGGTTCTTTCGGACAAATGAAGTTCTGGTTATTTCATAGCGAGTCACGTAGTTGTGGAATGCAGTCAATGCAACTGCACTATCGATTAGGTTACCACAGCCGATCATTTAATGATCCCACTTTATATTTGAATCAATTAGCTGTTCATAGTCAATAATTATTTCAAAACAATCAAACTGTGTAAAACCGACTAAAATCATATCATCCAGTATGTTTTGTTCGTAAGCAAAGTTGATTTGTGATTTTATTTTGATTTAAAACAACTACTTATTACCTGTTGTTTTTGTTGACTATTAGTAACCAGTCGTGATTTATTTTATCATTTGTTAAATAGTCACGTTGTGGAGAATGCCCAAGGTGGGTGCGTATTGAATTTGTAATACCATTTCTTGTTACAGCAGGGGCTGGAAAGTGATGAGGTATACCATCTTTGTGAACTATTTTTATGTTGCTGCCACTGAATTTTATTATATTTTTAGTTGACATATTTTATTCATTAATATCCACTAGCCATTTTGAATCCACTAAGTGAATGCGTTAATGGAAGATATGGACGCTTCCCATGAGCAAAATGTCAATCATTACAAGTCGTACACCGTTCCCGACATGTGCCGAGCTCACTAGTGTATCACGAGCTTGCCGCCGCAGGATAGCGACCCGACTGTGCTACATGGCTAGATCCGACAGAACATCGCCCTGCGTAGCGTAACTTTATAAATCATAAGATACGTGAGTCTCAATGGTCTCCTTGCAACTGAACGAATCCAAGCTTTAAAGAGCCGAGTTCAAATAATGTCACAAGAGACCACCTACTGTGGTGGATTTAGATGCGTCTTGGTTTTCAGAAAATGTATCATCTTTTTTTTATATTTGAGCATAATATTTTAGCTTTATTAGCACATACCAGTAACATTATATACTTAGATTTGTAATGATATATTACTTGCATAATTACTTACTGATATAGTTGAGAACCTCATATGTACGTACTAATTAGTACCACTAATTAGAATCACTCTTATAGCATCGAGAACGAAAATTATTTTAGAAGTCATAAGTAGGTAATTAGTTAGAAGTTGAAAATTAAATGAAAACGTAATTGTCACGCGGATATGATTTTATAGCGAAAATACATCGGTGGAACATTTTTCATTGGCTTTTCTAGTAAGAGTACGTACAAGAGTCACGATATGCACAGAGCTTGGTAGCAATTACGCTCACACTTCCCAGACTTATTGTACCGATCAATAGATCGCCTTATTCACGACAAGAAGCACCAAGTTATAGTGTCCCGAACTTACAGAACTACTTGAAGCACCCACCTTACATCAAGCAATATATCAATATATTGATGTACAATACTGTATCCGCCACTGATCTGTATACCCACTTACATTTTATTTACTCATCGTTAATTGTGTTTGTTAAAATTTACTAATTGGTTTTAATGATCATCTACATTGTTATTTAATTTCTTACATACATAAGGATTACCTATTTTTATTTTAAATTAAAATAAATTGTTTTGAAACGTTTTTATTTATTTTTGTTTTTCCTTTGTTCCAAATCCAAACCTCATAATACTAAATCAAATCTAAAACTATCCGCAGTGCACGGTTCAAACTGAGAACCCATGAGAGATGGGCGGTACGTTGCTAAACCTGTACTAGTCACTCATCGAGAGCAATCCATCGACTAACAGCATCAGCTTCACAGCAAAGCTTGCCATGATAATCCAGCACAAAACGACCACACATGTGAATGTTACTACTATTTACAGTACTTACAAATTAATCGAAACCTAACTCAAATCTGTTTGTGTCCATCGCCGCCAATCTAAAGCTTTTCAATCGATATTTACTTTACCAAAAATTTCAAACACCTTTGCTAATTTTAATATGATTCCACTAATTAATTATTATTGTTTGTTATTAGAAAATCTTAAGAGCTCTTCTCAGACATAAATTAATTAAATTAATGCGAAATCCTCTAGGTAACACTTGAAAGAATACCTCTCTTTATTGTGGTATAAATCAAACCATCCGTCGAAAAAGTTAATAACTTTAGGTAAGTCCACAAAATCTCTAAATTCGGATATTTGCAAAACATGTCTGCCAAAAGTTTTTAAATGCACCGAGTTTTATGAAAATTACTAATCTTTGTATATATTTCTAATTATTGTATTCGCTTAAACCTTAAACTCACACGACCATTAACATTCACTACAAGAGCACGGAGTAGGCGCCGTGGTCAGAGAACCGTAGAGGGACTATGTAATGACAGTGAACTGATATCAGTAATCAAACAGTATTATGCACCGCATTATGTACGAAGCCAGCTAATTTTATAGTTTTAAAATAATCGCTTTTAATTCTGCAAACTACATACATATATCTAAGTTTGAGCTCAGCAGCATTCATAGGCCAGTTTTTGCTTAGTTAGCGTGGGTTTCGCTGCGAGGCCTCGTTGATGCTATTTAGTTTTAAGCGAACGTTTCATATAACGCTTGAGTTGGGTTTGCGGCTAAGTTGCGTTGCACGGCGGCTCTCGGGTTCTGAGGTGTGGTTGTGGTGCTTGCAGACCACGACTCTCATCGGTCTGCTGAAGACGGCGCGTCTGCTGCGGTTGGTGCGCGTGGCGCGCAAAATTGACAGATACTCCGAATATGGCACCGCCGTGCTTCTTCTACTTATGGCCACTTTTGTCCTAATTGCTCATTGGTTGGCCTGTTTATGGTGAGTATTTGAGGGCATTTGTACATTCAGGGCAATTCAAAACAGCGACGTTATAATAAAACCGTTCTTTTTTGAATAATCTAAAATTGTCTTTCCGCAATGAAAACTCTGGCAACGTTAATCTCATTCAAATTAACCTCGTTGTAATTGAATAGCTCGGTTTAGAGAAATACATATTGAACTAACTAACACAATTATATACTAATACAACTGAGAAAAGTCTATGGTTCAATACGTTTTTATTGTAATCTAAGTAAGAGCAACATATTCATCTATGTTACGATGCTCGTCTTGTCACTCAGGTACGCTATAGGCAGTTGGGAACGCCCCCAGCTTCACGCGCCAATCGGATGGCTGGACGCTCTCGCCAACGACGTCCAAGCTTCTTATGACAACTCCACTGGTCCATCCATGAGGTAATGTACAAAACTAAACCGTCAAAATAAACAATAAAAATATGAAACTAATAAGGAATATTAATTTTTCAGATCTAGATATATAACCGCTTTATACTTTACGTGCACTTCGCTTACAAGCGTTGGCTTTGGGAACGTTGCGCCAAACACTGACATGGAGAAAGGGTTCACGATATTTGTTATGCTGGTTGGCTGTGAGTACTTCTGGCTTATTAACCTGTCATCAACTTTTCTGACCCGAAGCTCACAACGATACTTAACAGACCTTAAGTGCCTCAAGTTAAACTCGGTAACTGCCATGACAGGTACCTAACATATGCAGATGCCTTTCCAATAACGTATGTAAATTATTTGGTTAAAAAAGCCCCTGTAGTGGTAAAAAAATTAAACTCATTATTTCTAATATATTTTGATCTCCAACACAAAAACGAATAAAACATATATTATTAGTGTTTAAGTATTTTGTTGGTCCTTAACTCATAAGAGTCCACAGCATGCAGATAATAAAACAATTCAAACAACTAAGCTACCAAAAATAAAATTACAAGAAATTAAAAACTGGACATTGACATTGTATTTGATGGATTGGAATAATTAATTGAAAACTAATAAATAAAAAAAATTGAAATTGAAATCTATTTGAAGAATAATAATGAATATAAAAAGAAATTGAAATAAGAAAGAAAATTTTAGATTAAAATAAATATTTTCTATACTTTGGAGGCAGGCTCGCAGATGTCTTAGCTTGTGGCATTATTCTACCATTCTGTACCTTATTTACGCAAATAAATGATTTTAACTTGTTTTATTTGATTTTATCTACAAAACATAACGAAAAGAAGCGATTGCCTTTATATTATCATTACTCGAGGCTACAAGAACACTACGCCAATAATATAATTTTACTACCGGGTCAGAAAAGAGGTTCCCATTGTAATTTATGAAAGAGCACGTCAATATCACATAAATAATTTATTCTTACAGCGCTCATGTATGCCAGTATCTTCGGTAATGTATCGGCTATTATACAAAGATTATATTCAGGAACAGCTCGTTATCATACACAGATATTAAGAGTACGGGAATTTATTCGCTTTCACCAGGTACGAGACTGTCCGCATTTAAATTTTATCTCTATCTAATAAATTTAAGGTTGATTTTTCTCTTTTGCTCTCTTTACAGAGCTTAGTTGTTGTAAAACGCTCCCTCTGATAGCCGAAATGATATGTGTGACGAAATTTTGTGTGTGTGTGTATGTTTGTTACTTATTAACGCCCGAATGGCTTAACATATTTGGATGAAATTTAACACAAGGGTAGACCATGTCTTGAAATAGCACAGAGGATATTTTTTATCCCGGGAGCAACTAGTCTTTAATAAAACAGTTAAAATAATTATTTTGTTCGTTGGAGATATTATCTGAAAGTGCTGATTCGATTACATTGAATGTTTTATTGATGAAATTTTATTTTTATTACCATTGAGTTTATTTAGTAATTTATTTTAGAAAATATTCGATACTAGTCGGCCACGGGAATTAGTAAAAGGTAGTACAAAGTAACCAACTTCTTTTTACTGTACTTGTAGATTACGAATCCCTTAAGACAAAGACTGGAGGAGTACTTCCAACACGCCTGGAGTTACACGAACGGGATCGATACGTCCAGCCTACTCAAAGGATTCCCCGAGTGCCTCCAAGCAGATATCTGTCTTCATCTCAACAGAAACTTACTCGCTAATTGCTCAGCTTTTGATGGTGCTAGTCCAGGATGTTTAAGGTAATTACAGCTTTTTAACTGTATAGCGACGACATCTATCGATCCACATATGAACTAAACTACGAAATCCTGCATCGCGCAATTAAAGTTCTCCGCGCGATTTGAACATACACAACAGCCTGAAATCAACTCTTGGGCAGTTGCCCAAACCAGACATAACACCCGTCTGGTTAAGGATCCTCTCTTTTCAACTGAAGTTTGCGGGACTTTACAACCTGTTCCGCATACCACTAAAACTCGTTTGAAACGTTCATTATTCAAATTACTAGGTACATAACTACGTACTAAACTATAGTGGTTACAAAAAACTTTATTGGCTTCCGACAGTTTTGAACACCAGTTCACTTGCGTGGGAAACCATGCACACTACACAAACACAATATTGTTCCTAAAGAAAATAAAACTTTAAAAACTACTTTGTGTTTCGAAAGAGACTAAATAAATCATAAACTTATACACATACACGCCTCTTACATTTTTTATTCAGTAATCAATATTTTTTTGTTTATTTTTTTTTTAATTCTGTAACAAAAAAGAAAAATATCTCAGTGTGGGAACCTTTATATATCATATATTGTTTTTTGTACCTAACCCCCGATTTCTGATTTAAGCATTTGAAGTTGAGTATTTCTCAAACTCTACTTTTACTACTACGACTAGTCTGAAAGCCTGACAAAATTTGACATTAAAATAGGCTCAATTCCGAAACTCGCCGTAAGTCTACTGATATACCTAATATGTATTATACTAACGTTTAAACGAAAGAAGATATTATTATACAAATACATAACAGTTTTATTTTGTTCATAGAGCCCTCTCGCTAAGGTTCAAGACGACGCATGCGCCTCCTGGCGAGACCTTGGTGCATCGCGGCGATGTCCTCACCTCCCTCTACTTTATATCCAGAGGCTCTATAGAAATCCTGAAGGACGATATTGTTATGGCCATTTTAGGTAAGTTATCATTATTAAACAGCTGATCTAAACTGTTTAATTATTTGACAAACCTGTTGGTCTAGTAGTCAGTAATCCTGACTGCTATGCCGGAGGTTGTGGTTTCGATTCCCACCCAGGACAAATAGAATAGAATAGAATAGAATAGAATAGAATAGAATATATTTTTATTGTAAAACATGAGTATACATCATATTAATAATATGTGCAAGGTCTTAAAATAAAAGGAAGATCTGCATGTTTTGCCATTTATGGCGTACAAAAACAACATATTTGGTTTAGAATAAACCACAAAAGATTTGAGTCTAGACAACAAACCATCAAATTTTTTCATCGCAATACCGAATTAAAAAAGAGGGGAAAAACACAAAAATACAGATTAGGTATTGCAGATTTAAGGCTCAAATTGTGAAAATGTCGTAATTACAGAAATAATAAACGAAACTAAATTACAGAATAAAATATTTAATTAATTGCGTTCATTTAAGAATTCTGATATGGTATAATAGCATTTATTTATGAGATATTTTTTTAAATTTATTTTAAATAGAGCAGTAGGCATTTGTCTAATAGGATTTGGGATTTTATTATAGATCATTGGTGCTAAACAAAAAATACTTTTGCGCATCAATGCCGTGGTTGACCTAGGTACGCATAATTTATTATTATCCCTTCGATTACGAATAGATACGTCTGATAGTTTCTTGAATAGGTTGGGATTGGTTTGTACAAAATTAGCTAATTCATAAATAAATAAGGAAGGCAGACTTAAAATATTGTACTTTATAAAATACTGTTTGCAACTATCAGTTATTTTCAAACCAAACATAGCCCTAATGCATCTTTTTTGTGACTTAAAAATAATTTCTCTATTAGTAGAGTTTCCCCAAAATAAAACTCCAAACCTCAATATCGAGCCGACTATACCATGGTAGGCTGTTATAAGCGCATTGGTACTTATAATAGGTTTTAGTTTATAGAGAGCATAGGCAGAAGAACATATTTTTTTATTTAATTCTTCTGTATGTGTTTTCCAGTTCAGACGATTGTCAATGGTTAGACCTAAAAATTTAGCTGTTTCTACCTTTTTAATTACAATTGATTTGTGTTGAACATTGACATTTGGTGCTTCTGAACGTTGACTGAAGAACATAATTTTTGTTTTCTCAAGATTGATCTTTAAATTATTGTTATCTAGCCAGTTAACTATTGAACTGATTGCCTGACAAATGCTTGTGTGATGAGCATGATCATTTGTTATGTGTCTAGATGTTATTTATCTATAACTAGCGACCCGCTCCGGCTTCGCACGGGTGCAATTCTGATACCACCGCAACTGCTATGTCCCTGCATTTTAAATATGTACTCGTAATATCTTCGAAAATATTCATTTAAATTACATGGTGTAAAAGGCCATATTTGGTACATAATTGGATAATGCTGTATTGCTTAAAATCGCTTCGTAAATAAGCCATTATTTCTCCTAATATCTAGTAAAGAATAAAAAATGGTTATTGTGGATTATCCATAGATATAGATTAAGAGATAGACATCTACCATCGCGGACTTTTTTGTAGACCTTTTTACACTGTAGTACATTATTTTGATCTACCTCGTAGGTTATACCATAATTATACTCAGGCCTGCGCTCCCTTGAAGCTGTGAAAAAATCAACCTTCTAAGTTAACTAAAGAAAATATACGGCCGTTAATGTTGCAAAAAACGTATATTTCGACTCTCTCAAGGGAATCAAAATTCATAAGGGACTTCTCGACCCAGAATCCTAAAATTTGGCATAAAGCAAGGTCTTATAGCACAAGTATAGGAATAAATCTGAAAACATTAAATTTGTCGTTGTGTAACAAAAAAAAAACATTTTTTTGCGATTCGGAAAAATCGTCGGGACTTGATTCGGGAAGTGAACTAATCACATAAGTTTGTACGGTCGGTTTACAGTTTACGTGTTGTACCCTTAGTGTGCGAGTCTAACTCGCAGTTGCCTGGTTTTTTTTTATTATATTGTGAAGCTCCGAATGCTTAAATCGATTATTCTTGATTTCATAGATCTAAGACTGATATAAATCTCGCATCACCCAGGTAAAGATGACATCTTCGGAGAAAACCCATGTATCTACGGCACGGTGGGGCGCAGCAACTGCCGCGTGCGTGCGCTCACCTACTGCGACCTGCACCGCGTGCACCGGGACGACTTGTTAGACGTGCTCGACTTCTACCCGGAGTTCCGTGCCTCCTTCGTCAACAACCTGGAGATAACCTACAACATGCGAGACGTAAGTCATAAAAACAAACGACAACCAGAACCAACGGCATAACGTGCTTTCAGAGGCATGGAGAAATCTTACTAGATGATCACCCATCCATAGACCGAACTCGTCATGCGTTGCTTAACCTTTTTTTATTATTAGTTTAGGGGTTTTTATCCACAAGGATACGTCAACCCCCTTGTACCTTAAACAACATAAAAACAATTTTAAACTATGAATTAGAGATAGAATAAGGATCGGAGATTACAAAATTGTTTTGCTAGATCAGAGTTAGGGTATGATAATAACGTCTGAATTAAACCTATTCAAACCACACCTTCTTTCGAATTTTTCTCTCTCAATCTTATTTTTAACACACTCTATCAATAATTGTTTTTTTAATGTTGTGGTATGTCCTCTATTTTATTATAAGTAGAGCAATTTGGTGATTCGACTTTTTTCATCAACAATTCGTGGAGAAGAAAATAACTCTAAAGCTATAATAATACGAACTCACACATACAAATAAATTGTCTAATGTCATGATTTCCCAAAACGAAAAACTAAACAATATAAAAGTTCGTAGCTAACTTTAGCACGTCTATGCGCTATGGGTTTGGCTACGACGCTACGACCGTAGCTATAATAGTTTAATAGTTTTATCAAGTACATTATACATGTCTGTTAGAACAGTGATCCCCAAACTAGACGTTAGTCTGTATCTTGGGGATCAGAGTTGTACATTTTCTTTATATCCATAAAGTTGTACATGGTGATTATTAACAAAATCAAACTAAGATTGAACTTAAAGAATTAAGACAAAATAATAATAATCATAACTTAGCATATTAAAATGGATGAAAATAAATAAAAACGAACACAAGAAAAATAAAATCAAAATAATTAAAAAAGTGGTACATAATAAAGAAACATACTGCAATATTCAAGTTAATATTATTATGTATGTGTGTACGTGAGCGTTGTGATGAGGTGTGTGTGTGTGTGTATGGGAGAGGGTGTGGGTGTGAGCGTGTGTGGGAGTGAGATGGAAGTGATATAGCATGTAGCACTTTTACGACCTGCAGAACTTTCGTAGCACTGAGAAATTCATCTTCTCATTATAATGTACCCTTTAGTTGATACGTTGTTACTAAACATTGGACAAACGTAGTCTTTGAAATAAAATATTATTATTATACGTAATAGCAAATTTTGATACAAGCGGAGAAATTTTGGCATTGCGACCGAGGCGAAATTCTGGGGTTATGGAGCCGAGTGCTGCAGTGACAAATGTCCACGTGTATCAAACGACGTTATTCAATACACTTAGGAAGAAATCAATAAATGGGGGTTGACCCGTGACTCGTGGGGGTCGTTTAGCATCCCGCCTAACAGTGATAAATAGAATAAATTTTGACGAGGGCAAGCACCAGCACTTTTTCGCACTAGTGCAGAAAACAGTAAATTACGTACCTAAAAGCACACTTTTACTATTTAGGTAAGGATAAGAGCGGGCTTTCGATTGATCGTATTGAAATATAATTTAAAGCAATGCTTAGGTATACTGGATTTGTTAGTTTTAGGCGCTACGAGCAATGCTACGTGGCTACAACCGTAGCACGTCTACACCTGCGTAGGCATTTCGTAGCAAGCAAAAACTCCTGATAAAAGACAGCAACGTGAAAATTATTGTGGTATCTTGCAGGAAGAATTGGGTGGTATCGAGCCTAAGCGTCGTATGCGCTATGAAAACCCGTGCGACGCGCGCTTGCTAAGAGAGGCGTACGCGCGAACTACGCGTCGACCTCACACTGAGACCTTTGCAGAGAAAGTTGTGAGTCTAGCGTTCTATTTTCAAATCTAGCTCGTATTACATCACGTTGTGGCATGATAAATAATTATTTTTATAAAACAAATTCCATTTTTTGATACAACTATGTTTTGTACTTTCATATTCAAAATATATATTTTGTTAATAAATAAAAGAAAATATTTTGATATTACAAACAGACACTTTAATATTAATTTATATTATTAAATTTTTATATATAGATTTACTCAATAGACTGTAAAAATGAGTTTACGCAACAGATACATTGATACTCCACGATATTTCCAGGACTCGCAGTGCAGCGACGACGACACCGAGTCGCCCGCCAGCCGCGGCATCCTGGAGTTCTCAGCCGACAAGGCTGGCCAGGACGTCACGCCGCTCAACTTCAACTTCAGCAAGCAGCGCTCCACCACGCTCAACTCCATCACAGGTAGCCACCAGCACTCTCACGTGGAATGAACCTTTGTTTCTTTAATATTACGACCACAAACCCGGCCAACAAAAGTCACAGAAACCACGGGTGGCATGTCGTGGCAAATTTCCTCTATTCATAGAGTAGATGACCTACACATTATAGTAAATGGATGACCAATATGCATTTCCCTTCGCCATGTTTAAGTCTCTTCTTTACTGTAATACCTTGTGATACGTTACAATTTCAATTTATTTTTCTGTTTGATTCTTTAAGGGAGTTATTTTTTATCTTGGGATCTTTTAATAATTTCAATCATTATTTTTTTTATATATATTTTGCAAAAAGTTGTCGTAAGTTCTATTTGTATCGGTAACAAGTATACGGGCAAAGAGTGAGTTGAATTCGTATTTAACTTTTTGCAAAATTCTACAATTGTATAAACATCATTGTAATCAAACAATTTGGACATAAATATTTAAAAAAATACGTAAATGACGTTTCAAATTCTAGCGACTAATTAAAGTTTATTTCATTTAGGGCAGCATGTGTTACGCTTGTTTCCTTATTTATTTATATTCCTATTTACTGGTGACGTGGGAGGGGATGCGGTGTGGCTAACTGTTAGTGTCGGCACTTGATGCGCTCTCGGCGCCGCGGCCGCCAGCGCCCGTGCTAGTAGGAGAGAGCCCCGCGCTCTCGCTGGCGGCCGCGCACCCCGCACACCCCGCACCCCCGGTACCGCCCGCCCCGCTCTGAGCGCGGCCCTTGTGTGCAGGCATGCTAGCGCAACTTAAACGGAGCTTCCCAGACCTCTACCATCATAAAACACATCAGCCACTGCACAACAAGTACTGTAAGTATGCATATTATACTACTTTGTAGTGCATGAATCAACATCAATATTGGTTTACAAAAATCAAATTAGTCATTTCAAAGCTCCGGTTGAATGGTTTCCATGTAAAATATCCATCTGTACAATATGGCCACGCAACTGTCAACCGGAACTTTCACCCAAAATTGTAACTGAATTGGCTACATTAAATTAAAACACAGCAACACCGAGTTTAAGAATATGCATCATGATACGGTATTTTACCATCAAACCATAATAATTCTAAATGAGATTAATCAGTTTTTAGCGGGCAACATGCAAAATTATTCGAACTCATACCATTATTATTCGTTGAATTACGTATGTATCCTCAGTTACTCACAGGCACTATAAATCACTATACGCGTGCGTAATTTCCAGCGCAATCCACACCTCAAACGTATAGAAGTCGCACGGGTGTGCGGCGTCAGTCGTCGGTGGGCCCGCTCAACGACACATCACCGCTTACGTGTGCGGCGGCGGGCGAAGCGGCGGTGAGCACGCCGGCGCACTCCGCCACGCTACCCGTGTCCAGCCTCAGCACCAACCCCAGCTCGTACTACACCAACGCGTCGCCGTCGCCGCCCGCGCCCGCGCACCAGCACGTGTCGTGCGACGACATCCTAGCGCCGTCCGCACCCGCGCCTGCGCGCACGCCCTCCTGCCGCTCCGCGCCGCACTCCGCCGTCAACCTGCACCAGACCGCCTGCAACGGCCGCCCCGCTGCGCTCGCTCTGTCTCAAGACAAGGCACAAAACGCTGCAACCGCACAGGTAACATTGAAACACATTAACTTTGAAATTACAAGAACGACTCACGTACCAATCAATCCTATTTGTTTCACAGGATAGCATGTCGCCACAATACCAAAATGTAGGAGCCGCTGCTACGGCAGCATCGGTAGCGACAGTACTCACGAGACTAGAAGAGTTAAGTCGTCGTGTGGCCGTGCTGGAGTCTGGGCTGACGGCAGACGTGCGACGAATCCTGCAGCTGCTGCAGGCACGCGAAGGCACGGCGCACCACAACGCGCAGTCAGCGCACACACCCTCAACTGTGCTACCCAAAGCCTCTCTGTCGGTGCCTCAAACGAATGAGGTGATGTTTGCCACCTGCAACCACTTGCCGAGCAATAATTGACTAGTCAATAATCGATCCGTTGTTTTTGTTTTTAGTGGGAGTGGAATTGGAACGGGGAGCGGTCGGAGCGTGGCGCGCGCTGCGGGCGCGGTGAGCGCACGCCGGGCGTGCAGCGCTCTGCATCGGAGCCGCACGCGCCGCTACCGCCCGCGCTGCCGCCGCCGCCGCACTCGCACTCGTTCTACAGGTAGTGTGAGGCGCGCGAGACGAGCGCCCCTCGCTCGCGGCCGTCGTCGCGCTCGCTCGCCGAGTCCGGCTCGTGCGGCTCGCTGGCGTCGCCGGGGGAGGCGCCCGGCGCCGGCGGCACGCGCCCAGTTCCGCGCACGCGCTTCCACTTCTGCCGGCGCATCGCGCGCGCGCGGCCCGCCGATGTCCGGGGCTTCCTCTGACGCGGCCCTCACCCGACGCATGGACCAATTTTGTACTTCCGTTAACGCCTAAATAAACACGTCCTCGCGATCTCGCGAGCGGGCGGCCTCTCCCGCCCGTGCCGAGTCCATTTGTAATAAAATTTCAATAATGTTCGCTTTAGTAAAACTTTAAGATTGTCCAGCGGGCCGGATCCGGTTGGTTCGACGGAAAGACACGAAGCCGTTTCACATTATATTGGTAGTGTACGACTACACGAGTGGTTAGAAATGCAATAAGTGGTGGATATATTGGGTGCTTTAATTTTATGTATGTAATTTACAGGCTTTAAAGAGAAGTAAATTTTTACATGATGTATTACGTATGGGTATGTGTACAATAGCACTATCTGACCGTACTTTCCATCAACCCTTCCGGTTAATGTGTTTATTTAATTAATCCAAATGTATTATCCAAATTGACTTATTAATGTATCTACGTAATTATTCTATTCTAGACTTCAGCTAATTCAGAATGAGGCTTATAAGACTGAGAGACTACGTAAATACCGTGAACTGTATTTCCAGAAGCGAGTACTTAAACGATAACGCTTTCTACCCGTCCTTGCTCCTTGCCTTTACATAGTAGCTAGGTATGTGTAACACTACTATGACGACATATGAACTGCTCCTTGTGGAAGTGCGTTTCTGAGGTTTCATTCGACACACGTATACACACATTAGTTGCCGCATTGTCTTCAATGATGCATAACTACATTAACATTTTATTAAACTATTTTCAATTTCGTGTATTCGTTTACTAAAGTAGTTATGACAGAGGAGTCAAGTACTTCGCACTTTGACGACGAGTGGATACGGACATTCAAAACCATTTCACTACTCATACCTAATATTAAAATCCTCGTCTCCTTTTCACTTTACTTTAATTACTATAATTGTGGCTCAAATTATGAACTTTATGTTGTAATGTGTATCCTAGTTACGGAGTAAGAGATTTCGCCAATATATCATTATAAGCAATATTAAAGCCCACCGTATGTTTAGGATGTACATCGTGATTAACGTAAGTGGCTAATAACACCCGTCATGAGGTGTACAATGAAACCAGTGTGCTGACTGCGAATTGTTTTTACGTTAACGCGTTCGAAACGTGTACCGCGTTCGGTTTTCTGATTGGTTAAGAGCTTGAACCGCGCCAATCAGAACACCGAACGTCATAAACGTGTCGATTGCGTTAACATAAAACAAATTTGCACTAGGCACTGTGATAGAGCTAAAGTTTGTTTATCGCCGCACTTAGGACTCTCGAGTATACTATCGTTTCCGTGATAATCATATCGTACTGCGTCATATCACTCTTTATCCATTTCATATTACAAGTTATTAAATTCAAATGTTTATTCTTTTATATTTGAAATTAAAGTTTTTACTGAGCATTCCTGCTAGGCGCGTTACTGATTAACTAAGTCTTGCTTTTTGAATGCCGGTCAATTAAAATTACAATTATTCTAATTCGTCATTTTTAGTTGTACCATTTTTACAGCAGAGACTTCTTAAAATATCTTCATAATGTGCTCTTGATCTCTTGATTGACTACTGCTTTCAACGTAGGACCTAAAAAATACCTTTCCTTCCTACTTTAGGGATCTATGTACCTACTTTAGGTATTTACGTACCTACGTTAAAATCTGCATGGAATTCCATAAAGCATGGAATTCTAGTATAGCAAGTGAAATAACGCAAGGTTATACATAAATACCTAGATTAGATTTATTTCTTAGGCTCTAGTCAAAGTGACACACTATATGCGATAGCGATTATCGAAATACTAATATGTTACGGATTGACCACGTGACATTTACAAAACGCTTGTCAAATCCATAGATATCGTAACATTCTAAAAATTTAAGCAATTGTTATCGCTCAATAGAATGTAACTTTGTCTAAACCCCAAAGAAACGAAAACTTCAGACTATGTTTAATTATACAAGACGATCACTGTTTGTTGAATTACGAATATATCATCATCAATCTTCTAGCTTAGCTATAACTTTGGATACATAATACTTGTACACAATTATATCTGTCTCGTATGTTCGATAATTTTTGGGCAATAACCATCATCAATATCGCATGGCAATACTAGCTTAAATATCGAGTTTATGATGTCACGCGGTACATACATAGTTGTGATGTCACGCGGTACATACATAGTTGTGATGTCACGCGGTACATACATAGTTGTGATGTCACGCGGTACATACATAGTTGTGATGTCACGCGGTACATACATAGTTGTGATGTCACGCGGTACATACATAGTTGTGATGTCACGCGGTACATACATAGTTGTGATGTCACGCGGTACATACATAGTTGTGATGTCACGCGGTACATACATAGTTGTGATGTCACGCGGTACATACATAGTTGTGATGTCACGCGGTACATACATAGTTGTGATGTCACCCGGTACATACATAGTTGTGATGTCACGCGGTACATACATAGTTGTGATGTCACGCGGTACATACATAGTTGTGATGTCACGCGGTACATACATAGTTGTGATGTCACGCGGTACATACATAGTTGTGATGTCACGCGGTACATACATAGTTGTGATGTCACGCGGTACATACATAGTTGTGATGTCACGCGGTACATACATAGTTGTGATGTCACGCGGTACATACATAGTTGTGATGTCACGCGGTACATACATAGTTGTGATGTCACGCGGTACATACATAGTTGTGATGTCACGCGGTACATACATAGTTGTGATGTCACGCGGTACATACATAGTTGTGATGTCACGCGGTACATACATAGTTGTGATGTCACGCGGTACATACATAGTTGTGATGTCACGCGGTAGTATATCTATACATAGTTGTGAAATAAAACTGCCAAATTGTTCATGATTACATAATCGAAAGATATAATACTAATCAATCCACATACACATCAATCTGTGTTATCACAAGAACGGTTTCATGCTATTTATTTATTATTGTTAAACTTTAGACAATAACAGTTCAGCGAAAAATGCGATTTAAATGACTGTAAGAAATGAACACATTTATAAATTCTCAAAGAAATATTGTTTGATGTTTACCTGAAATGTCGGTTTTAATTTCAAGAGAAATAAATCCTTACAGGCAGCAATATAAAGTTCAATGGTTGACATATTAAAAAAGATAATAAGGTAAGCATTAGTTTTAAAAGAGCATGGAACTCGCACATTAGATTAACACTTGATTTTCTGCGCGTAGTAGGTTGTATTGAATGTAAATATTTAGATATGGTAGACTTAGGTTTGTAAATTGGTCAATTCCCAGATGATATACTTATTCTTCAATCTATCTAGTTTATCAAAATGAATAGCTTTGCTTTATATTACTATCATTATATGCCGAGCATTCTAGATCTACATTTAAGCATTGTTATTTGCTTTAGTAGTTATAGAATTACAATTTGCCTGAATGTCATTTAATTAAATAGTTATCAATAAAATATATACCATTATGTGTATGTAAAAAAAAATAACAAACATTAAAATTAGATCATTAGTGAAACTCAAAGAGCCTGTCCCTCATCCAAGTAACCCGCTGATATATGTATGATCAACACACGGTTGTCCGTGCTTGTGCACGTGGATGTGTCAGGTCGCGTTCTTCCATTAATTCAATAGTTCCTGAGATCATGCAAAATTTTCCCTTCAATATATTCCCTTTCTTAATTTTATAGCTTGGTGTCGGCATATAAACAGAGGTTTCATATAAATAAATAAAAATAACTAGTATAGATCAAGTACTAAGTATTTACAAATAATAAGATTTGATGCTAAACATATTATTACGTTCGTTATTTATTAAATTTCAGATTACTTTAGAGAAACAAATAGTTCTCACAATACAATACCGACCTTATTATTATAAGCAATATTAATAAAATAAAACCGAGTGAAATTAGAATAATATTATGACTACAACAAGTACTTTCAATTGAGAGCGATTAAAATTATTGCAAAATAAGCAAATCAAAATAACTTTGAATACACACGTGGAAATGGTTTAATACTTCTTACAAGTCTACTACGCAAAAACACATATGAACCTCTTTGACTTGGTCATTTGAAAGTTCATTATGAAATACTATTCACAACGAATTTTATTTATATGTTCTCCCGATGTCCTTGAAATATCTCCCCTAAGCAATACAACACAATAGCGTTCAAACCTGCATACTTTACGAATCCTCGCTTGCATCATTTGCTGTTGTCATTTTTTTTTATAAGCTAGAGCTAGACCCCCTCCATGTTTTCTTGTTAGAACCGTCACAAGTGTACATTTCGAACACGCTAGTATGATTTAGAAGTTTGACTAATAGCGCTTAAGCACAGGGTGTAATTTTGTTCATAAGTCATAATGCTAACTTAAGATCCTAGATACTTAATACTTAAATAATATGTTTACTAATTACCATCGATAAAGTTAACGTAGGTATCTACTGTCTATATTAATGTTGATTAACGTAGAATTTCGAACGCTTAGTATGTTTTCCAAGTGCACGGACTCTATAAACGGGGCACTTGTGTTAACTTTTTTTAGTCTATTTGTAATGCACACCGGTCATTTTCTCCGACGTAGAGAATTCTATCCCATTTACGATGAATTGTTGCTGATTGATTCAACTTGACATGTGCGTAGGTAAGAATTTAAGATTTCTCATTTGTTATGATCACTACTCAAATCCATGTAAAAGGCCTATTACAGCTGGTATGACGGCGCTGTAGTCGCTCGTCTTCATACCTCTAATACGTGACACATGTCGTGCGCAGGCGCTTCTGTTTCATTATTTAATGCATTACTTACAACTTTGTGAACCTAAGTACACAGAACTGACTTTTGCGACATTTAATAATTATCTTTCAGCCACTTTACTTGTTAGACACACGACGGTAGCACTCATGGCTACAGACAGACATTAAAAGATCATCGGTACATTATCTTCTGAGAAAGACATTATTTTGTCGCATATAAATAATTTATAATGATTAATTAAAGCAATTCGGAGCCGCGCTGTACTAGTAGAAACTATGATTTGTTCTGTGACTATACGTAATATAATGAATTGTTGTATAAAATAAAATAGCTGTAGGTGCCGCGGTTTTAGCTGAGAACGCCCTTCAGAATTACATAGATGTAAGTGTAGTCTAAGTCGTCACCTTGCGAAAAGATGTTCGCTTAATCATTTAAAAATTGTTGCCTTGAAATATTTTAGTCACAGAAAACTGGTTGTTTCAGCTTTGAATAATCTCACAATTATATTAGAATATTGTAACGATAAGTTAAGTATTTTATATTTCAAGAACATAAGCGCAAAGTTAACGCGTTCATCGTATTATGTAATTTTGTCTGTGATCGAAATTTTATATTGTTAAGCTGAAAATTAAGCGCACGTATAATTATTTTGAAATGCTAAATGTATTAGATCATACATTCTGGGTGCTTTTACTAGTTACTCGTTATCCAGTTTTAAAGCAGCCCCACTATCTGTTACCGTTGATTACTTTATTCTCATTTTGCAGATGATTAACATTTTACATTCACTGTTTCAATTTATTATGTAGGCACACACTTAGTCATAATAAATACTAAATATACAGCCTTGTTTTTCGGTAAGATATTATCAAATAAGCTTTCCCGCCCAGGGTATAACGAGAGGGAGAATCAGACTTTTACTGACTAAAACCCACCTGTTTTGCTCCAGTTCAATCCAGTAGCCCTGGCAAAGTAAATATATGCCTAAATTATTGAAAACGATGCATTGTTTTGACCATATATAAACAGACTTACTTACCCACCCATATACTTATGCTCATCTTACATTACCTAATCATATATTATGATAACTTAGACACCTTACTATATATCTAGGTACCTACATACTCAAAATTATCGACAATAAAGTCACCTTGCCTTCATACTCGTAAATTATTTGTTTGTAAGACCCTTTAAATAAATTGATGCATCATATAAAAGTATTGCAGAATGTATGAGTAAATACATCTAGGGACACGTGTATAATATCTCCTAACTTTTCAGATATCTTATTGTTATTAAATATCTCACTAATTATATGAAAAGTGTAAATTAAGTTATGTTATGAACAAATTCTGTTATTGACAAAACATAATTCTAAAGCATGTTGCGTGTCTACCGAACCGTGACAAAAATTTATAATGTTAAGCTATAAGGTACTTACAATACTTGTTAAGTCTCTTGCTGTGTTGAGACATGTGTGAACTGTTGGCTAAGATCTATCAATAATGGATAGGTAATATAATAAGTTAATGCCTATTTATGTGAGTCTGCTGTTAGTAATAAATGATTGTGTTCGGGATTAAGAGTCTCGTTCTATGAATATGTCGCAGCTAGCAGCCAATTAGCTTTGATTCGCCATCCAGTTAACAGGCTAATCTGGTGAGTAAAGGGCGTCGTTCAACTAGCCTGAACGATATACAGCTGATGTATGTAACGCAACACTTAATTAACAAGGGAACGTACAATAGAGCGACCACGTGACGAAAGAAAGTAGCATCCCGACACGGACAGGTTCCTTTAAACCTTAACTAAAATAAGAGCCCTGAGTAGGGTTCAGTTGGCTTAAGTTAAAAGACTGTCGTCAAAACATTGCCAGCTAAATGCAAATCAAAATTAATTTTACTACATACCACAGCCTCTCCTAAATATCCGGGCTAGGCAATTAATTAAACGTTATCTATCCAAATTATTTGCCTAGTCTTATTTATTGAATGACTGAATATCATTCGGGTAGTCAGTTGAATGACACCATTTGGCAAAAAACTGGGCTGCTAACTGAATGGCGAATCGAAGTAGTTGGGAACTTTATGGGTATTTATTTTGCATTTATTTCCTTTTCTTTATGGTTATAGAAATGTACTGGAGTGTTAAGGAACTATTTGCGAAAAACTGGAAGTGTGATTTTATTAATGTAATATTTACATACTGACGATAATTTTGTCAACAATCTGGGCATGTATAAGATCGTAGGTATAGCTACTAAGAGTTCATAACTTATCTGCACACACAACCGTTGCGAGTGTATGTAGGTTATAAATTCAACAACTATAGAATTCTTAAGTTAAGCTGAAAAAAATAAAGTCAAATGAATATAGGCAATAAAAGAAATACCTAGATAGGTATACCTACTTGGTTGATTAACTTATTTTAATAATGATTAATTAAGACGCTTTTGTATCCAACTGGTTTTATTTAAACCTATTTAAACCTATGAAGCACGATTGTTGCAGCAATCTTGTACTAAGTAATAATACCTATGTACCTGCGTGTTTATCGAACTTCTGCCCTTTCTACGGGGTGTAACGACAATGAGTGTTCATATTTTAAATACTGCTTCTACTCATTGATTAGCAACTTTCTTCAAAAAGCTAATATGTAATTCAAAAATCTAATAAGTAATTCAAAAACTAATAGGTAATTCAAAAAGCTAAAAGGTAATTCTGAAAAAAAATTGGACGACCCGTACTAATTTAGATCAGCTGATGATTATCATCAGCTGATCTATAGAAAATCCTTTTTTTAGGGTTTTACTATGATCCATGAAGAAGTTTTTTATTAAGACGCAGAAGCAGTACCTACCATAAAGTGGGGTTACTTTGGCCCTGGGATATAACTTCGGCACAAGCTTATTCAAAGTCAAAGTCAAAAGTTTTTATTTCACGTAGGCCTACATGGGCACTTATAAAACGTCAGAAGCTAGTGCACCAATAAGAACATGAGAAACTGTGTTTCTGTTGGTTAATAGCTTGTACCAAAGTTATACCCCAGGTCCAAAATTTCCCTAATTTACTCGGTATCTAAAATATAACCACTTATTTCCGTTACAGCCTATATAAATAACCAGGATTATGACTTGCCCAGCTAGTACGGATTTAATTTAATACTACTAACTACTCGATGTTCAGTGTACGTAGATTTTAACCAGCATGAAACACATTGTTCTAAGGATCTTCACTCATTTAGCAACTATTTATTTTGTGCACCCAATAATGATAGTGACAACGATCAATATTTTATTTACATCTACGTTATTCTAAGCACTGACTGGAACGATATTATGACAGTTAATTTATAAGCCACAAATTTTTGCTTTAGGTATACTTTTTATACAAATTATTGAACGTTTGTTCATTATTGTTATAATAATATGCGTAAACAGTACATGTTTAACTTACATGTACATACTTAGAGCATTAAAACAGAGCACATTAGTCACATAGTTAATCAAAAGTTTGCATTCATTGAACAGCGCAAAATTCTCGTGGAATAAGTTCAGTGGAATAAAATATCACGCACATGCGACAATTTGTTTTATTTTATCAATTGAAAGAAACCTTCCCTCTAATGTCTTGACTTGAGAATTTTTGGAAAAAGGATACGTCCTACAGTGAAAAATTCTTTCCCACTATAATTTTTATGCATAATAAAATACTTTTATATCTACTGAGTCTACTTACATTATAAGCGGGCAACCCGAGATATGTACATTTTCTTATAACTGCACTTACATACATGACGTTAGAACACATTCTCTAGATATTTTGGAAACAAAAATATATTGTGGACGTGAAGTCATTAGAGGATTTACCACCACATTTTTTTTTATAGTTGGTGAAGAGTTGGAGCATGTGATAGCCAGGGAGGCTTCCTCCCCCCTCCCCCCTCCGTAATGCCGGCACTGAGTCATGGACATCCAACAATAGTGATATGGCCAGACGTGCATTTAAATAACACCAAAAGTTAAGATTTAAACCACTTGGCCTGTTTTAGCCGACTATGTCTGGAAATGCAACCATTTTATGAAATGGTCGGACATAGACACATAATTTAAACAAAATAAAGTTAATGTCACATACTATGGAAGTTTGGGAGAAAGTTATTAAAAGCTGAACCAATTCAGGTTTATGTCTGGTCGGGGTATCATGTATACAACGGAAGCCATTTTTGCTATACAGAGGTGCGCATAAAAACTTGCACTTGGTATTCATTGACCTCGAAAAGGCATACGATCGAGTGCCTTGTGAGGTTTCGTAGTTGATCTGAACAATACACCACCACAACCTAATGGCATATTAGGTACCCAAATCTGGTACAATAGGCACAATGACGTTGTATTGGTTACCAAGAGCAGCCTAGAGGTTCAGAGTAGATTAAAAGTGTGGTGGCAAAGACTAGACAGACAGGAGGCCTAAAATTTAGCAGTTCTGAAACCAAGCATTCATTGACCTTTGATACACCGTATACCTGTTGCGTGATTTCAGGGATTTCAGGGGATGGGGAGGTAGAACAAGCCGTAACGCACCGGACTTCAACTCAGAATGGATGAAATGGTGACAGGTCACTAAAACAACTTACGGCCCATGAATGCCCCGAAAGTTAAACGCTACCATCTTCAAGTCCGTGATGAGACCTATAATAATTTACCTTTTTTTTCAGGGGGGAAAATCATCTAATGACATCCCCCGCTCTTGGGCGCGAGATAGCGTCAGGCTTTTACTGACTAAAAACCCACTCCTGTTCCTTCTTTGCCATTTTTTTTTCCATGGCTCCAGGGATCTCTTTCGCATCACCCATAGCCTCAGTAGGCTTCGACCCTGCTGGGCCCCTACGGTATAATATCTATATATATAAGGTCTGTGAAAAAGACGAATGAACATAGATTGAATGTAGCGCAAACAAGAATGTTGAGATGGGTGTGCGTATGATTGAGGAGAATAGATATAGTGAGGAAGGAGCACCTATAATAAAGAAAATTTCAAAGTAGTGCCAGTGACTGAAAAGATAAAAGGGAATAGTTTGTTCTGGTACGATCATATGAAGAGATATGATTAAACCGATGTTGCTTTAGGACAGCGTAAGGGAAGCTAAAAAAATATTGTTGGCGGAATGATATGAAAGAAAAGAGAGTCAGTGATAACGTGAGGGTTGACCGGACAAAATTGAAAGAAGAAACGTGTTGCGCCTACCCCATGTTAGATGGGACAACGGCAGGAAGATCAAAAGAAAATTTACAAAAATAGCTACTAATAATATATAAAATAGCTGCTTCCGTGCAGGAAGCAGGATCCAAGCTACTGGTGGTTAGGGTTCCAGATACTGGAACTTCCTCACAATACGAGTGGTATCAAAGAGTACTTTGCCTTCCTTTTTCTTCTTTTTTGAGGCCTTTGATCCAACCGCGTAACGACAGCTTCAATAGGTGATCATCGAGGCTTTTGGCCATCAAACCGTTGCCGGTGACAATCGACACAATGACAGCTGCGGCCACATTTTACATGTCAACAACCTCTTATGCTAAAATAGAGATATTTTATTTGCTTCTCTTACTCAGCTTTCAAGGGGTTCTCGTCATGTGAGATGGTGATATCGATATCAGTGTTTTTTTTTAGGTGAGTTATCATCCAATGACTTCTCCCGCTAGGTTGGAACGGGAGGATGTCAGACTTTTAGTTCTAGGTCTAGGACTTATTGGCAGTAATAGTCCTGTCAGTAGGTAATGATAAACTAATCTCAGTACACATACCTACTTAAAATGTGATAATCAATACATAGTATAAAACAAAATCGCTTCCCGCTGTCTGTCCATATATGTATGGTTAGATCTTTAAAACTACGCAACGGATTTTGATGCGTTTTTTTATACATAGAGTGATTCAAGAGGAAGGTTCATATGTATAATAATATAGATATGCATAATATAGTAGAGAATCACTGATAATGTTAGAGATTTCTAATGTGATGTCGTAAATAAACACAATTTTTTGAAGATCTTGCATTTAATAAACATTAATATGGCCCTTTACAGCATGTAATTTAAGTGAATATTTTTGAAGATATTACAGATTTAAAATGCATGGACATAGCGGTTGCGGTGGTATCAGCATTACACCCGTGCTAAGCCGGGGCGGCTCGCTAGTAATAATATAATATAATTTAGTATAATATTCCACAACTGTCACACAACGTCATCTACTTAGTCCCAAACTAAGCAGAGCTTGTGCTATGAGTACTAGAAAACTGATATACATACTTTTTCAACACACTTGCTCAGAAAGTAACTCTTATTGCACTGCACTTAGGTATATAATGGCACTCGTTACCAAACTGTGACATTTTGATTACCATTACGCACTAGTGCTATAATGTAGAAACCTTTTTGTTCAACCTCTTCGTTCGCATAAAATTCCCATTAAGTTATTGCGTTCAATCTAATATATAAAATTCTCGTGTCACAGTTTTCGTTGCCATACTCCTCCGAAACGGCTTGACCGATTTTGATGAAATTTTTTGTGCTTGTCCGGTATCTATGAGAATCGGCCAACATCTATTTTTCATCCCCCTAAATGTTAGGGGTAGTCCACCCCTAAATTTTTTTTTTATTTTTTAGACAAAATTTTTAATTTCTATTATTTATATGGCAAAACAACGTTTGCCGGGTCAGCTAGTAGTATATAAATTAGTGTCTTACTTATTTCATCCAATTTACAAGCTAAAAAGGACAAATTTAACTCGAACAAACAATTTATTTAATAAAAAACATTTAATAAAAAAATCGTACATTCAAATAATTTTTTTTTTTTTGTGGTCTATGTTTTTGGCGTGATTTTTTTTATTCCAGTGAAGTTCAGTGGCTGTATTAATTAAATTAAATTAAATACTACAAAATCATTAGAAAATGTTACATCCGTATTCTATTGTCACTACGAAAGACATTAGGTATCTTAAAAACTTTTCACGCAAGAAAACATAAACGTAAGACTAGGCAGTATGATCAAAATACCTTAGCATCCCTCTAGGGGTAAATAAAAAAAATGATGCGCTCGCTTATGAAAACAGATTTTTACCGCCAGGTCACAGAAAATTTTACTAATTTTACTGTTGTTTTCTTCACAAGTGTATTGAAAAACGTCGTATGACACACGTGAGTAATTAATGATTACCGTTCTTGGCTCTCTTAAGACCCTCGCTACGGCTCGGGTCTAAATAACGCCTCGACGGTAATCACTAACATTACACACTTATATCATAATGTACTATTATTAGTTCTTTAGCTTTGAAATTACCGTTTTTCAAACGGGTTGCTTTATAGTGTTATAATTATCTTTGGATTGACTTGGAATTATAAGTTCAAATAAACTTTATATACCTACGTAATAAACGATACGTTCAAAGAGTATGGAAAGCGGTACGATATTATTTTTTCGAAATTAGGTATTTATTGGTTCTGTATTTTCTGTAATATCGCAGTACTTATAACCATGAAAGCCAATAAAATTTAATAAAAGTTTAAATTTTAATAAAAGTTTTTTCATATTAAGAATTCCAACTCGATGGTTCCAACGTAGAAACTATGCACTTCAAAGAGCAAGCAATACCAATGACGTATCAATGACGGTCGCTTACTTACTGACCACAGAGTACCTCTTTAAAGCAGTATCTGGACTTATTTATTTTATATTGGACAAAAATGATCCGGAAAGTCCGGGTGTAAAATTTGTAATAAGTTACTCGCGTATTTTAAGTTCACAATTTTATTTTTGTCATACAATAGAGAATTTATCTATCTCACAGTACGGAGTACATCCCATGGAGCACTTGTTTCAGAAATAATTAAGTCATTATATTGAAAAAAAAAAACGACGACTAAAATAAAGTCATTATATTGAAAAAAAAAACGACGACAAAAATGTACAAAAAACGCTCCGTTTGGGAAATAACTACTTTGACTCACTATTATTTATCACGTAGGTACTTAAAAATAGTCGGAAACAGAAACTTTTTTTTGAATGTGTGATGGGCGAAAAATGCCTCTGTTGATAAGAGGCCTCCTCTTTTCCTCAAACAATTTACTATTACATGTGAAGCGCAGAGTTCAATTTCGATTCAGCAAAGTCGTTTTGTAATAACTTGATGGGCTGTCTGTCTGTCTGTCTTCGGTAAAATTGGAATATTTTTGGTAATAATCCTAAAATCCGCATCCGCAGATATCGAAATTTTGGCATCAGCAACAACCCAATAAAGACTTATTATATTTCTAAATACCTACATACCTATTCTATGGTAAATTCTTTGATTATAATATATATCGTCCCCGTAGAGCGAAAATTAACTAAGTGACAAATTTAGGTAAAATGAGATATTAATGCCATGCTTATTACGAATTTTTTCTTAATTTTTCTATCTAACCGCCATAATTCTATTGGCCGTTATAAGAAAATTAGGTTGTGTTAAAAATAACTAAAATGCAATAACATACAATTAGTATGAGGGGTATATTAAATAAAATATGTTAGTGATTTCTTATATGAAGTGTGCTTTTCCAAGAGAATACGTAAGCGTACATAATTAGTTATACACTGACATATTAAAAACGAATTGTTAGGATATTCAGATCGGAAATTCACTAAGTCACCTTAGTTAGTCAATGTAGGATAAAGTCAATAGAGTGACAACTAACTAAATTGTTTTAGTGATTAAATGAATAAAAATTTCGTAGTAATAAATAATTACTGTCTTTTAGTGAGTTTACACTCGTAATAACATGCTAAATACATTAGTTTTGGCATCACCAAAACTTTTTGGTTATTTATAATTTACCTAAATTAAATCAACTTGCCAAAAAAATGTTATTGCACGCATCTTGGGTAGTTGTTACTCACGCACCCGTGCCGCGGCGACGCGCCACCCTACCCCGCCGCGCCTACGACTGTCATTAGGTATCACTTTGAAAAAGCCGGTTCACAACAACATCGTGTTTGTAAGGATTTTTTTCTGAAAACACTGTGCATTTCTAATGGACCTGTTAATAAGGCATTGAAAAACAAGGATGAAATTCGGACTTATATTGGTCAAAATAAACATGGATGTAAAACACCTATAAATAAAACTAAGTAATCCATTCATCCATTGATTATATTAATAGTTTTCCACGATTCGAGTCCCAATATTGCCGTAAGAAATCTAAAAGGCAATACTTGGATTGCAAGTTATCCATTCAAAAATGTATGAACTCTATAAAAAAAAAGTTCAGTCTGAAGGTGCGGAACCATCTTTGTTAGTTTTTGGCACTCAGTTTAATTTTCCATTTTCAAGCCGAAAAAAGACTTGTGTTTAACGTGTGCCCGATATGATGGCTCAGGCCACATAGAAGACTTAAAAGAAGAATACGATGCCCATGTCATATGCCCAAAGAGAGATCTATTAGCGACCCCTCTTCTTTAGTAGTAACAGAGGATTTGAAATCTGTTTTACGAATTCCGGTCAGTGATGTTGGTGTGCTGTATTATGCAAGAAAGCTAAACGTACAAAATTATACAATACATACAGCGAAACCTCCAAACGATGCTTATTGCATCTTGTGGATTGAAGCGAATGGAAAACGAGGAAGTGTTGAGATAGCAACTGCCATTAATAGGTGGATCACACTAATGATACTGTCCGATAACAATGTATAGTGACACAAGTGCCGGTCAAAACCGATACCATTTTTAGCAGTATTTCTCCTTCATCTAATTATCCTCCTTTATTATAATAGACTCATATAGATATATCTTATATCTCTCGATATTTTCGGGGTCGCTCTCAGTGTGTCCGCCTTGAAGAGTTGTTCTCTGACTGTTGCAGTCTCACTGAGGGTGTTCCTCAGAGTAGAGTCCTCTCTCCTCTTCTTTTCTCTATCTTCATTAACTTTGTTACCAGAGTAATCTCTTCTAGTTTTCATCTTAACGCAGACGACTTGCAGCTTTACCGACATTTTACTGTAGCTCAGATTCTGCTATTGCTGCCATGAATCATGACCTAGCCTGTATCCACGCTTGGGCTAAGTCATTTGGCCTGCAGATCAACCTAACTAAACCACAGGCCATGATCATAGGCAGTAGATACGTTAGCAATACGGCTGTAGTTTCTTCTCTGCAGCCTTTAGTTCTCGATGGTGTCTGTATTGACTACACCGAAACTGCAAAAGATCTTGGTGTTATTATTAACTCCAATCCTGTGTTATTACTGACTTCATTGACCTGCGCACGCCACTTTCGTGGCGTGCGCAGGTTAATGAAGTCAGTCGGAAGGTAAATTTCTCCTTTCATTCACTCAAATGCCTCCAGGGTCTCTTACCTTTGAAAACGAAAATCTCCTCGGTCCAAACACTTTTCAGCCGATTATAGATT
This sequence comes from Mythimna pallens, assembly GCA_961205895.1. Classification (NCBI taxonomy): domain Eukaryota; kingdom Metazoa; phylum Arthropoda; class Insecta; order Lepidoptera; family Noctuidae; genus Mythimna; species Mythimna pallens. Next base: position 12,630,127 of record OY540826.1, on the reverse strand, counting down.
ATACGCCTGCTACCTGGATGCTACTGAGGTGCTATTAAACAAGCTTGAGCGACTGCAAAACTTATGCATTCGGTTTGTTTTTGGTCTACGAAAGTATGATCATGTCTCTCATTTTCGCAAGGAACTGAAGTGACTCCCTATCCGTCTTCGCAAGAACACTCGGATTTTATGTCTCCTCTTCAACATCCTACACAATCCATCTTATACCTCCTACCTGCGCGACCGAGTTTTCTTAGGCACGCCCTAGCGACGCACCGTGCAGATCACATCTAAGATCTCTTCTTAAATCCCCTCCTTATAAATCAAGCTACTACTCCTACTCTTTCTCTGTCCATGCAGTAATGTGTGGAACTCTCTTCCCCCTAGCATTCGTGATTTGAAAACTATTTTATTACTATTTTTTATTTCTAAGACTCAAGTAAAAGAGAACTATCTTTTCTCTCTTGTGTGATAATCTATATATATAAAAGGAGAAACTGACTGACTGACATATCAACGCACAGCCGAAACTACTGAGACTAAGACCGTGAAATTTTGCACAAGGTTTTCTTTTATTATGTAGGTGAGCACTAAGAGAGGATTTTCCAAAATTCACCCCCAAAGGGGATGAAACGGGGATCCAAAGTTTGGTCCGCGGGGCCAAGCCGCTGGCAGAAGCTATATATATCATGATAAATAAATAAATACATGATATATATATCATGTATTTATTGTTAGTATAAGGTATTTATTTATAGTTGTATAAGTATTTATTAATTTTGATTTAAGATTTTACAAACTCTTCTTCGCTTATTTCTACACACTATAGTTTACATCTCTTCTAATCTTTCCTTTCGCAGGCCTGCTGGATGAAATTTCTTTTTTGAATAAGCAGTACTTTGCAGTACTTTTACAATAAACTAGATTTAATTTACAAATTTTTATAATAACGTACCTATCTTCTTTTGTATATTTGTGTGTAGGTACATAAATAATAAAATAAATAATTACTAACGCATAATTATAAACGATGTACGAATTAAGAAATAACTAACCTACTTAAATATTACAGTTAACATAGATTTTTCAAGTAATATTTAACTAGAGGATGTTAAGTTAGCTCCGAAACCGAAACGAATAAAGCGAAAAATAACTAACTTGAATTTTACTTAATAACTCATTACATTATGAAGTTTTATAAAACATATGATAACTAATAGAAAACTATATACAAATTCAATTTATAATAAGTCAAAAGATTTTTATATCACATCAACTTTAAAAGTTATGATTTTTTATATTTTTTACAACTTTAGACGTCAATATCTCAGAAGTAGCCTATTGTAAGTTAGTTAATTTTCGCTCTACGGGGACGATATAATCAAAGCATAAATCACACCCGGACACAGAACAAATAATCGTGCTCATCACACAAACATTTGTCCTGGGTGGGAATCAAATCCATGACCTACGGCATAGCAGTCAGGATCACACTAGACCAAGAGATGAATTTAAGAAATCGTTTACAGTCACTTACTCGGAGCGGCTATTGATTTCGAATAATATTATTAATAATACGGATTCTACGTGATTCGGAACGCGGCTAATGTCATGTTTTGTGTCAAGTTTCAATGTCAAAATGTCAATTGTCTGTCAGACAAAGTGAGCCATGTGAATGAATGTTTGTTTTTTTGAAATTATTTTCTAATTACACCCTATAATTAAGTATTACTACAAGTAAAACTATATACTTACAAGAAACAACTTGTTAAGCGATGAAATATGAATCCGCAAGCAATAAAGTGTCACAAATGTCGCCACATATTATTTGATGATACGTGCATCCAGGACAATTCTCTTTCGTGTGATCCCAAAAAATGTGAAAGTTATGATATAAAAAGGTTTATTTATGTCAGTGAGGAAAAAGTGCCTGCATGGATTAAAGAGAAAATTGAAAATGAAGACTGGACTAAGGGCAAACTGCACTGTCAGAAATGTAACAATCGAATTGGCTCGTTTGACTATATATCAGGGAGAAAATGTTTCTGTGGATCATCAGTTATACCACCTATACATCTGGTGACTAGCCAAATTGATAGACCAATGCAAATTCAAAATATTATTAGATAAACGATGATGACATGTCATCCACTGAAACCGTGTTTTTGATAAATATTTTGTACTAAATAAAACAGATTGATTAATATACAATATTTATTATTTTGTTGTATAAATTAATTTATTCAACCACCATTGCACTTGCTGCTGATTCATTTGCTTCAATATCCCGGCACTTAGCAGCCTGCAGTTCCCTTCGGATCTGTAAACATACAAATAAATATCCTCAGAAACTATTCAACTTTAAACATTTGCAACACAACCAGAAATCTATTTTTTTGATTATTGTTTATTTTATTGAAATAAATTTTAATTTACCTCAGGGGTAATAGTAAGATGAGACTGTTTCCTGAGTAATTCCAACAAGGCATCTCTTTGTTCTGTAGATATATCAGACTTATAACGCTGAACAAATGTTAACAGCGACTGGTGCCACAGTACGGGCAAATTCCGATGTTCACTTTGGAATCTGAAAAACAATAAGTTATATAATCGTAATGTGTCTATTTCAGAACATGAAATTTTTGACATTTTGACTGTTCCTTAAACTTAATAGTACTACCTCATTTTGGCTACCTCATTTTCGAAATAGTTTGTGATATTTGGAAGAATTTAAAATCGACTTCAGATTATAGATAACCTATTACTACAACTATTCAAAGCTATAAAAAAATAAGCACACGCTTCTGATAATAGTGTAATATGATATAATTCTGAATGAGGATTGCTGTATTAACAATTACATTATATACAAATTTTATAGCTTAGGTATATAAATCAATGTAAACAAGCCACTCACCTAATAAAGTGGAACACCACTGAATCTACGACTCTGTATGGCAAAGCATACTTTTTATCGAAGAGTATTCTTAAAAATATGGAGTTTGCTCCAGTGTAATCCATTTCTGCTATCTTTAACATTGCTGCACTGGAATGCAACACTGGTACTGAATTGCGTGCTAGCACTGAACCCACTATGATGGCTTCACGTAGAGTGCAATCTCCTGACTAGAAAAAAAAACAAACTATTATATCAATGTTATAATAACTCATATTGGTGTAACAATTTTATAATTCAAATGTTATAAGTTACCTCCAGTAAAGGTAATAGTATACCCTTCATAAAAGCACCAGGCTTGAAGAGTGCTTTACGTAATGCTTGGTATAAATGAAAATTTAATCTTTTATATTCAGCAAGGTCATCTCTCACACGTGGAAGCAATACTAAATTATAAAATCGCTGTGCCATCTTCTCTTTCAAGTTTGATGCAAAGATTCTGGTAGCCTAGAAAAAATAAAAAGTTATCTATAAAATATCATTAATGGCAAAAATGCCAGAAGATTTAATATTAAAAGAAAAAACCTTTGATAAGTAAAAACTTTATTTTAAGATTCTCTTGACTGGCAAATGGTGATCAAAATGTCTTAGAAAAGTATTTTTACCTGTATGATAGAATATTTCTAACTAAATCCATACTAATACTACACAGAATTGAAATTTGGCTCACAGATTTCAAGACATGGTCTATCACCATATCTTGAAATAGGACATGGGATACTTTAAAGCTTTCTTAGAATAACTTTCATGCGAGTGAAGCTAGCACTGCGATCTATAAATAATAAACATTTCATAAACTTACTTGATACATAGCAGCGGCAGACCAAGTGGTTGGCTCTGTGATGTACAATATTTGCTCCCAATTTTGTAAGTGTGGAACCATTTTGAATGCCTTTGGCAGTTTTCCTGATCTGTATTTTTGCAATACATCTCTGACACCTTCATACATTGTTTTTATTCTGGAAAAAGTTATGGCAATCTATATTAAAATAATTATAAAGTTGTAAAATTTGTATCTTTGTATGTAGGTGGTTATCTCTGAAACTGCTGAACCAATTCTAAAAACTCACCAGTAGAATGTTCCGTTATAACTGATTGACATAGGATATATATTAACTACCTTTACAGGCAAAGCTAGTCTACACTAATATAATATAAAGGTAAAGTATTTTTTTTTTGTTTGTAGGAGATAATATCTGAAAGTACTGGTTGGATGTGTAATTTTTTTTTCACTGACAGAAAGCTGCTTTATTCCTGAGTGACATAGGCTATATTTTATGTATGCAGGTTAAACTGCAGGCAAAAGCTAGTCAATTATTTATTAAATTATGATATGGGTAAAGAAGTTACCTTGGATCAATATTTTGCAACTTTAATGTTTCAACATCAGAAAACTGAGATTGTAGCTCAGTGTTTTTTTCAGTGATCTTTTCTTTTATAATATCTGCCAAGGTGCGAGTCCTCTCTGGTTTAGCTGACATGAACATTCTAAGTGCTTCTTCATCTTCTTCATTTATTTCTACATTATCGTAATATGTGTCTGGCTCCAAGTCATCTCTATCTGATCCAGTATCATCATCCGAGTCTGCATCTGTGTAGAGAAATAATAGGTTTCATGGAAAAGATATTATATCATATCAATTATATAAGTAAAAGTTTTTTAGAGCTGCATGTAGGTCTTGTTCCTGCTCTTATTGTGGTAAACCAAAAAATCCCCTTTTAGATGGATTGCACAGCATTTCATTCTATTAACTCTCAGTTAGTTATATAGATATATTCTTTATTTTAAACTAAAAATACAAATTACATTAGGAACTTAAAATCTAAAGAGTACTAATTGTTCAGGTGCCTAGCTCACCTTTGAATGTTGCAGGTAGTGTTACATGTTTTGCAGGGGATGGGCCTGCTTCACCATCGCCTAGTTCAGCTTGTTGCCTCCTTGCAGCTTTTAAGATTTTTTTGGACAAGTCTGCATTTACGAACTACAGAATAAAATGATACATTGATTACAACAATAACACAAATGTTAATCAATTGTTTTTTATATGAATACTCTCAGACCCTAGAATAATCCAGAGTCTCAGTCATCAATCTACAGTCAATAAATGAAGTATAGCTTACTTCTTCGTCATCATCCTGCCTGTTTCTTTCTTTGATTCTGTTTTTATTTTTCACCGAGTTCACTGATTCGATTTGATCTGCTAAAGCTAAATTCTTCCCAATTTGAGAAGGTTTAAACTTTTTAGCTTTTCCCATGGTCACTTAATTTTAACGGAGGATTATAGGTCAATAATTATCAATAAAAATAACATGCACATAACATGTGCACCGCACTTGACGTTGACAGACAACCTGTGAATAAATTTGACACTGACAGCTGCTTTTTTTCTGTTTACCCCTTAGGAAAGGCTATAGTCGTTAGACCATATCGCCTAGTCTTTCGTCTATGTTTTCTTGGCATAATGTCTTTCGTATTCGACTAACGTAGTTGTTTCTTTACGTTTACATTAGAATGGGGGTGTAACACATTCTAATGTTTTTGTAGTTTTTGGCAGCAAATGTATAGATTCAGCCTTCTCAGCAAACCACAGAGCATCAACAATCTTCGCTGAGGTAGACAAAATTTCAATAAAATTCTCAGCTCCATTTTACCGAGATCACGCCTATTTCAATGATTCCACATATTGTCCAGTTGCGCAGACACTTGAACTACACCAATTTCACATCACAATATGCACTAGAAAACAATGTGTGATAATAAAAACAACCACTGAACTTCACTCGAAGAAATCCCGCTACTACTTTACATACTCTTTGCCCGCTACAGACTAAATCCCGCCCAAAACTCCTGACAACCACAGACTACTGAGAAACTTTTTTTATAATTTTATGACCTCGTATCTGAGAGCTTCAGCTCAAAGTACTGAGATACAGGTTGACAGTAACTCTGTGACAGTAACACAATTACTCATTCAGAAATAAAAATAATAGCAATCAGACATGATTATGGTCACTGCCTGTACCGCACACACTCAACTCACCCCTAGTTTTTAATTAGTAAAAAAAATGGGGCTCTATCCGTACCCGTTACTGATCATATTTTTGTAGTCAAAAAAAAAAAAAACGAAATCCCAAAATTATCCACGAAAATTTGTCAATGCAGCTGCTTCACGTTCAGCCGGATTTTGGTTATAAATTATGAAGAACCGATCCAAAAAAGCGACGCGATACTGACAGCATCTTTACGTTCACAAGAGAGCATCGAAAAACGCGAAGCGCGATTGTTGGCTCAACGAGAGCGCCACGCCCTCTCACGCGAGTCCGAAACTTTCAAAGAGATTTACGCTTAAGTTAGCACAGAATAAGGACCGCAACTGCCGCGCTGCCAAAAAAAGTAGCGCTTCACATTCCTGTGAAGTGCGTTTGTCCTCTCACCGAGAGCGGAGTGGCATTAACATAATCAAGTTTCTCATTACATAAAGTAACATGATCTTAATTCGTAAATTCTTTATTTTAAATGGAAGTGGTGATACAGGATACAGTGAATGCCATGCCTTTTAAGCAACTCATTTTAATTTTCGAAAACCACGCGAATGAAGTCGCTTTGTAGTATGTAATATAATATACTAGCGAGCGAACCGTTTTTTTTGTTTGGAAAATCATGTAATGACAAATCTCGCTCTTTGGCGGAGCGAGAGATAGTGTCAAACTTTTACTGACTAAAAACCCACTCCTGTTCCTTCTTTGCCTTCGTCCCAGGGCCTTTCACACTACCCGTGGCCCCAGTAAGCTTCGACCTAGCTTCGGATGGTCGGACGGCGAGCTACCCATTGCTCGCCGTCCGCAGACCCATAGGCGCGGGTTTCACGGTGGCTGGAAATCGACGTGTGGTGTTTACTTAAATCACTAGTTAGGGATTCGGGTTTATAAATGAATCAACCAAATTTTCAGTAAGCAGACACAACTTGAGAATGACGTCTAGTCGTTCTCGGAGACTGATCGAGTGTCCCCGCCGTCACACTTCAGTTGGTCTACATTTATGTTTAATGTGTATATGTCGTGGCCACATCATAAAAATTGATCACTTCATGATATGGCCAAGTTAAACTGGCCAGATCGCTATAAACGTTAAACTTTGATGATATGTCAATCCTCCAGTTTTTTTTTTAAGTATATCCTCCGATTAGGTACTTGTATACATCTGGACCGTATTGGAAATAATATAATATAATATAATATTCACACACAACGCCGTCTAGTCCCAAGCTAAGCAGAGCTTGTGTTATGGGTACCAGACAACTGATAAACATACTTATATATTTCTAAATACATACATATTATAGATAAATTACACCCAGACACAGAACAAATGATCACTAGACCAACAGGCCAGTCGGCCAAATAGTACATTTTGATACAAGTGGAGAAATTTTTATTAAGAGTGCTATGGAGCCGAGTGCTTCAGTGACAAACCACGTGTATCAAATGACGTTTTTCAATACGCTTGTGAAGAAATGAATAAACGGGAGTTGACGCGCGACTTGTGGAGGTCGCTTAGCGACCAGCCTGATACCGTGAATACAATAAATTGTGGTACGGTGAGATTGCGCCTTTTTCTGCATTAGTGTGGAAAACAGCAAATTGCGCGACTAAAAGTGGTAGGGATAGGAGGGGGTTTTCGAGTATCTAACTGTATATTGGTGTACTTCCTATATGGTCTATAGCCCCGAGGCCAGGATCTGATGATGGAATCCTGGACAAATTGAGAGAGCTTTCAAAATTTTATAGACACAGTTGTAATGGGTACCTATATTCCATAGGTACGTCTTACTACAGAACTTTCTCGGATATCGAATTGTGTATATTCAGTTTGTCGTGTCCGGACCGTAATTTTTGAGTAAGATACTTAAATGGTTTACCACTCGCTAGGCTGTTTCCGCTTGTTATAATAACTTGGCTGCCCCTCCCCATGCAGCAATGCAATAGCTTAGTATAACCATACCGTACACATTAGGTACGTAATTGATTGAATGAGTATGTAGAAATGTCGAGGAATAAAAAACCGGTTCTTCAAAGTCAAAGTGGCTTGCTCGGTGTGTTAGTGTTCCGTTATGATTATGTAATCACAAACCATACTTACATGGTCTATTGAAATGCATAAATTGTCATTATATTGTTTAATTTTAATTAATATCAGCATCGTTATCCTAAGTAGTAGGTAGGTAGTAACAATTTCGAATCAAGAAAATCACGTTCTTATCTAATTATATGCTTCAATGGCTTTGATCACTTCTTTAACATTAGCGTTAATATTGTCGATTTCGGCTTGCACGGCGTTGCGGATGTTGATTTCGACTATCTTGATGATGATGGTGTCGAAGATTCTCAGGAAAGTGTTGAGCACGGGGTTCACCAGCCAGTCGGTGAGGATGTTACCGGTGAAACGCACGCGGAGACGGCTGGAAGAAAAAAAACCGTTATAAATTATAGGTAACCCTTGAAGTGGCTATCATTATATTTTTACCAATTAACTATAAGTACGAAATGCGCGCTTAAGTGGTTCGTACCAATACTACTCCTTTAGTACCATACCACCACCACGGCCCTTACTATTTTTCGCACAAGTGCGGAAAATTGCGCCAGTTCGCCCCCACCAAAATTTATTGTAGGTATTGATCGCATAAGGCTGGTCGCCAAGCAGTCCCCACTAGTGGCCAGGCAGCGCCCGTTTTATTTATTTCTTCGTAAGGGCATTGAAAATTATGTTGTATTGAAGCTCTCGGCTCCATAACACCTTCCCCTGCAACGGGCGAATAAAACCACCACCGATCGCAATGACAAATTCTCTCCACTTGTTTCAAAATGTACTATTTCGGTTCAGGCCATAGTGGACTCATCATGTGACCGCCAGTAGTAAACAAGCACTCATATACAAGTTGAAACTCCGTGTATAAGAGGGTTGGTTATTTTTTTCTTTATTTCGCCAAAATAAACAAAAAAAACGGGTGAAGATTTTTTTACACGACTGCCCCAAACAGGAGTGTTATTTAAATTTATCCTTTGGCAACTAATGCGTAAACCAGACCGCAACAGGAGTAGAATGGGCACACTGTCACATTATCATTATCGGCCTAGCCTTTTCCTAACTACATATTATGGTGGAGCAGGCAACTAATAATACAATACTTAAAGAGAACAAACCCGAGGTCGGTGAGCCTGAACTGTTGGAGTTGAATTTCGTCGTTGTTGAAGTCAAGAAGGATGTCAACGATGACTACGAAGCGGCTGAGAGAGGCTATGATACCACCTGTTGGTCCAATGTTCATCACTTTCACCAAGTACTTGTATACGAACTGCGAACAAAGCGAAATAATATATAAAATACATAAAATATAAAGTAAGTAATTAAATAAATACACTAATATGTAGATAGTATTTTTTATGTGGCCCAAAGAACATTCAAAGTTCAGTCCGAGTGAAAAATCTTACCTCAAGGTCTCTGAACTGCAGTTGAACGCGCACGCGCAACATTTTGGCGAAATAGTTAACCTGTTGGTCGCCAGAGCGCGACACATTCACCAGCCCAGTCATGTAACCATCGTGGATCTTCAACCACGCACTGTACGTAATTAGCAGGGGCCTCTAAAACGTAAAAAAAAGAAAAACATTGGTCAGTTTGGTCACGTTAATTATGTAGGTAGGTTACACGTTATAATCATCAATATTATCTTAATACTAATGATAAGCTACTTATCGCACTAATATTATAAAGGCGAAAGTTTATTTATGTATGTGTATATTATTATGTTCGTTACTCTTTCACGCTCAAACGGCAAGACGGATATGGATGAAATTTGGGACACGGATAGACCAGACCACGGGTAGAGACGGAATAGGATATTATACTTATAAGATCCCAGAGCTGTCTGACATAACTTATTTTCACATGGATGAAACCTTGGGTTCTCAGTAGCATCTCATGTGCTTTGAATACTTGTGTTGTGGAGCTCCCAATTGGGGCCCTTGAGCAGATACCAGGTGAGAAAGGGAACTAAAAATAACGAGTTCCTTAACTTAATTTTTTATGGCTGATTTTTATATATGTTTTGTAGAATATTATTCTGAAGTAGTACCTATCCTAAGTGTCAGACACTTTCCATGGACCAAAACTTCTGTCAGACGCTTTAAAGCTCAAAAAATAAATAACTTGTACTTTACTTATTTTTACATGTCTGATTTTTAAATATTAAGGTAACTAATACAAAGTTATATTTCATTATTAGTAGTAGACTAATTGTAGTGACCAAACATCCCCTAAATACAAAAATTATTCTGTCGAGAGTATGAGCGCGAGAGCCCGCATGAGTTTCAGAGCGATTGAGACGATTTCATGCACTGACTGGATGTTTGGTCGTCGATGTCAAAGACACCGTGTATAGCTCCATCCCTCTAAAAGTTCGGTTTAGGTCGTAAAATGGATCACGAGTTCGTGTTAGAATATCCTCAGTGTGAGCCAAGGGAGGGTTAAGTTTTTTAGCAATAGATGGGGTTATCACAAAATCAGCAAAGTTCTAGAACTATTTATGAAAATCATTGATTATAATTAATTACTGCGTAAATACCAAAAATATTTACGAAAATAAACCGAAGTTAGGTCCAGTCATTTTACCATAACAAGATTTTCAATAGCGTAATGCGCAACTCGGCATATTTTCTCAGAAAGTGATTTTCTTTTAGTACATAAAGCGGATACAAACACGACTTGACGTGTAGGGGTGTCAAACTAAACTGAGCGACTTATTCAAAGTCAAAGTCAAAAGTTTTTATTTCACATAGGCCTACATGGGCACTTATAAAACGTCAGAAGCTAGTGCACGGTTCCAAATTGGTCGTTTCCTATGGAGAAGAACCGGCAAGAAACTCCATGGTTACTCTTTTAAAAAAGTGATTGTTTACAATATTTTCATATTACAGTATTAATAGACATTATGTAAGAACATATTACCACTAGGTAACAAGCTCAGACCAATAAAAAAGTATAGACAGAACATTGCGCTCCTAAAAGTGAGGCACGTAATATGAAGCCGATCGGCAATATGAAGCCGGCCGCTCGGTAGTCAGCCGCTAGCAAGCGAGTGCGCGTCACGTTGTTTTATTGAGATAATAATTACGAAAATATGCCGTCCTGTGGCATAAACTACTGCAAGAACAATTCCTTTTTCCAAAAAAAAGGCTTCTGGGATTACTTTTCACAAGTAAATAACGTTTTTGCTGTATAAATTAATTAAAATCGTAAAAATATCTGAAATAATTTCTCGGAACACGACGTTGTGTCGGTGTTGCAAGTTAAGAACATTATTTTTTCCCAAAAATAAGGGAAGTCGTAATTTTTTACGGACACTACAACAAAGTGTTTTTTTATATACAAGTACGGCGTCATCCAACATACGGTTACGCTGGATGACCCGCACCTAATCCGATAGTCGTTGGATATATTATTATTATATGTAAGTTTTGTGTGTTTTTAAAATTAGTAATTTCATATGAAAATAAATTATTTTCATTAAATTAAATTATCTTTCATTTTTTCTCTAGCACATATGTGCAATTCTACGATGTTATACACCAAGTTACGCACACAAAGCCAAAACTAGTCCTCACTTATTTATTTCGTCGCTTTTGTTTACGACGGCTCCGTCTATCTATACTTTTGTATTGGTAACAAGTATCTGATTAGGATTTTGTTCGCTATGTCCTGTCTATTCGTAGTATATATTCAATGTCTTTGAATAATAGTTAAGTGCTTTATTGTTGTTTCAAACAATATTACAATAAATCATTACTTCTGTCAAACTGCATAGCAGTTTGTTGGCAGACGAAGCTCTCATGTTATTAAATTAGTTATATTACAATCATTACCATTATACATAATGATCATACTCAATTATCTGTTTTATTCTAGATAAATATGTTGCAGCTGCATCATATAATATCACGCTATATTTAAAAACGTCGCTGCAATGTAATGCGACTAACTCACGTTCAGCCGGAATGTGGTGGTGATAAGTTCTACAAAGCGGCTTTCAACGTTTAACTTGAGTGTAAGGTGACCATAAATTGCAGTACCTATCCAAAAAAGCTTGGGTAGGATCGACGGAGGCCCCCTGCGGGGTCTTCCTATTCCTGTCTGCATAGTTTAAAGTTATTCACTCGGTCTGCTCACTCACTCTAGCCACCGTAATCTCCTAACCTAACCTGTCCGTATCGGGGTGCCTTAACATTCCTCACTTCGCTCGCTGTTGGACTAATTATTCTAATTAATTATGGATGTACTAATAGATTGTTGATTAGAATAAGTGATAGATCTATTTTAGATAAAAATATATTATTGCGTCCGTGACTTACTTTTTTGGAGGAATTCCTAATTTCACTCTGTTGTGATACCTACAGTTATCGGTTGTGACGTCATTGTTATTGTTATGCAGTGCTACTTGCGGCGACTATTAAAACTAAAACTCTCAAAGCGGCGTGTCGACAATACACCCGTTTGTATTTGGGCTTAACGTTACTAAGCGGCTTAGACGATTGCGAAGTGCGTATACAATGCGACGACTTATTTCACCCGATTTGAAAACTTGCTGGACGTGAGGTATCCGCATTACATTACAGCGTAGTTCGCACTAACTTGTAATACAGCGTGATACACGATACGGCTTGCGACATATATATTTTAAACATTATTTATCTCATTCAGCTGCAGACCATACTACCAACATATTGATTATTTCAGTTTTGAATAATTAAAATAAATAAATGAAGGTCTACTTACAACTTCGAAACCCTCGATAACATCGGGTAGTTCCATGGGGTCCAGGCCATGCTTCTGGATGAAGGGCACGATCATGTTAATGGTGTTGTCCACATAGTCGTTCACTGTTGCAGATTGTCCGAGATCACCCCAATTACGGCTGCAAGAAAGAAAGTAAATCAACAAAGGCCACCAACCCATTCAGTCAAACCATTGGCGTTTGGGTAATTTTCAGGGAGCACTGGCCCCTTGGGAGTTGGGTTACCTAATATACATTGATTGATTTGTGAAGACTGAATTTGATTTCGAATCGGTAGCACAACATCCTGGAATAGGCACTAGACCATACTGGGATGGGCAAGACCCACAACGCCTATGTATCTAACATGAATGTTATTGTTTCCCGGGCCTCTGACTCATGTTAGTGGTAGGAACTGTGGGGTTTAGTCGGTAGTAATCCAATATAAACCTGCGTTCTTCTCAATCAATTCAATTCAATTTATTTCCACAAATTAACAACAACCTTAATCTTATTTATATAGCTAATGCTTACTTATTTTCAAAAAATTCACATACCCTAGACAAATCAAATAAACGGATCACTGCTCAGGATGGCCATCGTTCTAAAACCCGCCCCAGACGTCTGTGGGACTCCGACTTATTTTTAATGTCTATTTTCAAATTAAAAATTTGTGTTGTAGCTAAGATAGATTTCTACATATAGGTACACACTCCAGTATAGATACCTACAATAATTATGACAGAAGCCACATTTTATCCTGAAGTTGGTGGCGTGGATGGAAACAATAGATACGACATACAACAGATTACGTATGAAAATTAACAGTAAGATAATATTTATTAATGAATATTCCCCACACACACACCACCCCACCAACCACAATCCCACCCTCACCTTACCCTCTACTTATCTACCACAGTTTAGTCTTTTTATAACCGACTTCAAAAAAAGGAGGAGTTTCTCAATTCGGTTGCATTTTTTTTGTGTTTGTTACCTCAGGACTTCGTCGTTTATGCACCGAGTTGCAAATTTTTTCTTTCATCTAAAAGGATATGATTCCAGATTGGTCCCTTTTCTGATGATGGGATCCATGAGGAATCAAGGGAACTCCTCAAATATTATAAACAACCATATAGTGATATTGGTATTTTCATCGATAACTCAAGTATTTACAGTCAAAATCTAACATTTGATGAAGTGGTACGTGTAAAGAAGACCAGAAATGGCCAACGGAACTTCACACTCACATAGATATCATGGATATCACAATGAAAATATTTAAGCTAATATGACAATACATATAAATAAATGGTTCTGAATAGTTATGTTGAAAATGGTATCATCGAAGTGATTTGATGATGATGATGAAACCGGAAAGTAGGCACCGGAAGTCCGTAATAAATCAGTGTATCTTAGCCGTGTTTGGGCTTATTAGAATTGTCATGAGACGCACTTTGGCTATAGGGTAGGTACTATCGATCTGATGATGGAGCCGGAAAGTGAAAGGTAGGCACGCGGGAACTTCATAATAAAACAATGTAGGTATCCTAGCAGTGTTTAGGTGTGTGAAGGTACTCTGGCTATAAGTGTATCACAACTAAAAAGTGTGAAATAAAACGCGTTTTACGAAAACAAAAAACCGATTTCACTACAAAAAAAAACACTAAAACGATCAATATAACTTTATTTTCGGAAGTCGGTTTTAAATAAGAAACAAACAATACCAGAAGCACCGACTAGCGCAATTAAAGTTATTTTGATGGTTTTAGTGTTTTTTTTTGTACTGAGTCCATTTTTTGTTAAAAAAATTGTATTAACCAAAAGCTTGACTGATAGAGAATACCCTGTTGCATTAAGTCCGCCTATAGTTATAGAGGACCATCTAAATGTAGGGTACATAAGTATTTGATTAGGTACGCACATAATAACCGAATACACAGTGATAATACGCAAACACAGGGTGGACCTCCAAAGCACTAGCTTAGTCAGTTTTGCTCTTTTTTTATCAAATGCTCGTACTTACCATGTCTAAAAACTAAAATAAAGAAATTTGTGTATACCTATGTGTATCCAGTGCCAGGCAACTACTACGTACGATGTCTGAAATTTTTGCTGAACTGGACCTATTTAGTGCCACCATGAGACACAATGTTAGTGTTCTTTTTTATTTAATTTTAAGATCCTGTACATATTATTTGATAAAAATTTTATTTGGCATACATATATACATCTATGTGAGTCAAATAAAATGTTTTGCTCGTCATCTTTCTTTCTTTCATGGTTCAATAACAGCTTCATGGAATTTGCAACAAATAACGTACCTCGCTTCTAACAGCTTCGATGTTGGCTGACTTTTCAGGTTGATAGAGGTGGCATCTGCTGCTGCTACCAAGAAGGCTAGCACCAAGGCGGTATATTTTCTATCCATGATGCTCCGACGACGACTTATCGACTGTGATTTCGTTAACACTCTCAATAATTTAAAAGGCCCAAGTCAGGTAGTTTTGAAGATAAAGAGATTACCAAACAGCTACTTATGTATCAAATGCTTTATTACAAATCAATGTCGATTATACATTGCAGATAGAGATCATAATTGATGAGGTTTATGCTATTATAATCTGTTTGCTCCAACGTTATCAACAATAACAATCCAGTAATTACGTTAATTAAATGTTTGAATACTGCTAGTGTTACGCCAGCAACAGGGTGTTAGTTACTCAGATACATTGGGTAAGACGTTTTTATCAATTTAGTACCTACCTATAGATAAGTGAGTACCTACATAAATCATAATCGACAATTATTTTATGTCGTAATATTTTTGCACCTGGTATTCCTGATAGACCAAATAGATTGTTCACTTAACTCTGAATATTAATCCAATCAAATGGAATAAGAAAAAGTTTGTGTATGTACAAAAAATCTATTTTGGTGTGACTGTGCAGTGTCTTGCGTGATACTTATAGTAGATATTCTAGTACTTGTTACGACACTGTGAATAATTTTTTAATTCAGGCTTTGTAGCCACTCTTATCCTGAGATTTGTGTGTGTGTGGGTTATTTAAGCAACTACCTTATCAGTGGTGAAACAAATAAAACGATAGGATGTAATTAATAATAATAAATTTATTACCATGTCTTATCCCAAGCAAATATAAATAAATTATTTAGCAATCTATTTCCCAGCCCCCGTTTTAAATAACTTAAATCTAACCGCTAGTCTTATAATCATTTTAAAATAATGCAACATTTCGAGTACTATTTAACCGCTCATTTAAGAAGCGAATAAACTATATTGACCTTAAGAATCACGAAAGTAATTAAATTCAAATATTTATTCGAATAGTTAAAATGGACGTACGTAATTGACCTTAAACCCGCACTTACCGTTCGATGGCAAGAAAAGGTTTATAAGAATTCTTTGAGTTGTCGAACTTGAATCGTTCTAGAATAGAAAATACAAAATTTAGTTTGAAAATTTGGTGGCCAGTCCCAAAATAATACACAATAGTGAACCCTATCGTGCGAATGACGTCATCAAACCAAATCTAATAGTAGGTATGTATACGCGGTCCTTCTGCCGCAGTGATCAGACATAAAGACGTAAATTAGATTTTTTTGGCTCTATCAGAGAGGATTAGCGCGCAACGCAAAAAATACTTCGCTGCGAAAAAACGCACTGTTATTGTAAATGAAAATAAAGACTTACTTATGTGCGTGATATAAAACTCATCAATGTGATAAGTTACATACAAATTATTACAAGTTATTATTTGGATTTCTTAGCGTCTTTGCCGAGCATTTTTCTCCTCTGGGTCAACATGTGGCCATACAAGAAGGGGAAGATAGGAATGTATAAGAACATGTAAAAGACTAAGAAGTAATAATAGTTGAATGCAACATTCCAAGCGTTAGGCATAGAAATTGTAAGAAGTCGTTTGTCCGCAATTTCCTCCAGAGAGTGGTACATGCACAACAGCTCTCCTGTTATTCCAATTGGGTAGAGTATTAAGAACGTGGAATATCTGCAAACAAAAAATTAATTTAATTAGTTAAGTAGCCATGGGGTTTTTTATTTTTTATAAATACCTAGGTATGGGTGGATTCTTCATAAGAAAACCATATATGGCCTCTTTGCTTCGTCAAAGTGATGTGTCCCACAATAATTCGACTAATTATCACGTTGTCAAAACAAAGGGGCGATATTCAAGTGTGTGAGTGTACAAGTAATAGGTACCCTACATTTCAACTGCCATGCCGTATGCGGCGAAGTATTATACAAACAGGTATAAAGAACCTCGGAAACTGTATTGTATTGTATTACATACAAAGATACATAGTAAAAAAAAAAGAATATGTTACCTAAGGAACAGAAGCGGCTGTGGAACACAGTTGATCAAATTGAGTGTGTAGTAGGCGTATCTTATAATCTCTGTGATGGACCAGGCGAGTATGCACAACGGCAGACCAGGGCTGACGGCGGCGGCTTGAGTGGCGAGCAAAGAACCACAGACCAAAAAGACTCGTGAATACACTTGTGGCAATACCACGGCCACTCCAGACGGTACCAAGCCTATTAAGGAGTGCACTACCTGAAACAAAACACGCAATAAAGTTTGAAAAAGAAGCACTGAAGTTTTACCAAGACTTAAATTGAAATTAAAAAATCGATTCAGTATCAATATATATTTGACTCGAGTCATTACATTGATTAATCGACACTTAATTGTTTCGGTATCAACTTATCAAGCAGATGTATTTTGGTTACAAATGCAGACATTGCACACACTTCCGATAGAAATAGGCGTCAGTTGTAACTCTTGAGTAAACTGTCATAGTTTCTACAAGCGGCTTCGCTCGCATGAAATTCGACAATGATCCCATAGAGACATACTCCCACGACAAAGTTATTCTATGTCCTATTCCAGGTCTACCCGTTGGTACGCCAAGTTTCATCAAAATTCGTTCAGCCGTTAAGAACTGAAAGCATAACAAGCAAACAAACTCCCAACTGAGGTGACCTTGCTTGTTGCCATCCAATGGGACTACAGATGTACCTAATCCAAATTTTGATATTATCTTTATCGTCCTTGGTTGGAGGATGGGCGCGAGTTCCCATCTGCAGTTGGAACAAGGGGATTACAACCGTTTAGCCGGCAGATTACATCCAACCAAAGACAGCTGCCCGCTGTGGCAGGGGGAGCAGTGCAGTGACAGGTGTGGCTTTAGTCAGTAAAACTCCTCACATCTCCTTGCTCCACGCTAGAGCGAGAGAAGTATATGGACAACTTCCCACCTCAAAAAAAAAACACTATAAACAAACGCGACTGATTTGCAAACGTGTTGGCGCGTGGATGAGATCCAACACAATCCGAGGATGGAAACCAAGTTCTCACTAAGGTCACCTGTGTTAGAACGCCAGAATACATGCGCCAGAACAAGTTTATTGAACTTATAATTCCAAGTCAATCAAAAGATATAACGCTTTAAAGCACCCCTTTTTAAAAAATGGCAATTCCACAGTTAACGACCTAATCTAGTCTAAATTGACGTTAAAAATATTTAGTATAGGTAAATCTTGTTTTTACCATTTCATGTTATAATAATTATTACTTATTAAATTTAACGTAACTTTGCAAATTAATGTTTTTTTTACATAATTAATATTTTAAAAAGTGTATTTTAATCGTCCTTTGTGGCTAACTATAGATATTAATATTAATTTTAATAAAAATTGCTAAGAACAGAGTTCATATACGTAACATTACTTGAAGACGATGTTAAAACATAGGTACAGACATACCTACTTAAGATTGTTTACCTATTACATAGTCACGGCCTGTATGTATGTACTATGTTAATTAGTTGTATACTCTGCGACCTTTTCCGTGAGATCGATCACTTCACCAGAATAATGTGGTAAAGGAAAAGTTAGTTATAATAACCATAGATCGGAATAGGTAGAGTTTATTTACCTAAAATTAATAGAAATAAGTAGTGTTGCGAACTGCTTCCGCTTCCGCTTCTGCAGAAGTTCCGGTTTCCCAAGGTTTTTTACTCCCGTTTCCGGTTCCGCTAAGTTTATAACAGAAGAACGGACACGACAGGAAAGGGGTGAGGGGGGGGGGGGGTGTACGCAAACGCAAACGGATCGCAGCGACTTTCTTTGTTTATAATAATATTATTATAATTTTTTTGGTTCATTCTGCGCATCACCGCGCTTCGTGGCGTTTAGCGAAAGCGCGCAAATCATCTTTGTTTTTTCTTATGTTTGTTTTGTTCTTCTGTGGCCAATAGTTCACCTATACTTATTAGCTCCCCCCAGAAGTGTAGCCAGTGAGCAATTATTTAGCGGAGCTGGATTAATATATGCAGCATATGGAAACAAAGGCAATCAAAGGTAATCAATAGCGGCGAAATTACTTTTCAACATATTTTGCCGCTGTTTAATTTCGAATACTGTAGTAAGTAAAGTACAAAATACTAATTCAACTAAAAAACTCATAGAAAAAAAATTTGTTTTTCTCCATAGTATTAACACTTCCGCTTCTGCCAAGATTTACTTTTGACAACTGTATCCGTTTCTGCTTCCGTTAAGACACTTCCGTTGCATCACTAGAAACAAGTAACATACGTGTGTTGTGTTGAACTCTAAAATCCCAGAATCATACCCACACGGAATAAAGAAAAGTAATAATTGTATTCTTTATTCTGTGCATACCCATGATGATTAAATCCCGGGATTGTAGAGGAGATATTATCAACTATATGTTACTTACGTCCACGGTCTTCAGGGATACTCTACCTAGAGATGAGAATATTTTTTCTTATCAGTTCAATGAAAAGAAAAATAATGTATGTGAAAAATATGAAAAATGACAAAAGTTGACATTTTATTAAATTTCAACTAAAGTGTGATTTTATATATATATATATTAATATTTAAAATAATGATCACAGTTAACATAACGTTAATTATTTTATTAAAGTTTTATCTAAATAATCATTATTTTTGCTAGGCAATCGAATGTTGCCATGTTTTTAGCCTATACTTTTCCACTGCGTGAAAAGCGCCACAGGCATGGAGCAGAGGTATGGTCTACTCTTCTTTAAGAAGGGCGATAAATCCCTGCTTAAAAATTACAGGCCCATTTCACTTCTGAGCCATGTTTAAAATTTTTTTTCCTGAGCCATCATGAACCATCCCCGCGGGTTTGACGACTTCCAGTCTCCCGAACAAGCCCGATTCTGAAAAGGCTAAAGGCTTCAGCACCGTATACCACAAACTTACCTTGCGGCAGGTTACACGGAAGCAGCCTTGCCTCTCTGCTCAGTGTTTGTGGACTACGAGAAAGCCTTTGATTCGATCGAGACTTGGACTATACATACTGCAGTCTCTCCTACGGTGCCAGATTGACTATCTGTAATCTGTAGATCGAAGTGCTAAAGTGTTTTTACATAAAACATGACTATGTCAGACCGACTTCAGGACCAGACCACGAAACTGTTCACAGCTGCAATGAACGATGTCTTTAATGTTCTGGATTGGAGAGGGCTAGGCATTAATGTCAATGGCGAGTATATAACTCACCTTCGATTTACCGACGATATAGGAGTTATAACTGAGACTAACGTTTATAGAGGAGCTCACTACAATGCTCGATGACCTCTGTAGCTTCCGAAAGAGAGGTCTTAAGATGAACATGGACGACACCGGTAAACCACAATGCATATAGGACCCACTACTATCAAGATCGGGGACTCTTTTTTTTTATATTGATATAAACCAGTGCTTGACTGCGATCCCACCTGCTGTTAAGCAGTGATGCAATCACAATCTACACTTGAAGTCCTGGACGATTATGTTTACCTGATACAGATGATCCAGTTAATTAGGTCTAACTTCGAGAAAGAGATAAATTGTTGAATATGACTCGGCAGGGCAGCGACACTGTTCAGGAACCAGTGTGTATTTTAATGGTGTGCGTGTGCGTGTTGACTAGCCTGTTGGTCTAGTAGTTAGTGACCCTGACTGCTAAGCCCGATATCGTGGGTTCGATTCCCACCCAGGACAAATGTTTGTGTGATGAGCACGATCATTTGTTCTGTGTCTGGGTGTAATTTATCTTATATGTATGTATTTAGAAATATATAAGTATGTTTATTAGTTGTCTAGTACTCGTAACACAAGCTCTTCTTAGTTTGAGACTGAGACTGAGATAGCGTTGTGTGACAGTTTTGTACCGGAAAATGCAGCGTTTAAAGGCCTTTCACAATGTGGACCGACGACCTGGTGAGACTCGCAGGAATCTAATGGATTTTTTTTGGTTGTAATATCATCTAATTACGTCTTCCGCCCTTGGGATGAGCGGGAGGGTGTGTCAGATTTTTACTGACTAACCTGTTTCTTCTTTGCCTTTGTCCAGAGCCCCGGGGTTCACTTACGCACAACACATGTGGAATCCGATGGATGCGACACGCACAGGACCGGTCGTTGTGGCGGCACTTGGGGAGGCCTATGTCCAACTACTGACGTGATGATGCTCGACAAAAGCTTCCTCTTAAATTCTTCCAGGTAATCCTTTCTCGAGCCACCTCGAACCAGTCCTTTTAGTAGGTAGAAAGCGAGGCCGCGAAAGACCTGCGGCAAAAGTTAGCGCACAAAATTGGCGAAGACAACAGAACCACGGTGCGCACGATGGCTTCAATTCTATCGAACGGGTGCAAAGAGTCACAAAAATTAAATCGCATTCTTGTAGATGAGGCTCTTAAGAACTCAGTCTGGTTGTCAGGCGTTACTGGCGTGGTCCTTATCGGAGATATTAATCAATTGTCGTATCTGGACAGGGAAAATCTTTTCCCTATCAGTTACGCCCGTCCGGAATTAGCACGAGCTGTCCTGCCCTCACCGGAATCCAATGGATGTCGCGTATGCCCTGGGGGATGTGTACCCCAGCATATACTCGTCAAAGAACCGGGTCCACTCCTTACAGCTAAGGTGGTTCACGGGCGCGCATATTCCCACACTTCCCAACACGCTTTTCCTGGTCCACGCGCAGGAAGACAAGAACCCTCATTGACCAGGGATATGGAGCTGGTGTTGGATCATGCGTCCTAACTATACACGAAGCTCAGGGTCGTATCAGCGTGTCGGTCGTCATCTTGAAGACTCAGGCCAGGAAATGGGCCGTAATCCACCACGCGGGTCCACTGCGGGTTGATGAATGTCACATGTCTTCGATTTTTGGTTCTAGGACATGCCGGTTTCCTCACGATGTTTTCCTTCACCGTTTTGAGAGCAGTGGTGATGAAATAAATTACACAAAGTAATGCGCCTGGCTGGGATTGAACCCGCGACCTACAACTCGTAAATCGGGGCCGTTATCACTCCGCCACCACTGCTCTAGCATTTATTCATATAATTTAAAAATATATATATTTATTATAATTTATGTTAATATTTTGTTGAGTTACAGTTGCGCCACGAGTTGCTTCACCAAACTTGACAACAAGTTTTTAGTATGACGTAATAACTCGAATTCTTCAATAAAAAGTAAACGTTCTTACTAAATATAACTACCACAGCATGTGATTTTATGTTTATTCTGTAACTTGCCATTCTCATTCCTATTAATTGCTTTGTAAATACTTCCTGTCTTCGTCGATTGTCGTAAATGGCGGACCTTACGCAATCGCGCGAATAGAAAGCTGACTTTTAAAATAAAAACTAGCAATAAATTTACTAGTTCTTGAATTTTTTTTTAATTAATGTAAATGCGATGTAAAAAACAATGTTTTTTTACATACCATTTACAATAATAAATATATTTTTTTATATACACAAATTCATGAAACCTCGGCTTTTTCTTTTCAGTTTAAATTTAATGATGTTATTTGAACATATTTTAATCAACACTGCCAAGAATTGGTGTAAGAAGTTTTTTATTTTACACTTTTTGTTTTGGCACCACAACTAAAAAGTACCCCTCAACCAAAGTTAAATAGTTTGCAAGTTCAATAGAAAGGTACCTATACAATTTAATCATTAAAACATTGCATGAGAATTCCATTAAGCCAAGCCCAGGCCTACCTTCTGGCTTCATCATCAGATTAGTTCGATATATTCCCCCTCTTCTTTCAGTCAGTCATCGTCTACACATATAAACAAAGCAATTTTACTTGTTACAACAGTTCTGCTGTTCTCTTATGAGGAGTTCCGTTCCATATCTTCGAAGTTCATTATCAGATCATAACAATTTTTCTATGGGACCAACTTGGAAGCATAACCTATCAATAAAAAAAACAATTTTCAAAATCAGTCTACAATTGAACGAGAAATCGATGAACATACATTAAAAAAAATACATACAGCCAAACATAGAACCTCCTTCTTTTTGAAGTCGGTTAAAAATAGTTGCTGACCAAACGTAGTTTTTTTTAACATCAACAACACAAAGGATTTTATAGCATTGTCATTTGGTAACAAAGCAGTAAAAAAACTTAATTTCCAATGTGAAATGGAGACTAACTTTTGTCTTTCCATCTATGCTATGGTATGGTAGTTATAGATTAGTTTATCTTTATACAATATACAAAAAAGAGATGGCCTGGCTCACTGACTCATCATAGCTCAGCCTAAATCCCAAAAGGAGGATTTTTTCAGAATTCAACTTTAAAGGGGGTGCAAAGGGGATTCATGCGAGCAAAGCCACAGGCATAAGCTAGTTTGCCTATGAAAGTTGCTTGCTTACCATATAATATTATTGCTATAATATTACTTTATAAATAATTATACTAGTCAAAACAAAATAAGGGCCACTTGTTATTTTTAACAGCGGTAGCGATCATTTATTTTTTTATGCGTTCTCAAGTAGCTGAACGTTTAATGTAGCTTTAATGTACCTTTGTTTAAAAAAATTTTTTGAGAGTCCTACCTGAATAATTGTGTAAAGTGGGTAGTTTTTGATAATTTATTGTGGTCACTTGATTCTACCCAATTTTAAGATGGATTTTTAATCAGTCAAACTGACGATTCTGTCAAGAACAGATTAGTAGTGGCTGAATTAGCATTTTAAAAAAGTTATGCCGAGAATCCGACGACATATGGACTTACCAACCGTAGCTAGGGCCTTAACATTGCTTCAAGAAGGCCATTCGCAGCGTTCTGTTGCGTTGAAGCTGGGTTTTTCCCGGCGAGCGATTCAGAATGCTTGGAATAGATTTCAAGAGACTGGGAGACCAACCAGAAGACGGGGATCTGGCACAGTTCGAGCAACTATCGCACAGGAGGACCGCTACGTGCGTTTGACTGCGCGCAGAAAACGCTGCATCACAGCCCGCTCCTTACAAAACCGTTTGCGGCAGGCGACAGGTACACGTGTTAGTGATTAAACCATTTGAAATCGGTTACACGAGGACCAGCAGTTCTCCAGGAGACGCGTAGTGCGGATACCATTGACAAGTGCTCATCGTGCAAACCGATTATCGTTCTCAAGGCAGCATCTGGCATGGCATATGAGTGATTGGAGCACAGTGTTGTTTACGGATGAGGGCAAAGTTAAATTTTTTAGTGATGACCGTCGCATTAGGGTCTGGAGGCGTGAAGGTGAGCGGTTTTCGGATGCTTGTATCCATGAAAGTGACAGATTTGGGGGCCCCAATTTTATGGTGTGGGGAGGAATCTCTATATCAGGTAGAACCGAGTTGGTAATTCTCAACGAAGGCACAATTTCAACGTTATATCGAGAAGGTCATCAGACCCCATGTGGTCCCATATGCACAGAGAATCGGCACAAGATTCCGTCTGATGCACGATAACGCTCGCGCTCATAAAGCTAGGGCTACCAGAGAAGCCCTAGAGGAGGCTAGTATACTAACGTTGCCCTGGCCTGCAAACAGTCCGGATCTCAATCCCATTGAACACATGTGGGATTTACTAAAACGCAGTGTTCGGATCACAAACCAACCCGCGCAATGAAAGACAGCTAATAAACGTTCTAAAATCAAGCTGGGAAAAAATTCCTCAAGAAACAGTGGTACACTTGGTGGAGAGTGTACCATCCATGCTTCAAGAGTGCATTCGAAAACGAGGAGGGCACACAAAATATTGAGGAAAGTCACAAACCAACCAATACCTAATTTGTTTCTTTTGACGTGACAACGTCTTATAAATTGGTTTGCCGGGTGACACTTCAAGAAACTGCGTTACGCTCCGCTCACGTTATGCGCTCACAATGAGAGCGAGTGAGAGGCACGCGTCCCTTCCACTCGGGAATGGTTAGCCCGCCTAAGAGCGAGAGAGACAGACATCAAAATTATTTTACCACTCAAAGTCGTTGTCACGTAAAACTTTCGCCCGTATACCGACTTTACAGGCAACCAATTTTTTAACACGCTTTTATTAGTTTCACCTGTATGTATGTATGTTTGTTTGTTTGTAACCGACCCCTTTGAGCTCGATTTTGTCCTACTTTGAACGATCAGATTTAATTCAAACTTTGCACACCTGTCAAAGATCGATGACAATGCAATAATCTGATCAAAATATCCGATTATCCTAATTAGATTCGCCAGGATTTTTAATTAATTAATTTCTTTCCGCATCCTCATCATTTCTTTTCGCAGGATGAGTGTGAACTTTCACTCATCCTCATTCTCAGTGCCACCAACAGATTCGCTCCTATGATTATAATATCATGAGTGATTACGGATTGAAAATTCCATACCCAAGCATTAATGTGACTGACTGTATATGTAAATAAGGTTACACCTCTGTGTCTCACTGTTTATATTGGCATCATAGAAATCTTGAATATGTGTTCTTAACCAAGATACAATCAGAACACATTTGTACATATTAAGGGCGGTTGATAGTTAGCAAATCGAACTAAATAATTTATAGTTTAAAAAATTTAACTAAAAAATGAAAAATAAATAATAGTTTAAAAAAACTAAAAAAACACGCTTTTATAGAAAATCCAACTAAAAAAACAGAAAATAAAATTTAATAAATTTGGATTAAGAATAGTGTACATAAGAAATAAATGTATATTATTGTAAAAAAGCGTGGGGTGCATATAATGTCAATAATTATGAACATTTTATTGACAGATGAGTAGAAGGATCATCACTTTGATAATATCTTAAAAAACACTTTGAATGCACCCCACGCTTTTTTACAATAATATACATTTATTTCTTATGTACACTATTCTTAATCCAAATTTATTAAATTTTATTTTCTGTTTTTTTAGTTGGATTTTCTATAAAAGCGTGTTTTTTTAGTTTTTTTAAACTATTATTTTTTCACAAAATTTTTATTCCTTACTTTTTGTTTGCACAAATGTTAGTTTTTAGAAAAAGTGGTGTAATTTTTTTTTTGGAAAAAATCCTTCATCATTTTATGCTGTTTACAATAAAAATCAATTAATTTATCCAATCTAATCATTAATCAACCCTTGAACCTTAAAGAATTCATGAAAATACTATAAAAACGTGGTGGCCCTTATTTTGTTTTGACCAGTATATATCCATGAAGTGCACTTTGATACTGAATACACAAGCCATACATATTCATTAGGCTACCTTCATTTCAAATAGGTATTAATTAAAATACAGTGACTAGACAGTAAATACCAACACGATGCATAAATAGTAATTATTTACTTTCTCATTATTGTGTAGAAAATTATACATAGACAGTGATTTCTTTTTAAAAGGCTAAAAGTTTTCATGAATATAAACAATAATGGGATCAACTCTGAAATATACAAAAAATTAGTTGACCAGTACATTAATATTCAAACAACTCAACAAAATGTTAAAATGTTAAAATTAAGTAGATTTAAAAAAAAAAATTGTTGTTGGTCATATAGTATTTCTTCATACCCATGAGAACTTTCACCAACTAAAAAATTGCCAATGAAGAACAAAATTTAAATGCAATTCCCCCACACAGGTTTTGAGAGTAATACCGGTTAAACATAATAATCAGGCCAAATAAATATTTTATCTATTAATTAATTTAACCCCAAGCGAACTACGGCATTCACTCTCTCATAATCTTTCTATTTTGTCTCTAATTACGGTATTCGAAAGGTTAAAAGGGAATTATCAGTCACTATCAATTTCTTTTTTAATCAAATCCTACCTTTATTTTCAACATCAACAGGTGTTTTCTTTTAATTCATTAAACCCAAATTAAAGTGAACGCCGGCGGTCGCTCGGTCATTGTCTTTCTATTGTGTCTCTAATTACGCTACTCAATAGGTTAAGGCTATTAACTACCATACCCTATTTTTTATTTCATTCTTGTACAAATTAATGTTCTTAAAAATTACCTCAAGTACTGCAGCATTTTGGAAAATAACCACAGTTGTTTTAATTAATGGCCAGAAGGAGTCCAAACTTCCACGGTTTAAGAAATGTGACAATGTTTGCAGCAGCAGGTATGACCATCTGAAATAGAAATAAACATTGGTTATGGTACCCATACTTCACTAGGTAAGTACTTGTTTTACTCTCCACTGTATGTACTGTATTTACTCTACAATACACATAGGTAGTCAACCAGATTGGGAGGACCAGAAGAGGAACCCTATGAAAATGAATGAATTAACCTTGTAACAGTCAAACAATTAAATTATTTTTTAAGGTTTGACTGTAACATTTATTTCAAATAAGAAAAATAAAGTGGAAAACGGTGGGATGACGATTATTACACAGATATTATCTACATTTTCTCTTGCACTTTGAATACTGTGAATAGCTTACAATTACTTCTAGAAATTTGGAAAAAATACCAGAATTTATGCTTTGAACTTACCCTAAAGTTTGGATACCATTGTATGCTAAAAGGTAGGTTTTTCCTAAAGCAGAGGGTCCTGAACTTTTAACTTTTTTTGCACTTTTTTCGGTCATTTTTATCACTATGTATAACTAACTTTCAAGGAAATGCCTCTTTTAATGATTAAATATGCAAATAATATAGCACAACTTTTTCCTACATTCACCAATGATGAGTGACTGTGTTATGTAGTCAAGTTTAAATTAACAAACAACCAGTGTTTAAATTAGTATAAATTTTGCCTTGGGTGACATTTACTCAGTGACGCTGTCAGACGTAAAACCTTGCGTTCCGAATTGCGTCAAAAGCGATAATATCGCGGATCCGACCAACGCGCAACCGCACAATTATTACTCAATAGCCCTTATATTTTGTGACTATTTAATTTGGTCGGATTCGCGATATAATCACTTTTATTGCAATTCGGAACACGGGGAAAGACGTTTACTGATGACGTTTCCCATGTCACGTCAACTTTAAGGGGTCCATTACACGGTCATGCAAGCGTCAATCAAAACCATCAATAATGAATGAAGTTACTTCATTATCAGTCAAGTTTCATTCATTATTGATGACTGATGTGGCGATAAAATTCCGTCAGTCAAGCTTTATTCATGATTTATGATTTTGATTGACGCTTGCATGACCGTGTACAGTTGACAACTAGCATTCGTTGCACACTAAATTTAGTTGTCAACAGACAATTTCATAACATTACGTATCAAGTGACTAACAAACTACGGTGGAAATGTGGTGAATTATAAAAATTTACGGTGCCTATTGTGACCACTCTAGAATTTTATCGACTATTATACAGCTTCAAAAGCTTACACAATTGCAATTTTAAAAGTATCGTCACTCGTCACTTGAACTGTCAACAGAGTTACGCAATAGCCCCGCTGGACGCCTATGGCGTCCACTAAACGATAGGTTTTGCTGTCAGTTTCGCCACAGTCAAATATTTTGATTGACGAAAAACCTACCGTCTAATGCGATGACTGACTTTTGTATGACGAAAAAGGAATGACAATAAAATTCCCTCATTCAAACATCATTAATGATTGATGGTTTTGTTTGATGCTTGCATGACCGTGTAATGGACGCTTAAACTAAAGCCAGTCCCACACATTTCTTTGCGATGGCACCGACCGACAGCGATATGATGATCGACATGACAAATTGGTGCCCACCCACAGCGCACCCTGTATTTAGACGGAAGAAAAACTTATCTGCCGTGTACCCTATATATTATCATAAACATTTACGTGACAATAGGACGCAATCACAGGGTCTTTATACGTCTGTGGACGCGATGAAATGCTACTGGAATCTATTAAGAGAGTATTAAATGCATCCTTGGATTCATGTTTATAAGTTTTTTTTTATTGTTGTAACAGTTACCAAAAAATTTATAGTTCAAAAGATTAATCGTAGAAATAAAGTGTAGTAAACCCTCTAATAAATACAGAAAACGAAGACTCATGTGTTTACGTCTTCCAATTATATCGATATGGTTGCCGATAGTAAATATTTACATATATTTGTAAAAGTAACAAATAACAAAATCCAAGAGCCTCCCAAATGTGAGCATCATTCGGTCATTACAAATATTTTACTGAGTAATTGAGGATCTTCAAATTATAAAACAAAACAAAGGAATTTGTTTGTTTGAACTTGTTAATTTTAGGAAGTACAGGTTCGACTGAAAAAATCTTTTAGCGTTTTTTTTTTTTTAAATATAGGGATAACAAACAACAATACAATAATATCGGCACTTGTCAATAGAAGTAACATAGTAACATATACACTTACAACGTTATCCACAGATAATTATACAAAATAGTTAGCTGTTAAAAGACAATATCGATTGGGCTGTGGGCAGCACTTACACTTATTTTTTTTTTATATCTCAGAACCGTGGGGTCCTGGACCTTTGGAAGGCTCGCAGAGGCCCCTTATACGCTTTTAATGGAACGTGGTACCAACCAGCGATTATCCCTGTATGCTATGCTAGTGCATCCAAGGACAACCCCCGGTTAATGAGAAACTATTGCGACATATGGGAAACTAAGATATAGGGCTATGGTTTTCGTAGTCTTAAGTGGACTGGTTTCCAGGAACTATGTTAAGTCTATGGCCCCTGCCTGAACAATGTTATTAATTTCCATTAATAAAAAGACAGGGGATGACTTGCACAGTCAATAAATGGGCCCCCAAAAACGGTCGCTAGCACGAAGTAACGTAGCAACAAGAAGGCAACATATCCTGAGGTGCTTGAGGAGCGGAGTTGTATACCACGGCTATCAGGACAATCCCGGAAGTACGGTCAAGTCAAGATCCCTACCAGCATCTTACTGGATTATACATCCTTCTCCTGAGCACATTTGCTCTTGCGAATCTCCACTCAAGCCAACCAATAAAGGCAAGAGAGAGGTGGGACCTGCGTTCCTCGTTAGTGTTCACTACGGCCGGCCAATAAAGGCAAGATGGATATAAGGAACAAGATTTCTTGCGGGAGATCGGGTCCTTGGGGTCGCTAATGCCCATCAGTTCGCCACAAAACTGCCCTGCGGATTGTATCTCTCTTAGTCTGGCCCCTGACCCTAGGTATGTTACAGCAAAGCAAACTATACCTGTACAGACCTAGGGTTTATTGGAGCGCGCAAGCCCCACCACGACGTCAACGTAGAGATACGGCGATGGGGTTTTATTATTTATAATTATTTTGTGTTGACCCCCACCTGTCACGCTTCCAGGTCGAGCCGGTTACGCTTCAGGCTCAGGGGACGTGGTGAGAGTATGAGCGGTATTGAAATGTGTGTGTTACACCGCTCATGTGGCATGCAAACGCGCTACGCGTCTGCTGCGTGAGTATCCTGTATGTAGAGTCGTGACTGTATGAGGGCTGGTACACGTCATGCCTATATTAACTTAGCACACAACGTGTACCGGGTGCGTGCGCTGTTGAGGAGTCTAATTCGTGTGAGTGATTCGCGTGTAGATGAAGGCGGCTCACTCAGGCGTCAAGTCCGGTGGGTTGGACACGTCCGGTAGGAGGTCACGTGGGAAGCGCCTCGCGTCAGGAGGACGCGCGTGCCAGGGCGCTATGTGCTTGACATGTTGCCAAGCGGAAGCGTCGGCACGCGAGAACATATGGGACGCGAAGCGGACACAAAATTGGTCCAGGCTCTCCATCTCGAGATCCCGCTGTATGACGTCGTTCCTCACCAGTGGGGGAGCGTTAGTGATGGTCTGGAGCGCAAGGTTTTGTTGCGCCCGGAGGCGAGTTTACCCGAATAAAACCGCGAGGGACGGCTTTATATTAGTCATAGACATCTGTGTTGAAAATTTTCTTCAGTTGTTCGTTCCAGTATCCCTCTGTAGTCAATGGTTCGTACTTCATTATCTGTGCTTAGTTTAATTTCCATTCGTTCTTTTCTTTGCAACGCGTTTTTACGAGAGGTACGTTCCGTTTTGTCCTCGTGAAAATTATATCTTTGATTATTAGAATCCTAATAATTATCAAAGAAAAGCTTATTTTTCTTTTTTATTTCAGTAATTCGTGATTACAACAACATACACAATGGTAGCGGCCAAGAAACAGGTTAGTATCGTACACGTGTTTGAAATTTCAGTGGACTGAAGAGAGGTTATTTGATATCTTATATTTAATAATCCTAACTAAATTGAAGTCCAAGATCAACTGATACAAGATAGGCTTGCTTGTTTCATAATTTGTAAGGTTGAGAACGTATCAAACACGTATCACGCATTTTGCAGGTTAAGTGTGTAGACATTGTGTCTACATCTTTCTTCACCACATAATATGGTTTTCAAGAAGTTTCTATTGCAGTGCAAAATAAGTACATTAAACGAGAGGCAGGGTTCAAATCGGATATTCATCAAATTCTTCAAACAAAACAAATGAGGCCTTATGTGCAATTATCTGACATGTGGTCTAGCTTACAATTGGCATTTTTTTTTTTGTTACAGAAAAAGACTATTGAGTCTATCAACTCCCGCTTGGCCCTGGTTATGAAATCCGGCAAGTACTGTCTTGGCTACAAGCAGACACTGAAGACTCTCCGCCAGGGCAAAGCTAAGCTGGTTATCATTGCCAAAAATGCTCCTCCGCTAAGGTGAGACTACTGAGAAGTAGAGTTTCCCAATATTTTGTCTGTCAAAGGGAAGCATATGGAGTCTTTGGACTAAGAAGTATGGATTCCCTCAGTGTTTCATGAAACAGTCATATTGTTACTTCAAGTAGATACATTTCTAATAGCTATTAGATGAGTATCAATAGAGTATTTTGCCACATTATGCCTATGTACTTGATGCAAGGACAAAACTACATGTCCATAATATGTAAGTATTTCAATGGATATTAACATTTTGATTCCCAAATGTTTCACATAATACAAACATGACTGTTTCTGATTCACATGGGAAACCTATGGAGTAGTCATAACCCATTTGCTGAACTTTGATGGGTGAGTTAGTTACCTAAGTATTATTTCTTTTCTTTTAATAATAAAAGCTGGTGTAAATTGATAATTGGCAATTTTGCAAAGAACAAAGTTACATAAATTGCTTTGTAGTGCATTATGTATTTATTATGAATTGCATTCTTAAATTAGTTATGTAACCATATATTTATTAATTGACTTGTTTCCTTCAATGTAGCCAGATTTTAGTATTTAAATTATATTTCAAATAAGAATAGGAAAATCTGTCAAATGTTGAGTGAAAAGTAGAAAAACAAACTTATTGTGTTGTATCAATTTTATTTTGATCTTTAATGTTTAGAGATATATATTTATTTTACTGTTAATTCACGCTATTTACTCTCCAGCGTTTGATAGTCTATTAACAGTTTGCATGTGTCTTCCGCAAATGCCATAATGAAGAGTTGAAGTTGAAGGTTTTTTTTTTTGTTTTTAATTACACTTTAGTTGGTAAAGTAAAAACGTTATTTTTTAATTTAAATCTTTTAAGTCATAATAAGCAAAAAAAAAACTATTCTTTTCTTGTTTTCATTGTTAAGAACAGTTCGCCTTCTTCCATTTTCCACTGCTCAGACACTTCACACAGTGATGCAGAGATTAGCAAACTTGAAGGACTGGATTCTGATTAAACTTTTTTCGTCACGATTCGTAAATAAATTAAATTTTAAATATTTCTTATTTTGCTTACCCTACCCGATTTCTTCGATTCGTGACGTCGCAATCTATTTTATTCTTATTTGGAACGCATTGTACTATTTTTTTTTATGTAAATAATTCATGTAACTTATAATTATTATTATCAACTACAAATTTGTATTCTTGTTATAGGAAATCGGAAATTGAGTATTACGCACTCCTGGCCAAGACTGGCGTCCACCACTACAGTGGAAACAACATTGAGTTAGGCACAGCTTGCGGAAAGTACTACAGGGTGTGCACACTCGCCATCACAGACCCTGGCGATTCTGACATCATTACCACACTGCCAGAATCGCAGGTATAAATGTATCTTTAATATAAGTTATAAAAATCATTTTGCTGTTTTCTTTACCTATTTTTATGACCTTCCAAGATATTATTTTAATTAAAACGCCGCTACCATTTGTTTCGCTATCAGCACCTGATCAGTTCAATAGTGTTGCCTTACTATCGATATCCTATCGATAGGTTGTCAATACTATCGTGACCTCGAAAAACAGTCATAATATCGATAGCCCTATCGATACTATTGAAATTTTACAATACTATCGATAGTATCTATGCAAGAAATTGAGCAATACTATCACTATTAGGCTGCCTGTCCACCGGAGCGGAGCGGAGCGACGGAGTAATGCGGAGCGGAGTTGCGTACTGTGTCTGTCCACCGGAGCGGAGTGGAGCGAGAAAGTAATGCGGAGCGGAGATGCAGACTGTGTTTTTCATTATACGGAGCTAGACCGCGAGCACGCGACGAGTCATTCGAGCTTACGGTGGCGGGCGATTTGTTTAGTTCTACGCTAAATTTCACTGACAGCAGACATGTTATCGAAAAAGTTAATACGTTATTACCTCACATTGCTCGAGGAAGAAGAGTTGGAGTCAGAAGAAACCGAATTACTTACGTTTCCCCGCTCCGCTGCCCCGCTCCGCTTCCCGGTTTTGTATGAATTTTTAAACTAGTTTGTAACTCCCTGTCCACTGAAGAGGAGCGGAGATTTTGTGCAAACCTATTGGTTAATATTTCTCAGTTTCTCCACTCCGCAGCCTAGCTCCGCTCCGGTGGACAGGCAGCCTTACGGTGTATTATACTGCAATCACTGTCGATACTATCGGTACTATCGATAGTTATACTACATCGATATGAACCCAAAGTTCAATAGTATTGCACCAGAATTTTAGTCAACATTATTAGTTCATGATTATTAATAAGTAAATTATATATCAACAATATAGTCGGCAATTATTACTTTATGAACTTACAACTTAAAACAGCCTTGTAATATGAAAAAAACGTACAAAATGCCGCCTTTCTTCTTAAGTGTAATAAATGTATTAATTATAAGTAAACATACAATGTTGCAAGGATTATTACTACTTACCTTGATAATATTATTAATTAGTAAATTCGATGGTTTACTTTTTTGTGCATAAAACGCTAATAAAGGTTTGAATCCAACACGATACTATTGAATTTTGGTAAAATATCGATGTAGTAAAACTATCGATGGTACCGATAGTATCGACAGTGATTGCAGTAAAATACACCATAATAGTGATAGTATCTATACCCAATAGTATCGATACTATCGATAGTATTGCACTTTATCAATAGTATTTCTCAATTTCTTGGATAGATACTATCGGTAGTATCGATAGTATTGTAAAATTTCAATAGTATCGATAGGGCTATCGATATTATGACTATTTTTCGAGGTCAACTATCGATAGTTAGGCAAGCCTACAGTTCAACTTTTATCAGATTATCTGATTGGTCAGCTTGCAAGTAGTTGTGTGTGGCGTCCCTCTGCTTTACCTATTTCACTCTGTCTGAGGGCCAACGCTGCGTTAAGCGGGCGGCCAGCAGTCGCGTGACTGCGCGTAAAGCATCAGCTTTACATACTCTGCGGCGTGTGTCGTGTTACCACCTATATACTGAAACGGTTTTTGAAATAGGTTGTGGCTGGACGCGCAGAATTATTCCGTGCGCACCACATAAACACATCTCGGGTATTTAGGCGTTTGACAAGTAAATACTTAATGGACTACCTAGTCGATGAACACGATTAGGTGTAAGAAACGTGCAGGAAATACTGTATCTTGTGAATATGAACCTAGATATTGTTTTTGTAAATAAAACAAATTGAAACTTATATGCGCCAGCTATTCTTTGATATAAGTTTCTATAAATTTTAATAATAATTAGCAATAAGCAATTTTAATAATAGCTTTTTATTTTTATAAAAAATTATCGGTCTTAAGCCTGTTTAACCGAAAATACTCCATTACTAATTGATCGTCTCGATATTACTCGTATGAAGACTCGCGGAAACGTCAAAAAAAACTCGACTCCTATATACTCGTAGACCTAGTTTTATGAAGTATTTCGGCAGACGCATACTTCTAAGACTCTGTACGCATTCTACCTAGTAAATCTCTAGTCGTGTAGTTCAACTTTTAACATAGTGTAGTCGCCGCGACGGGTGCCCGCGCGTGCGCCCGTCGCTTGTATCGTGTGCGGCGGTCCCCGTTGTGGAAACCAGTTTATTACCTACGCAGTGTCGCTAGTTCAACTGGTTACCCATAGTTCGAAAAATATTTGACCGAAATTTCATTTCACTTAAAATCAACTATTATTTCATCGAAGTCGCTCGGTACATTTTCCCCCTTTACTTGTCAATGAAACATATGAACTTAATATTAATGGTAAAATCAATCCAGTTTATCCGTAAAGTAGGTATATAAAATCATAGCAAAAAAAAAAAAAACAATTCAGAAACCCGCCCTGTGTCCTCGAACGTGGTGAGCATAGGTACAGGTAACCCTTTACATAGGGTAGGCGTACAACATGGAATCTGTCACGGCTCCGGCAGCCAGCGGCGGCCAGCCGCAGCCGCGGCGGCAGGCCTTCAAGCCACCTGCTCCTCAGCTCGCGGGCCGCCGTAACCCTCCGCGCCTACGCGGGCTTGAATTACACTCTAGGGATAGGGCAGACAAGACTGTGAAGTCGATTTTGCAGCGATTCTCTCACTCGCAACTTACAAGAATTGAATAAAAATACTATGCTATGTAAGAAACCGATAAATATAGTAATAAACCTAATCAGTTTTGTTTCTATTTACCCAGTTTGTAGGTGTTGTCAATTAAAATGGTAATTAATTTATAAATGAAAATTAACAAGACCTTTTTTAACATTTATTATTTCATGTCATTACTACCACACACGTGCAGCCATCAAGCTCTCTGCTGGAACTGCCAAATCTGGGAACAAAGATAAAATTAATAATGTCATCGCAACCATAGGGGAATTGATGCGCTAGCCATACGCAGTTTTTTTTTAACAAAATTGCGAAAACAATCATTAAAAATTTAACACAATATTTTGTAAGATAGGATTTCTGTAGTTGTTGGGAGGACTGGCCGGCGAAAACCCTAATATTAAAAATAGTACAACCAATTGAATATAGTCGCCATAAAATGTAAAACTAAGGAGGGAATGTAATTTTGGTTATTTCTATTTTTTAGAGAAAAACGAAATGTATGCCAACCATGACTAAATATAGCGCTATAACTTAACATGAACAATCAGAATTATGTGGATTAAAGGCAGGGATATGAACGCATCTGGATACGGATATTAGGATTTCAAAATTGTAAAAGAAAAATAAAAATAACCAGGATTTGACTTTTGTTTCTAGTTTAGATTATCATCTGTCATTTAAACTTTGATTTCATTCTGTTTAATTCGAAATTGGAATCAAAATACCTAGACTATTTTAGCGTACTCTATTACGTTCGTAGATTACAATGTACTCCTCCTCAAAATAGAGTACAAAACTCGAGTACAGTTGGCAACCCTGGTTACGGTAACGGAACTTCATGATACCCCTAATTTGAGGCAATAAATTGACAAGTTCAAAAAAGGGGAATGTGCGATTTAAGCAAACAATTTCCTTGATTTAATAATGTTTTCACACACTAAACACAGAATAAACCACAGTTGAGAACATAACTACACTTGGACCCTTAGCTAACACCTTATGCTACCTCTTTACTATCCCGCCAAAAATAATAATAATATTCCACAACTATCACACAACGCTGTCTAGTCTCAAGCTAAGCAGAGCTTGTGTTACGAGTACTAGACAACTTATAAACATACTTATATATTTCTAAATACATACATATTAGATAAATTTCACCCAGACACAGAACAAATGATCGAGTTCATCACACAAGCATTTGTCCTGGGTGGGAATCGAATCCACGACCTCGGGCATAGCAGTCAGAGCCACTCAAAATGCTCCTGTAGTTAAGTTGTCAACAGAGGCCTTAGCACGGGCTCTTAACGCGATACATTTCACGACCTAAACTGAACTATTAGAAATGGAGTTATAAAGGATGTATAGCTCCATCCCTCTTTCTCGTTCGCTCGACTGACATTTTAACACGTCATGATAAGGCACCCGGTAACACAGACTGATAAAATATTTAGTTGAAATTGGTGCAGTTTTATTTTTAAAGCCAAGAAAGTCGTGGCAAGAGCGAAAGCAAAAGCACAGGACAAACTATACGACACTCTAGATAGTCCCGCAGGCCAGAAAGATCTATACCGGCTTGCTAGAGCAAGAGAGAGAAATGCGAGAGATGTTTGTCAGATAAGATGTATAAGGGATGAAACTGGAATGATTCTATCAGAAGATTATAAAATCAAAGAGAGGTGGAAGGACTATTTTGAAAGACTGATGAATGAGGAAAACAACTGGAATGGGATTTTAGTGAGCAAACCAGTGAATGTGGGTTTAGTGAGAATGATTAGTATGGATGATGTCAGAAAAGCTGTAAATGGAATGAAGAATGGTAAGGCAATTGGTCCAGACGGAATACCAGTTGAAGTGTGGAAGTTGCTGCGAGTGGATGGATGGATGTGGTTAGCTTTGTTCTTCAATAAGTTGTTGCGGGAAGAAGCCATACCTGATGAGTGGTGCAACAGTTCCCTGGTGCCCATCTTTAAAAACAAGGGTGTTGTGCTTGAATGCAATAATTATAGAGGAATAAAGCTAATGTCACATACTATGAAAGCCTGGGAGAAAGTTATTGAAAGGAGGCTAAGAGAAGAGAGTGAAATTTCGCAGAACCAATTCGGTTTTATGCCTGGTCGGGATACAGCGGATGCCTTTTTTGCTATACGCCAGCTGTGCGAGAAATACTAAGATGCGCATAAAAACTTGCACATGGTATTCGTTGAACTCGAAAAGGCATATGACCGGGTACCTCGTGAGGTTCTGTGGTGGGCTCTTAAGGAGAAAGGTGTGCCTGGGAAGTATGTGCAGTTGATCCGAGCGATGTACAGTCGATGCAGTACCCAAGTCCGGTCTACAGTAGGCACCACTGGCAGCTTCAATGTGGCTGTTGGCTTACATCAAGGGTCGGCTCTCAGCCCTTACCTTTTCCTAATGATAATGGACGCTCTAACGTCGGACATTCAGGAAGAGGCTCCCTGGTGTATGCTGTTTGCCGATGACATTGTGTTGGTTGCCGAGAGTGGCCTAGAGGTCCAGAACAGATTGGAGGTGTGGTGGCACAGACTGGAGAGTGTTGGCCTGAAATTGAGTAGAACCAAAACAGAATACTTGTTCTGCGATTTCGGCGGTCTCTCCAATCCAGTGCCTTTAGGTCTCGCTGGAACGCCCATACCGGTCTGCTCCGACTTTCGGTACCTCGGGTCACTCGTTCAAGGGGATGGTGAGGTAGACCGGGATGTAACACATCGGATCAACGCAGGATGGATAAAATGGCGACAGGTCACGGGAACCACTTGTGACCCACGGATGCCCCTCAAGTTGAAGGGTAAAATCTGCAAGTCCGTGATAAGACCTGTCATACTGTATGGATCAGAATGTTGGGCTGTGAAAAAGACGGATGAAAAAAGATTGCACATAGCGGAGATGAGAATGTTAAGATGGATGTGTGGTGTGACGAGAATGGATAAAGTGAGAAATGAGTATATTAGGGGAAGTTTGAAAGTGGCACCAGTGACTGAAAAATTGAAAGGGAATTGTTTGTCTTGGTATGGTCATGTGAAGAGGAGGGATGAAACACATGTTACTAAAAGAGTTATGAGTTTACATGTGGATGGATGGAGAGGGAGACCAAAGAAAAGATGGATGGATTGTGTGAAGAGTGATATGAAAGAAAAGGAAGTTAGTGATAGCATGACGAATGACAGGGCAGAATGGAAGAAAAAAACATGTTGCGCCGACCTCAAATAACACGGGACAAGGGCAGGAAGATGATGATGGTGCAGTTTTATTTAGTTAGACTAGGAAGTAGCGAAAATATAAATTATAACAACATATCAGATCTAGTTTACTCAATATCCTCATTACTTCGTTTTTGCGGATGCATTCGAAATTTTTGGATGACATATTGGGGGTATCCTCAGAAACATGAGCATAAATGGAAATATCCCAATTTTTCTACAATAAGAGCTAAATATTCCTCATTCATAAGATGTACCAATATTTCAGTATTTAGACACCACAGATTGTTACAGGAGGCAAATAATAATAATATAAGGACGGAAAAAAAATTGATGACGAATATTATGGTCAAAATAAACCTAACAAACGTTACAAACTTGGATTTTTCAAAACTCTGCATTAGGATTGTGATTCACACAAAATTCCTTGAAAACAAGAAGGCTGTGTAGAATGTTGATGAAATGCATAACTAAGCATGAGCTATGATAAGCTATGACTGGCCTGTTGGTCTAGTGGTTAGTGGCCCTGACTGCTATGCTGGAGGTCGTGGGTTCGATTCCCACCCAGGACAAATATTTGTGTGATGAGTACGATCATTTGTTCTATGTCTGGGAGTAATTTATCTATAATATGTATGTATTTAGAAATATATAAGTATGTTTATCAGTTGTCTAGTACTCATAACACAAGCTCTGCTTAGCTTGAGACTAGACGGCGTTGTGTGATGATTATGGAATATTATTATTATTATTATTATATTTAAGCTGTAATATGACCAGAGTGCAATTCTTTTACAGTCACATTGATCTCTTAAAACACTACATTTTAGTAATGGAGAATGTTTCCACAGATATAAACACCATAGAAATCAGGTACCAAGAAGGGTACCACGTTCAAATATTAGTAGACTACCTCCAGCAGGTAGGCCACTTTCACCAACGAAAATCGTTAAAAAGATCAAACATTTCTCTAAACAGACATAAATAGCTACATCATGAAAAAAAAAACATCGTCTATCTCGTAAACTAGAATCGGTTCTAAAAAAAATAATTACGGTTTCAGCATCACTATAAAAGCCATGCTTAAAACCAGGTAATACATTTTTGGCATCAATTTTTGTGTCGGCAAAAGTTAACATTAATAGATGAAGTAATGAATTGAATACATTTGCGACTTACCTGATTATGAAGACTTCTCATCCTCTACAGTCTATCGACTGCAATCTTTCATTATTATCAATATCAGTGGATTAAGTGGGTTGATCAATTTCATCCCATTCCTGAAAAGTGAGTAAAAGTATTAAAATACAATGAATACCAACTAGCATTATTATACAAATGAAGTCTACATCATACTGAATCTCAACATAACCGCCAATCAAACATAATTATTTAGAACTACTTAGTAAAAATGTATATTATTAATTGACTATTATTACATTGTCATCTTGGTACGCATGCACCCCATGTAGGACCCGAGATTTTTTACGAATACTTTCTGTATGTACCTGCAGCTGTATACGCAGTTATGCTTTTTTGAAAACCAACATGATCAATAACCATCTCAGGTTACCAACATGGGAGTGTCTGTGAGCATTGTAATAATTACCTAAACCTCTATTTTTAATTTCCCCTTTATGTTTTTCTAATACCTAATCACTAAATAATTATCTTCTTTAGAAGGATTACCATTTTTGTTTTTTTAACATACATATTTCAGTATTCATTTTTGTCATTGATCATAACCTGCAGTTAATTGCAATCACAACCTATTACAATTAGCCTGTTAGACATAGAACATCTCGTTATGAAACGAATACCTACTAATTTTGGTCCAAGCCTAAACTTTCGGCCATTTTTTAGTATCAAGTTGACATTGGAGAAGTACCCCAATGTTGATATCATCATATTTAACGAATTGGAATTAAAATATAGATCAACACTAAATTAATCAGTGAAACCATTTTCGAAATCCATCAATCAATGACTGATATTAATTATTTAAGTTAACGCACGAGAATTGCAGTTTCTCAGAGTATCTTCATTTGACTAGATGAAATGCACAAGAGTTTTTAAGTCGCACACGAGCCTTTGCACTGTTCCTGGTTATTTTACGTAAAGCTGGCTTGTTTTTGATTTATTGTTTTTTTTTTTTATTTCTCTACATTGAACGGTTAAGCGCCGCGTGGAACTAAAATATTTTTGCAAGCGAAACTTTTTGATTTGTTTAGATATTTTAATAATTAAGTATTTCGCATATTTGTGATATTTTATTTAAATTCATTAATAATTTTAGTATTTAATTTTTTAATTGACAATAATTATGGAACATTGTCAATTATAAAATTAAATACTGTTCTAAATATAAAACCGGCTCAAAGATTTAGGCTTGGACTTGTATTAGAAATTGTTTTGTAATGAGACAAAAGTTTTAAGCTTATAAAAAACTTAAGCTTTATTTTCCAAGTTTGTCGTAGAGAACTTTCTGTTACAAAACTTTGGCCGTGTTCGATAACAACATCCTCTTATAAGCCTCTTGGCTCAATTTAAGTTTTACTTAACCTTATAGAATTACCTTAGGAAATAACGATGCATGGGCTTGGAAAAGAAAATTTTATTATAGTACACCAACTTGTATTCATTCTTAAACTAAATACTGTCGATCCTTCAATATCGTCATTCAATTATTCAATGCCTACCTTTTTAGGGTAATCAAAAGTGACATTCATTATATATTTCAATATGTTCTTTACGATCATACTTTTTAGTAATTGATAATTAAGCGAATATGGAATGATTTCCCTTTGTTGAAGTAAAAAATCTATTATACTTATGTCTAACCTTATGACTAATATTAATTGTGCAAAATCATGGTTTAAAGAAAAATATGTTACCTGTTTGTCTTTATTTTTGTATTCTAAAAATGTATCTTCAAAGCAGGTAGACAAAAATAAGTAGAGGCTTGTGTTAGTTCCTCTCGTTCTGCAGACCAAATACCTTGTACTAGAGAATATGACCTATTTTAACATTAGTTTATTAGTTATGGCCCATATTATTATCTCTGTTAGGTACATGAAAAAGCCCATCATTTTTGTTCATCACACATTTCTATTATTATATCCCTTAAAAGTTTCCATACTTTTAGAAAAATATATTTTACAGCACAAAATCAAATGTTGTCTAGTACTCTTCATTTATAGGTATTGTATAATGTAGAACTTGCACTTCATGTACAAGGTTGAAACGGAGGGGCTTTCCTTAAAAGGTTTTGTTGTACTCATCAATATGAACAACTTTTACTATGCGACCAACCCTGAAATCGCGAAAAAATTCTGCTGCTCTATACATTTATGTTCACATAACT
Organism: Mythimna pallens; assembly: GCA_961205895.1. Lineage (NCBI taxonomy): Eukaryota > Metazoa > Arthropoda > Insecta > Lepidoptera > Noctuidae > Mythimna > Mythimna pallens. The sequence goes on along the minus strand of OY540826.1, from coordinate 12,587,687 downwards.
CTGCAAAATATGGAGCAGCCGAATTTTTTGTACTGAATTTGGTGTATACAATTAAAACAGAATTCCTTTAATTTCATGTCCCTGGCATTATGTGCACAGAGTAATCATTTGTTGTCTTGCCCATCTTGGATATTATCTAGTCATCATATCAATGTTCAGTTATTTTCATTTTAAAATATTTAGTCACAAATTAGGACAAACTCTTGCATAATACTGAATTTGTATTCTTAGTTCTTTCTAAAGAACAAAATGAGTATCAATGTTTTAGGCCCAAAACAGACCATTTACCAGCAAATTGAAAAGCAGTTATATAAGTTGTTTTTTTTTTACGTGGGAAAATCATCTAATGACAAATCGCGCTCTTGGGCGGAGCGAGAGATGGAGTCAGACTTTTACTGACTAAAAACCCACTCCTGTTCCCTCTTTGCCTTCATCCCGGGGCCCCGGGCTTCGAAGTTAAAGACCTGTGATATGTTTCACTATTGAAAAAAGGCCTCCCCGATGACTTCCAGCTATTTCGGTTCTGGTCTATTGACTTCTATCTAATATCTTATGTTACTATTTTAGAAACCACTGCATTCAAATATTGAACAAGACATTTATTTAACCACAGTGCATAGAGTTTGTCTCAGACGATATATCCAGGCATAATAAGAACCATGACATGCTATCACAGAATGTCGTATATATTCAATTAGTTCGCATATTATATCTTCTTGTTTGCGACAACATTAATACTGCAAGCATATAACTAGTACCCATTTCAACAATAGTATCTCACTTATTATCATGTTCTCTTATATATTTTGGATGTATACTTTCTTAAATTTATTTCCTATGGCTAAGGCTTATTATTTGTATGTATCAGGTTGGTACGCTGTGTTTTTACAATACTTATTACTAAAGCTGGTGCTATGTAAGCATGGGCTCACCCATTGTGGAATAAAGCATACACATCATATGTTAGTTCATACTTTTATTTATGAATTGAGTTCTTAAATCTAAAACATTATGGTACTTTACTATACCATTGTTACAAAAAAATGAGCCAAAGTAGAAGTTGCTACAACTGTTAAATATTGCATATGAATATTGCTTGGTAAAATAGTGAAAGTCCTAATAATAATAGATTCTTTAGTGAGGTTAATTTTTTGTGAAATTGGAACTTGCTTGTTCCTAAGACATCATCTCATTATTAAAAAAAAACACCCCAATTTATTTATTGTCTCTTCTCAATGGTCTCATTCAGTCATTTACATAATATTATTCACTGTCCAAACTCTCACCTAACTAAAACGCGACGTATACATCGCAAACTGCAGTGTTATAAGTAGTACATCCATTAGCTTCAATATATTGATCCAGATACTTTATTTTGAATGTGTACCATAAAGACGTAAATGATATTCTGTATAGTCAAACAGATCACCAGCTGCCTGTAATGCAAACAAATCATAATAGACGTCAAAACTTATCCAAAAATAAATACTTAACACTATGTGGCCGTTATTTGTAGAAATTCATTAATAGCATTGTTTTTTACTATTAAATACCTTGTTTAAAATACTGGTGTATTTTTAATTCATTCTTAGCATATTAAATTGGAATTACTCATCAATATTATTAAATATTTTACTACGGGATCATGTTCTTATTCTGTAAATAAAATGAAATGTCTAAAGCCTTTTTCTTTACTATATATTTATGTGCATATTTGTAATTTTTTTCTGGATTTGGTGCCCCAATTTGGTAGCTGATTCTCATCTAATATTGGATTAACTTCTTACATAGAATTCTAGAAGTTTGATTTGCATTGCCATTTTTGTTTTGATGTCATTAAAACCTGATGACACTAAAAAGGATCAAAAATAGCATTTCCATTATTCACGACATAGTTCTATGGCAGCAAACGTGTTAACCCTCGACTGTGAACTGTGTGTGAACATAACTTCACGTTCACACTGGGGTTCACAAACACTGGCTGATTGGAAATTTATAGCTGAATAGAAGATTTACGATTCTCTCAATAATATTTATCGATTTTGTGTTCACACCTAATTGTGAACACAAAACCAATAAATTGCTTTGCAATCAATTGAAAGCTAATGTGTCGTCCGCATATCGCCTTCTCTTCTATGTATTCTGACTGTGAAGGTGATGATAGCTCGAGAGACATTTCAGCATGCTCGCGCGCAGTTGCCGCAGTCTGAGCCGAGATTTATGTAGCAAATAAATGGAACTGGCGTATCTAAACTGGCTTATATTATATGGGTACACTTTCCCTTAATTTCATCTTTGTAAATAAAAAGATTCTTATTTGGACCAGGTTTTGATGACATTATAACTAAACGATTCAACTCTATTACTAAGTACCTCATTTTTGGTTCATATTTGTCTTTCAGACTCCTTTGACACTGTCAAAGAAAATCAACCATGTTTGATTCATATGAGAAATATAATATTGTAAGCAGCTTTTATTTTGCATATTTCACAACTTTGGTGGAATAATATATTTATCTATCAACCTAGCTTTTATAACATTATGCTTTCATTTGCTGGTCTTTGAATATTTATTTATGTTGGTTGTAGCCCTTGCACTCATTACTTATTTGTCTTAACCTAGTTCTTTCATTAACTATTTATTTAATGCCAAAATTAAATATGACCTAATCTTACTCCTGACAAATAACATTTATATCACAACTTAAATTTATGTGACTCGATTTTTATATATGTATTACTTTGATCATTTTCAACAGAAATTGATATTATATAGAAGTGACGCAAGTTGTCCCACCCCGTCCTAAATAAGACTGATGAATATAAATTTGTTTGACATTTGTTCTCTGCACCAGAAGTCTAAAACATCGTCATCCGATAACAAGTAAGATGTAAAGGGGGTGTAATTGTCACGCGCCTCGAAGGCTTCATGTATTTCGCTCATTTAGGACGAAGTTGGAAAAAAATATTTTGTGACATCACAGAATTTTGACTAGAATGAAGCAGAAGTATACTTCTGCACAGATTCAGTATTTTTGATACTTACCATAGTTATTGTTATACTGCGGCTGCGGTTGCTGGTAGGAGTTGTAGGAGGGCTGCGAGTACGAGTCGTAGGCGGGCGCCTGGCCTCCGTACGCGGGCTCTGCGCCGCCGTAGCCGGCGTCTCCTGCACCGCCAGCTCCGCTACCGCTGACGATGAACGAGAATCAATTATTTTGAGATTATGTATTGTTTTTATTTTTTAATATTATAGTAATTCCAATTTTTTCAGTAATATTTTAATAATGTTTTAAAGCAAGTGGTTTGTGTTATTGGTCGTATACATACAATGTTTTAAATTAAACAAATTATGGAGGTTTACTAACCTGTATCCTTCATGTTCATAGCCGCCTTGAGCCCCGGTTGAGTACCCATAACCTGAACCATAGCTACCAGAATTGTACCCTGAGCTAGGTTGTGCTGGAGCTGGCGTCGAGTAACTGTTGCTTTGATAAGAGCTGGTAACATAAATGAAAAACACATCTTAGAAATCTATCCCTATCCCAAAAAACAGTGCCTAAAATTAAGTAATTTCTCAGAATCTATATTATCTGCATATGTGTTTCAGACGGCAATTCCTATCTGATAGATTTGTTTCATCATTGTACAGTACAGCAGAAATATCTTGACTATTTCGGACTATTTGGCTGTCCAGTTTTTTTTTAAGAATCAGATTTTATGGCGAATAAATATTATTGCGTATTTTTCAAGTATGCATGGCTTGGATCATTAAAGTTCAGAGAGGCCTAGGAGAGAGGTAATAAGTGATAATTTATTTATATTTTTATTTACAGCATTGGTTAAATGACAAGTTATTTTAATGACGCTATTAAAAAATTCATTCACAAGATTTTATATAACTGTTCTAATATTTATCTTACCTAGGTGTGTTGTAAGAGGGTTGAGCATAAGGATCAGCTGCAGGTGGCTCATAAGGTTGATATCCAGTGTGTCTGTAAATATTGTATACATTTTAGAAAAATGGAGAAGAATAATAATAATTGAATACTAGGTAGGGTATTATTATATCAGATAAAAGAAAATCGTCATTTGTGTTTCAGACGGCACATTCCTATCGTTTTCTGGTTCATCATGTAAAAACTTGTAAAAACAGCTTTAGAATAAAGTCAGTCATGTTCTGAATACATACGATGGTCCATAGCCATTGTTTTGTTGTGGCACGTTGTGCTGTGGGGGTGTTTGCTGGTACCCTTGCATAGGTGGCCTTCCGCCTCCACGAGGGCCGTCAAATCTGAAGTCAAAATTTAATAATTATTAATGATTAACATTTACTTATCACAATCAAAATAAAATGAGGTTCTCTAAATGTTCAAACCTTGGTCTCTTTGGTGGGCCTCCAGGTCCACCATGTGGTGGGCCTCCACCTCTCTTAAAGGCTTGTTGAGGTTGTGACTGCAACGGAACAGCTGAGGGCGCAACGTGCGGCGGCACAGGGCGCGGTCCAGCTGGCCCGGCGCCCGGGTGTGGCCCACTGGGAGGACCGCCGCCAGGCGGAATTCCGTGGCCTCCACGACCACCACGTCCTTTAAAATGTTATCATTTATTTATGATTTATTCCAAAACGTCACCAAATTATTTAACAGAAGCAACATGTAGGTGCTTTATTTTAAAAGAAAAAAGAACTTTTTGTTTTCTGTTTGAGTAATTAAAAACTAGAGAATTAAAATTTAATCAAATTTTTATTACATATTAAGTCTTTACCTCTCATAGGCATACCTCCACGCCCACCACCCCTGTCACCTCGCTGTCCAAAATCTCCTCTTCCCCTGCCTCCTCGGCCTCTCATAGCACCAGGGCCACCACGATTGTTGAATCCTCCACCTGAGTAGAAACAAGTATAATTATAAACTTTTAGTTCCATACAGAAATCAAAATGAAGGCCAAACCTTGACAGAAACTTTAAAATAGACTAGGAAAATCAACAGTCGCATGTTATTAATATATAGGACACATTTCCAAATCAATAATCTTTCCCTACCTATTGCAACTATGACCCAGCCTGGAATAAAAATATCTGCTAAATGAATATCACAAGTGTACCAAACACACATTAGTACTAGTGTATTGGGTTTTGGGGCTTAACTGTATTATACTGGACAACGAGTTTTACGCTCATAATTTTTTATTGGAACGGTTTATGTCTAAAAAGTAATTATGGTCTCAATGTTAGGAAACATATAGTTTTTGAGAAAAAAAATTATGAAAATCGATAATTTTTAATATTTGACGCCATTTTGGCAGATTTCGTTAACTTTTTACTTTGTTTGTAATATTATGACAAAGGTATTAGTTCATACAGCCACAACGAATATATAAGAAAACGCAAATCTCTTTTATTTACATTAAAAATGACGAATTTAGCTTGTCCAATGCTAAATTAATAATATTTGAAAAAGTTAAAAGGGCTCTTTGACTCGGATAGAGTAGGTTAGGTTAGGGTTATTTTTTTTTAAACCACCCAGAAATCTTTTTTTTTTTTCATCTAAATACATAAAAGTATACAATTGCTAGAGTGGGAGGTAAGGTTAGGGTTATTTTTTTTTTAACCACCCAGAGAACTATTTTCAAATATTTTTATACAATGGTATAATACGGCCGGCGTATTTTGGCGAGCCTGAACTTTGCGCAGAAGGCTGCGCACGAACGTTTTCTAGCAACAAAATGGTGGCATGAGGCGACGTGCGCGGGGCGGAGGTCTAGGCTAGAGATTAACTATATTTTAATACAATCGACCCTTTATTCAATCAAATATCGCAATCGATTTTTATCGATTTGGAATTTATTTATTTTTGTTTCTATGAAATATTTAACGAAATAGATTTACAAACAAGTGAATGTTGTCGTTAGTAAACGACATTTGGACTTTAATGAAAAAAAAAAACTAATAAAATTTTATTTTCTTGGTTGAAAGACATGATTTTGTTAAATATCAGTTATTTATAAACAACTACTAGAATAACGATTATTTGAGAATATTTTAAACCTCCATAGAAAATTGAATATAAATATATTTTTATAACTTAATTTAAATCAATTTGAAAAATAAAATCGATTACAGTCAAACGGGGTGAATAGAAACGCAGGGGTGAATGGAAACAAAACTTTGACTAAGATTTTTACTTTGATATATGATCATATTTTTAGTTTCCATAAAGTTATGTGTTTTAATATACCATTTCTATAATTTTGAGTATTCAAATACTGCAAACAATTTTTCAATAACTTGATAATCCCCATTAAAGTTTTGTTTCTATTCACCCCTGCGTTTCTTTTCACCCCGTTTTACGGTATACAACACCATCAGACACGCGTATTGGACATCTCTCTTCGGTAACTTCGTAAAGCTTCGTACTTATTCGGAAATGTTCGGTACGCAGTAATATGTCTCACTCACACGTTAGCATTGGTGTTATTTTCGTATCCCTGTCTCTGTCTTGAGCACAGGCGGTGACAAAAGTTTTCGTTGGTTGTTATTAATAAATTGTTAAGTTTTTTGTGTAGTGTTAGGTTTGTTTCTTTAATTCATAAGTTACTTTTGTAGCTTTCTGTCTCCAGTGTTTTAATATATATTTTATTTGAACTTGGTCCCTGTATTAGTAAATTTTTATTCGCATTTAAGTTTAAAAAATTAATGTCAATAACTGTTAACTGTGAACGTTTTTTTTACGAGTGTACATGCGCTAAAGCTCGCAGAGCCTATGTTGAGGGCCGTCACGTTACGTCGGCCGTATTGTAGAGCACTCCCCAACACAACATTATTTTGTCATCTAAATACATGAAAGTATACAATTGCTACAGTGGGTGGTAAGGTTAGGGTTATTTTTTTTTTTTAACCACCTGGAAAACTATTTCAGTACACAAATATTTGTAGACAATGGTAGAGCACTCCCTGACAATTTTTTTTTTTTTTTTTCATTTTTAAATACATTAAAGTATACAATTGCTACTGTGGGGGTATAGTCCAAGTGTTTTAGGGTGATTCTCCTCCCTAAAACCCCCAAATATGCATAAAATGTCCGATTTTGGGATTCCTAACCTCAAAATTTGAATCTTGAATATCTCCAAAGTATGCGTTTCCTAGATTCGGAAGGGGGTTCGGGGGGGAGGGGACACCCTCCCCCACCCAAAAAAACTCATTTCGTTGTCCAGTATAGTACAGTTTTACCGGTTTTGGTTATACTACTTGTATACAATTGCAGGAAATACTAGACAGAGGCACCGAAGGGGACACTGTCTACATTTTAAGCGATAGCCAAGCAACACTTAAGGCACTCACGTGCAATAGAGTGGACTCTAGGCTCGTACTAAACTGTATTAAAATACTGAATCAGTTAGGAAGGCGCAACAAGGTCAGATTGATCTGGGTGCCAGGTCACACAGGAGTAGAAGGCAATGAAAGGGCCGACACTCTAGCAAGAAAAGGATCCAAGACACCCCTACAAGGACCGGAACCCTTCATAGGACTCTCACCAAGGGTCATCAACCAAGCATTGAAAAGGGCTGCGTTAGAAATACACAGCACACACTGGCGCAACACAACAGGCCAGAAGCATGCAAAGCTATTTCTTAATGACATAGATAAGGCCTGGACCCAAAAATTATGGAGGTACAGCAGAACACAGCTCCGAACAATCACAGGAGTCTTCATGGGGCATTATGCCACCAACAAACAGCTCTACAAGATGGGACTAGCAAGCGACCCGACTTGCAGGATCTGTGGAGAGGCAGAGGAGAATATGCTACACTTACTGTGCGACTGTGCAGCACTAGGCTCCAAAAGACTAGAGTATCTGGGCCAACCATTTCCTAGGCCAGAGGACTATAGGCTCAGCCCCATCAAGGCCATACTGGGACTCATGACGAAGGTGCACGGAAGGCTGGGATTTGAGTAGAAGGGAGGGGGACTAGCACAAAAGATCCAGAAGGGTCGAAGTGCTCTGGTTTTGAGGCCAGCCCCACATCAAGATAAGATACAATTGCATATGATTTTCGATGCATCAATCATTTCATTCCAGAAACCGACTGCAGGATTCTGTATTTTATACAGAAACTGACAGACTTTACAGCGGCAGACTATGCCCTACCCGAAATTTGACTACACAACAGAAAAAAATAATAATATTCCAATTGCAGCACCACCTACCAGGTCTAATAGTATATTCAATTATCCAGAGACAAACTTAATTATACACACAAAATTACTTTTGAATTGGATTTGAATACATTTAGGAGAATTTAGGTGACAAACACAAGTACAGAAGAATTATAAACAAAGATTAAGCTGCTTATATGACTATTTTGTGTACAGAAAAAAATTAAGCTTTAACAAGTTCTTTTCATAACTAAGTAGAGACGCACAATACTTGTCCAACAAAAGATAAGGAGTGATATGTGTATTTTTGCTTCTGGAACTAGTTCACTCACCCACCACCACCTATTTCAATAGTTCCTTTGGTACCGAGGAACACGTTCAGTTCATTAGTACCACAGAAAAGCTCCAGTACCACTGTAGTTTAGAACTATCAAAGCAAAACTAATATAATATTACCTCGGGACTATAAGAGTACAAAACTATTCTATTCTAAGGTGAATGTTATAAGACAGCGGACGACGAGTGGTGGTGGTCGTGTATTTCGATTTTCCTTCATACTTTGCAGGCTTGACTGTCAACCATGATAAAATAATTAAGTTTTTTTCGGGTTTACTCTGTACAAGTGAAACTAAAGGACACATTAGAATTGGTAGTGAACGAGCAAGTGATGTAGTACCGAAACTGGAAGTATATCATTTTCATGACTCGTTCCGGAACTACCTAAGGGAGTATTTAGTTTGAAAATTCGAAGTTGGCGAAGATAACAGTCATGCATTCCGGAAAATGGGAACTACGTAAAATAGAATAACAAGCAACTTACGTTGTGGTGGCGCTCCACGTGATTCAATAGTGGGCACTGGGTGTGGGCCCGGACCCTGTGGACCAGGAGGAAAACTACGTCCTCCTCTATCACCACCACCACCTCTCATAGGGCCGCCACGAAAACCTCGTGGTCCACCACGAAACGGCATGCCGCCTCGAGGCGGACCGCCTCTGCCCCTCATACCGGGTCCACCGCTGGAACGAATATATAAATTAACCTTAACATCATTTAGTAAGTGTAATGTGTTTAACGATGTGGTTATTTTTAGACTGAACGGATCACATAACCTAAAATTAAAAAAGTGATGCATGTACTATATTCGTAAAATTATAGGATATCTTACCGGCCGCGCATGTCAAAACCACCTCTTCCTCCTCTTGGATTAAGACCTGGTGGACCTCCACGACCACCACCACGAAAACCTCGGTTTGGCGGCCCATCCATATTTTTAGGGAGTCGTTAAATGAAGTCAATAAACAAAACGGTTAAGAGCGCTTGATCACGCTAAATTACACAGAACTTCTATTGTGCCACGGCTCAGTCTCATAAAAATAATCAATAGTTACGAATGCTATTTACAATTCGTTGAGATCGCAAAGGAAAGCGTCCGCAGACGACGCCGGCGGCCATTAAATTGCAAAAGCCGAACCAAAATGGCGGCAGACCGGGCGTTTACCGGATATAGTGATTTTTCTAGTCTATGGTTACTTTTACATAAAGGGCCTATTACACTACTCGATATTCAGACAGTCTCAGGGTTAGACCGGTCTTACTCGGAACAAAAAATAAGACAGTCTGAATATCGTGTACTGAATATCGCGTAGTGTAATAGGCCCTATAAATTCAGGCCCGTATTACAGAACTTTTCTCAAGTACTTTACTCTACTTAAACTGCGTTCAACTGATTACTGCTTGAGCGAAGAATTTCGACTTAAGCATTCAGTTTATTTTAGAACTATCCTCAAACTCAAATCAAACGTAACTACGCTTGAGTAGAGATTTTGATCTCTGATTACGTGAGTAAGCAACCATTATGGCAACAATAGTTTGTTTTCTATTGCAATTCTTTTTTTTCGCACGATTAAACTGGATCAAAACCGGATGACGACGCGGACGACACGACGTTATTGAAACCGACAGCCACCCTGCATAACTGGACAATATGTGAAATCATTGAAACAGGCGCGATCTGAGAGTTTTATTAGTAATGACTACCTCAGCGCAGTTTGCGAGAAGGCTGACTCGATACATTTGCTTCCAAATACTGCAAAAAAAAATTAGCATGTGTTGCACCCGCATTATAATAAAACTCAAAAAAGATATAATCTATATATATAAAAGAAAGTCGTGTTAGTTACACTGTTTATAACTCAAGAACGGCTGAACCGATTTGGCTGAAAATTGGTGGGGAGGTAGCTTAGAACCAGGAGACGGACATAGGGTAATTTTTAACGAGTAGGGTAGAGTAGGGTAGAGTAGGGTAGAGTAGGGTAGAGTAGGGTAGAGTAGGGTAGAGTAGGGTAGAGTAGGGTAGAGTAGGGTAGAGTAGGGTAGAGTAGGGTAATTTTTTTTTTTTACTAAATCCCGCTTTTGGGCAGAAAAACATCTGCCGGGACCGCTAGTTGAAAATAAAGACTTGACTTAAAGTCTCAGTTACCAAGTAAAAAATTTATTTATTAATTTATAGATTTGTTTCACTAAATAAATTATTATAATAATCTAGTTCTGCAAATATATCCATTTCGATTAGGTAGGTACTCGATTTTTTTAAAATAAATTTCGGTGAAATATTTATTTTTTATAAACGATATAACAAGAAAAATAAAAACACATACACACACACACACACACTAATTGTTTGTAGAACTATTCCCCAATCGGCAACGTCCATCTCAAAGGGTAATGCTGGCTGCTACGCAGAGACTCCGCGAGTTTCGGCAGTTCGACGTTCCCGATGCTGACGGTCGCGGCAACGAAGGCCTGCCTGTCGCCTTGCAGGAAGATATCCTGCAATACTTCCAGCAGGAGCCACGGGCCAGCACGTGGGATGCTGGTCGACGGTTTAGTGTGCACCACTCCACAGTGTGGCGGCTACTAAATAAAGAACTGTAGCATCCGTTTCATTACCGCAAGGTACAGGACCTTCACGAAGCTGATAACGCCACGCGAGTTACATTTTGTCGCTGGTTGCTGGAACACCAAGACGCTAACATCCTGTGGACGGACGAGAGTTTATTTACTCGAGTTGGCGTCTACAATGTTCATAACGAACACTGTTGGGCTCACCGCGAACATAACCCGCGCGTGACTAAGCGGCACTCGTTCCAAGTCAGGTTCAGCCTAAATGTGTGGGCAGGCATAATAGGGGACCAACTGCTTGGACTTGGATTTTATCGATGGCCACCTCACCAGTGCCACATACCTGGAGCTGTTGCGACACGTCGTCGAGGAGATGTTGGACGAGGTTCCCCTGTCACTTCATCGCAACTTGTTTTACCAGCAAGACGATGCACCTCTTCACTACAGTCGGCAAGTACGTGAGTACTTAAGTGAAAGGTTTGGCACACACTGGATTGCCCGAGGTGGTCCAGTGACTTGGTCTCCGCGTTCTCCGGATCTTACACCCCTTGACTTTTATTTGTGGGGAGATTTGAAAAGGCCAGTGTACACAGAGGAAATCACAAGTGTTACACAATTACGTGATAAGGTGATCAGTGCTTTCGACACTTTAAAAACGAATGCGTTTGTGCTACATAAATTAAAAGAAAATCAGCAACGTCGTGCTGGAGTGTGCCTGGAGTGTGAAGGTAGGAACAATACCTCCAGATAACATAAGTAGGTAATTTATTTATTTCATTTGTACATAGACAATCATTTGTAAAAAAGTTGTTAGCCGAATCAATTTGATTAGTGTAAATAAGTTGATTTAAAATTTTTAACTACGCCAAAAATACCTGCCTATCAGGCAAGATTATAAATCACTTAAAAACCCTAACACATACCTACTGAACTAGCACAAATTATCTTGAGGTATTTTTGTCGGTCCTCAGCCCGTTAAGTAGGAAGGAAAATTTCATATCAACCAATTTAATAACGAAATCATTAGGTACGAAAAACCGACCTTGTGGATGAATTTACCTACAGCGCGGACTGTGCCTAACAGGCACGGTCGCTCGCTTTCTTACACAGAGTACTTTGTGCTTTATTATTTACCTAAATCCCGCGTCGCACCGACGGAGGACATAGCCAACAACCTACATACAACATACCAACATTAGTGCGTGTCAGTCACGGTCTCAGTAATAACTAAGGCCAAGATAAATAAACATTACTTTGGGTTAGCTATGTTTCGTCATAGTTTCACAGTTGTGCAGCAGGAACGCAAATATTGCATGTGATGTAAGGTTTATTGATCTCGCGACCTAACATTTTGTTTATCAGCTGATAGGTAACTTACGACGTCAACGTTAACTTTACTTTTAAAAGATTTTCGAATTGTAATCATGCTTAATAATGAGTTATTAATTAGCGAAATTTAAGACAATAATGTGCATTAGTAAATGATTATCGAATTCGAACCAATTCGAACTACATCTCCGCCCACTAAATCTACGAAATAAATAATTTATTTATTTCGTAGATTTAGTGGGCGGAGCCTCGTACGGGTTGATGCACTCACGCACACAGTGACATAACGTGCGATAAATCGCAACGGGTGCTTCTTTGTTTTTTTAAAGTTCATTTAGAGATTTATTCTAAAAAACAGTTAAAATTAAAAAAATAAAATAACAAGTATTATTGATTATTGACCAGGTATCGTATTTTTATATGATTATTTATGAGTTTTATTACAACCTCTTAAAATTTTGTGCAGTTTCAAAACTGCACCTTGTATAAATCAAAGAACTCCTACCTAAAATATGGCGTCAAAAAATTCGATTTACTCCAGATCCACAAAAATTTTGAATGAGAATCTATGTTCAAGCGTGGTCTCGATTACACTTGCGAAAATCTCGCCTCATGCAGAGATTCTGAGCTGATTGTGATTTTAAAATAAGCACACATTGAGTGGAGCTCAGTCAAGCCTCAAGCACTGTTCTATAATACGTAAAAAATGACATTTTCACCACAGCAGCTCAAACAAGTAGGTTTTGCTGCTATGTGTGGTCTACGGTGCTGAAGCCTTTTCGGAATCCGGCTTGTTCGGGAGGCTGGAAGTATTTAAACCTGCGAGCGAGACGATTCGTGATGACTCTGGAAAACAGCTTGTAGACATGGCTCAGAAGCGAGATGGGCCTGTAATTCTTGCCCTGCTTGCATTGTCACCCTTCTTAAAGAAAAGTACCACCACACCTCTGCTCCATGCCTGTGGCGTCTTTCCCTCAAGTACGACGGAATCGAACAACTTCTGAAGGGCCTTTAGGACCGGTTTTGAAGCTCCGATTTGACGGATATGACTCTGCCATCGTCGGTTTTCAGTTTCGTGAGCTGGCTCTGCCCTACAGACTGAGCCGCTCGATCGCGTCCTTAATCTGTTCGGTATTAAAGAGGCGGAGATCGCGTTTTAAGGACTTGGAGATCCGTCTATTGAGCTGCTGGTAGTTGCACGCATCGTCTGATGACTGCAGAATCATCTCACGCCTCTCTTTCAAGAGTTCGAGAGTTTGAGAGAGCCTTTTCTTCTTTGTACGAGGAGTCTTAAAGAACTAAGACCTTACCGTAAGGACATTTTCTACGAAACCATCGTTGTATTCGTCCACGGAGCCACATAGGCACTCGAAACGATTGTGAATTTCAAGCTGAAAGTTCTCGAAGTTTTGAATCTGGATCTGTGCTGGACGGAGCGTAGACTTCATCAGTCGAGATCTTTCAAGCTTGATATTGATATTCATACCTCTTGCCATGCGGTGATCACTTCCAGTTTTCACTGCGTTGATCACAGAGACATCATTGAATATTTGGTTCTACGTCGATATGATAAACGCGGTATAAAGCTTAATTTTAAGCCAGTTAAACAATTAAATTTCGACTACAAACCAAAAAGTGAAGTTTTGACAGGTCGCTCACACAGAGTCATTAACGACTTCAAGCGTAAAGCGCTTATTAGACTACGCGTTATTCAGTACGCGATATTCAGACTGTCTTAGAGTCTAATTAGACAACTCGCTATTACATCAGTTTGAAAAACGCGAGCTTGCTCATTCACACGCTAGATATCGACGTTGGCAGTTGTAGTGGCACCTGCACTTTCGTTGCTTTTTCATCAAATATTTTGTATAATTTCAGTAAACTTTGAAAGTTTGTGAATGTAGTTCTTTGTACAAAACTCAGTGTCTCTATGTCTCAGTTTTGCCACAGTCAGAAAAATTTACCATCTAATGCAATGATTGACGTTTGCATGATGAAAACCTAATGACGACAAAATTCCGTCATTCAAACATCATTAATGATTGATGGAATTGATTGATACCTGCATAACCGTGTACGGGACGCCTTAGACGCGAGCGCAGACTGATCGCTCTAACTCATAATACACTACTTGATATTCAGACTGTAATGCCCCGTTTACACGTGGGCCAAGGATCGGCCAATCGCTGTAGGGATGGCGATTGGCCGAGGCTGCACGCTCGCACACGCCGCTGCACGGCGCATTAGACAGTAAGCGTCGCCGAGCCCAATCCTGCTATCTGATTACTCTCTGACTGTATTACTCTGATAATACAGTATCTCTTATTACAACTATGCTACTTAGACTAAGACTGTCTCAATATCGAGAGATGCTTAAGTACTGCATCCTACGAGCACTGCAAGACAACTTCAAAGTTGCTGCCAAGGAATCATCAATGGTCTGTGGTCGCAATTACGGAACTCTGAACCAATTTTGGGGATTTTGGCCAGATTTCTTCGAGTGTAGTTCAGTAATTGTTTTAATTATTCACAAATTGATTCCTAGTGGATATTGTGATGTAAAATTGGTGTAGTTTTGTATCCCAAGTGTCTGCGCAATTGGACAATATGTAGAATAATTGAAACAGGCGCGATCTCGGTAAAAACGATACTGAGAATTTTATTGTAGTTTTACTAAAGACTACCTCAGCGAAGTTTGCCGAAAAGGCTGACTTGATACATTTGCTGCCAAATACTACAAAAACATTAAAATGTGTTGCAGTCGCATTCTTTGTAAACTATTGAACTATTCATACGAAGACTTAGCTTAAAAGACTTGGTACCCAATCTAAAAAAAGGATTTCGTAAGCAGAAAACAATAAATATGGCCATATATGACCTGCTTCTTCCCATTTTATCCAATGTAGATAAAAGAAATCCTGTATGTGCTATTTTGATGGATTTAAATAAGGCCTTTGACTATGTAGATTATCCTATATTAATAAGTACACTTGAAAAATATGGTATTAGGTGAAATATACGCGATCTCATTCAATCTTACTTAACGGACAGAAGGCAATTTGTGGAAATCACACAAGTATGCCACAATACTGGAGAGCAAACATATTGTTTCGAATGCAAGATAATTAAATACGGTGTTCCTCAGGGTAGCTCTTTTTTTGGTTTATATAAATGACCTTCCAGAGCTTATAAACCACCCCATGGTGCTATTCGCCGATGATAGCACTGTAGTAATTATTAAGTGTGACAATCCCAATACTTACGAAAATGAAATAAATATGACATTGAATAAAATTATATCGTGGTTTGACAACAATAATTTAAACATTAACTTAGAAAAGACTAAAATTATGCATTTTTATCAAAGGATCCCAAACAATATCCGGGACATTAATTATTTAGGGACAGAAATTGAACCAACTACTGTTACAAAATTTCTTGGTATTAATATTGACAACAATTTGACTTGGAGATTCCTGACAGACGAAATATGTGAAAAACTTAATAAATTTGCCTATGTTCTCTACAAGCTATCAAAAATGGTGACTCTGAAATCGGTAGTAACAGCATATCACGGCTATGTTGCATCTACTCTAAGATATAGCGTAACATACTGGGGAAATTCAGCAGATAGACGAACTCGTATTTAGAGCTATGTGTAGCCTTAAAGCACAGACAGTTGCCAACCGTTCTTTATACGTCTAAAAATTCTTAACTTGCCATCGTTATACATATACGAAACAAATGTGTTTGTCAAATCTAACATTTCATTATATAAAACAGCTACTACAAGCTACTACCGAAAATTACGTGATAAAAATAAATCAAAACTTGAAGTGACTTATGGAAAGACTGCACTAATGAATAAGAGTAACTTCTGTATAGCTCAAAAAATATTTAACAAACTACCTGAGAAATTAAAAACGTTAAATCTGGATAATTTCAAAAATAATAATAATAATAACTTCACGGACGCTTTTTCCGGGCCCTTCACGGGCCCGATGTAGACCAATTGGCGTCCGTAGCCTGGCTGCGTTTCGGTGACCTCTTCGGGAAAACCGAAGGTTTTGTCTGTGCAATTATGGACGAAGTTATCATGACGAATAACTACCGGACTCTGTCGGGCATGTCACCGTCCGGGAGAATCAATTCGTCACATTATCTCTGGTTGTTCTCGTCTAGCTAACGGAGAGTATTTGCATAGACACAACCTTGTAGCCAGGATTATCCATCAGCAACTTGCTTTGAAATACTCTCTTGTGGAATCGGAAGTGCCGTACTACAGGTATGAGCCCGACCCAGTTCTTGATAATGGTCATATCACTTTGTACTGGGATCGGTCCATCATCACTGACAGGACTATTGTAGCCAATAAGCCTGATATAGTGGTGGTGGACCGAAGCGAGAGGCGTGCAATGATTGTTGACATATCCGTTCCGCATGACGAGAACCTCGTGAAAGCCGAGAAAGATAAACAAATCAAGTATATTGACTTGGCTCGCGAGGTTGTCGACATGTGGGATGTGGACTCAGCGATCATTGTACCGATAGTCGTGTCAGCCAACGGCTTAATAGCCAAGAGCCTCGACCAACACCTTAGGAGGCTCGCGTTAGGCGGCTGGATCAAGGGCTTGATTCAGAAAGCGGTACTCCTGGACACGGCTCGCATTGTTAGGAGGTTCCTTTCTCTGGAGCCCTGACCGCCGGTAGCTTGGACCCTGTTCCCGATACCTGTGGGACACTATTTTTTATATTTTTAAATGTTTTTTTAATTTTTTATTTAAATATTTAAAAATATAATTTATATGTATATAAACAAATGAATAAACGATAATAATAATATTTCACAACTATCACACAACGCCGTCTAGTCCCAAGCTAAGCAGAGCTTGTGTTATATGACAACTGATAAACATACTTATATATTTCTAAATACATACATATATAGATAAATTACACCCAGACACAGAACAAATGATCGTGCTCATCACACAAACATTTGTCCTGGGTGGGAATCGAACCCACGACCTCCGGCATAGTAGTCAGGGCCACTAACCACTAGAACAGGCCAGCCATAAAAAACTATTAAGAATTTTGATACATAAATGCAAATTAAGTACTCAATAAAAGATTATTTAGACGACAATCCTATAATTACTTCTTCAGAAAATTGCTCATTACCAGACTTATTTTAATGATCTTGAATTTTATTGACATTGGCACTAATATGACTTGTAATAACTTAATTAATTTTTTTGTCATTTTATTGAAAGTAATTTTATATTTAATTTGTAATGATAAGCATATGCCTATTGATTTTGACTTTTATAATGATATAGAGTTTACATAATGAAGTTGCACATCATCTGACCTACATTGATAATCCTGAATTATTTGACATAAGCATTAATATGACATGAAAATTAATCTCTGACATTTACTAAAACTAATTTCACTTAATTTGTAATGATATGCCCTATTATTATTATTGACTTTATAAAGTTGACCTATTTTGATGACTTATAACGTAATCTCTGTGACATGTAGTGAAACTGAAATTATTTAATTTAATTTGTAATGATGTGCCGATTAATATTAATTTTAAATTTATTAATGATGTTAAAGTTCACATAATCTCAGAAATTAAATGAAAACTGACAATTTTAATTTACATATTTGTACTCCTCTGGGTAAAACATAGAGGACCTAACTATTTTTAACACCTCACACTCTGTTGTAATCTGACCTATGTTTACAAATAAACTATAACAAAAAAAAACGTCAACGTGTCATGTCTTACTGACGTACTCTTCCAAGTAATAATGATTGAAAACGAAAAAAAAAAAAAAAAAAATGATTGAATGAAAAAGATGATTGGCAAAATTGTGGTGTCCCTTCCACAAATGCCACAAAGTGAAGCGTTGAAGTTGAAATAAGAATAGAATCGATTTTTACGCCATGTTGTGACGTCATACTGTCCGATCAAAGAAATTGGGTAGGGTGAGCAAAAAATTATTTTTTTATAATTTATTGACGATTCATGAACGGAAAAAGTTTATTAAGATTCCAATTCCTCAATTTTGCTCATCTCTGCGTCACTGTGTGAATTTAGTGGTATTAGTGGCAAATGGAAGCAAAAGGCGAATTGTTCATAACAATGAAAATAAGAAACATTTTATTTTTTTAAACTATACACGACACACGACCCTGTACATGTGTAGGTTCACCCCTACCCCTATTTATGTTTATAATAAACCCACACAAGACACCACAATTTAAACACAAACATAAACATAAACACAGCCACAGTATTATTATCATTTACGTTTATCAATAACACTACTCAACATTCGCGGCATATAAAATGTTTAACATTATAATGTTGGATGGTGTCGGCTGCCCAAGCGCGGACCGGCGCGCGCGGTGGTCGGGCTCCCCGGCTCAACTTTAACTTTTTGTTGCTTGAGGGTCAATCGGTCACAGACTTCGCCGCTAACCGCCTGCGCCGCACCCGCGATTTACTCGCAATTATAAGTGTTACGCGAACTGTTATTGTTATTGTGAACTATTGTTTTGTGCTGTGACTATTGTGTGCTTCTTCTGTCCATTCTCCTTCTTGTTATAAATGTGCCGTGTATTGATGTTGGTCTAGTGCATATCTTAATACTTTCCGAGTGACTTTTATTTCCTCGCACCCGCACTCACCACATACACGTTCCTAAACATGAAATTATATATGATTACGATTGCATCACTGCTTACCATCAGGTCGCAGTCAAGCTCTAGTTTATATAAAATTTAAAAAAAATATTTAGGTTTTTAAACAATAATATATGTTTAGCTAATTTGGATTAAACAATAACGTTTTTACTTCACATAAATTTAGCTAAGGCTCAGTCATAAAAAGCAAAAAAAAAAAACAAGTTTTCTTTGCAAACTGTACTTTTCAATCACCATTTGACTGGAGTTTTTGGTAGGATTTCTTCGAGTGAAGTTCAGTGGCTGTTTTAATTATTTGCAAATTGATTTTTAGTGGATACTGTAATGTAAAATTGGTATAGTTTTGTATCTCAAGTGTCTGTGCAACTGGACAATATTTGGAATCATTGAAATAGTGAAGTGTGCTGAGAAAGCTGAATCGATACATTTGCTGCCAAATACTTCAAAAACATTAGAATGTGTTTCACTCGCATTCTAATGTAAAACAAAAAGAAACAACTATGACAGAAACGGAAGACTAGGCGATAAGGTCGAACGACTATAGCCTTCCCTAAAGGGTAAACAAAAAAAAGTAAACAGCAGAAAAATAAAAGATTGTTTGACATTTTGACAGATCGAGGTTATAAACTTTCCTTTAGAGAGTAAATTATGGGAACTTTCTTTCCTATTGAATTTACAATAGGAAGGAATTGGGAAAGGTTTGGAAGGCATAGTACATGTTCAGTTGTGTTTCTAAAGCCACAAAACAAATAATTCTTTGAGTAAATCTCGTCTAAGAAGCAGCATTCGAGTTCAAAAGTTTTAATAGTTCTGTTGGGCGATTATTTTGTTGCTTTCGCCGTGAAGAGCTGATTGGTGGAGATCACTCATTTTGGGTTCTGTTTCCAAGCAATGGAGGATCAAGAACGTGTTGTGAAGTACTTAGTTTCAGTCGAAAAATTAGCAAATGATATATTATCGGATAAGCATGAAATTGTACTGTTGGATAAAAGAAGAAACCATAACCGTGAAGCGCTACGCGATCTTACAAAAACTACCCAAAAAAAATGTTGGGTGACTGTAGGATCTGTTTTAATAAAACATAGTGTCGATGCAGCTAAGTCACTACTAGAAGCTGATCAAAAACAGTTAAATATAGACATAAATAAACTTCGTAGTGAACTCAAAGTTAAAGTTAATTATTTACGGGATCTAGAAATGCAGCCACCCATACCTGGATTAATGCTAAATCCCTTATCATCAAAAGAAACTCAAGCTTTGTCTGGTTCAAAGTTGATTCATTCATAGTTGTTTTTTAGTTTAATAAATAGTCTAATTTAAATTCTAAGTATTTCATTTGTAATCCTATGTTTTTAGACAATATATGTTTTCATGGTTAGCAATAGTTGTAGACTGAAATTCCCTAAACATTTTGATGGGGCATGCTCAACCTGTGGCTTGAGAATCTTCTCTGTTCTTATAGTGTAATACACAATTGGTGCTATTTTATATACATACCTATTAAAAAAAAACGAAAACAGTATCATATTCTATACAATTCAAGAAAAATGGACACGGTAATGCAAACTGGTTAATTACATAAAAGATATTGTTAAAAAGGCGGGATCACAGTAAAATAGTCAAGAGATTAGCAATTAATACAGAATCAGAGCATAATCAGACGAAAACCTTTTGCTATGATCACAACTACATGAAAAAGCACCTTATAATCAAGAACAAGTTCCAATTACAGACAGGCATTTAGGCTAAAGATGACTACACAAAAGGGAGCTACAATAAGAATACTACTAAGAATAGAACTAGGTACAATCAAGGTTAAACTTCCTCTAGCTTTGGCTGTAGTTGAAGATCTAAGAGGAATGAATATACCTAGTATTAGATATAAGAGAGAAGACCACATTTCCCAAGGTATCAACACAAAAGTATACAAATATATTAGCCACCCCAAACAAACAACCAACTAAATTAATAATAATAATTAAATTCACAAGTGATCATACCAAATATATTAAACTATATGCCTCGAGAAAGACCAGATTCAATGACGGAAACCCTAGAAAACTATTATCTTACACAACACACAATAGTGGAACAAAACAAAAAATTCCAGAATCAACAACAACAAACCCAACTTTTAAAAAACGAACCATAATCCGGTTAGTCACCCTACTCTGTACATTACGAAGTACTCTGACTACTACCATCCATCAAATAAAATAAACACCAAAAGCAAAAATAACAATAAAACCTTCACCGTAGGCGCGGGCTTGCGGACGGCGAGCATTGGGTGGCCCGCCGTCCGATCGTCCGGTAACCGTCTGGACCGGGCCCAAGTCGTCGACGGCGCGTACTGTTCCACGCGCGCCTCAAGGAGATGTCAGCAACCGTAGGGGCCCAGCAGGGCCGAAGCCAACTGGGCATGCGTGATGCGAAAGAGATCCCCGGGGCCCTGGAAAAATGGCAAAGAAGGAACAGGAGAAGGATCTCTCGCCCCGCTCAAAGCGGGGGATGTCATTTTATGATTTTCCCACCCGAAAAAAAAAAGGTATTCTTTCTTCTCCTAAAATTGTTCGAAAATCATTATCCATAACGCAACTTTCAACGCAACTTCAGTAACCATAATGTTCAAAATCCCGAAATTTAACTCTATCTTTAGTTCTAAAAGTATGCTGTCATAATATCAAGTACTATAATAATTGAATCTCCTAATTTTACATGACATAAAGTCATATGACTTTCCTTTGTCCTAAGTTTTGTGTTAAATAACATGTATTGCTTGCTTGCATGCTGCGTGCTTGCTTGCATGCTGCATGTTGCGTGCTTGCTTGGATGCTGCATGCTGCGTGCTTGCTTGCATCAACAACAACAACACAACACAATCACAATCAACTGCTTAATTGAGCATGTATAATATATTTATTTACGTATAATAAAAAATTATATTGCAAAATCAGATATTTTATTATTCAGTAATTTGAATTTTGGACTTGAAACCGTTTTCAATAAAAGTTATAACTTTTATTGAAAACGGTTTTATGTCTTGTCATTGATTGTAATATTCATGACAAACGGATTTAGGACATATTATATATATGGATTGAAATTTTATGGCATGTGATATTAAGTTAGGGTAAGTTATTCGGACAAATGGTGATTAGGTTAAAAAAAATTATCGCATTTTAAATTATGGATAAAAAAGTTAGGTGACACAATTAATAGAGTACCTGTCTTAAAGTATGCACTTAATAAAAAACTTTTTACAAAAAAAGTAACCGAATTCACTAAAAAAGAAATACTAAAACGATCAAAATAAATTTCGGAAGTCGGTTTTTCTCGGTATTGTTTGTTTCTTAATTGTGTTAAAAACATATTTGCGAAATAAATATCATTTATCATTATTATTTGCCCTTTGGGCCACGGTAACTCTTTCTAAAAATCTCGCAGCCCTAGCAGGCATTGGACTTAGCAGGCTCCGAATCACGCGTGGTATACTACGCGCTGTCGAAACCGGCCTGGATCTTAAAAGACGGCGAGCGAACCATTGCTAGTCGTCCGCAACAAGCGCGCACGAGCAAGCCCACGCCTACGGTGGCTGGAAGTTGGGGTCGGGATCCCGGCGGCTGGGGCGTGATGAAGTCCGTTCCTTCGCCTCCTTCACTAGCATTACAGCAGTACTGCTTCGCACGAGGACGCGACCGCCTGCCATACCTACACCACTTCACTAAAATAAAAAACTTTTTACAAAAAAAAACCGACTTCACTAAAAAAAACACTAAAAGGATCACACCGACTTCCGAAATTAAAGTTATTTTGAACCCTCGGTTATGTTTTATTTTATTGTTAAAAGTTTTTTTATTTCTCACTTTTTAGTTGCGATAAACTTATAACCGGAGTGCCTATTTCTTATGACAATTACAATTAACCGAAACACTGCTAGGTTACATTGTTTTATGAAGTTCCTGTGTCTACTTTTCTTCCACCTTCCGGCTTCATCACTAGTTTAGTTCGATAGTTAGTACCTTATAGCCAAAGTGGATCTCATGACAATTCTAATAAGACCAAACACGGCTAGTATACATTGATTAATTACGGTTTTCCTCTGCCTACCTTCCGGCTCCATCATCAGATCAGTTCGATAGTACCTTATAGCCAAAGTGCATTTCATGACAATTCTAATAAGCCCAAACAAGGCTAGGTTACATTGATTAATTACGGAGTTCCAGTGTCTACCTTCCGGCTCCATCATCATCATCATCAGATCACTTCGATGATACCATTTTCAACATAACTATTAAGAACCATTTATTTATTTGTATTGTCATAATCGCTAAACTATCTTCATTGATTGTGATATCTATGTGATTATGAAGTTCCGCTGGCCATTTCTGGTCTTTTTCATCAGTTCCACTTCATCAAAAGTTACTTCTTGACTGTAAATACTTAAGTTCTCGATGAAAATAACTATATGGTTGCCTATAATATTTGAGGAGTTCCCTCGATTCTTCATGGATCCCATCTTTCAAAATCCAGTTCTGATAACTGGATTTTGAAAAAAAAGGGACCATTATATATTATATATACATTATTATATCTGGAAGCATATCCTTTAAGAGAAAAAAAAATTTGCAAATTGGTCCATAAATCAAATCAAAAGCGTTTTATTTCAAATAAACCATTTACAGGCACTATTGAAATGTCAAGAAGTCAGTCAGAAAAAAATATGATGCACATTCCAAAGCGTAGAACTCTATGGAGAAGAATGTGCAAGAAACTCCATGGACACTCTTTTCAATCATGTTATACACGGTGTTTGGTGCATCGTGTGCCAAATTGAAATGATCGACGGGAGGAGTCATCTGCTATCCTTTCAGACCCCTAAACACTTCTCATGCCCTGTGGATTTTTTTTCATCGACTTTTTATTGTTTTATGAAAACAAGGCCCAAATTTTTCATTCAAATACAAATTATAAGGCCTGGACGCCTTATAATTTGTATTTGAATGAAAAATACACGATAGGTTTTACTGTCAGTTTTGCCACAGTCAAATATCTTGACTGACGAAAAACCTACCGTGTAATGCGATGACTGACGTTTGACTGACTTACTAGAAAAAAAAAGAATTGCATTTTTAACATTTATTTCATATTTTTTACAAATCCTGCTCAAATTGTTGGCTCAATTTCTCATTGTTCAATACTATGTCACACTCACTACTCTTGACATTCGCGAAAATCTTATGCATTTCGTTTTTTTCTTATTTAGAACTAGATTATTAGCAGTGAACCAGTTTTGGACCTGCAGTAGGGCGTTATTTTCGTTGTCAAACAACACCATATTAAGTATGTTTTGCAACAAATAGGGTAAATTATTAATATAAACTAAAAATAAAAAAGGACCTAAAATTGAACCTTGGGGTATCCCCATTTTGACATTTAATCTATACGAATTGACACCGTTTATCTAAACTAGTTAGCTGTCTGTCATTCAAATAAGATTTTAATAAGCTTAACTGCCATCTTAACGCTGTTTTGTGTAGCCGTAATGCTCAAGTTTCAGGAGTAACGTTTTATGAACTACACGATCAAACGCCTTGGACAGGTCGCAGATGCCTATAGCACCTTGTGCCTCTTCCCACGCATTAAAAATGTGTTTTAGTAAGGAGACACTAGCGTCAGTTGTAGAACGTCCTTTAGTGCAACCACACTGTTTATCGTGCAAGATGTTATTCGTGTTCAAATGATTAACTGTTTGATTTAACAT
Source organism: Mythimna pallens (assembly GCA_961205895.1). Lineage (NCBI taxonomy): Eukaryota > Metazoa > Arthropoda > Insecta > Lepidoptera > Noctuidae > Mythimna > Mythimna pallens. The sequence continues at coordinate 12,562,820 of OY540826.1, read as the reverse complement.
TACATTTTCAAATATTTTGTTAAAAACTGGCAACATGGACACCGGCCTATAATTATTAGTGTGTTAACTGTCCTCGGATTTAAAAAGTGGTATCACTTTACTATATTACATTAGATCCGGAAAGACTCCCTGATCTTTATACAAATTAAATATCAAAGCTAAGTACGGCGCTAGTCTCAATAATTGAGGTAAAAACTTTGATAGACATACCCCATAGATCTTCAGTTTTATCGTTTATATGTTTAAAGTTAAATTCAGTCGAGCAGGCTGCAACGTTCGCCTGTAATAAACCAAAAGCATGGTATATTGGACGAGAAGATACCGCGCAGCTTCCCGAGTCGGATTCGACGATCGATCTCTTTCTCAAAGTTAGACCTACCCAACTAGACCGTCTGTCCCAGGTAAACGTAGTCGACCACAACATCGAGTGGTCTCCGATCTTGATAAGAGTAGTGGGTGCTACATGGCAGTTTACCATGACTTTGGTTTTGTCCATGTTCATTTTATGTCCCTCTCTTTCGGAAGCTCTACTGAGGTCACCAAGCATTGTACTGAGCTCCTCCATAGTCTCGGCCATGACTACTGTCTTCGGCAAACCGAAGGTGAGTGATGTACTCGCGCCATTGACACTAATGCCTAGCCCTCTCCATTCCAGAATTTTGAAGACATCCTTCATTGCTGCCGTGAACAGTTTCGGAGAAATAACGTCTTCCTGCGTCACGCCTTGCTGCAAGAGGATAGGTTTCGAGGTCTAGTCATATAGTCGGACATGGGCAGGGCACATTGCTCGCAGAACGGATGGCCAATGGTGCCGAAAGGGTCTACAATGGCGATCACGTACCGGGAGACGTAGCGTTGGAAGGCCTCCAACAAGGGGGATCGATGACCTGGTAAGGGTTGCGGTAATCCGTTGGATGCGAGACGCACAGGACCGTTCATTGTGGCGACACTTGGGGGAGGCCTATGTCCAACATTGGACGTCTTTTCGTTGAAATGATGACGATGATGGTTTCAGAGTACTAAGATATTATAAGAAGAAAAATGTGCAAGATGAAAGTGATAAACTTTTCTTTCTACAGAACTGCAATAAAAGGGCCTCAAATTATGTTTTTAAATTTTATTGGGCTAAGGTATTTCAAATAAAAGTCATCAAATATATATTTTCAATATGCACAGTTATATCTTTATACATGTAAATAATATAGTACATAACAAATAAATAATAAATATTACCAAATTTTTAGGATTTATCCATTATTAAAAAATGTAGTTTGGTGAGATAATTATGATACAAAGTGACTTGACTAAATGCCAATTTGTTAAGTGAATGAACCTTACAAATGTAAATTGAAGAATAATTTTACATTACCCCTAATTGTGTTTTGTTGAATGTTTGTTATAATTACTTATAACCTGTCAGACATGGCATTTTTCTTTGTTAATATCATAAAAATAATAATGTAACCAATTAATAATAATCATCACCCAACTATCTTAACATTATAAACAATATGGCATATATGAATTAATAGTTGATTTCAATTACATTTTCTTTTAGAAATTATCAATTGCAACATAATATAAAACCTAAGCACATTAACTTACTTACGCATAATTGTCAATATCAAAACATTTATCCTAAAGGTTATTGCTTAATAATATATATTCCTTAATAGCTTGTAATGAAAATTATCTCCATCAGTACAAAATGCCACATTTACTAGAAGGTCCTCGAATACTTGAATGTAATAATATTATTTTGTGGATTGTCTTTTGAGCACATATACTAATTTCTGTCACTATCACAAGTCTTTGAATTTCGAGTGGCCAAAGCACATGATTTTTGTAATATTGACTAATCTACTGGCATTATCTTGTACAGTGCGGGCATGCACTTGTGAGGGGCGCCGTGCGGTTAGGATCACAGATGAGCGGCGGGCTCGCCCCTGCACTACCAGTTGGCCATGCCGGGCTTATTGAGCGTCATGAAATATATCTGACAAGAGGAACCACCTTTGGCGGAAGAGAAAAACACTTTGTCGTTGCGTTCACATAAGAATTTGAGTCGTTGTGCTTTTTTGTGCATAAATACGCCGTCGAGATGACCAGTTTCTACTGAACGAATTTCGATCGCTTTATTGCCCCAACCCATTATCTGTCCCGTGCCTATGTAGGCTACCGATGTTGGCATTTCACCCCACTGAAAGAAGACCAATATACATCATTTAAAATTTTATTAAAATACCTGTCGCAAGTATATGAATGTGGTGAAAATACAAACCTGGAGGACAATGTTCTTGCTGACTCGTCCATATGTATTCACATAAACTCCTTCATTATCGTAGCATAACAACAACTGAACTCCATTAGAGTTTGGGAGTGGCACAATGCAGTGTGGGACAATAGCTCCTTGTGTCTGCAAATTAAAAGATGGGATATTATTGTTTAGAAAATAAACAAGGAACTATGAGGGCCGAAATTGCATAAAGCGGAACCCTGCGACGTGCACCTGTCGCGTGACAAAGCGCGTGTGTTCACGCAAACGGTCCCCGTCGCCGAAACCGGATTATTACCTGAGCTGTGTCGCTAGTTCAACTTTAACGGTATGCATATAGTCGTGTCGATGGATAACATAATATATTATTATATAGCAAAACGGGCGCGGGGCCCGGCTCTCCGCGACGGATGCCCGCGCGGGTCACCGCAACGGAGCACTTTTGTGGACCGCGCGGGCTTCCGCTTTAGGGCCGACGCTGAGTTAAGCGGGCGCTCGCGCCCTATTTGCTACGTAATACATTAAAGTTCTCCATCGACACGACTACATGCACACTGTTTAAGTTGAACTAGCGGCACTGCGCAGGTAATAATCCGGTTTCCGCTAGGAGGACCCGAGCACACGACTAACGCGCGATGGGTACCCGCGCGGGCGCCCGCTTAAAGCAGTTTAGGCCCTTAAACAGTTTCAGCCCTAACAAGTAACAACTAGCGACCCACCCTAGCTTCGCACGAGTGTTAGTAATGTTTAGGATTCTTGGTTTATCTATTATATATTCATCTAAACCTTTCTTTTAATTCACTCTATTGGTAAAAACTGCACGTAAATCCGTTAAATAGTTTTTGAATTTATTGCGTTCATATAGACAGACGTGACTTGCGATTTATGATTTTTAAGCCAGAGGCATCGTCCGTCTAAAAGTCTGAAAAAATGTATCCTAAACCCCAATCCGGGATATGAACTACCAATGATCAAATTTCTTCTAAATTTAGTCAGCCGTTTAGGCGTACAAAAGTAACAAAGAAGAGAAGTTTTCGCATTATAATATTAGTATGGTCCAGTATTTTATTGCGATAGCTGTGCTTGATAGCTTCTCAGCTTAGTGTCATTGAAACAGTTTTTTTACTAGTTTGGTGTATAATAAAGTTTATTCTATTCTATGTGCTCATTGACTAATTAAAAATTAGTGTGACAATTGTCTGCACATATAAAGTGTACTTACATGCTTTGGAATATAAATATCATAGACTGTGGCAGTGTCTAAATCAACGGCATGGAAACCATCTGCTGATCCGTAAATTACTTTCAGTCTTGTACTGTCTTCAATAGTCAAATCAACTAAAAGAGGCCTGAAAATTAAAATCACATTTGTTTTTTAATAAACAATATTTTTGTACAGTAAGATAAATTATATTTATTTTGTAAATTCAGTAAAGTATTCAGTAAGTGTTCAGTATTTTTTGTGTTAGTGCTTTCTAGCCCAACTACATTGAGGAGGAACAGTAAATCCAACTCGGAAGCCTTTTAGTCAATACAATATTGATCCGTCTGATAATTGAGAACCATGTAAGTAATGTTTTCTTCTGTAACAAATGTGTCCCATACCACATACAATGGTCCACGTAGGACTAAGTGCGGAAACCAAACATAAATAGATAGATAGATAGAATGTGTCCCATAAAAATAATACATACCTATGTTGCAGTTCTCCAAAGTTTTTGAAGGCCATGAATTTGTGATATGGTTTGGGAGCCCAGGCGTAGATCTCGATGGAGTCTTTCAAGGCGATAACAAGGAACTTGATCCTCTCGTATTTGACAATGCGGAAATGAACTGCGCCCTGCAGTTCCCCGACGTTGATCCAACCATTCCTCCTTTCTGCTTGCTGTAATTTAAAGCGTAATTATAAAATCTTAAACACAATTTATATTTATTTTATCTTTCTTAACCTACGTTTTCGCACTACTGAGCAAAGCCCTTTTTAGCTCTCTTTGGGTCTAGAATTCTCTGGCCACCCTGTCAGGAATGAGTGCAAATCATTACACTAGCGTTTTCAGGCACGCGTCGGTGACGACAGCCATCTTGAGGTGCCCACTGGGTGTCGATCTACGCCTATCTGTACTCATGAATCCTGAAAGTGTGACCCGCCCAATTCCACATCACTCGTGGATTTTTTTCCCACATCGGCGATGCCTGTCTCGGAGCGTGTTATCTTTTAGTCGCTTAGTTTGATCTGTAGAATGTTACAGTTCCCGGCACTTAAGTTGAAGTCTTTGGGTAAGAGAAGTAGTTTTTTTACCATCGTTCCGAGTGGTACACAATTCGTTGGTTAGTCAACCGTAGTGCCTAGCGACGTGTGTACGTTCCGATTACTCCCGATTACATTTGCGTGCAGTAAAGTTGGTTTTCGTTGCGTTTTTGTTACGAGTTCGAGTAAGGGCGTATAGCTCATGAGATATCGAAAGAGAACGCATACCTGCTATTGCCCTTATTAACTTACAAATAATATAATATTGCCGTTTTTTAACGCCGGGTTGCTTTGAAGTGTTATATCTTTGGATTGTCTTGGAATTATAAGTTCAAATAAACTTTATATTAAAGGTAAGTTATTCTTTTTCCGAAATGTTACAGAAAATACAAAACACAAAGAAACCAATAAATACCTAGTTTTCAAAAAAGAATAACATACCTTTAATATAAAGTTTATATGAACTTATAATTCCAAGTCAATCCAAAGATATAACACTTCAAAGCAACCTATTTTAAAAAACGGCAATTACATAATTAAAGACCTAATAATTATGGCAATAACTATAAAATAACGACAAGTCATAAAAATGACCAATTTTTGTTGCACTAATGTGACATCCACGTATTTTGCCCCCATTAAGCCAAACCCTTGCCAACTTACTTGCCGCGGCCTATACTATATGACTATTATTAAGATTCACAACTTACGTCACTAAGTCCGTCGGTGCGTAGGATTTTGGACTTAAGCCAGCTAAGGTAGTATACGCGTACACGATTTTTCTTCCCAGAAACAGTCACAAGAATATTTTGTCCTTCTAACACTTCCATTTGTTGGAAGCGGCGTCGTGAGATCAACTGATATACTTTTCCTTGACCTGAACGGTCCAGTAACATTAAACCATTTTCGGTTCCAATGAGTAAATTAACTCCTGCAAGATTAAGATTGTATTAGCATACATGATCACAACATAACCAGAAAAAGACTATTTTGAGAGAGCTCATGGTATTGGCTTACCCCATAGTGCTGCACAAAGGATTTCCGAATTGAATCTCTTCTTATATTTACGTATTTCGGGTGTATCGGAGGACAAGTCGTGTCCCGTCGGCGTGACGTTGACGTTGACGTGGCTCTCACGTCTTGAGGCATTGCCGCCCGAGCCGCCAGTGCCGCCGCTGCCAGTCGAGCCCGCGCCGAACCCGAACGTGAGGAACGAACGCTGCTTCTGTTGCAAGGGGAGGAATTGTTGTTGGGACCCCACAGACGAGTTCGAGGGGGAATGTTGTAAGGGGTGTGGTGAAGCGGCGCCTACTACGAAAGATTTCGAAGGTGTAGACTGGACTGAGGATGGGAGCGGATGGTGATGATGATGGGAAAGAGGCGTGCCTCCGGCAATGGCTTGCCTATACTGGAACAGAGAAAACAACAAATATTACTTTGTAGTTTTAGCAGTAAACAGGTATCAATAAAATGTTTGCAGCACATTCCGCCGCAGCATCAACCATGTAAATTAATAAGTGATGGTTAGTCAAATAAGTCCATCTCCCATTGATTAGTTGTCATTTCAAATACATTTGGAAAGTTATTAGCTTGATGGCTATTATCTACATTCATGACCATAACATAAAATGTGATAATGGACGTGAAATTGCAGCAGGCATGAACTCGCTGTGTATGCTGTAGATAAGTATGCATTCGTAGAATAGACTTGATAAATCTTCTTTGAGGATTCCCATTTAGTTTATTTTATAATAATTGTATTACTAAATTTTGTTCCGAATTGTATACAAATTACTTGTACAAAACATTCCCGTTTTATAGTTAGGTGTAAGTTATATTTTAACTAATTAATTACACGCTTGAAAAGTTTAACGATAGCCTCAAAAGGCGAGCCGTATAGCAATTCATTAAGTACCCGAAATACCTTTGCTATAGTTACAACTGTTATTAAGCAGCCCTCAAGTAAATTGGACTACTTTAGAAAGCTTTGATAAATGTATCGATCTGCATTCGATGATCAACAAAACATTTTCGAACATAATGAAAGCGTTTCTAGAAAATGCATAAATACAAGGAAGAAGTGAGATACAGATCTAACTTTCAACAAACAACAATCTATGAGAACCTTAAGCATTTCCTCTTGCATCAATTCGTTTCGTACTTACGCAGTGTTAACAGGTGTCTGCAAACCGGTCGCGCAGTGGCTCCATGGTGTTTGCATGATTGACAACCATTATCACATTAATACGATAAACCAAAAGCTTGAGACACCACACAGTCATGATCCAGAGCAGGAGCTTCCAACGTACAGCTTTACACTCCAATGTTAATATTGATTACTGTTATACCTCAGAGAATTTATTACATAAATGAGCAAGTGTTATACTTTTATTTAAAAGTAAAAACATTGATTATTATTGGTTTATCTGACTTTGCAATAATGGTTACTGATAAATTGCAAATCAAAGTATGGGGAATACAATTTGCATAGATGTACTTATTTATACGAAGCGTCTAGCGTTGGAAGCACCTCAGTAATATTTAATTATGATTACATCATGGCATGTTACTAGAGATCCCTTTGTAAATAAAATTAAACCCTTTAAGCACGTGTATGGTGAAATGCCACGCAAACACAAAATTATAATTTAAATTCACATAAGTAGTACACATAGTGGTATGTATCCGGTAAAATATATTATGTATAATGAAAATAGCCACCATTGTAACAAAAAGAAAACCGGGGCTACTTTTAATAACTGGAGTTATATTCATTATGCATAATTCAAATGTATGCATATTTATGAAAATTGGATTGCACGATTTAAATATGTCCTAAGTCGTTAAATGTGCAAGAGAGGCGAATGTATAGTTACAGCAGCACATAAACGTACCTCTTCACTGGTGGACTTGTCGTGGCGCGGAGGAGTGGTGGGCTGGCCCGCCTGGCTCAGAAGGTCGGGGAGCACCGAGCTAGTGCGAGATCCGCTGCCCTCGTTGGCACCACTCGAACGACCCTACACCCAATATCGCATTTTATTATATTCTGGGACACTACCGTCTTCAATATCTTAATGGTGGGTAAGTACTTCTGTTAAAAAAATCAAATCAATTTTCGTTACATGAAGATTTGTGGCATTTGATAAAGTATAATAAAAAAATATTTCTTTTTAAATTAACTAACAGTGTTTCATATTTTATTAAATACCAACTAAATCCGTACAATACTTTCCTTATTAATGTATTGTAATAAATAATAATCATATCGAAAATAACAAAGTTTTACAAATATTTTACACAAAATCACAAATCTATGTTACTAACTTATCTCAAACTTAGACAAACTTGTATGTAGTATAGCAATATTAATAATTTGGACAACAACAGAGCTCGACATACAACGGCAGCCAACATGCAGTAGTAAAACACATTCACAAATTGATGATTGTTTCTTGTCAGCTTCTGTGACATGTCGTTAGGCAGCATTCGTAAATGGTTAATTTTCAAGTGTTGATGGCGTAAGTAGGTATCGCATATATTTTGCATGTGTTGATTTCTTGGCAGGAAGACGGTATCGCGTTTAGAAAATGAATAAAAAGAACGGGTTAGTTAATATTAATAAGGAGTTGCATTGACGCATGTTAGGTGATGAAGCTTTCAAGAGATTGTTAGATACGATGGATCTTAATTTGTCTACTTTGTTAAAAGTTCTTACTCACTACCTATTTGTACCTTTTGTCTTCCCAAACAGACCTGAACTATAAATAATTCTAATAACTAGAAGAAAATTATCACGCCAAAATGTAAGACGTGTGAGCAATATCTAAAACCAATGTTCACCTTAAGTGATAAATAGACGAAGTAGATATTTTAGTATGCAGTATGACAAACAAGAGCCGTACACCATTCCCATACATTTAAGTAATTGTTATGAACCAAAACCACTACAAACTAAATACAAAACATACATTTCTTTTATAAAAGCGTTCATATTATATTATTAAGTAGATGTTAGTGAAAACCATGTTAGAAAACCAAACCCTCATACCAAATGTAAGTATAAAATTATTAATCAAACTATCCTGAGCAGGGAGCAATTTACCTGATCCTGAGCGAGTACCGCTTCCTGCCCACAACTTGCCAAAAGCTCTGAATGCCGGTTATATTGAGAATTTCTCCGGAAAACTATATCAGATTCAGTCTTTTCTCTGCGTGGTTTCACCACATTGCCTTCATTTACGTTATCCCCACTTGATTTATTCTCGTGGGTATTCGCTGTTAGGTCTGGCGTTAAAGCCTTTTCAAAAGATGTGCTACTCGTGAAGCAGATGCTTGTTGCTGGAGAATCACTATTTACGCTGCTTTGTCGGCTGGGCCCGTTGCTTTCACTATCTTGTCTGATAAGTGCAGCTACATTTTTGAGTGCATCGATAGGATTGCTGGCTGCAATCTTTCGATCGGGGGTTCTTTTCTTTTCGCTTTTTCTGGCATCACCTTGTGCTGACATTTTTAAACTATCATTAGTTTTTATGAAATCTGTTAAAATAGGTTCTCCAGCCGAAGATTTCATAACTTGTTTGCGCGAATTGTTGAAAATTCCACTGGATCGTAGCTGTTTGTTCGCTCCTGCCGGGCTTTCATGTTTCGGAAAGTATATAGCGGAGTGACGTGTGCTGGGTAGTGGGAACAGGTCGGAGTTTTCTCTTCTGAAGCCACGGAAAAAGCGGTTCGGAGAATTGACGTCTGAATCCGATTCCTTTTTCTGCTTCAGAATGTCGGCTAATTTGTCTTGCGTCGATTTTTCGGTGGGTTTTTGGAATAGCTGTTTGTGTCGAGAAGGAGGAGTGGCTATAGCTTTATATTTAGACCACGCATCTTCCATTTCTAACCGTGATTGACGTTGCAGTTGAGCTCGTTTCTGCTCGGAATCTTTTGGAGTATCATGCTTTTCTTCTTTTTCTGAACTCTTCGAAGGGAAAAATCGGGCGAAATCCCAATCCTTGAGTAATACTGCTTCATCGACATCAGACTGCCTTTTATCGTTTTCGGTATTCTCTCTCTGACGTTTGTCAAACATGTCCGATACAAAAAGTACATATAAATGATAAGAACCAAGAAATATACAAATAAAAAACGAATTAGCAATATTTTATGCTCACTGATCTTACTTTGGCGTGAAAACCATTCATAATAAAAATCCAAATAAAAACACAGTCCATATCTTTCACATGGGGCCCCATTCTGTCAGTTGCTATTTGATAAAGCCACACACAATATAGCACAAATACCACACGAATACTACCACTGGTAATGAAATAGGCGCTTATTAATTAAGTGAATTTTCGAAAAATAAGTTCAGTAAGTGCTTTTTATAATCTTATATTTCGAAAAAAAGTCTATCATAACTTCTATTTCATTTCACATGGCGTATTTTTCCGTGAAAACAGATGTGGTGATAAAATTAATATGTTAACAGATTTAGCAAGAGTAATCAATAGGCAATGTATGCATATTAGATATTTTAAGCACTAAGTTTTGCTCTTGTGGACGTAGTCAAAGGGGGCCATGGATTCAGTTTCATGTTTCTATAACACTATGGAATGCAGTAGAATAATAATGGTCGAATGGCGTCTGTGTTAGCATTGAGCGAAATACCGTGTGATGGTAGGTAGGACTTACCCGCTTCATGACGAGCGTGCGGTCGGCGTGCGTGTCGTCGTCGTCCGGCGTGGGCGGCAGCGGCCGCGTGGGCGCGCCGCCGGCCCCGCCGCCGCCGTCCTCCGACACCGCGCTCAGACCTGGCCTGTAACAGAACTCGGGACTGACAGGCAAACACAACCGAACGGGATGGGGAGGGCGAACAAAAATATGGTCCAAAAATAATATATGCAAACAAAATTAAAATAAAATAAATCATAGTTAGTTGCACTTTTATAAAATGAACATGAATAATATGCACGTGAAATGATCAGGTCAAAGCAGTTTAACATATGTGAGTTGATCATGATACTTACAGAGGTTTAGGCGGGTCGCTAGCCAATAAGGTGCCATCATTGCGGACTCGTCCACCACTCTCTTCGGCGTCTGAATCGCTATCGGAGTCCTCAAACGCCGGTTCTGGTTGGTTTCTTTCCACAGGTGGTCCTGCATGACAATTTATGGTTTGCTCACTAGGTTTTATTTCCAAGTTTACTTGACGAGTTTCGACTCGCGACGTAGTTGCGTTACCAAGCTCCATTCAGGTAAATCTCAAATAGACGTTAAGTTAAAACCGTAAACATGAATAATTTAATTGTGAAGCTATTATTAAAACTGAAGTTTGTAAAGCAAAGTAAGTACCTTGACCGTTAGTGGGAGCGCGAGGTGGCCTGTTAGGAGGCTCGTTACCAGACACGACGCCGAGTTCATTCAGCTGTGCAGCTAACTTGTCCAAGTCCTGCCGAATTGTAAACGTTGCATGAAACAACTTTTAACAATAAAATATTGCAGCGATACAATTATCTCAATAATAAACGCAACTTAAACAACCTACCTCTGGCCTTCTCGGTGGTATCTGCAGTTGCAGTTTAAATCGGATGTGCAAAGAAAGTTAACAGCGTGACATGAAAATAAAAACAAAAAGCTAATAAAATTAAAGTAACAAAGAAATACATACAATAATATAATTTAGCTGTATACGTACAACCAAGTAGTTACTATACTTAGTAAAATATAGCGCGATACAAGTGACTACCATCATGAATATTATTGAGAAGTGTTTAACAACACTCGCTTTTTTAAAACGATATTTATGAAGTCTCTTGGATTTCGATGTAATTCTATGTGAACGGACTATTGTGCCTATTGATGTGACTGTGAAATACTAAAGATTTAGTAGACACGACCTCATAAATCGGGTCTAGCTCCCATTGTGATGTGTATCATCGCATATTTTTCAGAGTATAATAATAGCGATGGGAACTAACACATACCATGGGTTTGAACATGTGATTTGAGCTGCGCTGCGGAGGCTGCGGGCCGCTGGCTGGCGGCGTACCGTTGTTGGAGCCCGAACTATTCGACGAGCCGGACGACTTTGGTGTTGGCGGTAGAGGCCTGCAATTATCACTCTTATTAACCTCTGCCCAAAGCACAAATTCTAGCAGTGTAAAATATTCTATCAGATAATTAAACATTAATATCAGTGACAAAACAAGACAATTACATTATACATAGACAATATTTACCTATATCTATTAGGCTGTTGTGCCTGTGGATCTGGTACAACGATCAGTCTTTGTGGAATAGAAGGCCTTGCCGGCGGGCCAGGCTCTGCAGTGCCAACAAACAGGACAGTGTTAATGAATATCACATACTTAGTTATTGCAAAATGTCTCATAATACTAGTTAGACAGTTATGTTACCTGGAATTTCCTCACGTTCCTCACGCTTGCTGTTACGTTTCGGGGGCGGCTGGGGTTGAGCCGCTTCGGCAGGTCTGGTTAATTACACAAATGTTAAGTGACAGAAGCTAATAGGCATATTTAATCTGATTAGAGTGATGACCAACCTTGGTCCTTCCTGGATTTGTTGGAAGTTCCGACGCAGAGTGTCACCGCCCTGGTGCGCGGCCGCGTTGTGTACGATGGACGACGGCTCGCCGGCGACTGCGTTCTCTTCTTCCTCTCCTTCCGATCCGGAGTACTTATAGTCCTCCCGCACGGAGTTGTCTTGCTTACGCTTCTTACACCTGTCTATATGGTCCTTGAGTTGTATCCTCACCTGTCTCTCTGTTGGTTGGTCTCTGCAAAAAAAAAAAAAAAATTATTTACTTCACAAATTCAAGATCAGTATCCTAAACATGAGTAGGTATTAGGGATGGGCATATTTTTTTTAATTTCCATTGAAATGAAAAATGTGAAAAAAATGAAAAATTTCACTTTGGCGTGAAAAATTTCAAATTGAGTAAAAATATTTTTGTTCTATCAAAATCTGAACTAAAGTGTGATTTTATGCATAATTAACATAACATTCATTATTTTATTCAAGTTTTATCTAAATAAATACGTTTTATTCTGTTATAGGTCATTAGTTTTGCTACTCTATCAAAAAAAAATAGATTATTTGAAAATTGTTGTTTTTTTTTTATTCAGCCTTTTCAACTGCTGGCCAAAATACCCCAGGCCTGGAGTAGAGGTGTGATGGTACTCTTTAGGGCGACAATGCCCTGCTTAAGAAGAATTACAGGCTCCTGAGCCACGTCTCTACAAGTTGTTTTCCAAAGTCATCATGAACCGCGCGGCGCAGGTTTGATGACTTCCAGTCTCCCGAACAAACCGGATACCGAAAAGGCATCAACATTCAGCACTGTAGACCACAAATACATATGCTTCTTGTTTGAGGACTACGAGAAAGTCTTTGATACGATCGAGACTTGAGCTATACAGCATTCTCTCCATCATTGACTATCTGTACATCGTAGCACTAAAGTTTTTGTACGAAAACACTGCCATGTCAGTCCGACTTCAGGGCTAGACCTCGAAACGATTCACAGTCGCAATGAAGGATGTTTTTAAAGTTCTGGTCTGGAACTCACTCGCCTTCGATTTACCTACAATATAGTAGTCATGACTGAGACTATAGAGGAGCTCAGTATGATGCTCGACTTCCGAAACAGTGGGTACACAAGGAGACTCTACACTTGAAGTTGTCTTGTTGTGGGACAGACGGTCCGGTTAAGTAGGTCTAACTTCGACAAAGAGGTCAAAGGTCGAACCCAACTCGACTGTGCCGAGCCACCGTTCAGAAAGCAAAGTAGTATTTTCTTGTTCGACATATCACAGTGTCTCAAGACGAAAGTCTTAAAGTTTTATGACCAGTGCGTATTGTCAGTGATGACATAATGGCTCCACAACGAGGTCGCTCACAGTGGGCTTCATCAGAAGATCGAATCGAAAAGAGATCGAATCAAAAATGAGGTTATCTGCAGTAGTATCTGCCAAAGTAACCGACATAGCCCGAAGAATCGCCTTCGTTGTGGCAATGGGCACAAACTTTGCACGATTGATGACGCAGGTAAATTGCATAACATTACTCGCAGAACAGATAGCCGAAAGGTTCTGGTGTGGCAACCACGTACTGGAAAACAGCGTTAAAAGGCACAATGTGGAACCATGACCAGGTGAGAGTCGCGGGAATCCGATAGATGCGACACTCACATGACCAGTCGTTGTGGAGACATTTAGGAGAGCCCTACAGCTACTCTGTCCAACAGCTGGCGTTTTTTGGTTTAAATGATGAACGTTGATGCTGGGCAAAGGCCTCCTCCAAATTTTTCCAGATATTCCTTTCTCGAGACACCTCAAACCAGCCCTTGCAGTAGACGTCTAGGTCGTCGCGCCACCTCTTCCCATGTTGGCCTCGGCGGCGTCGTCCATCCTCAGGCACACACTTTGTGGAGAGTCTTGCTCAGTGGTCAATGTGCATGCTGGTGCAGCTGACGTGGCCCACCCAATCCTATTTTATCCAGGCAGCCTTTTTTCTTACGTCAATGATCATGAGCGGTTTTGTGCAGAGTAGCATTTCTTATTCGATCAGCTCTTTTGATACCGAGAATGCTGCGCTCCATTGCTCTTGGGCAGTCCTAGGCAAAATTTTTGCAACTCGGTGAGTGACCAGTCCTGAGCACCTTAGGTTTCGACGGGCAGGATACACATATGAGTACCTCAGAAAGATCGGTAAATCTCCATTCATTATCGTCTTCATAGATCAGTAGCTATCCCACGAGTTTCTGATACGATTTTTTTTTATGCGTTTCAACTTTTTCTATATGCATATACAGTTTTTTCTGTTGATTTCGACGACAAAATTGGTTTATTTAGAATACATTTCAAGTTCACACTTAAATATTTTCCTCTATTTGAAATTTTTCAACCAAAAGTGAAATTTTACCGAAAATTTTGTTAAATTTTTTTAACCATTGAAATTCAATGGTTGAAAAATTTCATGGAATTTGCCCATCTCTAGTAGGAATTATAAACTAGAATTTCTAAAACGAATGTGCTAAGATAATGATTTACCTTATAAATGCATGTTTCAAAAGCTGTTCAGTGTACGGCCTTTGATGATAGTCTTTTACAAGAACAGTTTCAATGAAACTATGAAATTTTTTAGCCCATTTCTTCGACTTAAGACGAGGCGGCGGGTTTCTGGAATTAAAAGTGATATTTCATTCTTAATACTGATGCAAAAGGTGCTGTCAAGAAATGTCAACGAAATTATTAGTACCTTGGGATGAGGAAAAGAGCCCGCATTGGGTGCAGATCACAAAGAGGCGGTTGACTCTCCGCCATCTCGAGAGCAGTAATACCGAGCGACCAAAGGTCAGAACGATTATCGTACGTTGCATCGGGGTTTTCGTCGCACGCAATTACTTCGGGAGCCATCCAATATGGAGTACCAATGAATGTGTTTCTTCTACCTATAGTCCTATCCAGTTGCGCCGACACTCCAAAATCCACTGATAACATAAATTTTTGTGAAAATTATTATTTATCATGTTGCAATTTGAATCACTATGTTTTTACAATGTTCTTTATTGACATGACATAGATGCAAAATGTTAAACATACTCTATCTGTATACTTAGGAAACGTCAATGTGAATATCACAATAATATTAGTTTGGTCTTCGTCATAATTGTTATTTTTAAGTTCTCCTAATTATAATGTATTTATTAGTTTATAATATTAGCATATTATAAAGTATTTTATTATTGTAAATTAATTTAATGATACTACATTCCAATTGATATTTATCTGTTATTTATTTATTGTGCACACCTACCACAGTGTTGTCTCTTTTAACCCAAAGGTTGACTGGTAGAGAATGCCTTGTTGCATTAAGTCCGCCTATGTACCACTACTGTACATAAAGTTTAAATAAATAAAATATTATATTATCTAGACATGTTTGTTCTAATACATACCCAGTTTAACTTCAGCATTGTCTGTAAGTAAGACATTTTGTCCCTTGATGTCACGGTGAATGACTTTATTGGAGTGTAAATAACTAAGACCTCTTAGAATTTCTCTACAAATGTATGAAATCCATTCTTCCTTTAATGACTGCCCCTTGGTTGACTTTACTAAATCTGTCACAGATCCTAAAAAAACATAGCAATGTTTGAATATGAAAATTTCTCATGGTTAGGCTATTTTCTTATAGTCAAGTTCTATCTTGTTAAGAGCACCCATACACAAAGTTGGATGAGTTAGAGCAAGGAATAAATAAATTGGTGCATCATCAGCTAATATTTATGAAAATAGAAAAGTTGTAGCAGTTTAGTTGTGTTTACCTGTTCTAATTAAACAGAAATGTTGACTCAGAACTTGGAGGGTATTAATCATCTATATATACCTATAAAAGGAGAAACTGACTGACTGACATATCAACGCACAGCCGAAACTACTGGGACTAGGAATGTGAAATTTTGCACAGTTTTCTTTTAGGACGTAGGCAAGCACTAAATGCGCAATATCTAAAATTCAACCCCCAAAGGGATGAAACGGGGGTCCAAAGTTGGTATAAAGAAATCTACTATCATGCGGAAAAAACTGCTGGCAAAAGCTAGTTACAAATAAGTCATAAAAGTATACAGGACATACCAGCTCCACAGTACTCCATAACCAGCCAAAGTTGGTCATCCTTTCCTGGAGGGCTCTTTTTGATAAAAGCTCCATAGTATGTGGCAATGTTGCGGTGATTAGAGTACTTTTTTAGCACATTTATCTCTAGCTTTATCTCTTCCTCCTCATCTTGTGTGACATCCATAACCTTAATGGCAGCAAGTTGGCCTGTTTTTGTGTGACGTCCCTAAAAATTTATCATTTATTATTTGATGGTCTTTATTAAATGCTGTCTAATTAATATTTTTTGGTTTTCAAATTTATCACTCTTCTCACTAATTGTATGAGTAATTGAGTTACAATGTACTCAATGTACACTTTCAAACTGAAATGTGATCCTACAGTGCCTCGAATTAGTAATTAAAATGTAATGATATGACTGTTATTTCTCTACAATGTTCCAAAGATAAAGTTAATTTAATGTTAGGTCTTGAAACCAAAAACATAATATTGACATTATTTTTAGTTCTCAAAACAACCAACAAATATACCTTATTAATTTTTAACCACTACATTTTACAGAAAGTATAATGTGTTTTTTTTTTAAATTCTGTAATAATAAAAGTATGTTTTGTGGCTATATTTTAGTACAATAGAAAATGGACCACTACAATAATATAATCATAGGACCAATAACACATGAGTGCAATAAGCAAATTTTCAAGTGATTATTCTAAGAATAACTTTAATTCATTAAACCCCAAGAGCAAATGCTGGCATTCGCTCTATCATTGTCTTTCTATTGTATCTCTAATTACATTATTTGATAGGTTAAATATCATGGGATTCAAAATAGAATAATAAAGCAAAGTATTAGTTTTAATCTAATAAGATTTTGAAGTGGAGCTTTGAAATTAAAACTGGAATGTTAGAGTGGATATACTGGATGTATATTGTCACTGTGAAGGATCGGTTTATTGGCAAACAATATGTTGGGAAACTTAGCTTTCGTTCCAAATTAAAAAAGGACAAAATAAAGTAAGTAGGTTTTAAAATTTCTATATAAATACAACATATTTTCATTATATATATTTATATATAAATACAACTTTTGAGTTGCTATTTGAGAATCGAATAACACAGTAAACTTAACACATCTACTTTACTGAAAACTAAACACTAAGAATTTAACAAGGTAGGTAAATTATGGTTGTTAAATTTTTATACATGTGATCATAACAAAATAAATATGGATTTGTAATGAGGGTAGGTTAGTAATACAAAATTAGTATGCATATTCGTTACAAAATGTTGTAGACCACTGTGCACTGTAGTTACCTATTGCATTCATGTTTTTCAGTACTGTTTTGAGGCTGATAAATAATACATTACGATAATCTAATCTCACGGCAGTATAATATCGACGGTTGAAAGGCTAATTGATCTAAGCAACATATAAAAAAAAAAATTGAAACCTGACTCAAACAACGGAGAGAAAATTTGCTGATTCTGAATATGTATATAACTCAATAATGGAAAAAATTACATTTAGATTAATTAGCCTTTCAACCGTCGATATGATGACTTTCTGTCTTGACCAGATTAGTTAATTTATGACTTTGTGAATGAGCTTACAAGCTGTTTTCTTTAACATAAATTAAAAAAAGAATAATAAATAGATCCTTTATCATTGTTATGATGAAAAATTGCCAAAAACATAGTAATTCTGGTCTCTAGTTCACAATGTCTGTTATTGTATTCAAACCTTCTCTCTCATAAGGATGGGTGAAAATAATTAACAATTTTAATAAAAGTGTAAGTGATTTTTTATTAATATTTTTTAGATCTTATCAAGCATAAAACATTAGAATGAGAATCGTTGTAAGTACATTTATTGGAAAATAAATTTATTATTATAAATGCTGAGATGACCTTCTGACCCACATATGTGAGTGTATATCATCATATTATGCGAGTGTTTAAACAACATCATTTCATTCCTTCAGATTCATGAATTTAGGGTTTTCTATTACTATTTAGTTTAGTTCAAAACAGTATCTAATGTAAGGAACACAAAATTTCCCTACACTTTAAAATATAGTGGTACCTATTGAAAGTCCACTGATGGGAACTAATGAAGTTCATTGACATTAATAGACAGTGCTCTTTAATTGTAATGCTTTCATTGGAGCCTATTAAGTTAATTTTTACTAGCACCATGTCATGTACTACAGCTTCTAAGTAGGCCGTGAAGAGATCCAATAAAAGCAATCAATTTAATTAATGATAGATGTAGATATACGTACGGCTAGTTTAATAATGAGCTCCTGTTTTTAATCTAGTACATACCTTGTATACTTGTCCATAGGTGCCATTTCCGACCACTTCTATAAGTTCGAATATTCCAGCAGGATCCTGAAATGACACATAAATTAAATGAAATAGCATAAAAAGATTATTATGCCATTTCAAGTAAACCTTCACTTATGATTCACGCCCTGTGAGATCATTGCCCTTTGATTACTTTTTTTCTGGAAGTTAAGGGAGCCCCTGCCTTCTGGATATTCAGGATGTATAAATAATAATATTAGTTTACTATAACAGTTTACCTTTAGTGCGCTGAGGTCAATGTCGTCCAATGAACAATTTACAGACGGTGCGAGTTGATGCGCCATTTTGAGTATATTGTCACACACGAAGACAAAGCAGAGAACCTCACATCAATATAAAAAGCTTATAAAACACCTAAATTACGACATTGGCAATGAGATTACGGTAATTTTCAATATCGCACGACTAAACAATTTATTAAACTCATTGTTTACACTTAAAATTAAGTAAATTACAGATACACAATTCGTACGTCGCTCACACACCCGGCAGGGATGCCAGATTAATAAAAAAGTGTAGACAGATTAAACATAAATAATTATTAAGTGGTAGTTGCCATGAATAATTATTTTAAAAGCAGTGAATTTATACTATTGAAATGATCTACGGGGTTTGATTAGATGTATTGTAAAAACAATAATATAAAACATAACTAGGATACCTAAAAGCAACTTCTTTTCACACTTAGTTTCGATTATAGTGACATCTGTCGGAATGATTTCATATTACTTTGGCGATGTTCTATATCAGAAGTTCACGAGTTTTTTTGTAGAGCAAACAACACCGCTCAAGTTTTATAAAGTTTTATAACATTGAATAAAACCATTTGTCGTTTATCGAACTGACAGTATTAAATACTGCAAAGAAAACACGGGCCAGTATGCCAAACTTTCGTACTTTAGAATAAATTGTTCACATTGAAGTAGCAATCTCATTTCAAAATATAAGGCAAATAGAGGTGTTTTTGACATATTGCAAATGCGAAGAGAATATTAAGGTTTCCTTAACACTTTCAGTGCCATGTGATCCGCCGGCCGCCCACAAAAATTATTTTATTGCAAGCCAATATGATTTTTTTTATAACTTACCTCCGTAGGCCATGTGGGCAACCGGCGTTTTAATTTTAATGCATTTACATAAAAAATTTGTATATTGACTTACTATGCGGTGCCCCGTGTGAGGCGCGACTCCTCCGCGCGGATGGCAGCGCGGAGATCCGGTAGCGCCGGCGACCGCGCGGTCCTGCGTAAAATAATTATTTGCGAAGGTGTACATATAAACAATACACATAATATTAATCCTTATCTAAATGAATATAATAATCATTCTAAGTATTTTATTTTGAACGGAATCACTTGTAACATCATTTCATTTCGACAAATATCTTGGAAGATATCATAGTTTTAAAGTAACGCTGCAACAAAATAATGATGCGCGAATACTGCGACTCTATTCGCAGGTGCACACAACGCAGACTTCGCAGAAAGGTAGCGTGTGCTCGAATGGTGTAAAAATGGTTCTTTGGAAAAAGTTTTGCAAGATGTCAGTATAATCATATGGGATGAATACACTGTTAATCATAGAGACATAAGAAACTGTATTAAAATTATGGGTGGAATCACTTTCAAGTTGGTTGGTGATTTTCGCCAAACATTGCCAGTGATAGTTAGGGGAACTAGAGCAACCATTATGAAGTCTCGGTTACAAATTTCCACACTATGGAAATTCATCCACCCCCATAAACTATCTATTAATATGAGTACACATTTAAGCGGACGTAGTACAAATTGTCTAAAGTTACTCATAGGAGATGGGAATAGTTATTTGTGCAACAAGAGAGCAAAGTTGTTTATTTGCTGCGAGTGCTAATTTTGAGTCCCGAGCAAGCGAAGGATTCTTTGATTGAATCACGAGCGTTAGCGAGTGATTCTAAAGTAGAATCCTGAGCGAGGGGAGGGATTCAAAGGCACGAGATGCAAAAAGTTTTGCTCTCGTGTTACACACATCATTTTTCACTTCAGCAGCGAGAACACATATTACTTGGGAAATAAAATAATTAACAGTAATAGATTTAATAATGATTTCAATTAAAATAAATACTATCTCTGTTGCTAGCTTATTTTAACATTCTTAATCTTATTTGCCACTATTTTATTTCCGCTGTTTTTTTAAAGCAAGTTCTAAAACAGTCAATGTTGAAACTAGAAATAATTATTTAAAGGTTCAATGCCAGTTTTATCTGCTGCTATAAGTACTCAGGTACTCTTATTTTTGTTCAAATACAATAATAAACTTAAAATTCAATCATTTATATATACAAAAAAAAAAAAACAATTTTATATTTTACAAATATTTTCTATTTATTACGCATATCCGAACTTGTTTTCTTTGTGGTGGAATTTGAAAATCGGAATGAACTTGGAAATGACATGTTTCTCACTCGCTTTTTTATAAGGGCGAGAAAGAGACAGAGTACAGTGCAGTTCGAATGTTTCGAATTGTATGACTAAAAAAAAAAAAAGTTACTTTGTCTCACGCAGTGAGCAAAATCGAGTTTTGCACATTGTTTTCAAGCAGCAAGCACCTACTTGTTTGAGCTGCTGTGGTGAAAAATACCTTATTGTGAAAACAAAATCGAAATTGATCATGATTGGTGTGAATTGGTTTAATCTCCAAAGTCTACCCAGATGTAGTCTTAATAGAAAATTAAGACTATCAGTGGATGTGTCAAAGGGTAATATTGGTAGCTAGAAATAGTAGTGTTGACAAAATCAATAATAAATAATTCTGGCGAAACCTCCAGGAGATAGCATCAAAGACATTTCCATTGATAATGTAATGGATCAAGAGGATGCGGTACATTACCTTCAAGAATTCCTGAATTCGCTAATTCCAAGATGCCATGAATGAGGGGACATTCGCTCAAATTAAAAACGGTACACCAGTTATTTTACTACGAAATCTTAAACTATAAATTTGGTTATGTAACGGATCCAGACTCCAAGTTAAATTCCTTCGCTATAAGATGATCTGTGCCACAGTTTTGACTGGTCCAACAGTAGAGCAGCACCGTTTTGCTGATACTTCGCATCCCGATGACACAAACGGATTTTCCTTTTAAATTTAAAAGAATTCAACTTCCGGTGCAGGTATCTTTTACGGTAACAGTAAAACCTAAGGGTAAATATATGAGCACGTAAGAATCGATTTACACCAAGAGTGTTTTTTAGGGTTCCGTAGCTCAAAAGGAAAAAACGAAACCCTTATAGGATCACTTTCTTGTCCGTCTGTCTGTCTGTCAAGACCCTTTATGTCGGGAATGCGTGAAGGTATCGAGTTGAAATTAAAACTATAAACTCAAATCTGCGGTCCCTTGAAGCTGTAAAAAAATCAAACATCTATGTTAACGAAAAAAAAAGATAAGTACGGCCGTTTATTTCGCAAATAACGTGTATTTCGATACTCTCAAGGGAATCAAAATTCATAGGGTACTTCCCGTTGACTTAGAATCCTGAAATTTGGCATAAAGGAAGGATTTTTGGAGGTAGACGGAACAGAGAGTAAAGTCCCGCAAACCTCCGTCTTAAAGGGAGGATCCTCCGACCAGAGAGGTGTTATGTCTGGTGGGCTACTACTGCCCGATAGATGATTTCGGGCTGTTCTATATGTTCTAAACGCGCGGAGAACTTTGATTGCGCGATGCAGGATTAGTTCTTATGTGACGCCATAGATGTCGCTACAGTCTCATAGCACTAGCATAGGAAAAAAAATCTGAAAACTATAAATTTGTGATTAAAGTCACATAAAAAAACTTTTTTTGCGATTCGGAAAAATCTTCGTAATTCAATTCAGGAATTGAACTGTTTTCATAGGTAAGTTTGTACGAAACCCTCAGTGCACGAGTCCGGGTTTTTTTCGTACGGGTAAATAGATGTTGCTCCATCGAGATCTGGTTTCGGTCAATCAATATGTACTTGTACCGGAAGAAAACAGTACTAAAAATATAGTGTACGTAGAAGTACTTTAAAATATTAATTACTACTTAGTCCCTACAATATTAATTACTACTTAGCCCCTTCTAATATTATAAGACTACTTTAACCCAATTTTCTATAGTTCTACTCTTACATATAACAGCGTGATGCACCTATAACAGCCTTATAATATACTTAGATTTTACAAATATTTCCAAATTCTACACGAAAAAAGTTGCGGACAAGAGCTATTCATTATAATAAAACAAAATCAATAAAAAAAACCTAATAAAATCATTTTCGACTTCTACGTGGCCGAAGTCGCGGGCAAAAGCTAGTAGTAGGTATAAAAAGCCTGACAGGATAAATTATTTTTGTTTGCGGCAGATTTTGCCATGCGTTTTCCACAGGATGGTTTACACTAATTTTTAATTAGTAGATACAAATACTTAAAGGGTTTATTAGAAAAGGTCTTGTTATTATTTAAGTAAAGCCTCAATAAATAATATTCATAAATAACAAAGTTATTAGCGTTTGTTTATATCCCAAAATGTCACTCAATTTCTGGAAATATTGTAGAGGCTATTGATAATGAATGAACAAATAACGATAAAAATGGAAAAACACTGCGTGTAGTATTTTCTAGTAGCAATTGGTATCAATTGTTATGAATAATTGAATCTTCTATGAATTTACCAATTATGACAAATTTTCGTAGACAATTTAGGATTTCGTTTTTTTTTACTTTTGACTACAAAAATATGATCAGTAACGGGTACGGATAGAGCTCCATTTTTTTTGTATTAAGCAATTAAAACAGGGTTGTATTTGAAAGGAAAAATTAACAAAATCAGAATTTTTTGTTTTTTATTATTGATAGGCTCGCGTTTGACCTCTATCTCAAGTAGAAGAATATAGAATATATCTATAGAAGTGTGAGAAAGACAAAGCAGCAGGAAATTGTTAGAAGAACGCAGATTCCTAACTGGTGAAGAACATAGTTACTGAAAGTGAGTTATAGGATAAGAAGAAGGTCTGGGAGATTTGAGTAGGTACCTTTGGAGAGAAGTGTGATTAAAACATTTTTTAAGGCGCAAAGAAGAATTAAAAAAAGTTCTTTGCAGGTGTGTTATAGTAGTAAATTTTGATACAAGTGGTGAAACTTTATAATTGTGACCGAGACGAAATTCTGTGTTATGTAGCCCAGTGCGGCAGTGACAAATTTCCACGTGTGTCAAACGACGTTTTTCCATACACTTACGAAGAAATATAATAAAAGAATTAAAAACATTTTGCAGCCACAAATGAATAAGTTAATTCGAGTTAATTTGCTTTCTAATCTTTGCAGGCTGAAGGAAAAGCAAAGGTATGAAGTAAAGAGTATGTAAAGCTAACGCTTTGTACGAAGACGCTAGATAAACTATGCGTTCCAAATAAGAATAGGAAAGTCAATAACCTCGATCTGTCAAATGTTGATTGAAAAGTACGGTTTGTAAAAAAGACTTTGCGTATTGATACCGGTTGGTTTTTGCTTTTTTATTAAGTTAAATGTAAAGAAGTAAAAATGTTATTGTTTAATCTAAATTAGCTAAATATATTATTTAAGTCATAATAAGTGAAAAATAGTACATTTTGATACAAGTGCAGAAAGTTTGTCATTGCGACCGAGGCGGAATTCACACGAGCCGCAGGCGAGTGTGTTATGGAGCCGAGGGCTACAGTGACAAATTTGCATGTGTCTCAAACGACTTTTTTCAATACACTTACGAAGAAATGAATTAACGGGGGTTGACTTGCGGTGGTCGACGCGCGCCCAGTCTGATACGATAAATGTAATAACATTGTGGAGGGGGAGAGTAGGCGCTATTTCTGCACTAGTGCGGAAAGCAGTCTATTGTGTGCCTAAAAGCGGTGCGGTGGGATAAGAGCGGGTTTTCGAGTAAGTGTAGGTATTGAAAAAAATATTTCTTCTTTATTTTCATTGTTAGGAACAATTTGCCTGGGAGATAGTGTCAGACTTTTACTGACTAAAAACCCACTCCTGTTCCTTCGTTGCCTTTCGTACCAGGGCCGAGTCTTCCTTTCAGAATCAGACCCTTGGCCCCAGTAGGCTTCGACCCTGCTGGGCCCCTACAGTTGCTGACATCTCCTTGAGGCGCGCGTGGAACAGCACGCGCCGTTGACGACTTGGGCTTGGTCCGGACGGTTACCGGACGGTCGGACGGCAAGCCACCCATTGCTCGCCGTCCGCAAGCCCGCGCTTACGGTGGCCGGAAATCGGGATCGGAATCCCGGCGGCGGTTGGGGCGTGAGGACCGCTGCCTCACGCGATCGGCCGCCTCCTTTGCAAGCATTACTGCTTCGCAGAAGGAGGCGACCGCCTGCCACTCCTCCTCGCCTCGGACCATGGCCTGTACCAAGGCCCGGCGCGAGAGATCGCCGCCGCCAATTACCCCCACGAGGACACGGCGTTGCTCTGCCCAAGCGGGGCACACCTCCACCGTATGCTCCACCGTGTCCTCCGGGCGGTCCACACAGTGGCGACACCCGGGCGTCGCTTCCGCACGAATCCGGTGCAGGAACTTCCCGAACTTACCGTGTCCGGTGAGGACCTGCGTCATGCGGAAGGTAATGACGCCGTGTTGCCTTTCCAGCCACTCCTCAAAGAAGGGACTTACCGCCATAATTACGGCGTGCCCAGCACTGGGTTGCGATAGTCGCTGTCGCCATTCCGCCATGAGATCCCGCTGGAACTCTTTCCGCCATGCCGTGATTTGTCGCGGCAGCGGAGTTTCACCACGGCGTTGCATCTCCACGCGCAAATCGTGCATGCGTGCAAGGTCTTTTGCTACAAGATCCCATGGTGGCTGGCCAGCAAGGAGGCTCGCTGCTTCGCGGGAAACCGTGCGGTATCCCCGCACCATACGTATGGCCATGTCCCTCTGGCACGCGTTCAGCTGGGCCGCCGGTCGCTTTCCCAGTGACGGCGCCCACACCGGCGCCCCATAAAGGGCCATGGACTGGACGATGCCTGCGTAGAGCCTCCGGCAGGAGGCGTCTGGACCCCCGAGGTTGGGCAGGAGCCGCTTGAGGGCAGCCCCGTTCCGATTCAGTTTGGGAGCCAGACGTCGGAAATGCTCCTCGAAATTCCACCGGCTGTCGAGGACGAGTCCCAGGTACTTCAAAAAAAATTGAAGAACTGGATTCTGATTAAAAGTTTTCCGTTCATGATTCATAAATAAATATGATTTAGAAAAAATCTTTTTTTTTTCACCCAACTCAATTTTTCGATTTGACAGCTATGGCGTAAAAATCGATCCTATTCGTATTTGAAACGCACTACACATCCTAATGTTAAATAATAAATTCAAATATATTTGAATTCAGAACACAGATAAATGTTAGTTTTTTAGGGATTACTTTGAGTGTGTTTTGTGGCTGTTTTAATTATTCGCTTAATGATTCCTATAATTATATTGTGATGTGAAACTGGTGTAGTTTTGACTTCTTCGGTCAAATTCTTCTACGCAGCTGGACAATTGAAACAGACGCGATTTCGGTAAAATGTACTTAGTTGATAATTATTGTAGTATTGACTACTACAGTGAAGCTTACCGAGAAGGCTGACCCGATACATTTGCTGCTAAATACTGCAAAAACATTAGAATGTGTTACATCCGAGTTTTAGTGGAACTCAAAGTGATTGATAACTTATCTAATAGATATTTTTTAAACTTGACACTGGCCAAATGCACAAACCGAGTGAAGACAAAATAAAAAAATATATAATTTGTTAGTAAAAGAAAATTATTGTTTATTTATTCACGTTTGTAGTTACTATGTTCATAAACACAATTTAAATTCTCATTAAATATCGTCTCTCATCGCCTCTTTGCTGTGAAAAAAAAAATTACCGCTGGATAATAGAGCATTGAACTGTTGTTTATTGTAATTTGTGACGAAATCAGTAAAAAAATTAGTGATAAATGAAAAAAAAATCACAAGGATGATTATACATTGCATGTTGAACCTAATAGAAAATTGATCTGTTGTTTATTGTCATCTGTGACGAAATCAGAAAAAAATAAAACACTTGTCGTGATAAATGAAAAAAAAAATCACAAGGGTGATAGGTATACGTTGCATGTCGAACCTAACTGTAGTGCATTATGAGCCAGTTTTCGAGTTGAGTCTGGGTGGTGCTATTCCAAGGAGTCGAATCGGGACGATGACGTCCCAATAAGTTGAAGTGACGATGTCCCGGTGAGTTAAGACTTGCCCTAGTGAGTTGGGCTGATGATGTTCTAGTTAGTCGAAGTGATGCCCCAATGAGTAGAGGTGGTGATATTCCAGTGAGACGGGATGTTGCTGCAGGCTTCGGTGGCTCGGAGTAGTGCTGTCGGCTCCATTGGGTCGGTGCGTACCGTGCGTTGCGGCTTTGACTGCTGGCGTCGACCAGGAGAGATTCTTCATGGCTCTTCATGAAACTGGCCGAAGGTGCAGTGCGCTTGACCAAGGTTACTGATGAGCCTGAGGGTGATGACCAGGTATGACCAGGTAGGCATACTAGTGGTCACGATACCCTTTAAAGCTGTGGGTGCTGGCTGTATGGCTGCAAAGCTTGAGGATGTGATGATGACATCATGACATTTATAGTCAAGGGTCACCAGTTTGAAGATATGCGGAACAAAGTGTAAAGTCCTTCAAACCTCCGTTGAACAGGGAGGATCCTCCAACCAGATGGGAGTTGTATCTGGTCCGGGGAACTGCCCGATAGTTGATTTCGGGCTGTTGTATATGTTCTATTTAATCGCGCGGAGAACTCTAATACCGCGATGCAAGATTTTGAATCTTAGTTCCTATGTGGCGTCATAAAGGTCGCTGTACTTCCATATAAAATGTATATTATAGTGTATAAAGAAAATGATCTTAATCCTATCCTTGCAGATTTAACGGTCGCTCTTGTATTTTAGTACCAACATTCTCTTTTATAATTAAACATTATCTTTTGTTTTTTTTTGTAGCTAGAAAAGCTACAGATAAAAACTAAAATTTGTTTTTTTTTTACATAATTAATCGAGCAGGTGCAAAAATTTTCGAGCTTGCATCGGTCGGACTTGCATTCTTAAGGCGGGTATTCATTAGGCAACAGTTTCTAATAAACACTGTTTTTAAACAGTTTATAAATAGAGTTTCACAATATTTGTTCATCTCTGGAAACAGTTTATAAACAAAGGTGATGAAATATTGTTTATGAAACATGTTGCCAGGTTCTCCACTTCTAGTTTATAAGCAGAGCAAGATAAAACATCTAGTTTATAAGCAAAAGTCAACAGGTGTGGACGTGTGTTGCGAGTTTATAAACATGGAAGTAATGTGGTCCAACAACCAGGGCCTCAAGTCTGCTATTCCAATGGTCAACCACTGACCCTCCATTGAAAGAAGTGTCATAGAATGGTAATCTGGTACATATTGACAAATGAATTTTGACAGTTCCTTTGATCAGTGACCTACCATTAGAACGTCTTTGTGCAGTCATTGCTTTTAATAAGCTCGATATTATCATTCTATAACAACTCTATTACGAGACCATTGACCGATCAATGATCGATCATTATGAATTAGCAGATTACGAACTTTTATCAAAATAACAATGAGATCGTGTTGGAATGACGAATTTATAAAAATAGCAGACTTGGGTCCCTGGTTTCAATGCTTATAGAGCTTTATTAACAGTATCATGTACATTGGGATTCTTCAAATAAAGACTATAAAGACAAATTAAAAAACTGACGCTAGGGCCAAAATTCTGAAAAGACCCATCAAATCCATGAAGGTCATGAAATACGTAACTTCTGTATAAGAGATAGTTACAAATCCATCACCTTTTACGCCCTTTTTTTCGAGAAGCACTCTTATGAATTTTATGTAAGCAGCACACAGCACATTGCCTCCTCGGGCAACAGCCTAGCAACAACTAACAATTGTGAACGGCAAAGTTTCAGAAACAGTGGTAAACTTGGTGATAAACATGTCGTAAACAGTTTATCAACAAAAGTTGCCTGATGAATACCCGGCTTTATTATATACGGACACTGTTTAACTCGACAAAGTTTGCACTTTATCTTTTGTGTAAATAACCCTTCGAAAATCAATTAAATTATAACACCTTTACAGACACGTCCAAGGCGATGTTATAACTAACACTTAAAATACATAGTTAGTAACAAGTCCGGACCTTTTTCTCAATAGTTATTTAATACGCTTTTACAAATTTCAGCAGCATCATCATTTATCAATTCATCACACACGAAAGGGTAGTGTAAAACTTGTACACCTTCAATAGTATAGGTAATTAAATAAGTTAAGTGAAATTCAAGAAGTAGCTTCCTGAAAATAATCATATTTGCGACCCTGTCCCGACTGCGTGCGCGCTTGATTGTTACATTCAACAACTAAAGTACATCTTAACTATTAAATATTATAACTTAATAAGTATTTAAATAAACTGAAAATAATAATATGTACAAACGGGTAGAAAAAGAACTCATAGGGCATCAAAAAATTCGTCCACATCGATGTCAATGGGAAAAGTGCTCAGAACGCTGGCAGCATTGCCACGCTGGATGGCAATGCTGATTTGTTGCCCCCAGTGTTTCAACCCCATGCCCCAGTGTTTCAACCCCAAACGGCTCAAATATATAACCTCCGATGAGGTTATTATATTTACGCCGTTTGAGGTTTTCTGCACCTGCAACAGCCGCATAGCCCGCCGTTCTCAGAAGATGGAATGGCACAAGGGTGTCGACACATGTTGCATCCCACACCAAAGGCCTACCCTATTTCCAATGCAACTAAAGTCGATCACGACTATTAACCGTGTATATAAAATTTAAATAAAATCAATACACTCTATTTTTTAATGCGCTGCTTGCGTAGAAAGGTAGTAAGGTTAAAGTATACTACCAGGTAAAGCTTGGCCTAAATTGAGGCACGTAAGTTTGCTCCACCTCTTTTCCTCACGCTTCAAGATTACGCTTAATATCCATCATCTCGCTAACGTTACATTTCCAGTCGAGGATTTATTTATAGCTCTGATGGTACATTTTATTTTTGGCAATGCTGGCATGAATGACATACAATAAGTGTAACACCATATTCATAAAAAGATAAAACATTCTAGTAGGCGGCGTTTGAACGCTAGATTAGGTCGAGTGATTTTAAATATCACGTTGCAAGGTACTTGGCATTTATTCGTGCCGCGAAGTAAGCAAATATCTAGACCTACTTAAATTATGTTTTTTTTTTTTTATTTCAGATGTCTGTGGGTTATTTGAAAAACTTTTTTGAAGGTCATATTGTGATAAAATAAAATAACTTTTCTCGCTCAGGGTGGAGCGACTCCTTCCGTGTAACCGTGTTCCTTCAGTTGACCTTTGCGTTCCAGGACCACGGTAAGTCTTTCGAATAATCCCGGAGCCCTGGTAGGTTTAAATGGTATCTAGCATGCCTAAAGAGTATGTGTCAGTATAATTATCTAAGTTCCGCACTCCCCGCCTGAGATACATTTAGTTGAACGCTAGGAGTTAGAGTTTACAAATACAGACCCGTACAAGAAAAAAAACGTACGTAAATCATCCGTCAATGTAAAAACAACATACATGTGAAGTTTATTTTATATAAAAATATTTATACCTAATATGCAAAATGCTTAGAACACCATTACTGTATTCCCTAAAGAAGTTAGCAAAGGTAATGTGACCTACTTTATTTGCCTATGACTTGGTATTCCTATCCCATGCAAAAGAGTGGGTTACTACAGAGAATTTCATCACCTGATGCGAAAATTCATAAGCAGTTTGCTTGGCTTGGCGACAAGACTCTAGCAGGTCCCTACTAGTTTCATTGTTTGTTAGTCAAATCAAAAAGTTTTGCAGACTGCGGTGTTTTTTCCATGACCTGTTGAAGTTTTGATGCGAACGTATAATTAAAGATATTGCGGTTTTATTGATAGGTTATGAGTTCATTATGATTACGTAAAAATAAGTATTTCTTAAGTGAAGATACTTATGGTTGTGTATACCGGTTACTAGCCTAGATAGTTGGCTCGACACGACGTGTGGTGTTGCACAAACCCAAACTAAAATTATTGACTAGATATTATAGAAGTAAAGTATAGCCACGGTGCTACGTGCGCCCGCGCGGCCGTGCATACCGAATCGTAAGATCAAAGCACGCATAGGTAGTTACTTTACCTACTCCAACACCCACACAGCGTCGCGTCACGTACGTCGGTACGTCGGGCGGCGCGCACACACGCACGGTGCACGCGAACACCAATAAAAGTATAATAAATGTTAGCGAGACACAAGCGCGGCGTACGGTACTATTTGTTCGGGAGGGAGGTTGGAGGCACTCATACAAGCGAGGGAGAGGCTGTGTCGGCGCTGCCAGCCAGTTTACCGTTGCGAGGCGCGTAGTGCGGCCGGACGCTGGACCGCCACCCGCGCGCCGCCGGCACCCCGAAGCTCTCCGCAGCACCCTGGACTGTCACCCTGTGCCTTCGCCCCCGCGCCCCCGCGTAAACACGACCCTTGTCGCGTCAACTAACTACAGACTAAGTGCTACGACTCGTGCTTATTTCACTGGAGTGTTAATCCGATTTCAGAATATTTATTGGATCGCTTCATCACAGGCGAAGGTGAGTTTTACAGTTTATCTGTTTGTTATACTTTGTTATTACTTTACAACTTAATTTAACATCTAATAAGAAGGCATGTTTATTTGAATTTACGAAAACAAGGTCTTAATATTTAATTATTGTAAAATTTAAGTTTTCATTTAAACAGTATAACGGTTGCGATAACTATTGCTAAATTAATGTTTGCATGGATGAAGAAATTATCATTTGGTTGATAATAATATTGACATTTATGAACGCGGATGAAGTAAAAAGTCTGTTATTATTTAATGAAACAGTCGGAGAGTATATACGTGGGCGGTGAGGCAATTGTTGTATAGTTTACCTTATAAATTACATTGATTATTACGTCTGGAGCTTGCCATAACAAGAATATAATATATGAATGCAGTATTTGAGTTCGGAACTCTAAGTTGGATAGATTGGAAGAAAAGCTAAAAGAAACAGAAGCCACGTTTCCAACGGCACTGACGTATTAGCCTTTAGTTGCATGCTGTACAAACATACATAGTTAGTTTGAAACGAAGTCATTTACTAACATTACTATAATATACTACTACTTGCATATTTTGTTACTATACTTGAACGTAGAAGCACGTATCATCACAAAATATTGCCAGGATCGCATTGTGCCGAGCGCCGTGTCATGTTCTGTTCAAAAGACTTCAACGCGCAGTAGCACCTATTGAACTCGTGCGAACATTGCGCACTACATACATATACAATATTACATACAGTGTATCTATACGATAAATTTTCTCTATATTTTTCTCACGATTGACCATACAGAATGTAGGTAACGGATACATGCGTGGATTTCGTGAGTGAAATCAAATAAAGCCTGTCTGATAGTTATTAGAATAAGGAAAATTGTTAAAATGACTGTCGATTATACATAGAAATGTACTGCTGTAATGTATTACTTACTGTCAGCTGTAACGATTAGATGGCTCTAGTATATACAATTTTCTTCTCATATAAATCTATATAAATAAATAATAAATAACCACAGATTATAGTAAAAATACAAGCTGAATAAGGAACACGTGGCATTGTTTTGGGAAAATATGTTAATTTCTTCTACGGAAAACAGGGCCAAGAATTTTAATTTGGTCTGATCATTATATAAAAGATTTGATGCGAATAGAACTCTATAGTAATTAGAAAATAACAGAATAGAATAAACTTTATTGTTCACTAAAATATAAAAAAAACTCAATTCTATCAGTACAATGGCGAGGTACTGGTACTACCTTCAGTTATTAAATACAAGATTTATGCGCTACAACAAGATTCTAATTGGTATTTCTTCTATTCAATTACATATAAAATGGTGCATTTTCACTCTGTCGGTCTGACTTAACGTTGATCTGATTCTGTGTCACTCAAATTACATGTCGAGACTAATAAAAACGTTTAAGCTAAATTACGAGCATGAACGGAAGAAAAACTTGTTGTCTTATAAAACCGGGGTCTGTGGCAAGTACTCGCATTTATAAGTACAGTGGTCTTATATCCGGTTCAGAATTAACTTTATGGGTTATTGCTACAGATCATACTAAAATACTTCTTGTACATTTAGTTATATTGTTTGCAGAATATGCAAGTAAATTTATATTGAACTGTTGTCAAGTTAAATATTTAACTGAATTTTTAAGATGAGAATTTGAGTGGGTTCTTTACAAAGTTAACATTGATTACAACAGAACAAATTACTGCTTACATTTTCAAAATCATTATAATATCGACGGTTGCAAGGCTAATTGATCTAAACGACATTTTTTTCAATATTGAGTAATACACATATTCTGAATCAGCAAATTTTTCTCCGTCGTTTGAGTCAGGTTACAATTTTTTTTTTTTTAATGTCGCTTAGATCAATTAGCCTTTCAACCGTCGATATAATGATGACAAAAAAAAAACAAAAAATACAAAAATTTATATTACAGTCGGTGGTGAACATTTTCAAAATAATTCCGTTATTCCTTTATCCCGTTATCTTGATTAAAAAACCATAATATTCCTGTTGTTAGCCAATCTGCAGTTATTAAAGCATTTAACGTTATCTCCATGATAAGTGTTTTATTGTCTTAAGTGAGTATTTTATAGCGGGCCGCGTTACCTTGAGAGTAGTATTGAATTGGACAAAGGATATAACGACACAGTACGAATTAGCCCGTGGCGATAGTACAATGAGATGGCATGAAGGTGATGGAGCTTGTTAGCTCGCAGGCAAGGGGAGCGTGTATTGTTCGCAAGTCGCAACACTGCCTTGCAAGCCGAACTCGAATGGCGCTGTGAGTTCGTGACATCACTACATGTAACTTCACCGGCTTATAGTAAGCTGCAAAAGAGATTATCCGCCTTCAGGGAATATTTGTTAAAGAAAAAAAGTTTCAAAAAAAGGATTATTTGAGTTGAGTGGCGACATAATTGATGAAAATTCGGGCGAATGTACTTAAAATATTTGAAAATCATATGCATAAGTACACCAATGATCGCTTAATTTTCGGTAGATGTGTCGCTAGTTACTCAAAGGCAAAATTAATCATAGTAAGTGCATAAGCTACCATTCTTATATATTTATGTTTATGGTAAAGATAGGAAATCTGGTCGCTATTGCGCCTAAAGCCACAGGGCTATCAGACTGACTCATGCACCTTTGGGCCCTTTAAACCAAAACACGTTATTACTTTACGAGTCTTCACGTAGAATCACTTCGCTTTTGCCTCAGAGAGTATTCGAGTCTGATTTGTATAGAGAGAATATATTCACATACAGACATTTTATAAATGCCAATGTTCCGGAGATTGTCCTAATATACATAAATTTCGTTTGGTAAAGTGTCGGAAAGAGTCTATTGAAATTACAGTTCATCCGTTTAGAACTGTTTTTACAAACTGTAACTTTTAAAATAAAATGGTTCTGTATATACGACATAGATGTGTTTTCTAGAAAGAAGCAGAGTACAGAATTTTATAATACAATTACTGCTGAGTGTGCCAGAACCGAAAGAGTGTAAGTCTATACTTTATACTAATATTATAAAGAGGAAAGATTTGTATGTTTGTAATGAATAAACTTAAATAAAAAACGTTTAAAAATTCTTTCACCAATAGAATACAACTTTATCACTGAGTGATATAGGGATGTGGGCAAAGCCTCTGGCAGGAGCTAGTTTTTAGTAATTTCAATTATTTAAGAATAGGTCTCTGTGATAGGACAGATGTGAATAGGAAGCATAACATTGATATCCGAGAGGCCTAATAATCTTCCACAATCACACTAAAATACTGCTATTAGTCTTATAACCCTATTTTATTTTGGGTCGGTGCAGCTAGTCTTTTTGATCCATACATTTACTATCATCTCAATCGTCACCTCCTTTCTCACCATGTCATTTTCCACATAACCCACGTATCGTATGGATATGACATGTGTTAATTAAGCCTCAGGTACATTAGGGGACCAAATGTCCCCAAACATGTCATGCAACTAGTTAATAATAATAATAATATTCCATCTTTCATCGACTATCACACAACGCTGTCTAGTCTCAAGCGAAGCAGAGCTTGTGTAATGAGTAATAAACAACTGATAAACATACTTATATATTTTTAAATACATACATATTATAGATAAATTACACCCAGACACAGAAAAAATGATCGTGCTCATCACGCAAACATTTGTCCAGGGTGGGAATCGAACCCACAACCTCCGGCATGGCAGTCAGGGCCATAATCACTAGACCAGCAGACCAGTCAAAAGTCAAAATTTCAACAACATATTTCGCGTCACGTGAATGTGTTGTAAAATGGTGAGGGGAAGTTGTGGGACACTGTGGAATGAGTGTTGTGCATCATTTTGGGGTCTTTTTGTCCCCTAACGTAACTGAGGCTTAATATGTTATGTTGGAATCCATACAGCGAAGCTAATTGGTATCTACATCGGAGGACATGGTCTGCTCCAATTCAAAAGCCAAAATGCACCATCATTACTTATTTGTATTTGGCTTAATATGTATTGTTAGGAACAGTGAATAGAAATAACTGTGTGGATGCTGGGCATGAGCTCATGAGCGCCGTCGTCGTGGCTCGTCGGCGCATGATCGCGTTACGCAATCGAATGCTCCACACGACGCGACGGCTCCGAGCCGCCACAGATATTCTTAACTATACCTTATAATGCGTCACGATTTGTCCTTTTAATTGTGTTCCAATTCCGAACGTTGGAAATCGGTTTGTCTAGTCTGAAATGACGAACTGAAACTTGCTTTGTTTTTTCGCAAGCTGTCGTAGCAACTTATGTGCCTTTTAAATATATTTTTTAAAACAAACATATTGTCACAAACATGAATCTAAGATACCCCTTTTTTTCTTAAGCGTTAGAACAGTTTATTTTAGGAGGAAATAGTTTTTTTAATTTCACTTTGGATGGAGCGAGAAGAAGTGTCAGATTTTTACTGACTAAATCCACCTGTGTTCCTACAGTTACCCTTTGTTTTTTACCGTTGTTTTTTACGGTAACTCTTTCTAACAACCCTGCAGCCCAGGACAAAAGTCTAGCAATAAGTTCACATAATAGAGATTTAATTTATTTGAACTTTATGGACCTAAGCTCAAATAAATGAATTCCTTCTCTTCTCTCTCTCTCTGATATTTAAGAATAATAATAAAAATCATTTTTATAAAACATACAATCATTTTCTAAATGAAAACACAAAAATGCAAAATAACTTTAATTCCGTAAAAAAAAATTATACAAAAAAAATCGTTTTTTGATACCGACTTTCGAAATTAATGTTCTTCACCTTCTTTTATTGAAGTCGTTTATAACAAATGTTAAGCGACTTCATTAAGATTACAATATGTTTCTGGAATTAAAAATCTTGTATACCTTTAAAATACTACAAGATTGTTCTGTATAAAAAACACAATTTGTAAGTCTGATGTTGGTAGGTACTCGTACTTTAGAAATAAAAAAAAACTAAATTGTAAATTACACCAATTTATTTAGATGTGAAGTAATTTATAAAGCTTTTTTCCAAGGTACCGTCGAAAGTAGGTACTATTACAAGTTATCACGAAATTGAATGAAAGTGCAAGCGTGAGATGACATTAATTATGTGAGCATAATTATAGAATGTTCTTTGAAACCCTCCCATGGACGTTCCCAGCAGCTAAGGGGTGGCCAAAAGTATGGAAACTCTGCTTAACATGTTGTGGTCCCAGGGCGGCACGAATAAATCTTGTTTGGATAATGATAATTAAAATAGCCAGCCAAGTGAACTTTAAAATTCTAAGACCCCGTCTCAGGGATTTGAGGGTTTTTCTGTAAAAGCCCTTGCTTCCGTTTAGTGCCATAAAACAATGACTTTCTGAAGCCTACTCCTCGGTTACGGCTGGGTTAATAGATCTGAAAAAAAAAAAATTAACAACATATTTTTCACTTGTTTTCCCTACTCCTTTCAAACGGCTTTGATCTTTAGAAATATGTTTACACAAAAAAATTGCTGGTTAAGTATTCTTCAGAATGTAAATAGCATATTGTAAATTAATCAATATTTCGCAAAAAAATAGTTTTTAAGGTCAGCGGGGCTCTATGCGGGCGTCAGTACGAGTATGTGTGCATTTAACACCGGCCAGAAGTTCAAGGGACGTTCGCTTTTCTTTTTAAAAGCAAGCATGAAAATGTTTTACATCTGATAGGTTTTTTTACTGTTATAAAAAGGTGCACCCGACTGTCGTCATTGCTTGTTTTTTTAATTCATAAACAAATATTACCTAATTTGTAGACATATCCAGAATATAGGATGCAACGACGAGCGAAAAGAGCTTGAACTATTATTATTTTGTAGGTACTTTTGAAATATACATTTTTATTGACACTGCCTAAGACACGCAATTGTCTCAAGACTCGACTAAATAGTAATCGACAAAAAACGTAAATTATTCATTTATATTTATTGGATTTTGATTTAAGATCATATTGTTCTAAAGCACACATGTACATAACCACACGTATAAATAAAATTATATCTCAGGAAGAAGGCAGTATCGTATCGGCCACGCAAACAAACGTGCAATAACATAGAGTACTGTGTCGGTTTGAGATAAGAACAATAGAATATCTTGTCCACAAGAGTCGCATGAATAAGACTTTAGATTTCTGCGTCCGTCTATATAGAAACGAGAAAACCATTGGAAAGTGAATACTTAATAGTTTGTTTGATAATTACAAAGATACGATGTATATTTAGATATTAGTAGATATATGCGATTTCAAACATAATTAAGTACCATAAAACGATTAAGTGGTGTCCGTCGACGTTGTCCAATAATGTATAGTACCTACGTACTTAGTTAGGAAATTCTTTATTCATTCTTGTGAACATTGTAATTGATTAGTTAGAGAGCCTTGCAAATGAAAATAGTTACACGGAGTACTGTTTGCTAGTTGGTTAAACAATAGCATTCTTAAGGCTGAGTACGACGTAATGTGAAAACGGTAACCTTTCTGTGGAATAAGCGGCCTAACGTAATGTTTCATATCAATTGTCGGGAATCGACTACAGGCTACAAGCTTTGAAGGGAGTTTCGCTTATTTTATTAATACTTTAGAATCACGTTACGTCGTTCAGCGAAGTCAGACTCTTTTTTATTGATATATCACTTTTTCATGCGTATATTTAGGTGTGCCATTGAAGTATTTAATGCTCTATCACGTCGTAATGGGTTATTGAATGTAGGCATTCCAATAAGCCCAGAAAGCATCTGCTCGTTACAAAACCTTGGAGCTCTTACGGCCAAAGTTATGATTATTTAAACCAAAAATAAGAGTACCAATTGAATTTCCATAAGTGCCAATCACAAATCAAAACCGTGGGACGGCGGCCACGTAACGCGAACGCGATGCTGTACGTAGATGTAGCTAACATAATAATAACAATCTCTCGCCAATTCGAAGGTGTAAAATACTCGGCAGTAAATCGACGCCGCCTGTCCGGTCTGTTATGATTTTCGGAGAAAGTGCGATAATGACACCTTACAAATCTCTCACAGTTAATTGTTTATTATGTAATTAATAATTATAATACGCGATCTTTTATTGTAAATATTCATTGTAAGGTTTGATGAGAGTCCGATAATAATTGCTCAAAGTTGCCGCCCACGCTTTAGTTATTATGTTTGGAAGCATGAATGTGTTTTGACTTTGAATGATTCATGAATAGACTGCCGTAAAGGCGTAGAGATGCCAGTATTGCAATACGTTAAGATTTCTTAAATTCTTTAAACTTACGGCGCGCTAGACTATACTGTACTGAGCATGCATAAATAAGTCTCAATTCTGGATGTCAATTGATAGATTCTGTTCGATCACCACGTGCATATTAAATGTTCGATCTATCTTAACAGCCGTAAAAAAGAATTTAAATTTTGCAAAGAACTAATTGAAATCTATTTAGTTGAGTAAATTAGAGCAAAATGGGCAGTGTTGGAGCCTTGACCCCTCGCGTGTGCGGCCCAGGCGCGGCGCGACGCGGAAGGTTGGTGCGCGGCCGAGCGCGACGCACTCCTGCGCAGAAAGTGTTTGTCCTTGCCATGCAGCGAGCAACCTTTACCCCTGAAACAAAAAAGACGATTAATTCATTAGGTTCTAGCCGATTAATAACTTTTGGTACGCAATGAGGAAAATGTTGCATGCCAATAAAAGCGTGATTGACACAAAAACACTATTCGCAAGTGTTTACGTAATTACTAATTAGAAGTTTACAAGCATCATCTCTTATGTTTAGTGTCCAATTTACTCTCTATAATCCCAAAAAAAGGAATGATAGATTGTCTCTAGTGATTATTAAAATGCATTTTTCATTCATTGAAATGCATTTTCTTGTGTTGTAATACTAGATACTAAAACCTATTCCGGTTTCTAAGGTTAGATTGGGTGATAGATATCATATACTAAAGAAATAAATTAAGAGCAGAACGAGAATAACCACAATACAGATATGATAAATAGATACGCTAGGTACTTAAAAATTGGTCAGATTCAATTCCGTGTAAAAAAATGTTTCATGCCTAGCTTTAGACAGAAAATAAATAGTTACTTTTAGATCTGTGGCCATATTTTTTGATAGGTTGGTTAGGTAATTCGATCAATCAATTTGGTTTTATAAACTTACGTCATCAAAACCATACTACGTTAAGAACACTTGCTAGGGAAATGGGTAAAGTACTCACTTAAACACTAACATTAATAAAATGAATGGTGTATTTGTAAAGCACAGTTTTACAAGGTCTGCGGTATTTTCATTTGCTAATTTAGTCCCAAAGCTGGGCAACACTTCAACACATTTGATTGGCCTGTTGGTCTAGTGGTTAGTGGCCCTGACTGCTATGCCGGAGGTCGTGGGTTCGATTCCCACCCAGGACAAATGTTTGTGTGATGAGCACGATCATTTGTTCTGTGTCTGGGTGTAATTTATCTATATATGTATGTATTTAGAAATATATAAGTATGTTTATCAGTTGTCTAGTACCCATAACACAAGCTCTGCTTAGCTTGGGACTAGACGGCGTTGTGTGATAGTCGTTGAATATTATTATTATTATATTATTAAAGGCCTTTGAGGAATTCTCTCTTCTTCTCTCTCCTCTTTGCCTTCTAGAACCAGTCAATACGGTATATTGTTAATCACCAATTAAATACCTAAAGTTTTCAAAATTTTAGGTTAACAAAACATGTTACCTAAGTAGATTTAAAAATATTTCTTTATAACATAGAGTATTTTTTAAATTATTTAGTTCAAGGAGGACATTTTAAGAATAAAATGTAACATTTCTTTGAAGAACATAACAAGTGATTAGTTTTAATGATTCTTTTGTAAATGTTGAGTTTGTAAAGAAAGTTGTTTGTGTTACTATCTATATAATTGATCTTTTTCGGCTGCCAATCTACTCTACCGAATCGGTTGGTAGTCGCCAGTTTTGAATTTATAAAACTCTAAGCTTTAAATACTTATATCTTTCCTGACATCCGTTACGTATGCATATTAATGGTCATTTTGTAAGAATAAACAGATGATTAAGAATTTAACATAGCTGAAATTAATAGCTGCACAAGAACATATTACTACTTTCATTCTAGTTTACGTACAAAATTATGTACGACTAAAGCCCATCCGTCATAATGTATGTAACTTCACTCATTTGGTTAAATCGCGGTTCAAGGTTTATATTTGAAAATACTTTAAATACGTATCCCAGGTGAGCCAGTCTAGAGGAGACGATTCCAAAAAAATAAGTCACGAAAATTTTTGAAATACAAAAAATTACTAGTATCGAAAAACCCGACGTCAAAAAACGACAAAAAAGTTCTTAACAAGATACTTTTTAAGCGGTCTGATGCATTTGAAATCACAGATTTGATGCCACCATCTGCATCAGGATGCTTGAAAAGAGTTTGTAATTTTTTTTTATTCTGAACAAGTTAATCGCACAGTAGGTAGGAATAGATTCCGTTGTCATGATGAATTCTGAACAATGATACCCTCTGTTGGCTACAATAATTTATTTCTCGATATATTTAACCGTGGAATTATTAACGCTTGTGGTTCTGTCAGGTTACTGTAAAACCGTGCATCTCAATGTTTATCAATCAGACTTTTCAACATAAAATTAAATTGATGAAACTTTACCATTTAAATCATACTTTCTTATGTTACTAACGATACCGATTGTGTATATATTTGTCAGTATTGATTAACATTTAATCTAGTGTGGTAAAACTTTTTACTTCAACTGTTGAGACTTACATTTATGATAGGATTATAGGCTTTGTTCTGACTGACTGATTGATTGATGGATCATCGCATTGACTGAACCGCTGGTCGCAAAAGATTTAAGTGAAATTTTAGTTATGTAGGCAATTCATAAGAAAGATTTTTTTTAAATTCGACCTCAAAAATAATAAAAGTGGTGGAAAAGTGTAAAAATATAGTCCATTGTGACTAAATTAGCCTTCTGGTAAAAAAAACGCATTTGCATGCGGTTTTTGCGAGTCGTTTATTTATTAAATACTTTCTGCACACAAAGGTACAGAGTCGGACTTAATGCCTTAGTCATCTGTTAAGGAGCTACGATACCACAGTTGGACACAGAACGATAACGCCGTTAAACTGTTTGTGACTTATTCCTCTTCTTCTGATTTTAGTCATGGCTCTAATCTCGGTGGACTAGCCATCGAAGTGTGAGATATTGTGAAAGCGCAATGTCTGCTTAAACACAGGCGCACTGTTATGGCCCAATGGTTCAATTATCCGACACGATCAGGGAAAGATTTGATGCAGGATCAACTGCTTAATGTCCTTTTCGTGGAACGAGTGTAAATTTCTAATGGAAAAACAACCCGTAGCAGTTGACCTGAGAATTAGATCCAGGGTAGGCACCCTGGATCTGATTCCCAGGTCAACCGCAACTGAGGAACCAGCGAAACTGCAGAGTGGGGGCCCACTCTGCAGTTTCGCTGGTTCCTCATCCACGTT
Source organism: Mythimna pallens (assembly GCA_961205895.1). Classification (NCBI taxonomy): domain Eukaryota; kingdom Metazoa; phylum Arthropoda; class Insecta; order Lepidoptera; family Noctuidae; genus Mythimna; species Mythimna pallens. The sequence continues at coordinate 12,521,079 of OY540826.1, read as the reverse complement.
CTTACTAAGCTTTAAGCTAGAAACTTCTGCGTAGAAGATGAATGTTCTAGTAATTTTGCGGAATTATTTGAGAGAGTTACCGCAGCCCTGGAACTTAAGGGGCAACCGAAGGAACACGGGTGGGTTTTAGTCAGTAAAAGTCTGACATTATATCTCTGGTTGGAACGCACCCAGAGGGAGAGAAGTAATTTATTGATTTCCCATAAAACAGAAACTTACTAGTTATATATTAATAAACCGTTGTTAGGCATTTTTTTTTGTAGATAATCTATTTTTTTTATGTATACTTATCGAATGACAAACAAACATAGAACATATAATATCCATATATCGCGATAACGTCATTGTTTCCGAAATCTAATATTATACGATACGAGATACGAGACTCGCGTCTTTTAAAGGCCGTGGCGTGACTAATCTCCACATTAAGCTTAATATGTAGAAATACACTCAAATCAAATATACATATGGAGTTTCTCGTGGTAGTGCATAAACACGGGCACACATGCACAGCAGGCGCGGTGGTTTTTGTCGAATGTTAGAGTCGAAGAAACCACCGAATACCGCTAGCAGTGCCGTCGGTTATTGCTCTCGGATTCCGCAACAAATTAACATGTATTCGGTACGTCTACATTTTATACCTAGTAATTTTACTTCAAATACGTTTTTTAACTACTTGGAAAATTTTCTGACAAGTATTTTAATGGAGAAGTAAAACTGCACTAATCTCTTATCTGAATTCGTTACTTCAATATTCTTTATCAATATAAGTAAGGAAAGGCCATTATTCTCCGAATGTGGGTCGGCAATCAGGCTGCTTATTTGTAAGAGGAGAACGAGGGCGGGCCGTTTCGCATTTTGCACTGACTTTGTTTGTTTATTGACCGCTAGAAGTGGGTCCTCCTATTAGAGGTAAAATGAGGACAGCCACGTGTAGGCCGTTTTTTGTTTTACATCCTGTGTGAAAGTCTTAGATATGTCTCTCTAAGATTTTCTTCAGTGTGAAGGCGTGTTGGCACAAATCATTATTTCCTGACTATGCAGTCACTTGTAGCTACTTGCATATTTTATGTTACTCGAGCGACGACCGTCGTTGTTGAGTTCCGACGTGCTGTCTGTCTCAAAATATTTAGCATTCTGTCATAGCAGTAGGAAAGGGGATTGGGAAAATCGTTATAGCTGGCGAGAAGTAGTTGTGCAACTAATTCCCTGGAACTATATAAACGCACAACTTCATATGATGCAGTATACTGCATTATTTTATTTTGTTTGTCACGAAATTATTCGAAAAATATGCTTATATTATGAGCAATTAATTTGACTATTTCATTTTCTAACCCATAATTTATTTAAAACCAGTTCGTTATTATAATGAAATCCGAATAGATTCCATTAGTTTATCGTCGTACGATAAACAAATTAATATGCAGCGTAAAAAATTGTAAAGCTCTAGCTAAAATTCTAACTAGTCACAAAATCAGAAACTGGTTTGTTGTTGTTGGAATATTCTATGATGGAGTGCAAGTGAAAGTCATGATTGTACGTATAAACAGTTCCGGTTTATCTTACTTTTTATCATTAATTAGCATTTCATGCTTAAAACGAACAATTAAGTACTTAGAACACAAATGTTTGAGGGTTTATTCAGAATCCTCAGTGGCGGTTCCCAGGCTCCCGCGCTATCCCGTAGCCGTAGCACGTCGTAGCACTCGTAGCTTCGCAGAGTCGTAGCTCGTAGTCATTCCCGCTACAATTTTACCGCTATTACATTTGACTAGTATTATAATGACATTTGCATAGAATTTATTGATGATATTGACATTAAAAAGTTGTAACAATAAAAAATTAATTGTAAATTTAAATGATTTTTTTAAATGATCTAATTTCTATATATGGACAAGATATATGATTAATTAAAATTTTAATTAATCAAAAAAAAAGCCCAATGATTCATCTGTTGTGCTACAAATCAATCTCGGCAAGAAATAATAATAAGAGTACAAAAGCACGCGTCGATTGAGATAATGACATTTCAAACGTCCTTCAGTGACACTTGGACGCGGAAATTAAACGGCTAAATTACTACCTACATTCAAGTGCAGAGCCGAACTAGCAGTATCACAATAGTACAATACATGTCAGCAGGTAATGCAAATTGTATTATTGTGTACTACGGCACTGTGTCCTAATTCAATTTGCCCACTAAACTCAATTTTCTACACATCAGTCCATGAGCTCAGATCTATTTTTGTTCTGGCAATTCCGACATTTGTTTTCAGGGGCCTAGCTCAGTACGTGATTTGAATTAGGCATTAGGAAGTATTAAATCATGCAAGCAGCATCTCAGACGTCCTTGTGGGTTACTTCCTGTATAATATTTTTGCCCAAATATGTACGAAAATTGCGCAAAAATACACGAGGAACTTCATATGTGTACATAATTGAATGCAGTTGTAGTCACGTCAGTGTTCTGTGCTATTGTTTGTTGTCTAGTGCATATAAACTTGTAAACTTGCAGGTACAGTGAGTCTCGTCATCAGGATTAGCCCCACAATACCCGGCTGCGGTGTAGACAAAAACTCCATTAATGTCATTTAATCCGAGCTGTCGAGCGTGGGATTACGAACGTAGTTTTAGGTACAAATTAAATTTTAATTCGTATTGTACTTTTCCAGCGGTTCGACTGACCTTCATGTCTTGACGATAAAACCGGAGCATTTCAAGGAAGTTTACCTAAATATACCTATATTTTTTGTCTGTACCTTTGAGAAGTTAGGTCATACTGTTTTCCTGAACGCTGAAGATAAATCTTTCTCATTTCACGGAAGTTACCTGGAGTCAGACAAAATTGAGGCACAGCTGTTGTGGTACAATTAACGTAGATTCCAAGTCGATTTTATCTTAATCTAATAGGTAATAGGCATATATTATGTACACAATCTGACTTGTCTTGAACGAAGTGAAGTTACACACGGATCATTCTTTATCTTATCTAGAATGACTGTTCATAATTCTCAGATTATATAGATTGATGTAAATCATTACGTTTATTCATAATGCAAGTAAAATTAGCTACCTTCATTTGTTCCCACACAGCGTGAACTGAAGGCTTATATCTGGCTTTGTCATTATTACAATACTAAAAATGCGTCCCAGATGAATCTGCAAAATGAATAAAACCGCAACTGTGGTATCCAATTAAGTGGATTGCTAATAAAAGTGAAATCGAAGCGAGTGCAGTGGCCGCGCGGTGGAGGCGGGCGCGGGCGCTGCGCACGAGTCGCCGACGACGGCTCACACCACCGTGCACCACTCAGAACACACCTACCACACTGTGAACACATTTGTTCTCAATGTCAACGTGTACTCTTGTTCTCTGTGTATACTAAACACACATGCACTCAGATTCTGTTCCAAATTCCAAAACAATCACTGGGCCATTCAAACTGATAACACTTTCGTGTTCACTTGAAAGTATTTTTATGATCACGGACGTGTTTCGAATCTATTCTCTCTTTCTTTCAATTTTAATTCGCGTGGGAAGAGCTACTGGACTGGCTATAAAAATCCTCCCATAATATTGATATTAAATTTCGTAGCATCGCTAATAGGAAAGATTAGGTAAGTAAGCCACCTATTGTGGTGTTTTGCTATTGTGTGGTTCCTAAATATCTACAGTTAGCCAAAACATCTCGGCTAAGCCGAACATTATTTTAATAGGAAGAATTTCACAGATTATAATTTTCTATGTTAGTTTGAGCATAAGTATGCATGGAATTTGTTTTTTATTTAATGCACTTTTACGGAATTAATTAACAATTAGTGGGATTATGTTTCCTAGTGCTCCTCAGAGCGGCATCTTTGAGTTAATGTGTGTAGTTATACACTAAGCCGTGTCTATACCGAGGTTAGTGAAATGATTTGCTTTCTCAGATGATATTTGTTCAAACAAATAGGTACATATATAAATATGATTTACCTATTAGGTATAATGAGCAAATATTAGACCTGAACATATTAGTTTATGTACATATTAGTAGATATGTTTATTGTGTATTGCTGTCAAAATGTATATTTGCCAAACCTACTTTTTACCGATTTGTAAGGCTGTTAACATTTGTGGTATGCAATTATCGAGTCCAACTAATTGTAACTTATCTGGGTAGTTTGGAGGTCTGGAGTCATCTATAGAATCAGTCTCCAAAACATCAATGTATACGTATACCTATTGTAAGCATGCACTGTATGCATGCAATTTTAAGAATTACATACAAATATTTTCCTAAATACATACACATATAGATAATTTACACCCAGACACAGAACAAATGATCGTGCTCATCACACAAACATTTGTCCCACCCAGGACAAATGTTTGTGTGATGAGCGAATCGAACCCACGACCTCCGGCATATCAGTCAGGGCCACTAACCACTAGACCAACAGGCCAGTCAATAATGAATCAAAAGAATGCATGCTTGGGATATACTTAAGTGAAATGTGACACCAACCGAGGATTATTTCTGTGCGCGTTCCTGCAAGTGCACCCAAGGACTACCTTCGTATGGTGTGAAACCATTGCCGAACACGTAAACAAAAAAAAATGGCTATTGTTTTGGGTTTTAGGAGGCTAAAGTGGAACTATGTCATTTAAATACATCAATTTAAAGGGTTTTGGCTTGTATATTCAATTAATAGGCTCTCAAAAACGGTCGCTAGCACTTAACAACAAATGAGCAACAAATTCTGAGGTGCTAGAGTGGACAGATATATCATCTGACTACCATGAAATCCTTACAGTACGGTTAAGATACCTACCAGCATCTTACTGGATTATACATCTTTCTCACTAATACGTTGCGAATCTCTATTCAAGCCAGTCAAGTAGGTTGGAGAAGAGGAACAACAATTCTTTCGGGTTACTACTGCATAACAATTGGCTACAAAACTGCCTTGCCGATTGTATATCTCTTAGTCTGGTCGCTCATCCTAGGCATATTACGGTAAATTTAAATCTACCGGCACGATGTCATTTATTAACATTAATTAATCGAATTAAACAGTAATGCAGTTGTAGAGCAGCAACATAAAATAAGTTTGGATGGTTCACTTGTAGAGTTGTAGAGCAGCAACATAAAATAAGTTTGGGCGCGGGGTGTGTTAGGTTCAAAGGATCCCGTCATCCCCTTTGTGCTTGTTTTGATTATTCGGGCAGAAGTGGGATAGGGATACTTCCCACTTCACACCACCCGGTATGGCAATTTTCAAACTTTAGCACCTGGCGAAAGCAATATGAAAATAAAAAACCCAAATTTGGGGATCAATTTAATGGAGAATCAGAATAGTTTTATTTTGGACTGAATATATTCGCAACAATGAAAAAAAAGCTTAATAGAGATGGGCGTCTTGCGTTTTGGTATGGAGTATTTAAAAATATTAAAGAATCGTTGGGGGATAGTTTATAAAATGATATGGTTAGAAGGGACCGTTGGGATGATGGTGAACAGAGATGCATGAAAGAAGACAAGGACAAAAGGATTGCGGTGAATATTTAAATGTATTTTCAACGTGGACAAACTTTTATCTGTACCTGTTCCGAAAATTAAGATTAACGTGATAAATATTAGTATTTAAAGGGTACTCGGTGATATATTACTTCAAGTTTTGTTTACTCGTAGACACTGTGACGGGCGTGTGAAGTGGTTGCGGGGCGAAGTGCGAAACTCGCGCGCAACATAATTTATCGCGAGCTTAGATCCGGTTCGCGCAGCCACCACTTCTACCCACGCCAAGCTCTACTCTATTATCACGCCGAAATGATCGCCTATGCTCCGTGCAATTATATTATTCGCTGCCTTGTGTTATTTACTCCCTTTGATCGAAATATCTGAGATATTTAAAAAAAATAGACTTCAAGGAATTCACTTTGAAAAAGCAAAGCAAAAACTCTGATTAAGTTTAACAATCTGAAGTTGTATGATAGTTAGTGAAAAATAAACAATCTTGTAGTTACAAAAAAATTTCGACAAGTACTTTAACGATTGAAGTCTGGTAATAATAATACATAAACGGTACAAAAAGCAAGAATGTTGGTCAAGCATCTTTTTAAGTACTTTCTTTAAATAAATAGTGTGAATTGATGAATTATCAGACATGCAAATAACTGTAGATATTTTTCACATCATAGTCTGATATGTCTGATCACTTGTCTGTTTAATATGAAAATACTAGGACTTGACAAGCTTCTGAGACGAATCGAAAGTGTCTTTCTTGAAATCTTGTTACACAGAACCATTCTGTAATAACATGTTTGATTTATATATTTTTGAGTAAGTTCTCAAAGTTACAACGCTTTTACTTTCTAATAGTGTCAAAACAGCAAGCATCAGTATGTTATACTTGTTCGTATCTAGTTATGAATATTTTCGTTCAGATTGTTGAAGTAAAGATGTTTTGTAATATTTTTATTTGCGAACCATTCATGAATCTACATTATTTACTAGATCACTTCTATTCTGGTCAAGAACCTATCTAGTGATTTGTTCCGAAACCTAACAAGTTGATAAGTTTCGGGTATCAGTACAGCCAGCTCAGTGATATCATTAGGCGCTGAGTGGCTGAGCATGATGGCTGCTTGCGCGGCGGCGCAGCACGGCGACACGGCGACATACCGTCACGCCATGCGCCATACCCGCGTGTTGTAACACACCACGAATCAACCAGCTTTACGTAAAATATTTGCCATTTTGCTTGCCTTCGACGATTTTATTTTGAGCATTAGAATGCTGAAACGTCAGTCATGTCTTTGTTTAATGATTTTGTAGCGAGATGAATATATATACTCGTAGGCAATCTTCATCGGCATCTTTGTTTTTGTTCACAGTAGTACATTTTCTATCGTAGTTAGTTTTTATTAAAATTATTTAGCAGTCTCGACAGGTTTTAGTTCTTTGTTTTAGGTTTTTTTTTATTGGCTGAAGAAAACAATTTTTCAGCAGTTAGAATTAAGAGCAACGAAGTGAAACCAAATAAAAATGAATAAACCTCACTTAGTCATACTTTAACTGAAAAAGAAAGTCTGAAAAATAGCTAATGAAAATGATGGCTCACACTTATGTCAAATGAAAACTGCGCTTCTGCTATTATGTAGACAAATCACGATTAGTCTGATGCGATTCTCACGCCAGTGGCAGTGGCCTGTAATGAGTCACTCGGCGTGGCGTTGCGTGGTGTGGTGTGGCGCTGGCGTAGCGTGTGTGTGGCGCGGGCGTGGCGTGCGTGCGCGCACTGCTGAGCTCGTGTTACGGTTAATGTTAGCTTGCATCACACGCCGTCGCAGCGCGGACGATGACGTCGAAAGAGACAACGAAGGAAAGTCGTGATGAAAACCTTACGTTAGCGTTCACGTTTGCATTATAATAATTACAGTTAAAAATTACTTCAATAAAAGTTTTTATTATTGAAAATTAAGTTTCGCAACATTTTAAATTGTTATTTCAGTAGTTCATTAACAAAGAAAGTTGGGTATGTTGTGTGATGGTCGTCGCTTTGTGCGCTGCCTCGGTAGGCGGTGTCCGCACACGTTGCGCCTGTCATGGTTATTGATTGACCAATTGAACTCCAACGTCTCATTATTTGTTTGAAATTTGTGTTGTGACAGAGATAATTGCTAGACATGTTGCTAAAATGGCGTTTTATTGTAAAGATAACAATGGAATGTATATTTTATTTTCAGAAGGTTGGGTTAGCTTTGTGTTTGTTATTCAAATAGGTTAACTATGATTTACAGCCTACACATTTGTTAGTAAGATGTTAATGAGTCATTTCAGTATTCCCCTTTAAATCTTTTTAGTCTTTAATGAGTAATTAAGACTATTTTTTGATCCATATCACAAACACCACATCACAGCACAAAAATTAAAGAAAATTCTTTAATGCAGGGAACATCAACGCCAGCAAGTTGACATTTAGTTAATCATGCATCTAATATTCTATCCATAAGCTTATCGCGCATTCGTGTTTCCGAACAAGGTTTTTTTATCTTTCTACTTCATAGACAACTCATTAAAAATTCAGAGACTAAAATATTGGTAAATGCGTCAAGTTGTTTGGTGATGACTGTTGAACTAGTTGGAGTTAATTTAATTCTGTTGACATGGCACAAGACTCTTATCACACAATGCTGCATGTAGAGACTTCATACTTCTCGAAGCCATTTATATTATAATAAGCCGCGTTGATTGTAAACACTCCGTTATAAGATAGTCATCATTATGGATGGACGGACTTAAAAGCCCTGTCGTGTAAGCATTCTTCGTCTCGAACAGTTCAACAATAAACAAAGTACGGTAGTACCCACAACAGCCTATTGACCCTTTTAATTATTGAGTATTATTATTATTTGTATGACGGGTCAACAATTAAAATTGTATTTGTTCATAAGATGATTTACTCGTAGTAACATTGCACACAAATTGAGAATTCTATTTCGTGCAATGTAACTAAATCATCTTTTATGAACCAAATTAAAACAACAATAAATTATAAGTTTTTTACAATAATATATCGATATAGGTACGCCTGTACCTAAATTATATTCATTTGATACTTTTGGTTTTATTTCCAGAATTTAATTGAAATAAACGTGGTCCGAAATTAATAATGTTTTAACGTTCTCATTAACAATAAACCCTGTGACTAGGTTTCTCAGAAAATATACTCCACTATAGATTTTAACGAGAATTCAGCTATATAATAAATAATTAATCGTGTGAACTGCATCATAAACTTCGAATTTATAATTAAACCTAACTTTCCAAGTAGTAAACCCTAGGTATAACAAACTGTAACGATCGGTAATTATAGCAGTGCAATTAAGCCCAAAATCCTCATTAGGGTATAGGTGTAATAATGTAACACGAGTTCGTATTTAGTAATTAGCGGCGTTTGTGGTGCGGTTCGCGAGCGGTCGCGAGTCGCGGCGGAAGGGGCCGCCGGTATCGACTGCGCTCGCAACTAATGTAGACTTAATATTATCCGAGCCGAAAAGAAAAAGTGTACCAATTGAGCTGTGTAAGCGCTAGACGTAAATCAAATTGAAGATGCCCGATAAAGTGGATAATAATTAGTGGAAGACGTGAAAGTGTTGGGAGAAAAATTCGTGAGAGTTTGTGTTAGTGTGATTGTGCATTTGGTGAGGAACATCCGGTTGCGGCGCGTGGCACAAGCGCGCCGCGGGCTTCATGTAGCAGCCTCCGATACAACTCATTAAATACTTCGAACATTATATTTTTAATCACATGATTAATTAATACATGATATGTTCGCTCATTTTGAAACTCCAATGTTCTAAGTCGAATATCTCATTATAGTTATGGGCTTTTCGAGATAAACACGCAACTAATACATTAAGGTCTCATCAGATATATTCGTTAAAAGTATTTACAAGGGTACAGGCTGCATTAATGTGTCATGATACATATTCTAATTGATGCCCCATAAGTTTACGAGCAGACCAACAAAAATTCCAAAAGCGGTGTTACTGTTACCTATTAAGGGTCTGAATAAGCCTCAGCAACCCATCGACGATGCTCGATACTTCGTACAAGGAGATAGGCACTTAATTGGGAGCGATTCACCATTTGCGAATATATTGAAACGATCAAAATGCATGTGCCATTAGAGATGATCCTCCATTAAGACTTAAGACTTGCTTATACACAAGAGTTTTCCCAAACTTGCGTTTAATAAAATTGATGTGTGTGAAACACACACACAGCAACATAAAGATTTTTATCGTGAAGTGTGTTGTGTCGCTTCAAGCAGCTAGACAGATCCTGCTTGGATATTATAATTTATAGTTTTCGTGGGAAGTGTACGCTATAATATTATATGAAACGTATGTAGGTAACGAATTTAGGTAAAACATACAGCAGATATATTACGGGAAACTCAACCCATACGGGCATCGCAAACCCAAATGCTTTTGTAGAAGGTTATAGAACTAAAACTGTTATAATTGGCAAAAAGCATATAACGTATTTATTTATCGCTATGTTTAGTCACTGGTGCAAGATATTGCGATTTAAATGATAATGACCAAAGTTTATTGGTGTTGTTATGCATAGTAACAGCGCATTATGCACTTGCAGCGATGACGTTGACATTTAGACGACTGTAATATGCATCAATTCTGTCATTTTTACTTTCGTATGCAAATCTACAAATATTAATTTATGTTGATATTTTTATTAATTGGTTAATTAGATCATTAACATTTTACGATCTTGGTAATTCATTTATATGTTTTGCCAGTGTTTGACAAAAATGATACTAATTCTCTAATACATTTAAACGTCTTGTCATCTTACAGAAAGTGAAATCACTTGACGGGCTTAAGCTGCGAGAGTCGGAGGTTATAAACTACTTGATGAAAATAAACGTTATTGAAATCAAAATTAATGTCAAAACTTGTTTAAAGTGGCCTTTGCAATAAATATATAGTAATTTATTGAATTAATTTAACATGTCACAGAATTTTATTGCACTCTGTTGTGTTCGGGTTGGCGCATCGGCAATTTGGCAGTAATAATAATAGACATAATATTTGTCGTTATTAATTATTTTGAATTATGTAGCATTAAACATCCATAAATGTTACTCATAAATATTGAATTCATTACTAATACCATCTTTACCCGTGTGCCCTATTATATAGGTACGTACGAGTAGGTATTGGGGAAAAAATGTGATGCTGTTTCAAAAGAAAATAATTATTACTGGAATTTCTATTTATGTTTTATTACGATCTTGATATGCCATTAAATCCATGGTTAGATTGTCTGGTTGATTAATGGATTTTTCCTACATTCTACAGTTGTATCGGCGCATATAGACTTGTCCGGTTATTGCTTGTTGCGATGTAGATCGCCAAGATTATTTCCATAAAGATTTTGCAAAAAGTTGTTTGGTAACCGACTTTTGATTTACAATTCTATTCGTTCACTTAGTATAAAATGGGTGGTCTATATTTCAGTGTCTTCAATATGCGGCATAAATTCTGCATTTAAAGTCTGTAATCTTATCTTAAATCATGCACTCTCACTTATACTGGAATTTGCCATTACGATCCACCTAGATATTATGCAGAAGCGGGGCAGCGATCAGCCGCCCACGGCGACGTACCTATACCTAGGCGCATACCTTGTACGAACATGGTCGTGATTCGATATAAAAAGTTTCGTACAAGTAGGTATAGTATAAATATACTAGCAGTGACTCGCCGGAGCACCGTTACAATGCCGGATTCAATGAGTCTATTGCCAAATCACACTTGTAACGACTTTGTGGATATCGTACTCTCTAAACCCATTATAAAAACGTTAAATATTTGTAGGTAGGGTTTGGAGTTACATAAAGATGCATAGTATATATAACATTTCACTTACATTCCCCCTGTATAGATTTGTTATATATATATTTATTTATTTTTTTAAGTTATGTGCCATGTTTTTCGTAAGTAAACCCTTTTTCTTTCTTTCTTCTTCTTTCTTTCCCCGATAGTATTGGCAGATGGGGTGTACCTGTGGAAGATATGTAGGGACACCCCTGTGACAACATGTGGATGTCCACATGTTGTTGGTTATTGGTGCTGGTTGGAGCTGCATCTGTGCCATGTAATAAACTAATTGTCATAAATAAAGCTCAAATCCAGACTCCGAACTATTACTGAGAAATTCCAGATCCCTCAAAAACACTTTCCTCTACACGGAAATAGAACACCGGTTCTCATGATCAGAATATTAAGCACTTGCGACCATAAGACAAAGAAAATATTTGATATCTGTAATGTAATACAACATTGCCTTAATTTTAGTGTTGCATGCTCAAAATTAAAGTTAAGGCTGTGAAAATATGTTTAAAATTATACATAGGCAAAAAGAAATCTATACATATAATAAATCTGTAGAAGTTTTTAATTCTGCGCGCATCACGTTATATGTACGAAATCGATGTAGATAACTTTTATACATTAAAATTGCGTGTAACTTGATATATTTCTTAGGTTAGTTTCATCGTAATCGGTTGACTATATCGAAAGATATACTACCTTCATTGGCTGTTAGGCGGTACGAAGTTCGCCGGTTAAGCTACTTATAATTAAAAACGCAAAGTTACATCAAAACTGTCTTGATATTAAGGTAGGTTTAATAAATTTTAAGAATAATATGAAATAACGAAACGTTATTATTACGTTGTTATTATATAGAAGTCGGCATCGTTGTTAATAGAGCCCTAAACTTTATGCCCGGAGCGTTTATTGCGTCCGTATCGTAATAGAGTGAGCGCTCTGCTTGCGGTCTCGACCTTTTAGCTGGAGTAATTATTGTTTAATATTACAGCAGTGAGCAGTAGCCGACGTAACTCCGGCGCTGTGACAGGTACTACCTAGCCACCTAGCTACCGGTAAAGATTATGCAACGAGCCGGACGCAACACAATGTTAAGTGCATTATATCTATATGATACCGAGCGCTTCGTGACTCGCCCGATCCTGATCGCGAGCGATGGCGGATGTGTCCGCAATGTCATGATATATCATGGCATATAAAAATGTACTTATTCACAGCAGGCATTTATACAGAGTTCGTGGTAAACACGTATATTACAGACATTAGTGTGTCTTGGAAGGTGTCTTGATAGCTTTGACAATAATAAAGTGGAGAGTACTAGGAAGACATCAGCTGCAGGCAACAGGTCTTCGTAATGTGAGCGGTCATCACAGCCACCTTTGTACGAGTAACTAACAGTGCGAGGTTAAGGTACTCGTAAAAGCATTAAAATTATTTATCATACGTTTACGTTAAAGGAATTGATACAATCGATCAGGAAGTTTGTTTATATGTTGAACCCTAGAATCTTACTTTTAAAGGATTACGTTTAAAAGTGAAGTCAATCATTCCGGAAACGCTGCAAGATTTAAGGTGGTCACAGAATCTCATAGTTTCAATCTTGCTCACACGTGATTTACGTGTCTTTGGCCTTCCGCAGTTTAAATGCTAAAAACTTAATATTTTACAACCAACCAGTTTTAATAAGTCCATAAATAAATCTAAAAGACACACCTAGTAACTTTATTTACGAAAACTTACTCATTTGGATTTAATTTAAATTATGACGTTGACTCGGGCTTTTAATTATGATTTAGGTAGACCCGTTAGGTAGGATTTAATCTTTTCTACTAAGTTCCAATTATAAATAATATTTAGCGTGATGTATTATTTTATTTTGACAATTAATTCTTAATTTATTTAATTTGTAAATGCTGTTTAAACCAACATCTTGAACTAGATATAAAAATAACTTTAATCTCGATTGATTCTGGTTTCACTCAGTAAGAAGGCTGGTGATAATGTTAATTGATACTTGTGTCTATCTAAATAATGGCAAACTGGAAATTAGCAAAACAAACTAAAAGTAAAAAAATAGAAGCTAAAACCGAGCTTGTCATAATAATTATAAAGGCGAGGTCTGTCAGTGTGTAATGTGTATGTTTGTTACTTCTACACACTCTCGCTGAACGTATTTGGATGAAATTAGGCACACGGTTTGATCATATCCTGGAAATAGCACATTACGGTAATTTTTATTCCGGGAGTATGTTTCCTTGTCACAATTTTCTAATTTCACGCAGGCGAAGCCGCGGACAGCTGCTAGTGTTATTATTTTATTTTGGATTGGCTCGCGTTTGACCACTATCTCACCTGATGGAAAGTGATGATGAGGCCGACGATGGAGCACGGTTGCCTAGAAGCAACCTAGTCACTCTTGTCTTAAAGACCCATATGTTATAGCTATCAGGAAACAGACTCCGGCAGGGAATTCCATTCCTTACCTGTATGCATAATGAATGTGTTACCAAAACGCTTAGTACGTATGGATGGGATGTACACCAAAAAAAACCAAATTAAAAAAAAAAAACATTTTCTATTTACCAAGCTGAGGAATCTGAAACCTAAATAGTCACCATAGCTGCTACAGCCGCTTTTGTGAAAATAACATTTAAGAAAATTGTGTTGTGAGAGAAATCAAATGATATTAATTTACTGTAGTACGAGTATGTCTGCAGATAAAACAATAGAAATGCACTGTCAATTAATCTGATCGAAGAAAGCACCTGGTATATTGATAATCTCCTTTGTTTTCACTCATAGCTTCGTGTTACTATTGTCTGAAATATAGAAAAGGTAAATAAGAAAGTGGTTCTGGGATCCATGGTGGAGTCCAAAAACTTACTTAAACCCATGTGTTCAATAATATATGTTATAATTAAATGATTATTAGCCAACGATAAGATGCTAATGTATTCCAACTTAATTAACTATTATAAATTTCTACACATTGTTGCAGACGGCCTTGTTACGCAATGTGTGCAACATAACACAAATATTATCTACAATATTAACATGCGGAGCGTTTCTCTTTCATAGGTAACGCGAGTGGATCCGCACCGCTCAAAGCATCGGTGTGGCATACATCTCACTGGCGTAGCTACCAAAGGGCTAGGCAGGGCAGTGCCCCGGGTGCCCCAATCTCGGGGGGCCCCAAACCTGATTAACAAACTTCTTATTGAACTACACCTTTGAAATCTAAATAAAATAGGTTACAACAGTAATTATAGTAACTCGTTTTAATCAGCAAAAGTCTGACACTAGAGCAAAAGAAAAAAAATTCCATGCAAAAAAGGTGTCCCACTACTTTTGTTTACCTCAGGGCCGTTGTTTATCTAGTTACGCCACTGCATATTATTCATTTTTAAAGAAATTTTGAACAAAATTTAAAGTATGATTCATTAGTAGAACAATTGTGTTATGACTTGTGAATAGCACGACGTAATGGCGAGTTTGTGTTTAGTCTGCCTACACAAATACGTGTAAAATATGACAGCGACGCGCTAGAAACTTTGATTTACAATTGTATACCGACTGACTTAACATTTGTAAAACTTACACATACTATTTTATAGGTCTTTTCGGAAATAATTAAAAGGTACATTAAAGAAAAGTACAATTTACTGAACTGAAAAGTTGTGTAAAGAGCGTCTTCATTTTGAGGAAGACCACTTGTTTGCGCTAAGACACAGATTTATAGGTGAAGTTTTTAATACTATTTTATTACTCATTAATTTTCATTAAACATATTGAAGTAGGCAACATTGTAGACTAAGTGTATTTAGTAATTTACCTAACTATATTACTTAATTAAACACGTGAGGGGGTTTTACTGCACGGTTTTATGAGCTCATTTAATAAGCAGGACATGGAAACGTTCTCTGTTTGTATAATACAACATAACTGTATAGAACACCCTCACCTCACATTCAAACTGGTCATATTTAACACTTTACTAACTTGATTAATACATACGCTTTCTAAAAACATTAAATGGGTATAAAATTGTGCATTAACAGGTGTGAGTATGCGCTCGCGTCGCACAGTAGCGGCTTTTGTACACATTGCCGGAGCGTGATTGCTCACTCGGACGCCAAGACACTTCACACTTCGACCTCACGCTATGAACTGGTGACAAATATTTGTTCAATCTCTAGGCGAGAATATTTAATGTCTTGGAACAGTATTTAGTTTTAGTTTAATTAGAATTTTGATTATTACTATTGCTATTTCATGTAGCTAGTCATTTAATGGGGTCAAGCTGTCTTATTTGATCTGTGGGGGTCAAAGATGACAATTCGATTGCTAGTAGCTTCTGTATCGTTCCACTAGCTGCTGCTAGCAGCTTCGCCCGCATGATAGTAGATCATTATCCCAGGGATCATACTCCCGGATTAAAAACTATCCTATGTGCCATTCCAGGATATGGTCTACCTGTATACAAAGTTTCATCAAAATCTATTTAGCCGTTCAAGTGTGAAGATGTAACTATACAAACTTTCAGGTTTATAATGTTAGTGTAATAAACTTTAAAGTTAGTACTGAGATTAGTAATTACCAGGAAATTCTCTTGTTGTACCACAATTGTAGATACATTTCTTAATTCCCAAAAATTTAATCTTTTGCAAGTATCCCATTTTCTACCTTAATGGTAATCCGGATTTAATAATTGATCTACATACTTAATTACTTTCGACACGATAAATACATGATTTAAGTGTCCAAAATCGAGGTAATGGCTTACAAGCGAAAGCCCTTAAAGAAGAAATATCGTGTTTTATAACGAAGAGATAAGAAAGAAAAAATAAAGTGAACTTCAATACTTATAGATGGGTACATAACATTGAATGATAATATTATATTCCAAAGTAAAAAGAGTGTAAGTAAATTAAAAAGTAAGTCGAGAGCAGGTCCGTTTCTCCTCTTGATTGACGTGACAACTTGATCTGGCAGCTCGCCGGGGCGCGCACGCTCGTGTCTCGATCATACACCTTCAAAAACAAAAGTTTTGATCTCACATACAAGAATTACCCAGGTCTTACCATGACGTGTCAAAATACCAATTGTGCGAGCGAGACAGAGGGATGGAGCTATACCCCCTTATATTGCTCCATCCCTTTAACAGTTTAGGTCGTAAAATGGATCGCGTTAACGGGCCTCTAAAGTCTTTACCAAATGTTACACTTTGCTTGTTGAAGATATAATAATTTAACTTGACAATTTTATTGTGATATTTTTAGGAATTTGACACTGCAGTTGTATAATTTTTACATATTTTGTACTTGAGTAATCACGTCCTATATAATAATACTAGCTTCTGCCAGCGGCTTCGCCTGCGTGAAAGTAGGTTTCTCCATACTAACTTTGGTCCCCATTTCATCCCCTTAAGGGGTGAGTTTCGAAAAATGTTAGTGCTTGCCTACGTCATAAAAGGAAACCATGTGCAAAATTTCACGCTCCAAGTCCCAGTAGTTTCGGCTGTGCGTTGATATATCAGTCAGTCAGTTTCTTTTTTCATGTACATAGATATGATATCCTTACACAAGTCGCTCACCTCGTCTTTCCCTTTCTATGAACGCGATAAACACTAAAATTACTGAACCAATTTTCATACAGTTTTCAACAATAGACAGAGTGATTTTTGAGACAAGTTTTAGTGTGTGCCTGTTATAGTAGAAAAAATCCGAGAATTTCAAAGATTTCTAACACCCGTGCGAAACTGCGGTTCACTACTTATTTATAACAGTGAGCCCTTAGTTCTCATTAATCATCCAAAACATAAACTTGGTGGCGTTATGCGATTATAATGGCACTATTATGCATCGTATTAATTAGTAAATAGGTAAATACAACCAACGAGAAATTATACAGGGATTTAATTTAACACCGCAAGGAATTAAATGTGTACTAAACTTATTTATTACCTGTCATACTAGGGATTTTCACATAAGGCACTTACCTCCATATTAGATTCCCTTAGTTAATAGACACATTCGCTTGTGAAAGCTATATGTAACTACGAAGAGTTCAAAGTTGTGCATTAATTACAAGTTAGCTCCGGAACCAATTGAACGTTCGATCGATTCATTATAATAATTATACGTATGTTTTATAATAAAATAGTTAGTATAAGCATCTAACAAATACATAATATCCTTTATGCCTTCAGCATGTAGGTAAATGGCCAACGCATTACATATAGTTGATTGCTTTTATAATTATGGTTGTCAATAAAAACTTTTTCCAAAATATAATTGGCAAAAATGAGATCGCTGTCTGAAATCATTTTTATTGACCATTATAGCATAAAGTGGTTATGACTCGAGTCAGTAAAACATAAATTTAATTCATACATCTCATCTCAAAGCTAGAAGGATCCAACTGTGCTTTCACAATCATCATCTCTTTTGATTTTCGATAATTCCGTGCGGATAATTGACGTAAACTGTTCTGAAAATATCAGTGATACCGACGCGATTATAGGCCGAACATTAATGAAGAAAATTGTAAGCGAAAATAACATTAAATAATGACAGCGTGTCAGTTCGGCTCGGCCGACTCCATCGTGGAATACAGATCGAGAGCACTTGCCCACACAAACCTGTGGTACATTTTTGCAATCGACATAAATGTATTTTATTAATTAAAGTGGAACTCGCTCGCAGCGATAGATGCAAAATGAGAAACGATTTATATTTTGTTGAACGGCGGAATGTCGTGTATGGTGTTATTTACATAGCGAATGCGGGTGCGGATAACGTGGCTCGTGACTATGATTATAGAGTGCATTATATCGTGCGCTTAATGCAACGCCGCCGCCCGGCTGCGTAATGTTCAAACAATGGCTCGCTTCTTACAGTGAAAACACTCGTATTATTGCGGAAAAGAAGTCCATAGTACACGAGCTTGACAAAAAGGGTGTTTTGCAGTAATCCGATGTAGATATTTATTGGAAATGTATCAGTGAGTTACAATAGCAAAGCGGTCTAGGCATCGACGTATGAAAGTAAACGCGTGACTCGCAGGCTGCGCGAGCGCGCGTGTGTCGGAGCCGCGGAGGCTATCACGGTCGGTTTCACCTCGCACTTGTATCTCGTGATCTCCTCACGGAGGCGTTTCGCGCGCCTTTTTTGGAATAACTCGAGCAAATTTCGTCGGAAACTTTTATTTTACTTCGCGCGAGTTGCACTCAAAAATCGGATTTTTATTTTAATGAGCCAGTTTCGCGTCGGCTTCTCGCTCGCACTCGCCGCTGCACTGAATAAATAAATGAGTTGCTCTACTTTCTATGAGATCGTTTCTTTGGGCGGTCCGATGAGACTCGCCTGTTACGCGGAGTGGCTTTGTACTGCGCGCTCGTGCCGGCCAGCGCCGGCCAGCGCCGCCGAGCGCCGCGTGCGCATCAACAACATTGCTCTTTTACTCTCTACACAATAACAATTCTATTTTGAGATACATTTCAGTCACGATTTATATAGTTAGTAATCGACTTCTTTGTCAGAAAAGGCCAGCTGCTTAGATCTATATACTTACTTGTATAGAGGGATCAAATTCCTGAATTTATACGTTGATTTAAAGATGTTAGTAAATACTTTGAGCATCCTTTGCAGATCAAAATGAAGATTTTGTATACCACAGACAATGTAAATATTGTGTTTATGATGATTTTATTCTAGCGGTCAATTCATTCACAAATAATTATTGCATACTTGTTTTAACCAAATTCATCTAACGTGTCTCTTTTCCACACATATAGAGCTATCAGTATCTGTACAATAGATCACTGCCACATGAATGCGCAAGCGTCTGTTTGTTCGCAGATAAGATCAAAACACAACCTAGTGGTTTTATGAAAAGCAATAGGTATATTTGCAATAGCACTGCCTAAGATATGTCACCTAACACAATGTCAGACTTTAGCATTAATTAATTAGCACTCAGCTTAGAATTAATTTGCTAAAGTACTCTACTATTGCATGTAAAGCGATGACTATCTTCTCTAAGAAAGTGTCTGTTTGTTAGCACATGCATTGAATCCTGTATTCCATTCATGAATCATGTTTTCATGACATAATGGCGCGGACTGTCACCGTGTAGCGGGGCATCTTCACACAACTTGTTGCTATTCATAAAACAAGCTTCATCTCAGGGTTAGCAAAATGTGTTCCTTTATAAAACTTTTTTTTAATTATTCATAACCGCACAGCGCGCAGTATTAGCACATTTTTACAACATAAAGTCACTTTTTCAATTCCAATTAACATAAACTTTGCGATTAGAACTCGTCATAAAACACATTACGATCAGTGTTTTCATATATTATAGCTTGATTGTAATTTATTTATTCAAAGCATTGACTTCGCTGATGATTGTGTCACTACCATTGATTGGTTCATACAAATATGGTATTGAATTAAGTTTATTACTAACATTTCCCTGTTATTCAAATATTTTCATCTCTATAGAAAATAAGGAAATGTAGAACTTAGATATTGAAATATAAATTAGAACATGTAAAGCAATTGAACACGGACGATTATGCAAGTGATCTTACCATCGATAAGTTTTATGCAAGATCTCGCGTCTCATATGCTACGACACTTATAGACCGTGTTCAGAGCTTGTTGGTGTTGCCTACCGGACATGGAAAGGACTTGCTTGCAAGGTATTATTAGTGCAATGCACTTGCATGCGTCACTACTCGAAGGACACGCTTTGTCTGGATCAGGTGGTCGCGCAGCAGGTGAGGGGCGCGCGGGGCTCACGGCGGAGGGGAGGAGGGGGGTGCGGCTCGAGGCCGCTTCCTGTCGCAGGACTGGTTCTGCGGTTTGCACCACTTTTGTTTTGCACCAGTTTCCAACTAAACAAACAACCTTTTAACGCTTAATGCACCAGTTTGTGCACGTATGCACAGTAAGCTCGTACATAAACTACCTAAATGGTTGACTACTTATGAATAATTTCCTTGATTCTCCACATACACAATTAATTTAATTATATACCACACCACAATCATGCAGATTGACATTGTGTCCCGGGCATTAACTTTAAATCGTTCAGAGTTAATAATACTCTTTACTGTTATTTAATTGTTTACACATTTCTTTATTGAGACAACCACAATAAGTCCTTAAATCATGGTCTATTGTAACGTTTATCACGAGTTCACGACCGCTCATCTGACTTTGGCTTTGAACACCTCAGTTATGGCCAAAAATAACGTCGTGTAGAAAGCTGGTGGAGTTAACTCCCCTTGAAACTCTTGAAATTTTGAATATTAAAAACCAATTTACACTGAATGCTGCAGCAAATCATCGCTTTATAATCTTCAAAACCTTCGCGAAGACTTCACTAAAGACCAATTTTAATTTTTTTATTGATTTTGGAGCAATTTCATTGTCATTCCTTTTTATTTTGTTGTGATAAAAACAGTTACATGGACTCAAGGTATTCTTTTTGGAAATATATATTAATAAGTGTGCCAAATCGTTCGAAATGCCTAAGAACTCATTTATGATTATTATATGAAAATATTTACTTTATAGAAGATTTTATTCATTGGAAACTATATTAAACTTAGATTCACACATTTTACTATCGATGTTTAGATGCAAAATAACATTAAATTCTTTTATTACAGATATAAAATCGTCAGGTGTCGCAGCAAACTAAAAGGTGAGCATCATAAAACTTTATGATTTTTCACTATCGCATAGTCTAGTAAAGACTATGCGACATTTTGTTATCGTCAATTTGTCAAGGTTCCTCTAAGAATGAGAAATGACGTGAATGTTACACTTTAGAACGAAGGTGAAAGTCAATCGCAAGTCATCTCGTCTGTATGCACCTCCGGCGAGCGCCTTGCTGCTGCTCATTGAATCTGCAACGAACTGAATTAATGAATAGAACCGTATGAATGATGGACAATAACTACATCGAGCCACACTTGACTTGCACTCGACCGGGACAGCATTGTCAGCAGCTTCCACAGGCGTCGGGATTTTTAGGGTTCCGTAGCCAAATGGCAAAAAACGGAACCCTTATAGATTCGTCATGTGTCTGTCTGTCCGTCCGTATGTCACAGCCACTTTTTTCCGAAACTATAAGAGCTATACTGTTAAAACTTGGTAAGTAGATGTACTCTGTAAACCGCATTAAGATTTTCACAAAAAATAGAATAAAAAACAATTTTTTTTTTCGTTTAACCCATACGTGTGGGGTATCTATGGATAGGTCTTCAAAAATGATATTGAGGTTTATAATATCATTTTTTTATATACTGAATAGTTTGCGCGAGAGACACTTCCAAAGTGGTAAAATGTTTCCCCCCCGTAACTTCTAAAATTAGAGAATGATAAAACTAAAAAAAATATATAATGTACATTACCTTATAAACTTCCATCGAAAATTGGTTTGAACGAGATCTAGTAAGTAGTTTTTTTTTTAATACGTCATAAATCGTAAACCACAATTTACCTTTTAAGTTTGTACTGAACCCTCAGTGCGCGAGTCCGACTTGCACTTGCCCAGTTTTTTTTTACTACAAACATACATATCGGGGTACAGTTCCTGGTGTCTGAATGTGACCTCATACCATTGCGATATGTTAATACTTTCAACTGGTATACCAGTCCAGTCTCTCGGTTGACAATGCTTTTGTTCAAGTATGGCTTGACCGCGATTTATTAAGGTTTCGCGGATTTTATTACGGCAAAAAATGACATATATTGGGTCGATTTATGGTTACTAATTTCCACATCACTTCATTTCTGAACCGCTTTATTAAGAATTTATATTGGTGCATTTAAATTCTGTGTCTATACGTGTTTATTATCATGGTGGTTTGGGCAGGGCCCAAGTAATGTGAGTTTATAGTGAGGTCGTGACTGTAACCGCAGACGCGTCCGAGGATACTAAAGACGCTGTTTTGGCCATGATTTAATGCCGTTATCGTAGGGCAAGAGTCAAGGGCAGGGCACCGGGTGGTGTGGCGCGGTCGGTTCGTACATCGCAGCTCTTCAGGCGTGTGTTCAGACAGACAACCTGCGCTAACCTTTGCGTGGCACAGACATCGTGTTTGCTTCAATATATACTTATAAATGTTTTATACGTAATTTGTTGAGACAAAATCTGTAAGATGAATCAGCCTGTATCCTTGAACTTACAATACAAATTGAACACTTATTATATTTTTTAACGTAAAGAGATGCAAAATTATTTGACTGACAAAATAGTATTAAAAAAAACACGTAAAATGAAAGAACATCTCACGAGTTTTTAATATGTATTTATTTAAACATGCAGTCAATTTGGTTAGGTGCTGTCAAAAATAGACTTTAGTGTAAATTTGTTAAAATGGATTTCCATTTTAACAAATTTACACTTAAGTCTCACGTAGTGCATCTTTACATTAAATCACGTTTCGTGTATATTTAATTTTTAGCTATTGAGTATTCAAAAGATGTATTAAGATAAACTTATGACGGTAGTGGGTGACGTCAATACCTAGGCATAAAAAAATCCAAAAGTAAGCACTAAAAGTATTTTATATACCTAAGACTAAAACACGTTTGCTTTCATTAGCGCTGGCAGCTTTCGCTATAGCTGCAGTCGTACTTTAAAATATTTTTAATCTTATTGAAGTAGGAATAAGAGTCAGACTTCGATCAATCACTTTTTTATTAAAATGTAATTTCGATCATAATGATAATGATGCTTCACATCCTTTTGCTTAATATGGAAATAGCAAGTTTATCTGACCATATTTCATTTATAACATTTCATTCGCTTCTTAGCATCAATCATAAAGAAAAATCAATGTGAATATATTTATTAGTTATGGAAAATTACTAGCATATTTTTTTAGAGAGATTTATAATAAGAAAAAAAATATTTTTTTTTAGTTTAATTAAAAAAAAAATTAAACTTAATTCTCTACATATATATATTATCAAAACAATATTGGCGAACTATGTCGTTTCTAGCAAAATGTTCCTTTTTTTATTCTGCCAGGCTAATTTTGGAATTCATTCACACCAGCTGGCGTTCATATTTAATGTAACTAAAAATATGTAGGCATTGGCTGAGTTCCTAACGCGGCAAAAAGGCTTTTAACAAAGCTTGGGTCTAATTGCTCTATTACTTTTAAAATTGCTACAAAATTAAAGTACATTATTTTCAGTGCTCATTTTTTACATCTATACAACTGTTAGACGCCCACTCATCTTATGCTTTACCAGACTTTTCTTGTAAAGTTTTTTCCTCGTAAACATTGCTTAAAGACTCATTAACCCGTTAGATGGTTCGTCGCAAAAAACCTTAACTGTGAAGCTGTAACCGCTCCAGCTACTAAAATACTTTGTACTTTATGTTATTTTATTTGATTAAGTGACGTAACAAGAATTGGCGTCAATCGCATCTAACGATAGAGAATATTAAAATATAGTTATGCACACCAACAGTATATTTTAATAAATTAAAATTTTTGCCAAGCAATTCATTTTTTGAGCCTTTCTCAAAATCAGAAAATCCCGCCAAAATATTGTGCCTAGTATATTTTGAATTTTATTATTCATCGTGTTATTTATTTTGATAAATAGTATTCTGACAGTCGTTAAAGATGACTTTCGTTGTAGTTGAAAAACTTGTAGGTGTATGTAAAGCTCACAAAAGTACAAATGTTCTGTTTTGTGAACGTGTCATCTTTATTGATTGTACGAATTAATCCCGCGATGCAGGGTGTAGGTCATCAATTACTTTCCGTATAAAATAATTATCTGTCAACTTACAATAATAATGTCATAAATCTATTGAAAATATTTAAAAATACAAATATTATTAATTCGTTGGGTAGAAATTGTGTAACGATAATATAATAGAGTAGGCTGTGTTCATCTGTCATCTGTGTAGCAGTTAAACACTTTATTTGAATGTATTGTTTCAGAACAAGTGCTCCATTTGTGTGACCTACTTATACAAGAAGTTCACCGTTACCATTAGAACAGGCTTGCACAGCCACCGATAGTAATAATTCATTTCAGTCAATATTTAAACAAATATAGTATATGATGTACATTACTGTATTATTATTAGTCTGAAACAAACATGTTAGCATGCGTTTAGCACGACTATTAATAACGTTAATAAAAAAGAAATAAAACTTTGTCTGACTGTTAAAAAAAACACAAATTGGCATGTTGCAAAACCAGTTTATAAGTTTTATTAAGTGGTGTTGCGCACAGTTAGGTACTCAGTATTTGTACGTATTATGTAGTTCGCGAAATATCGTTCCAACAAAACCCTGTAAATTGAACAGTTATTTATAATAACCGAGAAATCTGGGATCTAATTCTTTAATTGTAGGACACAGATACAAATCTGTAGAAAAAACTCGCGGCACAGATATGATTTTAATTGTAACTAACGTCAAGACAGTTATTTGCCTTTATTGCTTCCAAGAAAAATTCAATTCACAGAGTTCTGTATGATTACACTTTTTACTTTCTTGATGAATCACATTGTTGGATCCAATTAACGACAAAATACACGTGACTATTATAATAAAACCTATAAAGGTGACGGAGTCAGCAGAGCTATTTTACTTCTAAATTTACAGCACAGTCAAGCAATTACATTGACAAAATAACTGACGTAATTGGATAAATTGCTATGTAAGTACGTTACAATTTGAGTACTATTTATTCACAAATTACATTTAACATAACATAGGCTATAAAATATTCTTACGTAAATATCTGTCTCATAAGCTGAGTATAAACTGTACGGAGCGTTATCGCGCGTTGATGTCTTTTCCATGGCACAGCTTTTAATGGAACTTCATAAATAGCTAAGCATTTATCTTCAATGTGCATTTATCCTTTGTGGCTCGTTAACTGACATTTATTTTAATAACAAGATATAATGATCGTGTTGTACTATGAATCGGTTTACGACTTTGGAACTTATTACACACTAAACTTTTATACTGTGCGCACTTTAGAACAGTAATTGCTTACACAATTATAGGTTTTCAAAATTGCTTACGCAATTTCAGTCTTTGCGTAATTTGTTACACCCTTAGTGACCTAAATTATTTGAAAGCTTATTTTTAATTAGCACTTGGATATTTTAATTTGACTTGATAAAAATCCAAGGCCATCGGTTATAGGGAAATCAAAATTTAAGTTGGTTTACTAGGTCGAATTATTATTAAAACTTTGAAACCGAAATTCTTGGCTGATTGGAGTGCGGTATGCAGAACCAATTAATATGGAATGTTTTTATTTAAATATCTGTAGTAGTTGCTAACTGATACAGTTTTAAGGAATTTTATCACTAAATTAACTTTAAACATAAATATAATTGCAAAAAGACAACAAAAACAAATGCAGTTATTGTAGCTGAAGTTAGTTTAAGGATAATGAAGCATTCACTGCTACTAGTAATGCATTTATCTTAGTAACTATGAAGATAAAATAAGGACTCTAAAAAAAGCCTCGACCGAATCGGAAACTCCATTGGAACAATAATAATATAGTGTCAGTGGTAAAGTGGAACAAGGAACTCTCGTAGTGGCGACTGGTACGTTGAACCTGCGGCGGCGTGTGTGTGCACGCACACAGTGACGCCGTGCACGCACACAGAGACACTGTGCACGCACACGGTGACACGGTGCACGTGCACTGACGCTGTGTACGTGCCTGTGTGCGTCTAATAAACGTGTATCAGTACTTTAATCTGATTCATGGCGCGATACGTAGGTAAGGCGCATGATGTTTTAGCAGCACGCGTTACATTTCCTAATTTATTCCTTAGCAAATAAAGTTCACATTACAATAGCGCGGTACATTCGGTACGCATACATGTTATTTCACAGAAAACAAATTCTCGCATGATCTGTGTCGGAATGATTAAGTTGTTACAAATACGCGTGGTATTGGTATCTAAGTTAATGTTTGTATGGCGGCTCCTCGGCCCGAGTGCTCCGGCACTAGTACACCACTGGTACATCACTGGTACCGCTGGAACAAGTTGCCCGAAGGCGCTCACTTGTACTTTGTCGACACATAAACAAGATTTACATCGCTGTAACTCCGAACTCGCATATTTATTGAAGGGAAACGTGTTCTAAACTTCTAACTCAGGAACGCAATGAGTTACTGTTATTAATACTACATTAGCGTATAAGAATAAGATACCTAATGTCCATTTAAAGACTTATCCAATATCTTGGTTCTGACTTCCTTAATTTGTTTTCATTTATGACTATTTGATGCAGTAGACTGTGTTGAGCTTAATATTGATGTAAAATGTTTTATGGCTCGCAATAATGGTCTGATAGGAGTTGCAGTGATACATGCCTGTTTGTGTGATTATAACGTTGTTATAGGCTGAGCAACTTCCTTGTAGACTCGTGCGTTTGTTCAGCAAAGTTTTAAGTTAGCATATCAAAGAATCAAAGCATTAATTTAAAACAAACCATTTACAGGTACTTTTCAATTGTCAAGATACAAGTCAGACAAAAAAATTTTTTTTTAAATAATGAAAAATTTGATACGTATGTAGCATACTAACAGGAAATCATTTTGATGAAAACTGCATTAACTCTGCTCGATTCAGCCGTCGTGAAAACGGAAAAATAATCCTAGATTAATGTCAATAAATAATAAGAATTAAGTATTAGGAGGCTAAGTCGAGTGAAGGAAACTACTTAAATTAAAGGAGCAAAGCTCAGCCCACAAACACTTGATAAAATCGCAATAAACTTTTGTAACTAACCTAAGACGTAGACTATTTAAACATAGTGGGTAAATTACATAAAATATGTGACAATCTGTCAGTAAGTCACTACTTTAGCAGCGAAACAAGTGTTGTATGTCAGCGAGTGAAGTCACACAGTGGTACAGTGAGCGACAAAAATATATATTAATATTTTATTTTTTTAAATTACTAGCTTTTGGCCGCAGCTTCGCCCGCGTACATAAAATATGGCCTATGTCACTCAGGAATAAAGCAGCTTTCTATCGGGGATTTTTTTAGCAACGGACAAGTACCTCCAGAAATTACCTCCTACAAACACAAAAACAAACTTTACCTCATAATATTAGTGTTGATAATTATTGAAAATAATATTGATTCAAAATCGGAATATCTGCAAAATCAGACAAATATTATAATAATAAAGGCAAAATTTTGTGTGTATATTTGTTACTTCTTCACGTACGAACAGCTAAACAGATTTCGATGAAACTTGGTACACGAGTAGGTGATGTCTTGGAATAACACATAAGATACTTTTTATTCTTGAAGTATGTTCACTTAGGATAATTTACTACTACTACGCGGGTGAAGCCGCTGGCAGCAGTTAGCTAAAAATCTAATTCATATAAGTCAGCGTTTATTTGCATGTTATATTATTTCATTGATAACTATTTTGTGTGTACTTGTTTTCCTATTACTGTTACACACGGTGTTTACATCTCTATTTTCTTCCAACTCTCCTTTCGCAGGTGTGCTGGAAGTGATTTCTTCAGAAATTTGTATCACCTCTGTACATATTTTTCTGTTTACTTTTTCTAATCTTTTAATTTGTGTATGTACATAAATCGATAAATAAAAAATAAGTCTATGTAGGAAATATTTACCTAATTAAAGTAACAGTGTTACTCGACTTTTCTCGCTGACGGTACCGCCTGGTAGTAAACTAGTAGTGCATGTTGGCTGTGCCCGCGGTACTCGCTGGCGGCTGCGTGTTGCGACAGCCGCGTGATCGTCCTTGCACGTTGCCCAACGCTCGATAAGTGCACGATATTAGCGCCATCTTAAAAGCTTTCCACTACCAAAATAAAATCGGTAATAAGAACAAAAAGTAATTAAAGACGGCTGTATCTGTTTTAGTGTCGGACGGCGCCTCCATAACGCCTCTAGCTTCACCGACCTTTACTGAATCGTGTGACGAAACTTGTCCTGTTAAATGTTCTAAAAATAACCATTCTGCAGGATTTTCTTAATAATGTTGCGGCATTCTTCATCGGTCATCTTGATATCATAAGAAAAATCTATTTGAAGACCTAATTAAAATACGAACACCCGTTGTTTCACCAATTACTAGGTCAACAACCGACTCTGAACTACTCTGTGTACGCTGCATAAACAACAGATGTTACCGTAAATCTAATAATCCAATCAGAGATCGGTTATTAATCAAACAGGACCATTATATTAGAATGTACACTATTTAAAAACATAGTCATTTTTCTTCAAGCATTAAATTCAGAACAACTACTTGAAGTCCCTCAACTTGTTATATTTTAAGTTCTTTTAATTACTACGATTCAATATTTATCAAACTATTTATTTGTTTATAATTTTAGCATACATGTATATTGTATTATTATTATATGCAATATAATTTAATGATACTTAATTCTATTTGAAATATCTATTATTTATTTATTTATTGTACATACCTACCACGGTGTTGTCTTATAAACCCAAAGGTTGACTGGTAGAGAATACCCTGTGGCATTAAGTCCGTCTATGTACCACTACTGTACATCAAATAGTTCCATCAGCTTCACAGTAGTCTCACAAGTAGATGCATAAAACAAACAAAAAATCAACCTTCATTCGCGCAATAAGTGTAAGAACAGCCCACAGAACACATCAAGTAGAATGTCAAAAAAAAACCTTAAAAAAAGCTATCTTTTCCAATATCAGAACCCATTATGCGCGAGACTATTGTTACTTTTCGTGGAATCTCTTTCGTGTTTTTTTCCTTTAAGGCTGCGCATGCACAAAGTAGGTCGTCGGTATAATTGTATCGTGTATGAGTGTGCCTCAAATAGACTTGTGAGTAACAAAGGATGTTGCGTAAGGCTTCGCTATTTATTGATAAATGTCATTAGTGACGTGTGTCGGGGGCTCGTGGCTGCATAACAATCGACTGATCTGTAAGGTTAAGCCTTGCCACGGTCAGTTGTATATAGGTGAGTTTCCATTCTTTATACGTTGAGACAAGTCCTTATAGCTGCAGAGAAGAGTTTTGTATGAGTCGTGAACTTTATTTGTATGAGTCGTGAAAAAAATTAGCTTAGAGACTACATATATATAGATGCTGCATATAAGCGTAGTCGTGGTCGCGTAGTCACTCTAATAAGTCACGTTGTAGCCGCGTAGCAGTTGCGTCGTAGCTGCGTAGGCTATGCGTAGAAACTCAGCAACGGTTTTGCAGCCGCGTAGGCTGTGCGTAGCAACAGCGTCGTAGCAGCGTAGGCTGATCAATTAGTAGGTTGATAAATGTTACTAATGACGTGTGTCGGGGGCTCGTGGCTGCGTAGCAATTGACTGATCTGTAAGTTTCGCCACATATTGGCTACATGATGGCAAATGCCCCCACGAAAAGCTAGAAGCGGCCCCAAAGAGAGCTGAAGCGCGCGACAGTCACTTGTGGCCGGTGGTTGCTACTTTTTTAACCCATACGCGCAGTATCATAATGGACTCTAACAAAGAAGATTTAAATGCACGAGAGGCGTCTGACGGCGTTTTGTATCGGCGTTTGGTGTACGGTGCGGGCTGCAAGAAGCGAGCAGCGGCGATTTGTAGCGTGTGGCGGCCACCGGCGTCAATAAAATGTATGACCTATAGGAAATATGTAAATGGCGGCGTTTTGTCGCGGCCGGTGGCCTGTGTGCGGTGACCCTAAGGTTAAGCTTTGCCACAGTCAGTTGTGTATGGGTGAGTTTCATTTCTTTACACGTGGAGACAAGTCCTTATAAATACAGAGTAGAGTTTTGTATAAGTCGAGAACTATTAATTTAGAGACTACATATATGTAGATGAAAGAAGAAAAGAAAGAAAAAGAGTTTATTTATGACAAACATGGCACATAATTTAAAAAATATAACTTTATAATAAATTACACACACAACGCAACGTTTGTTATTGTAATTATTGTAAGTTATAATAGAGTGAGTGAGATGCTGCATACAAGTGTAGTCGTGATCACGTAATCTCGTTTTAGCCACGTAGCAGCTGCGTTGTAGCTGCGTAGGCCATGCGTAGCAACGGTGTCGTAGCAGCGTAGGCTGTACGTAGCAATTGCGTCGTAGCAGCGTAGGCTGAGCGTAGCAACTGCGTCGTAGCAGCGTAGGCTGAATGTAGTAACTGCGCGAGTGTTCTATTGAAGTATGGTGATTTTGACTTTTAGATTTTCTTGCTAGAAGAAAATTAAAAGAAAGCTGCAAAATACAAAGTAATATTTAGAAATCATAAGAACAACGAAAGCCCTTCCCAGAATTATTGTGAAAAGCGACAAAGTCAGGGCTGATGAAGGTTGTAATCGAAAGTTACGTGATACACAGATCTTTATCTTACAATAGCTAGGACGAGGGGTCGAGGGTCACTCATTACGTTGCATTCAGTTCATTCAAACGTTAATATTACTAGACTTGCCTGTTAATTACAAGTTCATTAACATTTGCTTGCATTCAATGCATTATGGTCTCTGGTCTCTACTACCTAGTAGAGACCAGTGAGAGTTAGTTACGTAAGCTATTTTAAATATTACTATTAAAGTCATGATGCAAGATTTTGTCTGGACCAAGTATATAATGACGAATATATGGCATACAGACTCTGTTTAATCTCCTTTGAACAAAACAAAAAATATAATATAATAGAGGTGTGTAAAATAAATATTTATAATGTGATTAATAATATTTCATGTTAGACTTTGTATCAAGTTTAATAATATTCTCCCATACAACCTTTTTCACCCCCTAAATCGTTTTACTGAGGTTATTTTGAATAAAGGATAATGAAAACTGCCGAAGCTGGTCTTTGTACGTCAGCTGTCCAATTTTTAATTAATTGTAAAATTGTGTACAATAAAGAATATATAACAACAATTTTCCCCTTTGCACCCCCTTAAATGCCGAACGTTGCTGCCGGAATCTATGTTTCCTGATAACTACAAACTGAGGGTGTTAAGTCAAGCTTTAATAGGTTACTTCTAGTCAAGCATGCTCCATCTTCATCATCCATCATCATTACTTGCCATCAGGTGAGATATTCAAAACTCAAAACGTGATACAACTCACTATTAATAGAAAATGTGAAGTAGGCTAGCTATTTCTAATAAGAATCCTAATAGACAAGCGGGCGTCGGCTCTCGCTCGCAGGCCACAGATATTGCTGAGCTGAATGTTAATAGAGCCGCTTTTTTATAAAAATAACTACTCAGATTAATTTGTTCTAAATCAGTTAAATATTACTAGTTCATATTAGAAGTAATTACTTGAGAAGTTTTGTAATATCCTATTTAGGAGTATTCTTGTGCACTCACACATACAAGGCTAGAATCTATTTTCAAATTCCTTCTGAAGAAAATTTCTTCCACTCCTATCGACTCAGTGTCCTTGACCATTCCATTCTGGAGGTAAAACACCATCATCACAAAGTGGTTATCTGCAATTCCTGAAGTAAGCCCTTAACTTTGTTAAGACTTTTTCATTAAAGAAAGAAAAAATTTTTATTAATAATTAATAATGACGCAAACACATCACACACATCACATCACATCGCATCGCATTAGTCCGGGAAGGGTGCAAAGAAAACTCATTCAAGTTGTCATATGTTATTAAAAAGATTGTTAGGGGCCAATTATTATAGCTGTAAAAAGATTGTGCAATATTTATTCAGCATCTCTTACGGAAAGACAGAAAATCTCCTTTTAGTTTGTAATATAATTTAATTATTGTTAATTTAGCATTTAAGGTTCTCAGTGCTTTCTGGCCTGATATACAGGTCCAACCTAGTTCAGACAAAAATGCATCTGTGTGCGTTATAATTGTTTTTATGTATTTTACTTTAAATGTGTCACTTTAATAAATAAACGATATTCTATTGCAAAAGACAGCATAAGTTGATGACGCATTGTATGTAGTCCCGATCCTTACTGATGAGTGAACGACAAAAAAGATAAAGTTGGTATAAAATAACTATCAAGAACTAATTCGCTGTGTATAAAGCCTACTAATAAACCCAACTCATATTTATCTGAGAAATTCCGTAATATCCGTTAGGAGTAAAGTAATCTAATGCACTCACACACACACACGAGGTTAGTTACCAACACGTGCGCACTGGAGGCGGAACGAGTTCACGCCGACCTGCTGCGCCCGCGCGAGAAAGAACTCAGCCAAGGACGCCGGCGTAACGGTCCGAGTGGTGGGCGAGGGGGGCAGGGGCCGGGGCGGGGGGGTGTGTGTTGAGGGCGGGGGGGGGGGGGGGACAGCACGGTCCCGCTAGGACCCACGGGACGCATGGGTATTCTGATTCATGCTGACCGTTGCGTCATCGCCTCCGTAACAGAACCTATTGTTAACTAGTAGTAATTAGATGACAAGCTGGGAGTTAATGTTTGATCCTTAATTAATTGATTATCTATAAGATTAATATTTTTTAGTACATATAGGTTAAGTTTACGTGATTTGCTTACAAGATTCAGGTTAGAAAAACAAAAGGTATGTATAGAAACACAACGCGTCTTCACCAACGAATGCCACTAAATTTGTTAACACCGATAAACATACTTGACACAACATTTAAAATTATGATAGACGTGTCCTAAATGAAGCATATTTCTTAAGAAAATCCAATTTTAAGTTCCTTCGCTCGGCCATCGACCCTAAAAACCTTATTTTCTTTCTCGCTCGCTCTCGTTGATTCGGATAGTTTCGTCTCACAGTCACGAAAACCGCTGTTCTGTCTTTATTTTGTTCCATTACGGCCAAGAACAATGACTATTTGTCGATAGGAGCGTGTTCCTATATCTATTCTTTTCTATCATGCGCGGCGCACTTGAGGTGCAAGTGAGATGGCTAGCTGTGCGAGCGCGCGCTGCCGCTGAATGTTTCGAATTCCTATTGGGCCGCCGAGAGCTTAAAGATGGCCACTCGAAGACCGTTTTCTCGTTACGATAACCTAATTTTATTCCATTACGTCGGTAGTCGTTCTGCTTAAATTTCAATAAGGCAACTCCATTAAGTTCGAATGTCAGAAGGTAATGCGAGTAAAAAGACAGCGACCTCGCGGCGTATGTTCGCACGCTGCGCCCGCGCACCCCGCCCGTTCCACCGTGCCCCCCCCCCGCTCCAGAGCGGGTGATTCAACTGTGTTTGTTCGGAAATGTCGAAGGTTTGCCGGACATCAACAGACACGGAACTACCTTCAGCTCGAGCGTGTTTTCCAGGTATCATTTTAATTTTATCTATCTAGAGCAGTGATAGATTTATGCGGTACGAAAGAGTGTTCGAGCACAATCAATGTTTAGTTACTTAATTTTAATACAACTCCAATAGAGCCGCATTACTGCATAAAGTACAGTGTTATCAACAGCAATTCTAAAATGTTATAACATTATAATATTGCCACTAGTGTATCAATAGTTAAGCCGTTTGCTGCTTTACAATAGTTTACAATATAAAAGACATCAACGCGCTGTGCACCTTTATTGGAAAATTATGCGTGCTGCAAATTGTCGGAAGCTGTTCGTTCAAGTGCTTCTTATTTAAGTTATTTGATTCATTTGAACAAGGCTGAGTAAACTGAAGTAGTATAATAGGTATATATATTACAGATATATTATGCACATTTTTTCCACACCTAAACAAACTAGAAGAATTTACATATATTTAATTGCCAGTCCATAATAGTTTTTAAGTGATGGCCTAGTCAAATATATATTTTAGTATAATATTTGCATATGCTGCTATATTCACGACAGGTATATTCGGTAGGCGCCGGCGTCACGCCACCAACACCTCGTTTAATAAACACAACTTTTTGCGCACGTGTATAATACTGAACTGAGGCATTTGTCTTCTTTTTGTCATTGATATTTTTCCGCATTTATTCGTGTCGCGGATTATACTAGAAATCCTGTTCAGGTTTTTTCTATTTATTGTCAAGGGTCGAGTCGTGTCTCGTGGCACGCTATGATACGACGGGCAGATAGCGACAACCACGTGGTCGTAATAATAATGTTTGTCAATTAAAGTTCTGAGCGTTCTATTAATATATTAACCTTTACACGCTTTGATTAATGAACCTCATTCCGTTTGCGTAATATTCTACTAGACCTGAGGTGATTACGAATTTTAAAAAGATTTTCTGTAGTCTTTTTTTCTGATTGTGAACATTTAATGTTATATGATTAATGCTAACGGGTTTTATAATATATTATGTGATATTTACATTACCTCCCACGCTGTAATATTCTACACGTTATTGTTATTTAAGTAAAAACAACCAAAATAAAGCCTGAACGGAATTAAATAGTACTCTCTTTCATAATTGATATAATATTAGTATTTATTAGTTTAGTATGTATTATATATTTTTTATGAATGTACGCTTATGTTATGCACTGGATTCTAACCTCGAAATATGTGATCTCTTTCAGTCATTCAAAGATTTGCTGGGAGAAAACTCATTGTTAAGTTTACCTTTGAATATGAATTGGCAAATCACATTTTCTCCGAAATGCGGAGCCGGAAAATAAAACAGCTGATCACGGTTACAATAAAAAACCCAACAAAGTCTCTATATTTATTTACTTTCTCGACTTAAGATGTTACTTCTGATATTTACGTACTAATAGCAAAAACTACAAAAAGAAAAAGTTATAATAACATTATTTAAACATAGAACTCGTGTGTTCCTACCCTTACTGCACCAGCTCGAAAATAAAGCAAACATCAATAAATAAAAAAATAATTAATATTGAATTGAACGTAAAATAAATGCAGTTGAATAAGTGAGATCGATTAATAGACTGGCTTCTGAATCGTTCGTTTTTATTTACACGCACTGGATGAGAAGCGATGCGCACGCGACGCTGTTGCTTCAATTACATAGCGATCATGCTGAACTGTAATGTCAGAAAAACTATTAAGTTAATTCTTATTCAATATTTTTTATTGTAAACTATAATTGCGTGGTTGTTGAATGGTTGGTCTATATATCTACAAAGGCGAGTATAAAAGCAAATATTTGTTTATTTATTGGAATATCAATGACATATTTACAAGATATTTAATATTTAGGTAGTTTTAATGAAGACTATATATACGAATATATATATAAATTAGCATTGGATATAAATTAAATTAGATAAGAAAATATAAATTTAATTCTAGTTTTTTTTTTATTAATGATAGGCTCGCGTTTGACCACTATCTCACCTGATGGTAAGCGATTATGTGGCCGACGATGGAGCACGCTTGCCTAGAAGTAACCTATTCACTCTTGACTTAAAGACCCCTAGGTTGTAGCTAACAGGGAACACAGACTCCGGCAGGGAATTCCACTCCATTCCAGTAGAAATACAATAATTGATTTAAAAATAAATAGTTTCAAAATAAAATATAAACATATATTAAAAAATATTGTAGCGACTCTTACGTGACTTTTAAAAAAATATACATAATTTAAATTTCTATCTTAATTTTCTTCTATTTCGGAAAATCTCAAACCCTTGTGCCGTGAGGTCCGAGTACTGCCATATAATGTGGCAATTCAATGCTGACAGTTTTTTGATGATGCTTGATTTAAAGTTATTTCGTTAGGAGTTTTATAATTATAGTTGATTAAGTTTTCAATAATGTATATATTCTATAGCTAAAATGTATTTCAATAAACCCGTTTCTAGAAAAATAACACAAATAAGACCAAATCGACTTACTATGTTCTATAGAAAGCGTAAAAAGAACCGCGATATGCGAAACTGAGAGCAATCTATTCAAACCTCGCCTCTTTAATTGCTGACGAGATACTTATTGGATAGACAGCAACTTCAATTTTATTAAATCAAGCGTCTACCAGAAAAACTCATGGCAACATTTGTGGGTCATTTGTAAGCATTGTTACTTGACCAGCTACCGAGTTTCTTTTCCATTATGAACTCTTTAGATGAAATTAAAGTCGAAATCCAATTAAAATATTAATTAATTTTGTGGTCATGGGTAAAAAATAACATCTATTAAGATCACATAATGCTCCGTCGTAAATCAAAGTATGGTGTTCAGATGAAGCACTGATTTCTATATAACTTCTTCATGCAATATTGATGCTTTCTGTGTATTTGTAATGTTAATTTTTCTAACGACACGGTATATAAAGTTAACTTAAAGGGTCTATTTTATCTTCTCCATCGCCACAAATTATCATTTCAAATTAGCAAAAAACATCAATATTGCATGAGATGGGCGCTAGAACTTAACAAGTAACCTAAGATAAAGTTTACGTCAATGTTAGCGACGCAATTCATCTTTATGTGAAAGCAAGAATAGTTTATAATATTTTACTTAATAATTATGGAAAACTAATCTCACCATAAAGTTTCTTGTCGTTAGAAGAGAACGAGCTTGCAGTTTGTTATTAACAAAACGCATTAAATTCATACATATTGAGGAAACGAAGGGAGCACTATGACTGGTGTGCTTTACAGAACATTGTGCACATATTTTATTCGACACAAGTAACCGTTTTCGCTTATGTTTCTATAGGCGTGTCAGTCAGCAGAAGTAATAAACTATGCAGAGGTTGTAAATAAGCACATTTTGACAGCTAGTGCGTATTTAATGAAAACAGATGGTATTGATGTACTCGGTGCCTCGGTCTAATCGCCTAATGGCTTCAGTATCCAGGTTAAGTGGGGCGTGTTTTCAATTTCTCGCATCTCTCAGGTCGAGGTCACTTGCTCTCTGCACGCTTTAGAGCACATCACATCTCGTTGAACCAATTTGTTTATATCGAGCACTTTAGCAAAAGGATCACGACTTGTACGGGGCACTCCAATTGAATATGTCGATATTACTCTAATATACATAAATGTATGAGATTAGAAAGTTGTGATTGTGCTGTGCCCTAATTTTGAAATTCAGATAACTATCACCTGCGTCGTTTCGATGGTATACTATTATGAAATGACGTGAATGCTGAATGCTAAGTGTTGTTATTATGTACTTTTGTGGAATCTAATGAAACAAATCAATAAAATAAACATAATTAAACTTTACATAAAAACCTAACCTACAACTTAGGAAAAAACGGAACCCACTTTGTTGTCCGTCTGTCTGTTTACCTCTCTGTCTGTCAAGACCCTTTATCTTAGGAACGCGTGGAGGTATCGGGTTGAAATTAAAACCTTACACTCAGGTCTGCGGACCCTTGAAGCTGTATAAAAAACAAATTTCTGAGTTGACAAAAAAAGATACGGCCGTTTATGTCGCAAAAAACGTGTATTTAGACACTCTCAAGGAAATCAAAATTCATGGGGTACTTCCCGTTGACTTACAATCCTGAAATTTGGCATGAAGCGAGGTCTTATACCATAAATGTAGGAAAAAAAACTTAAAAATGTAAATTTGTAGTTATGTCCCAAAATAAAAACTTTTTGCGATTCGGAAAAAACTTCGTAGCTCAATTCGGGAATTGAACTGTTTTCATAGGTAAGTTTTTACGGAACCCTTAGTGCGCGAGCCCGACTCGCACTTGCCCAGTTTTTTTACATTATATACTAGCTCTAGCAGATGCGCCTGTGTGAAAAAAGCAATTATCCGAAAAGAAACATACTGATAAAAAGGTATGTTGTACATACGTGTAAAAGTGTTAGTGCACGATGTTAGTAGTCGAGCCTGCGGTGTAAGCTTTTTCTAAACTTTTTCCAACTATTTACTTTCCCGTGCTTGTCGTATCCAATGGAATTCATATCTGTGACTGAACATATCTCTACATTTTTACTTGGTTTCCTTTTTCTTCTTTTCCTGTCTGTGGATGGATACATTATTATTTATCTATATATATATATATATATATATATATATATATATATATATATATAAGAGCAGAAACTGACTGACTGACATATCAAACATGGCTTGCATACAACTGTTGAAAAGCGATAGTGTTGTTTAATTTGATTATGCTAATCTAGTGAAGTGCTGTATTATGTGAAATACAAACTGTGCAGGCACTTTTTATTTCTTATTCACTCATTTAAAATAAAAAAAGTTCGACACTTCCGAATGTCGGTATGGCATCACACTAAAGACAAAAATGTGGAGAAAGTTCCATTAAAATCAGTTCAGTGGTTGGATTAATGACTGCCTCCTACATCCTGCTTGACAGGGACCTTAACTTATCTTTGTCCCATTGTTTGATTTCAACTTGTCAGAATTCCAGCTATTTCTTTTTTTGTAAAGTTTTTATTAGATCTTGTTTCTTTGAAGTTATCCATAGGTAATTTCCCGTTTGCTTGAACCAAATAAAGTAAAACCCATGACCAATTCGTTTGATTCCGTTTGATTTGGGTTCGATTAATTGACAAAAAAACGGGATTTCTAGTTGTCGTTTTATATTACGTTAAAGTTTATTGTATTCTATTTTACCTTCTTTTAGTTAGATTTTTTTTCTGTTTATTTTACGTCCATTACGCGATGTTTTATTACGCGCAGTATTTAGGTACATTAAAAAGTTTGATTTAAGCCACTATATTCATACTATTAATATATTGTTTTTTTCGACTACGAAAAATCGTAGCCCGATGTTTGACACAAATTACATCTTCGAAAAATCCGAAATTGATCCTTACTATCACCCATACTTATACCATAAAATCATTGGAAT
This sequence comes from Mythimna pallens, assembly GCA_961205895.1. NCBI lineage: Eukaryota > Metazoa > Arthropoda > Insecta > Lepidoptera > Noctuidae > Mythimna > Mythimna pallens. The sequence continues at coordinate 12,481,940 of OY540826.1, read as the reverse complement.
GGAAAACTACGTCCAACTGTGCGCTAATAACACAATAATCGCGTTATTGTTGTTATGGCTATATTATCTCAAGATTGCGGATTATAAGGAATGTCCGAGGCATATTTTCTCTGTATACTTAACTTAATACTTTTTTATATATCTTCATAAAAGCAGAGAAGAATATAAAAACAAGAAATCCTAAGCTGCATTCACGTGAACAAAAAGTATGTTGGTATTTGAATAGAGAGCGTTGGCACAGCGGCGCTCAATCTTTGTCATTATTGTAGCAAATTAATCATAAGTGAAATTGCTTACCGACTAATTTGCGAACCACTATCTGGCGTTTTAATCGTTTTATTTTCATAGCAATAACATAGACTCAACGAAATAACGCTACACGTTATGATTAAATGTTTTAAGTAGTTGATTCTTATTTTTTAAAAACCTTGCTCCATACTAAGAAATACTCCTGTATCGTGGGTGCATTGATGAGCATGTAAACTCACATACACAACACACCCAGACTCGGTACAACTATCATACACATATTTTTTTCCATGCGGGAGTCGAACCCGCAACACGCAGCGAAGCAGCCAATCGCTTAACCACAGCGCCAACCGTGCCTTCGATAAAATATAATTTATAATTATCTTCGCGTTAGAATAAAATTCATAATTATTTCCACTTTAATAAGAAAATCCATAAGTTCGTATTAGGGACGGACTAACCAGATTTTTTTCTTGTGAATACATTCTAATTTATAGCAATTCATTAAATAAACATTTGTGGAAGAAAAAACTAGATCACGAGCGTACGTGTTGATCGGAACAAACAAATTATGTTACGGAGAAGCTTTTGTGTTCTGTCCTAGATAAACGACTCATGAACATAAAAAGGGGGTTTCAATTAAAGTGACATTCAATAGAATGATCAGTCAAATCGTTACGACCTATAAATATGGTATGGTCAATTTAATTTGGAAACGGACCTTCATGTTTGGTCAAAGTTATTAAATGATTAGAATCTAATCTAATCACCTCATAATAATATCCTTAAACTAATACTAGTTCTCGTCCACAACAGTCAGTTAAAACGTCTTAAAGAAATCAATTTGCATTAATAAACCTGTCTGTTTGAGATCCGGCGATTATGAATATCTTTTTAGTTCGTATGTGTCCTGGAGGTCCAGTAGTGCTAGACTTTTGCCAGCGATAATATAATAATCACGTCTTCTGATTTGACCTGCATACATTTGTTTGTAGGTTCTTGTTAAGGTTTTCTGTAGTATTTTAATCATGACTTTGTCATGCAAACAAAGCTGTTAAAGATACCCAATTAAAGAGTATTCAAGGCTAACAAACGCATGTCCAGTTCCAAATAGCATGTCCACACGTAACAGCGATCGCGGCAATATTTCGCGAGTGCCTTCAACAATTTACGAGGAAACGAGCATTTCGCAAAACTGATTGCAAACCGTCGAGATTGGTTCTTGAGTGTGGCGTGCCTAATTTATCACAAATGTGCATCAGTGTAACAGGTGAGGATCTCGCGATCGCTGCCGCGCCGCGCGCTCTGCGACCGAGGGACCGCGCACGCCACCGTCGCCACCAGGTTGCAGGTGTCAATCCTGTCGCATAAATAATGCGGATAAACTTCCCGCTTTCCACTGAATTATGTCTCGTATACCTCGTAAATACTCACGCACATTTGTAATTCAAAATTTTTAGATTTCAACAGAGTGCAACGTTAGAAACATTTACTATTTAATAGCTCTGTTTTCGAACTGAGATCAAAGTTGGAAAGTTATGGAGTTTATCGTTTTGCATTATGTACATAATGCTCTCAGTAACTTCATGATATCCTAGTCAGTAGGTATATAATTTCATTGGACGAACTTTATTTCCTAAGTATTTTCAAACGAAATGCAGCTGTGATTCGTTTTAAACATCTTAAATGCCCTTTGTATTCGTATTTCAGAGGACTGAACTTTCTACGGCTACAACTAAGAATAGCTAATAAATCATAAAATTTCAAGTGTGCACAATTGAAATTGCCTGAATGGGCAACAAGTTACAGCAGTGAACAGTAACCCTATTCATTTCTATTTGTACAATAAATAAAATATATCGAAAAGGATATTATGGCAATGTTGAGTTTACTATAGATTTTTATTTACAAATAAATATTATATAACGCTTGGTGATATATAGTTACCTTTTTTTCTGGTTGAAATTAGTCCTCTCTCTCTGGGTTGGAGTTTCAGACTTTTAATGACTTAAAACCCATCTGTGTTCCTTCATTTGCTCTTTGCGTTCCAGAGCGGTAAATCTTTCGAATGATCCCGCAACCAGCAGGCATCGGTCCTAGTGGGCTGCGGGAGTTACGTTACGACTTGCTCATAGTAACCATTTTGAATGCGCAGGTTATTTATTAGATGGATTTATTTGTTTCAGATATATCATTTACAAAGGGATAACGAATCCTCTTCTCTCATCAAAGCCGAGAGTCATGTTAGGTGGAAACCCATTGTGACCCATGAATTACGCTATACATTCAACTAACGCTTCACTGGTCCACGATACTTAAGTGATGAGTCCCTATCGTTAAACAAAAAAGTAATATGGTAACAATAACATAAATAAAAGAGTAACCAAAGAGTAACCATAGAGATTCTTGCCGTTTCTTCTCCATAGGAAACAACCAATTGCCGTGCACTAGGTTCTGACGTTTTATAAGTGCCCATATAGGCCTATGTGAAATAAAAACATTTTGATTTTATCTCTATGCCAATCACGTGGTCAATCACGAATTCAGTGGTGATCATTTATTCATGTTCTCTAAAAGACATATTCATTGAACGATATACTATGAAAGGTATAAGCACATAACATTACCAAAATTTTAGTTTTCCGGAGCATTGTTAGATCTAGTTTATTTTGTCAAGCAATACAATAAATCTTTGGTAGTCAATGTTGTCATATTCGAGCAAAAGTGAAGGTGCTATAATAAATCTGTATTGTGTTATAATAAATCTAGTCGCTATCCGTGTAGTGTGTCGTTTGGACTTAATATTTTCGCTGAACGCCTCGCTAGTGGCTACAACCCGACACGGAACGTGGATACCGCACCGGCGCGGGCTGCAACAGGCTTAAAATAAAAATAAATGTGGTTGTCAGAGAAAAGTTAGTCAAAATTGAACAATTTGTATATAATACACAATGTTTTTTATTTATTTAGATGCCTTTATTATTCGTTATTTTGTATCTGTTATAGATTAATAATATCAATATCAGCCTGTAATAGGGTCACTGAAGTTCTCTTCTGATAAAGACAGCACAGACGCATAACAAATGAAAAAAAAACCACGATGATGTAATGACGTTTCGAGAAAGCAACACACAATTAGAGAAACAAATTATACATTTATTAAAAAATACATGAAACCTTATCGTTTAATATTTGCCTAATTTTTTGCACCATACTGTAATCAAACTTGCGCACAATTTTTATTTGAACCGTGTGTTCGCCACACCTGCACTACAAGTTACCTAGTTAAGTGAGAGTGCACATTATGATAAATTGTTCGATCATTATGCATTCTCTCACACTATTTACCACTACGCACTGTAGGTCACATTCTTAACTGTAATGTAACTATTTGTCTTGGCTAATATGTTTTGAGAAAGTTTTTTGAATATTGCAGCCACGTCACCGAATTTCTTTTAAATATGAATGAGAACTACTACTAAATTAAACCTATTTTATCGAAGGAAAAACTGTACAAGCAAACTTATTGTTGAGCAGTGAACCATAAAGTGTATTTCCAAAAATATACAAAAAAAAACCCTCAAAGATCGTTCAACTCAAATCCAGCCATGAACATGTTCAATTTGAAAGGGTTATATTGCTGCTATTTTAAAGTTTCTAGGTAAACAGGAAGTATAAACAGATTCCAAATATTTCGCTAAGAGACAGGAGGAACCTGAGGATTCAAGGTTCCTTCAAAAGACCCTCAACATACTACTGATATACAAAGTAACTACGTCATAAATTCAAAACTGGAATTTGTTTATCGTGTAAGAAGCGTTCGTTAGTGGTACATTAATTACATACAATTACTGCAGTAAACATTTCATAAAAATAAGTTTAAGTTAAAGTTTGTGTGGAAATTATTGTTTTATAGGCACTAGTGTACAATAAAACACTAAAATTTTAGATACGTAGGAGGAAGGTAGGTACATAACTGGTAAAATATCTTATCTCATAAAGTAAACCGTAATACTGCATTTTGTAATAAATTATTCAACATTGCGATTCGCAGTCTTTAAATGTCAATATGTGGAGCACTTTAAGAAAGAATATTAAATAAAATATGTTTTCACTTAAAACCTGCCGCAATTACCTTGATAAACAGCCAAGAAGTATGAACCCTTCAATTAAAAAGTACATTCAGGTTTGGCAGCCACGCTGCCGAGCTACATACTTTTTCGAATTGTAATTTGGCTATATTCATTACGAAAGTTCCATTGTAAAGTGTCACGGGCGAATAGCAATTGACATACCATTTTTTATACCAGTTTATATAGAAGACGAACCAACCAGGAAACCATATAGGGGCGTATTCATGTAGAAAAAGACAAGTAATTAAACTATATATTCAAGGAAGTGATAATTTAAGATTTTAATGGGGATACTAAGGCTCTTTAATGAAACTCATCCACTTGAATGTTGGTATAACCATAAACGTAGGAACGAATTCTACTTTGGGAACAGGAAAATTATTCAAAATATTCCAAGTGAAACAACAAACGTGAAGTATTACGTTTAGACAACACCTACTTTCTTTGTGAGAGAACATTAAAGCGCAACATAATAACCGCAAATTATAGTGTACAAAATTCGATTAGTAATACCTAAATAAGTATTATGATGTGGTGCATCCATTGTGAATGCTTACCTACTCTCACTTGACATGAATGAATAAAATGTCGATGATGCTCACTGACCCCTGCCAATAGACCTATCTGAATAGAGAAAAAACAAAGAAAAAAAAAAGATAGTGTAACCAATTAAGAGAGCCATTAACAACGAGAATAACGATCTCTTGTTTATTGATTTAAATTGCAAAAGAGCGCGTCACGTGGTCGCTCGCGCAGCGGCACAGCCTCACATTGCGCGGGCGCACCGTCTTCGTCGCTCGAGCTTTAATTGGCGGACATGTCCAGTATTTTTCGTCATCGACTCGGATGGCCTGGGACCGGCCTAACATTTGCTAACCCAATTCACTGGCTGTACATATCGTAAATGCGAGAAGTCGAACACAATAGTGTAGTCTATAAACGTTGATAGTTTGAGCGCAGTAAATCTTTTAGTACCGATCTATGTTAATCGATAGGACATTAACAACGGTGCGTCGGTAATGGTCAGTCCTGGGACACGGCGTGCTCAAGGCTGCGCTCGGTGAAAGGATTCGTCGTGTATCTGGATCATCCCGACAGCGACATCCGCGAGCTGTGCGCCCGCGCCGTGCCTCTGCCTACGCGCAGCACAGCGCACTGTAGCAAACAGCACGAACATGACCGCGCTAATTTGTATAAGACATGACAACAGCTATTAAACAACTGATATTAATATCTTATTCAAATTTTGAACTACTATTCAACGGAAGCATATTTGATATAAATGTAATGATCCTTTCCTGCCATTAAAGACCATTTCTAATGTCCCAACATCGATGCCACCTGTAATATTTATTAAAATTTAATGGCCACTTAGGTGCTTAAACTTTAATGACATTCTATTATACATGCAATAAAGCCCATTACGACTTTTATTGTATTCAAATATTTTCATGAGATGGTTTTTGAAAACCCTACGCTAAATTCGGTAAATTCAACTAATTGTTGCCCGAAAATAGTTTCAGTTTAAATAAATACATGAAGCTTGTGAATAGTAATTATTAGTGGTTCGCTCGATGTACAACACGGGGCTACATCGACACCGCCGTGGAATATGCAAATGATGTTAAACTGCAGCCTTACGAAACTGCTCCGGCTCTCGAGCGATAGACGTGATAATACCTATAAATAAGGACAAACTATTAATGGTAAAATAAATTGATGTGAGATCACGATTTGAAAATTATTAACCTGAAGTCATTTACACCGTGGAAAGCGATCTGCGCGCTGCTATATGCACACTTACCTACTTCTGGGACACGACTACTGCTTCTGTGGACAAATTTGCTAACTTAAGAGCTATTTATTATGACCATGTCGAGTTAATTGAAGATTCAGCGCATCAAAATGTCTCTGATAGTTTTCAGAACTGCAGTAGGTATAACATTAGTTGAGTATCCTTTCAATCTATACTAATATTATAAAACTGGAGAGTTTGTTTGTTTGAACGCGCTAATCTCAGGTATCACTGGTTCGAATTGAAAAATTCTTTGTGTCGGATAGCCCATTTGTCAAGGCGATATAACGTCACGCTATGAGTAGAGCAGCCCCCCAAGCCAAGTTACAATCGTTTCGTTCGCGCCGAACGCTTCCTCCGATTCCTTTGTTCTGACCACGTGACTGAGCGTTGAGATGACATCAGAACAAAGGAATCGGAGGCGTGGCCTACTCGAGGCGTTCGGCGCGAACGATACGATTGTAACTTGGCTAGGGGGGCAGTATTCAAAGACACGAGCAAAACCGCGGGGGACAGCTACTAAGTCATTATTGTTTGATTTATTTATACAAATATGTATCCTCTTTTCTCTAAATGTTTCTAGTTGATGCAACATTTTAAAGAAAAAGAAAGGATGCAGAATTAATCAGATATTTAATTTACGATCTTGGTAAAGTTAGCATTGTTGTCTAAACTAGCTAGACCACGCCTAACAATAACAGCTATCTTTTGATTTACGTCACCGCACTTTTTTGAAATCTACGTTATAAAGCTTCTCTTCTATCATTATTCATAGTGTCTCACCGAAGGTTTGGTATCGGTTTCGACCAGTTTTGGAAAAAAACTTTTGTTTGCGTATCAATTTCGGCTAACAATTTGCCGATTATTCAGCTCGATCGAAACTAGCGTCATTTGAACTGACGGTTTTGATAGAGGCCTAATAATTGACAGTCTCGGTCGTCTGATTGTGTAATCATTTGTGTGTTATTATTGTTTCACATTAATTTATTTGTATGGTACAAAATAAATTAATGTAGGTACGAAAGTTTGGGCTGAATTTTCAGGAGGATCGGTTTCGTCCTAAACTACAAGGGGAGACGAACATTCGGCTACGATATTTATTCGGCTAAAAATCATGTTTCGGTCTCACACTAATCATTTTATGATTAAAATAATGAGTTACATATCTGTAACTCATAATTTCAAATAATTAGTAAATAATTAGTTTCATTGCTATTGGTTGTCGTGCATATAAAAATTGTTTAAAGTTGATCTTGATTGATTAATTAATGATTGGATTACATAGGAGACATACCATTTCAATCATGCAGAGATGTTTTTGGAGTACATAACGATGTAGCCTCGTGTGATTGCAGTTAAACAGATGAGCTTCATTAACATTCGTGCCAGACTTATTGCTAGGCTCGATGTGAGATATTACTACCCGTTAGTAATTGCGAACCGAGATACAACTTATTACACGACTGTTGTCGGTTTATAATTGTCTATCTATTACTATGTATCATGGGAAAAGTTTCCTAGTGCATCACTTTAACTTATCTACAACATTCTATGAAATAAATTGACGTATCCTTAGTTGCAGGAATCCGGTGGATGCGATACGCACAGAATCGGTCGTTATGGCAACACTTGGGGGAGGCCTATGTCCAACAGTAAACGTCTTTCGGCTGAAATGATGATGACGATGATCCTTAGTTCGTATAATTATCATTTCAGCCGAAAGACGTCCACTGTTGGAAATAGGTCTCCCCCAAAGATATACAAAAGCTGGATAGTTCGTATAAGAGCATATTTTTTAAAAATATTATTCTAAACTGTTAAAAATGACAAAAAATTTCAACCTTTAAATATTTCTTCGAAGTTAATAATTAATATGTAAATAGAAGCGTGTTAATATTAACACGCTCGTATCCAATTCACAAATCAGCGAAAAAGTGAGATGATTTATATAAATTCTAATAGATGTGAATAGCGTATTAATATACTGCGGCTACGGCGACGGCGGTCAGCGTGGGTTCCAATCCGAATTTATTATGTTATTAAATGGAATTCATGCAGCGATTGCATTCGATTCGGCAACATACTAATCGCGAACGAAAAGAAACTGAATTTTATTAATGCAATGTAATCCTAAGTAATATTATAAATAGGAAAGCAACTCTGTCTGTTTGTTATCACTTCACGTCTTAACGGTTCAACGAATTGGGATAAAACTTGGCATACGGTTTGACCATTCTCAGAGATGTCAGCAAAATTAATAGGGCCAGTTAGGGCCAACTCTTGCCAAGGCTGCGGATTGTTTGAAGAATTTACCGCAGCCCTCGCAAAAAAGCGCAACTGAAGGAACACTGTGAAGTTATTTGATAATAGCCCTCGTAAAAAAGCCATTCTTTTTGTTTTAAAAGTATGTTCCCTATTAGGTCTTTTTCGACGCTGGCAGAAGCTGTTTTTTGTACAATAGAATAAACTATTAAACTTTTTGAAAAATAGTGTTATTCAATGACTGGTTATTAATATACGATCACAGAAAAAAATGTGTTGCCTTTGTAGAAAATGTATTTTCAGCCACATGGAAATTTCCTGAATTACAATTAAGTATTGACAGAAAAAACCTATATGACCGGGAAACCCCTTACGCAAAAGTTTTCATCACTACAACAAGTACGTACTTAGCATACTTGCGTTATTGTTGGTATCTAGTCATTATACATTAAAATTATATGTGTACGGAGTTCGTATAAACATTAGCGTTTATGCACGCTATAATTTTACTTCCCGAATGGCAGGTAACAAGTTGCAACAACTCGTTTATTTATACCGAGATCAATACGTGAACGAATAATTACATTGACTTTTGCTCTCGCTTATTTTATAATAACAAAATCCGGAATTACTTATTGCATGTCGATTAAAAGAACAATGCATTTGTGTAGACGCTTTTTCGGCCGTCATTATAATGAAATTGATAATATTTGAGAAAGAGATTGTATTGACTGCATAGCTGCTGCTAGCGGCTTCGCCCGCGTGATAATAAAAAAGCATCCCAAGGTAACATACTCCTAGGATAAAAAGTCTATCCTATGAGCTATTGCAGGACATGGATTACCCGTGTACCAAGGTTGAGCTTATGAAGAAGTAGCATACATACAACACACAAGCTTTCGGCTTTATAATATTAGTGTGATAGGTACTGATTCAGAGTATAACTATTCTTTATTCCATGACATCAGCTTTTTCATTAACACATCTTCACGTACAGTTAACCGCAGTCGATTGCGGTTACATGCATTAATCATACGTAACATCTGATTTTTAGTGACATGTTTACTCCTCAGAATCAATTGCTAAGAAATCTAACAAAAATAGAAATCCGGTTGATATCCGGTTCGGTAGTACTTTACACTTTCATAAACTAACTGCATTGCGTGTAAATGATCAAATATACCTTTACCGTTGGTACATCGTATATATACTGTTAAAATTGTTAACCAAAAAATAATGTTCGCTGACGTGCAAAAAGTATGAAAGTGAACCGTGACATCCAAGCTCGACCGGGTAATTTAATATTCGTAAAACTATCCAGTAAAAATAACAAAACAAAACCGCACCAGGTGCTACTTTCATTTTCCCGCCACTTATTGACCCGCCTGTCAAAAGCTTAACGCCAATTTGCCTCTGTATTATATTAGCACGCTTCGCACATAATCGAACGTGCATGTTAACTACCAATTAGTCAGTATCTTCATTTATTTTCACCACACAAGAGGAGCTGCGTCTGTCAAACACTAACTGTCTGTTTTGTCTATGGACATCAAATGTCATCGCTTCAAAATCTTTTCAACGCGGCCGTTCATTTCAAACAGTTTTTTTTGTTCTAAATTGATTTATCAAGTTAGCGTCTTACATTATATTTATATGACGAATAAATTATATTCTTATTGTTGTTCTTTAAAATAAGAATATTTATAAAAGTCATCTACAGATATTATCTACATTTTATGTCTATGTCATTGTTTTATTTTACTGCAAAAGATTTTTGGTAAAGTAACTTTTTTAATTAAACAAGACATGTTTGACTTCGTATGGCCTTATTATAACTGGCGCAAAATACGTAACGATATGTCTTAAATGCATACTTGTAATTTTTACTGTGAGAGCTTAACTTAGCTGAGACAAAAAAAACTGTGCATTCCAGAGTAGTTTAAATGAGGAGGAAGCTTAAATTGAGCGGAAGCCGTGTCGTTTTATTTACTTAACAATATCGATTTTTGTTCCGATAATGTCTGCGGAGGTACCTACTCACGTAAATAACTGTGATTAAAACACCATAAGAGAGTGAAGGTAGGTTCGCACGAAACCAGATCGAACCGGATCCAAATCGGAGGGAGCGTTTTCTGTAACTGGAGCAGACGGCCGTCTCGAATATCGCCCCTTATGTCGATAATAAGATTTTCTTTCGTACGCCGCAATACCTACTGCAGTTTCTCTTTTTTGTGAGTGCACCTGTGATGTAGGCCAATCATGGCTTATTTCAACACGAGCTCGTGATTGACGCTTATCCCACACAGTATTGTGCTATGCAGTATGTAGATTAATATAATACCAAGATCGTTTGTTTACGTTACGTTAACTTCGGTTCTTTCTAGTTTGTACCGGCATTATTGCTATTTTTAATGATTGATGTATTGTTAAACAACACCCTCTTGACGGCCTTTCTTAACTTATTAGAATTGCTATTTTACGTAATTAATCAGTTTTTTTAGGGTTTCGTACCTCAAAAGGAAAAACGGAACCCTTATTGGATCATTTTGTTGTCCGTCTGTCTATCTGTCAAGACCCTTTATCTGGGAACGCGTGGAGGTATCGAGTTGAAATTAAAACCATACACTTAGATCTGCGGTCCCTTGAAGCTGTGAAAAAGTCAAACTTCTGAGTTAACGAAAGAAAAGATACGGTCCTTTATGTCGCAAAAATCGTGTATTTCGACACTCTCAAGGAAATCAAAATTAAATGGGTTACTTCCTGTTGACATAGAATCCTGAGATTTGGCATGAAGCAAGGTCTCATTACACAAGTATAGGTAATGAAATAAAAATCATAAAATTTTAAATTTGTAGTTACGTCACAAAAAACTTTTTGTAATTCGGAAAAATCTACGTAACTCAATTCGGGAATTGAACTGTTTTCATAGGTAAGTTTGCACGGAACCCTAAGTGCGCGAGTCCGACTCGCACTTGCCCGGTATTTTTATACATGAGTATCGCAGAAAAGTTCACGTGAGTATTATTTTGTTGGCAGTTAGATTAACCAATCAGTAAAATACCTACCGATCTATCGCATCTGTGCCCTTTAGAGTTTTTTTGAACCTAACAAATGATGTGATCATGTGCAGAAAAGCAATCGTTTATCAAATTATACAGTACTAATTTGTTATATTGCCGGTATTTAACGACCTAATTGACATTATTATTCTGTTTGACATTATTATCACATTTTACGACCTAATTGATGAGCTAATTAAGTTCGTGAATCGAATCCACGAAATCAGCTACATTACGTAACGTAGTCTGGTCATGCGTCCAATTAGCTTGATCGCTGAGCTGTTCTCTAGGACAAAGCGGTCATCTCAGTATAATTTTGGTTCCTAATCGAGCTAAACCTGAACGACAGGTCGGCACACCCGCTTATAGAAATTCAGAATCTAACCATCTAATTCATTATACCTAGCGACTATATACATCAATAAAAACATCTCTTATTTGGTAACACATAAATAACGTATCAAATAGAAAGTGAAAGATAAAACAGATTGTTGTTATTGTATTCAAAATTGTAATAAGTTTTGGTTTTATTCAAATAGACAAAACAAAGAAACGAGTTCAAAATTATGATTTCTCTGCAAGATTTATTGTATTGCTGCTTTAGGAATCAGCATTTAGCAATAGATATTCTGAGTTGTAGCTGCTTGCAGTAAAAGGGCACTACTACGACTGCGCTGTCAATGAGTGATATGTACGAGTTACCGTGACATCACGGTGTATTCAATATTCCCAATCGTTGAAATCTATCGTCGCAATATTAGCATGTGTCCAATCATGCAGCCGGTGTCAGCGGCTGCGCGGGCGCAGTGTTCGCGCCGCGAGCCGCGTGGGAACTCGAGCAACCACTATCCGATATAAATACTAACCATATTTTACGTCACAATTCGACGCACTCTAGTTGCGCGTAAGCAAGTAATCTCCGCCATTAATGTCACGACTAGATTGTGCATCCTTGCGTAGCCACCGGTCTCCCAGTTGCCATAAATCAGTGTGTAAACCGCAATCGACCTATATTGGTATTTATAACTGTCTTAAACTACTTACTCGTACATAGTACCACCACGTTTATTATCTACTAAATTAATTAATATTCAAGTAGATTTCGAGCATAATTAGCACCGCTATAATTGAATTGCAAAAATATTTCATCAAACCTACTTTACCTATATCATTTAGTGATGATTCGTATGTGAAACATCAAACGCGTTTTCAATAAAAACTTTTACAAAAAATATGACGCTGATATATAGGCGCTTAGAATTAACTCAGTTGGAGATGGAGAATCTTCAGAACTTAGAAACACGCTTGTGGCCGAGCCCTTTAATTGCATGAACCGCAATTAACCGCGTGTCATTCGAGTTTATAGTAACGCCCGCCAACAGATCAGTACGCAACGTTAATTTCACTTTTACTGGCATCCGACTCGTTATAATAATCTGGCATAAAATTGCAACAGTATGGAAGATCAAAGGCTGTTCGTACGTAGCAAGCGGTCATCTTCTGCTCAAATGTCAGAGGTCGTGCCGGCGGCGGCGACGCGCGCTCTGGTATGCGGCCGCGCTGCAACCGGTGCCATGTACGGCTGCTTAGGTAATACCTATTGATATGAAACAGAGCGACATTTATACTAATACTATAACCTTATGACATTGAACAAGTTCAAAACAATTAAAAATGCATCGAAGTATTGTTAAATGTCAGGTGATTAGTCATTTAAGATTTACGGCTTACCTATTCTTACAAAGATTTTTATTAATAATTGTTTGTTTTAAGCCTTTTAGTTTCATGCTATGTTATTACTCGATAACAGTTATTTGAGGTGCTTCAGGATTCGAGACCTTCAAAATAATGTCTGACAAGCTCATTAATTGAATATTTCTTTGTGTTCAAAAACTTAATTGTAAAATAACAACGTAATCAATTCGCAGTCACACACAATCATAACATCGTGCTGCACGGCGAGCGTCGCCTTGAATTGCGGAGAATGACCAGCGGCATGTTCAGGTTTATTCCGAATCAATTCTATGTAAAACGTCCAATTAAAACCGTCACAATGTGGTCACTATCGCGCTCCGCATCTGTGCCGAGCTCGCGGGCCCGCTGGTCGCTCAGCGCAACACTTGGATCATGCTCTGGATCAGCCCCGCTCCTGACTCGCGGCTAGCCGACTAGTCATTATCGTAACATCGGAACTTAACAGTTAATTGTCCACGTATTTTTGTTGTAAATACGACGCAATTTGTAGACATCGTCCGATAGCTCGCGGAGATAAAGTCGGCCATTGTAGTTGCGATATCGAGGCCGCTTATTCGTGTTAATTAAAGATATCGAACTAGATCTACGATATCGATAGGACTGGACTATTTTATAAAACGACATGCAGTATTTTTGACCATAATAATAAACATAAAATAAAGTCATTCCGGAATTGGCAGACCTATTGTATAAGTAGATGTGTAACTGAACATAGTACTAAACTTATTACGCCAACATGCCCAGTATCTATAATAATATATTCTTCAATTAATTTAAGAATGCTATTAATAGATATCGGTTCATAAATCTTTTAGAAGCATTAATTACTTGCCTGAGATGGCATGAAGGCAGAAATAATACAAATGGGTATAAAATGTAATGGGTATTCGCGCTAACGAACATTGCAATTTAAGATTTCTAGATATATATAAGAGAGGTAAGGTTTCTCCGCAGCTCTACCTTATTAGTCGCATCAATAGGTAATAGAAATGTTATTATTAACTTGTGTACACGTCGCCGGGTCTTCTCACTACTGACCACATTCCTGAGTGCTAGTAAAAACTGGGAAGCAGCTTACCAAAACAAATTAGAAAATTTCTTGAGCTTTTACTAATAGTTTTTTTTTTGTTTCATAAAGTCTTTGTATAAAAACAAGAGATTTAGAATAACAATATAAGAGATATAAAGTTTGTACAGCAGTTAATGTTTGAAGCTATCGGCGTTGTTGTTGGCGGAGTGACGCAGGCGCAGCTCCGTGGCGCAACCACGCTCGTTAACCCACATGCAGCGCAGCGCCGCCACCGCTCAATACAAAGTCATCAAATTCACATCCTTGCTTGTCGATAATACTTGTTTCAACTAATTACTTAATTACAAATAATCAATTTTATCACTAATGTTTTGGTACTAATTCTTTTAGATTTACGTCAACCTGTGACCTTCGCAGCCAAATTACAACTTTGACACAGGTAGGCACCATAAAACAATCTAGGCCAACTAAAGTGCCAATTAACTAACTTCATGCAGCTGGCGTTTTCTCAGTAGATATTTATTTATACTATAAACAAAGCCAACACAAATATATTTTAAAAAATATTTTAATATAAAAACCCCGTGTTAATAACACTAAAAGGCGACCGAATTTTTTAGTGCAACATTAAAATTTGCAAACATGTTATGCCTACAATGATGCTGAACTATTTGTTGCCATACCTACTGTTGCGAACCCGAACCAATTGCAATAATCGACGCTTATCGGCTAAGTTAATAGTTTGCGATGCTATTACGAGACCAGATTCTCAGAAAAACCACTGCGGCGACCTTAGCGCAGCCAGCTGTAATGGCTGCCTGCACCTCTACCTACTAAAGCCTGGGATTACCCACTACGAAGCTAAATGTAGACGTACCAGCAATTTAACCCAATATTTTTCCATTTATGATAGATACTTATGTCTTAAGAGCCATCGACAATGTTTCCTATAAGCAATTTAAAGTTAATCCACCGCTCCGAACGTTCCACGATTGTGAAATAGGGTTTCAGTAATGTCAAAAGCACTATTTTTAACAGTGCTAGTTGCACAACAATTTCGCATGTTAACTTAGTGTTTCGTTTAAAGTAATGACAGGCTGTACACAATTTAGTACAGTTAAAATATGTTTGTGATGCAATGACGTTAAGTACTGATTGAATTTAGAAGTTTATGAGCTACTCGCAAGAGAGTAAATAGATTAATTTATGTCCATCAGTAAGCTAAGCTTACTTCATTGTCCAGTGCTGATTAGTTTGCCAGGGAACCAACACGATTATAAGAACTAATCTGAAACTACATAACGTAAATGATCTAGCATTCATAAGTGTATCATCCATTGCATTTCTGTGCCACATGTATGCAGCATGCATCATTGCATGCAATTTATAATTTGTATTTCCATACTTCATTAGGTATTGTAGTAAAATACTCGAGCCCAAACAACTACAAACACTCAAACAAAAAATAACGTCATTGTTCTTAATTAAAGATTCGTTCCAGAATGTTTTATTGCTCACCATACAAGTATTACATTCCGTTTTGAAGTTAATAACAGTTATAAAGCTCATTCGAAGACGTCACGATATTTTATTTGTTTTCATAACTGAGTGCTTAGCGTACCTCAACATCAAATATACACTTTTGTAAATTATGAATCTTGTCTACAAAATAAAACCATGTTCTTAGTTTAAACACTGATTAGCAAGTTCTTAATTTAAAATTGTCTATGGAAAATTTAAATTCAGAATTCGTTAATCTACATTTAAACTAAGCATAATAATATGGTTAAAGAGTTTCATAAGTAAGACTTTTATATATCTACGAAGTTTTCACACAACTTGAACCCATCTAATGATCAAATAATTATCATAATTCTGTTAAAAATAAGTCATATCTATATTTTAGCGAGACAAAATACGATCAATTTACTATGTATATATATTATTGGAGTCTGTAAACTATATACAGCAAGTAAATAATATTTCGTCAAATATCAACGAGTTACCATTGTATCAGCTGTCAGATGAAACTTAATATCGAGTGTTTCGGTCCCTCGCGCTTGTTCCAATTCATCGTGTCGTTTGACAGACCTTTCTCATTTTACGAAATGTATATCGAACACGTACGGAAACCTCCAGCGTTAAATATAACAGAATATAATAATTATTCATATTAAACACTTTAAAATACGATACAAACAACGAAGGATGTGGAAATGAGTATGATAATGTAGAAAGTAAAATATTTAGACAAACACTAAAATTACACACCGTGTGATGATCTCAATTCTGCTTTCATTTTAATAAAATTTAATGTTCAGTTTTATTATTTGGTGTCCGCGCTGAAAGCCGGCTCGAAAAGCAAGCGCGGGCGGCGGGCCCAGTGCGCAGGCGCTACGTGATGCCTGATAGGCGCGACGCGTGACTTGCTCGCCCTGGTTTTGTACAGGATCTAAAGACTCGGAGCGAGCTTATTAATTAAACATTCAGATACGGATATATTCTGCTTTATGATATGCGATGCCGACGCAATATAGTTTCGTTACAACAACATTCCTAGGTACCCTACTAGTATGCATAACTGTAATATCTAATGTTGTCTTTGTTACTTGAAGAATACCATTAACCATTTCTTTTTCCTTTTTTCAGATTGACTTCACTCGTTGACTTCGGACACCTTCATCACATCATGGATCATATGGTCAATTGCACTTACTTTGCCAAAAGTCTGGCTAATTAAGTTCTTGACCAACAAGGATAGGGTTGGGGTGAATAATGGGAAAAAGGAACGTACGGATCAAGTTCGCACACTGGATTGGTCCGCCGCTTGACTCGAGCACGTTGGGCACGTCCGAGTAGCACCCCAGCCCGCGCCCGCACTCCCGCACTCTCAGTTACCGACGCTCTAGCGACTGCCAATAAAGTACAAGTCATACCGGGTTATTCACTTATTTAAATTTAGATATATTTATTGTAGTACAAAGATAAACTGAACACAAACGTTGCAAGCTTGATGTAGCAAAACTGACAGGAGAACGAACCGAGTTGTCGTCCTCGGTTGTAAATGAAACGGTAGTCATGACGGCCACTGCCCCAGAACTGTCAAAGTCGGATTTTTTTGATTTCGTGACGTCCAACGAGGTTACTGATGCTCAGTACAAACAACAGATGCGTTCTGTTAATGTGTTCATGGAATCACCCGACTCGAGGTCAAACCCACTGCTCTCAGAGGAGCCTAAAGAACAGAACAACAACAGCTTGCTGAGCGTGAGCGGCTCGCAGGTCGGCGCCAACAGTGGCATGGCCACCGCCACGACCTCCACCACGCTACAGAGTTTCGACTCCATTTGGAATGTGGACCGCGAACGTGATCGCTTGGATAATACCATGTTAGAGGATCTCAACAAGTTTTATTGGAACCAGGAAAGCGACATCAATGGCACGCATCCCTGCGCAGACACGGCAATTTCAAATAAATTAATAAACAACACGGACGGACAAATTTACACACTGACTGTTTTAAATCATGACATGACGGAAACCAGTTCGAATCGATACTGGGCTAAAGAAGAAGACGTGTCCATGTCTAGTCCAACTGACATAGAGCCGCACAACTCCTTAGATCTCGAATCCATTTTAAATATGAACGGTTTCCCTAATGACTTCAACCAAGATTTACCAAAAGTAGAGGGATTCACTTATGAAGATGGTGACTCAGAAAGCCAACACGCTGATCTGAGTACTAGTGATTTAGTGAAAGTGGAACCCTTCAGTTACGAAGAAGGTGAGTACCAGAGTAGTGACAAAAAAGACGACTCTCATAGTTCATCTATTCTCGTAACACCAGCCTTATTAGAAAGTCAAGTAGAATTTAATAACAATAACAATGATTGGAAAATAACGGACCAAAATACAGAATCGAATGAATCTTTGCTCAGAAGTGCATTACAGGGAAAAGCCTTTATTAGATATAGTACTATAAAAAATCCTGCAAAAGTCGATGTTAGTAGTGAACTGAAACGTGTCATCCCGACGAACAACAACAAACCTGATGTACCATCTATGTACCAAGACAGCAAAGATGAACTTTTGATGGCGATTTCACCACCTAATCGATTAAATATTTCGATATTATTAGAAGACCCCAGCAACTCTGTTGTTTCAAATGGGGAAAATCCATCATCTACGCAAAGTGTTGATGACATTTTATTGTCACGACTAGATACCAACTACCCGGAAGACTACGAAAAATTGAAAAGGATAGCAACGGAACTCGGAGAGTCGATGCAACCGTTCTGTACCGTAGAACCTATTGACCCGACGCGAAGTGTCTATAATATACATCACGTCAACGGCGAGCTAGTGACCATGATCCCCGCCGGGGAGGTCCAGCTGAACCAGCACTTACAAATAGTGACAGCGTCGCCCACTGTGACGAGCACAAAGCCGGGCAATAGAAGATATAAGAAACCGCAGAATAAGAACCCGGCGCCGACGCCACAAGCGCAGTCGGGGACGGCCATTCAGGCGGCTACCTCTACGTCGAATGGAGTAAGAAAAGAGAGATCTCTCCACTACTGCTCCATTTGTTCGAAGGGATTCAAGGACAAATACTCAGTGAACGTGCACGTGCGGACGCATACGGGAGAGAAGCCGTTCACGTGTTCACTGTGCGGCAAAAGCTTCCGACAGAAGGCGCACCTTGCCAAGCATTACCAGACGCACATCGCGCAGAAAACCGCGGCCGCCAACGGTGCTGTCAAACCCAACAAGCAGAGGTAACGCGCACCGCGCCCCCTCGCCGTGACACCGCACACCGCTCACACCCCATTGATAGTCAATTGAACTTTATCATGGTGATATAATAACAAATGTATTTTCTTATAATCGATACTTAAAGGCTGAAAATATCACAGATGAATTTGGTAAGGTGCTAATAAAGTAATAATTTATAGAGAAATAAGACAGTTACGAAAGAGAGAAGAGATGTGAAGGTTCTCGGCCGTTAATCTTATTTGTTAATTTGTATGTAATTCCGCCCGTTACCGTATACATTTTAGCTTTAGCTAAGAACAGATACTTTTAAGTGTTTTACAAGATTATATAAAATCGACATACATTGCATATTTATTAGTCATAAATACTAGGTTACGTTAGAAGTCATATTTGTAAACAACGTTTTATACATTTTGGTATAAGTAGGTAGATATCTGAAGCTAGTTCCTTGATGTAACTACGACGCGGTGCGGGTACTGTGGTCTGCTAAGTGTTTGTGTAAACGGAGAATTATCGTCAATGTGTCTCAAAGTAAGATCAGATAAATAGTGAACAATGATGAGCACCGCTGGTGTTACTGGTCGCCGCGGCGCCGTAGTAATTTCTCCCGCTGTGCGACCGACTGAACTTTCTAAAAATAAAAATAAAAAAAGACTAAAAGAACGAGTATTCAGAACCCTGCATCTTTCACCGCTCAACTATCGCATCTCTTCACTGTGCTCCTCTCAGTTTGAACAGTGATTTTTATTTTTTCGAGTATGGTTGCATTATCATTTTTCTACATTTCTATTTACTCAAAGTAACTCTGCGATGTATAAGATAAAGCTTTGTACAAAAAGTTGAATACTAGCGCTATTATTATAATGTACTTCTTGGAAATTGGAACGTAATAGCTTGTTCGGGACGGGAGGGTCCATTATTCGAGTGTCCATATCGGACGACTCGACGCAGTGAACGGTTTCTCATTCCCAATATTACATCTTTCGCCTCATACTGGGAGAGGCCTGATTGCCCTCAGATTGCTATAAATTATAAATACAAGTGGCGTTTCAATCGCGGTCTTTAAAATGTGCTCCCTTTCTCGTCTAACAAATTGGCCTTTCTTTGTTCCGTCTATGTGTTTATAACACAGGCCTCGCCCTGTCATTATTTATATCTACGTGCTTAGATAGTCCCCTAGACATTGTTTACCGTCGAACACCTACGTAAGTAATCATTTTATGTCTTCCCATTATTACCTACCAGTTATTAGCCATGAAACAGTAATCTTGAGTATGAAAGTACATGAAAGTACTGTGCATGCTTACCTTCCACTTAGTGAAAGTAATTACCTAATAGGAGTATAGACATCACTCTAATCTGTTTCACTGACATTTTCAGATACCTTTCTATACACTCAGCTGGTTTGTGCTCAGGTTATTTTATCTAAAGAACTGAATGTTATCGTTATTTTTGTGAGGATGCTAAAGAATGGGTTTTCCTTTTATTTCCATTTGAGAGAGTTTTATAGCAATAAATGCATGTAATGAATAGCCCGAAATTTTTGTGAAAGCGCTAGCATTCGCCTACCAGAGCACATGAAAAAATCACGTCATTTGGTCAAATTCGTCAAATGCATTCTTACAAAGCCAATGTGCTAAATAATGATTATCGTCAATATCATCTAATGACGGTGAACATTCAGTATCATAATGAAAATGACTTAGATTAGTGTAAATTGGATAATTCTACAACATAAAAATATAACCAACATTTCTAGATACCTATTCTTTTGTAGATGCAGTTAGTTCAATTTGTTGCCTATTTAGTACAAAAGAATGTTTTGATTTTAAACAGAATACTTATGTAGATACGGTTATGCAGCCGTGTCTGTAAGTATGTACTTATGCATAAAAGAGAAAATATATGTTTAACCCAACGATAATAGTAATAAAGTAAACTGAATGTTTTTAATACAAGTGGCCCCTATGAGTAAACTCAAGTTATACTTTATGAACTAGGCTCATTCTTGTTAGACCATTTGGTACGCGGTCATTGATCAATGTGTCGGCACAATAAAATACGTTAATAGGCCATACCATACAGTGTCTATTACAATAGTTCAATTATCTGCCGTGATTGAAATTAAACCACCGGAATTAAGGTCAAGTCATAATATTTCGGCCTCCGCACGTCAGGCGCGGTATCACACACAATGTCATAGCGACATGACCTAGTAATTTTTTCTATTAAATTATTTCTTTAGACGTCTTTTGAAACTAATTAAGCTATGCATAAACTGCCTTTGGACCAACTAACTTATGATAATAAAACAATAAATTGAGGTTTTTACTACGTCTGACTCTGATCTAACTCGAGCTTTTATTCATTTAATAAAATTGTTCATTTGCCTAAAGTCTTATCGTCTCTTTTCCCCTCCGTCCACAAGCTACTTGGAATACATAAATATCTACCTACGTCTATACCGATTTGTTAATTTTAGATACAGCTTTACTAGCTCCGATAGTGGCAACGTATTTAATTATTATTTACACTTACCCGGATACATGAAAATTTAATAGAACTTTAAAATAAACTGTCTATTTGTACAACCCTACTATTAAATAGGAAAACATTAATAAAACAATATTGTAAATCAACAAAATTAAATGAAGTTCGTTAACGATTTAGTTAGAGATACTAATGTTGAATTTGTTTCTTAAATTACAGTGTCTAAACTAATTTTATGTAGTATTTCTTTTAGTCTTCGTATCCGCTTGGACGCTGGCCTAATTATAATTTCGACGACTTCTCTCATAATCTATTTGAAACTGCCGCTGTAAGTTTTCTCTACTTATATATATAAATATGCATCTTGCCAGTAGCAATACTGATAAACAAAGAATGTTCAGTATTTAGCTATTTGTAAACGAACACTGCCCCTTGACGCTCCTGTGTGACTGTGACACTGCTAATATGAACGAAGTGTTTGCGTGGAAGATACTTACTTAAGTTTTTATAGTTCTGAGTCTCAATCCTTTAAGTATTTCGGTTTATGTTTACAATAATTTTGTATGAACGCTTTATAAGTACCTACCTAGTTGATATGATTAAAGATGAAAGTTCTACAAGAAAGCTTTTGTCGATTAATGACTACAAAATAATCTCACTATTATGTACAGAACAAATTACTTCGACACATCTTCTAAAATGTTTTCAGACTGAATTTTGTAGCTACACTATCTCCTCGGGTAGTAAGTGCTTGAGACGTGTACTATGAAGCTTTGTATTGAGATTGTCGTAAATATGTTTAAAAGTATAGTTGTAAAGCCAGAGGAAACTCTTAAACAATACTCATTATCTTGTAAATATGTATCATGAATGAATTTTATAGAAAAGTTGACTTTGGAAGTAAATTTTATACTCTACCACTTGTATCTCATTAGATGGTATTTGAATTACTAGCGAATTTATAGTTTTAATAAGTACCTAAATAAGAAACATTGAGAGATTTACCAGATTACTTTAAGATACTATGGCTACCTTCATAAATTATGTGAGTGCATAAATGGTTGTTAATATATTCATGTAATATATTAAATTATGTTGGTTTTTGAGTACATTATTTTGAAAAGGTTTATATTGATCGATTTTTATTGCATTTGTTCCTGAGTTGATTATTAGATTTTATTGATAATAATTATGTCTTGTTTATAAGGTTCTATGAGTAATTATTGCATGAATAATTTAATTTTATATAGTCTCGGAGTTATTTTAAGGGAGACGTGGATGACTCGCTATCTACGATGATTTCTAATGTACAATACTTTGTAAATACTGATTATTATTTATTGAAGGCTGACTCTCTATCCGTGAGAGCGTCACTGCCTACTCTTATTTCGTTTCATTTACCATTACCCTAATTTATCTAACTATTTTACTTTAACATGAATCTTGTCTTTATCCATTCACTCAAACTTAAATTCTTAATAGTTCTAAGTCAGTTTTACCCCGTTTCATAAATATTATAAACATTGAAAGGTTTATCTACGTCGCCCTTAAGCTGAGCCGTCCTGTACAATACTTCATTATTTATTTTTAGAATTATATTTTAAGGCGAAGAAAATATGAAAACAAAAACATAATTGTATTTTGATTAACCGGAGCTGTGATTTTTTGCTTATCTGTGTATCTATTAGACAGTGTGAGGGTGGTGCTGGACAGCCGCACTCTGCACTGATTCAATCACTGATGTCTTCCGAACACTATGCGACACGTGCTGCGCCCCTGCGCCGCCTGCTTACCTCTGTCGAACGAGACAAGTTTTTATCTTAACCGGTTTTTATACCGCGAATATATTTAGACATAACAAGACTATAAAGGCCTATAAATATTGTCAAAATGGCCACATTAAATTTTGCATGTTAATTGACAATGAATTGGGTTTTATAATTCGGCCATTAAATTGAAAATTTAAAAGAAATCCTGCATTCGTGCTTCACAAAATAAAGCACATTTTATAATTAAACCAACCTGACAAAGTAACGTAGATAAATAAGTGACATAACTAAGACCCAATAGAATATTTAAATTAAACTTGGCAACAGAATACTCTTTTTTATGGAAATTTCCAAAGCAGGTGCAAAGGAGTACCGCGCGTGGACGCTAGTGTCAGACATAATGTCAGATTAGATCTGGTCACGTTAAATCAGTATCACACCGTAAGGTACGTGTAATATAATAAATGTAGCTACCATAATTTTTTACAACATTTACAGTTTTATAATGAATTTCTTATATTTTTACTTTCCTATGTTAGTTTGCTAATAAAATGTTTTTTTTTTATATAATATGATATTTGTTTTTTTTTTCTTTATTAGATAACATAATCATCAGTCAGTCCTAAATAAAGTGTTATAAGAGAATATAATTATTTTATAATTGTCCGTTTTAGACAAACGGACAGCAGAAGCTTTGCCTTCATGACTCTTGATGGCTACTCTCAGCCTTCTGCCAGCAGGTACCTATCAATACCCACTTAAATGGATCTTAGTAGCCTTTTCACGCAAACTAAACCGCCAGCAAAACAAATAATGAGCTGATTCACTGAATATAATTTTCTTTTACGATCAAAATCCAGTCGTGAACACCTCATGCAAATTTTGAAACTCATTTAGGTCTCTACTAAAGAATGAGTCATTTTCATGGAAACACTCAAAATATATAATATTATGAAACTGCTTTTATCACATTATATATAATATCACACTGTCACACTAATATTATAAGGCGAAAGTTGGTGAGTGTATGTGTGTAACAAATTACATATTCACGCTCGAACGACCAAACGGATTTCGATGAAACTTAGAACACAGGTAGACCATGTCCTGGAATAGCACATAGGATACATTTTAACCTGGAAGTAATAATTAACAATGGAATAATTTTCTACTATCATGCGGGCGAAGCCGCTGGCAATAGCTTGTTCAGATAGATAGGAATATCTTATATACTAGTAAAAATATTAACTTGACATAGTTAGCAAAACTGACAAGCTGGAAGTCTAATAGTCTGGTAACCTCATTGGTATGAGCTTTTAAACTACGTTTGCTTGGATGTGATGACTAATGGCTCCGAAACGTGGTCGCTTACAATGGGCCTCATCAGAAGGCTTAAAGTCACTCAAAGGGCAATGGAAAGGGCTATGCTCGGAGTTTCTTTGCCTGATTACATCAGAAATGAATATATCCGCAGGAGAACCAAGGTTACAGACATAGCCCGAAGAATCGCCAAACTTATGTGGCAGTGAGCAGGGCACATTACTCGCAGAACAGAGGTCGATAAGGACGAAAGGTTCTGGAATGGTGACCACGTACCGGAAGACGCAGCGTTGGAAGGCCTTCCATAGGGTGGACCGATGACCTGGTGAGGGTCGCGGGAATCCGATGGATGCGAGACACACAGGACCGGTCATTATGGCCACACTCGGGGGAGGCCTATGTCCAACAGTGGACGTCTTTCGGCTAAAATGATGATGATGATGATGCTTTGGGTTCGATCCCCAGAAAAGTTCATACCTAGTTATTACCTTTTTTTATTTCATGCATAGGACTTTTAAAACAGAACGGTTGAAAAGGGTACTGGGGTGTAGCCCCAGTACCTCTTTATGCAACACAGACGTAGAGTTGTGTGTGAAAGCAAAAGAAAAAAAAAGGAATAAGGTAAGGAAAAAGACTTACAATCTTCACAGATGCGGAAGGTGATCGTAAATCTTGGAGACATTACCCAAATCTTTCATAGGATCTCTTTGGTAAGAAGTAAGTACCTACACTCAAGATCAACTACTTTTAAAAACGTAAGCAGACGATTTTTTTATATAAACCAGGAAAATACAAAAGTTAATTTGAGCTCAAACTATATCTCCGAAAGGGGTTTTCCGGTATAACCACAAAACCCAAAAACAAAATAAAAATTCTGTGATTCGTATGAACAGTATCAGTATTATTTACGTTTATAAATGCCTGTGTGTGCTTGCTACCTGCATAAATATAGGAACATTTGGAACCTACCTGCATTCTGAATATTTTGAGGGCACAGTTTATGTAGTACCTACCACTTGAGTTCAACTAATACAATAATCATATTTATTAATATATATCTGTATATATAAAAGGAGAAACTGACTGACTGACATATCAACACACAGCCAAAACTACTGGAACTAGGAGCGTGAAATTTTGCACAAGGCTTCCTTTTATGAGTAGGCGAGCACTAAGAAAGGATTTTCCAAAATTCAGCCCCTTACAGGATGAAACAGGGGTCTAAAGTTTGTATAGAGAAATCTACATTAACGCAGGCCGCTGGCAGAAGCTAGTTATATATATATATATATATATATATAATGAGAAACTGACCGACTGTCATACCAGCGCACAGCCGAAACTACTGGGATTCCTCAAAGCTTCCTTTTGTGATGTAGGCGAGCACTAAGAAAGGGTTTTTGAAAATTTCACTTTTAAGGAAATGAAAAGGGAGAAATTCGTAACAAAACTTAGTGTAAAAGTAATCCAAGTATATAATAGGTTTCCATTGTTCCTTTTTCAAAACTACTCATAAAAAATGGTTTAGGAAGTGTTAATAGTTGTAAGGGAGAATCTTATTCTTTGGGTTAATAAACTTGAAAGTTGATATGAGTACTACCTGAACAATAAAAAATATAATTATTAGTTCTTTAAAAACTATCTTAGCTGTGTTTTTTTTATTCACCGTATCCTATGTAGAAGAAAGCACGAAATTCACGCGAACGAAGTCGCGGGAATGCTAGTTACAAAAAAGAGCTTATTCAAAAACTAGTATACACGGCACATTGTATTACATCCGCTTTGTGCCGTCATGGTGGATATTGAATAATAGGGAATAATAACAATAATAATAATAATAATTTATTTATTTCTGAGCATACGGTACATAAAAGATATTAATATTAAAATGTTTCACGTACACTACCATTGCCGGTGTAGAAATTAAAAAAAAATATATATTTAAGATAGTTTTTTTTATATAATATTTTATAGGAATATGAATGTAATTTACTTATTTGCTAAATTAATTATTTATTTATTTCGTACTTCCTGCACATAAAGGTACAGAGGCTGATTATTATTTTTTTAGCTCTAGTAAACAAATATGAAAGATTTTTTTAAAATATCTAGATCAACAACGAAGTTATAAAGCTTCAAAGCTGGAGTCCGAGATGTACTTTGACGTCATAGTCCATAACGGTCGACATAGAAATCGGCATCTTGGTGAGAGAGATAGATAGACTGAACTGTTTCGAAAAAAAAATTGCAAATCGGTCCGTAAACGACGGAGTTCTGAGGTAATAAACATAAAAAATAATGATAAAAAAAAATACAACCGAATTGAATAACATCCTTATTTTTTTGAAGTCGGTTAAAAAAGATGGTACGGCCGCGCCGATATTTAACTCGCCTTGGCCGGTACTGCCGTGCCCCTTAATATTTAAAATTGTTATAACTCATTTACTTTTCTACCGATTTTGATATCTGCTTTCACAATTAGTATTCTATTTTTATATGTTTGTTGACAAACTGGTTAGATAACAAATATTGTTTTCATGCATATTCTTTACTATATTGTATAAGAAAAATTAGCATCTATGGAACGATGCAGATGTTAAAATAGACAACTCTTATCGAAGCTGTTTTTACTCTAGGTAAGGTTATCGTGGAAAAACAAAAACATTAAGTAACGAACAATGACCGAGATTAAGCGTTAATTCCAAACAATTTACTGAGTTCGGAGCTTCAGCAAAGCCATTGTGATAAGGTTAAGATGAGTTAACAAAAGGGATATAAGTATATAAATAGTTGGCGGGTAGTGGACGGGCATTGTTTCCCGCGGTTCCGGCGCACACGCACTACCTACGGCGCTAATTAGTTCTATTGTGGACGGACCGATGCTATCGACGCCACAAATACTTCCGATGGATTTACGTACCTGCTTTCCACTCATTGTTTACTTATACGAGTACATATGCTCTTTATTAATCGTCCGCCGCCACCGAGCTACGCCGTCCCGCCGGCCAGCACAAAGAACACCGCACCCAATTAATTTTAGTAAAACCATGTATTGTACAAACCATGTTAAACCAGAAACAGCCTGTTTGTAAGGTCATTAAAGCATATTAAATTATAAAAAGGTGAAGAAACAATTTTAGATAAATGATACAGATAAACACCTCCCTTAGTCATATACATCACATACACGCAATAAAAATGGAAAACCAACTGGATTCGTATCAATAGCAACAGGGAAAAGCGATGCATAAGGGCAGACAAGAATCCTTATAAAGTAAACAGAGCGATCGTACGAATTCAAAATAACTAAGTTATGAGCTCAAGAAAGCGGACAGCAAAACGGAAGTATAGCGGACGACCTTCCCTCGTACAAACATAGGTATCTGTTGACGCGCGCTCTGACAACTAATAAAAAAACATGCTCACATAAAGACCAACATAAGTCGCGCCAGTATGATATGTTATCGTATGAAAGGAAAATATACAAATGCTGTAGCATACTTAATGTAAACAGACTTGTGAATATTGTGAGGCACTTCAACTTTCTCCCAGTGATGGGCCGTCAATCATCATAAATTAGAGACGATTTTCCAGTTATCACTTCGATATAACACTACGCTTAAGTTCACATAGATTCTAAATGCAAAGGATTGATTGCTGTACCGTTGGAAAACTGTAATTTATACCAAATATCATGACTGTTTAGCGGTCTATGGCTTTTGAGCAGAGGTTTACTGACTTATATACATTCCCACTGAACCATATCGTTCAAACTGATATCAAAACCTTCTAATGTAGTTCTGAGCTCTAAGTCTTTTCCGCATAATATACAAAAACAATAAAGATCTTTTTAATAATAGGGATTGGGTACAAAGTCTTCAGAGTTTCTCGCAATCAATAAGAACGTGGGAGAAAAGTTGCAAAATTCGACAATTGCTAACCAATTAATTAAATAAAATGATTCACGGTTAAATCTAAAAATTTCATGACCGTAGCTATCTGGCCAACACTATTACCTACTTTGTATAACTACTAGCTTAACCGCAGTTAAGCAAAATAACTATTAAGTTATTATTACCAAAATGTAATGTTGAAGGTGCTGTAGGAAACAAACGAATCTTTAAAATGATAAATGGTACCCAGAGAGAAAACAAGAGGCAGAATACGAATTGTAAGCAGACGTCATTAGTTGCCGCTTACAGGAAATCGTACATTACGAGTGAAAACTAAGCATTCTGCATTTTCAACTGAACGGTGAGGATACTCACGTCGAGTCACATGAACAGTTAGTGGTAATAGATGAGTAATAGTCAATATTTTCTCAGCGGTACAGTAATGCACCGGCGGCGGCCGCGGTGTGTTGTTTGGGCGGCGGCTATCGTCCGTAATCACTACATCTGCTGCTCATCCTGCCATTACGGAACACAATTGGAATTTCTTAAAGGTCTCAATCAGACTTTGTAGCTAACCAGTGCCTATTGGTGTAGCAATATTGTGGGTTCCACAAAAGTATTTAGAATTATAAAAATATTTTGATCTCGTACCTAAATTATATGTTCTAATGATTCCAAAAGTAATTTACTAAGGCATAATAAAACTCTAAAAGCTAATTCTGATCTAGCTAGATAATCCCTAGTATAGGCAAAATTGTTTTTATAAAACGACTTTCAAACATCTGTAGCAAAGCATTTTTCCTCATGTTGACTCCATGTTGGTTGACGATCTCTAATTCACTTTTTAATCCGCCTGTTACCCAGATATCTATACTATAATATATAAGTTTAATATAATAAAGTGGAAGAGTTATTTATTTGTTTGTTTAAACCCGTTAAGTTTTAAAACTACAAAAATGATTCGAAAAAAAAAAATTGTGTAGGTATGATAGAGATACCAGATTCATATTCGTCACTCGCGTTAAGAATTACGGCCCATTTCCTCTTCTAGAGAGGAAGCCTTACACACCATATGCCCATTTCTTATACTTAAGCCACAATCATCGCCCCCCAGCCTTTTCCCAACTAATTTGGCGTCGCCTTCCAGTCTAACCGGATGCTGCTGAATATCCGTATTATACATGGAGCGACTGCATATCATACCTCCACAACCCAGTTACTGTGCAACACGATACTCGTTGGATAGACTGATGGTCAGATATCCTACTTAAACTGTGACCATCAAATATTGAAAACTATAAAGTGATAGATGAGCATTATTTTAAGGGATATTAATTGTTACGAACGGAAGTTATTTCATCATCAAGTTATAGGTAGATATACTTTGGTTTTAACAGCAAATTATTAGAACGCATAGTTTAAGAGGTATTGAAAAAATAAAATAATTAAACTTTCGGCTCGGCGCCGATGTGAAATACCTGGAATGCCTATGATAACCACAGATTTACTTTAAAAATATATACAATTTTCTTAAAAACGTCATTTGTAGTTTGTTACAATAAATCAAGCACAGAGATATACTTAATGTAAGTGGGGATAGATTTAACAGAATACTGTTTTTTCTAATGGCTTAATAATTATATGTTAGCCTATCACAGGCATTACATACAGGATACAGGTGAAAACCATTATATTTTAAACCACATGAAAACACTACTATATTGTCTATACGGAAGTATTATAAACCAATCAACCAGTAATCTCATGAAACGCGGGTGAAACTGCGGAGCACAGCTAGTCTATCAAAAACATCGTGTCAGACATAAAGTAGGTACGTAGTTATGACTTGAACTCTCGCGTCATCTCCAATCAAAAGGGTTAACCTTTTCATAGCGATTAGAAAACCGCTAAAGCTGATTTGTAAAAAATCAACTACCAAAATGAAGCTTTCATTGACCGCTCTAACTTTCTACTATAGATCTTACACGGAAGTTACATAGAGCAGAGATAAGTGGATAGTGCGCGATAACATCGCGTCGATGTAGACTCCATAACAACGCTAATTTATTGTCGTTACAGCTAACTCACGAACACTAAACTTACTTGACACTGTAATGAAACAGCTTATTTAGCACTGAAACCTAACCACGATGGCGAAAACTGTAGTACATAGAAATCTGATTTGTCGACCTTCCATCAAAATAACAAATTAGTCGTAAAGTTATTATACTATCATTGTATTTCTGCCAATCAATTAAATTAACAAAGACATAATGGCGTTTAATTAAGATTATTGCTATTTGTTTTAGTGACATGTCTTGTCTAAGCTTGGACTGAATGTATCTGTAATTAAGGATTATGACTTTGTTATACAACTTCCGTAATGATGACTGATAGAAAATATTTATTTTGCAAATTTGTTGTAAACAACACTTTTACATATCACGTCATTTTTTACGAGGCCGGAACTTTCTTCTAGCTTTTTCTCCTGAGAAGAAACACCGAACAAACTCGGAGGTCTAAAATCAATAATAGTAAGCTGATATAATCGTCAAATCTTATAAAAACTATGCAGATTGGTGTCTGAGATGGTCTTTTGAGCACTTTCATCATCTTCCGCACCCAATCCGAAAATTCACAGATCGATTTACCATAATTTTGCCCCTCTCCTAATGCAGTAGTTCTCATGTTAGCACTAATGGCAAGAGGCCTCAGAAACTCATATATCGATAACAAATACGACTCGGTCAACGCTCGCATCATAAATACGTTTATTTTTTGCAAACTTATTCGCAAGCATTATTTTATTCATATGAGGGATAAAAGGCATTGACGTTTAATTCTACATCACTCCGACTTTTATGCGCTTCTTGAAGAATTATACGACACACGCTGTTGAAGTTGACGCCATTATCAAAAATAAACCTAATGTGGTATTCTAATTCAACTAATTTGTATTCCGTACACGATTGGGCTGACAATGGACCTGAGTTTTTTTTTCAAAATTGCTGTTTTAAAGCGATACTTTGTTGTCTAGACATATAACAATATTTTTTTACAGAAAATATTTAGAAAAAATTAGTCATTCGCAGTCCGTGTACATTTTAATTTACATAATGTTGAGTCATTAATCGATCGCGCCATTTAATCAAAGTAGTTTGTGCAAAGTTGGTCATTCGTGCGAAATGTGTATGGCATTTTTATTGACATTTTACTCATTTTATGGAGGCTGCTGTTTTGATAATGAGAGCCAGGAAGTAATCGTGTGACAACTAAGGTTATCTTATAAATAAAGGTACAAACATACAATTATAATTTCTTGACTGAAGATTCGAGACATCTTATCTTAATGGAAATTGTCAAAGGACTCTTTTACGAATCGCAAGATAAATAAAATTTATCTACTCTCATATATTAAAATTCACAATTACTTACGAAATTAAAAATAAAACCTTATTGACAGACTTTATCCACTGAAATCTGTAATAAAATTAAATATTACATTGTTACCCTAGGGGTGAAAGTAACTTATTTAGTCCCGAGAAGGAGTTTGGCGTCCGAGCATAGCGTGGTCGCCAATAGTTCGAGGGACTAAATAAGTCTTTATCCCGAGGTAAACACTGTGCTTTTCATTAAGAATTCGAGGAATCAAAAACTTGTAAAACCTGAGTCGTATGGTTTTAGGAAGGTATCTTTCTTCTGATTTAGGGGGTAAAAGGTTTCCACTACTATTTTAACCTCTTCTCTTATGAAATCAAGCGTCCATCCGTGTATCCACATGTGTATCTGATGAACTTATCGTGTTAATACAAATTTCTGTTGTACATTACTTATTCTGTGGTTGTACGGTAATGTAAACAAAACTCTCATACAATTAGCAACCTTTGTTTCATTCGGAATTCAACATTATGCTATACAAATGGCAATAACTTTTTTCTATTAAAGTACAGATCAACGATAGAAATGTCAAATTATTAAAAAATATATATACTTAAATAAAAGAGCTATTTTATTTATGTATGTAAGTACATTAATTACATAGATAAAACCAAGACTTATTTTTCGGTTTAATTTTTGAGTATATCAAAAATTAATTATTAAAACGCACATCATTCCTACATTGTCTGATACAGCGCACCCCTAAAAAAATTAACTTTGAGAGACTATATATACTCCATTCGCGATAGTTTTAGACAAAAGAGGTTCATAGAAGCAGGTGTGCACAACATTTATTTTTGGAGATAAATTCAAACAATTCTAATAAATAATGGTTTCAATATTAAATTTTAACATTACCTACTTATATACATTTGGTTATTGTAAGGAAAGTACTAAACACTTAGATAGGTAAATGAAATGGATATTTTATAAAATTAAATTAAATTTATTTAAAAAAAAAATAAGTACATTTTCTTTTAAATGGCGTATCAACAAGTTTCCTCCTTACAAAACATATGAATTGTAAACAATATAAGGCAACAAGAAAATAATAAAATTATATAGTCTATTGAAAAACGTTCCAGGTGGACACTAGTAGTATAAATAAAATCTAAATAATTTATTTAATAAAATAGCCTCATAAATTCAAAAGATGGATAGTTCAAATGAATTCAATTAAATATAACAGTTGGTATTTAAGTTGATTATAATAAATTCAGCATCAATCTTAACTGTTACAAAGCACAATTATCCTACATATATTTTACTCTTATTACAAACTGTACCCTAAAATAAGGTTTTTTAACCGATTTCAAAAAGGAGGAGGTTTTATGTTCGGCTGAATGTATTTTTATTATTATTATTTACTTTTCTTATTTATGTTCACCGTTTTCTCGGTCAATTGTGAACCGATTTTGAATTTTTTTTTTGTTTGAACGTTTATGCTTCCGAATTGGATCATGAACTTCGAAGATATGGAACAGAACTCCTCATAGGATCACAGCAGAACCGTCGTAACAAATAAATTGCAATTTTTATACGTGTAGTCGATGACTGACTGAAAGAAGACGGGGAATATGTTGAACTGATCTGATGATGAAGCCTGAAGTTAGGTACCGGAACTTTGTAATCAATTAATTTAATCTAACCGTGTTTGGGATTATTAGAATTGTCATGAAATGCCTTCTGGCTATAAGGTATTTAAGTTTGACTGAGAGGTACTTCTTAGTGGTGGTACCATAACTAAAAATGTAAAATAAAATAAAAAATACAAAAAAAATACAACCAATTTCAATGTAAAAAAAAAAAACACTGAAAAGTGCAAAATAACTTTAATTTCGGAAGTCGGTGTTAAATAATGAATAGACAAAACTATTATAGAAACACTGACTTCCGAAATTAAAGTTATTTTGCACTTTTCAGTGTTTTTTTACATTGAAGTCGGTTATTTATTTTTTTTGTAAATAGTTTTTTATAACTTCTTTCTAATGCTATCGCGAATAGAGTACATAGTACTGCACATAGTTAGGTATTAAACTATCGTGTGCCATGTGCACTCGTGTTTTAATGACCTTTGTTATGTGACAGTCACATAAACTACTATTTCAACACACTCGAAAAACCGCTCTTACCCCTACCGCTTTTAGACTCGCAATGCTGTATTTCGCACTAGTGCGGTGGCACAATTTATATTATTTATTGTATCAGACTGGTCGCCAAGCAGCTCCCACTTGTCGCTGCGCAGACTCCACCAAGGTGTTCAGCAAAACGTCTTTCCTCACAGTAATTGGTTGCTAAATTATGTTTAAGATCATTTCGAGTAAGTGTTGAAAACCGTCGTATGTTACACGTCAGCGTATGTTATCGTTGCATCAAATTGTGAATATCAGAAAGAGGGTCTTTCTAAATCTACAGCATGACTTTAAACTGATCATGAAAAACTAAAACATTATGAATGTATAATTAGTTTTCAGGAAATAAAACTAAAGATTCATTAGGACGGACTGCCCTGCCGCGCCGGTATATTGGTCGCAAGTGCTACTGCTGAGCATGTGGTTCTAGGTTCAATTTCCAGGCCGGGCAGTTTTTTTGAAATCTGGGACTACTCTATAGTAGCTGGGAATCTAGATTTGTGACTATTTTATACCAACTCAACACACTATTGAGCGGGGCTTAAATATTACTGGTGAAAAGTATGGGTACGTATCCGCCTTAAACATTGAGGAATATACGCGTATCTACACTTCTACACTATTATTATAAAGAGATAGTTTGTAAGTTTGTTTGTAGGACATACTCTGGAGCTACTAAACTACAGTACAGTACAGTACAAAACACACAGAAACACACAGTACACAACACACACAGTGTACAGTAGAAAACTGATGAAAGAATTTTCAAAATCGGTTACAATATAATATATATATATATATAATCGGTACTTTAGTGACATATGCTATATTTCATTGTGATTAATAACATTTTTACGACAAAAATGTTTTACGCCCAGCGAAGTGAGCAACGATCTGCTAATTGGTCATAAAATGGAGCAGCAATTAGCAATTCAAATAGCGTTATAACGAAGGGCGAGATCGTGCTAGAAATATCTCGATAACTTCTTGGCAAGCGCCTTATCTAATGGCGGTGACGTGACGTTTCAGTTTGTGCATCCTTTTTCTGTTACTTAATAGTTTGCCCTTATTTAAAAGGTTTAATGCATTAAAAATTTCTTCTATTTGCAATTTTAAATAAAGTTACTTTGTAATACAATATATAATTTTAAACAAACAACCATGTAACATGTAAATGATGAGGCATTTTGTTGATGGCCTTAAAAATTTGCTGAGCCAGTGAAAATGTATAAAAATACCTATGGTTCGTTATTATTATGTAATTTTACCAAGTAATAATTTAAATCAATTACTTTTTATTTTTTTAATTAACAATAGTACCTATCAAGTTTGGGTTACGGAGATCACTAAATTCTAAGCAACACTGCTGTCACTATAGTAAAAAATAGGCTTAGCTAAATGTATTTAACCCAGCAGTTTTTTAAGATTTTGCCTAACGACATTGCCTGTTTAAATTGGTATGAAATACGATTGGGACACTGAGCGAGCGACCAAATACAAAGGATTTGAAAATAAAAATAGCGATAGTTTGATGGAGTATGTCATATGACATAACTCTGTTTAATGTACTTAATCAAAAATAAGCAATGTTGTCTTAATAAAAAAAAAAAACATTAAAAAACAAAATCCTAATAAGTAATTACAAACATACCTTACATTATTAAAATGAAATAATTTCAACGACGTTAATCAAGATCTTGCATTAGATTGTCTTAGAACAAAAATAAATAAATACATAACTACTCTAAATTACTTTTAACTTATCAAGAAGCTAAAGCTGTGCACTGGCGACCGCCTTTGGGTTTCTACCCTGGTATTGATATCACAAAAGTATATAATCATTATCGCAGTACATTTTACATAATTATACAAAATGATGATCTACAAGCACCGAATTAAATTTTTCACAAACATTTTAGCTCAAAACAATTGTCAAAAAACAATAATTTTAGTATGGATCTATGCACATATACCTAACCATTGTCTTATTTAATAAGTTAAAATGAGGTGAACTTAATAACTAAAATAAATGAGTTTCGTTTGATGGTATCTAATCATAATTTTATATAAATAATACCTATTAAAAAGAATGTAATAAAACTATCGTTGAAAGTAATTTAACCAAACATTTAGGTAAAGAGACAAA
The DNA here is from genome assembly GCA_961205895.1 of Mythimna pallens. Classification (NCBI taxonomy): domain Eukaryota; kingdom Metazoa; phylum Arthropoda; class Insecta; order Lepidoptera; family Noctuidae; genus Mythimna; species Mythimna pallens. The sequence goes on along the minus strand of OY540826.1, from coordinate 12,445,693 downwards.
TATAATTTGTTTTTTCAAACGTAGATAATGTCATGTTCTAGATGTCGTAAAACATAAATCGTCATGGACTTAGTTATTTTCAAACAAAAAAAACTTCTATTAGGTACTTTTTCAAGGTAATACAGATCATTGTTAGTGTAAATACTATATAGAATATAAAAAGTTATACACATTGTATAATAAAAATATATTTGAATTCAGAATTCCAGATAATTATAAAATTTTGGAACCACCAACTCAATGGCATACCTACAGGACTTTCAAATTCAACCAACCCATACTTTTAAATCAACTTAGAATACACAGAGCTACTCGATACTTGAGTTATTTGCGATGGATCGAAATTATCTCGAATTATGTATTATATAGACCGAGGATACAAAAATATAGTTCTTGACAGTTTACTTCTTGGGGTCTCTGTAGACTCCCATGAAGAGGATGGAGTTGGTGGGACGTTCGTAGATGAGGTACACGAAGGGGAAGTTGGCAATGAAGCGGCTGGGCTCCGCCGGACGCGAGGATCGGAAACCGAAGATCGCTGTTGCTGCTGCAGCTACTGTGCCTGCAAATGAATACTCACTTTAATAAAAAAATAAACTAGTGCTTGACTGCGATCCCAACTGCTGGTGAGAAATGATGTTCATCACAATCGTTGATGGTGAGGTGCACTAATTTTTTAAGAGCCCTAGTGCAGCGCTAGTGGAGCACGCTAGTGGGGGATACGGATTGATAATTTGGAGGTCCTAACCAAAGGGACTTGTTATCAGTAAAAAAAGTGTCTTTTTTTTAAAACTATTGTCAAGTTTAGAAATTATTTCGCTTTTGATACAGCATAGATATAGTCACTTAAGTATATCATCAGAGTACGGATATAACATACTCTAATGTTTCTGCAGTATTTTGACAGCAAATGTATCAAGTTAGCCTTCTCGGGAAGCTTCGTGATGGTAGTCAAAACTAATAAAATTCTCAGCTCTATTTTACCGTGATTGCCCCTGTTTCAATAATTCTACACATTGCCCAGTTGTGCAGATATTTGTGATACATAGCTACACTAATTGTGCATCACAACTGAAATTCTCACGAAAAAAACGCGCCAATAATGATTGTTATAAAAGATTCACATGCGCTACTGAAATTTCACGTCGTCGATACCTTTTTTATATGTGGTCGACGATGGAGAACGCTTTACCAGAAGTAGACTGTACTCTTAACTTAAAGAAGCATTAAATTTAGTATTTTTGAAAATCATCTTCGCTGGTAGAAGTAGTCTAGAGTTCAAGAAATAAAAAGGAAAAAGTCCCTTTAATCATTCAATTAATTCATTTCATTTTTTATTTTTCTGGATTAATTTTACCTATAAAATATGCTACACTAAAGCTACACTACTACTTCAAAAACGTAAAAATTAAGCAATAAAAAGCTATAGTAAGATTGTTTTCCTTATAGCCTTCCTTTTTGCAGAAAAGTGAAAGTTCCTAATTCGTTAAGTGCCGTGTTATTCAGAATTTTATGAGAGCGGGCTTGAGCATAATGATGAGTTGAGTTACGTGAGTAATATTTCAACAATGACTTGCGTATTTGTTGCTCTTAGCCCCTAATTGATTTGCGGTTTCTTACCTTCTTCATCGTTTTGGATCTTCGCCTTGTGGACAGCATCGTCGAAGAGAATGCCTTTCTGTTCCGACAGCGTACTGAAGTCTGCGGTCGCATTAAAAAAGTCACCCACTCCTAGTCTTTCCAACACCTGAAACCAATGAAACAATCTTTTTTTATTCCTTGGTCTTTTTTTATTTATTTTTTCCTTCCTTTTTGTCTTTTTTTTACATGTGTTGTATAACTTACGGATCAAAATTAACAGGGTTGAAGGCCAATTGTAACAGTAGGTCACTGCACTGCTTAGAACCGACTTATGAGTAGTAGAGCTCAATTATGGTAGTGGGCCACTGGTTAGGATCCACAATACGAGTGGTAGAGCCCAATTATAGTAGTGGGCCACTGGTTAGGATCCGACATACGAGTGGTAGAGCCCAATTATAGTAGTGGGCCACTGGTTAGGATCCGACATACGAGTGGTAGAGCCCAATTATAGTAGTGGGCCACTGGTTAGGATCCGACATACGAGTGGTAGAGCCCAATTATAGTAGTGGGCCACTGGTTAGGATCCGACATACGAGTGGTAGAGCCCAATTATAGTAGTGGGCCACTGGTTAGGATCCGACATACGAGTGGTAGAGCCCAATTATAGTAGTGGGCCACTGGTTAGGATCCGACATACGAGTGGTAGAGCCCAATTATAGTAGTGGGCCACTGGTTAGGATCCGACATACGAGTGGTAGAGCCCAATTATAGTAGTGGGCCACTGGTTAGGATCCGACATACGAGTGGTAGAGCCCAATTATAGTAGTGGGCCACTGGTTAGGATCCCACATACGAGTTGTAGAGCCCAATTATAGTAGTGGGCCACTGGTTAGGATCCGACATACGAGTGGTAGAGCCCAATTATAGTAGTGGGCCACTGGTTAGGATCCCACATACGAGTTGTAGAGCCCAATTAAAATAGCGGGCCACTGGTTAGGATCCGACATATGAGTTGTAGAGCCCAATTATAGTAGTGGGCCAGTGTTTAGGATCCGATATATGAGTTGTAAGCTGAGGGTACGAAGCTAAGCAAGCATACACTTTATCACCACTGCAGTAAAATTAATAAAGGAAAATATGGCAAGGCCTCAAATTTGAAGACGAGCGAAATTCTTCGAAACTTTAATGAATTAAAAACCCTACTTCCAGGGTATGTCCTAGCAAAGAGAAAACTCTAGGCTCAGACCTGGACGGGAAATGCTTCTACTTACTTCTCTCAAGGGAAGGCTCCTTTCAACGGTGAACTTGGGAATTTCGACGATGACTTCACGACCCATGTAGCCTTCTTCGACCACGGCAGCCAGGCGCTCAGGAGTCAGGTTCGCAATGATGTTGGTAACTCCTGTTGACAAAGAACCATTTAAATAATAGGAATTACCAATAAGTGCAGTAATGATTTGAATTCTAATCGTCAGAGAATATACTAGTCTAATGTTCACTCGACAATTTTGCGTCTTATTTACTTATAGCCTCTTCGGATATAATTATGTTATTGATCTACAATGTGATATTTTTATTGTTTTAGCAAAATCTTATGTCGATGATTATGATGCACGGTAAAACTCTAATGAGTTTATGATTTGAATCATCTGTATTGTACCTATTACTTGTATAAATTTAGAAATAAATAAATGGAAAAAACATGATCCTGAGTGCAAGTTAAGTGATGTGGTGGCAGCTGAATTGTTACGAACAAAAGAGTTACTGCGGCCCTGGGACGCAAAGGGTAACTGAAGGAACAACTGTGGATTTCAGTCAGTAAAAGTCCGACATATCTCCTCATTCCACTCAGAGCAGGAAGAATTATTTGATGATAGACCACCTCAACACAAAAGTGATGTGATTAGGCAATCATAGCAGCAAATGCACGTTTGACAAGTCTCAATAATATTATCATAACTTTTGTTTCACAAACTGGTATCTAAGTATTATTAAATAAGTGTTTATCAGGTATTCTTGATGACGAAACAGGCGCCTTACCATGATGTGAATGTGAGTCGTGCGAGGGAGAGAGAAGGATGGAACTATTCACCCTCTACAGAGTGTCTTTGACATCGACGCACAAACGAATACCATGGATCCAGTACATGATTCTGGACCCCCGCAATGGTGCATTTTTTCGTCGACTGAAGTATTTTATCAATAGTCTACTATTTGACAAAATACTTCAGTAGACCAGCTCAGTCCCTTCTAAAAATTAAACTACATCTTTAATTACACCGAACCCATAGTAGCAAGTAAAGTATGATTGATGAAACGTCAGGAGCCACAGGTCAAACCAAGTAAGAAATAAAATCCATCAGCCTCAAATTAGCGAGTACCGTTAGCAACCGAATGAACTAGAAAGCTCGGCTAACAGTAATTACCATCATTCATATCAGATTAAGTGTTCTGATCTGTATCAAACGTAAACGAAGGCGATAGGATCAAACGAAAGTGTTTTTTGACGTCAAAAAGAAGGAAGTTCTCAATACGGGTGTATTTTCTTTTTTAGGTTAATATTTTTGCAACCAAATTACATATAATATCGATAGCATTTCACAATCGATACTTTCAAAACTCTTTTATTTACAGAATAATATCTGTTAGAATGCCAGTCCTATAAGTCATGTTTTTTTTTATTTATTTAACCATGAAGGTTTCAGACAGCACATAGGTATAGAAGGCAGGCTTAATGCCTGAGGCCTTTGATTATATACCTACTTGTCTAGATGCCACATTGGCCGTACTAAACGGCCCAAATAAATTCTACTAAAAATGGTAGACTCGCTTCTCCCTTACGTCAGTGTCATTTGAAACAACTAAGGATAATGTGCTCACGAAAAATTATTAATTATGCCGGGTTTGTGCTATCAGACTGTGCCGTAATTATGTGGGAAAACAATATAAGAACACTAAGATCACTTTTCATCGGTAAATTTTGTTATTTAACCACTATTATTATAGAAAACACGATTTTTTAATTCGTTTTTTTATTATTCCAATTAGCCAGTGTTGTCAGTTTATTACAAATATCATTACATCATCTTTCGATCAGGAGAACATTATTATTTTAAAAATTACATTATTTATTTTATCAGTAAATGATAACTTATCTATACCTACAAAAAAAAAAATGAAACCCATGACGTCATGCACTAAATATTTTATTTTTTCTAATATTTTGGGTTTCAGATTTTTGCTGAATTGAGCCTGTTTGGTGCAGCCGTGAGGCACACATTCCTATATAGTAGAAATGTGCAAGGCGTACATTTCTACTATATAGGAATGTGTGCATCGGACATCGGACTTTATAATTTTTTATTTGTTGGTTTTATGCATGTAACTGGAGTATTGTGTCTTTAAGTCTGTGCTAAATAAATGTATTTTCTTTGTTCCTTTAATCTTCAAAATAATTATTTCATTCAACCTATTTTGTTAAACTTTCGTCATAATAAATAATGGAGAAAAGGAAAGTTAATAATTTTGAGCAGGCATCCCTCAACACGCACACCTTGACAGTTTGACAACAATAAGTACACGTGCGGTACTCACACATGTCATGCAATTTGGGGACAGTTTTAGCGCGTCCTATGTTTGCATTGCTCTATCTAGACAAGTTTATAATCAAAGCCTGAGGCATTCTCTACCAGTCAACTTAAGGTGGTGAAAAGACAATATGGAAAGTGAATAAAAAAGAATATTTTATTTAGAAAACAAGGGTAAAAAGTATCTAAACTTATAGTTAAAATATGTATAGTTTTTTGAGGTTGGAAATCATCAAATACTTCTCCAGCACTGGGCGGAACGAGACGACGTGTCAGATTTCTACTGATTAAAACCCACCTGTGTTCATTCAGTTGCCCTTTGCGTTCCAAGACCACGGTAAGTCTTTCGAACATTCCTGCAGATCTAAATCATAACCTAGATTCTTGATTTTAAATCTGCTTTAGACTAGTAGTGATGTAACGAATATTCGCATTCACATTCGCGAAAATTCGCACATTTTCTGACATTCGCATTCGTATTCGCAAAAACATGAGAATGTTTGGTGAATGATTTTGACAAACATAAAGGAAATAATTAAATTGATTGAATGGAAATAGAATGACAATACAACTGATATGATTTTACTATTTTATATGTATTTACTCTACACTTGCATATCAATTTTTTAGTGTAACTAATTGTGTACATGTTAGCGTACTTTGGAATCATAGTCATGTTTTTATATCACTTAAATTTAACAAATACAATAATACTAACAAACCTCAAATCGTAACAAATCTTTTCGAATGAACTTAATGTGTAGCTTCGTTCAATCAATCTGTACCCGCTCTGCTATGTTCGGTATAAAATTGGTTGACACGAAATATCAAACCTGTATGACATTTTGCACATCTTTGTCTGAAAGTCTAATTATTGAATTTGAATATTCGCACTCGCCTTCGCGAATGTGAGAAATCAGACATTCGTTACATCACTATAGAGTAGTACCTATGTATGTGTGTGTGTGTGTTTGAATCTGTATAACGTATTCCATACTAATATTATAAATGTGAAAGTAACTCTATCTATCTGTCTATTACGCTTTCATGGTTAATTACTAAACCGATTGAGATGAAATTTGGTACGGAGGAAGCTTGAACTCCAAGGATGGACTTAAGTTACTTTTTATCCGTATTCGACTTGGACTTTGCGTCCGCTATGACTAGTGTTGCCAGACGTACCGATGTGCGCGGGACGTCCCTATTTTCAGGAGTCTGGGGACGCGTCCCTATTTGCACCTGATCGAGACGCTAAATGTCCCGATAAATCAATAAATTTATTAAAAACCATTATGATTAGGTACTATAAAGTAACATAAATATTACATTAGTCGCTTTCGCATTATTATCACACACATTACATTAGTCGCTTTCGCATTATTATCGCATTATTATCACACACATGTTCAGTGCGCTTAAAATGGCACACAGCGCATCACTTGTTTGTTTCTCTCTCGCTCTGAGCCGCGTTGTCTTCGTCCGTCACGTACGACCGTAATGTCTTCTGCTTCACTCAATCCACATAATTATAAGTAATCTACGTCGGGAGTCGGAGAGAGATCACCGTAGACATGACCTTGCGAACGACGAGCAATGGGTAGCTCGACGTTCGAGCATCCAGTAAGAAGCAGGCTCGAGTCAATATTCGTCATGTTGTACGCGCTCCTCGAAGAGATAACCACAAAGCTGAATGGCCCCAGTAGGGCCGATGTCAGCTGTGTGAACGTTTGAAAGAGTGACCGTGACCCTGGATAGCACAGGGCAACTGAAGAACATTGGTGGGTTTTAGTTACTAGAAGTCTGACACGTCCTCTCGTTCCGCCCACAGCGGGAGAAGTATTCGATATTCGTCATGTTGTACGCGCTCCTCTATGAAATGACCGCAAAGCTAAATGGGCCCAGTAGGGCCGATGTCAGCTGTGTGAACGTTTGAAAGAGTGACCGTGGCCTTGAAACGCACAGGGCAACTGAAGAACATTGGTGGGTACTAGTCAGTAAAAGACACGCACTTTCGTTCTACCATAGAGTGAGAAAAACCATTGGATAATTTTTTTGAGGTCAGACCTCAAAAAAAACCTTTATTAAAAAAGAGTTTTTTATTTGTGCCGATCTGCCAACCGCAAATCTGCTAACCCTAAATCCCGATTTGTTTTACCATCTGTCCCGATTTTAATCCAATCGGACAATCGAATGGCAACACTAGCTATGACCAACATTCTCGCGGACGAAGCCGTTGGCAGAAGCCAGTAACTTATAAATATGTACCAAATAAGTATTGTTGTTCCTTTTATTTTTGATTCCACTCATTAATACATATTATTGATCATTACGTTTTACGGCGCTATCATGGCCGACAATTTAACAGTTAGCATTGATGTTCATGGTCTACCGATATTAATTTACTACGAACGAATCTTGGTTTTACGCGAGATTTTGTTATTTCATGGATTCAATCACGGCAAATATTTTTTTTAATTGTGGATAGGCTCGGGCTTGACCACTATCTCACCTGATAGCAAGCAATGATGTGGTCGACGATGGAGCAAGCTTACCTAGAAGTAACCTATTCACTCTTTACTTAAAGATTCCCAGGTTGTAGCTATCAGGAAACACAGAGTCCGGAAAGACAAACAAATAATCATAGAAAACTCACCTTCCTTCATGGAGTAAGGAGGCAGCAAGATGTACATGCTGATGTCGTTGCCTTTGTACGGCAGTTCCAAGATCTGCGCTCCGAGCTCATCGCTTACCACTGCAAAGGTAAATAAATATTATAAAAATATGTAATTAAAAGTTTCTGGTAGACTTGTTACTAGAAAAGAAGTCTTTTTTTTTTAAACTTTGCCCCTTCTGTTACTCCTATACCATAGATGCGTTGGCAAACATTAAACTGTCATGACTTGTTCCGTGTCTGGGTGCTTTGTGCACGAGCACAAAGCACCCAGACACGTAACAACTATATGTGGGCTAGACTAATATGTGTACCGTCGAAGTACGAGGTCTTTACTTATGTAATTGCCGTTTTTTAAAACGGGTTGCTTTGAAGTGTCATATCTTTGTATTGACTTAAATTATAAATTCAAATAAACGTTATATTAACAAGTACGTTATTCTTTTCGAAATTAGACATGGTTTTGTTTGTGTTTCGTATTTTCTGTAATATAGCAGTAGTTATATCTAGGATGTTTCCAGGAGCACAAACCAAAGCAGAAGCTAACAAAATCAAAATGTTTTTTTATACCGATAATTCTAATTTTTAAATTCGACTATTCTTGATGAGACGTATTTGAGTAAAATAACAACTTACTATAATGGAAAGTTCCCTTCTGTTTCATGAACGGCACAAGCGTCTGGCGCGTCTCAGACACAAAGAAGGCTTCTTTCTTCGTTCTCTCCTTGGGGAACTTAGAAGCCCACACGCCCTTGAAGTAGGCGGCATTGGCCAGCACCAGCTTCGTGGCCTGGGTGATTCCGTCTTCAGGCAGCAGGTCCTTAATGTTGTTCTTGGTGACGCGGCTAACCCATTCATTGATGTACACGCGAGCAGCTTCGGGATTCTCTCGGAAGTTCTGTAAATAATTATTTGGTTTTATTATAGACTTAGTACTTTTAATTACAACGCGTTTAGTTAAGTACTCCATTTTCCTCGCTATTGTTTCAATGTAGAAAAAAGGCATCTACTCAGTACCTACACAAACAAGTTAGATACGATACTAAAGTATATAGAGTCAATGTTTCCAGTTGGCAATACTAAGGACACATAGACTATCGCTGATGAAACTCTGTGCGAATTGAGAACAACAAAGCAGCTAGTTTAGTAAATGTCTACTTGATCAAAATAATAGCTTAAGCCTGTTCAAGGAGTTAGTAAGTAGTAACTTATATAACAGTGGCGATAGTTACCAGCATCTCCAGCTCGTCTCCGAACAGGTCCAGCATGCACTGGCGCACCTGCAGTCCAGTGTCCGTGAACAGCTTGTTGGCGCTCGTAAACTCGTAGCTGTCGCTATTGTTGTTGGTTGCCCGTGAACGCTGGTCCACCTTGTATGCCGTCATCAAGTTGATCTTGTCCTAGAATTGAATAAAACGATGCCGTTTAGTCTCCGGTTTTATTATTTAATCAAACACCTATTCGTTTATAATAAATCTTTACGCATCAGCAAAAAAAACAGTAAAATTACACATTATATTTCTGCCAAATTATTTCCTGGTTCAAATAAACCGATATAGGTACAGCTCTCAATTGCTGCTTTGTAATCAAAGAAAAACAATGATTGATCAGAAACACAAAGTGTTACCTACCATACTCTCAGCAATCCTCAAGGATTCCTTCAATGAGTGTTCAGTTTGTCCGCCTGCGGAAAAGTAAGCCAGCACTAACGCGTGGTACACGGAGAATGGAGAGAAGAAGATGTTGTCGTCAGGGACTGCCTTGTTGATAGCATTAAACAAGTTGAGGGTGAACTCCAGCTGGCCTCGGTACAACGAGGTGCGGGCTTCAGGGTCCAACTTCTTCGAGGAATCATCTTTGTAGAAACACTGGCTGTTGACGGTCGCGATGACCAAGAGGCCCACCGCCACTACTTTCAACATATTGGCTCTGGAACAATTGAACAACTTGTATGAGAAACGGTTGCTTTTAAATGTCCAAGAAAAAATACAAAGCAAGGATTAAGTAAATTCTGAAGACCCGCCGCGTTTAAAATCCTAATATGTATTGTCTATTCTGTTGGAGTACATGCAGTTTTATAATGTTTACATGTGTCATTACGTACCTATAATACACTACACTACTGTATACGTACCTATCAATAATGACTTAAAATTACTCACATGAGATACAGTGGTGTAATAAAGCTCGTGTTATCAGTAGAAAAATATTTTGCAGAGGAATAAGGTTTTTACACGTAATTATATAGAAAAAAAATGAGTTTTTTTTTTTTAATTCTTGCGTCATGATTGCATTTGTTTACACTTCGCAGACAAGACGGATTATGTTTACTTGGGTATTGTTATAGACGTAGACGGAAAAATAAGGTTTTTTTGAGTTAATTCATTTTACGTAGATGACATGTTGCAGAGCAATTAATTTTTAGATTATTGCTCAATCGTCAGTGGTTTGCAAGTTTTCACAACAAACTATTCGCAGATAGAGATTAGTTTACGCCTGGCATTTTTGGGTAAATAGGACAATGTCCACAATGTGTTTCAATGATATCAACGAAATGCGGCTAACTGTACAATATCTGTCGATTTAATAAATAAATACGGTACCAAAACTAAAAACGCAGCCGGCTTCGGTCTCCTTACAAGTAAGTAGGTAGGTATGCTTAATAGGCTGGTATTGTCACATACGACGTAACTAGTCTAAATAATTCTTTTTGTCTATGATAAAAAGCACGAAGCGAAGTCAAACAGAATTTATTTTGTCTGTGGGCATTTCACCGCGCTTTCTCCTCGGTGTAGAGGTGGGGCAGAGCGGTCAGCCACCCACGAAACATATCTACAGCATGTCATTCATTATCTATGATTCGTCTCGACATTGTAATTTCGCTCATCTAGAATATTTAGGTCTCATTACCAAAATGTTTATTATAGTCGTCATAATTACGTACTGTCTTGCAGTTCTAGCCATGTAACAGAAAAAAACAAGACTATTTATGTCTCTTACGCTAGATTTTGTACGATTCTATTATATTCTTTATCGAATAACATTAACCTTTCAAACCAGTTTTGCTTTTTTATTTATATTCTACAACAAACAACTATTAAATTAGTTGAATTTTGACTGCATCATGCTCGCTTTAATTACACTGTCAAAGTGCCAATAAACTTGACTGATAGTTAGACCAATTACCTGGCCGTAGGTTGATAAATAAATATCTTGTGAAAGCGAATTTATTATCGTGTGTCTGATCTCTATACCTAATTAAATAATCTAGGTTCAAAAAGGGGGGTCATATCTGTTAGCTTCTCAATCATGCCCGGCAATGGCGTGTGATTGATTAATGGCCGCAGCCAACACATAGCCTCGGCCGGGGCTTGTTACATCTGCCATCTGTCCCTACGGAGTTCCGGAATGCATTGATTATACGGATGGGAAAACCCCAGCCGTATTGTATGATATGCTTGTTAAAGCTTGACCTGATAACCGACACGCGTATACATACTGCAATCAGCTATATACGAGTACGAATACAAGCCTCGTACAAACGTGTTATAACATTATATACATAACGTGGAAATTCAGTATAATGCCTAGAGCACACAAGCAGCTAATGACATAATTCACTGTTCGTCTTCGAAAACCTTCAAGAACCATTACTGGATTCTGACAATCGATTTTCCTCATATGATTTCAGTAAACATTTAAGATTTTACGTCTTCATCTTTTGAATGACTCATAAAGAGGATGTAAATATGTATTTTCAAGAAATAACGCCGTCTTATGTAAACGAAAGTGGAACGTGAAGTGTACCGTTTCCAAGGAATGACGAGTCAGTATGTAATTATAATTTAATTTCATTTGACCTCACATCGCAGACTGGTTCCTACATGAACATCCAATTTTCATACAAAATTAGCTTACAATTTTAAAAGAAGGAATTGCCAAAACTTTGACACGTTTTAGCTCTCCAATATGAAATATATTTTAAATCTGATTTGTCATATACCTATAGCAAAGCTACAGGGTTATTTGAGTTTATTAGACGGGAGGCTCAAACGCCGCAGTGAAAATAATTATCAGTAATTCATATGGTACGTGCGTGCACCGTGAGTTGAGAACTCAGCTGAGTGACGTCACAGGGAATCCCAGCGTCCCGCAAGTCGCGAGTAGGTCACTCACTGGCGCCGCCGCTACCGCCACTCAGTACCGCTCAATGCTTGGATTTCCCTTTGAAATCAATGCTGCAGCGAAAGTCTGGCAACACGTCATCCTCGACACATTTGTTACACAACCGGACAGAAAAACCGTGTCACTACGGTATAATGCTTAAAAATATCTACGGTACCTCAAAAACTGTGATTTATTGTAAGACAATGTAATCACAATAATATGCGAGAAATTATGTACGAGATCATATTGTGTTTAAGAAATAAAAAACTAGGTTTCGCAATACAATGGGATGACGTAAAGTTTATTGTGCAAAAATAACACTGCTATTTATCGACAACACATTATTTTCGAAAAGCCACAAAATTTTTGTGCAAGGTAAGCTGTTAACCCAAGTCCAATTTCCATTGTGAGAACAGAAGATTGTACAACATGTAGATAGTACAGAATATTTGGTTGAAGGAAATACCTTGTACTTTCTCATAATAGGCGACTTGAATTAGACAATGAATCACTATAACAGGGCACTTATAATAGGTAGTTTCAGTACACTACATTGTGTAATTGCTACTGAAATTTTAATAACCAATTAAATATTATTGTGTGAAAATTGAGTGGTAAACAATCATACATCTAGGTACTTATACTCCTGCCCTTATCCCGTGTTGTTTGGGGTCGGTGTAAAACGTTTCTTCCATTCTGCTCTATCACCCGCCACGCTATCACTAACTCCCTTTTCTATCATATCACTTCTCACACATTCCATCCATCATTTCTTTGGCCTTCCTCTCCCTCTCCATCCGTCCACATGTATAGTCATTACTCCTTTAGTAACATGCGTTTCATTCCTCCTCTTCACATGACCTTGACCTAGGTACCTATATAAAAAACCCTACATTAAAAAGTATTTAAACATTATTCACGTTTTTATATTACGCTAGTGACCCACCCCGGCTTCGCGTGGGAAAATTATACACCGTCGACGTTTATTGCTCTTAGTCACTTTAGTAAAAAACTCATCATATCCGTTACGTGGATCAGGAGGAGTCAGCGGATAAACAAATGGACATTGAAAGCGACTGTTTTATGCTTACTACTCTGTAAAGATGTAAAGATCGAGCAAACCCGGTAAACCACACATATTCATTAGTGGTTAATTTTGTGTATACTCCATCTGTTTAGGTCATTAACTAAATGTAAACAATCTTGACACGTCTTTTATCTACAAGTTGTCTAAAAACTTTATCTAAAAATGTTTACAATTTGTTATTTACCTATACCGATGTTTGATAATTAACTAAATTTAAATAATCTTTGAATGTATTTTATACGATTTTCTTTTAATAAAAATACATATCAAGATTGTTTACGTTCAGTTAACTACCTAAACAAATGGAATATAGGTAATGTATGAGCTACCCTCATAAAACGGCGTAAGCAAATCATATGCATTAGTTAGATATGTCTAGTTATGTCCTATTATAATCATTAAGTGTAAAATTGTTTTCCGCCTTTATAACTCTAAGTCATTAAATCTGTATCCATATTTATCAGGTTAATAACGAGAATAATACATAAAACTGCCTATGTAGGAAGTTACGTTCATTTACAGTAAGCGTCTTGGTTCTTTATTCTTTATTGTACACACAAAAAAAACCTTAACATTGATTTGATAATTTATGTAAAAAGGCGAACTTAACTCAACAATGAGTTTTCTCCCAGGAAACCTATTAATATGCATGTATTCTCATGATTCACTTTATTAATTGGTGAAAACTTCATGAGAATGCGTTCAATAGTTTTTGAGTTTATCGCGTTCATACAGACAGACAGACGCGGTGGGGGACTTTTTTTATAATACGTATAACATGGAATTATAAAGCTGAAGAGTTTGTTCGTTTGAACGTGCTTATCTCACTATTCTGGACCAAATTGAAAAATTATTTTAGCGTTGCGTAACACAATTAGCGAGGAAGGTTGCAGGCCACCGGTACCATCACGATACGACCAATAGGAGAAAAATAACCAAAGACGCAAGTGAAACCGGTCAACTTATTCGAATTTACACTGCTATATTAATTAGAAGCATTTGGTCCGTCATCCGTCAGTAATTCCGTTTCTAATAAATCATATTACAGTTTACAAAAGCTTTGCAAATATTAAAATCTCAATATACCTATAGTCGTTTAGTTTGACGGATCTATTAGATATAATGAAAGGTCTAGCTAGGCTACGGTCGTTCCTTGCTCTCGAGAAGAAATGTTTATGCGTACTTATACAAATCTAAGATATACCACTAGCAGGAATACATTGTTCAAATAATTATGGAAAATTATTAAAAATCTGTTGGTATTGAAAACTAACAATGTACCTAATATAAGTTTCTTCTATTCATTAAACTTGGGGTTTATGAAACATAGATATAATAGAAAGAATGAAGTAAAAGAAACTTAAACACAATAGAAAGACAATGAGCAAGCGAACACCGGCGTTCGCTTGCTCATTGTCATAATTACGGTACTCAAAAGGACCAAAACATCCCAACGCGAGACTTTTACAAACTAACATCTGTTCACAGTGTGCAGTAGGTAACAATTTCACGGATTTTCATTGTTCCGATTGAAATGGCCTCGGGTTTCCCGCAAGCCGATTATGTGGTTTCTCCCACAATTCAATAACGCCCAATATCCATCATTGTCTCGTAAATATCTACAATACAGATATATATCTTCAATGCAGATATTTATTCACGAGACTGCAAAATAACAGCGACTAAACGTTAATCTTACTTCTTCCGCTGCCTTCGAGACCGTATAACTCCATACTTTACTTTTACGCTGACACCTGAGATACAGGACTTATTTCCTAGTTTGGGTGTCAGAAGGCACACGGTTAACTGCATGCGCTATCACTATCACATAGTCTAATCATAGCAAGGGGAATCGACATACCTAACAAATACATTTTATCCTGTATGTTTCTCTCCATCTGTATTAGGTTTATGTATGAACAATTTTTTTTTTTTTTGTATTTTATATATTTACACCACATGTTTTTAATTAGTAAAAATACTTAAAGGGCTAAGAAAAGGTATTTTTTATTATTTAAGAAAAGTCTCAATAAATAATATCTATTCATAAACAGCATTTGTTTATATCCCAAAATGTCACTCAATTTATGGAAATATTGTACAGTCTATTAATTATGAATGAAAAACAATGGAAAAACACTGCGCGTAGTATTTTCTAGTAGCAATTGTTATGAATAATTCATTCCATTATGAATTTACCAAACACATATACAAAATAAATACAAAATTATAAATAATTATTTTTAATTATATTATTAATTTTTGTATGGTGTCATCGACCGATCTTTCTTTTATTTATTTTTTAATAATTTTAGGCTTACGTTTGACCACTTATAATATTGTTCCAGATTATTCAATGGAAAATAAATAAATCGCGCCATCATTTGTTTATTGGAACGAGTTCGATTAAAGCAGTATTGGACTTATATCGCTTTTTATGCGGGTGGTCGACCGCCACAGTACTGCGCATGCGCATCGCGTATTTCTGAATGTAACTAACGGTTTTATAAAAGGAACAGCGAACGCTGCCTTTTTAATTAAATGTTTTATGGAAACGCTGATTGATCGCATATTAGCGCATCTTTTGGTAACTTGCAATTAGGTAAAGGTAGAGCAGAAAAATGTAAATTTCTTTTTAGTGGAAACTTGCGGATTCCTAGCAAAACTATTAAAAATAATTTTATTTTACAAATGTAGAGAAATAGTAAATCGAAGGAAAATTGAAAAGTTGACTCCTGTCTAGCATTACAAAACTATCAATCAGATATTATTTTTTTCTTTGCCGATTTTCAACCACCCTTTTGAAGTGAACATTATCCTACATCGACAGCGCCTACTTCCTAAAAATGAGGTCAAAGGACCAATATTTTATTTAAAAGTTTTTTAGTTTTTATTTTATTTTATTTTGAGTTAAAAGACTTTTCTAATAACCTTCATCTTTTGTAGGTATTTATTTATTTAAACTTCATGTACAGTGGTGGTACATAGGCGGACTTAATGCCACAAAGCATTCTCTACCAGTCAACCATTGGGATAAAAAAGACAACACTGTTGTAGGTGTGCACAATAAATAAATAACAGATATTTGAAATAGAATGTAGTATCGTTAAATTAAGTATATTAGGTATTTGTCACAGTCTTAAATTTCTAAAAAGCCTAACGCCTTTTACTGGACCAAAAAAAAATCTCTAAAAGCTCTCATTGTATCCTTCTTTCTTTCACTTTTTGAACCGATGTTGTCGGTTATATAGTGTTATTTTTCGACAGAAAACATACTTCCCTTTAATTTCAAAAACATTATACTGCAGACACAATTACAGACTTCGTCCTCCAAAATTGTTTGCCTATCTTTTTGGAACAATATTGCGAGTGTTACCGACGACCTCGGCTCGTTTGGTCCATTTTTCGGAAACATTAAGGCCACCACACCACATTGCACGCGTAACGTTTGCATAAGATCCTCGCACAGAACCGGCACGCTGTCCGAATAACAATTGACTGTCGATAATAACTGTATTTATAATGAATATGCTATCGAAGAAAATATTTGAAGTTTTTAGTTGCTCGTACAGAATTGGCGCTACAAAACACCGTATGCGTGGCAGTAACATTAATCAAACCTGGTCCGCTATTATAAAAAATCTCAAAGCTCAAGCTAGTGCTTATAAAATGTATTACAATATGGCCTTTTGAAGCTTGCACTTATAATTCACAGGCTCATAAATGTTGTAAGACAAAGAAATCTTCAAAGAAATGGAGAAAACGAGTTTCCATATTCACCGTTCTTTGATGAGGATCATTAGAAGTTAACTATATTGTGTAGATATGAGAAGAACTTTCTACTCAGTTTCACGACCGCTCTTTAACTCTTTAACTGGTGTCAATGATCGAACCTTTCTTGGATTCCATTTTATTGTATAATACGCTTTTCCCTAAACATGAAAAGGAAACCATTGCTAATATGGTTAGTTTAAAGTCCTGATGATGTTAAGACTGGTAGAATAAGCACTTGTAGGTTTAGAAGATAACACAGATATGTCAAACATAATATCTGTGGGAGAAAACGTCACATTTAAATGAACAAGGATACTGAAAAAGTCTTATATGTAGTTTATCTTCTTAAAGATTAATAAAATCAAGCATACATGCATTTAAGTACATCAATAGGTACAAACGTAGGAACCATATGTTATTTTAAAAAAAGTTATAAATAACATATGGTTCCTACGTTTGTACCTACATGAGCTCATTGCATGCGCAATTAGAGGAGATCCTATGCTGATTAGTTTTGACTACTAGTTTTACTATTAATTTGTCAGATATCCTCAAGTCAGTGTAAACAAAATAAGTTGCCAAGAATTTTTATTATTAATAAGCTTGCGTTTAACCACCATCTCACCTGATGGTAAGGGATAATGTGGCCGACGATGGAGCACGCTTACCTAGAAGTAACCTTTTAACTCTTGATTTAAAGACCCCTAAGTTATAGCTATCAAGAAAATCAGACTTCGGCAAGGAATTCCACTCCTAAGCTGTACGCACAATAAATGTGTTTCCAAAACGTTTTGTACGTATGGGTGGGATGTCTACCTTGTCCCGGTGGTGCAAAGCCGTATGTTTAGTGGTCCGATGATGGAACAGACTTCGCGAAATTAGATTATGCAATTCCAGTGCACACTCCTCGAAATGTAAACGATAGAAAACCGACAGGCTAGTAAGTCGTGCCGATGCCCAAAGCTAAAAAAAAGTAAAGCAAAAGCGTCAACTTGGCATCTTATCTTGTCCCTCTAAATAATTCTGAGACTAAGTAAAGACTTGGTCCCAGAATTATTTACAGAATGACGTGATAAATAAGATCAGACAAAAATATAAGAAAAAAAAAAGGAATAAAAAAATCACCCTAGGTTGACTGGTAGAAAATGCCTAAGGCGTTAAGTCCGCCTTTGTACTTTGTGTTGCATGAAGATTAAATGTCATGATAGCCAACTAAATCCTTATCAAACAAAACAAACAAAAAATCAAATTTTTCCTCTTCTGTCGTCGTCTAATCGCCACCGCATCTGTATATTTCCGATAAACTCAAAAACTACTAAACATGGATTTTCATGAGTTTTCTCAAATTGACAGAATGATTCATGAGGAAAGTTTAAGTGTACAATACATTCGTGTTATAGTAAAGAAAAGCTGAGAATTTCAATGATTTCTAACACCCTTGTGAAGCTATAATAGATACAATACGTGCATAAATGTATTGTTCCACGTGTGCCTAAAGGTATGTCAGCAAAACCGTAGAGGCTAAGCAGGGCCGGATAATACTAATTATGCGTAAAACCACATTATAGGAACGTATAATTGACCAATAATTAGATACATTAATTCCACAATTTTCCAAGAAAACGGTAAAATGAGTGACACCTCTAAGAATAATAAAATAATTGTTGATGCATATCATCAGCTTTATTCTAAAAGTAGGTAAGGTACAGAATACATAAATGCATAATAATAACGTTTATTACTATCCACAAACACTTATAGCTATCACGAGTATTAGGTACCTAATCTAACGAGGTTAGGAAGTACTGAAGCTTGATAAGTAAAAGTAATAATAGTATCTAAAGTCTCTGAAATGCGTGATTAAACTAGTCGCACAATCGCAACGGTATCACAGTCATAAAGATATAATCTTTTAAGGGCAACTGATAAGGCAGAAAGGTACAGTCAACAAGTCAACCAAAAAGTTCTTAAATTGGAGTAAGCACATACCTATGTCTGCTTTTTTTACATTGTGCGCTTTATCAGCACCACCGAAACCAACGCTAATAGTTGCCAGCAGGCTCTTTAGTTTTTTTTTAAGGTTCCGTACCTCAAAAGGATAAAACGGAACCTTTATAGGATCACTTTGTTGTCTGTTTGTCTGTCTATCTGTTTGTCAAGACCCTTTATCTCGGGAACGCGTGGTGATATCGAGTTGAAATTAAAACCATATACTCAAGTCTTCGGACTCTTGAAATTGTAAAAACATCAAACTTGTAAGTTAACAAGAAAAAAGATTCTTCGGTTTATGTGGCAAAAAAAATTACAGTACATTTCGACACTCTCGAGGAAATCAAAATTCATAGGGTACTTCCCGATGACTCAGAATTCTGAAATTTGGCATAAAGCAAGGTCTTATAGCACAAATATAGGAATAAATCTGAAAACTGTAAATTTGTTGTTACGTCACAATTTTTTTTGAATAAGAACGCTCTAAACGAAAAGTAACGTCTTACGTGGTTCTTGCTTTACATGAATAAAGTTTCCAAAAACGTCATATTGATTAAGTAGCCTTAAACAGGTATATATCTAGATCTAGTAATGTGCAACGAATTAAAACGACATGGATGTTTATGTGCGCGTACTGTTGCGAAAATTCGTCACAGTAAATTAGAAAGCGTGCATGATAATCTGCCAGGCGCTGACGGACCGCGGTGTGTTGATACACAAGCTGCACAGTTACACAAGTCTGTGAGAACCTGTCACTCTGCTGAGGTTGACTGAACAACTATTGTCATGTAATTATACGGTAACAGATATCAGTTATCTAAGCATCTAAGTATATCTAACATATATATACGAACAGATAAGTTATATCTTCCAAAGATAAATAAAGTGATTTTTCGAATTACACTGCAGCCATCGAACACAAACAACAAGTACACACTTAAAGTGAAACAAAACATAACTCACCAAGTGGGGTCCTTTTTGTGCACGAAGATTTATTGAAGAATTTTTTAATTGAATTAAAATATTTAATAACTAAAGCGTTTTACTATAATATACTGGTATAGTTTTGTTTTAATATAAATTTTATCCACGGTACATTGGTGTATAAAGTAACATGCGGAGCGTAACGTTACACCGTAGCGAGACTCGGAGACAGACTGAGTGAATGAGGGGAGGGCCGGTCGCTATCCTCTTTTATGTTAGTATTGTAAACTGGTATGCATTAGCTCACCAGCCGATGTCAACGGGAGGTAAAATTAAGAGAATACTTTTTATTAAACCGCCCACATCGGTTCATAACCGTGCTAAATAAGATATAATCTGATTAATTAATCGTTGCTGGTAACCGTTAACTGGTCACATAACTGTACGATTTCGCTGTATGTCAACAATGGCGGCGCGGTAGGGTCAGCGTTTATCCGCGGGCCCTTGAGTGTCGTACCTGAAATAATTCCAACACAATTTTGTTAACAACCAACCACGGCCAGTTTGGTACAATTACAGCTAGTAGGTAGCTATTTGTTTACGTGACCCTCACGCTTGATGGGGATGGTACGCTGCAGGTAGGTCATTAAACAAAACAGCTGATCTGACTACGTTTTATCTACAGCCTACTGTCATCCAATGAATGGTAATGTGAATAGGTCACTTGTAGGCAAGTTTCCTCTAATCCATATCATAGCTTACCTACCTAAGTACCATGAGGTGAGATAGTGGTCAAATGGAAGCCTACAAAATAATCAGATACATCTGAATACAGCCTATCTGACTTCCACAACTCAACAACTGGGTGAAACGATATCCATTGGATAGGCTATCAATACTAAAAAAAACAAAAAAAAATGCTATATGAATACATCAGAAATAGCTTCTCGAAAAGTTTGATGCTCTTTTTAAGCCTTCAAAAGCCGTTCGTGACGATCGTAGCTTCGATCACGGTCAACCTCTTTTTATTAACATGTAAATATATAATAAGCTGTACCTACTAGTTAGGTATAAGTAAAGTTTGAGAGACTGTGCCAGTGACCTACTCGAATTTAGTGCGATACCTACTTTTCAATGGTCATCCCCGCCTTCAGATGACCTGATCGGACCACAATAGAATGATCGACAAAATTTTGAATTGTCGGGACTTTCTATTGGAATATCTATTGCTTTATCATCGCTCTCTTTTTCCTATTGCTTTAAGAAAAACGTATCCTAGATTAACTATAGAATAAAGACATATATATATACCTGTTACATAGGTGCATGCCTCGTAACAGGCATCATAATTATAAGGTGATGTTTTAAATTAGACTTCTGGGTAATAAAAACTTTGAATATGATTAACACCTAGCACCTTTTTTTATGGTGGTCAATCATCAAAGAACTTCTTTCGCTCTGGTTGGAGCGAGGGGGAGTGTCAGACTTTTACTGACTAAAACCCACTCCTCTGTTCCTAGGCCTCCCCCAAGTCCTTCCTCAATCCATTAGGGGGTTTGGACCATAGCCTGCCACGTGTTAGTAGGTCGCCAGAGCCTCGTCATTCAGTTAATTAGCAGATTGTACCACGTGCAGGTGAGATTGGCTTGGGTTCTGTAAGATGTTAGTTGGGACCCCTTGCACCTCTTATAGCCCTTATACACAGTGACATTTATTCATTAGTTGTTTTTTAAATAATATAACATTGAGATTCTATATTTCTCTGGGAATTTTATTATATATTTCTAGAGCCATTTCATAGATACTTTTGTGAAAAAGAACCGTTCTACTGCGGCCAGCATATTAGATTCTCTCTTTCTCAACCGTAGGTTTACTGAGGGTCTTATTTGAAAAAGTCGTGGGTGTGTTTTCACAAATACTGCCACCTCGTAGATATACACAGATGGAAATGTTAAAAACTTTAGTCTTTTTTTTTAATTATGCTTACTACAACTGTTCTGTAAACGTAAGTTGCATATTGCACGTATACATTTTTATCAGTCTAGTTTCCCCTGAAATGTACTCCGTATCTCAGAACGGATTCCACGTAACTATGATAGGCACATTTTGCTGCAATATTGATCAATCAATCGGAAAATCTTTTCTTACTAGCAACTATGTGTTTTTTTTATTTTATTTTATAAGGGACAAAAAACATGTATGGATTGATGAATTATGGATTGTCATGGTGTGATATAAAGGACATAAATATACAATGTGCAGTTTTAAATCTGCAAAAAATTTCAGATGGCCGGCCGACCAGAATCAAAATTAAAATGGGTAAGTAGAGTAGAGTACCTATTTTTTAAATTTTATTCTTATTTAGGGAAATCAGTAGAAGCGGTACTTAGAGTAAATGGGTGGAGCCTCGTACAGGCTCACACATGGACTCAGTGACATGACACTCGATAAATCGCAACGGGTGATTTGGAGAGGTTTATTAAGAGGGCTGTTCCCCACTCGTCTATCGCATGGTTTAAAAAGCTTGTTGCTTCATCCAATGCAATTTAACGCAATGTTTGATGAAGACGCAACGCGAAAAAAGAGAGATAACGCCTGAAAAGTCTGTTGGAATTCGGATTTTTTTTCCGGAATTACCGAATGCCAACAGGGCTTTCAGGCGTTATCTCTCTTTTTTTACATTGCCTCTTCACCAAACATCGCGTTGGATTGCGTTAGATGAAGCAACAAGCTTTTAAACCATGCTCGATGTTGATGATAGGCGAATAAAAAGGACCCTCTTAAGAATGTAAGTTTAAATAACACTAAAATTGAAAAAAAAAAAACTAACCTACCTACTGTTTTGCCCTGAGAGTTACTACGACATTAATAATAACTAACTTATTAATTTCTGTCATTTGTGAAAAAAACGAATTTAAAATTGGAAAGAGAAAAGATTTGTGATTGAGGTAAAAAATATTTGCGATAGCCAGCTGCCAGCAATGTATGGCAACTTTGAAAAATATTCTTCACTACAAAATAAACATAAATGCGTCGTAATTTTCAGATAAAATATTTCTTCATAAGTGTATTGAAAAACATCGTTTGATACACGTGGAGATTTGTCACTGCAGCAATCGGCTCCATAACACCCTCACCTATACGGCTTGGGTGAATTTCACCTCGGTTGTAATGACAAACTTTCTCCACTTGTATCAAAATTTACTAATAATATTTAATATACTCTTTTCCCGCGCTTAACCTTTGCAGGCTGAAGGAGAAGCAATCGTATCAAACTCTTATACCTTCACCCTACCAACCACGGTAGACGCGGGCTTGCGGACGTCGAGCAACGGGTAGCTCACCGTCTGACCGTCCGGTAATCAACCGGAACAAGCCCTGTCGTCAACAGCGCGTAGTGATCCACGCGCTCCTCGAAGAGATTTCAGCAGACCGTAGAGGCCCAGCAGGGCCGCGGGGTTTTTTTGAAAATGAAACCCATAGTCCTAGAACGCAAAGGGCAGCTAAAGGATACAGGTGTGGTTTTAATCAGTAAAAGTCTGACGTTCCCTCACGCTCTCCCCAGAGCGGGAGAAGTCATTGGATGATTTCCCACCTTAAAAAAATAAAAGCTGCAGCGTAGAAGAATCGTAGCAGTACTGTAGATGATTCGTATCGCTACCGTAACAGAACAATAGCAGTACCGTAGCAGAATCATAGCAGCAGTTAAACAGAATTGTGGCTGCAGCATAGAAGATTAAAATCAGTACCGTAACAACAGAAAAGAAGAATCATAACAGTACCATAACATAACAGTAGCTATACCGTAGCAGAATTGAAATCGTCCCGTAACTGCAGCGTAGCGGAATTAAAGCTGGAGCGAAGAAGAATCGTAGCAGTACCGTAGTAGAACAATAGCAGCAGTGAAACAGAATTGTGGCTGTAGCATAGAAGACTAAAATCAGTACCGTAACAGCAGGAAAGAAGAATCATAACAGTACCATAACATAACAGTAGCTATACCGTAGCAGAATCGAAATAGTACCGTAAGAGCAGCGTAGCACTACTGTAGCAGCAGCGTAGCAGTACCGTAGTAGCAGCGTAGCAGAATCGTAGCTACAGCGTAGCAGAATCTTAGCAGGAGCGTAGAAGAATCGTAGCAGTACCGTAGCAACAGCATAGCAGACTCGTAGGTGCAGCGTAGAAGAATTGTAGCAGTAACGTAGCATAATCGTAGCAGTACCGTAGCAGAAACGTAGCAGTCCCATAGCTACAGCATAGAAGAATCGTATTTGCAGCGTAGCTTGAGCAAATTGTACATACATGATTTAAATCTTCAAACCATTCTATGTACTTATTCTAATAACGTGGTATCCACTCACAGATTCATCTTCACGAGCACGGTTAGTGGCTTGATGCAATAGTTGAGATACTGGCTGCTGCACTACGTGTCGCAAGTTCGATTCCCGCTCGGAACAAATATTAATATGGCCTACATATAGTTGTTCCGGATCTGGATGTCTTCACGTTTGTGAACGCACCCACGATATAGGAGTACCTAATTCTTAGTATGGAGAAACATTTTATAAGAAAACGAAAAAAAACATATGGGTTTGTATTTATCATACTATTCCAACGAAATGCAAGCACTTACCTACTTATCTGTGCCTTACGTTCAGTATAAGGTCAGGTCTAAGCGGTTAGAGCACGATCTGAGAAATCCCCAGAGCATCATTATTTATTTAATATAATATCTAGATATATAATTTCCTTTCCTTATCTTATAGGTAGGTAATTCCTTTATTAAACCTTTATCAAGTCTAGTGTAAAGCGGGTAAATCTCAGTTAGTAAACAACGGCACTAGCGGACTAATCCAAGTGGAGTGCGGTAGGTGGAAGCCGCAATTTGAAAAATGTCTAAAACTTTACAAAAAACCAAATGCTAAGTTTAAATAGCGATTAGCGGATTCGAAATTCAAGTTCTCGAATAATTTTGTGTTAAGAACCTATTAATCAGTGTTTCAACTTTTTATTTTTTTAGGATCAATATCGCAATTATTTTGGTAGTTGGAGGTCCAATACGCATAAAAAATGCTGTCTCTTTTGCTGCTCGGGCTATCGACGAGCTTAGTCCGCCACCAATGCACTGATAACGTTTATAAGAGTTGCCCCTGCAATAAGGGTGCAGAAAAGTTATTTGCAAGGCAGTGTCTTAAACGCTAATTGCGGCAGGTACTACACCGAAGTACAGCTGGTCAACAAAAATGGACCAGTAAATTATTAGTTGTCCTCTTCCTCCGAAAGAGGAGTCCCAGTGATATCACGTATGATATGGTCAGAATAATTGTGTATGATTTTTACTTATTTACAAGTGGGTAATCATCAAATGACTCCTCCCACTTTCAGTTGAGTTGGTTGACTTTTATAACTAAAATCCACTTGTGGCAGTCTTCAGTAGCCCTTTGCAGCACAGAGTACTTTGTACTTTGCAGTGTAGGGCCATAATGTGGTAACTCCCCGTCAATCTTCCTGACATTTCTTACGTACGTGGAACGTGACGTGCCGTTATGCCAATTATGCCAATGGAGACCAGGAGTCAGGCTCGTTTCCGCGACACGCGAGGTGGCTGAAACACCTTCTTTGTCGAATCACTACTTCGCAGAAATAGGTGACCGCCGCCCATTTCTTGCCGCTCCTTACCATGGCCCGACGAAAGAAGTAACCGCTACCGATTGCCACCACGAGGACACGACGGTGTACCGCCCAAGTGGGGCAGACCCCCATCACATATTGTGTTCTCCGGGCGATCTCATGTCTTGCATAAGCTGTTAGTTCAGTTATGCACGAGTTATGTTGCCAATTATAAAACTTTGTTAAGTTTTTCGAAAATCTACTTCATGACAAAAAACTGATAATTTTTTGATACTTCTGCTATTATACACTTCACACTCATATTATAAAAGCAAAAGTTGTGAGTGTGTGTATGTTTGTTACTTTTTCACGCTCGAATGGAATTTGACGTAGCTTGTTATATAGGTAATCCTGGAATACTAAGGATACTTATAGTTCCGGGAGTATGTAGTATGTATTTATTATATACTTTATTATACTTACACTAAGAAACATAAGAATTAAAAACGTATATCTAAAACACAATGTGCGGGTTTATCGCCCGATAGTATTCGCTTGGAATTATTTTCTATTAACACGCGGGCGAAGCTACTGGTGGCAGCTAGTCTATAATAAATATTATTTTAATTTAAATATAATTACGATTAATTTCCTTGAATGCCGAATTATCAAAAAATACAGGTACATTAATTCGAAATTGTAAAACAAAAAATGCGTTAATCATCTAATTAATTTAGAATTAACTACATCTGGTGGGGATTGTTACTTATTGTTGTTTAACTAGTGGGGATTTCTGGCGAAAAAAATAACAATACCCACTGGTTGGGATTTGTCGGTGGAGATTTCAGAAATAAACCCTTGGTAGTTGTATGCTATTTGAAACCCAAGAAACGATCACAAAAATTATCAATGAAAAAGTAGTGAATTTTACTTATTCTGCGCTGAGGTTATTGTGCCGATCTTGGCGTTGGAGCACTCTAAAACTCCAATGCGGATGACATGATTTTTCATGCTTTGAACGTTGATTGGACGGCCTCTTTCGATAGGTGAATATGTTTCTATAAATAAAACTGCGTTCCGTTACCGGAACTCAGTTTTGTAACCGGACGTGACGGAATGTGCTTTTAACGTGAAAAACACATTTTGAACTATTAAACAATTATAATTATTTCTTTCAAAATTGTTTGATTCTAAAATCGGACGCATTACAAATCGCGGTTAACTTCAAAATTGCTTTGTCAAACACAGAGTTCAATATTTGGGATAAACATTTAAGCCTAAAGTCAGAATAAACGATTACGAACGATACGATTAAAGATAAATTATGTGTAGATTGCCATCTCTAAAACCTGGTATATCATCATATAAACTAGTTCAAATTGTCATTACTTAACTTAACTTTTTATTTTCGATTTTTTTGTTTTGAGTTACAAACAGAACTTCCTTAGATTTGAAAAAAAAAAATCGTTTAATTTTTAAAATAAAACACAATATTATTGTACTCTGTTATGAAAACAATAATATCTAGCGCTGACGCCCGGCGGCGGCGGCGGCGTCCTATAGCTTGAACATTTTATACCCAAACATACAAATGATATCTCGCCCAGACACTCCCCGGACGCCTTTTAAACTGGGACAAATCCGGGGAAACTCGGACAGATGGCAACCCTGACGATGTGCAACATTGTAATTTTCATGGTGGGAGTTAAATAAAAATCTTAGAAATGTAAATAAATGAAAATGTTTATTATGCAAAATATTTGACACGACACAGAAAACTAAAAACAAAAAAAGAAAATTTCATAGTACAAAACGTAACTTAATCTTTATTATAGTCAACAATACATTCTGATAATACGTAAAACTAATAAATTATTCAATACACCAGTCCAAGTGTGTAAGGCACCGAGATATATTATGCGAGATAAAAAATACATAATTATGCAATATGTGTACTTAAAGGTAGGAATGTAGACAATCCCTCTTGAACATTCTGCTCGTCGTACAAAAATACTTATTGCAAATAATTTACTTGCTTGGCTTTGGCAGCTTGCTAACCTCGTGGAAATAAGCTGCGAACAACTTTATCTGAAACAATAACAAAATAAATTACTGGGATGAGTCAAAGATTCTAAACAGTCGGTTCTAGACGATAAGACGACGTTTTACGCGGATATGTCGCATAACTCACACTATTGTACAGAGTTTTTATTGTTTTATATTTAAGGTATGCGCTATGTTTTCGTAAATAAACTCTTTTTCTTTCTTTTTATAAGAAGGCGTGTAGCGACATCTATGAAGCCAAATAGACAGAGATAGAGATAAAAATACAAAATCAAAGTTCTTCGCGCGATTAGAACGTATGCAGCAGTCTATCGCGCAATCATCTATCGGGCAGTTACCCGGACCAGACACTAGACCCGTCTAGTCAGAGGATCCTCTCTTTTCAACGGAGATATATGATATACCCTGTTCCGCATATCTTTATAGGCCTGCGAAGGTGTTGAAAGAAATGGGGGCTTCCACCGACCACTGTCTAAAATATCCCAGACCCCACGTTCCCGGAAATTTCAAAGACGCATAATGACATACAAACTATAACAAACATAATAACACAATTCATTTCCATACAATACAATTTATTTCACGATGTGGTTGCATCAGCTCGCCTCGACGCAGGATTCGCGATGGGTGTTTGAAACATCCACAACGCAAATTCGGTCTTTGAGCGGAACATATTATACATTCGACTAAACTTGTTGATAAAATATTATAAGACTAGCTTTTGCCAGCGGCGTCACCTGCGTGAAAGTAGATTTTTCCATACAAACTTTGGACCCTCGTTTCATTGCTATAGGGGGAGAATTTTGGTAAATTCTCTCATACTGCTCGCCTACGTCATAAGAGGAAACTTTGTGCAAAATTTCACGTTCCTAATCCCAATAATTTCGGCTGTGCGTTAACATTCAGACACTTTTTCTTTTTATATAAATATAAAGATTAGTAACAAAAAAAAACGATTAATTAGATACCCATTTATCGTTTTTTATATATTGTAAATTTCAGAGCATATTAGCCAAAAATTGATACTTGGTATTCCATTAAAGATTTAAAGCAAGTTATAAATTCCGAATTTCCCCAACCCAATTACACCATTACACACATTTTTTTATAAATTCATTCATTTTGGATTAGGATAAATACGTTGAGGAAATTCTCATTACTTGCAGAGTAACTCAAGAGTTACTAGTTTTTTTTTTTTTTTCGGAAAAAATATGTTTTCAATACCGCAACCAGGAAAATCATGAACGTATTTCGAACAAAAAAGATATTACCATTTCTTGTATTTCAGGTTATAAACATGTTTTAAGACAACCAAGAAGCTAAAATTCCACAATATTTATGTTGTCACTATAATAATAGTGAAACTAAATTAAACAATAATTATAAAAAACTTAAAGTCATGGAAACATTTCAGACAAAATGCAGATTTGTTGAAGCATTATAAATATTTAGCTTGGCTTCTAAACGTTCCATGGTTATGATGAGGGATCTGATCCCGAAAACGCAGGATCCCACACCTTTTTTGCGGGATCAATCATGCTGTACTTATCCCGCTCGTTAGCGGAATTGAGATATTTTCTATAAGAAAATCGGTTTCAAACGACGCGCCGATGATTAGAACGCACAGCCTCAGAAATAAGTGATTAAATAACTTCCCATGGAACTCGTGACTTTTCTATAGAATTTGTATGGAAAATTGTTTTCAATTTTTACCTTAGTACCTTTTCTATAATACTTGTTATTAATGTTTTGTGTTGTGTGAGTCCTGTATCGAAAGTGGAACGGAACGTAACCAATGTCAATTGAATTACTCTATGACTGGGATTCCTCCACAGTTAATATTTTATTATATCGTTCTTTAGGCATAGGGGGCGGCCTATGCCCAACAATGGACGTCCTTCGGCTGAAATGATGATGATGATCGTTCTTTAAAAGACACTGTTTATTTATAACTCTAAAACATCACTATAGGTATTCAATTTTTAGTAAATAACTTACTTAAAACAAAAAATATGAATAACAATCTTAGGGATTAGATTCCCTAGTTTTGTTGCAGTACGGATAATACCACAACACTAAGTTCAATTGTACTGAACTCTCGACAGTACTGTTATTCGGCGGGACGTGCACGTACCTTGATTATTATTATTACTACTACACGATGTAGGACTCTCACATTTCACATTTAAGATATTTTAATATATCTCAATCTCTCAATCTAGAAAAATCCCTCGTCTATTTCTGGATAAACACTTTAAAAACGGGTGCTTCTTGCAGTTGCTTCTCTGACATTCGTTTAAAAAATATTTCTTACTTATAATAAAAAGAGAAAAAAAAAAATGTAATTTTGTTTGCAATTAATAAACTCAAAAACGACTGGACCCATTTTACAAATTCTTTCACCAGCAAAATGCTACTTTATCACTGAGTGACAAAATAATTATAGTCATATTTATTTTCTCCTATCACGTTGACGAAGCCGCTCACAGAATTGCTAGCCATTTACACAGGTAAACATTTTATTGTCTAATATTATATATTTCTTAAACCATAGCAATTATAAGTTTTTACTTCTGTGATATAACAGCTGTTTACAAATTCGGTAACAACAACTGTTTTTGACCCAAATAAATAATTCTTACATATTCAAAAATAAAGCCGCGCACCACGTCTGTCTGTCTTTATGTTCGCAATAAACTCAGAAAATATTGAACGGATTTTCATGCAGTTTTCAACAAAAGACAGAGTGATTCACGAAAAAGGTTTAGGTGTTTAATTCATGAATATTATAGTAGAGATGCTCAGAATTTCAAAGATTTCTAATATCCGTGTAAAGCTGTGGCGGGTTATTATAGTAAAAACTAATTTTGCTTTAGCCTATTTTTATACATGGTAGGCAGAAAGGCAGTTGCATGTGAGTTTGATTTGATTGTGTAAATTTGTACAATTTACACAATCAAATCAAACTCACATACCCAAAGACCCTTGTTTTATACTATGTAGACACAGAGACGCTAGGTGTCTGACGCGCAGCAAATGCTGAGATGGTCACCCTTTCGGTACGGGCACACTCGGCGCATTGTGTACTTTTGTTCTAATTTTTACTTTGTGTTTGTAACCGTTGTGCTGTTCTGTCTCGTTCAAAAGTTTTTCTATTCTATTCCAGATAAGCGGTTTTCAAAACCGTTCACTTACTATATTTTGATAGAAAAGAGTTAACTTCTCCTCCGGATTACTAATACAATCAATTTTATAAATGACTAAATTATTATAAGGGTATATAGCCGGATAAGTATGGCGAGTCGGCCCCCAAATGGAAACTTGTATCAAAACTTATGTTTTAATATCGGCTTGATGAGTAAACACAAATTATGTAAATATTTCGGTCAGCTTATATATCTCAAAAACTAATTAAGCTAAACGAATGAAACCAATGCAAGGGCTCAGGTTACATTACAGTTACATGGCATCTTAAATACTTCGAAAAAAAAATGTGATGCGGGTCTTATACAAGGGGACTATAATGCGCAAAACACATTTAGTTTTTTTTCGAACTGCTGCACCATTTTTTTTTTCACACGCAATTTTTATTAGTAATAGTGTATATAAAAGAGCACATCATAGATTATTTTCGTGATTACAAGTTTCAGAGAACACGAGAAAAAAATTAATGATTTAAGTACTTATTTATTTTTTTATATATAAAATTATACAAAAAGTTTAAAAAAACTATACAATATACTCTGTATTGTAACCCAAAGCTTTGCATTGGTTTCATTTGTTTAGCTTAAGCAGTTTTTTGAGATATATTACTTTGAATAATAGTCATGCGTACAGGTATTTTTTCCCATATCTCAAGGTCAAAGCGAATGCTGACCGAAATATATACATAAATTATGTTTACTTATCAAGCCGATATTACAACATAAGTTTCGATACAGGTTTCCATTCGGGGGCCGATTCGTCATACTTATCCCGCTTTACCCTTTGTAAATATAAATGAATAAAAAATAAACTCTTATCATTTATACAAATTCCCCGATACGAAAAAAGGTGATAAAAGTCGATTTCCTCTTCCGTTATATGTAGTCATATTTTTGTTTTTTATTACTGGTAAAATTATGACTATATTTAAAGGAACAGGAAAACAATTTTTGTCCCCTTTTTTACGTTCCGGGGAATTTGTATGTATCTACGTGATAAAAGTCACAGAGTCGAGCCCACCCCTCGCGACGGAAAAATAGTCGGGGTTTTTACGCGAATGATTTCTGTTTACAAACACACGATTGCGTCATACTTTAACTATATCACATATGATTTTGTCGCATGATTTGCCAGTATCGTCGGAATTATTCAACATCCTTGCAAAAATGCTAAAGCATGATTAGTTTGAATCATCCAACGAATTTTCGCGCTCAAAGGTGGAACGAGAGGGCGTGTCAGACTTTTTTGAGTTCTAGGACCACGAATTTCCTTTTCAGAAATTCCCATGGTCCTAATGCAAAAACACAAGATCATTTTTATTAGATAGTGACTGACTATCTTCATCATCTAGATTTCTCGGAATTGTTTTCCGGCTAAAGCGTGAGTGTGATGTTATGTTGTAACAAGATCGTGATAAACGTGATCAAGTGCCTAGTGATTTTAAGCCTAAGAATCCAATTACTTTCAATAATAATACATATAATAAATAATAATAAAATTGTTTATTTATAACATAGAACACATTTACAATAAAGTATAATCGACAATATATTGACGTAAAGCCTTTTGAATTATATTTTTGTGTACAATACTAAAATTATTACCCAATATCGAAATTTCAACATCCCTGCAAGTCTTAAACGGCGGTGACATAAGAATAACGTTACGACACGAATTATGATTTATGTCCGTAATGACTTAACAATTACGTTATGTTACACATCCAGCTTTCCGTATTGTTTTACATATCCAGCGTTGCGTAGTCCCTATATATTGTAAATGACAAGGACTTGTCTAAACGACAATGGATGCTATAATGAATGACTACTTTTTGATCTACAAATACATAATTATGTTTGTTAGTTATAAAATAATCCAATTTAATACTTGTATTTAACGTCTTTTGTAGTATACGATTCAACATCGGCCATAGTCAAACTTTATCAGATACCATGCGCTTTATTTTATATTTTGAAGTTCAGTTATAAAATAATTTCTTCCGCACTGGGCGGAGCGAGGAGGCGTTTCAGGCTTTTACTGACTAAAACCTACTCGTGTCTTTTAGTTGCCCTTTGCATTTTAGGGCCACGGTAACTCTTCCAAAAATTCCCGCAGCCCTAGCAATGAAAATTATTCTACTGATTAATCTATATTCGTCTAATCTAACAAAGCGCAAGAGTTTTTTGGATTTTTTTTTATCGTTTAAACACGCTAATTTCTGGAACTAAAAGTCATTTTGAGATGGGATGGGATAGCCAGATGTATGACGATTAGTAAAGGCTATATAACATCAGGGTATGACCTACAGAAGCGGAGCAGTAACCAAAGACGCGGGTGGAGCCCCAGGAAACAGCTAGTTTCATATAAAAACGTGTAGTGAATCCCACGTCAGTGAATCACTCTAGCTTACGAAATGCTACGACACAAAGGACAACCTGTCAATGTCAAATAATCGTGCCCAATGATAAATTAAATGTTAAGGATATTTTGAAGTGGGTTAATTCATTTTGGCAGATGTAATCATTTATACTAAGACCCCAGAGCGATCTGACATAACTTATTTTCACATGGATGAAACCTTAGGTTCTAAGTAGCATCTCATGTGCTTTGAGTACTTGTGTGCTTGTGTAGCTCCCCCTTGGAGCATCCATGTTCATCCATGTGAAATTAAGTTAGGTCAGATCGCTCTGGGATCTTAGACTAATTTTATTCATTGCCATTTCCCGAAATAGGTAATTGTACCTTCTGATTTTGTATAGTTAACGCTGATTAATTTATCCGGATTATTTGACCGGATCCAAAAAGACCAATTATTTAGAAAATTATCTGATATAGGAAGCTACTTACATACATCTTCTCTCGAACGAATTTCTCTGACCGGCTCTTCGAGCATAAATCTGGTCCATTTATAGCTTGTTCTTTGAATTAAGTTAAAGAAAAAAGTTAACTAGCTTTTTGCCCGCGACTTCGTTCGCGAGAATGTTTTCGTATAAACTTTAACACCCTTTAAACCGTGTTTTGGGGGTAGTTTTTCAAAACTAATAATGACAGTCTTTATTATTCAATTCGGTTAGACTTTTTGCCAAGTTTTAAAAGAAACATATTTAAAACCCCCTAAATTGTTATATTGGGAGTATTTTGAAAAAAAAAAAAAACTATTACCTTTATTATTTGCTTAGATTATATTTGTGCTAACTTTTAAGTATATTGGCATACAGAATGAGACTTTGCTTACAAACGAAAAACCCCCGTCATTTCCAAAAATCCCTTCTTAGTGCTTGCCTACGTCATAAAAAAAGCCTTGTGCAAAAATTCACATACTTAATCCTAGTAGTTTCGGCTGTGCGTTGATATGTTTGTCAGTCAGTTTCTCATTTTATATAAATAATATTTAGATAGACTAGCCTGTGTTAGCGGCTTTGCCCGCGTGAAAATAGGTTTATCCGTACAAACTCTGAACCCCCGTTTCATCTCCTTAAGCGGTTTTTTTTTTTTTTTAAGGTGGGAAAATCATCCAATGACAAATCCCGCTCTTGGGTGGAGCGAGAGATAGTGTCAGACTTTTACTGACTAAAAACCCACTCCTGTTCCCTCTTTGCCTTCATCCCGGGGCCACGGGCTTCGCTTTCACACTACCCGTGGAAGCGGTAAAGTTTCAAAAACCCTTTCTTAGTGCTCGCCTATGTTATACAAGGAAGCCTTGTGCAAAATTTCACGCTCTTAATCGCAGTAGTTTCGGCTGTCCGTTGATATGTCAGTCAGTCAGTTTCAGTTGTCAGCTCCTATTTGTATCCGAGTCTGTTTATCGCGGAAATGAGGGGCACCAACACGTTCGAGCAGTGAATTAAATGTGCGCCATTTGCATTAATACCAACTATAGAACAATAAGATCGATTGTACGCTAGATTTCTGTTCGCTACGCACCGAATGCGGGTATAACATGCGTGTGCATCGGTTTGCCTGTTCGCGGCTTCACCGATGGCTTGATATGCCCAGGCAATCAATCTGCTTAACGCCGTGATTACTCAGAAATAGGACGTTGAATTACGTATGTATGATCAGAAAACTATGCTCCAAGTTTGCATTAAGTATTTTTTGTTACAGGTTTTTGGGTTGCTATACGTTTTGGCTCCACCCATATGTCAGTAAGGCACCATCTGGACGATTGTTTGCGGTGCGCCTCAGTCACTCATAAACAACCAGTGACTGATTGGGTACGTGCCGGCGACGTCACTGACGTGTACGTATGTCGTTTAATTCATTAAACCCCACGCAAACGCCGGCGTTCGCTCGGTCATTGTCTTTCTATTGTGTCTCTAATTACGCTACTCAATAGGTTAATGTCATAGGGTCTATGTAGCATTGGTACGTGTGGGTGTTTAGTACATACCTATGTAGGTAGTAAATACCCACATGTAGGTATGTGGGTATTTACTACCTACATAGGTTGCATGTACCACTAGTCCACTAGGGCGGAGACTACCTTTGGGTAATGTGAAGTGACCATAATAGATGTATACTGACGTATGTGGACTGGTTTCGCCTCGTCGTCTATACCGCGTACATCAAAGGATTGGAACAATTTGCTTGCAGCTGTCTTTCCGTCCGATCATAATTTTGGTTTCTCCAAGGCTAGTGTAAATAGGGTATTATTAAACTAGTGCGATTCACCATCAACGATTACATCACCACACTAGTTTACATCATTAAAAAAAAATACTCACTCCCTCGATGTAGTTGCGCACGTTGATCTTCTCGTTCTGCGAGTGCGCCATGTCGTCGCCGGCGCCCATGGGCAGCAGCAGCACGTTGCGTCCGCTGGCCTCCTGCAGCGTGATCGTCACCGGGATGGAGCCGCCCTCGCGGGACATGTCCGGCTCCGTCTAAGATAAACAAACTCGTTTTAATATGCATTTATCGTCAATATAATCATGATACATAGATGACTTTTGATTGACTACAGGACGCTGCGGTGGTTGCTACTAGACACGTCATTATTACACGTGCTAGACGTGTAATAATGACGACGACGTGTTATACGTGCTAGATATGTACATGTTTTGGTTTGGGAACCAAATGCTTTGGTTTCCAAACATCTATCAGGGCTATGGGAATGTTCGAACGAGTTACCGCAACCCTGGAATGCAAAGGGCAACTAAAGGAACACAGGTGGGTTTAGTCAGTAAAAAAAATCTGACTCTCTCTCGCTCCACAGAGAGCAGAGCGAGAGGAGTCAATTGATGGTTCTCAACCAACAAAAAAATGCCATCCATAGTAAAGAAATGTCACACGCCGTAATTTCTTCTACAAGTACGGTCTACGGTGACACTCACAGACTAGCTTGGTTTGGTAGGTTTCGATGCTCTGTGTTTATAACAAATGTTTGTTATAAGGCGGCATCACAGATGTTTCGTAAGTAACGTTCATTCTCTGTTCCAAACTCCGATCTACTGCCACAGACAGTACCAAAGTTTTGCACTGTAAAAGGATCTTTCGCCAGCACTTCGTAGGAACGCTTGCAAATTGGGATCAGGGCAAAACAAAGAATGTTCTACCTACCTACCTTTTTATTTTTGGTTGGGAAATTATCAAATAACTTTTTCCGTTCTGGGTGGAGCGAGAGGCAATGGCAGTCTTTTCAAAGTCAAAGTTAAAAGTTTTTATTTCACATAGGCCTCCATGGGCACTTAAAAAACGTCAGAAGCTAATGCACGGTTCCAAATTGGTCGTTTCCTATGGAGAAGAACCGGCAAGAAATTCCATGGTTACTCTTTTAAAAAAGTGATTGTTTACAATATTTTCATATTACAGTATTAATGACTACAACCCATCTGCGTTGGTTCAGTTGCTTTGCGTTCCAGGGCCGCGGTAACCGTTTCGAACAATTCCTCATCCAGCTACCTGCCTAAGACCATTCTTGGCTGACGTTTATAAAGGAATCTTAGTAAGGCATCTACTTATAATGCGAGCCGTACCGTATTGTTTCCGACACTAAGGTCTTCTGTATGCATAGCTATACCAGCTCATTGGTACGATGAATTTAACGTCCGTCTTCATCTTTCCTTAATAGATATCAAGATATTACATGGGTAGTGCTGATGGACGTAGACAGCAGCATTAATAGGGTACCCCTCTCACATTAAAAAACCTACCTAAGCTTTACAGCACGACAACCGAGCATTGCATTCAAAAATGGCGGCGCTTTGCCCTCCACCCGCGCGATATATAACAGTCCTCACATAGCGTCATAAATTCTTTGTTTATTTCGTTATCCATGGTGTTTTGGATAGCAATGATAGATCTGAAGCTGCAACACTAAACTTATCCCTCGATTTTGTTATCATTCCCGTTTTTTTTTAATTGCATACCGTATGGAAGCAATTTTAAAGACATGTGAATACGTCTTTAAAACTTACTAGATAGATCATTCTGGTAGCGCGCGCGGCTGCTTGGTAATGAGGGTGGTCAGGATTTTCTGTCCACGCCCGCCCGCTCTGCGCTGTGATGCGCATCTTGTTGGGAGAACCCCTAGCTGCCCACTGAAAATAAAAATACAATAAATATTTCCGAAACAATATATTGCGCTCTGAAACGCTGATCGTCGACGTGGCTCAGAAGGCTGCCTAACTTATATGGGACTGGCCTAGACATGTCTGCCGCATACCAAACGAGCTATGAACACGGAAAACACAAGATTGGTGTTCTAAAACCACAAGATACGTGAAGGAGATGGCTAGATGACTTGAAGGTGTTTGCCCAGAACATAATAACGCAATCGAGATAATGGCCAGTATGAACAGAACAAAACAATCTTCATAATTATATTATTTGGTGTTCAATATTTTTATTCACTCATATAAACATAGAACTTAAGAGACGAATGTATCTCAGTCTCTTTAGTTGGCGTGCTCTGATCTGTACGCTTTTATATACGAGTATATGTCTTTGATTATTTTAAGAAAATAACGAGCAAGTTTACGATCAGTGCAGTTTTAAACTAAAAAAAAAATGGTATATAGAGCTGTTTCTCCGTTATCTTAAGAGCATAATGAAAATAAAGATCACAGATCGCATAGGTTGACCGGAAAAGTTAGCTTAACACTTAAAGTTAGTTCACAATCTGCTAAATATACGTGAAATTCTGCTCTTTATTGATGTAAACTCCCTAAGCCATCGCTTGTAAAACCTACGTTTCTCAATAATTTAGGTATAATTTAAACCTATTGTGTAAAACAGTCTTCTTCTCACTCACCACAGAGGCATCCGGGGAAATCCCCGACCATAAATAAACTATGACTGTTTAAGTATGCTATTTATAAACTGAAAATAGTCATTTCAATACAAACCTTCTTGTTGACGAAATCAAAGACTAGCTTCTCAACTTCCTCGGGTTCCTGGTTTGGAACAATCCTTATAGAGAACTTGCCAATAACTTTGCCAGGAATTACAGTCTTCGCTCCGGGTTGAAAAGCAGCTCCTTAAACGGTATTTAGATCACAAAAAATATTACATGAAATTATGAAATATTACGCATAATTAACCATTTTTAAATAAATATTTATACCTTCAATGCCGTGTAGGGAAAGGCTTGGGTATCGCCAGCGATGCATCAGTATTTGTTCCTTGTCGCCATTGTGAGCCAATTTAGGAGCTCCGATGGAGTTTCTACAAACGTCAATTGATCATTATTAGCAAATAAATAGTAACAGCTGGATCGTATAACTGGATATTCGTAAATTTTAGCTCTAACACGGCATATTCGGACGAAAGTAGTGATCGCAAAAATAGCCTTGCCGTGACATGACAGTGCTGGCATAAAGATGTAATCGTTTGTAGATAAGTTAATAAAATTTATATTGAAGTAAATGACGTGGCGTTTTTATCACTGTTACGCACTGTCGCTCATCAAGCGATCTAGTGCTCTGGTCGATCACATGCCGAGACCATTTCTTATTCTGTGCCAAGACATTATCAGCCAATAATTCAGTTTCTAAGATGTACTTTTGACCGTAGGATATTTTTATGTAAAGAGCAATAAAACTGATAAAAACATATTCTTTTTACAATACTAGTTTATTGCCCACAGTTTTTGTTAATGTATTTTTTCCGGACCAGTATCTACTATTTTTCTGCATTAAAGGTACCTTTTGTCCTTTTCTGTATCCCTGACAACGTTTATATGAAATTTCATGATGATTGGTTGTAGCTAATATGTGAAAGTATACCAAACTCACATTCGCATTTATAATTTAACTATGTAACTTCTACTAGCGGCTTTCCCTGCGTGAAAGTAAAAAAATATTCTAAGGAAACATAATTCTGGGACAAAAGGTATCCTATGTGCCAAATTTCACCTAAATCCCTTCAGCAGTTTCAGCGTGAGGGTAACAAATATACACACTCTCACAAACTTTCGCCTTTTATTATTAGTGTGATAAATAGCCAGGATGATGATAGGAAACCAAATCAAACACTACATAAATGGAACAAGAATGATGAATAAACATTGGTTTCAGATTTCCACAATGTAAATAATGAATATTTTTATTTAAGTAGTTGGTAAAATAAACTGCCATATTGTAAACAATGTGATAATTTCATATTGACTCATTCTGCAAACAACATTCTGATACCATATCAATTTACAACAGCTGGCACAAATAAATTGTCTCTACTTATTTAAAATTGTTTTTGCACTCGACTTCTCTATTTAATTGCACAGACTACTGTATGTAGAGGTCGAATTCCCGTGTTTTTCCCCACCTATCCCAATTTATTTGCCTTTATTCAGGGAAAAAAATATAATTTCCATTCTACAAATAAAAGAAAACACACACACAAAAAAAAAAGAAAAAAAATGAATGAAAAATAATTGTGTGGGTGCAAATTATGCGAAATTCAGAGGCGATAACACTACTGAATTTCGTATATTTACACTTCAAGAGTAGCAAATGTGTGGAAAAGAAAATGGAAAGTTTAGATCCTTTTATTCCGCTAAATAAGGTAGAATAGCTTATACGGTTATACCACCGAATGGTACAACATATATATTATATAGTAGGTACCTTCAGTTACTACAGTATTGTTATCTAAATAATTATGAGATAAATTACATTTATTTATATATTATCTCAGGACCCTGGGGTCCTGGACCTTTGGAAGGCGTAAGAGAGGCCGAAGCCAATTCGCAGAGTCCTTTTAGTTTAAACCCTTTTCATGGAACATGGTACCAAATGACGATTTACCTCTGTACGAGATATGCAAGTGCACCCAAAGGACTGAAATTACATTTATTGTTATGTCTAGTCTAGAAATTTATCAAGCTTAATCAATCTATCGAAAATGTTTAAAATCAAAAGTAGAAAACCCTTCATTCCAATAGTCCAGAACCTGAAAATTAACATAAGCTTCCTTCTCATGCAATTAGATCATTCTGAATAAAAGGCCTCACATATGGTAGAACGGGAATCCGATGTATTTACGATACTTGGGGAGGTCTATGTCCAGCAGTGGACGTCTTTCGGCAGAAATGGTGATGATAATGATGATAAAGAAATTTAAGAACACCGTACCTGTACCCATCAGTATCGAAATCAATGTTCGTATACAATTTCTTCTCATTTTCAGTGAGCGGCGCTACCGAGTCGTAGATACCGTCAATGTGAATCTTGCCATTCTTGTCCACAAGCTGGTTCATCAGATAAATTAGATCAGTCATGGCTGTAAATTGAACAATCATTCTCAATTGACGACGTCGGCATTACTTCTTTGTGTTGTTACATCATTGTTGACCATTTTTACAATTGGTAATTCAAAACAGACAACAAAAACTTTAGGCATTTTAATTTACTTTATAGCATAGCAAAAGCATAATCAGACTTTTAACGTTCCCACTGTTGGGACTCAGGCCGGGTTCCTCACAATGTTTTCCTTCACCGTTTTGAGAGCAGTGGTGTTGAAATAAATTAATAAAGTAATGCATCTGACTGGGTTTGAACCCACAACCTACAACTCTCCTGCAAGTCGGGGCTGTTACCACTGGGCCACCAATTTGTTATAGAGGCAATCAATTTAAATGTAGATCAGAATCCTTAATTATGTACCTATGTTCAAAATTCAGTGGCCTATCAACTTGTGTTTCTTAACTCATAATAAAATCTTTGTATAATTAAGATAAGCGTAAAGTTGATAGTATCTAATTCCTTAGTAACCAGCTTTCGTAATACAATAAGACAAGGTATGCTGTTATCAATATTGAAAGATATGTGATAATATTGTGAAAGGATAATTAAATGTTTATCAGTTTTATACAGTTGAATAATATGTTTTAAAAAATATTTGAAAGAACTAGGAATGCTTGGCATTTGTCTAGATTTATGTTTGAATACTGTTTTATTAATTAATACTCAGAAAATATGACCCATTGTTCATACGTTTTTTTGCCTTCTGATATTCTTTTAATGTTCTTTTAATGTAAAAATAGCGTGAGAATCTTGGTGTGAATATAACACAAGTTAAATTTTCCTTGGGTACCAGATTGATTACAAATACTTCTGACTCTTATTGTCTTGTTCTCTAATATCTGTTTGTTCTATGTGTTGTTTGTAAGTGTTTGAGTGTACAAAATTTTTTGATTCAATAAATTATTATTTATTTATTTTTATTACACTGCAGCTGCAACATCATAGTCATAGTTAACATCATAAAGTCTATTTATGCTTTCTATAGTACCGTAAGAGTTTATTCTATTGTGTTGTTATGTAACTCTTGGAATGTAGGCTTTAATGGTTGGATATATACAACCATTCAAAACTCATCCCTCACTCATCCCGCATCACTGCCGCAAAAAAAAAGTTCTCGAGAAATATAGCAAACTAGCTTCTCCAAGCGGCTTTGCCCGCATGAAAGTAGGAAATCATCCCAAGGGAACATATTCCCAGGGTAAAAATTATCCTACTTGCTATTCCAGGACATGATTTACATATCATCCAAATCTGTTCAACTTTTTGAGCGTGAAGGAGTGACAAACATACACACACATACATAAACATACAAACTTTCGTTTTTATATTATTAACTAGCTACTGCCAGTGGCTTCGCCCACGAGATAGTAGAAAATTATCGCAAGGGAACATACTCTCGGAATAAAAAGTATCCCTTGTTCTATTTCAGAACATGGTCTACTAGTGTATCAAGTTTCATCGAAATCCATTCAGCCGTTCAAGTGTGAAAAAGTAACAAACAAACACACACTCTCAAATTTTCGCCTTTATAATAGCACACATAGTGTGATGTAATATTACCTTCATGGACAGTTCCACCATAGACACCACTGTGTAAATCCATTTGAGCGCATTGAATTTCCAAGAAATAGTAGCTGATGCCACGTAGACCATAAGTGATACAAGGCTTGGTGGTGCCAAGCCAGTAGTTATCTGATATGCACACATAGTCTACATCCTTAAAGAATCCCTCTGGCTTTAATTTCTCTAAGAGCAGAGCATCTAGGCCTTCTGAACCAGACTCTTCCATGCATTCAAGCACAAACTTCAAATTCACGGGTAGCTGAAATTAGGCGTCACATTAGCGTTTCTATAATTCCTTCAAATACTAATAATAATATTTAAAAAATATTCATAAAGTATTTTGCGAGTTGTAGAGTTGTAGAGAAATTAAAGCCAGAAGATTGTTTGTAGGAAGTAAAATAATATATAATAATATAATATGAAGTATAATATTAAAAATAGGTATGACATGTTTAGACGTCCAGGGAAGTGGGCATGGGTCAGCTAGTATTCAACCGAACTTTCGGTTTCGGCGTAGTTTCGTTATAGATATATAACTGAACTGCGACCGACTATAGTAAGTATCATTTTGCCGCGTCCACGATTTTATTCGTGTTGTGACTCGTTTTATTTATTTTACTTTCTGTTTGCGCCGAAAACTGTGCGAAGTTCGTTTTGTTTGCTGTGAAATTGCGAGTGATAAAAACATTATTTTGAAACAGTAAAAAAATATGTGATTTAAAAATAAAGAGACTAAAGAGAAAATAAGGGAAATGAAACAAGACCACTTATGGAAGTTTCGGTTTCGGCAGAAACGAGAGCGAAGCCGAAATCAGGTTACGGTTTCGGCTATATAAACTAGTTTCTATTGGACACTAAGTTTATATAAATATAGAATATAAGATATTAAAGACAGTTATCATTACAGATATACGTTTTCAGTTATGTCTTATAAATACTGTTAGAGATAATATGGTAGAATAAATAATGAAGCAATGTATATTGTATTCATAAAAATATTATAACTTATCTAAGAAGAATATTTGAAGTTGCAACATGTATACCTCTTCACCAACAGCTTTGTATGCATTAATAGCATGAACCCAGCCAAGGACTGGTCCCTTATCATCAGTAGAACCACGACCAAACAGCTTGCCATCTCGTTCCACAAGCTCAAATGGTTCAGTTTCCCAACCATCAGATTTCAATGCTGGTTGAACATCTAAATGTCCATAAATGCAAATTGTTTGCTTCAAAGGGTCCTAAAATTAGACAACTTTTATAGATAGGAAATCTATGACTGAAAGAGGTGAATAAACAGTATAATAATATATAATCATTATGGGACATAAAATAATATGTTACTGTAATAACAGAGCATCAATGATGTAACTGAGCTGGCAGTCTATAGAGTTAAGAACACCACACTTGCAATGAGGCAAACTTTAGTCTTTAAATACAAATTAATTAACTCACAGTTAGTAAAATGTAATTATTTATTTCATTTAAGTTGTAATGAATGCCATTAACACTTAAATAAATTATATATATTCATGAAAATTAGTTTTTTCAGCATACATTTAACAATGTTTCTATACATATTTTAAGAGAACCAATTATTTTTTCAAGTTATAATCGTAAATTTCTCCCTAGATTCAGGATTTATTAAAGGTTTTGGTAGCTGATTTAAGTTTTACTATCAAAGTTGAAACTACAGGGCGTGATTAGGTAACATTCTTTCTGAATTAAATATAAATTGTGTTTTTTACTATTAAGTGCTCTTTTAGTATATCTATAGGTAAAATAGAACATCAAATGCTATCAATTTATTGATTCTTTTATTTTAAAACACAATGGCAAGTTGTTAAAGATATAAGTTGAAAACAATGCAGAAATAAGTAAAACCCATCAAATGTAAAATGATTATTAAAATCTATTTAAACAGTACAATGCTAGTAAGTTCTATAGAAAGAGCCTTTATTGACAGAGTGATCGAGAAATGGTAAAAAAACTTAATTCTAACTAAGCCATCTTTTGTTATCAAATGCTGTATGATTGTTTTATGTATTTACAGAAATTACAAATAGTCTCAGTTTCAGGCCTATTTTGCAAAATAATCAATGTTATGTACCAATGTGATATGGTATACAATAAAAAGTAAGCAGTTTGGAGGCTGACCTATGATAATGATTATA
This sequence comes from Mythimna pallens, assembly GCA_961205895.1. Taxonomy (NCBI): domain Eukaryota; kingdom Metazoa; phylum Arthropoda; class Insecta; order Lepidoptera; family Noctuidae; genus Mythimna; species Mythimna pallens. The sequence goes on along the minus strand of OY540826.1, from coordinate 12,401,555 downwards.
TTAAAAGCACTCATGGAGGATGTTCAAAAGTAACCCCCTAAATTCAAAATTTCTTAAGTTTTTTTTTTCGTTTTGTAGCTAGTGTCAAGTTGTATGTGGATTAAAATATGATTGGCGGGCGTAATACATATTTATTTACGGAATTATTATCAACCTACAGAATTATACAACCCTCTCAGTCCAGCTTACCCTATTGAATGGCTATTTCATGAAAGTTATTTGTCAGGGTAAGACAAACTCAGGTTATATTGAGGATTTTAATGATTATAATTTGTAAATAAATAGGTAGGTACATATTACTCTTGCTAATCATATAATAAGGAAATTTTAATTCTGCAGGCTACCCTAGAGCAAACGCCATAGCTAAAATAGAAAGTGTATTACTTACATTTCCCAAAACGCCTACTAAAACGGGAGGCAGTTTGACTTCTTTTCCATCGATAGTCTGATAACCTACATCCCTGAGCTCAGTGGTCGTGCCTACTTCCTTTAGTTTCTCTTGCATCCATTCCACCATCCGGACGCAGTAATTGCGATACTTGATATCACACGACACCGAAGGAATAGCAACTGCTTCCTTTAGAAGTTGCTTAAAAGTTTCCGCATTATCATCTACATACTTAAATACTTGCGGTAATGTTCTATCAGCCATCTTGGGGTTATGCTTATGCGTGACTGAATAATATCGATAAACAGGATGCTTAATAAAACTATTTGCAATACACGACGCTCTTGCGGCCGGCAACTTTATAACATTACAAATGCATTTCGCTGTCCTAATCAAAGACGGAGTCATGATGATGGTGATAATAAAATGACAGCCAGCTGTCAATTTGACATTGACACTTTGACATTGACATCAATGACATATATAGCATGTGAATTTAGAAAAGGGAGAAACCAAAGAGATTTAAAGAGACACAATAGAGCGGCTATCAGAACAAATGTCTTAGAAAAACTGTCATCCTATGCCTCAGTGATGCCATCTGGCTTTGAATAGCAAACATGCGAATTAAATTTGTCAAAATTTATAATTAATTAACTATCGCTCGCTAGGTGGCCAGGGGCCTTACCATGATAATGTGAAAATGTCAGTCGTACGAGCGAAAAAGAGTGATGGAGCTATACACCCTATATAGCTCCATCCCTTTAGCAGTTCGGTTTAGGTCGTAAAATGGATCACGTTATGAGCTTGGGGTAGAGCATCGGTGTGTGATAAAGGTAAGGTTGAGATTTTCAGCAATAGTTGGCGTGATCACAAAATCAGCAAATGTTCTAGAACTATTTATAAAAATTATTGAATTTTAATTAATTACTTCGTAAATACCAAAAATATTTACGAAAATAAACCGAAGTTAGGTCCAGACATTTTATCATAACAAGATTTTCAATAGCGTAATGCGCAGTTCGACATATTTTCTCAGAAAATGATTTTCTTTTAATGCATAGAGCGGATACAAACACGACTTGACGCGTAGGGGCGTCATATCGAATCATGATTTTGTTCGCTATGTCCTGTCTATTGGTAGTATATATTTAATGTCTTTGGGAGAAACGAAACAATTTTTTTTATTTTTATTTAATTATGTAAGGGTTTCTTAGTTTAAAACCAATAACATTGGCAGCAAAAGGGCGTTATGAGATAATACTACCTATTTAACCTTTTCACCGACAGCGTACACAGAACGCGATGCCAAAAAGTAACCTGTGGCGATGCCTCGCCTAGCGCCAAGCTATAAATGTATAACGAAATATATAGTAAACAGTAGTGATGAGGGTAGCGTCATATCGATGAATGCGAATTATACACGTCAAGTTGGTTTTATTTATAATTTTACGGATATAAATAAAAACTGATTGAATATTTCCATATTTGTTATAAACATCGATTTTAAAGCTCAAGAAAATATTTCTATTTTAAAATCGATATTAAACAGTGGATCGATTCTGAGTATCGACCTCAGAAACTTGAAATCAAAACCCGATTTTTTTCCACTGGAATACCACCATATTATTATTTAAATACGTTTAAACCACCCGATTGTCTCAAGGTCATTTTTATGTGAACATTGTTGTTGTACTTTCATGAACGGTGTGCATGTAGTCGTGTTGATGGAGAACTTTAATAATTTCGGCCCTTAGGACTCGATACCTTGGGCACGCTAAAATTATAGCGGTAAGTCCCCTCTTTGAGGAGTGGCTGGAGCAGCAACACGGCGTCCTCACCTTCCGCATGATGCAGGTCCTCACCGGACATGGCAAATTCGGGAGGTTCCTGCATCAGATTCAGGCGGAAGCAACGCCCGGGTGCCATTATTGTGCGGACCACCCAGAGGACACGGTGGAGCATACGGTGGAGGTGTGCCCCGCTTGGGCGGAGCACCGCCGTGTCCTAGTCGAGGCAATTGGCGGCACGGATCTTTCGCGTTGGGCCCTGGTTCAGGCTATAGTCCGGAGCGAGGAGGAATGGCAGGCCGCCTCCTTCTGCGAGGCAGTAATGCTAGCGAAGGAGGAGGCTGCACGCGTGAGGGAACGAAGGTCCTCACGCCCTAGCCCGACTACCAGCCACGGTAGACGCGGGTTTGCGGACGTCGAGCACTAGGTAGCTCGCTGTTCGGCTGTTCGGTAATTAACCGGACCGAGCCCAGTCGTTAACAGCGCGTTGTGATCCTAGCGCTTCTCAAAGAGATGTCAGCAAACCGTAGGGGCCCAGCGGGGCCGATGCCCGCTAGCTAGGACCGCGGAGAATTTCTGAAAGGGAAACCCGTAGTCCTAGAACGCAAAGCGTAATTGAAGGATACAGGTGTGTTTTTAATCAGTAAAAGTCTGACACGCCCTCCCGCTCCACCCAGAGCGCGAGAAGTCATTTGGATGATTTCCCACCTTAAAAAAAAAAGACTCGATACCTGCAGAGTAATTAACTGATCGATCTTTAGGAAATCGATATTTTAGAATTCGTTTTATTACTGAATCTATTCCAACATCGATATTTTTTAGAAAGAAACGCCATCCCAGGAGTATTGCAAAATTAAATAACATTGTTATGGGAAAATGGAATTATTTCACAACACGTTTTCAGTAAAATGTAATAAATATTCATGATTAAAAATTATGGTTTACATTTTTTTTTTTTTTTATCACGAATTCTCGAACATTATTATTTTATTTTGCCACTGCCTAAGGTGCCAATAGGTACAGTAATACTCGGGTCGACTGGTAAGAACTGAATACTCACGATACGCTACCAGGCTTGGGCAATGAAATTCACTAGTGTAACATGTTGTGGACACGAGGAATCGGCAATAGGGAACAGAGGAGTGATGTTTGATTTAAAAAAAAAAACAGTTAAAAAACAACTTTTACTTTGTTTGAGTCACTTGAAAACTTGAGTTACGAGTATGGTCAATATAAATTTGTAGGTACTAAAGAAGAAAAAAATAAAGAAAGTACTTAAATTAATCTTAGAAATATTTTTTGATATACAGTATATTATTGTGTGAATACAATTTTATGTACGAGTGAGTATAGTTGAGGAAGCTATTAAATATTATGAATTCTCTCATTATTTTTATTTCAATTATTATAAAAAGAAATTAGCGTGATGTATGTATGAAAACTTAAAAAAGCCTAGCAAAATTAATTTATGTTACTTATTCCTATAATCATGGTGAAGAAGGCTCTGACTTGAACAAATATTTGGTAGTGTTCATTTCACTACACAGGCGTGGAATGTTTTCTACTTAAACTACCTCCGAAGCTCTCCGCTTCACACGTAACCCACATGCGACAGTCTTCTTTCCTAATACTTCGTTCATGTTGTTTTCAACAGTTGACAGTTCTTAGTATGCTGGAACAAATACAACATAGAATGAACTTAATTCGCTTAAAGGATCGGATTATAGATTTTTTTATATTTAGATTATCAGACAATTACATAATAGGAAATAAAAACAATAAAAATTAACAATTACACAATCAACACCGTTATTCACAACAAACAAGAAAAATATCAATCACATTTCATGATTTTGCTGCGAACATCATAGACCAAGATCCCAGAGCTGTCAGACATAACTTATTTTCACATGGATGAAACCTTAGGTTCTCAGTAGCGTCTCATGTGCTTTGAATACCTGTGTTCTTGTGGAGCTCCCCCTTGGGGAACTTTGGCAGGTAGGAGGCGAGAAAGGGAACTAAAAATAACGAGTTACTTAATGTTTTATGGCTGATTTTTATAAATGTTTTGTAGAATATTATTCTAAAGTCGTATCATAAGTGACAGACACTTTCCATGGATCAAACTTCTGTCAGACACTTTAAAGCTCAAAAAAATATTTAAAATCAGACATGTAAAAATAAGTAAAGTTTATTTGCTTTTGGTGGAGCTTTAAATAATAATAATCCTTTATTATCAGGCAACTAAGGCCCATAGAAAAAATACACAAATAATCTTACAAAATAATAAACTAATACATATAAAAGAAACTATAACAATTATTAAACTATACTATTGCACACGAAGTGACGGCGTCGTGTTCCGCTGCGAGGTCGGTATTCTACCACGAAATCGTCGATACACGACACCCTTCGGCCAAAACTCTCCTTTGAGGAAGGTCTCTAAATGGTGAGTCGGCACCCGCACCACAAACGACTTGAAATTAGTATTATGGCGCGGCTCCAACTGCACGACTCTCAAAGTCCAGTTTGTCTTTACGCGTACATACTCCACGATCTCCTCAGCCTTCGTGGTGTGATGTAGCCTCGAAACGTACAGCTGCGTCGTAGGTACTGCTGGACGCAGCAGCATGTTGGGTCCTGCCAGCGCGGTACCGCACTGGATCTGACAAGTAGGCTTCTTCCTCTTCTTCTTCTCTACCTTAGTGAAGCCATCCTCATCGCTCTGCTGGCCCCCTTTCGTTTTACCTGCTTGTCGCATTGTTTGCAACACAGCAGGTTAAAGCGTCTGACAGAAGTTTTGGTCCATGGAAAGTGTCTGACACTTATGATACTACTTTAGAATAATATTCTACAAAACATATATAAAAATCAGCCATAAAACATTTAGTTAAGTAGCTCATTATTTTTAGTTCCCTTTCTCACCTCGTACCTGCCAAAGTTCCCCAAGGGGGAGCTCCACAAGTACACAAGTATTTAAAGCACATGAGACGCTACTGAGAACCTAAGGTTTTATCCATGTGAAAATAAGTTATGTCTGACAGCTCTGGGATCTTTTAGTATATCAAGGATATTGGCAGTCAGACCGACAAAAGCGATTAGATATTTAAAAAAAAAACGTAAGTACAAATTCTGGTGTTTTCTGATCTGGCGAATATTCAAATAAAGAACACATTAAAAGTTTTTGGCGGGATTTCTTCGAAAGAAGTTCATTGGCTGTTTTAATTATTCGCAAATTGATTTCTAGTTGATATTGTGATGTAAAATTGGTGTAGTTTTGTATCACAAGTGGACAATATTATTATGTGTCTTTGCAATTGGACATTATTTATTTAAAATTCATGTACAGTGGTGGTACATAAGGCATTCTCTACCAGTCAACCATTGGGTTAAAAAAGACAACACTGTTGTAGGTGTGCACAATAATAAATAACAGATATTTGAAATAGATTATAATATCACTAAATTAAGTGGCTTATTATAGTAATAAAATACGTATATATGCTAATATAATACTATGATAAATATGAAATCATTGTAATTAAAAAAACATAAAATATAACAATTATGACGAAGATCGAACTAAGGTTGAGAAGACTTCAAGTAGCAGTTCCAAATTTTACGCTTGAAGGAAAATACAATCAATGGAATGTGAAATTATTAAAACAGGCGCGATCTTTGATAATCTTATTGTAGTGTTGACTACTTAAGCAAAGTCTTCCGAGAAGGTTGACTTTATATATTTGCAAAATTACTAACTACAAAAACATTAGAATGTGTACATCCATATTCTAATGGTAAACAAATTAACTATTGATACGAAGACATGGCTTAAAGGACTTAGTATCCAAGCCAAAAATATTAACAAAAAAGAAAAGAATGCATTAAAAAATATTTACCCAGAAGCGGCATCATCATTGACTATAGATTGTGCAGGCGCATCAGTGAATATCCTCGCTGCGTGTGTTTGTAGCCAGTACGTAAGTAGCGCCGCCAGTAGCGTGGCCAAAGCGCCGCAGACGGCCGCCACGCGCGCGCCCACGCCGCTGGATGACACGAACATACGCGCCCACATCGCCTGCCACACTGACTCCGTCCACGTCGAGTATTCACCCGACTTCAGGTTGTAGTCTGGAGGAGATGAGTACATCATATTTTATAGACTTACCATTGATAGATCATCGTAAGAAGAATTGATAATTCTTCAGTTTGATTATATGATTAGAATAGAGTTTGATAGATTCTTTATATGTAAAGAACTGGCATGTTTTCTTGTGTCATTTTTAACTCCCGACGCAAAAAGAAGGGTGTTATAAGGCTTAACCTTATAACAGGGCTATTTATATGTGTCTGTCTGTCTGTGGCACCGTAGCTCTTAAACGGTTAAACCGATTTGGATGCGGTTTTTTCATTTGAAAGTAGATTATTTTTGAGCAAGTTATTATTATTTTACAAGTTATGGATGAAAGTAGGAAATTAGGAATGAACAAGCGAATGTTTACAAATCTAGCCAAATCATTTGGTCAAATGAAAGGGTATAAGATGTAAATCACAAAATTGTATATAAATGAAAATCGGTTAAACTATTTAAAAGTTATGGAGGGTGAAGGGCATGTTTCTTACTCACCATCAAATAAAAATTGGGTTAGGGATATTTTTTAATAAAAAATTAAGTTTTATAAAGTTATCTAGTTAAAACTACAACTTATTACTTAAATCTACTTACTTGGGATAGTGAATGCAGGGCTGAGTGCAGCACTGATATTCATTGTTGTCTGTATACAAATTCCACTGTGATTCCAACCTTTAAGATAGTATTGAGAGAAACCCTGAAAAGTAAGACATAGGCTATAGTATGAGAAGCGTATAAGACGTAATTATGTTTACTTCGCGAAAGGGGAGTTTAAAAAAACGCCGTGTGCACAGCCCCTAAGTTCCTTATTCAGATAAAAAAATGTCAGTTCTTACAGGCACAGACATATCATAGCATTCGGTGCGGTTGACGGGTAGGGGTGTGCCAGTGAGCAGCGCGAGCAAGTGTCCCGCGAACACGGGCGCGGTGGAGCTCCAGGCCGCCACGCCCACGTACAGGGGCGCGGGCCGCTCGGGCGGCTTGTCATCAGCCCCGCTCGACGCGTACTCGGCCGCCTGGATCAACCGACACGCCTGGCTCTTCAGGAAACAGTACAGCATCTCGTCTACCTGCAATGGAACAGTCCGTCACGCTTGACTGAGCAATCCAACACAATTTTTGTTAAGCACTGAGTACATCCTGTAGGATTTATTTATTCCATATTTTAATGCATTACAATAATATGATTTTCAACTGGCGTATATTTATCAAGTAGTTCTACATAGACATTTTGAATATTTTAAATACAAGATTTTACAACGTTATTTATTTTAAATTATTCAAGTGAACTTAGACTTACCAAATGAGCCGACACAGATATATTGCCAGTAAACGGTTTTCCTGCGACCCTTTGGTACAGCGTTCGTGCTAGAATCGTAGCGAGCCGGGCAATTTTCACTTGAGAGTCGACCTCTTTGAACGTTCCGTTTGCCACGAGGGTGTCGGTAGGTATAACTGAAAACAAAAAAGTTAGACATTTATCGAACACTAGCTGACCCGGGGAACTTCGTACCGCCTAACAGTGAAAGTGTCTTGAACACTTTAAATTCATATATCTTTCCATATAATTAACCAATTGCGATAAAACAGCCTAAGTAATATAACAAATTACACACAATTTTAATGTACAAATTTATTTACATCGACTACATTTTACGTGATGCGCGCACAACTAAAAACTTTTGCAGGATTATAATATGTATAGATTGTCATTTTTACCAGTTTGTAAAGAAGCACAATAAGGTCAAGATTTTTTTTGTCTTTTTATAAATTATATTATTATACTCACATGTGCCATTGTTGTCGACGGTGATATTGCGATAAGTAAAATCAATGTTGTCATAATCATCTAAGGCAGAATTGTAAAACATATTTGAGAATGTAGCCTTGAAGTCGGTCAATAGAACTTCGGGTAACGCACCACTTTCAGTTTCATTTCTCAAAATTCTTCGGAATGAATGCAGCGATGACGGCGGGAGATTACTAGTGTAATCCGTCGATAATGTTATATTCTGTTGGAGGTTACTCGAAAATTCGACGAGGAATTCTGCTATCTGTAAACAAACATGCCTTAATTTTGGTATCTTGCTAAAACCATCTTCAGACCATTAGGAATTCTAATAATAAAAGTGAGGCCTTAAACTAAAAGCTAAAAAATATTGTTTACCTCTGGTATATCATCAACATAAGGCACGAAGGCGTGAATGGGCCAAGTGTGGTCATATATGGACAGTGAGCCGCCAATCTGACCCACTTCTACATGCAGGCGAATATCTCCCACGGACAGCGGGGCACTGGGGGGCCACACACCCATTTTTATGTCGTAAGCAACACGCTGAGAACCAATATAGTCAAACGCTTCGCCGTTGAATAATGTCCATAGCACATTTTGATCTAAAATCAAATCAAATCATATCACTTTTATTTATTAACACAGATACATAAATATATACAGATCTTATATTTGATGAACAGAGCGCTATGTTATGGAGGCGTTCAAATATGGTGTGCATATTTAGCTCAAGATTACAAATTAAAGTATCTACAACAAATATTTGAGAATCATGCATAATTATGGCTTTAAACTAGCAAAAATTTTAATTGAAAAATGACATAATATTATCTAATACTTGAATTATGTCAGACCTAAATGAGGAATTATTTTTAATAAATTATTAGCAATAAATGTTAAAAAAGAATTAAATACCTAAATCCTAATAATTAAAATGACAAAAAACTAAGTATTTAAGTCCAAATAATTAAAATGTCAAAAAAATCTAAGTGCCTAAGTCAAAATAATTAAAATGACAAAAAATAATAATTTAAAAATAAAGAACCCGACTGCGTAAAATCGATGAGGAGTTTTTAGATTTCATTTATGATGGTGGTTTGAACCATCCTATCAAATTTCAGCTGGATGCGATAAGGGCGTAAACGTAACGTTAAGCGTAAACGGCACATACACATTAAACTGAAACAGATTGTGAGTTAAAGTAAGAGGAAACGAGTTACTAGTGGACGTTTCACTCGCTCTGAAACGCATGCGTAGTGCTCTCACGCTCATACTCTCGGCTGAATATTTTTTTTATTTAGGGGATGTTTGGTCACTACGATTTGTCTGACTAATGAAATATAACTTTGTAATAGTTACCTTAATAATATATTTAAAAATCACTCGTGTGAAAATAAGTAAAGTCCAATTATTTTTTGTGGGGCTTTAAAGCGTCTGACAAAAGTTTTGGCCCATGGAAAGTGTCTGACACTTATGGATACTACTTTAGAATAATATTTTACAAAACATTTATAAAAGTCAACCATACAAATTTAAGTTAAGTAACTATTATTTTTAGTTCCCTTTCTCACCTCGTACCTGTCCAGGTGCCCCAAGAGGGAGCTCCACAAGCACACAGTTATTTAAAACACATGAGACGCTCCTGAGAACATAAGGTTCCATGTGAAAATAAGTTATGTCTTACCGCCCTGGGATCCTGGCCTATTAACAATGTCCTTAGTGCATACGCAGAATTACTTACATATTATGCCAATATGAGTATTCCAAGTCAATGTGTTATCAAAAGTGATTCCTAAAAACTTAGCATTATCAACTTTCTATATTTTACAGTCTTTATAAGTGATATTATTATTTTCACGACGTTGATGGTATTGCATGATGTTAGTTTTACTTAAATTAATTTTCTAATTATTATCACTAAGCCAGTTTATTATTTTAGTCAGAGATTCATTAAAATTATTTTCATAATTATCTGCAAAAAGAACCATCTTATGCTGAATTATTTTTGGGAGATCGTTAATGTAAATCAAAAAAGAGGTGGTCCCAACACGCCGCCTTGGGGCACGCTATATTTTATGCATCTTTGTTTAGGGACATAATCGAGAGACTTCAGTGCATTGAACTCTATCAGTTAGATATGATTCTATGAATTTTAGGATATTTCCTCTTACACCGTAGGCATATAACTTTTATAGCAATATCTCATGGTTAACATAGTCAAATGCTTTCGTCATATCAGTAAATTTAGTATAAATTGGATTCTTTTTATCAACTGATGTCATAATGCTATAAATTAAATCAAACTGTGTCAAGTTAATATTTAGGTTTTTGCGAAAATCTTTCTGTTCATTGCAGAGCAAGTTATATTTTTCAAAATATGTTTAAGTATATGAAGTTGTATACAACTTTTTCAAAATTTTTAGAAAAGACAAAATTTCAAAAATTGCAATGTTTCTGTAGTATTTCATTTTATTTTTATTTTATTTTACTTTATTTAGGTAACTAACAGCGATACAGAAAGTATGTTATAAAGCAAGTGCTTACAGTAAACTATGACTAATAACAGGTTTCCCTTCATGACTGGGATAATTCTGTAACATTCGAACGGACTAATAAGGAAAATCAACAAAAATGTACAGTTACAACTATAAAAGAATTCATTTTGGAATAAAAATTAGAAAAAATAGATTAAATTATGGGAGATTAATTGCTAGTCATTTGCCTTCTTTTACAGTTTTAGCCATCAGTTTTTTGAAAGTTGGCTTATTGCAGTTGAATATATCTACTTGAAAGAAATCTTTGTCATAAATTCGAGCAACGCGAGTCATTACACAATTTTTAGTAAAATTAATGGAGTGCCGAGGCACGTGCAACATCGGTGTGTGACGAGTGCGCCGCAGGGGAGTGTTCAAACCTACCTGTGCGACCAACTCCGGGCAGTCCATTAAGTATATCGTAAAGATGGTTAACAAATTTTTGTTGAACTCTTTCTATTTGATTCTTATAAATTATGTATTGAGGGGACCATATTGGGCACGCATAATCTAAGACGCTACGCACATATGCAAAATATACCGATTTAAGTGCTTCAATGTTATTAAATTCCTTACAAGACCTAAGAACAAATCCCAGGTTCTTATAGGCTTTTGTGCTAATAAGGTTTGTGATCTGAGAATGATAATTTACTGTCAAAAAAAAACCCTAAGTCCCGAACTATCTTAATTTTGTTCATAACAATTCCATTAAAATTATACGAGTAAACAATGGGATTCTTTTTACGCGTGTAACTAATACATTGACACTTGGCGACATTTACTGTGATTTTGTTTTTCTTGCAATAATTTTTTAAACGATTAAGGTCTTCCTGGAGAGCCTTACAATCATCAGTTGAATATTTTTTTGTCATCCGCGTACATTAAATGGTCAGAGTTTTTAAAAGAATCAGTAATAATAATAATAAATAAAAAATAATAAAAATCCGTGTAGATCACGTCAACCTGCCCGCCGTTATCTGTATTCTCCAGAACAAAATTTAAAAAACTAGCTAAGTTCGAGACAGTCGAGCGATTTTTTAAGAAACCGTGTTGATTGCAAGAAATACCTTTAAGGATATATGGATAGACGGTGTTTGTATACTAGTTTTTCAAACACTTTCCCAATTGTATTTAGTATGGAAATCCCCCTGTAATTTCCTATAATTGTGCGCAAACCCTTTTTATGAATTGGAACAATGAGTGCTTTCTTCCATTCACTTGGGAATGTGCCTTCTCTCAAAGAAGTATTAAAAATAATACAAATTGGAGACGCTAAAGACTTCGCACAATTCTTCCAAAACACTGGAGGTATTCCGTCACAACCAGGACCTTTTTCGACACCTAAAGCACTCAACGAGTTCTCCACGGTTGACGAAGTAAATTGTAAGTTGGAAATAATATCCGGACACGGGAATGTCGTCTGCGATCAATAAACTAACGAGGCTATAGTCGGAGGGCTCACCAAAACACTCGTGGAAGAAGTTATTGAAAGCTTCACAAATTTCAGGTACCCCAGAATAATTAACGTTATTATGTGATTCCAAAACACTGGAGGTATTCCGTTACAACCAGGACCCTTTTCGACACCTAAAGCACTCAACGAGTTTTCCACGGTTGACGAAGTAAATTGTAAATTGTAAACGAAGTAAATTGTAAATATCCGGACACGGAAATGTCGTCTGCGATCAATAAACTAACGAGGCTATAGTCGGATGGCTCATCAAAAACATCTTGGAAGAAGTTATTGAAAGCTTCACAAATTTCAGGTCCCTCAGAATAATTAACGTTAATATGTGATAACATTTTTGTATAGTTCGAACCTCCACGCAGAGTCTTTATATAGATCCAAAACTTTTTTGGGTCCTTTTTCAAACCACGTTCCGTCTCCTGCAAATGTTTCTTATAACAAATCTGGTGGACTTGTCGCGGTCTAGCCCGTAACATCGCGAATTCTAAAAAGCCTCTAAATCTACAAAGCCTCGAGCACAGGCGCAGGGTAGCCAGCCTATCGGTATTTTACAGGTTGCATTTTGGAGAGTGTGCGCGGGAATTGCATGACTTGATTCCGCCATCTCCTTTCTACCATCGGATAACCCGACGTACGGCGAGTATCCACCCTTACGTTGTTGAAACTCCAACAGTCCGGACTAAGCGATTCGCTTCGTCGTTTATACCGCGTACATCGAGGGACTGGAACAATTTGTCTGCTGCGGTCTTCCGGTCCAACTATAATTTAGGTGCCTTCAAGGCTAGAGTGAATAGGCTCTTAATAAACTAGTGCGCCTCACCATCAATGATTGCATCACTGCTTACCATCAGGTGGGATCGCAGTCAAGCACTGGTTAATATAAAAAAAAAAAAAAGAATTCTCTGTAGTCATTCATATCCGTTTTGTCGCCTTTTTAACACGCTTTTATTAGTTTCACCTGTATGTATGTATGTTTGTTTGTTTGTAACCGACCCCTTTGAGCTCGATTTTATCCTACTTTGAACGATCAGATTTAATTCAAACTTTGCACACCTGTCAAAGATCGATGACAATGCAATAATCCGATCAAAATATCAGATTATCCTAATTAGATTCGCCAGGATTAATTAATTTCTTTCCGCATCCTTTGCGAGTAAGAGAGACAGAGTTAGTGCGCGAACTACGCATGCGTGCAGTTCCAGACTTACTCTTTCGGGCACTCAGTTCAGCACAACCTTATAAAGACTAATATGGTAGTTGCGTCTTGTTCCTTATACTTACATATGTGTCCCGACACATCTAATACGCATTCTATTATCATTTTATAATATCCATAATATATTTATAACCGTGATTTACCAAAAAACACTTCGTATTCACAACAAAACAAAATATTCAGGACTGAAATATCTATTTATTTTGCGGCATATAATTTAGTTACCAGCATGACCTTGGGTCTGCAGTCGATAAGGTCATCATTCTCAGTGCCGCCAACAGATTCGCTCCTATGATTATAATATCATGTAGAGTGATTACGGATTGAAAATTCCATACCCAAGCATTAATGTGACTGACTGTATATGTAAATAAGGTTACTCCTCTGTGTCTTACTGTTTATATTGGCATCATAGAAATCTTGAACATGTGTTCTTAACCAAGATACAATCAGAACACATTTGTACATATTAAGGGCGGTTGATAGTTAGCAAATCAAACTAAATAATTTATAGTTTAAAAAATTTAACTAAAAAATGAAAAATAAATAATAGTTTAAAAAAACTAAAAAAACACGCTTTTATAGAAAATCCAACTAAAAAAATAGAAAATAAAATTGAATAAATTTTGGATTAAGAATAGTGTACATAAGAAATAAATGTATATTATTGTAAAAAAGCGTGGGGTGCATATAATGTCAATAATTATGAACATTATATTGACAGATGAGTAGAAGGATCATCACTTTGATAATATCTTAAAAAACACTTTGAATGCACCCCACGCTTTTTTTACAATAATATACATTTATTTCTTATGTACACTATTCTTAATCCAAAATTTATTCAATTTTATTTTCTATTTTTTTAGTTGGATTTTCTATAAAAGCGTGTTTTTTTAGTTTTTTTAAACTATTATTTTTTAAATTAAGGTTTAATAATAACTTTTTTAAGCTATACAAAGATTAATGATGTGAGCTAATAGCTGTGCTAAATCTTCCTTGTATGGAGTAATTATATATTACGAAGCGCCAGCTAAAGCTTGTAATCTTTGAAATTCTTGGCTTATCTCTACTATAATATGCATTTATTATACACTTAACCCATCCTCATGAAGAAGAGAAACTTGAACACTCCCGTATTTTGCGGGTAGTTTTGAAAAACTAATAACGGACAGTCTTTATTATTCGTTTTGATTAGATTTTGTGTCAAGTTTCAAGTTTATAAACCTAAGAAATACGAATCCTCTGCGCTGTGCGTTGATATGTCAGTAAGTCAGTTTCTCTTTTTATAATATAGAAAGAAAGAAAGAAAGAAGATAAATATTTATTTGGCACACGAGACCAGACCGAGATTAGAGACCTTCATAATTCCTTACCATACAATGATGCGTTTTTGTCGGGAATCATTTGAGACAGTGCCGTCGCCGCCGTCAATAACGTCACCATGCCGACTACGGAGCTCGCTGCACCAGGAGAAACTCCTGAGAAAATAAAACAAAATGACGATAATACAGCACGTAAATATACGTTAAAAGAAACGTAATATTTCTTACTTTGTGGCAAAAGGAGGTGACCGCCTGCCATTCCTCCTCGCTTCGGGCCATGGCCTGTACCAGGGCCCGAACACCAATTGTGTTCAGGCAGGTATCTTTTTTAAAAGATGCGTTTTTGCCATAGTAAAAATAAATATTACTGGATCCAAATTACTGTTGTGTCTATGAATTTGCTTATACAATTTCTGTGTGAACAAGCACAATGTTTCCTCACCATCAAATAAAGAAGCTGAGTCAATTCTTGCGGTCACTAATGTAACTTCTTGAGAAGGCTTGTTATCCTGTTACAAAAAAAAAGAAAAACAACAATTATTTATCTAATATAATATCAAGAGAGATAAAATAATTCCATAATTATTTCCGTATTAATTGCAAACTCTTCGGCCCAGTCGATCATCCAATAGTCCGAATTATTTGAATTTAGAGTATTTTTCATGATTATATATATTTTTCATTTCTCCGAAACCTATAACAGGCACCAGCTCTCACAATGCTAATTCATATAAATAAGTAGTTCTAAACTGTTAAGTACAACATAACGATTGTGAGAGAAAAAAAATTATATTATTATTATTTATAAATTTCGAGTTTTTAATAATCTAGAGTCCACTAGAACCTTGAGTAACAGTAACTTATCACAGTATCTTACCGTAGTCGATATCGAATAAACGTGCATCGAATAGATTACAATTAAACTCGTACCATGAGTCAAACGGACTCGCTAACGACCACTCGATTGTATTTAAAACGGCGTCGAGTGTTTACGTTGGTACAAAAACCGCATCGTATCTAACTTCACACTTAATTTTGTTCTCTTTCTAGCTACAGTAAAAGACAGAGTAAAGCAGATAGACCTAAAAACCCTACCAGTTTGAAACACCGATTCTCTATTACCCGGCCTATTGAAAATGTAATAATAAAGTAAGTCTATATCCTAATTTCTAAAATACTTCTAGTTTACTTTCGATTCAAGTGTTACTAAAAAGTTTGTTCATTTTAAATCCGTATAAACCCTTAGGAGACCACACAAATACGTGAAAGCCTCTTTTTGAGTCTATATTCTTCGATGAAATTATTTTCACTAATATGTTCAAGTGTCTTTCGTTCGTTTGGAAATTTCCTTTGGCACGTCATTCGTCTTCATATGCAGCCGTACCCAACATATTCTATGTTAAATAAGTTTTACCGTACATATTTATGCACGAATAAATAAAATAGTCTTTTACACGACAGGTTTCACAACACTTTCACCCTTCAATAAGCTAGTGAGTTACTTTACTAATATAGTAACGGTTTGCTTCGAAAGCACTTGTCAAATTTGTTACTCATGGTACCGATTTTCTATAGGAAACTACTAAAAACTTTAGTCGCTAGCAAATTCCTATTCGATAGGTTTTGTACTTGATGACCCATACTACCAATTTTGGTTCTGCAAGTGACCGCTAGAGGCGCTGCAAAATTTGCCATACAAAAAAAAATCCGGCGTCGATATCGAGTAGCGACGATAAATGCTTTAAAATTATGGTAGAGGTACTGTTAGTCTTACTAACAGGATTTATGATCTACAAACCAGTGTCAGTGTTAAACATTACTATTTCGATAATAATAGATACGCACCTTTGTCCTGGGAAAGAGAGAATAATAGATGTTGTGATCACCCAGAGGATCACATACTTTTGTAGGTGTTAACAAAGCTGATGAAGTAGATCTGTAAGAAAACACATCCAATTTACTTAGATTAAAAATTAAACGTTTCCAAATGGGGTTAAATTCTATACAATTACAAAACATTTTATAAGAAATATCCTCATTGTGAAATCTATACATTCACTGTAAAACAAAAAGCGACTTTTTTTATTTTTGTCATTGTTTCTGCAATCAGCTTGCAGCCATAATCAGAAGTGTTTCTGGGATGCGTTTGGACCATTCTGTGTCCCATGTTGATAGACACCTAATAATTATATTATCTGGTCTATGTATAGTATTTGCCATCTTATAAGGCGAGTTACATTTTGTGGAGTTGATAGGTTCTTAGCCGTTTCGTCTGTATGTGTATCTCCTGCTACTTACCTAGTTAATGCGTATATTAACGTATTCCGTACTCTAACGGTAAAATGTGCACAAAATTCACACACACATTTATTTATTATTTATTTATTTAACCCTACGGTAGTCGCGTGGTCTACATATGTAATCCATTGATACAAAATTGCAATGTTCTAAAAACATATTAGAGCCAGTTATTTCATCCTTCGTGTACTCGAAGTTGCATAATTGCCGCATGCACTCAGTGCAGCGCGAGCATCGGGTGCACGTGGTTGTGCAACGGGAGCTCCGCAAAGTTCGCGGTCTACGTATGTATGCCGCGCGACCAACTACGTAAGTATTGTTGTTGTGACTGTTGCTTTTATTTTGTGCAAATATTATATTAAGATTTTATTATACATTTTATATACTTATAAATTATTTATTTTATAATGTTTAATAATGTATTTATTTATATTTGTAGGTGAAAACATAGTTATTTAGAAAATTATGGACAATAGACAAGAGAGACTGATCGAGGCTTGGTTGGGCGAAGATGATAGTCGTGATGATTTGTCAACAATGCACAACGAAGCCGCTATTGATGCCGGTACTGGAGATAAACGGAAACCGGAAATAATAACTTATTATAACCGCACTAAAAATGGTGTGGATTTGGTTGATAAAATGTGTTCACTATATGACGTCTCCAGAAATTCAAAAAGATGGCCAGTAACCGTGTTCTATAATCTGATCAATCTCAATGCCTTCAACGCGCTATGCAAACATTCGGCCAATAAAAATTTTGAATTTGTTCGACGTCGTGATTTCCTCATAGAATTGGCCTTGGCTTGGATGAAACCCCTGGATTACCAAAGATCAGAAAAAAAGTCATTGCCAAGAAGTCTTTCATTCAAAATTAAAGATTTCTTGGGTCTTCCACAAGAAAGCCGGCCATCGACAGCAGGACCCATTCGGAGAAATTATGTTGGTCGGTGCCATGACTGCGGTAGAGCCCGTAATAGAAGCACACGAAAGATGTGCATTACGTGCAAAAAGTTTATATGTCCTGACCACTCCGAGATTGTATGCCTATCTTGTTTGCAAAATACTGATTAGACTAGTTTTTTTATGTATCATTTTTTTTTTTATCTCATATAATGTGAACTATGTGATATTAAGACTGAAAAAGAGGTATTTTTTTATTTTAGTTGATTTTTCTAAGCATAGAAGATATGGTTACGTTTTGTTGATTATTTTATATAGAAAATATATAGTAATAAAGATTTAAAAATAAATAAACAGACTATTTGATTTATTTGGGTACTTTTTCTTATTTTAAATATGGTATACCCATGTAGACCACGCGACCATACACGTCACTTTTAGATACGCGACTACCGTAGGGTTAAACTTCATGTACGTTAGAAAAAATCTTCATCTTTTTAGCAAAAGAGGCGATAGACATAATTATGTTACAAGAAATAGGGACCAATTAGTTCAACCAGGTTTCAGACTGGCTAAAGTGGCCTCTACTTTCATGGGGTACTGTTTGAAATGTTATAACAAAATACCTCCACAAATATTAGAACTCAATGAAACGAAATTTAAATCTTGTATTAAACGCACACTATGCAGGCAAGCATTATAAGTTGGAGGATTATGTTCAAGATAAAAATGCTTGGCTCAATGCTGGTCCAGCTCCACTACCACCGGGGTGTACAAATTGATTAGTTTTGAAACTATTATTATTATTTAATGTTTTTTTTTTTTAATTTGTAAAATATTATTGTTGTTAATTATTTTTGTATTTAGTATTGTATGATGTAGAAGCATTTTTTTCAAAGTTTGTAAATGTGAGTACCATGGAGCTATTTTATGGTTTTTAGGTTATTATTGGACTTGTTTGACATAAATAAGCATGGCAGTTGAGGGTTTGTCATGCTCACTCAAATGTCTCACTGATGGTGGCGCGTGTGTTGGATCATTCGGTTCCCTTCAAAATGGTTGAGCTGAGTGGTGCTACTATTCGCGTCAGGTTCGTGAACGGGCGCTGTCAGTTGAGACTGGTCATCTCTTAGCTGCCAGTTGCTATTTTAATATCTATATATAGTTTTTATTTTTACTTTATTGACATTGTTCTCACATGATAGCAAGAAACATGTAACAGAGATATTTGTAATTGCAAAACACGATTGAAAAGAGTGTCCATGGAGTTTCTTGCACATTCTTCTCCATAGAGATCTACGCTTTGGAATGTGCAATTCACAAGCATCATTTTTTCTGACTGACTGACGTCTTGACATTTCAAAAGTGCCTGTAAATGGTTTATTTGAAATAAATGCTTTGAGTTTGAATTTGAAGTAGTGGTACGTAGGCGGACTTAATGCAACAAGGCATTCTCTACCAGTCAACCTTTGGGTTAAAAGAGACAACACTGTGGTAGGTGACTCATCTCACAGAACTCCAGACTTACTGACATGATCGTCTTCCATTCATTCGCAAACACATCACAATTAGGGTATGTATCCAAAAAAGTGTTGAGTGCAAAGAGAGTACGAGGGATAGGAGACGACTCGCGCAACAGTCTGACTCGTAACTCATCGCAGGCACAGCGAACAAGCTGTCTCTTAATACGGCTGTATTTAACAGGGGCACGAAGTTAAGACAGTTCGACATGCAGCTCTAGAGCAGGTGTTTCACAAAGGCTGTGCCGCGGCACGCTGGTGTACCGTGGTGATTGGTTTAGACAGACGCAAGAAAAATTTTGATAACTTATGGACTAGGTTCGAAATAGAATGTATTTCCGAGAGGATATTCCTTTTGGATACGCACCAATTAACGAGCAGGAAGAACTGTTCGAAATGAAAACGGGTTGCACATTAAAATTAAAACTTTCAGAACCTCACTAAAATATTTTTGGCTATGTGTAGAAGATAAATATATTCTGCTCTCTGAGCATGCTATTACAATACCTTTCTCATTTGCAACGAACTATTTTTGTGACGTGAGATTTTCAACTCCTAACACAATAAAAAGCAAAAAGGATATGTCTCAAGACGATCGACGAAGAGATGAGAGCAGCCCTGTCAACTTTAAAAAAAATTAAACAGCATTTTTTTGAGATAGGAAATCACGGTAACTCTTTCCAAAATTTCCGTGGCTCTAGCGGAAGCCTCCTGTATCCCTACGTTTAGCGGACCTCTTTTTGAAGCGAGTGTGGAACACTACGTGCCGTCTACGATTCGGACTCAGCCCTTACTGGACGGCCGGACGGCGAGCTACCCATTGCTCGTCATCCGCAAACCTACGCCAACGATGGCTAAAGATTTCCTTTTGACTCCCGATGTCCGGGGCGTCTTCGTTCCCTCACGGTTGTTGCCGTCTCCTTCGCTAGTATTACTGCTTCGCAGAAAAAGGTGTCCGCTTCCGTCTTTTATTTAAGCCTGGTGCGAGAGATCACCGCCACCGATCGCCTCGACGAAGACACGGTGGACACGGCGAATTCGCCCAAGCGGGGCACACCTCTACCGTGTGCTCCACAGAGTTCTCTGGGGGTCTGCACAATTGTGAAAACCGGGCGTTTCTTCCACCTGAATCCAAAACGGGAACCTCCCCCTGTACTGGTCATGTCAAATTACGACTGTTCTGGTAATTGTGCTGTCATTGATTTTATAATTAAAGGAGACTGGGTTATGTACTGTGGTAAAGCTCATGACGAAGTGTTTTGATGAATTAAACTCCATGTTGTTTTTTAAACTCCTCTCGTATGTTTTATTATAGCGTCAATGAAGCATTGTAGTGCCAGGCAATCTGCCTCAGAATCGATTTCAGGGGACAACTTCAAGCCATCTGCATATGGTAGACTTTTAGCAAAATGAACAACAGTTGGAAGGTCATTTACAATTATCAGAAACAGAAATGGTCCGAGTATTAACCCTTGACTGACGGTGGAACGCGTGTGATAGGGCTGGGACGGTCGCGGAAGTAGTCTGCAAGAAGCCGCAGCAGATCAGGTGGAAAACCTATAGCACAAAGTTTCATCAGCATAATGTATTATTAACTCTATCAAACACTTTCCAGAAGTCAAAGTACAAAACATCCACTCCTACCTCAATCCTAACGGTTCAGTGATGTTCAGGTTCCTACCACTTGCAAGTTACAGAGTCTCATCTGTGTATGTTGCGAAAACGAAATTTTCTTTTTCAGGCAGGTCTTTCATGCATCACACGAAATAAGTCGAAAGTTTATGTAGTATGTTTGTAGTTAGTGTGTTTATGCGTTTCATTGATTATGAATTGCCTAGCCTATTTCAGGACGCAGTTCTCTTCTCAGAAGGGTGGATTTAAAAAAAAGTGTACATTAGGAATTCACGGAGTTTAGATTTTTTTTTTCTACTTACACCATTACAATACACTAATATTTTTTAATATCACTTGATTGAGGATACGTTAAGAAGCATTTCTGTATTTTTTATCATTGGTTTTTCGTTTACCTATCATTTTTCAGTCCAATAAAATTACTACCAAGCCAGGTTTCGCCATGTCCCATCGTCAAGTAGTCATTTAAAAAGTAGTATAACAATTTAGTTATTAGTATGTAGATGGATTTAATATCAGTATTAGACGGCTTAAATCATACACTTCTGAAAAAGCTATACAACAATTCATCAAAATAACAACTTCATTTTATTATTTTTTAAACTAAAGTCCGAGAATTTAACCGGGTGGAATTTTCCACTGAGTAACACGACTCTAATAGTTTGAACAAAGTATTACTAAATTAGAAATATTTTGTTTCGTTAGCAACATTATAATACCGTCTGATCGTCTACCGCCAAATTGACAATAAATTCACCAATAGCGTGCACATTCATTAATGCGAGGACGTGTGCAGTGCATGCACAAATTAAATCCTGTGACAAACAGCACTTATTAAGAAAAGTTAACAATCTATTTTATGTTTTATATAAATTTACGAACCGACTTTCGGTATCTCGGGTCACTCGTTCAAGGGGATGGTGAGGTAGACCGGGACGTAACACATCGGATCAACGCAGGATGGATGAAATGGCGACAGGTCACGGGAACCACTTGTGACCCACGGATGCCCCTCAAGTTGAAGGGTAAAATCTACAAGTCCGTGATAAGACCTGTCATACTGTATGGATCAGAATGTTGGGCTGTGAAAAAGACAGATGAAAAAAGACTGCACGTAGCGGAGATGAGAATGTTAAGATGGATGTGTGGTGTGACGAGAATGGATAAAGTGAGAAATGAGTATATTAGGGGAAGTTTGAAAGTGGCACCAGTGACTGAAAAATTGAAAGGGAATCGTTTGTCTTGGTATGGTCATGTGAAGAGGAGGGATGAAACGCATGTAACTAAAAGAGTTATGAGTTTACATGTGGATGGATGGAGAGGGAAAGAGAGACCAAAGAAAAGATGGATGGATTGTGTGAAGAGTGATATGAAAGAAAAAGAAGTTAGTGATAGTATGACGACTGACAGGGCAGAATGGAAGAAAAAAACGTGTTGCACCGACCCCAAATAACAAGGGACAAGGGCAGGAAGATGATGATGATATAAATTTACGAACAGTCAGTTAATAGTTTTATAAATTGTGCCATTATTTTGTTGATGTAACTGCAAATCATGGAAAAAATAATTCAAACATATTTTTTGTCAGAGTTTCGTTACATTCCACTGACCAATTATGTCAAAAATGTTACTCAGCGGAAGAAATTGTTACACAATGGAACGCTAAAGCTGCATACACGACGAACAGCTTTTCGACAGGACGCTTTTAGATATTTTAAAAACAAAAAATCTTTTAACCAAGGTTTTTGTTTTATTTTAATATTTTTTTTTAGTTATTAGTTTGTCTCCGCCTGCAACACTTGATACTGTGACCAAATTATTAAAATAATGTTATTTAATGCTTGTTTTCCTCTTTTTAGTTAAGGCAATCGGTATTTTGTTTTAATAAATATTTTTATTTCTGGTTCCTTAGTTTGTGGTTAAAATGGTATCATAAGTGTTTAAATATATTTGTCATTTTGAAATAACAAATATTAAAAAAAAAAAACTCGATTGCAACCAGAGCCCTTACTTTTCCACTGACTAATTTCAACGTTCCAATGAGTAACTGTCCCTCTTGGATTAATCCATAATTTTGGATTTATTTTGTAATTAGTGTTCAATTTGTTTAATTTAAAATGTTGTTAAAAATACAACTTATTTGTTTTACAATTATAATACAACAAAACTGTAATCAATGAGAATTTCAATATTTATAAAGAAAAACACGCAACTGATTAATCAATGGGTTGGTCAGACGATATAAACATACAATTATTTTATAGTTTAATTCCTTAGTTCGAAATTAATATTTGTTATTTTCATTAATAAACCTATCTAATAACAATAAAAGTATAATTTCCATTGTACACGTTTTATTTAACTTACTGAGTTAGATTTTAAATTGTTATTCAGTGGAACCCAAAATAAATAATTTATAGCAATTATTCAAATATTCTATTCATATTCTTAAAGTTTAATTACTTATTTTATAGACCAATTGGTTGTACTGGTTCAACTGTAGCATGTTTTCTCGCAAATCCAAATTGGTGAGCTTGTTTATTATTTTGTTTTCATTATATTTCATTTCAGAACTAGTTTTAATTTTAGCAAAGGAGTTTTTTCTAATACCTTAGACAGTAAAGGTTGAAGACTTACAGGCATATTGTGTCCTATTTTCAGTTTTTGCTATTGCTTTGATGTTAATATTTTTTAGGGGAAAAACCCAAATACTCCGAAATATTTTATTCCTAATTTCGATGTTCCGATTTATAAAGTCCGAATTTCACAATACCTAAGAATTATTTACCGAAAGTCGTAAATGCGATTTGTTAGTTTATTAGAATTAGAATTTTCATACGTTCGAAGAACCAAATGCTCGAAGGGTAATCGGTCCGAAAAACGATATTCCGATTTTCAATACATCGAATAAACTAAAAGTCAACATGTTGTGCTACAAAATTTAGTGATAGAAACGAATCGCTGCAAAACCGACTTCACGCAGTCTTGTCTGCCCTACCCCTAGAGTGTAATTTAAACCCGCGTAGGCGTGGAGGGGTGGGGCGGCCCGCGAGCTGAGGTGCTCCTCAGCTCGCGGGCCGCCTCGCTGCTGGTGGTTTGAAGGCCCGCCGCCGCGGCTAAGGCTGGCCGGCAATGCCGGCCAGCAAGCCGAAGCTGCGGCGGTGAGCGTTAAAACCATCTGCGACGATAAGCTCGCGTGGGGCCGCCCAACCCCCACAGCGCCAGAGCCGTGACCGAAACAATGCATGCTGCATGTCGCATGCTTGCTTGCATGCTGCATGTCTGCTTGCAAGCTGCATGCCTGCTTGCATGCTGCAAATCCCCTGTATTATTGATGAATCACTTAGGTTAGGTTAGAACTGTGACTAATGAAGCGCGAAGGCGAGCAAGCTGAGCGAGCGTGCTGCGGCAGCGGCGGCCGAGTGCTAGATTTCCTCTATTGTTTGTTTATTTGTCTTGCTATACAGTTTTACAAGGCGTTTTTATTTCGAAATTGTATTAATCGGTATTTTATTCATCGGAATTCGTATTTTTGATGTTTCGAATTATCATTAAGTCGGACTTTTTGTTATTCGATCTATTGTAACTCGGTATTTTGAGAATAGTGATTATAAATATTGAAATTTCAGAATTATAAAAATAGGATTAATGATAAGTCGGAGTTGTTATATTCGGAATTTTGAACCATTCGGAATTATGAATATCGGTATTTTGAAATTTGTATTTATGAATATCGGTATTTTGAAATTTGTATTTGTCACTGCCGGAATAAAGTTTTTCGTATTTATGTAGTGTACCCATTTTTTAGATGTGATTCAAATAGTAGTGCATACTGAAATATTCCACAACAAATGTTGTGCTTGCAAACCAAAGGTTGCCATAGGGATATTTTTAGAAATTGATATAAAATTATGCAATAGGTAGTCTACAAACCTTCTTAAGCATACTTCAGTGTCAACTGCAGCAAACATAAAAGAATTCAATTGTACTGAGCAAAGTGGTCTGCCCTTCTGATTGGCCTGGTCCATTACATTATACCTGAAAACGTAAATTACTCATTAATAAAAATTCAGAATAATATGACACATTGACATCAGATTTTTTTCATCTACATATAAAAGGAGAAACTGACTGATTGATATATCAACGCACAGCCAAAACTACTTGGACCAGGAGCGTGAAATTTTGCACTGTTTTTCCTTTTATGACATAGGCAAGCACTAATAGGAGATTTTCCGAATATCATTCTCTAAAGACATGAAACAGTGGTCCAAAAAGCTAGTGAAAACACATGTGAGAGTGCTTTTGTAAAATAATTAACATATACCTTTGATAGCATTGATCAATTCTTTCAATCTCTGATGTTCTTGACATTGGCAAGTAAAATATGGGGAATGGAATATCTCTTCGGAGGAGTCCAGTCCCCTTGTCATTCCATGTAATACGACCAGGTTCAGAAACTGAACAACTACTGCCATAAGCCGATGAATATTCATTGGGACATTTTGACTCTTGACTGAATGATGCAGAACTGTAAAAAGTTAAGTTACCGATGATTGTATCTTCTCTGTGTGAAAAACTTTGTCTTAAAATAAAGTATATAATAATTAAATAAAGTCAAAATGTTTGTTACACACTCACATTTTGGCTTTATTTCTTATTATTATTTTCTTAGTGTACAATAAAGTATATACATAAATAATAATAAAGCCCCATTGCCTAGCAGTGGGCACATACATGTCAGATAAGTATGTAGCAAGGAATTGGCTGCATTCAGTAACAATTACCTTCCTGTAGCATTGTCATGTAATAAAATTCCAGCAATAATGTCAGGTTTCTCCAAGATTTGTTCAATCACATCAGAAAACAGATGAGTGCTCAAAACAACCATGTAAGGCCCAGCTGTAGCATTTTGCATCAGCCAATTGACATCAGTGATTTCTTTTATCATATGCACCACACCCACTGCACCATTGTCACCAGCTAAAAGAGGTATTACAAATTAATTTTCCTTCTATTATAATAATATATTATTCAAGTGTTTTATCAAATTATTTTACATGATATGAGAAAGAGAGAGTATTGAAATGTGATAAATATATTTTCAGTTGTTAGTATGCTCTGGTGTCCAAATTGAGTATTTCGAGTTTTGAAGGCAAAGTATAGTTTGATAAATGCTCAAATTCAAAACTTAAATCTATTGGGGCTATATAGGTTTCTACTTTAGTTATCCTTTTCATATTTATAACAACCACATACATGAACACCCTGTTTGATGAGTTCCATTTAGACGTCTGAAACAAGCTGCTCCTCCCTCGATTGATGAATATATTTTCTCATGAAGCCTTTGCAAGTTTCCATCTAGAAATTAGAAAAGCCAAAATATAACTGAACAATTATTTTCCACACATGATTGAATATTGTAAAGGGAAAGAAACTCTGAAAAGCAAACTTTTGCGCAACATCGCAAACAGAAGCATATATAGTTATTGTGGCCTGTTTTAAATTAGTGATATTTGCGTCTGTAATGATCAATACACTGGTGACTAATTTTTAAATTAATAAATGTTCAAACAAAAAAAGCAACTTACATCTGCAAAAACTAAAAATCAATAACAAAACCAGATAGTTAGAAGGTGCCATTGTTTTCTCATTTCTATGGATCAGTGCTTCGGAATCCCTAATAACTGTATGGGGAGTATTATACTTTGAGTGAATATATTTTAATTACTCTTTGATTATTGTGTGTAATAAGAAAAGCAACTCACAAAATCAAACAAAAATTAAAAACATGACACATGCACCATGACGTGATGATGACATTTTGTTTTTTTTTTATGTAATGTTTTAGGCTTGAATACTAAGTTTTTAGGCCATCTCTTCGTATGGAATCGTCAATTTGAATTCAATTGATTGATTGATTGATTGATTTGAAATTTCTTTATTTTCACATAAATAAAACAGTTAGACGACAATTAGATCTTATTCTAAAAGCATTAAACATAAAGAATGTGTATTTTCTGCAGACGATGACGCCTATATAAAACATTCAAGAATACTTAAAGTAATGTACAAAACTACTTGTTATAAATCTTCGGTATCTTTTTACTAACATTAAATAACTAATGTATCTACTTACAGCGCGATGATAAGACACAAAAGCACTTTTTTAACAGCGTTTGAGTTCAATTAGAATGCAAATGTAAAACACTGTAAGGTTTTTGCAGTATTCGGCAGAAAACCTGCCCAGCATACTTCTCGGCAAGTTTCGCTGAGGTAGTCAATTATAGTCAATAGTACAATAAAATCCTCAACACCGTTTTACAGAGGTCGGGCCTGTTTCAATGATTCTGCATAAATTGACCAATTGTGTAGATAATTAAATAAAATACAACTATATCAATTTTACATCACAATTTACACTAGGAATCAAACTGTGACTAATTAAAACAGTAACTGAACTTGACTCGAAAAAAAAACTCTTTGACAGACATCATCGTCATCATCATCTTCCTGCCTTTGTCCCGTGTTATTTGGGGTCAGCGTAACACGTTTTTTTCTTCCATTCTGCCCTGTCACTCGTCATGCTATCACTAACTTCCTTTTCTTTCATATCACTCTTCACAGAATCCATCCATCTTTTCTTTGGTCTCTCACTCCCTCTTCATCCATCCACATGTAAACTCATAACTCTTTTAGTAACATACGTTTCATCCCTCCTCTTCACATGACCATACCAAGACAAACGATTCCCTTTCAGCGTTTCAATCGCTGGCACCACTTTCAAACTTCGCCTATTATACTCATTTCTCACTTTATCCATTCTTGTCACATCACACATCCATCTTAACATTCTCATCTTCACTACGTGCAATTCTTTTTTCATCCGTCTTTTTCACAGCCCAACATTCTGATCCATACAGTATGACAGGCCTTATCACGGACTTGTAGATTTTACCCTTCAACTTGAGGGGCATCCGTGGGTCACAAGTTGTTCCCGTGACCTGTCGCCATTTCATCCATCCTGCGTTGATCCGATGTGTTACGTCCCGCGGGGCTAAAGGGCCTATTACACTACTCGATAATCAGACAGTCTTAGTCGTTGTCGCGTAGTGTAATAAGGGTTAGACCGGTCTTACTCGGAACAAAAAATAAGACTGAATATCGTGTGCTGAATATCGCGTAGTGTAATAGGCCCTTAATGCATAACTCTGTTGACATTTAAAGTGATGATCACTTGTTAACAATGTGCATCATTGAACTGTCAAACAGCTAGTTTCGTATTGCATAACTTCAGTGACCAACTGCAGTGACGTCATTAGCCACTGGTGCCTTTGATAGCCACCGTAACACGTTTTGACAGATGTTATTGTATCGATACTTTTAAAATTGCGATTGTGTAAGCTTTGAAGCTGTATAATAGTCGACAAAATTTTTGAGTGGGGGCACCGTAAATTTTTATAATTCACCACATTTCCACCGTAGCGCGTAGTTTGTTAGTCACTTGTGTAATACGTAATACAAATTTTAAGAAATTGTCAGTTGACAACTAAGTTTAGTGTGCAACGAATGCTAGTTGTCAACTGTTATTGAAAAAGTTAGCCAATAGCCCCCCTGGGTAATTGGTATTACGTATCACACAAGTGACTAACAACTACGGTGGAAATGTGGTGAATTATAAAACAGTGACGTCACTGCAGTTAGGCAATACGAAATTAGCTGTATGACAGTTCAAAGATGCACATTGTTACTAGGTGATTATCAATTGAACTGTCAACAGAGTTACGCAATAACCCCGCTGATCTACCAAATATTTTAATTAAATAAAAGAAATCAGTCAGAAATGTTATCATAATTAGGCGGGGTGGACTTCTATACGAACAGTTTCGCATAGTTGGAATTGGGACTTGGGGCGGGAGGCCTTACTTCTTGCGTTCATGATTCTATGACAGGAGCGGCCAATCCGAGTTACATTTTCATAAATCATCATACATACAGGTTTCGCTGTCAGTTTTGCCACAGTCAAATATTTTGACTGACGAAAAACCTACCGTGTAATGCGATGACTGACTGCATGACGAAAAACGTATGGTGATAAAATTCTGTCAATCAAACATCATTCATGATTGATGGTTTTGATCGACGCTTGCATGACCGTGTAATGGACGCATGTTTTATGTTATTACACATCTTTCTCAAGTTAATTTGAATACACAGATATCTTGTATTATCTAGGCTTCTTTATAAATCATAATATAAATTTGTGTAGAAACGAATCCAGTAAAAACCTCTGAAAATCTGCTATTTTATGTGAACTTTGGCCTCCCATAATGTTCTCATATTTTAAAAATATAAAAGTACATCAATAGAAGCCTTGCACATTTAATCAAGATTCTGAATGACTTTCTCAAAAATTTG
This sequence comes from Mythimna pallens, assembly GCA_961205895.1. NCBI lineage: Eukaryota > Metazoa > Arthropoda > Insecta > Lepidoptera > Noctuidae > Mythimna > Mythimna pallens. Next base: position 12,372,142 of record OY540826.1, on the reverse strand, counting down.
TAAGAGTTTAAGAAATCACGTATTTCCTGGAACAAGTTTGTGAAATATTCGAGTAAATCACGGAATTACCGAATGCCAACAGAGTTTTCAGGCGTTATCATCACTTTTTTTTCGCGTTGCCTCTTCATCAAATATCGCGTTGGATTGCGTTAAATGAAGCAACAAGCTTTTAAACCATCCTCGACGTTGACGACAGGCGAGTGGGGAAGGGCCGTCTTAATGGTATGACATGACGGACGTGACCCAAAGAAGCACAGTCACTGTCTGTGTTGCACTGTCGAAAGAAACAATCGCACAACGACATAATGCTTGTAATTTATACAACACAATGCTTATAAAACACACACGAAGCGATTTATTGATTTACACTTACTTGCTCGGTTTTCGCCTCAACAACACTCATATCAGTATGTTATAATATTGCAATACTTACGAATTTGTATTTTTTTACTGACAACACAGTACTTGTAATTTTATTTTACTACCTAATAATTTTAAATGGACGCCATTTGTGAAACGACAGCTGTGTTTTAGGGTATTCAATTTATCCGACATTATCAGTTCACTTGGCTAGTTTCTGTTTTAAGCTAGCAAGATTTTTTTTCTCCATTGCTGAGAAAATATATTGGCAATGTCGGAGCAAGTGGAGGTTAAGGTATGTGTGAAATGGATACAGTATAACATGAACAATAAAGCTTCCATTGTTCAACCTTGTCCGTTGGTCGATATTTTTACAAAACTGATTTTCTATCGTTGTATCGATTGTCTATCGTTTTATCGTATAAATCGTTGACTTCATAATCATTTACTTCCCCTTTTAATTTTCAGTTACCTGGGTTAAAATTTTTAAATACTTAGGTATATCTTTAACATTGAAATGTTTTGAGTGCAGTTTTTGTACACATAAAAATTGCTCCACCATTTTATGTTTCGCAATTTCTACATAATATTATTTGCTGTAAACTAGAAGGTATTTAGTACAGGGCTAAAATTGTGACATGGCGTGAACCAATATGTTCAGATGGCATTAATTTTTTAACTTACTTTTCTCATCTCAGTATAAAACGTCACCATTTTAATTACACGTGTGATTTTATGAATGCGTACCTAGCTCTTGCTAATCTTTCATGTACATATGCTTCAAACCATAGTTCAGAAATTGATGGGAAGCTATGGAACATATACTTTATCTTTGTTCCTTTTTTCCACTATCCTTCTGAGAATGTGCACATGAATATTATTATTGTAACATAAATTATAATATTTTTAACTCACTAGAGTAAATATAAGACTAGGCTTACAGCATGCTCTTCATGAAAAAAGTTCATAATTTTTTTGTACCTACCCACTTTGCTAAAATTTCTACTAAAACCTAGTCTTTTTTAAAAATCTCAATAAATGATCCTAATTGCAATTAGGTGTTAATATATAGTACTTTTACATTATCACAATGTTGAGCAACACTAATGGCAACCTCCCTTCCAAGTTAAGATTGTACCATGTGAATATCAAATAACTGCGTGAATATCAAAGAAGTATTGAGTTTGATATGCGCATTACTAATTAAACAAAACCTTGCATATGTTACCTTGAAAAAATAATTCCACAAACAGGATGATGAAATGCTCATAGAAGATCCTTTAGTACAAAATAAGCAAGACAGAGATTAATGTACCTACATATCAAAACAAAACAACATTAACCTATTGAGCAAACGCCGGTGTTCGCTCGGGGTTTAATGAATTAAATAAAATACTATCCATCTACAAAATGAATTAGGCAGAATGGAGATAATAATAATATTCCACAACTATCACACAATGCCGTCTAGCCTTAAGCTAAGCAGAGCTTGTGTTAAGAGTACTAGACAACTATAAACATAATTATACATTTTTAAATACATACTTATTTTAGATAAATTATAATAATAATAATAATATTTATTCAAAATTCTTTACAGGATAAAGTAATACAGTCTTAAATATAAATCTTAATTCTGAGTCTTACGTGCTTGAACTAGGAAATCCTGTGTTTCAGGCGAAAAGAGCTAAAATAATTTAAAATTAACAAATAATCAAAAGGATTTTATAGTACAATACAAACGTGTAAAAAATCTGTAAAGTAGACAAATTATCTTATACTATTAATTTATAAATTACACCCAGACACAGAACAAATGATCATGCTCATCACACAAACATTTGTCTTAGGTGGGAATTGAACCCACAACCTTCGGCATAGCAGTCAGGGCCACTAACCACTAGACCAACAGGCCAGTCAAATATGAAATGAGATAAAATGTATGGTCTTATTGATACTGAGTAAAGAGCTTCTTTTGCACCATGAATGAACCCAGTTTTATAAGCTTACTTTGTCACAGATAGCAGTAATATGTAACTGCTGATACTGTTACTGTATAATTAAATTGTGTACTTGCCAATGTTGTTATCAAATTATCTTTCACTATTATCCTTTCAAATGCCATAATTAAAGACACAATAGAAAAACAATGAGAGTGGTGATGTTTTAATAAATTAATTCACACCATGTCCAATAATTTCAACAAAGTCAACAAGTACAACAGTCCATGCTGTGAAAAAATTTTGCTACCATAAAATCTAAAATTCTTAATATTTTCAGTATTGATTCAATGTTTTGGTTTTTCCAGCCTGATGCCCTGCCAGACTTAGATGACCTACTTCAATGTCCTGTCTGCTATGAGATCCCATCAGGACAAATATTTCAATGTAATGAGGGGCACCATGTATGTGGACGATGCAAAATGCGCCTTGATGTGTGCCCAGTTTGCAGAGCATTGTTTTTCGGAACACGAAATTATGCTATGGAAGAACTCATTGCAAATGTTAGAAAACTAAGAGCGTTTGTGAGTATTATTCTTACAGTTAATAAACATTTAAATTAATACTCAAATAATAATGAAAAATATAACAAAAGTGTGAGTGCTTGTTTGTATTAAATTTTTTGTGATTTCAGAAACTTGGTGGGAAAATTACTACAGATTCTTGCTCCGAGAGTATTACACCAGCTAAAGAGAACACAACTGAAGTACCTGAAAATGAAAGTGTAGGTGATGATGGAAGTGAGCAGTCTAGTGTAAGTAAAATTCATAATATAAAAATATCTCCACATGCAAATCCCTGCAACATATGTATACCTCTTACTACTCTTAAACCGCTATAGTAATACAAAGTGTGATATTACAAAATGAAATCCGATTTACCAAAATTGAGATTACCCATCTTATTAACATGTTTTGGCAGTTTCTACAGTTTGTTATTTTTTACTTAAGTTCCAGAAAATTTGTTCATTTTTTCTTTAAGTATATTCATTTATATTTTACAATTACAGCAATCTACACAGAGACCTCCACAACCTTGCAAAGGTCTCTTTCGTTGCGTCTCATGCAAGAATGGAAATGGAGTCAGGCTCCCAGCTGCTCGTTTGCTCAATCATCTGCGATATTTCCACTCTCCTGAACTTATTGAGGTAACCTAAGTTCAAGGTTTTGATTGAACTAAAAATCATACATAGCCATCTGTTTCATGTTGTTGATATATTATCTTTTCAATTTAATTTGCATCACCTAATGATGTTTTCATTTCAGGGAAAATCTGAAAATGGCGAGTATGTACAGGCGTGGCAGTTTTCTACAGTACCCGGAAGAATTGTTACTGCAGTACGAGTGTCAGACATGGGAATATTCTTTTTGATAATTGAAATAACCAGTAAGCTTGCACAATATGATATTTATTTAATAGCTTTTGCCTGTGGATTTGCTCCCGTCAACTGAGTACTCTATTCTGCTCTACCATACTCTACCCTACTACCAATTATTTTAATTTTTGTTTTCATATGATCCTCCTGACAATAAAAAACACAACAACAAAAAAATAGTGAAATCGGTCCAGCCGTTCACGCGTGATGACGTGACTGAGGGAATTAGGGATTCATTTTTATATATATAGATTTATTTCTTTCTTTATTGCACACCTTAACTGCCAATGAACTAATTATGTATGAACTACCATTATTTATTTTTTTCAGAATGTGATGAAATCATTGTTTGTTTCAGATGATAATGTATTTGCGTGGCTATCTATGGCTGCATCCCCTTGGGTAGCACACGAATTTTCCTACACAGTCACCATTTCTGGCAATGATCGAGAAGCAATATTTTCTGATTGTGTAAGAAAAATAAATTATAATATTAGTTACTGTAATACTAATACAAAATTATATTCTGCTTAGCCTTACAAAAGATACAAGATAATATGCTTTACCTCCATATTTATTATACTCACAGCTGTAGTCTAGAACTGCCTGCTACCATTCGTTTTCTTTTCCATCTATAACCCCTTCAGAAGTGAGAGTAAACAGGCATCACCTAGGTTCTTTCATTACATTGTAGATTTTGTCCATCACCAAGAGCTGGCTAATCATAACTTTATTAAACAGAAATTTTGATATTTTCAGGTATGGTCTGTAAGATCATGTGAAGGCACTCTAAAGAAACGCGGACGTTGCCTGGTAGTGAGCGGAATAGATGCGAGGGCATTAATTGCACCCGTATCAATAAGTGGCAAACTCGCCGTTCGTCGTACGCCACCTGAACAGCTAGCGACCCAAACTCAGCCACGCGCTGTACTCCGTGTTGCCAACCGCGTCAACAATCGTGACAACTCGCATACACACGCGCATGACTTAGAGCCCTTCCTGCAAGATTTACAAAACGACGTAGCCAGGCTCTCCCGTGCATTTGCTACGCTTGGCCGTGAAGCAAACGCTCTAGTGCGTTCTGAAGCAGAAATGCGAGCAAGAATTGAAAATAGACACAACACGGGTACGAACGATCGCACTAGCACCTCATCTGAAGGGGAATCCCCACCTGCGATAGATAATATTATTCAAGACGAAAACAATGCGGGCGTGAATATATCACGTAATGCGCGCAGACGCATGCGGCAGCGCCTTAGGAACGCCCTTAACGCTACGCAGCCCCCTGTGCCAGCTCCCAGGGCCGTGAACGTCCCACAAAGACAGAATGGTCCCACACAAAATAATGTCCAACAACATCTTATGACTGGTCTCGCCATAGTGCAGCCTCCTGTGCCGCCCCCGGTGGCGCCGGTGGCCCCGCTGCCCGTGCCGCCGGTGGCCCCGCTGCCCGTGCCGCCGCCGCCGGTAGCTCCACCTTCATCCAGCGGAACGTCTGATCAACCCCAAAACGGAAATGTCCGTGCCAACAAGAAGAAGCGACGCCACCGCAGATAAATAAATGAACATAACCATTGTTTTGTTTAGTTAGGTATCTATTAATGAATTTGTAAACCAAGTTATAAGTTTACTTTTATTGTTAATGGTGTATGTTATCAAATTGACTGCTCTTTGAGTCTCATAATTTTCCTCTGGGGCTTTCTTATTGTAAATGACTCCATGTTGTAAATATTTCGTCTTTTGACAACTGCAATTTTTGCGAGTGCTGTGATAACATGTTGCAACTTCATGCAATTTAAATGGTTAACTACTTAATATTTTCTATAATTGAATATCCCCAGAGTATTTTGTGATTAAACAGATACCCATTAGGATAAATTGTTATAAGGTAATTTCAGTTAATGAAATGCATTTTGTGGAATATTTAGACTATGATATTTCCAGAATATCAATTTGAATAGTTTTAAAATAATAATTGACAAATGTGCTTGTTTTAATCCTGAATGTAATCATGAATTTTGTTGTAGGACTATTATTACTATTTAATTAATTACAATAACTATTAATCTTTTAGACGAATAGTTGTAATTATAAAGCATAAGAAATCTTAATTTGCTTTTTATTCACTTCTAATCCCTAAGTACTTGTTCACGTTGGAACGCGCGGATGCGGTCGCGAAGACGGTGAGTTCGTGTTCACATTGGCAAAGCGTTTAGCTTTACATACTCTTTGACATTGGCCGCCAGGCGTTTGCGCGGGTGTTGTGTGTTCACGTCGAATTAGCGGCAGAGCGCGCGATCCACCCGCGACTTCAGTAAGTTTTTATAAACAGAATGAACTTGTCGCTAGAAACAGTAGCATGTTTTCGTTATGTCTTTCAATACAGATGAATTTATTAGTGCTGTTCTCGTCACACCCGCTACAAACGCCTGGCGTCCAATGTGAACACGAACTCTCCGCGTCTTAGCGGCCGCACCTGAACAAGTACTTTCAACTTACTGATGTCGCGGGTAGATCGCGCGCTCCGCCGCTAGTTCGACGTGAACGCACACTTAGGGGTCCATTACACGGTCATGCAAGCGTCAGTCAAAACCATCAATCATGAATGAAACTTGACTGATAATAATAATAATAAAAAATCAGCAAACTAGTTGAAACGAGCCATGCTAGAAGTGATATTTTTCGATGTATCTGTATATATATTTATAAAAATATTAATATCGGCCTGGATTTATCGAGGAAAAGATATTATATCGGTCAAACTTTCCGAGATTTTCGGGTCTTAAAATAAGAATTCATTTAGTTCAGTCTAGGTCAATAATAGGTTTTTTTTTTTTTTTCGGGTGGGAAAATCATCTCATGACATCCCCCGCTCTTGGGCGGAGCGCGAGATAGTGTCAGACTTTTACTGACTAAAAACCCACTCCTGTTCCTTCTTTGCCATTTGTTTTCCAGGGCCCCGGGGATCTCTTTCGCATCACCCATGGCCCCAGTAGGCTCCGACCCTGTTGGGCCCCTACGGTTGCTGACATCTCCTTGAGGCGCGCGTGGAACACTACGCGCCGTCGACGACTTGGGCTCGGTCCGGACGGTTACCGGACGATCGGACGGCGAACCACCTATTGCTCGCCGTCCGCAAGCCCGCGCCTACGGTGGCCGGAAATCGGGATCGGAATCCCGGCGGCGGTTGGGGCGTAAAGACCGTTGCCGTTGCCTCACGCGATCGGCCGCCTCCTTTGCTAGCATTACTGCTTCGCAGAAGGAGGCGACCGCCTGCCACTCCTCCTCGCTCCGGACCATGGCCTGTACCAAGGCCCGGCGCGAGAGATCGCTGCCGCCGATTGCCCTCACGAGGACACGACGGTGCTCTGCCCAAGCGGGGCACACCTCTACCGTGTGCTCCACCGTGTCTTCCGGGCGGTCCACACAATAGTGGCACCCGGGCGTCTCTTCTGCACGGATCCGGTACAGGAACTTCCCAAACTTACCATGTCCGGTGAGGACCTGCGTCATGCGGTAAGTAAGGACGCCGTGAGGTCTTTCCAGCCACTCCTCAAAGAGGGGACTTATCGCCATAATTAAGGCGTGCCCAAGGTCAATAATAGGTAATACATAATAATTTCTATACAAAATGCACATTATTTTAATATATTAGAATCTGTATAAAACTTCTTCTTGCTGCACTTCTATTTCGTCCTATATTATTTGGGATCGGCGCAACACTTAATCTTATTAAAATTATCTAAATAACAATATACTAATATTTTGAAGACGAATTAGTTTTTTTAGGCATTATATTGAAAGTAAAACATTACAAAACAATATAAACAATACAGTTATTTTTCCGTTCATTCCTATCTTTTACGGCTTTGAATTCATTTTGTATCGATATACCTATTGATGTATCGGATCAAAATATATAGACTGAAAATTTTGGTATATCAAAGCAAAACTATATAAGATAGATAGATAAGCCATTCTTCAACACTGAAACTTTTAATAAATATGTAAATAGATATGCTAAACTTTTCAGAAAGATTTGCAAGGTAGCAAAGGCCCTGTACATTAGCAATAAGATCAAATCGGCAGACAATAAAATAAAGACTGTGTGGAAAGTTATTAATAGTGAAACTGGTAGGAATAAAGTACGCAATACGGATTTTTTATTGGAGACTTCACATGGTCCCAAAAGCTCTAACATAGAAGTAGCCCAAGAGTTTGTGAATTATTTAACTGATATACCTCTTAGGACAACTAAAGCTCTAAATTCCTCCCCTGAAGTTTCAGTTGCTTTATTGAAAGCAAACTTGCCAGGCGGTCTGGTTGAATTTAAATTCAAACATATAAACCCTTGACAGTCATCAATCGTGCTTTCCGGCAAATAAAAGTCAAATTAACCGAAGACCTATGGGGAATGTCTGTTAAATTATGCACATCTATAATTGAGACCATAGCACCGTACTTAGCTTTAATATTTAATTAATTTGTGTGTGGACCAAGGAGTCTTTCCAGATATAATGAAGTACAGTAAAGTTATACCACTTTTTAAATCCGGTGACCATATTGACACTAACAATTACAGACCTGTACCTCGAGTGTGAGTTTTGTCACTTATAAAACGCTACTAACGCGTTTCCGTATCGAGTGTTAAATGTATGAAAACGCAAAAAGCGCCCCTGGCGGAAAGTACTGTAAACCGAAACAGCGAGTGTAAGATTTTTTTACGGTACTAGAACAGTTACGTTTTTAAACGTGACGTTCATAGTAGCGTTTCGGAGAACATTTTGCGAGTTATTGCGAGTGTGAGTTAAAATTTGACGTCTTGAACCGACGTCCATGCGTTTGTAAACGTAAACGTTGTAGTAAAGTTACTCACTTGGTATGTGCGAGGTGAATTGTTGTTTATATTAGTTACTTTCGTAATATTTGGGTGTATTTTTATGGTAAATTGTATTGCGAAAAAAAAAATACGCGTGGAAAATTAAAATGACTGCTGTAATTTCATTACTGATTCTTTTTTTTATGTAATTACGTCATTCATTAATAAGTTAAGGCTCATTTCTGTGAGTAAATGTGAGAACACTAGACTCCACAGATTTGTAGATTATTTTCTGTTTAAATCCACTTTTTTAATATTGTACTTATTTGGTACTATGTTGACTAGTATACATAAACTGTCCTATTAATATTGTAATATGAAAATATTGTAAAATAGTTTTTTAAAAAGAGTAACCATGCAGTTTCTTGTCGGTTTTTCTTCATAGGAAACGACCAATTCAAACCATGCACTTTCTTTTTGTTGATGGGATAATCATCCATTGACATCTCCCGCTTTTGGACAGAGCTACCCATTGCTCAACACCCGCAAGCCCGAGCCTGCGGTGGCCGGAAATCGGGATTGGGATCCCGGCGGCTGGGGCGTGAGGGCCGCTCCCTTGCACGTGTATTTGCGGCCTCCTCCTTTGCTAACATTACTGCTTCGCAGAAGGAGCTTTACCAAGGCCCGGCGCGAGATATCGGAGCGTTTTATAAGGGAAGGGCCCTGCTATAGGCCTATGTGAAATAAAACATTTTTTACCGAATTATACCTTTTTTTTGGAGTATTTTTATATTATTATTCTAAATTAAAATATTAACTACTACAATAATTAAACACTTCTAACAAATAAAATTGTTATTTAGTAAATAAAACATTCTTTGTTATACACACAACATTTATTTTATTAATAAATTAACACAAGCACTCACTTAATAAATAATTTAATACTCATTGATATTGTAATGTAGAAATACTGTAAAACCATTATTTAAAAAAAGTAACCATGGGACTGTCTTGCCGGTTATTCTTTTCTACATTGGAAACAACCAATTTCAACTGTGCACTAGCTTCAGACATCTAATAAGTGCCCATGTAGGCCTATGCGAAATAACAAAACAACATACAAGATGCTGCTGTGCACAATGTAATATAACATAAGAATCACCATAAGTATTGCATCCACGGTAATCAATGAACATCTTGCCATTTCTTTTGAGTTTCCAATTCAAGCTCCCTTCCCCTCTCTAAATTAAAGTCATCTGCATATTTTTTTTTTCTAAAAAACCCCTCCATTGCTCGTCACAATTCAGAAACTGCTCTGTTGCACGTTCAATCTGATTGGGTTGTCTGATAACCCGGCGTCGTGGAGATATTGTTTGACATGAAGTAATTCCATGTTGTCGACGTTGTGGAGTGTGTCCCGCATACTGTGGTCTAAGAGGGCCTGCTGGAGATGGACTGTCCAAGACAACTTCCACTTCTTCATGGTGGGTATTTGTGGTTGATGTTGGTTGTGGTACGGGTGATGTGATATGATATGATCCAGCTCAGCCCATGCAGCAAAATCCACTAGAATAGAAAGGAATAAATAAACAAAAATTCGGCAAGGGTAGGGCTTATGACTGTTGGGCTACTAAGTCACAGGTCTCAATAGTGTACCTGAGGCAATACTTACATAAATTAGTAACAGTACTTTCTTCAACAACTTTACTTTCTTCAGTAACCTTATGACTGGCAGCCGGTACAGGTGGTGTTGATGACACAATTACAGTTCGATTGGAACTGTCAGTTGGGTTCTGAAATGTTTTAAAAGTTTTAAGTCTGGTGAAAAACCAGAAAAAATATTTTATCATTATTTGTTATTAAAAAATAATATGATAGCATCACTACAAACATCAGAAAAGTCTGCATTCCTTACACCTGGTAAGCCTGTGCCAGCTTGAGGTAAGGAACCGTTGTTCTAAGTCAGTCAGCTGTAAATTAAGTGCAGCCTCTTTACCAGTACCACAAGCAGCCCTATTTATTCTGGCTGCCTTTTTCTTAGTGTTATTTTTTAAATCACTCCAAACTTCTGAAAGACAACATTACCATTTTAGTATTGTCAAGGTAAGTACGGGCAAATATGAAAATATGATATTAACCAAAATTGTATGTACACAACAGGATTTTATAATGAGCTAGGTACATACCCTCTTTCATTTCTCGGTGTTCTTGGTTTCGCCAGTGGGATCACTATTTGACAAAGTTAGGCGTCCCCAATCCTGGATCGACTGAATTCTACCTCTTGCTTTTTTATATAATTTGTTTATTCGTGTCTGAAAATTTAGAAAAAATATATTTTATTTTCAAAAGAACTAGGTACATAGCACAATTTTAAAAGCTGTGTTTAGAATTACAAAGTTTGTACTTACTGTTCCATGAAGTTATTATATAGCATAACAAACTGTGATGGACTGGTCTTCATTAGAAAAAAAAATTAAATAATCGAAATAAAGCACACACGAAACACAAAAGTGCGAGAAACTTTGAACTTTTGAAGGCCTATGGAATTTTAAGTAGTGCGAGCCAGACGCTGGTCACTTGAATTTGATATTTGACGCCACTCATAACTTATTTCACATCTCCCTTACTCACTGCACGTTAAAACGAAATGGGAATATCTCATTCATACAAAATATATATACGTCTAAATTATGTAGGATACGCGTAACGCTTGATAATATGGCATCGGCAAGATTTTAATTTAGTCGCATAAGTTCCATGTGGGCAACATTAAAAAAATAACAAAACGTTCGAAATACTTTCGGGCAAGTGACGATACGCGAAACCGTTCGTATACACACTCTCGGGGTACAGTACCCCGAGTGTGAGTTTGTTGTCGCTTCTCGCAATACGTGACGAACACGTTAATCGAGCTAACTAACTTACGAGAGTATTTAAAAACAGTCTGAGTGTGAGTTGCAATACTGTATACGAACGGTTTCGCGTATCGTCACTTGCCCGAAAGTATTTAGAACGTTTTGTTATTTTTTTAATGTTGCCCACATGGAACTTATGCGACTAAATTAAAATCTTGCCGATGCCATATTATCAAGCGTTACGCGTATGCTACATAATTTAGACGTATATATATTTTGTATGAATGAGATATTCCCATTTCGTTTTAACTTGCAGTGAGTAAGGGAGATGTGAAATAAGTTATGAGTGGCGTCAAATATCAAATTCAAGTGACCAGCGTCTGGCTCGCACTTCTTAAAATTCCATAGGCCTTCAAAAGTTCAAAGTTTCTCGCACTTTTGTGTTTCGTGTGTGCTTTATTTCGATTATTTAATTTTTTTTTCTAATGAAGACCAGTCCATCACAGTTTGTTATGCTATATAATAACTTCATGGAACAGTAAGTACAAACTTTGTAATTCTAAACATAGCTTTTAAAATTGTGATATGTACCTAGTTCTTTTGAAAATAAAATACTTTTTTTCTAAATTTTCAGACACGAATAAACAAATTATATAAAAAAAGCAAGAGGTAGAATTCAGTCGATCCAGGATTGGGGACGCCTAACTTTGTCAAATACTGATCCCACTGGCGAAACCAAGAACACCGAGAAATGAAAGAAGGTATGTACCTAGCTCATTATAAAATCCTGTTGTGTACATACAATTTTGGTTAATATCATATTTTCATATTTGCCCGTACTTACCTTGACAATACTAAAATGGTAATGTTGTCTTTCAGAAGTTTGGAGTGATTTAAAAAATAACACTAAGAAAAAGGCAGCTAGAATAAATAGGGCTGCTTGTGGTACTGGTGAAGAGGCTGCACTTAATTTACAGCTGACTGACTTAGAACAACGGTTCCTTACCTCAAGCTGGCACAGGCTTACCAGGTGTAAGGAATGCAGACTTTTCTGATGTTTGTGGTGATGCTATCATATTATTTTTTAATAACTAATAATGATAAAATATTTTTTCTGGTTTTTCACCAGACTTAAAACTTTTAAAACATTTCAGAACCAAACTGACAGTTCCAACCGAACTGTAATTGTGTCATCAACACCACCTGTACCAGCTGCCAGTCATAAGGTTACTGAAGAAAGTAAAGTTGTTGAAGAAAGTACTGTTACTAATTTATGTAAGTATTGCATCAGGTACACTATTGAGACCTGTGACTTGGTAGCCCAACAGTCATAAGCCCTACCCTTGCCGAATTTTTGTTTATTTATTCCTTTCTATTCTAGTGGATTTTGCTGCATGGGCTGAAGCTGGATCATATCACATCACATCACCCGTACCACAACCATCATCAACCACAAATACCCGCCATGAAGAAGTGGAAGTTGTCTTGGACAGTCCATCTCCAGCAAGCCCTCTTAGACCACAGTATGCGGGACACACTCCACAACATGACAAACAATATCTCCACGACGCCGGGTTATCAGACAACCCAATCAGATTGAACGTGCAACAGAGCAGTTTCTGAATTGTGACGAGCAATGGAGGGGTTTTTTAGAAAAAAAAAATATGCAAATGACTTTAATTTAGAGAGGGGAAGGGAGCTTGAATTGGAAACTCAAAAGAAATGGCCAGATGTTCATTGATTACCGTGGATGCAATACTTATGGTGATTCTTATGTTATATTACATTGTGCACAGCAGCATCTTGTATGTTGTTTTGTTATTTCGCATAGGCCTACATGGGCACTTATTAGATGTCTGAAGCTAGTGCACAGTTGAAATTGGTTGTTTCCAATGTAGAAAAGAATAACCGGCAAGAAAGTCCCATGGTTACTTTTTTTAAATAATGGTTTTACAGTATTTCTACATTACAATATCAATGAGTATTATATTATTTATTGAGTGCTTGTGTTAATTTATTAATAAAATAAATGTTGTGTGTATAACAAAGAATGTTTTATTTACTAAATAACAATTTTATTTGTTAGAAGTGTTTAATTATTGTAGTAGTTAATATTTTAATTTAGAATAATAATATAAAAATACTCCAAAAAAAAGGTATAATTCGGTAAAAAATGTTTTATTTCACATAGGCCTATAGCAGGGCCCTTCCCTTATAAAACGCTCCGATCTCTCGCGCCGGGCCTTGGTAAAGCTCCTACTGCGAAGCAATAATGTTAGCAAAGGAGGAGGCCGCAAATACACGTGCAAGGGAGCGGCCCTCACGCCCCAGCCGCCGGGATCCCAATCCCGATTTCCGGCCACCGCAGGCTCGGGCTTGCGGGTGATGAGCAATGGGTAGCTCTGTCCAAAAGCGGGAGATGTCAATGGATGATTATCCCATCAACAAAAAGAAAGTGCATGTTTTGAATTGTTCGTTTCCTATGAAGTAAAACCGACAAGAAACTCCATGGTTACTCTTTTTAAAAAACTATTTTACAATATTTTCATATTACAATATTAATAGGACAGTTTATGTATACTAGTCAACATAGTACCAAATAAGTACAATATTAAAAAAGTGGATTTAAACAGAAAATAATCTACAAATCTGTGGAGTCTAGTGTTCTCACATTTACTCACAGAAATGAGCCTTAACTTATTAATGAATGACGTAATTACATAAAAAAAAGAATCAGTAATGAAATTACAGCAGTCATTTTAATTTTCCACGCGTATTTTTTTTTCGCAATACAATTTACCATAAAAATACACCCAAATATTACGAAAGTAACTAATATAAACAACAATTCACCTCGCACATACCAAGTGAGTAACTTTACTACAACGTTTACGTTTACAAACGCATGGACGTCGGTTCAAGACGTCAAATTTTAACTCACACTCGCAATAACTCGCAAAATGTTCTCCGAAACGCTACTATGAACGTCACGTTTAAAAACGTAACTGTTCTAGTACCGTAAAAAAATCTTACACTCGCTGTTTCGGTTTACAGTACTTTCCGCCAGGGGCGCTTTTTGCGTTTTCATACATTTAACACTCGATACGGAAACGCGTTAGTAGCGTTTTATAAGTGACAAAACTCACACTCGAGGTACTGTATCAGTATTGCCGGTTTTCAGTAAGGTGTTTGAAAAAGTTATGCTTAATCAAATGCTTTACCATTTTAACAGCAATAAAACGATCCTCACGACCCAACCGCCGCCGGGATTCCGATCCCGATTTTCGGCCACCGTAGGCGCGGGCTTGCGGACGGCGAGCAATGGGTGGCTCGCCGTCCGACCGTCACTGTCCGGACCGAGCCCAAGTCGTCGACGGCGCGTACTGTTCCACGCGCGCCTCAAGGAGATGTCAGCAAATCGTAGGGGCCCAGCAGGGTCGAAGTCTACTGGGGCCATGGGTAATGTGAAAACGAAACCCGGGGCCCTGGGACGAAAGCAACGAAGGAACAGGAGTGGGTTTTTAGTCAGTAAAAGTCTGACACTATCTCTCGCTCCGCCCAAGAGCGGAATTTGTCATAAAATGATTTTCCCACCCAATAAAAAAAAATGTATGTTAGGAAAAATATTCATCTTTTTACTAAGATAAGTGACAAGCACAATTTTAATACTAGGAACAGGAATAAATTAGATCAACCTCGGTTCAGATTGGCTAAAGTACATAGTTCTTTCATGGGGTACTGTTCCATCAGTGTTTCATCATTCTACAACTAAATGAGTCCAAATTTAAAGCATGCATTAAACGCACACTATGTTGACAAGCGTATTATAAACTGGAAGATTATATCCTTGACAAAAACGCTTGGCTAAATGCCGATCCTGCTCCGCAGCCACAGCCACTTTTACCTTCAAATTAGTTTTTTTTTAAATATAATATATATACATATATATAAATATTGGAAGAGATACTATTCGCCTTTTTGTATTGTTGTTTTCGAAATGTTTTTTTGTTATTTTATTTGTTTATTTCAATAGAGCTTATGATAATTTATTACCTTTTGTATTTCAAAGTCAAAGTCAAAGTCAAAGTCAAAATTTTTTATTTCACATAGGCCTACATGGGCACTTATAAAACGTCAGAAGCTAGTGCACGGTTCCAAATTGGTCGTTTCCTATGGAGAAGAACCGGCAAGAAACTCCATGGTTACTCTTTTAAAAAAAAAATGATTGTTTACAATATTTTCATATTACAGTATTAATAGACATTATGTAAGAACAGTGTAGACCAGTCGATATTGTACCCAAAAGCACAATAAAAATAATAATATTAAAAAAAAAAAAAAAAAGTGAGTCGTAATAGGAAGTAACCTAAGAATTCGCGAAGTCCACGGTGTTCTCACATTCACATTTAAAAAAAAAGAAGCTATATAAAAAAAAAAAAAAAAAAAACGAACAATAAGTAATTACAATTATCAATAAATGACATGTCAACAAAAAGAAAATTACTAACGAATTTAAGGTGGTTGGCGTCTACTAATATAAAAAATATTGCAAAAGCAATGTGTAGGAAGAAAAGAAAAAATGTATATATTACAACAAATGTGGAGCAGTTAATAGATAGATGTACACAATATTATGAGTTACCAGGGGGCCACATGTGCAGAAGCAGTCATTGCCAAACAAGTGCGTCTTCGACATAGTCTTTAACCTTGTAATATGCTTTTTTAGTTAGGACACGCTTAATATGGGTTTTGAACTTGCCCTCGCTAAGTTCAGTCACCGCCTTTGGTAGCTTGTTATAAAAGCGTATGCTGTTTACTAAAAATGACTTGCTGGTCTTAGCTAATCTCCATTTGGGTAATACAATTTCGTGTTTACTGCGCGTATTTATGTTATGAAAATCGCTTCTAATTTTGAAAAGTCCTAGGTTTTTACGAACGTACAAAAT
This sequence comes from Mythimna pallens, assembly GCA_961205895.1. NCBI lineage: Eukaryota > Metazoa > Arthropoda > Insecta > Lepidoptera > Noctuidae > Mythimna > Mythimna pallens. The sequence goes on along the minus strand of OY540826.1, from coordinate 12,355,784 downwards.
ACTTTCCAAGATATAAAGAGAAGGCAGAGTAAGTATATCGATTTCTTTGAATTTATTTCTGAGGGACTCGCGAGGACCCATTTTATAAATAGCCCGGATTGCTCTCTTTTGCAATATGAAAATTGAGTCCACATCAGCTGCAGATCCCCACAGTAAAATGCCATAAGACATAATACTGTGGAAATAAGCATAGTAAACTAACCTAAATTTGGAAACAATAGCATTGTATAATGTAGAAGCACTTTGATTTTCAAGTTTTGTGAATGTGAAGTACTATGGAGCATTTTTATTAGGTTACAACTTGTTTGACATTACGAGCATGGCAGTTGGGAGTTTGTCATGCTCACTCAAATGTCTCGATGATAGTGGCACGTGTTATTGGGTCATTCAGTTCCCTTCCAAATTATTGAGCTAAGTGGGGCTGATGCACGCGTCATGCTCGTGAACGGGTACCGTCGGTTGAGACTAGTCATCTCTTTGCTGCCAATGACTTAATTCAATTTCTATATATTTAAATTATATTTTTAAATTTTTTTATTTTAATTATTATTACTTATCTACATTGTGCTCACATATTAGAAGCGACAAGAAATATGTAACCAAGATTTATATAATTCATAATATGATTTAAAAGAGTGTCCATGGAGTTTCTTGCACGTTCTTCTCCATAGAGATCTACGCTTTGGAACGTGCAATTCAGCTTCACTTCTTTTTTTTTTTTTGACTGAATGATATTTTGACAATTCAAAAGTGCCTGTAATTGGTCTATTTGAAATAAACGTTTCTGATTTCTGAGTATCGATATTTTTTCAACAAGCCTACTTCGAACAGGCACTATGGCGTCCATTACACGATAGGTTTTGCAGTCAGTTTTGCCACAGTCAAATATTTTGACTGACGTTTGCATGACGAAAAACGTATGGCAATAAAATTCCGTCATTCAACCATCATTCATGATTGATGGTTTTGATTGACGCTTGCATGACCGTGTACTGGACGCCATACATTTTTCGTCATGCAAACGCGCATGAATGAAACTTGACTGATAATGAATGACTCTTGACTGATAATAATAATATAATAATAATAATATTTATTCAAAATTCTTTACAGGATGAAGTAATACAGTCTTAAATATAAATCTTAATTCTGAGTTTTACGTGCCTGAACTAGGAAATCCTGTGTTTCAGGCGAAAAGAGCTAAAATAATTTAAAATTAACAAATAATCAAAAGGATTTTATAGTACAATACAAACGTGTAAAAAATCTGTAAAGTAGACAAGTTATCTTATACTATTAATTTATAATATTACCAAATCTTAACTTCTAGTTTCTTAACTAACAAGATACTAAACTAGATATAACTAAATCACTTTAGCACAATCAGTAAATTCTCTGTATCATCGTAGGACATTCTCTGAAGAGCCTCCTTAAGAATTCTCTTACAGTTAATTTGATTCAAGCTATAAATGTTTGCTTTCGCGTTCAACCTATTGTAGAGGAGAGGACCGAGAAACAGGTAAAATTTTGATGTGAAAGCATGTTTGGTATGATTTTGAGGACAGACTAGGTCTTTACGTCTTTTGTTAGTAAACTCCGTGCTATATGTTAGATCTGCGTGCTGTTTTAATACAATACCCATTATAAATAGCTGTCGGACTGTTAGTACTTCACATTCTTTGTATAGGAGGTTAGTGGGAAAAAGGAATGGGCGAAAAGTAGCCACTTTGAGAATTGCCCTCTGGGCTCTCTCGATGGTTAGTAACAATGTTTTACCCGCTCCACCCCACGTGGTAATACAGTATGTTATTATCGATTGACATAAAGCAAAGTAGACTTGTCTAATCATTTTTGGGTCTGCAATGTAGCGTAACTTTTTAAAAACAAATATCAATTTACGAATTCTATTATTTACAGCTTCTATGTGATGTTTAAACGAAAGTGTTTCATCGATTATAATTCCAAGGTACTTAACAGTATTTGACATTTTAATATTGGGACAAACACATTGGTTATTTGTGCTAGATGTGCAGTTATGAGCATACAATGTTGAGGTAGTGCCAGTTAGTTTTTGCTTGCGCATCGAAAACTTGACGTAATTTGTCTTGTCAGCATTTAAAGTCAGTGAATTATTTTGAAGCCACTTATTAATAACATTGAATCCGTGTTGCGCAAACTTGTAGACATTTTCTTCTGAGTCAGCCAAAAACAAAAGAGCAGTGTCGTCAGCATAACAAACGATATGGCCGTGATCTAAATTTAGATTACAGAGATCGTTTATGTAAATTAAAAAAGTGAAGGCCCTAAAATACTTCCCTGGGGAATTCCGAAAGCTGTGCTTTTTTCATCATCGCTGATAATATTACCAATCTTTACACATTGCGTACGTTCTTCTAGATAGCTCTTAAATAGTTTCAGCTGCGTTTCCCTAATGCCTATGGCTTCAAGCTTGCGCAACAAAATCGAAACAGAAACTGTGTCAAAAGCTTTGGCGAGGTCCAGGAATATTCCTAGGGTGTGGTTACCTTTATCAAGTTCTTGTGCTAGATAGTTAGTTAAATGGTGTACAGCATCATCTGTAGACATTTTAGGTCTAAATCCAAACTGCCGCTTAGAGAGAATAGATTTATCCTCCAAATATTTATATTGATCTTTACTACCTGATTTGTAAACTGGGACAACAACAGCTTTTTTTAAGCACTTGGGGAACACACCTGTAGTTAAACATTTATTAAAAATGTAAGTTAACGGTGGTACTAAAAGGTCTTTGAATTGCTTAATAATTTTATTAGATATGTTATCCCAGCCAACTGCACAGTCGTCTTTTAGACCCATAATAATCCTTTCTACTTCCGTCTCGTCAGTATCAAGTAACACAAAGGATGATAAGCTAGTGCTAGATGCAAACAATGAGCAGGTTAGGTACTGCGATTGTCCCCGAAGTTTTTCAGCTAGACACTTGCCCACATTAACAAAGAAATTATTTGCAATGTTCGCAGTTGTTAACTGTGATGAATGTGCCTGTAATAAACCTGAAGAAGACTGATTCTGTTTTGAATTATACGTCACATTTTTAATAATTTTCCAGATCTTTTTGTTATTTGTACCAGCCTCTTTTAGTGCTGTGTTATCGTAATTGCGTTTTACTTTTTTTTTAGGTCGTTACAAAAGTTACGATATCGCTTATATGACAGTTGCAATATTAAATTATTCGGATTAACTTTAGCTTTCATATGCAGTTTATCGCTATTTTTCATACAACGTATAAGACCAGCCGTGATCCATGGTTTTATGTAGCAGTATTTGTTCTTTAACCGAGATATGACCGTGTTCTTCTGAATAGCATTTTGCACTTTTTTAATTAGGTACAACATACAAAACTGCGGATCATCGGAATTGTAGACTGGGGCAAAATCAATATTGCATAAGTCTTCTTCAAATTTATGTAAATTTAATTTAGAGACCGTGCGAGAGGCCACCTTAGGCAATTTACAATTAAGAATGAGTAGGGTAGCATTGTGATCGGTTATTGTTGAATTAGTTACAAGGGTAAGTGCAGGGAAGTTGGCCTTGAGCATTATATGATCCAAGCAGGAGCCACTTTATGTGTAGGAAGCTTGTGAGCGGGAAGCAAACTGTGGAACGCGCATAGGTTCAGATATTCCTCAGCGGAAGCGTCTGCATTTCTCGGAAGAATATTGATATTAATATCTCCAGTTAAAAGTATATTTTTGAAGGATGATAGGTTCTGCAAGGTGTCGTTTAGAGAGTCAGTGAAATGTTTTATATTCGTAAAAGGGGGAGATCTATAGACAGCTAATATCGCAAAATCTGCTCCGATTTTAACCAACAATCTGCTACAGTCGTGCATGTTTGGCTCTACGACAGACACATTTAGATGATCTCTTGCATAAACTATCACCCCATCGTTCTGATTGGAAGTTGAGTTACTCTTATATATACAATATCCCGGAATTTGTGGTATGTTATATTGTTTAGCAAGCCAACATTCAGTTAAGACAATAATGTCACAATTTATGTCTAGACGTTTTAGAAAAATGCTAAAATTATCGAAATTCTTAAAAACACTACGAATGTTTTGGTTTAATATGGTTAATGGACTAGTGTAAGAGGAGAGATATTGCTTGCAGTGTTCAACGTCACAAACTTGTGATTGAGATACAGAGAAATTATCTATGTCACTAATTAAATGATTAATCATATTAAAATATTATTAAAAATAACAACAAAGGCCAAGAAGAATCGTAATTTATGGCGCTCTTAAGCGCCTTCATAATCAATAGAGTTTATGTACCTATTTTCTGCCATAATTTTCGCCGGACAGTCCGCTGCACTTGTCTTATGATTGCTTGGCTTTTTAAAGTGCATGCAAGTAGCGCATTTTGGTTCCTCTGCCTTTTTAGTGCATTCTTTGATGGAATGACCAAATTCACCACAGTGGCCACACGTGTAGGCGGTCTCCCGACATGATTTAGCCGCATGTCCGTACTGCTGACATTTATAACAACGTGAGACTAGGGTAAAGTCTCTGACAGGGCAGGTAGACCAATTAACAAATACTCTGTCTTTACATATCAGGGCTTTACGTATCTGAGCAGAAACTTCAATAATAAAGTTACAGGTGTCTGCATCCTTCTTACCTGACTTGTGGCTCAGCTTAATGGAGGACAAAAAGGTCTGTAGGCTGCAATCCTGAAGTTTATCGGCTAGATTTTGGTTGAATAGATAAGTGAAAATTTCCTTCTCTTGCATGGTTGAGGGCAATCCGATAATTACTACTCTAGGTTTTCTTTTATGAGGTTCGTCGACAGTAAGGCCTGAATTTGTTGACTACATCGATTTTTTCACCTTCTCAATGTCGTCTTTTGTTTCAGTGCTGATAATGACACCACCATTTTTTGTCTTGCGTAGTCCTCTTACTTGCAGTTTCATCTGCTCTGGGCATATAATTTTTTGGACAAGTGATTTTGTCTCCTCACTGGACTATAGTTTGTCGTTTGGATATATGGTCACTGAACTTAAATTTAAGGGCTGAATAAATTTGTTGGTACCTTTTTTCACCATATCAGCAAAGGAAGATCCCGTATTTGGCTTTATAGAGGCTCCAACTGTCATCTTAAGTTCTTGCAGTTGCTGCGACAGATCTATTTGGTCTTTAAGTGTTTGCACGGTCGGTGGAATTTGCCATGACTGCTTTCATCTTGACCGACTGGTACTGGACAGCCATCTGTGACGTGCCGTGACCAATTTTTCGGCATAAAGCACTTATGCGTATTTTTTGTTCAGTATTTAATTTGCCTGCCTTCTGATGCAATAGTGCACACTTCGTTTAGACATTGATCAATAGTCGTCATCCAGTTTTGTATTTCCGGCGTTGAAATCACTTCCATGACCTCGTTACTTCGGTTAGGCGTCTGAGGGTGAGATGCGAGTGCGGGCACTGGTTTAGGTGCAGCTGTAGGCACGGGTGTAGGAGGTGTACTCCGAGCACATCGGTCACCCCGGCTGAAGGGGCTGCTTGCCATTGTGACACAGTTATTGGCTTGGTAACACTTTACACATTATTTATTTACGTAAGATAACTAGTACATATTATGACTACGTTTGACACAGTTATCCGGTCAGTAGGTAAACCAGGTCACGAATCAGCAAGTTTTTTTATTTATTAATTTCAATAATTCTTCGGCACGTCTGTTCACAACAAAGTACAAATGAGAATCCAAGCGACTTCAATGAGAGAATGCAAGCGTCAGTCAAAAGATGTCAGCAAACCGTAGGGGCCTAGCAGGGCCGATGCCCGCTAACTAGGACCGCGGAGAATTTCTGAAAGGGAAACCCGTAGTCCTAGGACGCAAAGGGTAATTGAAGGATACAGGTGTGGTTTTAGTCACTAAAAGTCTGACACGCCCTCGCGCTCCACCCTGAGCGCGAGGAGTCATTTGGATGATTTCCCACCTTAAAAAAAAAAAGCGTCAGTCAAAACCATCAATCATGAATGAAGTTCATTCATTATCAGTCAAGTTTCATTAATTAGGTATCAGTCAAGTTTCATTCATGATTGATGGTTTTGACTGACGCTTGCATGACCGTGTACTGGACGCCTAACGTTTCATTCGTTTTTCGTCATGCAAACATCAGTCATCGCATTACACGGTAGGTTTTTCGTCAGTCAAAATATTTGACTGTGGAAAAACTGACAGCAAAACCTATCGTGTAATGGACGCTTAAGACAGAGCCTCAGCGCTGATTGGATGAAATGCCACCTAAAAAAAACGACCCAAAAAATTTCATGAATTTGGTCAAGCCGTTTCGGAGGAGTACGTTAACTAAACTGCAACACGACATACAATTAAAATTATATTATTACTGTGCTATTAAAAATACAGACTCTAATAAATCGTAATCGACTTTGATTCCATCTATTGAAAATATCAAAAACGATCCTCGGATCTAGGAAAGCAATTTTGATAGAGTTATAGCTATTGCCCGCCAGATGGCATTAACTGTGATTTAGAATGTTCTGGAACAAAGTTATCTTGTATTTTTTTGCCGGGGCGCTAATAGTTTCCGGTTTAGTAAATGATTAGTTCTAAGAACAAGCTATTGAAAACAGGTTCCAGGTTGTTCTGTTACCAGAACCTAGTTAGTGAGAGTGAATGATTTTATCTCAAAGTAATATTACATTATTTATTCAGATTCTGTTCTAACTGGTGAAAGAACCTGAGAAGTAAAGAGTGGAAAATATATTTAAAAAACTGGGCAAATGCGAGTCGGACTCGCGCACTGAGGATTCCGTACAAACTTAAAAGGTAAATTGCGGTTTACGATTTATGACGTATTAAAAAAATACTACTTACTAGATCTCGTTCAAACCAATTTTTGATGGAAGTTTACAAGGTAATGTATATCATATATTTTTTTAGTTTTATCATTCTCTTATTTTAGAAGTTACGGGGGGGGGGGGGGGGGGGACATTTTACCACTTTGGAAGTGTCTCTCGCGCAAACTATTCAGTATATAAAAAAATGATATTAGAAACCTCAATATCATTTTTGAAGACCTGTCCATAGATACCCCATACGTATGGGTTTGATTAAAGATTAAAAAATTAAGATTAAAAAAAAATGAGTTTCAGTTCTATACTTACCAAGTTTCAACAGTATAGCTCTTATAGTTTCGGAAAAAAGTGACTGTGACATACGGACGGACAGACAGACACATGACGAATCTATAAGGGTTCCGTTTTTTGCCATTTGGCTGCGGAACCCTAAAAAAGGATGAATGTGACAAGAACAAGATTCGTCGTTTATCATTAATAAATCCCACATTTATGTGTAAGTGCTTATTGTTAAGTAATAGTCACTTTACTGTCGTTATACAATTGCATAAGTTTAATTCTACGAAAGTTCTGTACTGAAATAAGCGCCATCTGTTGTAAAAATAAGGTACCCATAACTTGACAACAGAGGGTGCTGTTTACAAGCAACGTTGGCAGCTTAAATATCTCCCATAAGACATTAATAATAATTAGTTACCAGCCGAAGATTTGGTTTCGGCCAGTTTTGGCCAATAAAACTGGTTTCGGCTGAGGTTATGGTATCCAAATACCGGCTCAACCAAAACTGGTGCCATGGCGTCTTGAAGCTGACAATTGTGGTAAAGGCCTAAAAATTTACTGTAACGAGTAGTCACGTTTATGTATTATAATTTTTGTGTAATCGTCGTTATATTTTAAATATTCTTTTATTGGAACGAAGTTCCTTATCGCGCGTTGTGAAAGGGGGCTAGACGGAAAAAATTCTTACGAAAAGTTGTCACGACACTTTCTTACGAAAAGTTGTCACGTCACTTTTTGCTATAGTAAGCTATTGTAAGCTGTGCGGCGTCGCATGTTTCTCTGTCTGTCTCTCTCTCTCTTATCCTCTGGGTTGTGGCCGCCATTTTTTTCGAGTTGAAGTTTTCGAAGGTGCTTAAACCGACAGTGAGGTCAAAATGTAAATTCAAGATGGCGGCTATGAAAGTATTTAAATTTTTTGACATGGGTTTCGTTTTCGTGGTTTTCGAGGGTGTTAAAGCCGATAATGAGATCAAAATGTAAATCCAAGATGGCGGCTATGATGAACGTTTTAAATTTTTTGACATGTGTGTCGTATTCATGGTTTTCGAGGGTGCTGAAACCGACAGTGAGGTCAAAATGTAAATCCAAGATGGCGGCTATGAAAGTTTTTAATTTTTTTTGACATGGGTGTCGTTTTCGTGGTTTTCGAGGGTGTTAAAGCCGATAATGAGATCAAAATGTAAGTCCAAGATGGCGGCTATGATGAACGTTTTAAATTTTTTGACATGGGTGTCGTATTCATGGTTTTCGAGGGTGCTGAAACCGATAGTGAGGTCAAAATGTAAATCCAAGATGGCAGCTATGAAAGTTTTTAATTTTTTTTGACATGGGTGTCGTTTTCGTGGTTTTCGAGGGTGTTAAAGCCGATAATGAGATCAAAATGTAAATCCAAGATGGCGGCTATGATGAACGTTTTAAAATTTTTGATATGGGTGTCGTTTTCATGGTTTTTGAGGGTGTTAAAGCCGATAATGAGTTCAAAATGTAAATCCAAGATGGCAGCTATGAAAGTTTTTAAATTTTTTGACATGGGTGTCGTTTTCGTGGTTTTCGAGGGTGTTAAAGCCGATAATGAGATCAAAATGTAAATCCAAGATGGCGGCTATAAATGTTGTCAAATTTTTTGACATGGATGCGTTTTGATGGTAGTCGAGGGGGCACAAGCCGAAAAGGTCGGGGGATAGCAGTCCCCCGATAGCACAGATTTTTGTAGGTGCTTGCGTACTATGTACATTTAATCGTTAACAAGTCAATCTACTTAATAAAAATAATAATAGTTTCTTTAATACTTATGTCCAATGAAATAAAATTTTATTACAATTCCTTCACTAATCAATCGAAAAGAACTTCGTTCCCTCCAGGTGTCCCTTGACACCTCTCAAGTTTGTAATGTTTGGTGCAAGTTATGAATATACAATTAAGGATCACTATCTCACTATATCGAAACATAATCAAATAATAATATCGGAACTTTATTTTAAGTTTTCTTTTACCAGGTCATTTTCGCGTATTTGTTAGTACCGCGGAATCCAAAAAATATCTATAGACGATCACGTACCTGCTGATGCTCTATATAAGGTTCTCTTACATCCATTTTGAGAGCTACAATGAACAAATATTTTAGCAATTCTATCACGTCTGGCTTTCAAAATAGATGATGAAATGGTTCCCGCAGTACTACGGACTTGCTCATTATTAAGAAACGGTCATCAGCAGACCGGTTTGACATACCCAACAAGATGTATCGACATAATGGATAAAGTACAAGAAGGTTTTACTTATCTCAGTGCTTCATGATTCATAACTCATGAGGTGGATAGAATTGAGTAGCTTAGAATGATGCATGTATTGTTGCAGAAATGAATATGTTATATATGAAAGGAATGTACCAGCAATGCATTTAAATGTACCGATCATCCTCATCATTATCATCATTTCAGCCAAAACGCGTCCACTATTGAAGATAGACCTCCCCCTAGTGGCGCCATAGCGACCGGTTATACACTTTTCTCTTGAGACACTAAGGTATTTCGGACGAGAAATTACCAAGCAGGTTCCCAAAAGCTGTTTAGCCAAGTCATATTCAACGATTGACCTCTTTCTCAAATTTAGAACTACCTAACAAGACCGTCTGTCCCAGGTTAACGTAATCGTCCACAACTTCGAGTGTAGTCTCTGATCTTGATAGAAATGGGTGCTACATATTTGTTTAAAATGAATTTGGTCCATGCTCATCTTAAGATCCACTCTTTCGAGTCTTCATAGTCTCAGCCATGTAGTTATGGCTCACCATTTCTTGACATCGTGGCGGTTTCATACAAACATCGAAGTTCTGAAACTTCAATGTATCGATAGTCAATCTGGTAACGTTGTCCATAAACGCTAATCAGAGATGCAGATCCGGATCCTCGATCTTCTGTATAACTTGCCGCAGTGTATGTATGCTCTACGCTGCTAAAGCCTTTTCGGAATCTGGCTATTTGGGGTGACTGGAAGTCGTCAAACCTTTACGCGAGACGGTTCGTGATGATTCTGGAAAACAGCTTATAGATATGGCTCAGGAGAGAGATGGGCCTGTAATTCTTAAGCAGGGCATTGTCGCCGTTCTCAAAGAAGACACACACCTCTGCTCCATGACTGTAGTGTGGGTTTGATTTAGACAAATGTCCTGTTATGCATGCAAGCGAGCAATGTGGAATCTGTGGGAACTCAATTTTCAGATCCATAAACTTGAAATTCCTCTCTGCAACCTAATCCTATAAGTGTTTGGGTATGTCAGAAGTGAAGCTATTAATTTTATTCGCTTAAAGCAATTGCTGAAAGAGCGCTTCTTTGGCTGTCTTAAGAAGGTATTCAGTAGGTTTCTATTGAGCGGAAACGAGGTGCGCGCTAACGCGTCAACGCTCGGGTCATGCTGACATTGAAAATAATGCCCTGTATAGGCGGGTCTGTGCATTGCTAGCAGCAAACCGCCTGCTTTGCTAGTATAACTGCTTTACAGAAGAAGGCTATTCCTTCCCATTCCTTCTCGCTCCAGACCATGGCCTGAACCGGGGCCCAGCGTGAAAAGTCGCGGCCGTCGATCGCCTCTACGAGGACACGGACCACGGCGGTGCTCCGCCTAAGTGGGGCAAACCTTCACCTTAAAAGCCAATGCGCAGATGTATCTAGTACGTGTGAATGTGCCTAGTAGCAGTTGACTCACTCCGCTCTCCTTGGAAAAAATCTGACTCGCACTGTTAGTAGTACTTGAATATTAACGATGGTGATGTTTTAATAGATAGCTGCATGGCAGTGTGAGGAATTTGACGGATACATTTTATAGATTCTACATGTAGAATAATCAGCGTCCGTACTGTGCTTTTTTTTTTGCGGTGGGAAAATCATCCACTGACATCACCCGCTCTTGGGCGAGAGATCGTGTCAGACTTTTAATGATTAAAAAAAAACCACTCCTGTTCCTTCGTTGCCTTTCATACCAGGGCTGAGTCTTCCCTACAGAGTCAGACCCTTGGCCCCAATTTGGCTTCGACCCTGCTGGGCTCTTAAGTTTGTTGACATCTCCTTAAGGCGCGCGCGTGTGGAAGACTACGTGCTGTCGACGACTTAGGCTCGGTCGGGACGGTTACCGGACGGTTGGACGGCGAGCTACCCATTTCTCGCCGTCCGCGAGCCCGCGCCTACGGCGGCCGGAAATTGGGATCGGAATCCCGGCGGCTGGGGCACGAGGGCCATTGCCTCGCGCGTGCACTCGTGGCCTCCTCCTTTCCTAGCTTCTGCGAAGCAGTAATGCTAGCATTACTATTACTCGCAAAAATTTTGTTAAAGTGGTGGAAAAATATTCCTTTCTAAATTTTATTATTAGACTTCAAAAAGAAGGTTTTATGTTCGGCTGAAAGTTTTTTTTTTGAGAGCTTCTTTTTCGTGTGCTGTGTATAGGGTTAAAGTTAAGCAAGTTCCTCTTTAAAAAATCCAAAATAAAAGTCTGCGACAGCATATGGCTATCTTTTACTCTCGCTCACAATAACCTTTTTTATGGCAATCAAATTTGTTCTGAAATAAAGCATTATTTGCGAAGGTGTTTGAATAAACATAATATTAATCCTTATCCAAATAAATACAATATTGTTTCTAAGTATTTGAACTCAATTACCCTTTACATTATGTAGTCTAAATAGAAAAGTAAAACTACCAGTAGATCAAAGAGTGTGTCAAAGGGCAATATTGGCGGCTAGAATATAAAGTGTCGTCAAAATCAATAACAAATAATTCTGGGTAAACCTCCAGGAGCTAGCATCAACTACATTTCCACTGATAATATTATAAGACCCAGTACTTTCACCCAGAAGTTCCACTTTAACTTACAATAACGTGATGCACCTAGAACTACGCGAACGAAGTCGCGGACAAAACCTATTGATTATAATAAAACAATATCAATAAAAAAACCTAATAGAAACATTTTTGACTTCTACGCGGACGAAGTTCCGGGGCATTAGCTAGTAATGAATATAGATATCGGAAAATTTAGATATATTGATTTGACGAGTATTATTTGCCATAGTAAATGTTTTAATTTATTTATATACTTAATAAAACATTTTTACAATTGCAATTGCTGTGTGTTTAATTTAGTGCTGGCACTGGAGCTCATTATGAAGATCATCAGGATAAAGATTTCTCTAAAAGATTATGAACCAAGGATTAAAGAGAGAAGTTGTTTTGTCTTACACTTTTTTAGAAACCCCAGTTGTTACCCAAACAAAAGTCTTAATAACGAATGCACTGTTAAACAGCTACCACACTGTTCAGGGTCGAGAGTTGAAAAAAAAAAACAATGCAATGATATTAATTCACAATGTTAGTAGTAGTTTTATACTATTTTGCCTTTTAGATTATTTTACGAATAATGAGAATATATTTTCGGGTTCCTTTACCCTTTACAAAACGAGCTTTTAAATTGTGATTTCTCGCGACAGTAATGCTGTTCGTTTAGAAGTCTTCAAAGTATTCTTGTTTGGTCGAAATATATTTGAACACATTACTTATACCTATTAAGTTTTATAAACTCATTATAAAATGTATCGCACATACTGATAACTATGAATATTGTTAAATTAGAATTATACAGTTAAGGTAAAAGCTACAGGCCTAAGCTAAACTAAACATTTTTGGTCATTTCACTTTTTGTGTTTGGGAGCATTACTAACTAAGTCAAGGAAATAGTTTTTGCTAAAATCAAACAACAACAACAATATATTGTTTTTACTGTTATAACAATTTCTTTTTTACTGGTGACCGACCGAAACTCGATTTACGGCTGAAACCGAAACTGTAACTGAATGTTCAGTTCGTCTTCACAGTAACAGAAAAACTGACAAAACCAAAATAATATTTCAATATAGTTATTTCTGTATGTATATAGCATAGCATAGCATAGTCGGCCTTATAATGTTCCCACTGTTGGGACTCAGGCCTCCTCTCTAGGAGAGGGAATGGGCCGTAATCCACCACGCGGGCCCAGTGCGGGTTGGTGGATGTCACATGTCTTCGAATTTTTGGTTCTAGGACATGCCGCTGGGCATGCTGTATGTATATATTTTGATATAATTATGATTAATTAATCGTTATAACTGTCATAAATAATAAATAAATGTATAAAACGACGATTACTCAAAAATGATTTTATTTATTTGTCTTCATCTTTAAGACCTTATCCAACCCATGGCCTTTATGCAACCCATGACCCCAGTAGGCTTCGACCCTGCTGGGCCCTTACAGTTTTGCAGACATATCTTTGAGGCACGCGTGGAACACTACGCGCCGTCGACTACTCGAGCTTGGTCCAATCGGTTACTGGATGACATAAGGAAGTTCGTTCCAACACGCATGCGGCCACCTCCTTCTCTAGCATTAGTTACTGCTTTGCAGAAGGAGGTGACATGCCTGCCATTCTTACCGGGCCCGGCGCAAGAGGTCGTTGCCGCCGATCGCTTCACTAGGACACGACGGTACTCCGCCCAAGCGGGGCATACCTCCACCGTATGCTGCACCGTGCCCTCTGGAAACTTAACTAAGATAACCTAGCTAAATAATAATGTGTATCAATCAATATAACATAACAGTATAATATTTATTTATCAATATAACATTTCTCATTTATTCCCATTTATATCATAACTAACTACATTCAATAATACTTTTGCTAGTTCACTCAAAGAATGTGAAATAATATCCAGACTTTCGTGAATCTCGTTCACAACGGGGATCGTTCTGGTCTTCGCCAGCAAATTTGTTCTGGATGTTTATGTTAACTTAAATAGACGTACGAGACAGTCAGTTTTAAGTCTCCGTCACAAGCGTCAGTTAAAGACGTTAGTTTCAGTCATGCCGAATATTTGGCCTCTTTTTAGCAGAAAATGAAATTACAGCCAAAACTAGTTTACTTAGCCGAAACTGGCCGAAATCGAAACCGAATCTTCGACCGGTCTCTATTGTTTACATGCTACAAATGTTGAGTTCAGCGCCATCTAGTGACAAGATGGCCACACTCGCGCACGTAGCACTCTAGTTAGAATCATTATTAGGTATTGCCACAACAAATACAATGACATTAATATGCTTAACCAAATAACTTAATACTTAGCCTAATTAAAATTAACTTACAAAATAAAAGCTCTTAAGTACTAAAAGCAATCTAAAGTAAGGCGTCGAAAAACTGGCGGCATTGCCACGTTGAATGGCAATGCTTATCCTTTGTCCGAAGTAAAAGCCAGCCCATGAGTCACGCCAAGTGTCAACAAGGCGTTTTGAAAGTTCTTTAAATAATTTGTGAACAACAAATCACAAAATAATCCAAAACGCATTCCTGTAATGGTCTATTGAGTGATTCTTTTGGTTGTCTATATATTATTATACTCTTTGTTGTATTACTTTAATTTTTCTTAATAGAGTTTGACCAGGGAAAGAAGTCACCGAATTATTTATCAAACTATGTATATGGCAGCATTTAAAAAAAAAATAAGAATTGTCAAAATTGTGTTCTTGACATTTCGTACATAACTCATTTTATGTTCACATACGTACATCTTATTTTATTCGTTTTGCATAAAATAATGCCGAAAACAATCACTAGTTCGACAGAGAGGCCACTAAAGCTGCGGCGGACATTTGAACTTTATTATATTCCGTACATCAATCGACCATTCAAATGAATAAAAAAATTCGTTAACATAATTTATTTTATTCAAATTTAAAGATTCCAGGGAAGTGCTTAATGAAAGAGTCTTTATTTCACCGCCCACATGTGTTTGCACTACTCCACACATGATTGGACCTGTGCTTTGAATAACATTCGATGTTGTCTTGGTGTGAAGCGCCGTTAGTGCCGTCAGTACCGGGTTGAGCCGGCGTGGGGCCTGTAGCAAATTAGACCAAGGGGCTCCTACTACTGATTAATTTATTAGTATGATACTAATTAATTCAGTACTTTTAGAAATACCTGGATGATGATCGTTATTTTGCTTACCTCGAACGATTAGACTTTTAAAGGCGAAATTCTAAAAAACCGAATTAATCTCGGAAATTATGCTTAGGACATTTTAGGTTTTCTTCTGATAAATAATACAGAAATAGGGAGTCTTTTAGATGATGATGGCGAAGCCTTTTTGAATTTATACAGAAAAGCTGAACAGTTAAGATTTACTAGAAATAGGATGCAAAATTTTATACACCACAACGGCCGGTCCTGTTTATCACGCCTCCATCCGATTCCCGTTAACCTTACTAGGTTATAGGTACCCTTGTTGCGAGCCCTTTCAACACTGCGTCTTCAGGTATCCGATCGCCACTCCAGAACCTTTCGGCCCCATCGACCATCTGTTCTGCGAGCAATGTACCCAGCTCACTGCCACTTAAGCTTATCTTCACTCCTGATAGGTTCGATCATGCAAGGAAGCTCCATAGCATAGCCCTCTCCATTGCTCTTTGGGTGACGTAAAACCATCTGATGAGGCGCATTGTGAACGACCACGTTTCAGAGCCACTACGCACTGGCAATGTAATATTCACATAGTAGTTCCCTAAAATTCTTGTTTAAGCTTATTCTTAGTAGGGTTATTAAGAGTAAGCTTAACCGAGGCTAGACATATTAAAATTAAGTAGCTTTAGCTTCGCGCGCGGGAAGCCGCTGGCTGAAGCTACCCCTTCTAAGAATTAGCTTGAACAAGACTTTTGAACACCTATAACCCCGTGTATTTTAAGAGCAGTTGCGTAAAAAGTACGATGATGGGGCAATTCTAAGAGATCTTCTATTCTGTTGTTTACTTGGAGGAAAGTCTGAAGTAAAGTGACTATCACATCACATCTAAAGAAATCAGCTGTATTTAGATTTCACGCAGTACAAATATTCTGACTTTTTTACGTTCAAGTGTGGAATTCCTGAACGGGCGGGGACCCCAAATGCACGGGGCTTGTAGCATTTGCTCTTGCTACATGGCTAATCCGCCACTGAGAGCCGTCTAACCTTTGCAAGAATGTCAAGTTTCCTAGCAGCTACCGTAGCTTTAGACTCATGAACGGCCTAAAATTTAGATTTAAGGAAATTTTAACACCCAAGAGCTCAAGGCGGTCGATGGACTCTAAGAATACATTCTAAAAAGCCAGAGCCAAGGTGAACGGGCTCCTTTTGGCAGTAACGGACACGCTTGTGTTTTGGCGGCGTTGGATATCATGCATATTTATATAACAATTAAATATATGAAATATGTTTAATTGTTAAATAAATATGCATCATATACTTATGTATCGCATACTTATTATTTTCATGAATAATTAAAAGTATCAACTCCGTTTGAGCGATGTACAGCTAAGGTGAACAACTTCATTTTTTTTTAATACGACTTCTTTTTTGTTGTGCCATGTTTCATTGGCTAGACTTTATCTCCATCTCGTCGAATTTTCTGATACTAGGTCCTTGCAAAACACTGCTCGATATGTCAAAAGGTCACATTAGCTATACTCCACAAGATGGCAGAGTGGTGCTATTGATGTAGTTTAGCTATCCGGCAACAGATGTCGTACCAAGGACTTGGCTGTTTCCTGTTTGATATCAGCTTTCTATTCCATCACAGAGTTTGTAACGTACATTCCATATTCCATGTCTTGACCATAAGTGCGGTGGTTGGGCGAAAGCCCAAAAGTGACGTCGTGTCGTGCAGTAAAATTGCTATAGTTTCGTGATTATTGAACAACATAACCTTGTTTCATTTTTAAGTACCTAGTCCGATGTTGTTACTTAATTATTAATTTGTTAAACCATCCGTATGTTGATATTTAATAATTTCTTCAGCAACGTGATATATTTTGCTAAACAGAATTTCTTTTGTTATTCGTTTAGCGGGTAAGTCTAAAAATCTATCTTTGGGTCTTTGGCTATATAGCATCTTGTTTTGTTAGTGTAACAAGACTGTTTTGGTGATTCTAACAACTCGGAGTTGTAAGGTGAGTTGGTCTGGGACTAGGACCTTAAAAGATGACAGCTAGTTAATTTTTTGAATAAATATTTCCGCGGGAAATTCGATTGCATCCAAAGTTTTGGTAGGTTTCAATGTACCTACTATAACCTCATGCTATTATATTTCAGGCTGCAGTGTTTATTCTCCCATGACATAGCATAGAAGAATATAAACTGCACCGTAGGCATACTTAAACGTGATTGCGTTTTGTTTGCAGAAGACACAACAATCAATAAAGGACTCAAGAATATAAGTCTTCATAACTTATTTATTTTCAAATACATGCACAACATAACACAGGAAATCCAAGGGATTTTACAGGGCACAACTTACTAACAAAAAATTTATATTAAATTAATTTTACACAAAATACTGAGTTGCTTTCAAGTTCCAAAAAAGTATAAACAAAGATTTAGATATCACTTTTAAAAATGAAGCAGTAGAAAAGTTATGCAGTAACTAATTTTAGGTATAGCAATTGATAAACATCTCCCATGAACAAAAAAAAACATGTTAAACCGATTCTAAAAAGAGATAAGTTTGATACTTGCTTTAACCTTTCAAATACCGTAAATAGAGACACAATAGAAAGACAATGAGAGAGTGAATGTTGGTGTTTGCTTGGGGTTGAACCTTTTGAGTAGCGTAATTAGAGACATGATAGAAAGACAATGACCGAAGGTTTAATAAATTCAATCATGCATATTGTGTATGATCTTACAATACAATATTGTATAGTTGTTTGGCAATACACAGCAGAGCTATCAAGATTTCTAATAACCCTAAAGAAGGATTCTTGCTGACCTGTTTTTAAATCAGAGAAACTTTTCATCGCTCTGGAACAGCTCAATGTAATATGAAACTTCCTTGAGAATACTTTATTTTGTTTTTTCTTTCTTCTTGATCTTGATTGGTTGGACAAACTATTAGCAGTTTTTTTGTGGGAATTGATTGAGTGGTAAGGCTCATTGTTCCAGCGAAGAATCTGCTTTCTCAATATTATTCTTACTCTGCTCTACAATGCAAAGTCTTAAATGTGGTAGCGGTTTATCATTTTCATTGTAGTTCACTTAATGCTGTGGCTAAGGTCACATTCTGCATTCTATTTCCTCCTTTATGTTTCCATTTTGTAGATTCTCATGTAGTTCGGAGGTATGGATGAACTATGGAGCATTTGATATATTTATGAGATTTTGATTTTGAAATTGCTGAAGAATTTCCTTATTTCAGTTCTTCACTGAGCCCCACAGTTCTTTTAGTACTGTTTTGTAGATAAGAATTCTATTTTCAAGTGATACTTGTGCTGTTCCTGCAAAGACCCGGCTCATTTTTCGAAGAGTGATGTTATGATTCCTGTTAAGATTTATGCCAAGTAAGTTACTTAGCTGTTACGCCATGTGGATACTTCCACATGCTCCTTCCTTGTGATATAATTATCTTCTCAAAGTTTAACAGGCGGGCAATCAACCTTTTTTTAGCCTGAATGTCACATGTGCGTGGGTCGATTTGTTTGCGCTAGCTTTTATTTTCCATTCTGATATCCACTTGTTGATGTTGTTGAGGTGACTTTGTAGCTTTCGTGATGCTGTTTGAGGGTTCCTGTCGTTACACAGTGCAGCTTTATCATCAGCGAAGATGGCACAAAGAACTTCTGTGGTTGGTAAGTCTGTTGTGTAGGTATATAAGGCAAATCGTTGGGCCTAAGACGGTGCCTTGAGGTACGCCAGCTTTTATGTCATAAAATTTCGGGTACAAGTCACTAACTTGTACACGAAAGATTCTGTCTTTTAAGTGTGACTTTAATAGTATGCACAGGTTATGCGGCAGTTGTTTCTTAATTTTGTATAAATAGGCCCTGACGCGAGACCCTGTCAAAGGCTTGTTGCAGGTCTGGGAATATAGCTGAGCCGTAATTTTTACGCTCTAACGTATCTCGGATCTTATTCACCACTATGCACCTGCTCTGCCGTTGAGTCGTAACCTATTCTGAATCCGTATTGGTGCTGGGGAATAATTTCGCCATTTTTAAGTATCTCCCTTAGCCTATGAACATCGACTTTCTCAAATAGTTTTGCAGAAGTTTTATTGGCCTATATGATGACACAAAGTGCTGGTTTTCCTGGCTTTGGAATCATGATGATTTCCGAAACTTTCCATATACTTGGGAAATAGCCAGATCTTCGAATTCCATTTAAGAGCTGCCTTATGAAGATAATGGCTTTTTAGGAAGTTGTCTTTGTATTTAGGCAGTTATCAATCAGTATCTTGGAGCTTTGTTTAGTCCAAATCCCTTAACTCTTTTCTAAATTCCGCGAAGAGAGCAGCACTATAGTGTTGAGTCTGCAATTGCTGCTAGTATGGAAGCTGCCCGCCGCGAACAACAGACTAACCAGCGTAAGCTTCAGAACTTAATCTCGGCTAACCAGGAAGAAGCACGCCGCGACCAGGATGTCGTCCGCCGTGAGTTGGAAGCCGCCCGCCGAGATCAAGAGGCTAACCAGCGTAAGCTTCAGGACGTAATCGCGGCTAACAGCAACTGCAAGGAGCAGAACTTGATCCTCGAGAAAATTGATCATGGCCTCGTCAAGTTGGGCGAGAAAGTAAAAAAAATAACTTTAGAGGTCAAGGAGGTTTCGGCCCGCGCTGATAGCCTGGAAACAAGAATTGATGGCCATGAAGATCGCCTGCTGGCATCAATAACAAAATCGTCAAGCTCGAATCACGCGAACTCGTTGCTGTCGTCATAGACTGCTTTTAAGTACCAATTTGAGACATTTGTTAAAACGAACCGCTGGGATGATGAACAGTCTTTCGCGGCTTTAACTTTGGCTCTACGAGGGGACGCCCTGCTGGTTCTAGAGAACCTTCCTCCGGACGGCAGGACATTGGAGCGTCTCTTGGAGGGACTGGACACTCGCTATGGTGACAAGCACCTCGAGCATGTTTTCCGCGCGCAGCTACGCGAGAGCAGTGGGGAGTCGAGGTTGAACGGCTGGTCCGGCGTGCATACAGGTCGATGACGCCAAAGACGGTGGAAGTTAATTTGGTCCAAGCATTCATCGACGGTCTACGGGATACAGAAGTCAGAGCTACGGTGCGATTCGGACACCACAAAACTTTGAGGAGTGCGATGACTCACGCTTTGGAAGTGGTACAGCTTTCACTTCCAAAGCGTGAGCCATAGGACTTTTTCATCGACACGATTCACGTACGCACAGAGTACGGCAAGTGGTGGTATCGCCTTCAGTGCTACCACGTCACCGAGAAGTGGTGGCTTCTTCTCCGACAAAGTCCCGCTATATTCCAACGTGTTACGGGTGCAGAGAAAAAGGGCACCTTCGTACCGATTGCCCCAAGAGAAAGAGGGAAAGTGTGGACCCAAATCAACAAGGAGTCGATAAAACTTAATGTCACCAAGGCCGCGGGGCGGGTGCTGACTGGTCAATTTGAGGCCCCAATCATCACGATCAATCAAGTCCACAATGGTAATAGTTTAATTATTGAAGGAACGCTGAATCAACGTGCTTGCAATTTTACAGTTGCACGTTGACACCAGGGATCACGGACTATTATAAGACCTGAGTTGCTGAAACGCACCATCTTGTGGCAAAGAGAGTCTCCATCCTGACGACTTTAGACAGCAACCGACCAGCCAGTCTCCGTCCTCGGTGATACAGAAATCGAGTTTAAAATCGGTGATCAAGTGTACACCCATTCTGTGTTGATTGCGAATATTACCGACGATTGCATACTGGGTCTCTCATCATCATCATCATCATTTCTGCCGATAGACGTCCACTGCTGGACATAGGCCTCCCCCAAATATCGCCACAATGAACAGTCCTGTGGGTCTCGCATCCATCGGATTCCCGCAACCTTCACCAGGTCATCGGTACACCTTGTAGGGGGCCTTCCAACACTGAGTCTTCCGGTACGCGGCCGCTACTCCAGAACTTATCGGCCCCAACGGCAATCTGTTCTGCGAGCAATATGCCTTGCCCATTGCCACTTAAGTTTGGCGATTCTTTGTGCTATGTTGGCAACATTGGTTCTCTTGCGGATATCTTCTTTTTTGATTCGATCACGCAAGGAAACTCTGAGCATAGCCTTTTCCATTGCCCTTTGGGTGACTTTTGAGCCTTCTGATAAGGCCCATTGTGAGCGACCACTTTTCGGAACCATATGTCATCTCTGGCAACACGCACTGGTCATATAGACTTTCGTCTTGAGACACTGGTATATTGGACGAGAAGATACCGCGCAGCTTCCCAATGCTGCGCAACCGAGTCGGATTTGACGGTTGACCTCTTTCTCGAAATTAGATTTACTAAACTGGGGGGTACTTACTATAACTATTGGGTAACTTTTTCAATAACAGTTGACAACTAGCATTCGTTGCACACCAAATTTGTTGTCAACTGACAATTTCGTAAAATTGGTATTACGTATCACACAAGTGACTAACAAACTACGGTGGAAATGTGGTGAGTTATTAGTACATTATGATATAAATGTGTAATGTTAGTGATTACCGTCGAGGCGGTATTTAGACCCGAGCCGTGGCGAGGGTCTTGAGAGAGCCAAGAACGGTAATCATTAATTACTCACGTGTGTCATACGACGTTTTTCAATACACTTGTGAAGAAAATAACAGTAAAACTAGTAAAATTTTCTGAAACATGGCGGTAAAAATCTGTTTTCATAAGCCGCGCATCATTTTTTTTTTATTTACCCCTAGAGGAAGGCTAAGGTATTTTGATCATACTGCCTAGTTTTACGTTTATGTTTTCTTGCGTGAAAAGTTTTTACGATAACGTCTTTCGTAGTGACAATAGAATACGGATGTAACATTTTCTAATGATTTTGTAGGATTTAATTTTATTTAATTAATACAGCCACTGAACTACACTAGAATAAAAAAAAAAACACTCCAAAAACCGCGCGCATCTTAAAATAAAATGGCGGCCATAGACCACAAAAAAGAACTTTATTTGACAAATTTTATTTGAATGTACGATTTATTTACTAAATGTTTTTGATTAAATAAATCGTTTGTAAAAGTTAAATTTGTCCATTTTAACTTTTGGATTGGATGAAATAAGTAAGATACTAATTTATATACTATTGAAAGTAATAACTTGATGGGAATTTTATTCGAATTAAAAATTTGTTTTGCGAAAAAAGAGGTTGAACAAAAAGGTTTTAACTACATTATAGCACTAGTGCGTAATGGTAATCAAAATCTCACAGGTAACGAGTGCCATTATATACCTAAGTGCAGTGCGATAAGAGTCACTTTCTGAGCAAGAAGAATAATAAAGGGTTACCTTATATACTAACTTAATAACTTATTTAATAAAAACGAATACAAAAATTTTGCTGCTTTAAAGGTAGGTCTAGCCAAAATGCCGTGGAACACTCCAACATCCATTGCAGATAACTTCATCAAGGTGAGAAGTGCCTTTCTCTTATACGTGTATCGGACACATTCCACCAACACATGATGTACATCCTCTTTCTTACAACACACCTCACAGTTGGGAGAGTTTGATTTTCGCATGAGGAAAGCAAAATTGTGTAGTGGTGCATGTCCTGACCGCAAACGATGTGCAGCAACACATTTGTCTACGATTCAGTTTCGCCCCGGCGAACCAAGACATATGAGGAGGCTCACATTGTATACTTCTGTACCAGATTCCTTTCGATTTCGACCTTTCATTAAAATGTTCCTTCCAAGACAAATTGTTTATTTTTCTGTATTTACATAATATTTCCGAATAACTAGGTAATATACTTGGTGTTTGTGCGCCTAACAGAATGGCATCTTTGGCTAATCTGTCAGCCTCCTCATTACCCAGAAGTCCAACATGAGACGGTACCCACTGGAAAATAACTTTTCGACCTGTTTGGTTGAGATATTGTAACTGTTCCAGAATTTTATATGGAATCGCTAAACCCTTAGACCCGTTGCGTACACATTTTGAAATATGTTGTAGGGCACTCTTACTGTTGGTACATATCACAACTTTCATTGCATTATGGTCCAGCACATAAGAAAAAAAAAAATTACGGTGCTTATTGTGACCACTCTAAAATTTTATCGACTATTATACAGCTTCAAAAGCTTACACAATCGCAATTTTAAAAGTATCGATACAATAGCACCTGTCAAAATGTGTTACGGTGGCTATCAAAGGCACCAGTGGCTAACGACGGCACTGCAGTTGGTCACTGAAGATAGGCAATACGAAACTAGCTGTTTGACAGTTCAATGATGCACATTGTTAACAAGTGATCATCACTTAAACTCTCAACCGAGTTACGCAATAGCCCCGCTGCACTGTCTGTCCAAGGTAGACGTAATCGTCCACAACTTCGAGTATAGAGTCTCCAATCTTTATAGGAGTGGGTGCTACATGGTTGTTTATCATGACTTTAGTTTTGTCCATGTTCATTTTTAGACCCACTCTTTCGGAAGCCCTACTGAGGTCATTGAGCATTGTGCTGAGCTCTTCCGTAGTCTCAGCCATGACTACTATGTCGTCGGCAAACCGAAGATGAGTGATGTACTCGCCATTGACATTAATGCCAAATCCACTCTAGTCCAGAACCTTGAAGACATCCTCCATTGCGGCCGTGAACAGTTTCGGAGAAATGACGTCTCCCTGCCTCACACCCCGCTGCAGGAGGATAGGTTTCGAGGCCTGGTCCTGCAGTCTGACTGACATAGTGGCGTTTTCATACAAACACTTCAGCACCTCGATTTACCGATAGTCAATCTGGCACCGTTGGAGAGACTGCAGCACAGCCCAAGTCTCGATCGAATCAAAGTGGGCCACTGGGTCTATACTTCTTGCGGAATTACCGATGTGTTTTAGATACCGATGAGGGAGTATTGAAATTCCCAGATCAAGAAGTCTTCCTGCGAGGAATTAACTCATGCAACCTCTATTGCTTAAAGCATTGGCTCCGAGAACAGAAAAAATAATTGAAGTAAAATTCCCCAACAAAATCTGGCAACGAAGATATGTAATGGTTGGAGATATTGGCCGGCACCCGGAGCTCATCACCGCGAGGACATTAGTTATGATTTAGAGAGAAATCTAAAGTGAGAATAATAATCTTGGGAAAAAGGAGGTCCATTTGAAGAAAAATAGCGTTGTTGGGAGATGTGAAGAAGTGAAGTATTTTCGTCAAATTAACACATCTTCAGTAAAGCAAGAACCAATAAAAGGTGAACCTGATCTCATCCAGCAACTTGGAAAATTCTAAGAGCAATTGTATCAGTTTCGGAACTACAGCAAGCCAGGGAATTTGTGCTACGGTTTCAAGATATCTTTGCAACGAGAAAAGACTGCGGAAGAACAGGTCTCGTCAAGCATGAGATAGATACAGGTGATGCTAGACCAATTAAACCGAGACCGCGCCGCATACCCTTGGCTAAGGAAACTGAGGTAGCAGCAATGGTAAAGGACATGGCTGATAGCGGAATAATTGAGCCTTCTACGAGCATGGGCTCGTAGAAGGCTCAATTATTCTTCTCTGGCTCAATTAGTCTTCTCCAGTTGGTCGGGTAAAGAAGAAGGACGGCAGTAAAAGATTCTGTGTAGACTACAGAATGCTCAATAATGTGGCGAAGAAGGACAGTTATCCCTTACCGAGGATAGACGATACGCTGGGTATGCTGTGGTATGAAGTAATTTTCAACCATCGATTTGAAAAGCGGCAAGTGGAAATCAGCGAGAAAGATAAAGAAAAGACAGCGTTCAGTACGGGTTTTGGAGCGGCCTGTGGCTATTTAACGTCATGCCATTTGGGTTGTATAACGCTCCAGCGACTTTTTCACAAGTACCTCATAGGAAGGCAGTTTACGTTGAGGACGGACCACGCTGCTTTGAAATAACTTCTACGATTTAAAAACCCTGAGGGTTAAGTTGTAAGATGCCTCGAGCAGCTGCAGGAGTTCAACTTTATGCCGGAACATCGTAGTGGAAAAGGGCATAACAATGCTGACGCCCTGTCGCGACGTCCATGTAATGAGGTCTGTAGACACTGCCAGCGGAACGAAGTCCCAGGAAGAAGACGATAATCGACCGATACTAGACTGAAAGCATAGTGGAACTAGGCCCCAGTGGAGTGAAGTATCGTCACATAGTCCCATAACAAAGAGCTACTGGGACAGTTTGGTCCTAGAAAATGATGTGATCTGTAGGAAATGGGAATCGAACGGTGGCAAGGAGGTGACCACACAAGTGATAGTACCACGATGTGAAGTGGTCCCCCTACTAAGGGTGATATACGATGGTGCTTTTAGAGGACACCTGGGAATCGAAAAAATCTACTGAAAATGAGGCAGCGGTATTACTTACTGGCTCAATTGTAGAGATGACATAAATAGATAGAGAGTTATTTGGTCAGAAATGCACAGCGTGCGCATTTGTGAAAGGACTACAGACTAGAAGCAGGGGCAGGCTTCAGCTGTACAATGTGGGAGTCCCATGGGAACGCATTGCCTTCGACGTCGCTGGACCTTTTCCAGTTACAGATGACGAAAACAAGTACATAGTGGTGATCTAGGACTATTTCAGAAAGTGGCCCGAAGTCTTCGCTATACCCAATCAGAAAGCGTCGACAGTGGCGAAGAAGCTGGTCGAAGAAGTAGTATGTCGGTATGGCGCACCTTGGGAGATCCATTCTGATCAAGGCCGTAACTTCGAATCTGCGCTGTTCCAGGAAACGTGTACTCTTCTGGGGATTTACAAAACACGCATATAAACCTGCGCATCCACAGTCGGACGGAATGGTGGAAAGATTTAATCAAACCCTATAGAATCACCTGACTAAGGTTGTCGATGACCATCAAAAGGACTGGGACCGGTATATTCCACTATTTCTGATGTCTTATCGATCAGCAGTGCATGATAGCACGGGACATACTCCACCAAGAGTGAATTTCGGCAGGGAGCTGAGACTTCCGATCGATGCTATAACTGGCGTGCCACCTGACAATAGTCAGTTACGGAATACGTTAGTGACCTTCAAGATCAATTGGACGAAGTGCATAAACGAGTACTTGAGAATAGCATGAACAATAGTGTTAAAATGAAAACTCGATACGACCGTAATGCCAACGCCAAGGGATTTGAGCAATGTGCACTGGTTTGGTTCCACAACCCGCTTCGACGAAAAGGGAAGTCGCCGAAACATCAAGCTCGATAGGAGGGATTTTACACCGTGATAAAAAGGATCAACGACGTAACCTACCGCATCAAGAAAGGGCTAGGAGGGAAGCCTTAAGTAGTCCACGTGGATAGATTGGCGCCGTACCACGGATCTAATAATGCTCAGGACGAGCATAACTAAGAGGCACTGTTACGCCGTGAAACTTGAATACGCCATATTTTCGATGAAATCAAGAGAAGCATCAAATAATTAAAACGCATTGCATATGTTGTAATTTGCGTGAAAGGAGGGAGGTACATGTTTGCAATAAAAATGATATATGGCCCCGCGACGAGACTATATTGTTCTAGAATGGCCTTGAAACGTCGGTATCTAGAATTTTCCTGGCTTCGCATATAAATACGAGCCCCCGATCGGAAGTGAGTCAGCGCGAGCAGGGGGCGAAGCCCCGGACTCGCCTGCTGCGCCCCTCTAGAGGGACGTAGCGATTGCCCGAACGAGAAGTGAGTCAGTTTGTTTGCGCCTGCGAATCAAGAGCGATACCTAAGTGTGTGAAGTGATAATTCCGAACAACCTAAGCGATACTAAAACGATACTAGTGTACATTGTGATTTGGATTATTGTTGATTGGACAAATTTGTTATTGTTTGTGGTGAATAAAGTTCTCTGCTAGTAAACCCGGTATTTAATTACTCACGTTCGTATCATAATACTGATACGAACGTGAGTAATTAAATGCAAACTACTATGTATGGGTAATATACATATAACAACTATTGTTTTTATTTCTTCAATAAGTATGGGGACCTATGTTATGGTTTTAGATTATTATTGTTTTATTAAGTATAAATTATTACTTTGTAAGTTTTCCTCGTACAATGGCTTGAATCTCCTCCCTAATGTTGTACAAGAACTTGTAAATAAATAAATAAATAAATTTTATTTACATATTCAATTTAGGTATTTATTTTATTTGCAGGATCAAGTAACCATGGATGAAATACAAGTTGATCCAAAGCTGTTTGTCACATGCCGGTTATGCCTTGAAGATTTAGGACAGTACCAGATAGTACCGAGTGTGCAGCAGCAAATTAAATATTGCTTTGATATTGACGTAAGGACAGTTATGTCTACTTTATTAATGTTGCTTTGTCCAAGGTTGTCTATATTCCTTTACGGGTCAACTCACACTGAGATGCGACGCGACGCAAGCTCGCTTTTTAAGATAATAATACAAACTTTACTGAAATACATTATAGAATAAAATTAATTCAAATGCTGCAAGATGTATTACACCTATTCCAATTAATTTACTGATATATATGTTGCAGTCAAAACTCTTAAGCAGTCAAAAGTACAATTGACTAGCAAAATCAGTCAAAAGTACTTTTAACCAGTTCCATTGGGCAAAAGTACTTTTAACTGTTATTTTATTCAAAAGTATTATTGACTAAAGCATACGGTCAAAAGTACTTTGTGACTGATTTTGCTACTCAATAGTACTTTTGACTGCAACATATATAAGTACCTTTTATATGTTTTACGTCTTAGTGTGAGCTATCCTAAGAGGACTTTTTTTCACTATTCTATTAAAATTGTCTGCTTTTACGCTTGAGAAAAATAACTGGGTAAATATTCCAAATAATTTTAAACATTTAATTTCAGGTTGAACCCTTTGATGGTTTGCCACAATTAGTATGTTCGAAGTGTAAAGAGATCTTAAACAGGTTTCATACCATAAAGACCACATTCTGTGAGAAGCAAACTGACTTGAGAAACAAGGTGATAAAAAAAGACGTAAGTATTTATAAACAGTTAATACTTGTCGTAATACTCGTAGCTAGGGTACAGACGATTGTTAACAATTAGTAATTCTTCATTCAACATGTTTATGTTGTATAAGTACCACATAATTATTTACCTGGAGTAAGGCCATAACCAAGCCTTCTTAAAAATTCATCCCTCCCGAATAACAATAAGAGTGTAGTTAGGAAACGTATAAGGATGACGAGCAATGGGTAGTTCGCCGTCCGGTAAGGACCCCAGTTATCGACGGCGCGTAGTGCACCTCAAAGAGATGACAGCGAAACCGTAGGACCGATAGGGATTTTTTGAGAGTTACCGTGGCCCTGGAACGCCAACAGCAACTGAAGGCACAAGCAAGACTACAAGGTACAGCCGTAACCGTATGGTTTTCTGGTAGATGGTTCATGGCGTAGAATTCAGGCTCTAGGGTGAAGCGAGAGGACGTGTCAGACTTCTTTTTATTTTTAGAAAATCTTGATTTCGGGGTATCAGTGGTAGTAAAACTTAAAACTATGTTAGTTACCTTACAGTTACCGTAAGTCGAAATATTTCATTTGTTTCTCTTTCTCAGCTTTCACGAGATTCTCGTCATGTGGGATGGTGAAATCGACTATCATTGCACGGCACGCTAATCGGTCTATCACCACTATATCCGGCTTATTGGCTACAATAGTCCTGTCAGTGATGTTAGGCCGATCCCAGTACAACGTGACATGGTTATTTACGAGAACTGGGTCGGGCACATACTTGTAATACGGTACCTCAGAATCCACTAGGTTGTACTTCAAAGCAAGTTGCTGGTGAATAATCCTGACTACTTGGTTAAGTCTGTGCAAATACTCGCCGTTAGCCAAAAGAGAACAATCAGAGATAAGATGTCTGATAGACTGTTTTCAAATGCAAACCAGTTAGTGTATGGGTCCTAGTGGTTTTGGAGCAGAACCAGCATAATTTTTATCTTTGATAGATCATGTGGAAAAGTATTTTATTGTAACATTTTTCTTTTTTTTTAATAACGGTGCCCCACACTAGGAATTGTTTACAAAGATGTAAACTCACATGCGCAAGACACCTAGACCCGAAACAAGTATCAGCCGCCCATACAAATATTTGTTCCGTGCGGTAATCGAACTCGCGACTCGCAGCGTTCACACCTATACTTAGTTTATTCTATAGTTAAGTGCTAATCCCCATATTGATTCAGCACTAAAATAGCAAGTATACTATTAAGAAATGGCATATTCAAAAAATATATGGTTTAGGATCTGGTGTATTTCTTTAGGCATTTGAAGGTCTATTAATAACTAATAATGAAAAAAGTAACAAACTCTCAGCAAAAATTATAAAACTAATATCTAACATGTAACATAAAACAAACCACACTAATAGATGATTTATTTTTCTTCAGGAAATATTTTGTATCCAGCCACAACAAGACACTGTCAGTTCAAGCCAACAAGCTCCTGAATCCATAGAACCACATCCATCAACAAACTCAGTAGTAAATGAACCATGTAACTCTAAAAAGAAAAAGTCTAAACGGAAAAGACTGTTTCGACATTCGTCCTCATCTAGTGATTTAGAATCCGAACAATCATTCCAAACTACAAAGTCACATAAAAAGAAATCCCCAAGACGAAGAGGTAAAATTCCAATGCCATGGGAGGCAGATTACAAGAAATCAATTTCATGTAAGTTGTGCAATAGTGTTTGGTCAAGTAGAAAAGCTCTTGCAGTTCATAACCATAGTCATGAACTCGTCAGGCAAAGATATAAAAATATATTCAACCGACAATGTATAGTGAGATTGAATAAAATTGATGAGAAGCCTAACTTAACAGGGTTGAATAACATTGTAGTTTACAGTAACAACAAAATTATTGAACCTGGCAATTCTCCTTATTTTTCTACCATTTATTCTAAAGAGGACGAGGAGGCCAGTTCTAGTGATTTCAAAAGCAATGATATTCATAATGGAGATAAAAACAAATGTTCTAGTCAAGAGTCTTCAGATGGTGAGGAAAGAATTGTATATAAACCAACGAAAAGGAAAAGACGTATAATGTCAAGAAGTTCCAATGAAACTGTTGTTATCGAAAGCAATAGTAACAAAGTGTTATCTGATGAGGAAGACTCTAAAAGTGCAGTACGTAACAGTATTGTTAGACGGCTAAACAATGAGCAATGCATTAATATTGTTGATTCATCTGAAAGTGAATCTGACCAAGGCAAATTGGAGAAAAGTGGAAAAGTGAAGCAACCAGTTGAAGCAAAACTTAACGATTATAAAATAATACAAGGAATCATGTCCATGTGTGTAAATTCATGCCTTAAGAAAAACGAATCGTCAGAGGTGGACATGTTATACATGAATGTTAACCAAAACAAAAAGAAATACAATATAAGCAATGAATCTCAACTAATACATAAAGTGTTAAGCATTGGAAGAAAAATTATTAACAAGCAGGGTTTTAATTGTACTGGTCTACTTCGGTATATGGAGCAAAAAAATCTTGGAATTGTGTGGATTGCGAAACCACAGCCCTTGTTGAATTCTAAAGACACAAATTACATACGAATTTTAACGAAACTACGCGGCGACCCAATCTTAGATGATGAGACTGCATGGGTTAGAGCATCTAAAAAGACTCAAAAAAAACCAATCAGTTTGACATCAGCCAAGAAATCTGTTAAAAAAGCTGCCCCTAACACACCACTGAGCAATGTTACAGTGACTAGTGATTCTACAGTAACAAATATAGCACCAAACATGTTGGCAAACATTGAAACAAGCCAGCCAGAACCAATTAACAACGAGGCTAAATTAGGCTCAGTGCCAGCCATGTTGTCATATGTAGATAGTAAAGCAAGCACTTCTGATTCTAAAAAGCTGTTAAATGCCAACCCTGTTGCAAATCCCAAACAATTACCGAAGAAATTGGGACCAGGCAATGAATCGAGATCAAATAAGACAGGTGTCCAACAAAATGTAGTGTGCCAGCCACCTACTAATGACGATACAAACTACTGTTTACCCATCATTACTTCTACTACTTCTTTGGCACCAATTCTGAGTAAAGACCAGACCCCAGAGCCAAATCAGAAAAATACTGTCACTTCTGAAGAGATAAGTAAAGCAGAAACACCTGCTGCCCCAAGAATAAAAGTGAAGCCAGCATCTGAGTTAATGTCGGAGAGAACTTTAGATAGAATGAAAGAACAATCAGTGAATGTTACTAACAGTAACATATTCGTAAGTCAAATAGAAAACGCCTGGCCGCATCGACATCCCATAAATGTTTTTGTTCCGAATATTGCACCACAGATGCTAGTTACCAGCTCACCAATACTTCTACAAATGCCAACTCTAAATGCAGAAACTACATATCAACCTTTGCCTGGTCCAATTACTTCAAATGCTAAACGGGAATATGTCATACTGGATACAACAGATTTTCCGAACACAAGAACAGAGTCGCCCATTAGGTATGTGAAGGATCTTTTGCAGTTGCACAATATATATTTATTAGATCCTAATGAACCAATATCTATAAACTTTATTTGTCTTATCAAATTTAAAGTGGTATTCAAGCAAGACTATCAAAGAGACTCACCAGTAATACTTTGTCTCTCGTTATCATGTTTGAAGAATACTTTTTGTTTCCAAGTTAGAGATATAAATCAGGAAATTATAGATATGACAAAAATATCTGCAAATTGGCAATGGGAAATACTTCAAACATATCGTGGAGATGTAAGCAACAAAGTGTTACTAAATGCTCGAAAGTCCGGCCAGGAGACATTTGACATAACTAATAAATTCTTTTGCTTGCTCAAATCAATCAACTGTCGTAAACCTTGAATCTTGTAACCAAGTTTTGTAACTGTTATGTTATGACGTTTTGCAAGCATTTTTGCTTTATTTAATGGCATTTCATGTAAGAATACGACTGCTAGCTTTTAAGTTTTTGCTGAGCTTTTGACTTCGACCATGACATCATGAAATGAACTTGAAATGCACACATTGGGTGACAATATTTTAGGATTTTGTTTATTTGAGGGAGTGCCAAAGGAATACGCATTCTTATTAATTTAGTTAAAACATTCACACTCTGGTAATCTCTGCAAATTTAGGTAATATGTGCGTACCACGTTGCAAACGGGAACGGCGGTTGCAAAAGGTTATGTTGCAACACTAAAGGTTAAAGGTGCTACACAGTCAGTTGGTGCTGTGTTTTTTAATCCTGGGCAGTGACACTTGCAATGGTGGGTCGATGCAAATTTAATGGCGGCTATGATATGCGCTTTTCGCTACACAGTGAGCACCCTTTTGCCACATGAATTTACTACTGCGCAGCTTAAGGCGGCCAACTTAAGTCAATGTGGGACACCCACCTCTATCCACAAGAAGACTGAGGATGTGTTGGTAGATGCCGCACGAACACAACGCGCAGTCGATCGCACAGTCGAACACACACGCTTGATGGATGCTCTGTGGCGTGGAGTGTATATGAAACGAATCTACATCTACAAAAAAGGATAGGAATGCGGGACGCATTAGACAATTTGCGGGACTATTTTATTACAAGTACTACAACTGTCATTAAGGGACAGTCCCGCATAATATGTGGGACGACGACTGACCGCCTCAGCGTAGCTATAAGCCTCGTGTCCCGAGCTGTTAAGTTTGAATCGACCTTTTGACAATATTGCCATTAGCAACGCGGTGGATGGCTGGCGACGTATGTTAGTGCTGTTACAAGGCATATTAACGCCAACTAAGTCATATGGTAATGGAGGGTTGCTCGCACGCAAGTGTCCATGTCGACTAGACGTTTAAATTGAGTCGTTGGATGACTTGAGACTGGCCGCTGAAGACGTCCCGGCCTAACTTACCGCGATAATAGCTAGGCACCTGGCATACTGTTACCCTGAAATTATGTGACTATATTGTGATGATGATGATGATCGAAAATTTTAACAAGGTTTTAATATTAATTTGTTTTATTTTTTGTTTCGGTTATTGTTGTGAACAAATTAGTTTTGAATTCTGGGTACCTAACTACCAACTTTGTTGAGGTATCTTAGTATCGTGGACACCAAAGTTGCCTGTTTTGGAATGCATGCATATCTATTACAAAATGAAACCGAATGACCTGACCCGGCTTTGGTGTATAGACCTTAATTATGATAAGTAGTTAAGTAAGTGCTTATTATGCTACTCCAAGTACAGATCTGCCGTTGTATCTAGACTGTAAATGTAGTTGTTATCTTGTTGTTAGAGTTATGCTGAAAATTGTCCATTTATGATAATAAGGCCATTTGTTAGATAGAGGTACTTTAAGTATTATTCTTATTAGTTTTTTTATTAATAATGTTTACTTTTAGTTTAAAAAATTGTTTAAAAAAATTCTTGTAAGCAATACCAATAGTTACTGAACAACAGTTTAAGTAAAACTCAAAATTATAGACTGTATGTTATATTAACAATAAAAGAATTACATTTTATTTGTTTTTTTTCTTGTACTATATCTAAATTACTTAAATAACATGACGTTAAAGTGTCCATATTGATTGAACATCCAACAAAACTTCTTCAGGCTGCGAATGTTTGTGGAACATAAAATATCCTTGAATTTGCGCTGGGCTCACCATTTTCTTGTGCTCCAGAACCCTGTGCAACAAGAAATAAGTTATATATTGCAATCGTAATAATACAGGATGGGTTTTTGAGAAGAAGCAAGGACCTGGAACTGTTGTAGAGACAGGAAACAATGTTTAGGAGACCATCCTCTACTCATGGTAATGAATCATCATTACCAAGAGTAGAGGACTCAAACTGCATTCACAAATTTTGGGAAAATGGTAATGCATTAGAAAAACGTCTGTTCTATTTTTGACTGGCCTGTTGGTCTAGTGGTTAGTGGCCCTGACTGCTATGCTGGAGGTCGTGGGTTCGATTCCCACCCAGGACAAATATTTGCGTGATGAGCACGATCATTTGTTCTGTGTCTGGGTGTAATTTATCTATAATATGTATGTATTTAGAAATATATAAGTATGTTTATCAGTTGTCTAGTACTCATAACACAAGCTCTGCTTAGCTTGAGACTAGACGGCCTTGTGTGATGGTTGTGGAATATTTATTTTATTTATTTATGATGCCAATCGATGTGAGTAGTTTCAGGTATCTAATTAAATTGTTTTTTACAGATTTCGACAAAGGTTTGCGTACTAGCAATGCCACTAATCACAAATTCACAACAAACTATTCCTATACATTTTGTAGTGTACCTAGTGTTACCCCAACAGGAAAGTGGCATGAACGTATAATTAGTGCGTAATCTGCTGTAAAAGAGCGCCGCATATAAAATTGATGCGTGTTGTCGTTTTTGAAAAACTAATCCGCGCGTTTAGAACTTGATGATATTGATGTATTTTTGCTTATAAGTCTCGTACTTCTTTATGAGTTTTGAAAGGAAATCTTAGCCTTTCTGAGGTGAAGCGCTTTATTAAATTGAGGAAGTGGCCTCATTTGGTTTTGCTGCCCCCGCTCCCAGATATACTTATTCCGCTTATGGTTTTTTTTAGTAGGGACAATTATAGAACCTGTCTCGTTTTGAATAGCAAAATCTCGATTATTAGCATCTTTCATCCCGAATTGTCATTAAAGTAACTACAACAATACTAATAGCAGTACATAGACTAACAACAGTAGTAGACTAGTAACACTAGTACCAACTACCATCATCCTTCCATAAATCAGGGATAGACAAATGTCCGCCCTTTTTTTGCTGCCCGGTCTCGAAACATAACATCCTGTATTTTAAATATACCTACACAATACAATAATAAAAAAAAAATTAACACAAAATTAAATTTAAAAATAATCTTCTATAATATAAAAATGAATCGCAAAATGTGTTGGTAAGCGCATAACTCAACAACGCCTGGACCAATTTGGCTAATTCTTTTTTTAAAATGTTCGTTGAAGTTCAAGGATGGTTTTTACGGCGAGAAAAAATCGAATAGAGTGGGGTAGAGTAGGGTAGAGTAGCGTAGAGTAGGGTAGAGTAGGGTAGAGTAGGGTTGAGTAGGGTAGAGTAGGGTAGAGTAGGGTAGAGTAGGGTAGAGTAGGGTAGGGTAGAGTAAGGTAGAGTAGGGTAGAGTAGGGTAGAGCAGGGTAGAGCAGGGTAGAGTAGGGTAGAGTAGAGTAGAGTAGAGTAGGATAGAGTAGTCAGTTGACGGGAGCGAAGCCGCGGGTAAAAGCTAGTTAGTAATAAAATTAACATACTTCACTGCAAAAGTTCTTGCATGTTCTGGCGCTTTGTCTCCTTTGTAAAACCTTAGAAACATGAGTTCTATTTGCTCTTGATCACAATATCCTACAAACTCTTTCATATCAACTCTGCCTGGTCTTATCAAAGCTGGATCCAATCTGGAAAATGAAATGGGACTTGGTAGGTAAGGTGGTTAACGTTTTTGATAAAGAAACCTACCACCGTTAATCGAAGCGGTAGTTAAGTTTCGACTTTTTTTGCCATTTCCATAAATAGTCAGACATTTTAGTACACGCCAATTTCAATGTGAAGTCTAAAAGATGAATATTTTTTTCAAAATGTAGACGTACTCCTGAAAACTTGTCAAACATCGAAACCTTAGCATTTAAGTAAGGTTTGACGAACTCCAAATTCTGAATTCATACCATGTTCCAGCAGTTTTAGTTTTGTTGCTATTCTGGTTTAATTTTTTATAGGTAAAGTTATCTCACTTTCAATGTTTTAAATTGCAATAAACATTTGTAAAGCCTTACAATGTTATGATGGCTGCTGTGTTGCGTGGCGCGGGTACGATTCCTGCACGGAACGAATATTTCTATGGCCTACAGATAGTTGTTCCGAGTGGTTCGAGTGTCCTGTGTGTGAGTTCACATGTTTGTAAATCCGCCTACAATAAGGAGCAATTCCTAGCTACAAAACTGTAATTACTAACGTAATTAAAGTTTCAGGGTTGGCCCTGAAACTTTGCTCGCTGCGCTAAGCGGGCGCCCGCGCGGCCACCCGTCGCGTGACGTCGCGCGTGTGTCGTGTGCCCCGCAGCGGAAACCGGATTATTACCTGCGCTGTGTCGCTAGTTCAACTTTTACGGTGTGCATGTAGTCGTGTCGATATAGCACTTTAATGTCTTATTACATAGCAAAACGGCGGCTACTCGCGACGGATGCCTACGCGGCAAGCCGCGACGAAGCACTTTTGTATGGGACCGCGCGGGTGCCCCCTTAATGCAGTGTCAGCCTTTAATAGCCTAAAATATTTAGCCATTACATTAGGTATAGATTGTTAGCGTTTGGTCTGAATTAAAAGAAATCGATATTAATCGATTTTAGTTTGAAATCGGTTTGATATATTGGATGCATGCCTAAACCATTATATAGCAGCATTATCCAATAGGAACATTCTTTTCATTTTAATTATTTAGTGACATTCTAATCTACTAATTTATAATCTACCAAACATACAGAGACATTTTTTTATTGAACACGAGATAGTTTTGACGGCACGGTAGGCGAAGTGATTGAGCGATTGACTGCGCTGCGTGTCGCAGGTTCGATTCCCGACCGGGACTAATATTTGTATGGCTTACAGATAAGTTGTCCGGGTCTGGGCATCTTGTGTGTGTTAGTTTAGTAGTAGTGTTTGTGAACGCACCCACAATACAGGAGTTATCCCTAGTGTGGACTGTGGGGCAACATGTTATTAAAAAAATAACAAACTAATTGCATGCAGCCACTTACCTTTCTAGATAATTTGTGGTCATAAAAACTATCCTGGCTTCAGTAGAAGCAACACCATCTAGGCAGTTGAGGAGTCCACTGAAGGTTACGCGATTAAGACCTTCATACGCCGACTTTTGTGCAGCTGTTTCTTCTCGGGAAACAAAGGCAGCATCTACGTCTTCTAATAATATTATGGACTGCTGTGGCGCAACACTAGAACAAAGAAGATTTAATTGTACCTAGTTATAAAATATCTGGTTGCCTACAAAAAATGTATGACAAAAAAATGTTTGCCGAGTGAAAGCCAAAGAAAACAGTGGGGGTGGGGCTAGAAAGGAAAAAGTAGCGTACGTACGACGAACGAGTATTTTCAGACAAAATATCCACAATTTTTTTTACAAAAATCGATCATGATGAAAGCGACAATAATCACTGTGACACAAGATTTTTATCAACATCACCATCATCATCATTTCAGCAGAACGTCGTCCACAGTTGGACATAGGCCTCCCCCAAGTGTCGCACACGTACGGTCCTGTCCGTCTGGCATCCATCGCATTTGCGAGTTTCCTGCGAGATTTTTATGCAGAATACCTACCTAGGTATTGTTGATCATCTAGGTATTATTCATCAAAGCACTTAAGTCCTGCAAAACTAGCTGTACCCCGCGGCTTCACTTGCGTCTGATTACTGCTGTGCTTGCATGCGTCGGATGGATGTGAGATAGCCATATTCATAACATGTGTTATGAATCTGGCTATCACACTTATAAATATTTTCTTCAATCCAACTGGTAGTTCCACAGAGTATTAGCATATTAAAACCAACAAAAATAAACTATTTTACTTATGGACCTATTTTGAAACATGACAAAAAAATAATTAAATAACTGTGCTTGTGACTGCTTTCAACACTTGTCTCTATTTACTGTACCAGCAGTTGTACTGATGATAAAGATGAAGTCACATAAATGCTTTGTCATATTTTTAATGCAATTGTGTAAAACATACCTAAGAAGATGGTTTAGTCGGTCATCAGTGAGTCCTCTTTCAGATAAATTCAGTACACATATGTTATATTCCAATTCACCTGCTAATGCCATGATAAATGATGATTTTCCACATCCTGGTGGGCCATATAACAAATATCCTGAAATCCAATAAGATAAAACTATTAGGCATTTATGATAATAATATACATGTATAGGACATTTCTAAGGGCAAATGCATCCTGGGAGAAGTCTTCAAAGGAATTTCTTCCTGACCAAGTCATAACAGCATGGAACAGCTCTCGAAAGGTGTTGTGATTGTCTCACACTAAACTGTTTAAAAAATCGGCTGGACAGACTAAACCTCCCTAAGCTATTTGAAATACATTAATTAATTTTAATTCCATGTGTTGTATTGTTTCCCACCAACCATGCATTGTCTTTGGGACTCCAGAGTCCTGTGATAAGTAAATAAATGACAAAAATAGTTTTAGAATGAGTCAAACAAAAGTTCAATTAGCATTTGCTTGTTGCATTCACCTCTCATTTACCTCTGCGATATGGGATTCCTCTATCAGTATACCAGTGGGGACTGTTAATGAAGTCCAAACAGTCATCAAGGATTTTGTCTGCCAAGCCGGCACGGAGTACCACACTGTGCATGGGACGCCGTCTTCTTGGATGACCAAATGGGCGCCACTCGGACCCCATGGCTGTGTACATAATTGTCATACCTTCATGCTTCTTTAGAGCCATTGTTCTAGCTGTAATTCAAAATTATGTCATGTTTAATGAGAATATAAAATTATGTAATAGGTATGCAATACTACTGAATTCAAATTATAATACCTTACCCTCTTCCAAAATGTTGAAATATAACTCCTTATTTCTTCCAAATGCTGTCAAGGTTACAGTCTCCCATGGAACACCCATATGAAGATCTAATGTATGTTGTTCTCTTGTACGATCAACTTTGATCCATGTGCCACCATACCTGAAATATTTCCGATTTATTTTGTTTTCATAAAAACAAAACTTTCTGTTGTAAAACTTCCAAGGCTTACCTAAAAAAATGTTGACCAACACTAGGAATGAAATCATATTTGGTTTTTATTTGACCAGTATCTTTTTGGAGGAAAGACGTTTCTACACTCAAGTGCTGAGTTTGTCTGGCACCTTTGTGTGTTATCCACTGCAGCAGCCACTGATAAGACTTGTCTCTACATGGAACTTCAAGAGTGATCATGCAATGTCTCCGAAACAGTATTATAGACGTCTGCACACCTCTTCTTAATATTGCTGCACCAGCACCAATACCAAATAAACCAAAACCAGCACCAAAATAAGGATTTTGTGCAAGAGATGCTATATATTCAGCGATAGCCATATTTTTTATGTTACAGTTATGTCATTTATTAGTCAAAAAGAAGTTTTATTTAATAAACCCTACAGTTTTTATCACAATTTCGTTCGATTCTTTGCCGATTTTACATATCTTTGACGTATGTATGTTTGACATTCTGGGCCTACAGCTGACAATTGACATTTGATTTTTGACAATCAGCTGTTCCTAATGTTACCATCTCAAAAATATATTTATATAATAATTTCTATTCATTCAAAATCTAAGAAATATATCCAAACACTACGATCGTAGTGTGAATTTATTTGTTTGATATAATTTTCAGCACGTATCTACATTGTAAGCATATTCAAATGTTCATTGCATCCTTTGTATGCAAGGTGGAATGTTGGAGAGGGCTCAGTCTGTATGGTCTTTTTCATATCATTACATATTCAATAAAAAAAAAACTTTTTCAATGTGCTTCCTTGAAAACTGACTAATCGCACTAAAAATGAGATTCAACATGCAATGTATATCACCCTCTTGTTTATTTTTTAAAAGAAAATAAGGCTTTTATTTTTCTTTCTTTAATTAATATTTAAATGTTGTTTATGAACAGAATATCATAAATATACATGATTATATATACAATCATTTGTTCTAAATTAAAAAATATTTGAATTTCTTATTTTTATCCATACCTTTGCTTCTTATTATTATTAAAAACTTATTGAGTGAAAAAAATGTCGAATTTATGAAGAGAATTCTTTAGTTGCTACACTGTCTGATATTGTGATTGAGGCAGAAAATGCTTGCGATAGCCTGTTGCCATCTAGATTCGTTAAAAAATAAAAGGCTCGTTTTGAAAGAGACTCTAGAATGTAACTTGGAACGAAACTGAAAGAAACAATAAAATAATAATTAATTACTTAGTGTTTTAAAAAAATACATACATTTTTCGGCGCGTATGTTAGATTGGATTATATTGCGGGTAATCGTTTTGCGTATAAAAGTCCTTTTATTAATTTAACGGCCTTTTATTTTTGTCAACTTTAAATCAAATCTAAATTGTATGGTAACTTTCGTCAGTGTAAAATAAACAAAAATGCGTCGTCATTTTTAGACAAAGTATTTCTTCGTCGGTGTATTGAAAAATGTCGTTTGATACACGTGGAAATTTGTTACTGCAACATTCTGCTCCATAACACCCTGGCCTACGTCTCGGGCGAAGTATACCTCGTATATCTAAATGTACTATCATTTCATACTCAAGTAACACAGCATTATTCTAACTGGTTTATAAAACCTAAATTATGTAGATATCGAACTGACTCAAGTGTAACTACCCTGTTGCCTTCGTGGCTGCATGCGCGACTGGCTTCGACGCTTAGGCCGGACAGACTGATAGAGTGTTACCAATTAAAAAAAAAAAATACGTAATACCAATTTTATAAAATTGGTATTACTTATCACACAAGTGACTAACAAACTACGTAGGTACATTGTCATAATAATAATAAGCTGGCAACACCCAATGTCAAACAAATTTATATTCTTATAATATCTATTATTCCGACTGAAGGACATTGTATCCAGGGTCAAGAAAAAAATAATAAAAAAAAACAAATTTATAAATCTTTAAATATTTACATAAGGTCCCATATTTACATATTTTACAGCATAATAACAAGAAATACATAATAAAAATTTATTGAAAACATTAAACTGGAATTTGGAAATAATCTAAAAGAAAAAATGCACACATTGTAAACCGGACAGATGACACATATCATCAAGATGAATAACGTATTGAAATGGAATGAAAATATACTATAACTATGTTGACGAGAGCAGCTGCCCGTCGCGCACGCCATCCATCCCCGGACTTGCCGCTCAGCTCCGCCTCGCCGCCTCCGGTCCCCGGATCATCAGTGACACCGGCGGTTGCAGTCGCGTCTAGCTCGAGCGACGAGTATTTTTCCCCGCCGACGTCGCCAACACCTGTACGTCGGCCGGGGAGAGGCCGGCCACCGAAGGGCTTGGGTTCTAGGGTCCAACCGGCCCTGAGCCGGGTCCCCGCTGCTGGTGGTTGTGTGCAGCGCATGAGATGGACTCAATCCATGAATGAGACCGTCATGCGCGCATATTACAGGGCTACAGAGGGGGGAACTAACCTCATTGCGTACCGTGTTAGGATGCTGTCTCTTTTTCAGGACCTTGAACCAACCGTAGACGTCTCGGCGCAACGATTGTCGGATCAGGGGGGCTATTGGCTAACTTTTTCAATAACAGTTGACAACTAGCTCTCGTTACACACTAAACTTAGTTTTCAACTGACAATTTCATAAAATTGGTATTA
The DNA here is from genome assembly GCA_961205895.1 of Mythimna pallens. NCBI lineage: Eukaryota > Metazoa > Arthropoda > Insecta > Lepidoptera > Noctuidae > Mythimna > Mythimna pallens. Next base: position 12,314,173 of record OY540826.1, on the reverse strand, counting down.
CGTATCACACAAGTGACTAACAAACTACGTTGGAAATGTGGTGAATTATAATTTACGGTGCCTATTGTGACCACTCTAAAATTTTATCGACTATTATACAGCTTCAAAAGCTTACACAATCGCAATTTTAAAAGTATCGATACAATAACATCTGTCAAAACGTGTTACGGTGGCTATCAAAGGCACCAGTGGCTAATGACGTCACTGCAGTTGGTCACTGAAGATAGGCAATACGAAACTAGCTGTTTGACAGTTCAATGCACTGCACATTGTTAGCAAGTGATCATCACTTGAACTGTCAACAGAGTTACGCAATAGCCCCGCAGGTGCGGGTAATCCAACACAATCATAGGTTGGACGACGCCGTACTTGATGATAGGCTGCGCTCAGAAGTACTGAACAAGCATATCGTCTCGACTCCGACACAGACAGGGGTACTGCTGGCCACTGACGCAATCCCGCTGCGGTCCAATGCTGTTGAGAATGAGTTAGATGATAGGGTTGACACCTTGACACAGTAAGTAGCCAGTGCAATGAAAGACTGAGGAGCGCACTGGAGGATGCGCTTCGCGAGTATAGGTCCACTCCAGCCGAATTTAGACCCCGGTTGCTGCGGTTACCTATGTGCAAACGAAATATGGCGCTAGTGTGTGCTCTGGACTCGCTGCTTAAGAATGTTTTTGAGAGCAGCGAGGACCTCATTGATACGCACTCCATCCTGTATTGTGGGGCTGTTGCGGCATGTCTTTCAGCTAATATAAAGTTTTCAAGTTGTGATGTAGCTAATCGACCAAAGCCTACTGTACCAGCCTGGCAGTGCAGGGTCGAGGGACGTATTGATGAGGCTTCATTGAGCATTCATTGGCAAGTTATACTGCTTCAGGGAGGGCAATACACGTCCACGTGTGATGCGATTCGTGAGACGGGCATTTTCGGGAACTGGAATTACCCCCCGAGAATACATGTCCCGTGTCACGGAGCGCATCGACTTCCTGAAGCAGAAAGTTTGTGCATGGGCCAATCGTATCCGGCGGTATAAGCGTCGGGTCGATTGATACTCGCAGAATCGCATGTTCCAGAGCGATGAGAGGTGGGAGTACATAGCTTGGGAGCAACCTGAACAAAGTGAGATTGACGTGGTCCGCCCGGATGATGCCGCCACGAATGCATTCTGGCACAGCATTTAGTCGGTGCCCGTCTGTCACACTGAGGGTGGCTGGATGCGTGATGTCGAGCGCGTGTGCGTTGATGTTCCAGAAATGAAAAAAGTTGAAATTACACCACTATACGTAGCCAGAGCAGTTCGTCCGTTACCTAATTGGAAGTCTCCAGGTACGGACGGACTGCAAGACTTCTGGTTAAAATGGTACAGCAGCTCACATGCGCTTCTGGCATCGTGACGGATTAACCCTTAATCAAATTAAGCAATTGCCTAGGGCATCACGTCTGGGGGGGGCACCAGAAGAAGCACAAAAAAATCCGTCCTTAGGGCATCACGTCTCACTCTCATGTCACCAAAAACCACACCAAAAAAAGTTTCTAGGACTAACGGGTTTTAAGTTGACAAAGAGTCCGACCTGGAGTCATAACCCCGCTCCCACTTGTCCACTCGCTGCCCGTTAGAGCATTCGGCAATTCATATGCACCGGAATTGCGATCAGCCAATCACAAACAACCCCTACCCCGCGGCCCCCCCGCAAATCTGTTTAAATCAAATGTTTTGTTTTTTGAGTAACCGGTTGTGCGGGCCGGCTTCTATGCATACGTAATGGTATAGGTTAAAGTATGAAATCACCGTTTTATTGTAATAAGTACTTCGAATTGACATAAAACCTTCATGGTTTATCTATGAAGTAATTCTTAAAAAAAAAAAATTTGCAAAAAATAAAATAACCGACTACACTAAAAGAATCAAAATAACTTTAATTTCGGAAGTCGGTGTTTCTCGGTATTTTTTGTTTCTTATTTAACACCGACTTCCAAAACTATTTTTATTTTAAGTATTTTTATTTCACATTTTTTAGTTGCGATACACTTATAGCCAGATTGCCTATTCTCATGACAATTCCAATTAACCGAAACACTGCTAGGTTACATTGTTTTATTATGAAGTTCCTGTGTCTAACTTCTACCTTCCGGCTTCATCATCAGATCAGTTCGATAGTACCTTATAGTAAAGTGCATCTCATGGCAATTCTAATAAGCCCAAACACGGCAAAAGTACATTGATTAATTACGGAGTGCCAGTGCCTACCTTCCGGCTCTATCATCATCATTAGTTCACTTTGATGATACCATTTTCAACATAACTATTCAGAACCATTTATTTATTTGTATTGTCATAGTCGCTCAACTATCTACTTGTGATATCTATGTGAGTATGAAGTTCCGTTGGCCATTTCTGGTCTTTTTCATCAGTCCCATCGTCCCTTCATCAAATGTTACTTTTTGACTGTAAATTTCCTCGATGAAAATATCAAAATAACTATAAGGTTGTCTATAATATTCGAGGAGTTCCCTCGATTCCTCATGGATTCATAATGAAAACTGCATTTAGAAAAAAATAGAACCAATCTGGAAGCATAACCTTTGGGGAAAAAAATCCCCCATCGGGCCATAAACGATGGAGTTCTGAGGTAACAAACATAATTAAAAAAATAAAAAATAAAACCGAATTGATAACCTCCTCCTTTTTTGGTAGTTGGTTAAAAATGTGCAACATTCGATTATCGACATTCAGTTGTTTTTTATTCATCTTACTCGCAATATCAATGATGCGTTTGGAGAGGAGACTGCTAATGAACGCACCATTCGATTTTGGTTTAAACGGTTTCGTGATGGATTTTATTTGAAGAACGAACCACGTGGAAGACCGCCCACACAGGTGAATAACAATGAATTGAAAGAGATGGTGGAAGCCCATCCGAGCCAAACTACCCAGGAATTAGCGGCACGGTTTAACGTTACCTTACCAACATTAAAAAAATATGAAAATGGGTGCCTCACGATTTGACTGATCTGCAGAAAGAAACTCGCGTTGAAACTTATGTTGTCTTGTTGAATCAATACAGAAATGAAGGAATATTGGATCGAATTGTGACATGTGATGAAAAGTGGATTCTTTACGATAACCGTAAGCGAAAATTGCAATGGCTGACTCCAGGTCAAACGCCGCAACAGTGTCCTAAAGCAAAGCTTACCAATAAAAAGGTAATGGTAACTGTTTGGTGGTCTCAGCATGGTGTTATTCACTATAGCCTTCTCCGATCTAGTCAAGCAATAACGGCAGATGTCTACTGTGCTGAACTCCGAACAATGATAGCAAAACTAGCAGGGAAACAGCCCCGACTCATGAATCAATCTTCACCATTATTGCTCCATGATAACGCGAGAGCTCTGAACTGCAATTAAAAACCATTCGTCACCCGCCGTATTCGCCAGACCTTCCTCCAACGGACTACCATTTTTTTCGTGATTTTCTACTTGATAAAAAGTCTCAGGAGGCAATAAAAATTGCTTTCACACAGTTTGTCGAATCTAGATCTCCAGAGTTCTATCTCAAAGGCATAAATGACCTTCCTATTAGATGGCAGCAATGTATAGATAATAATGGTAATTATTTTGATTAAATAAATAAGTTAAATGAAAAACAAAAATCCCAATTTTTCAGTACAAATCGGCAATTTCATACTTTAACCCATAATAAATAAATTATGCTTTGATTCTTATTGTTGTCGCATTTACCCCACTTCTAAGGTACGTTACATCTCATCACCTTATTTTACAAAAAACTAATGGTTTAGGCGGTAAAGTTAAAGACCCATTCTAGTTGACATACGGATAGAGGGGCCCAGAGGCGTAGATTGCTTAGGGCATCAAGTAGTCTTAACCCGTCACTGGGCATCGCAATTCCAGTCATCTTTAGAATCTGGGTCGCTACCTCAGTTTCTCACAACTGGTATCACCCTTCTGCTCCATAAGACAGGTAGCCCCACGGAACCCAAGAAAAGAGTTATAGACCGATTACACGTTTGTCAACGGTCTATAAACTTCTTACATCTATTCTGAGAGCAAAAATTTATATTCATATAAAAAAAAAAACTTGATTATGTCTGCCTCTCAGAATGGATGTAGGAATGGGTCTCGTGGTACTAAGGAGCTACTCCTCATTGACATGGCCGTAAGCTAACAGGTTCGTCGATCTCGCAAGGATCTGTCGACATGTTGGATAGATTATAAGAAGGCCTACGACTCTGTTCACATACGTGGCTCATGAGGGTGCTGGAGTTGTATAAAATAGATGCAACTCTACGCACCTTCCTTGAGTCATGTATGAGGCAATGGAAAACAGTCCTTTACTATCCAGGATGTCGACCGATCCAGGGGAATGATGAACCAATATGGATTAAACGGGGAATATTTCAGGGCGACAGTTTGAGTCCATTTTGGTTTTGCTTAGCCCTGAATCCTCTAAGCACGTTGCTGGAGGATTCAGGATTAGGCTATCGGTTGAGAAGAGGTGGTCAGGTCCTATCTCACCTGCTTTACATGGATGATTTGAAACTTTTTGCCCATAGCAATTTGCAACTAATGGAACTACTGAAGGTAACTGAAACTTTCGGTAGTGCCATCAGGATGGAATTTGGAGTGTACAAATGTGCAGTTAATGCATAACTGCACATTTCTACACTCCAAATTAAAGGTAAAGCGAGGGGAGATTGTGGAATCCGAGAGAATTCAACTCTCGGATTCCATACACCTTAGAACCCTCACCTTGACCGAAACTTATAAGTATTTGGGTATGTCGGAAGCGTTAGGCACTAACGTCGCTGACATGAAGCAAATGTTGAAGGAGCGCTTCTTTCATCGCCTGAAGAAGGTTTTAAACAGCCTTCTGTCAGGCGGAAATAAGGTGCACGCCTTCAATGGTTGGGTCACGCCGGTTTTAATGTACTTTTTCGGCATACTCAAATGGACTCAGACCGAGCTAGACGCTCTGGATAGGCGGGTTCGTACATTGCTGACCGCAAACCGGATGCATCACCCACGATCTTCGGTGATGAGACTGTACATCCCGCGGAAGTGTGGAGGTCGCGGCTTTTTGAGTGCAAAGACTACACAACCGCGAGGTGTGCAGCCTCAGATAATATTTTCTCAAAACCGATGTGGGTATGCACCGCGTTGTGGTGGCAATGGACAAGGGACTCACCCCGTTGTCTATGGCTAAAGAGAACTGGCACAAACCTGTGGTACTTACTACAGATGACCGCAAGGAAGTATGGAAAGGCAAGGAGCTCTACGGGCGCTTTTATCAGGCTCTTCATGAGCCTGATGTAGATTTTTTGGCATCCGTGGCCTGGTTACTTTTCAGCAACCTCTTCGGAGAAACTGAAGGTTTTGTCTGTGCGATTATGGACGAAGTAATTTTGACGAACAACTACCGGAGACATATTATGAAGTACGGGACGGTTGACGTGTGTCGGGCATGCCATCGTCCGGGTGAGTCCATCAGACATATTATCTCTGGTTGTTCTCGTCTGGCTAACGGCGAGTATTTGCATAGGCATAACCAAGTAGCCAGGATTATTCACCAGCAACTTGCTTTAAAATGCAACCTAGTGGATTCTGAGGTACCGTACTACAGGTATGTGCCCGACCCAGTTCTCGAAAATGACCATGTCATGTTGTACTGGGATCGGTCTATCATTACTGACCGGACTATTGTAGCCAATAAGCCGGATATAGTGGTGATAGACCGATTAGCGCGCCGCGCAGTGATAGTTGACGTCACCATCCCGCATGACGACAATCTCGTGAAAGCTGAGAAAGAGAAACAAATCAAATATCTCGACTTAGCACACGAGGTTGTCGACATGTGGAACGTGGACTCGGCTATCATTGTGCCGATTGTCGTGACCGCCAATGGTCTTATAGCCAAAAGCTTCGACGACCATCTGTCGAAGCTGTCGTTGCGCGCTTGGATCAAGGGCCTGATACAGAAGGCAGTACTCCTCGATACGGCTCGCATTGTGAGGAGGTTTCTGTCTCTGGAGCCCTAACCACCGGTAGCTTGGACCCTGTTCCCGACACCGGCGGACAACATTTTTTTATATTTTTAAATGTTTTATTTATCCTTTTTTTTAAAGAAATATTTTAAAATAAATGATATGTATATAAAAATAATAATAATACTTTATTGTTTTAAGTATAGTTTTACATTAATATGGGACACTAGTATACCCTGTGCCGCAGGATCTAGTCTTTTTCGACAAAAATTAATATAATATAAATAAAACATAGGGATAAGTAGGTAACCGATATGAGTTTCAGCACCATTCACTAAGCCATGCTAAAGATTAACAGGAAAAAAGTGTACCTATATTGCAAGTTATGATGAGTGTAAGTGTGTATGTGTTTACGAACGGTTCAATTTATTAATTAATAATTGATAGCAGGTTTTCCGTGTCAGTATAACTATGCCCGAGCAGCCAATCTTGAACTTGTTTTTTGCACCCAAACTTCGTCAAGGGGAAGATTTTTAACTTTGTGTTAATCTTTTCGTACAAGTATGGTCTTATACTTAAGAAAGCTTTATTGCCGAATTTAAGTTTGCAGAAAGCTCTGTTCCACTTAGGCTTTCTACGCATGCGCTGATCAGTTACTTTTGTGATAGTTGCAGTTTTGTGGAATCTTAGTATTGAATATTGTGTGAGGAAATCGGTCGTGAGACCAGCGTGACACCTCAGTGGCTCATAAGTCTCTTGGTCGTACGCTTGATTTCACTTAAGTTCTTTTTTAGGGTTCCGTACCTCAAAAGGAAAAAACGAACCCCTTATAGGATCACTTTGTTGTCTGTCTGTCTATCAAGACCCTTTATCTCAGGAACGTGTGAAGGTATCGAGTTGAAATTAAAACCATATACTCAAGTCTGCGGTCCCTGTGATGGGAAAGCGACCGGCAGTCAAGCTGAACGCGTGCCAGAGGATCATGGCCATCCGGGTGGTACTGATACCGCACGGTTTCCCTCGAATCGGCGAGCCTCCTTGCTGGCCTGCCACCATGGGATTTCGAGGCAAAAGCACGCATGCGCGATCTGCGCGTGGAGATGCAACGCCGGGGCGAAACTCTGACAGACAAACAGAGTTTCGGTGGGATCTCACAGTGGAATGGCGACAACGACTGTAGCAACCCTGTGCTCTGGGCACGCCATATGGCGGTAAGTCCCCTCTTTGAGGGTCTTTGTGGCTGGAAAGACCTCACGGCGTCTTCACCTTCCGCATGACGCAGGTTCTCACCGGACATGGTAAGTTGGGGGGGTTGCTGCACCGGATTCGCGCGGAAGAATCGCCCGGGTGTCACCACTGTGTGGATCGCCCGGAGGATACGGTGGGGCATACAGTAGAGGTCGGCCACGTGTGGGGCACCCACTTAGGATGAGCACCGCCGTGTCCTTGTGGGGGCAATGATCTCTTACGCCGGGCCTTGGTATAACCGAAGTGAGGAGGAGTGGCAGGCGGTCGCCTCCTTCTGCGAAGCAGTAATGCTAGTAAAGGAGGCGGTCGCACGCGCTAGGGAACGGTCCTCACGCCTCCGCCCGTGCAGCGTCGCAGCGCGCGCGCCAGTATCCCGATTCCGATTTCCGGCCACCGTAGGCGCGGGCTTGCGGACGGCGAGCAATGGTGGTAACCGTCCGGACCGAGCCCAAGTCGTCGACAGCGCGTAGTGTTCCACGCACGCCTCAAAGAGATGTCAGCAAACCGTAGGGGAACAGCAGGGTCGAAGCCTACTGGGGCCATGGGTTCGCTTCTGAAAGGAAAACCCGGCCCTGGAATGCAAGGCAACGAAGGAACTAGGAGTGGGTTTAGTCAATAAAAGTGTCACACGCCCTCGCGCCCCGCCTAAGGGCGGAATATGTCATTGGATGATTTCCCACCTAAAAAATAACGCCTCTTCACTGAGTCCAAAGCTGCTAGATAACATTTTGCAGCACCAGCCCATATGTGGCTGCAGCTGTTTATGCAAATGATTTGTTTAAACAAAGAATGTTGGAAGTGCCGCCGCCCGGTGTGTAGTCCTGTCCGATTGCCAACCCATTGGGCTATGAACGGTATATAAAGAACAAAGATTGCAGTTATGTTTCTGCACAAACTTGCATGAGTGCAAGTGCATCTCCAAAGTTATGGCCAATGTTTATTGAAATTGGCCGGCGAGCCGTGATTGAAATTCAGTGGGAAGGATATATTTTTATTATAGTCCACTAGCTTTTGAAGCTTTGCCTGCCTAAAAGAGTTCTACATCGCCGCGATGGAAAGTAATCAGAATAATATTAAAAAGGCGAAAGTTTGTGGTTGTGTATGTTTGTTATTTCTTCACTCTCAAACGGCTGAACGGATTTGTATGAAATTTGGCACACGGGTAAGCCACATGGTTGCATGGTAGCACAAAGGCTATAAGAGCACTTTTTTGTACCGGGAGTAGTTGGGACAATTATTTACTTTCACACGGGCAAAGCCGCTAGCAGTCGCTAGTTTTTATTTATTATTTAAATCCTTTCATCCATTGAGGCGTGATTGATTTACAAACATTTAAGATATTATAAGGTATTTATTAGTCATCATCATCATCATTTAAGCCGATAGACGTCCACTGCTGGACATACGCCTCCCCCAAATGTCGCCACAATGAACGGTCCTGTGCGTCTCGCATCCATCAGATTCCCGCAACCTTGACCAGGTCATCGGTCCACCTTGTAAAGGGCCTTCCAACACTGCGTCTTCCGGTACGCGGTCGCCACGCCAGAACCTATCGGCCCCAACGGCCATCTGTTCTGCGAGCAATGTGCCCTGCCCATTAGTACCAGTGTACTAACAAACACCTTATAATAAACAATCTCTCTGATGTCTGTACAATCCCATGATTGTACAGACTTTATACTAATGCAATATGTTATGCAGTTATCTATCATCTACCATGTTGATTCTATATCATGCACCAAGCTACTGGGCTGCTCGATTGCACTCTCTAATATTATTTTGTTATAAAAAATGAAGTGGCGTGACGCCGCCGTGCGTCGGCCGGGACAATGATAGGGGTCGCGTGACCCGCACCGCATCACATCAAAGCAGTTTAAAAGCGTAAGGGAGACGACTATGTAGTACTCATTTGTACAAGTTAGACCCGCAACTTCATACACCATGTTCACATCATAAAAACCGGCCAAGTGCAAGTCGAACTCGCGCACGAAGGGTTCAGTACTGTCTGTAACGCAACGTAAAAAGGCAAATAAATACGTTTGTTGTATGGAAACCACACTTAAATATTTATTTTATTCTGCTTTTATTATTTGTTGTAGCGGCAACAGAAATACATCATCAGTGAAAATTTTAATTGTCTAGCTATCACGGTTCATGTGATACAACCTGGTGACAGACGGACAGACAGACGGTTGGACAGCGGAGTCTTATTAATATTTTCCGGTTTTAGCCTTTGGGTACGGAACCCTAAAAAGGAGAAAAGAAATGAGATATGTACATAAATAAATCTGAGTAACTTTCATTAGTTTTTATTTAAATTAGGTTCTAAGTATGTATCTACATGGCTACGATATCTTCGACCTATAGCGAAATAGTATGTGTCAAATAATAGCAAAAATGTATTATTGTTTAAAACTGTTATTATTGCTATTATTATTAGTAAGACAAGAAGTTGAATTGGCATTCAGTTTTCGCAAGTTTGTATATCAGAAGGATATGTCAGAGTATTGCCGGCGGCGCGTCATGCCTTCAGTGTTCCTCGGTAGACAAGTCGTGGATGCTTACTCGCAAATACTGCACTTCTCGCGATTAGAACTGCCTTACAGTTGCTTTGTTAGTATAAGGTTTGTATAAAATGCAAGTACCTGCTCTTATCTTCTCAGTTTCTTCTAAAATTGATCTACTGAGTCAGACTCAGTAGATTAATGTTCGATGAAGCATTGACTTTTTATTTTCGATTATTTGCTACTGGTTTCGTACTACTTTAGTATATTCTACATGTCGCTAGTTACGTCAAAATCTCTTTAATGTAAAAGAAAGAGGGCCATACTTGTGAACCGAAAATAAAATCAGACGCCGGCGCAGAGTACCGTGCTACTAGACCAACAGAATTCATAAAGATTTGAACAAAGAATAACAACAACAAAACGATTAGTCTGTTGCTCTAGTGGTTAGTGGCCCAGACTGCTAAACCGGAGGTCGTGGGTTCGATTCCCACCCAATACAAATGTTTTTGTGATGAGCATGATCATTGGTTCTGGGTCTGTTTGTAATTTATCTACTTATAATATGTACCTATGTATTTAGGAACATATAAGTATGTTTCTCAGTTGTGTAGCTCTGCTTAGTTTGGGACTAGATAGCCTTGTGTGAAAGTTGTGAAATATGATTATTATTATTTATTTTTTACATTGTTGACAGGACAGAATCTGGCAGTAACATAATATTAGTCGTTCAAATATCGTCCGAGAAGAACGTGATAGACTCGTGTCGTGACAGTAAAAATCAGCTGCTAGTCTATGGAATAGGAGAAACTTTTGGTGGGTACTGGGGCGCCTTGCCGGATAATGTGATGAAGCCCGTGGTACCGGAGCCACCCGCAGATGAGGACCGTTACACTTTAAAAACAACGCAGCCGACGACCACCACTACTATTAAGAGAAGGTAAGTACTTAAGTAAAAAAAAGTTGAAAGTCAAAATTTCAAACGCAAAAAAATATCTAAAAAGTTCGGAACAAGTCACTTTAAGTAGGATCTAGAGCTTGCCAAAGAAGTATACATATGTACATACACTTGAGAAACATAACCCTCTTTCCGGTTCTGTCGGATAAAAAGCAGCAGGTGAATGAATTGAATAAAGTTCCGCAAGAGTTGTATGTCTCAGCAAGACGCTAAATCTAAAGCTATTCATAATATTTATTTTTCTTCCCCTAAGAACTACTCGGCCGAGAACAACGCCTTCTACAACGAAAGATTTGGGTGACAAGTTGAAGAAACCGACCCGTCCGCAAACTGACATCGTTGTGGAAGTACCCCTCGTCAACGTTTCTGCTGTCTTGGTGCCCGGTGACCTACCCAACTTCTCCTTGTTTGATGCTGAGGAATCTTTCGACAGTGCGATTGACGTCAGACCTGAGTAAATTATTGTTTTAATTTTGTACAGCCTGGTTCATGGTAACGGTGCATTTGATAACGAGCAACTGGTCTACGAAAGCTGCCCCTAGTTTTTATAATTTGAGGTGACCTTTGCGGTTTCTAATTCATGACTGAACTGGGTCATGCTGTTAGATACGATTTTTTATAATTTTGGTGTCTTCAAGGCTAGAGTGAATAGACTCTTAATAAAGTAGTGCGCCTCAGCACCAACGATTCATCAGTCATCAATCAGGTGGGATTGCAGTCAAGCACAAGTTTATATTATTAAAAAATGGTATACATATATCTCGCGTCTGGGGGAGAATTGTAAAATAGATGTGCCGGTGATCATCATTGACTCCTAAATAGCGAATAGATCTTTTTCTTCGCTCGTTTTCATAATAATTATGACAAAAACTTCAGACTTCAGCCGGTTGATCAAAGTCATTTATTTGCGTAAATAAGGTACAGAGGGTTGACAAAACAAACTGCAAATATAATAAGATGCGCCTGTCTGCCTTATTAAGTGCTTCGGTCATAGGAATATAGTTTTTCATCATGAGACATCCTTATGTCAGGCTGTGCATTTTGCTGAGCGCTGGCTGTTTTCGTGGATGTGACGCTTATCTCACTACATATTATATAGAGTCCTTATTGTTATTTGTTTTATTTTTCAGGTAAGCGCCATGTTTGTTGTGAATAAACTCTTTTTCTTTCTTTCTTTTTTTACCATTTTTTTTTTCTAATCGGCATTCATTAAATAACTTCTGCTTTGGGTTGAACGAGAGGGAGTTTCAGACTTTTACTGACTAAAACTTAGATGTTTAACAGTCTGATGTTTATGTAGGCCTGGTGTGAGCTACAAGACGACGGTGCTGCCTTTGGTGCAGTTTGCGATATCAAACGAGGTGAACAGCCGACGTGGTAGCGAAGGTGACGAGGCGGTCGCTCCGCGGTACCAGGTCGACTTGAATGGAGACTGGTTCACTCCAGATGCCAGGTAATGTTGTACTATAGCATGGTTAAGGTGGCCATTTATTATTTGTTAGATATATCTAAGGTACTTAAGTGGCAGTGGGCAGGGCACATTGCTCGTAGAACGGATGGTCGATAGGGCCGAAAGGTTTTAGAGTGGCGACCGCGCCCCGGAAAAAGCAGCGTTTGAAAGACTCCCACAAGTGGACCGATGACCTGGTGAGAGTCGCGGGAATGCGGTGGATGCGAGACGCACAGGACCGTTCGTTGTGACGACGCTTGGAGGAGGCCTATGTCCAACAGTGGACATCCTTCGGCTGAAATGATGATGATGATGATGATGAACTAAGGTAGGTATTTTAACCAACTTCAAAAAAGGAGGAGGTTCTCAATTCGACTGAATGCACCTTTTTTTTTGTTCAACAATATCTTCCCAAAGTGTTCACTGATTTTGATGATTATTTTTTTGTCGATAAAATCGATGTAGATCTGATGAAGAAGCAATAAGGCATTAACCACTTAAAGGTACCATGGAACTCATCAATAAATGATAGGTAGCAAATCTTAAATTACTGTTATAGTATGGCTGTTAACACCATTTCTTAACATAACATCCCACTATTAAGCTCTGAAGGTGTATGTAGATGAAATCGAGCATAATAATAAACTAGCATAAATTTTATATTTTCTAGTAAATACGTTTTGAAAAACAGTAGTGCCTTTTAATTCTTCAACGTCCACGTCCATATTTCAGATTATCGTTTCCTGTGTTTAGTCTTTCTACTAGGAGTAAGCAATGGGGGAAATATAAGTACAATGTGAACCACAGACTCGACTTCAAGAAAAATAGGAAATTGTTTGCTGAAAAGGAACGGATGTAATTATACGAATTATATTTTTGTATTTTTTGGGGTCGTCCATAAATTACGTCACACGAATTCCGTGATTTTTTGAGCCCTCCTTTTCCTGGTAACAGCTGGTCACGTTTATGAGGCTCCCCCTCCCCAATGTGACGTTACATATTTTGCAATTTTACAGCTAGAAATGATTAAATTCAAATAACAGTTCAGAAATTAGTTTTATAACAATTTTTTAAAATTATAAATTCAACATTAAATCAAACGTTTAATATACCTACTTTTTTTATTTGGGATATCATCCACATCATACATCTCACGCTCTTGGGCGGGGCGCGAGGTCGTGTCAGACTTTTACTGACTAAAACCCACTTCTGTTCCTTCTTTGCTTTCGTTCCAGGGCCCCGGGGTTCACTTTCGCACAACCCATGGCCCCAGTAGGCTTCGACTCTGCTGGGTCCCTACGGTTTGCTGATATCTCCTTGAGGCGCGCGTGAAACACTACGCGCCGTCGACGATTTGGGCTCGGTCGGGACGGTTAAACAAACTTAACGGTCAATGAAATAGTGAAATGTGATGTCACAAAACTTACGACACTTCCTCCCCTCTGTCACACAGTGTCACACTTCATCTCCCCTAAACGTCTGCCGTAATTTATGGACGGTCCGTTTTCCTATATCTGAATAAAACAGAAGTATGAGTAAGTACTTCGGATCCTGTGACGTGAAAATGTACTCTAATTAAAATATATATTAGGGCACATTTTCACGTCACAGGATCCGAGTTTTTTTTTGTCTAAAAATCTTAGTTCAACCTCAACCAAGCGATTATATCAAAAAACTTAATTTTAGGCGTTCTTCATTTAAAAAAGAAACACAACATACTTCTAACCCTTATGGAATAGTGGATGCCATATTGAAAAACCTCAGTAAAATTAAAGACGAAGGTCCAAAAACGAACATGGAAATTGACAAAGATGTTGCGAACCTTTTGCAAGGGCTTGCTAATATAGGTCATAATGAAAGTGGTCAGTATGTTTTAATTTTAGATAGACTTTAGTCTGTATATATAAAAGGTAAAGTCCAGACTCGCTCACTGACTCATCAACGCCCAGTCCCTTGGACCATGGAACGCTGAAATTTTGCACTGAGGTTCCTTTTGTGTGATATATACATAAATAATAAGAAACGATTTTTCCAAAATTCACCTAAACGAATGAAACGGGGGTTCAAAGTTTGTATGGGAAAACCTATCTACTTACACGGGGAGTACCCTATAGGTTTTGATTTCCTTACGAGTATCAAAATATGTGCCATAAAAGGAGCATAAATGGCCTTATCTCCAGATTGCGTGGACTCAGAAGTTTGATTTTTTCACTGCTTCAAGGGAAAGTAGACTTGAGTATTTGATATTAATTTTCGCTTAATACTTCCATGTGTTACTTAGAAAAAGCGTTTTGACAGTCTGATAGACGGATGGCAAAGTGATCCTAAAAGGGTTACGTTTTTGCCTACTGAGATACGGAACCCAAAACGGTTTGTGGCTGTGTTAAATTACCTAATGGTAGATACCTACACTCTCGATTTCAATCCAGATCAAACTGAGGACCCCACTCGTAACAGAACTTTTGTCATTGTCTTCATTTTCAAAGTAAAAAAAGTAGTAGCAAATCACTGGTTGGTTTAAATAATTGGTATCAGCTATGAAGTCACTGCATCACTTTGCCCAAAGCTGTTATATACGTGTCTGTTCATTCATTCACAGTTCATACAAAGGGAGATTCATTCATAATGTGAATGATTTCTTAATTGATACAGTCATTCTTGTAGGAACCTAATATGAGCTGGTACCAGTTAGCACTTACTCATTTGGTCACTTACTTGATTGGTGTTATTACATTTAAATTGTATGTGTAGGTATTATTACCGGGGTCTATATCTGTAGGGCTGTTATGTAAACTGGCACAAATCTCAGAATGAAAACTCACTTCATTTAAGTTTTGATGGTGAGTTTTTTTACAGGACAGATTGGTTGATATAAATGTTAAATGCATTATGTATAATTGTTTTCTTATTGTATACTACTTATACTTTCTTATTAGAAACCGATCGAATCGATTCTCTCCAACTTTCTACGGGCAACACTATTGATGCGAAACAGCGGTTACCATATCGAGGGGTTTTTTTTTTTTTTTTTAAGGTGGGAAAATCATCCAATGACAAATCCCGCTCTTGGGTGGAGCGAGAGATAGTGTCAGACTTTTACTGACTAAAAACCCACTCCTGTTCCCTCTTTGCCTTCATCCCGGGGCCCCGGGTTTCGCTTTCACACTACCCGTGGCCCCAGTAGGCTTCGACCCTGCTGGGCCCCTACGATTTGCTGACATCACCCTGAGGCGCGCGTGGAACAATACGCGCCGTCGACGACTTGGGCTCGGTCCGGACAGTCACCGGACGGTCGGACGGCGAGCCACCCATTGCTCGCCGTCCGCAAGCCTGCGCACCATATCGAGGGGTGAGAGGCTGTTTGTTTGAAGTGTAGTATTTTGGGCAATATTGAGTTATAAAATGTATATTTAGGATCAGAATAATCGCCCAAAATGTTGCTCAGACAAATAGCCTTTCAATACCTACTCAATTTTTAGAAACAAAGTGCCTACCTATATTAAATAATAAAACTTCGCAGTCGTGGTTGGTGACGTGACGAGTTGACGTGAATGATGAAATAATCTATATATATAAAAGGGGACACTGACTGACTGACATATCAACGCACAGCCAAAATTACTGGGATTAGGAGCGTGAAATTTTGCACAAGGCTTCCTTTTATGACGGAGGTGAGCACTAAGAAAGCATTTTCCAAAATTCACTCCCTAAGGGGATGAAGCGGGGTCCACATATACATTCACGCGAGTGAAGCCGCGGGTAGAAGCTAGTGTATTATAAAAGTAACAACATTATTAGCGACAGTAGATTCTGTAGTTAAGTACTTGAATATTCGGGCTTTTTTGTTGGTTTTATCGTCACTAGGGATTATTAATAAATAATAATAAAAACTCTTTATTTCAGGCTACTTAGGCCCATAGACACTATACATAAATAACAATTCTTTAATTCTTTATTGTACACTAAAACAACTTATAAAATAGGTAGATAACAACGTTCATGTACATAGGCGAGCTTAACTCAAAGTTGAGTTTTCTTCCAGCAAACCATTGAGTGATAGAGAGAGATCACAATAGAGGGTAGGATCCAGAGTACAATTTTAAAATTATAAATTATACGAATAAAATAATACATAAATATACCTACATACATAAATACAAACATACTTATATATTATAAACATATAATATAATATAATATATATATATATATATATACCATGTCATCGTCAAAGGAAATGCTCTTTAATTTTCCTCTTGAAGACATCCAGAGAAGGGCTGTCACGTAGGGAGTGTGGGAGGGAGTTCCACAGACGCACCGCAGTGACAGAGAAGGAACCATCATAACGGCTAGAAGTGTGAAATGGAGTACGAAGAAGAAGAGAGTTGGCAGTGCGACAGGGTTTACCCCTCGGGACGAAGTACTCAAAGCGCTCACGAAGGTATAGCGGAGAATTAGGATTGTGTAGGATAGTGTAGAGAAGAGATAGGATATGGGTATCTCGCCGACGCCGAATCGGCAACCACCTCAATCTGGTCCGAAACTCCGACACGTGGTCGTATTTTCGGAGGCCAAAAATGAAGCGGATGCACAAGTTCTGCAGTCGCTCAAGTTTGTTCAGGAGAACCTCCGTAGCATCTAGATAACAGACATCCGCATAATCTATGAGCGGTAAAAGAAGAGATTGCGCAAGAGTAAACTTAGTGTGAAATGGTAGGAATTTTTGGAGACGCTTAAGAGACTCAAAAGAGTAAAAGACCCTCCTACTCACGTCAGCAACATGAACCTCCCAAGAGAGTTGAGTGTCCATGTGCACGCCAAGGTTTTTAGCAGTTTTAGAGTATAATATGGGCACAGAATCATACACTACTGGCGGGAGCGACTGGTGATCCAATAAACTAAGCATATATCTGCCACCAATAATGAGCGCTTGAGATTTAGTTGGATTCAGTAAGAGTCCAAAGGACTTAGCCCACTTGTTGATATTTTCAAGGTCATCATTGATGGCAGCTACAGTCTCAGCGAGTTCACCGACTTTAAAATGACGATATAACTGCAAGTCGTCTGCATAGTGATGATAATTAGAAGTTAGGACCTTAGTGAGAGCGTTTATAAAAACTGAGAAAAGTAGAGGAGAGAGAACGCCACCCGCTAACAATCTTAAAAATAATAAACTAATACATAATAATACTAGCTGACCCGGCAAACGTTGTTTTGCCATATAAATAATTTCCTAAAATTTTGTTTAAAAAATAAAAATAAATTTTAGGGGTGGACTACCCCTAACATTTAGGGGGATGAAAAATAGATGTTGGCCGATTCTCATAGATACCGGATAAGCACAAAAAATTTCATCAAAATCGGTCAAGCCGTTTCGGAGGAGTATGGCAACGAAAACTGTGACACGAGAATTTTATATATTAGATAATTTTCCACAAGTAACACAACGCCATCTAGTCCCAAACTAAGCAGAGCTTGTGTTATGAGTACTAGACAATGATGAATGAACTTATATATTTCTAAATACATATATGTTATAGATAAATTACACCCAGACACAGAACAAATGATCGTGCCCATTACACCAACATTTTTCTTGGGTGGGAATCAAACCCACGACCTCCGGCATAGCAGTCAGGGCCACTAACTACTAGACCATTAGGACACTCATATTACTCGTCACGTCAGCAGATTCACGGTAGTTAATTCATTTTAACCCCGTAGACAGGGTCGCACTGGTTCTACCTACCATCATTTCATTTATCATTGCTTTAGATATGTTGTTTCGTATCCCACAGTGCTCTTAGTGCCCAACGCGTCATGGTACACGCGACGACCGGTGATCACAACCCGGCGACTCATCTCCACGAAGTACAGAACCGACTCGATCACGTGGAGACAACCACCAGCCAGCTACAGGTATCTTCTACTGTCATGTCACTAAGGACGGTTTTGCTCTGCATCGGATCCGAATATGAATTTGAGTTCCAAATTCTATCCAAATTCGGATGCACAAAATTCGGACTTATAGTGCGGAACTCCTACTACAAGCATCTTACGGCTACATCGGAATGTGTGTCTTGGATTTGGGTCAGATGCAGTGCGTAACATCTATTAGTCGTATTGACATGATCTTAACGAGAAAACTGTTCATGGGGGTTACCATGACGTTCAAAGTAAGATTGTTTCGTTCTTATTTCAGTGTGGGTAAGAGACAGAGCTATACAGGTTGTCTAGCGCCATCTCTTACTCACACTGGAAATAAGAATGAAACAATATTACTTTAAACGTCATGGTACAGGTCCATGCTGTGCTTTTCTTAAGAATGTTATGAGGTACTTATTTAAAATAGTAAGTAGGTAAGGAAACTTATGTGCCGGTAGAAAAGTAATTAGAACCATGAAGATTATGTTTCTACCCTGTGAGAACGATATGGTTCATGTTTAGTTCTCTATTGACTCCACTTTAAACTTCTAGGGTCCTCGTGGTCAGTAGGCAGGCACTAATCATTGGGTCGCTAACAATTTAAGGAATGTACGTGTACGTGTAGATTAGGTGTGTAAGTTGGTATTTGTTTCCCAAGTCAGGATATTGTTTTACTCCCTATTAGGGTGGTGCAAGCCTGGGCTTCGGGGTTGTTCGAAAGACTTATCATGGCCCTGAAATGCAAAGGGCAACTGAAGAAATACAGGCGGGTTTTAGTCAATGAAAGTCTTACATTCCCTCTTGCTCCATCCAGAACGGGAGGGGTTATTTGATGATTACCCTCCAAAAAGGTAATATTCTTTAACAAAACACAGACTTTCAGACTTTTACTGACTAAAATCCACCTGTGTGTAAGGTACTTGCCGCTCTAGGTGGAGCGAGAGGGTCAAATAACTTCACCTAGAGCGAGATGAATTATTTGGCGAATTCTCACCTGTAAAAGGATATTCTTCAAATGAAAACAAAAGAATAAATAAAATCGTTTATTTTAAAATACTTTTGAGCACAATATTTACAGAACAAATTATCTAGAAGAAGAAGACACATCAAATGAAGATGAAGGCGAGAGTAAATCGTCCAGTACAAAGCAGGCTGTGAATAACAATGATCCTGTGATGATCGATGTTGAGAGGAATGGACCTCTCCTACCGCTAGAGTTAGAGGTTGATCGAGTTATATTGAACGGTATTTACATTTGTATCTACGTAATACTATAAACACCAAATCGCTTTCAACAAACACTCATCGTTTTATTACTTTTACATGCCTTTGTACATCAGACAAACTTAATGAAGACACACAAACATACATAACATACAAACATAACACAAACATATTACAAAAAATAGATAAGTAGGTACAATAAACATTTATTACGTTTATTGTATCCAGTATTACAACTAGTATTTGACAACATAAATAAACTATCATACTGGAAGCAAAAGATCAAGTCAGCATTAGGCTTATAAATGCTTATAAAGCTATACAAGCTCACTCGGTAAACGTTTTTCTGCCATATAAATAATCAAAGAAAAACATGAGGTAGGAGGGTAAAAAATTGCCAACGACTAACGCTACCAAATGTATACAATATAACAATCGATCAAGCCGTTTCGATGGAGTACGATAATAAATACTGTGTCACGAGATTTTTATATATTAGATTTATTTATTGGATACTTTACGCACATAATGTACAGTGGTGGACGTAGCGCATTAGGCAAAGGTATTCGCGTCAGACATTTTCTAGCAGTTTATAGAACTTTACAGAAGCTTGGTGATATATTAAAATCTGTTTATTTTTAGTTACAAAACCAACTAATGAAATAAGGAAAAGTACAATAATTGATCCAAAAACTTTGACTTCACAAGTGAGTGACACTACCACTATGGCTACGATGCTTAAAACGTATGTAACATATTTATATTAGTTAATGTCTTAATTTTATCTCGATGTCGCCCTGTTATTAGGCTGTATATCGCTCCCAATTTATTGAAGAAAAGGAAGTGTTTTGGTAGGTATATTGTTGATCGAAGGTTTTAATTGACGTATAAATAAGTAAATCATTTGTTTGCCAAGTCAGTGTA
Organism: Mythimna pallens; assembly: GCA_961205895.1. NCBI lineage: Eukaryota > Metazoa > Arthropoda > Insecta > Lepidoptera > Noctuidae > Mythimna > Mythimna pallens. The sequence continues at coordinate 12,293,935 of OY540826.1, read as the reverse complement.
TTATTTGAATCACTTCAAATTTATACAAAATAAAGAGAAAAGATTTTTATTTTTAAAGATTTCTTTATGTTTCAGAGATTTAAAAAAATTCTTTCACCAGTGGAATGTTACTTTATCACTGACTGACTTGCGCTATATTATTTTCTACTTTCGCGCGGGCGAAACCACTGGCAGAAGCTAGTAAGAAAATAAAACAGTTTTTTTTAGTAATCAATTGCCTAATATTTACAGCATAAATTATTTAGAAGTCGTTGAAGACACCTCAACCGAGGAGGGTTTGTCGACAGACAACAATAAATCGTCCAATAAAATGCTGGCTATAAACAACAATGATCCTGTGATTATAGATGTTGGGAGGAAAGGACCGCTGCTACCTCTAGATTTAGATGTCAACCGTGTTTTACTGGATGGTATGGATCTCGCTAACCAAGTTTTTTACCTTGTACCACTATCTTACTAATGCTTTCGACTTTGGGATGGGACTGCCAAATACCAGCTTGATGTACTGGAATCGATTGCAAGGCGAGCCAAGGAGATCATCGGCAATGATGGAATTGTTGAGTCAAAACTCCAAAGTCTTGAGCATCGACACCGAGTTGTTAGCCTGTCGGTTTTCTATCGTTTACATTTCGGGATGTGTGGTCTGGAATTGCACAATATAATTCCCCCAAGTCCGTTCCATCATCGTGCTTTGTACGGTTGTGGTGGACATCCCACCCAAACGCACAAAGCGTTTTGGAAATACAGTAATTATGTGTACAGCTAAGGAGTGAAATTAGAATAGCTACAACAACTGATAGGGGTATTTAAGTCAAGAGGTAATAAGTTACTTCTAGGCAAGCGTGCTCCATCATGGGCCACATCATTGCTTTCCATCAGGTGAGATAGTGGTCAAACGCGAGCCTATCCATAATTATAAAAAAAATCTTACCCGATATTATGCGATGCGATGATGTGGTTGACGAAGAAGCGCTCTTGCCTAGAAGCGAAGCTTGTTTCTATTAGGAATCAGACTCCAGCAAGAAATTCCACTCCTTAGCTGTACGCACAATGAATGCGTTGTGCCTCGTGGTTCGGGCGGAATTAAGTTGTTACCGGTAGAAAACATAACATCTCTGACGTTTTATAAGTGCCCATGTCCAGGCCTATGTGAAGTAAAAACATTTGAATTTTGAATTTTAATAAATAAATGGTTGTGAATAGTTATGTTGAAAATAGTATCATCGAAGTGATATGATCATGATGGAGCCGAAAGATAGGCACCGGAACTCCGTAATTAATCAATGTATCCTAGCCATGTTTGGGCTTATTAGAATTGTCATGAGATGTAATTTGGCTATAAGGTACTATCGAAATGATGTGATGGTTGAGCCGGAAGGTGGAAGGTAGACACGGGCATTTCATAATAAAATAATGCATCCTAGAAGTGTTTGGGTTAATTGGAATTGTCATTAGAAATAGGTACTATGGCCATAGGTATACCGCAATTAAAAAGTGTGTAATAAACAACTTTTTATAAAAAAAATATAACCGACTTCACTAAAAAAACACTAACACGATCAAAATAATTTTAATTTCGGTTGGTGTTAAAAAAGAAACAAATAATAAGAAACAAAAAAGTTTTTGTTGTCTTGTCTATTTAATTAATTCATTTATTTTCTTTTGTCTTTTTTAATTTTATTTTTGTTAGTCTATACAAATTTCTGTGAATGTGCCCGTGATATTGACATCACAGTAGGCCCTAGCAGAATACCAGCGCTGTGTTATTTGATATACTGAGTCAGGTGCCTTTTTATTTCATAAATGTAGTTTTAGTTTTAATAAGTTCTTGCTTAAGGCACATTTTTTTCTTTTTCCTTCCTTTACTTATGTATAAAATCTAGACAAAATTTAAGGTAAACGTTTAATAAGTAAAATATAAATATGCATGTATAAATAGAGACAAAGTAGAGACTGAATCTAAATTCTGCAGTAAACAAATAGTTTAGTTGAACGCAAAATGTACGCGGGACACAATGGGTTTTTAATTTTGTCTCTAATTCCGGCGAAATAAATACGAAAGGTTAACACTGATGATACTGTTGTTTGTTTTCAGATACACCGCAAACTAGTAGCATAGAGGAAAGTATAATAACTGACCCACAAACGTTGGCTTCAGAAGTGAGCGGCACAACCACTAGTGCCCCGACGCTTGAAACGTATGTCATTCATCTATATTGATCTTGCATTGAACCTACAATACTCTCAAATTATTGTAGCACACAATAAAAACCCTGCATATATGGTTCATATTAAGATAAATGTGTTACAATACTATCAAAATAGTTTTTCATAATGAACCTCTAATAATGAGAAGCACACATTTTGGACGGGTATCCTAAATTCAGCCTTCATAGTAGGATTTAACGCAAAATTAAAAATTTGTTGTTTTATAATTAATAAGCTACTTAATATTAAAAAAAATGTTCAAAAACAAGCGTTAAAAAACATGTCCGCCATATTGGATTTTACTTTTTGTATTTTTCTCAACAAACCCTTTTAACTAATACCTATATTATGGGACTGCATAAAAAAATGGGCGCCATCCTTACGAGTCCGCCATATTTTATTGAGAACTACGTCACAGCTAAGAATGCATTGTCATCCAAACTGAATAATGTCTCAAAAACTTCAGCTCATTCGGTAAGGCAGAGGGCATTAAATTCATTTGAAAGATTTTATTAGCGACCAATGCTAAACTATATACATATAAACATTGCAAGTTAAATAATAGCCTGTAAAACCACTTCTGTTTTACTATTATAATCTACGTACCCTGTCTGAATGTCACCCACATAGTTAGACAGAACCGCTTACAATCACTGACATTACCAGATAATTTATTGTTTATTATTAAGCGATCGCCTACTCGTATGATAATGGTCTATTTCCTTCAGGCGGACCGCAACTGTAAATCATGCAATGATATCGTATATATGAAAATTGTGTACCTACCTATGTAGCGTAACGTTGGATAATACTTTGTTGGGTATTGGGAACATATTTGAAAACCGAACATTAAAAAAATACTTACGGGTAAAATGTCTACGATCACAACATCTAAAAAAATATCGAAATATGATCATATAACCGAAAAATAAAATAAAGTATGTTTATAATGTCGAATGGTTAGATAACCTACGTCCAATATATCTAAAATCTAATTATCTACAAAAGTGAATGATAATTAGACAATGGTAAAAACATTTCTGTGGGAGATTTTAGGTATGATTCGTCATTTTGAACTAGGTGAAATTAGCTTAGGTTAGGTTAGGTTAGACTATAACCAACAGCTCGCGCGCGAGCCAAACGAGCTAATCGAGCGGTGCCGCGGCAGCGGCCGGCAAGCGCTACTTATTAAAATATTCGAAAAAAATTGTTCGATATTATAACGCGTAGGAATTTTTAACGTAAATATAATGAATTTGAGTGTATTAACCTTTCGAATACCGTAATTAGAGATACAATAGAAAGACAATGCGAGAGCGACATTTTGAACTTAGGTATAATGGCTATCGATGTTTTTAATCATTAGATACATTTAGAGAGATTTTAAGCTTAGGTATAACAATTTTCGATATTATGATACAATCGATATTTAAATTCCGATGTTTTGAAGTTTTTAAACGTTGACATTTTACCCGTAGGTATTTTAATATTCGACATTCAAATATGCACCCTGGGTATTACATAACACTTTTATGAAATTGTTAATTCTTTTAGCATGAAACCTATGACTCTAGTAGACCACGAATCATGGGAAAACATGGTGCAAGCAGCGTCTTTGATGGCCGTTGTACTGAATCAGTCTGTCACGCCAAGCGCGCATGAAGAGAAGCATGGACTGAACGTAACGCTACCGTCACCAAAGTGAGTGTAAGGAAATGAGTGTCTGGAGAATGAAAATGTATATGTCGTGGCCAGATCTTAGAATTGATCACTTCATGATATGGCCAACTAAAACTGGCCAGGTCGTTTAAATATTAACATTTGATGATATGTCTGTCCTCGTTTGGCCATATCTTTGATGTAGGATTTCTATGATAATAAAAGATCTAGAAAGAAAGTAGGCCAAAAGAGAATTGACATATCATCAAACTTTAACGTTTAAAACGTTCTGGCCAGTTTTACTTGGCCTTATCATGAAGTGATCAATTTCTAAGATCTGGTCACGACGTATTTACATAACAACGGTTTTTGCCAATGTAATATTGCGGTGTCAATATGGACTGAATTAAAACTGAAAAACACATTAAGCTATGAATACATATTCTTAGCTTTAACGCTATTTACAATAAAGGTGGATAATTTGAAACAACACAACACCATGTCTGTTAATCTCCGAAGGTATGTATGGTTGTAAGGTGTACCAATGAAAATAGTTTTTTGAAAAATATAGATACTATACCCCAATGTTTAAATCCAAGATGCAGTTAATTTATTTCTCTTTACAACCAGCAACGTGCAGGGGCGTAGAAAGCGTTTTGTCCACGCGATCCCCATTGACTTCGCCAAGCCGCACCACCTGGCCGTCAAAGTTGAGGCCCCGTCGTCCACCGTGCACTACGACAAGATATCTGATGCGCAGGAGTTTCAGCGGCTCATTGAACTGCAAGACGATGAGGTTTATTTATTTATTTATGTACACACAAACACTTAAAATTAATCGAAAAGAACAAATACGAATAAAAGAGTACAAAGGTCCTGCTTATTTCTAACGAAATTTCTTCCAACAGAGGTTTGTTACTTTTGGAGTTTGTAAAAAAAAAATAGTGTTAGTGAATATTTAAAACTAATGTCGTGCCTAAGTTATTTGATATCTATATATTCTCTCTACTCTCGTCATTTGAGTATATATAATGAAACGATAAATAAGAACTATTGTGTCTATTTATCTTTAGCCTGCTGTAGAAGCACTGTCTGTACTGTCGGTAAAATTAATAAAAAAAATAATAATCGAGGAACATCCTGATTGAAAATTGTCGACTCGATGAAAAGTGCTGTTATTGAAAGTAAATTAATTTATAGTTTCAAGGATATTATTTATGATAAAAAGTTAAAACGCTTAATTCGACTATGGATAAGCATTACTGGTATGAAAGGTTAATCTTTGTCTTATTATATTTTATTTATTGATAGAGTACTTATTAACATTAAAAATAAAAACAATTTCTTCAAGTGGCCTGATGTACGTAACAATACCGTGGGGCATACATAACATTTGCAGTCGCGTTCGTCTTTGTGAAAAATAAATATATTATTATTTGTATTTTCTTTCCATAGATCCACGATCGGGTGGCCCTTCGTTACCTCCGCCAGTACGTTGGGCCAGCACTGTTCAACATCTGCGCCTTCGACACCGTGGAGCCGGCTGCCAAGTACACCATCTTGTTCAACTCCTCCAGGCTTGTGCTAGCTATCACAAACTTTACTGTTAGTTTTACATATTTATCTTACTTCTATTATTTCGTGCTGGTAAATAATTTTGTAGATTATAGAAAAACAAAAAAAAATAAAATAAAAATAAAAACAGGCACAAAAACAAACTATGGTTAAAACTATTAAGTTGGTAAAATAAAAAGATTAAAATAATTACTAATAATAATGAATTTTAAAAAAATGTTTGTCCGAATTAGTTTTGCTGTCACAGAATAATTCAATGTCGAAATTCGTAGAGACGACCCAGTTAGAATTTTTAAAATTAATTTTTTTAACTATACTATCGAAAAGGTTTTACAAAAACTCCATTTAGTGGAATCGGTTTCCGATATTTTTACAGTTTATGTCTTATGGCCCTAAACTGATAACTAGGAAATTCTTATATTACAGTTGGACGGCATGTCGGTGGTGATGACTCCAGCACGCACGCTGCTGAGGGCAGACTCACGCTGCGCTGCGGAGCACCTGGAGTGCCAGGTGCTGGGTGCTCGCGTCTGCATCGACTCGCTCAACGCCTGTGACGGCGTGGCTAACTGCGGCTCATACGGTACACTTGAGGCCCTACCACGAGCTCTTAACGCGATCCATTTGAAGACCTAAACTGAACTGTTAAAGGGATAGAGCTACTATATAGCTCTGTTTCTAGCTCTATCCCTCTTTCTCGCTCACACGCCTGACATATTAACACGTCATGGTGAGGCCCTAGTGCTAAAGACTTTCAATATCTTTTGTTTCAAGCAGCAGTTACTTCCCAGTACTGAATGTACTTGTCCTCCTTTGCATGCCATTTTACTTGGTCCTGGGCCACCCGCATACAAACCAAGTAACAGGCAACTGTTATTTTAACCAGCGGTGTCTGTCCACCTACTTCGTGGTCTGTATTCGCTCTTATGGCCAATGGTAAAGAGTAAAAAAACTTCTTCGGCCAACCAAGGAAATATGGTTGACAGGCACCATATAAGTATCAGGAAAGTTAATTTTTTTTTTAACAGAATTTGAATGAAATGACTTATCAGTGCAGTACGACTGCTCTTAAATTGGTGAAGGAAAACATCGTGAGGAAACCGGCATGGCCTAGAACCAATAATTCAAAGACATGTGACATTTAACAATCCACACTGTGTCCGCGTGGTGGATTACGGCCCATTCCCTCTTCAAGAGAGGAGACCTCCAAGAGAGACCAGTAGGTTAGCAGCAACCTACCAGTTAAACATGTATAAGTCGTGAAACAAACGATTGCAAGACCGTATTACCTGATAATTGCCAAAAAATCTCAGTTGGATAGACTGTGCAAAGTACTTTTAATATTTCTGCAGACGTATACGATGAAGACCGGCTGATGTGTGGGGCGTCAGCAGGACTGCAGCACAACGTGTGTCTCGCAGCCATCACGTTCCTGGCGGTACTACTGACCTTGTTGTACACCATTCATTACTGGCTCAAGCGATGTGTGCCCAAAGTTTCCGATGCCTTCTTCATATACACAGACGCTGCTGAGAATGTGTGAGTTGATTTTGAATGGTAATCAGACCCGAGACTATGTTTGTTATATCTGACATTGGCAAAAAATAAATAATCGAGGGTTTTCTAAAATGACATTCACCAGGTGGCAGCAATAAGTCGTCATGTCTAGGCACCTGGCAAAACGCTTATGCTAATGACAGGTCAACATCATGTTTAGTTTTCAAAAGTAGAAGACGTCTCGGCTGGGCACGTCACAATTAAGGCGGTAAGTCCCCTTTTTGAGGCGTGGCTGGAAAGACCTCACGGCGTCTTCACCGGATTCGTGCGGAACAAACGCCCGGGTGTTAACATGTTGACCGCCCGGAGGACACGGTGGAGCACACGGTGGAGGTGTGCCCCGCTTGGGCAGAGCATCGCCGTTTCCTCAGGCCATGGTTCGATCATGGATCGCTCCGGCGAGGTGGAGTGGCAGGCGGTCGCCTCTTTCTGCGAAGCAGTATTGCTAGCAAAGGAGGCGGCTGATCGCATGCGGCAACGGTCCTCACACCCCAACCGCCGCCGGGATTCCAATCCCGATTTCCGGCCACCGTAGGCGCCGGCTTGCGGACGGCGAGCAATGGGTAGCTCGCCGTCCGACCGTCCGGTAACCGTCTGGACCGAGTCCAAGTCGTCGACGGCGCGTACTGTTCCACGCGCGCCTCAAGGAGATGTCAGAGACTGTAGGGGCCCAGCAGGGTCGAAGCCTACTGGGGCTAAGGGTCTGATTCTGAAAGGAAGACTTGCTCCCGGTACGAAAGGCAACGGAGGAACAGGAGTGGGTTTTAGCCAGTAAAAGTCTGACACTATCTCTCGCTCTGCCCAAGAGCGGGATTTGTCATTAGATGATTTTCCCACCGAAAAAAAAAGAGACTTCTCGGCTAAATGGCGCCAACTGGTGGTGTGAATTTTCCTCAAAGCCCTCATTGTAACATTTTCAGAAAATGTATGAAAAACAATTATTATTAAATTTAAAGAAAATGTATTGAAATTGTCAGATTGTCAACGATATGTGCAAGTTAAAATAATTTACCTTTTAACTTTTAGCTAATAATAAGCTTGATATTTGAATTTATTTTCAGCTTGTACTTGGATCCTATTATGCGTTCTCCACATGATACGGACGATTCAAAAGACATATTCCGTAGTGCTGCCATGAATGAGTATATGGAGTGCACGGAAATGCGAATACAAGAAAAGCGAAGCTCCGTCTTTATGAGATGGTGCCGATACTTTAGATGTAAACGCAGAAATAAACTGTCCAGAATTTCTAGCGATCCAATCGTTGAAGAAGGATATGGTCAAATGGACCCCAGAAATCAACGGTTTTTTTCGTTTGCCGAAGTAGAATTACGTAAAATGGGATCTCCATTCGTAACCGAAGTTGCAGTACAAACAGGATCCAGTTTAGAAATGCAATTTACAGATAAACCAATAATGAAGGAGCGAATGACACAATTTGATTCAGATAGCGAAGATATAGTGGCTCACTACGAAGGAAAACGAAAATCAACGAACAAAAGATCAGTTCTAGATGTGGAGATGATAGGAAAAGAACCTTCAGACGAATTAAGTATTTTGCATTTTTTCAAACGAGCTAGGTCAATTTCTATGCAGATGTCACCAGCTCCCCCAGTAAGTAATGCTGAAGCCAAAGTTAAGCAATCACTCAATACAGAAGAAAAGGAGATTCAATGTATTAAATATGACCACAGCCACATTTCATTGGAAACCGTAAGCGTGTTGGCAACCATTGGCGAAATAAGTGATGTAAAGCCAGAATTAGGGCTTGTTCGAAAAAGAATAAGATTTGAGGAAATAAGGTCTAGACAGACTAGTGATGATGATGATGTGGAAGAAAAAGTTGCAACCGAATCGCGGCTTCGGCGAAGTGTAATATACGGAGGTAATAAACATGGCCACTCAGAAGATACGGACGCAGATAGTTATATTGACGAGCCGAGCACCAGTACAGGAAATAGGGAATTCAAATCATACTTTTGGGGTGGCGGTAAAAATAAACCTAAAAAGCCTACAACTAAAAAGAAGAAACAGCAGACTACTTTACGTTAAAGTCCTTATTTTCAGTAATTAGACTTTTATAAAACTTTAGAATATTTAATTTTTTACGCTCATCTTAGTGTAGCATTTAATAAAAGGTACACGTTTTATTTCTTAAAAATGAAGTCGGTAGTTAGTTATATTGTATAGAAAAAGTAACCTAGTTTAATAGATTATATTTTTAACTGAACTTAATTAAATATTTTGATATCAAATATGAAGTAATTATTTACGAGAATAACTGACGTCGCCCGTCGGTTGAAGATGGTCGGCAACTCGGCACAGCGGCGTCTGCGCCCGCGCCGCTATTTCCTAATTAAGTCCAATTGTGCACCGGATAGAACACGTGCCAAAATGTGTGATGTCTTTTTAATGCCATTCCGTCATCGTGTATACCTACTGTCATTATTTTGAATTTGAAATATGAGCTTTTTTTAATTGCCTGAAATATCGTGTTCATTTGGCGGTGATGTTGAGGGAGATTATTATATTCTAAGGTGTCACTGTCTATAAGACCTTTTTGTTACTATGTGTGTGCGTGTATGATCAGATGTATGAACGCAAATGAAGCAAAAGGCGCATGTTAGGAGCGTCGTAGACTCTGCTAGCTAGCGTTGCGGAATTGTTCGAAAGATACAGTCACCGTGACCATGGAACGCAAACAACAAAGGAGTAGGCGGGTTTTTGTCAGTAAAAGTCTGACACACCCTGTCGCTCTGCCCAGAACGGGAGAAGTTATTTTACGATTTCCCAGCTCTAAAAAAAGCCATCCATCCATCAGATGAGATAGTGGTACCGGTGATAAGCGCGGGCCCACAAAAAAAAGATTTGCAGGTGGTAATCTGCAGTTTATGTAATACCTATAACCATGGGAATAACGCTAAGTTAATAGTTAGCATTTTGGTTCATCCTGATTCTTTATTTTATTTATTTATTACGGCACTCCAACGAATAGTTCGCAAAAACATTTACAGAAGAATTAATAAACAATTTTCACAGCGAAGTGCACAGCACTTACAGAATTTAGTTAACTAATATTAATTATATTTTGAATTAATGGTTCAATATTATACATATAATAACAAGTATTTTTTAATTACAAATAAAAATCTATGGCCACGAGTATAACGAAGCATCACTTGAGAGCGACGCGACCAAATTGATTGCTTTTTTTATTGTCCAGACAAGGTTCGATCGTATGAAGGAATTTTACACACTACACGAAATGTACTTACTCGAAAACCAATTTCATGTTTTTCGCACTAGTGCGGAAAATTGCGCCAGCTCGCCCTCGCCACAATTTATTGTATTTATCGTATCAGGTTGGTCGCCAAGCAGCACACGAGTTGCTGGGCAGACCCCATTTATTTATTTCTTCGTAAGTGTATTGATACACGTGGAGATTTGTTACTGCAATATGCGGGTCCATATAACATTCTTTCATTGATTCCATATCGAATTCCATTTCGGTCGCAATGACGAAGTTTCTCAACTCGTATTAAAATGTACTATTTACTATTGCAATCTTATAATAGGAAGTATCGGGGAAAATTTATTATAACGAACATATTATATGTATAGGTATTCAAGTTTGTATATGTTAACGATACCAACGTTATCATATTGATTTGGACGTTGCTTGTTGATCCAACGCCAATACAAAAAGTATTTCGGTGTGAAATAAAGTATGAAAAATAATCATTATTAGACAAAGTTATATTTACAGAAAACTTTTATGACTTTTCTTATTTCAATACATAAACATAAAATATAAAATGTACAGGATATTGCAGTGACAAACGAATGGCTCATTTTATTGGGGGCAATGAAATTTATCTTAGAGCTTTTATGTCAGTTCCAAAAAAGATAGATGTAAAAGTGTCAGACTAGGAGCGGGAGCCGAGAGCCGGTGCGCGAGGTCATTTCAATTGAAATCAATTAAAGCAATTGAGTCCAATTGAGCGGGCGGCAGATTCTGCGTCGCGCGCCGTCGCCAGAGAGATTTTATGTGAAGCGCCTACGCCACGACCGTCACATGACTCACTGGTACATCATCATGGCCTTTTCCTAGCATGCTCCTATTTAACTGAATATTTACATAGTAATTGAGTACATAAACTGTGTGGACATGAAATTAAACAAAGGATTCGTGGGCTGTGTGCCTACAGATCTCGGCGGTACAAACGTAATTCGTGTTGTTGTCATGGAAAAGTTTTAGGTGGGTGAACGTTCTTGGAATGTTGATGCAGAGGACCATAGTGCACTAGCTTTTGACGTTTTACAAGTGCCCATGTAGGCCTATGTGAAATAAAAAACTTTAACTTTAACTTTGAAAGTAGAATCAAAACAATCGAAGAACTTAATTTGGAGAAGAAGATAAACTTGCTAGTAATTCAGTTTAGCTTTGGCTATGTGATCGTTATATAATTGAAATGTTTCAATAGAAATTGATAATAATTACACTAGTTTACACAGTTTTCATACACTAGTTGAAGTTGTTAAAGAACAACGGCGAGGAAATTGTTGATGAAATTATTAAGTGTCTACATATATCACCTTGCGAGATAATTTACTAAGTATTATCAAATCACGCTGATAGCCAGTTTAAGCACTGCAAAAAAAATCGACATAATTAGAAACTGAATTGACTAGATTTTTTACGATAGTAAATAATCATGGCTTAGTTTTTTTAATTTACTGGATTGTTGACTTCATGACTTTTGGCTAAATTTAACTTTTAATTTTGCCACTAATATAAATCTTGGTTATGTAACTTAATATGCTTTGCTTTATGTATTGATAATAAATACTTAGAAAGTACATTTCCACATTAAATATTAAACATAAAAATAAAAATAACTGTTTCTGCTTAGAATATAGTGACTATAATGCAAATGACACTTTAAGACATTGTCACTATAATAAATGAAAGAAAGAAAGAAAGAAAGAAAGAAAAAGAATTTATTTGGTACAGCACAAGGCACAAACACAATATAGGGTAAACACGAAACAAAAAAATAAAAATAAAAAAAGAAGTAACAAAAAATGCATTTGTGTGCCTCACGGCTGCACCAAAATAGGTCCAGTTCAGCATGAATGTCAGAATGCATGAATGTCAAATGCAATATCACATCACCAGAAAAAAGCATGGCATTAAGACATTTCAACTGCCATCTAGCCTAATGACTTATAGAAAAAAAAAACATTATGACATGACATCTTGTCGTTCGTATAAAAGTGCGTTTATTGATTTTTAGAATTCTTAAGGAGGTACGTAGGTATTATTGACTTATTATACGTAATCGCACCAACTTTAAACTAGAATATCTTTAATATTCGGTTTTTATTAATAGTAATGTCTAAGACAAAATTGTTTAGAAATATAATCTATATACTTTTGTATATTTTTCATTACTTTAGTAATGAAAAATATGACAGCAAAATTTTGTTCGAGAGTCAAAATCGTCAAAAATATTTTTAAAAATCTGTCAAAGAGAAAAAAAAAATTGCTAGTTTTTGCCTTATTTTGATCAGTTTCTCTTATGATGGACCAATAGTAATCCCCTAATATGTTTTCATCCCAATATCCCCAATGTCGGTCATCAAAAACATTTACATCTTGGTGATTGAAAACGTTTCCCTTGTTCGTCTTTCAGGGGAAAAACTCGGATGCGAGTGCAGGAAATGAGGCTTTATTGACATGTTTACTCCCGTCTGTTGAAAATTTTTCAATAAATCGTCCACAATTTCTTTGTAGTTTTCACTTTTATTTCTTTTGCATTTTTTAACGAATCTGCAATGGCTCTTCGCTTTTTTGAAAATATAAACTCTCCAAAAATGTAGCAAAAACGTTCAGAACCTTGTTTACATTTTCTACTCGACATTTTAATTCAATCCGAATCAAAATATGTGACATTTGAAGCGAACGAATGAACACTAATCCGTCGTTGAAAGAAAAATTTACTGCAGAAAAAAAATGATACGTGATAGAATATTTTGCTGACACTTTTAGTTTTAGGGAAGGTAAGTTAACACATTTCTAAACATATATTATGGGTATAAAAAAAGCTGCCATTTGTAAACTAGTGTTATCATTAGAATTACTGATGTAACGAGTGTAGTATTTTCAGTTATTTAAAAAAAATAACGAATCGTCATTTTTTGAATCGTCGAAAAAGTCATGTAATTAGTTGATCTAAATTCAAATTGTGAATATAAAATTTTAAATTATTATCTGTTAATCAGTAGGTATTTATTCTAATCGTAAGGTTAGATTTTTTTTTTTATAACGCTGGCTCTTTTTGGTTACATGTGTACCTAGTACCAGTGGTCGCGAGCGAGTAACTAGTAGGATTTCAACGGAAAGTTCAGTAGTACGATTGTTGTGCCCGGTTATTGTTAAGAATTTAGTCACCTAGTCAACTATTATTAATACTTTGAGTAACAGAAACATAGATAGGATTCAGTCCAGCAATGGCTTTTCAATGTTATTTTATTAATAGATACCTAAGAATATCGTAATGAAGCAGTGAATAAGGAAATCTGGCAAAATAAATAACCTAATATATAAACAGCGTAGCGACCAGAGTGTAAATTAAAATTGATGATTTATCTACTGTTGTCGGAAGTCTTGCCTTTGGCCAACAATTGTGTTCAAGCCAGACAGATATAACCAGATAAAACTGCATAATTTTACAAGTTGTAAAACATTTTGCTCCATGTTTAGATGATAGCAAACTGCTTTCAGTATTTCTGGCTTGGTAGGTATACTGATTTTTCCAAAATAGTTTGGGATTTGGTAATTAATGCTAATTTGAAAAATTCACTCGTGTATGTTACCAGACAATTTACCGGACCCTTTATTTTCAAATGATTCGGATACATTGTAAAACTGTGAAATTTAGATGAGATTTATTTCAGTTTAAATGACATTTTCATTACATTACAATTTACACTATCGAAAGATTTATTACAAACTTATGGTGTTTTTAATTTCCCAGGGCTGTGGGATTGTTTTAAAGAAGATACCGTGACCCCAGAACGCAAAGGACAACTGAAGGTACATGGGTTGGGCCGCCATAATTATGGCAGTGAGTCCCCCTGTTTGAAGAGTGGCTGGAAAGAATACACGGCGTCTTCACCTTCTGCATAACGCAAGTTCTTACCGGACGTGGTAAGTTCGGGAGGTTCCTGCACCGGATTCGTGCGAAATGCCCGGGTGTCATCATTGTGTAGACCGCCTGGAGGACACGGTGGAGCATACGGTAGAGCTGTGCCCCGCTTGGGCAGAACACAGCCGTGTCCTCGTGGGGGCGAGCGGCGGCAACTGTCTCTTGCGCTGGACCTTGGTACAGGCCATGGTCCGGAGCGAGGAGGAGTGGCAGGCGGTCGCCTCCTTCTGCGAAGCAGTAATGCTAGCGAAGGAAGTAGCCGCACGCGCGAGGGACGCGTAGTTTGGAGTGAATATGTTACGCAAGTAGGCTACTGATTACTTGATTAGCAGCTTGGACAATCTTTTTCCTCAACACCGATTGGGTGGTTACTGCTCTCACTTACATTTTACAAAGCACGTTGGTTATAGCTGATTCCAATACAGCTTTTTCTTGGATACAGATTATTAAAATTAAATTAAGGCCGTCATTACCAAGGCTGTAAGTTCTAGGGGGCATAAGCCTACTGGCAATAATCTATTCAGGTACAGTAGACTACTACAGTGGACTATAGTGTAGTTACAGTTGGTTTCATGTAGAGGTAGGCCTGCATAACAAACTTAACTTACACTGTTGCCCACGTGAGCAGAGTCGTGAGTACAGCTTTTGTGAAGAAACATAGATCCGATTTGAATGGGTTATATGTATTCGTTAAATTAGCATTGGTGCATATATTCTTACCGAAAATGACACAACTCCATTTGATTCTCCAACTTTAGCGGGTGCAAAAACTAACTTGAAATCCTTACACACATAAAACAAAGTCTCCCACCACCTTTCTCCGTTTATTCGCAATAAACTCAAAAACTACTGAATGGATTTTCATGTGGATTCTACCAACAGATAAAGTGATTTATGAGGAAGATTTAAATGTATACATGATTTCAAAGATTTTTGACACCCGTAATAAAGTCGCTAGTAAATTTACAAGGAAGAAAATAATCATAATGAAGTCTTTTGCACCTGACTTGTCGGAATGAGCTCGCTTCACTCGTTCTTGCATTGCATTGTATTGATTTTAATGATGTTGTTTCTAGCGACTAAGCTACTTCTATGGTCAAATCTAAAAAATCTAAGGTGAAGTCAATAAGAGTGGGGGTGTTGGCGAACGCATCCAGCCGTTGAATATGCCAAAGACTGAGCTTGACATGAATCAGTCTAATAAACTCCAGCTTAGGTCAACACAATGCAATATATGTATATATTTGTCAAAAAAGCTAATTGTAACATTTTCGCCAAAGGTGCTGTTTATAATATACGTATAGCAGAACAGGGATGCTTAAAAGAACATGTCGAAATTGAAAGATTGTTAATAGTCTGACGGTTACATAATATAGGCCGCAAGGAGTAGAAATCTTATAGGTACTAATATTATATCGGTGGATTTACTGTGCGCGTTTTTGCATCATTTGGTAGACATAATATACGCCTATGAAGGTTTCCTCAGCGAATTTCTTTGGAAGTGCTATTTTAGGATCTGTTAGGTACGGTAGTAAGAGCGGTAGCTCTTGCGCACTCGGAGATATCCTAAGACAAGTGTGTTTCTTGACAATCTGTATCTTAATACCTACATAAGATATTTTTGAAATCAGTAACATTAAAATCAAATCTAATAAAGGACACTTGTCAGGTTATAAAACCTGATTTTTCAATGGTCTGGTAACTTTTATATGAACAATAAATATTGTGGATAATCATTTATCAGTTCAAAACCAGTCAAAATATAATTTTATTCTTCAAATTAATTTTATCTGACGAGTGAATAATTGGCCCTTAAATTTACAAACATGTTTCACTTTGTACTTAGACATTATTTACACTACTTAGAGTAAAATTTACGTACCTGTTTTATACCTACAACCCAATCTCACAGTTCCTAAAGTATAGAATTTTGTTTATGTAACTGTACAGGCGCCTACGTAAGTTGCGCCGCTTAATTTCAGGCGGCACGAAATGTTCCGATGCGGTCAACACAGAATCCTTGAACAGAGCACGCAACTACTATCGCAATAACACTTCCCACTTCGGTTTCCACACTTCACAGTCAACACAGTCCTGTGGCACAAAACACGATCCATCTTTCAGCAATTTTCTTACAGAAGACTAGTTCAAAATAATATGGACATACGCGACTCAGTCAGAAAGTGAGCTTGTCCGTGACCCATTTGTTTCAAAGCACACAAACTGCAAATGCGACGAGAAGTGCATCAGCGAGTGCAATTCGTGTTGTCTGAAAGTCACCAATAAGCCCAATGAAGCAGAGATCCCGCTGGCGAGCGCCAGCACCAACCTAAATAGACTCTGATCATCTAAATTGACTTCAATTAAATAACAACCGAAATTGTTGAAATGCGCCATTACTCCCTCGACGCTAATCTAAGTGCCAATAGTCAGGGCGAATGTTTTATTAATAATAGCCAGCAATAACTGTTAATTAATAATTAAGCGATACTGTGGTGGGTCGGCATTAGTGTGCCGCGCCGCTGTCTCGTCGCCGCGCGCATCGCATCAGCTGCATCCGCGCGCCTGCTGCTGCCCAAGCCGGTGATACTGGCACGTGTTCGATACATTGTCATTAATTTCAGTATCACTTTTTAATAACTGTGTTGGGGTAGTCAACATACTAGCGAACAGGTTGTTAATTTAAATACGGTAGGTACTCATCCCATGTGTGTTTCAACTGGAAGTGGACAGAATTTTCCACAGGTACTACCTACCTAAAGTTTGAGGGGTCGTAGGATAGTGGAAATGGTTACAGGATTATTATTTGAACGATGCCATTATTTTCCCACGGCTATAAATCATGCTAGAGACATATGAGTGGTGTTGATACGGATTTACAATAAAGTTCTATGGACTTTCAAAATAATAATGTGGGCGTTCGCGCCCTACAATAGCACCGATACAAACAAATATCAGGAGAATTGGTGGGAATTCCGAGCGGCCCGCATGGTGCCCGACGCTGCTGGTGCGACCGAGCGCGCCCGCAGCCACCGCGCGAGGGGAGCGAGCGCAGCGCCCGGCGCCCGGGGGAGTGGCGGCACAGTGCTGCTATTGGCTTCCCCGCGGACTCGCACCGCCGTCCTAAGTGCCCGCTCCAAGTAGACGAATCTGTCCCCTCTGGCCCAGCACTACGAGTCAGAATAGCACTCGCGCGCGCGCTCTCGCCTCTGTCGGACGCGCTACTCATTGGTTCAAAACCGACGTAGAGCGACGTATTATGGTAATATAAATTGACCAACCGTAGAGCAAATTCGGTTAGTTCGTTAAAGTTGATTAAAGCCATTTAACCGGGACGGACACGAGGATACGAACGGCGCAAGCGTTCGTCGATCCCGGGGGTTTGGTTAAATGAAGTCAAATTGTTTAATATCGGAGTAGATAGATAAATCTGTGTGTCGGTTCGGTTCGGTGGTCCCGGTGTTGTGGCTGAGCACCGAGCAGGCGCGACGGAGCCCAGCGAGGCGCGCGCCGAGGCCGCGGGCCCGCAGCCGCCCGCCGCCGACGGCTACATGTTCGTGTGCGAGGCCCCCGCGGCCGGCGCCGGCGCCGCGCGCTACGACTGCGCCTTCGAGCCGCCGCACATGGACCAGGGACCCTTCGACGACCACATGTTCGGCGAGTTCGGCAAGGAGCGGCACGTGGCGGTGGTGGTGGGCGACATCGGCGAGCTGTACCGCGACGAGCTGCCCTTCGCGCCCGCCGCCGAGCACAAGCGCAAGGACGAGCCGCTGCTGCTGCAGGCCGTGGAGCCCGCGCCGCACACTCCACACCCACCTCCACCACCACCCGCCAAGAAGAGCGACAAGAAGAAGAGCGACAACAACGGTATCAAGAAGAAGAAAACTAGGTAAGTGTCTATGTTGATTTTTGTAGTGTTCTCCTCTTGATAATATGTAAGGAATAATAATATTTAAACATTTTGTCAGTTATGAAATGAGTTATAAAAATACGATTGCATGTTTTAAAACGCACAAAACTTGCCTACGCGGCTACGAAATGTTCTAATACTACGTTGCTACGAAGATCTTCTCAAGAGTCTTTACAGTGGTACGTAGCAAGTCGCCTACGAATCTTCGTAGGGCTTTCGTAGCAGAATGCTACGTAGAATTTCGTAGCTTCTAATGTTACTGTTTCTTTAGCATATATTATGACTTTAATAAGGCTATTTGCATATTCTAGATATCTATAGATACATTTAATTCGTTTCACAAAAAATCAGAGTAGAAATTGGATTATCACTAGGAGTGTGAAACTGATATTAAATGCGTGGTGTATCTGATAATAATGGTGACTGCGTAGTTTTATGGAAGATCAGCAGTGAGGTATTCGTGGAATATGTGGCCAGAAAAGCGATGAGTAAATATGAATAAAAATTTGCGAGTAGGAGGAGATGGCCAAAGAAACGATGAACGCAATGATGGGTGAATTGTGTGAAAGGTGATTATAGTATTTACTTTGTAGTTAGAAATGGGGTGATCACTGAGATGAAGCTTGTTAGTGAAGTATGGAAGAAGATGCCGCGCTGAATCCAAATGTATTGGGGTAGGGACAAGAGGATAAGGAAGATGGACACCATGGGAATATTGTTGGCAACCTAATATCGAAAGTTCCACATCACCGAATATAGCATAACATGGCTAAGTACCAAGAGAAAGTCATTAGTCGAGTTCACGCGCAGCGATTCGGGCTGCGGAATTGTTCAACAGAGTTACCGCAGCCCTGAAAGAATACAGATGGGTTTTAGTCAGTAAAAGTTTGACCGAGTCTCACTCGAGACACTCCCTCTCCTTCCATCCAGAGCGGGAGGAGTCATTTTATTTCACACGAAAAAACCCTCAGTATTGAGGAGGGACGTCCGGAAAGGTCTTCTTATATTCTGTCAGGTTTCAAAAACATTAGTAGTACTCAAGACGAAAGTCTTTGACCAGCATGTTGCCAGTGATGACCTATGGCTCTGAAGCGTGGTCGCTCCCAAAGGGCAATGGAAAGCACTATGCTTGGAGTTTCTTTGCGCGATCAAATCAGGAATGAAGATATCCGCAGGAGAACTAAGGTTGCCGACATCGCACGAAGAATCGCCAAACTTAAATGGCAATGGCCAGGGTACATTGCTCCTAGAATAGACGGTTGATGGGGCCGAAAAGTTCTGAAGTGGCGACAACGCACCGGAAAACGCAGCGTTGGAAGGCCTCCCTAGACAAGGTGGACAGGTGATCTGGTGAGGGTCGCGAGAGTCCGATGGATGCGATACGCATAGGACAGGTCGCGACACTTGGGGGAGGCCTATGTCCAAGCGAGTTTTGCTAAGTCATGATCACAATGAACACATTATACATTACAACACAGAAGAAGACAGTGCTCACTAGCATTCGTAATTTTTTCTAGCCGTTATTGAACACTGGATAATCGAAACAGAATTTTAACTGCCTCATTGGTCTCGTGATCGCATACGCGACTGCTGAGCGTGGGATTCTTGTTACGATTCCTAGGTTGGACAAAAAGTGCTATATATATTTTTCATTAGGAATTACTCTGGAGCAGCCTAGAGTAAAGTCATGATAAACAACCTTTTAGCACCCACTCCTATCAAGATTGGAGACTCTGTACTCGAAGTTGTGGACGATTACGTCTACCTTGGACAGACAGTCCAGTTGGGTAGATCTAATTTCGAGAAAGAGGTCAACCGTCGAATCCGACTCGGCTGGCAGCGTTCGGGAAGCTGCGCGGTATCTTCTCGTCCAATATACCACAGTGCCTCAAGACGAGAGACCAGTGTGTGTTGCCAGTGATGACATATGGTTCCGAAACGTAGACGCTCACAATGGGCCTCATCAGAAGGCTCAAAGTCACCCAAAGGGACTGGAAAGGGCTATGCTCGGAGTTTCCTTGAGTGATCGAATCAGAAATGAAGATATCCTCAGGAGAACCAAGGTTGCCGACATAGCACGAAGAATCACTAAACTTAAGTGGCAATGGGCAGGGCACATTGCTCGCAGAACAGATGGCCATTGGGGCCGAAAGGTTCTGGAGTGGCGACCGCGTACCGGAAGACGCAGTGTTGGAAGGCTCCCTACACAGTGAACCGATGACCTGGTCAAGGTTGCGGGAATCCGATGGATACGAGACGCACAGGACCGTTCATTGTGGCGACATTTGGGAGAGGCGTATGTCCAGCAGTGTATTTCCAGAAATGATGATGATGATGATGATGAGCCTAGAGTTTGAAAGTGCTGTGATAGCCCCGTGCCTCGGAAAGCACATAAAATCGTGCGCCTGATAACTCTCCTTTCAGATTGCCGTCCCGAGTAAAGAAATAGAGAGGGCACCCGTGTTTACGCACACATCTGTACACTATAATATCTCATGCTAATCTTTGTCGAGATTGGCCACCGTGATCGAAATTCGGTCGTAAGGAATATTTAGTACCTTTGTACAAACTTTATATTAAGATACCTATCTTCTTCTTTGTATTTGTATGTACATGAACTATAAAAAAAAGAAATAAATATTAATCGAATAAATTTGATTTTTATCTCAATTTGAGCTCGTCCCTTGATAAAAAAAAATTAAGAAAATCCGTGTTGAATACAAAACTTGGGTTATCTCGTGCAGGTATGGGAAGGATAAAAAGTCTTGTCCGTGTGTACAATTCCTCCGAGATTAGGTACTATCATTGATTTATGTAGGTTGTATGAACATGTTTAACTTCGACCTAAAATAAACACACAACAACAAAATACAATATAAACAACAATATACATAGATACACAATCTATGGTTTAAAACTGAAATAAAATTATTATTATTGTCTATGATGTAACGTTATAAGTTAGTATTGCTATTTTATTAATAAAATAGCTACTCACTCCGGCTTCTCACGGGTGTTACAAATCTTTGTAATTCTCGGCTTTTCTTCTTATTATGGATGTATTATAAACCAAAGCCTTCCTCATGAGTCAATCTATGTATTGGTGAAAACCGCATTAAAATCCGTTCTTTATTTTTGAGTTATAGCGAACAGACCGACAGACGTCGTGGTGAGCGACTTTGTTTTATAAAATGTAAGGACAATAAAGACCATATAATAAAATAGCCCTGTAGGTACAAAAGGAGATTTTATTGTATTGTCGAGAACAAAGTATACAAACTATTGCTTTTCAAATCTTGTTGAAGTGGGCACATGCGTCGGCACGCGCCGCTGTCACAGGTGACCGGCGCAGGCGCACCCTCTATACATCAACTGTATCGTACCGTCGCGAACCACCCCTGTTCTATTCATTATTTGCATAGCTAATACGATGATATTTAATACGTGATAAAACCATATGGCTGCATGGTGGTTTATTAGATTTTTACGTTTTTAAATTTATGTTTTATTCTTGTAATTTTTTGAATTAGGTATTATTTACTTGCCGACGTTTTTGCTTTTGATCACTATCTCAGTTGATAGTAAACCCTGATGTGATCGGCGATAAAGCACGCTTACCTAGCGGTAGATAAGACGTTCACTCTGACTTAAAGAAGACCTTCAGACTAAAGCTTTCAAGAAACTTACGGTAGGGATTTTCATTCCTTAGCTTTACGCACAATAAAAGTAATCCCAAAAAAAGTAGTGTGAACTCTTTCATGTTTCTAACAGTGGCGTCGCCGCTTAAATGCTGTGAAACTAGTTTTTAATAAAAAAAAACTGGGCAAGTGCGAGTCGGACTCGCGCTCGTGACGCTGTACGGAACCCACAGGTTCCGTACAAACTTACTTATGACAACAGTTCAATTCCCGAATCAAGTTACGAAATTTATTCCGAACCGCAAAAAAAAATTATGTGACGTAATCACAAATTTACAGTTTTCCATTTTTTTTCCTGTACTTGTGCTATGAGACCTTGCTTCACGCCAAATTTAAGGATTCTTGGTCAAACGAGATGTACCCTAATTTTGATTCCCTTGAGAGTGTCGAAATACACGTCTTTTGCGACGTAAACGGCCGTATCTTTTTTTTCGTTAACACAGAAGTTTGATTTTTTTTTCAGTTTCCAGGGACCGCAGATTTGAGTATATGGTTTTAATTTCAACTCGATACCTCCACGCATTTCCGAGATAAAGGGTCTTGACAGACAGACGGACAACAAAGTGATCCTAACAGGGTTCTGTTTTTTCCCTTTAAGGTACGGAACCCTAATAAATAGACTAGAGTCTCTAGCCATAAGTAAATACTGCGCCAAAGAAATGATTACTCTTCTCTAAGGTAGTAAGTTAAGAGGATAGGTACATCTACCATTTGTTATCATCAAAATCATCATTTCAGCCGAAAGACGTCCACTGTTGGACATAGGGCTCCCCCAAGTGTCACCACAATGAACGTTCCTGTGCGTCTCGCATCCATCGCATTCCCGAAACCTTACCAGGTCATCGGTCCACCTTGTAGGAGGCCCTCCACCGCTACGTCTTCCGCTACATGGTCGCCATTCCAGAACCTTTCGGCACAACGGCCATCCGTTTTGTGGGCAATGTGCCATTGCCTACCATTTGTACTTGATACCAATTCGTAAAAATGGCGATGAAACACACTAAATTCAGTATCAAACTGGAGCTAACAGGCATTTTCTATGTTAACAGAATATTTTAGGCAACAAACCGTTTTGTAAAATTAACTTTGCTTCTCAAAATAACCCTTATAGGTGATAATAATACCTACATACGGGCGAACTGAAGAAATATTATTTTTATTTATTGATTAACAATTAAGTTTTAAGATTCCTGAGATAAGATATAAAAACGCGTGAAACCATAATTCATAACGGTACGACACCCTTATGATCGAGACAAAGCCTAACCCTCTTCCAAGTAACAACACTTGATACATACGTCTTGCAATAACTGCTATAAAACTACAATGGCGACATGTTCCGTTCAGATTAATTACCCGTATGTCCGCGGGGAGTCAATTGCCTTATCTCACCATCATCGTTTGAATGGAGGGTACAGCGTCTAATGAATGTCGTTGCAACACCAGCTCAATGATCATTCTGTAGATAGTGCACGGGAACTATTATGTAGTTCAGTTCATCTATAAATATTTATGGCGTGACTAAATAGTTGGTAGTGTAGCTATGCAGGTACCTATGTGGTTTCTTGATTGCAGCGTTAAATTTCAGTTTTGAAATATTTATGTTTGTATGAGACTGTCTAAACACTACACTAGCTATTCCAGGACATGGTCTATCCTTATACCAATTTTCATCTGAATCCGTTCAGCCGTTCGAGTGTGAAGAAGCAACAAACATGAAGCACACACACTCACAAATCGCCTTTATAATAGTAGTGTGACACCTCATATGAAGTTGGTATTCAAGTCCACTAACGCCTATTGTTGAAGTCCGCGATGATAAGCACAACGACGTGTTGTAATAAATATGAAACAAATGAAAATGTGGTGTAACAATTAATAACAGGACGTCACTATAACTTTAAAGTCAATTGGCAGGCAATTAGAGGAGCTCGCGCGCAACGGGGGTGAATTTCGTTTCACGCTCAATCAATTTCTGCGCGTGCGGCCCGCAGCCATATTGCACGCGTCAGATGTTAGATGAGGCTCGTGAATGATAGATAAGAATAAATTTATTTGTGAATGTATAATTGAGAGTATAACAAGTTACTTTTCAATTAGGGGTTGTTTTGTTTGAAATCCACCCCTGAGCTTTAGTTATACCAGATACTGATACAGAGCCTAATACCTACGTAGCATTCTTAAAACAGGCTGCATTTTTGATTCTTTGTTACCTACTGTTTATATTTTTCTGATCATAACTTTTCTTTTTCAGAACAACTTTCACGGCTTATCAGCTGGAAGAACTGGAGCGGGCGTTCGAGCGCGCGCCTTACCCTGATGTCTTCGCAAGAGAAGAACTGGCTCTCAAACTTAATTTGTCTGAATCACGAGTACAGGTTGGTAGCTCATAGGCTCATATTATCATCTACCAAGCTGAAAATACTTCAAAGCTACACATAATAATTTACTAGACTATCCACATTAAATAGTATATCGGTAAATTAATTTAATTCTTTGCAAATAGGTTTGGTTCCAAAACCGAAGAGCGAAGTGGCGTAAACGAGAGCCTCCACGCAAAACTGGGTACATCGGTTCCAGTTCCCCGAGCTCCACAACACTAGGTGGTGGCTTCTCGGGCATAGGTGGCAACCTCCCAGCTTTCCCCCAGAACGGCCTGCCCGCCCCCTCAGACTCCTGGTCGTACCAGCACTCCTACGAACTCTCTTCGCACCATTTACTATCATCTAGCAGCGGCGGGTACCCGGGCTTCAATGCGCAGCCAGCTGCGTATTCTTACACGACCGTCCTCAATGGGCACGACGGACAGATGTTCGCGCCGCGGCACTCGTATGAGTACGGAGAGGGCAGTCCGCCGCCGCTGGGCGTGCGCGACTACCCGATGATGGCAGCGCACTCGCCACAGATGGAGGCGCACGCGCACGACGACAAGCTGGAGTACCGCGCACACGCGCACGAGCATGAAGACAAATACGCAGCGTGCGCGCTGCAGGACGAGCCACCACGCTACGCCGCGCCGCCCGATGACTACGACAAGTGCGCGCTAGCGCACGACAAGCACTACGATATGGAGCGCCACGCCGACCTCTCGCAGCCCGTCGTCGTCAAGATGGAGCCCAGCACCCCACAGGCGTACACTACGCTGCCTCCTTTTTTGAATTGAAATACTCCTTTTCGAAATTGTCCTAGCGTCAGTTTACTAAGCCAGAATAATTTCGAAAGGGAGTATTAGCTAGGAATGTAGATGGGTAGGAGAAAACAGATGCAGTCTCTTCTACCGTTGTTTTGTTCTCATATTTTGAAAGTAGTGCATGCTGTCTTATTTTATATGAATTAATTCACTGATATCAATTCAGTAATGAGTTCATATAAAGTGGATTATAATTTTATTATTATTCATAAATGTATACTACGTATTTTAATACATTATAATGCTATTATTGATATGCGATTAAGCTCATAGGTAAATAGGAGGTGCTTAGTATAGAAGTTGCTAGATAAAATTTTATATTTTTGTAGTTATACATATAAATTATGAAGTGTTTTAAAGATTTTGCAATAAATGTAAATATTTACTTATTTAAATATAATTAGACATAAACAAATGTGCCTCTTTAAAGTTTAAATTGTTTGTAGGTTTTGTATAATTTATACTTAAGCTTACTTTGATATTTAGTAGAACTCTCACCAAACTTTAGTAATGGCCGTTTTGAATATGAGGCGTATGTTGTTCAGTAGCAAAGTTGGGTGTGCGCGGGTGTGCAAAGGGGTGTGGATTTCAAATTCAAAGCGGCCAAAAAGATCGGTGAAAGTTATAATTTCCAACTATCCGACGGGGTGCTAATGAGATTGTGAACTTTTTTTCTTTTCTGGAAGCTGAACAAAAGCAACCCTCGTGACTTCACTACACTTTTTTAAAGCTCTGTTTTATTGGCATTTTGTAGGGTAGTTGAAAGTATTCGATGAGTAAATAAAATACTCGTAGACTTCGCTTCTCGTGCATTCCTTGTGCCTTATCTTGAGTGCTTGTTATCAATTGTTGTGCCAAATAATATCGTTGAAACATGCAACTTTAATATTTATAAGTTCTAGTTAGCATTAGGTATATATTACTACACATCCTTGAATCAAAGAATAAAGTTTTAGATGATACGTTAGATAGGTTTTTGTAAATAAGTTTTGAAAACGTGAACAGTTCGTGCCAAAAATTATTTAATAAGTGGCCCAAAAAAGGGGGCAGCATCCGATAGGTGCTTATTTAGACATCGAGTTTTAGGTAGTTTAGATTACTTTATTACTTATTTTTTTATTTATTTTAATAAGTAACTAAATATTCTTGTTTTTGTGTCGTTTTACAAATCCTCGTCTACTGTGGAATAG
The DNA here is from genome assembly GCA_961205895.1 of Mythimna pallens. Classification (NCBI taxonomy): domain Eukaryota; kingdom Metazoa; phylum Arthropoda; class Insecta; order Lepidoptera; family Noctuidae; genus Mythimna; species Mythimna pallens. Next base: position 12,267,737 of record OY540826.1, on the reverse strand, counting down.
TAAAATAAATCTGTTTATTATTATCATTTCATATTGTATTGTTTATCAAAGTGCAGAGTAGTTTAAATATAAGACACCGAACGATATGGGGGCTATAGTGTGTTGGTCAGTAATTTGTTAATACAACCCAAAGATCTCACGTATCATAAATGTTACATCTAAGTTGAACGCATATTTCAACTCAGCACGGGCCCTTTATTAATTAACTTATATACCGACCTACTGGTCTTAGATCTGTACATACATCATAAGAGCTTTCCTTCGTGACGCCTCGACCTGCCACCAACCGGGGTCGCCGGGTGAATGACACGATGAACGTTGCATTACGTACTTGTTGCACTTATGATAATTTGTTATATTAGACGCTACTGTACGAGACCTTCGTCGGTTACACACTCGAATTTTGAATTAAGGATTAAGAGACAGCAAGATAAAGCTCAAATTCCATTGTAATTAAACTTTTTCGAGACCTTTACAAATGATCACTCAAAAATCAACTTAGAATAGGTATACAAAGCGGGAGTGGATATTTGAGTAGGTGGCGATGAATATAAATTTATTTGAGATTATCAATTGAAGTGTAACTACTAATCGTTATAGTAGGCATATCTAATGGCATATCTGCCGCGATTTTTTTAAATTTCTCAAACCTAAAGAAAAGTACACGCAAGTAACGCCGTTGCACATCAATACCAACGTTTTGCGTGACAAGGAGAGCTAACTTCGTTTTCTACCGGTTTTACTTATTATTTCAATAACATTTTTCAAATGAATGTAATATTCATCACCGTGTCCGGTAAAGCGACCTAGACTAATTTTCTTTTCTATCATGAGCTTTCAATGGGCCTATTGCGACTTTCTTAACGCACTTGTTCGATTCGAGTATTTCCATTACCACGTCCACAAGACGGTACTTATACAGTTTTAATACGAGCTAGCGGATAGGTACCATGTCTGTACTACTTATGCTAAAAAAGAAATACATTTTTTTTATTTCTTTTAAAAAAGGAATTTCACATTTATTTTTAAATGCGTTGTTTTAATGGTCTAATAGCATCCTCGCAAATACCATGCTTTTCTAATGAAACCAGTTTGTGCCACATCGGTTGGATGGTTTCAAAGTCTATTACGGACATTCCTATAAAGCCAAACTTGACATAGGTAGAAACACTTTTTGTTTTATTTATATATTATATAGATTAACGTTTTATTTTAATGCGATCGAGTAACTACGTTAAAAAAAAACTCGCAATTAGGCCACTGTACAAGATGAGTCAAAACATAAAAGGCTCAGAACCTACCGCCGCGTAGGTATAGGTGCGACCCCACGTTGTTGAGTGATGATCGGTTGAGTGTTGAATTTCAAACGGTGTACCTACACGTAGATTTTTATGGTGAATGCTTTAAATAGTATTGAAGGAATATTTTTTAGCAGTTAGTCTTTATTCTTATGACGATTAGTTACCTATCAATAAACTAATATTTTATAATTTTTAACATATTTCGTGTATTATTAGCGAATATAATTTTATTATTTGGAGAGGTCAATCGTCGAATCCGACTCGGCTGGGCGGCGTTCGGGAAGCTGCGCGGTGTCTTCTCGTCCAATATACCACCGTGTCTCAAGACGAAAGTCTATGACCAGTGCGTGTTGCCAGTGATGACATATGGTTCCGAAACGTGGTCGCTTACAATGAGCCTCATAAGAAGACTTAGTCACCCAAAGGGCAATGGAAAGGGCTATGTTCGGAGTTTTCGTGATTGGATCAGAAATGAAGATATTTGCAGGAGAACCAAGGTTGAAGACGTAGCACGAAGAATCGCCAAACTTAAGTGGCAATGGGCAGGGCACATTGCATGCAGAACAGATGGCCGTTGGGGCCGAAAGGTTCTGGAGTGGCGACCGCGTACCGGGTGACGCAGCATTGGAAGGCCTCCAACAAGGTGAACCGATGACCTGATCAGGGTCGCTAATGCGAGACGCACAGGACCGGTCGTTGTGGCGATACTTGTGGGAGGCCGATGTCCAAGAGTACACGTCTTTCGGCTGAAATGATGATGATGATTTGTGATGTGTAATCTGCTTAAATTCGTTTATTATAAATGTAGGCCATTTTTCTAGAAATTATTTAAGTTAGTTTCGTCATTATGAACCTTTGTTGGAGATCAATAATGTGGTCTAATAAAATATAGTTAGGTATATTGCATTTGTAAGACCAAAGACAACGATTATTTATATTTTCTAACAAAAAGGACCAACGATTTTACAAAATATAAGAACATATCTGCTAACATTCTACAGCTCTTGAAAACATATAGCAGGGTATACCTATGAATATATTTTTTACTTCTGTCCGCTGCATGTGTATTATTTTAATAGAGCATTTATATTAAGATAATGTTAAGCTAAGAGAGCAATAAGTTAGATATTTTGTAATATTTAATTATAAGGAAGACGAGAAATTATAATACAAAATGTGCTTAAAATGAGTTTTTTATTTTATTCCTTTTTTACATTAGGTATACATACAAATAGGTTAATATACATTTGTACAACTTGAACATTTAAAAATTGTATAACTACAAATCAAATGAAATCAAAAACATTTATTTTAAATAAACATTTACAGGCACTTTTGAATTGTCACAATGTCGATCAATCAAAAATGTAAAGCTAATACGACAAAGTACTGAGACCAAAGTATTACGTAACCATGCATGCTGATGATGATTCCAAAGTGGAAAAGGGACAGTACTATTAATTTTTTCTGACAAAAACCCAATTTTCAGCCGAAACAACTTCTGTCGAGACTGTTAGTAAAATAATAAATAAAGTTAATAAAATATTAGGGCTGAAGGGGGTTGCGGTATTGCTCGGTGGGTTTTAGTCAGTAAAAGCAGCTCAGGATGGAGCTAGAAGCAGTGTCAGCACGCCTCTAGCTCCATCCAGAGCGGATAGAGTCATTTGATGATTTCCCACCAAAAAAAAACCTAACAGATATGCACAGACGAAATGACATGTTTAGCCACAAAAAATTAAGCGTGACGCGCCCTATCGATCAGATAGACTAGACAAATACTAAATCACTTGAGCCTGCCGTTGAATACTAAAATAATTAAAACAATACATTTTAATTTGACGCAAACAGGCATTCAGTCTTCCTCACCGTATGACCATTGACTGTCCGGGAGGCAAAGTGCCGTCAGTTCGTTTGTGTAACCACCCTAACACCGTCCTGTCGTGCCCAAATACCGTCCCCACTGAAGTGGTATTTCTTTTCGATGGTGTACAATACTAGACTTAGGATCTGATCATCGCTGAGGCTGTCGAAATGGATGTTGTTGTATGTAAGGTCCTCTTTTAGTGATTCATGTGTCTCTCGTCCTTTTCGCATGCTTAAGAGACTTTCTATGTAGTATTTTACTTCAGCACTGGAATAGAAAGAAAAAAAAAAATATTAATGAAGGTATTATGATAATAATATAAAAAAAAACGAGTGTGCTTATGACCACACGACTGAAGTGAAACTTCTTTCGCTCCATCTGTATGTATATATATATATAAGTGTGTACAATATATACATGTATACACATATACATATATTAATTTTCTACAAATATTTAAATTTATTTCATGGTTTCATTGGTAAATTAATATTTTTGCATAGATCTTCTATTTTTATTCATCATTTTCATTATTGGATACATCAGTAATTACTGTGGTTGATTGTAAAACCGAGACAATAGGCTTATGGTATGAGAAATAAGATACATAAATTTTAGAATTAAAATTAGACAGATATCTACGCTATGAGAGGAAGAGAGAAAGAAAATGTGCGCGCGCACTGCTGTCTCTTGCTTATATCCCCCACTTAACTTCCGTTCGCCTTGCCCGATCACACTTTTCGTAACGCTTACGTCACGCGTTCGCCAGCTTACTCCCCAAGTCAAGCGTGCGTAAAGAAGTTTCACTTCAAAAATTTAGAGTTAAAAATATTATTAGAGTTTAGATCAAAAAAGAAAAAAAAGAAAAAAAAAGAGAAAAAAGTATAAGAGAGTAAAATAAAGGTTGATCATGTAGTCATCAATATAATATAAACAAGAATAAGGAAACAATGTTTACTTGCACCCGGTATGACGGGGCATATCATTAAAAAAAAAACTGATGTGATGGTCCCAGTACTTTGTAGTAATACAGTTTTTTTTTTGTATTCAATAATAGAACTGAAAATCACATACGATGGTACACTAATAGGTTAGGTAATACAGACTGTCTTAGAATTATTTAAGAAACTAGTTGCCACCCGTGGCTCCGCCCACTGTAAATAAGTGGCGATTCCCACAAAAAAATTACTAATTCTATTCTTTTTTTTTATTTTTCAACAATTTTCATGGGGTGTTCCCTTTTTTCATTTAATACATCCCTGTATGAGAACGAACGAAACAAAAAATAAACATTCAAACAAACACAGGTCAAGTCGTTTTTGAGTTTTAGCGAGATTAACGAACAGTAATCGATTTTTATAAATCCTTATAATTTTTTTTTTTATTATTGATAGGCTCGCGTTTGACCACTATCTCACCTGATGGTAAGCGATGATGTGTACAAATTATAAACTAAACTAGTTTTAATGCGATTTACACCTATAGACAGATTAATTTATGAGGAAGGTTATAGGTAAATATGTACAAAAAGTAAAATATATGCGTCGAGACAAGCCAACAATTTCAAAGATTTCTGACCCGTGCGAAGCTGAGGTGGTTCGCTAGTAAAAAATAGAAGAAAAGAATATAAATAAAAACAATACTTACACAGGATACAAGAGTATCAAACAGTTATTAAAAATGATTCGATCATCGAACTTTTTCTTCAGAAACTGTATATTCTCGTCAATAACGTTCATGGCAACATGTAACCAGTACTTGTGCCTCCTCAGCTGGTTCAACACACTGTTGGTGAGCTCTGCCTGGCCGTCGTTGTCATGGGCTGGCAAGTTGTTGAGAGACGAAGATATTAGGATGGCTATGTCTCTTCCGCAGACTTTGTCGCCGAAGCTGTTGATATAACTGTGGGTACAAGAATATGGTTTATTTGAAATCGTAGATCATTTTACATACAATTATAGTATAATTAATTTTGGCCAAATAAGAACACGGCGGTGACGGATGAATTATCCATACAAACGTAATACCAAAATCATTTGCAGTTTGAGCATATTTCCACCATATTATGATGATATTCGGATTTAGACAATATCTATCTAGGTTCCTAAATCTTTCTTTAAAAAACAAACTTACTTAAACGAAATTTAAGCGAATTGCACTTGCGATGCAAAAGAGAACCTCAGGGCCCTGGAACGATGGCAAAGAAGGAACATGACTGGGTTTTAGTCAGTAAAAGTCTGACACGCTTTCCCGCCCCACCTAAGCGCAGGAGATGTCATTGGATGATTTCCCACCTTAAAAAAAGCGAATTGCATTTCGCACATTTTTACAGCGTAAATGGCATTTTTCATTTTGTTTTTTCTGTATTATAAACAACAATATTTTTAATATTGTTTCCGTAGGAACATAGCTTATCAAGATACAAATTATAAAAAAAGTAAGACAAACATTTAGTTATCATTTATAATTTTTGGTATTACGAAACACATCCAGATTTATCCCAAATTTCCAAGAGTTAGTAGTGCTATCCCGGCAAGCGAGATGTCAGTGTCAGTGTGCGTGATGCCATTATTTTAGTCGCGTTGTTAATTGTGTGTGGGCGCCGTCGCAGTGAAAGCGACCGGTGGCCGGTAGTTTGCGACTGGGTACTCCATCTCGTTTAGCTCTTCAATCCCCATAGGTGATAGAAGAGCTGACGAGATGGAGTATTTGGTCGTGGGTGGCAGAATAAATACGAGAGTGTTTATCTGATAGATTCTACGTAGGCGGTTACCGGGTTGTAGGGAGATAATTATCACAACATCACAATTCTCTTATTTAGGCCTTAAAAAGCTTCTGACGAATAACAACAGCAGGCAGTTTACAAATGTGTCAAACGGAAGAATTACCAATCAATAGAGTACCTATTTCACTCATTTTTGAAAAGTGCAATTAGATTCTATAGTGCTAATAGACCACTAAAAAAACACAATTTTTTTATTCAGTCGCTAAGTACCCTAAATATGCATTTATAATTTACATTTTCAAATTTCGCGCGTATTTGACGAAAATGTAGAAAGCAGTGGACGCCATATGTACTCTGGTCGTGACGTCAGTTGGCTGTGTAAAGAAATGCACTCAGTATGGCTAATCAGTTGACAGTTGAAAGCTGTCACTTTACGCAGCTGAATGACGTAATAACATGGTGGCTACTATTTCAAGGCGATAAAGAACAGATACTAAATACAGAAAACTTTGAATTGAATTTTAAAATTTATTTTGTTATTTTATGAACTGAAAATAACACTTACCGACTGCATTTTACCTAAGCTATCTTAATAATATATTTTTAGATTTTATCTCATATACAGTGAAATACCCTATTATCAATCAATCGGCAAGGCCATCATTGTCGTTCGGCAATGGTGATACGAGTTTGGATGCAAGTTTGCCACAGTACGAAGCAGGACGCCAATAAAATTATTGTCTTTCTTCGAAAGCATTATTGTCAAAAATATGAATGACTCACTTGTTGAACACCTTCGTGGACGATACTAAGTGATTCAGACTGTAGCACTGTTTCTTTGCAGATTCTATTTTGGTAAGACGGTTTAGCATTTTCTTCTTGTGTATGACGAGTAGAAGAATCTGAAGATTGAAAGAGTTAGGATTAATTTTGCTTTTTAAATGACTCCAAAAAAAGGAGGTTATCAATTCGGTTGTAGTTTTTTCGTGAATGAGTAACATACATCCATCGTTCCTCACAAACTTTCGCATTTATAATCATCATCATTTCAGCCGAAGATGTCCACTGTTGGACATAGGCCTCCCCAAAGTGTCACCATAACGACTGGTCCTGTGCGTCTCGCATCCTTCGGATTCCCGCGACCCTCACCGGTCCTCGGACCACCTTGTGGGAGGCCTTCCAACGCTGCGTCTTCCGGTTCGCGGTCGCCACTCCAGAACTTTTTGTCCCCATCGACCATCTATCCTGCGAACCGGCGGCCATACTGAACGCTTGCCAGAGGGTCATGGCCATCCGGATGATACGGGGATACCGCACGATTTCCCGCGAGGCGGCGAGCCTTCTTGCTGGCCAGCCACCATTGGATTTGGAGGCAACAGTCCTTGCACGCATGCACGATTTGCGCGTGGAGATGCAACGCCGGGGCGAAACTCCGCTGCCGCGCCAAGTCGCGGCATGGCGGACAGAGTTCCGGCGGGATCTAATGGTGGAATGGCGACGGCGACTGTCGCAACCCAGTGCTGGGCACGCTACAATAATGGCGGTTAGTCACCTCTTTGAGGAGTGGCTGGAGCGGCAACACGGCATCCTCACCTACCGCATGACGCAGGTCCGCACCGGACATGGCAAGTTCGGGAGGTTCCTGCATCGCATTCAGGCGGAAGCAACGCCCGGGTGTCATCATTGTGTGGACCACCCAGAGGACACGGTGGAGCATACGGTGGAGGTGTGCCGCGCTTGGGCGGAGCACCGCCGTGTCCTCGTGAAGGCAATTGGCGGCAGCGACCTTTCACGTCGGGCCTTGGTTCAGGCTATGGTCCGGAGCGAGGAGGAATGGCAGGCGGTCGCCTCCTTCTGCGAAGCAGTAATGTTAGCGAAGGAGGAGGCTGCACGCGTGAGGGAACGAAGGTCCTCACGCCCTAGCCGACGTAATTCCGACCCCAACTACCAGCCACGGTAGACGCGGGCTTGCGGACGTCGAGCACTGGGTAGCTCGCCGTCCGGCTGTTCGGTAATTAACCGCACCGAGCCCAGTCGTTAACAGCGCGTAGTGATTCTCGCGCTCCTCAAAGAGATGTCAGCAAACCGTAGGGGCCCAGTGGGGCCGATGCCCGCTAGCTAGGACCGCGGAGAATTTCTGAAAGGGCAACCCGTAGTCCTAGTACGCAAAGGGTAATTGAAGGATACAGGTGTGGTTTTAGTCAGTAAAAGTCTGACACGCCCTCGCGCTCCACCCAGAGCGCGAGAAGTCATTTGGATGATTACCCACCTTAAAAAAAAAAAAAAAAAAAAAACTATCCTGCGAGCAATGTGCCCTGCCCACTGCTACATTCTTCGAGCGATGTCGGTAACCTTGGTTTCCGGTGGTTGGTGGTAGAAATTCCGAGAATAGCCCTTTCCATTGCCCTTTGGGTAACTAAGTCTATAAAATAAACAAGTAAAACTCTAATTTATACGATTAAACGCATTTTTACGTCGTTTTTCCTAGTGTTTTTCCGTTATTTGTGGAACCGTCTTTTTAGGGTTCCGTACCTCAAAAAGAAAAAACGGAACCCTTATGGGATCACTTTGTTGTCCGTCTGTTTGTCTGTCAAAACCCTTTAACTCGGGAATCGGGAATGAGTAGAGGTATCAAGTTGAAATTTAAACCATATACTCTAGTTTGCGGCACCTTGAAGCTGTGCAAAAAACAGACTTCACTTTACGCCATGACCATTATTTTATCGCACAGACTCTACCATACATTTTGCTAATTAAAATTGAACTTTACTCCAATACACATAAGTTTTAATTTTCATTAAAAAATAAGATTCAAATATTTCTTACTCTAGGATTAGTGGATAACACTTGGTACTCTTTTAAACTCCTGAGCTCCTCCAGTCGCTCACGGACAGTTTCTGGTCTCATGCAGTATACCTTCAGGCATCGCCTTTGAGCCTCCTCTGATATTCTGAACTCCTGAAGTATAATTTCAGCCTCATTATTAAAATGTAGGTTCATAGCAAAAAAAAAAATACATTTGTACTAATTTTATGTAGGCTCAAGAAGTAGCAGTAAGTCTGATTAAGAAATAAGATTAATTTGAGATTATAAATAGACAAAGCCTATAAGAGTGGTCAGTTACTTAATAATATTACCTCCAAGACATCCCGAACTTGAATTATAGAATTATAATTATTTTTCATAATGGCGGGTTCTATTTTCAAAACATCTCTAATGTCCATACCAGCCAGTGAGCCAACATTTTCTAAAATAAGTTTTGTATGTAAAGGATCTGCAGAAATGACGAAGCCATTTCTTCTTATTCCTGCTTTGTCGAACTTTATATCATTGTGTGCTATGTTGATTGCTTCCTGTATGTCCGACATTGGCTTGTGCTTTAGAGGTAGGTAGTTTTTACAGTACTTTCGAAATTCTTCTGGTGTAACTGATAGTTTCCAGTTTAGAAATCTTTCTAGCACATTCATGCGGATTGTTACTGAAATCAAAAGGATTTTATTGTGTTAAAACTAAAATAGTATAATTATGTGACAGTACAGTTGGTGCCACAGATATCTTAATAATAAGGCAATAGAAGTCGCAAAGGCGCGTGACCTAGTCGCCGCGCATGTGTCTCATAGAACACAAGCGCGCTAAGTGTGAGTGAGCGCGCGATATCATTCTCTGCTTTTAGCACACGTTTATTATTGGTTAAAGGGGCCGCGCTTCCTGAGACCATGCGTTTTAGAAAATATTGCGTAATGTCATCGCTAAAAGTTAAATTTTTGTTGCAAAATGCATATGTAGGCGATAGTCTGTATTTATTGTAGGCCACCAGTGGATGCTGTGCGATAAAACAGCTGATCAGTCACAGTGTGCAACGTGCATGCGTTTTAATAAACCATGTAATCACAAGACAGGCGATCAAGACTGCCCGGCTAGGAAAATTGCTGAGACAAGACTCATAAATTCTATTGATTATAATGAGGACACGTAAATAGCGAAGTCGTTATTGTTTTCTGTTACCCATTCGAGTTTTATTGCATAATGTTACTAATAAATTATATACCTAGTACCAATTTTATTTTAACAATTTTACTGATTGTGCTAATAAAAACTAGTTTACAAAATCGTTACTTTGCAAAAAAATATATAATGTAATGTTGTGACACAATAATGTCTTACGATGATGAAGATTTGTTGACTAAGCACAGTATTCGTCATAAATTTGAAATAATATTGTTCATAAGTTATTTACTTAAAGTTTAATGAATTTTAGTTATATTTATTAACATATAAGCACTTTAATAATTTACCTGAGATACAGGTTTTATACCTAGTTCAGGTAGAATACAATTTTGTACCTTTACCTCTAGATTAAGCCCTTAATGTATAAATATTTATGTAAATCAAAAAAATTCAATAAAACATATTATTATTATTATTATTATTATTATTGTTTGTCTATGTGTTGGTAGCTCTGCGACCGGCGACACGCGTCCCAGTATTACAAGACACTAGATAGAATTTCTATTGCCTTATTATTAAAATTTCTGTGGTTGGTGCAGTCGTTGACCAATTGGCTGCTATACTGCGTGACCCAGGTTGGATCCGCACGGAACAAATATTTGTATGGTCTACAAATAGTTGTTCCGGATCTGAGTGTTTTGAGTATGTGACATTCATCGTTGTGTACGCACCCACGATACAAGGGTAATTTTTAGTATGGCGGCAATATTTTTTTAAAAGAAGAACAGAGGGTAAATAAATGTGTTTCTGAAAAATTACATTACTCTTTTTTTAAACAAAGAACTAACAAACAAAAAATCGTATATAATTTTTATTTTTGTAAATTCAATAATATTTTGGGTGTATTTATTTAAACTTTAAAATGATCTAGACCTAACTAATATATTGAATAAAATAATAATAAAACAGAAGAGGTAGACTATCGCTGAGAGACCTTTGATTCTCAAAAAGCATAGCTCATGTGAAAGAAGGGATGAGGCAAAGCTGCATCCAAAAACGTAGTAAATAAATACATAATAAACATAAAAAAATACTTTGATAAAGAGAATAGTACAATTATTATTATACATATACTTACAAATAGATGTATCAGAATCAGAGAAGTTCTGTAAAGTTTTACTACTAGCAGGCCATTCTTGGAACTCGTCCAATATTGTTTGCTCCATTTCAATATCTGTTGGAAGTAAACCTTCTTTCTTCAACCGAGCTATTGTTCTTGACTTTACAAGTGTGTGGTATCTGGGAATTAATTATTAAAGTTTTAATTTAGTGAGTATTAAGTGGCTTGAACTATATTTTCCCAGCTTTATATGTAAATTACAAGTATTCTTGGGTCCTTAATTATGTAGCATGCCAGTAGAAATCACAGAAAGTATAGTTCACTAGTATTAGAATAAAATATAAGTTTTGATAAAACATAAGTTGATTTTATTCATCATGACATGAAATAAAAAGAACACTGACAGGTAGATTGAACAAGTAGAAAAATAAACTTACATAGAAAAAAAAAGATCTGAGGCACCTACCACAAGCTTTTAACATAATCCATTTTACGTGAACTGTTTAAGGAATGGTGCCATATAGGGTATATAGCTCCATCCCTCTCTCTCACTCACACAACTGACATTTTAACCTTTTGAATACCGTAATTAGAGACACAATAGAAAGACAATGACAGAGAGAACGCTGGCGTTCTTGTTCTATAAAACTTCTTCAGTTTTATAGAACAAGAACGCCAGCTCATTTTAACAAATACTCACTTTATAATATGTTTAGCAGAAATGCTTATAAATCTACATTCTCTGAGTATTTCTCCATAGTTGTCCATAGTGATTGGGTTCATGCTGAATACATGCAGGTTACGGCAGGCCTCTTCAGGAGTAATGCCAAACTTCTGTAATATTTGCAGAATGCACTGCAAACGGTCGTGGGTTACCTTGTCTATATGAGGGTGCTTCTTTTTCAGGACAGTTAGGTGGTCATCTGATATTGATTCACCTGTATCAAGAGCACAGAATATTTGGTTAGTTTAATAAGGGTATTTATTGTAGTTGTGTAGACTTTCATTTCTACGTGTGGCCTATAACAGTACAAAAGTGATATCTAACCTAAAAGCACAATAGAATATATTATATAAAAAGTTTACAACAAACAGTAATAATAAGAATCATAACATTTTTATTTGGTTTTTGAATTAGGTAATAATTATAGGGATAGGTCACAATCAAAGCTTGTTTTAGCTGAATGGCTGTAGTAGTTAATTATTATACTTTCACCTGTAGTTTTCTTGTAGAAATCCAAAATCGGTAAGTTATGATGGTAATTTCTCGATGTAATTTGAGTAAAATAAAAGAAATGTAAACCACTACCACCTAAATATCTCAATCTTTTGATGTACGATCTCATGTTTTAGACTGATAATCTTTTATCTTATTATTTTAGTTAATTAGCTAGCGTTCTACGAATGTAAATAATAACAAACAAGCACGGTCTTTGATGTCAATGTTCTGTCTGGTCTGTTTATAGTTTTTTTTTTTCCTTCGCCCTTCACGGACAGGCTAAGGTCTTGCACCATAAGGTCTTGCTTCCTTCTTGTTCAAAAGGCAATAAGGCCGCAGCCTCGTCCTTAATTGTTTACACCTTGTTTTAAATTTATTTTAGGCCAGAGCCGCGTTCTATTTATAGTGTATAGTCTATAGTCAATGTGACAGTGCTGTGTGCTACCTGAGGTGCTACCAGTCCTGCGTTCAAAAATGATTAAGACGGTTCTGCCATGCGTTTTAAAATAACTATAGTGGAGTAGCTACTCCAACTGTTCAAAAATGCTTCGAGTCGCAACCCAGAGAGTCGCTACCCTAGAGTTAACCCAACTTTAACTTCGAGCAGGGTACTAAAACTCTACGCTCATATTTTTGAACGCGAACGTTGAGTTCAACTGTCAATGTCCAGCAAGTGTCATTTATTGCCACTTACACCAAACTACCCTGCTCGTAGTTAGAGTTAGTTGGGTTAACTCTTAGGTAGCTACTCGAGTTATAAAAGAATGACCTGGGTTGCAACTCGAAGCATTTTTGAACGGTAGGAGTAGTGAATCTACTCTACTCTGGTTATTTTTAAATGCACAGTTGCAGTCCACGGCAACTTTAAAAAAAAGGTTTGACAGCTGTCAATGTCAAAATAAAGTCAAAATTGATAGCATCACGCTCGCTCTTACGGGCAATGGGACAAGTCGCTGAAACGTAGTTTACGTGTTGTATTGCTCAATTTTATGAAATAAAAAAGACAATTACTAAGTTCTATTCACAAAAACGATTTCAGTGTTAAAGTTAAATGTATAGGAACAATAAAGAATCTCTGTCTGAAGGTTAGTTCTTACTTATATTCCATGTTTGTATTGATTTATATTATTTACACATAAACTATACAACTTTACCACTTAAAATAACATATAAACAGTTACTTATTTCCTCTATTCCCAGTACCTTACATGGCTTATTTTTCAGATGGACTGGACAGCAGTTAAAAACCACTTCAAGCAAACATGGCTCACTACTATTTTGAGTCTAATTTTGTTTTCTGGTGTTACATATTTTTTGTTATGGGCTGAGGTAAGTCGCTCTTTTGACAGTATTACTAGGAATATGAAATTATTTATCAGAGTATCTTTATGGTTAATTCGTAATATAATTCTTTCTAATGGTGATGGTGTAATTTCAGAGTCAAACAATTCAAAGTAACCTGATGCTAGAAGAACTGGTGTCGGCAGCCGAAAGTATTGACGTTCACACTGGTGATGAAGCGGAACGCTATGAGGGCCGTGTCGTGCATATTGTAGGCCCTTTGAGGATATTGGAGCCAATATCTGAGCCAGACTATAATATACAAGTACAAGCGGTCAAGTTGAGGAAGAGGGTACAAATGTATCAATGGATTGAAGAGACTACGTAAGTTTTAATGTGACTATCATCAACATAAGCAGTGCATAGCATTTCTATAGTCTTCTTTGATGTTAGTTGCAAGTTGTTGCTATTGTTTAAATATAATTTTTTGTCTAAGTTTAAAAAATCTGAAAACAGGGTTAAGCAAGCAAGAATACAGACACAACATAATTTTATGTTTTTAGGGTTCCATACCTCAAAAGGAAAAAACAGAACACTTATAGGATCACTTTGTTGTCTGTCTGTCAAGACCCTTTACCCGGGAACTGGACACTTGGCACTCGGAATATTTGAGCTTTCAATCAGTGAAAGAATTCTTAATCACAATGGTAGTGAACTTAATATAATTCAAAAAGAAACATTCAACAATTTTCTTTTGAAAAAACAATCTCATCCACATCTCTGTATTCATCTTTTCTTGCTCCTGACAGACCAATGAACTAGCAGCAAATGCAAATGCAGTGTCAGAAAAACAGAGAATTCAATTATTTATTTTCTCCTTTGCATTTCAACACTTCACCGTGGCATCACTCTGATTTATACAGCCACTGTCCTTTTTCGTTCACTTTTGGAATAAAATAAAAATAAAATTTTATTCCTAACTATAAAATTCAAAAATATTTCCAAAGTTTGCAACTAGAATGGAACTGTTTGCAGTAAAATTTAAACTATCCTCTGGATTCTAGTATTATCCTGGTGAGCTTCCAGGACCTTTTATCACCAGGCCTGGACCATTTTCTTTGTGTGTAAAAGGCATGAAATACTCTGTTCTAGATTCGTTATATTTCTATAAGTTTTGTGAAAACGTCTTATCTATTATTATTATAAAAAGGACAGACTTATATTTTTAGATTCTTGTTTGTAACGAATAAACTCAAAAACTACTGAACCAATTTCAAAAATTCTTCTTCACCAGTAGAATACTATTTTATCACTGAGTGACAAAAGCATATATTTATCACAGACTGACAACAGCATATATTTTTCACTGAGTGACAAAAGCATATATTCATCATTGAGTGACAAAAGCATATATTTTCTGCTACCACGCGGGTGAAACCTCTTGTAGAAGCTAATGTAGAGTATATTTAGTTTCAATAATCTGTCTAACTGATCAGTTCTTTGAAAATTTTAAAGTACCTTTAAATCGATTTATTTAAACAAATGCTTTAAATTTGAGTGATCTTTTTTAATGGGATGTCAACGGCAGAGGTAACTGCAGCCGACGACACGGGGCCCATGGGAACTCATGGCCTCAGTAGGCTTCGACCCTGCCGGACCCCTACGGTTTTGCTGATATCTTCCCGAATTGAGTTACGAATATTTTGTGTGTGCAAAAAGGTTTGTGTTTGTGACGTCAGTACAAATTTACAGTTTTCAGATTTTTTCCTATACTTGTGCTATGTGACCTTGCTTAATGCCAAATTTCAGGATTCTAGGTCAACCGGAAGTACCCAATGAATTTTGATTCCTTTGAGAGTGTAGAAATATACGTTTTTTGCGATTGCACAGCTTGAAGGGATCGCTGACCTCAGTATATGGTTTTAATTTCAATTCGAAACCTCTATGAGTTCCCGAAATAAAGGGTCTTGACAGACAGACGGACAACTAAGTGATCCTATAAGGGTTCCGTTTTTTCCTCTTGAGGTACGGAACCCCAAAAATAGTAAGAAATAAGTTTTGAAATGGTTGTTACTTATTTTTTCAGAGAACAAGAGAATTTCCTCAGTGAGCCAGCAGAGGAGTCTCGAAAGACATACTGGTACCACAAAGACTGGCGGGACTATGTGGTAGAGTCCTCGTTGTTCTACATTAGACCGGGCCATCATAATCCTCCATCTATGCCAATGTTCAGTGAGACACATATTGCTGATAATGTCAAGATTGGATGGCTTTACTTAGGTATGTAATTCTTTTTTTTTTGTCATCTGCCTAATCTTTCAACTATGTTGGATAAGTAAAATACTAAGTAGGTATATTGACTACTAAAATAGCTATATTATCATAAAGGCCAAAACACAAATCACAATTACACTTATTTTTGAATACATCTTATCTTATCTTATCTTGTTGTGGGGCTGGCTTTGAAAACCAGAGCACTTCGACCCTACTGGATCTTTTGTGCTAGTCCCCCTCCCTTCTACTCAAACCCCAGCCTTCCGTGCACCTTCGTCATGAGTCCCAGTATGGCCTTGATGGGGCTGAGCCTATAGTCCTCTGGCCTAGGAAATGGTTGGCCCAGATACTCTAGTCTTTTGGAGCCTAGTGCTGCACAGTCGCACAGTAAGTGTAGCATATTCTCCTCTGCCTTCTTTGAATACATTGTTTTGTAGAAATCTATTTGTACTAGGCTGAACTTGATAAAACATTTTTTTAAATGTTGATTCTGTTATCAATACTGATAAAATAAAAACAAGATAATATGCTACCAGAGTTGTTTCATATACCCTAATACAAAGATTGCTCAATGATGTATATGTTATATAGTATGTTTTTTTGAGTCAGGAAAACTATACGGTTTAAAAAAAATCTAGTATTCTAAATCGACATTTGAGAGTTCTACTCATGCATTACCTAGAAAGCGACACTTGGGGGAAGCCAATGTCTTTTGGTTGAAATGATGATTATGATGATGAAATAAAAGGCAAAAATGTCACGTTTTTGGATAAAAAAAAACTGCGGTGGACTCTTGTTCGGGCCATGGGCCGGAGCGAGACGGTATGGGACGCGGCTGGGCCATGAGGACATCCTCACGGCCCAGCCACCACTGCCACGGAGACGTTTCGGAATCGCGGGTTGCGACAAATATGGTACTATCTGAGCTTAATTGTTCATCACTATCTGAGATGAATTCTGGCACTAATAGCATAATTATCTCATATTAACAAAAAATAATATTTTTTGAGTTATAACACTATTTAAGCAGAGGTTCGAACATGGTCCTAAAAATTCTTATTGACTTCATTTTCAGGTATGGACGTAAAACGTAAAGTGAATGACTACTATGAGATTTGGTCCGACTCAAGACCAGAGCGCAGTGATATCAAACTGCATTCAGGTTTCTATTTTCACGGTGAGAGTGCTCTGGAACATGAGATCGGCGACCTTCGTATTCACTTTTCATATGCTGGCCGTGAGGACGACATTGTAAGTTACATTTCGATTATACAAGGTGCAATTTTGCATCTGTAAAACATTTCAGGATGTTAGTGATTCTCGACCCGAATCAACAATAAAATGGGTATGGTTTTTTAATTTTATTCTTATTTAAGGAAATCGGTAAAAATGATTCGTAGAGTAAGTGGGCGGAGCCTCGTACAGGTTGTCGTACTCTCACACACCGTGACATGGCGTTCGATTAAACGTTACGGGTGATTCTGTTTTTACAAGGTTTTATTTAATTTCACCTGTCCTGATGTTTGTATGTCTGTAATCAAATCTTGCAAATTAAAGGTCCACTTCCCAGTTACCGATTGAGTTGAAATTTTGCATCTCAAAGTCCTTAAAACGCGATCTCCGCCTCTTTAATACCGAAAGGATTAAGGATGCGATTGAGCGGAATAAGGGCTCCAAGGTTTTTGCAAGGGATCTGTCTATAGGGCAGAGCCAGCTCACGAAACTGAAGACCGACGATGGCAGAGTCATATCCGCCAAATCGGAGCTTCTGGGAGAGATCGAGGCATTCTATGGACAGCTGTACACATCTATCACAAAACCCACAACGAATCTAGCAAACGACCCAAGAGCTAGATTAACCCGGCACTATACCGAAGATATCCCGGACGTCAGCCTGTACGAGATTAGGGTGGCTCTGAAGCAGCTTAAAAACAACAAGGCGTCGGGTGACGACGGAATTACAGCCGAACTCCTGAAGGCGGCTGGAAAACCGGTCCTAAGGGCCCTTCAGAGGTTGTTCGATTCCGTCATACTTGAGGGAAAGACGCCACAGGCATGGAGCAGAGGTGTGGTGGTACTTTTCTTTAAGAAGGGCGACAATGCCCTGCTTAAGAATTACAGGCCCATCTCTCTTCTGAGCCATGTCTACAAGCTGTTTTCCAGAGTCATCACGAATCGTCTCGCGCGCAGGTTCGACGACTTCCAGCCTCCCGAACAAGCCGGTTTCCGAAAAGGTTTCAGCACCGTAGACCACATACATACGCTCCGGCAGGTTATAAAGAAGACAGAGGAGTATAACTTGCCTCTATGCTTAGCGTTCGTGGACTACGAAAAAGCTTTTGATTCGATCGAGACTTGGGCTGTACTGCAGTCTCTCCAACGGTGCCAGATTGACTATCGGTACATCGAAGTGCTGAAGTGTTTGTACGAAAACGCCACAATGTCAGTCCGACTTCAGGACCAGACCTCGAAACCTATCCTTCTGCAGCGGGGCGTGAGGCAGGGAGATGTCATCTCTCCGAAACTGTTCACGGCTGCAATGGAGGATGTCTTCAAGGTTCTGGACTGGAGTGGACTAGGCATTAATGTCAATGGCGAGTACATCACTCACCTTCGGTTTGCCGATGATATAGCAGTCATGGCTGAAACTACGGAGGAGCTCAGTACAATGCTCGATGACCTTAGTAGAGCTTCCAAAAGAGTGGGTCTTAAAATGAACATGGATAAAACCAAAGTCATGGTAAATAACCATGTAGCACCCACTCCGATCAAGATCGGAGACTCTGCACTCGAAGTTGTAGACGATTACGTTTACCTGGGACAGACAATCCAGTTGGGTAGGTCTAACTTTGAGAAAGAGGTCAATCGTCGAATCCGACTCGGCTGGGCAGCGTTCGGGAAGCTGCGCGGTATCTTCTCGTCCAACATACCACAGTGTCTCAAGACGAAAGTCTATGACCAGTGCGTGTTGCCAGTGATGACATATGGCTCTGAAACATGGTCGCTTACAATGGGCCTCATCAGAAGGCTTACAGTCACCCAAAGAGCAATGGAAAGGGCTATGCTCGGAGTTTCCTTGCGTGATCGCATAAAGAATGAAGATATCCGCAGGAGAACCAAGGTCGCCGACATAGCCCGAAGAATCGCCAAACTTAAGTGGCAGTGGGCAGGGCACATTGCTCGTAGAACGGATGGCCGATGGGGCCGAAAGGTTCTAGAGTGGCGACCGCGCACCGGAAGACGCAGCGTTGGAAGGCCTCCTACAAGGTGGACCGACGACCTGGTGAGGGTCGCGGGAGTGCGGTGGATGCGAGAAGCACAGGATCGGTCATTGTGGCGACGCCTGGGGGAGGCCTATGTCCAGCAGTGGACGTCTTTCGGCTGAAATGATGATGATGATGATGATGACCCAGCAAACGTGCCATATAAATTGTCAAAGAAAAAATGGCAGGCATACGACCTATTCTCAGATTTACCAGATATACAATGCGTTCCAAATAAGAATAGGATCGTTTGCCATGTTGTGACGTCACGTCACACTGTCACATCGCAAGAAATTGGGCAAAATTGAAGAACTCAGAGATGAGCAAAATTGAAGAACAGCCCCCCTAGCCAAGTTACAATCGTATCGTTCACGCCAAAAGCTTCGAGTAGGCCACGTCTCCAATTCCTTTGTTCGGACCACGTGACTGAGCGTTGATGACGTCAGAACAAAGGAATCGGAGGCGTGGCCTACTTGAAGCGTTCAGCGCGAACGAGACGATTGTAACTTGGCTAGGTGGGCTGGATTCTGATTAAACTTGTTTTGTTCACAGTTCGTAAATAAATTGAATTTTAAAAATTTCTTGTTTTATTCACTATAATTATTCTTTGACTAGCTGACCCGGCGAACTTCGTATCGCCTAATAGTAAGGATAACGCCATCTACTGGCATTACCAGAACAGCATAATTCATTTTATAATGATATTTGAATTAGAGATGGCGTTATATTCGGTTTTTTTTCGTTCATTTTTTCATATTTTCTCACTGTTTGAACCTTTCCTAGACTATCACGAACATTTCGAGACTAAAATTAGCCAAATCGGTCCAACCGTTCTCGAGTTTTAGCGAGACTAATGAACAGCTATTCATTTTTATATATAAGATTTGCCAGTATGACGTGACGTCACAACATGGAAATCGATCCTATTCTTATTTGGAACGCATTGTACCTACACAAAAAAAACATAAAAATTGTTCAAGCCATTTCTAAGGAGTTCTATAACAAACACTGTGACACACGAGATTTTTATATACAATTAAAACATCCTTTTCTAGTACACAACAGTGGGACTAGTAGAAGGTGGCAACCTACAAGCCTACAGTCCAACAAGGTTTCCTACAGCGGATCCCATCTGTATCCTGCGCAAAGGGTCCTACAGTTTGAAGCAGCTGCATGACTTGGAGAGAAGAGATGCAAACCTGCATACATGGAAGTATCGGCTTCTGGGTTTCGTTCAAGTTTTTGCATCTGCCATGACTTTGCATCCTGACTGGGTGACATTATGTAAGTTTAAAATATAAAACATATTAGCTAACTAACTGAAGTGAAACAGAACAGAAAGCATTGGGATAAGCAAAAACCTACTTTATTTATCAGTTATTAAGGTGCAAAAGAGCAGTGATGGTCAAGTGGTAATGTCCCCAACTTACGAATTGTAGGTCGCGGGTTCAAACGCAGCCAGGCGCATTACTTTGTGTAATTTATTTCATCACCACTGCTCTCAACACGGTGAAGGAAAACATCGTGAGGAAACCGGCATGTCCTAGAACCAAAAATTCGAATACATGTGACATTCACCACTGGGCCCCCGTGGTGGTTTACGGCCCATTCCCTCTCCAAGAGAGAGGAGGCCTGACCATTAAAAGGCTGATTATGCTTATATGCTATTAACGTGCACACGTGATCGCACTAGCATTACGGGGTTCCGGCGTGTGATGTATCAACAATTTTGCACTTTATGTCACATAGTATAAGGTGTATTACTCAACATTATTAAGAACAGAAAGTTCTATGTTCTTAGCAGATGATAAATGGTTTTTCTTAGTCCTACTGTCCACGGACGCGTAGCTTCATAGACGCGTATTCGTCACTATACACTTGGTGTACGCCTGCTCACAACGATATTCATTAAATGTTCATAGTTTTGTATGTAAACAGTGAGCAGGCGCATAACAAGCGTATCAAGACGAACACTTGTCTATGATAGTAGGCCTTAGTTGCCACTTAATAAATCCTATTTCGACTGCTGTCCTTAAAAAGCGCGCCACCGCGTCTGTTACGTTACTAATTGAAACTCACCCTTATTTATACTGTTATAAAGTTTCACTTTCTTTTCAGTTTTACAATGCCAGTGGGTATCAAATAATTTAAGGCGGTGCACAAGGTTTTGGGTGAATTTAGTCCTGTCTTTTTCATACACGTTATTCATCATTGCTATACCTTGGTAAGTTTATAGTTAAATAACTCTTCTTTACTTATTTAATTGAAGTTTTTCTCCGTCCACTATGGTGTATAGAAATAGTTTATTTTTACGATATATTATTTAATCCTAGGTTGGTCCACAAACCGACGTTCGGCGCCATGGTGCTAGGCGGGGCGATGGTCCCTATACTGCACTATTCCACTTTGCTGACACGACGCGATGCCACTCCGGAACCTCCTCCGTACAATAGACGGAACAACAATCCACGCTGAAAGATATAGCCGAGGTCGACCGCGGACATGAATCCATTTAATTCAAGCATAAACTAGATACTAGCTGCTAGTGAACACAGCTTAAAAAAAAATCAGGATTCACATTTAAGGCAACTGCATATTAGAGTAACATAGGGCTGTAGCGCATCTTATTCCAACACAAAAAAGCAGGGCGCAGCCTAACTCCAGCTTGCAGTTTCCATAAAGTGATGTAGATAATTATAAGCATTTAAGTTTTGCGGTGCCACCCGCCTAATATGTGCTACCCTTAATGCGTAAACAACTACCAGGAGTAAAAAAATGGGTTTTAAAGTTGATGGTACGGCCTCCATTGTCTGTGACGATCAAGGTGACCATTTAAGTATGGAAATATAACTGGCTGATTGGTAAAGAAGTGCATACAGTTACAAAGCTTCAAAATAAATTACCATAGATAGAAGCTATGGCAGGTTTTATAGAAAAGTACAAAATCTCAAGCTAGCAAAAAACAAGCACTTCTTTCAAATTTTGCCAGTATATCGCATTTTATAAGGATTTGGTGGTGAAATGTTATTTTGAATGAAATTGATAATGGGTATCCCAACTCATATTATCTAGTCTGAATATTATTAACTAATATATTTATTAGTATAAATAGACTGATTGTACTTAAATTAGAATGAATATTGCGACCGTACAAAATAAACTTCCTATAGTTTGGTAATCATTTATGTAAAAATGTATAAACCTTACCCTATTTATTTATTTAGTAGATTACAAGGCAATTTTGTCTGTATTATTTGTAAAAGATAACTTAAATTTGAATAAAATGTAATAATAATAAACTTGTAATATAGCAATAAAGAATCTCAATCATAATGAATAATACGTATTTAAACATTTTATATCTAGACCAATAAGATTTTTATTAACACGTAAATGTAGAAGAATAAATGACCATGTATATTTTGCGTGATCTACAAAAGTTAAAGAAATATTTTTTTTAATAAATAAATATTTCTTTAACATTTCAAATTATTTTATATTTTATTTAATTTATTTATTTCGATCACATTAATTTATTTCACCACTTAAATCAAAGGCGAAGTTCACAGAATGAATATTCTTAATAGTATGGATTATTGCCTAAAAGAAATCACGAAAAATATAAAACACTATTATGATAGTCTTATTTTTCATGGTTTCTTTGGGTTATGGTTTCTTGTGGATTTACCGATGTCGTTACGATAAAACAAACAAAAATCCTACGGTTCGGGACCTAACTAATAAAAAACTATAACTACAATGCGATTCAAATAAGAATAAGAACTACTTTATCATTTATCTGTCAAATTTGACTTGAAAAGTACGGTTTGCAAAAAAAAATTATTTGCGTATCAACGACGGTTTTTAGGGTTCCGTACCTCAAAAGGAAAAACGGAACCCTTATAGGATCACTTCTCCTGAAATTTGGCATGAAGCAAGGTCTCATAGCACAAGTATAGGAAAAGATCTGAAAACTGTTTTGCAGGTAAGTCACAAAAAAAACTTTTTGCTATTCGGAAAAAATCTTCGTAACTCAATTCGGGAATTGAACTGTTGTCATAGGTAATTTTGTACTGAACCCTCAGTGTGAGTGCCCGACTCGCACTTGCCCGTGTTTTGTACTTTGTTTAACTGAGTGTTAGTTAAATCTAAATGAAGAAAAAACGTTATTGTTTAATCTAAATTAGCTAAATATATTGTTTAAGTCATAATTAGTTAAAAAAAAACTGTTTACTTTCTTATTTTCATTGTTGGCAACAATTAGCCTTCTTCTATTCGCCCCAACTCAGACACTTTACACAGTGTTCTAGTTTTTCAATTGTGCTCAGAATTGACCAGAACTAGAACTAGAACTAGATTCTGATTGAACTTTTTTCCTTCTCGAATCGTAAATAAATTTAACTTACAAAAAAAATATTTTGTTTTGCTCACCCTACCGAATAACAGATTCGATTTGACAGCTATTACGTCACAACATGACGCTAAGTCAATCCTATTCTTATTTGAATCGCATAGTACCACAGCTGACTTTGGGGTCAACTACCGCTGTTATTGTTACTTCACTTAGATTTTAAGTCTTCTTTTCGTTAATTGTATCTATTATTATACAATACCCATCACGTCTAGAGTATCGCCTTAATAATTTGTAATAAAGTACATTGACCTTTTCCTAATGAGTAGGGATAGATACTCGAAAACCAAACAATGGACGGTTTTTAGGGTATTGTACCTCAAAAGGAAAAAAACGGAACCCTTCTAAGATCACTTTGTTGTCCGTTTGTCTAAAATTTTAGGGTACTTCCTGTTGACCCAGAATCCTGAAATTTTGCA
Source organism: Mythimna pallens (assembly GCA_961205895.1). Classification (NCBI taxonomy): domain Eukaryota; kingdom Metazoa; phylum Arthropoda; class Insecta; order Lepidoptera; family Noctuidae; genus Mythimna; species Mythimna pallens. The sequence goes on along the minus strand of OY540826.1, from coordinate 12,243,912 downwards.
TAAAACAAGGTCTTATAGACTTATAGCACAGGTATGGGAATAAATCTGAAAACAGAAAATTTGTTGTTACTTCACAAAAAAAAAACTTTTTTTGCGATTTGGAAAAAGCTTCGAGACTCCAATCGGGAAATGTAGGAGTGTCAATGACGGGTACTGCAAAATCTGGCAATGTTGAAGGTGTTAGGGAAAAGAACAGGTTCTGGAGTCAAGTATATTGAGCAGTTCAAAACTGTTCTCTTTGTATCCGTATTGTATGTATCATTGCGACATTTAATTGCCTGCATTTTCAGCATTATTGTATTTTAAACTATGCCATATCCTGTACAAGGTACACAAGTGAACCAATTACTAATTAAGTCTAGTTTAAAATTTATTACCTAACGTATTTACATAGTTGTCGATACTGAAGCACGGTAGTTACAAAACTAATCGGATGTCACTTGCAAAAAAAAATGCAAATGAATAGGATATATTCATTTTACTTAATAACTACTTACTAAATACTACTACTTACTATATTAAATAGCTTCAATCCCTCAGGTTGTGATAAATTGCTTTTACCGGCCCTGCTTTATATGAAAAAAATATTTTAGAAATAAACTTCTGATAAAAAAAATGTTAAGTTTTACTTAAACCTGTTTATTTAAAAGAAACTAATTGAGTATTTGCCTTTGCAATACGTGAAATAACACTAAAGAGAAATCTTTTTCTAAAAACAGCATCAACATTGGTTATTAAACCCTTGGAATGCCTTGTTGCATTACGCCTATGTACCACTACTGTACATGAAGTTTAAATAAATAAATAAACGAAGCAGCAATTATTAACATTACAAATATTGCTTTGAGGAAGAGTGGGGAGTGGTGGGAATATCTCACTATCTCTTCGTAACCTAATGGTGGTGACGTCACATTTCAGTATGTGCGTCTTTATACTGTTATTTGACAGTTTCCCCGTCCACCCGTTCCATTTGTTACCCTTTCCGTTCCATTCGTTCTTTGATTTTGAAAGGTTTCTTACTTGATTTTATTATTGAATGAATTTAAAAAAAATCTCTATTTGCGATTTTGGATAAAGTAACTTTTTGATAAAAACAAAAAAATAATTAGCTTTACTAGCACAAGTACCCAGGTACACAAGTACCCAATAATATTCAATGTGATTATGTATGATTTTTAAGATTTGCTTTATACTTATTTATCATTCTGCAACACGTTTCTCTTATTTATTATGGAGTCCTTGGGTTTGGCTCAAGGCGGTGAACTTACTTCAAAAATAAGACAAAGGGCGCTGCGGCGTTCACAGCCGATTGTACGGCACGCATGCGCAGTGCAAGTCTTATCAGCTGATCGCACTCCGCCCAGCGAATACAGATTCAGCCGAAACAGTTCTCTTCTATTTTACGGTTGTGATTTTTATTATATTCAAGGTTAGATTACAGTTAACTGTTTTCTAAAATCATCATCTTATGTTGCAAACTGTAAGCGTGCTATCGGGATTAAATTCAGTGTGTGATTTACGAAACATAACAACAATCATGAAAGCTGCAGCGATGTCGGTTTGGATATTTATTAACATCCTCTGCTTCGGTATGTGCGGCTACTTGTATTTAATTTGGTATCAGTACTGGATGTACGATGAAAAGCAGAAAAATTCCAGCAGGATGTCGGAAAACTCACCCAAAATAATGGTTTCCGGTGGTAATTTCCAAGAGAAGTATGCAGCAGAAAACCCTCCGTTCCAATTACCATTTAACTCTACTTTAAGAATCGATAACGTACGAAAAAATCGGAGATCAGCTGTTGGTGGTTACTGGAGCAGTAGCGTATCAAGACAAATGTCTCATAGAACTGCTGGTTCTTATGTCCCTCCATCTAACACCATAGTGACGAAGAGTAACGGCAGTCCCAGGTTCCCGAATCTACACAGACCGTTACTGGAGTTCGACAGCTATAAATATGTTTGCGACGATCTATTATCAACGGACTGTCAAGAACAAACCGCGGAATTCAAGGAGCTGCTGTTAAAAGAGTTTCATAGAGTCCTTATGGGGGCAAGCAAAGTATTCACATCAGGGTTAGATGCTCACAATACTTACGATGTTAAATATAACAGCAGTTATCGTAAGAAGAGTTCTAGAGATGAGGTGATGTGTGCTCTAAAAGGTGTGAAGATACGGACAGTGACGGCTGATGATGAACCGTTTGCGAAGTTCGGTTTTAAGATACCGAGAGCACCGTTGCAGGAGGGACGTCACTATAACACTTGTGCGGTCGTCACGAGTGCTGGAGCCTTGCTTAACTCAGGATTAGGAAAATTTATAGGTAAGTAACATCTTCTATTAATTCCTGCTTTTATAGCAACATAAATGTGGTTGAACATTCGCGAGAAAGGGATTAGTCAGTCATTCAAAAGTCACGATGACTGTACATAAAGTTGAAATATCTGTTTATAATATCAAAATAACATTTATTTACTAAATGCATATGAAAGTATATTCGATACCACAAATAAAAAAAAATAGTCTCGACTGTTTGTTCCGAATATCTCCTAAACGACAGGACCGATTTTGACGGGACTTTCACTGACGAATAGCTGATGTTACAAGGACTAACTTAGGCTACTTTTAATTTTATCACGGGAAGCGGATTTTAAACTACGGACAGAATCTTCGAGCTAAACAAAAATATTTTTCACGATTAGGGTTTCGTCCGTCTGTCTGTCTGTCAAGACCCTTTATCTCGGGAACACGTGGAGGTATCGCGTTGAAATTAAAACTATATACTCAAGTCTCCGGCCCCTTGATGCTGTGAAAAAATCAAACTTCTGAGTAAACGGAAATAAAAGATGCGGCTATAAATAGCCGAAAAATAGCAAAAAATGTATATTTCGACACTCTCAAGGGAATAAAAATTCTTAGGATTATACCCTATGAATTTAATACCCGTTGACCTAAAATCCTGAAATTTGGCATGAAGCAAGGTCGCATAAGCACAAGTATAGAAAAAATATCTGAAAACTGTAAATTTGTAGTCTCGTCACAAAAAAAAAACTTTAATTTTTGCGATTCAGAATATACGAGTAGGTATATATATATATATGATACTTCGTAACTCAATTCGGGAATTGAACTGTTTTCATAGGTAGGTTTGTACGGAACCCTCAGTGCGCGAATCCGACTCGCACTTGCCCGGTTTTTTCATAATCTGAACGCGAACGAAGTCGCGGGTAACAACTAATTCTGAATTAACTTATTTATTTATTACTCCCGGGACAGTCAAGACAAAAATCCACCCCGGATACGGTATAATTTACCTACTTATCTGTCAGGTGAAAAGACCTCAGTACTAGATTGCTTCAAATGCAACTTTATTAACCCTTAGCTTGTCCGGGCGATATAAATATAATCACTGTGTAGAATCAGGCTATCTTTTCGGCTAAAAACGATCGTTTTCGTTGAGACTCGTGGACACATTATTAATAATTCTGGCGAAAATGTATGACTATGCCAGCTCCTAATTGCGTGGGCTTCAGGCACCTACCTACTTTTCTATTAGTATAAATGGATGTACCTATTCTCAAAGTCTAAGACGGTGCTTACACTCAGCATGATTCACAGTACACATGAGTCGGCAGCGATATGAATGTTCTGAGTAGCACGGATGCCTACTTAAGTCGCTAGTCCATTTACAGTTATCGCCCCAAATGTGATTAGTTACAAAGGTATATTGAGTATTTGTTTTTCTTGTTAGTAATGGTAGAAATCGGTAATGAGCCCATACACTTTTCAAAAGAAGTTATTAAATCGAGGCCTCTAGTTTGATAAACGAGATATGGCACCTCCATGGTGGAATGACAGGAATATGGTTAGAAAGCATAGATGACTGATTGAGAAGATGGTAAATAAAGTTGTACCTAAGTATGGAAGAAGAAGGTATTATGCTGCGCTAACTAAAATTAAAGGAGATAAGGGTAATAAGTAGATGTGATTCTAGCTTGAGATTCGGAAGATAACAGGAGCGTGCAGTAAGTAGATACTTTCTACAGATGAAAATAATTTTTTAATTATTACTTACTTTATGTAAAATATCATATGTAGCAGTTCACCTTTACATAGTTCGCGGTTGCCGACAGCGTGATGCAAACGTGGGAGCTAAATAGTTGCACTTTTCAAACAGTGATGCGATTTGGTGGTGTCAAATCTGTGATTGAACTAAAATAAATGCCTCCAACTGCATCAGACTGTTGGAAAAGTGACTTGTTTGGAACTTTTAGTTTTTTTAGCAGGCGGGTTTTTTTTTAAATATTATTGTTTACATTATGGACGGAATGTGTGAAAGTCTAGGTACCTACGTCTAGCTTCGGGAGCGTTTGAAAAATTAACGTGATCCTGGACCGCAAAGGATAACAGAAGGAACGCAGATGGGTTTTAGTCAGTAAAAGTTTGACAATCCCTCGCGCTCCACCCAGACGGAAAAAGTTATTTGATGGTTTCACACTACAAAAAAGAAAAGTAGGTGGTAGATAACTACTGACACAACGACTAAACGCGGAATTCGCTAATAAAACTTATCGCGTTTTAACGTTTGGCTCGCATAATCGCCTTTAGCCGCTGTCACTAGTGTCACTTGTAAAAATACAACAAAAGAAAAATACAGACAAGTGGTACTAGTGACAGCGGCTAAACGCGATTATGCGAGCCAAATGTTAAAACGCGATTAGTTTTATTGGTAAATTCCACCCTTAGTAATAGAAGTAGAAGATATTTTTGGCTCCAACCCCAAATAAATTGGGAAAACAGGCAACAGAATGATGAGTTAGCATTATCTTATTGAGTATCTTCATACTGTATCATACATGTATGTGTGGTCAGCATGGGTAGGTGATCGACCGTGTATTGTGCCACTTATCGCATCGGATCTTCGCTTTGTGAAACGCATTGACATGCGCAGTCCGGCCTCTTCGACGAACGGCCCAAATCGTATGCGAATTATACGAATTATTGTCCATGGGCCAGGAGACAGGGACTGAGTAATCAGTGAAACAGATTAAATAACTACATTATTATGTCAGTAAGTACGCTGTTGGCAATACGTATGGTAATGTTATGATGCAGGTGCCCATATTGTTTTAAATTAAATATTATGCTACGCACCATTTTTTATTGTTTGATTAGGTGTCGCAGAGTAACATGTTGATCTACTAATTAAAAAAAAACGCTTAGGGTGCTTTTGTGTACCTATCCACATTATACCTCCTCACAATATCTTTTTTTTTCTACTCGATTAAAACTTTCGCAAATCTTCTTCAGTGCATTCCCATCTCCTTCCTTTTGTTACTCCATCTTTACTACTAACTTGCAGTCGTGGTGAGAGAAGTGGACTATTGGCATGGTGATTTGAGTTTCCACTGGTGTATCACGGTGCTTTTAGTCAGCCCTAAGCTGTAAACCTAGGCTATTGTTACACAAATAGCTAGTGTTTCGCTCGTTATATAACTTGTTGACTATCTAAGTTTTACACTGAAACGCATGGTTTGCTATGCTGATTCGATTTTATTTAACCATGATAAGTTAGTTTAGTGGCGCCGGCGACTGCGCCTGCGCCTGCGCCGCTCTTCCGTAAAACCATCGCGTCCGCACCGGAAAATCCAACATACCTATATCAGCTATGCTAATAATTACATAACAATTTTATTGTTTGTTTAGATAATTCCATAAATCAATATTTAGTTAAGTAGCCTTTCGATATTTATTCGAGATATTTCTGTTTTGGTGTTTATGTCATTATTTTTTTATGTACTTTTAATTCACCTGCATGTGTAAGCTTAATGTAAATGGTAAAAATTCGATGAATCACAATTGCAACGAATAATATTATTATTTTATTGTATTTGCGTTAGTCACTCAGTAACCACATGTCTTTGTCCTTTCTCGAAAATCTGCTGATAACTTTATAACCCAGACGTGGAACAGACAATGACACATGCTTCCGAGTGGGGTGACACGTGTAAGGACATCTTTACATATTGTTTATTAAAGAATTGCGTACGGTTTTCCGTAACCTAGGTAGGTACACGGCAGGCCGTAAAGAGTTATACCAATCGATCAACCCATTTTATCACCACCCAGTACAGGATATAGGAATTTCCCAGCTTATACAAGATACATCATACACGAACACACAAATACACAAAGTTAAGCTTCCGCTATGCCTGAGCAACCTTTGTACAGTTGTAGTATATTGAGACCAGACAACACAATGTACCTACACACAGAAAACACACAAAGTAGGTAGGTATTTCTAGGCAAAGCTGGTCGCAAGCCAAGTCGAATTTGAGATACATTCTTACATGCAACAGCTACGCCAACAGAGCCAAACAAGAGTGTTTATTGACTTACTTAAAAAAAAAACATCACGCAAAAAAATAACATTCTTTAAATATGTCGAGAGTTCTACGACAATGTAAGATCACAAGAAAGCGAAAAGATTAATCGCATTTCACAGAAACTTTTAGTATCGCGAGAGTAAAAAATACATAAAATTAACAACTTATTTCTGAGGAATCTCATCTCAAATTGTCGTGTTTGTGCTTTTGATGGAGCTTCACTTGAAATTCGTCTTCAAGTCATATCGGTTTATCTGCGGCAGGCTTTGCCAAAGAAAGGGAGTGGCGAATGACATGAAATGTTTAGTGCCACACCCCCTCGTTTCTTGACTTGTGTTCGTTCCCTCGACTCGTGTTCGTTCGCTCGACTTGATTTATTTTGTGTTAGCATAATCATTTACAGCATTTATGGGTTGTTTCACGTATTATTTTGTCATAGATGTTCTACGTTTCATGGAGGTTCTGAAATACCTACTCACTTAGGTATGTAGGTTCCTGGTTCATGCTATATATGTATCACCCGGGTTATTCATCATTACTTATCTTGTTGTTCATAGACATGTCTGATAGAAAACAAGATTAAAGAAGCTAAGGCGAGTTTTCGTTGAAGTTCTCAAAATCAAGCTGAGGCTATCAAGGTACAAATCGTAACTATAGCAATAACTTGTTCATGTTGGTACTAAGTAATCGTCCATCTAATTTTTCCGTGTAATTTTTATGGTGAGCAGTAAAGAAAGTGCAAAACACTGTGGGAGGCTCGTGATTTATGTATAATGGCTGGACTTTAAGCGCCAAAACTGCGTTATTTTGGCAAAGTTTCGCACTTATCTTGACTTATTGCCGAGAAAATTTTGCTAACAGCAAAATTGCGATAAATAAAGGGTACGGGAAGATACCGTAAGTCCGTAACCAAGGTTGTTCTAACTATAGGTACTTTATGCAGCAATGAAAGAAAAGCTGTCCAGGATACGTGCGGTATTGTTCGCGAGGTGTCATCAACCCACACGTAAAGGGCGTGCATAATTCATGCGGTACCATTGTGCGCTTCCAACATACAATACACCGGCAATAAGGAGCTTCCCGCGCTCCTCTCAGCCTTTATATTGCTCGTATTATATTATAATGTTAGCGGTAACGGTCCTGGGGAATGTGAGTTTTTCCTTTCACAGATTAAGCGAGGATGCTTTGTAGGAAAACATTAGACTAACTTTTCATGTTTTGAGAATTTTAATTTTCAGATATTTTTAGGAAAACTTTTTCTTTAACTTTTTCCTTCATTTGGATTGTAAATCGTACCAGTATTTTATATCGAATACGTTTTGTTTCCACTTTACACAATAGAAAAACAAATTAAATAAAGTGAAATGTACCTAATGTAAGCAAGCAACCTGTATTCGTGATAAACAATAGGGTTGGTGCTGTTCGCACCGCATCCATTATTGAACAGTTTTGTTTTCCATTAAATGGTATCGTCTCGGCATTTTCTTTTGCTTTCGAAGTGAACACGTGACCAGCCCTGCTAATTTCCATAAATACACATTTATGCTTTTATTATAATAGAGCAAAGTCGGTTGTGGTGGAGGGGTTTAAGCTAATTACATTTTTACACATTAATTTGGTAAATCATCGAAATAAATACTCTGATGAAGTAGTAGTTACCTAATTGTATTTTTCTTCCTGGGTTACAGCTGTGCTCCCACGAGCTTTTTACCGCGATCCATTTTACGATCTAAACTGAACAGAAAAAGGGATGGAGCTATATGAGGTGTATAGCTCCATCCCTCTTGCTCGCTCTAACAACTGACATTTTAACACGTCTTGGTAAGTCCCCTGGGAGGGCTTTGTTATTGGGTTGTTCCATTGGGAATTATCAGGAACAGACCAGTCCCTCTAGCCAAGTTACAACCGTTTCGTTTCGATTCTCTTTTAGTGGATCGCCTCGAGTCGGCCACGCCTCCTATTCCTTTGTGCTGACGTCATCTCAACGCTCAGTCACGTGTTCAGAACAAAGGTATAGGAGGCGTGGCCGACTCGAGGTGATCAACGAAAAGAGAATCGAAAAGAAACGGTTGAAACTTGGCTTGCATTCCTGGCCAGTTCATAGCAAAACTTACTTTAACATAACTAGTAAAATAAGGTATAATGTTGGTAGGTACACCTCAGTATATCTCTCCGGGAAATACGGCGTTATGTTGTGATCTACCTACATTTTTTTCTGATCTTAATTTGACGAATTTGAAAATATTATAGATGTCAAAATTTCTGAAATATAAGTCAAATTCTTAAGCAATTCACTTACATAGCAGATAGATAGCTTTCAATAGTGAATAGGGTATCTACGATAACGGTCAAGTGCGAGCCTATCAACAATAAAAAAAAAGTTACAAGCATCCGCCAATAACTCAGTGGTTGACAGAAAAAAAAGTAAGCGTTTATTTAATTACCGTTGAAGAATGGTGTAATTATCAGGTCCTTTATTATCCGTCGCGTTGTTTACTTCTATTGTTCCACTTTCTTATACAGTCACTAGGTGGCAGAAGATTGCAGGCTCTATTTCTGTGGATGATTTAATTACCTATATTATTTTTAAGCAGCTGGCACCAGCATCATAGGAATCATAATATACATTTTCCCAAAGTAGCAACTTTGGGGAAAGGTATATTATGATTCCTTGTATCCTTATCTCCTGGATCAGATCACAGCTGATTTAAAACTTTAAGTTGTTCGAATACCAACACCTTTTAAGTAATGTACGAGTATGTAGGTACTGAGGACTAATATCCTGGTTATTGGATACTTGATTATTTTTTTTAGAGTTCCTTACCCAAAGAGTAAAACGGGATCTTATTACTAAGACTCCGCTGTCCGTCCGTCTGTCACCAGGCTGTATCCTATGAACCATGATAGGTAGACAGTTGAAATTTTCTATTTCTGTTGCCGCTTTAACAATAAATACTAAAAACAGAATATAATAAATATTTAAGTGGGGCTCCCATACCCTTTTTTGCCGTTTTAATAGATAATGGTACGGAACCCAAAATGCACGTACGTTTTATTTATTGTTTCTGTAAAAAAGTAACTTTATCCAAAATCGCTAATAGGAAGAAATGTTTTTGTTCAATATTTATCAAGTTTTCAAATCTGGTGGAACGGAAAACTGTCCAATAACAGTTTATGGATGCAAACAATGAAATGTGATGTCACCGCCATTAGATTACGTATGCTCAAAAGAGATAGCAAGATATTCCGACCACGCTCCCCGTCTTCTTCAAAAATCTAAGTACATATATTTGGAATGGTAATTGCTGCTTCATAACCAATTTTGATGCTTTTTTTAGAAAAAGATTTCTTTTTAGTGTTATTTGTTAATGTTTAGTATAAAATATTGAACAAAAAAAAGCTCAAGTAGGTAAATACCCAATTATAATATACTTAATAATAATAACATATTCCACAACGGCGTCGTGTGATAACACAACGCCGTCTAGTCTCAAGCTAAGCAACGCTTATGCACGTTACTTGTAACTACTCTAGAGTAATTAGGCACTGTCAATCGCACAACAAGCACAAGCACACACAATCAGCCTTTTAATGTTCCCACTGCTGGGACTCAGACCTCCTCTCAGGAGAGGGAATGGGCCGTAATCCACCACGCGGGCCCAGTGCGGGTTGGTGAATGCCACATGTCTTCGAATTTTTGGTTCTAGAACATGCCGGTTTCCTCACGATGTTTTCGATCACCATTTCGATAAAGTCAAAGTCAAAGTCAAAAATTTTTATTTCACATAGGCCTACATGGGCACTTATAAAACGTCAGAAGCTAGTGCACGGTTCCAAATTGGTCGTTTCCTATGGAGAAGAACCGGCAAGAAACTCCATGGTTACTCTTTTAAAAAAAATGTTTGTTTACAATATTTTCATGTTACAGTATTAATAGACATTATGTAAGAACAGTGTAGACCAGTCGATATTCTACCCAAAATCACAATAAAAATAATCATATTAAAAAAAAAGTGAGTCGTAATAGGAAGTAACCTAAGAATTCGCGAAGTCCACGGTTCTTACATGAAGCTATATAAAAAAAACAAAAACAATAAGTAATTACAATTATCAATAAATGACATGTCAACAAAAAGAAAATTACTAACGAATTTATGGTGGTTGGCGTCTAATAATATAAAAAATATTGCAAAAGCAATGTGTAAGAAGAAAAGAAAAAAGAAAATGTATATATTACAACAAATGTGGAGCAGTTAATAGATAGATGTACACAATATTATGAGTTACCAGGGGGCCACATGTGCAGAAGCAGTCATTGCCAAACAAGCGTGTCTTCGACATAGTCTTTAACCTTGTAATACGCTTTTTTAGTTAGGACACGCTTAATATGGGTTTTGAACTTGCCCTCGCTAAGTTCAGTCACCGCCTTTGGTAGCTTGTTATAAAAGCGTATGCTGTTTACTAAAAATGACTTGCTGGTCTTAGCTAATCTCCATTTAGGTAATACAATTTCGTGTTTACTGCGCGTATTTATGTTATGAAAATCGCTTCTAATTTTGAAAAGTCCTAGGTTTTTACGAACGTACAAAATACTTTCCAAGATATAAAGAGAGGGCAGTTGTGATGAAATAAATTACACAAAGTAATGCGCCTGGCTGGGTTTGAACCCGCGACCTACAACTCGTAAGTCGGGGCCGTTACCACTCGGCCACCAATCGGCTGTCAGTCACGCTAGGGAGTCATAGGGATCTCTATTTTATTGCCTTTTTAGTAATAATAGGCGATACTTAAATAAAGAAGAGTTGCTGAAAATTCAACATCCCGAGTGCACTCGACCGTCGTTTATAAAGTAGGTGTATCTACTCGTATTACCTACAAACTAACTTTGTTTTGGTTACTGAAGTAGTTTTGTTTTGTTTTGTTTTGTTTTGTTCAAGCAGGCATTACATTTACTGTTATATCAATTGTTGAAACTTAGTAAACACAAAGAAAAAAGATTTCACTAATTTGTTTGAATGTTTCAAAATTGCTGAAATGGAGCGGAAACTCTCCACAAGGTCTGAACTAACGAATTTTACTAACGTAAAGAATCGTTGCAATCGTTATTGTAGATATGCATTACAAGAGGCCTTGTTCGAATTATAAGTATTATCACAATGATCTCACTGGGTCACGATTGGCAGACAAATACATTTTTTTTTTCTAACTATTTAACGTAGGCTCTGTCCAATGGCTCATCATGATGGCCACGGTTGGCGCAGTGGTTAAACGATTGACCGCTGCATAGCGGGCCGCGGGTTCGATCCTCGCAGGGAACAAATATTAGTATGGCCTATAGATAAGTGTCTTGTGTATGCGAGTTTTTTATTTTTTTATTTGATATAAACTAGTGCTTGACTGCAATCCCACCTGATGGTAAGCATTGATGCAATCATTGATGGTGAGGCGCACTAGTTTATTAAGAGCCTATTCACTCTAGCCTTGAAGGCACCTAAATTATAGTTGGACGGGAAGACCGCAGCAGGCAAATTGTATACATGTTTCTGAGCGCACCCACAATACAGGAGTAATTAGCGTGGGCCAAAGTTTATTTAAAAAAAAACTGGGCAAGTGCGAGTCAGAATTGCACCCTGAAGGTTCCGTACAAACTTACCTGTGTAAATAGTTCAATTCTCGAATGGAGTCTCGAAGATTTTTCCGAATCACAAAAAGTTTTTTTTTTGACGTCCCAACTAATTTACTGTTTTCAGATTTATTCCTATACCTGTGCTATAGCTTTATGCCAAATTTCAGGATTCTAGGTCAACGGGAAGAGGACCCTATCAATTTTGATTCCTTTGAGAGAATCGTAATACTTATACGCTTTTTTGCGATTGCACAGCTTGAAGAGATCGCAGACCTGAGTATATGGTTTTAATTTTAATTCGAAACTTCTATGCGTTCCCGAGATAAAGGGTCTTGACAGACAGACAAACGGACAACAAAGTGATCCTATATGGTTTCCGTTTTTTCCTTTTAGGCACGGAACCCTAAAAGAAACTAAATAAAGCAACTACATCTACGTAGGCAGGTACCCAGGTGTAGACCTGGCTATTGTTTGGCTGGTGAAGTCAATGACTGGTTTTACACCGCTTTACCTAGATGTATGTGAATTACTCAGTGGAAAATGCGTGCCGACTTGTGGTTTACATAGGTAGTAGTTCGGCCAATTAAAATTAAAACCCACTACATATGGGTTAGGCAATTAGTTGGGCGTTAGGTCAGTCAAAACAGTTGCTATAATATGACGCACGTAGGTACATACATAATTACTAATAGTTCAATTAATAGTTACTTATGTATAAACACACACCCAAAAGAAAGTAACCTAATTTTTTACTCCTTTGACTTCTCTCTGTTTGTGCATTTAGTCATTTTTTTTTAATTGTTATAAACCAGTGCTTGACTGCGATCCCACCTGATGGTAAGCAGTGATGCAATCATTGATGGTGAGGCGTACTAGTTTATTAAGAGCCTATTAACTCTAGCCTTGAAGACACCTAAATTATAGTTGGACGGGAAGACCGCAGCAGGCAAATTGTTCCAGTCCTTCGATGTACGCGGTATAAACGACAAAGCAAAACGCTTAGTCCGGACCGTTAAAGTTGTAATAACGTTTTGATACATGATACAGTCACTTTGTTTTTCAATCAACACAATATAATATTTTTGCAGTACTTGGCAACAAACGTGTCGAGTTAGCCTTTTTGGCACTTCTGTAGTAGATATTAAAATAATATTCTCAGCACCGTTTTTTTGTCAATCATTGAAACAGGATCGATTGATTTCACATAATTTCCAGTTCCGTAAACACTTGAAGCACACAGCTACACAAATTTTACATAACAATATCGACTTAGAATAAATATTTCCTTTGCGATTAGTCCACCACCCGTGGTTGGTTGGGAGAGAATACCTAAGGCGGCATGCAACTGCGGACTTAACCGCCTATGTTGCATGAAGTTTGAATAAATGAAATGAAATTATTTAAAGAAATGCGCGGAATAACTCAAAGAAATAATGTTTTACTAGGTAATAATGTAGAAATATAATTATGTAATATTTTTAAGGTGATAAATCCTCAAATGACTTCTCTCCCATTCTAGGGTTGAGCGAGAGGGCGTGTCAGACTACTGATTGATACTTAATTATGTTCAATCATTTACGTTTTGCATTATAGGGTCACGTTAAGTCTTTCAAACGTTCCCGTTTCTAAGTAGGTTACCTACAATAAATAACTTAGATAACGTAATATTAGAGCCAAGTGCATTAAGTTATACCTTCTCTCTTCATAAACATCTACAGAACTTAACATAAGTCCTGATGAGCAAGCTTACAAACAAACTTATTTATGTTGACAGATTCTCACGACATGGTATTGAGATTCAACAACGCGCCCACCGAGAATTATACGAAAAGCGTCGGCTCCAAGACCACTTTCAGAGTGCTTAACTCACAGGTATGTTGGCAAGAAATCTTTAAAATAAGAAGCAACTTAATATTAAAGCTTGAACAAATATGATGGCACTGTGGAGCACCGGCTGAGCAATTGGCTGCTGTGCTGCGGGTCGCGGATTCGATTCCCGTTCGGAACAAATATTTGTATGACCTACAGATAGGTGTTCCGGTTCTGGATTACTTGTGTATGTTGTGGATATCAAAGAAAAGATGGATGAATTGTGTGAAAAGTGATATGAAATAAAGTTAGTGATAGCGTGACGAGTGACAGGACAGAATGGAAGAAAAAAACGTGCCGACCCCAAATAAAACGGGACAAGGGCAGGAAGATGATGATGATGGAAATCCTTCCTGGGTATGAATTTTCTGAAATTCATAATATTCAATGAATGATCGACTCATGTGAATGAATAATTTTTTTTTAATGTGTTATTATATTTTAGATATTTTTGTATAATTAAACAAATTTAATTCGGTTTCAGGTGGTAGCTAAACCTGAATTCAGATTTTTGGATGATCCCTTGTTTCGCAACGTATCCATTCTCATCTGGGATCCGGCGAACTATTCATCAACACTAGAAGACTGGTATCACTATCCGGACTATCCTCTCTTCCCTGTTTATAAGAAGTAAGTTAACCTTTTGATAGAATTATATTTTTTTAAAGATGAATTTCTGTCTTTTTTTTTAATTGAAAGCCCTAAAAACACGTATCTGTCACTGGCAAAAAAAGTATGCATGTATTTTGCATTGCATCTCATTATGCCGTAACCAGTTCTGATTGGTGCTGACATGCACCAATTAGAACGATCTAGTATTAAGTAAGGGATGCAAGTTACTTACAGCTTTTTGTGCAAATACAGACATGATGAAAACTGTAACAAATTAAATACTTCAAACAGATAAAAACGTTTGTTTTGATAGTCCTCATTAATTGTCTTCTAAAACTTTTCAGGTTACTTGAAAAGAATCACAACGCAGATGTCCATTTACTGAACCCGCAAGTACTGTGGTCTCTGTGGTCAGTGCTACAGGACACGTCTCCTTACCGTCTGCGGAGAAACCCTCCGTCATCAGGCTTCATAGGTCGGTTGATTTGTTTGGTCACGTAACAAATGTTGTAGGAAAATCTTAGTAACGTGCTTTGTCGAGTCACGTATGATCAAACCCGTCCTATCCACAAAATTAGTTATAGTCGAATATAAAATAGCTTTTCAGGAACTTACTCATGAGAATATCGATAAATATTTGGTTACAGACTCATAAAGCACGGTCAAAATATTGAGATCACTCTGAAGTTGGCGTTCTGAACTATCGCGCATACTCGAAATAACACGCAATACGCATTCACCATATGATACTTAGATAGTACATTTTGATACAAGTGCAGAAAGTTTGTCATTGCGACCGAGGCGGAATTCGCACAAGCCGTAGGCGAGTGTGTGCCGGGAGCCGAGGGCTGCAGTGACAAATTTGCACGTCTATCAAACGCCTTTATTGAATACACTTACAAAGCTATGAATAAACGGGGGTTGACCGACGACTCGTGTCTCATGTAATAACTTTTCTGCACTAGTGCGGAAAACAGTCTATTGCATGCCTAAAAGCGGGTTTTCGAGTAAGTGTATTCAAAAAGAATTTCTGTGCAGCGAATTGTTCGAACTTCGAAGCGATCACGATATTTCGGCCATACTGTACGTTATGTTTAGCTTATTTATTGCACCTACTGATCACGGGTCAAAAAGAAAGAAAAGTAACGTAAATATTTGTTCTCAATTGCAGCGTATTTCTTTCTAATTTGGAATTACTTGCCGTTGAAATATTCACTACTTACCGGATTTTATTACTTAGGCGCCATCTACATGAGCGCGTGGTGATATTATCGTCCTATCACTTTATTTTATAACAACTCTATTCTATGAAAGTTAGTGTAACTTATTTAATTTAATTGTTTGTAATCTTATTTCCGTATCAATTATTATTTAATTTCTTCCTTGTTTAGTAATATATTTTAATATTAATTTAATTTAATTTTCACAGTCGCATTATATTCACATTTGCATTAAGAATAATTTAAAGTCTAATAATTTAATTGATTTTACCACTGTTTTTTGTGCTAGAGGTGTTAACCTATAATTAATTGTTGCACCCGCAATTGTATCCAACTATAATTATTAAGTTGCTAGTGTACTGGTGTAAACAGTTGTTGGTTAACCTGAATAAAATAAATAAATAAATATGAATGTATGCCTCGTCGTAAACTTGCAGCGATATATTCGCACTTGGAGGTGTCGCTTTCCCTTATATTGTTTATATCAAAGGACCTTTGTCACCAAGCGCACTAATTACTTATCAGCTATCTACCTCTCCAGGTCTCTGGTTCGCACTGCACCGATGCGAACGCGTGCGCGTGTTAGAGTACGTGCCGTCTGCGCGCGTGACTCGTCGGTGCCACTACCACGCGCTGCTCGACGACGCTGCGTGCACGCTCGGCGCCTGGCATCCGCTCGCGCATGAGAAGACTCTGGCTGAACGCATGCGTGATAACCCTGACGTGCAGGTCTTCCAACAAGGGTTTATTAGTGTACCTGGATTTGGGAGTATTACTTGTCCTTGAGTTCTAAGATGTTTGTTTGTGTTTATGTTGTTGAAAGGCTCTATACTACATTCAAAATAAGATAAGCCATTTACACAAACCTATTTAACTGTCCGTTCAACTGATTTTGATTTTTATTAAATATAAATGATATTTTGATTTTTATTAATGATAAATGGTGGCTGCAGTAAATAGTTGATATTGTAATCACTTTTTTGCTTTTAATACCATCCGTATGTCTAAGTAATTAAAGACAAAATCGGTTGAACGGACAGTTAAATAGGTTTGTTTAAATGTCTAATCTTATTTCGAATGGAGTATATGGTACTTGCCATTCAAGCAACGATAAGGATTGTCAATATGGTATTGACATGAAATGCCAGCGAAATGTCAAATGGTCATTGTCAAACATTTTGACTTTTCGATAAACCATTATGGCTCTTAAAATGCCACTTTAGTAGAGCTTGAAGACTATTACCAGCACGATAAGTTACTTAGCGTATGTAACATTAAATATATTTTTTGCTTTTGTCATTTTTAAACGATTCCCAGAAAAAATACACGATAAATTAACTTGGTTAAACGCTAATATATATATAGTAATTTGTGGTGCATGGTTAAACAATGTAGTTATCTCACCGAAATATTGTTTTACAGTTTGAGTTACACACTTTAATTACTTTAATTTGAATAATAATTCAAGAATAATTAGATTTTCCATAGTTAGTTATTGTGTCATAGATACAAGCTAATACAAGTGTTTCACTTCGAAGAATTAACGATAGAAGCGCTCGAGGTTGTATCGCTACGCAGGGCTATGTTGCGCTACGTAGTGCTACGCTTCGCTACGCAGCGCAAAGCATTGCTACGCAGAGTTATGTTGCGCCACGTAGTCGCACGCCTAGTTACACAGAGCCATGTTGCCTTACATAATGCTACGCCTCATTACGCTGCGTTTGCATTGTTAGACAATGTTACGCCTAGTTGCGCAGAGCCGTATTGCGCTACGTTGTACTACGTCTCGCTACGCAGACTTATATCGCACAACGTAGTGTTATGCTTGTTGTGTAGAGCTATGTAGCACTATCTAGTGCTACATTTTGCTAACCAAAGCTATGTCGCGTTCTGTTTCGTTTCGTTTCGATTCTCTTTTCATTGATCGCCTCAAGTCGGTCACGCCTTCTATTCCTTTGTTCTGTCCACGTGACTGAGCGTTGATGTAGTCAGAACAAAGAAATCAGAGGCGTGGCCGACTCGAGGCGGTCGACGAAAAGAGAATAAAAACGAAACAGTTGTAACTTGGCTGGCGGCTGGTCACCGGCGATCCGACAGCGAAGACTAAATCACTCCGATTTCGCTGAGTGTGTACCAGGCGTTAATATAGTTTTGTTGGTGACTGATTTGATACTGTCAAGTCATCCCATATTTACCACAGTTTGAAGCATTCGGTAATTCAATGGCTACCTACAACTAGGTTTCCTATTTAGTTATGCCTGTAACTAATTGCTTTGTGTTAGCCAATGAGGATGATAATAAATATTAATTAGGTTTGTAGATTTTACGTTAGAGGAAAAATCTATTTTTAATTTTGAATCTCTTTAGTCGCAGTAAATATTTTTTTAAATTTTATTTAAAAATTGCCCCCCTCATTAGGAATTTTTCTTGTATCATGGAAGAGTTTACAAACGCTCAGACCTTAAACAACGGCGTTGCACTCCACATCCTGACCCTGAACAACGGGAGATGCAGGGCGATTTTCAGCCGCTCACCGTCCGGCAATCCGGTAAGGATAAAGCCGCGTGTTGTTTTTCCCCTGCGCCTCAAAGAGATGTCAGCAAAATTGACGGGGCCAGTTAGGGCCGACGCCTGCCAGGGGTGTAGATTGTTCGGAAGTGTTATATTGAGAGGGTGTGTTAGACTTTTACTGACTGAAACTCACTCCTGTTCCTTCTTTGCCTTGGTTTTAGGGCCTCGGGGTTCTCTTTCGCACAACCCATGGCCCCAGTAGGCTTCGACCCTGCTGGGCCCCTATGATTTTGCTGACATCTCCTTGAGGCGCGCGTGGAACACTACGTGCCGTCGATGACTTGGGCTCGGTCCGGACGGTTACCGGACCGTCGTACGGCGAGATACCTATTACTCGCCGTCCACAAGCCCGCGCATACTGTGAAACTGAAGGAACACTGTGATGTGAGTTTTAGTCAGTAAAGGTCTGACACTCCCGCTCGCTCCTCCCAGAGCGGGGGAAGTTATTTGATGATATCCCACGTAAGAAACACCCGGAACAACTTTCTGTAGGTAAATCATTCCGTACAGGAATCGAACCTGCGGCACGCAACGCAACTGCCACTGAGCCAACCGCCATGACATCGTTTTTCTCTTAACAATTGCATTGTTTGAAATAGATACAATAGATGTTTCTTATGTAACATAACCGCTACCAGAACCTATACAAAAGTACTTTTTTAGTTAAACATAAAACGAATTAATGTGGTTAAGTAATTGTACTACAAAATAAGATGTCTTCCGATACTTTAAATAGCTTTAAGATAGTGTTTTGCAATTAACATGATACAATAAAAATATGACATAGGCAGCGACAACATAATTGTTCGCTGATCTGATTGCACTAGCTGTCATTCGTGTATCATGTCGAGCATATAGATGACCTAGGTTATAGTATTTTTTTTTAAATATTTTTGGCTTGGATACTAAATCCTTTAAGCAATGTCTTTGTATAATATATTTACTTTAGTTTCCATTAGCTTGCGGATATAACACGTTGTATGCCTTTGCAGTATTTGGAACCAAATGTCTCTAGTCCACATTCTCGGCATACTTCACTGAGGTCGACAATACTACATAAAATTCTTAGCATATTTTTACCCAGGTCGCGCCTGTTTCAATGATTCTATTCTCCAATTGTGCAGACAATTGAGATAGAAAACTACAAAAAATTAAAAAAAAAAACAATTTGCTAATAATTAAAACATCCAAAAAAATCACGCCAAAAACTCCGCCAAAATTGTTGTTGGAGCAGCCAGATTAAACATGACAATACAATGAGATAATTATATATGTATGGAATATACTGAGAATGTAAAGTTAGTAAATACATAATATATTAGAAGAAATAAATTACTTATACTCATTTACAGCTATTTTATTTTATATTACTTATATACTAGTTCCTAGGTAGCATCGTTAGGACGAACACCTGCATAAGTCTGGCCGGCTCCTGCGTAGGACCTATCTCTATGAACTTTACGTTTGATTTGATGTTAAAGGCATAACGTTGATTACGAGTTCGGCACTTCAGGAAGTAAATATGTAATTTACATAGTGGTTTTATGTGATTCAGGTAAGGTCATATAATCGGCCATGAAGCGCCCTTGTCCATCTTGTAAGATATTTTTAGCGATTTGCTAGCGTGCGGAGCGGGCGCCGTGCTGCCGGAATACTGATGGGCTGGCTGCCGCGCCATGATCAGTGATTCAATGCGAGCGCGCGGAATTAGCGCGCCATGTCCGAGATGCGGAGCAGGCAAACAAACACACCTCGTACAAGCAAAGTTCCCGCAGCCTTGCCCTGCGGCGATTCGGTACTAGCGGATACTACTGAAATGACCCGACGTGCACTTGATACGTTCAACATACCTGCTGCATGCACAAATGACCAGACGGAGCAACGAACGGCAAATCACAGCGATATTGACTGCTTGACGCTGATCGGCTAGTTATCGTCCGTCAACAGTTTTATGTACCGTGCGTGTAGCAGCAGCGGTCATGGTCTAACGCTTCCTCCTTCGTTGTTCATCTCCATCGATTCGTACAAAGTGCGCGAACTACAACACATGAATCTTAAGCGATTTGTAATAACCATGTTTATATTCTACACATTTTTGTACCAAATACCGGACATTTTAATAATGAGCATACGGTGGGCAATATCTTGCATACTTTAATTACAATGATGTTAAGCGGAATTTGTTTTCCTCGTGAATTGTACTTTGACACTCCATGTCGGTAGCCTTCTGTCTGTTCGGTCATTGCCTCTGGGTGTTTCGCAGAATAGTGCAACAAGTGTGCGGGTGGTGCGGTGAGTGCTAATGTGATACATCCCTACTGCACTAAGGCACTAGGTATTCCGTAAACATATGAAGGTAATGCTGTCAATATACTAGGAAGCGCTGGAAGTGTGCCTAGTACACCCTAGCACTGGCCGCCGTCCAGCAATAGCGAATACCACTAGTATTCATGTGCTCAATAACATATATTTACACAATTTGTTTACTTAATGTGATAACTTGCATACCTGACAGTTCTGAATGTTGTTTGCACAAAATAATCCTGACAGTTCTTTGTATTTGAGAGTGCTATTACTCTTAACTAATCCTTATGTTTTTGTGTAAGGATGTTCCCAGAATATGTGAGCTTCACTATCGAAGATCTGAGGCGGAGAACCGGTCCATTTCACCGTTATTACTATGTTTACGGGTGACTCATCGCGTGCTTCGTGAATGACTTTTGTCCTAACCTCTTATCTTACTCTTATAATATGTTTGTCCAGTACAAGTGGTGCACAAAAACTAGACAAGTTATAAACTAGAGTGACACTGCAGAATTTTTAATTACAAGACAGGATTCATAACTTGACAATCAAATGATTGTAAACAAAGAATGATGTATCGTAACATTTGTTTTAGGTGCTGTAGCCGTAAGCTAAGGAAGTGTAATTAATTATAATAATGTACAAGTACTTAGACTGAGTGCTGAGCGTGCCCTTGGCAGCATGTGAAGGTTTCAAAGCTTTGTTCTATCGGCGATTTGCGCATCTCATCATAAATATCAACTTATGGATACGAAATTATGCGTCAGCCTCATTAAAGTCTGATAAAGGAAATGATAATTTTCTTTTATTTTTATACATAGGTAACCGCAGACGAATTTGGTGGTCATAAATTATGTTCTTCCGTTCTTATATTTGGTACAAGCCAGCCAGCAGCTGCGCCCACGTAAAAGTGGAAAATGATCCTGTGGCGTAATTTCTCACTCTACGTAAGTTTATCTACAATATCAAAGAATAAAAAGTGTATTATTTCTTTTTGTTCTTCTTGAATCTATAGTTTTTGTTACTATTTTGGTATATATAATAAAGTTTATTCTATTCTATTTTACTCTCAGGTAAAATTCATCATAATTGGTATAGGCGTGAAAATGTAATAATTATGTCTCGTTATTATATTCTACAGAAAGAAATAGGAGTTATTTTGGAATTCATATTATGTACTAGCGACCCAACCCAGCTTTGCTTTCCATTTTTTTGAAATTCTCTTCTCTTCTTACTCTCTTCTTAATTCGTTTAAAACTACCCAAATTTTCCTTAACTATTATCACTCTGTCTATTGATGAAAACTGCATGATTTTTTTTTTGTAGTTTTTGAGTACAATGCGAACAGAGTGACAGTCTGATGCGATGGGGACTTGGTTTTAAAATATGTTAGGATTACCTAAGTTTTGTTAATAAGTAAGTACCTATTGGTACTTACTCACATTTATGACAAAATATTGAAGTGGGAAAATAAGTGACTTCGGCGACTTAGCCTATTTGCGTAACTGGTTTATGTAAGGTAATTTGATATAGCCATTTTCAATAACCTTATGGAAATATAGGTATACATTTATCCTGGTCCTAGTCATTGCAGGATATACTCCCGTAAAGTACGTAAACGAAATTGTTGCTAATTGGGTCGGTAAAGTGATTCATTTGTTTCAATTCGTCTGAATCACTTTAGATTTTGAGGTGGTCAAGCTCATATTGACGCACGAGCCATCGTTACTATCTATTAGTGCGACATTTGTGTTTTGATTTTGTAGGACAGTCTCATCGGTTCTCGTTAAATACAAACCACAAATCCCATAAAACTAATTGTATGTTCTGTAAGAAGGAAAACCTTAGGCATATACGATTGTTTGAACATATACGTGAATATATGTAGGTCAATACTAGAAATAGGAGGATGGGAGGGGTTTAGGTAATTTAGTGCGACTCACCATCAACGACTGCATCACTGCTTACCATCAGGTGGGATCTCAGTCAAGCACTAGTTTATATCATTAAAAAAAAAAACAAACATTACTGACACCCCGTCTCTCGGAAAGCACGTAAAGCCTTCTTCTCCTGATCTTTGACAGTCGTTACAGGTAGTCAGACACCAGAAAATCTGACTATCAGTCTATGCAAGGACTATCGCTCTGCTCAGTAACTGGGTTGTATAGGTCTGATAACCAGTCGCTTCCTGTAAAACACGGGTAATCAGCCGCATCCGGTTAGACTGGTAGCTGACCCAAAGCTAGTTGGAAAAATTCTAGGAAGATGAATATTAGAAATAGGATCTTAGTTCAAGAAATGTTTTCTCTGGAATCGAGTATCTTTGTCCAACAGTGGACATAATATGGCAAAAATAATTGTGATGAAGTATGTTAATTTCATATTGTCTTCAAGACAAGATAAGATCACCATTCCTGAACAGCCAGAGCATAATTATACGGTTAAATCTAACAAACAATGAAGCTAGCGTAGACAATCTGACGGTGATGGCAATGATGGCACAATCTAGATACAACTATTGTAATCTATGATTTGATTGTTGATTAAAACACTCAGAAATCGTAATTCCTAAAATGTTATGATAGTAACATATATTAACGCTTTCAGTGGCTGTAAATTTGACCTGAGTCATAAAAGCGAATTTAGTCTAGTACTTCTTACTTATCTACAATAAACAGGTAATATCTATTATAAACAGGTTTTTTGAAGTGAAAGTTCAGTTTGACAAGAGACAGAGCGTCTTCATCTTCTAACAAGAGGTAACGATTGGTTTAAGAGGAACCTTTTCCCGCAGCTATTTTTGAAAATCAAGTCTAAGAACGAAAGTTTAGCCTTTCAAGTTATATTTGTTTACCAATGAAAAATATTAGGTATGATCTACGAATGTCTACGAACAACTTAGATCATGCTTATAAAGCTGTGTTGGTCATTTGGACCGATAACATTACCGTCTATCTGGGGCAGTCTGGTAAAAAGAACATAGAATAGATATCTATGGACTTGTGGACGATGGGTGACAAGCCGTCCGGTCGTCCGAAAACCGTCCCGACCAAGCCCAAGTCATCGACGGCTCGTAGTGTTCCACGTGCCAGAAATGTCAGTAAAATCGTAGGAAATCCCTGCAAAAGGAAACTCGCGGTTCTAGAACGTAAGGGAAAGCGAAGGACAGAGGTATGATTTTAGTTCAGTAAAAAGACAGTTTGAATGTAGTAACCTGTATTTTCCTTTGTGTGGTTCATTACTCTTCCGGCTACAAACTGTAGGTATTCATATGTACTTCCCCGATTCATTCCTGTAACATAGGTATATACATTCGTATTGTTCATTGAAAATAGTTAATTAATCATAGATCAACGGTCGTCAATTATGTCAGACCGAATAAAATGTTAGGTATAAAAGAATGTGGATTACCCAGACGAGTGACTTGATCCGTCATTTTTAAATTGTAGGTACCAACATATACAGAATAATAAATAGTGAAGTTGAGTGGTTAGTAAAGATACGGAATTTCGCATTTATTTATTAATTACTTATATTAATAAAATAAAGTAAGCATATTTTCGGAAGAAACACAATATTAACATTAATTAAAAGCTAACATAGTTGCAATTTCAACATTCGACTCCTAGAGCTGTTCTGCGGTCTGTTACGACGACATTGTACCTGCTGAAGAACCTTTCTGCGTCTACGCTGTTTGTTGGACTCCAGATGCTTTGTAATGCTGCTTTAGCAAAGGATGGAAAGCAACGTTGTGTAGCAAGCAAAATATCCTTCACATTGAGATTTTCGTCAAAATTATCTACAGTTATTGTTTATTTCGCGGAAAATACTCATCTATATTCGCATCTGTCGATTTTGTATCAAAATTATCGCATAAATTCGCATCTATTTCGTCAATTCCATAGCTCTAGTGGTTAGTCATAAGACCACTTCGAGTATTCATTCATGAAGCCTTTTTTTAACATAGACCTTTAGGTTAATTCTTTATTTGGGGCCCAGCAGGGATGATTCCTGCTAGGGCCATGAGGAAATGTATGAAAATCTATGGAATTGCCCTGAGCAAGAACTTGAGCTACTGAATAACCTCATAATCAATCTTTTGCTTTTTGACGCTTCGTTAATCATTATTGCTGAAAGAAAGTCCTTTCGTCTTAAGTCTCTTATTTATTTACAGTAGTGGTACATAAGCGGATTTAATGCAACAAGGGCAGTCAACTTTTTGGGTTAAAAAGACAACACTGGTATTTAGGTATGGTCTCATGTGTGTTTACTTTAGATATATTTTATATATATTATATTACACTGCATTCAAAATGGTGAAGGAAAACATCGTGAGGACACCCTTATGTCCAAGACCCAAATATATTAAGAAATGTGACAGTCACCAAGCCGTAGTGGGTTCGCCTGATGAAGCTACCGGCTCATTCCCTCTTCTAGAGAGGAGGTCTGGGTCTTAGCAATGGGAATACAACATGGCTGATTATGCTTATCTATTCTTGAAACTCTCATCGTATATGAATCGAGAATTTGAAGTTGAGTAAGTAGGTAGTTGTCAAGCTCTAATCTAGTTTTTTTTGGTGGGAAATCCTCAATCAAATGACTCCTCCTGCCTAGGGTGTAGTGGGAGTGAGTGTCAAACTTTTACTGCCCACCTATATGCTTTCAGTTGATCTCTGCTTCCAGGGTCACGGTAACTCGACTTTCGAACAATCGCTCTAGTTCTAATCTAGCTTGACAACAATAAACTTTATCATGCGAAGTTTTTAACTTAAAATTCTCAACTCAAAAATACAACAGACTTCAAAAATAAACTAACAAATTCAAAATAACTTTAATTTCAGAAGTCGTTGTGTGATTTTGTTTCATAATTTTTGGACACCAACTTTCGAAATTATAATTACTTATTGTATTTTTGAAGTCGGTTGTATTTTTTTGTAAAAGATTTTTTTATTTACTTTTTAGTTGTGGTATTCCACAGCTAAAATTAAATAGTGAGGAAATTCTCTAGTAACCGTAAGGTTCAAAACAAACAAACTCTTCGAAACAAAAAAAAAAAAAACAAAAATCGGTTCACATTTGGCAAATATACCTATCGCTGAACAGAATAAAAAAAGACGAATTGAGAACCTCCACATTTTTTAAAGTCGGTTAGAAATCGAGAGTGAAATGACTCATACAATTTAGGCAGGAAGGTGTGTCGTTGCTTTGCTATTTTTATTTAAGAACAACAGAACGATGATGCATCAATCATAGCGGGGTGTGTGAGAACAATCATTTCAATTTAGACGCACACTTTAAGACCAGTCTGTAGACAGAGCGTGTGTCGTGACTCACTGCGTCGTGTCCTAAATAGTGAGACAGTTTATAACGAATCGCCTATCAACACCTTTCCGGAAAGATGATGACGGGGACGTTTAATATTTTAGAATATACTAGCAGTCCCCGTGGTTTGCTATTCCACTCCTATTGGTTCTAGCGTAATGCTTTATAGTCTAGCTCTCCTTGATAAATGGGCTATTCAACACTAAAAATCATGCATACATATAATGGATTAATAGATTACTATTTTTATTGTGCTTTTGGGTGCAATGACCGGTCGTTAAAATTGTATTATGGAAATATTTGTACAACTCATTTTTTTTTTAAAAGACTAACCATGGAGTTTCTTGCCGATTCTTCTGACGTTTTATAAGTGGCCATGTAGGCCTATGGGTAATAAAAAGATTTCGAAAAGATGGAGCAATTCTTTGATTCAATTCGAGCCAGAAGTTCTTGAGATTAGCACGTTCTACACTCTTCAGTTTTATAATAGTAGGTATGTATATAGAATATAGATTAATTTATTCATATGTGATGCTTAGGAAAACCCAGTTGACAATTATACAGGGACCAGTTAGGAACGAACTTTGATCAGATGACTCATTTTTTTAAAACTGGTTTGTTCTCTTTTTTAAGTAGTACAGATGTGGTTCGTAAAAGACAAGAATATATTTTAATAACTATTTGATTCGACTGTGACGCATCATTTAACGTATTATTTGCTTATACCTATTGGTGGAAAAATAAGTCAGGCCGTGGAGAGAAACTACCTTAAATCCTTAAGTTAGCTTATTTTACTTAAAGGTGAAAAAACTACATTCAAAGATTTTCTAAAACTCGCTTGCATTGCCCGGCGAGTCCCGGGCAATGCAAGCGAGTTTCAACCAACTAAAATTAAAAAAAAAAAACAAATATTTGCTATTTTATTATACTAATCGATAGGATTATTATTCAAGAAAAACATTCTCTAACAGTGATTTGGTCTTAAACATAAAAATGATCCTAAAGGAATGTCTCCTTTAAGTTATGTGACCCAACTTAAGGATTTGAGGTAGTTTTCCTCCAAGGCCAGACTTATTTTTTCCACACTGTATATATACAAACTGAAAGTAATAGTATGTACGTATGCGTATAAAAGAATTCATTGGCCATAAAAAAATATCCATATCACTGTCAATGGGAAATGTGCTCAAAACGCTGGTACCATTGCCACGTTGAATAGCAATGCTGAATCGTCGGCCAAAGAATAGCTATCTGGCCACTTAAAAAGCTACATAAAGATCTGTGATCTGTATCTATTGCTGATATTCCGAACAACTTGATAAGCACTCGGACTCCACAGCCCAAGTGTTTCAACCTTAGCTCAGACACATAACTCCTAATAAGATTTTTATATAGGCGCTGTTTGAGGTTTTCTGCACCTGCAGCTGCCGCCCCAGCACAGCCCGCCGTGCTCAGTAGATCGGATGGCGTAAGGGTCGACACATGTTGCATCCCACACCAAAGGCCTTTCCAACTTCAATGGCCATTCGAATACTACGATTATTTTTTAAATTTAATTTATTATTATTTTATGCTTTCTATGATTTAATTAATTACAGTTATTTTGGAAAATCAATTGATGTTATTT
This sequence comes from Mythimna pallens, assembly GCA_961205895.1. Lineage (NCBI taxonomy): Eukaryota > Metazoa > Arthropoda > Insecta > Lepidoptera > Noctuidae > Mythimna > Mythimna pallens. Next base: position 12,216,374 of record OY540826.1, on the reverse strand, counting down.
TGTGACTTGTAAATATCATTTTTACCAAAAAAAATGTTTATCTATTTATTGGTTTACTTTTTTAGGTGGTTTTACCCTCGTTTAAGGAAAAACACTAAATAAGAGTTTATACATGGCAGTTTTATGTGGTTTCATATTTTACAGCTTTACCTAAAAGTTGAACCGAGGAAAAAATAATTCTAAATATAAATAATATAAAAAACATCTTACTCTCGTGTTTCTGTAGCACTTAGCAGTAGATCATGTTGCCTAATAACACATCATTTTCAAAATTGTTTGTATGTCCTGATTTACTTAAAGTTATTAAGTAGAACCCTAATTGTTTATATCAGCTTACCTGGAAATATACATAGATACACTGTCCGTATAAGTACATATATACCTATTCCAATCAGATATATTAGTAGTTAGTAGGTTCACTAACGGGCCCGTATGATTCACGATTGACTCGAAGAAAACTATTCATCTCTTTATGTAACCCAACTGTTACTAAATTTACAGTTTCAGCCTTCATAGTGATATTTTCAGCATCTTTTGTTTCAGCAAAACATGCATACAAACCTTGCTGTATGAAGGTTTCCAGGTCATAGATGTTCGGTTATCCAGGATTAACTGTGTGCGCCACTAAGAGCGACTTGCACGAACTAACTTTAATGATGACCAATGCTCTTTAGCCATCAACTCTGGTTAAGCGAAATACAGATAGTACCAAGTTAGCAATAGTTAAAATATATCACAAATAACGATAACGTTAATTGCTCAAATTAGGGCGTTTAAAGAAAATTTAGTCACAGAAAAGAATAACATATTCACTAACATGAGGATAACGTAAAAGAAATTAAGATTAAGTTTTAAGCTACGGTATCGCAGAAAAAAAAAGTTTAATTTAATTACTGTGAAATTAACATAATTACGGTTAAGCAGATATCATCATCGTAATTTCTTTTTAAACTTTAAATGTTTACCTCCCCAAGAGTCTCCACAAAGTGGGTATCTGAAGATGGACGATGCCGCCGAGGTCGACCTGGGAAGTGGTGCCTACCGCAAGGACTGGTTCGAGGTGGCTCAAGAAAAGAATACGTGGAAGAAGTTGGGGGAGGCCTTTACCTGGCAGTGGGACAGTATAGGCTATGAAAAAAAAATGTTTACCTATTTATACTGTAACGTAGCTCTTGGTGCAACCCATTCTAAAATATTTTTGATTGTCCATACTTTTACACGTGGATGCAGCAAATTGTGACGCTTCTAATTATAGTATAAACAAGTTGCATTAACTTAATAACCTTAATGGTTAACCTTTGATTAATGTGCGGAATAGTGCGCACGCGACAAAGTAATGCAGTTACTTAGTTATCACTTCATCTCATTCCCTTACGGATAACTATAAATCATAATTCATGACACGGATAAACTGCTACTTACCAAGATGAAATGAACAATGTAAATGGATGTGTCAATTCACGGCTGCGCAGTGTGAGTTACGATGGCACACAGCGATTTCGCGGAATTTAGAAAATAAATATGTATTAAGCTTAACTGGTATTTTGTCTATTTTATGAGTTAACATTTAACTTACGCGATTTATTTTATTGGAATGCGGGATTTACGGGCTTTGTGATAACAATTTAAAATATTTTTCAAGTTATAAAGCATCGTTTTCTTTCACGCATTCTTGGCACACGTCGATTTGAATTCGTATCGTGGATTTACTACGTTCGGTTTATAACCGCTTCGCAAATTCACTACCTACAAGACATTATCTTGAGTTACACACGCATTTGAAGAATGAAAGGAATGTTTGTATTTTGAAGATATTATTTGAAGTTAAAGCTGCGAAAATATTTGTTTTAATAATTGTTAAGTTATTTAAAGCGCGTGGAACATCACGTCTTGGATAGTGTAATTTGTGCGAACTTTTAAGTCGCATCAGCGCAGTATAATGAAGGCGAAGCTTCGAGTTGAAAAACCTTCAATCCGTGCAAGAATTCGGTGAATGTACTTTTTGTTTTTAGTCGACCGTTGACTAATACGATCGATCCAAATTCCATATTCATTGGGTACTTAGTTTTTTGCGCATTTGCTCTTACAAATGTAAAGTGTTGAAAGCTTTTGGAAGGCAAAACTTTCTCAACTTGAAGATGCGTACGCTACAAATTACTTGTGTGTGCTTTTATGGAACCGCAGTCTTCATCTACTAATCAATACCAACAACCGACTTAATGTAAAAAAGAAAGATTAAAAAGTGCAAAATAAATTTAATTTCGGAAGTCGGTGTTAAATAACGAAGAGACATAATAAAATACATTCAGCCGAATATAGAACCTCCTCCTTTTTGAAGTCGGTTAAAAAATAGAAGTTTCTTTGAAATTTTTATATTTTTTTATTTTTTTTTAAACTATCACACAACGCCGTCTAGTCTCAAGCTAAGCAGAGCTTGTGTTATGAGTACTAGACAACTGATAAACATACTTATATATTTTTAAATACATACATATTATAGATAAATTACACCCAGACACAGAACAAATGATCGTGCTCATCACACGAACATTTGTCCTGGGTGGGAATCGAACCCACGACCTCCGGCATAGCAGTCAGGGCCACTAACCACTAGACCAACAGGTCAGTCATATGTAGTTGCTTAGACATTTGAATCATAACTGCATCGTCTGCAGTTATAGGTAGTCTTACTCACGATGCACCACATTATTCCTCAAACAGTGCAGTAATTCCTTCAAAAATTGATTTATCATTGTTAGTCAAATATTTACGGTTAAATTTAAAGCAATTTAAATGGAAGTTCATCGACTTGGCAGTGGAAGGTCTTTGGCAAATGTCACGACTTCACGAGTGCGGGTGAATCGCATCAGTTCTGACTGCTCGCCGCTGCACCAACTTGGCAAAATCTGTGGAACAGTTCCAAACTGCCAAAATGCTTCCAGTGCAAACATTGTTGGTTAACATATGAACTTGTCAAAAACTTCACAGACGAACCTTACAAAAGTAAATATAATATTAAATGCATATCCAAAAGCAATTACTCATTTTGACTACATTTGAGATTGGCAGATTTAATATTTGAATCAACATTTTGAACGTAAATAAAATTCATTTATGTTAGTGTATAAAGCTAAAATTAAAAGATATGTGGCATCCACCAACCCGCAATGTCCCGCTTGGTATCCACCCAGCGGGCCCAGTGCGGGTTGGTGGGACGGCCCATTCGCTCTCTTAGAGAGTAGGCCTAAGTCAGGCAGGCCAGCAGTGGGAGCATTATTAGGCTGATTATGATATGTGTATCGAAATGGTGACTAGTTCTCTATTTGAACGTGATAAATTTTTCTAAATGTCTCAACAATATTTTTTTGCCCTTGTCCCAAGTAGTTTCGGTCGGTGCTAAACTTTATCTTTTACACAAAGCTTTAAATGAACATACCGGTATGTTCATTTAAAGTTTATGTAGGTATTTAAGAGAATTAGAATCTTCTCTTTCAATCAAGCATTTCGTATAGGTACAAAGCGGTTTCACAAATATATTTCATAAGTAGTGTATTTTTATGGTAAGACGCACTAGTTTATTACGAGCCTATTCACTCTAGCCGTGAAGACAAGTACTGAGAACAATCTTTCGCATTCCCATAAACATCCTATCTTTCTAGAGAAAATTCTTCCCCGATAGTCAGTCCTCATGATAACTTACTAGCCGTTTGTTGATAGTTCAGGCGGCGACGCTACACACGTTCGGAATGCGTCCCACGCTGTTAACTCTAGAGTAGCCGTTAAAGAAGACAAATGAGAACGCTGCAGACGGTAAATGTATTATTGTTTGTGTTCGTTTGCGAGATATGCATGCATATATATGTATTATTTCAATGCAACGGAGATTGATTGATAGATGATGTTGGAACGATGTAGCCTTCTAGTCTAGAACTCCTTTTTGAAGCGCATTTTATGTTGCAATACCTTTCAAATGTTGTCATTTCAATGTTGCCAAGGTATTGCATCCAACTTTGGAGCTGTAGGTACTGAACGGAGAAACGTTAAAATAATACCTACCTTACCTTACTGTACCTTAGCTTTAAGCCTATTAGTAACATCCTTAATCACATTATGGTATGCAAATAAATGAAATGAAATACAACAATTGTAGAATAAAGTACACAGGGATGCTACTAAAGCATCCTGGTACATAAGAAATGACGACTGTAACCTTAAAATGGAACTCGTCTTTACTATCATCCAAAAATTTGCTCAAGCTCACAAACAAAGACGGCACTGGTATGTAAACTTTGAAGTAGTCCAGCTGTTGGACAACAAGGACCCTGTTGTCCAACAGCTAGTGCGTAGACTAATGAGAATGAAACCGTTTCAGTTAGGCAGTGTTTAAAGTCAAGTGCATAATAAGCGTAAATGCTATACATAAACAAAGTGCAAAACGATGTTGTTCTTAGTTTTAACATAATTTATAACGTAGGTATGATAATAAGTCCCACATCGGAGACGCCCCCGGCGTTGGGAGTCAAAGGGCCACTACGGCGAGCCATGGGTAGCTCGCCGTCTGGCCGTCCAACAAGGATCAAGCCCGCCTTAAAGAATTGTCAGCAAAATTGTGTATTGTTGAGTTCAAAGGAGTCACCACAGTCCTCGCAATAAAGGGCGACTGAAGAAACACTGTGGGTCCCTCCAGAAATTATTTGATGGTTTTCCATGTAAAAAAGGTATACTAATAAGTTACAGTTAAATTGCTTATTATTTTTTAAGGCTAGATTGTAATCAATTATTAAGAAATGTGTTCTGAATAATAAAGTGCTTAGTACCTAAAAAATTAGTATATAGAACAGTTACGATAAGGGTGAAAGTAACTTATTTAGTCCCGAGAAGGAGTTTGGCGTCCAAGCGTAGCGAAGTCACATATAGTTCGAAGGAATAAATAAGGCTTTAACCCGAGATAAACACTACTTTTCATTACGAATACAAGGAAAGTAAAAATAAAAACCTGAATCGTCGTAACCGTTTTAGGTATTTTTCTTATGATTTAGGCGGTAAAAGATTTCCCACTCCTGCTTTAGCTTCTTCTCTTATGAATCAGGCGCTAAATCCGTATCTGAATCTGATGAACATATCGTGTTTACAAATCTCATAAAGCCGAGATTTAGTAAAGTATCTATAGACAAAACTACCGAGACAAAACTCTACAACTCGAAAAAACAAATGAAGATTGGATTGCCGCTTTCCCGCCTATTTTGTTTTTTTTTTCTGTGGCCGGCAATATCAATATCATTTTTTCAAGATGAAAATAGAAAATAGCCGTATTTTCTATTTTCATCTTGAAAAAATGATATTTTTTTTCTCAAATCTATGTTATTTTAAAGAAATAGGTGATAGAAAATTATAATGAAGTCATTAAAAATGTATTCTTTAATTAATACTTTATCTTTATGTTATTTCAATTCTACATCGCGCTGTAATTGAGTGGCTGTATGGAAAATAGGGACATGGTTCAATAGAAATCTGAAAATACAACCAGTTTTTTTTTTTTAATAATTTGACGGCTGTCAGTTGAAAGCGATTCTCCAGTATTGCTTTCAACCCGCTCTTCAGGCAACTTCGACCTACTCTTCGAGCATGAGTAATGAAAAATACCTTCCAATAAATTGATTTATCATTGTTAGTCAAATATTTACGGTTACAATTAAAGCGACTTAAATGGAAGTTCATCGACTTGGCAGTAGAAGGTCGTTGGCAAATGTCACGACTTCACAAGTGCGGGTGAATCGCATCAGTTCCGACTGCCGGCCGCTGCACCAACTTGGCAATTTCTGTGGAAGTGTTGCCAAACTGCTTCTAGTGCGGACATTACTAGCTCGTCGTCCGGCGTTCACCCTAGATATAGAGCGTAGTGACCCACGCGCTCCTCAAAGAGATACGCTCCGCGAACCGTAGGAGCCCAGCATGGCTGATGCCCGCTAGGACCGTGGGGATTTTGGAAACTCGTAGTCCTAGAAAGCAAACGGTAACTGAAGGACAGGTGTGGTTTTAGTCAGTAAAAGTCTGATACGCTCTCTCGCTCCACCTAGACCGGGAGAAGTCATTGGATGATTTCCCACCTTAAAAAAAGTGTGAATATTACTGGATAATTAAGCTTGATACAATTTATTATGAACTTGTCTAAAAGGTCACTGAGACTAACCTTATAGAAGTAATTATCAGTTTAATTAAATGAACACGAATTTAAACCGGTCACAAGTTTGTTTATTCACAAAATAGGTAGATACTTACCTGGTATAAAATTGTTAATGGAATAGATTTTAAGTCTGCATTAGCATTATGTTAAGTAGGCAAGAGATGATTCTGGATGTGGGTTTTTCTGTTTTTTACATAAACATATCTTTTATTTTTAAACGAAAATATCATAAAAACATCCAAAAAAAACTTTGTCTTATTAAACATTTTTAACCGACTTTAAAAAGGAGAGCGTTCTATGTTTGGCTGTATTTTTTTTTGTTCTCAGCAAATTGTGGACGATTTTAATGGTTATGTTCTTTACGTACCTTAGTATAGAACTCGTATCTATACTATTTGGGTTTAACATTTCGAATACCGTAATTAGAGACAATGGAAAGACAATGAGAGAGTGAATGTCGGCGTTCGCTTGGGGGTTTAATGAATGAAGTGTGGTTTATCACAACTAAAAATTGTTAAAGTATAAACAAATCTTAAACAAGAATATAAAAAACACCAGGCAAGTGCGCACTGAGGGTTCCGTACAAACTCAACTATGAAAACCGTTCAATCCCCGAATTGAGTTACGAAGATTAATCCGAATCGCAAAAAAAGTTTTATTTTGTGACGTAACTACAAATTTAGAGTTTTCAGATTTTTTTCTATACTTGTGCTATGAGACCTTGCTTCATGCCAAAATACAACGGCGAGCAAATTGTTGACGAAATGATTAGGGTTATAATTTTTTTTTCTAAGTTCTATCAAATCAAGATAATGGCCAAGGATCGCAAAAAAATCTTCATACTTAATTGGAAATTAAATTGACTAGATTTTTTACAAAAACATACCATGGCTTAGTTTTTTTTTGCTGGCTTAACTTCATGACTTTCGGCTAAATTGAACTTTTAATGTATGTTACTACTAATATAAATCTCGGTAAAGTAACATAATAAGCTTGGCTTTATATACCTCTGTATACTTCTCATCACTATACACTAAAAACATATGCCAGAAAAATTTTGTTCGAGAATCTGCAATCACTCTTTCAGGATTCTAGGTCAACGGGAATTACCTTATGATTTTTAATTCGTTGAGAATGTGAAATATACGTTTTTTGCGAGATAAACGGTTTTTTTCGTTAACTCAGAAGTCTGATTTTTTCATATTTTCAAGAGGCCGCAGACTTGAGTTGTTGTTGGTTTTTAATATGGTTTTAATACCTCTACGCGTTTCCGATATAAAGTGCCTTGACAGACAGACAGCCTGACGGACAAGAAAGTGATCCTATAAGGGTTATACTTTTTCGTTTGAAAAAGTATAAAATACTCATAACTTTTACAGTTGCTATTAAATAACGAAGAAACGAAACTAGAAACACTGACGTCCGAGATTAAAGTTATTTTGCGGTTTTCACGGTTCCGTACCTCAAACGGAATAAAACGGAACCCATAAAGGATCACTTTGTTTTTTATAATGTTGAAGTATTAGTATTAGGTTTTTTTTTAAAAATAAGTGAAATTAATGACTGTGTCATTATTAGATCACATCAGCTTTTCTCTGTTATTTAGGAGTAATGTTCAGATCAACTCCTTATCTTTCCCATAAAGCTCCCATCATAAGTGAAAATGTTTCGTCGATAACTAGTCGTGTCGATGTATTGCGGTCGAACTCACAGTCGTCCTACGTCCACAATGACATAGTACACACGTTAGGAATTTGCGCCACACTGTTAACTCCAAAGCAGCTAATAAAGAAAACAAATGAGGCCGGTACAGAGACTACATTCATGTTTATTTACGAGATAAAGTTAAAATTAAAAAAAAAATATTGCTCCGGAGATTTATTTTAGGATGACGTTGGATGTCTCCGAATCTAGACCTCCTTTTTAACAGCGCAGGTTAAGTTGTAATATCCATCCAATTATATTGATTCCGACACGGAAAAATATTTGTATGACCTACAGATAATTATTTGATCCAAGTTTGGATGTCGTGTGTTTTCATGTTTGTTAACGTACGATACAGGAGTTCATTCCTTTTTCAAATATCTTTATTAAACATAAATGTTTTTTAATTATTTTCATAATTTAATTTATGTATCTATTTATGTGTACATTTATTTACTGTTATTGATATATATGTATGTATTATATGATTTATTTTAGATAATAATTTTAGTCTATTTGATTTTTCTCTATATTAGTTATACACACTGCGTCTACCTCTTTCATCCAACTCTCCTGTCGCAGGTCTGCTGGAAGAAATTTCGTTACAAATAAGCAGGACCTTTGTACTCTTTTATCTGTATTTGTTCTATTCGATTTTAAGTGTTTGTGTGTAGATAAATAAGTAAATAAATAAAAGTTAACAAAAGAATGTACTTACCCTAAGATACATTGACACATACTTCTAAAAACTTTCTAAGGCTAAAAATTCGCCTTTCAAAGTTTATTTTTAAAAATATTGTTTTTAAACACTGATGACAACATAAAATTAGGTTGAAAGAACAATATACCATGACATTTATGCAAATTATTTGGTTCACTTATAATTTTGCTTATTACTTGTGGGTGTGACAATAAAAATGATGCAGGAGTAATTCCTAATGTAAGGGGCAAAGCATAAAAAAATACACACAAGGTGTGATAACTTGCGTTCAAATTTAAACTATAGAGCTATATTAATAGCAAGTCAACAATACGGCGACATACGGCAAGTGTCTACCTTTACGTTGTTAACACCTCTACGGTCCGGCGTTTCGTTTCGTCGTTTATATCGCGTATATCGAAGGATTGGAACAATTTTGCGGTCTTCCCGTCCGATTATAATTTAGGTGTCTTCAAGGCTAGAGTGAAAAGGCTCTTAATAAACTAGTGTTCTTATCCATCAACGATTGCATCACACCATCAGGTGGGATCGCAGTCAAGCACTGGTTTATAGGAGTACTGACCCTCTGTTATATTGGGAAATGGGAAAGCCAAAAGACGACGTGCGCGTTGACGAATGGACAAAGTGCATTTGGTCAAACACTTAAAACCCTGCCAAAGTAACAAGTAGGTATTTAAGTGGTACTTATTGTATATTTGCCGCATCACAGAGGTATTTGCTTAATAGACTTTTCATGAAACTGTAAATCCAGTACCTAACTTTGAATTCCATGCTCATAAGTCATGAGTGTGTCACACGCACTGTAGTAATCAATTAGAGTAACTTGAAGTTCCAAAAACTGTGAGCCATTCAACTAGATAGGGTTTTCTGTTTGTGAAAGACCGATTACATTAGACGCAATAAAACGTATTAGAAGGTTAGGTACTCTAGAACAGTTACTTTGTTGTAGGAATCAATCACTGTCAGCGTCCACCATTCAATTCAATCAGAGAGTGGGCCCGCCCGAGAGTGTTATCTACGATGGGACATGCGATTGAGCAACGCAGGAACTGAACAATTAGCGCCTTTTATTGAAACCATAATTACGATATTAAACAATTATCGATCTTGTGACGCAGGTTTTAGTATTCTTACGTACTTTCTTAGCTAAGCTGCAGCAGAATAACATGTATGAAAACATGAAAAGAATTGCAGTTCCGACGTTGACTAGCCTGCGACATAGACGAGTCCTTCCACGGCATTGTGTAATCGTAATAACAGGCCAAGCCATAAAATTTAATGAGTAAGTTTATGCTGAGAATGTCTATTACTTTAATGGTGATCTGGGAACTAATGTAACGCTATTGTAATGAAGTTTATTATGTCATTTAAGATGAAAGAGGCGATAGGACTGATTTAAGTTGTCAGACTAGCTTCTGCCAGCGGCTTCGGCCGCGTGAAAGTTGATTTCTCTATGCAAACTTTGGACTCTCATCTCATCCACTTAGGGGGTTAATTTTGAAAAATCCTCTCTTAGTGGTCGCGTACGTCATAAAAGGAACTCTTGTGCAAAATTTCACGCTCCTTGTCCCAGTATTTCGGCTGTGCGTTGATATGTCAGTCAGTCAGTTAGTCGTTATATATATATATAGATTAGGTAATTGATTCATGACAAAAAGGTTTTGTAATAACCTTGTTAGGAAAATATTCCTAGCTGCATATCACCACAACGCTTGGCAGCCTGTGTTATCGAGTTATACTCCTAGCCAAGATGACAGAGGCAGTTTCCGTATCCGACAACTTATTACACATATATTATGCTAAGTACTACTTACTCATGTTCTCTGTAGTAACCTTGCAAGTAAGTTCTGAATGACAGTTTTATTTGCATTTTAAAAATCCCCACGGAACATCCGAACAAACCTAAATAACTGTTTAAATACATTTTGCTATTACTTTCCTGGTAAGCGAAAAAAGTCATTGTCTTTAATAGTGTAAAAATGTGAGTGCATGTGAGGTTGGCCAAATCAAAGCATTCGTCATTTGTAAGCTCACCTATTGACTCAGGCTGGACTTTTTCCGACCGCACAAAGAAATTGTCGCATAATTTAAGTTCGATTGTTTATGCGTTATGGAAAGGAATCAAGATTGTTATTAGGAAAACCTCAAACATGGGGTCGTAATCGTAAAATACTGGGTAAGTGTATGAGTGAGCCTCAGTCGGGGAGGATTGAATCACCGACCTCCATCGTAATCGGGCCCGATCGTAGATTCGTGGCCCTGTTTATTCGGCGTTGGCTTCCCAGAACAAATTCGTTGCTTAAATTGTGCTTGCCTTGAGAATTTTCAACGTTTTTCAAAGAAATTAGAATATTTCGTTGAATGTCTCGAACATTTAGAGGCATTACGCATTGTAGAATTATTTTTTAGAAAACTAGGTACCTATGGTGTATTGTGGAACGTACGAATACGATGGAATAAGGAAAAAGATTTTGTATTGTGATAAGAAGTTTTCACACTTTCAATAGCTATTTATTTATTTTTGAGATGGGAAGTCATCAAGTGGCTTGACCCGTCCTAAGGTAGAACGAGAGGGCGTGTCAGACCTTTAGTGACTAACACTCACTTGTGTCCTTCAGTTGCCATGGGGTAACTCTTTCAAACGTTCTCGACCCGCAAAATTATTAGATTTAAATTATTACTAAACAAACGAAACGTTTGTACAGTGTTAGCATTATGGATATATTTAGAAAAAAAAAACATTTAAATTAATTAAATTAACATATATAAACAGGATTTTTACTATTTTAATAGTACGAAAGTTACCTATGAAAATTTTGAAAGTAATCATAAATTATGCGTATCTGTCTTCCTTGATTCCCTACAAAAGCTCTTAGATAAGAGCTTCATAACTTTACATTAACGATGTACCGCGCAAAACCCAAGGAACATGTAAATAGTTTGAACCTTCGCAAAGCTAGGTGACACAATAAACAATACCGCCACATTGTAACAAAGAAAGTTGGCACGGCATCAAAGGCGGCATCGCCTGTTATGATCACGGTGCCACTACAATACCGTATGCACGACCTTCACCTCACCGAGTCACCGCGGCTAAGGGAAGCTACCACCAACCGCCACCCTCCAGCTTTAGTCACCACACACAATGGCTTTGTCATGACAGGTCTTCCCAAGGTCGGCATTGTCATATGCGATGAACTAACACAAGTCACCACGTCTACCTCGTTACCTGTGTCGATAGGTTACTGATTACCGGGAAAGGGGGTACAATAGCTGATTGTACCTAGAATCTGTTTGGGCAATGAATTTCTATGAACATTCATTTGTTTTATGACCGTGAATCAGCTTAACTTAAGCTATCACTTTTACCTTTAAGGTATGCTTGATGGTATATATATATTGTGGTAAATCTATTAAAATTTCCTGCGTTTGCAAACCGGTAAACTAATTCAATAAATCCTTTATTCACTTAATTATGAAATAAATGTTCTTAACCTAACTGGACGTCAGATGGTTCACGTGTTGACTTTCCAGGAAACTGAAGTGTGGAATCGAATAAAACCCTTATTATAGAGAATTCCATTTTTATACTAAGCTATCTACGAAGCACTTTTCAAGGTAGGATATGTTGTAAACCGTCAAGGTTCCGTGGTAAGGAGATCATGCAACGATAAAGGGTGAAGTACGTCTTGGTACAGTCGTGCCCTGCACGCGTTGTAAACAATTGAATATTCATCCACACATGGTGCAATAGCTTCACAATATTACGAGATTTAATTTCCGTTATTAAAGAGTCAATAGTCTTAATACAACTTTACAAGTACAGCGACACGTTTTATCGTAATTGGTACGAGTAACGCGTGGCTCGTGGCTCATAAGGGGTTAAGTACCTACGTTGTGGGTATGCATCTACAGTTCGCAATTGTATGTGTCTCAGGTTTCGATTATCATTTATTGCCAGCGTTGGCTCTCTGCCAACCACGAGTATGTAGTAAACAAACAATTTCCTATTAGAAAATCCCAAACACTTTTTTAACCAACTTATCTCTATTTCCCCGATTGAATCGATCTTGACTTCCGTCAAGCTATTTTGAAGTTCAAGATTTTTTATGAATTTCAAGCATATTATTTAGTGTAAGCACGCACGGGAAAAGCTTCTTAGTGATAGGTAACGTACGAGTAACGTGCATAGGGCTTAGGATACGTGTCTCCGTAAGCTATGAAGGCGTATTTTCTTGATTGGTTTATCTTTATATAGGCATCTCATTTTTCATTAAAGACAGGATAAGATCTTTGAGGTCTTCATGCTGCGTATACGCTGCACATGAATTTGAGCATCTCTGATGAGTCTGCGTGCATTTACGCAGCGTTTACTTCACGTTAATGCCTATGCTGAACAATCCCCCGATGCGAGGACACTTTGTAGTTCCACCGTTTCCTTTTTCTAAGTTATGACACTATTTAAACTTCTTGTGACACTCAGGTACTATCGTATTATGTGTAAATATTATCAGGTGTACATACAATAACAAACACGATAGATAAATACATTTTGTTCAGTATCGGTAGCCACTTGAAGTACATTACTCATAGCACTTGTAGGCGACTGAATGTAACCCAGGTGATTTACTATGGGTATTTCACCAATGAAATTGTATCGCGAGAAATCATCAAATGTTTTGTTACTAAGAATCGGTGGTTCCACTTATGTATCCATTTATTATAATAATGAATGGGTCTAATACATTAATAATTGCGGTTACTAGTTTATTAGACAAATGATTTGACATATTCATGGGAAATAATTTTCCACAGGAATTTTTCAGTAAGTTTTGAACAATAAAGTTTCAACAACTTGTTCTTCACTGAATACTGGACTTCCCAAGGAACTTTGTAGTAAAGTGATATTCAAGTAGTCACGCACTTTGCTCCCAGTTTGTTTCAGCGAGTGTATTTTCCACGTCATTTTCTAATGATAATGATGGTTATAAGAACAACCCCCTTAATTGCTGTATAATGTCTGAAAAGTAATGAAGATGACCCTATTCTAGTGGGGGAAGTCATTCGATGGTTTCCTTCCTTAAAACACCTGTATCTATTGGAATTTGGTTGTCATACTTATAGTCTAGGATGATCCCTATTGAAGATTTTCCGAAACATTTAGTCGACGGAAAATATCGATGTTTCTTATAAATTATTATCTTGGAGCGTGGCAAAATGATTGCACGATTATCTTATGTAACTGAGCTCGGCTGGTGCAGGTACTTGATAGTGATTTTCCTTTTATCCTGCGTCGCATGTAACAACATGTAATTAGAGCTATGTCTAACATTTTCTCCGTCCATTGTTCTCAATTAGGTGATAATTCAATTATAATTTGATTGTTTTTTTTTTTTACAGTTTGCAATAGGCAATCTAGGTATTCAATCAGTAAAATCATCGAGATTATAAAGATAGTTTACTATGTTTTAAATTTACAAAATAGTTGTATGATACAGTTATGTAGTCAAAGCTATGTTGTAAATGGATTACAGCTTCAGCAGGCGATCTGTGGCAAGTAAAAATGATGCGCAACTTTTTAGAAATTTACTTTTGCTCTCGGACTCTTTCTTACTAACTCAGAACAGTTTGCTGCGCAATTTGATCACTCTCGTTTAGACGTAATGTTATGTAGGAATGATGCATAATTATGTTAGTGAACCATACTACTTTTAGATGTTATCGAACTTTACGAATTCATGTGATACATCTTCATAACGCATGCATATCAGGTAATTTTTGAGGAAACTGCAAGAGAGTGTAATAAAAAATCAACTTTAAGTGTTCAACGAAAGCGCATTTTAAAGTTTTCCTGTAAAGTTGCAGTAGGGGCGGGCGGAGTGCGGAGGCTTCGCGCGGGCGGAGCGGGGCGGCCACGTTATAAGGCGTGCGCGGCGGCGCGGCGCACACTCTGCCAAACTCGCGTCTGCGATAGGTTGTGTCATGCGTTGACACAACGATCGTAGCGGTTCCCGCCACACCAACGAACACATTTTCTTTGAAATTTCGTGCAATTGCAAAGAAAAAAGTGAACAAAGCGGGACATTCGGTGACTCGAGAGTGCCTTGTGATTGTTGTTTATACATGAATAGACTCTATTTTTTATCGATATTTTACAAATTTCGGTAGTAATAGAAGTACGAGACGTGATCACACCAGTGAAACGAAAACATCAACGTTTCAAGTAGTGAGGATTGCGTGAACTTCGCACTGGACCAGTCTGACAGGTTAGTTTATAATGTTTCCGTGTTTGTTTGTCCTACACGTATGATTAGATGGACAAAGGACAGGTCGCTAGATACATCGATAACCGCGCGCCATAATTAAAGTTATTTTTATTGTTCGTCGTCATAATGATGATCATTTTTTATGATGAAAAACTAACAAACAGGCCGGCAAGACTTCAATGTATAAAACCATTCATCAATTTGACCATAACACTGGGTGATTATCACTGCTTTTACCTACAGATAACGAAATAGAACTACATTTTTCACGTGATCCCTTCACCTTTGTAAAGTTCACGAAGTCTGTGAAATCTGTGCAATATTTGAAATCTGGTGATTCGGAGTATTGCCGGTTTGGTGTCAGGGTCAGCAGCTGACATTGTTGTAATGCTACGGTACACTAGCTCCGTGATAGTAAACAGTATCCCAACACTAGGAACACCTTATATTTACAACTTCGTTGACCTCTGCCTCTTCACCCGCTTATGCTGATAACTATGCTTCAACTATCAATCTAAGATTTCTGTTTACGCGTAAATCTTTTGATGATAACTCAATTCCAATTTTTGAACATAGCTTTGTGTGCCTACACTCTCAATAATATAACTTTTATCGTACTGTCACCGTTTGATAAGACTACCAAGATTACCTCTGACTGACGTAAAAAGTCACTTTCTTTTAAAAATATTTGTAGACGCTATTAAATATCTAACAACACATTAAAAGATTGGCGTTTGAAAGAAAGAGGCGAAGCGTGCGTGCCGCTCGCGTTATCAGATAATTTTCGTGGATAAGGACGTAAACATTATCTACGTGATAACGCTAAGATCTGTATGAACTCATTCTTTGAGCATTCCTTTAGTTTACTGTACTTTTTGTGTGAGGAATGTATTGATAACTTTATAAATTGATAATACGGTACAATCATATAACGATTTTTTGTATGATATGTCACTTCTGTCAATGTTTTAATAACTGTTGTTTAATAACTTTCTTATCCAACTAACCTGATATTAGTTTGTTTAGAGGTAGGTAGACGTAGGCAATCCCACCGTCGTCATCGTCGCAAGGTACCTTGCAACAAGTAGGGATAGGATGATGATGTTGATATGATAGGGATGTGTGATGGAGGGTTTTGGGGTAGGGGGGTCCTTTAGTGTATATTGGGATGGCTTCAATTTTGTGCTTTCTTTTATACATTTTTCTTCTATATAGAAAAATCTGTCTAAATCGAAGACAAAAGTTTATATATATGTACGTTTGTCAATTCTTCATACTCAACCGGCTGAAAAGATTAAAAAGGAATTTGGCTTAGACCATGTCCGGGAGTAGACATAGGATAGTTTTATCCCCAGGGGTAAGCTCCTTTAGAAAAAAATTCTAGATTCCCCCGGGTGAAGCCAGAGGCAGAAGCTAGTATTGCATAAATTAATTTGAATAGTGTTTAACTCATGTATCATTATTCATGTATCATGCATTATATTATAAATCTTCCATAGTTGGAGCTGGTCATAAAACTACGTCATGACGTTGAAATTTCAATATTAAAAACATGACAAAATATTATTATGGTGACCAAAGTAAATCGATATAACAGGTCCTCAATTATGATGATTTGAACATTTTTATATGAACAAAAAGTAGATAGCGAGACTACACTAAGTAGTAAATAAACATGTTCGGTGAGTTTGTAGTGCGACCGTGGTGAGTCACAGTGTGGGCACTTGGTGGTCGAGCCGCCGAACTTGACATGAAACGTTGGAAAGCATGGGCACATTCATTATGCATGTGGTCGCTACTTAAATTCAAGTACAGAAAGAACCTTTCGCCGTCTGTTCGTAAAAACGTTTAACCTCGAACTGTTTTCTTTGGTTACGAACTATTGTTGTATTATTATGAACTGACGGATAAGAAATGGGACTTGTTATTGTCGCATACCTGCTTAAGTATAATTATTTTAGAACAATGATTAATGAAAAAAAAAATTAACTTAATTTATAGAAAGCTAGAAGCTCTAATTAAGTTAAATTATTAGTTGATTGAAAAGCCCTTTCTTTGTTTACATGAAGCTGTAGTGTATTATTCAAAGCTGTTATGTATGTCCTTGTGATACAATGACACACATTTATTTGTTTAATGATTAATAAAGCGCAATTATACAATAATGGAAACCGATGCATACAAATGTACAAGTGTTCATGGAGGAAGTCATTTCCTTTATTCTTACACGATGTGAGAAAAATAGAATTTTCTAGGTAATATGTTAATGCATTTGCATAAGAAACCACAGATCGGTTCAACATTCACGTATAATTATGACCTAAGCTTTACATTAGTAATGTTCACAGTACTTAGTTCGTAATAATAAAATTGACGTGGGTAAGGGTGATGTGTACCTGTGACCCTGAGATTTATTCAACCAAAACATTATTTGACTCACAACATTATGTTCTGGCAGTTTCCACCATTTGTTACCGTTTTATGTAACACAGATTGTTTACAAGGAAAATAGGAGATGGGAGGTACTTGAAGGGTCATAGGGATAATATGGTTAACCTGGAGGATAATAACATAACAAGGTGGTTTATACACAGTTACACATCTCGCTAGGTACTTCGCTAGTTACGTTTAAATTCTTGTATAGGCAATAGAGAGCGAACCTTTACAATCCGCCGGGTCTAAATTCGAAATCTAAGATACTATTGACAAAAATTCTTTTGGTCAAACCCAAATACACTTAGTCCTACATAATACAAACACAATCCAGGACCAGAATGCTCAGCTCTTGCAATCAGTAGACTTATAAGACAGTCGTCACGGTGGGAAGTCATCAAATGCCTTCTATAGCTTTAGGGTGGAGCGAAACGCCCATCATGCGTCCCAGGGCCATGATCACTCTTTTAAACTTTCCCGCAAACCTACCGTCTAAATAGTTCGGATTAAATAAAAATACAAACCCTTCGACAACATTGCAAATAAAACACACTAGCAAGTACCATGATATCTCGATAATGATAAGTTATTAGTATTGCCCGCGAGGATCCGGAAGCAGGAAGTGATCCAATGCCGAGTCGAGCGTCAGGCGGGACCACACTGCGCATGCACTCATTGAGATGCATCTCAGAGTAGCCGCCGTCGTCATCGCATCTACAATGAACTGATGATGTCAAACTGAACTTTTAGTATGGCAGGCTTGCGAAATTCTATGGAGGCAAATAAAATTATGTTATGGGATCATTTTATTATAGTTTTGACAATGAGATTACGATCAGTGTCGCGAGCACTACTGACGAGTTTGAGGTTTTAAATTCCGGGTAGGACAAAGTGTGATGAATTCGGTTAAAAGTAGCCAGGACTGAATTTAATAAGTGTGTATGTATGTCGCCAGTTACTACTGGCGAAGTGGAACTGGAATATGGATGTTACTTTATTTCATGTATTAAGAAACTTTATAATCATTTAAATACTGTCGCTACTATGCGACCGTAGAAGTGCGGTAGGGAATCTTCAACTTGAATAAAACTCTTGGGAGGCTATAACGTTTTACTTATACTTTTCTTCAGGATTCCATATCAGCTCATTGCGCTACAATGGTTATGTCCGAACTGCAAAAACTAGACATTTCTTGGTTCTACTCAATTTTTAAACCTATTCTAGAATAGCAAAATCTTTAAAAGTATATTGTACAAGCCAGTTCGTTAGCTATAGAAAACGTAACTCATGCGATCTCCTTTCGATATTACAATACTCTCTACTTGTTGTCTTGAGGCCGGTGCCTTGTTAGCTTTTTCCCAATTATTTTGGGACCGGTTTCCAGTCTAACCGAATCCGGTAGATTACATAGTGACCTGTAATGAACATGGCATTACTGCCTATCTCATAGAAATATAAAAACTGAAATAATAAAAATTTTTTGCGGTTGAGAAATCATCAAATCACTTCTCCCGCTCTAGGTGGAACGAGAGAGAGTGTCAGACTCTTACTGACTAAAACCCACCTGTGTTTCTTTTGCCCTTTGTGTTCTAGGGCCTCAGTAACTCTTTCGAACAATCCCACACCTCACAACCCATTAGCTCGGTAACAAGAAACTTTGACAAAGTCACATTTCTTGGCTTCTGATTATCCGTAACACCTGTTAAAGATCTGCAAATGACTACCGGAACTAACGTCTTAAAATGCTTATCGAGGCATGGAGCAATCTCGGAATATCACGATGGCCACCCATCAACGGACCGACACTCTCAGCAGGCGCTGATTAACCTCGAAAATCGAAATGTAGCTGTTATTGTTTATGCTAAACAATAATAAAGAAAATCAGGTATTACCACAAATTGCTTAGCTTGCTGAGTTATTAGTATGAGTCAACATTGTAATAAAACTAAATAAGTTGGGAATACCTTTATATTAATGTTCAATATTTTTCCAGTTCCACGAATGTAAGTAATGTCAGAGAGACTCAAAAGCACTTTATCCTTCTTGTTTCCTGAAAATTCTTGTTCGGTATGAAATAACATACGTACTGTTTATGAAAGAATATAAACAAAATGATGCAAAGCTGTAAATGTGGTTACAATAAGGAAAACCGGTCATCGTTACATAATTTTATGTTTACCTACTATTTGACTAGTGGTGGCCGAGTTTTAACGGCCCCGATTAATGAGTTGTAGGTCGCGGGTTCAAAACCAACACGGGCACATTACTTTTTGTAATTTATTTTCATCACCCCTGCTCACAAAACAGTGTAGAAAAACATCGTGAGGAAACCGGCATGTCCTAGAAACAAAAATTCGAAAACATGTGACATCCACAAACCCGCACTGGGCCCGCGTGGTGGATTACGGCCCAATCCCTCTCCTAGAGTGGAGTCCTGAGTCCCAGCAGTGGGAACATTATAAGGCTGATTATGCTTATTATATTATTTATTATTTACCTTATTACTTAGTAATTTTATGCAACATAGTCTTATCTACGGTGACTTTTTTACGTAGGAAAAAATCAAATAACTCAGCTCTAGGCGAAGATCGCAGCGACTCAACTGTGCTCCTTCAGTTATAATAATAATATAATAATATTCACACAACTGTCACACAACGCCGTCTAGTCTCAAGCTAAGCAGAGCTTGTGTTATGAGTACTAGACAACTGATAAACATACTTAAATATTTCTAAATACATACATATTATAGATAAATTACACCCAGACACAGAACAAATGATTGTGCTCATCACACAAACATTTGTCCTGGGTGGGAATCGAACCCACGACCTCCGGCATAGCAGTCAGGGCCACTAACCACTAGACCAACAGGCCAGTCAAAGTTGCCCTTTACGATCATTCTATCGAACAATCTCGCAGTATGTACGGTCACTAGGCAACCGTATAAGTCTAGTAAAAGTACTCGTGAACGCTTGAACCAATCTAACAAGTACATGAATTCGCTTGACATCATGTTTAACTGTTCACAGTTCGGGTTATCGATTGCAATTTATTATCGGGATCGGATCGATTAAACAGTAATTAAATTTAATCAGTTTCACTAAGATAACTGAAAATATTTAAATGCAATCGTTTAGTTCTATAGGAAAAAAATGTAGGAGTAAATGATGTTAGGTAAGAGATTCGAATCCAATGTCGGTGAAACTGGCGCGGGCGCAGCCTCACCTCCGCGCCGTCACGCTCCGGCGAGCGGAACATTGCTGGCGACACCTCCGATAGATCCGCGCTTTCGGTTTCTGACAGATTGACCCCAAGTGTATATCGCGTCTGTAACAATTATTTTTAACTAGCTGTTCCGCGCTGGTCAGCTGCTGGTCTGTTTCCGTGGTTCGTAACGTGTTAATTGTTATCTACATATAAAAGGAGAAACTGACTGACTAACATATAACGCACAGCCGAAACTACTGGGACTAAGAGCGTGAAATTTTGCACAAGGTTTCCTTTTATGACAAAGGCGAGCACTAAGAGGGGATTTCTCAAAATTCACCCCCTAAAGGGGTGAAACGAGGGTCCAAAGATTGTATGGAAAAACCTCCTTTCTAGTGAGCAAAGCCGCTGGCAGTAGCTAGTATACCTACATATTATATAGGTACTATTCGTAACGAATCTTGCTATCACATACAGAAAGATTTTTTCCAATCTGACTGGTGGTTACAGAAATTTAGGCATTTTAAGCATTTAAACGAACAAAAAAAAAACTCTTCCGGTTTATTATTCACTAGCTGCTGCTTCCAGCTTCACTCGCGTGAAAGTAGAAAATTGTCCTAAGGGAACATACTCCCAGGATAAAAAGTTTCCTATGTGCTATTTCAGGACTTGGTCTACTTGTTTGCCAAATTTCATCCAAATCCGTTCTGCCATTCGAGCGTAAAGAAGTAAACATACACACACACAAACTTTCGCCTATAGATTATATTTTTTTCCACTACTATCACACAACGTCATCTAGTCTCAAACTGAACAGAGCTTGTGCTATGAGTACTAGACAACTGATATACATACTTATATATTTCTAAATACATAGGTATATATTATAGATAAATTACACCCAGACACAGAACAAATGATCGTGCTCATCACACAAAATTTTGTCCTGGGTGGGGATCGAACCTACGACCTCCGGCATAGCAGTCAGGGCCACTACTAGACCGACAGGCCAGTCAAATATATATCAAATATATATTAGTATGCTTTATTTCACCAGAACGACAAAATACCAATTACAATGATTATATTAGAATGATAAACTAAACATAATAATCATGTGATCTGACCATTACATATTTACTGAATGGATTTTAAAAGAGACTGACTCCTGAGTTTGTTTCGGTGTTTCTTCTCAGGGTAGTCAGCTAGGAAACACCGGCCTCATCTAGTTAAAATGATGAAAAAAAAATTGACGTGTAAAAGTATTTTTTAAACCTATTTACAAAATAAATATCATTTATCATTTAATCATTGATATTATGTAAAAGCTGAAATGTTGTTCTCTGTGACAGAAACGTCATCACCTAACCTTTGGCCAATTAAATATGTTAGGGTCGGCTCTGGACAACCGGATGCAACTGAACATACACTCGTACACGGTTTTTTCTATTAATACTTGATGATTTTAGAAGGTTGTTGGTAAAACTAGTAGAACTTTTTTGTCATTCCTTTTTGCTTATATATAAACACCCGGAAATTTTGTTACTAGTGAATTAGGATATAAAATATGCTAATTAATTTTTTGTAAATCATAAAGAGTTGGCCGTCAGATAAGTGTGTAGATACCAAAAGTTTCTAGTTTAATTAATGTCAATAAAAATAAAACACTTAAATTTTCGATATAAAAAGTGGTGGCATTTCTTGCAGCTCGTGTTTTATAATGTCTATGTAGATGATGGCCATGCCGGGTATATCCATACCGTCTTATATTAATTTATGAGCCATGTTTCTTTTTTTTTTGTATATGGCCTCTCGCAGGTCAACCTAGGAGGTTGACGGTTGCTTAACCGGACTTGCCTGTGGCGGCCTCAATTCAAGAATCAAAGCCTCCAGCTAAGGCTTACTTAACTAACTTAAAGTCACGAATTAAATCCATAATAGGTTATTTCAAAGTAAGTAGTCTAAGATGTGGTAGACGAGATACTCAACTCTCTCTCAATAGAGCTCTTGTAAGTGCCGAAGACGTTTAGAGGCCTGTAATTACAAGTTACTAAGCATAAAACTTTTTAATAACTAACCCTTGAATTTGATACTTTTGCCTGGAAACCTGTCAAAATTTGGCAGTAAAGTAGAGTTTAAAACGTGCTTAACTCAAAATACTCAATTCAGAAACCCGCCCCACATAGCTACCTAATTTCGTAAATCTAGTCGTGATTCGCCTTCATTTACAATCTTCTGCTTTGTTCCCGCAAATGAATAAACTGCGATGAATGACAAATCTCTTGAGTATACGGACATGCAAAACGTACAGCTGAATATCTAATCAGTTCCCCACATTGTGCAGTCGCTATACGCCGACGATATAGCTACCATAGCTGGCTTCAAAACAATTTATCATTTACGAAGATAATGCTAGGTGTTTGTTGACAAGCCCTCGCTAACTCACATCAAAAATATGTAGGTCATCGGGCGATGTATGACTTTTTTCTATGAATGAGTGTAGTACAAGTGCAAACAGTCTATTTATTAGTATGGCGCTATCATTACTATTATAGACAACAATAGATATTCATGATAATTTTGATTAGAAGCAAACTAATTGTCTGTTTCAAGCATTTTTACATACCAACCAATGAGTCGCTACCTCGTTAAGCTAGATAAACTTAAAAAGGAATGTTTTTTTTATTCCTTGGTCGGAAAATATGTCTGAAAACATTGTAAAATGCAAACATGACCACTATTTTAAAAGTACACTATAGATAAAATGTAGAAAAAAAAATTGTGGCTCGTCTACTTGTATGAGTAATCATTTTAATGATTTTGTTTAATTGTATATTTACAAAACAATAATTATTAAGTATTAAACTATTTAGCTCATGTCTTGATAATCCAGAGAGATCTTACAATGACTCACAGCAATTAGCGATGTCGCGGATATGACGCAGAACCGACCTCTACAAAAACCTCTAACCTAAAGATTATACTATAAATAAGATATATATATGCCTATATCTTATGAATAATGTATATAAATTGGCATGCGGTTTTCTTACGATACTAAGATTTAATTCAGTGTTGTTATGTTGTATATTGATTGTTAACTGTCATTTTGTAATTGTTGTTGATGTGCCTTATTTCTAAAATAAAAGTAAATGCAATTTTGTTCCCAATTTAAGAAGTTGACGTATACAGTTAGGTTGTTCACATGTCGCGATAATAAATATTACTAATTCTTTGTTTCAGATAACATATCATCGTGGTGCTCGAAGATATCGGCTTTACTTACTTATACATTACAAACCAACTAGGTTAAGAAAACGACATAAGAGTAATGACAATTATTCCGTCCTTCAGATAATTTTTACAAAACTATAAATTAAGGAAATATCAAATGAGCATATCTAGTAGAAGTTTAAGGATAGCCGGAGAAAACATGGCGTTCGTCAGTTTGAGGAGTAGCCTGAGGATACTATGGACGGCGACGGTGGCGCTCGTGCTCCTCACCAGGAGTAGCGCTGCGCCGACCTTCGGCAATGCAGACAACGCGATGGTAAGTCGATTACTATTTTTTTTGCATACAGACAAAAACGTTCACAAATCGAACTGTACATTTTTTGCTTCTTTTATCGCAATAATTTTGAAATATTGGCGTTGAAATGGATTTTCCTTTGTAACTGCATATAATTTAATATCGCGCTTAATCATCGTAGATAACGATAGCACTTGACGGACTTGATAAAGTAGTTGTTAGTGTTATTACTAAGGTATTTATTGTAATACGGATTTCCTCTACATCCTGTATATAATCGATAATTATTATCATCAGAATCGGAAATGATACGTAGGAGCACATAGCGGTCGCTGACTCAACTTTTCTCGGAACGCCGTTCACCGGCGCTTCTGAATTAAATTAATTCCGAGTCCCATACAATGATGCTAGGTAGAGTAACACACTCGTAGGTGTTGTAGTAACGAGTTCATTCATAAATCGAGGCAGTCCAGCCGAGATAAGTGGCTCGCCTTTCGCTTCGACACTAGAACGCTATGCCTGTCTTCTCATTTCGTTTGTTTAACACGGATGGTGAGTCACGCGCACCACATAAGACATGTGTGTTGACTGTGTGTGTCTGGGTGTAGCAAGATATTGGACATTATACTTTTTCAATGGGCATTACGTCATTTGTGTAGTATTTGTAAAATACGCTAATGTTGTGTATGAATCAATGGCTATAAATTGATCATGGAATCAGCATCCTTCTTTCGAGTCCGGTTTGACACTATCTACTTTTATTATTATTTAAAAATATGTTGATTCTTTTAAAGATTAGGTTTTCAAACAAGAGATGTTTGTTGGCTTTGTTTGCCCTAATTGCTATTTTAAATTTAGAGGAGTTATCAAGATGACTGTTTGTGACGTATTTTGAGATAAAGTCATTTTGGTTGACAAAGCGAGGTTCATACATTTTGTATTATTTTATGGATGGTGACTGCATGAAACAGGCTTTGTTAGACATTTACAGTAGATAAAGTTATATGCCATGTCTTTTCTTGGCTTCCTTGAAAATATAAAATTCATAAGAAAGAACAAGTTGATATAAATATATAAAGTTATCACTTAGATAATTGTGTTAACCTACTTATTTTGAAAATTGAGAATCTTCCAATAGGACTGGATAATTAGCCTATTTGACATCATCACAATATTAAAAAAAAACCAGAACACCTAACAGAAACACTCATGCTTCCGCAAAATTCTCTAACTTCCGGAAAATGTCATTACATTACGCACGCCTAGTAAGTCTACAGTAACTAAAAAGGATTATCATGGCTATACTATGTTGAATACCTACTCGATTAAAAGTTTACTCACAAAAGGGTCAGTGCACATACGCTTCTAATCCCTGACTCACACTTACTGCAACAAGAATTATTATTTCGTAATTCTACAGGATTCTAGAGGATACATATAAATAATAATAAAATCTCATCGTTTCTCGGAATACGACGCGGCGCGGGCGCCTGAGTCACACGCGTGGCCGAGCTCGCTAGCCGTCAAGTTCTAGGTCATAGAGCGCAGCGGCCGCCGACCGCACGGCAACGCAATGCCCGCACCACTCAAGCTCATGTTGTAGCGTGACAGGAATACTGCCTAAATAAAATAAAATAAAAATTGAAAAACATGTGTATCATGCCTTCAAGAAAATCTTTGAAAGCCATACGCATCACCGATGTAATTTCCTCAAAGAAAGTTATGTATGATCTTCTCCACGCTTGGGCTTGTCATATTTATGGTCATCTCTGTCATGCTAAAACAGAGAAAGATAAGAAAAAAATTAAAATTCAACTTTCGAATCGAGTTCGAATGAACGATTCTTCATTCTTTCAACCATCTGCATATTCAGATGTGAATGAGATGTTTCTTTATTTAGGTTTCTAAGTAAATGTTTGGGATATAGATCTCTTCATTATATGGTCTAACTCGCTCCGTTACCGCTTGCCTTTTATAACCGCGGCCTTATCCGACTCACAACTTTATGCCGCATTTAAGTAGACATTCCTATTACAGTCATATATTGCTAATAATTTCTCGTAAGCTGTCTTGAATTCAATATCGATATAAAATAAATGACTTGTTTGAATATAAATGGACATTATTACAATATTTATTTAATCGTTATTGGTTGTTCAGGCTTCATTGTTTTAATGGAAATTATTTACAAATAGAGACAATATTTGTACTTTATTTTTAAACGGCTTCAAATGTTATTGAAGCATTTTTTTATAATAGAGGTAAATGTAGGGTTTGGCAATTATTCTAGAGAAAGGTAAGTTGTGTTATAGATAAAGACCTACTACCTACCTACTTACCTACTACCGACCTACTTTTTTCCTTGTATGCATAATAGTAACTGCGGAAACCACAAGTCTAATACAATAAAAAGTAAATGAGGTACTAATGATAAAATAAAACAAATGATGATCCTTTTATTATGAATCATCTTCATTATTAACAGTCTGTACACTTAGTCACATAAAAGGGAATAACTAGGAATGACATAACTATTGAGGTCAACAAAGGAAAGTTATAGCAAAAGATTTAACTATTTGAAAGCTAAACACGTGTTTTCATGGAGGCACGCCAAAGTGTTACTGCATAAGATGGAATTATGCATTTCCTTAACATTCTTGGGCATAACTTGACTATATACATAAATAAATGTCAAACTCATAAATAACATTGAGACCTGGGGCTTACCATGAGTGTTAAAATGTGAGGCGTGCGAGCGAGATAGAGGGATTGAGCTATACACCCTATACAGCTCCACCCCTTTAACAGTTTAGTTTAGGTCGTCAAATCGATCGCGATAAGAGCTCGTGGTAGGGCCTCTGCCCCCTAGCCAAGTTACAACCGTTTCGTTTCGATTCTCTTTTCGTCGATCGCCTCGAGTCGGCCACGCCTCCGAATCCTTTGTTCTGACGTCATCTCAGTCTAAGTCACGTGGTCAGAACAAAGGAATAGGAGGCGTGTCCGACTCGAGGCGATCAAGAATCGAAACGAAACGGTTATAACTTGGCTAGGGGGGCTGGGCTACTACGAAGTTATTCTACATTACCCGGTTCTTAGCCTTCCGCATCTATATAGTCTGTCTCTGCTGACTTTTTAAGGTCACCGGTTCGTCTAGCTAAGCGAGCGTATTCCGCCTAATTTAAAAAATACCTTGTGGTAATCCCAGTCATGTAATTTCGCGGATAAATAAAATTGCGAATCGCCAAATTGTAATCTAATCAATTAAACGATAAATTTGAAAAACCGTGTAAAATAGCCGCGGTCATGTCAAGGCTAATATGCGTCCTACTAACCCGCTTCTACTCGCACGGCGAACTTAGGATAATTATATTCATATTTTAAATACTGCCACAAAAGGTTACCGCTTTTCTTTGCCTTAGTTTATTTAGATTCGTATTGTAGAAATTTGCAATAAAAAAAGTTTTTGTTAGTAAAAAAAGCATGAGTCTTTGATTGGGCAGTTTCATTCAGACCATGTTAAGTTAGTTAATTGGTTAGATTTTGTAATCAATGTTAACAAATTAATAACAACTTTAATATCGTAGCGATTATAATTATCATACATAAAAACGTGGGTAATCCAAAATGGAAAAATGACCTCCATTTCAGGACCAAATAAGTAGTATTTGTTTATCTTTGAATGAAACAACAATAACAACGGAACCGTAACTATTGTCAAGTATAGCAATCAGTTTTATTCGGTATTGATACGGGATTCGTAATAATGCCGACAATGTGGCAGAACGTATGTAGAGCCCAACTCGATGGCGTAACGTTTTACGTGCCTGAAGTTTTTGTAACTGAAAAATGGGATGCGATAAGATAAGTCTATAAATAACAATATAGTTTCAATCATTTATATCGGTTATTCATAGGCTAGCTTAACACCTCTAGCCTTAATACTTATCTACCTTGTCAAGAGCAATCTGTTTGATTAATTCGTTTCCATGAAGACCGGTTCAAACCATCATTATCGGATAGGTAAGCCCACTCTTAATTGACACTGTACGACATTCGTTGACGTGGAAAACCATAATATATTATACAGCATTGACTCGTTGTCACGCCAGACTTCTTTACATTCTCAATGGCGCTAATACAAATGTCATTCGTAATAACAGTTCCGCATCGAATTATCCCATATTTGATTCCATACATACAATAGAGTACTGTATCAGATAAATTACACGAAACAAGCAAACAAATGTTCGGGCTGCAACGAGCGGTACACGAAATATTGAAATTCAGAAATCGTTACTAGGAGACCGCTCCGGTCTAAATAATGTCGTGCATCGAGCATCGAAGTCAGTCACGAGAAGGTACTTTTGTGAGGCAGTATGTAATGCAGGAATTTTCGGCACAATTTATAGGTCGTTGTACCTTACCCACGTGATAATCTCAAGATGTTATGGTCAGAACATTGTCATGGGCCAGGCATTTCCTGTCATTTGAAACAGGTACTGTTATGATAAACGTATCCATATAAAGAGGGTCATTCTCCTGTCTAAGGCTCCTCCGGAGAACAATAGCCGAGGCAGAAAGTGCCAAGAACCTGTGATGTTCTTTGTTTTTTTTCATTCCTACTCAATTCGATTAATGCGATATAAAAATTCGACGCGTGTCCCACACGATGAGGGGATATCTCTCGGAAAATTTTCTTTGAATGTTTAGAACAATGAACCGGTGAAACATAATCTTTGACGTGCCTAATTTATGTTTCATTGATGTTTCAATATTTATTAAAAAGATTATGCCGTTTTCTTCTATCGTATCCGCAGTAGTCTATTTAGAGTATGTTGTGCTCGTTTAAATGCCGCGTGTATATTTATCTGTCAACAAGGCGTCGACTGCCTCATCGTTATGCGTTTCGGGAAATGCGTATCTCAGTATCTCAAGATCACACCGAAGCCTGCGAATACCGACAGGGTCTAGAGATGAACGTGATCAAAAACAACATAATTTTAACGTACAATGCCACCGGCTTTGAGTCTTTTAACCCTGGTCACGATCTAAGATCCTGAGAAATAAATATTTTTTAGGATTTCGCAGAACACGATGACAAAATGTGAGATGTCGTCAGATCTCTTGAAAGATAGGAAGTAACTAGCCTATTTTAAGATTTTGGTCAGAATAAGAAAGATAAATTATTATCTTAAAAAGATAAAGAGATGTTTGTTTTAACACGGTAGAACGTGCCAATGACATAAATGAGGCTGGTGTGTAATGGTCGGACAATGGTTTGCGTCCAGCGGAGACAAAAAGCGACCGGGTCACCGCTGTGTTACCGTAATCTGAACGTACTGTTTTTTTTGGTAACGGTACTGTTATGTGCATGTATGCAATTGGTAAGTGGAGATGAGTTGTGGGCTAAGAAGTTAGTAATGAGTGGGTGGTGGTTGGCTGGTGGTGTTGGTCGGTGCGCATGCGTGTCACGCACGCAGGAAGCGCGCGCCGACCTTCGCACGCGCCACGGCCGCCGTCCTCTGAGCGCTACTGCTTATTGTTCACGGTGTCGTCACTAACATCTGATTGTTACCATTTATTTGATCTCGCTGTGTTACCGTACTATGCCCATAGGTTACATTGATAGGCACTACGCCTTTTAAGGTCTTCAAACTGGTATTTACAGTTTTGGATCTTTCAGTTGTAGTTACTTATTATTTATGCTTGATCAATTAGAAATGTAAATTACTTGTTAATTGTCTATTCATTTTACTTCTAGCAGGTGGCTAATTATAGTCCATACTAAATACACGTGTCACTTATTTATAAAAAGTGAGTGTTTGCAGCCACTTATCCTGTTTAAAAGGACAAATTGCTTCATTAGTTCTGAATGTTTAAAAGAAGTCGCAAGAATTTAATAGAGAGGGGCAAATAATGTCAATTTGTTGAGTTTTAAAATAAAATTATCTTTTTTATTTTGTTTTTGCTAACTATCGCAAGTATACCTACTTACTGAGAGTAACATTCCTCAGTAATGTCCTATAATACCTTATGATAGGGACGAACACAACTTGGAGTCATGTAATCTATCCGTTCTTAGAAATAATTGGTATGCAATAGTAAGCATAAGTACACATTAATCGATAGATAAAAATCCTGTGAATTCGTTTCGCTGATTTATTTAAGAGTCATGACGAGATACACGTGTAGGGTCGCAGATGATTGGCAAGCAATCATCAGATCAAAGTCTATTATATTTGAAAAGTAAGACAATGTGCCGTGGTCCACGTGACAAACGTGAGGATGACACAAAGGGATGGCAAACTTTACCGCAAAAAACATTTTCTACATTCTACAACGGAAAAGTGGGGTCTCACACGCGATATTTTCTATTTTAATCTTTCGTCAATCTCAACGTAATTGAAACTAATTACGATGTAATTATCCGCCCTGCGCGTGCGCGAGAATAAGTGCGGTCAGCGCGCGGACGCAGCTTTGATGCGTCTATCGCGAAACCGCAGGTTATCAATGGTCAATATTTTAGTAGGTACACAGGTTACGTTTGCCTAACCACAGGTTAGGTATAGGAACCAAATCTAAATACCTATTCTTCAATATAATTATTTTATAATAAGTGGCTTACGTTTTCCCTAAGTAGTATATGAGCTGAATAGGTAATAAGTTATCCTAAATAATCTAAAAATGAACAAGCAATTGTGAAAAACTACAAAAATAATGGCATTTAAAATACAATGTTGCTGTTATTTACTCAGAAAAGACTTAAATCACAAATAAAAATATTATAACGCAAAAAGCAATTAAGATGCATCTCAATGTGATTTATTAACATAAAATGATGACAGGATGGACAAACAAACATGTTGTTTTAACTTATATAATAGACGCCAGTCCAAATTAATTATTCAACGTATGTTTGTATGGGAGCCATTTATCTTCAACGTGTGTATTTTTAAATGGGAAATGTATGGAAATATTTTTATGTTTATTTACGTCGTATTTATATCGACATTCCTGAAACGTCTCACGTTCGCAGGAAAATAAACCTATATCAGAAAAAAAAATATGGAGCCGACACGACTAGGAACAAAGCTCACCGACATTTTATTGTATTCATATATGTAAAAATAACGTTTACATAATATTTTTATTTACGCGTAAAAAATGTAAACAAATACATGGGTCGTATTTGAATTGAATGGTAATTTTATTACCATCAGAAAAACCATTTTCCCCGATGCTCAAGATATTCTCAGTGTTATTGTCAACATTGTGACGGAATTATCTAGCGCGGACCGTAATTATATAATTAATATCTGTCATTCATTTTTTTTGCGCTTGCTGTCGACTTTTATAGGTTATTTATTACGGATGATCCTTCACAGGTGCATAATAAATATTGATATGTTTATTATATGTGCCACATTTTGATACGCAGATGTCAGTTTATAGGGAATAAATAACTATAACACTTAAACTAATTATGCTCTGGAAACACCATAATAAAATTAATATAGTCCACGAGCAGTTTGTGGCGCAGTGGTGAAAACATGTCACCCTATTGCCTCACGTGGTTTATAAAACGAGAACACTGATATAATTTGTACAAATTAATGCAATTGCGTGATACATATACATACTTTTAATTTAATTTAATTCATAAGTGATTGTGTAATGAGAAAACAAGACGTTGTGCTGTTTATAAAGAATGTAAATTAACATTTAAGACAGATCGTTGATTATTAAATTTCTATTTTTATTTTTCAATAATATGTTTTAATTATTGAGCATTGACTAAGGTTTTTTTTTGTTACAGCTTTTAGTTATATTTCTTTTTTTGTAATTAAAAGATATAATTTGTTCAATAGTTAGTAAAAAAAAAAACTTATCATCTGCCAAGTGTTAGTAAACTTAAAATTAGGATTATAATGTTGCTTCTTATTTTGAATACATCCTATATAAAATCGTGGCTAAGGTTTTAAACGCGTAATTGTAATAACAGATGTACAGAGGTGCTGCAATATACATAAGTGGCGTAGGCAGACGGTGCGGGTCGTTCGCACTGCAACAAGATAAATGCACCGTGTTTACTGCCTGCTTAGACTTCTCAGGATTAATGCACACTATCTTATCTAGCATTTGCTTAAGATAAATATAATAAAATATACAAAAAACACGTTGCAAAACATTGGCTGGAAAAAACGCAAGTAGGTCTGACACAACTAACAATCGATTTCTTTTCTCAGCATACCAAAGTTTTTAACCGGTTGAATTAGTTATTAATGGCTAAAAACACGAAAAACCAATCCCGAACCTCGGTACTGTTAGCACTAGTCGTCTTCAATCTTTGTCAAAACAAAACCGCTATCACTATGGGCTAGGCAACATCCCGTCAAATTCGGCACATGCTTAGCCATGCAAGTGCAGGGAAGTGTTGACGAATACCTACACGTGTCCGATGTTCTCAGGAAAGGCATATCTGAGTGATCGCTGAGAGCAGATGCACTTCCTGGAACATGTTCGCGTGACCGCTGAGGCATATTTACAACAATTCCTATTAAGCACTTCAGACTACTGATTACGATTAGCTGGTCATTGTGATAGCCCGTACAGAGCAACCTGTTTTGTTTGTTCGAACATGAGTTGCATGCTTCTAGAAGTCTTATTAGGTTATGGTTTGCTTTATTTGGTTGGGTCACAGTTGATAAGGTATTAGTTCTCACCTGTGTGGGAATCAGTGACACAGTCATCATTTATTCGTAGATACACTTGTTTGGTAGTAGGATATGAGTTTCTGCTTTTGTTTTTGTTACTGATTTTTTAGGTTGTAAATTGATTTCTTATTTTAGAACTCTACTTGCGACCCACTCCAGCTTCGCACGCGATTTAGGTCTTTGAAAATCTCTCTAGGCTTTTCTCTACTATAATATGCATGTATACTCATGTATATATATTTGACTGGCCTGTTGGTCCGTGGCCCTGATTGCTATGCTGGAGGTCATGGGTTCGATTCCCACCCAGGACAAATGTTTTTGTGACGAGCTCGATCATTTGTTCTGTGTCTGTGTGTAATTTATCTATAATATGTATGTATTTATAAATATATTAGTATGTTTAGTAGTTATCTAGTACTCATAACACAAGCTCTGCTAAGCTTGGGGCTAGACGGCGTTATGTGATAGTTGTGGAATATTGTTTATCCAATAGTGGAGCAGTGATGGCCCAGTGGTAACAGCCCTGACTTACGAGTTGTAGGTCGCGGGTTCAAACCCAGCCAGACATTACTTTGCGTAATTTATTTCATCACCACTGCTCTCAAAACGGTGAAGGAAAACATCGCGAGGACACCTTCATGCCCTAGAACCAAAAATTCGAAGACATGTGACATCCACCAACCCGCACTGGGCCCGCGTGGTGGATTACGGCCCATTCTCTCTCCTAGAGAGGAGGCCTGAGTCCCAACAGTGAAAACATTATATGGCCGACTATGCTATGCTATACACATCCGGACGTTTCGCATGTATTACTCTGTCTATTGGTGAAAACTGCATGAAAATCCGTTTAGTAGTTTTTGAGTTTATCGCGAACAGACAGTCGGACGCGGTGGGAAACTTTGTTTAATAATAATATTGCTATTAGGAAACAATGTTGATGTTAGTTAGGTTAGGTTAACCTAACCTAACTAACATCAACATTGTTTCCTAATAGCACGATCATCATCATTCCATATATTAATTGAACATTCCAGTTTTAACATGATAAAAAGCAATTTTCATACAGATTAAAGGTGATTTACGTTACATACTACATTATGGCACTGTATGGACGGCTCTAAATTTTTCCATAATACCGCAGGGGCAATTTTATAATGGTACCACGTGAATCTGAGCCAATGTCAGCAGTTATCCAACAATGGGTAAAGTACGCAATCGCACATAGGTGTCATTAAATGCCCGCATAGCTTACATATGTACATTGTAATCGTCTGGCTATAGATAATCGGTCCAGGTCGTCCTCCTGCACAAGTGGACGTATTGCGCCGGTTTTGTCGTACCCCTCTGAATACTAATAACGATTATCATACTCTATTATGTTACGTAAGTTCGCATGCTAATGTAATTATTATATTTGCTTTATTTATTGTGTGCCTGCATGCGATATTAAATATCTTCTATAGTTTTACTGTCGTGTTATATTCTAGTAAGAGGAATGAGTAATTTTTGTTTATGTGGGCGATATAGGTTAGTGAGTGATCCGTCTACTTAGCACATTAACACATTTAGTGCGGGACAAGGTTTAATACGTCTCGTATGTCTTCCTTGTGGTACGGCTAAGTAAAATATAGTCCCTGCCGTGCGGAGGCTGTAACTTAAATCTGATTTAGTTTATAAAAGAGATGAATATATACCTAAGATTATTTAAACAGAATGCAGTGGAATATCTACTATAATACGGGGTCACTTTGACCTCATACCGCACTTAGCCAAAAAAGCTTTTAGTTTCTTAAACGTTACGGGATCTAATTAGCCCCTTACCGTCATAATGATAGTTTTCAAACTAGGTGTTAAAGGCCTCGTACCGCAGGAATGGAAATAATACAAAAATGAGTGCTGCTGTCAACGTGTTAAGTACCATTTATATCTGTTTATTCAGTGAGTAAGTGTTATAATCTTTGTTTGTTTGCAAAGCAAAAAATTTGATAAATCCTCTGGGACAGTGACTTATTCTCGTATACCTTCCTAGATATACCAAGGCGTTAAAGACCATGAAATTTTAAGGTCGCCTTCTATTCTTATCAAAGAATAAATACTAAACTCATATCACAAAATGTAGGGACAATACCGTCTTCGATGACATACTAAATAAACAAAAGGTAGGTCAGGAACCGGAAGTGAATATTACTAACATAGTATGAGTAAGTTTAGGCATAAAGCCTAGCAATGAGTAAGTAAGTCTATATTTTTACACACAGAGGGAATTATGAATCATGAAATGAAAATAAATAGGTCATTGACACAGGTGTTCCCTTTCAAGAAGACTGCGTTTGTTTGTGGAACAATTAGCGGAGGTTATTTGTTATCAGTACCTAAGTAAAAAATATTTACACATGGATGCATACTGAAAGCTTTATTAAGTATCCGATCGGCAATATTATTCGTCTAATATCAATAATATGATAAATTGAACTTAACAGCAATTCACTTATTTGACTAGGTAGGCATAACACACATATTATAAAACAAAGTCCACTACCGAATCTGTCTGTCTGTAAGAACGCGATAAACTCAAAAATTACAGAACGGATTTTCATGCAGTTTTCACCAACAGACAGAGTGATTCATGAGGAAGGTTTCTGTGTGTAAAACATGCATATTGTAAAATGCTATGTTACACTATAGTAGAGAACAGCCGAGAATTTAAAAAATTCTAACATTGGTGCTAAGCTGGGGCGGGCCGGCCACCAGTAGCATATTTATAACAAAGTTGCTTTTCGTTTCTGTCCGTTCAACCGCTAACTTCTGATAAACTACGCAACGGAGTTGAATGCGGGTTTCGTTAATACAAAGAGCAGTAAATCAGAAATGTTGAATCCATGCGCACCCAGGGCGGGCCATTTGTCTAAACTAATACCACAAAGAGTAAACGTTTTTTGTGTGTAGAAAACGGTGATCAGTAGATCTAGTATCACTGCACTGAGCGTCAGTGGTAACTGCCCCGACTTACAAGTTTTAGATCGCGGGTTCAAACCCAACCAGACACTACTTTGTATCTCAAAACCGTGAAGCAAAACATCGTGAGGAAACTGGCATATCCAAGAACCAAAAAATCGAACACATGTTCCCGCGTGGTGGATTAGGGCCCATTCCTTCTCCTAGAGAGGAGTACATTACAAGGCAGATTATGTTTTATGCTTTTATGAGGGTCACAAGTATATCACATACAAAGTGGTTCCTGTGGGATCGGTCATAAGAAAGAAACCATTGAAAAAAAAACTGAAAAAGCTAGTGACTAAAATGAAGTATAATTATCATAATGAATAAATACGACGCCATACAAAGTAATCTGCAGTGGCAATGAGCTCTGTAAACTTCATTAATGCAAAGGATCGGATCATTCAAAGCGTAGTAAACGCTAAAACATTAGTGATGTGATGACTCAGAGCCAGCACGTGGTTTTGGACAATTTGATTCACAGTCCGACACGTAACCTATGTATGTATATTGAAAATGCCGTTAATACGATCGCAGTCGACCCGTTACTTCGATTGAAAATAACTGGCATAACATATCGTCATCCTTAATTTCTACAAGTGAAGTGTGCACACGTTCAGTCAGTCATTTACAGTTTGCTTAAGTATGTTGGAGCGTGTCCATATTGATTTAATCTTAAAGCTAAACCTCAAACTATACCAGTGTTATTGACGATCATTTGAAATTGAAAATATTCGAAAATTGACAGTAACGGTTAAAACCGTTAAAATTTAAATATATTTGCCCTTAAAAACAGTCCAACCTGAGGTGGGTTTGACAGGCATTACCACCGTTTGTATTATGCTCTTCGAAGTGTATAGTTGCTTGAGACGATAAACATCGGGTCGAGTTGTTTTTTCCAATTAGCATTGTTACACAGCAATGATGCGTGATACGTGCCGTTGGATGTCCCCCGCGGCTGTAGAAATTTGCATGAGTTAAGTAGGTCTTTGGAGCGCCTCGCCGCAGGCTGCGCCGTGAGATCAGCGCCGGCGCAGGCTCCGACGGTACCCGTTACTCATGGGGACATACTGACCCCGATATGCTCATACGAATCCATTACTTAAACGCCTCCACCAATAATCCTTCCGCTGTAATACAGGTCGCTCTTATTCCTTTCACTTATAAGCCTAAGATAAATATGCTTTACCGGCGAGACGCTACTTTTTGCGGTTGCTTGACAATACTCGCTGTGTGCCTTTAAGCCACTGCGTGTTTCCAAAGAATTCTGACATGTATGGAACAATAGTTTGCTCAGAAACATTGTTACCAATACGATATGTAGACCAAATAGCAGGTTACAATATTTACATTGGTTCGAGGTGAAGTTCGTTTTGGTTTGTGTAACAAACAATGGCCAGCAACTTTGTGCTGCAGTGTCAATGGCCTGCCTGGCCCATCCCACCCAAAACCTGACCGATTCTCTCGCGGTTAGTCATCGACATTCAAATTGAATTATTTGCATTCCGAATCATGCATGCGTTGGGATCAATGCTAAATGTTGCAGTAAAAACATTATATAATGTGCATATAGAAGAGCTTTTTGATAACATTAAACTTGTGGAAGTAGCTGATACGAACAATAGAAATGCTGAGCAATAAAATATGAAACGCAAGTACCTAAGTATATTTCAAGCTGAGGTCAATCACTCATTCGTGATGATATCTGTAAAACGTACGTTTGATTTGCTTAACAAATAGAAGAAATCTTTGAAAATATGTTTAGTATTCTCGTGGCATGGAACGCATTGGACAGACAATAGTAAACACGGGCTTTTGGGTGTATTGACTGCGGGATTAACAGTGACATTGTTGTGAGTATTCCCCGGCGTGACGGGGAACAAAGAGCCTGCAGGCGCTCGCGTGTGGAGATATGCACGCGCATTGCCATGCAGTGCACGCGCAACGCCACTGCCAAGGTCGCCATGTCTCCGTATACCATATTACCATCTGCGACAATCGAATGCAGCCTTCTAACGATATACGATACCTTTCTTTACATGCCAAGCTTAAAGCATTGAACCCAAAAGCTTACCAAGTACATACTTATTATGTACTTCGGATTACATACATTTAATTCTACTTAACGTGATTATCTCGTTGCGAAATGAATGAAATCAACTAAGTTACATGTCGGATAAGAAATTATCTTCTTATCCATGTATTTGCTCTAACGACGTGGTTCACGTTATCAAGCGCGTTGACAATAAACAATGGCTGAGTAACCTTGCAGTGAGGTGAGATAATATAGGTACCGTCAGTGAGTACTTGCACGTGATAAACGCGAGCTCTACAAGCAAATTAGTAGCTTAGAAGCGTCACTACATGTCTTACCTCGCCTATATTCCTAAATTAATTGTATGTAGGTACAATAATCCATTTCAACGCCACAGTAATTTAAAACGGAATCTTTTGCGAATCAAAGAGCTGTTAGCTCTATTGCCTATAATTACCAATGCTAATGGTTCTCTGTTTTCATTCGACTGAAGTTTAGGACTGCACTTAGAACTTAGTACACTTTAGACAAACACAAATTGAAGCTTATGCACCGGTATATAGAGCACAATCTAACAAGTAGACGTCTTTCGTTTGAGAACAGAGGCCTACTCCTATCATGGGTATGGCAGACTGAGGGAGATGTATACTTCCAGATGTACTTAGCGCAATACGGGTATCTGAGTCCCTCTGTGAGGAACCCTTCAAGCGGACACATTATGGACGAAGGATCGTGGCGACGAGCCATTGCCGAGTTCCAGAGCTTCGCGGGACTGAACGCTACAGGTAAGCTTATCTACAATTGAATTGATTTATCGCTTGAAAGTCTGTCATTATTCCGCAATTTCCCGTCAACGGATAGATTACATTAATCATTTATATATTGGTATATTTTAGGAAAGGGTTATAAAATTTGTACATGTCTAGGGAAAGTCGTCGCCCACATCGTCGCTTTCTATCAGGTGAGATACTGGTCAAGCGCGAACCTATCAATAAAAAAAGCATTGTCTTTAATAGTAAAAGTTTTTTTTTTTATATGAAATTTGCTACCGCCGGCGGCTCCACTCTTGGTAAATTAGTACTTCCCATGAAAATTACCTATTTTGCTTTTTTCACCTCTTTTTTGGGTTTTTCCAATTTTTTGTCACCCTGAGTGAGATTGAACAAAAGAAAAAAATAAACATTATTCTTATTGGTCCAGCCTTTTTTTGAGTTTTAGCGAGACTAACGAACAGCAATTGATTT
Source organism: Mythimna pallens (assembly GCA_961205895.1). Taxonomy (NCBI): domain Eukaryota; kingdom Metazoa; phylum Arthropoda; class Insecta; order Lepidoptera; family Noctuidae; genus Mythimna; species Mythimna pallens. The sequence goes on along the minus strand of OY540826.1, from coordinate 12,177,337 downwards.
TTATACATTTAATAGATAAGAAAGATGCGGTATATTTCAACCCCAAAAAAAACATCTAAATGTGTATAAAGCATTTAACTTTTCAAACTACTTTGTTGTTAAGAACGCGGCCTAGGTTGGTGTAGGTAGCTGGAAAGGTCTATTTTAGGTGACATAGTGACTAAGATATTTAATTTATGACAACTTATTTATATTCAAAATAGTGTCCTGAGCAAACAATGTCTAAAACTAATGATTCAGTTTAGTAAATGTTGTGCGAAGGTGTCGCCGTCCTCAAATATTCACGGACCATTACACTTTGATTAGGAGACAATCAATTGTGGCCTGAGAAAGCGACAATCATTACCTACTTTGTTGAAACTTCAATCTAAAACCATTTGCGCAAGTCGTGATTACCATCTGTTACTTTGATTAAATTAACATTGTATCAGTGAGTTTCTATCGATCTGATGAGAAAATCTAACTCGATTGATCATAACAAACAATAAAAAATATTACCATCCATCAACACATACTAAGATCATAAAAAAGATAATGTATGACTGCCCCATTAATTACAATAATTCTTTCTCATAAATTATAGTTTCTTCCATCTTTAAATAATGATTTAAATCAATTATGTTAATTGAATTAAAACGAATATTAATCAAGTGCAGCTACAAAGTAAAACTGCATCATTTATTTATTACAACTGTTTATGTAATGAGGTGCGGTAACAGTGAGACATGCCATGCAGATGAGTGTAAGTGACCAAGCGTTTCTTGGATTACAAAGGTTGACATAATTAATGTAATGTTAGCCCACATCCGGACCTCTCGACCTTGCAAAATACCCACTGAAACTATATGTCTGCTAACCTGTCATTTCATCAGGGCTGTCAGTTGGCTAGAAGCCAGCTCCTCAAAAGACATTTTTTACTTTATCAACCGAACGGATCAAAAGCCTTTGTGTTCATCTATGACGATAACAAGTTATACTTACTTTGAATATGAGATTTGTAAATATTAACATTTTAACGGTAACCCTTAAATTAGCCGGTCGCTAGTTCTGTACAGTTGGTTGGGCAGCCTTGGTGCTCATCACAGTTATTACAATCGCACGCATCCACGAAGCAATTTATAAGTCCGCGATCTCTATAAGCGAGTGTTTAAATACGCTAGAATGATGTGGGCAGAGCTCGGCTCGTCTTCGTACACGTACGTGCCTTGACACGAGAAGTAGTTTATTGGTCTTGACTATGACTGAAGGTAGTGTTGTTATGTAAGCAAATAACGCACAGACGGCACATAAAAATACATAATTCATTGTCAGTCACTGCACGAGTTTGGACAAGCTTGTCACAAAAATGTTACGATGCCTTTAATGATGACGTCTACTTAGTACTACAGAAATTAATATATTGTTACTTACTTGAAACATAAGAGCATCATCTACGTAAATGTCTGTATATATTAATGATACGCGATCATTAATTCCTCTTCCTGTAATACAGATATTAATTGTGAAGAAGTTTTCCTTATGGCGTATATAAATTTTACAAGAACATTGTTATTCCCCGTAACTATGAATGTAAATCGATCGCCTCGCCGTAGAATTCCAACGCACAGCTGATCAGCGGTCGGGGTGACCATGGTTCCTCATTATTCATCGTTTTCCGTGTGCGGTTTTGGTCGATGTGATTCTGTAATTACTTCCTTGTCATCATTCGTTACAAAAAGTCTATGTTTGTCCTTTGACACTCCGCAATGTTTTACGATGCAAATGAGATAATAATTGAAATTCAACTGTTCTAGCACAGGCTCCTAAACTGCCATGGGTGTAACAATAAAGATGATATTAACCATGGCGATTTAAAACCGCAAATCATACGTGCATGTTGTTTAAATATAATTTGCTTATGTTCGATTACAGGTGAATTAGACGAGGAAACGACAAAAGTAATGTCATTGCCAAGGTGCGGTGTGCGAGACAAAGTGGGTTTCGGGGAGAGCCGAGCCAAGCGATACGCGCTGCAGGGTGAGTGCACCCTTCATTTAAATATTATTATTAATCATCACATTTGAACACGACCATGATAAATCTCAACAAACATTATTTTTCTGGGAACTTGTAAATATTTATGTATTATTGTTTGTCTAGGTTCAAGATGGCGTGTCAAGAACCTCACTTACAGGATCTCGAAGTACCCATCGAAGCTGAACCGTGCTGAGGTTGACGCTGAACTTGCCAAAGCCTTCTCAGTGTGGTCCGACTACACAGACCTTACCTTCACGCAGAAACGGAGCGGACAAGTCCACATTGAAATTAGGCAAGTTCATTATTTGCTGGGATATACATAATTTTCGATCGGTTTAAGATTTTAGATGGCGTGTCAATTGCCAATAATGCTTAGAGGCACATACAATTGTTATTTTAACCATGAATTTATGGTTTCTCGTAGATTGAATTGAAAATTGCATAATTTCTTCATAACAATAATAGACCGTTGGTGACGTATGTCCGTTTTACCTATTAATACAATTTCTTTGGCTAAACGGGTAAAAAATTTCAACAGGTGACATTGAAACTACAAATAACGTTGCTAAAGTAACTCTGGTCTTAAGTAATCCTTCATTTTGGCTTTGCGACTTTCTGTTCAATTTCGCAGTGTAAAGTGTTTAATCGAAAGTTTATTCAAAAATAAGAATACTGTTCGTGCGAAACGAAATTAAAATAAAATGAGTGGTTCGCGGTAGCGGGCATCGGCATCGTGCATCATTTAGATCTGTGCACAGATATTGAAATCGTGCCAGTGGCCGTGCCGCATTGTACGTAGGGTTATTTGAATCACTCATAATAGGTTTTTGGTCACAATCCGCGGGTAATCTTTGTTGCGTAACTGCGTGAATGGTTGTCATTGAGCGTTGGACGTAACTACTTGTAGTAATGCAATTTACTGTTTGTTCGTGATTTTTATTGATCGGATATAATCTTTCGTTATTATCGATTTGTCGTATGACGCAGTGTTACTTATGTTGATTAGTTCCCGAGCCAATGGAGAGGCTGTTGCCTAGATACAAGTTACTATGGCCTACTTGCAAAACTTTAAACAGACTCCGCACTCAGTTGGTCGCAGCAATGGCAATTCCACAGTGGAGGTTTTCGGACTACTCCGATCTTCTGTGTGTGAGTTGAATTCCTCCGCAGATCACGTCAAACATTCCATCTTGTGCCCCTTTTTACATATTCCCGTAGGGATCTAATAACAGCGTCAGCGGACGGCATTGCTGTAGTTGAATGTCCAGTATTATATATATGCCCAGGATCAGGCAAGGTATATAATTTGAAAAAAAAATGCCATCGACACGCTAAGAAGTTCCCAAAATACTGTAAAGTTTTTAAACTAACATTATTCCTTTTCCTTTTAGGTTTGAAAAGGGAGAGCATGGAGATGGTGACCCTTTCGACGGCCCAGGTGGCACCCTCGCCCACGCTTACTTCCCCGTAAGTATTCTACGATACAATTCATGTGACAACTAAAAATATTATCTTACGTCTAGATATTATTAATATATTAAATAACTCCGTTACATATGGTTTCCAAAATGACATCGTGGTTTATTCCTTTTTCAAACGGGTAAAGTTATTGTGACCACATTAAATAGCATTTAGGCAAATGATATTTTACTATTCAGGCCATGTCGCAATGAACAATTGGAATTATAATAGGTTCAGCATAGTTTTTTATTCGTTTCGTTGTAAGTGACGATGCTAATCGTAGAGTACCTGACGAAATGTTTGACGACGAATCTAGCTGTTGTTTTTTTCAATTTAAATTCAACTTTTTGTCCTATTGTTTTTTTATTTTTATATAATTTAACAAACAACAAAGTCATGAAAAGTCAAGTTGTTAAATTCAGTCTCATCACCTCTGCAGGAAATTCGTTACAGTGTTTAATTTATTTACAGTATTTTGTCTTTTTGAAAGCTTTACATTATTTAGACGCTTGCGGTGTTGGCTGTGATACATACAGTCAATCTACCAAACCTTTTTCCAGCTATCTATTGGCTTCCAGTCTAACCTGGATGCAGCTGACTGCCAGTATTTTACATGAAGCGTCTACCTATCTTACTATACTCCTTGGCATGACTGATATCAGATTTCCTGGCTTCTAACTACCATACCAACCTTGAAAGATCTTCAAATGACATTTGAGACCAAACAGCTTATCGTGTTTTCTAAGGCACGTTATGTTAAAATGTTCACCCATCCAGGGACCGCCTGGGTAAGCGTTGCTTAACGTGCATCTGCTATTCAATTAGCTACGAGCTCCTCGTTGTTGGCGACGTTAAATATATCGGATTAGGAACCAGCAATTACCGACCATGTTATCAGATGAACGAACTCATGAACTTACAACAACATAGTATGTGCCATTATGTTCTTACAAATAAAAATAACGGATGTTACAGATGGTCGCCTAAATAGTGAAAGTTCCTTTGTACCGATAATGGGATAATAAAACGTTTTATTGTGCGAAACAAATTATTATATTTGTTCTGTTTACGACAATGTATTCTAACCATTTTATTGTTATTCCATTCATTATGTTCCGGAGTTGCTGTACACTGACTATACAGACTACAGACTTTTCTTTTTAGTCTGTTTGCATAAATTACGGTGAAAGAAGTAAAATATTTGTATAGTCAGAACATGTTAATACCTTCGCGGTTTACTGACAGACTTAGATTCACATGACAGAGCCTCAATATGAAAAGTAAACGTTAAATTTCGTTTATCCATTTGGTAAACTTAGTTGACACAAGTAATCATGTAGACTGTTGCTGTGCGAGTATCTGTGTTTTTAGAACAAGCCATATTTAGGTAGCCTAGTCTCGCTCGAAAGGAATGTCCATTAATATGTATTCTTAACAAAAAGAGACAAGGCGTCTTGTGGGATTGTCCGAAAAGGTCACCGCGGAACGTAAAGGGGAACTGAACGGAACACGGCTGGGTTTTAGGCAGTAAAAGTCTGACACCCCTTGCGCATCATATTTAGTTGGTCTGATTTTAAAACATATAACTAACTGCTGCCACGCTCACGAAAATTACGACAGTAGAAAATTATCTCAAGGGAACTTACTCCTGGGACAAAAAGTAGGTACGCTATGTAATATCCCAGGACATGGGTTCATCGAAATCTATTTAGTCATTCGAGCGTGAAGAAATAACAAACATACATACATTCACAGACTTTCGCCTTTATAATATGTGATAAATGGCAAGTGTCTGTTTTAAAAATGAAATAGGAAATACAGTAAAATAGCATAAATATCTCTTTATCTCTCATAGACACCGTTCTTCTTCCAATAAAATTAAAGTAGTTATTGCGGAATCAATCACTGTAATTACCTACTGAGAATTGTACGTGCGGCTAGCTAAGGTTTTATAACAATATGACAATTATTGATTCATCAGTAATGATGTTGATTTTCCTCATTCGCTCGTTTGTTCAGGTGTACGGAGGCGACGCTCACTTTGATGACGCTGAGATGTGGTCCATCAACTCGAAGAGGGGAACCAATCTTTTCCAGGTAATTATGGAATCTTACCAAATGAATTCGGCTTGATACTAGACTAATTTTTGCACAAGTGTGTGAAATGTATCTAAGTAGTTAGTTGACTGAATATAATTCACAGTTAGTTTTAAATTTAAATTTGTCTAATATGATTATAGTATATAACTCTCGAACACAACATTTAGAAAACCTCCGTTTAACAAAATATCTCATTGACAGGTCGCAGCGCACGAATTTGGTCACTCACTAGGGTTGTCCCACAGTGATGTGCGCTCAGCGCTCATGGCTCCCTTCTACAGAGGATACGACCCTGCCTTCCAGCTGGACCAGGATGACATCCAAGGAATTCAGGTAAATACTAAGTATTTTTAGAATTTGTGTATTAAAGAAGTTGTATTTGTGAATTAGAACATTTTGATACAAGTGGAGAAGTTTTATCATTGCGACCGAAGCGTTATTCGAATAAATGTTTTCCGAAGAGATGTATTAGAAAAAAACTAACTCATGATATGAAAATACATAACGAGTTTTTTTTTTAAAGGCATGTACTCCTATATCCTACGTCACATCAATCTCCATGAAATCAGTAGTCCAGCTAACAAGACGACACCAACATAGGACATTCTAAAACCCACTGCTAAAAACATAATAATAATATTTTATTAGCAAAACACACATATCAAAACGCTAGAACGACAATGAAAGAACAAATCTAAACACACACCTAACATTTTACCCATCCCCATCCCTAGGCTCTATACGGTCACAAGTCTCAGACGGACATCGGAGGCCCAATACCTGCCGCCCCATCAGTGCCCCGCGCCACCACGCCACAACCCTCAGCTGAAGACCCGGCTCTCTGCGGCGACCCCAAGTTCGACACCATCTTCAACTCTGCGGACGGCGGCACTTTCATATTCAAAGGTATGGAAATTAGATGTGGTGTAATTTTTGGGAATTTTTATAGTTTTTTTACCAACCATGCTTTATTTCGTAACCATAGATACTGCGGAATTATATGAAAGAGAGCAAAAATCCATAGACAAATAGACATACTCGTAGGTGGATTTTAGTCAGTAAAAGTTTGACACTCCTTCCACCCTAGAATGGGAGAAATCAGTTGATGATGCTGCAGTGAACGTAGCCAGAAGACTACGTTCACTCACTCAGCATTTGAGCTTATTTTGAGCCTGGGCCCAAAAAAAATTAATAAGTTTACCAACGACTCGAAAAGAAGAAGAATTAAATAATTTGCAACCTCAAATAAGCCGAAAGTGACCAATCAATTTACTAACTTTTATCGTTCACTTTGTAAATTTTACTAAGCAGCTTTTGTACTTGTAAAAATCTATTGTACTTTTGGAAAAGGTTGGGATAAATAACAAACTCGAATAAAAAAAAGAAAACAACAGCCTTTTTTGAATCGAGAGTTTGAAGTTAACAACGTGTCACAAACTATACTTTAATGCAAAAGTTTGAAAAGTTTTCGTGTTCAAGTAAACAAACAGCTTGACATCAAATTCTTAATTAAGAAACAGGGGGAAAGTGTAAGACGCCCTATAGTAACTGGACCTCAGAACTATTTATTCTCTAAATCCAACCTGAAATCTCAAACCCAAAGTCAGCATACCGCCTAACATAATTAAAGAAATATTAACTAAAACTTTCTGTGTTTCGTTTTCAGGCGAGCATTACTGGCGCCTCACCGAGGACGGCGTAGCGTCCGGCTACCCGCGCCTGATCTCCCGAGCCTGGCCCGGCCTACCCGGCAACATCGACGCCGCATTCACTTATAAGAACGGCAAGACTTACTTCTTCAAGGGATCGAAGTACTGGAGGTACAACGGACAGAAGGTCGATGGGGATTATCCTAAAGACATCAGTGAAGGTAAGCTTTTGTTTTTGTTTGTATTATGTAATCTAGGGATAACTTTTGACAGCTCAGTTGGCGAATTGGTAGAGCGACTGGCTGTTGCGCTAAGTGTCGCGAGTTCGATTCCCACATGGAACAAATATTTGTATAGCATACAGATAGGTGTTCCCGGTCTCGGTTTCTTATGTATAGAAGGTTACAAGTTTGTGAACGCACCCACGATACAAGAGTAATTCCTAGTGTGAGGTAGCGTTACTTTAAAAAATAATAACAAAAATAAATAGTGTTCTTTTCTATAATACTATATATAACTTTTTTGGTTTAGGTTTCACCGGTATCCCAGACAACCTGGACGCTGCTCTAGTCTGGTCAGGCAACGGCAAGATTTACTTCTACAAAGGCTCGAAGTTCTGGCGTTTCGACCCATCGCAGAGGCCGCCTGTCAAGGCCACATATCCCAAACCCCTCTCCAACTGGGAAGGCATTCCTGACGGCATTGATGCTGCACTACAGTATACCAATGGATATACGTACTTCTTCAAGGGAGGGTCGTACTGGCGGTTTAATGATAGAACGTTCAGTGTAAGTACCTAAAGCTATTAATTAGGTGGATGAGGATTTATAAGAAATTACTGCTCTCTCTGAAGCTTCGTTTTCTGAACATGATATGAAGTAATCAAACCGATAAGCTGTAATAAGTGCTTTACTAATGTAATAGGTGTCACATTTAACTGAAAGATTAGTAATGACAGAATACATTATTATGAAAAGTTATGCCACTGTGTACACCTTTGACCCTTGCCTTGCTCGTTATTTGAGGAACTCATAGCCTATTCCTTTCCTTTCTTAATTTTCAATAATAAAATAAATGTTTAAAATGTTCAGGTGGACTCAGACAACCCAGCATTCCCGCGGTCGACAGCGTTCTGGTGGCTCGGCTGCAGCAGTGCGCCGCGTGGCACCGTGGGAGGTAACGCGCGCCTCTCCGACACCAGCTACGATGCTGACGACGACGTCGGCGACATTCAGTTCGATGCAGGTAGGCGGACACCCAGACCGCGCGACGATGACGTCACAACATGACCCAACACATTGACGTGACTATACACTAAAGACGATGATGATATAGCTTTGAAAGCTTGTCGCAGACGAAAGCATACTTCGTGCGAATGACTAAGATCTCTTATAACGATCTTAGAAGTGCTTTGGTTTTGATTTTAATGGTAACCAAATCATTTTCAATCATTTACATAAAATTGAGGCAACGAAAGACTTCAACGCGAGGCCAATGAAACCATGCGTCTCCGCTGAGGTTCAATTATTTGGATCAAATTTCAGGTTTCAGTAATGATATTCATTAAATGTGTTGTTCAAAATTCATTACTTCACTTTTGTAAGAGCTTAAAAATACGACTTGATAATACAACGCAGCTGCGTAAATGTAACTTGACTGACCAATTTCTTTCTTTTAACATAGCTATGTTTTAAATTAAGGGACTATAAAATGATTTGTTTTAATTTGAAATAGCCCTTCAGTGGGGAACAACACAATGATCTTAATTAAAATAAAACTTCCCTGACTGAGATAAAGAGTGCTGACGATAGAGACGACCCACTCGTCAACTCCACTGTTCCATGTTTGCCTTTGTGTCTATATGTGGACGTATGTCTATTAGTTGTTTTGTAAAGCCTTCTCGTAATCTGTTGTCCAGTAATTATTGTATGTTGTTATAGAACCAACTGAATTGTTAATCAATACCTCCTTCTTTATTTATTGATTTTATTACAATCTAATCAATACAATTTCTGGTATCCTTCTACGTTAATTTTGGTAACGGTTTTCATGTACTAACTCAATAACATTATTTTGATTTTTCATTTGCTAATCTGTTTACTATGTAGAAACTAACAAATTTTCAGCTTTATTAATTGCTAATTTGTATGGAAAGCAACTAAACCTGCTACTGGTTGGATAATCCAGTCGGCTTTGTTTCCTATTAATAAAAATGAGAGCTGTTGCCTGTATGGTGGCTTGTGGAATGAGTGCAGTGGCTGACGGTGGCCGGTCCGACCTCGACGACTTCGCGGCTTCTGGGCGCATCCGAACCTACTTGTCGTTGCCAAAAACTATGGCAAACTGAAAAAAAATACTAATGAACCACTCTATGTACTTAGTTTGCCGCAGTTTTTACAACGCAGTCGAATTGTTTAATGTTTCCGGTGAACAAATATAATTTAGTCTCACTTTGCAATGCAAGCACAGTTAATTTTTTAGCACCAGCACCAAAAGTAAACCAGATTTAGTTTTTTTACACTTTTAATGATGGACAATATTTGCCGAATCGACCATGGTTAAGGAATGAAACAAAACGGTTTCACATACTACACAATAAAATAGCCCGTATTACATGTTTACTTGAAGCTATTTTGAAATGAAGTTTCCGTTGATCATATTTGGCAATTATAACATTCGTCGATCCGGCAAATAAGAAATCCTAAACTTATATTGATTCAACTTTCACAATTATTTGTTCAGTGTTTGCACCAAAACTTTAAATGTTTTTAATCACTTAGTTATAACGTCACCAACAACAATCAGTCACCGTGTTGTAATATCAACTAAACACCGGTGTCTGGGGCGTGTTCACGTGTCCATGTTTGTGTGTGTTTTGTTTCTAGGTGTAAAATCATCCGCTCCCAGATCCTTCTTCTGGTTCAGGAAATAGCCTCGGTGGAGTGTTCCTGAATATTGTACATAGAGAAATTACATAAAGAACAAAGACTCAATTAGTTACATACAATATAAGAATACCAGTGAGATTATAGAAAATAAGCGGTGATTTTAGTACCGGCGAGCTTGTCGCGCGCTGATTGTACGTTTCTTTCATTTCACTTGAATGTTTAGCATGGTAGTTACTGCTTGCGTGTGGTGGAGGCATCACGCCGGCTTACACAGCTTTGTAAATTATTATAACGCTTCGCTTACTCATACTTACTTTATTTTTAACTTATGTACGCTCTAGGTTGATAAATCCTTAGTCGGCTGGGTGGTATAGCCAAGTTGTATCAACGATTGCGTCACTGCTTACCATCAGGTGGCATGCGCAGTCAAGTACTAGTTTATATCATTTAAGCTTATTTCCTAGTTCTTGGCAGCCTGAAGCATTTGTCTACCTAGGATATCATAGTTTCATTCAATAACTTATCTAGACTTATCAGGGTTTTTTGGGATATAGGTAAACTTTTACTACGGTTTAGGAACTAACATTACAATAAGTATAATAAATTAGAGCACGGATTTAGGTTTGTCACGAAAATGGTGATAGGTGAATTACGTAACCAATTTGTTTAAAATATACATAATCGGTTTCCAGGGGTTTCCAAGCGTAGAATAAACGTAGTCGTTTTGAACCTTTAATGATTGCAGTGTTTATTTTCGTCAAATCGGCGAAGATCAGTTTCCGTGTAAGATAAAGTTTTTGAACCTCTATCAACAGATTAAAGCACGTTTGAATTGGTTTATGAGCACTGTGTATCACATATTTTTAATTTGAATATCACTATGTATAAAGATGGCTGTTTTAGTGTGGAAAAAAAATTGGTTACTTAGTATTTCTGTATTCGTCATACAGATGACAAAAAAATTATAACAGCTGCATGAACAATAAATACAGATTGTAATTATTTATTGACTTAATGTTCATGTCCATATATTTTAATAGATTAGTTTTGTGACTAACAATCGTGAGGCATGACTGACTCACAATACGTAAACTAGTTAACATCTTAACATTGAAGTAGATTTATTTGATAAAATTAAAACGATAGACAACGGAATGTTGAAGTTAGTGGTTCTACGGTTAAACGATTCTTGGAAAACTTTTCAAGAGAACGTTTAAAATTCTTCATGTAGAAGTAGTTTGAATGCATGTGTACAGTCGAACATAAAATTATATTTTTCGTCTAACTTGCATAAATACTATTCATGAAATCGTTTACACAGATTTGGAATATATCTTTGTCTTTTCTGTTTTATAAATGGTCGAATAAGTTAAATTTCATTATAGTCATGTACTCGTAACACGGTTAAACCATCAAAGACATTGATGTCCGTATTACATTCCTATTTTTGTTAGCATCCTATTATGAACGAATATAATATAATAATAGTTTTTCACCAACCGGGGGTTGTCTCTGGGTGCACTAGCCAAGCGCATACAGGGTTAATCCTCGGTTGGTATCACCTTCCATTAAAAGTGTCCGAACGGCCTCTGCGTGTTGGTTTCGGCTCCTCGTATCCCTTCTAAACGTTCAGGACCTCAAGGTTCTTAGATATACTATAATAATCGTTTATTAGGAACAAAAGCAAAATACAGGAAAAAACTATGTTAAACGATGATGGCTGCAAAAGTTTATATTCAAAATTTTACAAGAAAATTTACAGATTTCATGAACAGTATCAAGTAGGAAGACGAAGGCCTTAAGGAAAAATACCATGTAAATATGACGGTGTAGTAGTTAAAGGTAGTTGCACATATTAGCGGTATCGGTGTCGGGGAACTAAAGTGATGTTGCTAAAGGCAAGTTGATGTTTCAGTGGTGAGCGTTCAGTCTTCAGGCGCTAGACTGTAACATGAGGTTCTCTCGCGGCCCCGAGCCGTCGTTTAATAGGAGGCTATCACCCCTCCGCCGCGTCTTCACTCATCCGCATCTGTAGGTTTATTTTAATTTCATTATGATTTTGTACTGTCAACTCCATTTCTTTTTTAGTTTTTGCAAGCACACTGCAATTCTTTTAAACTTGATTCTATGAACGAGTACCGACTGTCAAGTGATTTTATGTCATTGACATAAAGTTCAAAATGTAATGAATGACGCGCAATCATGATATGTTACATTTTTCAAAATTCAATAGAAATGGAATTCACAGTATGTAAGGGCACCTTCAAGTTAGCCGCGAAGTGTCACGCTACCTTCGCGCTATTTGCGGCTAATTTGAAGGCGCCCTAAAATTCGCACATTTTACATTTGTGTTATCGTTTTGTAATAATTATATCCAAGGCACTTGATAATTAAGTTTTCACTTTATGTAAAGTTGGTAAACCTCACAGTGCACTAAAGCACGATAACAAGATCTGATATGGGCACGTCCTCTTGTCCCAGCCAGGCCTAAACAGCAATGAATCTGTTAAATCTTTTAGTTGAGTTCAAGATGATGGTGAGGAATGGATTCATACCTGACTTCATGGTCAAGTGACTGGGTAAAGTGGACGTCTCCATTAAAAGTTATAGTTCGTATAAAGCATGTTGTGTTGTGTGTGCAGATGGGTCGGATTCTGGCGGAAACAGCGGGCATAGCGCAGCGAGCGCGCGCGCCTTGCTGACGCCGCTGTCGCTGGCGGCGCTGGCCACGCTAGTGGCGCTAGTGACGCACCCGCGCGCCTAGCGCCCTCCCGCTCCCCAGGGCCCCCAGCCCCCCGGCCCCAAGGTCCCCAGGGCCCCAGGGCCCCGCCGCGCGGACCGCGGCACTGACTGTGATGGTGTGCTGTGTGCCTGGACGCGTTCGGTATATTGTGTATAGCGAATGCGCTGCTGTGATGACGAGTGCGCCTTTTTTATACTGCGAGAACGATAATTTAATGCAAGTCATAGTTTTTATACTTAAGATAAATAGATGATGTAAGCTCGTGTGTGATATTGACGTAAGCGACGATTTTTATATTAAAATATTTAAAGTGACCACATACATGCTTTTCATTTTTAATCCTTACATTCCTGGGAAAATAATACTCGCGTTTGTATTTTTAATCGGTTTATTTAACGTTTTTCTGTTTTCCCAATAATTCTTCTTAAGTTATTAATTACAGTTTTAAATATGACAATATTTTTCGTTTTTATTCCATTTTCATAAACGCATTTTTTTAATAAACATCTTCACAATTCATCATAACACGGTCGTGCGACCTACTGTCTCAATCGTTCTAACTCTTAGGAAAATGCAAATAATATTAAATTTCAAAATCTGTCTACGATTATTCGAACGTGATTAATCTTACTTCGAGTGTCGAACGATGTCTACGTGCGACGGTGGCGCGGCCGCAAGACTGCGCGGTGCTACGCGCGCTACGAGCTCGCTACGGGCTACAGCGTAGCGCGCGTAGCAGTCGAGCCCCCGTCGCACACTAACAGTTTATAATCATTTAGAAGGCATAACATAAGACTTATTACACGATCACTACTCGAGAAACACCTACAAACACATCCTAGATCATATCAATATATCTGAGCCCGCGTGTGAGGGAGGCGCCGCGACGCGCCCGCGCCAACAAACCCTCCACGTGCTTACCCTTGTTATCATTATGAGTTAAGATTTTAGTCTACACTACCTTTCTCACTATGAATTAGGCAATTTAATGATATTATTTATAGAGATTAAAATTATGTTTAAGCAGTCCTGATGACAGATCGACAATTATTTTAATGTACTTTTCATCAACAGTGCAATCCTAACTACATAGTTATCAAAACGATATTAAACATAAACATTCAACTTCGGTATATCAAGTGCTTTTAAAGTCCTCATAATCATACATATATTTATATGATCTAGAACTTATCAGGAATAAATGAGACCAATGCGATTCTGTACAGAATACTTTAGAACTAAATACGAACTCGCAACCACACGTTCAGTGTAAACAGTACAAAAAGTACTCAAAGTGTAACTAAAGGATACAGTCAGATGAACGGCTACAAGTCTCACCTAGAGCCAACGTAACACTATCAAATTAACACAAAACATTTACTTTTAATGGAAATAACACTAATGACATTCATTATATTTATACTAATATGAACAGACCTCTCAATGGGACAAATAAGTAGATAGATCGCAGGCATACCTCCCGTACGTCACAACAGCACGAGACCCGCCATGTTCCTTAACGTGTATTAAATACAGACATGTGACGTCTCTAATAACAATCTGCTGTAAGTACACGAGTCGACAGTTATTATTGACAGAACTTATTTATCGAAACTTTTTGCAATAGCCTTTCAGAACAATACTTAAAAAAATTCTTTAATCAATCCTGTACTTATATATTTTTTATTTTATTCAGGGAAGCATGGTCTTTTGAATAACATTCCTACTTAAAAATCTTAGAGATCGAGTTAAGTTAAAGCGCTTTCTAAGTTCGTGAGTTAACTTAAAGCTTTTCTTGTCAAAGTATTGCGGCGAACTTGCTTGGACAAGCACACAAAGTTAGAACGCTGCGCTGTGCAATATTAACTACCTCCCGTGGGTAACAGACGTGATGCTATTTACTGTAATTATTAAAACAGAAAATTTACAATAAATCATAACTATATTTCAACAATGAATAATCGAAAACTCGCTTATTAAAATTGACATTGGACTTTCAGAAAGTACAAGTTTAGTAAATATACCATATTAAATGATTGGGGACAATATTAAATCTAGAAACAGTTCCTCATTACACATATTCCATATTACACAAAGTGCCTGCACGATTTTAATAGTCTTAGTAGTTAGCTGTTCAGACCCATATTACGGATGTTACAATCCACAAAATCACTTAGGTACTTAATTGACTTCATGCTTGTTATTGTATGTAAATTTAATAAGAAATTTCATGCATGGACATTCGTCATGTTATCTGCCTACTCGTGTACCTTATAAACTGCCCGCATAATATATTTCATATATTATTTTACTAATTAATCCCATGACTTTGATTTATCTACGTATTTGTATAGTAAACAAACTCGATTTAATGAAATTATAAAAGTAACATTACCCAACGATTTTAATGTAGACAATGGTACTCTAAAGAGAAACTTTCGGGGCTGAAACATGAATCGCTTACTTATGAAACTTCAGTTTAAAATAACGTACAAATTGTTAAATCTATTTATATGTATTATGTATTGATACACTATAACTTCATAAGACTTGATACATTTTCAAATGTGTCTTAATTTACTTAACTCCTGCCTAGACAATTGAAGGCCATATCGTATCGTGTCACTGCGGTCGGCAAACAGCAACGTTACCCGATCTCAATCACAATACTTCTTCAGAGGATCCGCACAATATCAGAGTGTCAAAACAAACCAAAACGTCCATTAATCTTTATATTTTCTGATTGTTTATGTCTGGTACTTAATATACAATATAGAAACTCAAAAATCCGTATTTCTCGACATTTTTTTACTGCACTAATACTGAGTAAATGAAATCGATATCATGTATTACAAAATCTCCGAACGTGAATCATATTCGTTGTTTCTTAAGATTCGGATGTGGTATTACAATAAATATCTATAGTACTAGCCTTTACTCTCGAGTTAGTTGCTTCGTTCCCACTCCAATACATATTTCAGTTTAGTTTATTTAATTCAAAGTTCAAAGCTCCACTGCATCAAAGTTATGAAGTAAAATCACGTTCTTTACTAAGATGTCTATATTTACTCATTTACTCTAATACCACAGCCGAGCCATATCTTATTTTTAATACCCCTAAGCATAGTGACAGCTACTGGCAGTCATCGAAAATAATCATAAGTTGTATAAAATATTTTAACATCACCATTACGGAAACATTTCATCGAACGACCATGAATACATATGTACTTATTAGTACTGTCTGAATAACATTGTTATATGTTTTCAAGTACATATCACAGCGATTGAAATAACGTAGAACGTACCGTACATTGATTTGTTTATTACTTACTATGTTGTGAATTTAATAACTGCTGAAAATGTAAAGGCTACGATTTGGTGTTCTGCTTACATGTTACACTATATGTACTTTTGGGAATAATAATGTACGTAAATACACATTTAAAATGCTTAATCATCGATGGACGACCCCGAAAGCCTATACTTCTGTTTGTTTTGTGCGTGTGTGTGACAGTCAACTGAGTTGCCGCGCAACCTATGTTGTGGGACTTAACATATAGAACAGTACGACTAGTTAATTCCTGATTATCGAGTAATTTACATGGAAATGGACTTGAGGCATGGTTCGCTGCATGAGCGGCAGCGAGCGCTGAAGTTGCAAACGAGTACAGAATGGAGTACAACGGAACGTCGACGAGAGAACCACGATATGGCGGACAAACGGACGAGATCTCGGCAGCAGACGGAGCATGGAAGTTCCTACGTTCATTATTTCCTAATCTTTACTTTCCAGTAACATTTTACAGCTAAATACATACGTTTTCGTACACTGCTTTACATCAGCTTGTCGTCATATTATTTGTGCGTTAAACATTTACACTTTATTTATGTACATCAAAACATACGTATATTATTTCAAAACATAATGTATACACTATCACCAAACGTCAAACGAAATATTAAGAATACACCCGTTACACTAAACCTAGAGAGAATGGCACGTTGTGTGTGTTCGCGTGCAAGAGTGCGTGTGTGTGTGTGTGTCAGTGTGCGCGTGCGCCGCACGCCGCATGTGCAGCGATCGTCACCGCTCGTCTCACGTCACGGGCTAGGATATCTTCTTTGAATTCTCGATCAAACCGATTTCAAGAACAGACGGTGACTGTTATATTTGATATTATTCGTTCCGCTCGTGTGTTGTTTACTGGGTATAGTAATCTTGTGACAAAACATGTGAGTTGTATTATATTTGTAGAAAATTGTCGACATACCTTGTAGGGCTGAGGGGTGATTGTCGTTATTGAACAGATGACAAATCAAAGAAACAGTACTTAACATCCGAACCGAACTCCTCTCTTTTGGTCTTTCACTATCTACTCTAATAAAGTGAACAAGTGAAGACATCGATAGTGTAGAGCGGCAACACTCACAAGAAGAAATGCACGGTCAATGTGTAAGTTTTAACGAGTGCTCGAAATTGATCCAATTAATTATGTTCTAGTAATTCATTTTCTATTACTAAATTTTAGACATTTTGATAATTTAATTTATATATAGATAGATACACGTAGATACCGTGAAAGAGCGCCTACGCAGTAGGGCAACGATCAACTCGCAAAATGTTGCTGTTTATTTTAATAAATTTTATGTGCATAAAGACCTGACTCACTGAAATGATTTTACCAGAACTTCCCCTATTAAGATATTCTAGTTAGATTCTTAGATTAAATATGAAATTAAAAATTATTTATATTTGTGAATTTTTCAAACCATATTAATTTTCGACATGAACTTCATTTTAAGTGTTACAATATCTGTAGTCAATTAATTGCAAACAATCGATCTCAAACTTTTTATTGTTAACATCTCTCGAACTCTAATACCTACTATAAACTCTCTTGAAGAGACTAACACTATGATTTTCAACATTTTACTCTCAACTGCGGTTACCAAATGTAATGACGATGCGATGGAGACTACACTACCCTTCCCTGTCACAGCGTTAACGTGATGAAGGCAATACAACGAGCTAAAAGAAACGGGTAGGTGTGCGCGCGTTCAGTAAGTGCGAATCGGAGGCAGCACCGGGCACAGGGAGCACTGCGCGTGGCGCAGCTGTGAGGCGCTGGACGCGTTCAGTAAGTGCGAGTCGGAGGCAGCACCGGGCACAAGGAGCACTGCGCGTGGCGCAGCTGTGAGGCGCTGGACGCGTTCAGTAAGTGCGAGTCGGAGGCAGCACCGGGCACAGGGAGCACTGCGCGTGGCGCAGCTGTGAGGCGCTGGACGCGTTCAGTAAGTGCGAGTCGGAGGCAGCACCGGGCACAAGGAGCACTGCGCGTGGCGCAGCTGTGAGGCGCTGGACGCGTTCAGTAAGTGCGAGTCGGAGGCAGTACCGGGCACAGGGAGCACTGCGCGTGGCGCAGCTGTGAGGCGCTGGACGCGTTCAGTAAGTGCTAGTCGGAGGCAGCACCGGGCACAGGGAGCACTGCGCGTGGCGCAGCTGTGAGGCGCTAGACGCGTTCAGTAAGTGCGAGTCGGAGGCAGCACCGGGCACAGAGAGCACTGCGCATGGCGCAGCTGTGAGGCACTGGACGCGTCCAGTAAGTGCTAGTCGTAGTCAGCACCGGGCACACGGAGCACTGCGTGTGGTGTGGGTGTGAGGCGCTGGAAGCGTTCAGTAAGTGCTAGTCGGAGTCAGCACCGGGCACACGGAGCACTGCGTGTGGTGCGGCTGTGAGGCACTGTACGCATTCAGTAAGTGCGAGTCGGAGGCATCACCGGGCACAGAGAGCACTGTGCGTGGCGCGGCTGTGAGGCGCTGGACGCGTTCACTTCCGAGTGAAGGCACTGAGGAGCACGAGCGAACAACATACTCGACTGAAACAATAACGACTCACTGATCTATTGTCACGACTTGCTCACACGACCTATATCCTAGTCTATATGCTGATCTCTTTACTGAAAGAATATTTTCACTTGAAAACACTATGAATATAGTTGATAGATTTGTAGACGAAGTTTTGTAAACGTCGACTGATATGAGTGTGGAGACTTCAGGATAGCGAGACTGCGGTATACCGCGAGGTGCCGCGTACATCACACAGACAGACAAACAGATCAGCTCATATTGAAGTTGACACAAACCAAGTCTTAAGAAGCATTAATAGACCTTTAGCACCTTCGGTGACGACGATTAAGTATGGGAGTGGAAACAACAAACCGTTTTTGACATATGTACACACGATAAAAACGTAAAAAATAACTTACTTAATATTATTATCATTTATTTGAATACAACAACTACATGCCATCCGAGGGCAATATTCTCAACAAATGTTCATTCAATAAAGTCTTAATAACCATTAAATTATGTTTTTCATCACATAATGTTTAACGATACTCTTCTAATATTCTTCAAAAATAAAACAAACTAACAAATGTTGTTACCTATAAATGTTGAAACAACAATACGATGAAGGTCATTTACCATTATCAATAGTCGACACGATATACATATACAATAATATATATTAAAAATCAATTCATATAAAAATCATTTTCAACCATTCTGTATTACCAAAATGTTATTAGATCATAAGACGGAATATATTACATATAATTTTCATTATATGCATTATTCATAATATTTGACTTCTTACAAAACAACAACTACTTTATTAATCCTATATTATTTCATTTATACATAATCATGTAATCACTATTAATTAGGCGTTGACGTGCGTGCGGGCGGCGCGTCGCGATGGTAGCGCAGCGGTAGTACTGCGGCGGAGACACGAGCGGTGTGCGCTAGCTGCGCTGCGCTGTTGTGTGCTGTGCTACCCGCTGCTACCCCGCGACGCCTCGCGGTCGCTGCACTAGTGCAACATTACAAAAATAACTCTCTAAGAAACCATCCTCCAGTACGAGTATACCTACCTATTGTCACATGTTCAAAAGAGTAGAGTTCTCTCGCCCGGATCGTGTTCCCGAAACTTGTCGCGTTAACTTTGTGCGTCGGAGGTACAAACTAAGGTACGGTCAGAGATCCCAGACGTGAGGCCTACTCTTTCTCCCACGGCGAATGAGGATGCTGAGAATCTCAACCTGTCAAAGCTTGCGATTATGGCGCGTATGTATTATATAAGTATTTTATTGCATCAGGTGTCTGGTCTACATAATAATGTAGTATAAAAGTATCATCACACGATACCTAACACAAAGTACGCTTCGTACCTATGTATGTACATTGGTTGAAACTTCATGAGCGAACTTTATGGAGTTATGCTTCTTAACAATTTCGTGTAAAATATTGCTTTTATCCATGAAGGTACACAAACTATATCAGCATACATAACTCAAACTGTGTGCCTTATGAACAATGTAACTGTAAAACACTATGTAAAATATACGCAGCATCTTCGCTTAACGCAAAACATGTATCTTTGTTTACAAATTGTGCCAAAAATATTAACATATTGGCCGGAACATCGGCAAACAGCGCTTACGAGATAAATGCATAAATTAATTCATGAGTGAACATTTGGTGTTTCCATGTTTCGGGTGTAACCAACGAGCGGACACAAATATTAACTTAGAGTGTGTTGTGCGGGCGGCGCGGTGGTCGCCGCGGCTCGCGTCCCCCGTCCCTCTCGTAACCGCACGCTATTTATTATTATAAGTTCTGCACTAACAGAGGTTCCGATCGCTGGCGGCGATCGCGGGACGCGCGGATGCGACGCACGTAAACGTAAAACTATAACCTCGAATCGCGCACTTTCACTAAACGAGTGGGGGCGGTCCAGTGGGTCCGTGCGAGTGCGGCCAACCCGAGTAGCAGCAGCGCTAGAAGCGCGAGTGGGCGCGGGCGAGCGGCGCCGGCAGCTGCGTACGGCACGGAGCAGCCGGCGCCGCGCTCCTCCACGGCCGGGCAGCGCTCCGCGTCGGGCCGCACTGCCTCGCTCAGCCGCAGCTCGCAGCGGTAGCACAGGCGCCCCTCGCAATACCAGTAGCAGCACTCGTCCCGACCGTAGTTGGACTTGTTCGCCTGCGCACCCGTCTCCGGGATGCGTGGGTCTGAAATCAGTCGTCAAACTGTATTAGATGAACCGTATCTTACTGTTACATCATGATTAATCTATACAACTTTCATCGTTTCTTATACTAATCGCTGAATTTAGTTCACAAGGAGACAAATAAATGAACTTCCTGAACAGATACCAGTATTTAAAGTGGAAGGAAAGTTAAACTGAAAAGTGTAAAGCAACAATTGGTCAGAGACAAAGACTTCTACGAGCACAAAGAAAAATAAAGTAGCATGCAACTCGCCAGAGGTAGCGTTTGCTTTGTGCTCTATCGTTTTGAACTGCGGCCAAGCCATAGCGGAAGGCTAATTGCGCCTAATCTTGAACCCCGTTGATCATTAAACGTATTCAAGTGTGCAGAACGCTCGTGAATTTCACACAAATACATTACATATTCATCTCGTGCAATTCTCCATTTCCGATAACTTTATTTAGTACGACTGTGTTGTTTATGTAAAAATTGAAAGTTTTTAATCATAAATAAGTAGAATCATAAACAAGGTAAACTAAAGAGTAAGAAACAATATCAGCAATATTGTGTAACGATTTCCAAGTCAAATAAAATTGTTCCTAAACAACAGTGACTAGACCGTATGTACCTACTACGTCTACAGTACTTACTTGCACATCGTAGATCATATCTGGAATGGTTAGTTTTTGTGGGTAACATAATTGTTCATTAACATGATTTTTTAAGTATTTCTAGTATAAATCATTTCAATACGAACAGATATTTTTATAAATGAGATTTACTGGGATTTGAAATGTAATGAGATACACTAGGTATAGACTTATAGTCCATAACCATTACAAGCAACCTGAAATTCGATAACTGTTAACCGGTTCATGCTAAGGATGTCTTCTTTGATTATTCAGGTCGTTTTAAAAATGACAAGGACCTAGGCACAGGCATAATTATAAGTATAGAGAAATAAAGATATTCATTATTAAAAAGACACTTGTGAAGTGGATCGATCAAATTAAATTTCTGGGTTGGACGCCTGGATGTAATGAATATGCCAAATGGAGGGAGATCGTAAGTCAAGCGATAGGATAAAGTTCATCGTGACCACGACCGCAGTGTAAAAAGCGAAGTGAAAAAGACAGGCAGATAATAAAAACTCACCGAGACATAGGAACGTTGGCTCGCCGGCGTACTGTGTGGGGTATGCAGGCGCGCGATCCGCCGGCAGGAAGTAGGGGCAGTGTTGCTCGACGAGCTGGCAGACGGAAAGGCAAGGCTTGAGGCGAACGATGGGCCGGCCGGGGCCCGCGGCGGCGGCGCGCACCCAGCGGCCCACGACACCGCCCGCGCCGCCGCGCCGCCGGTCCAGATGCCCCACGCGCTCCAGGTGCCGCGCGTGCCAGCGCGCCGCGTGCTCGGCAGGCGCGCGCCGCGACCTGCCCCCCTCTTCGCTGCCCTCTTCTGCCCCTTCTTCCACCCACAGTGGAACCATTGTACTGCACGCCCAACGTCGATAAGTCTCCTGGAACAGACGGTCAACGAATTTTTTATTCATTACTGATCGGATTACAAAGTCGGTTTTAAGGTTCTTACTTCATCAAGAAACTCTTTGAAACTTTTATGATGCTTTATGTAAACAAAGTGACAGTCTATTTGGGATAACGACTATCGTGAAGTCAAAAAATGAACTACATGACATCCATCCCATACAATTTTGCTAGGCCTCTAGAGCTTATAACGTAGAATCATAAGTAGTTTAAAGTGTTCCGCCACAAAGATACGCCGGCACAAAGATCCAGTATGACGATACGAATCGGAAGACGGAACGGTAATCGACGATCCAGATAGAGAGATACGTGCAATGGACCCGCGAGTATCAGCCCTAAATCTGATTAAACTAGACGATGTCACTCACTAGTAACCATTTCTATCATATTAGAGTTAGTCTGGTACGATATCAATCCTTTCCATTATACTCCAAATCTCATACTTTTGGCAATCAAAATTAAAAAATTAAAACATTGCCGCGGAGGAGTCACGTTTTAGACTATTATGGAAATATTTCGTAGTAATATTTTTTTTTATCGTGGCCCAATTAGTTGACACTTCGCGTGACCCAAGGGCTGGCTTTTACCTCGGTCAGAGATTAAGCATTGCCATATAACGTGGCAATGCCGCCAGCCTTTTGGGCACACTTCCAGTCGACAGCGATGCAGAGGAATTTTATGACGCCATATTTTAACTAGTAGTTTTTGTCTTTAGTGTATGTATAGTTTTAATAATCTACTTAATTTAAAAATAAATAGCCCAATGTAAAATATACCGATCAAAAGTGCACGAAAAAACTGAGTAAAAGTGCATCAAAAAGTCAAAAGGAAAGATTCGATAACAAATGCATTCTGTCAGTAATTGTTTCGTTATTAAGCTTTATCAAAGTATTTCTAACATATCGCCAGAGATCCAAATGACGTCTTTAGGTTAGTTTTAGGGTAGCAAAAACTACAAAGCATCGTCTTCCTCTCATTCTAGATTACAATCGCCTGTGCTTCTAAACTTATAGTTAGAATGGTGCAGCGCGCCCGGCGACAGCTAGTGGAGGTGCCAGACCCTTCTCACTTTTATCGTGACAGCATTTTTCATTCCCGCAGGAAATCACACTCGCTAAGCTAGTGATTAATTAGTTTTCAAGCCTAAGCGGTATTCACGACGCATGTATGAAAGGTAGGCTGCAGTATTATTGCGAAAACCTCCCCTAGCACGAGGAACAAACAGTCATCGTAAATCAAGTGAGCTTTCAGGCGCGCATGACAATAGGACGACTAGATGGAAAGATGATGTAGGTTGATACAGACAATAGGAAATAGTGTTGTTGCAAAATAATTGAGGCACACTTGAGCATGACAAGGAAATACACGTATTTGCTCTGTCAGTGCCTTGAAGGAAATTGGTAAGTTCCCTCATAGTTTCTTATCTTTATTTTCTTTCTTATATAAATTTCCGTATTTTATAAACTGTCTCTAGAATCTTTAACGCGTTCAGTGCGGTATGAGGTCTAATACGCCTCGTATGTGTCTTCCTTGTGGTACGGCTAAGAGAAACATAGCCTTTTCTACCGTGTGGAAGCCGTAAATTCAATTTGGTTTAGTTTAGAAAAGAAAGAAGAATACTTAAGATGCCTTATTAAAACAGAATGCAGTGGTGTATCTACTTTTATACGGGGTCACTTTGACCTCGTACCGCGCTTAACCAAAAAAAGCTTTTAGTTTCTTAAACATTATGAGGTCTAATAAGCCCCTTACCGTCATAATGATAGTTTTGAAACGACGTCCTGATTGCGAGAATGGAATTAATACAACAATGAATGCCGCATTCAACGTGTTAAATCAATATACGACAAAAACATTTTACTATAAAACTGAAATTATCAAGTTTCAGGTCAAAAACCGACTAAACAATTATGTTATTAACTAAATAGGTATTAGCCGCATTTAAAACTTAATTAACCTCCCTAGTCGACGTAATTAATACACAAAACACTAACGATGTTACGTATAATGTAATACAAATATTGTCGCCTAACATAAAGGTGTAATACCCTCGTTGTGTGGCATAATTGATGTTGCACGTTAGTCGGGGATGCCCCAATTAACAGTCCACGATCGCTTAATAACCAATACAATGCCCTTTTACGACTATTCGTTCATCAAATAGCTCGTTGACACTGCATTTGACCTATAAATATTTGTTAAAGATGTTGATGTAGGTACGCAGCAAAATAAATATCGGTTATTTTGAAAACTTAAACTTAACAAATTGTTGCCCTACCCTATGCATTTCATTATGTATGATTCTGATAACGTAAGCATAATCAGCTTTTTAATGTACTCACTGCTGGGACTCAGGCCTCCTCTCTAGGAGAGGATATGGGCGTAATCTACCACGCGGGCCCACTGCGGATTGTTGGATGTCACATATCTTCGAATTTTTGGTTCTAGGACATGCCGGTTTCCTTACTTCACCGTTTTGAGAGCAGTGGTGATGAAATAAATGACTGAAAGCCTTTTTAGGTTTAAACCCATGACATGATAACTCGTAAGTCGTTATACAGTTATCCTAAGTATCTAAAAGTATTATAATAATTAGATAGTATAGCATCCAATAATTTCCTTACATAAACCTAAACTAGCACGCGACGACTTTCAATATACGTGAAGTGGTTGCGTGTCAATCTATTTTGATTTGATCACGCTTAAAATGTGAAGAGACCAAACATGTATTAAATTAATAGAGAATATGCATGAAAAAATATTTGTTATCTAACCAGCTTATCTTAAGTACACAAAAATAGATTCAAAGAGATGTCAGCAAACCGTAGGGGCCCAGCAAGGTCAGAGCCTACTGGGGCCATGGGTTGTGTGAAAGAAGACCCTGGGGCCCTGGAACGAAGGCAAGGAAGGAACACTGGGTGGGTTCCTTCCTTGCCTTCGTTGGGTGGATGGGTTTCATTTCCCACCTAAAAAAAACTGAAAACAATATCAAATTTGATAGAAAAGCATAAATAAATATTCTTATTATCTCTCTCGCCAATGTGTTGTTTTCTATGGCAGAAATACGGGTGTGATGAACATTGACGTCATAGACCATACTGGACTTTTCTTTCTTGTAAGCAACTTTGAAGCTTTTTTTAAAAATTTAATTGTTGATAAAGATATTTTAAAAACTCCTTTCATATTTCTTTACTAGAACTAAAAATTATTTAACTTAGCAAATAAAAAAATTGCATGAATATTCCCCATTGTTTTATTTTCAAAACGGTATCTTTATAAAAGTCCACAAGCTCCACAATACACCCACGCACTATCGGCTGCGTATCCCGGGAGGTACATCATAATAATATTTTCTAATCACGTAATGCTGGCTGTTGCGGCGCGCGGTGTGCCCGGGTCTCTAACAAATCAGAACAAATGAACATCATGTCAAGCAACGTCGTCTCAGCGGGCGTCGGAGCCTCGATCCTACGCCGAGGGGTTAGAGGGGGAGGGGGGTTACATTGAGGGGGTGCCTCCAACCCTATATCCAATCAATCATAGAGTGGGCGCGATGTGTCGCTCGATAACCGCATCCATGTGTGCTTTCTGTTTATGCTATTACCTTTAAATGAGCCAAGACAAAAGTAACGGTGACTTTACCTATGATACTCGTAGTTGTATAGTATATTAACTTCCTGTAGGAGAAGTATTTGCTTTTTTTTGTACAAAACACACGGTACGATTAAATTAATCGAATTAAACATAGTAAGGATTTCACCATTTATTTTAATTATTGTTTAATATTTTATTGTTGTCTTTTTGTACTTCAGTCTGCGTTTAAATAGTGTAATTGGCATCGGCCATTCTGTTTTAAATAAATAAATAAAACATGACTTCCCATGTCTAACAGAAGACAATGTTCGTAGGTGCTACAAAGCTCTACATGATTTGTCAATTTATTCAATAATATTTTATCTGATTTTTTTTACTTTTTTCAGGTGTTTTATCGATAATTTTACCGCGTTATTTTACCGCGTTTAAAGCGTTGGTACATATAATAATATAATAAATCTTGGCGCCATGTGGTGCTAAAGTAGTAGTTGCTGTTACGGTATGCTATGAGTGACGTGCTACGTGATTTATGAATTTGGAAGCTTTTTCCCGCGGCTTGGCTCGCGTGGCCTGTTCCGTAGAAACCGTGCAATTTCTGGGATAAAGCTTATGACAGTCAGCTGTAGTGTATCTATGTATTAGCGACTATATCTAAAAACGAGTTTTCGTGATCGGGTCAGTTCATTCGAGGATTCAAACCTTTTATAAAATATGTTTAACAACTAACAACCTAGGGGTCTTTAAGTCAAGAGTAAAAGTAACCATCTAGGTTACTTCTAGGCAAGCGTGCATGGAGCGTCGATGACATCATCGTTTACCATCTGGTGAAATATTGGTCAATCACGAGCCTGTCTATATATATATAAAAGGCAAAGTCCGATCATCAATGCCCAGCCCAAACCCTAGAATCAGTGTGCATACAGCTAAGGAGTGGTATTCCCTGCCGGAGTCTATGTTTTGTGATAATTACTATCTGGAGATCTTTAAGCCAAAAGTCGACCATTTTGTCACTTTCCATCAGGTGAGATAGTGATTAAGCGCAAACCTATCAGCAATAAAAAAAAAACCTAGAATACTGAAATTTTGTTCAGAGGTCCCTTTTAGGTCCATTGGTCCATTTATGATGTTTATTGAAGAACACGATAGGGGGCTAAAACGGGCTAAAAAAAAATCAGTGGTCTAGTACTCATACCACAAGCTCTACTTAGTTTGAGACTATATGGCGTTGTGTGATAGTTGTGGAATATTGTGAAATATTAATATTAGTTTAGTTCAAGAACCAATTCACTGTTTTTGTTTTGTATTTCTATGCACACTATCATTCTTTTTCATCGTAAATACATATTCCAATACGTGTAATTATAGCAATATACGTTATCTACGAGTACATTAGATTAACTAATGTAATGAAATTAATAACTTTCAGGCATTTTATTTCCATTAATCACAGTCACAATTTAAAAAAATGCTAGACGTCAGTAAGTACACCAACAAAGCAACATACAAGAAATGAAATGCTTTACTAAATATTTTCCCCATGCTTCTACTCGAATTTAAAATAACACTAACAGATTGGCTAAAACCTATCTCGTAAACAGAATACGGCTTAGTCAGACTGAGCTAGACATAAAAAATGTAAGAGCATCCATTATAGATACATATTACACTCATTCCCACTCTACACACACGCACATACCATCACATACATATACAATATTTTACTACTTTGCTACTAAATTGATATCAGCTATTTTTAAAATAATTAATTTTTTATCCTAATATAACTGTTATTAGACATCTAATTGGTTGTTTTAATATATTGTCTATTGTAAATAATTGAGGAGAGCAGTGGTAGCCGAGTGGTAAAGGCTGCGATTTACGAGTTTTAGGTCGCGGGTTCAAACCACCACTCTCAAAACGGTGAAGGAAAACATTGTGAGGAAACCGATGTCCTAGAAAATTCAAAAATTCGAAGACATGTGATATTCACCAACCCCACTGGGCCCGCGTGGTGGATTACGGCCAATTCCCTCTCCTAGAGAGGAGGCCTGAGTCCCAACAGTGGGACCATTATAAGGCCGACTATGCTATGCTACGATATGTAAATAATTATTAAATCAAATTGTACCTATAAATTAAAAGGTCTCAACATTAATAATAATAGACACTATGGGAAATAGCTAGATAGCTCCAACACAAGTGTATTTTACAATTTACCGTGGTTACCTCTAACTCGGTACCGCAGTTTAATGTATCATCAGCTCCCTATACTTTTCCCTAACTAGCTTAGGGTCGGCTTCCAGATTAACCGGCTGAATACCCGCGTTTTACATGGCGTAACTGCCTATCAGCCCTCCACAACCCAATAACTGGTCAATACGATATGGGCTTAGATAGACTGACGGTTAGACTTTCTAGCGTCTGATCACCAGTAACGACTGTCAAAGATCTACTAATGACAACTTGGACCAACGACTGTACGTGCTTTCCGAGGCTAAGGAATTAAGTCAGTAATGTCCTAGATAAACTTCGAAAAGTACATATGAATGATTGTGCATACCTATGCAAAAAAACATATTGGTACTTTTCCGGTTTCGAACCCGCAATCTCATGCATCAGAGGCAGGTGCCTTAACCACTGGATCATCAAGACACTAACGCAGTTTAATGTATGAAAAACAAGAAAAACATAAATATATCTGATAAATTTTGGCGCCATGCGCTATACACGTTCAAGTTAGGTACAGAGTTGATGCTAGGAAATGCTACGTGATTTGATTATTTTTTAAATTGTTAATGTCTAGAATATTTGTTTTCTTTAATGATTTAACACTAGATTCTGCCAGCGACTTCGCCTGCTTGATAGTAAAAATATATACATATTTCACTCAGTGATAATAGAAAATCACTGGAGAAGGAATTTTAAAATCAATCGAGTAATTTTTGAGTTTATTCATTAAAAACAGAAAAACAAATCGTTTCTCTTTACAATAATAGTAGGTATAAGTAAAATGAGATGATATTTTTGTGATTTTCAATTAAATATAGGCCAATCATGGGTTTAATGAAGTTTTTTCCACACAAATGCGCACACCATCACACAGACACATTTTTAAAGATACTTTTCATAAAAATAAAATGGTTTACTATTCATTTGGTAACAATAACTAAAAGTCTAAGCTATCGAAGGCTGTCGAAAAGTCAAAAGAGGTGAAACATTAGTTACATGATACGTTAGATTATAGGCTGACAAAAGGTTAAAGGAGGTGGAACAGTATATAGTTACCTACATGATAACCGGAAGACTAATTTTCAAACTTAATTATTTCTTCAATTACATCGCGAGACGGGGTCTCGGCAGACCACGAAAGAGATGGCGGGATGAATTAGATGTCATCCATAAGGAAGACATCTTAAGAACTAGAAGTGGCTTAGAACCGGGAACATTGAAAGAAATGATGACTGACTGATTGACTGACCTGATGGTCTAGTGGTTAGTGGCCCTGACTGCTATGCCGGAGGTCGTGGGTTAGATTCCCACCCAGGACAAATGTTTGTGTAATGAGCACGATTATTTGTTCTGTGTTTGGGTGTAATTTATCTATAATATGTATGTGTTTAAAAATCTTCTTCTTTTCGATTCGATGGTAATCTCGTCAAACTGTTTGGGCCCAATAGGTAGCAGCATCGGTAGCACTCATCAAATCCTCCAGAGTGCAGGTGTATGGGCACTTGGGGCATTCTAGTATGTGGCTCATGTTTTGAACAGGAGCACCGCACTCACATTGAATATCTGACGGGTCTATAAAACCCCATTTTGCCAAGTTGTGTTTGCAGCGGCCTACCTGGGTTCGCAACCGATTTAGTGCTTTCCATATAGGCCACTGCAAATCGCGCCCAGGCGGGAGATGTTCTAGGGGTTTCAAGAAGTCGGATGGTGGTAGGTGATGCTCTTCCCAAATCTTTATTCTTTCTTGTTTAGAAATATATAAGAATGTTTATCAGTTTTCTAGTACTCATAATGTCTAGTACTCATAACACAAGCTCTGCTTAGCTTGGGACTAGACGGCGTTGTGTGAAAGTTGTGGAATATTACTATTATATTATTATTTATGTCCTTTAGGGAGGCCTTTGCCCCGCCATGGGACAATACAGGCTAGATATAATAACAATAATGCAATACTTTTTGTTTAACTTCATTAATTAGTTTTAGTAATTTTTAGTAAAGTATTACCTTGAACAATTTTATTTAAAATAAACTTTGTCCCACACTATGAATTACCCCTGTATCGTCGGTGCGGTCACAAACATGTCGGCTATACAAATACTTTGTTCCGTGTGGGAATCGAACCCGCAACACGCAGCGTATCAGCCTATCGCTGAACCACTGCGCCAACCGTAACGTCAATTTGTCCGGAGCGAAGAAACAGGCTTCTGCGAAGCAGTATTACTAGCGAAGAAGGCGTCTGCACGAGTGAGGGAACGGCCCTCACGCCCCAGCCGCCGGGAACCCAATCCCGATTTCCAGTCACCGCAGTGAAAATTAACTCCGGGGCCCTGAAACTAAGGTAAAGAAGGAACAGGAGCGAGTTTTAGTCAGTAAAAGTCTGACACGCCCTCGCGATCCGCCCAAGGGTGAAAAAATTCATTCAATGATTTACCACCAAAATAAAAAAAACCCTTACCGTATTCGTTATTTTACCACTACTTTTCTTTTGAGGTGGAATATCATCAAATATCTTCTCTCGCTCTGGGTATAGTGAGAGGGAGTGTCAGACTTTTACCGACTAAAACCAACCTGTGATCCTTCATTTGCCCTTTGCGTTTCAGAGTCACGGTAACTTTTTAGTACAAATTTGCAGCTCATATTACTACTTCTCATCTTCAAACTCAACTAAAAAGAAGCCCGTACTCTAGAGCTCCGATATAATATAGAACTGATATTTTCTCGACTATTTTCCTCCTAAAGCGGAAAGGTTGCAGTGAATTAATGGAGCCATTTAATTCGACCTTTCCGGTACAATTTTTCATGTCGTTACGAGATATCCTACAAAAATTGATTATGTTGTCGTGAAATGATTAGCTTAACATTTTATGGACAGAGAAAAAGAACTGATTAGTGTAAATTTTTGCAAAAAGTGTTATTTTTTTTTTCTTGCGTATTTTGTAGGTATGCATGTAAAATTCTTTGTTGCCTTATATCTTCCAAACCGCTGTACGGATTTATATAATGAAGACGTCTTGATAACTCAAGTGTTCTTAGACAGGTGGCGTTAAAAAACCAACATGATAACTGTGAAACGCTAGAGTAAAAAGCAAAAAAAAAGATACACACATAAAATAAAACAAATAATAAATTCTAAAGCGGAACATATTGACTGCAACAGTTGGGACCTATTAAATAATATAGGCCAAAATCATTATATTACCTTCTTACCTTAGCATTACTGTTGAAGTCTATATCCTTCGTATTAGAATTTATTATTTGTTTTATAATATGTATGTATCGATTAAGAAGTAATTTCAATATTGTAGCAATTAAATTGATTACTACATATTTGCAGAACTTGTATTTTTATTTTCAGTTATTTTTTAGGCAGTTTTTTTTTTACAGTTACACCAATCGAAGTAACCCACGCGATGCCTATCTATCACCGGAAAATTGCAGACTCCGCATGATTTCAATAAATCTTTATTAAATTATAATTTGTCGATATTTTATCAAAAAAAACTTTATAAGATACATCGCATCCAAATTCATTAGTATATGTTGGAAAATATAACCATTTCTTATTAAGAAAAAATAGTTTACAGTTAGTCGCGATATTCAAGGTAGGTAAGTACAATCTTACGGCGTTTGCAATTTTTCGCAACTAAAGCAGCGCCCGATACTGCTTTAGTTGCCAGCTTCGCTACAACTTATCAAGCTTGCTGTCAAATATTTTTACCACAACATTAGCTATTCTTACAACTTTTGCGTTTTTTGCAGGTATGGGTATACTGTTACATATTTAATATGTATAGTAGCTGACCAGAAGACGTTGTCTTAGCTATGAACTGTCAAACGCACGATCTGTCAAACGCGTGAAGGTTATAATAAATAATAATACCTATATATCGAGTTTTATAGACCCATAGAAATTTTATTTACCATGACTAACCACACCTAGACAAGACATGACCCACTGATTTTGAAAGGGACGGTCAAAACGTACAGCTATTGCGCTCAGAATGCTGCGCGAAGCTGCTTTTTTTTATTTATTTATGCTTTATACACACAAAAGTACAGAAGCGGACTTAATGCCTTAGGCATTTTCTACCAGTCAACCTTTGGGTGATGCAGACAAAAATAGTGGTAGGTGCAATAAACGAGATAGAGAAGACGAATACGAGAATAGATATAAGTAGGTACTAATAAACCATATATATAATACAATATACAATACATAATCAAATTAATAAACTACATACCTAACTAATATAGTCAAACAGTTAGTCCAAATCGAATTGGAAAACATTAACGCTGTGATGATACTACTGCCATTTTCTTACAAATCAGCTCTCGAACTTTAGTTTTGACTGTTAATCGGCTTGTTGCCATCCTATTTTTCGTGCATAACGACCTAGATATTTTTATTTAAGAATAGATTTATGAAAATATAGGTATTTACATAAATCTATAATTAAATTCTATTAGATCAGTAGTTTTAAGATAATAATAAGATAACTCTTTTTAGAATGATATTATCATAAATACTTTTTAATTATGGAAGAAAAAACCCATTCCCGCAAAAAAGCAAATTGCCGCTTAAGATGGTTTTTCCTAAAAAAGAGTCATTATTTAAAAACTGCTGAATTAATTTTCATGCGATTTCCACCAATAGACAGAGTAATTCATGAGGAAGGTTTAAGTGCACACAGACACATTATTGTAGTGAAAAGCTGACTTTCAAAGCTTTCTAACACCTGTGCGAGGCTGGGGCGGTTCGCTAGTCAATCAAGTTTTTCACACATAAATTAAGGCAATACAATGAGAACAAGAAGATTATTTTATCATGAAAGCATTAGCGATTAATAGCTGTTCCTACAAGTCAGTGCGGTTGTCGGCCCAGTGACCTCGCAAGCCGATTAACAGCGGCATCTATATGGTACACTGCCGGCCAATAGCAACGGATGACTCACTCGCTATGATAAATACATTACGAACTAATAGGCAGTGTCTCCGACTGTATACACATAACTCTCACGCCAGTGTATTACGATGGGGTCGACTGAAATGCTTTATCATGATTTAGGTGGTAGCAGTGTTCGGGTATTTGAAATAGAGCCTTAAGCTAATAGTGTCTTATAGTAATCGGTGATGGGTTGGTATAAGCTTTGAAAGTTTACTGAATATTTATATACACCTATATAAAAAATTCATAAAATCTAAAACAGATTCTTTGTGAAATGGTTACTCTGGTATCTACCAATATGCAACAATATTATAAAGCTAAAGAGTTTGTTTATGAGAATTTGCTAATCCCAAGAAAATTTGAAAATTTGAAATTGGTTTGAAATTAAAAAACATATTTTAATGTTGACTAGTCTATTTATCAAAGAACCTATAGGCGGGAGACAACTAGTTTTAAATGAGGTTTTAAAATCAATCGCTTCGTACCGTTTTTTAATGATTCCCAAAAAAGGAGGAGGTTCTCAAATCATTTTTTTTTAGGTGGGAAAATCACCTTATGACAAATCCCGCGCTTGTGTATAGTGTCAGACTTTTACTGACTAAAAACCCACTCCTGTTCCTTCATTGCCTTCGTCCCAGGTTTCGGGTTTCGTTTTCACACTATCTACCCATGGCCTTGTTTTTTGAGCGAAATCTTCGCCAAATATGAATCGAATTTGATGATTCTTTTTTTATTTCAAAGAATTTGTTTGCTGGGTAGTCCGGATTTACATTTGGTGAAGATCTGATGAAGAACTTCGGAGATAGACCATGGATCACTTCAATAAATGATAGTAAATATTCTGAGATTGCTACAATCACATATCTGTTTTTTAAGGTTCCGTACCTCAAAAGGAAAAAAACTTTGTTGTCCGTCGGTCTGTCTGTCTTTCAAGACCCTTTACCTCGGCAACGCGTGGAGGTATCGAGTTGAAATTTAAACCGTATACTCAAATCTCCGGTCCCTTGAAGCTGTGAAAAAATCAAACTTCTGAAGTGACGAAAAAAAAATACGGCCGTTTAGATCGCAAAAAATTTATATTTCGACACTCTCAAGGGAATCAAAATTCCCGTTCATCTAGAATCTTAAAATTTTACGTGAAACAAGATCTCATAGCACAAATATAGGAAAAAATCTGAAAACTGTAAATTTGTAGTCACTTCACAAAAAAAAACTTCTTTGCGATTCGGAAAAATCTTTTTAACTCAATTCAGGAATTGAACTGTTTTCATAGGTAATTTTGTACGGAACCCTCAGTGCGCGAGTCCGGCTCATATTTGTGTTTTAATACCATTTCAAAACATAAAATCACGCCAGTATTACTGCAGATGTGTAAAGTTCACTCTGGCAAACCTTCATTTCGTTCACCAATATATTTAAATTCCATGTTATTGGAGTTATTAATTCGCACATAACTTTTTGGTTTATGAACCAATCTTGATGATTTTTTGTGTTGGGTTAGGTTAGGTTAGATATAACTCTACAGTAATCCCATTATTGAAGGAACATAGGCGGGTTCATTTCAAGACACGCCCATCATCATGCATGTCTTAAAAACGTCTAGCGGAAGAAATCATTCGATGATTTCCCATCACGAAAAGGTATCTTTCTAAAGAATTTGTTAACTATTATATTTTAGCTGTGGAAAAACTTTTTGGACTTTCGAAATTTAAGTTATTTTGCATTTATAATTAGTTTTTGAAGTCTGTTATTTTTTGTAAAAATGTTTTCTGTTAGCATTCTGTAGACACCACACCAAACTCATAGTGATAAGGTTCTATTACCATCACTGACACATACTTGGCACTGGCTGCCCATTCATTATGGTAGGATTTGTGATAATAAATACAATGATTATGGTCCAAAGCGACATCTACAGGCGAATGATACAGCCTTATTGCCGACAATTCAGATCATATCAACATCGTTACGTCTACGTATAAATATTTAACTATATCACTACTCAGCCATTAATTAAACAAATTCTGAACCCGGACAGATGGGCGAGGATTGTCACTCACTGGACGCCTGAGGGCAGGTCGACCGCGGTACGGTGGTGTGACGATCTGATCATTTTCGCGGGGCAAACTTGGCCAAAATACAGGCCTAGGGCGATCTCTGGCCTCCCCATGAGAAAGGGGAAGCCTTTGCCCAACAAGTGAAGCAAGCTGAGTTTGTTTCAGTGTTTCTTCTCAGGGTAGTCTAGCTAGGAAACACCGGCCTCACTTGGTTTAAACCAAGAAAAAAAAAGTGATGTGTAAAACTGTATTTTATAACCTATTTGCAAAATAAATATTATTTATAGCAGTGAGACACAAAATAAGCTATTAAAAATAGAAGCTGAACCAAAAAGAGCTGAACAAGTGAAGCAAGCTGAGTTTGTTTCAGTGTTTCTTCTCAGGGTAGTCTAGCTAGGAAACACCGGCCTCACTTGGTTTAAACCAAGAAAAAAAAAGTGATGTGTAAAAGTGTATTTTATAACCTATTTGCAAAATTATTTATAGCAATGAGACACAAAATAGGCTATTAAAAATAAAAGCTGAACCCGCATTAAATCCAGTCACGAACACTATTCTCAGAACATTCTCAATAAAAAGTTGTTTATATGAAAACTACACAATTCTACGAAAGAAATTATGCAGAACTTAACTTCACACTAAGTTATGCAAAAACTTACAGGTTTAACGGGAATAATCAGTGTTGGTAAACTAATAGCTTTTGAGCTTCTGCAGAAGAAAGAAAACAAAAGAATAGATAGATGTTTTAAGGTAAATATCTACATAGATTGTTGAAAACCATATAAAAATATCGAAGACTGAGTTTCGGATATTTACGATACCTATGGGGAATCTTAGTTTGAAAGTGGGGCAATCCGTATGTCTTGAGTAAAGTATTTACCTCTCCATTCTGAGATTTAAAGATATGGTATAAATATGAGCTAGGAGCTCTACCACGAGTTATGATCATCGTTCTCAATGATAAAATACTATAAATTATACTGTTACTTAAATTTTAAAAGATATTGGGAAAATATTACAACGGAATATCTAAACAATTCTAATGACAGTAAAAAATGCAACTAGACAAGTGACTGCGTGTCGCGAGTTCGACTCCCGCATGACGGAACAAATATTTGTACGACCTACAGATAAGGTTTCCGGGCCTGGGTGTCTTATGTATGTAAGTTTACATGTTTGTGAACGTACCCATGAAACATGAGATTTCGCTAGTGTGTCCTACACTAGGAAAAAACTCTGTTTCATTTTATAAAAAAGAAAGTACTTAAATAGAAAAAAAAAACCGAAGGTATTTGAGCTAATCTTTCTATTTAATGTTTATAAGTTAACCTATAACTAAACTAATCTAATTTGAGGTTAAAATCAGCAACACATCACTATAACTTTACTAAACAGCCAGCTCGACTAAAATTGAATAACATAGGCCAACAAAGTAAAAAATATTTATACCTAAAGGTGTGTAATGTATTAGCAGGAATTATAGTAGACACGGCTGATGGATGAGGCGGCCGGACAAGTGTCGACTCACGGTTATCAAATCATGCTCCGCTCATAATGTGGGCCACCATTAATGGTCCCGCAAAACAGCTAGGTTACTGGGCCCGCGGGCTGCTAAGGAATGTATCAATTTAAAATCTTATTTTATAGAAGGATCATTCTTTTAACGTACATTTTAGAGATTAAACTGTGTCTTTTATTTTTTTTTATTTTAGACTAGCTGACCCGCCGAACTTGGTACCGTCTAACAGTCAATGAATATATCTTTCGATATAGTCAACTGATCGCGATGAAACAAAGCCTAAGTAATATATCAAGTTACACAAAATTTTAATGTATAAAATTTATCTACATCGATTTCGTACATTTTACGTGATGCGCGCACAACATATAACTTATACAGATTTATTATATGTATAGATATAGATATGCTCGCGCATGACAATTATCTCACGTGATGGAAAACTACGATGAGGTCGACGATTTTTTTTTAAGGTGGGAAATCATCCAATTATTTCCTCCCGCTTTGGGTGGAACGGAAGGGCGTGCTCTTACTGACTATGACCACATCTGTGTGCTTCAGTTGTCCTTTGCGTTCTAAGACTACGTGGTTCCTTTTCAAAAAGTGGTCGACAATGAGCACGCTTACCTAGAAGTAACCTATATTCTTAACTTTTTCTTCTAAACGTCTCACGAGTGCGGTGTTCAGAAAATGAGCCTCACGTTTGAGTGCCCCAAGTGTACATACATCAGTGCTTTGGAGGACTTAATGAGTGCCACCGATGCTGTACTTTAATCATATTAATATTATAAAGGCGAAAGTTTATGAGTGTGTGTACATATTAGTTACTTCTTCACGCTCGAACGGCGACCATGTTCTGGAGTAGCACATAGGATAGCTCGGAGGTATGTTTTTTTGGCACAACTTTCTACTTTCACGTGGGCGAAGCCGCTGAAAACAGCTAGTAAAATTATAAATATACTGTGCTCGTCTTATAACTACTGCTATGTTATGTTCAAAAGATAGGCTAGGACGCTAACGCCCTAAACACAAGTTCAGTTAAATCTTACATCGGGTGCTAGAGTTCATCAAATACACTTCTTTTGTTGTAGAATAGAATATCGTTTACTAGCTTCTGCCAGCGGCTTCTCCCGTGTGAAAATTGGTTTCTCCATACAAACTTCCAACCCCCGTTTTACCCCCTTAGGAGTGGAGTTTCGTAAAATCCGTTCTTAGCGAATGTCTACACTCTATAAGGAACCTACCTGCCAACTTTTAAGTTTGTAGGAGTTATAGTAAAAAAAAGAAGTTATAGTTTTTGAAATTTCGTGATTAATCAGTGAGTGGTATTTCGCTTTTTTATATACATACATATAAAAGATTTATAAAAGAGGCACATTTAAAGTAGAATACATACTCGTAAAAACAATTATAACGCACACAGTTGCATTTTTGCCCGAACTAGGTTGGACCAGTATTTCAGGCTAGAAAGTACTGAGAACTTTAAATAATAAATTAAATTCAATAAATTAAACCACCTAAATTTAAATAACTAAAAGTAAAGCATATTTTATTTACAATCTAAAAGGAATTGTAAAGCATAGTTGTAAATAGTGTTGTTATTGTGGTACAAAGTGTAGTGTAGTGTATACTTATTTTTAATTTTAGTTAACATCGATCGGCTGCAGCGACTTTTCGCACCAGGCCCTGGTTCAGACCATGATCCGGAGCGAGAGGGAATGGGAAGCGGTCGCCTCCTTCTGCGAAGCAATAATGCTAGCGAAGGAGGCGGCTGCTCGTGTTAGGGAACGGACAGCTTCACATTCTAGCCGCTGTGATAGGAGACCAAGTTGAAGGACGACTACTGGCCACCGTATGCGCGGATTTGCAGACTACGAGCAATGGACAGCTCATCGTCCGGCCATCCGGTAACCATCTGGATCGAGCCTTAGTTGCCGACGGCGCGTAGTGTTCGATGCGCACCTCAAAAAGATGTCAGCTAAACGTAGGGGCCCAGCGCGCAAGGCCGCGGGGAATTCCTGAAATGGAAACCCGTGGTCCTAGAACGCAAAGAGCAGCTGAAGAAACCAGGTGTGATTTTAGTCAGTAGAGTCTGACAAGCCCTAGAGCGAGAGAAGTCATTCGATGATAACCACCTCAAAAAAAACCTGCCTACTGAGCTCAAAAAGGAGTTAACCACTGACTGACTTGAAAACAACGTGGAAATTGTTATCTTTATTGGCTAGCTTAAGATTTGGCAACTATAGCATTTTATGATCAGCTGGAGAATACAATAAGATCTGTATTACATTAATGAAAATTACATAATTATGACTCAATTATAAATCGATGGATGACAATAAAGTAACATAAAATGATATAACTGTGAAAATGAAAATAAAAAATGTTATATTCGTTAACATGGTTGGTTCAACAATATTGAGGTACTAGTAATACTAGTAACAGCGACTGTTACGGTAATAGTTCAACAACTAAGCCATAATACTCGTAAATTCAAATTATTTGTAAAGCAAACTTTGCTAAAAGGCTTTTTACACTATAAAGGACTATGTTGAGGACCAAAAGGCTTGGAGGACCAAATTGACCTACTCCAGTACACACTACAACTGTTGTCTTATTATTATAATTTTTTTCTTTTGTTTTTATTTTCAATTGTGCTTTTTATTATTATTATTTATTACATTTGATATTGTAGATTATTTTTATTTTGCAATTTGACTTCTTTTTTCTCTATTAATTTTTGTCATCGATGTTTACTTTGCTAAGTATTACGTTTTGTAAACTATATTTTTCCTTGTATTATTGTGAACGTGAGGACTATGTTGATTGCTTTTTTTCCTTTTCAGTAATTCTAACGTATGTCTGTCAATTTGAGTATTTTCCGCGGTCTACCCAAATGTCCTTTCTTTGGTATTGTTCGTCAAGTCGTTGAGCTCCTTAGTAGTCCTGAGTTGAGCTTTACAAATACTGACAAATGCTTGCACTGACTGGACAGGTTCATTCAAATCTGTATAGTTCTTTCTCCAAAAGACCATTTGAGACAAATCTGCCTGGTTCTCATGTGATTTGACCATTACATATTTACTGTAAGGACTTTAAAAGAGACTTTGACTCCTGAGTTTGTTTCGGTGTTTCTTCTCAGGGTAGTCAGCTAGAAAACACCGGCCTCATCTAGTTTAAAAATGACGAAAAAAGAATTGACGTGTAAAAATGTTTTTTAAACTTATTTACAAAATAAATATCATTTATCAGTGTATTGTATTTCAATTAGAATATTTAATTTCACATAAGCCTAACAAGGACACTTGTAAAACGTCACAAGCTAGTGGACGATTCTAACTAGTGGTTTCTTATAAAGAGAAACCGGCAAGAAACTTACTCCATGGTAACTCTTTAAAAAAATACTTATACATGTTACAATATTAATAAGTATGAGAGGACAGTGTAGACTAATCAACTTTGTACCCAAAAGCCGAATTATACTAAAAAGAAGATAAAAAGAACCTATCACTAAACCTACAATAATAAATCCCTAATGAAGTTAAGCTGGCTGAGGTCTGAATAATGTAAAAAAACCATTGCAAAAACACTATCATTTTAATTCTCTGTCAATAGTTATTTGTGCAACAAGAGAGCAAAGTTGTTTTTTGCTGCGAGTGCTAATTTTGAGTCCCGAGCAAGCAAAGAATTCTTTGATTGAATCACGAGCGTTAGCGAGTGATTCTAAAGTAGAATCCTGCCACTATTTTATTTCCGCTGTTTTTTTAAAGCACGTTCTAAAACAGTCAATGTTGAAACTAGAAATAATTATTTAAAGGGCATTAAAACTGGCATTTAATGCCAGTTTTATCTGCTGCTATAAGTACTCAGGTACTCTTATTTTTGTTCAAATACAATAATAAATTTAAAATTCAATAATTAATTTATTAAAAAAAAAAACAATTTTATATTTAACAAATATTTTCTGTTTATTATTTCCGAACGTGTTTTTCTTTGTGGTGGAATTTCAAAATCGGAATGAACTTCGAAATGACATGTTTCTCACTCGCTTTTTTATAAGGGCGAGAAAGAGACAGAGTACAGTGCAGTTCGAATGTTTCGAAACGTATGGGTAAAAAAAAAAAAGTTGTTTTGTCTCACGCGAGTTTTGCTCACTGTTTTCAAGCAGCCAAACCTACTTGTTTGAGATGCTGTGGTGAAAAAATAATTTCACAGTGGTCAACATTTATTAAAAACAAAAGTTATTTTTATTTGGTTTTCCTGGGACCAATTTTTTTAAATATTTTTTTTTAGTGTTGATTAATGCTACCGCACCACTACGGAACTACTTTAATTCCTGGGCAGTACTTGGTTCAAACCTTGGCAAAATCCTTTACCATTACTTTTAATTTGTCAAAATGTCGGCTAGTCAATAAAGTGAAGCTAAATTGCACGTTCCAAAGCGGAGTTGCCTTTACGGAGAAACGTTTAAGAAACTCCATGGCCACTCTTTGAAATCATAATTTATGAGTTACAAAAATCTGGGTTACATATTTCTTATCGCTTTTATTATGTGAGCAGAATGTAAATAAATAACGAATAAAAATAATATTAAAAAAATATAAATTGAAATAAGCCACAGGTAGTTGAGTAAAAATAAATATTACTTTATTGACAAAAAACAAAGTAATTACTTATTCCCAACAAAAAACCAAAATGCATCAAGAAAATCAGTTTACATGCACTAAACCCGATCGCCGAATTTTCTCAAACTGTGCTTATTTTAGTAAGCACAGTTTGAGAAAATTCGGCAGTAGGGTGCGTGACGATTACCGTTTGTCACCCAAGGGCATTTCTTATCTTGCTACCTCTGTTGCAAAATATTTACAAAAATAGGTAAGTATTAAATTTAGTACTAGCACAAAAGATCCAGAAGGGTCGAAGTGCTCTGGCCTAGGGCCAGCCCCACAACAAGATAAGTATTAAATTTCATTCTTATTGGATGAATGTAATTTCTATCGAGTAGCTTGGTAAAATAGACTCTTTAAACGAATTAATTTAGTTTGACAACAACCAATATCCTTACATATTATAAAATCCCTCTGAACCTGTCTGTAGTTTATCACGTAAAATTAAAAACCACTGAACAGATTTTCATGTAGTTTCCACTAGTTGACAGAGTGATCCTTGAAGAAGGTTTAAATATATAACACAGGCCTAATTTAATACAGAAAAGCCGATAATTACAAAGATTTCTAATACTTACCCGTAGCAAGTTAGACCGGATCGCTAATACAACATACAAATTGACGATATGAGCACAGAGACAGACTAATTATGAAAAAGAAGGATTGAAAACAACCTCAAAACTGAGAATGCGCTCAATTGAGTCAAATAGACGTAAATTAATAGCAAGCATTTCAGAATAAAGAGCAAAATTAACAAAATAAACAGACAGCAAACAAACAGTAGCCTCCTGGCGTGGAGTAATCCTCTTATCGCGTTATCCCGGCCTCGGTTGATCAGACATTTTGTTTCCGCTACCTGCGCCGCGCCGCCTCGGAAGCAGTCGGAAGTAGTCGGAACCACTCGGAACTAAGATAAGCCGTTTAAAACAAAACATGTATTTGTATCCGTCCTTTATCGCTGGCCGCGCCAACCAACTCCTACTTGTTTTTGGAGGATATCCAAGGTGTGCGAATTGTTGCTATACGTCTTCTTCATTTAGTTTTATGTTTTCTATGGTGAAATTAAATTGAACTAAACCATTAACTAATGCACCTCACAATAATTCAAAAAAACAAAATGAAGCTCTTTTCTACACTCGCAACCTAAAATGAAGTTGTCTCACGAATATTTTCTTCACAGTTAGTTCAATAGAAAATAAATAGCCTTGGGTTTGAGAAAAGGCCTCGTTCTATTATTTGAGGAAAAACAAAAAGTTTTTCTTTCTTAAAATTAATGAACTCGATCCTGAGTTTGACATTACAACGTACCAGTTTTTCGGAATATCAAATGAACAGTATTAGTTACTTATTGAGATCGATCTTGTTAATGTGCGCGTTAAAGATCTTAATTACCTTTACATAGTACTGTAAATTTTATCTTTATGCTGCATTGATTTTGCTCAGCCCAACATCACATAAATCATTATTGAATACGTCTAGATAACATTTAAGTGAAATGCAAACAAAGACGCGTCGTTATTTGTTTAAATACTTGAACGTGTATTGTTATTCAAATCTTTGTTTGGCTAAGCGCAAAACTTGGTGAAATAAAGTTGAAATGTTCCATGCGAGGAAGTCATTATTTTTAAAATACTCGGCTACGATATTGAAATTGAGGGAGGAAAAATATTGCTACGCTACGGCTGAAGCCTGCAGCTGGTACGCGGCTAGGGGAAAGGGCTCGCGTCGGCGTCGGGCCACGCCGGGCCGCATCCGCAGCCTCTCGGGTGAATAGCGCCGCCGCCGCCGCCGGCACATGTTATTGTGCGCCGGTTCCGCCCGTCGAGTCAACCCCGGCCCACGCCACCATTTGTAACAATTTGTTAACTCCACTATCCAAACGGTTACTTTCTACAAGATAGATGCAATGGCCGCGTAAATCGAATTCATATTCTAGTTTCCTTTTTTGCAAATTGGCATTATTTTATTTCCGTTCTCGAGAGACATGCAGAAACTCGTATAAAATGATATGATGTGACCTTACAACTCGCTTAGTTTTGTCATTATTTAACTTTCTTGACATGCCCGATCCCAACACATGGAAACTTATCTCGACATACCGGGACTGCAAGCCGTATTCTAACGTTATCTCAAACGATATCTACCGACTGGGTAAGGAACAACTTATGCAAGAATTAATAAGAAAACGCGATCCCCTTTAGAAATAAACTAAGTATCACGCTTGTATTTTTAAAAGGAATATGTGTGCCAACATTTCACCCGCGTTGTTTAAACTATATAAAAGGAGAAATAGGTTCTTTCCAGTAACCGAGCACTAATTTAAATTTAACTGAAAAAAATCTATTGAAGAAAATGACACTGTACGAGCCAATAATGCTCATATAGCAAAATATGTTTTGCATAATAAACTCAACAATTTTAGTTAGTCGTCACCACACCTCCATCCCGCGGTAACGTGTCAGGAGTAAACCAGTGCGACTCAGATAACCAACCATAACTCAAACAGTATTAACAAATAAAGAAATAAACCTACTAGGTACCTAGTGATAGTTTGGTGTTAATCATTCACAACTTACAAAAAGTTTTGAAGGATCGTCAACGGCAAAATACTCCAACAAACATTTTATATAACCCGGGAAT
Organism: Mythimna pallens; assembly: GCA_961205895.1. Classification (NCBI taxonomy): domain Eukaryota; kingdom Metazoa; phylum Arthropoda; class Insecta; order Lepidoptera; family Noctuidae; genus Mythimna; species Mythimna pallens. The sequence continues at coordinate 12,133,233 of OY540826.1, read as the reverse complement.
CGAACTACCATATGCTCACAAATCTCACTAGCGACCACTGCACCATTAAGCTGTCATAATTTCGAGACTGTTCAAGCAAGTGTGCGAAAGTAAAAGTTACGTTGAAAGTGAATAAATAAGTCAAACCCGTACTTCGGGTCCTCGAGACGAGACGAGGCGCCTTTAAGCTGAAACTTGACTGAATTAATTATAAACAAAAGTACGGTAACTGTCTTTGTGAAATACCTTACCAGTTATTAGAAGAGATGGGTTCATGATGAACTAAATATTATGTCTTAAGTCTTATTATTTATATGCATACAGGTATATCATCATTTTCGTGCGCTTGTCATATGTTACTTGGAGTCGGCGCCACGCGCTTTTTTATGTCATTCTGCCCTGTCAACCATCACGCTATCACTGACTCCCTTTTCTACTTTCTAGACTATGTCGAAGACACGCTTGTTTGGCAATGACTTCTTCTGCACACATGGCCCCCTGGTAACTCGTTATTATGGTGTCTATTAACTGCTCCATCTTTGTTTGAATATATACTATTTTTTAACACATTATTTTGGATTATTTTTTAAATTATTTGGAGTTCAACTACCTTGAATTCATCAGTAATTTATATTGTTAACATCTCAATTATTGATAGTTGTAATTATTACTATTTGTCTTGCTTTTTTTATATAGCCTCTTTTTTAATGTGAATGTGAGAACACTGTAGACTCCACGAATTCTTAGATTACTTCCTATTACGACTCACTTTTTTTTAATATGATTATTTTTATTGTGCTTTTGGTTACAATATTGACTGGTCTACACTGTTCTTACATAATATCTATTAATTATGAAAATATTGTAAACAACCACTTTTTTTAAAAGAGTAACCATGGAGTTTCTTTCCGGTTCTACTCCATAGGAAACGACCAATTTGGAACCTTGCACTAGCTTCTGTCGTTTTATAAGTGCCCATGTAGGCCTATGTGAAATAAAAATACTTTTGATTTTTATTTTGAGTTTTCTTTCATATCAAACTTTCAACACCCGTTTTACCCAATTAGGGTTGGAGTTTCATAAAATCCGTTCTTAGCGGATGTACGTACTTTAAGGAACGTACCAGCCAAATTTTAAGTTTGCAGGTGTTATAGTTTCTGAGATTTCGTGATTAATCAGTGATTGATATTTCGCTTTTATATATATATAGATAAAGATACACTTGATTATAACGTATAATGACTGAATAAAAAAAAACATCTAAAACAAGGCCTTAATAAGGTTAACGTTTACAGCTTCATGACGTATTATACGCCTGGTTTTGATATACTTAGTCTAAACTGTGTAAGTAAACTGAGATGCCTCTGCTTTTGGAGAGAGGTGAGCTGATTAAAATGAAGGCAGCCCACGTACAATGGTCCATCAAGAACTGAGTGCGAAAATTAGAAATTCTGGATTTTCCCACCTAAAAAAATAAATTAAATTAAAAAACCTACCGAAGCTACTAGCATCAAACAAATCTTTCTAAGCAATTCTCATTAAAACTTTAAATAACTATTTTTTATACAAGCTAATTAGCTTGTATAAAAAATAGTTTGTAAAATCTTAAGTCAGTAGTGTATATAATATTCCACAACTATCACACAATACCTTATATGTAGCAATACCTTTTTTTTTAGTTCGAAAAATCATCCAATGCGGAGCAGGAGGGTGTGTCAGACTTTTACTGACTAAAAACCCTCTCCTTCTTTGCCTTCGTTCCAAGGCCCCGGGTTTCACTTTAACACTACCTGTGGCCCCAGTAGGGTTCGACCCTGCTGGGCCCCTACGGTTTGCTGACTTCTTCTTGAAGCACACGTGGTACAATACGCGCCGTTGACAACTTGGGCTGGTCCGGACGGTTCCTCGGGCGGTCGGACGGCAAGCTACCCATTGCTCACTGTCCGTAAGCCCGCGCCTACGGTGGCCGGAAATCGGGATCGGGATCCCGGCGGCTGAGGCGTGACGGCCGCTACCTCGCGCATGCACGTGCGGCCTCCCCTTTGCTAATATAGCAATATCTAGAATTACAATTGTATGGGTTGGTTTCACAGTGTCCGGGGAGAGAGAAGATACAATATATATCTTTGTGAAAAGCACGAATTGTCAGTTAGAACTTATACCGGTGGTGCTGTTTCACCACCGGTATTAGTTCTTATTTTCTGGTGGTGAAACAGACCGTTCAGTCAATCCGATAGTTCACAGCCAACATTCACAGTCCAACATTCTGATCCAAATAATAGTAAAGGTCTTATCACGGACTTGTATATTTTTCTCATTTCTAATTTCTAATTAAATCGTGACAACTAAAATACAACTCTCGATGATACGGATGCCTATCATCGAGAGTTGTATTTTAGTTGTCACGATAATACCCATGCTTATGTTATAACTTTTTTTGTACTAAGTGTTAATAATATCTATTCTACATTATACAAGTCAAGTATAATCCAAAAGTGTTACAACCAACAATGTTTCAGATTATACCGAATTAACTGCGTCAATACTGCTCAGCGATGACAATGCAGTGCACTTAATAATGAACGTTTGCCAAAAGCGGAATATACAGTAATTAGTAATTCGGCCTAAAATTGTTGGCACATCACTATCAACTAAAACCAGTGTCACATTCAGTACACTGACGAAGTTCTCGCTACGAGTTTTATTCAAATTTCTCCTCTCACTCGAAGCAACGCAATATTATAATGCAGGTCATATAATTGTGGTTGTAAAGGACCTTACGGGTGGTTGGAAAGATCTCACGGCATCCTCACCTTCCGCATGACGCAGGTTCTCACCGAATACGGTAACGGTAAGTTCGGGAAATTCCTGCACCGGATTCGTGCGGAAGCGACGCCCGGGTGTCGCCACTGTGTGGACCGCCCGGAGGACACGGTGGAGCACACGGTGAATGTGTGCCCCGCTTGGGCACAGCAACGACGTGTTCTCGTGGGGGCGATCGGTGGCGGCGATCTCTCGCGCCGGGCGTTGGTACAGGCCATGGTCCGAAGCGAGGAGGAGTGGCAGGCGGTCGTCGCCTCCTTCTGCGAAGCAGTAATGCTAGCAAAGGAGGCGGCCGATCGCGTGAAGCAACGGTCCTCATGCCCCAACCGCGGCCGGGATTCCAATCCCGATTTCCGGCTCCGTATGTAACCGTCCGGACCGAGCCCAAGTCGTCGACAGCGCGTATTGTTAAAAAAAAGGTCATATAATTGTTTCTCAAAACAATTGTTTGTCATTAACATTGAAATGTTTATTTAGATACGATTTGCGTGGTGCATGGACTTGTGCCAGGACTTTTATTAATCTAATAACCGCCTATGTCGGTTATATCCGACAAACACTTTCGCGTTTATTCTACCAGGATCACACATCCACGACCAAATACTCTTTTCGTCAGCTCCTTTGTCACCTATGGGGATTGAAGAGCTAAACGAGATTGAGAACCCAGTCGTAAACACACGACACTGGCGAATAGGACACGAAAACATTCGTCGGACGCAAGCGATTAAAGGGTTAATTTAGTTTAATAATAGAGATTTTTTTTGGTCACACGCGATAGTTATTTCATGTGTTGCTATTTTCTCTTTTAAATCACAATAGTAATAAAAAAACAATAGTACTAAAATTAAGATAATAATATTCTGAGCAGTTTTTTGTAGTGTTTGAGCAGTGGTGGCCGACTGGTAACCGCCCTGTCTTACGAGTTTTAGGTAGCGGGTTCAAACCCAGGCAGGCGCATTACTTTGTGTAATTTATTTCATCACCACTGCTCTCAAAACGGTGAAGGAAAACATCGTGAGGAAACCGGCATGTCCTAGAATCAAAAATTCGAAGACATGTGACATCCACCAATCCGCACTGGGCCCACGTGGGGGATTACGGACCATTCCCTCTCCTAAAGAGGAGACCCGAGTCCCATCAGTGGGAACATTAAAAAGCTGATTAGATTAGATTAAAATAGTCTGAGAAGAAGAAAGCTTGGCTCTTATCGCACGTCTGAATAATGTTAAATAAAAAGATTTTTAATAAAGTCATTATGGCTTCTAAACTGTGAATGATTCATTAATTTGTCATTGAAATATACAGTCGTTATAAATTTAATTGAAATTGCCTTAAAGATATTTTTGTAGACTCTCATTTCGTTTTTAATTTCCTTCAAATTTATGAGTTGATCCAACAAGCTGAGCTGCTTTAGTATTATAATACACATACATTATGACTTCTTAGAGGATTACAAGTTGACGGTGATAGATTTCACTTAATCTCGTAAATAATTCCCGACATGTTCTGAAATCCTATTGTGAATGCAGGCCACGTGGTGTCGGTCGGGCGTCACTGGCGCGGGAGGATGGGGCATATCATAACACCATAAGTAAACTTCCCACCGAACATCTCAATCAACGACTTGTGGATCGATTCCCTCTATTTAATCGGCGCAACCCTCTCGTGAAATTAACAACGATCAAAATTAAACGTTTACCAGACAGGCTTTCGACAGTGGGCGGCGTGATTAATCACACGCCTTGAATATTGCAAGCGAGTGTCCCCAAGGAGCAGCTGTACTCAAACAATGCAGAACACTTCATCAGAGAAGCTTAATTCTGATTTAAACGGCAACATCGATCGCCGACTCGGGCGTCGAGTAGTTAAGCAGCGCCTCGGGCTCGGTTAGGTAAGCGCCGACGTAAATTGTTGATGCGCGCGCCGACGGTTGCCAGCCATCAAATATGCAGCACATTTCCCACGTCGAGTGGGCAACTTGCTCCGACCTCCTAGACACAACAGCACAAATGGATATCACGATGCTACTTTGACAGCTTGACACGGCAGCCACATGACGTAACACCGATACCATCTAATGTATTACACTATTCTGGTTCTGCCTGTAAACTTGCTGAAAGCTAACTTTGCGCTTGCTGGCGATATTTACGCTTTCTTATTGGCTAGATGTTTACTGTTTGCGTCTTCATCATACTAAAAATAGGTAGATTTTTACGTCCAAAACGCGTTAATTAACGTTCCGAAAGATGTCGTTCAAGATTTCAATGGGTGCCAAACATGGTTTTAATTTTTTACGATTTTTATTGACATCGGCTGAAAGCCGACATCAACATAGATGGCTAGACAGGTCATAACATCAACAATCATCAACATCTGATTCACATGCCACATAGGTTTACCACTGTTTAAAAGACCGCCTATTGTACACTCATTTTATAAATGTTTGTCCTGTGGTAAGCTAAAGTGTGCAACAAAGTGTAAAATAATAATAATGATACTCTAATTCCTGATTTGTCAAAACTTTACCACCATAAAGTACCAAAACCCTTCCAAGAGTAGGCATTTAACAACTCGTTTTTAATTTAGATCCGTAACGCGCACCTTTACAACCCCTTTCTGGGTAACCAAGTAATTAAGTCTGATGTCATACAATATCGTTATAAACAGACCATAATAATTGTAAATTATTTGATTGAGGAAAACATTGTAAAATTTCCTTAAGACGTTACGGGAAAAGTGGCTCGACACGGCTGGCGGTGAAGGACGGCCGACAAAGCTGGGCATGAAAGAAGCCCATAGCGGTTAGATTAATCGTGAAAGCGTAATTCACGTGGCAGGGCTGTCACGTTGCGGCGCGGGGAGGGGGCGGGCCTGCACGACCGGTGCACGTGGCCACCGACATACAACCACGATTATCGATCGCGATAACCATTGCCGATCAGAGAATAACAAAACAAGTGTGCAACTGTGAGTGCATGCGCGGAAGTTGAGCAGGTTCCGGACTTACAAAAGTAAGTCTGGCAATTTATTTGTTTAAAACTTTTTACACTTATGAAAAACAGTACACAGGTGTACTTAATGCCTTAGGCATTTTCTACCAGCCGCCTTAGGGTGGTGCATAGACATATCATGGCAAGTGCATCTTCAAAGAAGATACTTAGATACATGTAAAAATAAAGAAAAATATGGTGAGAAAAAAAAACGAAATAATCGAACGACAATTAGCGTGTGTAATTTGTTAGATACATGTAAGGAAAGTACAGATGGGAAATATTTAGCAAAGAAAAGTCTTGGCACAAATCAGCAAATTATATTAGATGCCCTGCAGTATGCCTTTTCCAGTCATTATACTCCAGCTGCACTGCAAAACGGCGACCCTGCAGACAACTCCAACAGCCAAAGTATTGCGAAGTTAGCAAATTGCTTCGCGGAATGATACTCGTACCATTACCATATACGACCGCTTGCTAGCTGGTGCACAGAGCTGGCTGCCAACTCACATGGTGGCCTTTATGGAACTTAAATCATTAATTAACATAAGTTTTAATCAGAAACGTATAAATTTTTAGATGTTATAATATCCTACACAAACATGAGAAAATCACGTACTGGCTATAGAATATCATGAACATAAATAGATGACGTTACTAAATTTTTATTTATTTATTTTATTTTTATTAAATATGGTATTTGTGTGTAACAATGTTTGCAATATAAATAATTTAATAACTACGGGAGCTACGTCTACCAACAAACTGTTATTCAGCTTGGCACCAGTATTTATTGATTGTCAAATTGTCTAAAATACTAATAAAGAATTTTATTTAAAAAAAAACTTGAAATTCAGAAAGCAATTGTTGAAATGACTGGCCTGTTAGTCTAGTGGTTAGTGCCCCTGATTACTGTATCGTAGGTTCGATTCCCATACAAGACAAATGCTTGTGTAAAGAGCTCAATCATTTGTTCTGTGTCTAGGTGTAAATTTAGCTATAATATGTATGTGTTTAGAAATAAATAAGTATGTTTATTAGTAGTCCAGTACTCATAGCATAAGCTCTGCTTAGTTTGGAACTAGATGGAGTAGTGAGAAAATTGGGCAAAAAAAAATTTGATGCAATAAGTAGTATATTTTTTATGAGACAAATCATATTGGTGTAAAAAAACGACTTGCATGAGGGATCCGTACAAACTTACCTATGAAAATCATTCAATTCCAGAATTGAGTTACGAAGATTTTTCCGAATCGCAATAAAGTTTTTTTTTTGACGTAATTATAAATTTACAGTATTCAGATTTATTCGTGTACTTGTGCTATGAGACCATGCCAAATTTCAGGATTCTAGGTCAACGGGAAATACCCTATGAATTTTGATTCCCTTGAGAGTGGCGAAATATACGTTTTTTGCGACACAAAGACCATATTTTTTTCATAAACTCAGAAGTTTGATTTTTTCACAGCTTCAAGTGACCGTAGACTTGACTATTGACTTGATACATCGATGCGTTCCCGAGATAAAGGGTCTTGATAGACAGACAGACGGACAACAAAGTGATCCTATAAGGGTTTTGAGGTACGGAACCCTAAAAGTTAAAAAAGCGTATATATAGGTATAACAACTTTCGCCTTTTTTGAAGGCTGATTTTACTGTTAAAGAAATCTCGTAGCTGGTGGCTACGAAGCTACGAGTTATGACGAAGATCGATCGTTTCGGTCAAACAATGTTGCCGCGGCCAACTCTTGAATGGGTGGCCATTGTTTACGCCTGTAATCGTGGTACCTCGCTGGCCGACACACGTTAAGCCACATCGATCCGGCTCCATGCGGATAACTGACAGCCGAACATTGACAAGCGAACCGTGGGACGCCGGTAGTTTCCGAAGGTCAGATGCCAGTGACTCCGGGTGAAATGCGGATGTTTAGCCTTGTTAGGCTCGATTGAAACCTTCCATGTATGTGCACATTTTTTTACTTTATGTTTTTTTTTTTATAAAGGTTATGAAATGCATATCTGTATATATATAAAAGTCAACGTCCTGACTCGCTCACTGACTCATCAACTCCTAATCCAAACCCTTGGACCTAAAATGCCGAAATTCTGCACAGAGGTCCCTTTTATGATGCATACAAAAAATAAGGAAGGATTTTTCCAAAGTTCACCCCCTAAGGAGACGAAAACGGGTCCAAAGTTTGAATGGAGAAAGCAACTTTCACGCGGGCGGAACCGCTGGCAGAAGCTAGTATGCTATATATAATAATAATAATTAATAATCTAAATTTATTTTTATTAATAATTTAAGTTTATTTTTATTAATAATTTAAGTTTATTTTTATTAATAATTTAAGTTTATTTTTATTAATAATTTAAGTTTATTTTTATTAATAATTTAAGTTTATTTTTATTAATAATTTAAATTTACTTTAATTTATTTATTAATTTGAGGCCTTAAAAAAATGTCGCGGTCTTTATAGACCTAGGACTTGAAATATCTTACTATCCTCACATTCAAGAGACAAGGCGGCCAACTTATTCAGTCTAATTGAAAAGTATTGATTTAAAATGAACAATGGTTTCAAAGTTAATGTTACAACGTAACAAAAGTAAAAATATTTTAACCATTCACTACAAAAAAATAATTTTTAACTTCTATTGGAACCAGCACAATAGAAGTCTGAGCTTACATTCTATATAGACTCGGTTTTGACGAAATAATTCACACCAAACTCACTCGAAATACTATTGCGAATGGCGCATGACAATTTTTCCGATAAACCTTCACTTATGTACATGTAATTTAGGAAAATTATCTTTAAGATCGTGGTTTTAAGGTTGACATTCATGTATTTTAGGAGTCGCTGGGGAAGTGAGGTGAGGGATGAAGGGCAGGTCATCGGCCCCACGCCCCCGCGCCCCGCAGTCGCAGGCTGCGAGGACATCGCAGGCTGCGGGGCGAGCGCCGCGCGGGCCGGGCGCGCCCGTACTCGCCATATGTCTTCTTGACATGTTTATTGAAAACTCGCAGATAACAATCGCCCGCTAATATAGAATTGAACCCCTTCAATCTGATCTTTGAAAAAATACGACACAATTCCTAGATCCCGGCGTCGCGTACCTACTTGAATTTTGTGTTCAGGGTTTTCAAGACTTATTGAAAAACACTGTCTGTCCCAGCTGTGGGATTGTAAGGTCTAGGTCTAAAAAACCAAAAAAAAAGCGCCCAGAGGGTTCCGTACAAAGTTATCTATGTAAATAGTTCAATTCCCAAATGCAGTCTCGAAAATGTTGGGCAAGTCGTAAAAAAAATGTTTTTTTGACGTTCAAACGAATTCACTGTTTTCAGATTTATTATTATACCTGTGCTTTAACACCTTGCTTTATGCCAAACTTCAGATTTTGATTCCCTTGAGTATACGTTTTTTGCGACATAAATGGCCATATCAATTTTTTTCGTTGACTTAGAAGTATAATTTATTCACAGTTTCAAGGGACCGCAGAGTTAAGTTTTTGGTTTTAATGTCAACTTGGTAACTCTACGCGTTCCCGAGGTAAACGGTCTTGACAGATAGACAGTCAGACAACAAAGTGATCCTATAAGGGTACCGTTTTTTTTTCTTTAAATTACGAAACCCTAAAAAACTAAAGCACTGAACAGACAACTAGACACTAGCGTCTACCAGCAGCTTCGCCCACGTAAAACAAGGTTTCCTCATACAAAACTTTAGACCCTTGTTTAATCCCTTTAAGTGGTGAATTTCGGAAATCTTTTTATTATTCTTTGTTTCATCATAAAAGGAACATCTGTGCAAAATTTCAGCGGTCTAGGTCCAAGGGTTTGGGCTGGGCGTTGATAAGTCAGTGAGCGAGTCAGTACTTTACCTTCTATTAAGGGCCCAAACACAAAACTACGATGCGACGTCGCATCGCAAAAATCTGATCTGAATCGCACGACGCGTCGCAAGAACTTGCAAATTGATTCGCATCGCACATTGTTATATGAACCGATGCTTTGACGCAAGAAATCGCAACGCAGCAGGTTTCTGCCATGCGGCGTCGTATTGCGTCGAATCGTAGATTTGTGTGCGAACCCATAGACGAGTATCCAGGGATATTGGCACTTTAAACCGTATGAGTAACTATCGATTATAAAAATTAAAAACAGCGCGTACGTTTTTCTATATTTTTATAAGTATTGCTACCCATAGTTCTTTACACCTTATTAATTTTCAGTTCCTACTGTAAGTTTTATGGCGTACGAGAGAGAGATAAGCATAAGAGTATATCTATCTATATTATAATCGACCTTGTGATGCAAAACATAAAGTTTTAAAGGGATTATAAAAAGAAGTGTAACAATTCGAAAATAAATAAACGGGTAATGTGCGAGTCGAACTCGCGCACCGAAGGTTCCGTACAATCTTACCTATGTAAATAATTCGATTCTCGAATCAAATCTAGAAGATTTTCCCGAATCGCAAAAAGTAATTATTTTGTGATGTAACTACAAATTTTCTGTTTTCTTTTTCCTTTACTTGTGCTATGAGACCTTGCTTCATGCCAAATTTCAGGATTCTAGGTCAACGCCAGTGTTAAAATATGCGCCTAAACGGAGCATAAACGGCGTTAAATTTTGGATTGTGTTGACTTACAAGTTTTTCTAATGCTTCGAGGGATAGTAGACTTGAGTATTTGACATTTGTTTCCACTTGATACCTCTACACGACGGTCAACAAAGTGATCGTATAAGGTTTCCGTTATTGCCGACTGAAGCTACGGCACCCTAAAAATGTCTATTACATTACGTACGACTTAGATGTTAATAATCTCCATCTTTTTTCATAAAGTACAAACGGAGATAAAATTTTAATGCGGACATCAAATCTTGACTTTTCATTGAAGTAATCTTTCATTTCCCCTATAATTCTCGGAGGAATAGTTAGAAGAGTACTATCGCATATAACCCAGTTTTCCAATGTCGGTATTAGGTCCCAATGTGATAGAAGGCACGCCTATCGTTATTTATTGGGCACAGTTCCAATTCCGGACCGTAATCGAGAAATTTTCTTACAGTAAAACTCAATTATACTTTTTCTCGATCTGGGGATCGAATCCATCTTCTTCGAACTTCGAAGCGTTAGTGGTCGTGAGCCATGCTTATTTCAACTACTTAAGATATCAACATTATATTATGAGTATTCCACAATGCAGAGAATTAAAATACATCTGAAAATCTACCATAGATACACCTGTCAATCTGATAAAGAAAGAAGAACATATTTAATTTCTCATATATAAACAAGCTACTGGCTACTGCCAGCGGCTTCGCTTGTGTAATAGTAGGAAATACCAAGGAAACATACTGCCGGGAAAAAAACACATCCTTATCCTATGTGCTATTCCAGGACATGGTCCACCCGTGTACCAAGTTCCATCGAAATCCGTTCAGCTGTACGAATGTGAAGAAGCAACAAACATAATAATAATAATAATCCGACACCGACGGACTGCTATTTTTTATATTTTTAAATGTTTTTTTTATATGTGTTTTGAAAAATATTTAAAAATGTACAAAATATGTATAAAAAATAAATAAAGAAAATAATAATAACTGGCAACACCCAATGTCAATAGAAGTTGTATTTTTTCCATCAAAAAAGTTTTAAATGTTAAAATATTGATTTCTGGACCCACTACAACACAAATTCAACACTAAAAACAACAAAAACTTCTGTAAACCATAATAAATCAATAGAATACCAGATAAAAGAGAAAAATGCATACAGCAGACAGATGACATATTACGTCACCATGATAGATGATTAATATAATGAAAATGAAATACCTAGCCAAAATGGAAATAAATTTACAACTATGTTGACGAGAGCCGCAGCTCGCCGTGCATGCCCACCACCTCCGGCCTCGTCGCTCAGCTCCGCCTTGCCGCCGCTGGAACCCAGCCCCACTGTGAGTGCTGTGACACCGGCCGCGGCAGCTGCGTCGAGCTCGAGCGACGAGTACTACTCGCCACACACGTCACCATCACCTGCACGTCGACGGAGTGGCTTAGGACCTCGAGGCCCACCGGCCTCTGATAAGGTCCCAGCTCCAGGCGGAAGTGTGCAGCGCATGCGATGGACGCAATCCATCAATGAGAACGTCATGCGCTCATACTATGGGGCTACAGAGGAAGGAAACAATCTGACCGCGTACCGTGTTCGGATGCTCTCTTTGTTTCAGGTGCTTGAGCCAGCCGTCAACGTTTCGGCCCAACGACTGTCGGATCAGGTGCGGGTTATCCAGCGTAATCATATGTTGGACGATACTGTACATGATCGCCTCCGAACGGAAATGAGTAACCATGCCATTGCTCCTTCGTTGCAGTCTGTGGTACCAATGATGGTACCACCATCCTACCATCTTTCCGACCATACTGACGAAGAGAATACTGACATGGTTACTTATGTAAGTACCCAGTGGAACGATGAATTGAGGAGTGCTTTGGAGTGTGCTATTCGGGAGTATCACAACATGCCGCTCGAACTTAGGCCGCGCTTACCTCGTTTGCCCATGCATAATAAGAATAAGGCGCTGGTGGCTGCTCTGGATTTGCAGTTGTCAAACTATTTTGACGACTGCGAAGATCTCACTGATACACACTCGATAATGTACTGCGCAGCTGTTGCGGCATGTCGTGTAGCTACGTCACAGTTTGGAAACTTGACGTGAGCTACACGACCTAAACCAGCCGTGCCGGCTTGGCAGTGCAGGATCGAGCGTTGTATTGGTGGGGCCAGAGCACTCATCGGCAAACTAATCTGCTTCAGGGAGGGCAACAATCGCCCAAGGGTGATGCGATTTGTGAGGCGGGCGTTTTCGGGGACTGACATCAGCCCCCGAGACTATATGTCCCGTGTCACAGAGCGCATCGACTTCCTGAAGCAGAAGGTGTATGCATGGGCAAACCGTATCCGCAGGTATAAGCGGCGGGTGGAGCGATACACCCAGAATCGCACACTGGTCGGTGCCTGTCAGTCACACCGAGGGTGACTGGACTCGAGAGATCGAGCGTGCGTGCGGTCCAATACCACAAATGGGGGCAATTGACATCAGCCCCAAGATGTCATGAGACGTGCAGTCCGTCCGTTGCCAAACTGGAAATCTCCAGGGCCGGATGGGCTGCACAATTTCTGGATTAAGTGTCATGGTGGTTTCAGTCTGCCTTAGAGTCAGGGTCGCTACCCCAGTTCCTAACAACAGGAATAACCCACCTGCTCCATAAGTCAGGTAGTACTGCGGAGCCTAAAAATTATAGACCGATCACGTGTTTGCCGACGGTCTATAAAGTTCTTACATCTATACTGAAAAGCAAAATTAATAGTCATATTGACAAAAATTCGATCATGTCACCTTCTCAGAATGGATTTAGGAACGGGCCCCGCGGTACTAAAGAGCTGCTCCTCATTGATATGACCATTAGCTAACAGGTTCGACGTTCCCGAAAAGATCTGTCGACATGTTGGATAGATTATAATCCTATGACTCTGTTGAGGCATGCATGGCTCATGAGGGTGCTGGAATTGTATTAATTGATACAACACTACTCACCTTCCTAATGTCGTGTATGAGGCAATGGAGTACGGTCCTCCGCTATCCAGGATGTCGACATACCCAAAGGAATAGCAAACCTGTAAGGATTGAGCGAGGTATCTTCCAGGGTGATACTTTGAGTCCACTTTGGTTTTGCCTAGCCTTGAATCCTCTAAGCACACTGCTGGAGAAGGCTGGTTTAGGCTATCAGTTGAAGAGAGGTGGTCAGGTAATATCTCACTTACTTTACATGGATGACCTGAAACTTTTTGCCCCCAACAATCTGCAACTGATGGACCTACTGAAGGTAACTGAAACCTTCAGTAGTGTCATCAGGATGGAGTTTGGTGTGGACAAATGTACGGTCATGCATGTAAAGCGAGGGGAGGTTGTAGAATCCGTCGGCACCCAACTCACGGATTCCATAAACCTGAAATCCCTCTCTCCAACCGAAACCTATAAGTATTTGGGTATGTCGGAAGCTCTAGGCATCATTATCACTGACATGAAGCAGTCGTTGAAGGAGCGTTTCTTTGGATGCCTGAAGAAGGTATTCAATAGGCTTTCTTTCAGGCGGAAACAAGGATCGCGCCTTCAACAGTTGGGTCATGCCGGTATTGATGTACTCTTTCGGCGTACTCAAATGGACTCAAACGGAACTTGACGCCCTGGATAGGAAGGTCCGCATACTGCTGACTGCATACCGAATGCATCACCCACGATCGTCGGTGATTAGATTGTATATCCCACGGAAGTGTGGGGGTCGAGGTTTTTTAAATGATAAGACCCTACACAACCGCGAGGTATGCAGTCTCAGGGAATATTTCCTAGCTGCCGACGTGGGTATGCATCGAGATGTAGTGGCAGTGGACGAGGGACTCACCCCGCTCTCTCTGGCTAATGAGAACTGGCGTAAACCGGTAGTGCTTGACACTAACGATCGCAGGGAAGTATGGCAGAGCAAGGAACTTCACGGACGCTTTTTCCGGGCCCTCCACGGGCCCAATGTAGACCAATTGGCATCCGTAGCCTGGCTGCGTTTCAGTGACCTCTTTGGGGAAACCGAAGGTTTTGTCTGTGCAAGGAACGTAAGTATGGACGAAATTATCATGACGAATAACTATCGGAGATTTATTGTGAAGGACGGCACGGTTGACATCTGTCGGGCATGTCACCGTCCGGGAGAATCAATTCGTCACATTATCTCTGGTTGTTCTCGTCTAGCTAACGGAGAGTACTTGCATAGATACAACCTTTTAGCCAGGATTATCCATCAGCAACTTGCTCTGAAATACTCTCTTGTGGAATCAGAAGTGCCGTACTATAGGTACGAGCCCGATCCAGTTCTTGGTAATGGTCATATCACTTTGTACTGGGATCGATCCATCATCACTGACAGGACTATTGTAGCCAATAAGCCTGATATAGTGGTGGTGGACCGAAACGAGAGGCGTACAATGATTGTTGACATATCCGTTTCGCATGACGAGAACCTTGTGAAAGCCGAGAAAGATAAACAAATCAAGTATATTGACATGGCTCGCGAGGTTGTCAACATGTGGAATGTGGACTCGGTGATCATTGTACCGATAGTCGTGTCGGGCAATGGCTTAATAGCTAAGAGCCTTGACCAACACCTTAGGAGATTCGCGTAAGGCGGCTGGATCAAGGGCTTGATTCAGAAACCAGTACTCCTTGACACGGTTCGTATTGTTAGGAGGTTCCTTTCTTTCTACTCCTTTCTAGGAGCCCTGACCGCCGGTAGCTTGGAGCCTGTTCCCGATACCGGTGGGATACTATTTTTTATATTTTTAAATGTTTTTTTTTTCATAAGCTTTAAAAAATATTTAAAAATGTAATTTGTAGGTATTTAAAAGTAATAAAGGAGATAATAATAATAACCTTTATTATTCCAAAACATACACAACACACAACATACAAATACACACACTCACATACTTTTGCCGTTTAATATTAGTGTGATTAAGGTTTGTTTATGGCACACATTGTGTATTTGAAGCACGGTGAAGGAAAACATTTTGAGGTTCGAATTTTTTGGTTCTAAAACATGCCTGTTTGCTTTCTTAGAACCAAAAAATTCGAAGACGTGATATTAATCAACCCAGACTGGGCCCACGTAGTGGATTACGGCTCATTTCCTCTCCTAGAGAGGAGGCCTAAGTCCCTGCAGTGGGAACATTAAAAGGCTGATTATGCTATTATGCTACACATTGTGAGGAAAAAGAATATATCTATTGACTTTTCAGAACAGATGGAAATGTATTTTCCAAAAGATTCTGTTATGTTCGCATTATTACAAGGATTGTTGAACAATTTGAAGACAGGAACACCTACAATTACTTGTAGTTAATTAAAGGCAAGAAGCAAACAATTAAGTAGGGTCAGAGCCAAGAAAATATTAACAAAGTAAACAATCAGTTATCTATCGTTGTATGTTAGATACTGATTTTAAACAACAATAAACCGTGTTTCGAACTAAAATTACTAGAAGCATTACCCGAGGTTGAAAAAAGACAAATATTTGGAACAAGCCGTAGGTGAGCTTGTATGATTTAAATAAACCTCTGCTTAAAAACATTTAATGCCTATGCAAAATATACTTTGTTGATAGGGTGGCAAGTCCTCTGTTTGAGTGGCAGAAGGTTGGGATGCCGTTCCGTACCTTCTGCATGATACAGGTCCTCATCAGACATAGTAATTTCGGAAGAATCCTGTTTCGGATTCAGGCCGAAGAAACGCCTAGTCACCATTTTTCGACCCGCCCGGAAGATGCGGTAGAGCATACGAAGGTGTGCCCCACTTGGGTGGAGTATCACAGTGTCCTCGTGGAGGCGATCGGGGCACCTTTCATGGCGGGCCATGGTCCGGAGCGAGAGCGCCTCGGATCCGGTCGCCTCCTTCTGCGAAGCATTAATGCTAGCGAAGAATATGGCCGCACGCCTAAGGAAACGGACCTTCTTATGAGACGACAGGAAACGCCTTGGGCATCAGAAGTCGCAGCACGATTCAAGGCCACTGAGCTTACAGACGACGACAAGTGGGTAGCTCGCCGTCCGGACCGAGCCTGAGTCGTCGACGGCGAGTACTGTTCCAGACTCACCTCAAAGAGATGTTAGCAAAGCGTAGGGCCCAGCAGGAACAATGTTCGCTAGGGCTACGGTGATTTTCTGAAACGCATCCTGTGGTCCTAGAAGGCAAAGGGTAATTGAAGGATGCAGGCGTGGTTTAAGCCAGTAAAAGTCTAGCACACCCTCTCACTGCAGCCTAGAACGGGAGAAGTCATTGGATGATTTTCCACCTCAAAAAAGGACTTTGATGATTTTATTCCAAACATTTAAAAAAATATTGTTTATAAAATCAATGTTGTTAATAGAAATGAAGCCAAAATACAATAGGGAGAGCGCTGGCTCTTGACATACAGCCCGCCTGATTCGAGAGTTAATCGGCTTCATAAATTTTAGCAACACTATATGTCAATAAATAATTGTTGCAATTGCATAAATAAACGTTAGCTCATGGTAACAGGCATTGTATGGTCATGCTAGTACCTAATTAGAAAATTTGCACTTTTATGTTGTTAAACGGCAGTCACTGTAAACAAAAATGACAGTTAATAGGGCCCAGAATAAAGATTTACCCAAATGGACAAAGCAAAAATGTAGTGTTCAGATCTGAAAGATTTCTCTTTACTTTCTGATCACCGATCTGTCAGTCAGATCGATCATTCGATCGATCGATCTGTCAGTTCGATGTTCTGACTACTTTTTGCGACAATGGCGTTATTAACATCAACATGGATCAATTCCCTTGTCTGTCCACTTTTACCACTTTTAGCAGGAGAGCCATTACTCTAACTTATTATAAAAAGCTTTTAATCCACTACTATTATACATCATTTCAATGAATGAACTTCAAATATTTTTACTTGCCTAACAATATCGCTGAAAAGCACTGAGCAAAACTGTTTTTTCTACCAATTTAAACACCAATCACTTTTCGCGGTGTGATTCTATGGACAAACTTAAGAATCATTTATGCATATAAAAGTAGAAACTGACTGACATATCAACGCACAGTCGAAAATACAGGGTATAGGAGCGTGAATTTTGCATAAGGTTTTCTTTTATGTCGTAGGCGAGTATTCAAAAATCACCTCCTATGGGGGTGAAACGGAAGTACAAAGTGTGTATGGAGAAACCTACCCTTACACGGGCGTAACCGCTAGCTGAAGCTAGTTATTTCATAAAACATACAACTTTAAACATTTGAACATTGCAAGGTTTTCAAACAAGTTTTGAAAACATTGCAAAACGAAATGATAAGGTACAAAATATGTGTTCAAACTTTGCACACACGTATTGCAATATTTAACGCATTCGTTTCTCCACGCTACTATATCTGGCGCCTTGATAGTTTTTCAATGATAAAGTAGCTATTTTAATTAATCATGTAATAAGCACGAAGCTCAAAGCCAACTTCAGGCGGTGATGAAACTGATATACGTAATAGACATTCCTTTGTAATTGTATTCCGTTAATTACTAAAGTGCAGACAGGGTAGGTGTGTTGGTCAAGTGGGTGGGCGAGCCTCTCGTTATGTAATGTGTTCACGGAATTAATACTAAAGTGTGGAGGCATGTCGTTGTAGAGTAATCTTTTACTTGAAGACTAATAATGATAAACTTTAGGTACCGCATATAAGTGAAAAGGACTGGAAGAAATCGTCAACTAAACTACAAATAAACCATGACACTCGTTGTCAGTTGGTGTTGTTTTTCAACCAAATTTTATGAATAAAAGATGCCTTAGTAAAATGAAGGTTTTTTTAAGATGGGAAATCATCTAATGACTTCTCCCACTCTAGAGCGGAGCGTAAGGTGAAGGTGCTTTTGTAAAAACACTGCGGAGTCCTTTCCATTCATTCATGTCCTTGTAGGTCTTTGTGATCAACAAGTATGTGGGTGAAACTGATCTGAATACGATGCATCCGCTTAAACATTGGAACAGTGGTGGTCCAATGGTGAGGGCCCTGACTTAGGAGCTGTATGTCGTGGGTTTAAACCCAGCCAGGTGCATTGCTTTGTGTAACATATTTCATCACCACTGCTCTCATTCTAGTCTATGTCAGTCTTTTCCTTTAGAATAGCCGACATGTACTGAAATGAAAAATTCGAACATAATTGTGACTTCCAACACTCGCACTGAGCTTGCGTGGTGGACTACGGCCCATTCGAAAAATCATCATCAGAAAATCATGGTTCAAAGTCAACACAGTTAATAAGTTTTATTGGTGCAAGCACTTACTAAACAGTGTGAAAATTAATATAATGTAATATAATAAAAATATAATATTCCACAACTATCACACAATGCCGTCTAGTCTCGAGTTAAGCAGAGCTTGTGTTATGAGTACTAGACAACTGATAAACATACATATATATTTCTAAATACATATATATTATAGATAAATTACACCCAGACACAGAACAAATGAATACACACAACAATACCATTACAACATACAATACAATTATTAATAATAAAAAAAATATAAAAATCAAATAAAATAATAAATTCAAATTCAATTCAATTTTCAATTATTATTAATTATTTTATACAATTGAGATTCATATGCATAAGCTTCACAGCACACTACAGATGTTAAAACTGATACACACTAATGGCATTCCAGCCTCGTCGTACTACGTAGGGTACATGCAGCTGAAGCCTTTGTAAGTGTATCTTGCTAATTAATAAAGTAGACACGTAGGTGTGTCGTGTGTTGTCGAGTGGAGACGAGCCAATGCGGTTGTCATGTGTTAGTGCTGAGGCTTCGACGCGGCGAGTCGCGCGCTATCGGCGCGATCGTTCGCTGCGCGCCACTCCACCGGGTTTTTGGGTCAAGCGGGTTGTGACCGGTGTTGCTGCTTTAGGGATTGCCCTCTCATATCCAGGAATTTACTGAATGCATGTTCAGTATACAGAATGTATCGAGGAAATCACAGATAATTCGTGGAATTTGTACTAGCTTTGAACTTGAGTGGTGAGTCGGTATCTTGCACCAGATTGATGTAGGTCAGCTGTTCGATACTACCAGGAATGTTCGTAGTAGTATTGTAGGATGTTATATATATTTATATCCTACAAAATCGAGCCATTTTAGGGAGAACTTCCTTAGTAATTTTTTCAGGTACGGGATTTTTCTTTCTCAATTAAAAAGTATTTATGATAATATGCGAATAATGCATATCCAGATAGATTAGTCAGTCTTACCATTTTGACAACGATATTATCATAAATACTTCTAAATTAGGTAAAACATTCCCCTTCCATGGTTTGGGGTTTTTCCCCAAACCATCGTTAACGATGTTCTCCTGATAAGGCGCGATATTTTGTAACAGTAGAGCATGTTGATTTAATGCAAACATAGTTGTTTGCATTAAATCAACGCGTAATGAACTCCAAATTAGGGTAATGATACGTTTGTAGGTTTAAATTAATGCAGTACATAAAGAAGTTTTCCGTAAAACAGAAACCGAAACACCCTATTGAATACTAAGTTACAGGATCATCGAAACACATGTTGCTATAGTAAAATAAAAATAGCAATAAACATATAACAGGGGTGGGAATCAATTCGGCGGAGGATGTCGAGAGCATCGCGACGAGCCTCTCGAGCGCGTATCAAAAAAGGTGAGTTTTATGAATTTCGACATCTCGAGCCGTTTGACGAGTAATCCGGCCGAGGCATTGTGCCTCGAGAGAACTCCACCGTTATTACGACACGAGGGCCTCGCCAGCAACCGACACATACTTTGCGAGGCGTATTACCGCACTCGTGCACTATACACAGATAGATACGTAGACTTATAATTATGTGCCAGAACTCTTTCTCACTTTGATGCTTAGGCCTCTATTGTAAACACTGAATTTAAACGAATTTAATGAGGATTTTATTCTGTATCTATATCGTTTTGGTTCCAGCTTTTAAGAGAAATACTTCTAAGTAAGCAAAGCTCTTTTTTCGTACCTACAAGAAGAGCAAAAGAAAGAGCTATTCACCACTATTTCTCAAGATTTGTGGTACGCCTAGATATAACAATTTTTGGTTGAAACCTTTGTAAAACAATTTTTTCTCAACACACGCTAGTTCGTCAGTATTCTCTATGAAGTACTTAATTAAACAAGGCTGGTATTAAAAACCTTGTTTCAAAATAAGTGGGTTGTGAGAGGATCTAAATATCTAATTGTAATCTTATTTGCATTTAAACCGTTCACTCCTTCGCTTCGAGAGAATTTCAAGTTAACTAGGGACGGTGGCGCGGTGGGCGCCTCGCCGCAAATCACGGCTGTACGAATTTGTTCCTTACACAAGGCGCGAGCAAAGTTTTTGATTGAAATAATAGATATTATTAGGATTAATTGCAATTTTGTGGATACGGATAGCAATTTGATACTTTGACGTGTATTTTATTTTGTACAAGTGACGCTCTTAAATCTATCTTCTACTTAATTTGAGAATTCATTTTTGGAGGTAGACGGAACAGAGAGTAAAGTCCCGCAAACCTCCGTTGAAAAGGGAGGATCCTCCGACCAGACGGGTGTTATGTCTGGTGGGCTACTAATGCCCAATAGATGATTTTGGGCTGTTCTATATGTTCTAAACGCGCGGAGAACTTTGATTGCGCGATGCAGGATTAGTTCTTATGTGACGTCATAGATGTCGCTACATCACTCCCCTCCGGAGATCGGAGATCGATGGTTCTTGATGCTTCTTGATGCGTGCCAGGCCAGTGGTAGGTTGGTTCCAGTGGGTCGGAACCAAATATGCCGCATAGTTCTCGGTGAGTCGGAACTGTCTGCGGTGATGCCCCAGTGAGTCGGGGTGGTGCTATCCCAGTGAGTCGGGATGATGCCCCAGTGAGTCGGGGTGTTGATGTCCCAGTGAGTCGGTATGATGCCCCAGTGAGTCGGGGTGATGATGTCCCAGTGAGTCGGGATGATGCCCCAGTGAGTCGGGGTGTTGATGTCCCAGTGAGTCGGGATGATGCTGCAGGCTCCAGTGAGTCGGAGTAGTGCTGCTGGCTCCAGTGAGTCGGAGCGGTGCTGTGCGATGTAGTGGCTTGACTGCTTGCGTCGACCAGGAGAGGTTCTTCATAGCTCTTCATGTGACTGGCCGAAGGTGCGGTGTGATTAGCCAAGCTGATGAGGCTGAGGGTGATGACCAGGTATGACCAGGTAGGCATGCTGGTGGTCAGGATACCCTTTAAAGCCGTGGGTGCTGGCTGTATGGCTCACTGCTCGAAAGCTTGAGGAAGTGATGATGACGTCACGAAGTAGTTGCTGCACGAAGGCTGCGCTGACGTTCTTTGTCGAGGGTCACCAGTTTGGAGGTAGACGGAACAGAGAGTAAAGTCCCGCAAACCTCCGTTGAAAAGGGAGGATCCTCCGACCAGACGGGTGTTATGTCTGGTGGGCTACTACTGCCCAATAGATGATTTTGGGCTGTTCTATATGTTCTAAACGCGCGGAGAACTTTGATTGCGCGATGCAGGATTAGTTCTTATGTGACGTCATAGATGTCGCTACACATTAATTAACGCTGTCTCGTTTTACCACTTTATTCTCTCGAGTAAACAATCGAATGCGGAAGCATAACAACTCGTACTTATGAGTTTGTAGGATACTTAAAGCAAGAAAGATACATTAATTAGTAAAATCTGTTTATTAATAAATCTTGATCATTGCTGTGTCAATTATACAGCCAGTTGAATTAGAAACCTCTGTTACACCATTATAGTACAAAACACAGAAGCAGGCAGCGGCGGAGCAGAGTAGCGTGGCACGTGTAGCTGGACACGCGGGCAGTCCCCTGGGCCCGGCCCGGCAAAGCCGCACACATCTCCCACAATCACCCTAATAAATAGCTATCATATCGATTACCCACCAGCCCGCGTAATTCAATCCATTCATACGTCCCGCACGATCGAGAGATCTTCTTCTTTGATCCAACACTCAAATATTTAAAAAGAAAATCCTCTTTACTGATGTCTCTTTGTGTTTAATGACGCATACTAAATCCACGAACATGAGAGCCGAATAACAGATAAAAAAATAGAAAACATCCCACCTTACTGAGAAGACTTATTATCTAAGTGTGCCAGCAATCGTAAAACCATTTCTACTCCGCTTGAAAGCACATTTTAAAACTAAAGTCGTCAACTGAATGGAAGAAAAACATCAATTTTAAAAGTTACACGCAATGATAAGAGTGGGAGAAGGATCTCAGTTTGAAGTTGAATCGTGAGACGTTGAACTCAAATGGAAATATAATCTGAATGAGTTAGCAGTTGCTTACCGTTATCATCGTATTCTGGCTATTCATCAAACAATTCTTCTTCATGAATCGATAGTTTTCTTTTTGCTCAAAGTATTTGAGCGCAATAGGTGGCCACTTTTACAGCGGCATCAGTGGTGTTTTAGGTCCTCCAAAGTGCAGATGTAGGGACACTTTTTGCACTCTAGTAAGAGAGCCAGCGTCTGGTTCCAAACAAATCCAAACCATCCATCGAACAATTCGCACGCTTAATCATAAATAAACCTAAATTAAAAAAAGTGTTTGAAAATTGAATTGTAAAACATATATCTTACTCAGACTCAATTTCCAACTACCTCTTTTTTAAGTTAGGTATTTTTATGATTAAGCATGCAAATTGTGAAAATCATAGTTAGTAGCTGTACACTTTCGGAGCTGATAGATTTAATGTTGCAAAGCTAATAGGGAAACAACAATGTCACCATTGCATCGACATCATCGACAGCTCCAACATGGCTTGAAAATCAAATGAGCTGTAATTTGTTCACGAGCATGCCACTAGCAATTCACCGCTTGTAGTCTAGTTTTAAGCCCATAACAGTGATTGTTAACCCTTATTTTAGAGTAAACATGTTATCATCATACTGTCATTATATGCGTATCCAGCATCAAGTTTTACAAGCCCGAGGACGGTTATGGAGCGATGCAGCGGCTGTCCGTTTCGGTCATAACTTTTAATTAACCGCACTTTACAAACTAACCTTGTTAATCGTCTTACGCTTCAACGCTCATTCATAATTACCACTCGTAAAATCAGGGAGGATAGTCTAACAGAAAAGTGATACAAGGCAAACCTAGTGATTCACTGTCCAATAAACGACTTCAGATATAAGAACAAATCGATAACGAATTGTATTATTATTTTATTTTCTTAATAATATTGATCAAAAATCTGCTAATGAAAATTCAAATAAAAAATTACCAATATATGTTTTATGTGTATTACATGTTTTTTATAAACAATATATCCAATGGTCATCCTACCTACTCTAGAGAACACAAATAAAAATAAACCATACTTTCCGGAAACTTGAAATCAACAAAACCAGTGCCCAGTTCTCGAAAGCCGGTGTGTAATTTCCCAGAACCTACTATATGTACGCAAAATGTTCATTGAGTGTATGACCTTCATTCGGTTGCACCGGGCCAACGCCACTGAATTTCCAAGAACGGTTACACTAGACTCAAATGCGTACCTCCTCTCCCTCCCCAACCATTTACCTGCAGTATCCATTCTCCATTTAAATATTTTTGAGAACACTCCGTAGCACAATCGTAACCCCTTTTTTGTAGCGTTCGTAGCGTTCGTAGCATTCGTAGCTCTCGTAGCAAACTGCTACGACGCGCATATTTTTCTGCTGCTGATTCAATGTTTCTCATGGAAATTAATTATCATGTTTCTTTTATTCTTATGCCACAAAAAATGGTTTTTGCATATGTTTGTTTCGGTTGCAAGTTTTTATTTAATGCACGGCGTTTGTGAGTGTCAGCTCTTTTCTCTTAAAGAAAATGATGTTGCTAGTATCTTCTCACATAATATTGTACTTATTATTCATATTCAACTTATTGCCCTTTCTGGGAAAGAGTTATTTAGTCTGTTAACAAAAAGTAACCAGTAGTAATGCTTTGAAACAATGGCATTTGATTGATATTATTTTCCCCATTTAGGTGGAAAAATAAATCAGAGGGTATAAGTGCGGTTTAAGCATAGTCAGTGAGCAACATCGAGAACGTCATGAGAAAACTTGCAAAGAGAAGCGTCAAGTTAGCGGGAGGGGTCCGCGGTGTGGGCGCGGAGGGGTCGGGGGGACGCGGGCTGCGGAGGTCACGGATCAGCTGGGCGGCGGCCATATTGATTCCCCGGCCTGTTTGATCGGCGCCACCCGGCCCCCCCCTCCCCGCGCTGCCCCGCTCCACGGATTAATAGACGAGAACAACTTTTATGATTTCAACTCAAACAGAACGATGGCCTATTTAATGTTACCGGTAAAGTGCGAAAAGGGGGAAACGCACACATAATTTACGATCGCATGCTAATTCCGAACTATTCCATAACAGCAAAGTTCTATAAACGTAGTCTGTTACTAGATTAGCTGATCTTTAGTACTATAAAAAACTTATTTCAAAAAAAAAATAACCGACTTCACTAAGTAGTAGTGTTTTTATTTTACACCGACTTCCGTAATTAAAGTTATTTTGATCGTTTTAGTGTTTTATTTTATTTTAAGTATTGTAGGTTATTTTTTGTAAGTTTCTATTTCACACTTTTTAGTTGCGATACACTTATAACCAGAGTGCCTATTTCTCATGACAATTACAATTAACTTAAACACTGCTAGAATACATTGCTTTATTATGTAGTTCTTGTGTCTACCTTCCACCTTCCGGCTCCATCATCAGATCAGTTCGATAGTACCTTATAGCCATAGTGTATCTCATGACAATTCTAATAAGCCCAAACACAGCTAGATTAATTACGGAGTTCCGGTACCTATCTTCCGGCTCCATCATCATCATCAGGTCACTTCGTTGATACCAGTTTCAATATAACTATTCAGAAGCATTTATTTATTTGTATTGTCATAATCGCTTAATTATCTTCATTGTGATATCTATGTGAGTATGAAGTTCCTTTGGCCATTTCTAGTCTTCTTCATCAGTTCCACTTCATAAAATGTTACTTTTTGACTGTTAATGCTAAGTTCTCGATAAAAATATCAAAGTCACTGTATGGTTGGGTGCTTATAATATTTGAGGAGTTCCCTCGATTCCTAGTGGGTCCCATCATCAGAACTGGATTTAAAAAAAATGAGACCAATCCTTTAAGGGGAACAAAAGTTTTTTGCAAATCGGTCCATAAACGACGGAGTTCTGAGGTAAAAATAATAAAAAAAATATTTAAAAAAATAAAAATACTTCCTCCTTTTTTTGAAGTCGGTTAAAAATCGGATTGTGTTGTGTTACTGTAATTTATTCTGTAATAAATCGCTGTTATTTCCAGCAACCACTTTGAATTATCGTTGTAATGAACCGAATCCTGAACAGTAAAAGGTTTTTAGAGATTGTTCTGTGTCTGTTATCGCTATCGTGGCAATTGGTTCGCTACTATTTACATCGATACGGTACAAAGTGCTCGTATAATACAAATCAAAGCCGGCTTTGTTCGATACAATGCGGCATCAGTCTGGCTTAATTAATAGAGTCGGCTGTAGAGTGATCATCGAATGAAACAATGGCCGTATTGAATAAGGTCATATATTTCCTGTAAGCAAATGGGCACGAGAGAGTATAGGAAAAAATGTAAGAAAAAATGAAACGTGACTAGCTAAGTCGAGTCGGCTCTAAACTGAACGGGGCCTAAAGTAGAGTAGGCGAGGCGAACGGCGAGCGGCGAGCGGCGAGCGGCGTAGACGAATTTCAAGAGTTTCTTTTACCGTGAAGAAGTGGCGCGTGCAGGAGAGCGGGTAGCCACGCGCCGCCACACACAGCCACGTGTGTGTGTATGAGTGAGCTGTACACTATCCACACTCGACACGGAGCCGCTCGTCAAAATTGATATACAGCAATAAGTTAATTACAGAGGCCAGTCTGAAAACATATATGTGAAAACGTGTATTTCTTTTGGCATTTAACCATCATTATAACGAATGTAAAAAGTGTTTTTTTTAGAGGCGAAGACTTTAAATTGAAATAAAGAACAGAAAAATGTTTATATTATGCATGAAATTGGCTTTATTTGAGAGATGATTTAATGATATAAATGTGTGAATATAATTTCATTTTTTTTTTTCATTAATTCCATATGTCTTTAAAAATGATTATGGTCATGGTCAATGGTAAGCGGTACAGAGACATGATAACAAGCTTTTTGTTCTTTAGTTGGATGGCTGAAACCACATTAATTGTGGTTTCGGCAAGACGGTGCCACATGCCACACAGCGCAGGATACCATTTATTTACTGAAACACTCTCCGCCTCTTAAAAAAAACACCCATTAGTTATAGTTAGTGTATATTGCTGTCAAAATCATTCCACAACCGTTTACTAATAACGTGACAAAACACCTATTAGGTGAGACAGTTTTGACAATATCAACATAGTGTCAAATATCAGCGGTCAATTCGGTCACTGCTCAAGTACAGCTGGGTCGATTGTGGGCAGGAACCTGCAGGAACATATACGTGGCACATACGTACATTGTAGAGGAATGACTGTGTTAAAAGCCAGAGATTTTGCGGTAATGTGATATTGAGAAACCGGTAGTTTTTTTTACAACTACACTGGTAAATCTTGCCAAGGAATCATTATCGATAACGGAACTTTCCATAGTTACGTACGCACAGATAACACAGAGTGAGTGTAAGTGAAAAACTCCTATGATAATTTATTCTCATCAGTGTAATTTACTTTTTAGATATATTATATACTAGCTTCCTACCTATATTATTTTAATTTGTTAAGTGTTTTTATTTTCCTATAATTTTCTTTATAACGATATAACGTACATTCGTTCCTTTTGAAAAAGGTGACAATTAAGTTTACCATTCGTTGTTTCAACTTTAAAACTTTATAACTACCTACTTCTACTCTATAGTATTTTCACGTAGGTAACTACATTGTGTTTAACTCGTTTATTTGCAGACGAACTGCGATGTATCACGAAAATAAAAACGTTTCTATTAAATTTGCACTGTAGTAGAAATGAATTCTAAAAGATTCAAGCAATCAATGAGACCGCCAGACCGTTCAACCCAAAAATATCGAAGAAAAGGGAGACGAGTGCAAACGACCACTCATAATCAATGTATAGCAAAAGTGTGCTGTTCCAATTATGTTGACATTACATATGGTTTGGTACATTAAGCTACCAATTAGAGGTGCGCGCCGGGCACGAGCGATGGCGGCGGCGGGCCGTAAGCCGTTCAACCACGCGCCATAGGTTACTTACTGCTCTAGTTGACTTCTCGATTTATTCACTTGCCGATGTTCAATCGAGAGCCACTTTTATAACATTTCTGTCATAAAATTTTAAGTGACACCACTGCGTATGTCTGAACTAAAAGATTTTGCGCTTGTGATTCAGTTTCTCATAATTTTGAAAAATCGGAATATTTTCAGCTACAAAAGTGCTTTTATAACACACATTTAACTAAACGTTACTAAAAGTAAAGAAACTATATTTTTTGTGTTTTGTATATGAAAGTGCATATGGATCTTAATGAAAGCCTAATAAAGTAAATAAGGGTTGTCCGTAGGAGATTGCCATAAGAGAGCCTGTGCGATAAGATCGCCTATTGTACATTTATTTTTATAAAGAATTTAATAAACACTAGACAAATCATTTTTAATTTAAGGTGTATAATAACCAATATAACAATAATAATCTTTATATAGTTCTTAGTAATCAGTCCACTTATGCGTCTCAAAACCTTAGCCCTATATCTTAGTTTTCCATATGTCGCAACACTTTCTCACCAACCGGAGGTTATCCTTGGGTGCACTTGCATAGC
The DNA here is from genome assembly GCA_961205895.1 of Mythimna pallens. Classification (NCBI taxonomy): domain Eukaryota; kingdom Metazoa; phylum Arthropoda; class Insecta; order Lepidoptera; family Noctuidae; genus Mythimna; species Mythimna pallens. The sequence goes on along the minus strand of OY540826.1, from coordinate 12,104,942 downwards.
GGGTACAAGAGTAATATTGTTAGTTGGTACCACGTCCCATGAAAAGTGTTTAAGGAGCCTCTGCGAGTTGGCTTCGGCCTCTCGTACGCCTTCCCAAGGGCCAGGACTCCAAGGCGCTGAGATATAATTATATGAAGAAATAAATAATAAAACGACACGTTTCTTAATAAATTGTGCTTTCAAGTTAAATCGGTGCAGTATTTTATAAGACAGAACAAAGAAAGTCTGCTGACAAAATTTCGATCTTAGTGGCCAATCCAAGAGATATTACAGCACAAGCAGGTCCTACAAACTCATTGCAATAGGACGGCACGGTTAGCACAATGTTTGAGCGAATAGCTGCTGCTCTATACGTGTTGCGGGTTCGATTCCCGCATGAAACAAATATTTTATATATATAATATTTTTAATGGCCTGCAAATAGTTGTTCCGGGTCTGGGTGTCTTATGTATGTGATGAGTGACAGACTACATGATGGTGAACACATCCACGATATAAGCGTAATTTCTAGTGAGGGTCTTAATGTGGGGCTTTAAGGTACTTCCCCTTGAACTAGAATCATGAACTTTTTTAAGAAACAAGATCACATAGCACAAGTAAACAATAAGATTTAAAAACTAATTAGTTTTTTTTAGCGTTTCGGAAAAATCTTCGGGACTCGATTCGAAAATCGAACTATTTACATAGGTAAATTTGTACGGAATCCTCGTGAATTCAACTCGCAATTGACCAAAATTTTTAGTGTTTAAACTTACAAACGTGGCAAAAGTGACTACCTGTTCGGCAGTGTCAGGATTGCCACTCTTTTTTTCTCTTCTCTGTTATAAGGAGTATCTTCGGGAACGTTTTGAGTATCTTTTTTCGATAGTAAAGGCTCGTCACTCATCATTCTCTCTGCTTCTTCGTTTTCCTCCCCACTCCACAATAGAAAGACAATGAGAAAGCGAACGCCGGCTTTCGCTTGGGGTTTCATGAATTAATGTATATGTTGTGGATCAAGGTTATGTTACGAATTCGATACGAAACTTACTTGACTATGTTCGTGCTCACAAAATTAGTTAAAATTACGCACACTAGAGGCGCTGTTCATGTTTCCATATAAAATACTCACGTTAACGATACGAATACTTTTTCGCAAGTTGTTCGTGCTAGGGTCTACAGGATCTCAGAATTGATCACTTGATGATATAGCCAACTAAAACTGACCAGATCGTTTAAACGTTAAACTTTGATGATATTTATCAATCCACGTTTGACCCGGATATCATTAATGTAGGATTTCTATAATAATAAAAAATCTAAAGAAAGCTGTTCTTAAGAAGAAATATAAACTTAAAATTTAAATTATAAAAACTCTGCATTCAAATAAAAATTTAAATATTTACTAAAAAATACTTATTGTACACCAAACATAAATGGATTTTTTACAATTATTAAGCTTGGGGCACCTCGACTTGCGGCACCCCGACTCGGACAAGTTAGATTAGAAGGGAATAGCGGGGTCTAGTGCGCAAACGGTTGAGCTCCTTGGTAGTTCTCAGTTGAGCTATACGAATACTGACAAATGCTTGCACAGACTGGACAGGTCCCCTCAAATCTGTGTGGTTTTTTCCTCAAAAAACTGGTTTGAGAGTTTGTTTCGGTATTTTTTCTCAGGATAGTCAGCTAGGAAACACCGACCTCATCTAGTTTAAGGTGACGACGAAAATTGACGTGTAAAAGTGTTTTTAAAAAACTTATTTGTAAGATTAATATCATTGATCATCATTTATCAAACAAAGCGAGCGAACACAGACCCCAGTTCAGTTCGTGGTTACTTTTTTAACCACCCAGAAGAGCATATTTTAATGCATATTTTATAGTGTTAACCAGGAATACATTGAGAAAAGTGGACTCTACCGGTGGACAACGTAACTATTTTACGATATGATCAGCCATGTTTGACCATATCATGGATTAATTACGCTCAAATAGCACCATTTTTGCTCAAATAGCATGATTTAGTCGGTCACATCATGAAGTGATCAATTCTTAAGATCTGGCCACGACATAAATATATGAATTGTTTGTTTTGTTTATGTGTTGTGTGCTGTACACATATTTGTTTAGTTTATTCTTAGTTTTAAGTATGATTGAATTAATGTGCTTAAGTTTTGTCATGCTCTCTCATTTATATAAGGTTTTCTGTAAGAAACCCCAATTGTACACAGGCGAGTTTAACCTAGCTCGTCTGTGTACATCAGCTGACCTATTTTTATTCCTTCAAAAAAATTGTTTGTATGATAAAGAATAAGAATATGAATAAACAGCACATAACTAAAACAGAGTTACAACTTTACTGTGATACGGAAAATGGGTATAGTGGAAACAGGTATTATTAACATCGCACACAATTTTCTAATCGAATACTATTCAGATAATCAGGCAAGAATATAAACAAGGAAGTTGTTTATCATTCCGCACGAGTTGAAAGTTAGTTGAGATAAACACGTTTGGTATAGGCAATAAGCCAGTAGTAAAAGTATTCATTTTCTAAAGATTTTATTTTTATTTTGTTGTAGGTAACCATCCTATGACTTCTGCCCAACGAAAAAGGATCTTTCAGTTGCTATCACCATTGACCACAGTTTCCCTTCCAGAAATTCCTCGTGGCCATAGCGGGCATCAGCCCTTCTGGGCTCTACGGTTTTGATGATATCTCTTTGAGGCGCGTGTAAAATAATACGCGCCGTCGATAACTCGGGTTCCGTCATTACCGGGCAGCGAGCTAGCCATTGCTAGTCGTCCACAAGCCCGCGTTTTTCTGATAATATAGGTTCAATAAAAGAAAGGAATATAAATTAAATAGACAGCTATGACAATCGGGTATTTTTTTTAAGTGTGAAAATCATCTAATGACTTCTCCCGCTCTGGGTGGAGCAGGAGGGCGTGTCAGACTTTTACTGACTAATACCACACCTGTGTCCTTCAGTTGCCCTTTGCTTTCTAGGACTACGGGTTTCCTTTTCAGGAATTCCCCGCGATCCTAGCTAGCGGCATCGGCCATGCTTGACCCCTACAATTATTACAATCAAGTATGAAATAATCATTCAATTCTATTGGAAAATTTATGAGTTGTAGTTCTTGCCAGTAAAGTAAAGAAGGATGCTACTGTCAAACTTTAAGGATAGCTTCTTACATCCACATTATACGACATTTTGAAAACAAACTTCCACCACTCCACTCGACTCAATCTCCAGGAAAAAGGAAAAAGTGTAGTCTCGAGTCAAGTACGTTCATTTTGATAATTGACTAACACTACTGCTGATTTGATTGAGAAAGGCTGAATCGAGTGGAGGAAATGACCTAGAATAGAAACTACATGAGACATGCTTAACAAGTTAGGTTCTCGCTATGAACACTCCGCGTTTGATCATCACTGCGTCTGACATTGATGATCAAAGTGACATACAGATCTAACCCTTTCCACCTGACGGCGCATGCGGGCCGACAGGGTGCAACAATCCATACTTAATATTACACATTTAATATTATAAAAGTAACTCTGTCTGTCTGTTTGTCTGTCTATTACGTTTTCACAGATAAATTGCTGAACGGATTTTGATGAAAGGTATGGAGTAAGTTAACCCCAAGGAAGGACATAGGGTACTTATTACCTGGCTTCGACTTCGACTTCGAGTCCGTAATAACTGACATTCACGCGGACGAAGCAGCCAAAAAAACATACTATAATATTATAAATGTGAAAGTAACTCTATCTGTCTGTTACGGATTTTGATTAAATTTGGTATGGAGTAAGCTTGAATCCCAAGGAAGGACATAGGCTACTTGCTTCGACTACGAATTCGCGTCCGTAATAACCAACATTCACGCGGACGATGCCACTGGTAAAAGCTAGTACATAATAAATAGTATAAATGTTTATTTTATCAAACACGGGTGAGCCGGGGAGATCCGCGGCGCGCCGCAGCCGAGCCGCACCGCCGCGCGCCGCATCCGCGTGCAGTTGGACCCGCGCCAACACAAACACTAATTCGCTGACGTTGTTACATAATTGCTTCGTTTTTACCAACGCTACCAATTTTCACATATCGCTTGCCACGGAAAATATAAAGCTATTATATTTTATCAGTTCGCCATCCGAGAGCGACGTCGTTAACTCGATTTTAGCAAATATTGTAAACTGTCGCGGGTGTTTAATTTAATAACGGTTAGTCAATACTTTCCGCATGCCATTAATGATAGTATCTTTTGCAACAATGCACTGGGTCCTCAACTTATCTACATCTACCTTCAATAGTTCAAGTAAACTTATATCTGCAAATACAACTCGTAGCCTAGAAGTTTGTTATGCATACAAACCTCGCCACTTAAAATACCCAAATATGGAGAATAATTGTATCAAAATTATCTCATAATGAACTGTCTGAAAAATGTACAGATGCAAGCCAGAACATTATTTTACAAAACAAAGTGATTCATTCTGTCTGGGTCTACGAGGCTACGAAGTGCTACGAGAAATATTGTACTACATTGTTCGTAGATGTGCTACGACCAACCTTGGCTGCCAACTCATTCCAACATATTATTGGAACACATCTACATTGGTTTTTTTTTTGTTATTTTTTAGGTGAGGAAATCATCTAATGACTTCTCTCGCTCTTGGGCAGAGCGCAAGGGCATATCAGACTTTTAAGTTTTGAGATTTCTTTATTTCCCATAAGAATTTACAATTCACTTACATGAGAAAATTTAAAAATTAATTTACAAACGTTATTGGTAGCGTACAGTAACAGTTATGACTTAATTACAATTTAAAGAGAAGTAATAAAAAAGTGTAGGGTAGTCGATAAATATTTGCATAGTTAAATCGTAAACATACACGAAGTACGAACAACTGGAAGCAGCATATACTGAGGTACGCTTGGTTTGTTAAAGATGTGTAATTTTAGTATTTTTTAAATATTGACCTTGACTTTGCATTTTTAATATTATTTGGTAATTTATTATACAGTGCAGCACCTTCGTACATTTTTTTTTTTGCCATAGTTTATGCGTGGTGAGTATAATTTAATGTCATTTTTCATTGGCTTTCAAGACAATTAAGGAGGAAATACGACTTCGTACATCAACTGTCGAAATTCTCCGAAACTGTCGAAAACACATGTCGGGCCTGCAATCATAACAGAGGCCAACAATTTGAGCAAGATTTGTAAAAATGATGAAATAAATGTTAAAAATGCAATTTAATTTTTTTTTTATTCTAATGAAGAAAACCTAAAACTTATCTAAATCAATACAAACCCACGAAAAGAGAAATACGGGACAGATTTTACCTTATAAGAGTGAGATAAAATTTTGAATACGTTTTTCAGGTATCAATAAAGCATAATAAATAATTTTTTTTAATCATAATTTTGAATATCTTAATTGACTCGATTCACAATTCTAGTGAATTCACAAAGTTATAAAAAGATTTTTATAGCATGTGGCACATTACTAGCAAGAGGATAAACTAGAAAATTTTTGAGGGAGTTGAAAGATTCCAGTCGCTAGCTTTTATAGCCATGTAAATAGCTGTAACATGGACAGCGTTAAGTCCAAAGCTTTGCGAGTAAATTAAAACAAAACTAGATAGCTCATGTCACTAATTTTAAATTCAAAAGTACTCTAATACAATACACATCTAAATAAAATTAAAATTCAGAGTCTACGCCTTATATATTTTTTAAAATTTGTATTTGAATGAAAAATTTGGGTCTTTATAAAACAATAAAAAGTCGATGAAAATAAATCCACAGGGCATGAGAAGTATTTAGGGGTCTGAAAGGATAGCAGATGACATCTCCCGTCGACCATTTCAATTTGGCACACGATGCAGCAAACAGCCTGTATATTTATGTTTTTTGCGATAAAAAATATGTAATTGGTTTTGGCTATATTTATGGTGAGTAGTAGTAGAAATCATTCTGAGCGTCGCACATAACAGCGTCTATGGAGTATCCAAAGTAAAATAAAGCTGTATCATCTGCATACAATGATAAATATATCGCCTTTTGGTCCAATCCCGTGAATGTTATTTATATAGATCAGAAATAATAGGGGCCCTAATATTGATCCTTGTAGAATACCAAAATTTACGTTTTTAGGAATACTTTGGTTTTCGTTAATCTTAACTACTTGGCAACGATTTGTTAGATTTGATTTGAAGATATCAAACGCGCTACCAGTGACACCAGTATCATTAAGTTTATTTAATAACAGTTTGTAACTTATTGTGTCAAAGGCTTTTTTTAAGTCTATGAAAATTCCTAATGCTATCTGCCTTTTATTGATACTTAACTTAATTTTTGTTATTAAATCTATTGTTGCAGAAAGCGTATTGGATTTTGGCCTAAAGCCGTATTGTTTTTTAAAGAGAGATTTTTGTGCTCTTTGATGTTCATTGAGGCAATTGTATAAGACACGTTCAAAACTTTTTGATAAAACCAAAGAAATAGGACGATAATTTCCTATATCCGATTTACTTCCACTCTTGTAGATAGGGCTGACTTTGGCACTTTTAGGATTTCCTGACTCTACATTTTTATTTACACAATTTGTTAGTTCGCTTAGTATTAAGTTCTTTACGCATTTGATAGATTTTGTGTTTAGACCTTCTAACCCAGATCTAAAAAATTATTTTTTAAATTTCATCTATTTTGCATGGTTTTATTTGTGACAGCGTGATCAAGGTTTCTGTTGCCTGTGTTTCTTTAGTATGTGTCAGATTATTGTGGTATTGTTTGGAAATTTGACTAGCCAGAACTTTTACTGACTAAAACCTACTCCTATTACTTTTTTGCCTTCGTTCTAGGTCCTCGGGGTTCTCTTTCGTACAACCAGTAGGCTTTGACCCTGCTGGGCCCCTACGGTTTGCTAATATCTTCGAGGCGCGCGTGAAATACTGAGTGCCGTCGATGACTCTAGCTCGGTCCGGACGGTTAGCTGAACGGCGAGCTATCCGCAAGCCCAACATTGGAACATAGTACCTGTAGATATTATTTGTTGGAGTTTCAGATGGTAATTAAACACAACAATGATGTGAGGGAATCGTTAACGTTTTAAGATGGTCGGGCTGACTCGCCGCAACTCGCAACCGCCGCAAAAAGAGAGGGTATTAATTTTCGCGACCTGCCACCCTCTAATTATGACGAGAAACTTTCATCAACTTAGCTCATGTTACATACAGCTCTGCAAGTCTTTGTTTTCAACGTAAAGTTTTTAGGGTTCCACGGGATAATTGACAAATACGCGAATGATCCACAACCGCTGCTGTTCTTGATTATGTAAATTATTTATCTTCTCTGTAACATTGATGATCCTGATTATGTCATGACTATGTACTGCGCATTTTAGAATAGTGTAAGATTTTAGTACAAAGATTTTAATTTTTAAAGTCAAACAAGATTATGAAAGAACTGAAACCAAAGCCTGGAGCACTGGCGTGCGGTAACCGGCCTTTCGGTATTCTATAGGATGCATTATGGAGTGTGCTCGGGAATTACATGAATTGACTCCGCCATCACCTGATGTACAGTGAGTGTCCACCTTTACATCGTTGACACCTCCACAGTCCGAACTAAGCATTTCGCCTCGTCGTTTAAACCACGTATATATTGAAATATTGGAAAAATTTGCCTGTTGCGGTCTTCCCATCAAGGTTAGGGGTAAAAAGGCTCTTAAAAAATAGTGCGCTTCACTGTCAACGATTGCATTACTACGTATCATCAGGTGGGATCGCAGACAAACACAAAATTATACCATTAAAAAAAACTGACCCAACTCAACATGTGAATACAAGAGATTTAATAATCACACTAATATTAGAAAGAATAATAATCACACTAATATTAGAAAGAATAATAATCACACTAATATTAGAAAGAATAATAATCACACTAATATTAGAAAGAATAATAATTACACTAATATTAGAAAGAATAATAATTACACTAATATTTGAAAGAATTATAATCACACTAATATTAGTAATATTAGTAAGGCTGAACGGAGTTGAATTAAAGGCGCAAAGGTAGACAATGTCATGGAATAGCACATCGGATTTGGGACAGTTTTCTACTTTCGCGCGGGTGAATCAGATGCCAGCAGCGAATGTGGTAATATGTATTATCATTAATCTCCACTACTGATAATGGAAAAGAATAACACTACACGAAGGCAAACACGTTCCACCGTCCATTAATTTAATGAGGTGCACTTAAAACGTATTAACTAAAAAGACCACAAAGTGTGGCCATAACTCCATACTTTAATATTAACGATCACTACATTATGAATAATTTGGTTTTAAACTATTGTACTACAGGTAGTAAATCATGTAGAATGTCTGGAATATTACTCATATACAATACTAGCTTTTGCCCGCGGCTTTGCCCGCGTACATAACATATATAGCCTATGTCACTCAGGAATAAAGCAGCTTTCTAACGGTGAACATTTTTTAGCAATTGGACCAGGGCTTTCAGAGATTACCTCCTTCAAACAACAAAAGAAAGTTACCTCTTTATAACTTAGCTTTGACTGGCCTGTTGCTTTAGTAGTTAGTAGCCCTGACTGCTATGCTGGAGGTCGTAGGTTCGATTCCCGCCCAGAACAAATATTTGTAGGATGAGCACGATCATTTGTTCTGTGTTTGGGTGTAATTTATCTATAGTATGTATTTATTTTGAAATATATAAGTATGTTTATCGGTTCTGTAGTAGTCATAGCACATGCTCTGCTTAGTTTGAGACTAGATGGCGTTGAGTGAAAGTTGTGGAATATTATTATATTATTAGTGTAGATATAGGACCCACTTTCAAATAAGTGTAACAGTGTTGTTTTCAGTGTAATATTTGAATCATACTATGTTACAACATTATTGGCCATAGAGCCCCCGAAGTGTGCCCACAAAGACCTGTCCCCGCTTAACAAATTTAATTTCTTAATGAAGAAAACGAAGTCTCCAAATTGTTTAGTCTGTGTTGCAGTAGAAGACATATACCAATTACTGTACATATGTAACAATAATGATTAGCGTCTCAATTAGGGTTCATAAGGAAGCATAAATTAAACAGAAGTGACATTGGAGTATTTCAAAGTATTTTATCTAGCCCCACCTCAGAAGTGGCTAATATACGAGTAGCACAGCATAGCACAATTGGCCTTATAATGTTCCCACTGCTGGGACTCAGGCCTCCTCTCTAGGAGAGGGAATGGGCTATAATCCACCGCGTGGACACCAGTTTGGGATGGTGGATGTGACATGTCTTAGAATTTTTGGTACTAGGACATGCCAGTTTCCTCACGATTTTTTCCTTCACCGTTTTGAGAGCAGTGGTGATGAAATAAATTACACAAAGTAATGCGCCTGCCTGGGTTTGAACCCGCGACCTACGACTTGTAAGTCGGAGCCGTTACCACTCGGTCACCACTGTTCTTTAGAAGTGGATAATGAACTTTATAAATTTTGTATGCAATAAATAGCTCCATATCAGCCTTCGTTTAGTATCTAGTGTTAGATATAAAAGTAGGTTATAATGAAGCTGTCATAGTAGAACTACGACAAAAAAAATAAATAAATAGGACCGATCCTGTGCGGCTCGAATCCATCATATTCCTACGACTCTCACCAGGTCCAACAGCCGATGTTCTACGTGCAATTCCAGGACATGGTCTACTTGTGTACTAAATTTCAACTAAAACCGTTGAGCCGCTCGAGCGTGAAGAATTATCAAACACACACACAAACTTTCGCTTTTTTAACCGACTTCAAAAAGAAGGAGGTTCTATGTTCGGCTGAATGTATTTTTTTGCACTTTCTTGTGTTTGGTTTTATATTGAAGTCGGTTGCATTTTTTTGTAAAAACTTTTTTATTAACATTAATGTGATAAATAAAAGACTGTCATAGTCTACTCGTATATCCATTGCTTTTACAGCCAAGAAAGCATATTTAAACAAGGGAAGTGAGTGACTGATCTAAGCGTAGGTCAGTTACTCATACCTTATGTGTTTCTTTTTTTACAACGGAAATTTACTGAATAACAATCTCTTAAATTCATTCACTGTCAGACAACGTCCAGCCAAAGCCGCTGAAGAAACAAGAGTTTTTTATTAAACCACAGACAACCCCTTTTTTATACCAAGTTTTTACAGTCCATCCAAAGGTTATCTGGTAGATATCGCTGTCAGTGATAAGACCTTCATTGTACCCATAATTTTTTAAGGTTATTTTTTAAAGTTACCTACAATGGTATACAATAAAGTTTATTTCTATTCTATTCAACAAAAATGAGCACTAAAACTTTTTTTTTAATCCTTTGTTTTATTATTGATAGGCTCACGCTTGACCGCTATCTCACCTAATGGTAAGCGATGATGTCGTTGACAGCGGAGCACGCTTGCATAGAAGTAACTTATTCACTCTCGCCTTAAAGACACAGACTCCGGCAAGGAATTTCACTCCTTAGATGTACTCACAATGAACGTGTACCCAAAACGTTTTGTGCACATGAGTGAAATGGCAAGACGTAACATAGGGGATAAAAGTGTGTTTTTCTCCCATGACACGTCTTATCATTTTTTGCAAGTGAGCTTAGTTTTAAAACAAAATTCGAACCTGTATAAAGAATTTTGAACGGTTAATGTAATATTTTGAACGGAGGTCCTTGAACCCGTTGCATAACGTAGGTACGTATGGCTAGTTGGCAACGGGCTTACATGTATTGTTGCACGTTGTTTCAAGGTCCGGCTCTGTCCAATAATGACTCGTATATTGATTTATCGTAGTATTTCGCTGAAGCCTGCATGCTCGTAAGCCGTTTTGTGTACACTCGAACACAGGCTGTCGTATTCACACGACATGCAACTGATGCGGCCTTTGTAGAATACAAACATAAAACGGAACGTCATGACGAGATTAACATACACATGTTCTGTTTTGGTACCTATATCTACTTAAACATAAAAATCTCATGTCACTATATTTGTTATCGAACTCCTCCGAAACGACTTTTATTATATTTTTTTTTTAATATTTTGTAGTTCTGAAAAAAGGTCGTAGACTAGTTTTTACCCTCCTACCACTATTTTTTTTTATTTATAAATTTTCATGGCAGAATAACGTTTACCGAGTCAACTAGATGTTTTATGGTATTTAATATTAGAAGTTCAATGACCAACTAAGATGAATTTAGGAACATCTAACTCCGTCACCACAAATAATAAATGGAAAAGAATCAAATAAATAAACTGAAAACAGAGACAGAAATCATTTACAAAAGGGTCTTAAAACTTTGACTCACCCCGGAAACAAGCCAGAACATTACAATGAACAGTCATGTTCAATCGCTCCCTTGTCATTGAAAACTTTACGAACAACAACTCTATTATACTTTATTGTCTTGAAAACATCCACCCATCATGTGCGGGAAGCCCTACGAAGCCCTACTAGTTTAAATTAACAATCAAAGCGCCGCGGTCTCGTGTCAATATGGAAGCCGTCCAAAGTATTCCACTAAGAGTGAGGCTCGGTAATTTCCTCACTAAACGAGCGTTGCACAAAGTAATTTATGCATCGCATTAATAAAACATGACTATGTAAACGCGTTGACGCAGTTCGGGAGGCCCGTCGGCGCTGAGTGGCTTGCATCACAATACAGCGACCATCTGACGGATTATTTACTTTACTACGGCTTATTATTATTTATTTTTCATTGTGTTATGCTGTCAATACACAGACATCTGTGTTAATTTTTTAAACTATAAAATAAAATAAAAATAGTCAATTGCGAGTTCGACTCGTGCACTGAGGGTTCCGTATGGACTTACCTATGTTAATAGTTCGATTCCCAAATCAAGTCTCGAAGGTTTCTCCCAATCTCAAAAACGAATTCATTTATTACGTAACTACCAGTTTTTTTTAGTGTTGTACTACATAGTATTACACTAAGTCCCCTATAGAATTTGATTCTATTGCAAGCGTCAAATATAATATAACGCAGCATAAACGGCCTTATATTTCGATTACATTGACTTAGAAATTGGATTTTTTAATTTCACTAAGGAGTTAATTTCACTAAGGCATTAAGGGTTAGGAGTCTTGAGTATTTGATATTAATTTCATCTTGATATCTTCACGCGTTCCTGAGGAAAAGAGTCTCGACAGGCGGACAACAAAGTGATCCTATAAGATTTCCGATTTTGCCGACTGTAAGTATAAAACCCCAAAAACAAAGTTCTTAATAAGTAATTGAGAAGAATCTAACCCAAAAGTAATAAAATTTAACAGCGGCTCGTCCTTTTACACTATAACAAGGTCCTTTCTTAGAGTCTGATAGATGATGAAAACACTTTGTACATGTATTACATGTATATCTCAGCATTTATCACTATTATACGCCACACTAATTCATAAGGTTTAGTTCTCATTAGTCAACGCACTAGGACCATGTTGTCTAGCAGCTAGGTTGTTTCAATGTTCACGTGTCGGTGAAGTCTGTGTTCGTGGGCTTCAGCAAATTTGTGGATAACGGTGGTGTCGAATTCTGTTTTAAAGTCACTGTAAAGATCGTGATATCATAAGTTTATTGCCTATTGTTTTTAAAATGGTTAATTCATTTTTAAGATGGTCTATTTGTAGTAATATAGTACAAAAGTTGGATAGCATACGTCTAAATTGGCATTAGAATATTCTTATGTAATGTTATGTCATTGTGTATTGATAAACAGGATATCCTTCCGAGTAATTAATAGGTACATACTTTTATAACGTATGTCGAGTTCCTGTCTGTCTATTTGACATGAGCTTTCCATCGCTCATTGGCGTCGAGAGTTATGCCAAGGTATTTGGCAGTATTAACTTAAGGCATTTGTACTGTTTAGGTGAATAGATTGGATGTGAAGTCAATGTGAATTGATTATAAGTCATTCGGCTTGATCTTCAATTTTTGTGTCTAATCATAAACTTTGTTTAGTTTAGTCAAACAAAATTTATGACTTGAACTTGATCTTTTTCTACTGCTTCTTGCATGTGCCAAAGTCGCAATGGTGGTTATTTCCAATTCTAGAATGTTGTATGTGTACAACAAGTTTAGGATTGGACTTAACGAACTGCCTTGCGGTACACCAGTTTTATAGTTTTAGTATTGGAATAAGCATCCTCTTGCCTTATTCTAATCTTTCTATTGGTTGAATACCTTCAAATATCTGCACCTCATGCCAAACTTTATCAAAAGCTTGTGCGGCATCTAAAAATACGGTGGCGCAATGATATTTACTATACTGTGTACCGATCTACAGCAGAGTATTTTTTCGTAAAGCCAAATAGATTATTTAAAATAAGGCCTTTTTCTTCTTATTACTATAACCGTTTCTCGTAATTACAATAACAGTGTTTCAAATAGTTTCGATACAACAGGTAAGGAAATAGGTCTAAACGATAACCTTTCATGCGGTTGTTTCCCGGGTTTCACAATCGTAATACTTCACCTACCTTCCACGGTTCAAGTACATGTTTTAGAATAAATGCTAATTTGACTAAAATTAACCTTTAAGTTGTTGCTTATGGTGCATTTTCAGCCGGTATCTCATACAGGCAGTGTTTTCCATTTTAAGTCTCCTGTCGTTTTCATAAGAGAAGATTCAGAAAGGTGGTCTCCAGAGATTAATCTTCGTACCGTATAATTTTTGTCTTTACTAGGTTAGATTATTTAATAATGTTTTAACCGCAGGCCACTGCTTTATATGCTTTCTATTCTGTTAGTAAAGCACAGCACAGACATGCTTGCATGCATGGTGATAATCCACGACAAAAATTATAATTTATCTATTGCCTCACAAAGGAACGCTTGGAAATGATTAATATAGCACAATTATTTTATGATCCTACGCGCACCACAAATTCTCCATATGTTATGAAAATTATGACTCACTTACCCTCAGTAATAAAGATCAGAATCAGGAATTCTGGCAGCAGTAACCACCCTACACAATGCGTTTAATATGGACTAATAGCCTTCCAAAGTTGCCACAACACACAGGTATTTGTTCAAGTAATGTAGCGTACGTAAGTACTTGTGTGTGTAAGTTGGCAACGGTAAACGTATAGAGTTAATATTTTAGAGGCGAGTATTACAAGCGCACTAATTTGCGGAGAAGTTACCATATGCTCGCGTAGGCAAACAAGCCCAGAGTGACTCTTCACTTCACATTTAAGAAGAGCTACTTTACCATTTGCTTTTCTACTAAGACAGTTAGTGCACAGATAACTGTTTCTAAGCCTTAGAACTTTATACAAAATGTGGAAGTGATAATTTTGGTAAGGATTATGACAGGAAAAAACATAATCCTACTGCAGTGAACAACGTAGCCTACAAAATGATACGGTTGGTTGCAACACTCGAAACACAATTTTCTTTAAACGTTTCTTTACGGAAAAAAAGAAATTCCACTAACTACATATTTAAAGTAGACGAATCAAAACATGTATGCATGCAAGGGCCGTAAACATGTGGTGTTCATAATCTTCCGCCTACCTCATGGAAATAAACCTGGATAAACGTATGTAGGTAAATTATCCACTTCTTTTTCGGCCAGTACAACTAAGATCCATAATATATCTAGTACTAGCCTGTTATTTTTATTTAATATTACTTCTATAATAGGAGTCTGCCTCAATGGTGACAAGTCATATTAAAATTCCCGAATGTGTGTGTAAATGTGGGTCGTAAGCAAGTAGGTCAGGGCAGAGACGGGCTGCGCGACCCGACTTCATCACCGCTCTACTAACAGGAAAATTTATCCCACTATAGTCCTTTTTACAGAACGCCAATCATACCAGTCGAGTGTTCTTAGTTACGCCTACAATTGAATAAATGTGACCCGTGGTTTACCCTTTGATTTGCAAGGCGGCATAAAGTTCGGCTTTCTTTTTTGAATTCGACGATAATTTCGTTCGTTTTTAGGGTTTCGTACCTCAAAAGGTAAAAACGGAACCCTTATAGGATCACTTTGTTGTCTGTCTGTCTGTCAAGACCCTTTATCTCAAGAAGGCGTAGAGGTCAAATTCGAGAATTCAAACTTCTATGTTAACGAAAAAAAAGATACGGCCGTTTATTTCGCAAAAAACGTGTATTTCGACCATCTCAAGAGAATGAAAATTCATAGGGTACTTCCCGTTGACCTAGAATCCTTAAATTTGGCATGAAGCAAGGTCTCATAGCACAAGAATAGGAAAAAATCTGAAAACTAAATTTGTGATTACGTCACATATTTTTTTTTGAGTTACGGAAAAATCCTCAGTACGCGAGTCCGACTCGCACTTGCCCAGTTTTTTTTATTTATTTCTGCATTCGTTATTATAAAAGTTCACAAATTGAAGAATCTACATGTAGGTACATCTCACAAAAATATTTCTTGTAACAGAAAATCGGAAAATTGTTTCCAAATCTAACAAAAAATACTATATAAATCATCGTTCATAAAACTAAGTTAAGTTTATTGAGCGAAGAAACCCTCAGTACAGCTGATCTCTTATTAGTCTGTTTCTACCCCATAAAGACACAGCAAGAGGACTATAATGTAGAACACGATTTACATATTTAATGGTAGTTCTGAAGCTAGTGACAGAATCAGTCGTCAGGATATAGAGTCGAGACGTAGCGACAAGTGTCGTATCGTGTCGTGCAGTGACAATGACATTCCTTATTTCACGTCCTGAATCTGTCGTAGTTCACGGCTTAGAACTTCAAATAATAATAGGATGTGTGCTCCGTGAAACAGCTACCAGAACATAATACATGATATATGTCGGTATTCACCAGGCAAGCAAAAAAGAACCTAATGTTAAAGTTATCTCCTAGACAAGTTAAGTAAATAAAACTTAAAAATGAAGAATGTGGATAAAATACTTTAACGTAGCCATATGAAATTATAATGAATATCATAAAAAATAGAAAGTACGTAAGTAAGTAAAAATACATATTTTTCCTTTAATGTTCAAAGTTACAAGTCCATGTTTCATTGAAGAACTCACTCAACTATTGACGATAGTCAAGTACGTCCAGCAAAGCTTTAATAGTAAAAACTTATACAGAGAATAAAATATTTGACAACTCTGCTTCTTTATTCCTTCATCAACAAAACCTATGATACTATAATATGTAGTAACAACATTAGCCAGTCACGTGATGATGGGACTGACCGCAATGAAATACGGCAAGCATATATGTAAGTATCAGCCCTCGTAAATTCTTATCAATGCATTTCGACATACCTATTCCGAATTATTCGAATTATAAGTATCAATGCCGTGACCCGATTTCTATGAGGAAACCTCTCTAGCGGCTAATTCATGTGTGTAAACTGAGAGCCGTAAGTATATCTAATTACATAAGCGCAGATTTTAATGAAGGCTCCACAGAACTTCGCTCCTAAAGGCTTGAAACCGTAATTCCCCTGCCTTTTGTTCCCTTTGTCTCGGATACAGTACCACTCGAATCTTTGGTTAGGTGTCGACTACTAATGTTTTGGGACCTATTTTTTTCACTTAAATCTATTAAACTCACAGAATTGATACACTTAACTTTTAAGGGCTTGGCAGGAACGTGTTTCTGTCTGGACTCGCTTTCGCATTGCGGCATTGTAAGCACGTTATTTTGTTCTTTAAAATAACTTTTTAAAATAGTTAAATTAACAAATGGTCTACAATCTTTAATGATCATGATAATTATGTGGCTCACATCATTAACACGGCAGCTCAAGTCCACATTGACGTGAAACACTTGACAATATTCAAACATAACATAAAGCCTTGGGAGCCGACGCAGGTAATCCACGGTCTGTATACCGGTATTTCATTTGTAGCCTACAAATGTATCCATAGCGTGACATGGACACAAAGCTAGAACTATATTAAAAATAAATTGGCGATATCTGTGACAAGAGTGAACATATGTAAAATTCAAAATGCTACGGAAGGTAGGTGAAATCATTGCGAGACAGTGGCGCAGGACGCTTGCGCGGCCCGCACGCATGCGCACAGCCACTTAACCTCAATCCGAGGCATGTTTTTGAATGAAACTTCATTCGGAGCCGGCCCCCGCGACCGTACTTTGCTTTTAGGTGATTTCGGCACTCGAGACGACTTATCTAACCTTACGAATGTACGTCTACAACATAAGTATCGAGTCGGCAAGCAAGCTTCAATTACAGACAGACTGGGAAGGAGTTTACCTCCGAATTTTGAGAATTTTACATTTGTATACACCATTAAAAATAAACGGAAGGTAATCCGACGTATATTTTAAAATTAATATTTTAAATTTTTTATTGTAATTAAATAAGTACCGACCGAAATGTAGCCTTTCTTGAAGTAATACTAAGTAAGTACGTAGTGAAAAATTTTAAAACATTATTTCGCGATGCTTCTTCTTCATCGTACGATTTAAGCAATGGTGACTTCAAATAAATAATCTTCACGTGTTAAATAACACTAAGATTCAATTTAAACTGAGAAGAAAACAAGTTTTCAATGAAAATCATTTTTTCATAGCAAGCTTTTATAAAGCTGTCTGTACCTATATAATTAATAGTCATCAAGACCATTCCAAAAACTCAATCACGATAAGGTTAATGCGCTTATTACTGAGTTCATATGCCCATCTTCCAGCTCTATCATCAGACCCTCTTTACTATCTAGCACCAAAATACTCGTCAAAATGGATCAAACGAGTCCAAACTCGATGGGGTTGTGTCGTTTAGCCACCTTCACCAGTTCCTATTTCCACCCTCCGGTTCTTTCATCAGATCAGCTCCATAATAATGTTGCACTGTCATCTGATTTACATATGCATGCAAAATTTCAGCTCAATCGGTAACCGGGAAGTGAATGAAATTTAATTTGCAAGATTTGATTACAGACAGGTGAAATTAAACAAAAGCTTGTAAAATATAAAAGGCTTTCCCTCGAGCAATGTGAAACTGAAGACGGTCTACAAAAGGTATCCGCCCACCATTCAAATCGTAACAACTGCCGGTTCCGGGCGGGCACACACCGATGCGGACGTCGCATGACAGCTAAAAACTCCTTCCACTATGAATTAAATGATTGTGATACTGTTTGTACGGGATCTTCTTTCGCTACTTTTTATTATTTTTGAATTTGGAATCTAATAAATATTATAGATCGAATTATAAAAAGCTAGTTTTTGCCAGCCAGCAGCTTCGAACGCGTGAAAGTAGGTTTGTCCATACAAACTTTGGACCCCCGTTTCATCCCTTTAGGGGGCGAATTTTGGAAAATCCTTTCTGTATCGCCGTGTAGTGGTCGCCTAAGTCATAAAAAGAAACATACTGCAAAATTTCACCCACCTAGTCCCAGTAATTTTGGCTGTGTGTTCATATATTAATCAGTCAATTTCTCGTTTTATATATATACATATACATAAAGATAAAAGTTCTATAAACAGGCAACACTTTTAAAATCATAACCCTATTGCTCAGTAGGTTAAAACATAAACTTAAAAAAGTAGATTAAAGTAGATTTGTACAATCGATTTTAGTACCTTTATAACCATGATATATTTCGTGAAAATATTTTGTAGTAAGTTTTCAGTATCAAAATTATGTCGGACAATTTTCGTGTTTTGTCTAAGCTTTAGGTACAATTTCCTTAATTAAAAAAAAATAACTAAACATTGCCATCAACCGTCATAGATTTCCGAAAAGAAAGCCTGTTTCTATACATTTTTTTTTTACTTTAGGCATTGTTCAGACCAAACGTATTGTCGGCCGCTGACTGTGAGCGCGCGTTACGCAGTTTATCGCTTTTCCATATCTTATATAATGTTAACTTCTCATTCACACCAAACCGACTATACGTTATTATGTAGTGCGTTGTCGCTGACTCTTGTGTTCACACAAGTAACGCATTCTACGCTTTAGCATGTTATCGGCTTGGTGAGAATGCATACTGCAGAGTGAGTCCACGTTCACACTGGGGCTGATAGTGAGCATACTAACCGTCGGCGGCGGACAATGGGTTTGATGTGAACGATGCCTTAACGTTTGTTTTTTTTTTTACTCTAAACTGAAATTGACAATGTACGAGTAAGCGAGCACGAAGCTATGTTTAAGATGTAGGTACCTAATCATAATAATAGCGATTTCAGTTGGTGACTAACCAAGCAAGATACGGCTTCTAGGTACAGGTACCTACTGCCGTAAAACCATAGCGACCACACTCTTGCGGTTTTCAATTAAAACCACTATTGTCCCATTAGGGAAAAGCATGCAATATTACGAGTGAAAGAACTGTTTAAAACAAGTTTGTTCATTAATTATGTTTATTATAAATAAACGATAAAATGTTCAGGGGCCATGACTTGTTAAAATGTCAGTGGTGCCAGCGAGAAGGTGGGATGGAGCAGCTATACACCCAATATAGCTCTATCCCTCTAACAGTTCAGTTTAGGTCGTCAAATAGATCGCGTTAAGATCTTGAATAGGAGGAAGACGTTGTTTGGGTTTTACCATAAGAATGATGTATTTATGTACTTACATCATCATCACCATCATCATTCTCTCACAAAGAGAGGAATAGAGCAGAACTATGTCAGAGTGCACCTTATTTTCATGTATTGAATAATGCAAGCAATTAAGATTTAGTATGAAATGTAACGCGGGGGGGTTGGCTCTGTAAGTGCTGTAGTTCAGATTCCTTCTAGTTCGACTCGAGCTGCTAAAACTTTTGTGTACATGTATGTTTAGAGCATATATTTGTTAAAATACAATAAGTACTTTTTTTATGTATATTATAGTATAATTATAGTATATTATTATTTATTATTATTCTTATGTAAGTATGTACTTGCGGCGACTTCAAGTATGTAAAAGTTATAATAAATTAGTTTCAAGAACAGTTTTCAAATATGCCAACTGTAATTGCTTGTGTTTCAGTTTTAAATGGGTACAATTTAAATGCTCAACAAAATAATTTTTAGACCAAGTGAAATATGGTAACTTCAAATAAAATAAACTCACTCTATCATATTTTAATCAAATTCATAAAACAATAAACAAGTAACATGTGTTTGGGATACCCATTATTAAATTTGATATTCAAAAAAAAATTAAGATTGACCGTTAGCTTTTTGCCTCAGCAAAACTGACTAAATTGAAAGTCGTGAAATAAAATATTGGTAACATCTATTTAGCGATTATATAAAATATTTGGTCTAAAATTAACTTTAAAGGCGTTTATAAATCTTTATGGCATAGAATAAAAAGGAAAATAGGTTCATTTCTACAATACTTTATGAAACACAACTTGGTGAGCATTTATCCATTCTGGCAGGTATTTCGAATTTTTTCGTAGTAATAGATACTTTTCTGGTGGCTGCGAGCAGTGGTGGCCGAGTGGTAACGGCCCCGACTTACGAGTTATAGTTCGCGGGTTTAAACCCAGCCAGGCGTATTACTTTGTATAATTTATTTCATCACCACTGCTCTCAAAACGGTGAAGGAAAACATCGCGACCAAACCGGCATGTCAAAAAAACCAAAAATTCAGACATCCACCAATCTGCACTGGGCCCGCATGGTGAATTACAGCCCATTGCCTCTCCTAGAGAGAAGGCCTGAGTCCCAACAGTGGCAACATTATAAGGCCGACTATGCTATGCTGGTAGGCGTTTAAACACAATTCGTTTTAAATTAATAACGTTAAAAACTATTAATGTTGCTTCGTATCTACTAGTTTTAAACTGAATTCCTTTTTAATGGGAACACAGTGAACACACCTTTCTGCAGAATTCATCATATTCCTAGCCTTTTCCCAACTAGCTTGGGGTCGGCATCCAGTTTAACCAGATTCGGCTGAATGAATACCCGTGTTATACATGGAGGGAATACCTATCAGACTATTCTGCATGCTTGCCACTTAAAACAAAAGCTAGTAAACACACCGAATAAATGCGCTAGCTTGGGTTCTAGCCCTAGGTAGGCATGACAAATCGTCAACAACAATTAATTGACATCATCACCCAAAGGTTGACTGGCAGAGATTGCCTCGCCTATGCGACTGCACATGAAGTTTAAATAAATAAATATGGGAAATTAATATGAATGGGGAATGCGGAGGATACGGAGAATATGGGGAATATGGGTTTTTATGCGGGAAATTATCAAAAAAAAAACTCTCCTTGTGGGTGGAGCCAGAGAGAGTGTCAGACTTTTACTGACTAAAACTCATTTGTGTTAGACATTTTAGACAAACTAATAGACCAGCTTCTTAGTAATATACGACAGTTACTAGGGAAGGACACCTTGCCACTTTTTGCTTTATGATATTTTCTACCTAAAAATCAAAGTGATGCACAAAATATCTACCATACCACTTATAAAATCTGGTGCAACCTTGCATATTTTATGTTTAAAACAACATTAGATCGAGATGTTCTTAACCAACTAAAAAACGCAAATGAGCAAGTAGGTATGATCATGCCTAATGTATTTTACAAACAAAGATAAACAATCCCCGTAACTAAATTCCTGTATACCGTCGTCCTAATTAAATACTCAACGGAAAATAACACATAAAATACGGGAACAAATAGTAAGAAACTTAACACTCACGCTAAATCATTAGTGTCAAAACAATGGAACAAGAATGGATACGTTATGTTCGTGATTACGCAGGGTGGGCCCGGGATTTCTACCTGACATATTAAATTAATTCACGGAAAACACCTGCAGTCTCACACCAGACGAACAAACAAACATGAATTATGATTACGGACAGAATTTTATCCTGAAACTTTGTCAGCGATGGTACCGAGTGTTCTGACAATGTCGCGATTATTACACTTTTGTATTTAGGGACGAAGGTCCATAGTCATTTTTGACGCAGAGCCGGAAGGTTAACTTATTCGTAAGATCTATTTGCTGTAGTAAACTGGGAACAGCAATGAATGATTTTTAAAGTCTTACAGTATAGGCGCTGCAGTATTTATGAATTATTCTTGCTAAAAGAATGGAGGCACGGTTTCAATAATAACGTGAGGTTTAAAGATTTTAGGGAGTGGTAAAGATGCAGAATAATAAAAATCAATCAAATAAGATACCTATGTAAGCTAGAATAGATATAGTATAAGGCTAGTACCAGTATGTTGCTTATAAGAACAATTTCTGTTACAGAATTAATGAAAAGGACCGATTTTAAGTACAACTTAAAGGAGGTTGTTGCTTTTTTAAATATTTATGCACGAATAAAAAGAATATTTACAAAAGCTTAATACCTTAACAATCTTCCACAAGTCGACCTTAGGGTGGTGCAGAGATGGTGTACATAACAGGTGTGCTTTAAATGAAAGCCAAATAGAAAAAACAATACCATAATACATAAAAACAAAATCAACAGTGTTATTAATAAAAATAAATAAGTAATTAGGATTCTTCCTTAAGAATCGGCAAGAAATGGCCCAAAATCGGAAACAATAAAAAGAAGTTTCAGCTGAAAACGGATCTAATAAATTGATAAATCTAATCCAACTAACCAACGCTGTGATGATTCTATCAACTCTTTGCGATAGTGGGCTTCATGGGCCTTCAACTTAAAGGAGAATCGACTGGTTGCTGTCCTGATGTACGGAGAGAGCGCATTCCAAAGGGAGATAAGCCTGAACTAAGAAGTAAGTGTAGTAATGGATAAACCCAGAACGGTGAGCAGTACAGAAGACGATTATTGGTGGAACGAACATATATGCAGTTCAGGCAAAGCAAAGAAATTAAAAATGTGGAAGTTAGATACAGAGAAGTGGGTTTATTAAGAAAGAAAACAGTGTAGTCAAGGCACTCAGAGCTCTACACTAACTAAAAATTAATAACCATTTCAAAAGTGATCGATACACAGACATGATTATACTTACGAAGGTTGAAGACGAATCGAAGAGCGGTCAAGTTTATTAAGAAGATCTGTATTCAGGGTCTTGGCTTTGGTAATGTACTAAGGACTATAGATAATCATGATAAATCATGACCGAAGCTGTACGATTTTAATAAAAACATGAGATATAAAAAAAAATAGGGGCTATTCTCTACATTTCTTAAATTTAAATACTGATATAATATTAAAATCTATCAAACTAGAACGTCCTATATAAGTAGATAAGTAATGAAAGTTTTTTTTTATAAAAAAAAATATGTTTTTGAGAACTACATAGGTATAATGAAACATGGTAAAGTTGAACGATTTCAATAACAACATGAGATTTTAGATTTTACTAAAGCATCAGAATAATTTCTACCAAACCATATAACTACGAGTATGAGTGGTATGAGACGGTAGCGAAGATAAACAAATATCCTATCAATCAACAGTACGATTCCATAGCAGCGAGATGT
This sequence comes from Mythimna pallens, assembly GCA_961205895.1. Lineage (NCBI taxonomy): Eukaryota > Metazoa > Arthropoda > Insecta > Lepidoptera > Noctuidae > Mythimna > Mythimna pallens. The sequence continues at coordinate 12,081,500 of OY540826.1, read as the reverse complement.
CTAGGTTTGATAGATGTCGTAGAAATACATACAAACGAGCAGTTTCACATACTCTGCATGGAAAGGTAATCCTAAAGAAGAAATACATATACAACATGTAACTATAATAATGCACAACCTTGTACAACCACAATTCGAAAATTAAAAGTGTCCTTTTTCACTCGCCTATCGTCAACATTGAGCATAAACATAAAAGGCAACGCGAAAAAAGAGACATAACGTCTGAAAACTTATTCGCAACGGTAACGCATTCGGTAAGTCCGTGATTTACTCAAATATTTTACAAAACTTGTTCCAGGAAATACGTTTTTTTTTTTTTAATAATTAAAAGTTTTTGGAAAAAATAGTCGTCGTTCAGAATCTTGATTAAATTTGCAAGGCTTCTATTGTTATACTTTTTTGACTTTTTTAAATTTTTGAGTAAATTATGAAGTGTTCATGCAAAATAGCAGATTTTCAGAGGTTTTTACTGATTTGGTTTTACACAAATTTATAAATTGATTTCGATAACTTTTAAGCTTAAATAATATCCACAAAATAATGTTTCCAAAATATCTAATGAAAAATGTGTAATAACGTCATAATCGCGTAAGAGCGGTTTTATGAAAAACAGTGAAAATGTATGTCGGGTTAGATATCATAATTTAAGCACTGAAATACTTTCATCATCATCATCATCATCATCATCATCATCATTTCAGCCGATAGACATCCACTGCAGCACATAGGCCTCCTAAATGTCGCCACAATGAATGGTCCTGTGCGTCTCGCATCCATCGGGTTCCCGCAACCTTCACCAGGTTATTGGTCCACCTTGTAGGGGGCTTTCCAACACTGCGTCTTCCAGTACGCGGTCGCCACTCCAGAACCTTTCGACCCTAACGGCCATCTGTTCTGCGAGCAATGTACCCTGCCCATTGCCACTTAAGTTTGGCGATTCTTCGTGCGATGTCGGCAACCTTAGTTCTCCTGAGGATATCTTCATTTCTGATTCGATCACGCAAGGAAACTCTGAGCCTAACTCTTTCCATTGCCCTTTGGGTTACTTTGAGCCTTCTGATGAAGCCAATTGTGAACGACCACGTTTCGGAACCATATGTCATCACTGGCAACACGCACTGGTCATAGACTTTCGTCTTGAGACACTGTGGTATATTGGATGAGAAGATACCGCGCAGCTTTCCGAACGCTGCCCAGCCGAGTCAGATTCGACGGTTGACCTCTTTCTCGAAATTAGATCTACCCAACTGGACTGTCTGTCCAAGGTAAACGTAATTTTCCACAACTTCGAGTATTAGTCTCCAATCTTGATAGGAGTGGGTGCTACATGGTTTTTGTCATGATATTAGTTTTGTTCATGATCATTTTAAGACCCACTCTTTCGGAAGCTCTACTGAGGTCATTTAGCATTGTGTTGAACTCTTCCGTAGTCTCAGCCATGACACTGAAATACCTTAATGCACTTAAATTGTGTTTTTAGGGTTCCGTAGGGAGCCAGCCCTATTACTAAGGCTCCGCTATCCATCCGTCTGTCTGTCTGTCCGTCTCTCATGCAGGCTGTATCTCATAAACCGTAAAAGGAAGAGAGTTCGTTTTTTTAACATTAATGTGTATTATATTGCCGCTACAACAACAAATAATAAAATAGGTGGTATATTTTGATATTTCGATATTTTGTCGGTTTGTAATTTTTTTTAAGAAATAAGTTATCCTAATTTTAGGCAAATAATAAGGGCATCAACGCACTATATTGGTAACGAATCGGTTTTGGTATCTACGTGCACGCATACAAACACGCTAGAGATGCAATCAAGATTTATCAAAATAAATATTTATTTAGCAAATATTTCTTGACTACTTTTGCTGTGAATTGAGAATGTTAGTCAGTTTTTTCTTTCATATATACTAGCTTCTGTCAGTGGCCTCGCCCACACGAAAGTAGGTTTCTCTGTATAGACTGAACCCCCTTTTCATACCGTTAAGGGGTTTTTTTTAAGGTGGGAAATCATCCAAATGACTTTTTTCTGGGAGGAGCGCGAGGGCGTGTCAGACTTTTACTGACTAAAACCACACCTGTATCCTTCAATTACCCTGTGCGTACTAGGACTAGGGGTTTCACTTTCAGAAATTCTTCGCGGTTCTAGCTAGTGGGCATCGGCCCCGCTGGGCCTCTACGGTTTGCTGACATCTCTTTGAGGAGCGTGAGGATCACTACGCGCTGTTGATGACTGGGCTCGGTCCGGTTAATTACCGAACAGCCGGACGGCGAGCTACCCGGTGCTCGACGTCCGCAGGCCCGCGTCTACCGTGGCTGGTAGTCTGGGTCGGAATTATGACGGCTAGGGCGTGACGACCTTCGTTCCCTCCTCCTATACTAGCATTAGTGCTTCGCAGAAGGAGGCGATCGCCTGCCATTCCTTCTCGCTCCGGACCATACCCTTAAAGGATGAATTTTAGATAATTCCTTCTTAGTGCTCGCCTACGTCACAAGAGAAAACCTTGTGGAAAATTTCACATTTCTAGGCCCTGTAATTTCAGCTGTGTGTTGATATGTCAGCGAGTTAGTTTATCATTATATAGATATAGGTACTAACTGGTGACCGCGACTTCGTCCACATCAGACTTGTAAAACAGGCCAGAGACATTTGTTTACTATTCTATTCTTTATTTTTTTTAAAATACCTATTTTGAAAATACCAAAAATTTGTTCAGTATTTGATTCTGAACATACTACTTTCAGGATTGCGTTTATTATGTTATCTATATGTTTTAGGTAGGTATATAAAATAAAACAAGCGTTAAATTTAGTATTTACGACTAAAGATAACAAACATTTGACGGTAATTTTCCGGTATAAGGTGTACCGTGTAATGTCTTATTATGTCAGAATTGAATAAACCTAAGTACATACTTAGTTCTATGTTATAAAAGAGAATGAAAAAGCTTTTAATAACTTCCATCATGATAGTAGGAAAAATGTTATGGTATATAATATTACTAGCGAGCTTTTATGATTTAACAAAACACCTTTCTTTCTGAAATTTCTTTTTTGTAATATGTGGGTTAAATATGAATGTTTTATACACATAAAGCTTCCCAAATAAATTCACTAACTAATGATGAAAATCGCATAACAATCTTTTTTTTTTAATGGTATAAACCAGTGCTTGACTGCGATCCCACCTGATAGTAAGTAGTGATGCAATCGTTGATGGTGAATCGCACTAGTTTATTAAGAGCCTATTCACTAATCTGTTGTGTACTTTAGAAAGAGGATGCGGTCCAACAGACAGACATGAAAACTAACTAGCACTTTTCCAGCAACCTTATTCACGTGAATAACGTGCTTTCTCCTACATAGGATAGGGATTATCCAACGCTAAAATGTGTTTTCAATTCGAACCAGTAATTCTTGAGATTAGCGCGTTCAAGCAAACAAACAAACATGAAGAGTTTGTTTGTGCTATAAATATTATATTAGTACAAGATTGTTATATACATGAGCATGCGTAGTATTTGGAGCGGCCTTCGTCAGAAATATTGCAAATTCACAAAAATTAAGTGTACTATTTAGCTATTTCAATCCTTTCGATCCTTTATTGGATTGAACTGCAACGAAATAGTGTTATCTTAAACAAGTTTGCTTTCACGCACTAGTCACAACAAGATAAAACACGTTTATCACACTAATAGTCCGTATGCATGTGTGTCTTTGTGTATATGTGTATGTTTATTACTCCTTCACACAATATACAATGTTTTGGAATAGGTCATAGAATATTTTTTATTCCGGAAGTATTCCCTTATGATAATTTTCGGCTGTCAAGGAAAACCCCTTGACAGTCGAAAATTATCCAGGTGCAGTGGTAGATTAGAGTAAGCTTTTAACAAGACTGCTCAAATAGTCAGGTTTTGTATTCAGAATACCATATGCCATAAGTTTTTAGAGGATGTTATCGTATTGACTCTCATCAACATAACAAAATAAACTAACCTAATCACATAAAAACTCACTCTGTGTTTAAAAATCCCTGCGCTAAGCGAAGCAAATCCAGGCACTTACTTCCCGGTGGATTTTATTACTTTACAAATAAAATAAAAATAGGTGGGGTTAACGGAGTGGCAAACGGTTGGAAGCTTTCAGATGTTTCAGCTGCAGGTGACATCGCCGTTAAGAGGAAATGGCTACCGACACGCCACCTTCAGGCAAGCCTTTGACAACCATCTCTTAATAAACGAAAGATAAAAGAAAATAAAGTAATAACAGTGGACCATGCTTATGTACGTACTTACCAACTGGCTCTGTTGACTGTGGCATGGGGACTTAGTCATGTTTTTTTTTTTACAAATTAATATCTTCGGCACACAAAATTTTCCATAGATCATAGAAAATGAGTCTGTCGATATTTTTTGCTTCGCACGTTTCGTATATCAGATTTAAAAAAAAAACACACACATTTACATTCTATACCGGTTAATAGAGAGGTTAAGTATTTTAGAGATGTTGGCGCTTATTAAAACAACCTATTAGAAGGCTTGTATAAATTATTAAGTATTTGTTTTTAAATTTATGAACCATAGACAAGAGATATATCCAACATTAAACCCAATAGTTCCTACAAAGAAATATTTAAAAAAATATCGGCCTTTTTAAAAATATGAAACGATTTATTTTTAAAAATATATAAATAAAAAATTATATAAAATAAATCCAATCTTAGGCCAATCATTTAAAAACTTAATTAAAAACCAGTTGGCTGAAAATTATACCACCCAATAAATTAAAAGAAAAATCATATTTCTTTTTTGCACAGGAAAGGAAACCATAAAGGATTCCTTTAAAAATTTTGTAAAGGTTTCAGCCAACTTTTTCCAAGTTTCCCTTGAAAAGAGATTGTGTTCCTTTTTCATTAACCTCACGATAGTTTGAAAATGGAATTATAGACACAGATAAATTAAACAATGGCTTATGTAAGTGGTATAATATGTCTCTTCCCCCATTATTCGAAAAATCATTACAAATAAAAATGAATGGCTAAATGTGTTGCTAAGCGCAAATCGAGACGATGATTCCGGCTTATTTGAGAGAACTGTTTTCAAAACTATACTACCACACCTGTATCCTTCAATTACCCTTTGCGTCCTAGGACTACGGGTTTCCCTTTCAGAAATTTTCCGCGGCCCTAGTTAGCGGGCATCGGCCCTGCTGGACCCCTACGGTTTGCTGACATCTCTTTGAGGAGCGCGAGGATCTCAACGCGCTATTGACGACTGGGCTCGGTCCGGTTAATTACCGAACAGCCGGACGGCGAGCTACCCAGTGCTCGACGTCCGCAAGCCCGCGTCTACCGTGGCTGGTAGTCGGGGTCGGAATTACGGCAGCTAGGGCGTGAGGACCTTCGTTCCCTCACGCGTGCAGCCTCCTCCTTCGTTAGCATTACTGCTTCGCAGAAGGAGGCGACCGCCCGCCATTCCTCCTCGCTCCGGACCATAGAACTTTACTATGGGTTGGACTTTCAGAAAGATTCTCATAAAGCGAAAATTGGCAAAATTGCAGGGAAAACCAGAAATAAAATACATTTTTTTACAAGATTGAAACTGTTCCCAGCTAATAGAAGCCAATATAGGGTTAGCTGTCAATTAGCTTTTGACAGAACGACACCTGCCCGGTCAGCTTGTAGGAAATTTTAGCAGACTAAAATATGTATTGCACGAAGCAGAACTATTATACATAACAACCCATAAAGCTCTACCGAGGAACGTTCGCCTAATACTGACCCACAATTGATGGTCCTGAGGGATGGGTAAAATATTGGCATGATCACCACGCTTAACGGAACGGAGGGGGTTTATTATACTTGAGGACAGACTAGTATGTGCATGATGTTATTTGAATAAATTGCAGAAAACTCTATAGTGATTATTTTTTGCTAAAATTTTTGTTCTAATCCTTATTTTGGTTGATCAACTAAGTAAGTAATCATTTATTACGCAAAAAGATTGGCCTATACAGGGTTGCACTATAAGTATCGGGAATGGAATATTTCCATAATTTTTTAATTTAATTGAAAACTCCTTGGTTTTAAAAATCGAATACCATTTATTTATTTAAAAAAAGATTCTCGGTCTTGTCACAAGGTCTTGTCAAACTTGTTTAGTCGTTGAAAAAATGGAATTGACTCAAGAAAATTCAAGAGCGATGATTTATTATGACTTTCGAAGTGGTTTAACACAAAAACAGTGTGTTGACCGGATGATTTCTGCATTTGTTGATAAAGCCCCATCCAAAACCACAATTTACCGCTGGTTTGCTGAATTTCAACGTGGACGTGTCAAGCTCAGTGATGATCCCCGTCAAGGTCGTCCAAAAACTGCAGTCACCCAAGAAAACGTTGATGCTGTGCGTAAGCTGATTGAGGAAGATCGACATGTAACATACCGCGAAATTCAAGCAACTCTAGACATTGGCATGAGTCAAATACAAATAATATTGCATGAACAATTAGGTGAAAAAAAGTTGTTTTCCCGATGGAAACCGCATTCGCTCTGTGAAGAGCAGAAAGCGGCTCGCGTTACTTGGTGCGTCTGCGATTTCACGCAGGATCCTCAAATGCTGTATACAACATCGTATTAGGTGACAAATCCTGGATATACGCGTACGAACCCGAAACAAAAAACCAGTCACGAGTTTGGGTGTTCGAAAATGAGTTAAAGCCAACCAAAATTGTTCGTTCACGGAATGTTGCAAAAAAAATGGTGGCCACGTTTGTCTCCAAAACCGGCTATGTTGCGACTATTCCTCTTGAGGGACAAAGAATGATTAATGCAGAATGGTATGCTAGCATTTGTTTGCCACAGGTCGTTTCAGAACTCTGTAAAGAGAACTGCAACTGCCGCATCATCCTCCATCACGACAATGCGAGTTCTTACACCGCGCACAAAACAAAAGAGTTTTTAGAGCAAGAAAACATGGAATTATTAGACCATCCGCCATACAGCCCCGACCTAAGCCCTAATGATTTCTATACTTTCCCTAAAATAAAGGATAAATTGCGTGGTCAGAGATTTTCATCACCTGAAGAAGCTGTGGACGCCTACAAAACGGCCATTTTGGAGACCCCAACTTCATGGTTGCTTCAATTATTGGTTCCATCATATGGAAAAATGTGTCAAATTTCGCGGAGAATACTTCGAAAAGCAATAAATACATTTTTAAATTGTAATGTTGTGTCACTTCCTTGATTCCTGAAATTTTCAGTGCCACTCTCGTATGTAATATCAGTGATGAAACATCAAAATTAAGTGTGTTGGTTAATTACCAAATCACTGTTATTTCTGGTAGGGATGTGTCACTCTAAGAGACCGGGTGAAAAACAAAGCTTGTGCTGACACAAGGCATGTGAGACGACCTGAAAATCACATGACCAGACAAGCATTGACACCTGATGTGCGAAAAATGGCACCTAGATGTCTATCGTAAACAACGACCTGAAAGGTAGATGTATTGACGATCAGGTGCAAGCACGTCCCTGTGTGTAACTAGTTTTTTGTAATTTATAAAATGACTAGTTGACCCGGCGAACTTCGTACCGCCTAATAGTAAGGATAACGCCATCTACTGGCATTACCAGAACAGCATAATTCATTTTATAATGACATTTTAATTACATCTCTAATTAAAATGTTGTATTTGAATTTTTTCGTGATTTTTCCGTTTTTTCTCACTGTTTAAACCTTCCCTGGACTATCTCGAATATTTCAAGACCAAATTTAGCCAAATCGGTCCAGCCATTTTTGAGTTTTAGTGAGACTAACGAACAGCTATTCATTTTTTTATACATAGATTTAAAAAAAAACTGTCCAGAAAGTTTTTTGCACGTTCTTCTCCATAGAGTTTGACTGGCCTGTTGGTCTAGTGGTTAGTGACCCTGACTGCTATGCCGGAGGTCGTGGATTCGATTCCCACCCAGGACAAATGTTTATTTGATGAGCACGATCACTTGTTCTGTGTCTGGGTATAATTTATCTATATATGTATGTATTTAGAAAAATATAAGTATGTTTATCAGTGGTCTAGTACCCATAACACAAGCTCTGTTTAGCTTGGGACTAGACGGCGTTGTGTGATAGTTGTGGAATATTATTATATTATTATTATGATAAAGATGTACACGCTTTGGGATGTGCAATTAACTTCATTTTTCTGACTGATCGACTTCTTGATAATTCAAAAGTTACTGTGAATGTTACATTTAAAATAATATTTTGATTTGATTTGACATAACGAGTACCAGGGCAAATAATGAGATGAGGCTAGGCAAAGAGACGTTCACACCAGAAATAATGATAATAAATCTCCCTAGAAAATTTAAGAGATGCCCAAAGGATTTATAGTAAAATGAATTTATATGTAGAAACAAAAATTCCGTAAGAGGAAAAAGATTAGTGAGAAAGAATTAAGGAAAACTAAATACCATGCAGCATAAGGAAATGGAAGAAATAGCTAATAAACGTCGACCAAACCAAAATTATACGAAAAAGAACTATACGAAAAAGAAGAGAGCTATTGAAAAGTTGTTTATGAACGAACTACCTGCATAGATATAGGTAAATGTAGGTTTCTTTTATATTTTAACTCAGTATAATAACACTAGCTTCTGATAGTGGCTTCGCCTGCGGGAAAGTAGAAAATTATCCCAAGGAAATATATACTCGGAATAAAAAAATATCCTATGACCTATTCCAGAATGTCACCTATTTGAGCGTGAAGATGTAACAAACATACATACATTATACAAACTTTCGCTTTTAAAATATTAATGTGATAGTATGATTGCATTTGAATCTGATGCTCGTAGAAGAGATGGTCGATGGGACCGACAGATTCTGCAGTGACGCAGCGTTGGAGAGGCCTGCCTTAAGGTGAACCGATGACCTGGTGAGGGCCGCGGGAATTCGATGGATGCGAGACGCAAAGGATCGGTCGTTATGGCGACACTTGGGGAGGCTTATGAACAACAGTGGACGTCTTTAGGCTGAAATGATGATGATGATAATAATTACACTACTGTTGCAGATACATGTAGTCTTTTTAACTCAAAACTTGTCTGGTAGAGAATGCCTTGTTGCATTAAACCCGCGTATGCACCAGTATTTTACATTTAGTTTAAACGAATAAGGCAATTTTTGTTAAAATCAAAACCTATGTAAACTTTATCTGAATATCTTTATTGTATAGAAAGAAAATTGTTTATTTGAAAGAGCAAATTAATCTCCGCAATTACTGAGGCTCAAGACAAGTGACAATCTATTCGTGATAGTGTGGCAATGGCAATTGACAAAAAGTAAAAAAGATTTCAATTAAAAAAAATCTTTTATTTTTTCATAACTTTTATAGTGCGGTATAGTACCTACTCATCAAGAACATTTCAAAGACCTCAAACACGATGGGGTTATCAGGAGTTCCTACGGCCACTATCCAACACCATCATTAGACAAGCTCCATATTAATATATTGTCATCCAAGTCACATAGGTATACCAAATATGAGCTCAATTGGTTAGGGGTAACTGTTTTAAAATCCATTTCCAAGATTTGCCCTGAACAAATATTGGTACAATACAAACATTGCAAGTTAAATAAAAGTTTGTATTAAAAAAACTATGGTATTGGCATATGCTATAGAAATGTCACGTGACCGATCCCAAACATTTTGGCATTTCATCAATAGGGATAGCAGAAGAAATAGTACATTTTGATACAAATGGAGAATCTTTGTCATTGCGACCTAGGTGGAATTCGCCCGAGCCGCAGGCAAAGGTGTTATGGAGCTGAGTACTGCAATAAAAAATTCCATGTGTATCAAACGACATTTTTCATTACACACTTACGAAGAAATAAATAAACGGGGCTTGACCGGAGACTCGTGGAGGTCGCTTAGCGCACAGCCTGATTTATGATAAATACAATAAATTGTGGTGGAGGGTGAGCTCGCGCACTTTTACACACTTGTGCGGGAAAACTGTGAATTGCGTGCCTAAAAACGGTAGGAGCGGGTTTTCGAGTATTGAAAAAATATTTGCTATCTAACCATTTCATCAATAAATCTACAAAAATAGAATATCAATGGTGAAAATCATATCAAAATTGGTAGAAAATCAAATGAGATATAACCGTTTTAAATAAATATATCTGTCTCTTTTGTCAAAATTCCGTTTTCTATGGCGGTCGTGTGGGCGTGATGAACTTAGACGTCAAAGACCACGTTGGTTGGACTTCTCCTTCTTATAAGCAGCTTTGAAGCTTTTTATCTTCGTTGTTAATGAAGATTTTTTTTAAATTCTTTCATATTGGTTTATTAAAATTAAAAATTATTTAAAAACTAGCTGACCCGCGAACTTCGTACCGCCTAACAGCAATGAATGCAGTATATCTCTCGAAATAGTCAACCGATTGCGATGAAATAAAGTCTAAGTAATAATTATATAAAGTTACACACAATTTTAATATATGAAAGTTACCTACATTGATTTCGTACATTTTACGTGATGCGCGCACAAATAAAAACTTCTAAAGATTTATTATAATAATATAATATTATTAGCAAATAAAAAAATTGCATAATTTTATATTCCCAATCGCTTACGCCGATGCGATAGAGTGTCACTTTGCCCAAAGCTAAAAAAAAGGTAATTACCAAGTGATGTTTGTAACACACAATAAATATGTTTTATGGAATAATTGAAAGGAAACCAAAGTCACCAACATAGCCCGAAGAATCGCCATACTTAAGTGGCAGCGGGCAGAACAAATAGTTTGTAGAACAGATGTTCGATTGGGCCGAAAGGTTCAGGGTGGGGCACCAGAAAACGCATCGTTGGAAGGCCTCCCAAATGGTGAACCGATGACCTGGTAAGTTGTGGAAATGCGATGAATGCGAGACGCATAGGACCGTTCGTTATGGTGACGCCTGAGGGAGGCCTATGTCCAACAGATGGATGTAAAGCAAGCAGATAGATGTAAGTCGCAGGCATAAGGTATTCAATTATATCTTTTGTTTTCTAGAGATTCACGTGACTGACTCTGACTCGTTGTAAGCACAACAATTGAGCGTCAGGTCCAGAGTTCGATCCATAGGTCGTACGTTGAATTAATGTGTTTCTTTTTTCATTTGCAATTTCTTACTTTGAAACTGGTTTTGAGCTTAGTATATGGTAAAATGGTGACAGTTTTTCCCTGATCATGATCCATGGTACCACACTGCAATGTAGCTGACTGAAAAAGGAAGCAAGGTGTTATGTGGGGTTTGTTAAAGATGTTTTTTATGACCTTTGATGTCCAGTCAGTTTTTACTATTAGGTACTCGGACTAAATCCGAACTTGAAGAGCCCTAGTTAATTTGATTTCATACCAACAAATCATGTCAGAAAAAACAGACCTTATCTATCAATCTGTAATTAGTGTGTACTTTAAACAAAATCATTTGCTAATAAATAAATGGAGTTTAAATTGTATTAGCTTCAAGGATTGCGTAACGTTCAGGATTCTAATTAAGTACTTTAATTAGAAAACGTTTGCCTTCGATATGAGCTGACCAGTTATCGAGATGCAGAAATCTCCGATATTTCTGCGCTCAACATGCAAAACGTATTGAAAGTTGTAATGAGCATTCTTAGCTGTCGTTAACCCGCATAGAAAACCCTTTCAAACACTTCAAGATAAGTAACCTGTTTATTTACAAAACTGTGTCTCACGATGTATCTTCTGTTTAATTGCCTCAAACAAGGCCCTTGTAATCGTAATACAGAGATTAATTGATATTATAAAAGCGCCCCCCACTGATCCACGTTCAATATTTCAAAGAACAGTAGGCACATCTATAAATAAAGCGGTAATTTTTCCGTGATTGACTAGACCGCCTGTTCGTCGTAGTAGCTATGTATCGATTCCAAATCATATTGCTGCTGAATGGCCGGTTCATGATGTGTTTACTATCTATGATTCATCGAATGACGTTATTCAGGCATGGCAGTTATGGGAAAAACTTTCAGATAGGTATACAAATGGTTGACTAACAGTGTTTTTCTTATCATAAGTAATACTAATTAACATCTAACTAACCTACTACATCTATAGGTACCTATTATTCTTTTTCCGATACAGTTACAAATAAAATGTTGACGTAACACTGCAATAAATTTTTAAAGATATTTTTTTCTTAGTAACTGCCGGCCATTACCGGTGAAACGAATCATTTATGACAGCAATCATTCACGTTTCCCTGAATTTAATTGGTCGGTCTTATGCGACAGTATCGGAGGCACCGATCTGTGTTATCTCATTGAGGGATTAACCAGTTCCACCCTCCTCGGAGCCTCCTCAGTCCTCAAGCACTACAGTAGTGACGGGGCGTGTATCTGGCGCCCGCATTAACCCTGCATTAACACACAATATATTATATCCGAGAGTGTATGGATCTTGACATCCTACGTATTTGTGAAGAGACTCCTACATAATAGCTGTACGATGATAATAAATTGTCCTAATACAACTTCATGGTTGGATGGATGAATATTGTCTTGATATGATACTGCTTTTTGACAATTTTGTTTGTGATGATAATATGATGGAAGTCAGGTGTATTTAATTATTTGTTTATAAATCTAAGGATTCGCATTATATTTCAACAATTGCCTGTATCAATAATCACACAAGCTCTTATATGAATTAATGTTCGTATATGTTATAGGATTGCAAGTTGTCTCAGTTCTCATTGGCAGACACACAGTAATGGCGTGGCTGCGGCCGCCTCGCGCCTGTCAGCCGCACGACGTTCGGCACGCTGACTAATGGTCGCGCGGCGGATCCATCACCCGCACTGACACAGCCAGCCTCCACGCGACCTCCAGCTCTGCCCGCACTATACTTAGGTTAAGAAACGTGTCTTGCCCAACTGGATCGATACACGCATATAATCGTCTAATTCGGGAGCGATTTCACGAAATTTGATAGTGATTTATCACAGCCATGATCGTTTATAAGAAACTGAAATTGAATCACGCTAATATCGTTGTAATACCGCATCATTTCAGGATCAATCCACACAGGGACATCCTCCGAAAAACGAGCGTTTGTTACTCATTTGGGTCATAAACACTTCAGTCTATATGGATCGGATGGTTTCAAATATGAGTTTCATTAATCCCATTGTTGCAGTGAGCACTGTAAACGTTTCTGCACATGGAACAGACACAGGCTGAGGAGCGCACGGTGCTCGTCTCGTGCTGACACTCACCTGGCACTCGTGACACGTGTGCACGGAGTAGGGCTGGTCGCAATCGTATCTTCTGAGGATGTCGACGAAATCGCAGTGCACGCGCGCAACCATAGCGTCGAGACCGAGGAGGTCGTGCAGCGCGCGCTCGCAGCGCTCCCCGCCGGCCAGCACGTCGGCGCGCGCGCCGCGGTCCAGCGCGGAGGCGGGCGAGCGCTCGCAGCACGCGCGCAGCCGCAGCTCGGCGAGGCGCCGCGCGCGTGCACCGATACCCAGCGCGCACAGGTGCGGCACGTCGCGCAAAGTCAGCGCGTCGGGCGCACCGCCGCCGCCGCCGCACGCCGCGCCCCCGCACTCGCGCACGCTGCCCGCGCCCTCCTCCTCCAGGTCGCACGCGCTCAGCCAGGGGTTGAGGCGCGCGAGCGGACTCACGGCCAGGCCCGCGGCCGCCATCAGCAGCAGCAGCAGCAGCGGCGGCGCTCGCATGGCGGGGGCGGCGCCGCTAGCGGGGGCCGGCCCGCCGGGCGCGGCGCTGCCTCATACCGCATCGCGCATGGCGACCTACTCGCGCGGCCCGGGCCGCGGGGCCGCCGCGCGGGGTGGGCGCGCCGCCATGTCGCTCGCTCGCCGCTCGACTGACTCCCCCCGGGCGCGCATCGATCGCCCCGCGCCCCGCACCCGCCGCTGCGCGCGCCCGCAAAGCCTCCGCTACCGTTATGTAATGGTGCGCGCGCACCCTTAGGTTCCGCCCGCCGCCGCAGCCGCCCTCTCGCGACACTCACAATTTTCCGCCCGCCTAACAGCAAGCTACTAAGCATCGGTAGCAACTGATGAAATGAAGTAATCATAGATGGCGTTACAATGTTTTATGTGACCTTTACCGTTTTAATGGATCAGCTGAGATTACATTTCTGTATAGGGTCAATAATTTCCATTTCAATTTTCATTCCTTGCCACGTATTATCATTAAGAATCAATAGGTAATGCAGTATATATATAATACTGACTACTTACATGTTGCAATTGCCACACACCACTTGACACCACACGACTGTTAACGTCTTTCTATTCTATACGTTCCGGCTTCCGCGCAGTTAGTCATGTGTAGGTAAAGTTTCATACTCACTCATTCATTTCGCTTTCGGAAACCTAACCGACTTACGTACTTTTTTTTACGGTCCAATCTTCCAATGACTTCTCCCGCTCTGGGTGGTGGGCCTCACCCACCACCCAGAGCGTGTCAGACTTTTACTGACTAAAATCACACCTGTAGACTTAAATTGCTCTTTGCGTTCTTGGACTATGGGTTTTCTTTTCAGAAAGTACCCGCGGTCCTAGCGGATGTAGGCACTGCTGGGTCCCTACGATTTGCTGACATCTCTTTAAGGAGCGCGTGGATCACTATACACGCTGTTGACGACTGGGGTCGTCCGGTCGATTACCAGACGGCCGGACGGCGAGCTACCCATTAGGCGACGTCCGCAAACCCGCGTCTACCATGGCTGATAGTCGGGGAGGCTGGGGTGTGAGGACGTTCGTTCACTCATGCGTGCAGCCTTCTTCTTCGCGGAAGGTGAGAACGCCGTGTTGATACTCCAGCCACTCCTCAAGGAGGGACTCACCAAGGTGAAGCCGACTTACTTGCTAAATAGTGGTTATGAGATTTGGTCTAAAAAAATGCCATTCACCACATACTATATTGTGATATCTCTCCATAAAAGAAGGGACAGACTATGACTAGATTCAGCATTGTTGGCAAACAGGAGAAAATATCGTCATGTGTGAAAAATTTAATATATTGGTACTTTTGGATCTAACATCTACAGTAGTCTAATGTTTCAACCGTTTCACTCATTATCTTTCAACATATTACCTAAGCACGATATAATAATATGAAGGCAGGTACAATTAAATGATCGTTCGTAAACACGAGCGTTTATTTTTCCAGGAACAGAATGACTTGTAATGAACTAATTGAAAGTACATCATTAATATCGGGCTAGATCTATTAATCATATACAGATGCACATATTTTGTGGCAACTTAAGCCCAATTAGATGTAAGTAAGTGTAGATTAGAAGCCACACATGCAGTTCTAAACCTTGATGCGTGAAAGTAACACTGTTCTAGAAGATTGAGAGTCCGACCAGCTGTTTGTTTGTCAATTATTGACAAAAAACTGGGCAAGTGTGAATCGGACTCGCGCCCTGATGGTTCCATACAAACTAGGTAAACAGTTCAATTCCCAAATGGAGTCTCGAAGATTTTTCCAGACCGCAAATATTTTTTTTTGTTGTGACGTAACAACAAATTTACACTTTTCAGATTCCTATACCTGTGCTATAAGACCTTGCTTTAAATATGCAAAATTGCAGGATTCTGAGTCAACTAGAAGTACCCTATGAATTTTGATTTCCTCGAGAGTGTCGAAATGGCTTTTTTGAGACATAAATGGCCGTATCTTTGTTTTCGTTGACTTAGACATTTGATTTTTTTCACAGCTTCAAGAGACCGCCAACTTGAGTATATGGTTTTAATTTCAACTCAATACCTCCACGCGTTCCCGAGATAAAGGGTCTTAACAGACAGACAGACAGATAGGGGTTCCGTTTTTCCTTTTGAGGTACGGTACCCTAAAAATGGAAAGCAGATATATGTGTTAAATTGTTAATACATCGGGCCGCAAAAAATAATTATAACGGGTCATATAGAAAAACTGCGCTATTCCTCAAGTTATGTACATACATTGATCACTCGTACCAGCAAATAGCTCCAAAGTACTCATTGAACATCGAATTGCCCGGTTAAGTTTATAATAATAATATCCCCATCGCCGTGTCTCTAAATTGACGTCGTGGTAGGGCTTTCGCGCTCCAATAGACCCTATAGGTCTGTATCTGTAGCGTTTGCTTCGCCATAACATGCCTAGGGTGAGGGGTCAGACTAAGAGAGATACAATCCGCAGGGCAGTTTTGTTGGCATCTTATAGACAAGTAAAACTAATAAGTAATAGTAAGCAGGGACTTTGTCCGCTGTACTAATTTCCACATAAGTGAACCATCGTGTCTATTAGCTATGTCACTCAAGATGGCTGTGGCGACTTCCACGTAGCCGACTGTTGAATGATGCGGTCTTTTTGCGCCAGATAGCTGTGAAGCCATCTGTGTGTACAGGGGGGGCTCGAGCATCTATAAGAAATAAACAGTGGGTGCCGAGTAGACATCACGAAACAGATCAATTATCACCTTTTAGGTTACGTATAAATTATAATATTTCTTGATAATAAAATCTAGTTTCATTTTTATATAATGGTTTAATTTTACATTTTTATCAAACCTAATTAGTAATTAAGGACGCAGTATGTAGGACATTTATTTATTTGTAAGTCGATCAGTGTGCATTTCTCTTCTCACACTTCGCCACTTTTTCGAGTCATCAAATGATCATGAGCAGCCATGAGGTTTTCTAAGAGCCGGCGCCCTTGTGTGTGTACTTCAGCAAACATTGCTGATGTGCTACAGAAACGTGGAAGCCGCAACAGCGCCCTAAACGCGATGTTAAATTGAACACGCAGAGCATTGTATGCTCACCGTGGAAGTGCGTGGGTGTAGTTACCCCACAAACTTCCCGTGTACAATGAGTGTATACGCCAACCTTTTCGCCCGAACTAACAAAGAACACGTCCGATGGACAATTGAAGATTGGTCCAGGGTTATGGTTTTCCATTATTTAAATTTTGTTTATTTAGGCAAGATGGGCGACAAAGAGCATTTAGACGACCAGGAGAACGGTATCATCAATCGTATTTTAAAAAACTGCCAAGTGCGAGTATGACACACACATGAAGGGTACCGTACTTCAACATTAATATCGAGCAAAAACCGGAAAAAAATCACGTTTGTTCTATGGGATTGATGTTCTATGCTTATAATAAAACTGTAGATAAGTGAAAAGTCTGTACATTGAAAATATAAAAAAAATAAATGGCAGGGGGATGTTACTAGACCGACACCGAACCCAAAAGTGTGATTAAAAAAATTTTTGTCTGTCTGTCTGTCTGTTCGCTCAGGCATCACGCAAAAACTACCGGTTGGATTACGATGAAACTTTGTATAATTTTTCTTTAATATCCTGGGCACCACACTGGGTAATTTTTATCCCAGAAAAGTATATACAATAAAAAACCAATTTAATTTTGCTTTTTTTAAATTTGTACCAACCGCAAATAATAAGTTTGTCGTAGGTTACGTCACCCGCAGTGAAGTTCACTAAGGGGCGCTGCACATGACTAAGATACTATAATTCGGTCAATAAGTTTAGTTAAAAGGTAATTAATACATTCACTGACTGTTAGGCGGTACGAAGTTCACCGGGTCAGCTAGTTTTAAATATAATTCAAGCAAGTCAAGCACTGGTTTATTTCAATAATATATAGCATTTTGAAGATGATTGCTGCCAGACCGGACTGTCCCTTGCAGAGACACTGGGTGGCGACAGTCATAAATAAAATAAATAAATAGCAAAAACTAACAATACTAACCTAATTATCTAAGCACCATTGTTACTAACACAC
This sequence comes from Mythimna pallens, assembly GCA_961205895.1. Lineage (NCBI taxonomy): Eukaryota > Metazoa > Arthropoda > Insecta > Lepidoptera > Noctuidae > Mythimna > Mythimna pallens. The sequence continues at coordinate 12,063,654 of OY540826.1, read as the reverse complement.
CAATACTAATAAAACTATGGACAAATTTAGTCTGAAATTAAACTTATTATATATATATATTATGGAAATATATATATATATATATATATTTCTTTCAAAAGTGAATATACAACTAAATATTCCGTAAATATTTCAAGCAATATTAATAACGGCAACAGGTACACTGTTGCCGTTATACAAATACACCATCTGTGAAAATTTCAACTATCTAGCTATCACGTTTCATAAGATACTGCCTGGTGACAGACAGATGGACAGTTTTTAACCTTCGGGTACAGAACCCTAAAAAAGATGCCATTAGTTAAAGAATCAATATTGGTATAGGGTGTGCTATATCTTCAGAGAGAAGTCGGCCGAAGTTGATGGAGATAGAAAATGATTCTTTGACTGCTCTCAAATACATAGAGGAGATTTTAAACGAGCATGCGGATCCTTTTTTAGTGAATATAATGTGGGCGCCAATTCTATTTTTACCCACGATAATGCGAAGTCACATAATGCTAATTTGGTCATTGATGCGTATATTCAAGACGTTGGTATTAACCTGCACGGAGTGTTCAACCCGCAGCTCAGACTTCAATCCCATTGATCATGCATGGAGCGCGCTCGGGAGATGCGTTAGACAACGCTCTCCAGCTCTAGCTACCTTGCACATGTCAAAGAGTGCGCTAGTGGAAGAATAATAATAAGTTGGCTTCGGCCCCTCGTACACCTTCCAAAGGTCCAGGTTCAGGAAAAATAATAAAACGTTATCAAGTTATAATTCATCGATAAATATAAAAGGAGAAACTGACTGACTAACATATCAATGCACAGCCGAAAGCACTGGGACTAGGTGCGTGAAATTTTGCATAAGGTTTTTTTTGGTCATAGGCATAGGCACTAGGAGAGGATTTTCAAAAATTCACGCCATATTAAGATGAAACGGAGCTCTAAAGTTTGTGTGGAGGAACTTACTTTCACGCGGGCGAAGCCGCTGGCAGAAGCTAGTCTATTATAAGTTAAATATGGTTTTTGTTATATGAATGTCAAGATCTCTTTTTTTTCTATCTAATGACATCTCCCGTCCTTTCGTGTCAGACTTTACTGCTCCTTCTTTACCTTCGGCAGGGAATTGAAGGCATTGGCAATGTCCAAAGATTCCGCCAAGATGACCCTGCTGCATCCCCCGTCGTGAGGGCTCGCACGCGCGTGAATGTCAAGCTCTCTTGTGTTTTATACTTGATATAAGCTATCCTGTGTTTCAGGCGAGAGGAAGTAAAACATTATGAAATAATCATGTCATCAGTAATTATATATTTTTAGTATATTTTAGGTACTTTAATTGTATGAAAAACCTGATACATTTTTCTTAATGTTATTTTTTTTGTAAATATTGTTATTTTGAATAAAATTTATTATTTAATTTATTTATATATTTTTTTTATATTATAATCAATAATGTCAATAAATGTAGGAAGACCAATGACCGCTGTTCTAAAATTTGGCACCTACTTCTTATTGTAATAACATATTATGACGTAATGCATGTACTCGGAAACGTCTGTGACGCACCTTGAATATCGAATGATTAGTGCGCTGGTAACATGGTAAGTATATTAGGGTAGGTCTTTACCTAGAAGAGAGAATACAGCCTTCTAATATGATAATATTAGAAGGCTGTGACGTTTTACTATAAATCAACAAGTAGGGTCATTGCATAAATGAGCTTTATCTCGTAAAGTGGGCAGATGGCCACTTTACTTCGGCTCTTACAAGCTTTTATTTCAAATTGTTATTTTTTTTATTTATCTATTGGATAAGATAAGATAAATTTATTCGTCAAAAACATATGTAGGTTATAAATCAGTTGGAACGATTACAAAAACAAAACAAGTTTCAACATGTTTTGCCTAGAAAATTTTGTACGCCACAAATACAAATTGGAAGTTTTCGCCTAATCCTTGAGAACCATTGTGCGTGGACCATGGCGGCAAGTATTTGGCTGGCTTATTCTAGCTCACCTCTCTCCAAAAGCAGATTAGGCCTCCCAGGTTCTTCAGAGCGTGCGTAAGGGAATTCAGGGATTCTAGGGCTCGTATACGTATACACGTATAGCATAGCATAGCATAGTCGGCCTTATAATGTTCCCACTGTTGGGACTCAGGCCTTCTTTTTAGGAGAGGGAATGGGCCATAATCCACCACGCGGGCCCAGTGCGGGTTGGTGGATGTCACATGTCTTCGAATTTTTGGTTCTTGGACATGCCGGATTCCTCACGATGTTTTCCTTCACCATTTTGAGAGCAGTGGTGATGAAATAAATTACACAAAGTAATGCGCCTGGTTGGGTTTGAACCTGCGACTTACAACTCGTAAGTCTGGGCCGTTACCAGTCGGCCACCACTGCTCCCACTCGGCCACCACTGCTCCCGGTCGGCCACCACTGCTCCTCGTATACACGTATTCAGTAACATCTATGCAGTCATGTAATTGTCTCCTACTTCATCAAGCACGTTCTGCGACTATCTGTGATGCTTATTGTGTGGAGGTGTTTGTTCAATGAGCAGTGTCCGGATACTAACAATGTTTATTTTATGTTCAGGGCTAATCTTGCAAATGGATTTTGTAGTATTCCCTAACCGATTGACTTGAAATTTGGGTAACTTGAATTACAATGGATTAATAAGTTACCACCTCTTCTTCACGAAAAAATATGGGAAGCTCTACTAGAACAAGGAATCGAACACAAATTCATCCGATTAATACGAAACATATACAGTCGCAGCACAGGAAGAATCCAATTAGAAAAGAAACGCGCTCCTTTCAGAATAGAAAAAGGCGTTAGACAGGGGGATCCCCTATCTCCTAAACTTTTCTCCGCTGTACAAGAATCAATCTTCAGACGACTTAATTGGGAACATCTCGGTATTAACGTTAATGGAGTATTGCTGTCGCACTTGAGGTTCGCCGATGATATAGTGCTATTTGCCAAAACACCAGAAGACTTAAACAAAATGCTGGGAGAACTTGCGGCAGAAAGTGCGGAAGTAGGACTGACACTGAATCCGGAAAAAACTGGAGTGATGACAAACGGAAGCAAGTACACCATTAAACTAGGAAACACTGAAATAGACTATACTGACGAGTACATCTATCTAGGACAGCTTATAACTCAAAAAGAACCCATGCAAAAGGAAGTGGCGAGAAGAATTACTAATGGCTGGAAGAGATACTGGAGCCTGAGAGAGGCTATGAAAGATAAAAAACTTCATATAAACCTCAAAAGTAAGCTGTTAACACCTGCATTCTACCTGTTTTGACGTACGGATGCCAATCATGGGCGCTAAATCATGAAATATTAAGCAAACTATCAACTTGTCAGTACGCAATGGAACGGAGTATGCTAAACATCAGAAAGTCTGACAGATTGAAAAACTTCGTCATCAGAAATAAAACAAAAACTATAGATGTAACAACTAAAATCAAAAGACTAAAATGGAGATGGGCTGGCCACGTGATAAGAGGATGCAACAAATGGAGCCAAAGAGTGACCCACTGGTATCCCAGAGACGGCAAGAGGAAGAAAGGTAGACCGCAAAAAAGATGGGTCGACGACATTAGACAGGTGGCCGGAGTCACGTGGAACAGAGTGGCACAGGAAAAGAAAGAATGGAAAAGGTTGGAGGAGGCCTTTGCCGATTGGCAAACAGATCTAGGAAAGATAACAAGGCTATATTATTATTATAATAAGTTACCATAGGGCTGGTCTGATGATGGAGTCGGATAGTGGTCATAAAAGCTACTGAGCGCAACAATATAACCCATCGTGTTTAACCTTTTTTGAATCGTCTTGATGCGTTTATCAAGACGATTCAAAAGAGTTTAAATAATCGTCTTTATCGCGTGGTAGGTATAGTACTACCTACCGCGCGATCAAATTTTGTTATGAAGAAATGATTTTCAGTGAAAACTTATATAAAGCTGTTATAAAATTGATACAACTTCGAGCTTCCAAATACTAGCAAAAGGTAATATGGATTTTTAGTTAGGGTTTAATATGCTAGTTATAGGTGGTTGCACAACCTGTATTATCTGATGATACCCGAAAGAACCAAATATTACACAGATGTTACTATTGCCCTATGCAAATAAATAAGAATCGAGATCTTTCCTTTCACCTTTATACCTAAACGTAAAATGCTGAACCGGACACACTTAGCTGACTGCAAAAGCGATTATGCAACCTTAAGCCAGTTGAGTGCACGTCTTCGGCTCATCGCCCACAAAGAGCTCATCAAGCGAGACGGCCGTCAAGCGCCTGACTAAAAAAACATCTCAATAACGGTCCTCGTAACTTCAAGTCATGTCAACGCAGAGAAACCGATACTGTTCATATTATTTCTCTCATTTCATTAAGGCGATTGCTAAGATAAAACATATCGATTCAATGTTTCCTTGTGGGTGGTCCCGTATGGATGTCAATTGTTGAATGCCTGTGCATACCATATCGGTAAGTTTAACGATCCATTCTGCATCAACAATGCTGGCGCTCGATAGACAATACTCTGAGAAATCCCTTGCAGTTGCCAAGTGGTGCGGCCCTCCTGTGATGTGACAACCGGATAAACATAGGCTTTGTTACAATGGTTTTGCGCATTCATTGCTGCTATTGTAATTAGGCGGCAAACGTGTAAGTTTATGCGACGTAAACAAGTTACGTGACGACACATCTTCCGTCTCTCTCGCCGGTGAGAGATCGCGGGAAGTCTCTGTCCCGCAATCGTGACGTAAGGCGCCCGCGCACTCTTCGAGTGCATTCACTCACAGCGTAAACGGCGCAAGATCACAACGTAGACGATATTCCAATAAGACTTTTTTTTCTTTTATTGTGTTAAATAAAATTTGTTCTAAGTTTACGAACATTCATCTCCATACAAAGACTGTTACAGTTTGGAAGTGTTGTGCGAGTACAATAGTCAAATAAGGGATTAAGAAATCGGCCGAAGGTTAAATTTCATCACACTATGGACGCCACAAGTAAGTAAACTGGTTTTAGAAATATACAGTATCGTAAAAACCCGAACACAACTTTAATCGTACAAAAAAAAACTAAAAAGGAAGACTTTCAATAAAAACTGTTCCTTGTAATGCCATAACTACGAGATGTGCGTAATTTTTTTTTGAAGTCGGTAATATTAATCCAGTAATAAACTAGAAAATGCTTCACATTACAAATTTACTCTCAGCTCAGCTTTGCCAATGTAAACAAACTGTTGTCATCTTTAGAAAATAATCTTATTAATGCACACACCATGCATCATTTTTTAATAAACAACTTTTATAACAAAGGCTAAAAAATAAACACCAAAAACTTGAACAATGCGTACCTACTCAATCATGTTCAGCTCGCCGCTAATGTTTAAATAATGAGCTCTATAAAATCGCACATTATTGCTTATAATTGCTAGGCAGCTCCGGTTATCACTTTCCGTTTGTGAAGCCTTGTAGCTGTGCAGTCACGCCCTGAATATCGCCAGCTGTAATTTCATCATAACCGTCCCCAGCTGACGGAGCTAAAAACGAACAATATCGCACGAACGAACAACACAATACGAGACAATACAGCAAAACTTTATCATTACATTAACCTCGTGTTACCAACATGTTAATCAAGCATTATTTAGTCATAGCAGTTTCTGCTTCCTACATCGGACTCTTACAAGGATGATAAAGTTCAATGAAATGGATTAATTAATGTTAATTGTAAATCACACAACGTTTCCCTAATAAGTATTTTTTTATCTTTCCTCGTACTTTATTAAATAAAACAATAGTAAACTAAGTAGGTAAGCGAAAACAGATACCTATGTTATCCAATTCCTCGACACACGTTCGCTATTCGTATATAATTTTGTGTAAAAACTGTCGAAATAGTAAAACGCGTGTCACGAAAGACCGCCACGAAACCCACAAAATTCAAAATCACGACCTTTAAATCGATTAGAGTTTGAACCGTCCCGCATTCATGAATTCTATAATAAATCTTATGACTCATTCAGTGAGTGGATTAGTTGACGAAAATGTTTCGCAAATTATATTTGCTTAGATTTAAAATGTTTCGTATCAAAAATACAGTTAGGTATAATTTCAAGTTATAATTTTAGCACCACATCATATTTTGTATTAGGCTTATCCCAACACGATGATTGTGAGACTACTCATAACTTGTCTAACAAAAATAGACAAGGTCTGCATTAGAAAAATTAACTTGACCTAAAAAGCACTACATTTACATGACTTGCATCATATTTGTCTCCCAGTAAATGTTTGTTTTATGATGATTCGTCTCCTTGTCACGAATACCGCAACATTCATTTCGCAAAATAGATTATGACAACAGAACTAACTATGTATTTCAAACGCTGTTTTTCAGTGGAAAACAAAATGGGTCTCCCACCACCATACGAACAAACTAGGCCGAACCCTGCACCACCACCATCGTACTTTGGGGACAACCCTCCACCGCCACCGGGCTTAGTGGTTCCTTCGGCCCCAGGGCAACGTACCACAGTCATTACGACACCGCCAGGCCTGCCGGGAGCCCGTCCAGCAAAGATGGGTCCTGGACCATCAGGCACCAACTGCCCGACTTGCAATAAATCCATCGTGACAACCGTTGAATATGTCCCCAACAACCGCACACACATCATTTCAGCGGCGCTGTGCGTTATAGCTGGGTAAGTTAGAATTTATATTATTATTCAACGATAAGATATACTTTATTCTATTCACAAGAACAACTACTGTATTCAAAGGTCCGTAAGTATTATTCGTGTGTTTAAGGTCAACAGATAAAGAACCGACTCTTTCTAGTTTCATCAGATTTTCTGACTGGGATCGTTTTAATTTTAAATTCAAAATAACTTTGTTTTTGCCGCAAAACATGACGCAAAGAACTAGTTTTGGTAGACAAGTTTCGTAACTAGTTTCCGTACTCGTATGACTAATGGTTATTAATTCATTAGACCCGTTTCATGAATTTCGTACTACAGCATTGTATCCAAAGTCCTAAGCTAAAATGACCAAATAGTAATTAATATAACACAACACGGACGTTAAACAACTATAAAACATTTTTTAACTACAGCTATTACTATTATTAAACATTGATAACGTCTACAATCTCCTGTTTACAAGGATAAAGAAAGTGACGCTGATATTGCGTACCTGCTGATAAGAAAGACCTAAAATAGTCGTTAGCACCGCGGACGTCAATATTACCAGCATTGCAGTGCCAAGAACGTGATATTTAGCAAGTGACGGATCATCATTGGGTTTTAGTCGGTAAAAGTCTAATACAAACTTTCGACTATCCAACCCAAAAAAAAAACAGAAGGAATGTTAAATATTGGTGTAATAAAATATTCTAATAAGATTACACCTCCCGTACTTGGCTCTGAGTTCACAAAACCGTCTGCAACACCCAATACCACAACGCGTAAACCAACAAATAAAACCTCGGCAAAATGTGATGATAATTCGCATGAATGCTATATATGGAGATCAACTCATGTTCTATTAATCGGTGACAAGTCATTACAATAGGCAATCCTTATGTTGATTCATTAAAGTATGTAGTTACGTACGCTTCGTAGTTCCATCTAAACGTTCACGCTTTTGGAATAAGAACAAGCTACGGCTGCATTAGTCAGATTAACCACGTCTTATACCACAAAAGAGAACTAATTTAGAAAAACAAATAACGATTGTCACTTGTTTTTATTGTTCACAGATGCTGCTGCGGCTGCGTCGTACCTTACTGCATGAGGTCTTGCAAGACTGCCAATCACTACTGTCCTCAGTGCAAGGCGTTCATCGGTTCCTATACGCCATCTTGATCGTAATGGTCTTTCCGATTCTCAAATTCCTTCAAAACTTTCCTGATATGAATAGCTTTAGTACGAAACAGAATAAGATCAATAAAAAAATGATGATTTTACGTGGCATAACAAAAATCTTATGTGTTATATCTCAATTTTCATAAACTTATGGTATAACTCATTTCTACCAGTTGATTTGAAGTCGATTCCATGCACTCGAATACGTAGATATATTATGTACCTTATCGACTTATAATTTTATTTAGCAATAATGTCATCAGCAGGGTTTTAAAATAAAAACAAATCCCAATGGTCTAAACAATTCTATTCATTGTCTTAAGAAATATGTAAATTACCATCTAAAACAATCTCGAGCATATCTATTTCATAAATAAATAAAATACATATAAAACTAGAATCGACCTGTCCGTAGCAGTATTGAGAAGGCTTCCGAAATCTCAAATTCATACTCTTTATCGATACCTAAGTACGTAGTTATGTAATTACTCGTAGTAAATATCTATGATGGGGCGGCATCTAAAATCCCATAAAATAAAAATACAACTTTAATGACGCATAATTTTAAGTTTCTTTTAATAAAAAAGTAATATTCTTTTTATGTATTTGATCACGTTTGACCAAATAAATGCCTGTCGAATTTATAATTTATTTTATGAGTTAGTTAGTAGCTTACTATTAAGTATATTTTTAATGAAAAATATAAGTTATTATAGAGAATTTCGCTGATAATGTCATTTTATAAAATGTTGTATATTTAATTCTGTGATATACTTTTCAAGGGTCTTTTATACGATTTCTACCTACTTATAATATAATAATTAAATAAATAAACAGTTGTACAAGAATATTTATTTATCCTTAGTAGTTATGAAATAAGCATATTTCTTGATTGCATGCTTGCTTGCTTACTTCAAAATGATTTATAATATTAATCTAAATATTCGATTTAGGCACTGAAAAAATCTGCCTCTCTCGTTCAATTTAGAAAACCGATAAACAAAATATATCATGTAAAAAAAAACAATTTGATTTATCAACTATCGGATAAAGACTTCAAAAACTTCCCAAACCGCAAAAAGCTTTACTTCTGTCACGTTTAAGAATTACTAATACTAGTTCGGCTTTATTATCCTACTGGTTCCCAATTTTTCCTTTACCTAATGTGTAACATTATACTTACACAGATTTTAAATATTTTTGTAACTTCGAATATAACTAATTTATTGTATTACCTATATAATACTCTATCATTAGCATAACAATACACTCACCCGCTATACATGGGGCGTAAAACATAACTGGATAAATACTGGTGTATACACCACTGCCTACGTCTTTTGGGAATAAAGACGTTTTTCAAAGAATATATTAGAATATAAAACTAATCAAACTGTTTAAACAGTAAGGGTGGAAGTACCTTACAAGATAGCAGATCGTCTAGTATACAAGCCCAGGTACCGGCGACAGTTGGGACAGTAATGCTCAACATCTTTCCACCTCTTCGTGACGTAGGGGATTATGCAGCAACACAACCACCTGGAAACATACAAGCATTTTTTACAAGGTAATTAAGGTAAGGGTTAAGGTAATAAGTTACCCAGAATTTGGCTTATGGAAAGTATCTAATACTTTCAGACTAGAATTATAAGGAAAATAATTACAGAGAAGAAAACAGCACAAGCTAGGACTCAATCCTTAACCATAGTAAAAGTCTTATTTTCATTTTACTCGACTTATTATAATCCAAGTATTTTAATTTCTCATGACATCTTTCCTATTATCAGTCATTGCTTTCCTTAAGTAATTTAAAGACCAAAAATTTATCGCCATAGTAAACTTTGTGGAATACTTTCTATTAAGCAAGATCAAGAATACCTTGAGGGACGCCTTATGTTGCAAATCATGAACTAAGTTATGCATATTTTTGAATAAATATTCAGAAAACCTATTTAGAATTTAACATTGATTTAGTAGATTTTATTTGAATTTAGATAAAACATCTGTAAGGCATAGGCAGGTACGACGAATACTACGAAAGCTTCATACAGTTCCACAATACATAGGTAAATATAAATTTTATTGGCCAATATTTAACTCTAGGATTGAACCTCAAAATTTAAACAGGTATGAAATTGTAATCTGTCATGATTTTTCAGATGCACGAAATAGGTAATTAGTGCAAGAATATTAAACTAATAGCTTCTACCAGCGACTTTGCCCGCATCCCTATGTCACTCAGTGATAAAGTAGGTAGCATACTAGTTGCTGGTGAAATAATTTTTAAAATCTACCTACAGAGCCGATTAAATTCTTTCGTCTTCGTATTTGAGTTTATACAAAAAAATTAACATACAAAAATACACATCTCTCCTCTTTATGATATTAGTACAGAGTATATATAAGAAATGATACGGAGGTTCGATTCCGATATCGAAAGTTCTGATTGATTTTATACTTTCGATTTCGAATTCGGTTTCATTTTTAAAAAGAACTTATATCGGATGTACCTACAAGCTAATTTATACCTGCTAGTCGTGCGAGGACATCCCAACCCCGTGCCTTCTGTTGATTACTGTTTCACTTGTTGTTTGATTTCGTATTTGGATTATTGTGAATTCGTTCATCTCTTATAACTTAAATCCAAGTTTTTTAGGTAGTTTTGCATTTGATTGTTTTTCCTACGCCTCCGATTACGGTTTCGTTTCCGACTAGCCAAAAAAAAACTCCGCTTCCGAATTCCGTTCCGATATAATCACTTCCGTTACACCCCTAGATAGTTGGTAGCAAAGGTCTAATAAGAAGAACGATAGTAATTAAATTAACGCCAGAGTGAAGCACCGATGCCTCAATCCGACGTCGAGGACAATTTGTATTGCTCGGCATTGAACCCTTTATCTATCAGTGCTATGATCTTGATAATCTTATTGTAATAGAGATTTACATCACACGTCCTAAACAAATTACTTACCAAAATAATATGCCTAGAAATAAGGCTACAATATGCGTAAATCTTGAGTTTTTATAATGGGCTTTTGTCATGACATCTTCGTAGCAGAACGGGCACCGCATGCCGACGGGCTCTGAGCCTACGTGCAGCAGCTCCATCTCGATCCCTGCAGCTTCTTCTATCTGGTGATATGCGCTGGTCTCCACTGCAAATATAGTGCAAATTTTACTTCACTGGATTATAATAAATAAGCCACAAATCTCAAGGAGAAACCACTAGGTTCGTTTCCAGGAGTAGTTCGTTTAAATAGTAGTTTAAATTCTAATTTTAAAATAATAAAATTGATATTTTGGCGGAATATTTTCGAGTACCTAATGTTCAGTAGCTGTTTTAATAATCCGCAAGTAATTTCTTAATGAATATTATGATTGTGATGTAAAATTGTAATTTTGTATGAACTGGACAATATGTGAAATAATTGAAACATGCGCGGTAAAATGGAGCTGAGAATTTTATTATAGTATTGACTACCTCAGCAAAGCATGTCGAGAAGGCTGACTCGATATTTTTGTTGCCAAAGACTGCATAAACATCAGAATGTGTTTCATCCGCATTCTAATGGAACTCAAAGTACGGACGTACGTAGTAAGATACCTAGATACTGTAAAAACTAAATACTTTCTAAATTTGACACTGGCTAAATACACAAAACGTGCAAAATCAAAACAAAAAATAGTAACTTATTAGGTATTTCTAGTTAGTTGTACGCTTAGAAATCATTTTCTGTCATATTTACGAATTACATACTCATAACATATTATAAATTAACATACCTACATAGACCACATGTTTTCATAAAATGTTACTGTAATTTCTCTATACCTACTTAGTTATCTCCAAGAAAAAAGGCTGTAGGTTCCGCAACAATTAATATGTAGATTTTTACTGGCTTAGCACAACTTCCTTACAGTTTCACAAAATATTGAAAACAAATCACAGGTGATAAATCTGTAGTTTTAATAGTCGGGTAAATTTTACAACGCATTGTGTAATGCTAAAAGAATTAACGACATTTGGTCGTTCGTCGTTCGCCTAGGTGTATATAGCACAGCTTGCCTAAGAAGCTAATGTAATATTATAAATAAATAGATATAAGTATAGATACTTAATATAAAAATAATAATTTAACTTACTTGTTGTTTAGAAAATGCCCCACGAGTGATAACGTTCAAGTGTCACAACTGATAAATCCTCCACGCACACTATAGTGCTCATGGAATGTTTAATCACCTTACCACGCAAACTAGCTACTAATCAAGGTGCAATCTATCCAAGATTAATAATTGATAAACACTAATCGAAACGTATTTAAAACGTTCTTAGTATATGTGTTTTATTATAATGATCAACTCTGTATTCTGAAAATGAGTTGTATGCCAAACGCAATGATGTTTATCTACGATGCGTCGATATTGGTTATCGAACAGATAACACTTATAGGTACTATAAATCATACAAGCCATTCTCTTAGTAAGGCACCATAATTACTTACTCGGAAAAGTACCGACCTATGTGTCGAAACTAAAATATTGCTAGCTAAGCATAGGTGTCTAGCATGCACGTGTGATATTTTTGATTAAAAAAACATTGTACATAATAAATGTATCTACATATATCAAATGACAAGAAAAAAATGTGCTTTAAAGCGAATTATGGCAAATCCCTTTTACAAACTTAATTTAGTTTCCTCTTTGTAAATTATGTAGTGTGTTCTGTAAATATTTGTCAACTACTGAAGAACATTTTAAAATGACCATCTGTACCCGCCATTTACATTTGCTGGATTTCTTCATTCAGATGAGTTATTTTTTTTATTCGAACTACCATATGAGTAAGATTATAATAAAATGCTATTTTCATTAAATTATAGTATTCAAACAAATAAAATTTGCAATTATATTTATTATGTACAATATCACTTATTACAGTAACTAGAGTCTGTAGAACGCGGAAAGAACCGGTCAACATCTAACAGAACTGTACCGTTATCAATATTATAATAAGTTGAAAATAGAAAATCTGTAGAAAGACTTCAGAAGTGTCTGAAAAGACCTTGGGCCATAATGCAAAAAAAAATTAGGCAATCCAGTATTTATTACTAGTAATAAAACTTTTCTGACATGGAGTTTTTGGCGGGATTTCTTCGACTGAAGTTCAGCGGGGCTATTGCGTAACTCTGTTGACAGTTCAAGTGATGATAACTTGTTAACAATGTGCATCATTGAACTGTCAAACAGCTAGTTTCGTATTGCCTATCTTCAGTGACCAACTGCAGTGACGTCATTAGCCACTGGTGCCTTTGATAGCACACGTTTTGACAGATGTTCTTGTATCGATACTTTTCAAATTGCGATTGTGTGAGGTTTTGAAGCTGTATAATAGTCGATAAAATTTTAGAGTGGTCACAATAGGCACCGTAAATTATTATAATTCACCACATTTCCACCGTAGTTTGTTAGTCACTTGTGTGATACGTAATACCAATTTTATGAAATTGTCTGTTGACAACTAAGTTTAGTGTGCAACGAATGCTAGTTGTCAACTGTTATTGAAAAAGTTAGCCAATAGCCCCCCAGGTGGTTGTTTTAGTTATGAATTGAATTAATGAATATTGTGACGTAAGATTGATGTAGTTTTGTATCTCAAGTGTCTGCGCAACTGGACAATATTGGAATCATTGAAATAGGCGTGATCTCGGTAAAATGGAGCTGTAAATTTTATTGGTAGTTTTGGCTACCTTAGCGAAGTTTGCTGAGAAGGCTGAATCGATACATTTGCTGTCAAATAATAATAAAAAGACAACAACAACTACTTATGATATTCGAATACGAAAGACATTATTATTGAAAACTTATTACGCAAGAAAACATGGACGAAAGACTAGGCGATATGGTCAAAAGACTATAGTCTTCCCCAAAGGGGTAAACAGATAAAAAATAGTTTTCTGACATTTCTTAGCACACAGCCCTGCGTTCAATTTGAGCTTAGAGTTAACTCTAATGACGTCATCAGAGTTGATACTCTACGCTTGCATTTTTGAACCCGAACTTAGAGTTCAACTGTCAATGTCAAGCAAGCCAACAGCCCTGCTCGAAGTTAAAGTCAGTTAGGTTATTTCTTCGAGTATAAGTATAAAAGTCTTTGGGTTAACTCTAGGGTATCTACTCGAGTTATAAAAGAACGACCCTGCACTGCGTTTAAAAATAACCGGAGTAGAGTAGAGTCGATACTCCAACCGTTCAAAAATGCTTTGAGTTGCAACCCAGGGTCGTTCTTTTATAACTCGAGTAGCTACCCTAGAGTTAACCCAACTAACTCTAACTCCGAGCAGGGTAGACATCACCAATCAACCCTGCTCGGAGTTAAAGTTAGTTGGGTTAACTCTAGGGTATTTACTCGAGTTATAAAAGAACGGCTTGCAACTCGAAGCTACTCTGGTTATTTTTGAACGCAGCCCTGATGACGTCTGTCACCAGTCAGTAGTCGCTGTCAATGTCAATTTCTGATGCGGCGGCTTCATTTCATTTTCGTCACATTTATGAGATTTATTTGTAAATACAAACAAATTAGTACATAACTTAAGATACCTTCAGAAATTGTATAGTCCCTGAGTAATTCTGAACATTGTGTCTATTACTAAAATGAACAAATTATTTTAATAACATCTCAGAATGGATGTAGACCTGCTACGACCAGGCACTGTGCCTATCTCTCCAGATACAATCCTATGGTTTGAATTTCTTCTAGACCCAAATTTACTGAAAAAGCATCTCAGCAAACCGAATCCAGGTAAGTAATTTGGTATAGTAGAACTTAGAAACAATAAACAAAGATTGAAGTGATAAAAGTAAAGTTGACTACTGAATAATTAAACGTTTACAAGTTTCCAGCATATTAAAGAAACCATATGTGTGCAAGCCATGACTTTTGTTGGAGTTTCCAATTGAGTAATTCCTCTTAACATATAATGTTAGCTGTATATCCTTTAGTCTCATATCACTTTTAATATATTCTGCACTCGGCTACTAATGGTAATTCTATTTTGAGAATTCTGTTATATTCTACTTACATTGTTACAGAACCTTCAGCATGTGAATTGATAGAAGAGTTTCTGTCGGTTGACACCAAGAACGGTAATTCTAAGCCCACGAGTGAGCGTGTGGTAGATGTGGATGCTCCACCGACCCCCCCGTTGGCCACCACTCCTGCACCGGCACAATTCACACGGAAACAACTGGCTCTGAAAATCCTGGCTTTAAAAGTTGCTGCTGATTTACATTGGAATTTAGGTGGGCTTTTTTTTTTTGAAGAATTTATTTACTAATATAAACTTCAAAATTATTTTTATAAATGGAAAGGACCTGTCTAAAATATTGAGTTAACAAACACTCTCCCCATTTTTCTGTTTCTTTCTTGTCTATATATATATTAGTATATCTGTGATATTTATATTTGTGTATATGTATATAACTATTTAAATAAACAATAAAGTTTTTATTGTATGACAGGCCAAAACAATACTAAAAATATGTGTATGCAAAAGTGCATTTTTAAATATATATTTTGTTACCCTTTGTTCCAAGTATTTATGAATTCCTAGTCAATTCCTGACTATGCTTATTTAATTTTCAGACATATTTGAAAACAAACTGCCTCCTCAGATTCAGCAACAGTTGATGCAGGATTTGGTGTACATGTCAACTGAAGCTGCCTTCGCTGTACCACCTCAGGTAATATATTGAATTTATATTGTTTCTGGCTTATTATTTGTGATAATATTATGTAATCTATTTGTAAAATTACGAATGACAAGGTCCGAATGTTTCTTAATCAATCTTGCCATAACAAGTGATTGAATTTGTATGAAACTCAGCACACAGGTAGACCATGCCCAATTAGGACAAATGCTAGTAACAACCACAACGTTCCTTCAGTTGCCCTTTTTGTGAGGGCTAAAGTAACTTCATCGAACAATCCACAGCCCTGGCAAGCATCAACCCTAACTGGCCCCTTCAATTTTTCTGACTTCTATTTGAGACCCGCATAGAACAACGCGCCTTTGATCCAGGCTTGACCATTACCGGACGGCCGTTGCCATGGCTATTGCTGGCCGCTCGCAACCCCGCGCAACCCCGCGCCTTCTGTAGATAATTTTTTAGTTTCACACAAAGTTACTAGCAAAAGCTAATAAAGAATAAGGCTTATTTAACTGATGTTTTGAAATTGATTACATTACTGCATTGAATCAGGAATGTTTACCGATGCACATATTGATGGTTTCAAAGCCATCATAAGAAAAAGGGTAGCGTCCATGATGTGCAGGGTTCGTGGGAGTGGCAACAGCATTCTGAGGGTAATGAGGGGAACGATAAGCCGTGTTGCGCCACGTTGGCACACTGGATGCATGTACACGTACATGTACCCGGTGTGTCAGGTGTACGCAAAAGATATTTAAATTAAATTAAATTCTCTCTCTCTGTTATTTTATCTTTTATTAACATAGGTTTTAAGTTGTGTGATTATTAACATAATATGGACCACGGTCTGAAATAAATTATTTTTATTTATTACTTCAAGAAAACAATCACCCGAATTATATATTCTTCTGTTCCCCAAGTCACAGGCATTAAACCTAGTTTGGGGACCAGGAGATAATACTTTATGCAAACTATATTGTATCCTATTACTGAAACTTTGTGAGCAATTTATTAAAAATAAACTTATTATTATTACACATATATAAGCCCACTTCTATTTTCATGACCAATATGTACTTCTCCATTGCCTGTTTTCATTACATAAGTCAGGCTTATCTCTTTACTCAGGAAATACCAGCTGAGTTATTGCAGCAGCCACAGGTCCAGTTTGCTTTGGTGTTGTACCACAGATGGATAGTCAGGTTCCCTGTGAAGGCAGCACTGTATGCTAAGACAAACAAAATGTCTTACATTCACATGTAAGTATTTATTTGTGGTTTTTTTATGTATAATAAAGTATAGGAAGTTAACTGTTACCAAAAAAACTACTTCAATTAAAGTATATGAAGGCGACAGCTATAAGTTAGCAGTGCAGCCATCATCGGTAAGGTTTTCTAGTAGAGGGTTTATGGCGTAGAATTAAAATAACTATTCACTTCACAATCAATTTTATTTCACAGTAGATATAATTAGGTAATTACAGACTTAGGTGTATCGTAAAGCGAGAGAACCAGTGATCTCGTTAGGAGCGTCCGAACTCTTCGACGGATTGCCCAAGACTGCCATCTGTAACCGTCGTCCCTCCAACCGATTTCGCTCACGTTATTCGTTTACAATTGAGTATCTTATTATCGCTAAACTAGCATTGTCGCTGTTGGATTCTGTATAATCACACATGTTTGTGATGATTAAGCAAATAAATATGTATCTATCTTAAACGAAACAAGTAGTGCTAACGTACAGTCAGCACCAAAAGTCGATGAACAGAATCAACATAACAAAACACCTGGTGCGTGGCGGGCGTGGTGTGGACCGGTTTTGTTATGTTGATTCTGTTCATCGACTTTTGGTGCTGACTGTACGTTACTAAGTTGTGTTTCAATATGATTTTATTTTATGCAACTATTATTAGCAGCTTCACCTTCAAACTTGACACTTTTCGTTTTGACAGACCTGGCATGCAACTGGACAGCGCCTACACTCCTATAAATCAGAACTTCGAGAAAATCTTACGTATGTGCGAAGCCTCTCGCTCTCAAAGTATTATGTTTTTAGACGAGATATTATCCTATTACGAACCAACATCAAGTACTGGCCGTAAAGAATCAAAAAAGATTAAAGTCCCTGTAAATGAAACTTTTGTCCATCTTACTGAAGACTCATGTGATACGAATCATAACTGGAATGCTGGTGGGGTTCAAATCAGCCAGCATGAACTGGCAATGCAGATACATTTCGATCTATGTTACAATTATTTCTTCTATGGTCAACATAGTTTGGCCAAGAAACATATACTTGGCTGTAGAGAAAACTCAAATCTACTTGAGAGAGAAACATCAATATATGGTTATGGTCCCCACAGAGAGATGCCTTGGGGAGAATTTTACTATGCAAGCATGGCTAGAGATGATATCTTGGGGTACATTAGGGCTTTAAACTTGGGCTATGAATTATTAAACGAGGAGCCCTCATTGTTACAAAAACTTCAAGATTCCATAGCTAATCATTACACTGGAATTATTGCTGTTCTTCAAGCAGATAACCTGGCGCGTGAGATCCCAATGATTCACAGACAGGTTGCTGAACTTGATATTCAAGGATCTGCTTCTAGTGGAGCCTTCACCGTAGCTCGTGATCTTTTAAACAGAGTTTCAGCGCTGAACGCTGTCAGATACGCTTTAGAAGGTGGATTGCCATCTACTCATCAAGACTTCCTAAACAAATTCAAAACAGTTGGCATAAAGTTCTTCGATCTTCTGTTCTGGGCACTGGCTCCTGTTCTAATGTCCGATTTATCAGAAGCCGATTGGGAAAACTTAAGAAAGTTTTACTTACATTTAGCTACATCGCAGTGTAAACTTCCAATTGATAGGATAGACGAGTATTTGAAAAAGCACATCGGCGAAACAGCAGAGATTATAAGGAAGAAGCTAATTTCCGATGAACAATTGAACACAATTCTGAATGATCCCGTAAATATCGATGATGAAAATATGGATATTCCTCGCGAGTTACTAACAGATGATTGGGAAACACCAGACTTTGAGTTCAAGTCTGTACCAGAATTGGAAATGGGTAGACTTAAAAAGCGACTTATTGAAGCTTCGACGGCAGACGAGGTTCGAATGTGTTTGGTGAAGTTGGCTATGATGGCGCCAGCGACACCTCTGTGGAAGATAAGCCCGTCTTGGAAGCCGGCGGGAGAGTTGTGTAATGCTTTGATATCTTTGCCGAGAGGATTCTTGCAAGATTTTGGTTATGTTGTATCTGGGGCGGCACGTGCGAGAGCGGAGGCTGGATGCTCCCGCGCGGCTTTGTCTTTGCTTTCGGTACTAGAAGGTGAAGCTCGGAGCCAATTAGGCGGTGGCAACGACCCCACACTATATCGTCTATGTCGTCAGCTCTCCTGGGAGGTGCTTCTGCTACAAATTAATGTAGTTCTGAACGAATGGCCACATCATCGAATCAATTTGACAGTGCTGGCAAACAAATGCAAAGCATGTATCGCTGCAGTGACTGCTGGTGATGGCGTCGTTCCTAGACCGCAGGTAAGTCATAAACTATTATTTTCGTTACATACGATGATTTTTAATTTTAGGGCGCATAATAGGCAAAGCAGCGCAACTCGATTTATTACTGCCAAACAAATATAATAATAATAATATATATCCCCATCGCTGTATCTCTACGTTGACGTCGTGGTGGGGCTTGCGCGCTCCAACGTGCCGTAAAATGCCTAGGGTGAGGGTCCAGAATAACAGAGATACAATCCGCACGGCAGTTTTGTGGCGAACTGTTGGGCATTAGCGACCCCACGGACCCGATCTCCTGGGATAATTTTTGTTCTTCATCTCCGGCTTACCTTTATTGACCGGCCATAGTGAACACTGACGAGGAACAGAGCCCCCACCTATCTCTTGCCTTTATTGGCTGGCTTGAGTGGAGATTCGCAAGAGCAAACGTGCTCGGGAGAAGGATGTATAATTCAGTAAGATGCTGGTAGGGATCTTGTCCGTACTTCCGGGATGGTCCTGATAGCCGTGGTATACCTCTCCACTCCTCAAGCACCTCAGGATATGTTGCCCTCTTGTTGCTACTTCACTTCGTACTAGCGGCCGTTTTTGGGGGCCCATTTAATGAGTGTGCAAATCACCCCCTACCTTTTTATCGATGGATATTAATAACATTATTCAGGCAGGGGCCATAGTCTTAAAGTAGTAGGTAGGTAGTAGTTAGTTCTAGGGGGTTAGTTTCTGGTAACCAATCCACTTAAGATTCCAAAAACTATAGCCTTATTGTTTTTCATATTTCGTAATAGTTTTTCACCAACTGGGGGTTGTCCTTGGGTGCACTAGCATTCCACACAGCACATTCCATTAAAAGTAACTAAAAGGCCTCCGCGAGTTGGTTTTGGCTCCTCGTACGCCTTCCAAAGGTCCGGGACCTCAAGCTTCCGAGATATACTGATAATAATATAAACTTGTTGAAATAATAATAAAAATTTCAACTTTATTGCAACAGATGCAACGTCGATATTAGGGATGTCGATGATTCCTATAGAAGATCGATTTTTGAATCGATTCGAATTGTAGTTTAAAGAATGAACTCAGTATTAAATTGAGTTCTAAAATATCGATTCAAAGTTTCTGCGATCTATTCTTACAGAATCGATCCATTGTATCAAGATCGATTTCAAAAATCGTTTTTTTGGTCCTACAAAATCGATTGTTCGATTAATCCGATAGAGTCGATATTTGTCTAGTGGACAACCACTGTACCTCTAAATGTGCACAGGCCCTACATATATTTACCTAGATTTACTTTGTTTCTCCTTAGGTAATCGAAGCGTGTTGGATTTGTCTGATAAACGCGTGCGAGTGGGAAGGAGTGGGCGTCACGACGGGCCCGGGGGAAATTGCAGCAGCTCTGTGTGCAGCTTGCTTCGAGTTGCAGCGCGGGAAAGCAACCAGGAAGTTTCCTAGACCATTGTGGGATTTTGGTATGAGGCATTTTACTTGAACCGAGACCAATCGCCCATTAAACGCCAGACTACATCAGGGCAGACCAGGGTGAAAATAGCAGGACGAACTTGACTCCTACAGAAAGGATGGCCTACATTAAAAATAGCAGACTGTGGTTATAAAGGGAAAGAACGCTTTGGCCAGCAGTCGAACAAAATAGCCTAGATAGATAGTTCAATAGTTAGTTCAATAGTTTGAAAACTTAAACTAGCTTCTACCAGCGGCGTCACCCGCGTGGTTTTAAAGGCCGAAACTGCGGTAAGTCCCTGCTTCCGCACGGTACAAAAGTGCTCCGTTGCGGGTACCCCCGCGGGCATCCGTCCCCCCTTTACTACGTAGTAAATATTAAGTTCTCCATCGACACGACTACATGCACACTGTTAAAGTTGAACTAGCGACACTGCGCAGGTAATAATCCGGTTTCCGCGACGGGGACCGTCGCACACGACACATGCGTTTTGTCATGCGACCGCTGCCCGTCGCGCGCGTCCGCTTAACGCAGTTTCGGCCCTTATTCTTTCCCCATTATAAATGAGCCTAATGTTATTCTGATGTATAAGCTATCTTATTGTAAAGTTTTATCCAAATCTGTTCAGCTATTTATGAGTAAAGAATTAACAGACATACTCACACACATATAAACTTTCACCTTTATAATATTGGTGTGATTTAAAACTGCCCAACTTTCAGCCTATTTAGCTTGCTTAACTTGTAAGAACAGTTAGGCCTTACTGCCATTGCACCAACGTTATTTCAACTTTAAACTGAAAAGTCATAACACTCTAGATGTCCGAGTTTTTTTTTTATTAGTGTATTTTGCTACGACAGTTTTATTTTTGGCTTCGTAAAGGCCTTTTTTAGTTTTTAATTTTTGTTTTGCGTGATTCACAAATAAGTATTTTTTATTTCAGTCCTGGCCGTGTACTGCACTGGCCCCGTTCCTGTGAAGAGGTCTGCAGGCGGGAACCCCTCACATTCCCGCGAAGCTCCCGGCGTCTCCGAAGCACGAAATGCTTTCAACGGCTTCCTTTCCACCCTCAGAGAACCTTTGGCCGTCAGCGTGATGCTCTCGCTCCTCGCCAGAATACACAATGTTCTTATAGATGATAACTCCTTAGAACTAGTAGTGGACTATACCAATCTCTGGCCGAATAACATTTCGAACGTCAATAACTATAACGCTAAGCTTGTGCTGGAATCTCTGACCGATCTTCTTGAAAGGAGTTTGAAGCTATATCCTTATAATACTTCATGGTAAGTTTTTATTTAGTTTTAAGTCATGCAAATGTTATTATAATCCACCGGAACTGTATAACTAAGGGACAAAGGTCTCCATTCTTCCTTCGACTAGTCATGCAAATATTATTATTATCAACCTGAACTGTACAACCGCAGGACAAAGGTCCCCATTTCTCCTTCGACTTTCCCCACTTTCCCTGGTCTTCTATAATTTTAGGAACCCAGCCTATCCCGCCATCTCTTTCTGGCCCTACCGCGTTGTCGTGTCCTATCATTTGGGATAAACTGTGTGATAATATTACCCATCCCATTATAGTTTATCCTGCTAATGTCTTGAAAATAAAAATACTTGTTTTAGTTTAATATTGAATATTACAACTCGATTTCATACATTATTATGTTTGCGCACGCTTATGCAAGATTCCCGATAGTATCGCAATAATAGATACTGTATCACATCGACCATTAGTGGACACTGGAGTTGAAAATTATAAGTTAACTAGCTTTAGCCTGTACTATGGCCTACCAGGATTAAAGTTAAATATGCCCACGTTCCAGTTTCAATATTTTAAAGTACTAAAAGGCAATTAATGGGAATAAAACTCCCCAATTTTTCCTTACTAGGCTCCGTCTGTACGGCGACGTAGAAATGGCAGAGGGTCGGTGGGGCGCAGCACTGCGGCGGTACCTGTGCGGCGCGGCCGCGGGCTCGTGGCACTTCGCCAAGCGCGCGGCCGACGAGCCCAGCATCGCACGGCGCGCGGCACGCTGCTGCCAGGCACTCAACGCGCCCACGCAAGCCGCGGCGCTGTGCCAGCTGCCTGATGAACCTGACTACACCACCGCATTCAAGTGCCTGGCTGAAAAAGTAAGCAACAGGTTTTGGGTGAACATTTTCCATATATATGAGTTCGACCAAGAGCCCAGTAGGACGTAGCGCGCGGCTGATATTTCGAAACTACAGTACGGTCGAAATATTTGACCGCTTCGTACTTCGGATAATTGTCTGCGCAGTAATTAAGAATCGTTATAGCGAAAAATCTTTTGTTTTTTGGGTATACGCATAATTCCTATCATACTCGTATTTTGACCGTACGGTATTTAAATGTATTCATTAAAGCACCACCTCTACGAGCGAGTGTATCGCCGCGAGTTCACCTTGCCGTCGACGACATCAAGACGATCACATTTCCGCTGGCGAATCGTAGCAACTTGAGATGGATCGTTGCGCCACTGTGATGACTCATCGCAAGTCGCAACAAATTACTGTGTAGACAACTAACCGTCACTCAGTCGTTGACAAAGTTTGCAACGATTGCACTTCGATTACGCGTCGCGGCGCGGCGGGGTGCGCCTCCAAACGTTAACGTTTTGTGCATTACTGCGATAATATTGCCGGCGGAAACGTTCGTCGAGTTGTTATTTTATGAAGTGCCAAGACGTTAATATTGCCGAGATATACACTCTTCCGTGGAAGTGACGCCTTTTATGGATGACCTTCAGCTTCAGCACAAGAAGTTCCAATCCCACTATAATATTCTTGATCCGTCACTTAATCCTGATTTCAACATTAATTTGTTTTTCAGACGGGCACCGCGGCTGATGCTATGGACGGCTACTACGGCTGCATCTGGGACGGCACGCTGCTGGAGGTGGGCGTGGCGCTGCACGCGCGGCGCGGGGAGGGGGGGCGGCGCGCGCGGGCCGTGCGGGCGGCGGGCGCGCTCGAGCTCAACGCGAACAACAGCGAGGACATACAGCGAGAGGCCGCCGCCATACGCCGAGCAAGGTTACTCCGCGCTCTAACCAACCAGTACGTCGCTTAAACGCTCCGGAGCTGAAGATACGGCCTAACGTACGTCTCGTTTCGTTTCTTTATTTCTAGTTTCATGTGATACGATTTTAAGTGTAATATAAGAAAATATAACTATCATGTACACTCTGTAGTTTTATTAGGTTATCGCTTCTCATAAAATACAATAAAACACGTGTCAATTTACAAATCTTTATTTAAAATTAGTACAAAATAAGATACATTTGTAAAACATGTCTCTGATGTAGATTATTTTTTGCTGAAATTGAATTTTAGACGTACATAATCTGTTCTATGATGTCATAATATCTATAATATTCTCTTAGCGTAAAACACACGATTGTCAAAAAACTTCATAGTAAACACCATTTCGTAAGAATTCATTATAATGTAGTACAGTGGTTCTATGTCACGAAGGTGGGTAAGCAATTGTGGTGTGTATATTATGTCGCAGCCGTATATTAAAACACGCCGTATTACAAGTTGGCGAGTCGGATTGAAAAACTTCGCTGTAATGTAATGCGACTACAACAATTCGGCTGAAATAAAGTACGCCGCATTAAATGTGCATTTTACATTCATCAAAGCAGCTTAGTAACGTGCAGCCCACACACAGAACGACGCATCGTCGTTTTGCGGTTCTAAAAGTTTTAGTTCCAATAATCGCCGCAAGTAGCGCTGCATAAGAACAAAAATGGCGTCACAAACGACAAGGCTGCCACAAAAAGTGATATTAGTGTGTCCTTCAAAAAGTAAGTCACGGACAACAATAATATATATTATTTTAATTAATTAGAATAATTATTCCAAGAGCGGGCGAAGCGAGCTCAGTATTTTAGGACACCCTGACATGGACAGCTTAGGTTAGAAGAGGATTACGTTGGTAAGAGTGAGCGAGCGAACGAAGCCACCTTTACATTACACCCACCTGATTTGTACGTAAAGTCGCATCGCTTGGCGTGAATCTAATGTAGCTCTACAAGTCTAGTTGCCATATAAAATTGTATGGAGACCGACGCGCCAAAAACGGCGTACGTGGCCCAGGTGTGCCAAATGGCCCAATGTAGTTCTACCTTTATTCCTTTGTGTTAGGTTACTTTAAACACCGCAGACAAATAGAAGGCCAATCCGGCTGAAAATGAGGTAGTCGCATTACATTACAGCTAAGACGTTTTTCAATACGTTGCACCAACTTGTAATACGATACGGCTGCGACATATAGTTAGACACGAACTCTTGAGTGCATAACTGCAGGTAGCGTTAACTAGTTAATCGTTTTTCAAAAATATTTTACTTTTTACATTTTATTTCCAAAAATTGTGTAACTCAAGCAAGACATGCCATCGTGAGATAGAGCAACTATACACGGGTACCTACTACTAAAAAGTATGGCACAATAATTTAATTTCGTAATGCTTTAAGCTTTTTTATTATTAACCGACTTCAAAAAGGAGGAGATTATAAATAATTTGCACATTTATTTTATATAATAATAATATCATGATTATAAGTAAGCACACATCTTTTGTGTCGAAAAATCGATACGTATCAAATAAATTTTACAGACGGATAGAATTCATCTGTTTTTTCTCTTGAACTTGGTATTATTATTACAAAACGTCATAGCAGGATTTTACACGTCTTCTTAAAACCACATGCATCCAAATAATACATGTCTCACACTATATAAAAATCAGTCGTTTTCCTGTGTGGCCATTCGTGTTTTAAATAATTTTTATCACATTATTTTGTGCTTCTTTAGTACATCACACATTATATTCAAAAATAACTATAAGTTTATAACATCATATATTCTAGGGCGTTAAGAGATATACATTCATAACAAGCTCCTTGTTTGGATTTGTAACTGGAATGGTCATTGACCCAGAAAACCATCGTGCAACGATTTGGATGGACAAAATAATTTACATCTCGCAAAATCGTGGTTTGGTTTGGGTCAAACTGAACCAAATACATAAAATACTCGTATTTGAGATGATCGTATGAGCTTAGAATCTAAGTCGTATCGTAATATAAAAATGATGGTTTTTTGTGCATTTTAACGATGGTTTTACTTGACATAAGTTCCAAGGTATCTCTGGCAATTAGGGCAGTAGTGGTCGGAGTTTTTGGCAGATTCAGCGCCATACGGAATACAGCACAAACAACTGAAAAAATAATTAAAAAACAAATTAATATCAGCATTAGGTACTGTCGCTAGATATATAAAGTTTATTTCAGAATGCTGCTGAACAAAAGCCTTACTTTTCGTCAAATCAGACGCTCTTGTACGTTAGAATCTCTCATTTAAAAGGTCGAAAAAGAAATTAGTTGCAGTGGAAATTAAGCTTTATTGTATACTTTTCTAAAATCAGATAATTATTGTACATAATACATACCACATTATGCCCCATAGTGCGGCAGCCATGTGCGTGCGCGAGGTGGTCGTGTACTTGACGGCAGTCTTAACTGACGCGTGGCAGAACTGACAAGTCGTCACCGTGTTCTCGGGACCCAGCAGCTGCTTCTGAAATAATTACAGTGTTAGTCTCAAGCATAGACATGGAGAATCCTGGAATATTGTCCAACACTGGCCGTATGACAGGTGTTGTGTCTGGTCTGTGACTACCCGATAGTGGTTCTTCAGCCACTCGTATATATCGAAGCCGTTTCGTATAACAGGCCGTAGTAATCGTAGTCGTCACCGTAATGCGGCTACCTCACGCTCAGCTGGATTGACTCGGCGATACTTTCTACAAGCGGCG
Organism: Mythimna pallens; assembly: GCA_961205895.1. Taxonomy (NCBI): domain Eukaryota; kingdom Metazoa; phylum Arthropoda; class Insecta; order Lepidoptera; family Noctuidae; genus Mythimna; species Mythimna pallens. The sequence continues at coordinate 12,037,230 of OY540826.1, read as the reverse complement.
TCCAATGCTTAGCTGTATTCACAACGGGTAATGGGTCGTTTTTTCAGCAGGTATACGTTATCTCGCTTTGCTCGCTCACTCTAGCCACCGTAATCCCCTTTTAACTTAAGGCATATAGTCCCTTGAACATCTGGCCAGAATTAAATGCACACATATTCGCCTGCGCACGCATAGAGCGCACCATTTTCATTTAAAACCATTTTCTTTGCAAAATATTGATTCTTTGCAAGATATTTGTAATTACCACTGATATTGCAGGCATTGGCTCCGGCATTTGTTGCACCGCCGGTGTTAGAGGCTGGACCTTTGGGTTTAACTTCTTTATCTGTAAGAAAACATGCAGAGTTAGATAAAGAACTAATAAGTAATTAAATATGTCCTACATCCTCACAGGCGTATGGTATAAGTCCTATAAGAGCCTACTGGAACAATGTTAGAAAAACAGCTCAAATTAAAACGAGAAATATATCTACCAACTCAGGAAATTCAAAGAGTTGTGCTATTCAGAGAACATAACGTCATTATTCGTCTTTGTACATAGATAATGGGTCCATATGAGTAGGTAATGGGCCTAGATTATCACTTATAAAGACCATGAACTGAGTGCGAGCGTGTCTAGTCTGGTATGTAGTAGGTATGTAGTCTGGTATCAGAATCACACAAATGAGAATCTACTGTAATTACCTGAACTTGATTCTCGTACTCTGAAGGGTACAGAGGAAGTCCATCGCTGTCCATGGCCTGTCTGTAAAAAAAAATAAGTAGGTAAGTATCGTTCATAATTATATGAGAAGTTTCTTAACACTTCCGAGGAGGTGACACAAGACGAGATCTATTAAGAAGGCCATTCACAAACAAAACATGTCTTGTTTAAATTTCTGATTAATGGCCGTTATGTAAATAAAATATCATTGTTAGGTATTTAACCGACTTCCAAAATAGGAGGTTCTCAAGTATTCTGAATGTTCCTCTTTCTCTTTTTTTTGGTACTCAACGGGTGAAACGGGACCCGATTACTAAGATTCCGCTGTCCGTCCGTCTGTCACCTGACCTATGTAAACAGTTCAATTCCTGAATGGAGTTTCGAAGATTTTTCCTAATCGCACAATTTTTTTTTTGTGACTTAACAACAAATTTACTGTTTTCAGATTTATTCCTATATCTGTCCTGTAAGACCTTGCTTTATGCCAAATATCAGGATTTTTGGTCAACGGGAACTACCTACCTACTATGAATTTTGATTTCTTTGAGTGTCGAAATATATTTTTTTTGCGACATAACCACAGTATGTTTTTCTTTAGTTCACTTAGAAGTTTAATTTTTTCACATATTATTATTAATAATTAATATTTTGATTAACATAACCTTGTCCGGTTAATATGTGCCGCATTTATTATTATTTACACTTACAGGTCAAAAATTACTTAATATAAATAATGATTTAATAATAATCCGGATAATTAAATCAACAAAAAAATAAAAACAATATCTACATTAAAACAATAGTTCAAATAAATTTTAAATAATTAATTTAATCAATTGAAATTAAAACATTCGTTACATCGTTTTAAAAAAGATGGACATTAGAGTGGAATATATTTAGCAGTCAAAGTGTTGGACAAAGACACCGCCTTATTTATTGCTGCATATTTGTCCGTAAGTGTCCGGACTCAAGCAGCCAGTAGAGGGCACGAGCGCAGATCCGTTTTTTGAAATGACGCAGACGGTCATATCAATAAAATTAAACTCAAACTTGCTGCGCACAAATGCAAAGTGCATGCTTATTGGTGAACCTAACTGTGCCGATTGTTGTGCGCGCTTACACAGATTGATTGTCATGTGTGTGGTCATTGAAGGTCAGCAAGGTGTCATTAGGTTCTCCGCAGCCGCAGCGGCAGCACCAGCACAGCACGATGAGCTAGGAAAATGGTAGAAACGAAATTGTAACAACGCATTGATAATTACGTGTTATTTTTTCAACAATAACTTTCTGCATGTTGTTTGAAACTGTATGATGTATAGATAACAAACACGCATCAATATCATGTTACTTCCACGTAGTGTTAGCAGTGCAGGGCGGTGCCAATTTATAATTTCATATCAAATATCTATCTAGATCCCACTGCTTTGTGCTAAATATTTTTTTTTCATAACTTTCACACAACGTCGTCTAGTCCCAAGCTAAGCAGAGCTTGAGTTATTTTTTTTTTGGGGGTTCCGTATCTCAAAAGGAAAAATGGAACCCTTATAGGATCACTTTGTTGTCCATCCGTCTATGTGTTTGTCTGTCAAGACCGTTTAACTCGAGAACACGTGGACGTATCGAGTTGAAATTAAAACCATATACTTAGGTCTGCGGTCCCTTGAAGCTGTGAAAAAATCAAACTTCTAAGTTTGTGTCGCAAAATTATTCGACACTAATGCCGTATTTCGACACTCAAGGGAACCAAAATTCTAGAGTACTTCCCGTTCACCCAGAATCCTGAAATTTTGCATAAAGTAGGGTCTTATATCACAAGTATAGGAATAAATCTGAAAACAGAAAATTTGTTGTTATTTCACGAAAAACATTTTTGTGATTCGTAAAATTTTTCGTAACTCAATTTCGGAGTTGAACTGTTTATTATTAGGTAAGTTTGTACGGAACCCTCAGTGCGCGAGTCCGAATCGCACTTGCCCGGTTTTAATGATAATGCTATGTCCATTAAGGAATTACAGTATATAGTATATCATGATAATGACATTATACTTTAATGTCATAATGGATATAGCAATTCTTAATATTTATGCATGTCGCGGATAGTTCGATGCACAATAATTGGTATATCTATCTATCTAGGTATTTTAAATAACCGCTAGCTATTTTACAAAACTGCTCAGTTATATTAAACAGCGTAACTACGCTTGTGCAAAAAAATTAACAATATTTGCGTTGAGTGCGAAGCTACGTGAGTAGTTAAATTATCCAGTAATAACTTCTACCAGTGACTCCATTCTCGCGAATGTCGGTTATTGTGGATGCGAAGTCGAAGTCGAAGCTTGATAAACCGTAGCCTATGTCCTTACTTGAGGTTCAAACTTACACTACACCCATCAAAATCGGTTCAGTAGTCGTAACAGTGAAAGCGTAATAGACAGACAGAGTTACTTTCAAATATAATATTAGTTTGGATTATCTTTGCGAAAACATCATCATACTATAATAACATAATTGGTAAAATAATATTCACACAACTTTAGTAAATTACATCCAGACACAGAACACATGATCGTGAACAAATGACTCATCACACAAACATTTGTCCTGGATGGGAATAGAACCCACAACCTCCGGCATAGCAGTCAGGGCCACTAACCACTAGACCAACAGGCCAGTCGCGCAAATATTTATTCAACAAATTGAATACCTACTTAGACAATATTTTGCTTTCTGTTTTCCCAAGATTTTTTCTCCTTCGTGCCCGAAACGGCCCGACTGTCCTTTGTAGGTCTTTGACAGCCGTTACAGCCATAAAATGCGACACTAATTTTGCCAAGGGGTCTCATTTACTGAGCTGTGGCGGTCGTTACATGTAAGTAGAGTATTGGTATTTAGCAACATCCGGTTAGACTGAAAGACGATCACATGATTGGGCAAAAGCTAGGTAAATACATTTTGTGTGCGTGTTCTATAATTTATATGCCTTTTTCTGCGTGAATGTTGGTTATAGCAGATGCAAAGTCGAAGTTGATGCCAGATAAAAAGTAACCTATGTCCTTCCTTGGGGTTCAAGCTTAGTTCGTATCAAAATCGGTTCTGTAGTTTAAGTGTAAAATCGTAACAAACAGACAAAGTTTTTTTCACATTTATAATATATGTATGGATTAGGGTATCCAATCCCGCATCAAAATCGCGATCCCACAAGCTTGCGGGATTGAAGTCATCAATTCTGCGGATGCCGCGGGATTTGCGAGTTTGTTACATTTTAAATATTTGTTTGTTTTAAGTAGTAATATACAAAACACTGGGCAACTATACTTGTGCTTTAAGATCTTGCTTTATGCCAAATTTCAGGATTCTGGGTCGACAGGAAGTACCTTATGAATTTTGATTTCCTCGAGATTGTCGAAATGGAAGTTTTGGCCACACAAACCAAAGTATCATTTTTTCTCGCTAACTTATAAGTTTGACTTTTTTACAGTTTCTAGAGTCCGCAAACCTGAGGGTATGCTTTTAATTTCAACTCGATACCTCCACGCGTTCCCGAGATAAAGGGTCTTGACAGACGAATAGACTGTCGGGCGGACAACGAAGTGAAGGGTTCCGTTATTTCCTTTTGAGGTACGGAATCCTAAAAACCAATCCGGGCCCTAGTTCAGGCCATGGTTCTGGACCAGCGCGAGAGGGAATGGGAGGCGATCGCCGGTAAAGCACTAATGCTTAAGGAGACGGCCGCACGTGTGAGGGAATGGACATCCTCACGCCTCAGCCACCGCGATCGTAATTCGAATTCCATGTAAAATTGTTACATCGCTGTGCTGGGTCTAATAAATAGATAGTCAGAACGGCGCGTCGTCTGAATCCAACAAAAAAATTCCGCGTTTGCGGGATTGGGTTCCCTAGTAAGGATAATAATATTTCGCGTGCGTCTGATTTCCGTTATTTTCCTAAGTCAATCTTCGTTTTATAATGAATGATAACATTTAACCCATGTACCTAACTCATGACATGAACCGACATTATTTATCGACAAACACTTTACAGTACAATATTTAAATAGCCAAACACCTCGCTGTTGATGTGACACGCGACAGTTTTTTTTTTATTGGTTGTCTTACAAAAATACTTATATCTAAATCTGTTATCTCCGTCCTTTGTAGAATCCGTTTAGGATTCTGCTACACGCTGCACGCCTGTTTTCTTAGAAAAGATCTGTGTTCGTGACTCTTCTTTATGCGAGTGCGGTTTAGAAGAAGGCACACTGTATCACATATTTTTTTTAAATGCACAAACAACGTCCCACCTTTAGACCTATATAGTCGTCTCCTGAAACTTAAAATTTCTCTCCCAATTAATGTCCCCGCCCTAATAATCTATCCTTCTCCAGAACTGCTTGTGGCGCTGATGATCATCCTTCACAACAACATAAAATTATGAGTCATAGCTTCAAATATTCTGTCTAGTTGTGGTTTACGTGTGTATTTAATGTTTTAACATTTATGTATCTTTATTTTTTGTTTGTTTCAGTCCAATACTAACCCTTCAAGTGCAACTGTATCACTCGAAGAATTTTAAGTCTACAGTGCCTGACCCTTTTCATTTTCTATTTTGATAATATACAGTATACACTACTTACTTTTCTAATTTACTTGACACATCGGCAGAATAGTCGACATTGCCATTACCAAAAAAATAGAATAGAATGGAAAATACAACGTTCAAGTTCCATTACTATCCAATTTTTTAGAACATTTTAACACAAATAGACACACTTACCAGCAGCAGCTATTTCTGGTGGCACGACCATACAAAGCCCGTTTGAAAAAATTGGCTTATCGAGTAAATATTTCATTCTTTTAACTAATTTAGGATTTTGCAGAACGTGGACATGTCCGTAATTAATTGTGGGTTTTTTTTTAAATTAATTAGGTACTTAATACTATTACCTACTCACATATTTTTTTAATGTTTTTTTTTAATTGATATAAACCAGTGCTTGACTGCGACCCCACTTGATGCTAAGCAGCGATATAATCGTTGATGGTGAGGAACACTAGTTTATTAAGAGCCTGTTTATTTCTAATAAGTTGAGTTAAATATAACATGTACCCTTATTACAATCCCTTACCAATAAAATAGGTAGGTAGGTACTATGACTAAAAATTAATTATATTCAAAATACGCAAAACTAAAGTCGAATCTGAGTTAGTGGCGAAGGATTGAAATGATCTTGCATTAAAAATACAAGTAGGAAAATATAGATTAATAAAATTAATTGAACCATTTACTTAACACTATCATCATCATCATCATCTTCCTGCTCTTGTCCCGTCTTATTTGGGGTCGGCGCAACATGTTTTTTTCTTTCGTTCTATCCTGACAATTTACTTGTCACTATCAGTGATAAATATGTTAAATTATCTGGGTACTTACAACAAAACAGATTTCCCATGGAATTTGTGGCGGGATTTGTTCGTGTGAAGTTCAATGACTGTTTTAATTATTCGTCAGTAAATTGATTCTTAGTGGATATTGTGATGTAAAATTGGTGTAGTTTTAATCATTGAAAGCGGCGTTATCTCCGTAAAATGCAGCTAAGAATTTTATTGTAGTGCTGATTACCTCACTAAAATTTATCGAGAAGGTTGACTTGATACATTGGCTACCAAATACTATAAAAACATTAGAATGTTTGCATCTATATTTAATGGTAAGCTAATTATTCATATGAAGACATGGCTCAAAAGATTTAGTGTAAAAAATGGATGAGATTTTCCATTTTCTTTATACTGACTGGCCTGTTGGTCTAGTGGTTAGTGACCCTGACTGCTATTCCAGAGATCGTGGGTTCGATTCCCACACAGGACAAATGTTTGTGTGATAAGCATGATCATATGTTCTGTGTCTGGGTATAATTTATCTATAATATGTATGTATTTAGAAATATATAAGTATGTTTATCAGTTGTCTAGTACCCATAACACAAGCTCTGCTTAGCTTGGGACTAGAGCGCGTTGTGCGATAGTTGTGGAATAAAAAATAAAAAAAATTCTGTTCAAAGAAAAAAAAGCAAAATTGATCGATATTAACCCTATTGCAATGGTATGAGATTTGAGAATAGCAAATGCCATTAGTAATAAAAATAATGTTACTTGCACATCATCAAATACTTGTGTGAGTGGTTAAGTATGCGCTTATTTATCTAATCGCTGCGCATCCGTTTTCCTTGTGTGGGATTTGCTCGCATCCACAAGTGCTAAGAAAAGAGATTGGCATCTGTGATGTACAGTCAGAGGTCAAAAGTGCAGTTGCACTCCATCTAGGCCAAAGGGTCTAAAATTTCTTTGTAGAAGAGGGTCAATGGTTCATGTCTGTAGTAGGTATTGAGTAAACTAGTTGTGGACTATGAAACTTCTACTACAAAGAAATTTTGGACACTTTAGCATTGGTAAAGTGCAACTGCACTTTTGACTCCTGACTATACATGCATGATGTATTGTAAGCAAGAAAACGTACCTATGCATTAGGCATTTCTCCCGATTATGGTATTTGAGTTGAGTAATAATTGTCTAAGTATACTTATGTAACAGAGATATTGGTAATACAGAACATGATTGAAGAATGTGCAAGAAAACTCTATGGACACGAGTTTTCTTGAACCTTCGTCTACATAGAGATCTACGCTTTGGACTGTGCAATTAGCATAATTTTTCTGACTGACTTCTTGACATTTCAAAAGTGTCTGTAAATGGTTTATTTGAAATAAAATGCTTTGAATCTTTGATTTTAGCTTGAAAACCTCTTATTTGGCATAAAATACTTAGGTAGGTACATAAATCTCAAACCTGTTATGAGAAACCAAGGTAGCGTTTCTCAGGGATGCAGAGTTATAATGAAATATTTTAATTTAGGTAGTTTTTCCGCTTTATGGAGCTGATACATATTCTCCTTATTAATTTTGAGATCTCTCGCGCTGGGCCTTGGTACAGGCCATGGTCCGGAGCGATGGCAGGAGTGGCAGGCAGTCGCTTCCTTCTGCGAAGCAGTAATGCTACCAAAGGAGGCGGCCAATCGCGTCAGGCAACGTTCCTCACGCCCTAACCACCGCCAGGATTCCGATCCCGATTTCCGGCCACCGTAGGCGCGGGCTTGCGGACGGCGAGCAATGGGTGGCTCGCCGTCCAACCGTCCGGTAACTGTCCGGATCGAGCCCAAGTCGTCGACGGCGCGTACTGTTCCACGCGCGCCTCAAGGAGATGTCAGCAAATCGTAGGGGCCCAGCAGGGTCGAAGCCTACTGGGGCCATGGGTAGTGTGAAAACGAAACCCGGGGCCCTGGGACGAAGGCAACGAAGGAACAGGAGTGGGGAGAGCGGGATTTGTCATAAGATGATTTTCCCACCCAATAAAAAAAAAACCCGTGCCTCCTCAAACGAGCCCTCCCTACTTCACGACTTTTAATCTTGGTTCAATAATATTAAAGAATGTTATTTTAGCCAATGCATTACTAATTAGATAAATTATTTATATTCAAGATCAACTGCTTTGTAGGTAGGTAACCTACACCGAACATTTTGAAATGTCCACCCACTTTATGTGCCGTCTTTATAATTGCCACCATTAAAGTAACCTATTCCGAAGATATTTCTTTTTAGTCGAAAACACCTGGTAAAATTTAAGATTGTGATAAAAAAAAAACAGGCAACCTGTTGCACCATCGGTACAACAAAACATATTTTTGTCAAAAATTACTGCTTTAAAAAACAACGACATGCCTAAAATAACTGTCGTGGAAATGGATAGTTTATTTCATGGAAAGAGATAAATATAGTAGAGCAAGCCATTCTAAATGCAGAAAAAATCTTGAAATGGTTCTCCAGTACATTTGTAATAGGTAACATTTGCCCGTGTTTTACCGAAAGGCACTATTGAAACGCTAAGAAGAAGATCAGGCAAAATTAGATTGAGAGCAGGATGATTCAATCATAAAAATTACAATTCACAGAGGAAATGTTCAATGATCTTGCACCAGAGCTCCGACCAAGACCGTGTGCTACAGGAGCTCGCCCATACTGTAGGTCGAAATCTATTTCATATTTTAACATATACATGTTTACTCGTTAAGGAACAAATACTAAATAATATTTAAAGTTAAGGATTCTCAGATAATAGGACAGAATAACTGGGCTGGGAAATAATCTCTCGCCGAGAAATAAATTCATTGTAATTATGAGTAAGTAATTGAGGGTTCTCAGGGCCTACTCAACGAGGTTTTACCGTATTCTACAGAAGTATTTTGAGAAGGATATCAATAGTCTTGTCACAAAACTTATATTATGCACAAAAAAATAAATAATAATTTAAAATACCAAATGAAAAAAAACAACAATTACGCACATGCAAAATTATAATCATGTCTTCTAAGAATCTGGAGGTTTTTATTACCTAACTAAAACATTGATCATGGTCTGCACGTTGAGGAGTTTCATAATAAAAAAAAAAAAAACAAACACCGTTTAACCGGTTCGTTCACTGTCACGAATATCAAGGTTAGAGTGGTTTGGTGTTGAAAATACAAATTCATAAACTCATCTTACCTTTGCATTGATCCCAATCGAATAAACTGGTTTTTTGGAATTGATTAAAATTTTGTTCACGGCACAAATGCAAACCGGACCAACAAGAACCGAATAATATCTACGATTCACGGAGCGACCGTTTCGCAGCAGTCCGTCGGACACAGCGCGCAAGCTACAAATGGTCGATCAACAAAGTTTTCTTGAACGAACAAAGCCCGACACCTAAATAACAAAAAAAAGCGTCTGACGCGAATCGATCCGAACTTAGACGAATGATGTTTTATGGTGCGTTTACACGTGAGCCAAGCCTCAGCCAATCGCCATTGTTAAAACGGGGTTTCCCCGTTAACACAATGGCTAGGGATGACGATTGGCCGAGGCTGGGCCCACGTGTAAACGGGGCATTAGTATTCCGTATAAAAATGACAATGATATCACGTCATTAAGATGACAAATTCAGCGTAACGAATCTAGTCTAGACTTGGTCGTTCGTAACTCAAATTCTCGCATACTGTAAACCTGTATCTATATTTTATTTTTATGAACAATTGGTATATTTTTTAATCATTTATTAGATATTTTTTTATATTACTTACTAGGTACAGCTAAGCATCAATATTGCCGCCTCTTGTAAATACTATTTGGCAACACACTTACAATTTTGTCTCCTTTGTTCTTTCTGCGGAACCTGGAACCTATAAGTCAACACGCTCAAGACCGATTCAGTTTTATAGAAAATGTCTTACGAGTTTTAATATTATTTATTTAGATTTTCTGTAAATCGTCCTAAATAGGCCGTACCTACGCGGAGACATGTAAGACGAGTTGACTAATTACTCATTTCTAAACCGATCATCCTACTTAAATATAGGTACTCCATTTGTCTAAGTACTTAACTAAATGTAAACAATCTTGACATGTCTTTTATCTAAAAGTTGTCTAAAAATATTATCTAAAAATGTTTGCAATTAGTTATTTACCTAAACCGATGTTAGGTAATTAACTAAATTTAAATAATCTTTGTATGTCGTTTATACGATTTTTTTTTTAAATAAAAAGACATATCAAGATTGTTTACGTTTAGTTAAGTGCTTAAACAAATGGAGTATATCTACTTTAAGAAATAAATAAACTTTCGGGAAGTGTCAACAAGCCATGAAGGTTCAAAATTAGTACATGGTAACTTATGAGGCAGGATTTCCCATGTAAATTCAATAATGCTAACTTCAACCTATAAAAACACTTAAATTATTTATAGATGTTGCCTAATTAATCTTACAATATATTTTTTTTTTTTTTTTTTTCGGTTGGAAAATCATCTTATGACATCCCCCGCCCTTGGGCGGGGCGGGAGATAGTGTCAGACTTTTACTGACTAAAAACCCACTCCTGTTCCTTCGTTGCCTTTCGTACCAGGGCCGAGTCTTCCTTTCAGAATCAGACCCTTGGCCCCAGTAGGCTTCGACCCTGCTAGGCCCCTACAGTTGCTGACATCTCCTTGAGGCACGCGTGGAACAGCACGCGCCGTCGACGACTTGGGCTCGGTCTGGACGGTTACCGGACGGTCGGACGGCGAGCCACCCATTGCTCGCCGTCCGCAAGCCTGCGCCTACGATGGCCGGAAATCGGGATCGGAATCCCGGCGGCGATTGGGGCGTGAGGACCGCTGCCTCACGCGATCGGCCGCCTCCTTTGCTAGCATTACTGCTTCGCAGAAGGAGGCGACCGCCTGCCACTCCTCCTCACTCCGGACCATGGCCTGTACCAAGGCCCGGCGCGAGAGATCGCCGCCCCCAATCGCCCCCACGAGGACACGGCGTTGCTCTGCCCAAGCGGGGCACACCTCCACCGTGTGCTCCACCGTGTCCTCCGGGCGGTCCGCACAATGGCGGCACCCGGGCGTTTCTTCCGCACGAATCCGGTGCAGGAACCTCCCGAACTTACCATGTCCGGTGAGGACCTGCGTCATGCGGAAGGTAAGGACGCCGTGTTGCCTTTCCAGCCACTCCTCAAAGAGGGGACTTATCGCCATAATTATGGCGTGCCCAGCACTGGGTTGCGATAGTCGCTGTCGCCATTCCGCCATGAGACCCCGCCGGAGCTCTGCCCGCCATGCCGCGACTTGTCGCGGCAGCGGAGTTACACCCCGACGTTGCATCTCCACGCGCAGATCGTGCATGCGTGCAAGGCCTGCTGCCACCAGGTCCCATGGTTGCTGGCCAGCAAGGAGGCTCGCCGCTTCGCGGGATACCGTGCGGTATCCCCTCACCATCCGTATGGCCATGACCCTCTGGCACGCGTTCAGCTGGGCCGCCGGTCGCTTTCGCAGCGACGGCGCCCACACCGGCGCCCCATAAAGGGCCATGGACCGGACGATGCCTGCATAGAGCCTCCGGCAGGAGGCGTCTGGACCCCCGAGGTTGGGCAGGAGCCGCTTGAGAGCAGCCCCAGTCCGATTCAGTTTGGGAGCCAGACGTCGGAAGTGCTCCTCGAAATTCCACCGGCTGTCGAGGACGAGTCCCAGGTACTTCATCGTCGACCCGACGCCGATGTGAACTCCTCCTACCGTTAATTGGGAATTCCGAGGTGGCGCGCTCCGAGGGCCGTGAAAACACATGGCCTCGGACTTGTGTAGCGCCACCTCGAGTCTTACAATAATTGCGTTAAAGATTTCATCGCAAAGATTTTAAATATTATGTGATTCAATAAAACCGTTTTCTCTCCCACTCCTAAAAAAATTTGCAAAGGAGGTCGGTTGCATGGGTGGATACCTAACGGTTCCGTTTACGGTTTTGAGAATTCCCCACATTCTTATTATCCTATCAGGTTTTTATAAAATTACACACTTACAAGTGGCGTAGACTTTGAAACGTTGTTTACTACACAGATATGTACTTACGACTTATGACGGACCTGCGCTGTACATACGTACAAAGTGTACGATTTCAAAAACGTACTGGTGTATTGGATATGGAAATTAGACACCGCATGTAGCCACACAAACAAACATTCAGAGACATTTACCTAGATTCCCACAGATTTATATTCTTCACCGTTCGCAAAATCCCGACCAAATATAAAATAAATGCCAATCTAGTTGATTTTTAACCGACTTTAAAAAGAAGGAGGTTCTATGTTCAGCTGAATGTATTTTTTTTATGTATGTTCACCGAATTCTCGGACAATTGTGGACCGATTTTGATTTTTTTTTATTGAGTTTTAAGTTATGCTTTCGATTTGGCCCATAGAAATATTGCTATGATCTGATGAGAATCTTCGAAGACATGGAACGGAACAAGTAAAATGGCTTTGTTTAAACGTGTCGATGACTGACTGAAAGAGGGGATATACGAACTGATCCGAAGATGAAGCTGGAAGGTAGACACCGGAACTCTAATAAATCAATTTAACCAAACCTTGTTTGGGATTATTACAATTGTCATGAAATGCACTCTGGCTATAAGGTACCATCGAGCTAATCTGAATATGATTAATGAGGGGTACTTTTTAGTTGTGCTAACACAACTAAAAACTGTAAAAAGTGCAAGTCGGACTCGCGCCCTGAGGGTTCCGTACAAACTTACCTATGTAAACAGTTCAATTCATTCGGGAATGGAGTCTCGAAGATTTTTCCGAATCACAAAAATTTTTTTTGTCGTGCCGCAACAACAAATTTACAGTTTTCAGATTCATTCCTATAGTGCTATAAGACCTTGCTGTACGCAAAATTTCAGGATTCTGAGTTAACGAAAAAAAAGATACGGCCGCTTATGTCACAAAAACCGTGTATTTCGAAACTCTTATGGGCATCAAAATTCATAATGTCATTGGGGGCAATGAAAAACATTCCTTCGTGTGTCGTGGGTGTTACACCCTGCATATAGGGTGTCGACCAATCCAGTTGAATGATGAGCCTATGTGGATTAAATGCTCCACCTAAGAGTTATTTGATGATTTCCCACCTCAAAAAAAAGGGATTGAACCAGAGATGAACATCCCTTGTTTAAATCCAATGACGATGACAAATGACAACTAGAAGGAACCAAATGAAAACACAACATTTTCAACTATGTTTATTCAACAATAATATCAACTATTGTTAATTAGTTTGAAATTCATATGCGACACATTAAGTTGTATAAAAAAACGCGATGCAATACCGATGTAACACTTTCTTATTTCTTTAAAACAGGCAGAAAACTTCAGTTGCAGTGCAATCAGCAGCACAACACAATTGACATATTCTCATGGAGGTAACTCTGTTTCTACCTTTCTCAAACTCTAAATTCCTATAAATGTTTATTTACCAAGATAAATTTGTTCCAAACGCCATCGAAATATCTACATACATATGTTGGGTATAACATAGGCTAGTCGTGATTATTAAACGCAAGCACGTAAACATTTACAGATATGCGACAATTTTAAACAACTCAATATGCAGAGGTAATATCAATTCGAGATTACAGTTCGCAGTCACCCTTCTAAGCCCCAATCTACACCTAATAGTCAGTCCTCTATTTATGTGAAAAATACACACCGTTCATTATAATAGGCCAGTGCAACTGGTACAATCATAGCTTGCATGCAAGTTAATAAGACTAGCATTTGCGCCAACCCCCAGAGTGCATGTGTTATCGTACAATCAGGTACCTACAGAAGTAAATGGCTTTATTATGTCTACGCTTTCGGAGCTCATACATCTTCTTCAAATATTCGCAAAACTTCACACGGGCAATTAGTAAGTATAGTATTTTTACTTTGGCTTGTAACTTAAACTAACACGTAAGTACACGTTTCACAAAGACACTGGATTAAAAAAATAATGGTTTAACAAAATTACATTTTGCCAATTCTCAATGCTCTTCAGCTAATATCTTATAAAGGGAATTTTAAAACAATTCCAATATGACAATAAAAGTCCTTGCAAAGACTTTCTGGTTAATTCCTATAGTTTAAAAATGGCCATATTATACAATTAGATGCCAGGCATACAATCAGATTCACTTGAACTTGTAACTATGTAAATTAGTATCGATATCTAGGTTTTTAATAAGATTTTAATCACAGTTCATCTATTACACACATACTAGTCAAAATTAAAAAAAAAGACTTGATAACTGTATTGGGAAATGTGCAGAGATGAAAATCCAAGAAGTCTTAGGACTAAACGGTAGTTATTTATTAGTCTAACAAGAAAGAAATACTTGAACACGAATACTCGAGATATTATGTCTTTAATTATATATGCTGCAATTTCAATAGCCGCTTTAACAAGATACAGGCTTGGATGCTGAATCCGATTTTCCTGGTCCTAACGTAATTTAAATTTAGAGCTGCAGCTCTGAGTTCCGCACTGCATCCGATTCAAATTTAAATTCCGTATTCTTAATTAGATTTTTTTAAAATTCAGCCATTCCTACTAGTAGAATTACTGTTACACAAATTCACTACGTTTCTCGGATTCGGATCCAAAGCAGTGTGGAACCAACTTTCACAACTTTGAGGATGGGTTGTTTACCTTTGACATATATTTGGGTAATTATTGAACAATTCTGCATCCATCTGCTTGGGTCTAGTTTTCACGGAACATAAACTGAATATTAAAATTGCGTAACATATCATTGCCATAAATTTCCGCAAAGGAACGCCTGATTAGAATCAGATTTATTTGCATTTCTTCTATACGTTACAGCACCATTTTTGAAGCCACGCCAGCTCGTTTTTTGTTAAGATATCGCTTGTATCTCCTTTCTAAACTCGGGATATTTTATGTTTTTTCGTTAGCTATCTTGAAAACGTATTTCCATTTGTTTTAAACAGATATTGTTAATCAATAGCTTAATTCTGTTTTTTTTTCTTTTTCAATATTTGAGCTAATATTGTGAAAGATAAATATGAAATTAAAAAACAACTACGCTCATTAAATTAAATTCCATGTTGTTGATGATTGACCTGTGCAATTGATGCCGGCGTGACTACATTTCAAGATTATCTCAGCACAATACTTAGAAACATCGAGGAGGAAAACTAGACAATTGTGAATTATTGTAAGTTTCTAGGTAGTTATAACATTACACGTCAATGCAAAAGTAAAGTAATCTATACGACAAACGCCTCTAGAGCCAACATGGCGAGAGCTGCGATGGCCGCCACCGCGGGAACCGTCACCACCCATGCGAATATTATATTCCTGAAAAACAAAATACTCATTACTCTCAAAAACATAACAGAAAGGGTAACGTCTTTTATACTCTACAAGATGACCCTGCAAACGTTGCTCTG
Organism: Mythimna pallens; assembly: GCA_961205895.1. NCBI lineage: Eukaryota > Metazoa > Arthropoda > Insecta > Lepidoptera > Noctuidae > Mythimna > Mythimna pallens. The sequence goes on along the minus strand of OY540826.1, from coordinate 12,021,667 downwards.
CCATATAAATATATCAAAGAAAAAATTTTGGGGGGTAAAGAATAGCCTACGATCTATTCTCAGGCGGTCAGACCTACCAAATATACACAAAAAAAAATCATAATACTGTGTAAAATATTGTGACTATATTAATAATACTTATTATATATTATCTAGATTAATATTTAAACAGGAAGTAAAATAATAATTTATATACATAACAAAAAACTCAAGTGCAGTTAGGGTAAGTTTACAGACATGTGTTTTATTCAATTTATTAAGTAGGTAGACAGACACACAAATCTTTCTCTATTAGTGAAAACCGCATCAAAATCCGTTGCGTGATTTAGGAGGATTTGCAGATAAATAGACACGCGGAAATCGACTTTATTTTATGCTTTGTAGAGAAACCTTTTAAAGAATCTTTTTATTCAACCGTTATTTATTATTGTAATACCTATCTACACGATCATACCTAAACAAACTCCAGTCGACGGGCTTGTCGGAGAAGTAGCCGATGCAGACGACGGAGCCGACCTTGCAGTGCGTGGTGGAGACCGGCAGACCTGCCTTGCTGGCCACCAGGACCGTCAGGGCAGACCCCAGCTCGATCGTGAAGCCCCTGTGTGCCAGGAACATCACTTTATTTAGAACTAGCTGACCCGGCGAACTACCGCCTAACGATATAGTCAACCGATTGCGATGAAACAAAGCCTAAGTATTATATCAAGTTACACACAATTTTAATGTATAAAAGTTATCTAAGTACATCGATTTCGTACATTTTACGTGATACACCCACAACTAAAAACTTCTACAGATTTATTAAATGTATGGATAGAATGGATTTACCTACTCCGTAACCGTCACAATCACTTCTTAATTCACATGAACGGCGTAAGACTGTATTCTAAACCCTATTCAGGGAGCTGTGAGACAAAAGGTAAACAAACCATTTATTATAATACTACTAAATTATATACCACAGATACTGCAAACATTTTACATTAAAATGTGTCGTTTTCTCATCGGGCGGGTTATACTTATAATCCGCCATCTTTTTCACTATCGAACAACTTATTGATACGAGAGTTCCGCTTTCAGATATTTTCGTTGAAATCTTGTTATTCGCCGGAGAAAACGACTGCAAAGAAGAAACCTATGCATTCAACAGAAAAGGAGACTGTTACTGTTACTAATGTATTCAAACACGTCGAAGAACCCACAAGATCGAAGGTTTGTTTTTTTTGTTTACAATTTGTCTCAAGCCCAGATGTTATAGAGGTATGCGAGGTAGCTATGCGGTGATACTAAACTATTTGCCCCGCTAAACTGCGTAGCTGTGCGAGTAAGATGTACCTACTATGAAGATGAGCGACGCGACCTGTTTGCGATTATTTTCATAATGAGGAACATAAAATGTTTCAGCTTCAACGATGACGTGACTACACGCGTACGCGCGTACGTGTACACGCATTAACCTTATAACGTACTTAACCAACTAACTCCGTACTTCACCAAGCTAGCTACAATTTAACACTCCTGAATTCTTAGCTCACATCCTTAGCAGCACGTATCCTTAGCATGCAGCCTTAGCTCAAATTGTTACCAGTTCGTGGGTTTAATTAGTATAGATTAAACTTAACTTCATTGAAGCCTGTTTCACTAGAGCCCCGTTCAGCTAAGCTTTGAAAAAGAAAAATCGAGCAGTTCTGTTGGTAAAAGACACAGCTATAGCTACGAACTATGGTTCGTACGTAACTATGGCTACAACTGGTTTTTGTTTTTTTTTATAGCACACCTTAGGTGGAACCATAACCTAAATCCTGGCTATGATGAAATAGCTAATGGTTCAAGGCAATAATAATTATTATTATAACGAGCAAAGTGTGGATACGAGGCTGGCTCGTAAAATAAGCCCTACATCATTATTATCCAACTTGCCACCCACTTCGCCATAAAAGTAGCGAAATATCGAGCCACCAAAAATGTATATACTGTCGTGTCGATACGAAGAAGAATCAAGACCACGGCATGGTTTTACTAAAAGTCACGTGCCATCAAGATCTTCCGTACCTATACTGTACAAGAAATTAATAGAAACTTGACTAACGTGTCCGGTGTGATACTGGTGAGGTCTTCTCCTACGGTTTGGATGACGCGGCGACCCCACAGCCACAACCCCAAGGCGATGCCTACGCCGCCGAACACCAGGATGGCCAGGGGAGTCTCCGCGCGAGAGTGCGCGCCCCCCTCAGAGTAAAGCAACCAGAGAGCCACTAGGGGACCGATTGCGTTACTGTGGAGCAAAATTTTCGTTTGTTAATCATTACAGTAGTTGTTATACGTCACAATGTAGTATGTAGGTGTAGTGTTAGATAGAACTCACAGATCAAATTAAACAGAATATATATAAGTATCTGTGCTAGGACTTAAGTATCTAACAGGCATCAACGGTACGAATTTACTTGTATTACCGGAACCTCGAATCGTGGTAGCAGTAGGAACTGTGAGGTTTTAGTCGATCCGTTCACCTAGGCGGTGGGATTCATGAGGCTTTCCTCAGAAAAAAGGGGCAGTTTCCTACTAATAGGAATCAACCTCATTGTAGGAACATAATATCTTTAATCGGTTTTACCTGACATCATTGCCACCATGCGCGAATGCTCCAAACGTGGCAGTGAGGACTTGCAGGAAGGAGAATAGGCGCAGCTCATCGGGTGGCGGCTGCGGCGCGGGCGCGGGTGGCGGGGACACCGCGCGCAGCAGCGGCGCGGCGCTGGAGTTAGGCGTTATGGCGGTACGCGCCACCTCCGCCGCCGCGCTGCGTTCGATGCTCCACGCGCTGCCACCGTCCGGACCCTGAAAAATAACAAACTACGTTTATTGCTGTCAATAAGTCATTTATATGGAACATCTTCTTCTCGTATCATCATCACTTCAGGCGAAACGAGTTCAAAGGTGGAAACTTGGTGGTAATATATGTCTACTATAATTATGTCCAGTCCATATAGGCACGCGACCTACATGTCTTTTAACTTAAACAACTTTCCGCTGAAAAGTTGAGTTAAATCATACGAAACCACAGAAATACGTACGAAACACTGATATGGAGTCAATTGGTATAATGCAGATGCCTATGCTTCTGGCATCCAGCATATCGTATTGACTTGACTCAAATTTCTCCGACTAGTGTGTAGGCCTAAAGTGTGTGTCTAGTAGAAAGTATGTAGTTTTGAATCAGAAAAATGCAGACTATTCTATTGGCCAACACAGGTCGAGTAAGAAGAGAAATTACAAGAAGAATTGACCTTATCAAGTCGCGGTGGTGGTGTATCGAACTCCACGCAGTGTGTGGCCCTGGCGGCCGCGAGCTTGTCGAACTCCCCACGCGCTATCGTGTCGCACGAGTCACCCAAGAACCCATTCCTAGAGTCGCCCAGGAAGCCATTCCTGGAGTCGTAGCTCTCACCCATGCCAGCCATTTGCGCTGAATCCAAACTTTTACAACAACTCAAAGTCTCGTCTATGTATTTCAAGGTGTTAATCTGTGGATCCGCATCTATGAGCTGTAATCGTGACTTGTTCGGTGGGCTTAGACTTCGGGACAAAATGCTGCAGTCGTCCATGGTGGCTAGGAGTGCGCGGTTCCTAGCGTTCATCACCCCGACAGAGGTCTTGTCTGCATCGCTCAGGGTGACCATCTCCGCACTTTCCGCAATAGCTTCAAGCACTTTGCCATCTTCTGACAGAAGAGACGTTGGACGTTGTGCGACGCTACTTTTATTGGAGTGTGTTGGGGTATTCGCTGGAGTTGTTTCTGTAATTTGGAAACAATAAGCAGTTTAGTATTTATTCTTTATTGCACACGTATAAGTTACAAAAATATGTGTAACAGAGTTCATGTACGAGTACATAGGCGAGCTTAACTCAAAGTTGAGTTTTCTTCAGTTTTCTTCCAGCAAACCATTGAGTGATTGAGAGAGATCACAGTAGAGGGTAAGATAGTGCACAATTTAAAAATTACAAATAATAGGAATAAAATAATACATAAACATTCTTACATACATAAATAAATACTTATATAATACATATATATGTACTATGTCAATGCGAAAGAAAAATACTCTTTAACTTTCTTCTTGAAGACATCCAGAAAAGGCGTTTAAGTGTTGGTTTATTGTAACTATAGAAAATCTAGATTTAGGTTCCGGATTCCTTTTAATAAAAAATCCTCACCATTAGATAATCCAAGCGAGAAGTTAACTGGAGGCGCGATGATCCGTCGTTTATAGTAGGGCACAAGGAATGCGCGCACGCACACCGCAACCAGCGCGCCAATTGCCATTGAGGTCACCAGAGCCAACCATAGCGGGATGTTATCCATTGCCAGTACTGGAAGTAATAGATAATTATTTTATAAGTTTTAATATCACTGTTGTCGTGCGTTTTGCCTAACCGAAAGTGTTACGAAGGTGCAATATCATTCTCATTCGAATTTGGCCAAACATTTGGCATAGTGCTTATGACTCTTGTGGAGCCTGATGTATAGAAACAGTATCTAACTAAAAAGTTAAAATGCAGGTTTTTGTGTCAGTAACAGAAGCAATTTCCGGCGAAAGGGCTACGCGGATTCTGGAAAAAACTAAACATGCAAATGACTCAATCTTTGAAATCAAGAATAATCAGTTTTGTTTAAGAAGTTTTCTTACATTTAGGTCCATCATGCACCACACTCAGCACATTCACGGCCACGGTAGCCCCGTAGAAGAACGGCAAAGCCTTGAGGCCAGACTTGACGGGCTGCGGTGACTGCAGGATAAATCGGCGCACACACCAGTACAGCAGAGCTGATGCGGTGCCGCTCAGTGCCGGTGATATGAACCACGATGCCACTGGAGTCAAAGGACGATAGATATAGGAAAAAGTTTTATTTGACTTTAAAGAAAACAAAAAGCTATTGGAATGTTAATGGATCATCTGAAGCCAAACTAGGTGAAAGTTTATGTTTATATTACCACATGCAACCCATAGGAACATTGACACGATAAACTTAGTACAATTTGACTTAGTTACAGTAGCTAAACAATTTTTCAAAACACAGAAAACACAAAAATTCAGTTTTTTTTTCTCAATTTAAATGTCTCTATGCAGGTCTACGAAGAAGTGCTACGACGCCTACGACTGCTACGCATCAGACACAATTACTGGCCGTCCTCCCGAGCAGTGCCATAAAACAATGACTTTCTGAAGCCTACTCCTCTGTAACGGCTATGTCAACAGATTTGAAAAAAAACATAATTATGTTTATTATAGATTCATGTACAACATTACCAACATAATATATGATTTTTTCGTATGACTAATAATTTGCAAAAGAAAAATTAACAACATGCTTGTTTTCCCTACTATGGAGTAGCATTTCTCAAGAACAAACACAGCTTTGATCTTTAGAAAAACATTCAGTCAGAAAAGTATCGGGAATGGATGATTTGTTTATGGTTCCAAATTCAAATTTTTGTTTTTTTTTGTTGTCGGTAGATTGGCACAACTTTTTTTCCATTTTGGCGCGGAGTTTAAGTTGCGTCTGTTATTTATATTAAATACAGTGCTGTTTTTAGTTATATCATATCTAGTGTGTATTGCGAATTTCATAATGGACAAAAACATCGAACAAAGAGTTTGTCTTAAATTTTGCATCGCCAATGGAATATAGTGTTCGAAGTCACTGAAAATGTTACAGAAGGCTTATGGTGAATCACTTTATCAAAAAGACGTGCTTATGAGGGGTACAAAGCCTTCAAAAGCGATCGAGATGTGATGAAAGGTTTGCCTCGCTCTGGTAGGCCATCAACGTCTTCAACTGAAGTTAACATCGCAAAAGTGAAGGAAATAGTAACTGAAAGTCCTCATTCAACTTTGAGAAAGAGCTGCCGAACTTTCTGTATGTCAAGAGTCGATCCGTACCATTTTAACTAATCTTTTGGGTATGAAACATGTTACCGCTCGGCTAGTCCCAAAAGACCTGAATTTTCTCCAAAAACTCAATCGCATGAGAGTCGCTGAGGACATGCTAGAACGAGTCAATTCCGACCCAACATTCATGAAACGCATTGTTACTGGTAACGAGACGTGTGTTTGACATGCAAACTAGCCAACAAGCTTCGGAGTGGTGCCTTCCATCTGAACCGAAACCGAAAAAACCACGCCAAAGTCGATCAAAGTCAAAGTCATGTTGACTATTTTCTTTGATTATCGCAGTGTTGTGCACTCGGAATTCTTGCCGGAAGGTCAAACGGTAAATAAAGAATATTATTTGAGCATTTTGCGGCATTTAAGAGAGTAAATTCGACGAAAAAGGCCAGATTTGTAGAAAGAAAATTCATAGATTTTGCACCACGATAATGCGCCTTCGCGCAAGGCTCACACACACAAATACCATCGAGCCACCACCATATTCACCAGATATGGCTCCAGACGACTTCTTTCTTTTTCCTAAACTCAAATTACCACTTCGTGGCACCCGTTTTCAATTGGTAGAAAACATAAAGGAGAATTCACAGCGAGAACTGAACTCAATGCCGAAAACAGCATTTAAAAAATGTTTTGATGATTAGATTATTCGTTAGCGTAAGTGTATCGTTTCTGAAAGAGCATACTTTGAAGGTGATAAAATAAATTTGCATGAATAACAAACATTTTGTGTATTATTGATCTTTTCACCACAGCAGCTCCAACAAGTAGGTTTTACTGCTTGAAAACAGTGAGCAAAACTCGATTTTGCTCACTGCGTGAGACAAAGTAACATTTTTTTTTTTAGCCATACAGTTCATTCGAACTGTACTCTGTCTCTTTCTCGCCCTTATAAAAAAGCGAGTGAGAAACATGCCATTTCGAAGTTCATTCCGATTTTGAAACTCCACCACAAAGAAAAACACGTTCGGAAATGCGTAATAAATAGAAAATATTTGTAAAATATAACATTGTTTTTTTTTTCATCGGACATCGCCAACGCGTTCAATTCCCTGCCCTGGAGTAGCATTAGGAGGGCACTCCGGTATCACCGGGTGCCTGACTACCTCTGTCATATTGTCGAGGCCTACCTGTCAGCCAGGTACATTATCTACCTTGGTCACCTGGGAGAATCATCAGATGATCATGAGAGAAACATCGGGTACGACTACGTGCTGCGCGGCGATCTCCCTGACGGGGTCAGCGTGGTCTGCTACGCAGATGATACGCTGGTCCTGGCGCGGGAAGAGTCGTACCAGGCGGCAGTCGAACTAGGGACACGTGGGGTTGCGACAGTCGTGAAGAGGATCCAAGAGTTGGGACTAGAGGTGGCATTGCACAAGTCCGAGGCCATGTGCTTCCACGGCCCTCGGAATGCGCCACCATCGAGTTCCCAACTAACGGTAGGAGGAGTTCACATCGGCGTCGAGTCGACGATGAAGTACCTTGGACTTGTCCTCGACAGCCGATGGAATTTCGAGGAGCATTTCCGACGTCTGGCTCCCAAACTGGGTCGTACTGGGGCTGCCCTCAAACGGCTCCTGCCCAACCTAGGGGGTCCAGACGCCTCCTGACGGAGGCTCTATGCAGGAATCGTTCGGTCCATGGCCCTTTATGGGGCGCCGGTATGGGCGCCGTCACTTCGAAAGCGACCGGCGGCCAAGCTGAACGCAAGCCAGAGGGTCATGGCCATCCGGATGGTGCGGGGATACCGCACGATTTCCCGCGAAGCAGCGTGCCTCCTTGCTAGCCAACCACCGTGGGATTTGCAGGCAAAAGACCTTGCACGCATTCATGATCTGCGCATGGAGATGCAACGCCAGGGTGAAACTCCACTGCCGCGCCAAGTAGCGGCATGGCGGAAAAACTTCCGGCGGGACCTCATGGTGGAATGGCGACGGCGACTGTCGCAACCCAGTGCTGGGCACGCCTTAATTATGGCGATAAGTCCCCTCTTTGAGGAGTGGCTGGAAAGACCTCACGGCGTCCTTACTTACCGCATGACGCAGGTCCTCACCGGGCATGGTAAGTTCGGGAGGTTCCTGTACCGGATCCGTGCAGAAGAGACGCCCGGGTGCCACCATTGTGTGGACCGCCCGGAGGACACGGTGGAGCATACGGTAGAGGTGTGCCCCGCTTGGGCAGAGCACCGCCGTGTCCTCGTGGGGGCGATCGGCGGCAGTGATCTCTCGCGCCGGGCCTTGGTACAGGCCATGGTCCGGAGCGAGGAGGAATGGCAGGCGGTTGCCTCCTTCTGCGAAGCAGTAATGCTAGCAAAGGAGGCGGCCGATCGCGTGAGGCAACGGTCCTCACGCCCCAACCGCCGCCGGGATTCCGATCCCGATTTCCGGCCACCGTAGGCGCGGGCTTGCGGACGGCGAACGATAGGTGGCTCGCCGTCCGATCGTCCGGTAACTGTCCGGATCGAGCCCAAGTCGTCGACGGTGTGAGCTGTTCCACGCGCGCCTCAAGGAGATGTCAGCAACCGTAGGGGCCCAGCAGGGTCGAGGCCTACTGGAGCCATGGGTGATGCGAAAGTGACCCCCGGGGCCCTGGAAAAAAAATGGCAAAGAAGGAACAGGAGTTGGTTTTTAGTCAGTAAAAGTCTGACACTATCTCCCGCTCCGCCCAAGAGCGGGGGTTGTCATTAGATGATTTTCCCACCCGAAAAAAAAAACATTGTTTTTTTTTTATTAATAAATTATTGATTTTTATATTTATTATACTATTTGAACAAATATAAGAGTACCTGAGTACTTATAGCAGCAGATAAAACTGGCATTTAACCTTTAAATAATTATTTCTAGTATCAACATTGACTGTTTTAGAACGTGCTTTAAAAAAACAGCGGAAATAAAATAGTGGCAAATAAGATTAAGAATGTTAAAATAATTGTAAAATATGAGCAAAACTAGCGACAGAGATAGTATTTATTTTAATCGAAATCATTATTAAATCTATTACTGTTAATTATTTTATTTCCCAAGTAATATAACACATATTGCTGCTGAAGTGAAAAATTATGTGTGGAACACGAGAGCAAAACTTTTTGCATCTCGTGCCTTTGAATCCCTCCCCTCGCTCAGGATTCTACTTTAGAATCACTCGCTAATGCTCGTGATTCAATCAAAAAATCCTTCGCTTGCTCGGGACTCAAAATGAGCACTCGCACCAAAAAACAACTTTGCTCTCTTGTTGCACAAATAACTATTATATATCCAAATATAAATGACGGAGTTTTCAGGATAAAAAAAAAAGAAATTCAGCCGAATTGAGAACGTCTTACGCTGATAATAATCTTAATTTTCATGCAATTTGCTCGAGGAAAATGGAAGGAAGTAACAATCAGGGTTATTATGAAACAGAGTAGGTACACACCTATAACACTGTTTAATAAATGTTCGTACTTTGATCGTATCGTTCCTATTGGTTGTACCCCGGGACTTCAAGGCCTTTTCCTTTGGCCGCGCAAAAGACTAAGTAAATAACCTTTATGATTCGCCACAATTAAGGACAAGGTTGAGCAGGGGCGCCGACTTTTAGAAAACCTCATGGGCGCTCATGCTCATTTGATGGACACGAAAAAGTAGCGAAGTATGAGAAGAGAAATGTACACTGATCGACCGACAAATAAATAAATGTCCTGCTTACATACTGCGTACTTTAATTATGTTTGTTAAAAATATAAAATGAAAACATTAAAATTATAAAAATTAAACTAGTTTTTATTTTTATTATCATCATCTTATTTATTATCTTTACTATATTATCAAGAAATATTATAATTTATTATTCTCATGGGTATTCGAGCCCCCGAGCACCCACGGAGTCGGCGCCCCTGAGGTTGAGCATAAACATTACTACCTACAGCCATTATAATGAAACCTAAGTATCCATTCCATACAGCTATAAGTAGGTAATGCTCAGTTTAATACTCGTGTTAATACGAATAGCTTTCTCAGAATACTAGTTGAATGTATGGCTCTAATAAGTTCCAGTGGGCTGGATTAATAAGAGATGCTACTCGTATTTAGATTAACCAGCTTCTCGCTCATTTGCGACCATGATGACATATCTCAAAAAGCATGATTTTATATGAAAGCATTTTTAGTTTGAATATAAAAAAAAAAAAAAAGTTAATAAATAAATTCGACATATTTTTTATAACAGTAAAGAAATGATAAATGTTTGTATCAAAGTTTTTTAGTTCGTAGATTGTTGGTTTGTTGGCTTGCTGTACGCTTTGGTGCATACTGTAAGTATAGCAAGCAGTTGTTAAATAAATAAATATGTACTAAAATCTACATACAGCCTCATAATCATTTTCTTCTCATTATAGGTGTCTATTGGTTTCTATGCAAAAAAATATGACGCGATTAAAACAACTGCAACAGTAAAATTATTTTTTGTAATATTTTATACGTTATAAATCTCATTTTTAGGGTTCCGTACCTCAAAAGGAAAAATCGGAACCCATATACTACCCGACTTTATTGTCCGTCCAACTGTCACAAAAAAAATTTGCGACTTGGAAAAAACTTCAAAACTCCAATGGGGAGCTCTTTACATAGGTAAGTTTGCACGGAACCCTCATGGCGCGAGTCCGACTCGCACTAGCCCAGTTTTTTTTAGTTATGTAATACTTATCGCAAATTGCGTTCTGCCAACGGCTTCACCCGCGAGAAGTAAAAAATTAGGTATCACGAGGGATAAAAAGTATCCTATGTGCTATTTTAGAACATGGTCTACTCGTGTACCCAGTTTCATCGAAATCTACTCAGCCGTTCGAGCGTGAAGAAGTAACAAACATACAGACACACATACTCACAAACTTTCGCCTTTATAATATTAGTGTGATTTACTACTTAATTTATCTCATGTCTTTATGTGACTATACCTACTCTGGTACATAAAACAGTTGCCAACCATTTGGAAAGTTTTAACCTTGAACTGTATCGAACAATAGATAAAAGTACAAATACTGAATAATCAAGCGAATCACCATAAACCCAAAGATATCACCCACTCCAGCATATTTTCATGAGTCTCTCTTTAATTTGGTATCAATCATGTTATATAATCAGCCTTCTAAGTAAAAACAAGTTTTACTTTCGATATTAAGGGTAACTATGGAATGAAGCTTGCTTAATGTTTATGGAGAGGTTTGCCATGTTAGTATTTCGGTTCTTTTGTTTGCAAGACATGAATTTGTGTGTAACATGGTGGTCGCAGTGGAGGATACTCTCGCACTCTGCGACGGTATCGGGATCTTTATACTTTCTTGAAATGAAAAACTTTTACTATAACTGATTGTATTATTTTGCTGTACTTCAATATTATTACATTGCACTACAACTTGCGTCCGGACTGAAAAAACTAGACACTTCTTTGTTCTACTCGATTTTTAAACCTATTCTAGAACAACAAAATCCTTAGAAGTATACTTTACAATTACATGCCAGTTCGTTAACTTAACTCATGCGATCTCCTTTCGATATCACAATACCACCTTTTTTAGGGTTCCGTACCTCAAAAGGAAAAACGGAACCCTTATAGGGTCACTTTGTTGTCTGTCTGTCTGTCAAGCCCCTTTATCTCGGAAACGCATGGAGATAGCGAGTTTAAATTAAAACCATATACTTAAATCTGTGGTCCCTTGAAGCTGTGAATAAATCAAAAAAGATACGGTCGTTTATTTCGTAAAAAACGTATATTTCGACACTCTCAAGGGAATCAAAAATCATAGGGTACTTCCCGTTGACCCAGAATCCTGAAATTGGCATAAAGCAAGGTCTTATAGCACAGATATAGGAATAAATCTGAAAACAGTAAATTTTTTGTTACATCACAAAAAAAAGTTTTGCGATTCGGAAAAATCTTCGAGACTCCATTCAGGAATTGAACTGTTTACATAGGTAAGTTAAAATTAGTACGGAACCCTCAGAGCGCGAGTCCGACTTGCACTTGCCTAGTTTTTCTATTCTATTCTGTATTTGCATTGTTTGAAGCGAGGCTTTCACTGACTATGCATTCCAGGGCCGCGGTACCTCTTTCTGAACGATCTCAAACATAGTTTTATAGAGCTTTATAATTAAACGAAATTAGGTTGCTATATTACACACTTTTGTTACCTGTTAGCTGTTAGCTGCCAAAGCCACCATAACTGTATCTAATTTCATAAAGGGCATCATTCTTATGTGCTGGGGACATGGCCTGACAAACTATCAGCTTTTATAAAATGACGAAAGTTTGGCAGCTTCTACGGATTCTAACTCTATTATTTATCATACAAAAAAAATAGCTAATGCCCGTTTTCAATAACACTAGATAACCTGTATAATATATATTTGTATATATATATTTCACTGTTGCGTAGTGCATAAACAATAAGTTTTAATTTTGGCATTGTATTTAAGTGCCGCTTAGTGACTTAACATACAAATATTGAACTTGCGTAGTTTAGCTATAAAACTCCATGAACCGGGCCTTTACGTCAAGATTCACGACATAGAGGATGATATTAGGTACTGGTTAAAACTGACAAAGCATTCAATCAAAATAAGCATATCCCACAAGCTTGGATCAGGATATTACCTACTCCACGCCTTTAAAATGCTGCTCCTAGAGTGAAAGGAATGACTTACCAATAGCTCCGAGGGTAGACCACCGCACACCGATGGGGCCCTTTGCAGTGAGCGTGAAGCCCACAGTAGCCCCGACCATGGAGTGGGTTCCGGACACCGGCAGCCGCAAAGCCGTAGCCACGATCAGCCAGATGGCACCCGAGATCAGCGCTGATAAGCAACCAGCAGCCAACAGCTTTTCGCCACCGTCAGCATATAAAGACACGTCCAAAATGCCCTTACGCATTGTGTCCGAAACTTTATATCCTGTGGAGAAAATATGAGCGGTAAGTAGTAAGTTTCAGAATAACAAGTAGAGACTTGATACCTAATAACCTATAACCTAGTTACGCCAAATGGCCTTAGTCTTAGGACTACCTATTTTTTTTTTTATGTGGGAAATTATCAGATGGCTTCTCACGCCCTAGAGTAGAGTGAGAGGGCGTGTCAGATTTTTACTTTTTTTCGGTCCAACTGGACCCCTAAGGTTTTGCTGACATCTGTTTGAGGACACGTAACTAGAATTTTTTTCTAATTGGCTGGCAATAATCTATTGTCAAATATGGCGGTTTCGAGCTTAGATATTAAAATGGGGGTAAAGATTCTCACCTACTCGTTACAATCTAACCTCAAGTACCGGCCTAAGTAAGTAAGTACCTAATGAATAATGCGTTACTTAGAAACACTAACCAGGGTGTCCATTAGATGGGTGATTTTTTTTTTCGAATATCAAAATGTATATCTACCCCATATTTTTTTACACTAGCTAATAAGACTTACTCAAATACAACATTTTATCTTCTTACGTCAACATTAACCCGTGCCGGCAGGGCTGTAAAGATTTTGAAAATTGCTGCTTTTAACCACAACCAATATGTAGCTAAATCAAATGAAATATTTATATTTTGTAAAAAATTATAAAAAGAAAATTAGTAAATAGGTACTTTATTTAAAAAAAAAAAACATAAAATTACAGGTCAGCTGGGTTTTTTTTTTGAAAGTCGCTTTTTTACAATCAGGATACAGATTTCTATGCTCTTGCACACATGATTTCAATTTCCTGTCTAGTTTTTGTTACTAGACGCAGTTGTGTCACAGCAAATTATTTATATTTTGTCATCGAGGTTCCAGTCCTGTGGTGCGTTTAACACAGCTTTAGCTTGAACTTGACCAGAAGAGCTCTCCAGTTTAGGTACAGCCAAAAGTTGTTCCTTTTCTCCAAATGAAATAAAAATTGGCAAGCGTTCTTCTTTTGAACTTCTCACTTCAAAACCAGGTAATAATTTCTCATCTCAGTGAAAGGTCACCGTTTCAGGCATATTATTCTAAAAATCAGACTTTATAGATCCGCTCTATCTTTTCTAAGTTGTGTGCGAATGCGATTTATTTATCGGAAAATCACAGCTAAGATCTAGTGCTTCTACTACAGCCTAAAGTATATAAACAGGATCCCTTATATCAATTGTCATCTATCTAAAGCTTCAACTACCTTAGAAGTAATTAAGTCTTTCCTTCCTCTTTTTATAGTAAGTAGTTCCAGAACTTATTGTTTGAGACGCCGATGGAAAGGGTTGCTCAAAGTTTTCATCAGAGCTGCTGGGTTGATCGTGATGTTTTTGCGTTTGTATAAAATCTTGTGTAGTAAGAGATGATAATAAACTCTCGGAACACATTTGCTCATGTCTTTTTTCCTCTTCATTTAATTTTCTTTGTCTTGCTCTTTTTTTATCGACGCCCGCTAAACATTCTTGACGTCCTGGTTCTCTTTGTTTTTGTAAAAATATTTTTTCTTCCTGTCACTATCCATTCTAAAGCATAAATACGAATAAATTGTGTAAATTGTTTTGAAAGTCCTCCTCACCGCGCTTGTAAACATCTTTTTTAGGGTTCCGTACCTACGTCAAAAGGAGAAAACGGAACCCTTATAGGATCACTTTGTTGTCCGTTCGTCTGTCTGTCTGTCTGTCTGTCAACACAAACTTTATTTCGAAAAGCGCGTGGAGGTATCGAGTTGAAATTAAAACCTTAAACTCAGGTCTACGGTCTCTCGAAGCTGCGAAAAAATCAAATTTCTAAAATAACGAAAAAAGATATGGCCGTTTATGTCGCAAAAAAAAATTCGATTCAGAAAAATCTTCGTAACTCAATTGGGGAATCGAACTGTTTTCATAGGCAAGTTTGTACGGAACCCTCAGTGCGCGAATCCGACTCGCACTTGCATTGTTTTTTTTTTGCTGTCTCCGAAATATAAAACAATAAGTGTTAATTACGAGAATAACTGAGAACAATAGACAAACATGGCGAGTACGCGCCGCTACTGCCGAGCAACTAGTATCAACATGATTCGATCCAAGTCGGCACGGGTTGTCGTACTCCAAATAAGGTGAAAATTTATTTTCGAGTGTTTTAAGAGCAAATGAAGAAAACTAAGACATATGCGTTAGAAAATAAAAACTTTGAAAAATAAGGGACACCCGTAACCGCGTTGTAGAAAATCACCCACAGAATTTTAAGGACAGCATCTAAGGTCAATTTGTTAATATGTTATTAATATAAACTTTTGTTTAAACGTAAATATATAATACCTATTTTTTTATAAGTAGTAATCGCCAGGTAGTGTCACTTTTCATTGTATTATCTAACGGGGCCTCTACGAGTTCACTTCGGCCCCTACCATTTCTTTCAAAGGTCCAGGACCCCCGGGGTCCTGAGATATATATTTCGTTTCGTTGTAATTTTCGTTTTATACTACTTATAATCTTTGTTTATTTTTTCCCCACAAAACATGACCTTATGATTAAACATATTAATATCTATGATCAAGTAACTTCCAGGAACATTTTTCAGTCAAATGAATATTAGGAGCTGGTGTCTGTTAGGTGTCAATCTGTATTGTGTCTGTATCCCATGAAAAAACAGGGATAACATAAGAATAATTAATAAAATTGTAAAACATTGAATGGTCATATTACTACCTATGAATTTGACTTACCTATAAGCACCGCGCCGGCGATCTCGAAGACAGTCGCAAGTATGCATGCCTGCGTGAGCGTCAACACCTTGGAGCCAACGCTGGTGCCGAAAGAGTTGGCTACGTCGTTGGCGCCAATTCCGAAAGCCAATACGAACGCCACCACAAACCCGCTAACCACAAGCCATAACAAATCATCAGAAAATGGTTCCATTATTCTGCTTTATCGGTATCTATTTCCACTAATCAATTTTGTTATAAAATAACATTTCTGTAGCACCTAACTAAACGCAAATATTACCATAACAATAAGCTTGGCTCTATATCTATATTAATTCCTTAACACTTGTTGAAAACAATCCTTTCTTAACATTAAACAGTCGAATTTCCATTCCGTTTTAGAAAAATAACTATAGAATATTATAATAGCTAAAGATTTAATTATTAGTATGAATTAGTACGACTTCAAAAGCAATCGATAAACTAGTTATAAATTTTTAAATATTCAGAAATAAAGTAGATAATTCGAAACTTATGTGGTGATTGTGCGTCACAATGTTTGATGTTTAAATAGTATTTCGTATAGATGACGATGGCTTGTTAATTTTGGCTTCATCATTTCTGTAAAACAAATAAAAATAATGATAAGCTTTCACCATGCAGAGATCTCAAAAGATAGGTATCTACCTAATTATTTACATAATTGCAATCTAGGTTAGGGCCTATATTACAATTATGTACACTATACAAATCAAATCCCTTACTTTAGAACCGACTATGAACAGTAGATTTTCTTATACGATTCATACAGATAGAATACATGGCCGGTCCTCATCCTAGACTGGACTATAGATAGATAACTCATTCACCACTTCTTTTATCAAATTACAGCGAGCGTCCAAAATGGTTGTCCACATGTTTTCACGATATCGATTCGACGCCATTTGATTTATTAAAATCGCACTAAAACAACGATCACTGTGACATAGTGACCAACACGAAAACACCAAAAATTTCGCAGTTCTTCTATTACACTTTGAAAAGCGCACGTAGATAATTTTGACAAAATTGCGTCACATGCGCCTTTAGTTTCCATCATCGTTGTATATTTTTAAAGTGTCAGCTCATGTCACAGCTATCGTATAACACGTGTCGATATGTACTAAACACCATGTCACCTCAATACAAATTCAATTAGATACACTACACTTGCCAGGTACACTACAGTTACGTAATCAACAATATTTAAATATAAAAAAAACGTTAACACTTACTTTTGAAAAAATAGGATTTTATAGTCCTAAAAGCGTTTGTAGTGAAGAAGCACGAGGGTTCGCCTTGAGCTCCTCAGGTGTGGACTGAAGTTAACGAGGGTCGCGCCGGGTTGCCGACTGAATGGAGCATGCGCGAAGGGCACAAGCCACCCCACTCCAACCCCCCTATTCAGACGCGAACACAATAAAAATGTTTGTTCCATAGCAAAAGAACCCTTAACGTTACCAAGTGTATACAGCTAGGAAACCGGCTTAATAAAGCCAATGGTAGCTCATTAAGACTTGTGTATAAGGTTCGGATTCCGTCAAAACCCCATAGCAGTTTTGATAATTGACTTTTTCATCAAGATCTACACTAATATTATAAAGAGGTAAAGTTTGTTTTTTTGTTTGTAGGAGGTAATCTCTGAAAGTCCGATTGCTAAAATTTTTTCACCGATAGAAAGCTGTTTTATTCCTGAGTGACATATGCTATATTTTATGTACGAGAGTGAAGATGCGGGTAAAAGCTACTTATTTTTAATTGCCGTATCAAACAACATTTTTATTTATGACCTTATAGAATGTCTACTACAGTCAAGTTGAGGCATGTGTGCTTTTTTATTTTAAATCTCTAAACGACCTAGAAATTCTTAAATCCTTCACTATTGACGTCTACTTTATGAGTAAGTAGACCAGGTAAGACCGTAAGTGCGTAACCAACACAATAAAATGTTTTGAATCTCAAATCTTCCTTCTTAATCTGAATTTGTAATAGATATCAGGAAGTGTGTGACAGGATGGCGCGCCCACTGTGGCGGTACTTTTTACTGTCTCCTGAAAACTTGAATTCCATGCTAAATTGAGCGTGATAACGCCTAAATGGGCATCGCAAAAGAGTAATTCAGTAGCTCCGTATGACAGGTGCTTTTCAGAAACTGTAGGCGCTTTACTTGAGTATACCTAGTTGCAATCAATAGCGTTGAATACAGGTTGGAAAAATGAAGAGAGATTTCAGGGGGACGTTGCTGCCCCCGTATCAGCCATATAACTATAGGGCTCAAGCTTTTCAATGAGGGGTTCGCAAAGAATTAATGAGATATTGATAGGTACGACAGGACACTCCAATTAATTAGCTCACTTTAGTCGTTTATACTTTTAGGGTTCCGTACCTGAAAAGGAAAAAACGGAACCTTTATAGGATCACTTTGTTTTCCGTCCGTCTGTCTGTCTGTCTGTCAAGACCCTTTATCTCGGGAACGCGTAGAGGTATCGAGTTGAAATTAAAACCATATACGCAAGGTTTCGATCCCTTGAAGCTTTGAAGAAATCTAACTTCCAAGTTAACGAAAAACAAGATACAGCCGTTTATGTCGCAAAAAATGTATATTTTGACCCAGAATCCTGAAATTTTTCATAAAGCAAGCACAGGTATAAGAATAAATCTGAAAACTGTAAATTTGTTGTAACGTCACAACAACAAATACAAAATTGCGATTCAGAAAAATCTGTAGACTCCATTCGGGAATTGAACTGTTTACGTAGGTAATTAGTTAGTACAGGGCGCGAGTCCGACTCGCTCTTGCCCAGTTTTTACTTATATTTTAACTTACTTTATTTTACCTTATCTACAGAGCTAGCTCACTCGTTAAATTCCACAGGGGCAATAATTTTATTACACATTTTTAGAGGGGAATAATAATAATAATATTCCACAACTTTCACACAACGCCATCTTAGTTAGTTAGGTCTAGTGGTTAGTGGCCCTGACTGCTATGCTGGAGGACGTGGGTTCGATTCCCACCCAGGACAATATTTGTGTGATGAGCACGATCGTTTGTTCTGTGTCTGGGTGTAATTTATCTATAATATGTATGTATTTAGAAATATATAAGTATGTTTATCAGTTGTCTAGTACTCATAACACAAGCTCTGCTTAGCTTGAGACTAGACGGCGTTGTGTGATGGTTGTGGAATATAAAAAAAAAAAATACCTACCTACTGTTAGCCCAAAGCCTCATAAATTCACGGTTCGCCCCTGCCAAATATGCCTATAACATAAGTACCTTGTTATCTTACTCCCATTTACCCCACTTGACCCTATAGGTGGGGTAAATGCGTGTATGATAACTAAAATGACATATTCAACTACAGACAACATTTTTATTTATA
This sequence comes from Mythimna pallens, assembly GCA_961205895.1. Taxonomy (NCBI): domain Eukaryota; kingdom Metazoa; phylum Arthropoda; class Insecta; order Lepidoptera; family Noctuidae; genus Mythimna; species Mythimna pallens. The sequence goes on along the minus strand of OY540826.1, from coordinate 12,002,657 downwards.
AATGTACAAAACTAATAATTACCATGTGTAATAAGAATTTAGTCACCTGCAGAATTAAGTACCTAATCCTTTAAATTCAAATCACCAGTTAACGAAAAATAGTCACATTTTTAAAAAATAGGTCCACCTATTACATTTAGGTTTTCGGTAAATAGGGGCAAATGTAACAATGATACTTAATTTTTTTAATATTCAAGTAGGTACTTGAATACAATAACAACAAACAAAATACAAAAAAAAATAACTTTTAGTTTTTATTTCAATAAGATCAAGTGAAAACATGCAAAGATATAAACTTTTTTATTAAAGATTTCAGAATAATTATGCAAGGAATACAAACTTATTCTTAAATCAGTCAAAGGATTGCAAATCTTGTAATCATGATTCTAAATTTGAAATCAAAGTAAATTATACTACGCTTATTTATGTTTCCTTGTAAATATAATTCCTCGCAATCTAACACCATTTGAATCGATAGTAGGTACCTACTTACAACATTACATTTACCCCTGGGCTGCAATGAAATTAGCCCCAACACCAACATTTCAAGGGGTAAATGTAATTATCAAACAGAATACCTACATCTCCATTAATTTACAACTGAAAAACAATATTGTATCCAAGATGATTATCGATTAAAAGTTAGGATATGAATTTGCACAATATGCGGCAAGATTCAAGATTCAAATCGTCCAATTAATATGCAGTAAAAAGCAAAAAGCATATGTATTTAGTCATTGTGATTGAATCGGATTAATAAATTGTTGATAATATGACCTGTTAAACATCATTCAACGATTTTATTTAGTTTCTATATTTTTTAAATCATGACATCTCTCGAATGGATTGTCCAAATTGAATTATACAAAATAGTACATTGTTACCCTAGGGGTGAAAGTAAATTATTTAGTCCCGAGAAGGACTTTGGCGTCCGCGCATAGCGCGGTCGCTAATAGTTCGAACACGTGGTTTATACAAAATTTAAAGGACAAACCCAAACTCCATACATACTTGGGCCTGACTGGTTCTACGGCTGGAATTTGGCCATAAACTAGAGCATATAGGAAGATTTCACAAGCCCAAGTTTCACTGTTCTCAACATTGACCAAATTGGTAAAATCAGGGAATGTTTACATTTTAGTTTATTTTTAGTGGTGCCTTTTTTCAAGTGGGAAATAACTCAATGACTTCTCCCGCTCTAAGTTGGAACTAGAGGTTCGTACCAGACTTTTACTGACCTAAACTCACCTGGTATTTAAATTAAAAAATATATTTTTAAGCTTTGCTTCTAATGTGGTTTATTACAAGATTTGCTTCATTGAGTTCTAATATTTGGAGAGGTATTTTATTATAACATTTCAAACTGTACCTACCCCATGCAAGAAGAGGCCACTTAAGCCAGTCTGAAACCTGGTTGAACTAATTGGTTCCTATTTTTTGTAACATAATTATATCTATGGCCACTTTTGCTAAAAAGATCAAGATTTTTTTTCACCGCACCGTTGCAGTGTTGTGCACCGTCATGATACTATTCCCTTAGTGAATCGCACCGGCGGCGGAGATTGTAAATACATAGCTCTGATGGCTATTTTCTGTAGTATAAAAATTGAGTTGATATCTACAGCCCGTCCCCATAGTAAGATACCGTATGACATGATACTATGAAAATAACTAAAAAAACGTCTAGCGGTATCGACATCCGTAAATTGGCGGATTTTTCTAACAGCATATGTATGCAGCTGAGCGTGAGGCGTCCTGCAAGGTGTTAAATGAGGATCCCATTGTCATCGGTGTCACTCAACAAACGGCGTTTTTTCTAGTCTTCAAGCCGTCAAACTACATAGTACGATATATATTATTATTGTCTATACGTAGTTCAAAAGTTGCTTATTACTTAACAGAGATGGTAGGTACTACTTTCTTTAGTAAAATAATTTATCAGCGCATGCCATTACAAATACCCCGCTATCACAAATGCCCCACCTGACCCTACTGTTTTTAATTAAACATTATGAAATATATTGTTGTTCTTGTCTTATATTATTGAGACTTAACAGGTGAATGTTGATAAGATAAAAGGTATAAAGTACAATTGCATTGAAGTAGGTACTTACCTTCCTACATTATAATACATTTTACACAGGCATTGTTCGGTCCACCATCCATTCCACCATTTCGACCGACAGATCTCTACTGCTGGACATAGACCCTCCCCAAGTGTCACCACAACTATCGTTCTTATGTGTTTCGTATTCATTGGATTAACGTAAATCTCACTAACTCACTATATATACTCCATCTGTTTAAGTAATTATTTAAATGTAAAAAATCTGACGTCTTTTATCTAAAAGTTGTCTAAAAATTTTATATAAAAATGTTTACAATTTGTTATATACATAGACCGATGTTTGGTAATTAACTAATTTTTTTTTTAAATAAAAAAACGTAATATCAAGATTCAAATGGAGTATAGGTCATCAGTCCACTTTCTGGGATGTCTTCTAAGGGTGTTATTAATAAGTATCTTATAACGGAAACAGAAAAATAGGTACACAGGTGATACTTATTTTTACGGAATCTCTTCCAGCATACCTGCGAAAGGAAAATTGTAAAAAAAAGATATGTAGACCTAGACACCATGTGTAAAAGTGAAAGGAAAAGAAAAGAAAAGTACAAATAAAACAATTATCAATAAAATATACAATAAAAAAATATATACTATCATAAATATATACATACACATAGTAGAATAAATATCACAATAATACATACTGAATAAAAAATACATACTTATAAGCAACTACGACGAAATAAAAAGATAGTGTTCTATCACTCCTTTTTTGAAAACAGCAAGAGTTTGGCAACCCCTAATGTCAGGCGGTAGTGAGTTCCACAACCGTACCTACTGCGTGCGCAGTGAAGAAGTAGGAATAGAACTCGGTGGAGTGAGGAGGGGATTTAAGGAGATTGTTAAGATGCGACCTGCAAGGTGCATCAGAAGGACGAGAGTAATAAAAACGTTCCCGCAAGTAAGAGGGAGTTTTAGGGTTGTGAAGGATGTTAAATAGCAGACATAATATCCGAGTGTTCCCGCGAAGTCGAATAGGGAGCCACTTGAGAACCTTGCGAAAGCCTGAGACATGATCGCAAATATTTTGCAAACGCTCAAGTTTATTCAAAAGCTCCTCGGTGGCATCCAAATAACAGGCATCAGCGTAGTAAATGATGGGCTGATTTAGTGTGTGGGCAAGAGAAACTTTGCTCTTCAAGGGCGGATTTCATCACGCATGCGGGATTGCCAGGTATGCAGAAAATTTTAAAATGCAAAAAAAAACACGTCCTGCGTGCGTATTCCACACATTACAAATATTACAATAAATACTTGTATGAAATGGAAATTTTCGGGGGTTCCGCAGGATAAACGCCTTTACGCTGCGGCTGCGTCTTCCCGCACGCGGTCACCCATCCCACCCATCTTGTCGGCGAAAAATTTACCTTGCCCACTTGTACTTGAGTAGGAAGCGAAGCACAAGACTTCACTGAGTTATAATCATTTAAATCAACAGTAACTGTCAGTAAGTAGTTTCGAAAATATCGAGAGTCACGAAGATTTTTTTCGCATTTTCGACACTCGAGTCTGTCTTCTCCAGTCTCGGGAGTAACATAGCAATAAAATAGCACTGACTTACAAACCATGTTGAATGTTTTCTAGAATTTGAAATCGATTTGAAATTATTAAGCCATTGTAGCAGTGTGGAAGCAAAGGGCTTTTTCTGACGCAGCTTAATTTCGTAACAAAATACCAAATCCTACCGTTCTGAAATCACATTTAAGATGCTTCATGATTTTTACGTGATCACTTTAAAAAAGCAAAAAATAACTCGACATTGTTATTTGACTCGATTGTATTGTAAAATAAAAATACTGATTTTAATAAAGTTCTTTATTATAATCTTGTATTGATTGTCTAAATGTCTAATATACTTAATTCTTTTTCTTTGGGAATCCCGAGACAGGTCCGAGTTTCGATTTGTTAGTCCAGGGACTTGAAAATGTATCGAAACTGAAAGCTCTAGTACCTACATACAATACAACCCTCTCAGTTCAGCTAACCTTATTGAATGACTTTCTCATAAAATAGCCAGTCAATAGAGTTTGACGAACTGAGACAGGACTGTAAATTGTAAGTATTGATGATTTTAATGATTATAATTCCATAAAAATGTAAAATCACATTTTGATGATCATTGACGACATGAGACGTGACACTGACTTGCAAAAATTTAAAGTATGCGGGCTATCTAGTAGTAGGTTCTCTAGTAGTAGGTACGTGTACAAAATTATTGTAAGAACATTATATTAATTTTTATAATATAATAATAATAATAAACATTTATTTCGGACCTTTACGTCCATAGGTAACACATACAGCATTTACACAACATTAAACAACACACAACAGATATAACAGATGTTAGTAACAGAAAAAACTTAACAACTATGTTAGTAGACAGTATTTACAGGAGAATGTAGTTGGCTTAAGGACCAGATAATAGGACAATCCAGCTTATTGGCAATGACACTCAGGTGGCCGCTGGTACTGGCTCGCACCCTGCGCAACAAAGATGCTGCTCGCCTGCGCCTGACCGCAGCGAAGCCGTCAGTCAGGGCATCCGTGAACATCCCTGAGGCACTACAGAAGCGAGGCAGCCCCAACAGCATCCTGAATGCATTGTTGTACTGGACGCGAAGAGCATTAACGGCTTACAGAGTGTAGTTAGTCCAAAGGCTACACGAGTAAAATACTTGACAGTATACTCTGAAAAGGGTGATTTTAACTGAACCCGTGCAGCGTGAGAACCTCCGTATCAACATATTACATCTCACCGCCAAGGCTCTTCGCTCCCTGTCCACGTCCAGATTGTCCTTCAAATCCTCTGTCACAATATGCCCAAGGTATTTAAATTGACGAACACGGTTTAAGACACCACCGTTTAAGAAGTTTTATGAAGTTATGATTTTTTTTATTCGTAACAGAATTTATGACCCTAGTAGGTACAAGCTGTTCGTTGCTTAGATACACCTAAGTCTTGGTTTTCTCACGATGGTTTCCTGCATTGGAGTGCAAGATATATTTAAAAAGTACCTACCTTACCTACCTACTTACAAACATGAAATTCCACTACCTGCGTGTCTTATTCTCCTTCTCTGTCAAAACCATCCAAAGGTTATCTGTAAAAATTCGCTCTTAGCGAAAAGACCGCCCTTTGTGACACCCTGTTAATTTTAAGTTCGTAGGTATTGTAATTTTATTATTGGTGTACCTACAATAAACAATAATTATATCTAGGGCTGACAGAAGTCACGTAGGTACCAACTTGCGTAGAATTTGACCTACGACCTCAAGCAAGAGAAGCGTGACCTTACTACTAGGTTAACTTGTCGTTTGCAAAAAGTACAAAATCGATCTAATTATGCGAACTCTCAAAAATAAACCAAGCACAACAAGCAAGTTGGTCAATGGCCCCTTGCGTCGCGAAGTCGGGTAAAAATAAACATAACACAGCAGCGTACTGTAAAATTAAAAACGAAAACAACTGCTGTATTTCAATTTGATGGTAAAAGCGTTCTTCTCCGTAGCTAGTAAGATTCATGTTCAATTGCACTGGACTTTACAGGAATATAGCCTGCGAGTGAATGAGATGCGAGACAAGTTTATTTGAAGTGCAGCACATTTTACATAGACTAGGACTAAGGTGGGGTTGTATACGTTCACGGTTCCACTTGCCAGTCGGTCAGCTCAGTCATCGCCGGCCAACCTTGAATCGAGTACCTACTTACTCTAAACCAACGTAGCGTGAACTAGAGGAAATAATGAAATAATGTGTGCAACGAGTGAATTATCCATCAGTTTTATTGACATTATTAGTTCAAAACGTTGAAGAGCTCACGTAAATTTAAAAAGAAGGTAGGTAATGGTATACTACTACTTGCACGATAAGAATAGGATGATTTTGACCGAGTTCGCTTATTCAATGCATGAGAAAACCACGATTAAGGTTAATATAATAATACTTAATGTACAAATCTACATCCATTTATTTATTTATTTAACAATTTATGTACACACAATATAAAAGAAGAAGGAAACAGACGAATGGTACAAAGGTGATGCTTATTTCGAAAGAAATCTCTTCCAGCATACCTGCGAAAGGAGAGTTGGAAAAAAATAGAGATGTAGACACTGTGTTAAAGTCATTATGAGGTTAACACAATTATTTTTAAACACATACCTATAATTTCCCAATTTTTTCTTTTTTTTTATTGATAGACTAGCGTTTGACCACTATCTCACCTGATGGTAAGCGATGGCATGTGGCCGACGATGGAGCATTAGATATGTAATATACTAGAATAGAAGAATAGAATAGAATAAAACTTTATTGTACACCAAAATAGTAACAAAAACTAGACAAAGTAATAATAGACTAGGCATCACTGCATTATTTAGTGTCCGACCAAAAGTTCGGTTTCGGTTGAGTTTCGGCAAAACAACGACTTTCGGTTTCGGCGGCAAACCCGCCGAAACTATGACCAAAACCGAAACTGCATTCGGGAGTTCTCGCACTCTGATCGGTCATGTTCGGCGCGTTAAATTCTATGCAAGCGAGTAAGCGACCAAGACATTCCCGCGTCCACGTGCCTAATGGTAATATCTCTCTATAGTCTGTGCTAATCATGTCTTGTGACATGGCATTGTGTTTGCAGTTCGTCTTGTTTGTTGGTAAGTTTTCGTGTGCTAAATGCACACGAAAACTTACAAATTCGAATCAGTTAAGCTTTATTACTTGATATAGGTAGCATAAGAATAGGTAGTAAACCTAAAAAAATATATTCATTATAACAAACTAACACATGTTTTGAATCAAGTTTAACCAATCTAAATTTTTTTTTGTTAATTTAACTCTCGGTAAAAAATAATAAAAAAATAAAGGCTGACAGATTATAATTATCGTTTTCTTTGTTTTTCTCTCAAAACATAATTCTTGTATGGAAGTTTCGGTTTCGGCCGAAACTGAGGCTGTTGCTGAAATTCGGTTTCGGTTTCGGTCGCGGTCGTATTAACCAGTTTCGGTCGTATACCTACATTACATGAGTAAATAATTTTTTCATGTGCCTACATGCAGTGATAGTGCTTGTCCTAGGTGTGTCCTACTCCTATATCCTGTGAAGGATGCTCACATGGTGGTGAAATTTCCAAAACATACCCAAAAAGTAAATATTTTTTGTTGGTTTTGATCTTTTATTATAATTTTTTTTTTTTTTAAAGTTTCTTACATAACACGTCATAATCTACATAAATACCTTCATTTATTTCACTGTTGCTCAGTAGGTATCTATCCTACGACTTAATTTTATAGGTTTAAATTAGATGTTAGTTAAGTGTGGTATGTTCTTCATTGAACCATTTCGGTGTAATATATCCTACAATGAACCATGGTTCATTACGTACCATCTTAAGGTTCATAATTCAACACATGAATAAGTATGTGTACTATCAAGCAATATGTTTATTTACTGTCGAAAATGGAATGAAATACATTTTAATACACTTACATAAAAATAAATTATAAATGTAGGTATATAAACAGTACAGAGTTACAGACAAGGCTTGATGCAAGGCTGTTTATGATACAGATTATGTTTAATAAAAACTTTCATTTCATCATACATTTTTATTTTATTACGTTAACATTTATTAACTGCTATATTTTGGGTATGTTTAAAAAGATGGTTCATTGTAAAAAATTACCTGGTTCATTAAGTACACCCTGTGGTCCACTAGTCTATGAACTAATTACCATTTTTTGTTAAATTGGTTTTTACTGAAAACGTATTCAAAATAATGTCAATCCAAACCCAGATAAATTCTTTAGTTGCGTGAAAAGTACTTACGATTAAGCAAAAAAGTTTTACGACTTTGAAAACCTGGTTCATAGCTGGACCAATTACCTTACCTGGAGGAAAGCCGAGAATTTCAAAGATTCGTAATACCTGTGCAAAGCTGGGGCGAATCCCTACTAGGTACCTACTGTAGGTAAGGAAAAAACGACTAAAAAGTTCGAAATAAGGATGCAGTTGATGGTATCAAATATTTGATTGAACTAAAATAAATTCCACCATCTACATCAACCACGGGTAGTGTGAAAGCAAAGCCCGGGGCTCCGGGATGAAGGCAAGGAAGGAACAGGAGTGGGTTATTAGTCAGTAAAAGTCTGACACTATCTCTCGCTCGACCAAAGGGCGGGATTTGTCATTATATGATTTTCACACCTTAAAAAAAAAAAAAAACTTTATGAACTGATTTATCATAATTAGTCAATTTAATCACGATTATTTAATCAATATATGATATATAATAGTATGAAACAAAAAGATATTCTCAAATTAAATGCCCAACATTACCGTTGTGCCAAAGAAATATACATACTGTATACACTCGCAAATCACAACCCCCCTTCTGACGCAATCGGGTAAACTTGGGAATTCCTTTTATTTTTAGATTCGCATAATTTCTTTAAATTTCACGGTTCGAGTTTTTGTTTGTGTTCTTGTTCTTTTTTTTATTTGGGAAATCACCAAATTACTTCTCTCGCTGTAAGGTGGAGCGAGAGGGCTTTTACTGTAACCTTTAATAGCCCTGTGCGTTCTAGGGCCACGGTCACTCTTTCGTTCCCGCAGGTGCTGGGCCCCTTCAGTTTTGTTACATCTCTTTGAGGCGCAACACACTGCGCGCTGTCGACTCGGGCTTGGCCCTTAACGGTAGGGCGGACGGAGAGCTACCCATTGCTCATCATCCGCAAACCCACGTTTATTGTTGACCGGATATCGCCTTTAACTCCCGGCGCCCGGGGCTTCACCGGCGGCTGATGCTTGAGGATATATCTGTTCCTTAACAATTGCCGCCATCTGATTTTCGCAAGAGACGACCGCTTCCTAACCAAAACTATGTTTGTTTTTGTTCAGATTTTAGTTTTATTTATTATATTCTACAAATAAAATAATTTAAACATAATTCAAATAATTTCTATTTGAATAAATGAATTTTTGAAATTCTTTAATTGTCATCAGTCTAATTGAAAAGTAGTTGGATGTCTTTACAACTTTCAACAATTGTCTAATATTAAGTATGACCTTTATGCTTACATAGGTATATTAAAAGAAAATTAATAAAAAAATCTTAACATTTACCACTTTTAATAATCCCAAAAAATAAAACATAGCTAAATGCTTTTCACATTAAACTCCCTCAAATAATATAAAATAATAAGAATTACTTGTTTCCAAGAATTTCATAATTCAGGTTGTTTTCAATGAGTTTTTGAATAATGTTAGTGTCTTTGAAAGCAGCACCTGGAGTTAAAACCCCACCAGCTCTTGGCAAGTTTTCTCTCTCCTTAAGAATGGTAACTGCAGACATCAGAAGTGCTACCACTGTCGCACCGTAGCCTGGGTTTGTTCCAGTCACCTTAGCAACAACAATCTTATTCGGCTCTGTGGTCTCATCAGCACCACTCTCCCATCCCGTCCCAACAAGCTCGAAAGTAAAGTGGGTATTATTCATTACATTATCAGTTGGGCCTTCTCTTGTTACCATGCCCAAAGAACAAATTTTGGGATATTTCAGCAAAATTTTCCTTAAAAATGAGATTTTAGTCATGATGAAAAGTAAAACTCCAGCAACGATAAAAAGAATTGATTGTAGCAAACTCCCAGACTTGAAATATGCTTTGAACTGGATTGGACGCTGCTGTTCCTTATGGTATAAGTAGCGCTGGGTACGATAGACCACGGATTCATCAGCCCCAAGGAATGGAAGATACCATTCGTTATCTTTCTTTTGTAGCTTTTGTCTTTCCAGTTTAGGCTTCAAGCGAGGCATAAATTCTGGGTACAGCTTCTTTCTCAAGTCTGGCAGCTCATCATGGTGAGCAATGCCATGGACAAGTGACTCCCAAGTGCCATAGTTGATGAGACCCCTCTCCTCTGACTCTTTTTCAATCTCTGGTGGAATGTAGGTCTTGAGGTAGGACTCCACTGAGTGCAATGTGCCCGCAAAGTGTTTTTTTAAGAAAATGACGCCCATATCACAAGGGATACTGTCCCAACCGCATGCACTAACGATAAACACTCCTGCTTCACGAGCTTGCTCATCATATCGGAGCTGCATTAATTCCATAAACTGTGGTTCACCACTGACATCTACATAGTTAGTCTTGTTCTCCACTGCAGCTTTGACGACAGGCTCTCCGTACATACGATAAGGGCCGCAACAGTTCACTATCATTTTTGTTTGAGCGCACATATCTTTAAGGGCCTTCTCGTCATCTATGTCTGCTAATATTATCTTGACGCTGGAGACATCTTCCCCTGTTTTATTAGAAACTTCCTTCATTAAAGCACCTAGTTTCGTTTCGGAGCGTCCGGCAACTCCCCAAGGTCCAATTCCATACTTCTTAGCGAGCTTTACCATGTGAATCACAGCTTGCTTGCCTGTGAAGCCAGTGGCTCCAAATATCACCAGGTCTAGACGTGACATTTTCAAAAGAAACCTTTTACTTTAGTTCTAGGTAAGTAGGTATGATGAACCGGCTTTTTTCTTGCACTGTTAGCACGGTAAATTCGTATTTGTTTGCAACGATCAAGGCGTCTGTCACTGACGATGACAAATCAGAACAAAGAGTAAAATTATATAAATCAGAACTATTGTACAACGTGTAAGATTATATTAAATTGCACGGGTACACGTCTCCAACTGCTCCAACAAAGTATAATTACCTTTTTTGAGTATTGGGGTTACGCTCATAAATAATCATTTATCATAATAGTGACGTGTTCGACTATACTATGAGTATGTTTATTGGTATAAGTTGCGTTCCACTGTGGTTGCATGGAAAACTATTTGTAATTAATTTGATTTCATTTTATAGCTTCTGCAGGTAGTTTAAATAGCTAGGTAGGATATATATAGCCAGTATACTATAGTAGTCTTTGGATATATAGCTCCTAAATTCGCACACTAGTGATGGGCGTTGAATCAACGAACTAGTTGAATCAACGTTGATGTCTCTTCAACGGAATTAACGTTGACCGTGTTCAAATCAACTCGTTGAATTCATCAACCAGTTACAAGACAACGACGTTTATGAATTCAACTCGTTTGACGAAACGAGAAACTGAACCCAACGTTTTGTTATTTTCAACGTAGGTACGTAAATTGTATTTCTTTAACAATAAAACTCCCGCTACGACGCGATAGTCATGACAATAATTTGAACTCTAAATAATACGCCTGAAATTTTAGTTTTATAGTAAATTAATCAGCCTGAAAAAAGTATGAAGGGAAGATCATCTAGAACCCTAGGTAGGTAGTAGGTAAAGTCATCATAAAATGTTATCCAATTTCATTAGGTAAACTGCATCAAATTGTTCGTAAATTAACATTACAACAGCATACGTTAATAAAAGCGTTTAGGCGTTTATCGTTCATGCAAGTTGACTTTCGTAACACGTTAACTCGTTGACGAAATTAACTAGTTGATCAACTAGTTGACAAATGCAATTCAACGTTAACGTTTCGTTGACGGAAAAACCTTTAACGACCCATCACTATCACACACTCGAACTTGGAAGGACGGATTTGGTCGAGGGTGCATGACTAAGCGAAAGTTAATAAATACTAATTAGTAGGGATGTAACGGAAATGGATACATCAGAAACAGAGTTTTTAAGTTTGGTTTATTAAAATTGTAACCGGAATCGAAGGCGGAGGCAAAAAATGAAACACTACTAAAATGTACAAGTATCAAAAGTTCGGTAAAGTAGGTATTATTAAGGAGAACAAGGGGAAAACGACGTAAACCATCCAGTCGACCCAACTGTCAACCTCACCTGCCCGCGTCGGTAGTTCGTACGAATAGCCGACGACGGTAGCTCTAGTAGCTGCCGCGGTGCTCCCTGCTAGATAACGGACGAGGCTCTGGCGACCGAGTCAGGGCGGTATAACCATACACCTGTCTAGGCAACCGGGTGGAAGCGGCTGCAGCGGCCTTGAGGTCTAAATAACCTCAAAAATGTCTGGTGCAGAAAGCAAGGGGAAACTACTGCACTATATTCCCATAGAAAGACATCATTAAAGTTTCACAAGAGAAGAATAAGAGATCGCCATGTGACCCACCTAGCAACCGGCGCCGTATTGCATCCGGGCCAAACGGTGCGAAATGAGTTACCGGCCATGCGGCTGTGGTAGACTAGGCATCGCTTATAAACTGCGAGACCACAAAAGGATAGCAATGTGGAATGTGCGCGGCTTACTTATGGCTGGGAAGCTTAACATCCTGGAAAAAGAAATACTTAGATGCGGTATCGAAATCTGCGGTCTTAGTGAGACTCATTGGAAAGGTCATGGCCACTTCCTCAAAATGATAACGAAAGCATAAACGGAGTCGCTCTTTTTTTACCGAAACCTTTAAGGCATTGCGTTCTGGGCTATGAAACCGTGAGTGACCGAATACTGAGCATAAAATTAAAGGCGACGCCCATAAGCCTAAAAATTATACAGGTTTATGCACCAACAAACTCTTTTAGTAATGATTATGTTAGAAGGTTTCTATTCAGATCTGGGGGGCTATTGGCTAACTTGTTCAATAACAGTTGACAACTAGCATTCGTTGCACACTAAAGTTAGTTGTCAACTGAAAATTTCATAAAATTGGTATTACGTAACACACAAGTGACTAACAAACTACGGTAGAAATGTGGTGAATTATAAAAATTTACGGTGCTTATAGTGACCACTCTAAAATTTTATCGACTATTATACAGCTTCAAAAGCTTATACATACTATAGTAGTCTTTGGCTTATACAATCACAATTTTAAAAGTATCAATACAATAACATCTGTCAAAACGTGTTACGGTGGCTATCAAAGGCACCAGTGGCTAATGACGTCACTGCAGTTGGTCACTGAAGATAGGCAATACGAAACTAGCTGTTTGACAGTTCAATGATGCACATTGTTAACAAGTGATCATCACTTGAACTGTCAACAGAGTTACACAATAGCCCCGCTGGAAAAAACTATCTCAAAAATTCCAAACAGAGAAATGCTCATGATAATTGGAGATCTAAATGCCAAAATCAGTGCAAATGCTTAAACTCTTAGCCATGTCGTGGGTCCATACAGATTGGGAGTGCGTAATGAGATGGGGGAACACCTAATACAATTTGCAGCCGAAAATAACTTGATCGCAAACAGTTTCTTCCAGCATCATCTTCGAAGATTAGACACCTGAACATCACCTGACGGTAATTATAAAAATCAAATAGATTGCATCCTCATCAGAGCAAGAGCGAAGACTTCAATTAAAAATGCCCATTTTTTCCGGAGCTGACTGCAGATTAGATCACCAGCTGTTGATCTCAAGGATGCAGCTTAAATTTAAACCTGCTAGAAAAATAAATAAACAACGAAGGATTTAGGTGAAGTATCAACTAAGTTTATAGAAGTGCTTGAGAAAAATTGGGATTAATGGATTGATGGATCGGCTGGATTCAGTTTAGATCAACTGTGGATCAGTTCAAAAATCCTTTTAGAAAACGCAGGTAAGGAGTGTAATACACCTTCAACACCTTTAAAGCAGCAGCACTCGATGTGTGATGATACCCTGAGGCTGGTTGAGAAGAGACGAAGACTCAAAGCGATGAGTGCTAACATCAAAAAATTAAACAACCTCTCTGCTAAAATTCAGGCTGGATGCAGGCGAGATCTAAACAATAATCTGCGAAACATCTGTTCAGAAATTGAAGTCCATACAGACAAATACGAAACCAGAGACCTACATCAAAAGATCCGGTCACTAATAAGGACACTTTCTTCGAAAACCTGGGGTATAGAGAATCTTAATGGTGAGCTAATTACGGAAATAGATAAGACATCTAAAACATGGAGGGTTTATTGTAGGGCATTGTTTGAAGATTCAAACTTACATGAATTTCTATCAACAGAACCAGGGAATGATTTAGAACCAGACATTCTTAAAGAAGAGGTACGTGCCGGTGATAACGCATGAAAACTGGCAAAATAACTGGTATATATATCATACCGATAGAAGTAATTAAGGCTGCGGGAGATCATGGTGTCCAAATATTTCACACCTTATACAACAAAATCTGGCAAACCGGTACATAGCCAAAAGGGGAGGTTTTGTTAAAGGAAAAGGGGAGCGAGCGAGCAAATTTTTACTGTGCGCCAGATCATCGAGAAAATGCGAGAGTTCAACAAGACTACGTACATTTGCTTTGTTGACTTCTCGAAAGCGTTCGACTAGGTGAAGTGGCCAGTCTTATGGAAATCCTTGCTGGATGTGGGAACGCCGATACATCTTGTTCACTTACTCAGGCCTCTATACGAGAGCGGATCAGCATCAGTTAGAACAGATGAAACGCTTTCGAGCCATTTCCATCCAAGTGCAGGAGTTCGCCAAGGTTGCATAGTTTCACCTCTACTATTCAACATCTATACAGTAATGACAATGAGAATTGCCTTGGAAGATTAGACAGATTTGGTCGTAATTGGCGGTAGAAGGATCTCCAACTTGCGATATGCGGATGACACGACCTTATTCGCAACAAGTTCTCGTCATATGGAAGATCTGCTGCTTGTCATGGAAGCTACAAGCCATGAATTTAGATTGAAAATAAATCGCACAAAAACCAAAGTGATGGTTGTCGCCACGCCAATACCACTCCACCACCACCACCACTCCACCACCAGGAACCACTCACCACCACCACCACCAGGACCACTTACCAGGGATCACACACATAGGGAATTGCGAGGTTGTCCAATCATATTTACCTTGGGGCGGTAATATCCAACGAAGGCGGGTGCATTAACGAAATCAAGCGGTGAATGACGATCACTAGGTCTGCTATTGATAAAATGAAAAAGATCTGGGGTACTAGTAACATTACCAAGACCACGAAAACCAGGCTCGTTTATTGTCTAATATTCCCCATTTTCCTCTATGCGTCGGAGACATGGACTCTTCGTGAAACCGAGAAGAAGTAAGTTGACACGTTGGAAATGTGGTGTTGGAGACGGATGTGATGCTATGAAGATTGCGTTTTTTATAATATTTCTTTGATAAAGTGATTTCTTTTTTTAATAGATTTTTTATTGTTAAATATTGTAACTGGCCAAAACAGTATCTAAACAGATAAGTAGTAAAAACGTAAAAACACTGAACGGAACAGACACATCGAAAAAACTTAAGCTGAGGTTACATGACGCAAAATAAAACAGCGCTGGTAGTTAAACATATTTATTGTTTCATTTTTTTTTTCGTAGTTTTTGTACTAAAATAATATTTAAATGGTTTTCTTCTGTATTTTCTTGTGCTGTACTAGACTCAGGTATATTTTCATTTTGCGAAATAGCCAGATCCTTGTTTCTTCTTTGTTTCTGCCGGCTAGTCCTTTTGTTTTTTCTCCACTCTTACTTCCTTTTTGCTTCCGGCTTCTTCTGGCGTCAGTTTATTTTTTTTCGTTTTTGTTTTAAATTTTTTCCAGATTTTTCTTTCTTTGTTTTTCATATTCTTGAGGGCGTTCTCGTTTTAATTTTTCCCTGTAACGTTTCGTTCTTTCTGCGCCAGTTAGTGGCATAGTGGAAAGCCGCGCGCTTCTTAAAATGGCGGCCATAGAACACAAAAAAACAAATTTTATTTGAATGTACGATTTATTTACTATTTTTTTTTTATTAAATAAATCGTTTGTGCAAGTTAAATTTGTCCATTTTAACTTGTAAATTGGATGAAATAAGTAAGTAAGACACTAATTGATATACTATTTATTAATAAAATTCCCATTAAGTTATTGCGTCCAGCAATAACTTAATGGGAATTTTATTCGAATTCAAAATTTGTTTTGCGAACAAAGAGGTTGAACAAAAAGGTTTTAACTACATTATAACACTAGTGCGTAATGGTAATCAAAATGTCACAGTTTGGTAACGAGTGCCATTATATACCTAAGTGCAGTGCAATAAGGCCCGTATTACAGAACCTTACTCAAGTACTACTTAAACTGCGTTCAACCGATTACAGCTTGAGCGAAAAATCTCGACTAAAGCGTTCAGTTTATTTTAGAACTATCCTCAAACTCAAATCAAACGAAACTACGCTTGAGTAGAGATTTTGATCTCTGATTTAAATCCACAACAATTTCCATGAGAATCTATGCTCAAGCGTAGTCTCGACTACACTTGTGAAAACAAAGATCAAATCTCGCCTCAAGCAGAGATTCTGAGCTGATTGTGATTTTCAAATAAGGACACATTGAGTGTAGTTTCTCTGCTCAAGTCAAGTTCTAAAATAAAAACTCCAACTGAGACTAATTTTAAGTAATGCTTGAGTCTTGATTGTAGTTCTGTAATACGGGCCTATGAGGCACTTTCTGGCAGCAAATGTGTTGAAAATGTGATAAATAAATGGCAACAAAGAAAAAAAATGATCACATAGTCGTTTTTGACCGTTCATAACAAAAAATTAAAAGTATCAAAATGGTTTGAATGTTATTAATAAAAACGACATATTTACGACTGTGGCGCCCTCAAAAAACTAAATCTAACAAAAACTCAGTAAATAATTTTTTCCCCCCGATATTTTTAGTTAAAGGTTTTATGTAGTTTTTGAGCCTCGTATACACTAGATGCCATTGTAAGTATATATTTTGTTTCGCGACATTGTAGGCTGATCAAGGATCTTGTCCCTATGGACAGTCTGACCAAAACGAAAGATAACCACGAATATTTCTTTTTATCTTAGATTAAATACCTTTAGATGTAGCCATGAGACTGTAGGGAAGTGCGGTAGTGAGAAGCTTAATACGAAATAAGTAAAGAAATTGAAACAAAACATAACTTGCTCTGTCTCGTTCTACGTGGCCCGTTTTTTGCTTGGCGAACTTACAGCCAAACAAAGTTAGCCAAACAAAGGCCTTTCACTGGCACTGAGAAGTCGACTCGAGTGAATTTTTATGTTTTTAGAATAATTCTGGCAATTAAAGTAATAGTTTTAGTGTACGTATGAGAAATAGACTCCAATAGATAAGTTTTTACTGTATTTCAGTGGTCATATATAAAGAAAAGTTTACGTAATAACCTCATTGAAGTTTTATAGTGCTGTCTCATGTACGGCCACGAGGTGGCTACATCTATAGGTATTTAATCCGAAATATAATTTTACAACACACTTGCTCAGAAAGTGACTCTTATTGCACTGCACTTAGGTATATAATGGCACTCGTTACCAACCTGTGACATTTTGATTACCATTACGCACTAGTGCTATAATGTAGTTAAAACCTTTTTGTTCAACCACTTTATTCGTAAAACAAATTTTGAATTCCAATTAAATTCTCGTTCAATAGTACCTATATAAGTTAGTGTCTTACTAACTTATAATATTTCATCCAATTTACAAGTTAAAATGGACAAATTTATCTTGTACAAACGATTTATTTAATAAAAAACATTTAGTAAATAAATCGTACCTTAATTTATTTATTTTTTTGTAGTCTTTGGCCGCCATTTTCAGATGCGCGCGGATTTTGGCGTGTTTTTTTTTTATTCCAGTTAAGTTCAGTGGCTGTATTACTTAATTAAATAAAATTAAATAATACAAAATCATTAAAATGTTACATCCGTATACTATTGACACTACGAAAGACATTATCGTAAAACTTTTCACGCAAGAAAACATAAACGGTGCATAAAGACTAGGCAGTATGATCAAAATACCTTAGCCTTCCTCTAAGGGTAAATAAAATAAATGATGCGCGCGTTATGAAAACAGAAAACAGATGTCACAGAAAATTTTACTATTTTTACTGTTGTTTTCTTCACAACTATTGTAAAACGTCGTATGACACACGTGAGTAATTAATGATTACCGTTCTTGGCTCTCTTAAGACCCTCGCCCGGCTCGGGTCTAAATACCGCCTCGACGGTAATCACTAACATTACACACTTATATCATAATGTACTATAATCTAATCTCTTTAAGCAACCCTAACAGAGGATGTCATTGTCAAAGGAACGCTTATGTCAACATCAAAAACGTTCCGAAAAGTACGATACAATGGCCGGCCGATGTTATCTCTATCTACTACTATGCTAACTTCTTATAATTCTGTTTTAAAGAAGATCAAAATGTTATATATTGATAAATTAAATAGACTTGCAAGTTTGCTTACTTTATACTTACCAAAGAGAACAATGGGAGCTTTCTTAGTAATAAATCGCCGATTTTTTATACATATACATTGGTGTTGCAATGGTGCATCAAATAATATAAAATGCTGCAATTACTATTAATTAAATGGTGTTTTGGCATTAATCAATAGATAAATTTTGATCAGATTACATTAATCATGATTAAAATAAAAAAAATAATCTCATTCGTGATTATTGACGTTAATCATTAATCACTATTCATTAATTGATTAACTTGATTATAAACTAATACATCCATCAATGTTATTAATTCTCTATAAAAGAAATGATGGAAAATAATAACACACATTTCTTAAAATATTTTTATTAATTATTCAAAGAACAAAAAAAAAAATCTAACGTTCAAATACACTGAATTGCTTTTCAACGGCACATCGATGTTTATGTGTGCGTAAGTGCAACTTACGGTGCAAGGAAAATACACGCTGTTTTTACGGCTAAGCTAACTCGAAATACCTCAGCCCCACCCCCTCCCCGGTGTTTACGCAGTAAAAAGGCCACAAAGAAATTGGAATAGTGTTCGACCGAAATTGGTTTCTACGACCGAAACTGAAATCGAATTTCGTCAACGGTCTCAGTTTCCGCCGAATCCAAAACCGAAACCTTACAAGGATCATGTTTTGAGGGAAAAATAAAGAAAACGTTAAAATTATAATCAGTAAGTCCTTATTTTTAAAAAATGCATTATGCATTTAAAATTTAGATATTTATATTCGTTGACTATCATGAATTTTACTGCACTCGATTTTAGTTCGGGGGTACCTACATAATAAGGTTATAAAAATCGAAAAACAGAAATGAAATAATAATTTTATTATACGGATACATAAGTAAGTAAGTAATGTAAGTATTTACTCATTTAATTATAAGTATGTTTATTTTATAAAAACAAAACCATTAGGGACGTAGGCAAGTATTTAACAGTACTTTTTACTGGTATACTTTGGTAATAAGTGTTAAAATGAATTTTGAAACTCTGCATCCATAAAATTATCACCACTAATGAACAATAGTAAATACCAAGTACCTAACTAATGTTTGTTTAGGTATAGCATTGACAGTGTCGCGCGGTACTTCTAGAGATGGGTCGTACTAGGCAAATCTTGGACTAGGTGCACCTAGTCCAAGTCCGTACAAATACTCGATCCAAATACCTGTTCCACCTAGTCCACCTAGTCCATGAAATACGCATACTTAGATTAGATGCTTAGTCTTTGCGTAACAACGATACGTGTAGTACGTACGTACGCAGTAATGAATTGTAATCTTCCCTTCATACTTTGCACAGGCTTAAGACTGTCAACGTATAGATTTATCTAATTGTTATAATTGCTTTTTGTTTTGTATTTTTTAAAATCACGTAACTATAATTATACAATCATTGCTATTGTTTTTTTTTTAAATCACATAACTATTTACAATCATTGTTTTTTTTTTTTTTAAATCACGTAACTGTTTACAATCATTGTTTTTTTAAGATACACGTAGAAAATCAGTCTTTGGAATTGACACTACTTCCTTGGGGACCCATTTTTCAAAACAATAAACACATTAATTAATGTCTTATTAAAAATAGATCTAAGTTCTTTAACAATATATTAAAACTTCGTTACGAAAACCGATCACTAAATAAGTCCCATAGAAGTTAGCGACGTCGAGCAGGTGTCATACGTCAATCGAGATCACATTCGCACGAGTCCGTACTTGATACTCGACTGCATCATATAGTCTTCATTCGCATCGAGTATTGTCAAAGTATCTATTCTACCTATTCTATAAAGTCTGCCTAGTGCCTAGTCCCGACTAGTCTCGATCTCGAGTATTGACAGACAAGGATGGAAAGACTGCGGAATAGTGTAGTTAAAAAAGGACAGAATATATTCTTCCACAACACGGTGCGCGTCGCGTAACTTTTATGCCATTGATATATGGTTCAAATTCAAACGACTGGCACACGTATGATCTATGTAAATACGAGTGCGCATTGCGTTACTTTTATGCGTTTTGAATTAAGGTTCAAATTCAAGTGACTGACTCATGAATGATTTTGGCAAACATGGATGAGCTAGGACTATGCTGCTATCTCGCTTCACCGCGTCACGACGACGCGGTGAAGCGAGATAGCAGCATAGTCCAGTACAGTCGGTACTTCGATTCGCGCGGGCCGCGGGTGCCGTGCACTGCGTAGGCACAGTGAGACTAGGTGGATCAAGTATTTTAAAAGTTAGAATAGGTGCAGCCTAGTCTCGTTAAATACCTAATCCCTGGATCTGTTCTAGTATATACGCTTCATCTCTAGGTACTTCATCGCAAGCGGTCGTATCGTTGTAGACTCGCTGTTATCGTACGATATTTTTTTTCATCTACCCTCATGCGGCTAAATGGACGATTTACCGCCTATACCGAGTGAAAAAAGTGAGATGAGTGAGGAAGAGATATTGAGCGATACTTCTAACGGTGAGCAACAAGTGCAAAATGAGCAATTAGTAGTTGAAGCCCTTTGTGAGAATTTTTCGGAAGATAGAGAGATGAGTTTACGCCCTAATAAGAGAAATTGGAATGAGTGCGAATCTGGGGAAACAGACGGCTTTGTTACCGTGAACAAGAGAAAAGCTAAACGTTTAACAAGGAGTAACTCGGATAATGAAAGAATGGAAATGAGAAAGAGTGAGGATCGTGATACAACCTTTGAGGTATGCATGACAAGTAAAGAACAGATACCTAAACAAATTGGTTTAGCTAAACTATTAAATTCAGCAAATATACCTCCTGTAAAGAAGATTAAGTTCAAAAACCCATACAATGTCTTATTACTATTTGAAAAACAAGAAGAGGCAGTAAAACTGTTGAATAATAAAAGTTTGATTGATAAAGGATACAGATGTCATTTAACAAGCGAAGTTAACTATTCTTATGGAATAGTTAAATACTTGGAGTTGGATATAACAGAGGAAGAAATGCTAAAGAATTTTAAGTCTGAATGTGAGATAGTGGCAATTAAAAGGTTAACCCGGATGTCGAGCACGGGTACTTGGGTTGACAGTGAGACAGTACGTTTTTGTTTTAATAGTACGAAGGTCCCTACGCATATTTATGGGTACGGGTGTCGCCTCACTGTCCAGCCATATGTATTTCCTGTGACGCAGTGTGCCACTTGCTGGAAATACGGGCATCTAACTAGAGCTTGCCCAAACAAACATATAATTTGCCCGAAATGTGGGGGTAAACATGCAAATTGTGAAACGGATAAATTCTCATGTATCAATTGCAAAGGTAATCACATGGCACTAGATAAATCATGCCCAGTGTTTTTTAAAGAAAAAGAAATCCGTAGCATTATGAGCAAAGAGAATTGCCCATATAAAATTGCGCTGTCAATTTATACTAAAACTAAAAGGCCTATAGCAAACTCATCAAAAGGAGGAAGTAATGAATATAATCAAGCATCATCGTACTTCAAAAACGATGCTCAGAACAGAACATACAGCCAAGTATTGACAGGAAATGTATCATTTACTCAGACCCAAGAAACAAGTTTAGAAGAGGATGAAGGAACTTCAGAGTCTCCTATAGAGGACGAGGAAAAAACAACAGAAGAACAATCGGTGCGAAGAAAAAAGAAAAAAAACAAGAAGAAAAATGACCAAGAGAAAAATGCTATTAACCAAAAGAAGTCGCCAGAAGGAGCAGCAAAAGTAGTTGAGAAAGAGACACAACAAGGAATGATCAATAATAGAGAAAAACCAAAATTAAAAAAAAATCTTTACAAGATTCAGGAAATTTATTTTTCTAAAACTAAGTCCGAAGACAAAATTCAACAAATATTAAAGTTATTGTTTGAGGAGTTAGTTAACTGGGTTATGAATTCACTAAGTAACGGAGATTTAATTAAGAAAATTATTGATGGTTTCGGTAATGGATAATAGTAATAACGAAATTAATAGCTTTGTACTTAATATTGCGCAGTGGAATGCACAAAGTTTAATCCCCAAAAAACATGAGTTTAAATTGTTATTACAACAAGAAAAAATTGGCATCTGTTTATTAAGTGAAACTTGGCTAAACGCCGATATTTCCTTACGAGTGAGTAATTATAATATTTATAGACAAGACAGGTATGACTCATATGGGGGCGTGGCACTGTTCGTACATAAGTCAATTAGATCACATATCCACCCAATAAACTTAACGAATACGGGTATCGAAGTAGTTTGCATTAGAATATTAAATTGTAAATTTTTAGATTACGTTGTATCTGTTTATTGCCCGTCAAATGTAAGTACCACGCAATATGACTGGGATTATTTATTTTCTAAGTTTAAGGCGAAGTCTATAATAGGTGGTGATTTTAATGGTCACAATACGAACTGGTCCTGTAAAAATGATCCCAGGGGTAATCAACTGGTTGAATCTGCTTTAGATAATAATTTTATCTCTCTTAATAATGGACAACCTACTAGAATAAAGTTAGTTAACGGTAACTTACAGGAGACGTCACCAGATATAACGTTTGTCACATCGGATATTGCAATATACTTTGATTGGCGCGTTACTAATGAGAACTTGGGTAGTGACCATTTATATATTGAATATTCTTTGCGATACCGTGACTCACACAGATTCTCGAGGCGTCGTAATTTTAAACGAGCAGATTGGAAATTATATCGTGATTTATTGGAAAATTGTTTTATAGATGCTCCAAATAATACTGATATTCAGTCTATGTATGATTACTTTATTGCAAAAATTAATTTTGCTGCCGAAAAAGCCATCCCATGGATAAAAATAAATGACAACCCCAACCAACAGTTCCAACCGAAGCCTTACTGGAATACGGAAATCTCTAAGGTAGTAGCGGAACGGCGCCTGGCCTTAAAAAATGTGAGACGCAACCCTACACCAGAGAATTTAAGAAAATTAAAGTCGAAGGTTGCTGAAGCGCAACAAATAATTAGGCAAGCTAAGTTCAAGGGTTGGCAAACCTTTTGTAGCAAATTAGATGAAACTACAAATTCTTCGGATGTATGGCGGAAAATGCGATGGATGAAAGGGTTGCATAATTCTTTCACAGAAGTTTCTAAAGAAAAGAAGGATGAATTATTAAGGTCCTTGACCCCTGACTTTGTAGCACCACAAACACCAACATTTAATTCTAGCAATTTACAATTGGAAGATAAGTTCACGTTAACTGAGTTATGTCAAGGTATGAAAAAAAGGATACGGCACCGGGGGGGGATGATATAACATACTCCATGGTCTTTCATCTCCCACTATCCGCTAAAATATATTTGCTTAAAATTTATAATCTTATCTATGAACAGTCCTTGGTTCCAAAGCAGTGGCGTAACATATTAGTGGTACCCATCCCCAAACATAACAATAATAATTACACAAACACAGAACAAAAATTGCGGCCAATATCACTAATTTCATGCGTATGTGTTGTAAATGTTTCACACTATGCTAGCGAAAAGATTGGAATGGTTTGTTGAAAGTCGGGGGATTCTATCTGCTAATTCTACCGGTTTTCGCAAAAGTCAATCATGTATAGAATGCTTAGCTCGTTTAGTGTCCTACATACAGATAGGTTTTACAAAAAATACCCCCACTGTAGCATGTTTTATAGATATAGACAGCGCCTATAATAATGTTCTTGTTGATAAATTAGTATCAGTCCTTGACGATTATGAAGTAGGCTCTAAAATGTGTAGGTACTTATGGTCTTTTTTAAGCGAAAGATATATTAAAATTAGAGAAAATAACACTGACAGTAGTCTAGCTAGATGGACAAACAAAGGACTTGCACAGGGAGATCCAATGTCACCTCTTTTATTTAATATTATCACAACCCAAATATATACCCAAATTAATACCAATATTAACGTGCTACAGTATGCTGACGACTTTGTAATTTATGCTCAAAATAAAGAAAGTGTCGTTAGTAGTAATGAAATCCAAAATGCTCTGAACATAATAGTAGACCAGCTGGGACAAATTGGACTGGAAATATCCCCTACAAAATCGAAGTGTTGCATCTTTAGTAGAGGGAGAAGACGAGATACTTTGAGCTTGACAATTAATAATTCTATTATCCCTGTTGTTAATTGTATCAAATATTTGGGCATATGGTTAGACCAATCCCTGATATGGAGCAAATACATAAATGAAATAAGGGAGAAGTCACTAAAAATAATGAATATACTTAAAATTTTGGCTGGGTCTTCATGGGGAATACACCCCAAACATCTGCGCAGGCTATACTTATCACTAGTTAGAAGTAGGATAGATTTTGGCAGTTTTTTATACCACAGTGCAGCCAATTCGCATTTAATAAAATTAGACCGAGTCCAGAACGTAGCGTTACGTATTATAGGAGGATTTATTAGATCCACCCCTATACATGTAATGGAATCAGAGTTAGCAATTTGTCCACTTTCCTTGCGCCGTGAATATTTGGCCACAAAATTTTGTTAAAAACTACTTTCATTGTCTGGTAACTGCACTATTAATTTATTGGTGGTACTCGAGAATCTATGTGAACATAGCTATTGGCGCAGGAAAAAGAAACCGTTGTTAGTATCTGTATACAGTATTGTCAAACAAGAGAAGATTAGTTCTAGTAATCCCTTGCCCATGTTTACATTAGATACTTGGATGTCATATTTGAATGTGGAATTTATTGTTACTGAAATCAAGGATGTCACTTATTCTAAGAGTCAATATTCCACCTTAGAACTTAAGTATAAAACACTTGATTATTTAAAAAATTCATATAAAAATTGGGAACAAATATATACAGATGGATCTAAGATTGGAAAAGGTCTGGGTGCAGCCTTTTATGATATGAAAAGAGATGTAAAGGAATACTTCAAGGTTACTTCTGAGATGAACTCGATCATGTCTGTAGAGTTGTTTGCAGTCTCAGAAGCAATATCCTATATTGAGTCTATGAGTTTTAAATTTGTTGTGATTTTAAGTGACAGCAAGAGTGCATTACAGCATTTGGCTCGATGCGCCTCTGGAAAAAGAGGTGCTTCGATAGCCTATGCCATTTTAAAAAGACTTGATCAATTAAGAAGTAATGGTGTTGTTCTGAGACTGCAATGGATACCTTCTCATGTGGGCTTACGTGGTAATGAGGTGGTAGATAGATGTGCGAGAGAGGGGGTAGATTCTGGCACTGAGACCTTCATATATCCAGAATATAGTGAAATGTTGCCCAAATACAGAGAAGACATTTATTTAAAATGGGTTCGGCAATTTGATAGCACTTCACGTGGTAAAGGAACCTGGTACGCGACCTTACAAACAGAACCACGTCATATACCATGGTTTGTGAACACTACAATGCAACGAAAACTTGTTGTGATGGCTCTCAGGCTGCGATCTGGCCACATGCCACTTAACAAATTCAATTTCTTAATGAAGAAAACGGAGTCTCCTAATTGTTTAGTCTGTGGTACAGTAGAAGACATTTACCACTTCCTGTACATATGTTCAAAGAATGAAACGGCACGATTAGAGTTCATGAGGAAGAATAAATTAAACAGAGGTGACATTGGAATATTTCAAAGTATTCTATCTAGTCCTACTTCAGAAATGGCTAATGAACTATATAAATTTTGTATGCAATAGATCCTTAAGAGCCTTAGTTTAGTATCTAGTATAAGACATAAATGTAAGTTACAATGAAGCTGTCATAGTCGATCTACGACTAAAGCCTCTATAAACAAATAAAAGAAAAAAAAAAAAAAAGGTATAGCATTAGCGAGAGAGATAAATCAACCAAAAAAAATTAAGAAAGGATTAAGTTAAACTTGATTCTACTATAATCTATGAATTATACTCTCGTCGTTAAGTCCGTCCGTGTACGTGGTATAAACCGCGTACATCGACCTACTCTACAGCAAAATCCCCATTAGCAAAATTATCCGCCATTTATTGAATTCATTTCTTACAAAAAATGTGATAAATGAAGAACCGCTCGACCGATTTTGTGCAAACTTCACATAAACCATTCAATAAATAGTCAGAACAAAGCCTAAACATTTGGGTTGGATAGGTGAGCCCGTTCTTGAGTTATAAAATTACAACGAAAAGTGGCATTGAATTTTAAATATTGATATTGATAAAAGGTCAAACTCCACCTTTCTCGTTGTCTTGCACGGAACAATTTTTCCCTTTTGCTTGTTAATAACAAATATGAACTTATTTATTATTTACCATAAAGTGCACTTTAGAATTTGTAACATTGCTTCGTAATCATTCCTGTTCGTCCGTAGGGTTAAAGCGTTAGCTTTACATACTCTGCGTAGGGTCTACAAGTTCCGTGGTTAATGTTAAGGGCCTATTACACTATTAGATATTCAGGTTTAAAGATATTTTATTTCTCAAAAAAGACACAAAGTCACTTACTTGAGAACAATTTTTCCTCATACTAAATTAATATAAAACAAGGGTTCGTCACCGCGTACGTAATTTGTTAAACTCACCCAATGCATTCAGTCTTTAAGTAGATATTTTATAATTGTTTCTTATATATTGTAGTACTTGGTTCTTGAATGCATTGAATGAGCGTACATTTTTTATAAATGGGGGTATTTTGTTATAAAACTGTGCTCCTTCAAATGTTAACATTCTTTTACCGAACTTAGTTCTCATCTTTGGTAAGACCAGAAAACTAGCCCAGCGACTGCTACGTTGTGTTAATTCCTTCACTTTTGTAAACGATAGGTTAGTCTGTATAGTTTTGTCTCTCAACAAAACTATACAGACTAACCTTACGGATAAAAATACAAGTGTTGTAAATATATAACTGCCTAATGTTCATTATTTTTGTTTTTTCATATATTGTGCTTGTTGGTGTTAAATATGGGAAACGAAAAATTATTTTTATTAATTTATTTTGTGCAATTTGGAGACTAGCTAGCTTGGTTTTGGCTGCACTGTCCCAGACTTCAACTTAATATAGCAGGTGAGGCTTTACTAGGGCGTTATAGATAGTGTAACGCAACCTATGTGGAATACATCCTACTATATGTCGAAGAGAGCCCAGTAGGGACGAAAGCTTTGTTTTTACATGATCTAGGTGAGCATTCCACGATAGTGAGCTATCTAGTCATAAGCCAAAATATTTTTCACACGTTTTTTGCTGTAAGGGAACATTGTTAATGGTTTATGTGGAGGTATTATTTTATTTTTTGGTTTGAATAACATATAGCATGTTTTAGATATATTTATCGTTAACAAGTTGAACTGAAACCATGAAAAAGGGTGTTTAAGTCTTCTTGAGCTTGGGAAACTAGATCATGAATGGCCGATCCCAAATAAAATAAGCAAGTATCATCTGCGTATAACGTAAGGTGACCATGTAGTTTAATTTCTTGTATGTTGTTAATGTATATATTAAGAAAAGCAATCATCATGAAAAGATCTAGGTATTTCATTTGCTAAAAGAGGGCCTAACGTGGCAAAGTACTCGTTAAAAATTCGGCAAATATCTTTTGGGTCTTTAATATGTTTTGAATCGATGGTTAGTTTTGAAGGAGCACAATTTTGTTTAATTTTATTGGTTGCTAAAACATTCACCAAATTCCACATTTTTTTTGGTTTATTAATACAACTGCAGAATTTTTTATAGTAATAAATATTTTTTGTATCTTGCATGAGTTTGGCTACACTTTTTCATTTCGTAATAAATTCCGCTTCTAGATTGGTGTTATTTGGATTGTTCTTAAGAGCATTCATCCGTTAAAACCACGCGGAAGTCTAAATCAATGATTTCCGATGGACAATATAACAATAATGTCTTTAATTTCTAGATAAGATATTGACAACATATTATTGGGAATTTCATAATCTAGTGTATGATCCAAAAACATTTTCAAATAGTCGTATCGTTTTCCCATTAGATTAGTTCTTATCCAAGCCGTTTTTAAAACTAGCGGTCGATGGTCTACGTAGATACGAGATAGTAGTAAAACCCTGTATGATAAACTTACGACAATTTTACTTTAAAAAAATATATAACATTGATTAATGCATGGCCGAAAATAAAACACGATTGCTGTAAGTTTTCATTCAAGAAAAGTAAACTCAAAACTGTCATATTTAGCAATTTTTCGAAATATTAAACAAGTTAGTTTAGGATCAAATATAGGGCATTTTTGTTTTTTTTTAGTCCTAGTAATTGAACACATTTACGTTCTTAGACATGGCATAATAATTTTTCTAAAAACTTATTTATTTAATTTACAATGAATTATTTAGAATTACTATATAATAGACGATTCATACTGACAATTTCATTCTTACTAAAAACGTTGGCAAATTATCAAAATTATCAATGCGGTGTACGACACGCGGTTATAATGCACTCCAATACAGACAGCTGTGTGCACGCTAAAGCAGTGTGAGTAAATTTACCTTAAATCGAAGCGCGCCGCTCTGGAGTAATGCTCTTAAGTTCTGTCCATAATGCATTTCTTTTGTTTATCCAGTCCTTTTGAGGTAGATTTAGAATTTTCGTTTTTGTGGTTTTACTTTTTTCTATTAATGATTTTATTTTGTTTTCTATTAGTGAGTAGCTATCACCTAATTCTTCAAAGTTGGTATTTTCCAGACTATCATACAGTTTTGTAAAATCAATTGCTTCGTGTTGGGTCTTTATTTTTTGAGGAGATTTAGTTTTTTTAAGTTCAACATATATTTGTTTGTGGCCACTATTGCTATGTGAAAGCAGTCGTCTTTTAGGTTCGATCTGACATGGTCCAGAATAGACTTTTTAGTATTCAAATCTCTTGTGCAATATTTCTTACTGACCTTATTTAGTAATGTATGTCCAGTTCCCTTCATAAGATCGTTATATTGTTTACTCTTTCTGTCTTTACTCGACAAATCGATATTGAAATCTCCGAACACTATTGCCCTCTTTCTTTTTTGGAGTTAGGACTCGTAGACCTCAAGAGTCTGTGTAGTTAGTATCACCAGGGTTGTAGACGACGCCTACTTCTAATGCATATCTATCAAGTTGTATCCATAAATAATTGTTTCCTCCTGTATAAGTGGATTCCGTTAAGCTATGTTTAATATCATTATGGACGTATGCTGAAATTCCGCCCCCTCTTGATTCAGTTCTGTAATTGTAGTAGTGGGTGTAATTATTTATTTGCAGTTCTAGGGCTTGTGTTTCACTTCTAATCCAAGTTTCAGTTAGCAGAATAACATGTATTGTATTCGAGAATGATTGTAGTATACACTTAAGTTCATTAAATTTACCTTTTTTGCGTATACTTCTAGCATTTAGGTAGAAAAATCTGAGGCGTGATGTACTGGTCGGTATATTATGGTAATTGTTCGTTATTTGATGGGTATTAGTAATAGTCGGCGTCGCAAATATGGTTTCGTTACTATTTGTCGTTTTTTGCAGGGGTTTTTATTATTGCCAAATGTCCCTCAAATTGGCGTCAATCTAATTCTAGACGGCAACAAACTTGATGTTACTACGGAAACTGTGTTTTTGGGTATAACTATCGATTCTAAACTGCAGTGGGGCGCTCATATTAGAACTCTTTCAGGTAGATTAAGCTCAGCCGCATATGCAGTACGAAAAATAAGGCAATTGACAGATGTAGCCACCGCTAGGTTAGTTTACTATGCTTATTTCCACAGTATTATGTCTGATCTGCAGCTGATGTAGACTCAATTTTCATATTGCAAAAGAGAGTAATCCGGGCTATTTATAAAATGGGTCCTCGCGAGTCCCTCAGAAATAAATTGAAAGAAATCGATATACTTACTCTGCCTTCTCTTTATATCTTGGAAAGTATTTTGTACGTTCGTAAAAACCTAGGACTTTTCAAAATTAGAAGCGATTTTCATAATATAAATACGCGCAGTAAACACGAAATTGTATTACCCAAATGGAGATTAGCTAAGACCAGCAAGTCATTTTTAGTAAACAGCATACGCTTTTATAACAAGCTACCAAAGGCGGTGACTAAACTTAGCGAGGGCAAGTTCAAAACCCATATTAAGCGTGTCCTAACTAAAAAAGCGTATTACAAGGTTAAAGACTATGTCGAAGACACTCTTGTTTGGCAATGACTGCTTCTGCATATGTGGCCCCCTGGTAACTCATAATATTGTGTACATCTATCTATTAACTGCTCCACATTTGTTGTAATATATACATTTTCTTTTTTCTTTTCTTCCTACACATTGCTTTTGCAATATTTTTTATATTATTAGACGCCAAGCACCATAAATTCGTTAGTAATTTTCTTTTTGTTGACATGTCATTTATTGATAATTGTAATTATTTATTGTTCTTGTTTTTTTTTTATATAGCTTCTTTTTTTAATGTGAATGTGAGAACACGGTGGACTTCGCGAATTATCAGGTTACTTCCTATTACGACTCAATTTTTTTTTTTAATATGTTTATTTTTATTGTGCTTTTGGGTACAATATCGACTGGTCTACACTGTTCTTACATAATGTCTATTAATACTGTAATATGAAAATATTGTAAACAATCACTTTTTTAAAAGAGTAACCATGGAGTTTCTTGCCGGTTCTTCTCCATAGGAACAGACCAATTTGGAACCGTGCACTAGCTTCTGACGTTTTATAAGTGCCCATGTAGGCCTATGTTGACTTTGACTTTGACATTGTAGGTGTGCCGTTAATATATTTTATGGTAAGTTCATTTTTCTCCATCGCTTTGACGTCGTATCAGTTCTTCTTTCAGATTTTGTAAATATTTTTGCTGAGCTGGGGTTCGGTCTGAAAATATTTTAATATTTTCTGGCAGTTTCACTTTATTGCGTAGTATATGCTTAGCGGATGCTGAAGTCTCATAGCATACTTTGATTCGGCGGTTTTTTCCCGGTGTGTATTTACCTATTCTGAATATTTTAATTGGTTTTGGAAGTTCGTGGCCCACCAAACAGGTAATTCGCAAAATATCAGCTTGGTCTCGCGAGATTCTTTCTTCCGTGCTGACGGCTGACTGTTCTGGTAGGCCCAAAACAATAATATTTTTCTCTCTATTATTCCGATCTGCTACCTCCTTAATTATATTTTCGTTCAGATAAAGCTGATTTTGAAAGTTAGTGGTCAAAGATTCAGCTGTGGGTTTGAACATGTCGAATTCTGTCTCAAAGGATTTAATTTTATTTTCACCCAATGATAAATGTTTGTCCAAGTGTGACACAGTGTTTTTTAATTCCTTGTTTCGGTTATCATGCATGAAGTCGATGATTTAATCTTATTAATTTGTTTTGTATTTTCACGAATCATACTTGCAGTTTGTTCGTTACATGATTACAATTCAGTCATCTCAGCTTTGACTTCTGCAATACTATCCTGCATTTTAATCATAATTTGTTCATTAGATCCCACATATTTTTGTAACAACGAACCAATACGAGACAATTCCGATCGAATTTCCTTAATTTCGGTGGCGTATTCACATTCAAATTTTCTCTTTCGAAAGGTTACTTGCTGCTCAGCTGCTAACGAGCTTAGTTTTGATAAATCAGGCTGTGATCCACCGCCCGAGACAGGGCACAGCCCACAGCATGGTGTGGTGGCGATCTCTGTACACTCATAATAAAGCCTCAGTGAACAGTATTCAATTATAAAATCTGAATGATGAGGGCACGTGTACTTATCAGTTATCAACGACGTCCCTGCGCGGAGCACCGTACGCAGAGTCACTGTGTGCGAGTTAAAAAATAGCAACTGTTCTACTCACACGGGAGCGAGGTATGCCTGCGCGGGCGCGCCTGTCCGTGGCCTGTTGTTCTTGCAGCTCTGAACACAGAGACGAAGTGGCTTATTTAGGAATTTACTAATTTCGCAATTTGAGTCTTATTTTTGCGTTGGTATAATTTCTATCTCGAACGACGGAGTGGCCAGGACCAGCGGGCCATAGAAGGAAAGGCAGACCACTCAGTCGATGGGCTGACGACATTACACACATAGCCGGGCAGAACTGGATTGAAGTAGCACAGGACAGGGACATGTGGCAGGATCTGGAGGAGGCCTTTACCTAAGAGGGGTTCTTGCATCACTTAAATTAATAATAATTATGTACATAAATTTAATATTTAAAAATAAATATTCATGAATAACAATAAATTTAAATAATAATAATTAATAAATATAAATAATGAAAATGAATACAAATATAATACATATATATATAATGAAATAAGTACCTACATTATGCATGCAATTAATTTATGAATTTATGAATAATCATTTTATTTTCAAATCATTTAAACGCTTTTGTTATTGTAATATAATGTTATGTTAATAATTCTTAAATCGGCAAGAAATAAAAGGCTTTTTATTTTTATTTATTTATATTATAATTTCTATTTAAAGAACACTTATTAAAATATTTTAAACAAAATTGAATACTCGACTGCTCTAGGCGGGTAACGAACGACAAATCAACAATAGAGATGAAGCGTATATACTAGAACAGATCCAGGGATTAGGTATTTAACGAGACTAGGCTGCACCTATTCTAACTTTTAAAATACTTGATCCACCTAGTCTCACTGTGCCTACGCAGTGCACGGCACCCGCGGCCCGCGCGAATCGAAGTACCGACTGTACTGGACTATGCTGCTATCTCGCTTCACCGCGTCGTCGTGACGCGGTGAAGCGAGATAGCAGCATAGTCCTAGCTCATCCATGTTTGCCAAAATCATTCATGAGTCAGTCACTTGAATTTGAACCTTAATTCAAAACGCATAAAAGTAACGCAATGCGCACTCGTATTTACATAGATCATACGTGTGCCAGTCGTTTGAATTTGAACCATATATCAATGGCATAAAAGTTACGCGACGCGCACCGTGTTGTGGAAGAATATATTCTGTCCTTTTTTAACTACACTATTCCGCAGTCTTTCCATCCTTGTCTGTCAATACTCGAGATCGAGACTAGTCGGGACTAGGCACTAGGCAGACTTTATAGAATAGGTAGAATAGATACTTTGACAATACTCGATGCGAATGAAGACTATATGATGCAGTCGAGTATCAAGTACGGACTCGTGCGAATGTGATCTCGATTGACGTATGACACCTGCTCGACGTCGCTAACTTCTATGGGACTTATTTAGTGATCGGTTTTCGTAACGAAGTTTTAATATATTGTTAAAGAACTTAGATCTATTTTTAATAAGACATTAATTAATGTGTTTATTGTTTTGAAAAATGGGTCCCCAAGGAAGTAGTGTCAATTCCAAAGACTGATTTTCTACGTGTATCTTAAAAAAACAATGATTGTAAACAGTTACGTGATTTAAAAAAAAAAAAACAATGATTGTAAATAGTTATGTGATTTAAAAAAAAAACAATAGCAATGATTGTATAATTATAGTTACGTGATTTTAAAAAATACAAAACAAAAAGCAATTATAACAATTAGATAAATCTATACGTTGACAGTCTTAAGCCTGTGCAAAGTATGAAGGGAAGATTACAATTCATTACTGCGTACGTACGTACTACACGTATCGTTGTTACGCAAAGACTAAGCATCTAATCTAAGTATGCGTATTTCATGGACTAGGTGGACTAGGTGGAACAGGTATTTGGATCGAGTATTTGTACGGACTTGGACTAGGTGCACCTAGTCCAAGATTTGCCTAGTACGACCCATCTCTAATCAACAATCAATATTCAGACAGTCTTAGTCGATGTCGCGTAGTGTAATAAGGGTTAGACCGGTCTTACTCGGTACAAAAAATAAGACAGTCTGAATATCGTGTGCAGAATATCGCGTAGTGTAATATAATAGGCCCTTTAGTGCGATAATGTCACTGTCATTGTAAAATCATCTTGTCATAGTTGTCATTGTGTCAATTGTCAGCCTGTTGTCAAAGCTATTCAATTTGAAATTTTTCATAAATGTTTTGTAATACATTTGCATAACATACAAAATAACTACGTTGGTTTTCTAATAATGTAACAGAATAATTTTATCAAAAAAAAAAAACAATATAATGTTCTTCAGAAATGTTTGGTGTGCGGCAGAGATGACGAATAGTCGGTACGAAAAATTGTTAATTTACACGTTTGATCTTAAAGTAAATAAGGACATTAATTGTTGTTTTAATGAAATATTATTGCGCTACTTAGGAGACCACTGCTCGTCCATCAAGGCCGTGGTTGCGTCGGAAATGTGCGGCTGGTGGTCCGTAACTCTATTCACAACAGTCGGCGAGGCGGGCGGCGGACGGTACTGGAGCCGGACCCACTCTCACAAATACAAATAGAATCCGGACCACTATACGCTAGGACTTTGTGGAAACCCTTCTTTTTTACAATTGGGGTGAGAATTTCGTAAGCATATATTACTGTCAGCCTAACCTTTCACAACTGTGTTAGGGTTGGCCTTCATTAGAGGAACAAGTTACTCAAGATGAGAAATTCAAGTTACTCTTGGTACAAAAATTGTAAATTCGAAACTTCATTGTTTGCCATTAAGAATCACTAAATTATTTCCAGGTATCCACATTAAGTCTAACTGGCTGTGTGATATGGGAATATGAGACTCTGCGTGCACATGCCTCATCATTCCTCAAAAAACCAGGAACCTGGTTGAGTGCTCAGCAAAGAAAATTTAAGACACATCTTGTAAGTATTGTAACAATGTTTAAAATAAGAAACATATTCTTGTCTAACAATATTGTATATAAAATTAAATTATTGTTTATGCTGTTGACTATAATTTTGCAAAAATGTTCAATTTCATTTGTAATGTTTTAGCAAAAAGCTGAGCCAGGACCAATAACGAAATGGTGGAGAGGTCTAAGAGACAGCGAGAAAGTATTCTATCCAATATTGGCTGCTAATGTGCTGGTATTTGGTGCCTGGCGAGTGAGGACTCTACAGCCCTATATGATCAAATACTTTTGTTCAAACCCTGCAGGAAGTATGTTTATATTAATTAATTGGACCAGTTGATCACTTATGATTTTTGGTGAATGTAAATGTTAACAAGTTTGCAGTCTCATGAATAGTAATTTCATGGACTTCAATAAACTTTAAAAGCATTCAATGAGTAAAATCCAGAATATTTTTTTGTTCTTAAACAGGTTCAAGATGTCTTCCAATGTTGTTGTCGACATTCAGCCATTACTCAGCAATGCACCTGGCTGCAAATATGTATGTTCTATACAGTTTCATGCCAGGTATGTTTCCTTGTTTTATGAACTAATGCGCATGTGTCTTTTATTTTAGCTTTTAAATTAAAATAAGAAATACTTTTGTGATTTGATTGAACACTGTATTCAAACTAAAATTGAACAAGTTTTTTAAATTAAAATCATTTAAAAAACATGTCAGTGCTTTTTTTTTTTATTAATACTTTTTGGGACTTTATGTTTGCCACTGATGCCACCAATTTTACACTAACTGGGCCTCAACAATTTAATAAGTTTAATGTTTTTGTATGA
Source organism: Mythimna pallens (assembly GCA_961205895.1). Taxonomy (NCBI): domain Eukaryota; kingdom Metazoa; phylum Arthropoda; class Insecta; order Lepidoptera; family Noctuidae; genus Mythimna; species Mythimna pallens. The sequence continues at coordinate 11,966,820 of OY540826.1, read as the reverse complement.
CTCTAATATGAAATAGGTACATTACCTACGTTTTTGCTTACCTTGAAAGGTTCAGGTCACACAAAAACAAATGTAAGGAACATATATAACATAAAATAAATATATGGGAATAGTTCACAAAATAATACTTCTTTTCCTCCTTACAGCCGCAGTAGCTTCATTAGGAAAGGAACAGTTTGTAGCCATGTACTTAAGTGCTGGTGTATTCAGCAGCTTTGCCAGCTTTCTGTACAAGGTTCTACTAAACCAGCCTGGGCTTAGTCTTGGTGCAGTAAGTATACTTCTTTTTTTAATCACATAACTTTAAACTAAGAATGAATAGTGTTCCAAATCAAATTATTAGGAATAATTAGAATAACCTGTTCAAAAAACACATGGCTCGTATAGTAATGCTCACTGTACCACCTAACTTTGTACGAGATTTTGACAGATAAACTCAAATGACATGCATGACTAGACAGACCTCCCCGTGCTTCACAAGAATGAGCAGTTCTGTGCATCGGACCACCACGCTCCCTGTCATCGGCCCACCTTACTTACAGTATGGATGCCCAATGAACTTTAGCAATGTTCCTTTTCTTTGTTTTAGTCGGGTGCGATAATGTCGGTTTTGGCATATGTATGCGTACAATATCCTGACACAAGGCTGAGCATCATCTTCTTGCCTATGTACACATTTGCTGCAGGCACGGTAAACAAACGTACAATACTTGTTGGTAGCTTAACTTTTATAAGATTACCTATGTTAACATTTTGATTGTTGTGTTGCAGGCTATAAAGGTCATAATGAGCGTTGACTTAGCGGGAGTAGTTTTCGGATGGAAATTCTTTGACCATGCAGCGCATCTTGGAGGTGCTTTATTTGGAATGTAAGTATAAAATTCTCTAAGTTTCCTTTAAATTCAAAGTATTTGTTATTAAATAATAATATTGAGACATTGTTTAAGACTGTGTGCAAGATTTTTAAAAGGACGTAAGACAAAACGTAAGGTGAGAAAGCGCTAATAAAACAGGTTGCCAAGGTGGGTTAACTTATAGCTTGGATTTTAAAAAATGGCGTCAGTCATACGCTGTTTCGTTTAATCTTTTACTGATAGAACCTATTTCTCAATAAGTTTATCCGCCTGAATCATGATGCATAAGAAACGCTATGATGTATCATACAATACCTGTTCTGACTTTGCGAGCCATGGACGAACACCGGCCTGTCACGGATGCTTACCTACTGTGTACTGCAGATCTTGAATCGCAATGGTCTAATACCTAACGCTCTACATACCAGACCAAAGTTACATACTTTGTCATTTAGTAATAATAAGCTATCTATATTCTACCTACTAGAAATTTTGATTACCCCAACAATTTTATTTTCAGGGCTTGGTGTCACTGGGGTACCACCAGCATATGGGGAAACAGAGATAAATTCCTACAGTATTACCACAATCTTAGGAAAAACGATACGGGAAGATAGCGACATGACGATCTGGCAAATACATAGTATAACAATTTTGTTAAGAAAATTTAAAAAATGTAATGTGACAAATTATATTTGAATGTTGGAAAAATAACATTTTGTTTTTATTGGTGTTAAGAATTAGGATTTGTTATAAACTAGTACTTCACTGTGATCCCACCTAATGGTAAGTAGTGATGCAATTTGATTTAAAAAGAAACGTTGATGGTGAGGCGCACTAGTTTCTTTAAAACCTATTGACTCAGGATATCTGTAATAATTCAAGATCCCGGAGTGATCTGACATAACTTGATTTTCACATGGGTGAATATAACTATAATCCCTAAAAACCTTAGGTTCTCAGTTGCGTCTCATGTGCTTTGAATACCTGCATGCTTGTGGAGCTCCCCCTTGGGGCCCCTGGGCAGGTACCAGGTGAAAAAGGGAACTAAAAATAAGAGTAACTAAAATTTTTATAATGTTTTGTAGAATATTATTCTAAAGTAGTACCTATCATATGTCAGACACTTTCCATGGACCAAAACTTCTGTCAGACGCTTTAAAGCTCCACAAAAAATAAACTTTAAGTAGGTACTTATTGTTACTTGTATGATTTTTAAATAAGTTATTATGGTAACTATCACAAAGTTATATTTCATTAGTCAGACAAATTGTTGTGACCAAACATCCCCTAAACACAAAAATTAAACGATTGTGTTTAGGGGATGTTTGGTCTCTACAATTCACATATTACTATTTTACTACAATTTGTACCTACTATTTTTTTAAGGTGACATCCAAGTGAAAATAAGTTAGGTCAGATCGCTCTGGGATCTTAGCATATAAACAGAAAACGTTTATTGTGAAAAGAAAGAAATGTTTTCTTTATGAATAACAACTTTACTGTAAAAATAAAAACGGATATTAAAAATTCATTTAAAAATATTGACTAGGTCAAGTTTTCTCAATTAAGCCTTCAGTATTTTGGCGTGGAAGTCGAAATGCTCGCCGATGTAAGTGGAGATGTAATAGTATGAGTGATCATAACCGTCGCGTAAGTTAAGAATGACTGGCACTCCGACTGATCGACACGCTTCCACCAAGTTTTCAGGGAGTAATTGCTTCTCCAAATAAAATTGATCACTCGATCCCTGGAAAAAGACACAAAAGAATCTCTTTTTAATATAGATTAGCGTATCAGAAGTTAAGTATGGTCCCTCAACTGGAAGACTTTCATTAAAAAAAAAAAACCTTATCTTACCTGGTCAATAAGTAAAGTGAGTGGGGGTCCATCATATTTCTTAACTAGCTCTGTTGCATCCCACTCGGCCCACTTGCTTTTGTCTTCGCCCAAATACCCATTGAAAACTTTGACACCCCATGGGCATTGCATAGGGTTGCAGATTGGAGCAAATGCACTTGCTGACTTGTACAAACCAGGGTTTCTAAGGGTAGATATTAAAGCTCCATGACCCCCCATGCTGTAAAGAGACATAATTATTTAAAAACGTGTAGTCGTGCCTAGATTTATGGTGAACTAATCTATGTCACCGGGAAATTGCAGACTGCATACCATTGTAAAAACTCTTTTTGATTATAATTTTTAGGTATATTATGAAAAAAAAAACGTTTTGTATAGATAGGTACGACAAATCACATCAAAATTAATTAGTTTCCATCATAAATGTTTTATTTAGAAATAATAGTTTACAATTTTCCGCGATATATTACAATCTTACGGCATCTGCAATTTTCCGGATACATAAACTAGTGTTCAACCGAAGGTTCGGTTGTAATGACAGTCAAAAAATCTAGTTTCGGTTTCGAAAATTCGCTCGAAACTAGCGTTCAGAGGCGGACTAGCAGTATTGGCCATTTAATACCTTTCATACAAGGTTTTACCATCGAAAAATCTCGATGCAGTGGGCTGGATAGCCAAATCGGAAACTATAATGCCCCGTTTACACATGGGCCCAGCCTCGAAAATTTTTGGTTCAAACTTAATGTAAACTTAAACTGCATCAACTTTTTGGTTTTGGTTAGACACTAGTGATACATAACACACTACACACACTACGACACTAGTGTGACATAATTATTATATTAGCCCAGCCAAAATATTTTATTGTTTCACTATACTAGAACCAAACTGCACACTAGTTTAAATTAAAGCTTTTATTGTTATTTTTATAAATTTACCTGTGTCCCATAATGCCAACCCTCTCAGCATCAACCACATTGCTAAATGCTTCAAGTACTAATTCATACAATTCCTTATTAAGATAGCTGCCCATTCTGTAATTCTTTGACCAAGGTTCCTTGTTGGCATCAAGGTAGAATCCAGCAGCTACTCCAAAGTCCCAGGAATCATCATCACCAGGGATCTTCACACCTCTGGGAGATGTGTCTGGACCCACAACTATGATGCCATGCTCTGCTGCATACCTGAAATATATTTTTACTAGTAAGTCACCTAGTTTCGTGCATTTTGTTCGACTTATATATTCTAGCAGTACACCATAGACTACACCCTTTTTTAGTTTAAGTTCTTATAGTCCATCCTAAGGTTCAAGGTTGTCTAGTAGAAATCGCTGTCAGTGATAAGACCACCATAGTACCCATAGATTTATATTTCTGTGAAATTGTTCTTCTATTTTGGTGTACTTCTATATTGAATACATAAACCATTCTCTTTTATTGGTGTTAGTAAAATCATAACAGAATTTGTTGTGTGGTTTAGGAGAAATAAGCAAATAAATAGACAGATGTAGAAAGTGACTATTTTATGCTATATAAAGACAAAGATATAAACATAATAATGAATTCAATATCAGAATTGTCTTTAACCTTTTGAGTAGCGTAATTAGAGACACAATAGAAAGACAATGGGGTTTAATGAACTAATGTGAAAAAAAGAAATTATGCCATAAAATAATACACACACATTTACATTTTTCCATACAAAGTCAATACTGAGTTAGGTGGCGATGGATTGAAATTATTAGAATTTTTATTCAATTGTAAGGCAGTTCTTTACACTTACATCACTTTGTTCTTGGTTTAAAATATTTTATACCCACAACTATCAGCATTTAAAGAAAAAAGACAAGTATTATTAATAATAGCCATTGATATAATTTAATAAGCTTCTTAATATGTTTGATAAGGGCAAAATTTGCAAGTAATGACCAAAACATATGAGTACATAAGTTCAAAAAGCCACATAAACACATTTTATATCTTTATAATGGGCTAGCAATTATGTAATAATATAGGTAGGTATTTATAACTTATAAATATACCTAGGGTAAGTATATCTGGAACATCTAAGATCAATATTGTTGCTCTATCCTGGTATTAGGCAAGTAGATGGTCTGATAAAGTAGACCACATTCTGTATAGGTATAGAAGTAGAGACTTACATGGTGTACCCAATTAGTGATATCACTATAGTGAGTCCCAACTTCTACACACCTTTTTAACCGTTTGAGCGCCACAGTCTTGTATAGAAGACAATTAACGATTCTGTGTTGTTCCTCCAAACAAGGTATAATCATAATATTTCATTAGCCTGTCATTGCCACATCATTTTGCAACTTGGATGTTAATAAATCTTAAAAGAAAAAATAAAAAGTTTTTGTACCTCTGGAACCCTGATTTAGTGATGAAGTTCTGCTCGCTGCAAGTTAGTCCAGAGAGGTAGAATATGACCGGCAACTTGACATCACCACCCTCAGCCTGGGGTGGTAAGTATACTGAGAAGTTCATCTTACATTTTAGTTCAGACGACTCATGGGAGTAAACCTTCTGATAACCCCCAAATATCTTATTTGATGAAACTAAAGATAAACCTTCCATGGTGGATTTCTGTAATAAACAAAATAATATCACAGCAGTATGGAAGAGGTTGGTAGCAGAATATTACATGCACATTTATAGTTCAAACAAGAACTAGAATTTCTGTTTCAGTACCGTCGCTTCTATACCAACTATTATAAAATGTATCAAAAAGTTGTTTAACAAAACTTATAGGCTAGTAGACAGCCATGACTGCTGTATATTCTATGTATTGTGTAAATTAATAAAGTAGGTAATTAGGCTTGAGGCATTCTTGTATGACATCTTTATTTTTTACAATATGAAAAATCCTGAAATTGTTTTTATTAATAGTACCTAAAATATTTGGCTGATACAGATGTTTTTGCCGAGCTACCCGCTTTTTCTATCTCTTTTGTTATCTATACATAGCATACCTAACTGTATATCAATAATATTGACTAACTACTAGAGGAAACGAGAGACCTTGACTTGCAAAAATACCTATTCGGCACATCACGCCAATCATGTGAAAAATGTAATTGTGACGTAAGGCACGTTTAGAATGTCCGACCGATCACACTTTAACAAATTATACCGGCGATATTGTTTGTGTTTGTTGTTTGAGTAAGGAAAATATAAAAAATAAACAGTCACCTACGTTTTTCAGTGATTACCTGTCTTGCTAGTGTTACGCAAAACTGAGTTGTCCGTTGAATGGGCCAAAAAGCGTTTGCAAGCGTGTAAATACCGATTTTCCTTTCCAATACCACTGCAGTACACCTACTGAATGACATTTATTTCACAAATTGATATGGAACTGTAGAACGTGGTTAGGTTAGATTAAAATGACAGTGACATGTTTAGTTGCTGCTGAGCTGCGTTCAAAAATAACCAGAGTAGCTTCGAGTTGCAACCCAGAGTCCTTCTACTCGAAGCTACTCTGGTTATTTTTGAACGCAGGGCTGGTGTAGTCTACCCCGCGTTCCGAATTGAGTCAAAAGCGATAATATCGCGAATTCGACCAACGCGCAACGTCACAATTATTACTCAATAGCCCTTTTATTTTCTGACTATTAAATTTGGTCGGATTCACGATATAATCGCTTTTGACACAATTCGGAACATGGGGCTAGTCAGCTGCTGTAAATTGTTATTTGTAATGTAAAACAAACCTTACTCATTGTACTACTTAAACTGCGTTCAACCGATTACAGCTTGAGCGAAAAATCTCGACTGAAGCGTTCAGTTTATTTTAGAACTATCCTCAAACTCAAATCAAACGAAACTACGCTTGAGTAGAGATTTTGATCTCTGATTTAAATCCACAACAATTTCCATGAGAATCTATGCTCAAGCGTGGTCTCGACTACACTTGCGAAAACAAAGATCAAATCTCGCCTCAAGCAGATATTCTCTCAGCTGATTGTGATTTTAAAATATGGACACATTGAGTGGAGCACACTCAAGCACTGTTCTATAATACGTAAAAACTGTCATTTTAAAGTGACATTGCTCAAGTCAAGTTCTAAAATGAAAACTCCAACCGAGACTCGTTTTAAGTAATGCTTGAGTCTTGATTGTAGTTTTGTAATATGGGCCTTAGAGTATAGTGACAAACATCGATATATATGTACTACTCACTAGATTACGCGTGCCGTACACTCACTTCAACCGACTCAGGTGCAGTGTCTTCTATGCACCTTGATATTGATGACATTAGTACAGTTTTGACGTTCATGCAGTGTGAGAGCGGCGCTTATAAATTCAAATTAAATAGAATCAAGACGTAAATAATAATTCTGAAGTAATTTAAGTAAAATTACTGGTTTTCCAAGCAATATAATAGCTTCTAATATCGTAATAGTATGTTAGAAATAATATTATTTTATTAAAAAGCCTTCCCATTTTAGAATCATAGACTAAAACATGCAGATGTTCACTCCCACAAAAACGATTTTTACCTACAACTGGTTTAGTGAACACAGACTTGTAAGGTGTTTTATTCCGTTTTTTTTTTTTTTTAAATATTGTATTTACTGTTATTTCTTTTTTGTATAAATGATATCAATGAATTCCGTCAAATTCAAAAATTATGACGATGTGTGTTTTTTGATACTGTAAAAACTCGCATGAAATGTCAGCAGATCATTGGGTATCAGTTTTAATCGGTAAGTTTTGTCGTTAGGTAAGCATTCTGTCATTCGTTAGCACTTAGGTATTACGTATCTACCTAGATATCACGTGCAGATTAGTATTCAAATATACATTAGGCTCAGTTGAATTTGTAGACTTATGTGTGATATTGCATTACTGATATTGAGATTTCGTCCTTCATACACTATAATTATATCCTAGATTTGTTCACACTAGTCAGCCGAAAAGGGAAGAATGGATAAAAATTCTTCAAGAGGATAGAAGTGAAAACACGTGGCTTTCCAAAAAATATTCGTTTAGCTGCACACTTATTTTTCTGTTGTAATTTTATACCTTTTTTGCAGCTAATACTTTTTTTAAAATCTTTTTTAATTTAAATATCATCAGCTTGAAAAAAAACTGTATCTTTAATTGGAATTGCTAAACATTTTAAAGATAAATTTACCGTTGTTGTTTGTTTTGTTATTAGATATTAGCGGCTTATAGCTGTTCTTCAGAATGATGATTACAATAAAGGGTTTCAATATTTTACGCGATTTTGAATTCACTTATTTATTAAAGAAGTAGAACGTGGTTTTTGAATTTACAGTAACGAGGACTATTATTAAATTTTGAAATAGAGTGTCAGTGTTATTATAATGAATTGTAGGCAAAAAGCTGTGTCACTTCTGCGGTATAAAAATCTATATGGATAATCTGAGGTGACCATAACAATAAAATTCCCCTACATATTCGTACACCCAAGAATTTGTAAAAAATAGACTACTAGAATGTGCATAAATCTTAATCAAGTGACTATCATGACGATATGAATTCCGCAAACTTCATCCATGAAAGAAAAAATAGTGCAAAATCTACAACCGCATTGTATTGTAGTAATGGATAATGCATCGTACCACTGCGCACAAGAAATAAGGCCCCAACAATGGGCAATACAAAAGCAGAGCCCAAGAGTGGCTTAAGAAAAATAATATTGCAGTCGATAATTGTTGGACATAAGTGCAAATTCATTAAACACCGGCGTTCGCTCGGTCATTGTCTTTCTATTGTGTCTCTAATTACGCTACTGAAAAGGTTAAACGAATTTTTAAAACTGCATAAAGGGGACCCACAGTATGAAATAGAACAACTGTTACATGAACATGGGCACGAGGTTCTGCGTTTACCGCCGTATCATTCCAATTTAACTCCCATAGAAAAGATTAGGGCTATTGTAAAGAGGCGTATTGCCGAAAACAATTTTGATCAAGCTCCTAGCGAAATATCCTCAATTACTGAAACGGCATTCAAAACTGTACCGACAGAAGAATGGCTAAATGTATGTCTGCATATTGAAAAAATAGAGGATAAATATTTTAGAATCCGATAGATTATTAGATCTCGAAATGTATAAATTTATAATCAATCTATCTGGCGACACGTCATCCGACTCTTCTGATAGAGTCTCGAGCATGGATTCTGATGAAGATTTTCAAATGGAAGGGATTGCCTCCTTGCAGGACCATTGTTATACCAAATATATAAGTACAACGAGTTATTCATAAAATGATTTATGAAGTTCTCAAGTTTTTTTTTTTAATAATTAACTATGCAAATGAAAATAACCTATTGTCGATTTGTTTATGGTTTAGGTACTAGCTGAAAATCTTAGTAAGTTTCTGTACTTAAAAATACTTTTTTTAGATAAATTACTAAAAAATAATACTTTCTGTAAACAATACTACTTACTATAGTACCTACTATTGAAAAAAAATGTACCCCTGCTCGCTGCCATTTCTTCACTCCTGATTTAATCATGCAAGGAAACTCCGAGCATAGCCTTCTCCATTGCTCTTTTGGAGCCATCTGATGAGGCTCATTGTGAACGACAACGTTTCCATAGCCATATATTTAGCTTTCGTTTTGACATATGGATGATTAAGTCCAAGTCAAATGCTTTTTGTCCATGAGATTTGATAGTTTTGATAGCTTCTCTCACATGTGCTGGTTATGGAGGCATTGAAGTTTGATCACGTTTGATAGTTCTGGTTTAAAGCTATATTTACATTTGATTTGAACTCGGGAGCGTTGGTCAATAAGACCGGGAATCCAATGAACAAAGTTTACGGGAACCAATTTTGAAGTATTTTAGTGTAGGTAAAGATAGACATAGACCTCTAAGAAGAAAATAAAACACTTACTTTTTTATAGTAGATAGGTTCGCGCTTGACCACTATACAGATCACGATTCATAACAGTCACTGTCTGTATTTTTATCTTTTAAGCCGTTGTTCCAAATGTTCCGTAATAATACGGCCGGCGTATCTTGGCGAGCCTGAACTTTGCGCAGAAGGCTGCGCACGAACGTTTTTTAGGAACAAAATGGTGGCATGAGGCAACGTGCGCGGGGCGGAGGTCTAGGCTAGAGATTGACTCTATGTAAATACAATCGACCATTTATTCAATCAAATATCGCAATCGATTTTTATCGATTTGGAATTTATTTATTTTTGTTTCTTCGAGATATTGAACGAAATAGATTTACAAACATAGTGAATGTAGTCGTTAGTAAACGAAATTTCGACTTTAGTGAAAAAAAAACTAATAAAATTTTATTTTCTTGGTTGAAAGACATGATTTTGTTAAATATCAGTTATTTATAAACAACTACTAGAATAACGATTGTTTGAGAATATTTTAAACCTCCATAGAAAATTGAATATAAATATATTTTTATAACTTAATTGAAATCGATTAAAAAAAAATCGATTAAATAACACCATCAGACACGCGTATTGGACATCTCTCTTCGGTAAAGCTTCGTACTTATTCGGCAATGTTCGGTACGCAGTAATATGTCTCACTCACACGTTAGCATTGGTGTTATTTTCGTATCCCTGTCTCTGTCTTGAGCACAGGCGGTGACAAAAGTTTTCGTTGGTTGTTATTAATAAATTGTTAAGTTTTTTGTGTAGTGTTAGGTTTGTTTCTTTAATTCATAAGTTATTTTTGTAGCTTTCTGTCTTCAAAGTGTTTTAATATTTGTTTTATTTGTACTTGGTCCCTGTATTAGTAAATTTTATTCCGAATTTGGTTTAAAAAAATTAATGTCAATAACAGTTTTTTTACGAGTGTACATGCGCTAAAGTTCGCAGAGCCTATGTTCAGGGCCGTCAAGTTACGTTGTAAGTATTTTGGGGACGCAGATGGCAGATATTGTGCCTGTCTTCTTTTATGTGTCTTGCGACGAGATGATGTTTGGAGCCAGAAGTGAAAATCCAACTTGAATTAAAATGTTTTTCTAAACATTGTAGTTACAAACAATACCAAGCCAGTATAACCAATTATAACTAGCTGTGGGAGATCGGACTAATGACAATATAACTAATCTAGTTCGTGTTTCACGACGGTTGAAAGGCAAGAGGGCGAGAGCCGCTCTAAGGGTAGTGCCCCGCAAAAATCCTCGCCTCGTGTTGCCACTTAACTAACTTAACAATATTGACTTAAATATTAACATGCAACACTAATCTAAAGTGCGTTCACATATGCAATATGTGACGCCACAGTATCTTGTGTCGATGTTTCAAATGTTCCGTTTGTATCTTTTGAGCCGATGTTTCAAATATTTCGTTTGTATCTTGTGACTTGATGTTTTAAATGTTCCGATTGTATCTTTTGAGCCGATGTTCCAAATGTTCCAAATGATACATATCACTTTTTCGGAACCTTTCAGTGATTCAGATGCAAATGTTCCAATCGCAAAGATCTAACACCACCACCGATCTAATCCATCCAGATCGACATGTTGGTGGTAGTGGGGGAAACATGCCACCCGACGCGGCGCACGCAGTGTGTTTTCAGATAATACTCCACGCCACGTGTCAATTGTTCGAAAATTTTCGCAGAATACATTAAATTATTATTTTTTTATAAAATCTTCTTGAAAATCTTCATCTGACTCATGATGTTATTGTCATTTAGGAATTTGGATAGGAGTTGGACAACTTTAGGAGAGAAATTCGTCAATAGGGAATGGAAGTTAGTAGGAAGGGGTATTTTAATTTTGGGAAGCATTTGGTACAAGTCGAGAGAGTGGGAATTTGAAGGACAAGAAAAGAAGATATGGTCCCACGACACTGTTGTCAGACAACTGTATTCGAAAATTGCTTGCGTCAGATGTGTGTCGTCGTGGCAGCGCGTGTTGGTAATAAAGCTGTAGCAAACCGTATGTGTTCGGTACTGAGTAACGGGTGCGCCATCCAGTACCGAGTAATGAAACGTTACTCATGAATACATTTCGTTACTCGTTACTCGCATTTTTCGTAGTATGGGTTTCTGCACTGTTCAGTTTACGCAAGTACCGTTGGTAGCAAACCGTATGTGTTCGGTACTGAGTAACGTGTACGCCTTTTAGTACCGAGTAACGAAACGTTACACATGAATGCATTTCGTTACTCGTATTTTTTATAATATGGGTACTACTCTTTCAGTTCACTCAAGAACCGTTGATGAGTGTATTCATGTATTGACACGTTTACTGATCTATGTTTTATGCTTCCACGCGCTTATTCAGTTATTTTAAAAGCGTATGTTACAAAGAATGATGTTTATTTATTAAGTAAAATATAACTTAAACACAAGTCTAAAAAATGCACCTGACGCAGCTTGGTGTATAACGTATAGATAAGTAGGTATGTTTTCTACAAATTACGAATGTTGCATACGCTATACGAGTTGTTTTATAGCTTTAACATAGCATGTTATGAGGTATCAGAAGTAACGAGTAGTGTAACGATACGATAGTAACGAGTACTAATTGTTATAGTAACGAATACATACGGGTACGCTTTTTTTCGTTCCTTTTACACCTCTAGTTGGTAATGTGCACGGTCAAAGAGTATGTAAGCCTTAGATTTTATACCTCTATATAGGTATTTAATTTAAGATGTAAGCTAACGCTATAGGCACGGTACTCATCGGGTGTCGACTAGTGGTGTCGCGTCGCGTTTCAATAATCTGTTTTCTTCTTTGAACCATGAAGTTCTTTGAGCCATGTCTTCGTTTAAATAGTTAATTTGTTATGGATATACACATTATATGTAATATTTAGTAGCAAATGTATCAAGTCAACCTTCTCCGCAAACTTCACTGAGGTAGTCAACACTCTTTGTCAACACTACACTACAATAAAATTCTCAGCTCCATTTTACCGAAATCGCGCCTGTTTCAGTAATTTCACATATTGTCCAGTTGCACAAACACCTGGTAATCAATAATATTCAATAGCTGTTTTTTATGGTGTATCACATAGGTTCAAATTTCTTCAAAATAAAGACCTACTTTTTATAACTCTTCATTGATAAGAGTTGGAGTAGTATTTGAATGCCTCATATAAATTTTATTTACCCTATGTATATCTATATTAATGTTCCTTGTTGATGTTAGGTGATAGTAAGTTTTACTATTGCTGTACTCTTATCAGATGGTGCGTCATTATTTCATGTTATAGGTCACTTAAGTCAGAGCAAAAACACTACGTACCTAGTATAAAACAAAGTCCTTCCCGTCCCTTGCTCGAGCCAGCCCGCGTCGCTGAGCCGTAGTTTTAAAATTCCCCGTTAATAATAATAAAATCTTTGTTCGATCCAGCCCGTCCCTTGCTGCCCCCCCCCCCCCCCCCCGCGACGCCCTAAGCCGAGGTCCGTACCCCGCAGGGGGTGCCCTTAGCGTGTAGTCGCTTAGTTTGTAAGTTAATTAAGTAAGCCCTGGCTGGAGGCTTTGATTCTTGAATCGAGGCCGCCACAGGCAAGTCCCGTTAAGCAGCCGACAACCTCTTAGGTTGACCTGCGAGAGGCCACACACAAAAAAAAAAGCTGTCTGTACCTATGTATGCTTAGATCTTTAAAACTACGCAACGGATTTGTTGAACAAGACTATATTATTATTAATACAAATTACAATGACTGTCTTACACAAAGGTTAGTTTAAAACTGAACGAATATTGTCTTTATATTTGTGGGGAACGCTGGTCGCACTAACATTCCCATGGCACTTGCGATTATCGGATGTTTACGTCTGGGTTCGGGGTGGCACAGCACGAGTTCTTCAACACCGTCACCGCGGCGACCACCATGCCGATCCCGTGACGTCACCCAGCACTCCAACGGCGACGCTGACTGGGATGCCAATCCGGTGACATCACCCTTACACAACACAGCGATCGCCAACAGAATTATATGTATAATACATGCATAATATAGTAGAGAAACACTGATAATTTTGGAGGTTTCTAATGTAATGTCGTAATTATATACTATACACATTCTTTTGCACATTGCAAACGCTGGCCACACGAGATCAAAATAATGTACAACAGTATTTTACGTTCTACAAAAAAATTCGCGACAGTATAAGTCTATCTCTTAGGGAAAACCCACATTATCCATTTTTTATCCTTTACTTTTTACGAGAAATAATGGCTTATTTACAAAGCGATTTTAAGCAATGCAGCTTTAGTCCTTATCCAATTAAGTACCTTAAATATGATATGGCCCTTTACAGCATGTAATTATGTGAAAAGGTATTATCGAAGATATTACGGATTTAAAATGCAGGCACGTAGCAGTTGCGGCAGTATCAGCATTGCACCCGTGTGAAACCGGGGCGGGTTGCTAGTATTAAATAAAACACACTACATAATTATATAACTGCCATTATTTAATAGGCAAAGACAATAATATACTTACTAAACATTATTTGAGATTACTTTTAATCTGCTATATTTTAAACAATGTTGAACTAATACTATATACAATAATTATAATCTACAAGTAATTGAACTTAAAATTAGAAATGCTTGAAAATGGTTTACATTTTAACGTCAAGTATTGTACAATCACTCATTGCTTGTTTGTTTTCCATGACAGATATGTATTCCAGAATAAAGCAACTACTTGAACTAATAAAACTTGATATTGGAGGGGAACATAAGCAAAATTAACTATCTGTACCCATGGCCATAGTAAATAATTAGATTTTAAAACATCCAAGTAATTAGCTTCTAAATCACTGATAATTTTATCTGAGTCTTTCCCTTGCATAAATGCCACTGCACTAAGAATACCAAATAAAAATAGTGGTGCAAAAACAAACTGATCAATAAAAACTTTCTTTAACGCTACAGCTGTGCCACTGGAACCTACATACTTGTACAGTGCTCCATACCAAACACGCAGCGCAGGCCCCTAAAATGATAAAGCAAAACATATTACTGTTTAAACATTAGAATTATTTCCAAAATAGGACTTCAAACAGGGCTTGACAAACAGGTAATAATGAATAAAGAGACAAACATTAGCCAGCAAATCAGATATTGGATACAGCCAAGATACCACTCTAAACTCTACAACCAATAGAGTAGAATTACTATTTAGAATTATTATTTTTTAGTATTTGTGTAGAGTAGTATTTATTGTAAGATCGAACAAGAGATTTTGATTTAATTAGGTATATGAATTTCTTTGCAAAATAACTTTTTAAGGATTTCAACTATCTTTGAATAAATTACTTACCCCTACAAAAAATCCTATAGAAGAAAACTTCAATGTTCTTTTAAGGTCTATATCATTGATGCGATTGCGCTCGATAAGGGTCTGACTGATTAAATCACCAGAGCCCATCAGAGCTCCAGTCTGTACGGCTTGTACTAAATACGGTCTTCTACGTAAAATGTCTTGGTACTTTTTAAATAAACCGCGGAAACTCATCATTACTTGAATCCTACACATTCATGTAAGACTTATTATCCTTCTCGAGATACATGCGTACGAAAATATTGAATCGGCCAATTTGATTGACCCAGGACGCTTTATGTCCTGTTAAATTCAATTAGATTTTTAATGACTTCACAATTGGATGATTAGAAAAACTAATTTCTAGTTTTAACTCTTCCTAATCGGTTTTGTTGGACTTTTGCAAATGTTCACAATATATATTTGCACATGGAATTCATCAATAATCTGTCATCATGAGCAATGCAAATAATGAGTTGGTAATATGACAATCATGACATTGCTTTGACATTGACGGTTTAACTGTCTAATAGACCTTTTACATCAAGCCAAGCTATTTAAGAAGCCAGTTAACTTTCCGTTTTTTCCTGCTTTTCCCCTCTAGATGGGAACATTGAGCTATACAGTAGAATATATAATTTAATTAATTACTCTAAACCCATTATAGATAGCCACCACCGGCAGTGATGACGTGCGCATGAGCCAAAGAGTAATATTAGCATGTGTTCACCACTGGGTTTTGGTTTTCACGGAAGACGCAGTTATGGAATCTTCACGTACAAATGATTCTTTCGGTTTGCTAAAAGTTTCCACACTCCGCAGCACAGTAACATGGAGTACAGTTATCGGCACGGTTCTTGAGCGTTCGGCGAAAGAGTGGAGATGGCTTTGCGCATCGTACAAATAAGGCAAAAAATGTACACCTATTTTATTTTTTCTTTTACCTGCTATCTTCTGGTTGAAGGGAAAAGTTAAAAAAAAAAACATAAATAGTTAGCAAAGTCGCTGTGTTCGTCTGTCTGTCTTTCCTTTTACTTATTAACTATGCAACGGATTGTAGCGCTTAGGTGGTGTGCAGTAATAATACTCCAGATGTAATGATAAATTTATATTGTTGTATTCAGAAGGGAAGGCATTTACAGAAATATGTACAGAACTTATAACTAAATACATAGGCTCAAGTAGTGGACAGTTGAACCATCTAATTTCCGAAGTATGGTTCCTTGAAAATACGTGCGGGGGCGCGCGGATCGCTGTTGTCGAAACCGCTCACTATTGGGCTCAACGCTCGCTCTAAGCGCGGCCAGTGTGGTTCGCGTATAAGTATTTCCGAGCGGCGCGCGAGGCGCCACTCGGATCGGCCAGTAGCTACGTGTTCGTCGTAAAGTAAACAACTAGTTCCACTGCGCTCCGTGTCGCGCGCCACCGTTTACAACTACCCGCGAACTACCGCACGGACCCGTAATTTGAATCGGGCCAACCGTTTGTGTTGTCGACGGTGCAGAACCTGGTTTTGTACCGGCGACAGCACGAAGGGAAGGCTCCCTCGCGCTCTCCTCGGGTGTTTTGACACCGAAGTGGTCGCGGAGGCTACGTATAGAACGTGATGAAGCCGATGGAGAAGATGAAGCCTGGCGCCCGCAGTCCCCCGGATCGTGGAGGCGCCGGCCGAAATAACGAAGAAAGACCAGCGCTGAACCGGACATCGTCGCTCCCTAACGTCCGTGAAGCCCACTCAAGACCTGTTCCCGCTAACGTTCCTTCAACTGCCCGGGGAACAAAGAAACCCGATGCGGAAAATAAAGAGGGTAGACTGCAAAAGTCCCAAAAGCCGTTAGCGGTTGGGACCCACCAGAGACCGGTGTGTGCTGCACAGCCACCGGTACCCGACCCCAGCACCCAGCAGAGGAGGACCACTGGCGCGACGACCTACGCGCATGCTGTGGCCCCCAGTCTCCCGACAGCGGCAGCATCTACCTCGAGAGTGACGGCCGCCGCCTCGTTCAACGTGGATCGTGCACCACAATCGCTTCACCCTCTCACTCCAGCTCCTCGTCACTCGTTGACGAGTAGAGCGGCAAACTCTCGCGACCCGAGACTGCGCACGGCGACCGTGCAGCCCGCGTCGCCCCCCGTTCCCGTCTCGCCCGCACCGCCCCGCGCCTCGGCTTACGACTCGCCCGCCGCTTACTCGGCCAGCTCGTCGCGTGCGGGCTCGAGCCTATCCCTCGCGTCGGTATGCAGTGAGGTGCGAAAGGACACGGCTGACATGGACACCCCAATGTCCCCAACCCCGTCGATGGAGGAGCTGGAGATGGTGACCAGACCCCAGCGACGGCGTAGGAGCTCGGACGAGGCAACGGAAGGAGCGAAGCGCTACTGTGGCACGCGCTCGCCCCCTCAAAATAAGGACAGGACTAGTGAGGTAAGTGGCCTACCCACTATTAATAAAAGTGTCGACAGTGCCACCCCCCCGCCCGCCCCCGCCGATTCGAACTCGGCACCGGCAAAGGGCCCTAACAAAAAGAAGCCGCGCTACCCTCCGCTGGTAGTGGAGAGACTCCCTAACTGGGCGAACCACTTTAGGGAAATAGCCGCCAAGCTGGGCCGGCCGCCCAACGCTCGCCCTTATGGCACCGGCGTACGCTTCTCGCCGGAGTCAGAGGAGGAGTACCGGCTGGTCCAGCGCTACTTAACAGCGCTGGAGAAGGAGAGTGGAGTGAGCTGGTTCGCCTACTCCCTACCAGCAGAGAAGAATTTTAAGGTGGCCATTAGGGGGCTGCCTGCCGACACAGTCCCTCAGGAAATAGAGGAGGAACTCCGCGTACTGGGGTACGAGCCGGAGTACGTGCGCCACATTAGAGGGCGCCAGGGAAAACCCGGCTGCGTATTTCACGCCGTGCTACGGCGCACGGAGGACGTGCGCCGCATATACAACACCACCGTGTTCATGAACATGCGTGGTGTCAAAGTAGAAGCATGGCGCGGCAAACGTGGGCCCGCACAGTGCCATCGGTGCCAAAAGTTTAGGCACTCATCGCACCAATGCCACCGCCCGCTCGCCTGCGTCCGATGTGGAGAGGGGCACACCGCAAGAGACTGCCCACGGCCCAGAGAGGAGCCAGCCACCTGCGCCAACTGCGGTGGCCCGCATCCGGCGTGCCACGTCAGGTGCCCCGTCTTCCAGCGGGAAATACGGAACAGGCGCGCGGGGACTGTCGCCATCACAACATCCTCGACACGCCGCCAACAACTCCAGCCACCAACAGAGGTCCAGGACCACGAAAGGGACCAGGGCGCGTCACTGATGGCGGCAGCAAACGGGCCCACCGTACGCGGAGGGGCCACATCCTCCCGGCGGAGGAAGCGGAACCGTGGGGGCAAGAAGGGCCAGCCCAACCCCCCGGCGACCCAACAGAAGAAAGATGTCCCGAAATCTGCCCCCCCCCAGAGGGGGACGCAGGTCGTGATGGAGAAGGTAGGCGCAAAGATTGGCGCCGGCATCGCGCAGACAAAACGCGCCCCCGCCTCAACCATCACCCCCACCACCACCACCAACATTGCCCCCGGAGGGGCACCCATGAACGAAATCACGACCTGCGCTATCCAGCTGCTGATGGACTTGATCAAGGCCATCAGACAGGGGCAGAGCCCGGAGCAGGTCATCCTTGACGGTCTGGCCAAGTTACTCACCTTGTGCCATGGCTAGGCCGTTAAGGGTGCTCCACTGGAACGCCCGCGGCCTTCGGGACAAGGTCGCCCCACTCCGCCGTCTCCTGAGGGAACAAGACATCGACGTGGCGCTGATAAGCGAGACGCACCTGGGACCTGAAGATAGGGCCAAGTTCCCAGGTTTCCTCGTTTACAGGAGGGACGAAAGGTCGGCTCACAACACCAGATACCGTGGTCTGGCAGTGCTGGTGAAAAGAAGAGTCGTCCATCAGGAGGCCCCCTCGCCGTCATTACTATCGCTGTACGTGCTGGGCGTTCAGTTGCACGTTGCCGGCGAGGACATTAGGATCTACGCCTGCTACAAGCCGCCCTCAGTTCAACTAGACCTGAGCGAGCTGAGGGCCACACTATCAGCCAACGAGTCGCCAGCAATCCTCGCCGGCGACATGAACTGCAAGCATCCTGCATGGAACGCCCTGCACATGAACAACGAGGGGAGACGGCTCTTCGACGACGCGGAGGCCCATGGATACACAGTGTCCGGCCCTGAGACGCCCACACACTACCCGGACAACCCGCAGCACATGCCCGACGTGCTGGACATTGTGATCCATGCAGGGCTACGCTGCCAGATCACGCAACAGGTCATTGACGACGAGTTACAGTCCGATCACCATCCTGTTCTCGTCGTCCTATCGGGGATGCCGACCCGACTAATGCCACCTGCGCCACGTCGATCAACGGACTGGACGATCTTCGCTGAAAAGCTTGCGACCACTACACCAACTCGGCCCATCGATACCGCCGCGGACGTCGACACACTGGCAAACGACGTCACTGCTTGCATAAAACGCGCCTTAGAAGAGGCGACGGTAGAGTCTCAGCCGCAGGGGAGAGGGCTACAGCCGCCCCTGCCGCCCAGAATTCAACGCCTGGTCGCCCAGAAGAGGCGCCTACGCAAGCAGTGGCAGCAACTGCGCTGCCCCACCCTCAAGCTGCAGCTGAACCGGCTCGCGGCGAGGGTAAAGGCCGAGTTGGAGGCCCTGGCCGCCGAGAGCTGGGAGGAACGAATAGACGCAGCAGCATGTGACTGGCAGGCAACACACAGACTGTGCCGCCAGCTCACAAACACCCCAGCTCCGGTGCGCCCTTTACAAGCAGCCGACGGGGCCCTCAGGTACGCAGCTGAGGACCGATCGGAAATCTTTGCTGAGCACCTGGAGCGTCAATTCAGCCCGAACCCGACTACTGAACACGACCATGTCGCAGCAGTCGAGCAACACCTTAGAGACTACTTCGCGTCGCCGATAGCTCTCGATGAGGATCCCATCTTCTTCTCGCCTGGCGCAGTTAGACGCGCCATCCAACGCACGAAGCCTCGCAAGGCCCCCGGTGCCGACGGTATCACCAACACAGCGCTGCGCCACCTGCCGTACCGCACTGTTGCGGCCCTGGCGCGCCTGTTCACGGGGATACTGCGCACGGGGGTCTTCCCTACATCCTGGAAGGAAGGGCGCGTCATAATGCTGCCCAAGGCGAGGAAGAACCCGCTGAAGCCGGAGAGCTATCGGCCAATCACTTTGCTGCCCTCTATCTCTAAGGTGTTCGAGCAACTCCTGCTGCGACACCTCACCCCGCACATCTCTCCGCGACCGGAACAGTTCGGGTTTCGGGCGGAGCACAGCACGACGCTCCAGTTGTCGAGGGTACTGCACCTCCTGTCATCAGCGATGAATAGGAAGGAGTACGGAGTGGCAGTATTCCTCGACATGGAAAAAGCTTTCGATCGTGTGTGGCATGAGGGGCTAGTCTACAAACTCGCCACCTCTCCCACGCCCCGTAGAGTCGTGAAAGTGGTCCAAGCTTTCCTGTCTAACAGGTGTTTCAGAGTGGTGGTCGACGGGGCGCTCTCCGCCCCCCGGCCCATCCGTGCGGGTACCACAGGGTAGCTGCGTTTCGCCTGCGTGTTACTCGCGTTACACCGACGACATCCCGACCACAGAGGACGCCACGCTCGCGCTGTATGCCGACGACGCCGCGTACATTACCACCTCCATGAACGCGAAGTACGCGGCGGTGAAGATGCAGCGCGCGCTCGACTTGATTCCGGAGTGGCTCGCTAAATGGCGACTGTCGGTCAACGTGGGTAAGACGCAGGCCTTAATCACGGGATCATCGCCCCTCCCACCACGTCTGAAACTCAGCGGAGCCGAAGTCGATTGGACGCCCCGGGCCAAGTACCTGGGAGTGACCATCGACCGACGGCTCACCATGGGACCGCACGCTAGCAATGTCGTCGCGCAGGGTAGAGTCGTCCGCCACCGACTCAAGCCAGTGCTCTCGTCCCGCC
The DNA here is from genome assembly GCA_961205895.1 of Mythimna pallens. Lineage (NCBI taxonomy): Eukaryota > Metazoa > Arthropoda > Insecta > Lepidoptera > Noctuidae > Mythimna > Mythimna pallens. Next base: position 11,945,822 of record OY540826.1, on the reverse strand, counting down.
TCCCGGCGCGCGTCAAACTGGGCATATACAAAGCGTATATTCGCCCAGTGTTGACGTACGCCGCCTCAGCATGGTTCGCCCTCACTAGTGAGTCGAGCCGAGACAGACTCCGCGCGCAACAACATCTTGCGTTGCGTAGAGTCGTCGACGCTCCTCGCTACGTGAGGAACGACATTATAGAACGCGACCTCGGGATTGAGAGCCTGGATGAGTTCGTGCGACGCCTCGCGAAGGGGATGTTCGCGCGTGCCGACGCCTCAGCTTGGCCCCACGTCAAGCACTTGGCGCCATGGCATGCGCGCCCCCCTGACGCGAGACGACTCCCCCGCGACCTGATTGCGGGCAGCGAGTCCCCATCTCCCCCCCCCCGGACTGACGCCTGAATAGGCCGCTCCAGTCTACACGCGGCCTATTCAAACAATAAGACTCTACATTCCTACTCGCACCCCGACAAACGTCGTGTGCTAAGTTAATATAGGCACGACGCGAGTCGACCACACACTCGCCACTATACACGCGCTGGACTCACGCACCGAATGGATAGTGCAAGCTAGCTATTCGGTGCACGTGCACTGAGCGATGTAACACAATACAATGCCGCTCACACACACACATAAAACGTCCCTGCGGTCTGAACCGTAACCGGCTCGCTCTGGAAGCGGGTTAGACGGGGGTCACACTTCCTACTGTAGGTCCGTAACAAGTCGGCATACTCGTCGCTGGTCGTCTCCCGCCGGGCTTCCCCTTAGGGGTCCCACCTGGCGGGGACTGACCGCCGGTATGTCGTGAAGAGTCGGCGCTGTGTGCAGCAGCGTCGTGACGTGCCTACAGTAAACACATACAAACAGAAACACATAGAGTTGCGCTCTTAAAAAGCTATCGCCTACTAGGCACCCCAATGACGGGTCCGTAGTCACGGGCCCCGGTAGGACTCCGCGGCAAGAGGGCGAAGCCCTGAAACCGCCTGCCACGCCCCCCGACGGGGACGTAGCGAAAGCCACAGCGCGAGGCGCCAGTACACCGATGGCGGCGGCAGCGAACGGATGCGTAACAATGTATTGCAGCTACAGTACTCCCCCCCTAGCGAAAGCGTACGGGCATCTTGGATATCCTGCCTGATCTGGTCCGGTGTTCGTTGGTGTTCGCTGGGAGTATGCTGGAGTGATCTTCGGTGGTAGCTGCAGCTGGTTGGAGTGTCTCACTACTTGTGTGTTCGTGTTCTTCGATGTTGACAGTGAACGCCGGCTTGAGTCGATCGATCGATATAGTGCTTGATCTTCCTGGTAGTTGTACAGTGAAGTATTTGTTATTGCGATTGATGACCTGGTACGGACCTTTGTAGGGATGTTGCAGTGGCTTTCGGACGGTGTCATCGCGTACAAACACATGGCTGCATGTTTGCAAGGCGTTGTGCACGAACATACATCGCTTGTTAGAATGCGGTTTGAATGTAGGTGTGAGCTTCGTGATTACGTCATGTAGGTGATCAGCGTAGTTGTTGTCCATTTTTGTAACAGCTGGTGATGGTGATATGAAATCGCCGGGTAGTCGCAATGCTTGACCGTAGGTGAGTTGCGCGGCACTAGTATTGGTATCTGTGCGCACGGCGGCTCGTAATCCCATCAGCACTGTGGGCAGCTCGGAAATCCATTTGTTGCTGTTTTGTAGTCGGGTCATGAGTGCAGCTTTCAGCGTTCGATGGAATCGTTCAATAACTCCGTTGCTTTGTGCGTGGTAGGCAGTAGTTCGGATTCGTTCTATGCCAAGAAGTTGTGCGAGGTCATGGAATAGTCGACTTTCGAACTGTCGTCCTTGATCAGTCGTTATTCTCGAAGGACAACCGTAACGAGATATCCAGGTTTCATACAGCTTTCTTGCAACAATGTCAGCGGTTATCTCTTGCAAAGGTACTGCTTCGGGCCATCGAGTGCTGCGGTCAATAATCGTGAGTAAGTATCGATGTCCGCACGAAGATGTGGGTAGCTTTCCAACGATATCTACGTGTATATGTTGAAATCTTTCACTCGGTGGGTAAGTTGCGATTTCACTGTGATTGTGCCGTTGTACTTTGGATAGTTGGCATGACGTGCATGTTTTTGCCCACTCGCCAATGTCGGTATTCATTGCTGGCCAGAAGTACCGTTCTTGCATCATTTTGCGTGTAGTCCGTATTCCCGGGTGACTTGTATTGTGCACGGCGTTGAATGCGATGCGACGAAAGTCAGGTGGTAGGTATGGTCTAATGTGTGAAGTAGATGTTTCGCAGAATATTGGTTTGCTGGTACCGGGCATGACGATTTTCTTGAGTTGGATATTTGATTGCTTTGATAAGTTTTGTATATTACTGTCCTTTTCTTGCGCCTGAGATAACTCATCGTAGCTGATTGGTGACGGTGTTTCTATTGTTTCAATGCGAGAGAGTGCGTCGGCGACAACATTGTTTACTCCGCTCACATGTCGTATGTCCGTCGTGAACTCGCTGATAAATAATAGCTGACGCGTGCGTCGTTGCGTGTCGTTATCGGACGGTGGCTTGCGGATAGCGTAAGTCAGCGGTTTGTGGTCAGTATAAACAATCAGTTCTCTTCCTTCGAACATTTTTCTGAAGTGTTTGATTGCCATGTAGATTGATAATAGTTCTCTGTCGAATGTACTGTATCGCTGCTGTGTGTCGGAGAACTTTTTCGAGAAATAACCCAGTGGTATCCATTTCTTGTTTACAAGTTGTTGCAGTACGGCTCCTGCACAGGTACTCGATGCGTCACACATGAGGGAGATGGCGTCATTTGGTGATGGAGATGGATGAGCGAGCAAAGCAGCGTTTTGTATGCCAACTTTGCATGACTCGAATGCCTGTGAAGCTTCTGTGTTCCAGTCGATTTTGGTCTTATCACGTTTCTTGGAATTATGTAGGTACGCGTTGAGAGGTGCTTGAATGTGTGCTGCGTTCGGAATACTGTCGCGGTAAAAATTTACCATTCCAAGAAATCGACGTAGGTCTTGTATCGTCTCGGGTTTGGGGTAAGCAGTGATAGCGGTGATTTTATCTTGAGGTGGCTTAATTCCCCTGCTTGACACTTCATAGCCCAGGAACTTCACATTTTCTTTGTTGAAGACGCATTTTGATGGATTTATTGTTATGCCGTAGTCGTCTAATCTGCGTAGCACTTCTTGTAGGTCTTCAACGTGGCGTGCTTCATTGTCCGAAGCGACGATGACGTCATCAATGAATGGAAACGCGTAATCCAAACCGTTGAGTACTTGATGGATGAATCTTTGGAAGGTCTGCCCGGCATTTTTGAGACCTGGACACATTCGTGGAAATTCGAATAGTCCGAATGGAGTTGTGATGGCAGTCTTCTCGATATCTGGTTCGTGTACAGGCAATTGTTGGTAAGCACGATTTAGGTCTAGTGTAGTAAAGATTTTCTTGCCGTGTAGTAGGTAGGTGAAATCCTTGAGACGAGGTACTGGATAGCGGTCGGGTTTAGTGACGTCATTGAGCCTTCGGTAGTCGCCACATACGCGTATGTCGCCGTTTTTCTTCGGTACGACGTGTAGCGGGCTGGACCATGGACTTTTGCTTGGACGGCAAATTCCTTGCTGCATCATCGTCTCAAACTCCTTTTTCACGGCCAGATATCGATGTGGTGGTAAGGGTCTGGTCTTGCTGTATACTGGTGGGCCAGTAGTTTCGATGTGGTATTCCACACAGTGTTTAGGAGTATTCTTCATGCATGACGGTCGAAGAATGTCGGGATACTTGCTGAGTAGCTGGTGATACGGCTGATCAACGTCGATACTTCTGACTGTAGGGTCAGCAGAATAGGTGACTGGTGCTTTTACGGTGAGGTTGGTTACTTTGTCGACAAGACATCGGCTGGCTATGTCGACAAGAAGTTGATGGTGTTTTAGGAAGTCGGCACCGATGATGGGCTTGCTAACTGCTGCGATGATGAATTTCCAGGTGTATGGTCTGCGTAGGTTAAGATCCAGTTGCAGTGTTTTCTCACCGTATGTTGGGATCACCGTGTTGTTCGCCGCGTACAAGCAGAAATCTGTAGGTGTCGTTTTCTCGCCTTTCCTCTTTGGTATCACGGAGACGTTTGCGCCGGTATCGATCAAGAACGACAAACGTGAATTTTTGTCCGTTATAAATAGGCGGTAGGATGTGTTGCTTGCGCCGGTTGCCGCCTCAGCCAACGCAGGTTTTAGTTTCCCGAGGGGGCGCTGCTGTCTTCGTAACTACACGGACGGGTACATCTTCGCGCCTCTTTGCCAAACTTACGATGGTAAAAACAAATCGCTGATTGGTCATTTCGAGCGTGATCGTGATTGGGCCGGCTCGACGAATGAGAACGCGATCTCGAATATCGTCTGTTGAACGATCTACGTCGGTAGGTAGTTTTGATGACGTTGTCTCGTTTTCAATTCTGCGATTTCTCTCGCGAGCGCGTCGATCTTCTCCTCAATTGAAGACGGTGCTGCTGGGGTGGTGGATGTGGAGCAAACTGCCGCGACTGTGCCGTATGGTTGCGTCTGCTCGAGGATCTTGTCTGCCATCATCGCAAGCTCGTGTATGTCGGATTTTTTTGCGATGTTATCGCTGACGGCGAGGACTGCTCGAACTGATTGTGGTAGGTGGTTAGTCCACATTATTCGCAGCGCTGAGTCAGAGATGTTATCAGCGGCGAGGTTCTTCATGCGACGTAGCAGCTGTGAAGGCTTCATGTCGCCGAGCTCCATTTCAGAAAGTAACCTCTGTACTTGACGCTGTTCTGATTCCTCGTAGACTTGGAATAACCGACTTTTCAGAGCCTCATAACGTTGATTTGGCGGGTGGATGGAGAATTATGTCGGAGATTTCGTCGAGATCTTGCCGCTCAAGTTGCCCGATGACGAGCTCAAACATTGTTTGATCTCCTTTCTTCTGTGCGCTCATGATGGCTTCAAATTGCGCGAACCACAACCGTATTTTGTCACGCCAAATAGGTGGGATGCGCAGCGACGTCGAGACACCGGAGAGTTCCTGTTCCTCCTTGTTGGCCATGATGAATTTTGAATCTGGAGGTCTTCTAATTTATCGGGGTTAAACGTCGGCGTCACCACTGTAGCGCTTAGGTGGTGTGCAGTAATAATACTCCAGATGTAATGATAAATTTATATTGTTGTATTCAGAAGGGAAGGCATTTACAGAAATATGTACAGAACTTATAACTAAATACATAGGCTCAAGTAGTGGACAGTTGAACCATCTAATTTCCGAAGTATGGTTCCTTGGAAATAAGTGCGGGGGCGCGCGGATCGCTGTTGTCGAAACCGCTCACTATTGGGCTCAACGCTCGCTCTAAGCGCGGCCAGTGTGGTTCGCGTATAAGTATTTCCGAGCGGCGCGCGAGGCGCCAGTACACCGATGGCGGCGGCAGCGAACGGATGCGTAACAATGTATTGCAGCTACAGGATTTTCATACGGTTTTCATTATCTTTTAGAGAATTTCTACCGGAAGGTATGCATATTGTAGCAAAGACGAAAATTTCAAAGATTTGTAATACCCCTACCAAGAAATTCATAACATTTTACCTACTTTTGAAAGGAACTCTCTGTGTGCCTGTTATGCGTTCTCGGCAAAACCATTTTTGGTGACATAATAACCACTAATAAAATAACCACTAAGAAAAATAAAATCGATAGATTAGAAATCACAAGTCAATTTATTGGCACGGAAGTGTACTCGTCATTGTTGGGTACGTGCAGTAAGCGCAGCGAGCCAATCACTTACACTCCTCGCCCCCGCGTCTCACTTCATACCACCAAAGAGACCTGATATTTTACTTCTGCGCAAGTAAAAGTCAGAGCTCAAGATCCATGCCGGGATCTGTAGAAACGTGCGTCTGCGTTTAGAATTTAAATGTCATTCTTACCGCGTACCTGTCATGAATCCATGACTGAGTGATTGGCTAGAGGGGTTTTAGGGAATACTCTATCAATATGAATTGTAAGAACAGTGGTGGCCGATTAAAGCAGTGGCCGAGTGGTAACGGCCCCGACTTATGAGTTGTAGTTCGCGGGTTCAAACCCAGCCAGGCGCATTACTTTGTGTAATTTATTTTCATCACCACTGCTCTCAAAATGGTGAAGGAAAACATCGTGAGGAAACCGGCATGTCCTAGAACCAAAAATTCGAAGATATTTGACATCCACCTATCCGTACTGGGCCCACGTGGTAGATTACGGCCCATTCCCTCTCCTAGAGAGGAGGCCTGAGTCCCAGCAGTGGGAACATTAAAAGGATGATTATGCTATGCTATATGCTATGAATTGTAAACGCTGAACGAAATTTGGATTACCACTTATTATTTCTTTTATCTCAGTAAAAGAAATAAAATAACTTTCGACGACGTTCCTGTTGGCTAGCCATTAGCAAAAGATAGTAGTAACGAATAAATAAAAGAATGTAAAAAACTGGGCAAGTGCGAGTCGGACTCGCGCACTGAGGTTTCCGTACAAAGTACAATTTCCTGAATGAAGTCTCGAAGATTTTTCCAAATCGCAATTATTATTTTTTGTTGTGGCGTAACAACAAAGGAAGTGGACAAGATTATTATTTATACTAAAAATCTTAATCATTACTAGAAATAATTATTAAAATAATATCACGTCAGATAAAGTTCGGAAAAATAATACATAGTAAAAAACAATAAGTATATTCATTAATTCAGTGTTTCCTTGGAAGAACCAAGGAACCATTTTGAACTTGACCATGGATACAAAATTCTTCAGGCGGAATAATAAAAATAAAGATCCTTACTTGCAAATATAAAAATTGCCAGTTTTATTAATCAGGGGTCGATATTAACAAATAGCTTAATTTTTAATTAATGTCTACTTTATTTTATAATATTCAGAGGACATCTACAATTAATTGATAAAAAACACTTAACTAATTAAAACTATATATACACTAAAGACAAAAACTACTAGCTAAAATATGGCGTCATAAAATTCCTCCGCATCGCTGTCGACTGGAAGTGTGCCCAAAAGGCTGGCGGCATTGCCACGTTGTATGGCAATGCTTAATCTCTGACCGAGGTAAAAGCCAGCCCTTGGGTCACGCGAAGTGTCAACTAAGCGTCTGGATAGTTCTTTGAAAAGCTTATGAGCACTTGGACCCCACGACCCAAGAGTTTCAACCCCAAACGGCTCAAAGATATAACTTCCGACGAGGTTGTTATATTTCCGCCGCTTGAGGTTCTCCGCAGCCGCAGCGGCAGCACCAGCACAGCACGAAGAGCTAGGAAGATGGGATGGCGCAAGAGTGTCGACACAGGTAGCGTCCCACACTAAAGGCCTACCCATCTTCCACGGAAATAAAGACATACCGTCCGGTCTCTTACCATCGTCGCGTGCCAGGCCATGAGGTTCCAAAACAGCCGGAACGCCGACGGTGACAAGGGCTCGTCGGATGATGTCGTTAATATTCGCGTGCCGTGCTATCCGTCCCGCGCTTCGACTGCATGACAGGCCGTGGTGGCCAAGGCTGTTGACAACTTCGCCACAGTGGCAGCGATGAGGAGAACAGCAAGGAGCGCCTAGGCGTAGGGCAACAGCTAGGCGGAAAGTAGTATCGTCGAATAAGGTGCCAATATTCGACGACGGCAGTGCGTGAAGCCAAAGACCTGACTCCCAATTTCCCACAGCTAGGAGGCGCGCACGCTCCGCAGTAGTAGCAGATGTTAGGATTAGGTTTTTCTGAACTACTTTGCAGAGCGGTTCATCCCACCGTCTCTGGGAGGTAAGGTTGTCAGGCGGATTTTTATTCGGGCAAGCGATTCTCCAGGCATCCATAGCCTCGGTGAAGCACGGCACTTCAAAAGGAATCAGTGTGGAAGTTAGAATGTTCCTGATTAATTTATCAGTGCTGTGAACCGAAGATATGAATGCCGGTAAACTAATACTGGTAATTTTGCGGACGCCAAGGCCTCCCATACGGATGGGAAGAGTAACTTGATCCCAAGCTCGATCGTCCAAGGTCATATTTAAAATTAAAGTAAGTGTATGTCGGATAATTTGGTCCATTTTTTTCCAAAAGGTGAAGGTGCTTCCATAAGTGGGAAGCACGAAGGAAATATATTAATTTAGGACCGAAACAACAATAACGAATTAGGGTAATAGCCGAATGCATGTTAATTTGGAGTAGTCTTTCCGAAACGTCATTGAAATTTTGTATTTTTTCCTCCACAAAACTGGGAAAGGAATCCTCAAAGATTGGGGACCCAAGGAGACGAAGAGAACTTTTATCGATAATTTTGATTGCAGGGGCTATTGCATTGAATTTTGGAAGAGTCAGATGTCTGTCAGTACTGTCAGAGAGGAATAATTCACATTTAGAGAAGTTGAGATCTAGTCCTATAGAAAAGAGTTGGTTTTTTAAAAATTGTAAATCATTTAAAACGGTGTCTACATCGCCTCCCAAGGTTCCATCATCGAGGTACCACACGTTGAATTTGGAATTTAGTTTTCGAATGATTGGGTGTATAGCTAAGCTAAAGATCACTGGCCCGAGTATCACCTTGTTGACAGCCAACAGCGGATTCTAAAAGGTTGTCCCGAAAGAGTAATTTAGATGGTTGTCTATAACATTGCCAGAGAAAACTATAGATTTGAGGTATTTCTTTTTTAGTTTCTGCCAGCAAGGTGTCCCTATTAACCGAATTAAATGCATTTTTTATGTCAACCTTAAGGATAGCCTCTCCTTTGCCAGAATTTAGATAGGTCGACAACGCGTGTACGGCAGCCTCACAGCCCCCTTTGGAGCCGTAACCAAGCTGAAGGAGCTGAAATTTTTCCGAAACGACCTCACCATAAAATTTGCAACAAATCTTGGCTGCCATACGACGGTAGGTAGTTCCCACGGCAATGGGACGAATACCGCCATCCCTCTTGCGCAAGGCACATAAATTAGCACCGTACAAGACGTCGATGATGGTTTCGTTCACCTTGCCAGAGAGCATTAGGTTAATCAGAGCCGTGAGCTCCTTCAAGAGCAACTCACCAGCTTCCCCGGCGCCTGAACAGGTAAGGTTCTTTAGGTGCTGAGGACTGAGGCCATCGAGGCCGCCAGCAGAGCCGCTCCGGAAAGAGCAAACGGCTGTGATCACTTCTCGACCTGTAATGGTGAGGGTGTAAATTGCCGGATCAGGGGGGTCGGGAAAAGAAAGGCCATCCGCTGGGGCAGGGTGTTTTCTCTCCAGATCTGCGAGAGTATCTGGAGAACACGGAGCCACCACATCACTACTAAAAAGAATCCTGGCTGCTCCGCTGATGTCACCTTCCCCCAACTTTGTTTCTACCAGATGGGATATACCTTTTGAAGGGATAAACCTCTGTAACGGTAATTTTGAAACTAAATGACAGGCCGAAACATTACAGTTATCTTTAATTTGTGCAGTTAAAGTCTTTTTTGTTGCCAAATTCTTTTGGACGTGTAAAATTCTGTAGGGGAAGGTGAGCAGGTGTTCCCAAGCACTTTGCGAGTTCTCCCGTACTGCAAGACGAACGCATCCTGCTAGGTTTTGCGCCACAAGAGGTCTAGCTCCGCGGGGAACTCGCTTTAAAACTGGGCAAGAGTTTTTGAATTTTGAAAGAATTTTCCAAAACGGATCTAAAGATGATGTAGTAGGTGTTGGAAATGGTGTACTTACAGGGTCCGAAGTGGGTGCATTTTGGGATTTATGTACCTTCCCAATATGCACACTCAGACCCCGCTTACCTTTGAAAAATCGTGCCTGGGTGCACAGAGGGCACCTCTCCAGGATGTTTAAAGGTTGACTGGCACTGTTTTCAACCACTTCATTGTTGTCGCTAAGCATATGTATAAAATTTACATTTATGCACTAACTTATTTACAATAAATATAGCTAAATAAAAGGAAAATCACTAAAAAATAAACACTGACAAAAAAAATCGTTCGAGTGTCACAGAGAAAATGACAACACGTGTCAACTGAAGCAGCGCAGTCGCGTAGGCGGCCTGGGGCGCCGCAACACCGATGATGGCATTTCGGTGGCGGCGCCCTTACAACCGTTGCCGGGTGATGATACGCGTCGCGTCCTCGGCGTCACCTTCAGGCAGCACGTCAGCGACGTTTATTGTGCACACAGAGCACTTTATAACTTGAATGAAAATTGTGCCCTACAGGCCGGGTGCCTGTCAAAGCTTTCTTGGCCTTATAATCTTCCTTTTTTCGATGTTAAATTGGTATAGTTTTATACCTCAAATGTCAACGTAACTAGACAATAAGTGGAATCATTGAAATAGGTGCGATCTCGGTAAAATGAAGCCGATTTTCTTCAAACTATACTTGGATTTCCGCAGTAAAACCAGTTGAAAAAGCAATAAAATAATTAAACAACAGGAGCAAATTTTCGTTACCAGCACAATCAGTGTTGCCACCACAAAATAAAGATTGCATAGAATTTTCAACTTAATAATCGACCAACTATTGCGTAACTCTGTTGACAGTTCAAGTGATGATCACTTGTTAACAATGTGCATCATTGAACTGTCAAACAGCTAGTTTCGTATTGCCTATCTTCAGTGACCAACTGCAGTGACGTCATTAGCCACTGGTGCCTTTGATAGCCACCGTAACACGTTTTGACAGATGTTATTGTATCGATACTTTTAAAATTGCGATTGTGTAAGCTTTTGAAGCTGTATAATAGTCGTTAAAATTTTAGAGTGGTCACAATAGGCACCGTAAATTTTTATTTAATTCACCACATTTCCAACGTAGATTGTTAGTCACTTGTGTAATACGTAATACCAATTTTATGAAATTGTCAGTTGACAACTAAGTTTAGTGTGCAACGAATGCTAATTGTCAACTGTTATTGAAAAAGTTAGCCAATAACCCCCCTGAACGTCATTTTTTTAAAATAATTTATTGTATCAATATTATGCATTTGGTCCATTGATAAAAATGCATACGAAATACAATTATTTTGCTTATATTATTGAAAAATATATTAATTGCGTCGTTTGAAATGTTCGGGTGTTTTTGGCGTGTGTGAAGTTCAGTGGCTGACTTTAGCCTACCCAAATGGGGCGAAAAGTGGTGGCAAAAAGTGTCACCTTTTGCCGCGTAGCATTTGAATTGCGACTATTTGCTATTATTTTTTACTATACTCGCTTTCATAATGAACTCTGCACTCGCTTTTCCCGACGACCCTAGCCTGCTATGTACGACAATGACCCCAGCCGCTCTATCTCGGACTCTGTTTCTACTTCTTTGAACAACTCCAGCGTCCCACAGATGGAAACCGACCCGTACAAAATTTGAACTCGTAGTATCTGTCACCTGTGATTTCGACCCGCAGAAGCCAACGCTGTGTTAGTGATGCGTTATATATTACTCAAATGAGATGACATTCTTTGGAAATTGCTGAAATCCGTGACCTGTGATACAATAATGGATTTATCCACGGCAGGTAAGAACTATTTAAATTGTAGTTTGTAGCAAAACATAACTAACAAAAATAAAAATATGTTAATAAAATACTACAGATGTTGATGTTGAATTTGATTACGGCCCATTCCCTCTCCTAGAGAGGAGGCCTGAGTCCCAACAGTGGGAACATTATAAGGCCGACTATGCTATGCTATGATGTTGAATGATACTTGTTGATGAATAAATAAGCTAATACTTAGAAGTCATTTAAATAATGTTTTTAGACGTTGTTCTAATTTTAAACGACGAAGAAAATAATTAACCATATGAATAAAAAAATGTTTGTTTATTTTGTTGTGCTACAGCCGCCATTTTGACTCTAGCAATATAAAAATTAAAACTGATTCAACTCATTTCCTCCAACTTTTAGATAAACCTGAAATAGCTGTAACAGGTTTATTAATCAGTAAACTATGAAATTAAGTTGTCTTAATATATGTCCACTGTTGGCCCAATTTTGTATGAATGGTGGCCCATACCCTTTACAGTTATCAGATTTATTCCTATACCGGTGCTCTATGACCTTACTTTATGCAGTTTCAGGATTTTGGGTCAACGAGAAGTGCCCTATTAATTTTGATTTCCACGAGATTGTCGAAATATACGTTTTTGAGACATAAACGGCCGTATCTTTTTTTCGTTAACTTAGAAATTTGATTTTTTTCACAGCTTTAAGAGACCAATCAGTCAATTATATATCTCATCGCAGGGTCTTGACAGACAGAAAGACAGATAGACAGACAGACTGACAGACGGACGAACAAAAAGTGATCCTATAAGGGTTCCGTTTTTTCCATTTGAGGTACGGATCCCTAAAAATGGTAAAAAAGGCTTCCCTCCATTCAACGCATAAGACGCGAGCTTACCCCTGAACATACTGATGGTATTTCTCGCAAGCCTCCACAAATTCACAGACGCATGCGTCTTTGTGACGCATATAAATCTCGTGTGCACTAATTATTTTTGGCAGTTTTTTAATATAAAGAAAGACGAACTACTACTTAATATTTAAGTGTGTATTATCGTTAGTGGTGTCCCTACATAATAATTTGTATTTTTTTAAAACACAATAGGTTAATATTTTAAAAACTGGCAACACGGTCGTGAGAGTGAGATGTTCGTGTTATCGTAATTCGTAAATTCTTTAGGGATTGTCTTAGTTTTGCATTTTAATTTCTAATTCGCGTTGTATAAAATCGTTGATTACATTGGACTATTAAAATGGATAAAAGGAAACTATCTACTGCGGGGGATAGCCTGTATCAAATACTACAAGTCCCAAAAACTGCTACACAAGACGATGTCAAGAAAAGCTATCGGAAATTAGCGTTAAAATACCATCCCGATAAGAATCCTAACAATCCTGAAGCTGCCGATAAATTTAAAGAAGTAAACCGTGCACATACGATATTAAGTGATGCTACGAAACGGAATATATATGATAATTATGGATCTCTCGGGCTGTATATTGCTGAGCAATTCGGAGAAGAAAACGTCAACGCCTATTTCGTAGTGACAAGCACTTGGTGCAAGGCCCTGTTTATCGTATGCGGCATTTTGACCGGATGCTATTTCTGCTGCTGCCTATGCTGTTGTTGCAACTGCTGCTGCGGCAAGTGCAAGCCGCGTCCTCCTGAAGAGTCCGGAGATTATCACACGCTGGAGAGGGATGACTCAGATGGCGTCGCCGTGACTGTGCAGCCGGGCGGAGAAGGCCGTCCCAAGGGAGAACAGGCGCCTCCCATCGCCATGCCTGCACCTGCTCCAGCTGGAGCCTCAGAAAACACCGGTTTGAACAAAGGTGGGGTCAATTATGGAATTTCAAATTAAACTAGCTAAAACAGTACTACATCAAAATGTCAACCCCTATTTAAGTACCTATAAGTATCTTCAAAATAATTTTCAGTTATATTACAGATTACTAACAAAATAGTTACAAGATTCAGTGACTTATTCTGTATTTTACTTTCATGACATTTTGTAAAAAATCAGAATGGTTGTCGGGAAATAACAATACTCTCTATACAGCAACCTTGCAAATCATTTGATGATATGAGTAAGATTATATATTTGATCATTACATTGTTATATAATAAGAATAAAAAAGAATATTCATAAACTACTTCATGTCACATAGATAAATATGATACCATATTTATTGTATTAATTAAATATATCAAATAATGTGTTTTGTCCAGCTAGCTAGCTATAAAACTTGAAATATAAATAAACCAATTACCAATAAACATATTGATATACTTGTTTCTCTATTTAAATGCAGGCTAGTGCTATAGTAGTTTCTCTCAAAGTTAGGGTGGGTTTTAAGTTTTATAATACATTCACATCATGCATTATATTAACATTATATTTAACAACATTATATTAAATTAATATACACCAATAATAATTGGAGCTTGATATTTAAATGCTGGCATAAGTTTGATTTAACAAATAGAAAGTGTTCAGTCATCATAGTGACAATGTGTATTGTACCAACTAGCAATGTGTCAACAATAATAGATTCAGGCAGAACAGCCCATAGGCATATTGGCATATGAAGTTTGTATGATTAAAAGGTAAAACATGTACAATGCTCTTAAATGACAAATCTGTAATGTTACCACTTGTAATGCAGTGGTATACAGTATTTTCATTTGAAATTGAAAAGAAGCTTCTTATATATTAAGAAATATATGTTGATGTTTAAATATTATCATTAATAGCGTTTTCATTTTACTTAACATCATTATTAAAATAAATATTATATGATATAGGTACTCAGGTGCTGCATCTTGCACCATGGACTTGCATACTATGTGGTGTTGGTACTGGTCTTTTTCCACTACTCTTGCATTATCAAACTAGAAACATTAGTAATCATGCACAATGATTATGATTACTATAAATTACTTCAATTTGGCCTTAAAACTAATATATAAGAGTAAAACTAGTTATTGGACTAATATTTGTAGTCAATTGGAGATTGTGTAGTATTTAATGTAGTTGGCAGTATTTTGATAAAACATTCTCATCATATGACATTCATGAGATGTAAATGGTAACTCGGAGAGTTCATTAGTGGCAAAAAATCAGTATTGAATATTGCCCAATATTCCTTAACATTTACGTCAATTATTTTTTATTTGATCTACTTTGTGCAGTTATTTCTGGCTTTTGGTAGAATTATTCTATTTGGATTTAAATTGATAATGTATTTTCTTTATAGGAATTTATAATTGTGGTAACATTTAAGATTAATGAGTGGTGAAATTAATACTACTTTATTCTGAGTTTTAAACTTTTGAGTACTGTAATTAGAGACACAATAGAAAGACAATGAGTGAAGCGAACACCCGGTTTATTGAATTATGCATATTTTATGAGATGATATTCAAATTAACCTTTCGAATATCGTAATTAGAGACACAATATAAAGAAAATGGGAGAGTGAATGCCGGTGTTCACTTGGGGTTTAATGAATTAATATGCTGTCAAGTTCTGATTTCTTTGATCAAAATTCTCTGCAATACATAGTCATGATGACAAATGTTTAAATGAATATCTAATAGAAGGAAAGTTTGTACAGAGCATGATAAGTATCAGATCTATCCCCCCCCCCTGTCCCCCAATTTTATAAGATATTAACCTATATTTCTATAGAAGATTATGATTAGCTTTGGAATGTTATGCTTTGCACACTAGCCAATTCAAACTCCTGAAGTACAGTCCCAGTAAAAATATTTTGGCTACAATAAAGTCTGTTTTTTTTTACTCTGTTCATGAAAGAATCTGCTTTACCAACTCTGTATTTATTTTCATAGTATCAATGACTAAATTTGAAACTGACTAATCCATATTCATAATAATATTATAAATGTGAAAGTAACTATGTCTGTCTGTGCAAATTCCTGAAACTATTTTGAAGATGAAGTCGCAGGTCTAGCTTTTGCACATTTCAAATAACTAAAATCTAAATATTTATGATTTTTTTGAATTATGTTTTTAATTAAATGAATAGTTTCCTATGCAGTATTCTGTTCAGCACTGTTCTTGAATGACTTGACAAATTATGATTTAGAAAATTTAAAAAGGTTTAAAGATCTTGACTGAATATTGAATATTATGTCTTTAATTTTCATAAAACAGTAAATATTATTTAACAATTTATAACATACCACCATACTCAAAATGTAAATGCCTGCATTAGGTAGGCATAGCATGATAAAAACAACTGAACTAGGAAGCCTACTTATCGCTATGGACTACAGTCTTGTTTCAGTCTTGATTGTGATTAAACTGTGTTATAAAATAATTGAAATATTAAATATAACTGAATTAGTTACTTTTAGAGTATGGAACTCTGAATGGACCACCAAATGAGATCAGTAGTAAAACAACAAATGCCCATGAATACTTAGATCTATCTCATGGTTGGCAGTATTATTCCAATACAAAATGAAACATGATAAAAGTAATGTTAATAGAAACCATTAAAATATCAAAAGTTTATGCTTGACAAACAATTGTTATTATGTGACGTAATTGTTTGAAAAAGTATTAAGGTCTCGAAATAAGGTTTTTGAAAATTTGAAAACTGTATGACAATTTGACATCAAGACTATAAGATGGCTAACATTCAATTTCTATGCCTTTTGTTCTTGTTGAGTCCTATCGTCATTATGAATTACATTAATTTCAAAACCTATCATAACATAATATACTTTTTATTACAAAATTCAATAGAGCGCATCCCTCCCTAGGGATGCGCTCTATTGAATTTTGGACACCGAGACTCGGAAGTGCATGTGTTTCCAAGAAAAGCTCTCTTGCGTACGGGGGCTAAAATTACTATGAGTCATTGCTATAGTAATAGTCTTCTAAATAAAATAATGCTCAATGTTATATATTTAGATCACATTATCATGCTGAGACAAAAAATAGAAAATATAGTTTTTTTTTTATTACAGCTAGTAAGCTATATTATGTTCATACTTTAAAAAATAAACTATTAGAATAAAGTGTATCAATATGTGAAGTAAAAATGGGATTTAGTTTATGACATAGTAAGTTTAAATACAATAGCTTAATAATTTCGTGCATACAATTTGCGTAGGATGTAAGTTGGCAGATAATCAAAAATCCTATACCTACACTGAGGTCTAAAGATTCGAACTAGATGTGTTTCTAATATATAATGATTTGTAGAATCTTGCAACATTTTTAAACTAACATTCCAACCCTAGTATAAGTGTTGTAAAAAATATTTAGTTGACTTACAATGATCCCTCATACGACCATCTATTGTTGGTCTGGACAATGTCATAAATTGAGTCAAATATTACAAACATGGCCTGCAGTTGGAACTTATATCTAGTGATCTCATTCATTAAAACAATTTTGTCGACCGGTATGTAGGATTTTTTGATATATAGGAGGCACTGTATTATTAATAGTTGATTTTAGTCGCGAGCTCGCTATGTCCACTAGGATATTAAACATAATTATGTAGTAGTTGGTTGGTAACTTGTAGATTGTACCAAACGTAAACATGTTTAAAAAGCCAAGTTATAACATTTATAGTAACATATTTTAATTAGAATTACTTTTATCATCATCCTCATCGAAAACCTATCAAAAGGATTACTCGCAAAAGGCTAGGTAATAATACGGTTATTTGATATAATCATAACTATTATACATATAATTATAATGACTCAGTAACTTAATTTAAATTAGATTAGGTTTTGTTATCTTGGTCTAACAATACAGCAGCAGGATGTGTTTCGATCTAGCGGGACCTGTCGAGATGGACCGAAATAACTAGTGGTATTGCTTTGTTTGTTCAATGTACCTCACGAATTTACTAACAAGAATTTACCTCAACTATTATGATAGAAATTACAATTAATTGCTTCATTCATCCAGCGGAGCACTCGATTCTATTACGCTCGGAATACATAAAAATAATACCGATCGTAACTTTAAAACCTTAGAATACTTCTTCTTTACGATTTTTTGCATTTTATTATAAATACAAATACATATATTAATTTAGTAAGTACCTAGATCATATATTTGATCTAATTCTATAAGTTCTAGAGATTTACGGGTCTAACTAGAATATTAAATATATTCATTATGTACATTGGTGATACATAAAAATGGTATGCTTTTTTTTGCGTGTGAATTCAAATTACATAGGGCCCTGCTGGATGGATGAGGCGATTAATTGTAATTTCTATCAAAATAGTTCATGTACATTGGATCTTATCAGTAAATTCGTAAGATACATTGGACAAACATAGCAATACCACTAGTGTTTTTGGTTCTGCTCGCGTGTCCCGCTGGATCAAAACACGTAGCAGCAGGGGCTGTGTTTTCTCAATCCCTTGCAGTTTCTGTCTATGATATAGGCTGAAAGGTTGTTCGGAATTACCCCTCCATATAAAATTAGACATGAATAGATGATAGTACTATGACCCAGATTTTCTTGGCTTTTAGCATGGATAAATTTGGAACCGTCTACATAATTATTTATCACCATAACGATGTAATTTGGTGTAAGTACTAATCTTGTTTTTACTACCTACAAAATGTTTTCGTAATGATCATTAGTTTTCGCGATTTTCGTCGACCTACGTTTTAGGTGTATGTATGTACTAATTTAATATCTATCTACTTGGCTTGAATAATTTAAAGTATCATAAATGTATTTTTATTGCTTTAATTAGCCTCCCAACATTTATGTTGGGTGTTTTTAATAATTTCATAAAATAAATTATTTTTAGCATAAATATCTACTTGTCGACCAAATTGAAACTTATGATGTAATTTGTAAGTTAGTAGAAATTACGACAGTTCAATTCCAGTCATATGGCTAGGTGTATTGGACACGTTTCTTCCTTGGAAAATGTTAACGCATAAAACTGTTGTTGCTTGATAGCGTTCATTCCTGATAGAATTCTGAAAGGATTTTGTGAGCTTTAAATTTTTTACCAAGTGAATGTTATCTATGCTTACTTTATACGTGTGATGTGGAATAAAATAATCTATTTAGGTTTTCTTCGCATAGGTACTAAACATTATAATGTGAAATTCATTTATTATTAGGTACTTTGCTAATGAGAACAATGTAATGTATCTGTCGTAACCAGATAATAGAATCCATAATTTCGTTTATTAAAGTTTCGTGAAGTGGCGACATTTTGGCATTTTTACTGAAATACTTTACTAAATTAATGAATTATAGGTAATCTCTATTTTTTCACCATTTAAATGTCACCGGACAATGCAAATTCTATGAGTAATCTTGGAAAAGTGTACTCGATACATTATGACTCTTACAATAGTATTATAGTTATAGTCATCTATGACTATAACTATACTGAACTACACATACGGCGATGTGATCAATTTAGTTATATTATTCATCGCTAGCGGCGCTGATAGTGCATAGTTGTGTGTGAAAGTCAATTTTACTAAAGTCTAGATAACTTTATGAAATTATCAAGTCTACGATCTGGCTACGACATATCTGTAACATAGTTGTAGCCATTATTATAGATATACAGCACCCTCTTTTGCCACCCCGATACATGTACCTTCTACTTATTTATACCATAACATTACTTAATCTTATCTTGCTTGTTATAAAATATATGCTTATTATAGGTAAGAATAACATAAATTAAATCGATCGTTTGTTATAATATTATAATAATGATAGACAATGAAGAAGCTAGTTAAGACCCACTTTGTAAGCCACGGCCAGTACGGCACAGCTTGATGATTTACAAAATTTTAATGAATTCATATGCTACACATTTTAATATTACACTGTTAACTTTTTGACTAAATAATGACATATATTGCATTAGTTTCAAATGTGTGTGATACTGTAAATTATTGTAGTTGTTGTTGTAACCGTTTGAAAATGATTAAAACTTGATTAATGTCCCACTGGCTCACGCAGCAGCGCAGTTGCGAGCAGGAAAAAATGGACTACCTTGTTATGTCTAATGTGTATTATTATAAAGTTATGGTACTAGTCAACGAGTATTTATAACGACAATGTCAAGAAATAAGAATGTTAAAATGTAACTACACTTATAAACTTTCAATTAAATAAAAATCTACATAAGAAACGTTAAATCTATTATTGAAATAACCGATACCTCTCATTGTAGTTGTAAGCTCAATTTATCGCTCACAACACTGTACATATTCTTTGAAAACCCATAATAATTTTAATTTGTATTTTTTTCTTGTTTCCAGGAAGCAGTATTCCAAAATACACATGAAGTATTTACAACTAGTCTAACATTATTTGTAAGAGAAAAGAGGAACGTACTTGTATAATCACCAGCAATGAACATAGGTACAGATGTAAGCCTAAATAAAGTTATTGTTCATCATGTTAAATATTTTTATACATTTATTACGTCAATTTTTAATTTCCGCTTTAAAATATATTATACAACGTAACATTGTTTTATTGATCAATGATGATTATAATTTTATAAAAATTCTCGGTAGCTAATGTCATTCGATTCTTGCCGTAATTTTACAAATTTGGTGATGGTAACTATTTAAATTTAGAGAATAATTTATATTTTAAAAGGCCATATTATAGTCATTATGTACCTATGTATGTTCATGTAGATATTCGTGTGACTATATTCAAATGTTGCTCCACACGTTATCATAAATAATCAATATTTATCAAAGATACATTTTTAATACGAAATTACGAATAGTTAAAGGAATGGTGTATAAGATAGAAAAAGATTGTAGAAATTTATGTATAATGTAAACTGCATAATCGAAAAGTATTCTTTAAAATTTCGTCCAGGGCTTCCTGCATAGTTAGCATATTTGCTTTTAGATTGTTATTGGCTGTTCGTGTATCTGTGGCACTGTATATCGTACCCATTTTTGTCCAATATTAATTATATTCCGTAGTGATTATGTAAATAAAATTTAATATTACACATAAAAATGACCTTGTTACTAATTATTTAGTTAATGTAGATTTAACCAAAGAGCCTCTAAATATCAAATAAACCGTAGAACACCGCGCTTTCGATTTGCGGGCTTGTTTCGCGAACATCTTTTAGAAAGCAGTTTGGATTGTTTTTCTTTAGAAGCGAAGAAAGTCACCCCACCGCTCTTTTGATATTTCTGCAAAAAAAAAATGCCCAGAGATCTTATCTACCCTAAATAAGTATAATATTTGGAACTCAGGTCAAGTAAAAAAAAACCGGACAAGTGCGAGTAGGACTCGCGCACTGAGGGTTCCGTACAAACTTACCTATGAAAACCGATTAATGAATTGAGTTCTGGAATCGAAAATTAGTTTTTTTTTGTTTGTGACGTAACTACAAATTTATAGTTTTCAGATTTTTTCCTATACTTGTGCTATGAGACCTTGCTTCATGCGAAATTTCAGGATTTTAGGTCAACAGGAAGTACCCTATGAATTTTGATTCCGTTGAGTGTCGTTCAATTCAATACACGTTTTGCAACATAAATGGCCGTATCTTTTCATCAGACCTGAGTATTTTAATTTCAACTCGTTACCTCCACGCGTTCCCGAAATAAAGGGTATTGACAGACAGACAGACAAAAAGGTGATCCTATAAGGATTCCGTTTTTTCCTTTTGAAGTACGGAACCCTAAAAAGGATTTGGAGGAAGTAAAATTCTCATACAGGTATCGATATTTAAGTCCATATTTGGGGATTAACTCTAAGTAAGTACACTTTGTGGCTGTTTGTTTTAGTATTGAAGAAACATCATGGCCATGCCAATTCGGTTCAAGGTCCTTCGTTTTTTTGTTTTATTCGACGTACATCCAAACTTCGCGATTGTTCGTTGCGAAATAAAAGCGCAACTAATGTTATGAATGGAATGCTTGCGGTTGGTAAGGTACTCTGCGATTTTTTTCGCAACGACAATTATGTTTCCATAATAAGTTGATTATGACTAATACGTTGATCCCACCGGGTTATTCAAGTATATCTCTATACATGTATATATATGAATAAAATAACAGTGTCTGTTCGTAATTGACGGCACGGTTGGCGCAGTGGTTGAGCGACTAGCAGCGCTGCGGGTCGCGGGTTCGATCTCCGCACGGAATAAATATGTATTAGTGTAGCCTATCAATAGGGGTCTGGGTGTCTTGTCTATACGAGTTTTCATGTTTGTGAGCGCACCCACGATACAGGAGAAATTCCTAGTGGGCATGTTTTATAAAATAATTTTGATAGGACTTTACCGACGGATGGCTAATATTAGTTTTAATTTTCCCACGGGAACTAGATTTCAAACTACGAGATACGTCTTCGAAAAGCTTGAACAAATTTGACGGGACTCATTGGGATACCTATAGGCTTTATCTAGATTTATAACGAGTAAGTTCAGCTGCTATTTATTTTTCCGCAGGGACTTATTTCCCAGGTAGGAATATATCTCCGAAATGGATAATATGTTTTTACACGATTACGATTTACGATACACGCCCCTAAAAAAGGAGAGTAATTTTCTTAAACCCCACGCGAACGAATTTGCGGTTAACAGCTAGTCTATAACTTCTATAGTTTATATTATAAAGAGGAAGGATTTGTATTTTTGTTTGTAATTAATAAACTCAAAAACTACAGAACCGATTTAAAAAATTCTTTCATCAATGGAAAGCTACTTTTACAGAGGCTATATTTTATTAAAAAAACAATAGATATATATATCCAATAAGGTAAACCAAAGTGTAATAAAATTACCTATAAATTTCCTTACATCGCGTGCACTGCGAAAACTATTGATATAGCATAATCAGCCTTTTACTCCACTGCTGGGACTCAGGCCTCTTCTCTAAGAGAGGGAATGGGCCATAATCCACCACGCGGGCCCAGTGCGGTTGGTGAATGTCACATGTCTTCGAATTTTTGGTTCTAGGACATGCCGGTTTCCTCACGATGTTTTTCTTCCAGGTTTTGAGAGCTGCTGTGGTGATGAAATAAATTACACAAAGTAATGCACCTGGCTGGGTTTCAACCCGCGACCTACAACTCGAAAGTCCATACCACTCGGCCACCACTGCTCAACGAAATAATGTACTATGATTTTGCAAAACACATCATTATCTACAAAAAGTGTCGCGATACCATATGCCTAACTATTATAGTTGTCCTTGTCACATACCTAATTGTTTTATTTAAAAACTGAATATAAGTGCCGCCTCTAGAAAAGGCTGTTTTATACCTTTGTTTTAATCATTATCAAAATAAATTACAAATTTCATATTTAAGTGTGGTGTTGAATAATTCAATTTGGACAATCCATTCGAGAGATATCACGATTTAAAAAAATATAACCGAGAAATCTGTGAACTTACATAAAAAAAAATACCTACATTCTGCCGAACATAGAACCTCCTTCTTTTTGAAGTCGGTTAAAAAGTAAAGCTTCCTCTGCAATTCTGCATTACTAAAATAAAATACTTTTTACGTTTAACTTTTTACGGAAAGATTATAAAGCTCAAGTGTTTGTTTGAACGCGCTAATCTCAGGAAATACTGATTCGAATTGTTGAAATATTTTAAAGTTGGATAACTCATTTATCGAGAAAGCGTATATGCTACAAAACATTACGCCACAACCCACGGAAGCGGAACAGTAAGTAAAGACGCGGGGGACAGCAAGTCTAGTATAAAATTTTTGCCAGTGATTATGTACCATGAAGATAACTTGATGAGCTTGCTTTCTGAGACTGAGAATGTCGTCAATATTTTGCAGTATTACAAGCAGAGACCAGCGGAGTAGGTGACGTGAATCATTCAATATTTTTATTCATTTGTTTGGAAATCTTAAATCAAATTTCAACGTTGTGTGGTAAAGAAAATTTAAATATTGATTGAATATAATAAGATATTCTTAAAACAAGCTTATTTCGATGAGAGATCATACGAAAATCTTTACTTCTCGTATAGCAGACTCCGTGAGTAAACGAGTTATATTTGAATAATGAATATTAAGTGTATAATTAATTTAGCGACTTTGTTTGTGGCTAGTGGTGATAATATAGTGAGAACGCGTATTATATCTATGTACGACATTTGCCCTTTATATAAAAAGGGGCAAAGTTTAAACGTTCGAGACTTGGTTGGAACCTGGATGACCGTCTATACGCAACCGAAGGCTGTAGACTGTTTTCAATTTAATATTAGAGCAACTATGGAACTGGTACCTACTTATTTACTAAATAAACGAGTACCCACGACAACTAATCATTCCCAACTAAATGGCCCTAGTAGATGTTGGTACATATAGACACATTTCATATAAATATAAATGTATATCTCGTCACCACTGTTACGCACATTATGTGGAGATACCTAACTTACTTGCTGGTAAAAATAAAAAAAAGCATATTTATCAACTAATCTATCCGTTTATCATCCAGTTTAATCGTAGTATGTACCTACTTTGATATATACGATATTTGAATATTATCTAGATGAATTTCGATGTGCGTTCACTGGAGATTCCAGTGATGCCTTGCACTTGTTTTGTATTAAATAAATATATTGTGTATTTAGGAACGAGAACAATACATCATGAAGTATGGCGATTTCGACGGTCGAGTGGAATGGAATCTTTGTCTATTACAAGTGGAGACGAATCTCGGTAAACACTTCTTAATGGGCAACGGTACAGAATCAGGACTCATGGAAAATATTATTATCATGGAGAAGGAACCCGGTAAAGCAATTATACTCTTCCTACCTATTTGTACTTATGTGACATACTCACTCGTAAATCGAAGACTAACAGGACACAGGTAATGTGCAAGATAAGTAGGCGTATTATCTAAGTAGGGACAAACTTCCTGATAAGCTGATACCAGCTTGACTCATCAGTAGTAACTGGAATTTGGTCATATACCTATCTTGATAACATAATTTTGAGTAAAACCCCTAATTTTGCTAGATAAACAGCTATTTAAATGCTGTAGACTTATCACGGCTATTTCTACCTCGCTTATACTGTACAGAGTGCCTAGTGCGAGTTTGTGACGTTTATGACGTTCAGTGCTCCGAATGGTCGGCTCCAAGCTCAAACACTCAGAGAGCCAAACGCGGTAAACGTTTCGATCACGTCACAAGTCGCACACGGCACTCAGATATCTTATGTATTCATGAAATCTGTAAGCAGGTAAATACACGTTACTAGAGCAGACTGCAGATCAATGGGCGATATTCGGTCGTCGTGGAAGTGAAGTGTTGGTAATCCGTGACTGCTACGGTGACACGGCCGCGGCGTTCGCGCGCGCACCCTACTGGCCCAGCGCGACGGAGCTCAGCGCGATATTCCACCGCAGCGGGATCACGGTGCAAACGTATGGCCGACTGCTCTGCGAGCCACAATGCAACCCCACGAGACAGCATAGAACCAGTGACCCATACCACATCAAGAGAAATTAAAAGCAACATTGTATCCGCTAACGTTTTTATGATATTATACAGAAGTGCAGGTATATATTTGATTAAAAGAAAACTGTCCGTTATGTTTAAAAATCGAGTTTAGTTTTTATAACTCTAATTTAGTAAGTTACAGTACAAAATTTCCATTTATAAGGGTAACGTTGCGCCAGCGAACGAAGAATATGTAGGGTCTATCCACAACGACTTGTAAGTCTGGAGCTTGGTCCCACTCGATACCTGAAAACATACGTAATTAATATTGCTATCGGAATAAATATAGATACACTCGCAATACGATATCGTTCGCGATAATAGCTAATTGATTGGAGGCTTATCTAGAACTGTAGGTAATGTATGAGTATGAAATATACGTTGACCACCACTAATTGTGATTATGTTAATAAATTAATCAAGTTTTTTAGGTGGTTAAATAATACATAAATACACGCCATTTTTCTATAAGGGTAGGCAGAAACTACAAAACAATACTCGCTATGATCCATCGTCATGAATCTGGTGTGAAAAGTATATAGGTATAGACCCGTCTCTGTCTCACACACACGTCTGATCATCTGTCATGGTAGGGTCCCGGTCATACACGCCTGCCGGTTGTGAATATTACGCATCTGACTTTCCTGAAGAACATCACCAATGAGGTCTCTATATGTCTTTCAAGGGAGTTCCGCTCCAGTACCTACGTCCCGTCTTTGATGAGTGGCTGGAAAGACGTCACGGCGCCCTCACCTTCCGCATGACGCAGATCCTGACCGGACACGGTAAGTTCGGGAGGTTCCTGCACCGGATTCGTGCGGAAGAAACGACCGTGTGTCACCATTGTGTTGACCGCCCGGAGGATACGGTGACCCGCTTGGGCAGAGCACCACCGTGTCCTCGTGAAGGGGGCGGTCACACGCGTGATGGAACGGCCCTCACGCCCCAGCCGCCGGAATCCCGACCGCGATTTTCAGCCACTGTAGACGCGTAGCGTATTTACATTCTGTACATGGCCAGAACACAAGGGTATGAAACTAGTCGCGTATAGTCTGTAAATAACTTTTTAATCGAGGTCTTACAATCTATACAAGAGTTGTACGTAAATACTCGCGTATACTTCTTACTGACCTAACTACCTAACCTTATTCCATAATATACAGTGCCAGTACGAATATGGACATGTTAGAACAGTGACCATTAGAACACGATGGCGAGCTAACGAAGTGATCATGTGGCTTAGGTTAGGTTAGAACAGCGACCAGCCTCCCTAGCCAAGTTACAATCGTATCGTTCGCGCTGAACGCCTCAAGTAGGCCACGCCTCTGATTCCTTTGTTCTGACGTCATGTCAACGCTCATTCACGGGGTCAGAACAAAGGAATCGGAGGCGTGGCCTACTCGAAGCGTTCGCCGCGAACGAAACCATTGTAACTTGGCTAGGGGGGCAGTAAACCTTGAAGGCGAGCGAGCGCAACGAGCGTGCCAAGCAGCGGCCGCCGAGAGCCAGGGGTTCTAACTTCAGTGAATCATTTGGGTTAGGTTAAGTTAAAAATCGCGCCTGAATAAGGTCAGGTTAGAGTAGTGACCATTAGGACGTGGTGGCGAGCTAATGAAGCGATCATGTGGGTTAGGTTGGAAAAGTGACCATTAAATCCAGATCCCCTCCTAATGTTACCATTTGGGTTTGGTTAAGTTAAAAGCCATTATTTTTTATCTAATTCTACATTCATAATGTCAAAACTTCATTCCATTATATGCATAAATGATTTTATTTAACTATATCGCAGCTTTTATCAGGCGTAAGTGATGTTAACTGTGGTATAGTTCGGAAACAAGTTACAAACTATACAAAACCAGTGAGCAGAATTCATGTATACATTGTAATTGCAGATTTAAAAATAGCGATACAAGGTATACGCGAGCAGTTTCCCATGGCTGCGTTCTGGCCTTGTATACAATGGAAATACGCATGTGCGCGTCTAAGTTACAAACTATACGAGTAGTACGCAAAATTCGTGTATACATTGTAATCGCAAATTTAAAAACTGCACTACAATGTATACGCGAGCAGTTTCCTATAGATGCGTTTTGACTATGTACAGAATGTAAATACGCGTAGGCGTAGGCTTGCGGACGGCGAGCCGAGGGTAGCTCGCCATCCGGCCGACCGAACGAAGGCAAAGAAGGAACATAGGAGTGGGTTTTAGTCAGTAAAGGTCTGACACGCCTTCTCGCTGGCAAAAAAAACTGGGCAAGTACGAGTCGGACTCGCGCCCTGAGGGTTCCGTACAAGCTTACCTATGTAAATAGTTCAATTCAGGAATGGAGTCTCGAAGATTTTTCCGACTTTGTGACGTAACAACAAATTTATAGTTTTCAGATTTAGTCCTATACCTGCGCTATAATACCTTACTTTATGCCAAATTTAAGGACTCTGGGTCAACAGGAAGTACCCTATTAATTTTGATTCCCTCGAGAGTATCGAAATATAAGTTTATTTCGACATAAACTGCCGTATCTTTTTTTTTCGTTAACTTCGAAGTTTGATTATTCGCAGCTTTAAGGGACCGCAGACTTAAGTATATGGTTTTAATTTCAACTCGATACCTCCACGTGTTCCCGAGATAAAGGGTCTTGACAGACAGACAGACGGACAACAAAGTGATCCTATAAAGGTTCCGTTTTTTCCTTTTGAAGTTTTCACTAATATCAATGATTTCACTTTTGTCCCAATTTAGCCAAACATGCTGAGGTGGTAACGCTGATGATATTCGTGCTGTACCTACTACTAAACTAAGTTTTTTCTTCAAACAGAAAAACAAAACGTCGGTCATCATTGGCACATAGATTGTACTATTACTTATTCTGTGACATAGAGGACTGCCCGTGCGTGTTTCTACTTAGGCTACTTCAGACTAGCAACACTTTGCTGTCATAGAGCCAACTTCAGCTGTCGATAAAAGCAACTGCAGCTGTCGACATTGATCTGCAGCAGTATTTATTAGACACGACAGTATTGTTGTCGCCGACTGACAAACTGTAGGAACATATTGTAGCTGTCGCCATTGTTAGCAGCAGCCCTTGCCTCTGTTGACAACTGCAGATGCCGCTGTCGACAGTAAAGTGGTGTTCGTCTGTAATAAGCCTTATGTATCGTTCCATCCGAAAGTTCATAAAACTACAAGGCTCATTAGTTTGACGTGTTCATATTTGCACAATAAGCACAGCTAGATATAAGTAGGAATAGTGAATATAAGTAAATATACCCACCGTCATCCTTATATGCGTTGCGCCCAGCCTCTGCCCAGA
Source organism: Mythimna pallens (assembly GCA_961205895.1). Taxonomy (NCBI): domain Eukaryota; kingdom Metazoa; phylum Arthropoda; class Insecta; order Lepidoptera; family Noctuidae; genus Mythimna; species Mythimna pallens. The sequence continues at coordinate 11,917,528 of OY540826.1, read as the reverse complement.
ACATGATCCGTTGCACAGCATGAGACAGCCTCAGGGAGCTGGGTTGAGTGACGTTGCTGACGTCTACTAATCTGGGTATACCCAACTGACAACAAATAATCGATAAGTACGAGGAAGAGCAGTAGATGAATCGGAGGACGGCTCCAGACAGACGGTGAGAAGTTGGAAGCTCAGATCGATAGACAGGACGTTGTATTATACAACGATATTGAGTTATGGACGTATCCTAAAATGTGGTTAGTTACTTACTTTGACAAGAAGAGTCCGAGCCAAGTCTACTTAAATATATCGCAGTACTGCAGGATTAAATAAAATAAAAAAACTATCCTAGTTTTCGTAAATGTAGGTTCAGCAACGGTGATTGACAGATAGTTACTAATAGGTACCTATAGATGATACGCTTATACTAAACGACTGAAACGCAGTAGGTATAGGCATCACTATTAATTTCTTTACATGTTATTTTCGCCACCATTTGTATGTACAAATGGTGGCGAAGTTACGACAGTTATATTATTTAGGTTTCCCCCACAAAGGGCTATCCACATACCAACGACCTTACAGGCCTTAGACGTTTAATAACAGGCCACGCACGTCTGTCAACCCATATGACTTATGGATCTGATGCAGGTCGCCAAAGACCAATTTCCAAATAGTCTCGACCACTTCTGTGAGCCGTAAACATGTCCGCGATTGTTAATAAAAAAAATAAAAATAAATATAACGATGGCCTCTTGCTCAATACGTTGATGTGGTAACATAACAACAGCCAGACTTCAAGTATTCGAAAAGCTGATATAACATTTCATCGGCAAGTTAATTACAATTATATTAATTTTCAGATATTATTTATCGGAGTTCAACTTATACTGGTCATAACTGAAGGTTTGAACTAAACTAGTGATGTACCAATTCTTATGACCACCTCTGTTATCGATAAAGCAAAAAACCCATTTACTATTATACGATCTTTTTTTACTAATTACAATAAAGACAGAATTTAATTGTGAAACGGTTATTGATATTAGGTACTCGAAAGATCCTGATTTAAAAAATAAATGGATAATTGCAACTACGCGTGTAAATGGTTCTTCGGATAATATTTTTTACTATTATAATAATTATAAATACCTAGTAGTAGTAGATGTTTTTATAAACAGAGAGGACTTTATCAGTTTGTTTTTTGAAATTTTACGTTACCACTTAAAATTTATTAATTACATAAAGTATATATATTTTATGTTAAAATGATATAAAAAAAAACAATTTCTAATTGCACGAAATATTATTAAAAAATATCGATACTTTCGTGATTTATTTAAACCTATCTCATCCCTAGTGTGCCGTAATGATCTTGATTGGGCCAATCAGAACGCTCGCCCGTACCTCAGCTATTTAATAAAATTGTTTTGGTGCGTTAATACAAGCATGAGGCTTCTAGGGGCTGTAAGGTCGTTGCCACATACCTATAAGTAAGTACATATTTTCGGATCAGGAATCGGAAAAAGTCTTGCATATATACATTTTGCATGTGCTATTAGTTCTGTTCGATTTCTGACCCCACCTCCACATGCAAAATGAATGAAGATTGATAGAACAGAGCAGTAAAATATAATTCTCTAGTACAGTTGCAATAATTGCCAAATCTTCTATATTAAACAAGCACATCGCGAATCGAGCGTGCGTACTAAAACATCTCTGTATTAATTTCGCTAATCGCTCTGACCAGGAAATGTGTGGATAGCGCTTAAAAAACATTGAGATATCAACATACGGCCTGCAGTTTATTGGGCAGCAGTAAGGTCATGCGCAGAGTGTAAATCGGTACGGTGGCGGCTATCCGCACAGTTTTCATCTTCGCTGTTATGTCTTCGACGCTGGCTTTGCTGACGTGTTCAACGAGAGCCTTCAGCGTGTTGCCGCGAGGTATCAACATCAGAAGACTGAGGCCCGGTGTTGCATAAGAAATTTCTAAGGCCTGAAATAAACATGCATTTTAGAACAATTCGATCCTATTGTAAATTCTTTCATTACAAGTAGCACGAGTGTTCTGTAGATAGATTACACCTACCTAATCGCTAAAATTTTGGCACTGTGCCTACACGGTAAGCGTAATCATGGCAAGGCATGGTAGGAATTTCTGTGCCTGTTATGACTACATATAGGTACGAACAACAGCTAAAGCTTGATATCTCTTTTCGCTTTCACTCACTGATTCGTAACTTTTTTTATCATAAAGGTAGGTTGGTAGATAGCCAATGTAGTTTCGTAGTTTGCTAGCAAAGCTCGGTCGGCATCCTGTTAGCATAGCTTCGTAGCTTGCTCGCGAACTTCGAGGCTAACTCGCAATGCTAGATTATAGTATTGCTCGAGTAGCTTCATCGCCTTCCCGGGTATTTACGTAGTTTGCTTTCGTTGCCCAGAAGCTTACTTTCATCGGTTGGTAGCTTGTTTTCGTAACTTGGTAATTTTCTCGCGTAGCATCGTAGCTTGTATGTAGCTACAACACAAGATAATCATAGTTCAAGCTAAAACGAGATCAAAGGCTCAGAGCATGCCAGTATCATAATTTTTTTTTATTACTTGAATTGTTTTTGTTGGTAATTGGTTGCCAACCCGCAAAGTAGTAGTAATAGCTTCGTAGCTTGCCAGCGTAACTTCGTAGCTTTCTCGCGTAGCTTCGTAGCTTTCTCGAGTATCTTCGTAGCTCTTTAGCGTAGCTTTCTCGCGTAGCTTCGTAGCTTTCTCGCGTAGCTTCGTAGCTTTCTCGAGTATCTTCGTAGCTCTTTAGGGTAGCTTTCTCGCGTAGCTTTCTTGCGTAGCTTCTTAGCTTTCTCGAGTATCTTCGTAGCTTACTCGCGTAGAGCAGCTTCATAACTTGCTCGCGTAGCTTCGTAGCTTGCTCGCGTAGCTTCATAGGTTGCTCGCGAAGCTTCGTAACTAATTCTTCAAGTATTTTCGTAGCCAGATCGCGTAGCGTCGTATTATATTGGTGTAGCTTCGCAGCTTTCTCAAGTATCTTAGTAGCTCGCTCGCGTTGCGTCATAACTTGCTCACGTAACTTCGTAGCTTTCTCGAGTATTGTCGTAGCTCGTTAGCATAACTTTATAACTTGCTCGCGTAACTTCGTAGCTTGTTCGAGTATCTTCGCAGCTTGCTCGTGTAGTTTAAATGTGTTCTCCACTAAACGTGTGCGATGTAGCAAGGAAGTAAGTGTGGATATAGTCTGTCTACCAATGAGGTCACCTCATTTTCTTAACCAGAATTAGCGTTGGTTTGGTAAAAAAGGTCTAACAGAGTTATGTATTTTTCAAGGGCTGCGGGAAAAGAATGTGTGCGCAAATAGTCCGCATCTAAGCATCCTCGCAGCATTCAACTACACACCGTTTGATAGCTTTGTTATGAATCCTAGCGCCGAGCATATCGAGCCTTTAAAAGAAATTCACGGAGATTACCCGTAGGTCACCACATACAACAAGATCCGAGGTGCGGAACCTTGCTGCAATATATATAGGTACTAGGTACATACTTGTGGGTAGATATGACTAAATAGAACAAATGGTACCAAGTTACAGCTGTCATCTGCAAATTGTGGGTATCAACGTTTATCGCAGGGGGCGGCTCATAGTGTTAGGTTACTGGCGACAGTGTGTTAATCTCCGATGGTGCGCGCTGACATTGTTTCTCACAGCATGACGGCGCGCGGTTCTCTGTTTGCGCTCTGCGCATTGTTGGCGCTCACCAGGACCCTCGTCAGGAGCGACTGTCCACCAGATCGCGAAGAAGTAACTCATAATGAGGCCAAGCTCCACAAGGATTTACTCTGTGCGTACAATACTGATTTCCGACCCGTGAAGGATCACAAACAAACTGTTACTGTCAAAATACGCTTTGCAATTAAATATATAAGCTTCGATGCCTTGGAAGAAACGTTCACACTTCACAGCTGGGTAGCTTTCACATGGAAGGACGAACTTTTAACATGGAGACCTGAAGATTATGCTAATATTGAAGAAACACAAATGGAAAGCCACGAAATCTGGACGCCGAAGATGGCGCTGTTCAACGCGGACGCCGCCATGTACCAGTCGGACCAGATCTACACGACGTGCCTGCTGACCAAAAACGGCACCGTAACCTGCGTGCCGCACGTCGCGCACTCGGGCATCTGCCGCACGTCGCTGCGCAGCTGGCCCTATGATGTTCAAAACTGCACCTTGTACTTTGGATCGTGGATGAACACAGGGGAACAAGTCAATTTTACGTTTTATGAAAAGCAACCCGTTGTAAAAGATGACTTTCAAGATGGCCCAGGCTGGAAATTGCTGTACGTGGTAAACGAACGTTTGCCAGGAAAGTACAGTTGTTGTCCCAACAGCACGTATCCGATGTTGAAATATACATTTGTAATGAAGAGAATAGCAGCGGGACCAGCGGCTATCGTCGTGGTGCCCTCCATCGTTATAGTGTTGCTCACTCTGATATCACTGGCAATGGATGCCAAGGACAACACGCGACTACTGTTGATTTGTTTCAGTTTGTACGGACATTTCATATTTCTGACTGAAATCGGTTACGATATACCAAAACACAGTGCGGACACACCAATCATATTACTTTTCCTTCGTGATTCGATGATAGTGACATTGGTTGGGATCATAGAAACCATATTTTTAATGTTTTTGAGACGACGAAAATTGCCAGCACCTAATTTTATTGTGATGGTGAACCGATTGGTGGCTAATGGTCCCGGAAAGTACGTTGTTTTCACCGAATTCGACCCAAGCGACGATATTGATACTAAAGAATTGACCGGCCAAAGTTCAGATATCACTGCTGAGAAGCCGTCTCCGACCGTCGACTGGATACAATTCGCTCACATACTGAACAGAATTAACTTGGTGGTGGTGGTACTCGTTTATATTGTGCTGATCGGTACTTACATTCCTCGTGATAACTGAGTAAGTTAGCCATTACAAGGTCAACCCATTTTTTAAATAATAATAATCACTTTACGCAGAACATGACATCATCTTTAATTCAATTATTTTTATTAATGCAAAATAGATATTAAATAAAATTCTATTAAAACACAGTCGTATTTTGTTGACTAACCTGAGCATCCCAGTCACTAAGGTCTGCATATTTCATGACGTCGTTGATACGGATCATACGCACAGTGCGGTTGGGGGCGTCGTCGGCATCATGGAAGGGTGCCGTACCGTTGAGGACGGTGGGGGCGGCTCGCCAGCGCGCACGCACGTACAGCGTGCTCACCAGCACAGCTGTCACGCCCCCCGAGACGTCATCCTCTTCAAATGTGTCGTGTATAGCACCTCCGGAGTCTATTTCCACCTATGAATGACATTAATTGAATAGTCTAAACTGTTCATTAACAAAATGTGAGGTGGAGGCCGATACGGAATGTAAAGTATAGTAGTAACAACTATAACTAGGTGTTGGGGAGACACTCTTATAATTCACGCATTAACGAATGTGTTAATGAATGCGTAAATTAAATGATTGTTACCTTATGGTTGAGTAGAGTAGCGATAGCTTCCGATGTTTCTGTCCCGTTGAATTGCTCTACTTGGAGCATGAGCGCTGCGGCCGCGCCCCCTTGGAACCTCGGGTTCCCGTTCTTCGATGGCCACATCATCAGGCGCGAAGACCGCCGGAACTTCAGCTTGTCCGATGAGTTGGGTAACGTAGACATGAAATGCCTCACAAGACCAACACTATCCTAGTAAAATTATTATTAAGTATGACGTGCTCTGTTCATAAGAAATAGGGTTGGTTTTAGGATGTTAGAGAAAAGTTTCCGAGAATTAGTAGGTACCTACTAACTGCCAATCTCTGTGTTATTAAAAAATAAATAAAAAAATAGTAATAGTTATTGATGTCGATGCGCTGAGTTGGTTATCTAGCTACTTATCTAGCCACATGAAAAGGTGCGGGGGATGGCAGGCAAGTATCCAGCTTATAGATGCCTTCCTACATTATAATTTTTCAACATAATTTCACAAAATAACTTCCATGCCATGAATAGTTTCTTTTTTTAGGTGGTAAATCAGCCAATGACTTCTGCCGCCCGGGAGCGGAGTGGAAGAGCGGTGTCAGACTTTTACTGACTTAAACCCTCTCCTCCTCCTCTCTTTGCCTTCGTCCCAGGGCCCCGGTGTTCTCTTTCGCACAACCCATGGCTGGACGGCGAGCTACCCGTTGCTCGCCGGTTCGGGATCCCAGCGGCTGCGGCGTGAGGGCCGTTCCCTCACGCGTGCCGCCCGCCTCCTTCGCTAGCATTACTGCTTCGAAGAAGGAGGCGACCGCCTGCCATTCCTCTTCGCTCCGTACCAAGGCCCGGCGCGAGAGGTCGTTGCCGCTTTGGGGATAGTAGTAATTATCAGCATGTTTCTTGCGTAGTACAAACGATGTGCTGTGTGATGGCTACACCGCCGATCGCCACCGCGAGGATACGGCGATGCTCTACTCAAGCATGGAGCATGTGGAGCATACATGGAGCAAAGGTATACTGGGGCACACTTTCCGTGTCTTCATACCATAAACAGTAAAAGGAAAATTGAACCTTCTGGAATCGTTATCCTAAAATATTTAAGCTCGTTTGCTCTTTTATTTTGATTTTTAAATTGATTTTGTACACATCCACACAGTCGCACGCAATCTAGATAGTAAACCGTAGATCTCGGGTCGAATCTAGTTGGTCATCCCTGTTCTAGGCCATGTCCTTTTGTGAGTTTGTGTTTACGTGGAGTATTGTGGAGGGTAACTTCCAGAAACATTGACTGCGCCAATTTCTAAAATTCTTCCACAGTTTGAAAAGTAGATACGTTATTCCAGACAAACGGGCCGTTAACCTTTCGAATACCGTAATTAGAGACACAATAGAAAGACATTAGGAGAGCGTTCGCTTGGGGTTTAATGAATTAATTATAGATAGGATAAATACCATCTCCGAAACATTAAATCCAATGCAATGGTCGATTTCAGCCCTGGTCTCAGAGTCAACTTCCTTCCAGAGAGCCATCAGGGTCAATAGCAAAAATAAGCCAGATTGTACGAAGCTCATTCCATTTTCTTGCCGATCAACAGGACTTATTGCTATTAGCTTCGTGAACGTTATCTGTAACAACACCGTCAAATTTTTTAACGACCTTTGAAATTATGGTATGGTCTCCTCAACAGGTATAATCTAATTCTTACAGTTTTACAAACAAAGGTACAAAAACTACTGGGAGTGAGAATAGGTTTACTAATTTGCTTTACCTGCCCAGGTAAACGTTTCAAATGAATAACATACTACGTATCATATATGATGGATTCCCAACGGTGATTCGTTATTTCATTATAATGATTTGTGTTCATTTGGATTTGAAACACGACTGCATGAGCATAATCCACGTAAAAGTAGCAATAAGTACCTACATTTTAATTTAGAGCAATGATCAAATATATGGACGGGCTTAACTCAATTTCAATTGATAACACCTACACTATTCTGAATTTGAATTGTATAACCACACCGGTGCTGATAACCATACAGTGCGGTCGGAATTAATCTACTGGCTTGCAGCTAGTTTCAATAACAAACAACAAATCACATTTTATATATTATGTTTCACGACTGTACCTAAGTCCACTTTGGTCACACAGCACCTCACTTATTATTATTGTGTTGTTACCTATATCTGATATGTTTTAAATTGCTTCGTATTTTATAGATCGGTATGCGATTATTGCTACAACGGGCAACTACAGGATTCGGAAACAGTGTCTCAGTGAAATTTAGTCCAAGTTTAAACAAGAATACGTGTTCAGTGTCAACATCTAATGCTTAAACATAAAGTTTTTCAATTATTGTAACACTTTATGGATTATTATATAAACGCTATTCTCACTAAATAACTACACGAGTGTCAGCAAGATGAGGAGAATTATCTGTGTCCCAATCATCATATTATCCGTATAGCCGATTCAATATTCGCTGTCAATGAAGGTGTTTCCTGATTCCTGACGAACTAAGGCGATCCAGGTGGATGAGTTTCGGTCATCTCTCGGCAGTCGACCGAGCCTGTCTTTTTCACAGAGAAGGTATCATCTCATGAGGTAAGACACATAAGCTGATTAGTGTACAAGAGTAGCCCACGCGAGTTTTGTCAAAATAATAAGTTTATATTTATGCTTGGTTATAATTCGGTACATTATCTAATGAAGATGAAAATGAATCAATTATATTTCGAATGGTAGTAGGTACCTAGATGTTTCCAAGATATACGTACCGATGGATTAAAGTGAAATAGGTACGAGTATATACATGTCACTTAAATGCAGTTTACGAGTTTAATTAATGATTAGGTTTTTCCTAGGTATGTAGAAAAACTTACCTTATAAAATTGACGTTCAAAAGTATCGAGGCTTTGAGTAAATTTGCTAATGGCAGACATGTTTTTATTCTGAATAGTTTGTGGTGGAACGCCAGATACAGCCGTCGTCATCGTCACTGGCAGCTTCAGTAGGTTGTGAGAAAAAATGCTCGAACTATTAACCTGTGTCGACTGCGCCGGCGAATATAATCCGTTGGTAGCATGCGGGTGTGGGGGTGTAGTCCACGCGGTATTCATATTGTTCTTCACGTTAGCTCTTGGCGGATGATTTAGAAATCCCGGATAATGCATTGTGTATGGTTTAGCAGGCAGTGAGGTGTACCAATCCGGCAATGGCCGTATGTTCATCATTCCGGTAGAACTCGGCATCCTATATAATCGCCTGTATACCGGTTGTGACTCGGACAAATGTAATTTCATGTTGGAATTTAACTCCGGTACTCGGTTAGGTCTTAAATCATATTGAGGCAAAAACTTTTCTCCAATAATTTTTTTGGTGAAAGTGTTCATTGTGCCATAAAAATTGTTTATTGCTGCGCATTCTAGCCATTTATTGTTAGAAAAACAATACTGTTTACTTAATTTTTCAATACTCGTAAGGAGAGAGCGAGGCTTGATGTGGACTATATGCCGATGATTATGGAACTCGTTAGTTTTTACGGTTTGTAAACTAATTTGTAAGAAAAATATAACTAACGCACATTCTTGGATCATATCTAACTTCAAACATCCGATCGATTTCTTAGTACTGTTTAGCTAGTTCCAATGAAATGCCAGAACATAAATATTTTCATATTTCTGATTTGGAACTTGTTTGCTTTTCACTGAAAAATAATGATCTTATAATAACGGAATTTGTACTTATCTATAGTATAAGAAATCTTAAGGTTAAGGAAACCTTAGGTCATAAGTACCTAATTAGCGAGACACCGAGATAGAGGTGTCAGCGCATGATTATCACATTGAAATCACGACCATATGATGAAGCTAACACTGGATAACTCATTAAAACTGCACGAGCTGAGCGTTATGAGTGTACTGAGAGCACTCTGCCATGTCTGTAGTAAATACATTCAGTTCCGCATAAAACTGAACTAAGTAAGCACTTAACGGCGAATTAATGGCAGTAATTAATCCGGCATTACTCGATAACACCACTTTATTCCAAACACAAATAAGAACCAGTGTGACGAACGGCAAATTATTACAGTAGTGGAAACAAACTGTTTTATTTTCAATGAAATTATATTTTACAAGCGAATTTTCTCCTTTTCGAGTACAAAGAACGATATTCAAACTTTAAGAGGTCTAACTTTGGGCAGACCATAATCATAGCGCTAAGTCCTCTCTTTGTGGAGTAGATGGAGAGGCGTTACGGCGTTTTAACTTTCAACATGACGCAGGCATTTTCTTATCAGACATAGTAAGTTCGGGAGGTTCCTGCACCAAATTCAGGATGAAAGGCGGCAACCTATCGCTCCGAACCCTGATTTAAGGCCATGGTCCGGAGCCAGGGGTAATGGCAGGCAGTCGCCTCACGGCCACAAGCGTGATGGAGCGGACATCCTCACGCACGCCCCAGTGGCCGTGACCCCGACCCCAATTACCAGCCACGGGAGGCGCGGGCTTGCAGACGACGACCCATGGGTAGCTCGCCGTCTGGCCGTCCAGACTGAGCCCATATGCCCGCTGGGGCCACAAGATTTTCTGAAAAGGAAACTCGTGGTCCTAGATCGCAAAGGGCGACTGAAGGACACAGGTGTGATTTTAGTCAGTATAAGTTTGACACGCCCACCGGCTCCACCCTAGAATGCGAAGAATCATTGGATGGAATCCCAAATTTTAAAAAAAGTCAGTTCCTAGTCATAATACTTTCCGCTGTGCGTTGATGTCAGTTAGTCAGTTTCATCCCCCTACAAAGCCAAGATAGACAGACACCTCCGGATTTTTTCCTCTGGGGTTATCCGAAAAGTAGGTTGTTAAAAGTACTTAATCCATCAATCATTTCTGAATTGAAGGAAAACATGAAACAAGAAATCAACAATACCTACTCAACTTTTGAGGTGCGTTTTCACGTATATTGAGATCGCTTTGAAGAGTGCCAGAGCCGCGAAGAACTACATTTGAATAGGTAATGTTAATTTCAAAAAATAATTTTCTTTTGTCTTCAGTTTCTGATTTACTAATTTAAAATATGGTATTTGTAATATTTTTTTTTATGCATCTACAAAAGTGAGTTTTTTTTTGTATAAAATAAATATAGAGCCAAACATTACATAGGCAGGCGATGCATTTTTTATTGAACTAGTTTTTGACCTCAATGCGACTGGATTTATCTCTCCACAGGTAGACTAGCTGGGTTCGGTTACATCACAGAGGTCAAAGAGTATCGCGCTTCATCTCCACGACGCTTCATATGGGCTCCACGACGCTTCATAAGGTAGGTACATAAGCATTCTGGAATCTTCCAATTTTGGCAACAATTCAAAGTAGGCTATTTATCTACTGAATGCCCTACTTTAACGCTCTATAGAAAAAGTTGGTTCTGGAATATGAATAATGTTGAACAAAAATAAAAGCTGGCTTAGTATAGTAGATCACATTTTTGATAACCTGCCGACTGATATGGACAGTTTCCCCATAGACGAGGAAGTACCTATCCTTAAGTAATGAAAGCGCGGAATGCGCGACCGAGTCACGCACCTCCTAGCTCGAGGTGCGTGACTCGGTCGCGCGGTCGGACTCGGTCGGTAAAGGTATACGTAGTCGGGTATGTAGATACATAATTGGAAGAGCCTAAGTTTTTACAATGATTTTTACTTTCACACGGTACCTGTATAAACGTTAAATAGTAAGAATGTACACACCGTGGCGTCTAAGAAGGTCAAATATTCGTTGGCTTGCATACTGGCAGCGTGGTTTATGGTAAGAAAAGCGTAGAATTGTAGATATTCGAAACATGATTGATTAGAGATTATCAAATAAGAAAAGACTAGAAGACAAAGAAGAAAATGATATATTTTTTATAAATAATGTAACCAAAGACATTAAATATATACTACCAATAGACAGGACATAGCGAACAAAATCGTGATCCGATACTTATTACCTAGTGGTCATAAGTCGCTCAGTTTAAAATATGTCGAACTGCGCATTACGCTATTGCAAATCTTGTTATGATAAAATGACTGGACCTAACTTCGGTTTATTTTCGTAAATATTTTTGGTTTTTACGAAGTAATTAAATAATTTTTATAAATAGTTCTAGAACATTTGCTGATTTTGTGATAACGCCATCTATTGCTGAAAAGCTCAACCTTACCTTTATCACACACCGAGGCTCTACCACGAGCTCATAATGTTATCCATTTCACGACCTAAGCCGAACTGCTAAAGGGATGGAGCTATATAGGGTGTATAGCTCCATCACTCTTTTTCGCTCGTACGACTGACATTTTCACATTATCATGGTAAGGCCCCTGGCCACCTACCGAGCGATAGTTAAATAATTATAAATTTTGACAAATTTAGTTCACATGTTTGCTATTTAAAGCCAGATGGCATCACTGAGGCATAGGATGACAGTTTTTCTAAGACATTTGTTCTGATTGCCGCTCTATTGTATCCCTTTAAATCTCTTTGAATGTAACAAAGAGTGCTTCTAACAATATAATAAGAGTAAATTCAACTAGAAGCCTTTTAATTGCAACTCCCCCCCCCCCTATCACAATACCCATCTAACCTATTTATATACCTTGCAGTTCCTAAAACCGAAGACTAGGTATCTACTCGATCTTTATAATTATCTACATTGCAGATTGTGGCTATTTTAAATTGATATACCTACACTTACCTTGTAAGCATGTCTTGTTCAAGAGTACTGTTTGCCTTGTATGTAGACGTAATTAATCAAACATTTATTGATTAAGACCGTGAAGATAAACCGACAACGCAATCGACTTCACAAAAATTAAGTGCTCAAGGAGTATAGAAGTTAGAAGCTACATACCTCTACTGAACGTCAGATTGAAGGAAATTACGTAGCTATTATATGTTTTCGACATTTGTTTCCTTGCGTGATCCAATCAGGAATGAGGATATCCGCAGGAGAATCAAGGTCACCGACATAGCACGAAGAATCGCCAAACTTAAGTGGCAATGGGCAGGACACATTGCTCGCAGAACTAATGGCCGTTGGGGCCGAAAGGTTTTGGAATGGCGACCACGTACCGGAAGACGTAGCGTTGGAAGCTAGGCCTCGTACAAGGCGGACCGATGACTTGGTAACGGTTACGGGAGTCAGCTGGATGCGAGACGCATAGGACCGTTAATTGTGGCGACACTTAGGGGAGGCCTATGTCCAGCAGTGGACGTCTTTCGGCTGAAATGATGATGATGATGCTTTCGAAATTTTTTTTTGTCGGTTGGGAAAATCATCTAATGACATCCCCCGCTCTTGGGCGGTGCGACAAAAAACCCACTCCGGTTCCTTCTTTCCTATTTTTTCTAGGCCCGGGGATTTCCTTCGCATCACCCATGGCCCCAGTAGGCTTCGACCTTGCTGGGCCCCTACGATTGCTGAAATCTTCTTGAGGCGCGCCTACGGAACACTACGCACCGTCGACGACTGGGCTCGGTCCGGGGGGTTATAGGACGATCGGACGGCGAGCCACCCATTGTTCGCCGTCCACAAGCCCGCGCCTACGGTGGCCGGAAATCAGGATCGGAATCCCGGCGGCGGTTGGGGCGTGAGGACCGTAGCCTCACGCAATCGGCCGCCTCCTTTGCTAACATTACTGCTTCGCAGAAAGAGGCAACCGCCTGCCACTCCTCCTAGCTCCGGACCATGGCCTGTACCAAGGCCCGGCGCGAAAGATCGCTGCCGCCGATCGCCCCCACGAGGGCACGGCTCTGCCCAAGCGGGGCCCGGGCTTCTCTTCTGACGTGTTCCACATGTGGTACAAATATAGACTTAGTCGTAAAAAGTCCTCAAAATAATGACTCATAATATAATTTAGCCACCCTAAAAAAAAAGGTTATTTTTTTTTTATTATGAGAAAGCCTATTGAGAAACAGTCATTCTGCAAAAGTGATATTATGAGAAAGACTGAGAAAGAGACATTTTACGACCAGTAGACATTTTGCGAAAGATTCGTTTTGTGACTAAGCTCGGTAGGTCGGTAGGTATTAATAGGTAGATTATTTAGGGATATTTTTCGGTCACCTATTTTCCCTAAAATAATTTTCTTTATAATTTTTACCTAGACTGCTCACAGACAGCCTACCTACCACGGTCATTAGTCTAAGAAGTATGTATATATTGCACAATTTTTAAATAATAATAATACTTACCAGTCTGTACTCATACTGCATGCCTCTGCATACAAATAAAGCAGGACCAAAATAAATCGTTCATGTGCAGCGTTGATGTGGTCACAAACGCCTCTGTACGTGTAGTCCAAGGTTCGGTATGGGGTTCTCTGGTTGTTCGTTGCATGTGTTTTTTCTATTACAAAATTCCTTTTTTTTTTGAGGTGGGTAATTGTTAAATAATTGTTCTCCCTGCTATGGGTAGAGCTAGAAGGAGATTTATACCGACTAAAACCCACCTGTGTTCGTTCAGTTTTTTTTTTATTTTTCGGTTGGGAAATTCATCTCATGACATCCCCCGCTCTTGGGCGGAGCGCGAGATAGTGCCAGACTTTTACTGACTAAAAACCCACTCCTGTTCCTTCTTTGCCATTTGTTTTCCAGGGCCCCGGGGATCTCTTTCGCATCACCCATGGCCCCAGTAGGCTTCGACCCTGTTGGACCCCTGCGGTTGCTGACATTTCCTTGAGGCGCGCGTGGAACATTACGCGCCGTCGACGACTTGGGCTCGGTCCGGACGGTTACCGGACGATCGGACGGCGAGCCACCCATTGCTCGCCGTCCGCAAGCCCGCGCCTACGGTGGCCGGAAATCGGGATCGGAATCCCGGCGGCGGTTGGGGCGTGAGGACCGTTGCCGTTGCCTCACGCGATCGGCCGCCTCCTTTGCTAGCATTACTGCTTCGCAGGAGGCGACCGCCTGCCACTCCTCCTCGCTCCGGACCATGGCCTGTACCAAGGCCCGGCGCGAGAGATCGCTGCCGCCGATCGCCCCCACGAGGACACGGCGGTGCTCTGCCCAAGCGGGGCACACCTCTACCGTGTCCTCCGGGCGGTAGCATTATTCATTACCACCCCAACTAGCAAAATAGTCATAAGAATAATCCGTAATAAGAGCTTAGACCTTATAAAAGGTTTATATCTGTCTTGGCAAAGATTGTGTAACTTATAAAGGCACCTTATAAGACGTATTGTGCTAAAAGACAATTGTAAGTGTATTTGTTCTTACAAAAGCATTATCAAGATTAATGTTAGATGAAAAAACACTTAATGAAACTATGATACAACTACTATAAGGGCAAATTCTTACAAGGTGCGCCTAATTCCATACTTACAGACGTTTAGAAGTATGTTTTATGAGACATTTTGCTAGTTGGGTTCTTACTATAAATGTACACTAGTTTGTTAATAGTTAGATATAGGTACCTTTCTACTACCTCTCGTCATCTTCAGCTTCACCTCTATATGAAACCAAAAATATTGAGTACATCTTGCGGTTAACAAAGAACAATAATGGATGGTCGCCGACGAACCGCCTGCTTGTATTGTCAATTTTTTCACATAACTTCTCTATGCGATGCGCTGCAAACATGTTTCAAATCAATATAAGTTACGGAGTTATTTTTATATAGGTACCTATTTAGATAAGCTTTTCTTTGAAAGTTAGAATGTATCTGCCTAAGTTTGATACCCCACAGATAAAAAAAAAAATAACTGATGAATCTACAAACTCCTACTTGTGGCGACCTTACCGAACTGAGTAATTTTGTGTCCAGTCATAATTAGGTCAGTGAGGTCAAGTGTGATTACGGTCGCGACATTCAAATAGCTGTCGGGCGTAGGTGTTTTAAGGATTACTATTGCTCGTTAGTTTTTATTTAGTTACAAGGACCTTCCACGAAATAACATTGATCTTACAAAGTATAGTCGTCTTTTTACTTTCTGCAGAAGGGCTGATGCCTCCTGCTAGCCCGCTGCGGCCTGGGCTGTGGAAATGTTCGAAAGAGTTACCTTGCTGTTGGAATGCAAAGGGCGACTGAAGGACCACAGGTGAGTTTTACCCAGTAAAAAAAAAACTGAGACGCCCTCTCGCTCCATCCAGAGCGGGATAAGTTCTTTGATCATTTCCGGAGTCTATCAGAATATCAGCGCTACGTGATTGACTTTTTTAAATACCATATGCTGAGATAGGCGCCTTATGGTCACGCAGATTTTTAGTCTATTGTTTTTATGGGTTTTTGTTTTGTTTATTATTATTCGGTTTTAATAAGTTGTGCGGGACGACGATAAACATTTTTCCGTCTTTATTAAACCTTAAAAAATTTCTAACAAAGAAGTCAATTGTTAAAAAAAGAAAGTTTCAGTGTACCTACTACACGTGCACAAAGAATGGATTGTGTAGGTATAGTAGGTCATTTTACTTTTCTCCAGGAATATAAATTATTATGACTGTAGTGATCGGAGTAGGTAGATTGAATTGGAGTCATTGATCCGAAACGTATATATGACGTGTGTCTAGGGACATTCCTCCGGAATTGGTGCTTCGATCGGAATTCGATTGTTTTTATTATTCAACAGATAAATAATAAATTAATTTAGTTTTGATACCTTCCTTTAAATTTTGAATTAAGTAGTAATAATATCACTATTTACACAATTAACAAGACATTAACAATATTTAATTGAATCCGGAAATACCGGAAAAATGGCTTATCCATGTTATTCTTTCTGTGTACATTTATGATATAAGTACTAAAAATCAATCTACCTACTCCGATCACTGATTATTAGACAGTCATCAACAGGTTACTTCCCTTTCCTAAAGTATTTTAATATGAGAGGGGGATACTAAATTGATGCTGCCGTCTGTACTATAGTAGATTAGTTAACCAGTATCTCGTCTGTAAGCTGTTGAGTATCTTCGAAGACAACTATTGATAAATAGGTAAGTATAAAAAAAAACGAACCTAGATTTTTATCTTATAATTTATTAATGTGAAGTTACTTCTTATTTTAAAGTAGGTATACTGTATAACTGAATAAATACATGTGGATTTTTTTTGGTATTTAAATGCCATAGAGTATGATACCTAACCAGTAGTTCTTTCTTAGTTTTCGTTTCCACTGAATGCTGCAAAGAAGTGTGGAGTTCTTTCAACGAGGATGGCTGCTAGGAAGGGCCGGTCAGCCACGAAACTAGGCACCGGCGTCTGGTCCACCATAGCAGAAAACAATGATACTCCCATTGCTGGAATAAAGAACATTGAGAATCAGGGTATGTCATGCTATTACAACACAGATTCCAAGATAATATTTTTGGGCTACATTATAAACAACAAAAAACTTACGTTAAAAGCCCAATAAAGGCAGAAGCACAGGGCGAACCACATTAAGTTAACGAGATTGTTTTAATAAAAGCATTCCTCAAATCGACCGCCCATTACCTACACAATTATCTTTGCTTTCTGGAGTGTCACGTACCTATTAGTTCTGTTAGAGGTAGGTGCTATTTCGGTTCTATGGGATTGTCAATAAATTAAAAGATTTTATTTAACTTGCCTTGTTAGTTAGTTGCTACTTAAGTATGGCTCAAATCTTGCAGCTGAATTGTAGAGCAGTTATCCCCAACGTGACATCATTTTAAATCCAGTATGGCAGACTCCCAAAAAAGGCGGACCAATTGTTTTTATCCATGATATGGATATCGAATGGAAGAGTTTGGTGACACGAATACGAAAAAGTCTGTTTGCAGTTTGAACAATAGGCAATGTCAACCATTTGGCAGTTTTGATGCACCAATATTACATCTTGGTCTAGTTGTCAGTCCAGTCTAGGGATAAAACCATGCGAATCAAAACCAGAGGAATTCAACAAAGTTTTAATTTTACGTGTACATTGGTGCTTATAAGATACCACGTAGAGAGCCAAAAGTCATAGTGCTTATTATTGTTTGTCGCCACAGTACGACGCCATGAAATGAGGAACCCTTCCAACGACGATTGACACTAGGAAGGGCCGGTCTGCGGTGAAGCGGGGGACGGGGGGCTCGTTCAACATCGCAGAACAGAAGGCGATGCCAAATGCTGAAATGTAATTATACAAGATGCATTACGAGCTTTTAGAATGATCAACGATACCCATAGACAGCATGATGAGAATTCAATGGTTTAAGCGAAACAAAAAGCAGTCGAGCACAGACATCAATGTAGGTATTAATCACAAATATATCTAAAAAGAATTCAAATGGATAATAAGGTCAAAACTAAATCAAAAAGATGTTATTTTAACATTTCAGGTATATGTAACATTATCTTCTTCAGAAAATCGACAATATGACAAAAACGTAAGGCATTACTGGATTTTTGACTTCTCTTTCAATAAGTAGAGTGGGTACTTAGAAGTAGTGCTGTAATATATAGGTAGGTACTTAATATTCTAGAGTGCATCTTGTTTCATAAGTGCAATATGCAATTGACCATGCAGTTTAGATGCAGTTTTCTCTCTTCATATTTTTGTAGGCAGTACCGGTTCAATACAAAGCCAACCTCAGGAGGACAGCATTAAAACAATATAGTGTGAAGAGATAAAACCTGTCATACTGTATGGATCAGAATAGTGGATGGATGTGTGGTGTGACGAGAACGGATAAAGTGAGAAATGAGTATATTATAGAAAATTTGAAAGAGGCGCCAGTGACTGAAAAGTAGAAAAGATATCGGTTGACTTGGTAGGGTCATGTGAAGAGGAGGGATGAAAAGCGCATATTGCTAAAAGAGTTCTGAATATACATGTAAGTGGATGGAGAGGGAGATGAAGGCCAAAGAAAAGATGGATGGATTGTGTGAGGAGTGATATGAAAGAAAAGGGAGTTAGCGATAGTTTGACGGGTGACAGGACAGAATGGAAGAAAAAAACGTGTTGCGTCGACCCCAAGTAATATGGGATAAGGGCAGGAAGAAGTGAAGTGTGAAGTGATAAAACATAGTTCTAAATCAAATCAAAATAATGTAATAAAACGTGATGTGTTAGTCTATTAGGTATTTGTGATATCGGTACTGTCACTAGAAATAAAATGATTTATTTTATTATTATATCACATCTGGTAATATCTCACAGTAACCTACGCTTGTCACTTTGGAAGATGATGGCTGTTCATCTTGAAGGAACATCATCTTCCTGCACTTATCCCATTTCGTCCTTTTCATGCATAGGTATAAGATAAAAATGAGAAATGATCACGTGCATGAAATTAACAGTTATGATATACTTTTGGACAAAAATAAAGTAAATACCTAAGTCAATAAAACCGAACAATAGAAACCTTAACCACCAAGAAAAAATAAGAGTACATGCATTTTTATGTAGGTAATTATAAAGGGCGATCCCATTCGAAGTTCCTCTGCTTAATCCTGAAACTACCGCTCAATTCGTTAAAATTGTTCAGTATTTCTATTCAAGAAGAACAACTCGAGTACGGTCCATACGGTCAATTTAATCATCTTGCCGCCGATATCATAACCTAATATAAATAGTTTAAGGTTACGATGTCGACGGCAACTAACAGGAGTTTATTGTTGTATTTTTAAGAGGCGTCATCATAAGAGTCTATACCAACAAACCTATAAGTCAAGTAATTGCTGATATCTCAGCATATATAATATATATAAATCGACGAAGAAATCGTCAATAACGACCTTGGGCTGGTGTAGAGATATAGAGACCGTGACTGGCCTGGCGCAATATTTAAAACAAATTAAAAATTCATATAAATTAATTATTTTATATGAATTTTTAATTTGTTTAAAAATAACTCGGAAAATATGGCATATGTTTATTTTATAATTACGTATGGGAGCTGGAATTGGATCACCCTTTATAATTAACTCAGGTATAGGTTAAGCTTGCTTTTGTGGTAAGTAACAAACAAAATAATACTAAAAAAACTATTGATATAAAAATTGATATAAAAAACATTTTACAAAAAAAAAATACAAGCCACTTCAATGTAAAAAAAACACTGAAAAGTGCAAAATAACTTTAATTTCGGAAGTCGGTGTTTCCATAAGTTTTGTCTCTTCGTTATTTAATTATTATTTTTTTACATTGAAGTCGGTTGTATTTTTTTGTTAAGTTTTTTATTTTACACTTGTTAGTTATGGTACCACCACTAAAAAGTACCCCTCAACCATACAAATACCTTATAGCCAGAGTGCATCTCATGACAATTCTAATAATACCAAACACGGTTAGATTACATTAATTTATTACAGAGTTCCGGTGCCTAATTTCTGGCTTCATCATCACATCAGTTCGATATATTCCCCCTCTTCTTTCAGTTAGTCATCGACTACACATATAAATAAAGCAATTTTACTTGTAACGACAGCTGCTAGTAGTTCTGCTGTGATCCTATGAGGAGTTCTGTTCCATATCTTCGAAGTTTATGATCAGATCATTACAATATTTCTATGGGACCAACTTGGAAGCATAACCTTTCAGTCAAACAAAATTTTCAAAATCGGTCCACAATTGACCGACCGAAATCGGTGTACTAAAAAAAAAATCATTCAGCCGAACATAGAAACTCCTCCTTTTTGAAGTCTGTTTAAAAAACTAATCACCATCAAAGTTATAAGAACAAGAAAAACATGCAAAATTACATCCGACAGTGGAAAGGTAAAATCGCTTAAACGCCACTTTGGTCGAAAAATAAAATATATAATCACAACACAAATTCACGAGAATCAGCAAATTTTTGTCGATATGATAAGTAGTCATATATGGAATGTTTTGTGTTTAAGTAAAATTGTCAAGAAACGTGCCGCGGTGCTTTAGTTACGTAGAATATCGGACAAATTAAAAAGGAACAAAAATCAATGAAACAGACCAATAAAAAAGAAATCGGTTATTCAATTAAATTTTCCTTTTTCAGATCATGTAGGTATCAAAATTTCGAGAAACTTATTTGTAAATGAACCAACAGTAGGTACGACTCTTCACTTTAGATACAAGTAAATGGAGTGAGCAAATCCGTTTGCTAGGATTGCTACGAGATATGGCCGATAAGCCACGAAGATCTTTCGGTCGGGTTTCAATCTAGCCGAGCAATACATTATGGTCATTTTCGCTGAAATAAATATCAACACACTTCAATAATTATATCGCATAATTATAATAAGGGCAGGTTAAAAAAAAATCTAGTACATCTGTATACCGGAATAAAAAAACTATTTTAACTTGATTGTTTTATGGCAAAGAAACAATCTCCCGAACAAAATATGATAGGTACGTGTTGCTGAAATAAACTTTTGAACAATCGCGAGAAGAGAAGGCGTAGAGGAGTAAGAAAGGGTCCATCAATTTTTTACAGCATTCTATTATCGAATAGGTCTATGTTATTATGGTATACAGTCGTCACATAGAAAAATAATTGTATTTTGTTAAAAGTATGGTCTTCGTATTTCCCGAGTTGTGTTTATTATAATTGATTGGCTGGTAACCGGAGACTATATGTGATGTACGGTTGTGCTTGGTGATATTGTGTGACGTGAATTAAACTGAATTAGGTGGCAGTGAATAGTTTTGTTTTTTTTTTTAAATATTTAACTGAGGTGTACCTACAGAGAGCGGGCTGTCAATGGTATAGACAGCTGCATCAATTGATTACTCCATTCACATTAAAATACCTCTTCAAAAATCAGGTGAAATAGTGGTCAAACGCGAGCCTATCAACAATAAAAAAAAACTCAGAAAATGGGGCATCCAGTTGATGACGCTGTCCGTACCTTGATAACCACTCAAACATCTTTTCATGAGTATTAGTTTCAGAAAAAAAACTAAAAAAAAGTTAATGGTTTAATAAAAATCTTATTTTGTAACATCATACAACAGATTTATAATACTTTTGAGTAAGGTTAACATTTTAAATTTATTATACACGGTGTTAACTAATTTAACGGTACGTTTCTGTAAACCTTTTCTGTCACTTGGTTTGAATAAAAAAGTAACTGATGTAATTAGAAAAAAAGAACTTTAAAAATATTCTTTTGTTTCTTAACACCGTGTATGTGCAAATATAAATAAGATCAAATCGAAATGCTGTCTGTAACGGATATTGTAAAATTTGGTGAGGGCACGTACAATGGTCCACCAAGGACTGAACGAGACCACAAACATAAGATAAGATCTGGTGATGTTTTCATAAAAAACTCAACTACTCCGTGTACGTGCCACACACATACATAACTAAACAAAATGTGCTGAACAGCTGACTTTTTTTCGGGATCTGAGTTGGTCCCATTGTAAAAGTTGTTCATAATAATGAGTATTACCAGTGTTTTAATTTGTTGTTTTGTCATCTTCATGTTGTATATCCTTAATTTCAGAGACTTAGCCAGTGTTTTACATGACTACAGATACATCAGAAGGATTCTTATTGCAAATCAGTTATAGACAACATCGGGATTGATAGAATTTTGAGTGATTTGTGCCACGAACTGCTTAGGACGGAGTGAATTGTTATGTTGCTACTCGTACGGGTGCACGCGCTAGTTGTTGCCACGGTATGCTCCCATGAAGAGCGGAGCGCGGCCGTTGCCGAGGAGGATGTAGAGGAATGGCCGATCAGCGCGGAAGCGCGGCGACCGCGGGCGGGCGCAGCGCAGCATAATCACCATGCCTGCGCCACACACACCACTATAGTTCATCTCGAGTCGGCGCGCGCGCCGCGGCCCGGTAGCTGGCGGCCACGACAACGCGGCGCGCCGCGCACACCAGCCACAGCGCCGGCCGGTTCGCCTCGAACATATTCGGCATGGAGCGACGGCGGCGCGTCTCCTTCGCTGCACAGTGCACACCCCCACACCACACAGTCAAACGAGCCAAGACATCACAACGCCACAGCCCAACATTAGCATTCAACACACAACATATAACAAACTAAAACGGCACATTACAAGACGGAAGTATGTTTTAGGCAGACAGGTTAGGGTTGTTGGTTGATAAAATAAAAAAAAAAACTTTAGAACTTTGTGCATTTAGAATTAGTAGAAAGTAGAAACGAAAAAAAAAGTGCCGGTCATTAAATTAATATAATCATTAGTTGAAAGTAATTGTGATTCCTGTGCATCGTGCGTATGCCAAATAAAGTTTAGTTTTATATTCTAGTATTAAGCATAATCAGCCTTATAATGTTCCCACTGCTGGGACGCAGGCCTCCTCTCTAGGAAAGAGAATGAGCTGTAATCCACCACGTGGGCCCAGCGTGGATTGGTGGAAGTCACATATCTTCAGATTTTTGTTTCTAGGACATGCCGGTTTTCTCAAGATGTTTTCCTTCACAGTTGCGAGAGCAGTGGTTATGAAATAAATTACACAAAGTAATGCGCCTGGGTGGGTTTGAACCCGCGATTTACAACTCGTAACTCGGGGTCGTTATCACTGGGCCACTGCTCTACCTTAGTTCTAGTATTACATGACATGTGTGTTGAATTATTTTCTTGATGTAATATCAAAATAATTTAATTAACATGAACCTGATAAATCCTTTGCTTTCTACTTGATTTTTAATATAACTAAGCTAGAAAACAAAGTGAAAGGTAGAAGATATCGGTTATGATACTTATGATTGACTTCTTAGTAAATATCAGGAAAATGTGCAGTGTTATTATTTCAAAAGTACACATTTTTCAGAAAGAGAAAATGATTGAACCCAATTCATTATATTGAAAGTGTATTCAGCAGTGATAAAATAATGTTATATTACTATAACTTCAAAACACAATATGTAAAATCCTGTGCCCTACCCAGTCAATAATCAATCATGGAAAGTTTGTTCAATCAATCAATGTAATCATATTATCGGATCAGTTTAATCATACTTAAATAATCTCTGACCGATATTACGTAATTTCGAAACAAATTTAATGTTCGTAACCAAAGAAAAGATTAAAAATAAACTATAAATACAACGACGCTTACCGGTAGCTGCGGCTGCCTCCGCGCCTTCCTCGTTCACTTCAATGAAGGCTTTCTGTACTGCCTTCGACACAAACAGAGGTTCCGACACATTCAGAATCTTGGTCAGACCCGAATTTTCTCTGTTGAAGATCGCTTGTATTCCAAGCTAGAATGAACAATTCAGTACTTATTATGAAATCCATAATTTATCCAAAAAAACCGCATCATGTCCAATGCGAAGTAGATACTCTATATAGATGATGATAGATGCCAATGTAGGTATACACTTTTATAATAAGCTTCCCAGTCCTATTCAGGTACTTAGCCTTAATAAATTCAAAACTTTGCCAGAAGGCTTTTTATACTGTAATAGAGTATCTCGAGGACACAACGGCTTGTGATTGACCTGCTCAAGTACTCTCTATATTTGTGGTCATTTTTTTTCTAACGACGAGTATTGTTATTTTACAATTATGGCATAGTAAATATATATAATGTTTTTTTTTTTTTTATAATTTTGACATTGTTTCTTTTTTATATTTACAATTTGACAATAACAATTAAAATTTATCATTTATAATAGTCTAGCCAGACGTTGACAATGAAATTTGACCTTCATTAATCCCAGATAAGATGTTGTCACAAAAAATGTGGCTATTAAATGTTCCAAGTAGTGTGTGACGCATCCTACAGCCCGATTACAGCAAATCTATGCTTACATTATAACAAGGCTAAAGAGATTTGTTTTTAACCGACTGCAAGAAGGGTTATGTTTTACGCGCGTATCTTGTATGTATGTATGTTTGTATGTAATACTAGCTTTTGCCCGCGGCTTCGCTCCCGTCAACTGACTACTCTATCCTACTCTACTCTACTCTACCCTACCCTACTCTACTCTACTCTACTCTACTCTACCCTACTCTACCCTACTCTACCCTACTCTATTCGATTTTTTCTCGCCGTAAAAACCATCCTTGAACTTCAACGAACATTTTAAAAAAAGAATTGGCCAAATTGGTCCAGGCGTTGTTGAGTTATGCGCTTACCAACACATTTTGCGATTCATTTTTATATTATAGATTCTTTATTACCTCATATATTCCAAACCGCTCAACGGTTTTATATAATTAAGATATCGTTAGATTCGTCTTGATAACCCAAGTGTTCTTAGATAGGTGATGGACGTTGAAAAAAATACTAACATAACGATTGTGAGTCGCCATAATTATCAAGACGAATCTAACGATATCTTAATTATGTAAATCTGTTCAGCGGTTTGGAAGATATCGAGGTAATAAAGAATATTACATACATTCATACATACATACATACGACCCAACAAGATACGCGCAAAAAACATAACCCTTCTTGCAGTCGGGTAATAAAAAGTAGCCTAAGTAACTGCTTGTAACATTAGATACCCGTGAGTGAATGTCCTGTCAAAATCGATCTAGCCGTTCGGATGTTAGCCGGAACAAACCGAAAACAAAAATTTCAAAATTCGCGTTTTTCTTATAGGTATCAAATACACTTTGATAATCGTTTAATAAACAAATGTTTTTTTTTTTTTGATAATACAAACCGACTTCAATTTTATTTAAGATACAAAAAAGCGAGGCAGATGACAAGGTAAGTTTGTGAACTTTTAAGTGATAAATGTACGCTTAAATTAGAGTAAATAAATAGTAATATTAGATTTAATAACTAAAAAGTGTAAAATAAAATAAAAAAATAAAAATAAATAAACCCGACTGCGAAAAAAATAACTTTAAATAAAAAATGTAAAGAAAAAAAGAACAAGTTCAGTCCAGTAGTATAAAAACGAATTTAGTTGCACCAATTTAAACACAGAAAATAAAACAAATAATAAATCCTAATACGGAACATATCGACTGCAACAGTCGGGATCCATTAAAATAATCTAGTCTAAAACCATTCCATCTAATATAGGTCCCAACTGCTTTTTTATTTATTTATTTTTTTAATCGATCTATCTCTCTTTAATTTCTGAATTTACTGTCGAATTTGAAAAATTATTTTTGCAATTGATAGCCCTCCAGTTTTGATGAAGGTTATAGGTTACTTCACGTCACGACCCGAAGTTGAGTAATAGAATAAAGTCAAATAACATGTAGCTGTTTAAAATAAAAACAAACCTTGGGCAGCACTTCCATCAGATCGATTTCAGTTTCGATCTTGAATTTGGGGATAGTTACTTGTACTTTGGTTCTATGCATCTTATCCACCTCCGACATGAGATCAAATCCAGACGCCAGTTTGGACAACACACCATCAAGACCGTCGATTTCATTCGGTAACACGACAAGCATCGACGTCTCTCCGCCTTCATAATGCATTTCCAACAGCTGAAATACGAAAAAAAAAAAACAAATATATTATAAGCCATACTTAATATTACAAACGTAAAAGTAACATGTCTGTTATGCTTTCACGGTTAAACTACTGAATCGATTTTTAATGAAAATGTTTACAGAATAAGCTTCAACCCCAAGGTCGGACATACTCGTAGGCTAAGTACTTTTTATCTGGTTTTGACTTCGAGTCCGCAATAACCGACATTCACGAGGACGAAGTCGCCGGCAAAAGTTAGTACGAGTACAATATATTTATGTAGGTAGTTGAAGATAATTTATTATGAGTCGGAGGAAGTCAAATACGGCTCTAAAGCAATTAATGATTTTCCTTAGGAAAAGACTATTTTATCGTGAATTCGTAAAAAATAAAATTATCATAATTGATATAATAATAATGATAATGTTGTCGTCATCTATTGGGTATTGTTGGCAACGCTTGAAACAGCGCATTTGCGAAATCGATCATCGTAAATATTATTCTGAATACCAAGTGTTTACATTATCTTTTTATTTTTAAATCTAGCATAACAACTGTGAATTACATTGCACATATCGGCGGATTCTTAGTCTCGTCTAAATTTATACCTGAGCCTGAAGGTCGCCGCTCACACCATACATAAATTCATCCTCTATGTACATCATGGGCACATTCACTGAGGAGTCAAGAGTGATGTGGAATGGTTGCTCCATGGTGTTAGCAGGATCAAACTGCTTCTTCCAGGTCCCCTACAAACCAATATTAGTTACAATTTAGTATGAAAATTATGTTATTATTGATGCTGAAAATTACATGAAAATAAGACTTACTTTGAAATAGAGAGCATTTATAAGTACTAGACGAGTGTTACTATCCACACTGTCTGAGCTGAGTAGATCTTTGATCTTGTCATTGGTCTGGCTTTCAACCTGAAATAACAACCCAATTTCTTTTCATTATCTTTCTTTCTCAAATACTAAGTATGCAAACATTATTTGTCATTATCAACATTATAATGTTAGTGGTATTATTTATTATTAGGTACAACTACCTACCCATTTGTTGATGACATTGACAGCAGCTGCCCCAGTATTGAAGTCCAACTTCTCTATAGCAGCATCAAACACCTTGATTGCATCTTCTTTCAATGAAGGCTCTAGGTCATAAGGACCCTCCTGTACATACACCCTATTGGCTACATTTAGTGTGACTCCCTTCAAAGACTTTAATTTGGACGAAACTTCGGTGAACGATGAACGAATCTGAAATAGCAGATTAGTCATCATTTAATATTGTGCAAGATTAACTCTCACAATCAACAACATTTCTGGATGACTGTGTTCATGACAAATCTGTTTTTAGCAATGTTTAACTTTAGTCTGTTTAGATATCATAATATGACTAATTAGAAGGCAGTGATTGTTCACATATTTAGTTTTAACTATAGTCATGCTTGATCTACTAGTGGTCCAGTCACCAGCATGGAATGTGAAAGATTTTCCTTCTCTAGATTGGGGTTACAGGACCAGTTTCATTCATTTATTGAGGACCGATTGAAAAACAATCATCCAAACATTCAAAGTCTAATTAGTAGGATAGTGGAAAGTGAAATTTGGGGGAAAGGAATGGGTTTTACATATATTTACTTTTAGTAAATACTTACAGCATTGTCATCTGGGATTCCAAGTGCTGTGATTAGCTCAGAATGTGCTGGGTCACTGGTACCCAAAGTCAACAGAGCCAGGACAAACTCAGCCGACAGCGGAGATGACACCACACTCTTGCCTTTTTCTAGTTCCTATGAAATTAATACATTTATCAAGAAGCAAATGGTGAATGTGACAAAGTAAGTCTTCATTTATTCTCAAGTTGTAATTTGGCTAAAGTTCCATAAATAGCCTTCCAGCAGTTTATTTAAGCAGTCTTAGTAAGTTATGGGATGTTTAATAAATATTGGATTATAATTTAATTCTTAGAGAATAATTGTTAAAATGTAGGTATTAAAGAATAAAATTTGGAAATACCAGTTTAGTGATTTCAAAATTGTATAATTCCATATAAATCATTTGTTATCAAGAATGCACCACAGGTTTATCAGAATATATCATTATCATGTCAGAAAAATATGAAGCATTTAATGTGAAATTGATTAATTGTAAAGATTGTTGTTCTACATTCTTTTATAAGTATAATTAACTAGTAACAAGACTGATTGGATTGTACAATAATATAGAAATGAATACTTATAAAAATTATTTACTTATTGGTTTTAATCTTGCCTTAGTACCTACTATAATTACTACAATGGTATGCACGGTGATTTTTTTAACTGGCAGGCAGGCAGTAAGGGGAAATCCGGGAAATCATAATCCATAAGAATTATGGGGAAACTTTATAAGAAAACTGCCATCTATTATTTCATGAATACGACTTCCTATATATCTTCACAAAACATAAGGACCTGTCTTGTATAATGTAATAGTTCTCTTAAAATAATAATGTGCAATTGAATTTCTAACAATTGTAAAATAGTTAAGATCAATAGTAAAAGTATGGCCAGTATACCTCACATCTTAGGAGCACAAAATTCACTCATAAATGCCCTGAGCAATCTGAAAAGACACATCTGTTTCTGGAGTGAGGTGGGCTGGTTGGAGTGAAGGCTGCCATGGCCCACACACAAAGGTCCACTAAGGATTAAGTGCGTCAAACCAGACCACAAAAGACAATACTTCACATCAATAATCCATATGAATGTGTGGGGTTGAGTAAATTTAAAAAAAAATGTGGGTATTCCCAAACATATGTATGTATAACAAATACTTAAAATAGTATTTGAATCACTATCAATGTTTAAATATATTTTTTCCTTAATTTAAACTTCAGTAAGTTTGAAGTTTTGAAGTAGTTAAGTAGTAGTTAGTGGTAGTAAAATCAATAGGTAGGTATCAAACTTTTGAATACTTACAGTACAGAATTTTGCTGAAAATTGGGTAATAGCAGAGGTAAGGGCCTTCGAATCCATATTGTCACTGGTGTGGTTAGCTTCTAACACCGAAAGTAATAGAACTGGAACAATTAAATTAATACATAAAATTTTAAAAGCTTGTATTTGCGGCGACTACACACAAACACCACCCGAATGTTTATGACATCATTTGCTTTGCCGGCGGCGCCGCCTCGCCGGGCAGCCGGCCTTGCGACGCCTGACTAACGCCGATTGGAGGGGATACCACACTACATTCAAGGTTATTTATAACTACGCACCATCGGCACCATGCAGGCTGCGCCGGGTATAAACGAGTAGTAGTTAAATTAAAAATAATGTACGACTCACATAGGGCATACAGTAGATTCCACATCGATAACTACGAAAACTGACAATATCTAAAAATCAACATAGTTTTTGCATTAAACAAATACTTTTAAAAGATAACTGTTGACCAATCCTACATTTCCATTATATCTTATCTCACAAAAACATTCTCGAAGTGGCCTAAAGTAAATCAAGACAGAAATTCACGTTCTCCTTGACTCTTCGTTCACACCGAGTCAGCCAAATAAAATCCAGTTTTGCAGACTAATACAGTAGGTATAATATTATAATTAAAAATCACTGGGTTCATAACTAGAATACAAAACACTTGCAAATACAATTTGTTTGTCAATGTTTACAAAATAATGTCATTCCCTGATTATCGAAGAGTATAGTAAATATATAGAGGAGACTATATCGCGAATCCGACCGAATTTAGCAGTCACATTTCAGCTTAGATTAAATCTAAACATTTCAGTATATAAATGTATAATCTATGGTCACATTATTTTAAGGGCTATTGAGTGATAATTGCTCAAAATGTGAAGTTGCGCGTTGGTCGGATTCGCGATATTATCACTTTTGCCGCATTTCGGAACGTAAGGATTGTCAACAAAGACATAAGATTGTCAACCACAGAGTACACAGCGATACTTGTCAACTAAGTTGTCAACTGACAACAAACGCCGCGTTCCGTCTCACGCCAACCGTAGGGTCACAGATTAAGTGAGATTAAACAAGTTCCTTGGTAGCCACAGAATTAACGTACCTTTAATAGTTTATTTATTTAGATTGTTTGGCTCGCCGTCCAACCGTCCGGACCGAGCCCGGGTCGTTGACGGTGCGTACTGTTCCACGCGCGCCTCAGGGAGATGTCAGCAAATCGTAAGGGCCTAACAGGATCGAAGCCTACTGGGGCCACGGGTAGTGTGAAAGCGAAACCCGGGGCCCTGGGATAAAGGCAAAGAAGGAAAAGGAGCGAGTTTTTTGTCAGTAAAAGTCTGACACTATCTCTCCCACCGCCCAAGAGTGTGATTTGTAATTTGATGAGTTTTCCCACCTAAAAAAAATTGAACTAATCATTAAACGTCAATACAAAGATATCACAAAAAAAAAACCAATAATAGTTTATGGCCCATATGTTATGTATTTTATTAATAGTAAATTAACTAGTTTATTTACCTAACTAATTAGGTATATAAAATTGAACCTTATTTTAATTTAAGAAGTATTGTAACTATTATAGTAGGTACCAAGTGTGTTCGTAGCGTTATCAGAGCTAGTGATGTGCCGAGTCGCTGTTTTGGCGGATCGAGTCAACTCGAGTCAGTTTATACGGTAGTCGAATTATGACTCGATTCCACTTTTCGATCCCAGTACTAGAGTACTATGTGTGGAATTCGAATGTTGATCGAGTCCCAGACTCGAGTCCAGGATTCGAGTCCAGGAGCCGAGTCCAGGATTCGAGTCTAGGACCCGAGTCCAGGATTCGAGTCCAGAAGAGTCCGTTATTGATACTTTTTAGAACAAAAAGGAAAACTTCAGGTTTAGGATAATGACACAATGATAAATAAATAAACCATTTTAAACTGTAATCAAATATTAAAAAAAAAAACATAGAACATAAAAGCAAAGTATTTAGAAACTAGAAATGAGAGCAAGTTTTATTTGTTTTATTACAAATCAAAAACAGATCCTTTTTTCTGTAATTGTACGTTTATAAAAAAATGCAGGGTCAAACTTATATTAGCGTCTTTTCATTTCTTAAGTAAACACAGATCGAGTACGAGCGACTCAACTCAAATGCTAGATTCGAGTCAGCTGGACTCGCATAATAAAATTGAGTCCACGAATTCAGAATTGATTCTTTCTGACTCGAGTTCTAGAATCGAGTCTTGTGTACTCGAGTCCTGGAATCGAGTCTTGCGTACTCGAGTCCTGGAATCGAGTCTTGCGTACTCGAGTCCTGGAATCGAGTCTTGCGTACTCGAATCAAAATAAATTGCTACTCGAGTAAGCGAGCCCAAAGCAGGAATCAAGTCTGACTCGAGTCAAGCCGGACTCGGCACATCACTAATCAGAGCGCTTGGTTTGGAATGTTGGCAGAATGGCGGGAAAATCGCGTCCTTTTCGTGGTCGTACCATGATTCCTCATAGTCTTGCATCGTTTTTTTTTGTAATTATTAAAGAAATAAATACACTTATTTGTTTTTTGTGTGTTCCTGTACATGCACAATGGTCTATTATTTCTACTCCTTATTTTATTCTTAGAAGCCATAGATATATATTTCAAATGATACTAATACCAATACTAGGAAACTTTGGTACATATGAAATGTCTACATTTAATTAAGTATCTTACATAATCATGTGCCATCTGTGTCTTGTATCAGCAATATCGTGGCATTTCAGTCCAGTGCAGGTTATAAAGCTGTAAAATATATGCTACTCAAAGGTGCTTTTGACAACTTTTATATTTGATCTCTTGACCAACATGTTTTTATGTAAAAGTGTACAATTTTAATAGATACTCGTAGGTACATTTGTAATATCTATATGGAAAGACCAGTCACCACCAAAGTAATAAAAAAAACATAAAACATGCAAAATTCCGTGATATATTCGCTAAAAAGCTATTACCTACTCTAAGGAACTGATTTCTGTCTTTTTAACTAAATTAAGAAACATGGGGTAGGTTCCGTACGTGAAAGATTTGGTCATAAGGAATAAAAAATAACCAAAAAATAATGACTAATCAAAACAAAAAAAGGGTTATTCAACTAAATTTCCCTTTTCAAATCATTTCACTTTTTTCGAAAATCTGCATATTGTCTTCAAGTTGTTGACCCACATTAAGAAAAACTTAATCCTTTGTCGTGGGTGCGTTCACAAATATTATCTCACATAATACAAGAAACGCAGACCCGGAACAACAATCTGTAAACCATACAATTTTTTTTTCCGATTGAGTGGGAATCGTAACCGCGACAGACAGCGGCGCTACTCCAAACTTCCGAACGAAACGAAGGTTGCTAAGTTTTAATCCCGAACGCAATGAGGAACTTATATAATTAACTCCCTAATTATTATTTTTATTATTATTATTTATTATTATCACATCAGTCTGTCTCGCTCATTATGAACATGACCTTACAATTCTTTCGTTTATCTTCTATACCTGACTACATTTATTTACATCAATGAAAATACAATATTTTAATTTATTCTATCAGAAACTCATGGTATGGCAGGTAGATGTCAGGAAAGTAGATTCACCTAATGTTAAAAGAAGTACATGGGAACACGTAGCGTTGAAAAGAATGCTACAGCGAGTGCGGGGTCCAGAGGCGAGGGGATTGCTCATGTGGAGCGTGGCTTGAGGTCCTCGTAGCAGGCGCGCAGGTAGATGTAGTTCTTCTTGGCTGGGTTGAAGTGCTCGTGACCCTTGGACCAGTCGTATCCCACGGCGTAGGCGAAAATCTGGCCGTTGTGGTTAAATGCGCATTTGGTGAGCGGCTGGTCCAGCATCTCGGAGGACTTGAGGCGCGTGCGCGCGTCCTTGTCCCAGAACGAGAACGAGCCGTCCGAGCCCACCGTGGCCAGCGTGCCGTGCGCCGGGTGGAACGCGATGTCGTTCACTGCGTAGATGTCCTGGTAGCCGGTGGTGTTGGCGGGCGGCCGGTGGCACTTGAACGTGAAGTTGTCCTTGGGGTTGGTGGGGTTGACGTACTGGATGGCCACGCGGCCCTCCACGCTGCCCAGCGCGAAGCCGGTGGGCTGCTTAGTCTTCTTGTCACGGAATATGGCGATGCAGCGGTGCTGGTGCTTCAGCGGTGACTCCACGCGCTTGAACTCGCCTGGCTTGCCCTCCAATGTGTACAGACAAATGCCGCGGTCCGCCGTACCCACCACGGCCATTGGGTAGTCCACATCCGCGCAGTAGCAGCGCTCCGACAAGTTCATATTCATTATGGGGACTGCCATATATATATATAAGCCCCTCAGCAATAATAAGTTAATAATAAAGTCCTTCAATTATTTACGTAACTCCCGAGCACTGCGAGGGGGTTAACACACAAAATCTGAGCGAAGTGAGGAATTCAAGCCGCCCAAGACCATGACAGCTTTATTCCCGTGACGGATACTCTACTTTTACATCTTCTGTGAGATAAGACTACTGTGAAGAAGACAGAATATAATATAGATATTAGATAAATATTTAAGTATTGTACTGCGTTTTGGAAGGTTTTACGGCTCACCAACAGTGTGACACACATATATTTGCACAACACAACTGCTCCAGTCAACAGCCGGATGGCCACTGACTCGTGTTAAATACATTAAGTACGTCACAATGCTTGAGACTACCCTCACTGCCAATACACCACATCCCTTTTTTGTTTAATTTATTTTTAATAATGATCTATTTATTAATACGTCTAATTTATAAGACTAAGGCTTTTATGCACGTAATGGGGTTTCCATCAAATGTAATAAATATTCATTTGTTTTCTAAATAAATTAAAAATAATTGATACACCAATAGGTATCTAAATCAAAACTTAGGTAAGTAACATTATTTTAGGTGAAGCAGGATTAGGTTTCAACATTCATGTTAACGTTGTTGATTTATTTTATTCTTGGTACACTCTAATTTCTCTGTCTTTTTCAAATGCAATCATTATTATTCATAGAGTTTTATGTACCAGTGCCACTCGTTTGCAAATGAATGAATTATAATTTCAACTATTTCTTTTTTATGTACATACTTTTTAGGGATCCGTAGCCAAATGGCAAAAAACGGAACCCTTATAGATTCTTCATGTGTCTGTCTGTCCGTCCGTATGTCACAGCCACTTTTTTCCGAAGCTATACTGTTGAAACTTAGTAAGTATTCTGTGAACCGCATTAAGATTTTCACAAAAAATAGAAAAAAAAACAATAAATTTTGGGGGTTCCCCATACTTAAGAACTGAAACTCAATTTTTTTTTTCATCCACCCTATACTTGTGGGGTATCTGTGGATAGGTCTTCAAAAATGATATTGAGGTTTCTAATATCATTTTTTTATATACTGAACAGTTTGCGCGAGAGACGCTTCCAAAGAGGTATAACTTCCAAAATAAGAGAATGATAAAACTAAAAAAATATATGATGTACATTACCTTATAAACTTCCACCGAAAATTCGTTTGAACGGGATCTAGTAAGTAGTTTTTTTTAATACGTCATATATCGTAAAACCGCAATTTACTTACCTTTTAAGTTTGTACGGAACCCTCAGTGCGCGAGTCCGACTCGCACTTGCCCAGTTTTTAACAATACGCCTCGTGTTTTTTTTTATGAAGGTGGGATAATTATCCAATAACAACCCCCGCTCTTGGGCGAAGCGAGAGGGCGTGTCAGACTTTTACTGACTAAAAACTCACTCCTGTTCCCTCGTTGCCTTTCATACCAGGGCCGAGTCTTCTTTTCAGAAGCAAACCCTTGGCCCCGGTAGACTTCGACCCTGCTGGGCTCCTACGGTTTGCTGAAATATCCTTGAGGCGCGGGTGATACAGTACGCGCCGTCGACGACTTGAGCTCGGTCCGGACGGTCGGATGGCACTACCCTTTGCTCGTCGTCCGCAAGTCCGCGCCTACGATGGCCGGAAATCGGAATCGAGATCCCGGCACCTGGTGCGTGAACGCCGCTCCCTCGCGCGTGCACGTGTGGCCTCCTCCTTTGCTAGCATTACTGCTTCGCAGAAGGAGACGACCGCCTGCCACTCCTCCTCGCCTCGGACCATGGCTTGTACCAAGGCCCAGAGCGAGAGGTCGCTACCGCCGATCGCCCCCACGAGGACACGGCTCTACCCAAGCGGGGCACACCTCTACCGTATGCTTCACCGTCTCCTCCAGGTGGTCCACACAGTGGTAGCACATGGGCGTCACTTCCGCACGAATCCGGTGCAGAATCCTCCCGACCTGACCATGTCCGGTGAGAAAGTGCGTCATTTATTTATTTATTTATTTACAAGCACTTGTACAACGTTACGGAGGTAGTCCAAGGTGTTGTATAGTAGAAGCTTACAAACTAAAAAATACATTAAATAAAAATCGTAATAATAACATTGAAGAATAAAAAGAAAATACATATACATTACCACTAAAATAATAAATATCCCAAAAAACAAATGGAACAATGTTTACTTTTTTTTTATCCATCTTCTCACAAAACTTTAGACATTCACGACACACATCTATCGTCATGCGGAAGTTCAGGTCTTTCTTCCTCAAACATGTGACTTACCACCATAATTATGGCATGCCCTACGCCTCATGTCTTGGAATACTGCCCAACGCCAGGCTACTCAGATGTTGGTCGAGGCTCTTGGCCATTAAGATTATAATCTTATATATACCGGCACGATGACTGCCGTACCCACTTCCGCATATCAACAACCTCGCGAGTCAAGTCGTGATAGTTAGTTTATTAATCTTTCTTAGTTTTCACGAGATTCACGCCATGGGAGACCGTTATATCAACGCGTCGCTCTAGTTGATCTGTAACCGCTATATCAGGTTACAATGAAACTAATAATGACAATCTATGTGATCTACCCCGATTAGTTTGTGCCAAGTTTCAAGTAGGAATCCTCATACAACTTTAAAAGATGCGTTTGTGATCTGCAGCTTTCATCGATCAAGTTTCAGAGCCATACAAAAAGATTGAGAAGACCAGAGTCCGTATCAGTTTAGTTTTGGTCTTTACGGAGATGTTGTGATCCCTCCAGATTTTTTCAAGCTGAGACATGGCGCTCTTAGCCATCGTTACTGAGATTCCAATTCGACAAGTCCATTGTTGTTATAATATCAACTTATAATCTAGACATAGTAGCTGGCAATGTTGCTCAGGGAATACCCATTGAACATTATTAATTACCATCAATTGACTGATCAGCCAAGCTGCTGATAAGTGATAAATATGTCATTTCAATAACCCATGTAATAATAATAATATGAGAAATAATAAAATCGTTTATTTATAAGATAGGGCACTGTAATGCTAAATGATTAAACTGATATGTATTAGTTTCCTTAGGTTAACACACCACACACTGTAGGATAGTGTCAATTTAAGGTTCAATCACTAACAATACACACGTACATGTAGTAGTTCAAACTATTAAGTCTTATAATGTTCCCACTGTTGGGACTCGGGCCTTCTCTCTAGGAGAGGGCCATAATCCACCATGCGGGCCCTGTGCCGGTTGGTAATTTGACTAATCTAATTAGGTAAGAGTTGGCTCATAACAAATGTATTACAAATTTTCTCCGGCAATTATATATATATATTTTTTTTTATATAATGAAGCCGAATAAATTTTTGGTAAACATAGTTTTTCATTTTATTGGTACTTTTGGCCCATTTGGTCCTTTAGCCATTTAGTTATTTGGCCATTTAGATACTTAGACATTTACCCATTTGGAAATTTAGGGACTTAGCCATTTAACCCATTCGGCCATTTATTCAAAACACTTTCTGTGTCGTATAAATTTAATGATTCAGATGAATGTTATCTGCTGTTTTTTTTTTTTTTCTTATCAATTTAATGATTCAGATGAAAATCATCTACTGTTGCTTTTTGACATTTTGTTTTTGCACATCAATTTAACGATTCAGATGAGTATCATCTGTTGTCATATCATTTTAATGATTCACCAACGACCCCGCTCGCCTTTAGAGGCACGGGGGTGTTACTCCACTAACTTTCGAACTTTGGACTGCTACAGAGTAATTCCTAATGGAAAAACCCAATAACACTTTTTTTGCTCGAGCCGGGAATCGAACCTCATGCTCAGCAGACGCGCTTGTGGCCACGACACCAATAAGGTAACCAAGGGTTCTTAAACTTCGTATAATTTTATCATTAGATAACAATAGGTGTGCAACTATAGTGACTAAAACCGCTATGGCTAAGGCCGCTAAGGCGAATGCCTTCGCTTATGAACAGTAAGACCTTGGCATTATATCACGCCACATGATGTTACCTCTCGTCTACCCTCAAAATGACTAATAAATTATCGTTTGATGACTAGTCCTTTTATTTATAAAACTTAAATTCAAAATTATTTATTTCACATAGACCCACATGGGCAATAATAACATAAAACGCCAGAAGCCAGCGCACGGCTCCAAACAATCGCCTCCCATAGAAAAATCGGCAAGAAACTCCATAGTTTACTCTTGCGTATCTGCGAAGTTTGTTGTATTATTTTTCGCTACATAGTGAATAAATAGTGATATTAGACTATAATAACTGAAAAGTGTAAAATAAAAATAAAAAATTAAAATTAAAAAAACCCGACTGCGTAATAAATAACTTTAAATAAAAACTGAAAAGAAAAAACAAGTTCAGTCCAGTAGCGTAGAAACCAAAATAATTGCATTTTTGGTTTCTACGCTATCGCAGCAGATATCGTAGTGATTTTTCGCAGCGTCTATCCATAGCTGTCGGTTTCTCACTCGTTACTCACATAATACAGTAGACCTCTCGTATCTCGCTGGTCTTTTCTTTCGGCATATTTGATGGGTTTATCTTTTTAACGCAGAACCCGGATGACATCCTGAAAGACTTTTAAGATGTCATCCGGGTTCTGCGTTATGGCTATAGCAAACTAGGCAATTTTTTCAGTAGGTATTGTCTTTCTCGGATGGATTGATGCCACATATTTCGAGTTGTACTATGGTTTCTGACGATTCTATTTTTGACCTGGTTTTGTAAATATCTGCACGGGTTTTCCAATTCCTTCTTGGGCTCTTCATATTTTTTAATCTTGTAGTTCTTCTTGAATAATTTGCCTTACTACTTCCCTGTGTAGGTCTCGTAGTAATTTTTGCATTGCGCTGACAGCGCGGCAGCGTAGCCAATATGGGTGTGAGTGGTAGCAGACTCTTTATCTGTAAGTATTTTCATCAAAGATTCAAAGATTCAAAGATTCAAAAGCATTTATTTCAAATAAACCATTTACAGGCACTTTTGA
Organism: Mythimna pallens; assembly: GCA_961205895.1. Classification (NCBI taxonomy): domain Eukaryota; kingdom Metazoa; phylum Arthropoda; class Insecta; order Lepidoptera; family Noctuidae; genus Mythimna; species Mythimna pallens. The sequence continues at coordinate 11,879,325 of OY540826.1, read as the reverse complement.
AATGTCAAGAAGTCAGTTAGTCAGAAAAAAAAAAAATGATGCTAATTGCACATTCCAAAGCGTAGATCTCTATGGAGAAGAATGTGCAAGAAACTCCATGGACACTCTTTTCAATCATGTTTTGTAATTACAAATATCACTGTTACATGTTTCTTGTCGTTATCATGTGAGAACAATGTAAATACAGTAAAAATAAAAACTAAATATAGATATTAAAATAGCAACTGGCAGCTAAGAGATGACCAGTCTCAACTGACAGCGCCCGTTCACGAACATGACGCTAATATTAGCACCACTCAGCTCAACCATTTTGAAGGGAACCGAATGATCCAACACATGCGCCACCATCAGTGAGACATTTAAGTGAGCATGACAAACTCTCAACTGCCGTGCTCATTTATGTCAAACAAGTCCAATAGTAACATAAAAAACCATAAAATAGCTCCATGGTACTCACATTTACAAACTTTGAAAATAAATGCTTCTACATTATACAATACTTATAATATTTTACAATTCCCAAAAAAAAAAAAGCATTAAAAAATAATAATAATAATTTCCAAACTAATCAATTTGTATACCTCGGTGGTAGAGGAGCTGGACCAGCATTGAGCCAAGCATTTTTATCTTGAATATAATCCTCCAACTTATAATATGCTTGCCTGCATAGTGTGCGTTTAATACAAGATTTAAATTTCGTTTCATTGAGTTCTAATATTTGTGGAGGTATTTTATTATAACATTTCAAACAGTACCCCATGAAAGAAGAGGCCACTTTAGCCAGTCTAAAACCTGGTTGAACTAATTGGTCCCTATTTCTTGTAACATAATTATGTCTATCGCCTCTTTTGCTAAAAAGATGAAGATTTTTTCTAACGTACATGATGTTTTCATAAATATATTGACAAGGCACCGTCATAATGTTAATATCCTTAAACAGTTCCCTTAGAGAATCGCACCGGCGAAGATTGTAAATAGCTCTGATAGCTCTTTTCTGTAGTATAAAAATTGAGTCAATGTCTGCAGCCCGTCCCCATAGTAAGATACCGTATGACATGATACTATGAAAATAACTAAAGTAGACTAGTCTAGCGGTATCAACATCCGTAAATTGGCGGATTTTTCTAACAGCATATGCAGCTGAGCTAAGCCGTCCTGCAAGAGATGTTAAATGAGGACCCCATTGTAGCCTTGAGTCAAGCGTAATCCCCAGGAAAACCGTTTTATCGACAAATTCTAGCTTTTCATCGTTTAATACTACGTCACAATCACTGCTTTTGACATTAGGTAAGGAAAATCTTATGCATTTAGTTTTTTTCCCGTTTAAAACTAGATTATTAGCAGTGAACCAGTTTTGGACCTGCAGTAGGGCATAATTTTCGTCGTCAAGATTATTAGTCCTTCTATTTATCTTAAAAATCAAAGAAGTGTCGTCAGCAAACAACACCATATTAAGTTTATTTTCCAACAAATAGGGTAAATCATTAATATAAACTAAAAATAAAAAAGGACCTAAAATTGAACCTTGGGGTACCCCCATTTTCACATTTAATCCCGACGAATTGACACCGTTTATTTGAACTTGTTGCTGTCTGTCAATCAAATAAGATTTTAATAAGCTTAAAGCTGTTTTGCCTAGTCCGTAATGCTCAAGTTTCAAGAGTAATGTTTCATGAACCACGCAATCAAACGCCTTAGACAGGTCACAGAAGATGCCTATAGCATCCTGTGCCTCTTCCCACGCATTAAAAATGTGTTTTAGTAAGGAGACACCAGCGTCAGTTGTACAACGTCCTTTGGTGAAACCATACTGTTTATCGTGTAAGATGTTATTTGTGTTAAAATGATTAAGCATTTGATTTAACATCACTTTTTCAAATATCTTGCTAAAAACTGGCAACACGGACACCGGCCTATAATTATTAGTGTCTTTACTGTCCCCGGATTTAAAAAGTGGTATCACTTTACTATATTTCATTAGATCAGGAAAGACTCCTTGATCTATACACAAATTAAATATTAAGGCTAAGTACGGCGCTATAGTCTCAATAATTGAGGTACAAACTTTGATAGACATACCCCACAAATCTTCTGTCAATTTAACTTTGATTTGTTTAAACGCTTTTATTACTGTAAAGGGGTTTATATGCTTAAAGTTAAATTCAGTCGAACAGGCTGCAACGTTTGCCTGTAATAAACCAAAAGCATGCGATGGCGACGAATCTAGGGCTTCAGTGGTTTTAGTTGGTATACTAGCAAAGAAATTTACAAATTCTTCTGCAACTAGTTTGTTATCGCTAATAAGACCATGATGTGTCTCCAAAGTGTAATCATTATTATGTATTTTGTTCCTGTTGGTTTCATTATTTATAATTTTCCAAACCGTTTTTATTTTATTATCTGCTGATTTAACTTTATTGCTAATGTACAAGGCCTTAGCTGCCTTACAAGTGTTTTTAAACATTTTTGAATATGTAGCAACATACTTATTAAAAGTTTCAGTGTTAATAATAGGCTTAAGGCCATACAACTCAAAAAGTCTTTCCCTACTTATTCTGATTCCTTTAGTTGCCCAGTCACTAAATCTAAACTTAGGGCAGATACTTTTAGTTTTCTTCTCAAAAGTCTTCTTGAACTCAGTTTGGACTATTGAAAAAAAATCGTTATACAAAAAATTACCATTGTTCACTTCAAGGTCATCTCCGCCGATATCGGGCCTGCCTCCCACCTCTAGTGCAACTTTTGCATTTCCAGTCACAGTCTATTTCGGGAAAAATAGCAGTGAATGTCTAAACGCTGTAAGAATTACTTTTTACTGGTGTTTGCAGTTTTATGTAGGTTCAACATTGGCTATAAAGTTCAAGCAAAAAACAATTTATCTATCTGTCTAAAACTTTTTGATGATTTCATTCTGTCTGCTAAGAACCTACTAAGAACCCTATTTTTCTACGTCAATTATGTATTTAGAAGAAATTACATTATGTCACGGTACAAATCTGTCTAAGAAAAGTCATATTTTTCGTCTCTAACATAGTTTTATAACAAAATTGTTTGTAAATAAAATGTGAGTAATCAAATATAAAACAGCAAAAATAAATATTTAAAAAATTCAGTGTGTCAATATGGGGTTGAGTAGTTTCCATAAGGCGGTCAGATATTATACGTGCTGCCCTCCACGGCCGCCGCCACGCTGCACCTGCACCCCGTGTCCGTGCCAGCCGTGCCGGCCCATCTGTCCACCGTGTGACTGTCGACCCGGACCTATCCCACCTAATCCGTGCTGTCCAAGATTTCCTGGCAAGAACGTTTGGAAAAAATACCGAAACCTATTTTTCTTTCTTTGTGTCCCGCTTATGATCCTTCAAGCTATTCACTCGTTGGGACACGAACCATTCCATAAATGTGATTGTCGAGACTATGAATATATGCGAAGACGTACTAAGAGGTTCCCGTGGGGTAGAAAAGGAATTAAAACTTTGTTCCACAACCCTTGTGTTAACCATCTGCCGGGAGAATGTACACCTCCGCCCTTGGATTGCGACTAATTTTTTTTAATGTTAAAATTTATTATGCAATGTTGAATGTTTTTCTTGAGGTTCAGACTCCAAAGCGGAAACGTGCGGAGATGAGAAATGTTTAGCAGCCAGGGTGGATCCGCCGAAATCGTGCGGAGAAGCGTGCAGCAAGTGTTGGACCTTGAGATGGATGGGCAATAAATATCGAATCGATATTTTCAAACAGTATCAATATTTATTGCACAAAAAATATCTACATACCTATCCATGTTTATTTTTGATCAGTACTTATTAAAAAGTAACTATTCCAAAAATAATCAAAAATTTATTGACTGTCCAAAAAAAAAAGATTAATCGAGTATCATTAGATTGGTACTCTAAATCGATTTTTTTTATATTGAGAGATTTGGAAATCGTCGATAAATATCGATTAATTTATGAAAAAATATCGATATTTTGATCAAATAATTTTCCTAAGTTTCCGATATGATAAGCTCGCAGCATGGGGCTCATGTCCCCGTTGTAGGTACACCGCGCACTGCTTGCATCTCTTTTGATTTGTTGTTCATTTAAAACATATGAGTCACCCCATCTTCTCTTCGCTCAACCTGTTCCCACTGAAGCTGAGCGGAGGCGAGAAGTATAAATTAAATACTTTTGGTTGTTTACAACACGTCTCGTCGCCGCCTCGCACGTCTCAGTCTCCGCATTGGTGGAGTCTGGCCCTAAAGCAGATAATAAAGTGAACTAAACGAATAGAAAGTTATTTTATTGTACTACACTAGCTGACTCCGAAACTTCTTCCGCTTGGATTATACATATTTATGTCGATACATATTTATCTTTTAGGCCCATACCTCTCTACCTATAGGACACCATGTACCTAGGCGTCGAGAATGTATGGTTAGATGCCAATCGCTCACCCGGTGAAGTATATACACTGTTGCGCCGCCACTGGTTTCAAATTTGTCTATAAAATATCTTAAGTTTGATTTGGTCAAAAAATATGAATACAAGCCGGTAAGTACTAGAATTCAGTATATGTTACCCCAACAGGAAAGTGACACGTAGAGCGAGATGAGTGGAACGTATAAAATTGGTGCGTGTTGTAGTTTTGGAAAAAAAACAGGGAAAACATTCGTGCTGGAATAACGTTGCTCCAGCAAGAAAATTCACGATTTCATTAGCGTGAATGTAGGTTAAAGGGACGCGAAGTCGAAGCTGAAGAAGTCAGTCTAAAAAGTAGTCTTGTGTCCTTCCTAGAGGTAATGAACCAAATTCCATTAAAATCGGTTCAGTAATTTAACTGTGAAACCGCAGCAGACAGACAGAGTTACTTCCACATTTATAATATTATATGAATTTCAAAATCTATTTAGTAACTTAGTCTTATGTTCATGATAAAGCATAGGTATGTTTATTAATACAGAATTATTTTCTTCTGCTATCTTGCATTTATTTGATATTTATGGATGAACGTCGTCTACGACGTAGATATCATCGCCTACGCACTTACTACGGTGTAGTCTTAAGCGAATGAACGTCGTCTACGGCGTAGATTATCATCACTTACTACGGTGTAGTCTTAAGCGAATGAACGTCGTCTACGGCGTAGATATCATCGCCTACGCACTTACTACGGTGTAGTCTTAAGCGAATGAACGTCGTCTACGGTGTAGATTATCATCACTTACTACGGTGTAGTCTTAAGCGAACGAATGAACATCGTCTACGGCGTAGGTTATCATTACTTACTACGGTGTAGTCGAAAGAGAATGAACGTCGCTACGACGTAGCTATCTTCACCAACGCACTTAATACTGTGTAGTCTTAAGCGAATGAACGTCGTCTATGGCGTAGATTATCATCACTTACTACGGTGTAGTCTTAAGCGAATGAATGAACATCGTCTACGGCGTAGGTTATCATCACTTACTACGGTGTAGTCGAAAGAGAATGAACGTCGCTACGACGTAGCTATCTTAACCAACGCACTTACTACGGTGCAGTCTGAAGGCAATGAAAGGCATCTACGACGTAGCTATCTTTACCAACGCACTTAGTACGGTGCAGTCTAAAGAGAACGAACATTTTCTACGACATAGATATCAATGCCTATGTACTCACGACAGTACACTCTCAAGAGTATGAGCCTTATCTACGACGTAGTTTTCATCCCCTCCGATGCTCCACATTGCTGCCTACAGCGTAACTACTGTAGTCTACGCGCCTGCTACGGTGCTCCTCATTGCTGCCCACGGCGTAGCTATCATCGGCTACGCAACTGCTACGGTAATACACATCGCTGCCTACGGCGTAGCTATCACTGTCTACGCGCCTACTAAAATTATTCACACCGATGCCTACTACATCACCCCATTGATTACGAGACTCTGACTACCTGCTCCGATAATAATAATAATAAATTTATTTCACACAAAAAAACAGCATTTACATCATAAAACTATGAACGATAAATTTAAAGTGTTCATTACTTACTAATAAAACGAGTTTTAAAAGTATTCTCTTTTTCAAATTTCCATTACGACTTTTACCAAGATAACTGTTGTATAGATACTCAGATCGCAGCTAATAGTGGCATCTATTGGATCGGAGATGAACTAGAACAGAGGCGACACCGTCCTGCTATTGCTACTTCGGTTTCTGGCGGGTTTCATAATCCCTGGATGAACACATATACTTATAATTATATATGTGTAGTTCAAGATTTTATTCCTTTCACTGTAACAATATTTGTAACTGTCAACCGTTTTGATTTGATATTAGCTCACCGCCAAGCTCAGGTAAGCTCACCGGTCGCTCGCTCAAGTCATTGCCTTGACAGACTTCAACTGCCAAAGTCGTATGATTAGTAGCAATTTACTAAATGTAGCTCTTACACGGTTACCGTTTAGATTAACATGGTTAAAGTAAAAGCATAGTTGACACGTTCAATAAGGTACCTACTCGACCATACCTATTGCTTGAAGGTGTGGACCACCGATACCGGCTCGAAACATTTGAATCTCAAGAGTTATTAATTAGATGTAAGCAGCTGGTGAGTACAGATGTGTACATAGATCGTTGCATAGTTGATATGCGCACGCATGTACGTGGGGCGGAGGGGCGCGGGGCGCATCGGAAGGGGGGGCTGGCGCGCCCTGCCGCCGCGATCAATAGCCGTGCTGACGTCAGAGCACGGCGGCGCGCCATTGGCCCGCCCGGCATTATTAAATAAACCTCCGAGTGGAGTGGCGCCGAGCTCGCGCCGCGGGCACAGCACCGCAGCACGCGGCGGGCCCGCGCGCGAGGGCCCCGCGCCATGGCCGACATGCCGGACCTATCGCACCTCACGCCCGAGGAGCGCGCCATCATCGAGGGCGTCATGATGCGGCAGCGTCAGGAGGAGCAGCGCGAACACGAGATCATGAGGTGTGCCGCGACCCCGCGTCCGCGCCCCCCCTTCCACGCCACCCTCTACCCACTTCGACGTACTGCACCACTGTTATTCGTGAAAGTGCTGTGATCCTAGCCCTAGCCATTGTTTTACTCGGATGGTATTTTAACAACTATTGCAAATTCATCGCTGCATATAGTCATCGGCGTTATTGTGTTGTCCAGTTCCTGCTGTAGAATACAAACATATCTCGTGTGAGGCCGTGTGCTAAAGTACGGTTCAGTATCGACATAGATAAACAGTTTTACTTGGTGCTTCATTTGCTTTATTCCAATATTTCTCTAAAGCTTTTACATAATTCCTTCGTGCTTCTGTTTCGCGATGGCAAAGATACCTATGGTTTGTTATCGCGCGTGTGAAGTGTCGCATTAAACATGCAGTGGATTTAATGACGCATCAATATTATATATAATACAATAATTCAATTAAGTACGTCCGTTTTTCTTCCTCACGATACCTGTTTACCGACTGTGATACTTTTTCTTTCGGGATTAAATATAATCGATATCGAGTGAGGCGTTATATTGCACAACGGGGTATCTAGTTTATCGAGTTGTCGTTTCAAATATATGTACGTGCGTAACGAGTAAAATAGTGTTGTTATGTTTAATCAAATTCGTTAAATTGAGATACTGAAAAAAAATTACAGACAAAAATTTGCCCTAGCAGGTACCTACCTACATAGAGAGCGTAGTATTGCAATTTATTTATCTGACCTACTTTTTGACCTACATAACGAGATAGCTTAAATTTTGGATAACATATTTATTATCTAGTGACATAGTAGAAAAGTAGAGGCATAGCATGTACCTAATAGAAGTAAAATATAAAGTTTTTTTCGAAAAATATTCGATAACTTTTTGAGTTAGCAGTTTCAAAGGAATTCAGGGTTGGTTTTAGATAATTATTACAGTAGATTTTCAACTTAATGCTGTTGGTTTTTTTTTTTTTTTTTGTGAGCCCGGGTATCGTTATTTTCAAGCTATATTGTTGTTGTCAAAAGGTGAAAATCAATAAATTAATAAACCGCAGTGGGTAGGCAGGTACTTTACACTACTTTTTTATCTTGATTTTAGGTATTCAGCTGACTTTTATACCTATATTTTTGAACTCTAATCAATTCTAAATCCCAATGGGAAAGTTATAACCAAAGAGTATAGTAAATATAGGTTATAACATCTTATTTTGTGTGACGTGTAAGTATCGATAAAATGTTAAAGACAAGTGTGGCTAGAAAGAGGGAAATTATATATAATGGCTTCAGAGATATTGAAGGAAAAAATAAGCAGAAATATTATGTATACAGATGTATTAAATAAAACTTTTTTATTACCTTGATAGTCTTACGTTTGACCACTATCTCACCTGATGGTAAGCGTTGATGTGGTCAACGATAGGGCAGTCTTGCCAAGAAACAACGTATTCACTCTTGACTTAAACACCCCTAGGTTGTGGTAATGTTAATGGCTATTCATTTGTAAGATAATTAAATATTCCAGGATAATTTATAAGAGCATGCTGCAGAAATTGACGGTAATCTTAAATCGTATGCACAACGTACGGTTACTCTATCAAAACTAGTATCTGCTAGTGTCTAAAATTGATTTATAGGAAGAAGTAAATAGTTCACAACTGATTTAATCTATAGCATTAAATCTAACGTACCTATATATAATACTGGTCTGGACTAGTGACATTGTTCTACGAAGAGATTTAAGACATTTTTTTGTAGTGTGTATTATGCATATCTTCTGATTCCTGACTGTACATATTTAACTTTAAAGTACCATCCTCTTTATTGTCCAAGTGTAGACCAAAGGCCTTATCACATAAAGCCTGTTTAACGGTGATACATTATTATCTTCCTAGCCATTTTCCAACTAGCTTGGGGTCGGCTTCCAGCTTAACCGGGTGCAGCTGAATACGTGTGTTTTACATGGAGCGACAGCCCATCAGAACGGTGAAGGTGACGCTTGCTCAAATCAAATGTCCTCCTCGCGATACCTTTCTTCATCGCATGCCAGTGATTTTATTGGAATCAAATGTTTTATTCACATTCACATGGCGCTTTTCTGGTAGCCACGACTGTTGATTCTGAGCTTCGGGATTTGCACTGGTTAGGTTAGACAGTACAGTGGGTTTGTCTCTATAAAAAAGAATATCTGGAAAAAATAAGAGTTAGAAATTGTTTGTCACCGTAAGGTTGATTCAGCTGCTTCCATGTCATAAATCGACAATATATGGGATAAATTAACATCCCTGACTTAACATAATGATAATTCGATTTTGTTGTGGGATCCAAGAGTGTAGTATAGCGTGTAGTTCAATAGTTTCTCTAGGTAAAAAAAAAATTCAAATTCAAATTCTGAAGCTCTACTAATGTAGAGCTTCAGAATTTGCAGTGGTTGGAAAGGATCATATAACCAGTCTCACTCATTGAAGGGTAGAGGGCCCCTTGTCTTACAAAGGCACGAAGCACCACGCTTGTTCAAGGCGGGTTGGCTATTTCAGAGTTACCTATACTAAGTAATTAGGTATAAGTAAGTCCAAATTTGAATAAGCGTGCTGGTAAAACTGATATCTAAGATAAACTTAGAAAATACATATGAAAAAATCATGTCGGTTCTCATATTGAAATTTACCACAGACGTAAGCAAGATGAAGTCACGGTGCTGGAACAGACGATCCGCAATCGAAATGAGATGCACCGCGCGGCAGGCGTAGAGCTCGCGGCCACCTGCCACATTTGCCTCAAGACCAAGTTTGCAGACGGCGTCGGCCACTCGTGCCACTACTGCCGAGTCCGCTGCTGCGCCAGATGCGGAGGCAAAGTCACTCTACGTTCTAACAAGGTCAACTAAAGTTTTATTAACGATCACTATGATATCCTCGACGTATGTGTAGCCCAATTTGTAACCTAATTCAAAAATACTCTGTGCTACTTTATTTTCTTGATTATGTAGTAGTCCGTAGTCATAGACATCAGAGGGTAAAATAATTCACCCCAGCTTAAAATTGGTAGGATTGTTCAAAACACCATTATAAATGAAATCTAAAAAGTCCTCAACAATTCGACACCTGACAAAACAATTACTCGCGGTCAAAAGTCATAAAAACGGGTTTTTCGCAATTTTCAGCAAAACGGTAAGTTTTATTATAAAATTAGCCCCGACAAAAATTGTAGATTAGATAATTATCTATAAAAATTGTCTCAATACTTTTTTCCTAAGATCCACCGTTTATGAGATATAATGATTCAAATAGCTGAAAGAGTTAATCGTCATAATATGCACACGTTTCCACGCCATCTTTGATGTAGTGTACTTAGCGTGTTTTTGTAAATATGGTTTCCCCGCTATGCTTATTCTCTAATACTTCTACTTAGTCCACATCCTACATATTGAAAACCTTTTGCGGACCTACCCAACAAACATGTGATCAGTCGCCACGACGTGCTAATTTTGACTTCAATACGATGTTTAAAGCACTTCGAGTCGCGTAACTCTTACTTATATCTGTTTATTTTTCTCGGCTGTCACGTGGTTCTCGTCATGGACGGTTATATCAACTATCATTGCACGCTTCTCGTATCGGTACATCAGGCTTATTGGCTACTATAGTCTTGTCATCGATGAGGGGCCTATCTCAGTACAAAGTGATATGACCATTACCGAGAACTGGGACGGGCACATATCTGTAGTGCTGCGCTGTCGATTGTAAAAGGGAGTATTTCAGAGTAAGTTGTTGATGGATAAACCTGGCTACAAAGATTTGCCTATGCAAGTACTCTCTATTAGCTAGACGAGAACAACCAGAGATAATGTAAGGAATTGATTCTCCCGGATGGTGACAATCCCGATAAATGTCAACCGTGCTGTCCTTTACAATAAATCTCCGGTAGTTATTAGTCAATTTAGTAAATCAATCAGCTAATTTAATCGACAGAAAGTAGGTATGACTATCAAAAGTTGCTAATTTTAATTTCGTGGCTAAAAACCAGTAATAGCCTGTGGAGCATCGTCTAGATGCTCCACAGGCTATTACTGGTTTTTGAAATAAATTAATTTAATTAAAGTTTACTGTATAAAAGATTTGGGGGTACTTTTATTAAAGCTTGTATCAACGTACTTTTTATAATGCGTTGCTGAACTAAATAAACGGCGTCAGTTTTTTAAATTTTCAAAGCAATTGGCTGTGAAATGCCTTGAACAAATAACGCTATACTTTTTTGGCAACCATTTTTCCCTGTGAGCTGCACTAATCCACTTTTCTTTAAGTTCCGGATAATTTGAAAATCTAAAATGTATACGTACTTAACTAATGTTACGTTGTAATAATAATGGTAAATATTTTTATTTACCATTGGAAATAATATTTTTACTTGTATTACAGTTTTAGTGATGTATATACGTAGTGTACTTATACATATTGTGACGATTACAACTCTTTCAACTTTTTGAATCGTTATATCCCAAAAACGGTGGTTCATAAGAAAAAAGTATTTTGACGTTTTTTATAGATAATTTATCTGATCTAAAATTTTTGTCCGGGCTATTTTATGATAAAACTTACCGTTTTGCTGAAAATTGCAAAATCCCGTTTTTGAGACCTTTGACTCCGAGTAAATTTTTTTTCAGGTGTCGGATCGTTGAGGACTTTTTAGATTTCATTTATGATGGTGTTTTGAACAATCCTACCAATTTTCAGCTGGGTGTGAATTATTGTAACCTTACTCCTATTTTTTTGGTCTAATTTGACTGGACTATACCTAGGCACAACATGTAACTGGAATAATCCACACCCTTATATTTCCCAATTAGAAAATTAAGTTACAAGCACTGAAATTTTACTTAAATGCAAGTGCAAATAATATAAATACCTAAGGGCAAATAATATGGGCATCGACGCACACCAATCGTAGCGCATCGGTATTGGTATCTACACATATAAACACGCTAATAACGCATTCAAGATTTAACAAGAATTTATCAAAATAGGTAATTTTAATAATACTTGATAATTTTAGCATAATAAAACCTATTTTAAAAGCTGCTGAAATCGATTCAGTAGCCGATTCTAAACATAGGTACTACTTTCAGGATGTGTGTTTATTATGTTACATGTTGTAGATATATAAATATACCATCATTCTATATCTCCAACCTGAACTCACAGATGTAATAAACTACAGGAGTAAGAAACGCCGCAACAACTTGTACTTACCACCATATAGGTATGTTTGATTAGTATCCATTGTTACAGGTTATATGGGTATGTATACTGTGCCGCAAAAAACAAGAATTGTTATCTAAAACCGGACAATGGATCCACAAAAGTGCTGGACAGGATTCTATGCTATGGCGCATGGAAAACGATCTACGGGGTCTACCGCCACAGCCTGACGGGTCATTTGATAAACGACCGAAACTAGAGAGGGCACATAGTGCCGCGGAGAAGGAAAATCTCCCACTTCAGCGATCAGGCAGCGCCCTTCGACGTCAATACAGTCAACAGGAGCAGAGATGTTACGGAGAACTTGAAGGACTAGCTAGAACCCATCCGCACCTAGTACACCCGAGACAAAAGGCTGCATACGGGGTGGTCGAGTCGGGGGTACCTCCCTCCTCCCAGTTGTTGCCGCTCACGCCAGCGTCACACCCCCTCCTCCCGCCTCGGTCTTCCTCTTCAGATGATGAAGTTCCGGAGTGTGTTTCCGATGAGAACGACGAGTATCGTGATCGCGGTAAGTATGCACGCTGGCCTCACACCCGTCACCCGATATCCCTTCACTTGTAACACTACAAGATCCCTTCCATCCAAGCTAATTTTGTTTATGAACCCTACACAAGACACTACACCACAAACACATCAAGTAGGTACATGTACTTTGACCGTATACATAACGTTTGTCATGTTCATCTCTGGCATTATACGCAATGATAAAGTTAAGGTGTTCCGTGCGAGGTGTTCATTAATCTAAGTAGCCTCAGGTAATTGTGACTGTTAGTTATCTAAGTATTATATAACTCACTGAAACTGATAGTGTTGAGCACCTAAACTTATCTGTATTCATATATGTATTCCATCACGTTGAATCATGTAGTCAATTATAATCGTGTTCCATTGTAACATTTTAGAGCCCAAATATTATTACAATTCAAGACATAAACACTTGTTTGCTCAATCAGTCTTATTTTCAGAGATCTTCAAAGTGTTAACGCTTCAAACCTCGCACACAGGCGATCAGTGTGGTGCTAGGTTTGGAGCATTACTAGTACTGTATATGTAATCGTTCGCCACCGCGTACGTTTCGCTTGTTAGCACATTGCCCTATGTACGCGCCCGGTACCAGCAGCCCGCCTCGAGACATGCGCCTGGCGCCTGCGATCTGGCGACGAGTGGCCCTCACCAGCCATCCCCTGTTCGCAGGTACAAATAATGATAAGAGCAGTTCCGAGAGTTCCAGGAGCCAGCGTCAGACGATGTTAAACGAGAAAATGAATAAATTTTTATCGGTGAGAGGCCGAGTTTTGTCGGGAACTTATCTAATTATGCGTTGTAATTATATTGCTGAAGTTTAGATGTGATGATCAGTATTACTGTTGCGTATAACACTTCTTTCTCTGGTGGACCAATTGTGATGGCTGTTAATAACGTCCTATCTCTTCGAAGACTACCGTCTTCATACCTATCTTAAGAAGAGCATTCACTCATTTTCCATATTTCTTTTGAAACCAAACGAATTATTTGTTTTATATTTGTTGAAAACATATCAGATGTTTTCTTTCAAATTCCAGGATTAATCAGTAAATGCTCTTCTCAATTTACAGTTTTCTGTTGTTTGAACCAAAAATTGCGGTATTTTATCATTATATTAAACACAATCAATTATATTTTTGTAGTAGGCTTCTGCGCTAAATTTATGGTTCAAGCAAACGCATGCTTGGGCGAAAAGAAGTGTACTTGTTCATATTTTTTACTATAAATCCGTTAGAATTGTTTGTGGTCGTGTACTTTATTTTATTGTTGCTGTTTTACTGTCTTACTCGGATAAGTTTGACACATTCTTTCCGCTTGTGCGTGATGATCACCGCTTTCAATTACTTTATTTTGAACCGGAGAAACACGCAGGTTAAGTTTAAAAAATATTCATATGAAACCTAATAATAAGCCTTCTTACAAAATACCATTTTTTGGGAAATAATAAGATAGGAAACTCGAATTAGTTGGAAAAAAGTATACCTACTATTGATAAACGAATTTTGGTTCCGGGCGCGTACAAGCGCGTGGGTCCATAACAAGAACGGACGCGGGCGATGACAAAATGCCTTGAAAAGGCAAATGTTGTTATTCATTCGATATCATTCTTAGGACAACTAGAGGCATGTGCTCCAGTTCGGCACCCACATCTGCGTAGCGCCAACGTGGCTGCCAACAATTATTACAATTTGATTAATCATTCACCGGCCGATTACGAGGCGGAGGCTCGCGGTCCCTTCGACGTGGCGAGGACCGGGCCGTCAGGTGGACGTAGCTTCGATTCTGTGACCGATTGCCGGTGGCGGGCCCGCGACGATGGCGAAGGAGCGTACCTGCGCCCGTACGCACCAGAAGAGGGCCCGCGCCCAGATAGAGCTGTGTATAAGAGTGCCTATTTGTGGGAAGACTCCTCAGACAATAGACGGTTTACTGAGAGGAGAAAAAAGACCGTTCGCTTTGATGGGCACGAAGGCGCCGCGACATTCCCGCGCGGAGGGCGCGACGCGTCCGGTGCACCGCACGACTGGGCCGCGCTGCGCTGGGAGCCCGAGCGCCAGACCAGCCAGGACTCCGCCACCAAAGACTCGGGCATCGATACCTCTAGCACCTTCACCTCCAGTGAAGACTCGAACAGAGGCGATTGCCCTAAGGTACAGACCGCTTCACTTGTGTCGGTTAGTTGCTTTCAATTAGTATTCATTTATCTATTAGTTCAGTTTGCGGTTTGAATATGCATAACATCTAGGAATTGTTTACAGATACAGTTGTTTAATTATTTTATTTTTTTAAAAACGTCTTTATAGCATTCTACATACTTGACTAGCAAATATAAAATCCACGTTTTCGTTTTCATGTACAACAATTAGGATTTATAGATACCTTACGTACGTTTACATACTCGACATAAAAGGTTATATAAGTAGAATACTTGACTATCTAGACCACTTTAAGTATTTATTTAATACCAAATATTAGAAGCGTGTTTATGACGATATTGATTTCGACGGATATTGTTGGCTGTAGCATGATTGCATTGGCGAGCATGCATTACATCATATCTATGTTGAGTGTGCACTTCCTTGTAAATTACACGGTGTTACAGCTTCGTGGAGTAGCTATTACTGTCCTGTAATGTACAAGTTTTAAAACAGTAAATGTATAATTAATAGAGCTCTTTAGTTTGGGAAACATTAGTAAAGTTGATGATGCAAGAATTAACTTGATAGTGTTGTGGACAGTTCCCGCTGAGCTGGCAGGTGTCGGCGGACGGCACGCGGATGATCGGACACATGGTGCTGCGGAAGAGCGTCGTGGAAGGTAGCTCGCACTCTTCGGCGGCTATCCTCGGCCTGAAAGTGGTGGGGGGAAAGCTGCTGCCGGACGGCACGAGAGTCGCAGTGGTGGAAAAAGTAAAAAAAGGGTCCATTGCTGACCTGGAAGGACAGCTTAGGATAGGTGAGATTAGTTTTTCGGCTCTAATGTGGCCCGATATGTGGAAGTTGCTGTGTATAAACAAAATCAAAACAACAAACACTTTCAACCACATTTAAAATTGTTCATGTTCACAATTTTCGGTAATAACTATTCTGTAATAATTAGGTGACGAAGTGCTGCAATGGAACGGCGTGCCACTCCAGGGTCGGAGCGCGGACGAGGTGGCAGCGGTGGTGGCCGACAGTAAGCACGACCTGCACGTGGAGCTGGTGGTGTCGCGACCACTCACTGCCACGCGAAACCCTGCAATGCCTTGGAGAGCACATAAAGGTACCCTCGCAGCATATAAGATATGCGCAACTCCTAATATCAGGAATCATAAAGTTACTTACTACTACAATTGCTATAGTGTGGTGCAAGTGACAGCTGTCGGATTCATACAATGTCCTTCTACCTATCCTTTTCTCTCATCTCAAAGATGCATATTTTCGTCCTGCTGTCATCCTACCTATGCTAAGTAAAAGAGATTTTAGCTAAAATTTATGTTTCCTATTACTATTATTATAAATGAGAAAGTCTGGATGCTTATCAAACAATCATGCTTCAACTGCTGACGCCATACAGCTAGGCCATGACCTACATTAAGCAATAGGACTCTGTTAAATCCGGAAGTACATTCCCTTAGTATAATTTTGGACTTTCATGCGGGTCTAGCCAGTAGAAGAAGCTGGTATATAATAAACTAAATGGCAAAAATTGCGTAAATTTGTTTCATGATTTCAGGTTCTTAATTTCATATTACCCAGCAACTAGATTGTGTAGATCAAATAGGTTAAATACCAAGTACCAAATGCTTGTATTGAGAAAAAAAATAAACACCTAAAAATTTTTTGAAATACTCGTTTCCGCTTAGACTAGAAGCCCCAAAATAGTTGGGGGAAGGGTAGGCAACAATGATGATTGTTTTTTTTTTAAATTGATATAAACCAGTGCTGGACTGCGATCCCACCTGATGGTAAGCAGCGATGCAATCATTGACGGTGAGGCGCACTAGTTTAATAAGAGCCTATTCACTCTAGCCTTGAAGACACCTAAATTATAGTTGGACGGGAAGACCGCAGCAGGCAATTTGTTCCAGTCCTTCGATGTACGTGGACGAAGCGAAACGCTTAGTCCGAACCGTTGTTGATGTTATTAAGGAATTAAACTTCCGAAATGTATTTTTAATTCGAATTGAGACTTGAGACACTTTGGAAACATTAGCTCTAGGTATGCAAGTACGTTTTCCCGTGAAGGGTTAAGTTTGTTCTACGTTCGCAGAAGTATACACGGAAGTAATGGGAGGATGCGAGAAGCCGAGTGTGCTTGTGACGTCGCCGGGTTCGCCCGACGTGCACTCGCGGCGCCGCCCTGCGCGGTACAACCACCACAACGCGAACGTTGCTGGACGCATCCAGGTGAGTCAACACAACTTGTAGCCTAATGATCTTATTTGCATTTCGTTTGGGTATTTATTCCAGTTATTCAGTCATCTAGACCAGGATATGCTGGTCTCGTCGAATTCATGTATCCTAGTAAGCAATAGGATAAAGACGGCATACTATGAAGGCTTCAACTAAATATAGGAGTTTGTCCCGGTTTTATTAAAATTGCTTTCCATTATTCTCTTCCCCCACTCCAAACGGATGTAGCCAAAGTCCCAAATGTTAAAGAGAGCGAGCCAGTCACTGTAATCGGGCTAAGTTCCAGGGGCGAGCCCATGTTATTAATCTGGCGCAATTCCAATCCCAGTTCACTCGTTTTTATTGAGGTTTTTGTAACAAGAACTTAACTAGGTCAAATTGCCTAGCCGCAGTGAGCGCAAATAAAATATTTGTTGGGAAACAAGACAATTAAGCTTTGCTTTAGTGTCGTATACTAATCGATAAAACTTTTTATTAATTATGTATTTTGTTTTTTCGTTATGCAGCTCAAAATATACTTTGACGTGACGGCCACTCAGCTGTGTGTCACAGTTGTGTCAGCGAGCGGTCTCACGCCTCGCGCTGACGGATCCCCTCGGTGTCCGTACGCGAAAATATTCTTACTACCCGACAAAAGCGAGAAGAGCAAACGACGAACGAAAACCTTAGCTAACACTTTAGAACCACGATGGAATCAAAATTTTATCTATTGTGGTATTCGTATCACAGATATAAAGAGGAGAACTTTGGAGGTAAATATGCTAGCCTTAATTTCACAGTAATCCTAATCAGATACTCGAATCGTACAATATTTATTGTTGATGCATTTTATTTTGGCACAACTTATTGTTTCGTTGATTTCGAACCTAATTAAACGCAACTTCCGAATTCTAAGTACGTAATGTAAGCTAAGTATAGCTTATGAAATATTTAAAAATATATATTATTTTTAAAGGTAACCGTGTGGGACTTAAATCGTTATGGCCCAAACGATTTCCTCGGAGAAATTCTCCTGGATTTAGACAACATCGTGATGAACCACGAGCCTACATGGTACACGTTGAAGCCGCACGAGGAGATGGGAAGCTTCAGCGTAAGTATTTTATTTTCTCTTTTGTGATATTCTGCACTTCTAGACTGAAGTATTTTATTTATTACTAGTGTTTGTCCACGAATTCGTCAGCATGAATATCGGTTATAGCGGACGCGAAGTTGAATCCGAAGCTAGATAAAAAGTAGCATGTCCTTTGGGATTTAAGCTTACTCAATAACCTAAAAACGCTACAGTCGTTGCGTTAACATTATTGTAAGACTATTGCGCCCAATTCATATAATGAAACACGTAATATACATATACTTTCTACGAAATGGACAAGCTTTACAAATAACAGCTAATCCAATGTTAACTTACCAGCGGTACCGCGAGGACGAGGCGGACGGCGAGCACCTGTCGCCGCCGTCCACTTCCACGTCGCGCCTGTCCGACTCCGACACGCCAAGCGAGTGCGACCTGAGACGACACCATTCGCTCTCCAGCCTCGCTTCCAGTTCCAGTCCGCCACCGCCGCATGACGTGAGTATCTTGTAAATGGCCAACATATTTTAGATGGATGAAATCCAGTACTAGAGTGTCGTCTGACAGACATATCGCATCCAGCGAAATCATTAGTTCATCTTGTGGACTTTCATCGCTACGGCTCCTGGTAAGCGGTCACCACTCCAGACTCTTCAACCACCCCTTCTGCGAGCAATTTAACTTGCTCACTGCCACTTCACTTCAGCAATTCTTAATTTTTGTACCTGGCCGTTAATATCGCACAAAGTTTTAAGGGCGCTACAAAACCAGTCTTCCTCAAAAACTACATATTCAGCGGAGGGTCCTATCCACCCACCCTGACTTGGTGCCATTATTAGCTGGTTACAGCGGCGATGGCAGACGTGCATTAACTCTCCCCCCCCCCCCCCCCCCTATCGGTTACCGAAACCGTTTCAGTTAATCGGACGCCAAGTATTGCAGTATAGCGTCTAGTTTTTCTTCACAGCGAATGGATATGGACGGCGCCCGCTCCAGCCGGCGCGACATGTCTCCAGCAGGCAGGGTGCGCGCCGACATGGCCAGAGAACGCGTGAGTTGTCCCAACTATAACACGACACCTAACATAACCACCTTACTCAAGTTAAACTTTCTCGACCGCATGATGAGGTTCTTAGACCCTCCCGTTCTATGGGTTCGAATCCCACTCAGTAACAAATAAATATAGTTATTTGCATGACTTCCAGATACAAATAGTATTCCTCTGTGGACAAATGGCGCATGCTTGCCCAATAATTTTACATGACTTATAACGACTGACGTAAGTACAATTCAGCATCACAGTTACAGGACACAATGTCTTAAAAACAGGTATTACAAAAAACCACGTATCTTTCACGATTTTTCTACAGTCATAGAACACTGCGTAGTCTTAGTAGCATTCATTTACTAATTAAAAATAGTCTACAAAGTATAGTTTTTTTTTTTTAATATTTGTTTGAACAAACGCAAATGCAGGCTTACTCATCAGTTTGTTATACCCACTTTAATGATTGTAGATATAATATACAAAGGGTCTATTTATAATGGTCATTTAAATTTTGTTTGAAATAAAAAAAAAACGGTTTGACAGCTTTTATGTGAAAGATATGTCAAACCGCCTTATTTATTCTTCAAGCAAAAGATATGTGACTGCTTAAAAATAAGGCCTTAGTTGAGTCGATAGGTGGTGGCTAACTTGTCGGGCTGGTGTTGTAGAGCGGCGTGCGAGCGGTGGCGCGCTCGCAGTCGGCGGCGGGCGTGGCGCGGCCGGCGCGCGCGCGCAGCAAGTCGCCGCGCCGCTCGCTGTCGCCGCCCAACGACCGCGACTGGCGCTACACAGGTGCCGCTCGGCGCCGACACTCTACCCACCAATCACAGGCGCCGACACCGCTCCGTCGGCGTTCCTTACTCTTTTCCGATTGGTCCGTGGACGTCGCAATGACAGCGGGATCCGACCCCGCACGGAACACTGTCGTCGAGACACGCACGTTCTTTCGCCGCGTCCGCTCATCACCACTTTACTGCCACTTACTGTTTCACCTCCTAGCTCTCTCCACTTTAATTTTGTTTCATGCATCTTCCGCTGACCTTGTCCTTATCTACCTGATATGAGCACGCTATCCATTATGGGTGTTTATCGTGCGTTGTATTCTGATTCTGAAATTTTAAGTTCAATATTAGTATAGAAGCAAATCTATGAATACAGCGCATTAATTAATGAATAATAATGTAATCCATATCATGTTTAATAAATAATTGCATGTCATTCTAAATCTAATAACCTAATGAATGATTTATCTTTCAAAGGCAACCTTCGTAAGTTTGTACTTGTTTTGTATGTTTCGAAGAATATCTTGTTTGTTATGAATGTACTGTTCTGATATGAATAAAAATCAAAGTTTCAATGGCATGTGTTGTAAGAGTTAGTAGGAGTTAGGTGTGGATGAGAAAGCAATGTGATGTGGTCTTGCAGTGAACGAGGACCGCGGCGACGGGTCGCGCCTGCCCACGCACGCGTACGCGCCGCGCTTCCAGTCGCGCTCAGCCACGGCCACGCCCACCACTAGTCCCAAGAAACGACAACTGCCACAAATACCTCATCACCAGGTATTTATTTCGAAAAGTCAATAACATTTGCTTCCACTTTGTTGTAACTACCTTAGTAACAATCAAGAGCAGCAGTTTCGAAATTAGGTAGAAGGGATTAAGTCCAGAGCCGTAATCCTTACGGCCGTATAATCTTTATTTTGTTTTCGATGTCTTCTTAGATGACATCAAGATCAATTACACTCGACAAAATCAAGTCAAGGACAAGATCAATAACACAGCTAAACGTATAATGTTTTCGCAGGGGGGGCAGAGAGCAGTGCGCGCGCAAGTGTCTGCGGACCTAGAGGAACGTAAGTGGATCGCCCCGCATCACATTGGCGCCACACTCACGTACCGCAGCACGCCACAAGGTCAATACACGCTGCCCTGCCCCAGTAATCACCACTCTATATGTACCTACCCGTGCATCTACTGGTGTACCTGACAGATAACATAATAATATGCATGCATGTGTCGTTTGCCACATACATGGTCAGCACAGGTGTCACTGTCAGGTATACCGTCGCGTGTATGGTCAGCTTTACCAACACTTCACACTGTGTCACCGTGTCCTAGTTAGTCTTGTAGGAACCACCGAAAACCTACACTACCCTTGATATAAACAAAATATCCACTTAATAACGTCAGAGAACATGGCAGCTAGCCGTGGGATTCCAATAAACGTGCTTTTTATTAGAATAATTATAAAACGCTTACAATAGTAGATACCCAATCGTTAGTTTAATTACTTATGTATACCTAAATATATGTTAAATGAAATGAATGTGTAATCTTTCACGAACGCACATAATAGAGAAAAGGCTAAGCAAAACATGTATTATTAAACTTTTATATCAGTGAGAGCAATTATAATGTAGGGTGGGAAAGACATTACGCAGGACTGTCCGACTCCGAGCTGGCGGCGCGCAGCGGAGGCGGAGCGGGCGCGGGCGGCTGGGCGCCGCGCCGCCGACTGTCGCCCGACACCGCCGCGCAGGACTCCGACCTCGAGTCCGTGGCCTCTGTCACGTCCAGCGCCTTCAGCACGCAGTCCGAGCGCCCCCGACCCACCAGGATGCTCAGGTACGACACCACACTCCTGTGACTCACGACACAATTTACAATAAATATGTGTTGGTTTACTGCTAATAGGTCCAATCTCAAGAAGTTAAAGTATAAAGTTATTATTAACATAACTTTACAGCCGGAAGCGAATCCTCCCTCCTCACAGTACATCTTCTTCTTGCGATAGTGCTACCCCTGCCCCTCCTCCATACCGATACCGCCGTACTGATTGTCCCGCTCCCCCGCTTCTGCCGCACATCAGTATTCCCGCGGGCGCGGAGCGCGCGGTGCGGCGGCGGCTGCGCGCCGACTCGCTGGCGGCGCCCCCGCCGCTCCGCGCGCGCCCGTCACGCCGCCTGCGCCGTATCCTCGCTCGCAGCCGCTCCGCCGGCTCCTGCACAAGAGATCGATCCCACCGGCACGCTTATGAACGAAGTTACAGCTGCCCCGAATACCCTGTATATACCAATACCTATAAAATCACCGATAACAAAAAAGATTACATCTTTCACATGGCTCTATCCCGTAACACGAGACCATCTCTTGTCACAACCATATCTATAAATAGAGAACAAAGAACATTGCCTGCAAATGTTTATTACGGTCCAGTTCCGACACAAGCTAAAATATTCATGCATCGTAGCAGAAAAAAAGTGCAAGTCCAACCTGAATTTAGTAACTGGTACTCGGAGAAGCCTTTGAGCCTCGTTACAGATAATTTTCAATCACATGTTAGTATGGACAAAGACGAAGGAATAAGACGAAGAAGACTCCCAAACGTAGAAGGTTTACCTAAACCACTCGTAAGATTACTCCCTGAAATTCCAATTACTAATATAATAGATAAAGAATCAAATCAGGATGGTGCAATAAGTAGTAATAATATAGATTTAATACAAAAACAAGAGATATATTCTCAATATCACGGTTATGATAGCGAAGGCAGTGAAGCTGAAACCACAATACACGTAAATATCAACAAGCAGAACAGTTTGGATCAGCAGCACACTAAATCAAATAAAACTCAGTCCTTCGAAGCAACTGATTCACGTCAATCTCTAAACTTTTCCGAGTTTAATCCCATTGTATCTCAAATTAGTCGAAAAAAATTATTATCACTCAATTTGAAAACCAATTATGATCAAAAAAGTCCTAATCAAACGAAACCTTTGGAAGATAATAAAATTAAAGAAGTAGTTAAAAGCCCCAAAGCTGACATACCGGTGAAAGTAGATGAAACTAAAATCGAGCGAAGACGAAATTCTGATTCATTGGTGATACTGAAAAGCTCACGTTCAAGTTCACCCAAAGATTTATCAACACCCGATCAAATAAAAAACATGTTTAAGAGAATGAGTATAACTTCAAAAAATACTTCGCCTACCGAGTCCAAAGCTGACGATAAAAAGAAGAACGGTAACAGCGTTAGTATAAACGAAGTTCCCACCTTCCAAGAATATCGTTCACCCAACTCCCTTTCCCCGCAATCCAGTATCGATTTCTCTTTCAAAAAACCTTTGCCTTCCATTATTAAGAAAGCTCGCACCCGGTCGTATTCTATAGCAGCGACATATCATCTAGATCGAGAATTTAGTATTATGGCTAATTCTTTGTCTGTTGCTCTTTCTCCCCCGAACCTCGGCTCGCCCCGTCGTGCGCTCACTCCCGTCGCATCACACCTGCCACTTGATGACATTCATCAAAACATTCATGACGCGGCGACGGAACCCTCCACCTTGGACGAACCGGCTGCCTGCGCTACGCCTGAACCGACGCATCCGGCACCTGAACCACAATATCAACGACGTGATATAAACCTTTATAAAAAACAATCGAAAAAACGTGAAAAACCTGCGCACCGACGGAATTCTAAGCGCAGTAATGACTACGGTGGACGAGAGAACGGTCGCAGCAATGGCGGCAATCAACAACAACAGCCCCTGGAGAGACGAGAGTCGCGCCGTGGACAATTTACTCGAAGTCTGAGCAACGCAGATGTGCCGCCAGATGAAAAAGCAGGTAAATTATAGGATATTATAAAGGTGGTTTGAAACTTAAAACTAACATTTCAAAATAAGGTGTAACTTTTACCAAAGACGGCAGCCTCAGCGACACTGCTCTGGGTGGGGCGGGCGAACTGGAGCCCGCCACTGACGATGTGCATCTGAAGGCGGAACCTCGAGACTACTTTGGTCCTGGTATGGGCAAGAAGAGCAATTCCACGTCGCAATTGTCAGCAACAGGTGAATTCAATCATAATGACTTTTGGTATTAACTGACTTTGAAATGCTTTTTGGGCCTTTGAATGTTAACAAAGGTTTATATTTATTTTAATTTAGTAAAAAATTCAAGTGTTGGTACGATAATCGCAGGACGAAAACGGAGGTTAGGTTTTGGTAAACGTGGAAAAAATTCGTTTACGGTGCAACGGAGCGAGGAAGTGGGGCCCGAAATGCGAGGTGGTATGGGAGGAGTGTCACGGGCCTCTTCAGCCTCAAGCGAGAACGACGAAGACAGGTTCGCAGTGCTCGGCACTGACGACATTGACACAATAGTGCACACGCCCGGGGCGGTAGCTCACTCGCGTATTACTGGTCCATGTTATGAAGGTCTCCGAGAAACGACAGAGAGGCCATCTGCATTAACATATTTAATATGGTTACTTATAAAACACAGCATGTTAGTCATGAAACAAATAAATGTGCGCTTATGTAAGTCAGCTAATGTAGAGCTTTATTTGGTAAATGTTTTTTATTAATAAAATGGAAGCTAATTATCACAAATATGTGTACCCCTGAGAAAGTGTTCGGAAATCGACCAATTCAATTTAAATCATTTCAGTGTTTGAATTTTCATCAAGCCCTGTGATACGAAACTAGTTATATTGTACACTTATGCCGCTCAAGATTTAGTTTTAACCCAACCTTAAAATAGATCTGTACCTTTTTTCTCTCCACGCATATTATTAATGTCTAAGTTACATTGATTGGCCATCCAGAAATTTTAATATACCTAATTTAGTGATAAATATCTATGTAAATAACCGCACTTAGCTCAATAAATATCTGCTACTGGAAAATGGAATACACTACGGTAACTCACAAAATATTAAATTATATACCTATGTGAAATAACTTGTAGCCATCACCAATAATGAAAAACTAAACATTCCTTCAGGTTTGAAATTGTTAAAGCTCCGTTGTTCAAAACGAATGCAATGTTTCGCAAAGGTATGACATCCAAACTAAGTAGTGTAATGTGCTTTTCAACGGGTAATAAATGTATGTTGCGGGTGTATTAGCGCGCGCGTCTCGCACGGAGGGCGGCGGCGCGCGACGCAAGCGCTCCGGCACCACCACCACCGCCTTCAAGCGCTCGCACGAGGTGTGCGCCACCAGCCTCGTGTCCATATCTAGCTCGGAGGGATCCTCGTAAGTCGCCTTCGGCCGCTCCGTTTAAAGCCGCAGTTCGCCAGCTGCCTGCAGAGTTCCATTTTTATATGTGCGCCTCGATGTTGCTCGTCTTCTACATACTTTGCCCCTTTCTGTGTGCCTTTCGTCTTGTCAAAGCATGATTCCAGTTATATTGGTGTTTCACTCATCTTTTCTGTTCAGCACGCACGTGTCTTCTCTTGCATAGGCATCGCACCATCTCGTTAAGTAGGTAACATGAAACAGCTACATATTATATAATATCCGGTGTGTTCACGCCCTCCGTGTCCGACGTTTGTTAACATTTCCAGTCACATGGCGGCGGGGAGACGAAGACGTCAGTCGAGAACGGAGCGTTCCTGCATTCATGATGCACGATTGTGATTGAATGATAAATGTTGCCTGAAAGCCTATGATGTATGCACTATTTTTTTGGTCCGTTTACACAAACTTTTATCTGATCGATGTACACACATATCTACATTAACAATCATGCATGTCTCACCGGAATAATCACTAGTCATTTTCCATATTCCGTTACGTTACGTGTATAGGGTGACTAAAGTCTAACACATCCCGGTCTCTTTGCTAACAATGAAAGGAGAAGATATATGAAGAGAAAAGGTTGGTTGTGGTGTTGGTTATGGTCAATTAGAAACAAAACATCACAGATTTGAAAAGAAATAAAATTGTAGATAGACTGATACGAAGTTAGAATAGAAATGGATTGTGTACCGAACTTCATTACTATTATTTTCTTAAACATTACCTTCATAGACTTAATCTTTAATTCACTATTAAATCTACTACTTATCTACTTAATAGATGCAGACCATTCTCTAGCGTTTCTTGCACCTTTACACAATTACATCTACTAGTTAGATGTCTTGATACTAATAGAACCTAGTTCCTGGAATCCACGTGCTCTGCCTTAACTTTACCAATCGATGCATCCGAACGACTACCGCCCTCTTCTTCACTATTGTATCAATGTTGTAAATGTTGTATTTTATTTTTTTATAACTATTCCTTTGGTAGTGGCTAAAAGGTCTGGTCAACATTTTTACTATTACATTACATTTACCTTTTATGTGATACCTACCTACACCTTATTTTTTAAACTATTTTCAATCACTAAACTGCATTTATTTTAATACCTACTTAATCATTTTTGTGAATTGGTTTTAATTCATTACACTTTGAAATTATTGGTTTATAAATTAGGTATTGCTTATAGTAAAATTATTACATTGTGCCAAAATCTAAGCACCCTAATCCAGTGGTGGGATGTAGGAAACCGCTTTGAAGATAATGGATATCATCAGTTCTTTCCATCTCGTGGATAATAAGTTACGTATATAAATTAACATGATACCTGTTTTTAGATGGTCTCCTGGTATGAGAGGCTCTGGCTCGGACGGTGGTGGCTTATCGGACTTCATCGACGGCTTAGGTCCAGGACAACTGGTCGGGAGACAATTGCTCGGTGCGCCCACGCAGGGCGACGTTCAACTGTCTATGTGTTACCAGAAAGGATTCCTTGAGGTTAATGCTTGGTTCTGTTGAAATACAAAAAAAAAACTATATCTAAGCAACATTCTTTAGGATACAGACAAATAACTAATAGAATATTTAGCGTTATTAATACTGTTGCACAACTTACAGCATACTTCTCGATGTTTTAGATCAGTCGTCAGTTTGATGACTCGGTTGGCTTAGTGGTTGGCCGATAGGCTGTTGCGCTGCGTGTTGCGGGTTCGATTCTCGCACCAAATAAATATTTGTATGGCCTACAGGTAGTTGTTCTGGGTGTGTTGTGTAACTGGCGTTGATCCAAAGAAGAGTTCGTTCGTACTATTTCATGTCGTACCGGGACAATGATACAAGTTAACCCAGTCTTCATGTAATCCGAATAAATCTCACCAGTTAGAAATACCTACCCAGGTTTCATCCATGTAGAATTCAGTGTTCTTATAGTTGTGAAGAGACTTGGTGTTATTTCAGGTGGAGGTAATCCGAGCCCGAGGCCTGGTATCCCAGCCAGGCAGAAGAACCTTGCCCGCGCCATACATTAAAGTGTACCTAGTGAGCGGCAAGCGCTGTATCGCTAAAGCTAAGACGAGCACGGCTCGCCGAACACTCGACCCGCTTTACCAACAAACGCTTACCTTTAGAGAAAACTTCAAAGGTTGCGTATTGCAGGTGAGCTTGTATGAACACTTTGTATTTTAATTGGCTTCAGTTGGCGGACTTAATGCATTGGGCATTGCCTACTAGTTAACCTATACTTATGAGCGCTAAGTTACTTTTGCGTAGCGGAAATAACTAATCCAAATATTTTCACAATGACATACTTGGCGTGTAGTGCCGGTATGCTTGTGTTAATACCAAATTAAACGTATTAGTAACATAGCCGATAAAATCGACCAACTACTTTTCCTCCACGCCGCAAGAAAGCTCAGAAAATAATTTTCTTCCTTCACTGGCGTCGTCAATGGACGCACACATCAACGACCATTGTTTGGTTTTCATTCGTTATAGTCAGCAGGGACGAAGCTGCCCTCGGCAGTTAATTTTCGCTGGATTATGTAGATTTTCACCAACTGGGCCGCACCGAGCCCATTTTGCAATGTGTTGAGGGAAAGAGATGTAGAAGAGGTTAAATATGACATTGCATGAAATTTAACTAAGATTCCTTGTTCATAACAACACGCACGTCTTGTAAGTGGTCATGGCAATCCGGCGACTGACATTTGACTGCTTCATGGTTGTTTCAATTTCCTTAATTAAAAACATGTAGACTGCGATGCGCTCGCGAGCTGTCCAGCCGTTTGTAGTCGTACCGTGTTAACTTGTATTTTACCTCTACATTAATTTCAAATTAACCTTTGAACCAATGAAAAAATCGACTGTTCGCACTTACAGGTGACAGTATGGGGCGATTATGGACGCATAGAGGGTAAAAAGGTATTCATGGGTGTGGCGCAGATTATGCTCGATGACCTAAACCTCTCTAATATCGTCATAGGATGGTACAAACTCTTCGGAACTACTTCATTGGTAAGGCATTATTTTATTGCTTCTAATATTACTATTGTTGGTGTTACGTACCAATTTGATAATAATATGATATTTTTCTTTTCAGTAACCAAGGTTCTACACTGTCTACAAGTGTCAAGCGAACCTTTATCACAATAAAAAAATTATAACTTGTCCAAATAATAAATCTAGTGATACTGCTTTAATATCATGATAAAACGCAAATATCTTGAATATAGGAAATTTTCTATAAAACGAAAGGTATAAAATAATAATAATGATAATTTGTATTTTTATTTTCTTTTGGAATGCCTACCGGAGTTTTGAATAGATAGCATTTTATAGCAATGAAACAAATGTATAGTGTACTCAATAATATGTAATTAAGTATTAAAAGCCAAATGGAATTCATGTATATTTTTTATCCTTACACAGCCAATTTCACTACACTTGAACAAGTGGTATAGATATCTCAAATTATCAACTATAATTCATTTTAGAAACATAAATTAGTGTGTGGTGAAATTGGCTCAAGAAACCTATTTTATCTTTTCCAAATCTTTTAGGAATAAATAAATCCTGGGTCGATTAAAAAAATAAAGTCATTATTTCCATATTTATATTCCACAGATATGTGTATAACATTTCCATATTTAGCAATCCATCTCATTGCGTCTTATACATCAATCAGTCTATTATTACCGCCTGACGTGGCAACGGTAACGAGTCCATAAAATTATAGTTTACAATCAACATTATTAATACTAGCTAGGGGAAAGCGGCTAAGTCAAATGTGTATAAGGATTGGTAGGTGAAAGATTTGTGTTTATAAAATCGACAAAATGAGATTTCACTCTCAATGGTGACTTACGCTAAAATAACAGTTAGTTAGGTACTAACCTTGATTTAAATAAAACTTGTTGAATTATCTGTAGTCCTGTACAAACTAATGTATTGGTCTATATTAAACGTCTAAAAAATGTCTCAAACTCAACACTTAGTGCAACATTTGTTTAGGTTGTTTGGAAGGTGAAGCACCCGGTAATCTGCCTTCGCCGGTCCTCTTCACGCCTGTAGATTTTATATCTGAAAATAAAAAAAAAACAACATGTCCTTATCTTAACCATTTATTAATTTAAAAATTAAATAATAACCATCCATTCATATGCATAACAAAACCTTCACTAAAACTGTACTTCTTTAAAATCTTTGTCGATGTAGGTCGATCGTAGCGGGTCGGATGCATTTACAAACATTTAAACTCACATGCACAAATAACCAGACCAGAAACAACTATCTAGTATCTGGCCATACAAAAATTTGTTCCGTTTGGGAATCGAACTCACTATACGCGTAGCAGCCGATCATTCAGCTACTGCGCCAAACGTAAATAGAACCGTAACTTTTATTAAATCACTGAAAAATAAATATCTTCATTTTTGTAAAATAATATGGACACATTAATATAATAGTAATTGTCTAGTTAATTAAATCAATAACTATTATTTCTTAAATCTGTATATATTATGTACAAAGCCAAATATGCAATAGAAACAAGACCTTATTATTTTACTAAGTGACTGCTGGAGGCTGTCATGTTTATCCTGTGAATTTATTATATTCCCTTTCCTAGAGAGGTCTGAGCTACAGCAGTTCCCAACATCGTAAGGCTGATTATAGATATTATATTCTCATAAATTTATTTAATAAAACAACGATAACGGTACAATTAACAACCAGTTAGCCGCCAATTGCCAAACAATGTTGTATGTTTGTTTACCACAAATACAAAACATGTTGTCTGTAACTCGGAAACATGTTGCTGAAACAATATCGAACAACTTGTCTTTCTGACGAATGTGGATATTGGAAAGAAATTTTTCACAGCATTGGTTCGTCATTGAATTCACAACAGCAAACATTTATAATTGACAGTCAAAAAGTAACTAAGTTTTCACTTGAAAACCTAATTTTTCAACATAAAATAAGTTGGTGCAATGCCAAAACAAAAGAAAATAACATCAAATCCAAACGTGTTAATAAAGATGCAAGGTTTTGTATCAAAAGTTAACAAAATTCCCTACTCTCTCTAGAAAACAAACAAGTATAATGAAAGGTCCTCTTTATCAGAACTTAGATAAATATTTTCAACATCTTAACCTTTATCTGAGAATTGGCTATCTCTTCCCTTCAATATGATTTTTAAGGTTCTACTCCTAAGCTACAACATACTAGAAAGTAATTTCTTACAATGGTCGCAACAGAGTATTGCTTATTCTACTTAAAATAAAATAATAAATAAATAAATTATAAAAAATACAAGATCCTACTTTATTAGTCCTGGGTCCACCAAAACCAAAAACAATACAAATGAATGAAAACATAATATTAAAATATATATTCGCGGCGCGCATTATGCAATATCGACACGTGATTGTAATGAATAATGAACTTAAAATAATCCGGAAAACGGTGTACATTTACAACGGCTATCTACGAAGCTTACCGACGGCGCCCGACGACTGCGGCCCGCGCAGCTAATCGTCCGCGGTGGAGTGCGCGGGCGGCGAGTTCTTGGACCCGCCCTCTCCGCCTCTGTTATTCTTTTGATTTTTTGCAACAGTACCTGTAGTGTACACATGGTTGTGCAAACTTTTATACGCGCACTCTGAAACTACGGCCAACTTCACCGAATAGAAGGACCTACCAATTTCTAAAGCACTGCCGCAAAACGCAACTTATCAGTAAATTCCAATCTCTCTGTATTAAAGCGAAATTTGCTAGTACTTATTACTTTTTCACAACTAACTTGCCTATGATATGATTACAAGTGTACTCTTAAAATACACATGCCGGAGAGGACGTTTCGCCGCTTCTAC
Source organism: Mythimna pallens (assembly GCA_961205895.1). Classification (NCBI taxonomy): domain Eukaryota; kingdom Metazoa; phylum Arthropoda; class Insecta; order Lepidoptera; family Noctuidae; genus Mythimna; species Mythimna pallens. Next base: position 11,848,118 of record OY540826.1, on the reverse strand, counting down.
ACGCAAATTATACACAAGGACGTTTTTGTTAGTTATTAGAAACTTATGGAATTTACATACATATTACATCAGTCAGCTTTTTATTCACATAGTGCATGTGCTGCTAGTTAAGAACTTGATGAAAAGATTGTGAATGAATTGATTGAAACATGTTATTAGTGGCAAAGAATATTCTATCATCTCTGATAAAAAAAAAATCATTGATTTTATAAATAGCACGCGCACATTGTAAAGTCTCTAAATACTCGGTGAGACTGACAGCGCGGTGACGAGCGCCGCGCGTGGGGACCCCCGTTATTCCTGTCCACAGTGGAGCCACCTAACAAGTTGCGCGGTTAGCTACCCGCTTCTGCGCGGATGCTGCTCGCCATTAGGGCACTCGCGGCCCCGAAGTATGGACGAGCTATGATATAAGTTACACGCGCGCGTCCCTCGTTAAGCAGCCCGCACCCGTGTTTACAGTCTCGCCGAGCACTAAGGGCCGACGCATATCTGGCAAGGCTCAGTGCAGCGCAGTATCAATATTGCACCCCTTATAATAAAGTTGGCAATTTATTTCAAATGAGGAAAGATCGATATTTGTTTGGCAATGACATTATTTTTCAAACAGATAACATGTTTTATTATTCCCCCACATTTTCACGTGCAAATATAATGCAAATTAATTGCGTGTCTTCTTCTGTGACCAGAACCAAGCTCATATATCACAAGTATTTTTACTGTCGCATTTCCTCCACTCTCTTTCATTTTCTTTCAGTTCAAATAACCTGTTGTCCTCAACATCTGCTTACCATTTATCTAACTAGATTGGGACAGTTTTCAATCTAAACGGATGCAGCTTAAAACACCCTAAATATGATTGAGATTCATCCAAAGAGATTGGGACTAATAAAGTAGGACCTTATAACAAAATTTACTATAAAAATATAGTCATTTCTAGGAGAGACATTTTGAGACATACCTTGCAACCACCTGACTTGAGTAGCTGGCCCGTACCCTTTCTCGTTTCGTGCGGCGATTCGGAATATGATGGCTGGTTTAGTGGACGAGTCCACGTGCGCGGCGCTGAGGGAAGCCTGCGGTACCACGCACGTGTTTGCCTTGCCGCAATATACTCGTACGAACGCTAGTTGTGATTTTGTTGGCTCCTAGGAATAAAGTAGAATACATGTTAGTAATAGGGGGTATTTTACTCTTTAGGAGAAAAAATTTAAAAATATATTAAGTATTAAGATAGCTTAGGTAAAAAGCAGTCGGTAAGTGTTAGTTTTAGTTCATAAAATAACAAAATATTTTTTTAAATTCAATTCAATGTTTTCAGCTTTCATTAATTATCTGTTCTTTATCACCATGAAATAGTAGCCACATTATTACGTCATTCGGCTGTGTAAACTAAAGTGACAGCTGTCAACTGATCGGCCATACTGAGCGCATTTGTTTACACAGCCAACTGACGTCACGACAACAGAATAAATATGGCGTTCTACATTTTCGTCAAATTACTCGCGAAATTTGAAAATGTAAATTAAAATGCATTTTGGAGTACTTAGCGACTGAATAAAAAAATTTCGTGTTGTTTTAGTGGTTTATTATTAGCACTATAGAATTTAATTGAAACACTTTTCTAAAATGAGTGTAATAACCTATTGTCGTTTGATGGCAAATTTTAACATTCTGAAAACAGCAGCAGCCAGTTTGGATAATAAATCCAATGTGTTCATATTAAAGTATTATTTTGTTGTATATTTAATTTCGAAGCCGCTTAAACCAAAATGTACTTATGCATTGCTAGAAGATCATGCTGTACAAATTGTTTGGTTTAGTGCTGCTTTCCTAGCTAGATATGAATAATCCATATTTAGAACTGACAATTTTTAAGGCCTACTTAATCAAATAACACCCAAGAACATCTTATAATATGATCTGTCACTTTTTTAGAAATAGTAAGTAAAACTAGCAAATTACCTTTGATGGTGTAGTAGATCGTACAGCTAGATATACTGAGTATTCAAATATTCCTTCCGCGGCCACTTGTGGTGGTTCCCACGACAAATGTGCACCCTCCACTGACTTTGATATTTTGATGGCTGAGGGTGCGCCAGGAAAACCAGGTAAACAGGTCTTAAATGCTGATTCCTATGAAAACAGAAAAGTTTTATCAGATCAGTGGGCGAGATTGTAGATGTCGTGTCGTGGTTGTGGAAGCGGCCGCACTAGGTGATGGGGCCCTCTGTACATTAGCAGGCCGAGGGTGCACGCAAATCCACATGTTCCCTGGACCCCTGACTCGAGTGTTAGTTAGTTTGTAGTTCTCCTAAGGTGAAGGTTATATACAAAAGGATTTCTTCACAAAAGAACCTTTAATTAATTGTACTCACTTCGCTATACTCGCCGCGCCCACAGGAATTAATGGCAGCAATCCTGAATTTGTACGCTGTGCCGTGTTCAAGCGCCGTTGTGGGAAGACCAGTCAGATCCGGCAAATTGTCCAGAGACAAATTGGAAAGGTCTACGTTTGGATCAGAAATGTAATTCTGGACCTAGAAATAAATACAATAGTTTGGTAAGAAACATGAAAATATATAGAATTACATTCAATAAACACTGAAATTAACACATTGGGTCTTAGAATAAAATTCGGTATTCCAAAGTTTATTTCCATAATACTCGATTCCTGATTTTACGTCCGAGGATATATATTTACAGCAACAATTACCGTAAAAGAGTTCCCCTTCACGATCCCAACAGTGTACCAGGCATCTTCATCAGGAACCTTTGGCTCTTCCGACTCGGCCTACAAAAGAAGATAATCATAATCTTTACAAGAAAGACCTCACACTATGCTCTTTAGTTAGGTATGCAACAATATTTTTAAACCTGAGTTTATGTAGAACCGCATGAGCCATAATTCTTATATGAGTTAAGATCTAAGATCCCCAGAGAGATCTAACTTATTTTCACATGGATGAAACCCTAGGTTCTCAGCATCTCATGTGCTTTGAATAACTGTGGAGTTCCCCCTTGGGGCCCCTGGGCAGGTACCAAGTGAGAAAGAGAACTAAGAGTTACGTAACTTAAAATTTTATGGCTGATTTTTATATATGTTTTGTACAATATTATTCTAAAGTAGTATCATAAGTGTCAGACACTTTCCATGGAACAAAACTTCTGTCAGACACTTTAAACAACAAAAAATAAATAAAAAGTTTATTTATTTTTTGTACAAAAAACAAATAAACTTTATTAAGGTGACTACTACAAAGTTATATTTCATTAGTCCAAACATTCAGTCAGTGCATGAAATCGTCTCACTCGCTCTAAAACGCATGCGTGCTCATACTCTCGGGTGAATAATTTTTCTATTTAGATGTTTGGTCACTACAATTTGCCTGACTAGTGAAATTTAATTTTGTAATAGCTACCTTAATAACATGTAAAAATAACTTAAGCTTAGGTACTATGCATTCCAAATAAGATTTGGAAAGTCAATAACCTCGATCAGTCAAAAGTTGATTGAAGAGTATGGTTTGCAAAGAAAACATTTTTGTATATCAATAACGTTTTTTTTATGGTTTACATTACTGAGTCTTAGTTAAATCTAGGTGAAGTAAAAATGTTATTGTTTAATATAAATAAGCTAAATATATTGTTTTAAACATATAATTATGATTAATTATAATCATGGTTAGTTAGAAAAAAAACTATTTTCTTTATTATTTTCATTTTTAGGAAGAATTCGCCTTTTTCTTCCATTTACCACTACTCTAATTAAAGAACGGGATTTTGATTAAACTTTTTCGTTCATAATTCGTAAATATGTGATATTTAAAAATTTCTTGTTTAGTTCACCCTACCCAATTTCTTCGATTTGACAGTATGACGTCACAACATGGCGTAAAAATCAATCCTATTCTTATTTGAAACGCTGGGCGGCAGCGGTGGCGCAGCGTTGCTGGCCGCCGCCACCGAGCTGCTCACCGCGCCCTCGTCTTCAACAAGATGTTGCCGGTACCTGTTCGTGTTGATGGTGCAGTGCTGCGCTGGCGAGCGTGGCCAGCGCGTGCGCGGCGTCGCTGGGCGGCAGCGGTGGCGCGGCGTTGCTGGCCGCCGCCACCGAGCTGCTCACCGCGCCCTCGCTCTCGCCTGCGCCTTCAACACCCTCCACGGCCACCGATGAAGATACGCGCGCGCCCCCTTCCTCGCCTGAGACAACCAAATGCAACATTTTATACAATTAATAATATAAGTATCTATTTAAGGAGTCCAACAAACTAATATAATAAATATTAAGCCAATATTCCAAATATGGCCAGACTTATTTATTTTATAGGTCGTATTTCAGTTTTAAAATAATAAGTTTTTTTTTTTTGTATTCAGTATCTTGCATGAGCAAATTAGGCAAAATTATACTTAAAATCTGCTATTGCAAAAATATATTACCTGGCAAAGTAGGAGACAGTAGTGCAGAACCATTTGCAGTCATGGTGAGCAAAGGCATTGACTCACTGACAGTCGGCATTGTGTCAGCTGCACCTTCCATTTCAGATGTGTCAGCATCGCTGAATCTAAACCAGGAAATTACAATAAACATACTTATTTAAGATCTTGTATTTTTGAAAGAAGTTTTGGACTACTTTGTTTATTTAGAGTATCAACCACAAAATTATATTTCTGCATATATGTAATACTAACTCATTGGGTTGAAGCTGTTGAGGTGCAAGAGAGAATGAATGTAGTACTGCAGGGCCATTGGCAGTTGAGGAAATAAGAGGAGCTTCTGTTTGACCACTGCTTGAAATATCAGCGCCACTCTCTGCTGTACTTGAACTGAAGCAAAATTACAAGTTACAATAATTACTTGCTTAATTGGAGTATTAATTAAATAATAACTTAATCAGAATTCATTATACCTAATACCAGTGCTGAGAACATCTTGTGCTGCACTACTGATGTCATTCACATCATCACTACTTGCAACCCCCTCACCACCACCCATATCTTCATCCATTGTACTAGATTCATCTGCAATTCCAACATTTATCATGTATCTTAAAGCTCTTTTTAAATTTTTTATTTTTCAGAAACAGAAAGTAAATTTATACCATCTTGCACAATTGGAGCACCATCCCCCTCTCCAACTCCACTATCTGTGGGCATTGCTGAGCTGATGGACTGATCTGGCGACTCCTCAGCAGCTTCTGCCAGGCTTTCAGCCTCATCTAAGCTTTGTTCTTTCATCATTGGATCTAGTTGGCTCTCTGTATCCTAATCAATCAAAAGAGGAAGTGTTAGCAGGTATAGGAATTGTACCAATTACAGTAGAACTATTGAGCACTGTCAAAAAAGGCAGTTTTCTTTGTGTTCTATTAGGCTTTGACTAAAGTTTAACTGTCCATCTATTAATTATATTCTCATAAGAACAAATTAAATAATTTCTTACAGGTGTAGACAGGCAGTTGTCTCCAATATACGCAGACTCATCTGCCACCGTTCCTGTGGTAGTGTCATCAATGTCCATTTCTTCCTCTGCTTCAGCTTCAGGGTTTGCTACAATAAAACATACAGTTTCACCTCATATATTAAGAACTCAGTTGTTAGTGTTATAAACTATAATTTTAATGTCATCTTCAGGGCACATACTCAGTAAAAGTTAGGTGAAACGGAGATTGCTAATTATACTGAACCTTCCACAATGACATAACAATGGCTTAGAGTGAAAACCTCGGGTATTGGTTATTATATTTCTGTGTTTCAAGCCAGTTTGGCGTGATAACTTCGCAATAAAGGTCTAGTTTGTTTTTTTGTGCCTCCTGAAAGTTAAGTATTTCACAGTTACAAGGTATTCATTACAAGCCAGCCATTGATAACCAGTTCTTGAAATAAAAACCACGATAACAACTAACATGTAAAGATACTGACAATTTCCACCTAAGAAAAATAACCATTAGAAAATACTATGCACTGTTCTTCTAAGGAAGATTTTTATTAAGGACTCAGGCATAATCTGCAGCAATACAAAATTAAGAAAAAGCCATCATACAATAAGCTTGAATAACAATAATAAAGGTGGAAAATTAGAACATGTTTTTTATTATAAGAATCTAATAAGAATATCTTTCTTTTATTGCATATTTGTCTAAATCCTCATGAGGCCAAAATTTTATAACATACTTCAATTACTATTTTAAATACTAAAACATCAATAAAGCATTTATATGTAAAATATGTCAGCATGCTTTTCAGCATCATCTCAGAAACATAATCAAACAAAAATTTGTTACGATATTGGTGAATGGAAAAGGAAAACTATGTAAATCTTTTAGAACCTTGTTCAGCCTGTTGATCTTCGCCTTCAGCTAACTGTGCAGCCGCATCAATATCCAAGGCATCACTGCTGCTGGTAGGGCCACCATTTGCTGTAACAATATTATCTTAGTTGAATTTGACGTACGTAGCGTGTATATTCATTATGGTTATTAATTAAAAACATTACCCACATAATCATGAATTGGTTTTTGTTCTACACAAAAACCAAAATACACATCACAATAATTGTATTAAGTTAATTTACTATGTATTTATCTAAATTGCTACTGCGAATTAAAGATTACCTGACTCTTCAGCGGTAGCGGCTTCTTCATTACTCGTAACATTACTATCAGAAGCATCGACGGCATCTCCAGCTTCATGTTCTTCTAGAGGCAACACTTCCGCGCCATCAGGAACATCGGCATGAAGTGCGGAATCAGACTCCATTATACCAAGAATTAAACTTCACAATAACATAAAATTGAAAAATATTGAAACTTAACAAGTAATTACAGAATAATAGCTAACATTTTCAGATTATTCAAAGAATAATTATCTTTTTTGACAACCAATTGCCATGGGTAGCCATAAATCATAGAGTCCAGTTGGCGTCTTCTTTTTTTTTCAAATTCCTCCCCAAATAATAGACAAAATATTAAATGATCAATAGTTTTTTGGGACATTTCTCGCATTAATTTTTAAGAAATAAATAATATAAATAATGAATAATGACTGAGCACTGACCTATACAAGTAAGTAGTAGAGGTAAGTGATTAAGGATCATTTATTTTTGAAGTCACAACCGATTTCAATTCTTACAAATTAGAAAATATTCAATAAATCGAAAAAAAAAACCAACTGTTAAATTTACTATTATAATCTTTATTTTGGAAGATTTGTGTTCTTATACTATTCATGATGAACCATATAGAATTGCAATTTTCTAGCTCAACCTTTAGTAGTAGAGTCAACCTTTTTTTTACAAAAAAGAGAATATCCTCCAAGGGCTATGAAGTGTAGTGTTAAACAGTTAATGGGGCTCTAACAACTTCAATGAAGCATTCATTCTCCAATTCAATGAAACACGAAAACGGCTAGTGTAAGTGGTAATTCCTTTCGTAAAAACCAAACACAATCTCTATTATTCTGACTGAAGGACTTTGTATTCATGGTCAAGAAATTAAAAAATGTCAACCGTTATTGTTACATCGTTACTGTCAGTGTCAACATCATCTAACGAGGTTGGAGTAGGGATGTAAAGATACCATTGAGGTATCGAAACTTTTACTCCATGTAGAATTGGTCGTCGTATTAATGTTAAAATGAAAAGTGACATTGGCATACTGGTATGATTACTTTTGACCAATACCTACTCGATACTCATAATTCAAAGTATCGAGTATGTACTTGGCGAAGCGGCTTATTTGGTCGGTAATCTAGCCCTCGGGGGTTGGAATGGAATGACACCCTGCCAAAAACGAATCAGTAACTCAACAAGATCACTCACCTGCGTTGAGCCAAAAACACTTCCGGACTTTCTTGAGGCTGGATGCTAAGATGACGGAGGCTTGATGGATGTCTGTATGCGGATGAGGATCTGGTCGACTCAGCTCAGCTCAATGCTGGAGCAGAGATTTCGCGGCGATACTTAGAATAAATAAGCGAGGGGTAGTAGCGGTAGCGCTGCGTGCGCGCGCGATCAAGGTCAAAATCGCACTGATTTTTTGTCACATATTCGCAGAAAAATTGCGAGAGCGGGACAGACGAATGGAATTGCCAGGTTGAAGTGAGACAACGATATTCGGCTTGCGACCCCGTTGAGCGCCAGAACGCTATGGCAATGGCGTCAACAGTACTTATATTTACTCGTAACGTTTAATCCCCTTTGGTTGGAGGTTTTGTAATTTCGTTGTAGGGATGTCTCAATAGCACTAGTTTAGTAAATTGAAAATGCGTCCAGCAGTACCTACGACGCAGCTGTACGTTTAGAGGCTACATCACACCACAAAGGCTGAGGAGATCGTGGAGTATGTACGCGTAAAGACAAACTGGACTTTGAGAGTTGTGCAGTTGGAGCCGCGCCATAACACTAATTTCAAGTCGTTTGTGGTGCGGGTGCCGACTCACCATTTGGAGACCTTCCTCAAATGAGAGTTTTGGCCGAAGGGTGTCGTGTATCGAAGATTTCGTGGAAGAATACCGACCTCGCAGCGGAACACGGCGCCGTCACTTCGTGTACAATAGTATAGTTTAATAATTGTTATAGTTTATTTTAAACATATGTATTATCTCAGGGTTCCGAGATATACTGATGAAAATCTATATATATAAAAGAAAGTCGTGTTAGTTACACCACTTATAACTCAAGAACGGCTGAACCGATTTGGCTGAAAATTGGTGGGGAGGTAGCTTAGAACCAGGAGACGGACATAGGGTACTTTTTAACGAGTAGGGTAGAGTAGGGTAGAGTAGGGTAGAGTAGGGTAGAGTAGGGTAGAGTAGGGTAGAGTAGGGTAGAGTAGGGTAGAGTAGGGTAGAGTAGGGTAGAGTAGGGTAGAGTAGGGTAGAGTAGGGTAGAGTAGGGTAGAGTAGGGTAGAGTAGGGTAATTTTTTTTTTTACTAAATCCCGCTTTTGGGCAGAACAACGTCTGCCGGGACCGCTAGTAATAATATAAATCAGTCTCGATATATTTAGGAACAGATATCAATATATCGATCAAACTTTCCGAGATTTTCGGTTTTAAATAATTATTTATTTAGTTTAGGTCTTTAAAATTAATAATATAAATTATTTAAAATGAACATTAGTTTTATTATATGAAAATCTTAAAAAACTAAGTAGCAATATTCTAGTATTTTGAAGACAAAATTACTTCAGGCAAACTAGCATTTTATTAACGAAATCGAAATTAAAAACAAGTTAATTGGTCATAAACATACATCCAAAATACTAAAATCCGAACAACATGGCTTTCAAAAAGGTAAGTCCACTACACTAGCTGCTTTTAAACTTATAAAAAAAGTGTCAGAAAATATTGACAAAAGTATTAACACCTGCGCAGTGTTCTTTGACATGAGCAAAGCGTTTGATTTTGTTGATCATGACATTTTGCTCCAAAAAGCATATGCATACGGTATTCGCGGTATAGCGTATAAGTGGTTACAAAGTTATCTCACTAATAGGCAACAATATGTAGAAATTAACAATATTAACAAGGACGTAGAATGCATTTATAAATCAATTATCATATAACAGAGTTGGAGTCCCACAAGGTAGTATACTAGGCCCACTTCTATTCCTACTCTACATCAACGGTTTGCCTAACGTGATAAATCATCACTGTACTCTTTATGCAGATGATATATCGCTAGTAATCTCACAAAAACCTAATACTACTTTTAACAGTTATAATTAGGAAGTTACCGAAGCTGTTCGGGATATTATTCAATGGCTAGAGTGTAATAATTTGAAAGTCAATATAGACAAAACCAGAATTATACAATTTTACAATAGAAAACAATATAATTACAAATTAACTATCTCATATGATAAGAATAATATAGCACAATCTAATAGTATAGTTTTCCTTGGGATGTCATTAGATAGTCAGATCTCATGGAAATTACACATAGATAAAATCTGTAACAAAATAAACAGATATGTTTATGCTCTATGGCGTCTTACACGAATCTCCAGCCAAAAAACAGCTCTACAAGTCTATCATGGATATGTAGCTTACAACTTACGGTATGGTATTATATTATGGGGTGGTTCAGTAGAATTCAATAGAGTATTCTTAGCTCAAAAGCAGTGCATTCGTGCACTTTGTAACGTAGATTCATTAACTTCATGTAAACCATTGTTTAAAAAACTAAACTTGCTAACAGCACCATCCATGTATATACTTGAGTCTTGCGTTTTCGTTAAAACACATCAGTACCTATACAAATCCTTTGGTGATTATTGTAATTTTAATACACGTTATCCCAATAGCTTTCCTTTACCCAATATAAAAACCGATCTGTATCGAAGAAACTGTTATCCCATGTCAATTAAATTATTTAACAAATTACCGAGTGACCTGAAAGACTTACCCATTACATTATTCCGAAAAAAATTGCACTCCTGGTTAATCGATAAATGTTTTTACACGACCCAGGAATACCTTAGTTATAAGAATAGAAAATTACTGTAACACCTCACTATGTTCATATTAGTGCAATAATAGTTAGTTATGTTAATATTATGTGATTTCAAGTAATTAAATGTTAAGAGTATGTATAGGTACCTAACCATTCCTTTTAATTATTATTTTAAGTTTCGCATACCAGAAATGGTGATATGAGGATCTTTACTGTTATATTGTATAATGTAACATTCATGTACCATATATATCTATCCATATTATGCGAATAAATGATTTGACTTGACTTGACTTGACACAACACATTTATTTTCTTCCGTTTATTCCTATCTTTTACGGCTCTAAATTCCATTAAATATTCTGCTAATAAATATATTTTGAATTTTTTTTCAATATTTTGTGATGATCGGATCAAAATATTATACGGCTGAAAATATCGATATATCCAAGCAAAAATATCGATACATGAATGCATCGATATTTTTTCAACAAGCCTACAATATTACATAAAAATTTCGTTATCGTTCTAATTTTTGACGTTCTTGTTGTTTTGTTGGTGATGGTGATTGGCATCAGCTGTATCCGTTAATTGGAAACAAACGTGGCGACAAGGCAACAAGTTACAAAGGAGCACAATAAGCTTTCTGAAACAGTAACAAACGATGGTTTAGACACCAAGCATCAGAATTCCGTCAAATACTACCAGGTTTCCTGCAAATATTTCTTGTAGAGCCTACTGAATTACCTTATCATGGAGCCAAAAAATAAAGAACAAAAGCCTGGAGATGGAATTCGGTCGATGAGATCAACGACAGCATTCCGAGTTATCAATTTTGAGCTTTATGCGAAACCTGTAAGTTGAATTATTTATAAATACATATAACCTATAAAATATTTATATAACGATTTAATAAAATATAATTGTTTTAGGAAATATGAAATAGATCCAATTATGTAACAAACTAAATAGCATGATAAAAATCTATTAGTTGCCATAAAGAAAGTTTTGCTCAATATTCAACCAAAATCATTCAAAAAAAAAAAAGCCTACTTGTATATATACACTCACCGGCACGGAATCTTGGCCAAGCGCGTATTTCGCAATAACAAGAGCTTTAAGTGTTTCCTATGATTATTTATTATGAAGGTTGGTCTAAAAAATGTTTACCTTTAGTTCAAGAGGGTAATTTATCATGTTTGAGTGCAATATGATGTTATTTTTAAGTTTTAGTTGAACCCGGTCATCTGAGCGACTAAGTTGCTGTTTTAAATTTGTGTTTTGTGAAAGTTTATTTTTAGGTTATTCAATTATTGTGATATCGTACTGTTACTTCAATAACTAAAGGTGATTTAATTCCAATAAAAATGCCATTAACACCATCACAGGTTGCACAAGCTGTAGCATTGATCGAACAAGGGCTGACACAGCGAGAAGTTGCTGTCATACTGAATGTACCACGTTCATCGATGCAGTATGCGCTGAAACAATACCAGGAGACAAGCCGCTACTCCCGCAGACCAGGCACTGGAGGCGTCAGATGCACATCAGCCCGGGATGACTGCTTTATTGTCCTGGAAATTTTGAGAAACCGCTACCTCACCGCTGTTGAGATACGCCAGCGACTCCAGTTCACAAGAGGTGTCAATGTTAGTGAACGTACAGTGAGAAGACGAATGGAGGAAGTGAATTTAGAAGCTCGTAGACCAGCACACGGCCCAGAACTTCTCAGAAGTCACCGAGTAGCTCGACTTCACAACACATCAACTGGACCCATGAGCAGTGGGCTCGAGTACTGTTCACAGATGAGTGTCGAATCTCTTTACGAGCTCCAGATGGTCGGGAGCGAGTGTAGAGAAGAAGAGGAGAGCGGTTTTTACCCATTACCACCACACAAACTGTTAGTTTTCATGGAGGCTCTATAATGGTTTGGGGAGGAATAAGTTCCGATGCACGTACGGAGTTAGTTATCGTCGATAACCGAGATTCTTCAGGAACACGTGTTACCATATTCAGGGTTTATTGGATTTGACGAATTCCTCCTAATGCACGATAAAGCGCGCCCACACGTTGCACATTGCGTGGAGGTTACAGAGGTTGGTATTCAAAAATTGCAGTGGCCAGCTCGTAGTCCAGACTTAAATCCAATAGAGCATATCTGGGACAAGCTTAAAAGAAAAATAAAAGTCCTCCTCCAACCCGCCTGAAACTCTGAATCAGCTTCGAAATGCAGCACTGACCGCTTGGGAAAGCATACCACAAGTGTAGATCAGAAACATCATCCAAAGTATGCAAGAACGAATGCAAGCTGTTATCGGGGCTAGGGGAGGAAACACCCGATATTAAAATGTAAACACAACGAAGACTTTTTGGTTATTTTTCATTTTGTGTTCTTTTTAAATTGACAGTGTTAAAACCAATATTTTTGTGAAACTGCTTATTTTTTTAAAGATTACTGTTGGTGCATCATTTTTTCAATAACTGAGTTACAAAACCATAAAAAAACCCTAATTTAGTGCATAAACCCATAATATAGTGAAAATTAAATATTTAAATAGAAATTATCAGCAAGTTATTGGTGGCCAAGTTTCCGTGCCGGTGAGTGTAGTTTTTGACTGGTCTGTTGGTCTAGTGGTTAGTGGCCCTGGATGCTATGCCGGAGGTTGTGGGTTCGATTCCCACCCAGGACAAATGTTTGTGTGATGAGCACAATCATTTTTTCTGTGTCTGAGTGTAATTTATCTATAATAAGTATATATTTAGAAATATTTAAGTATGTTTATCAGTTGTCTAGTACCCATAACACAAGCTCTGCTTAGCTTGGGACTAGACAATATTGTGATAGTTGTGGAATAATATATATTATATTATAGTTATACTAGCTGTTGCCCGCGGCTTCACTCCCGTCAACTAACTACTCTATCCTACTCTACCCTACTACCAATTTAATAATTTTATTCTTTCATAAGAACCTTCTCCTGACAATAACAAACACACAAAAAAAAATAGTGAAATTGATCCAGCCGTTCATGTGTGATGGTGTGACCAAGGGAAATAGGGATTAATTTTTATATATATAGATTATACAGGGTGATTGGAAGATGGGTGCAAAGCTTTAAGGCGGTTATAGTACAGAAAATTTAAAACTATTTAAGCCATGGTTGACTTAGATGAAGAATTACCAATGTTCTTTAACCTAATTTTTTAGTTATATTCCGGAAAATTCGACATTTTTGTGTAAACTGATTATTTATGTCCAAATAGATAAATGAATCCATTTTTATTAGTAATGTGCAAGCTATCCAGCAAAACATATTTTAGGCTTCTGTATCATTATACATTTTTTTTACAGACATTTTAAGTTAAAAAAAAATTAAAGTTTTTAACAATACTTTTTTAAACTATAGGTTAAAAAAAACTTAGGGCAACTTTTTTGTTCAAACTTTTTTGAATATCGCGAATATCTTACAAATTATTGAAATTAAGACCTACAAACCAATTTGAAGGAGAAATTTTAACTTTTAAGCAATCTACCAAAAACAAAATTTTTGCTTAAAAGAATACCTACTTTATGTGTTCGAAAACATAGTTCAATCTCAGACCAATAAAAAAGTATAGACAGAACATTGCGCTCCTAAAAGTGAGGCACGTAATATGAAGCCGATCGGCAATATGAAACGGGCCGCTCGGTAGTCTTCCGCAAAGAGTAAAATGGTCTACCGCTAGCAAGCGAGTGCGTGTGACGTAGTTTTGTTGAGATAATAATTACGAAATTATGCCGTCCTGTGTCATAAACTGCTGCAACAACAATTCCTTTTTCCAATAAAAGGCTTCTGGGATTACTTTTCACAAGTAAATAACTTTTTTGCTGTATAAATTAAATTAAATCGTAAAAATAACTGAAATAATTTCTCGGAACACGCCATTGTCTCGGTGTTGCAAGTTAAGAATATTATTTTTTACTAAAAATAAGGAAAGTCGTAATTTTTTACGAACATTACAACAAAGTGTTTTTTTATTTACAAGTACGGCGTCGTCCAACATACGGTTACGCTGGATGACCCGCTCCTAATCCGATAGTCGTTGGATATATATTATTATTATTATATGTAAGTTTTGTGTGTTTTTAAAATTAATAATTTCACTTAATATGAAAATAAATGATTTTCATTAAATGAAATTATCTTTAATTTCATATAACCAAGATAAACACTATACTACCTGCACAATAATAAAACTTAAACAAAATATATCTCTCGCACTTGGGAGTCGAAGCGCAATGCTTGCAACATTTTTCCTCTAGCACACATGTGCAAATCTACGATGTCATACACCAAGTTCACAAAGCCAAAACTAGTCTTCACTTATTTCGTCGCTTTTGTTTACGACGGCTCCGTCTTTACTTTTTTATTGGTCTGAGAGTGTATTTTAAGAATTTTTTGCACATGCAGGATCCACTATGCGCGGTGGACGGCATTTCCAGGAAGATCGCCCAGGGAATAAAGAAAAGTTATAAGAGTTGGTTTTTACAGCAAAATGGTCTTAGTTACTAAGGCAACAAAGTCGTGTTTCTTTAGTCAGGGTCAGTCGGCCTGTGTTGAAGCCGTACATCTTTTATTTATTAGGCCAGCCCTAAACGATCAATTAAATTGCGCAAAATTACGAATTGTGCAATGTTTTCGACCATTTAGGGTTAGTATTGAAGATTGCGCAATGATTGAACAAAATTTTAGCAAGTTTAATTTTTATTGCACCACCTTTTTTCATTGTTCCGTCTAGGGACAGTATTGCACAATATTTTTTATTCTATGTTTAGCCGCTACGAAAAAAGCACGCGTGCACGGAAAAAAATGGCAGATAGAAAAATTAAAGAACGGGAATTACTTCCCAAATGTATACAGCTATACAGAGAATTGCCGACTCTGTGGAATATTAAGTCCACCGAATATCACGAACGTGAGAAAAAAAATCATGCTTATGAAATATTGTTGTCCAGATATAGAGAGATGTTTCCAGAGGCAACAAAAGATGATGTAAAGAAAAAAAAAATTCTTTAAGAACCAATTATCGTAAAGAGCTTAAGAAACCTACAGTCAATGAAATCTGGATCTAGTACGGATGATATATACCAACCTACCTTATGGTATTATAAGGAGATGATCTTTTTACAAGACCAGGAATGCGCATCAGATTCCCAGTCTAACATGGATACACAGTGTACAGCACAGTCTAGCATGGATACACAGTGTACAAGGTGATATAGAAAATATAACAACAGAGGTAAGTTTGAAATTGTTTTATTGATATTGTAGAACAACATTGTTTTAAGAAATCATTCCATCTTGCCAGTGAACTGCCCCCTCGTTGTTAAAATATTATTAACGTAAAAATATCAAACAATAAACAAAATTTTTTTTTTTTAATTCAGACCGTTTACCCGGGTAACCGGTTCCTGAAATCAATCTTGAGGACGGATGAAAGCAAATTTTCAAGGGAGGGTATTATAAACATCCACAACATCCATGAATGGGCCAACAAAGAACAATCCACATTTTAAGAAGCAGAAGTTTCAGAGAAAATTCTCTGTCAACGTATGGGCTGGAATAATTGGCAGAACGTTGATTGGGCCCCACTTATCGGATCCTTTGAATGGCGAAAATTATTTGCATTTTCTGCAAATTGCTAAACCACTGCTCATTAAGAAATCAGGTGTCACGATCTTAGAAAGAGACTGACCAGTCATTTTTCAACAAGACGGTTGTCCAGCGCATTGGACGTTAAATCTAAGGGAATACCTTAACAATTGCTTACCTGACAGCTGGATCGGCAGGGATGGACCCATCCCTTGGCCGGCTCGCTCACCAGATCTGACCCCGTTGGACTTTTTCGTGTGTGGTCAGGCCAAGGAACTGGTGTATACACATGAAGAAATAAATACTAGAGAAGAATTAATAAAGAGAATTAATTCAGCGTTTGAAATAAGGAAGCAGGATGTTAAAAATAACAACTACAGAAGTTAGAAGACGGAGTCGTGCTTATATTAGGAATCACTGCCGTCATTTTGAACATGAAAAATTGATTGCTTTTTTTTAAAATTCTTTTTTAAATTGCCTAAATTTTAAAATTTCTCCCTTTAATTGGTTTGTAAAGTGTGCTCATTTCAATCATTTGTAAGATATCCGCGTAAATGATACCTCAAAAGAAAGAACGATTATCAAGCATACCTACTTTCAAAAAGTGATGTTAAAAACTTGATTTTAAAATGACTGTAAAAAATGTCTAATGACACAGTTGCCTAAAACATGTTTGGTGGATTGATTGGAATGGATACATTACTTAATAAAATAAAATAAAAATGAATTCATTTATCATTCAATTTGGCCTAATAATTTTTTTTTTTTTTTTTTATAATAATAATAATAATTTATTTCTTTAAGCACTTTTACAAAGATATAAAACAAACTTAAGAATACTTGGTAGTACTAATTTCTAAAAAGATTGGCTTAATTACCTAATTATATAAAAACTAGTTTAATTTACACATGTTTATATTGACCTATTATGGTGTATTAGTACTGTCATTACAACTTGTAGCGACTTGCCTGAGCTAGGTTAACAAAAACCTGTGTTTCAGGCCATCACTAGACTAAGCGATCAGTATATTTTGGTCTACATTTAATTAATTTTTAAAGAATAATATGCTAATAAAACAAAAACTACTAATTTAATATCTTAAAAATTATTGAAGTATTTCAAGAAGTTTTTCTGTGTCCGTGTAGTCAAGTTTGCCCAAATATTCGTATAACTTAAGACTGCAATGTTTGTAACTAACACTATAAATATTAAGTATCCTATTGAGCTTATTATATAAAACGGGTCCTAAATAGACAAAGAAACGGCTTACAAAAGCATGTCTAGTACGAGGTTTTATGAAAACCAAATCTTTCCTTCTCTTGTCCGAAGGTACTGGCTTGTACGCGACTTCAACATGCTGATGTAATACGATGTGCAGTATAAATAATTGGCGTACTGTTAGTACCTCACATGCAATGTAAAGCTGATGTGTAGGGAATCTAAAAGGCCTAAAGGTGGCTACCTTTAGAATTGCTCTTTGAGCGCGTTCTAGAGGCAGCAGAATTGTCTTTGCCGCACCACCCCATGCAGTTATGCAGTAGGTAAGAACAGATTGGCACAAAGCCAAATATACCTGTTTAATTAATTTAAAGTCGGCAATGTGGCGTAAATTTTTAAAGATATATATTAATTTACGAACTCGAGTACATAGCAAATCAATATGTTTACGGAAATTCAGATTTGTGTCAATCGTGATTCCTAAATATTTCATATGATCGGTTTTAGCTATAGTAGGGCACGAACATGTAGCGTCAGCGTCTGTCGTACAGTTATGAGCGTAAATGTTAGGGTTAGTAAGCGATATATTAGTGTGTCTCATTTGAAATAAAATATATTTGGTTTTATCTGCATTTAATGTTAGTGTATTCATACGAAGCCAATTAGATACAATATTAAAGCCACTCTGGGCATATTTATAGACCTCCTCTCTGGATTTAGCTGAAAACAATAGGGCTGTGTCATCTGCGTATGACATTATGATAGCATCTTGTAATTTTAAGTTGCACAGTTCATTTATATAAATTAAAAACAACGTTGGTCCCAAAATACTTCCTTGGGGAATGCCATAGCAGCTATTTTTAAGCTCTGAGCTTCTATACTGACCGAGTTTTACACACTGATAACGATTTCTAAGATAATCAGAAAAAAGTAGGAGTTGTGTTCCTCTTATCCCAAGAGCCTCAAGCTTGTGCAATAGTTTAAAACAAGAAATAGTATCGAAAGCCTTGGCAAGATCCAGGAATATTCCCAAGCAATGAAAACCCTTATCCAGATTTGTAGTAATATAATTTGTCAGTTTGTGTACAGCTTGGCAAGTTGATCTTTTTGGTCTGAAACCAAATTGACTATCTGAAAGTAAGTGGTTGTCCTCAAGATATTTTATCAACCTATTATTTATAATTCTTTCCAAAATTTTTGAGAGGCCTGTTAAAACTGCAATGGGTCTGTAGTTATTTACGCAATTTTTGTCTCCAGATTTAAAAACAGGGGTGACCAATGCTTTTTTAAGTAGGCTAGGAAAAACTCCATTTGACAGACATAACTGAAAGATATGTGTTAATGGTTGGACAATTAGGTATTTAAATTTCTTAAGGATCCTATTTGGTATTTCATCCCACCCGACAGCACAGTCATCTTTCAACCTGGAGATCATTCCTAATACTTCATTTATGTCGGTATCTAACAAAACAAATGAATTTACTGGATTTAATGATACACTTGACTGGTTTTGGCAAGGGAGAGTTCTAGTTCCAAGTGTTTTATCAGCCAAATTTTTACCAACATTAACAAAAAAAATCATTTACTTTATCTGCTGCTTTAGATGGGCTAACATCTGTTGAAAGTAGATCAAGTGGAGGGTCTGAGTTTTTTACACTAAAAGTGTTTGTTCTTATAAACTTCCAAAGTAGTTTACTATTTTTGCCTGCTGTTTGCAGCTCATATTTATCATACTGGTTTTTTATTTTCTTCAGAAGGTTATTACAGAAGTTCCTGTACCTTTTATATGTTATGCTAAGGATCTTGTTGTCAGGTTCGAGTTTAGATTTTAGGTGCAATTTGTCTCTATGTCTTATACAGCGGACGAGACCTGGTGTAATCCAGGGTTTGACATTACTATATTTTCTAGGCATTTTTATAGTGAATGTATTTTTAATTATTGCATGTTGCAGTGAGCCTATAAAGTAGTTTAGTGAAATATTTGCGTCACATGATTTGTAAACTGGGTCAAAATTTATGCTACGTATGTCAGTTTCAAGTTTTGTCATATTGACTTTGGTATAGCTGCGCATGCAGTCTTTCCTAGGTAACGATAATTCTAATGTTAGTAAAATTGTACTATGATCTGTCAGCGAAGAATTAGTAATGAATGTTTTGGATCGTGTTTTCGTTTTCAGAATACAATGATCTAAGCATGATCCACTTTGATGCGTGGGGTAATGATAAGCTGGCAACAGTCCGTGATATGAGCAAATGTTTAAGTAGTTATGTGCATGGTGATCTATTTTCCCGGAAGCAATGTTAATATTTATGTCGCCTATTAGTATAATATTTTTATAATTACAATATTTTTCCAGAAGTGTGTTAAGGGAGTCTAAAAATCGGTCAATATCTTGAGAAGGAGGTCTGTAAACAGCCATTACTACTATATCGAAGCTAATTGCAATGATTAAGCAGTTACTATCCTGAACTATCGGTTCCTCTACCGTTGCTTTTAGATTATTTTTGATATACACTACTAAGCCGTCATTTTGATTAATTTGTCGATTGGTTTTGTAGGTAGAATAACCACCCAGGGGTGGCAAATTGAGTGTTTGGTTGGACAACCAACATTCTGTGAGGACAATTATATCACAGCATATGCCAAGGTTCTGTAATAATACTTCAAAACCATTCATATTTTTGTTTATGCTTCGAATATTTTGGGTGAGCACGGTTAATGTTTTATTTACAGCAGGGATAAAACGTTTACAGTCCTCAACATTACATATTTTAGTATCAGACACAGAAAAGCTATCTAGATCATAAAGCAAGTTATTGATCATAATTAAAATAAAAAACTATTAAAAATATAAAAAATAAAACTATTCTATTCTATTCTAAAACAATAAAGTTAGATTCCTCAACTGCTCAAAAAGTTGTGAAATCTGTAGCGCTCTTAGGCGCCTTCATAATCTATAGAATTAATATAGTTTTCCTCTGCAAATTTACGTGCCGGGCAACTAGCATCCCCTGTTTGATGGTCACATTTGCGCTTGAAGCGCTTGCACGTCGCACATTTGGGAGGAGCGTTCTTATTGCTGCAATCCTTAAAGGAATGACCAGTCTCTCCGCAGTGGTTACAAGTTGTACTAGTTTCTCGGCAATACTTGGCTGCATGTCCGAATTGCTGACAGTTAAAACACCTGGTGACTATCGTGAAGTCTCTCACCGGGCAAGACGTCCAATTGATGAAAATTCGCCCTTGATCAATGAGAATTCTCCTGATATTAGCTGGTAACTCTAGAATATAATTACAGGTACTCTGATTTTTCTTACCTGATTTGTGACTTAATTTTATTGTAGCTAAGAGGGACTCACGGGTTGTGTTCGGCAGCTTCTCAGATAGGTTTTGCTCGAAAATACACTCAAATACTTCCTGTTCAGTTAGGGCTACGGGAACACCAACAACTGCAACTCTGGGACGGCGTTTTGTTGTTTCTTCAACCGTAAGGCCTGAGGAAACTAGTTTCTCCGATTTACGTAGTTTGTCTATATCTGCTTTCTTGTCCGTGCTGATGATGACTCCTCCATTTCGCACTTTTCTAACGCCGCGAACATGAAGTTTAAGTTCTTCGGGAGAGATGATTTTCTGGACTAGGGATTTAGTTTCGTCACTGGTTTTAGATTTATCGCTAGGATAAATAGCAACGGAGCTTAAATTTGCAGGGCGGATGTAGTTGTCACTGCCTTTCTTGACAATATTCGCGAAGGAAGTACTTTCTGTGGGCTTCAATTTACTTTCTACGACCTCTTTGAATTGCCGAAGTGAATTCGCAACGCCTTGCTGATTTTTTAGGTGTTCAATAGTGGAGAACGCCTGAATAGTTTTATGAGTCAAGGCCTGATACAGGACAGCCATCTGAGATGTCCCACCATTCACCTTACGGCATAAACCACTCACACGGATCTTCTGTTCCGAGTTCATTTTTCCGTCCGCTACTATACTACACACCTCACCCAAGATGGTCTCGATTGTGCTCATCCATTTCTGAATCTCCGACGTGGGTAGCACTTCAGAGGGTAACTCATGTTCTGTGGGTGCTAGGGGAGTTGGGGTTGAGGGCTTAGCTCGTTCCGTAGGTGTCGGCGGGGGACTTCGCCTCAGCAATTGGCTACGGCCGAACGGGCTAGAACCTGAGCTAGCCATATCCATCACAGTATCACCAATCTATAAGAATTAGTTCATTGATAATGTAATGAATACGTAGAAACACTTTCTATAAACTCGTGACACACTTTATGTTGAATGCTTACACTGCATATTATGTAATTTTAATAAAACTTTAAAAGTAATTATTTAATTATAACACATTCTAAGCAAAACAAAAGACACGTCCGCTTAGGCAAGCGATCAATCGCATCATCAAAAAATAATAATAAGCCCATAGGCAGTTTACATGAAATTTTGGGTATTTCCGAAATAATACTTAGTTGGATGGATGGTTCTAAATTGTCTGTACTATATTCGCCTCAAAGCTTTGCACCCATCTTCCAATCACCCTGTATGTATGTATATATTATTATAGGTACACAAGAAAATATACAATAAAAAGAAAATTAACAAACACTGGGTAGCCTTGTTAGTATTGAAAGTGAATAAGTATCAAATACCTAAAGCTGTAGTCACACGTTAATAAAGTGTTTTGGTTAATAAAATCTCCGTTGAACGTAGTATGAGTAAAACTTTTTTATATATATATTTTTAAGCTTGTTCTAATTTTATTATAAATTACTTTTTTTTTTTTTCAGAATATTGTTGTCATGACTATAGGAGCCGCATGTTTTACTTTTGCCCTTGGTTATATGGCTTATATGAGGACAAAATATGAATCAATGGGATACTATGCTACCGTAGATCAAGATGGAAAAGAGTATTTTGAAAAGAAAAAATCTAAGTGGGACTAAGTGGATATTCATAGTAAAACCAGGGCTATTATTTAGAATGGCTCAGCACCCAAACACTAATAACATGTATTCAAAGATACCTATCAAATGACAGAAGCCACATCAGAAGTTATAAAATAGACATGACTGAAGGAGAAAAGGGAAACTGGGCAACAGCTGCAAATTGCCATTATTGAATCAAGATGAAAATAAAATTAAGAATAATAAATTCTAAAGAGCACTGAGGAAATGATCAAACATAATTATGCACACTCATCATTCTTTAATGAGGGTGTTCTAAAATGACGTTGACCAGGTGGCAGCACTGAGGCGTCAGGTCCGGACACCTGTCAAAACGCTTATATAAATGACATTAGTTAGACATCAACGTCAACGTCACGTATACGTTTTGAAAGGAAAAGACCTGACGGCTAAGTGGCGCTAACTGGTGGTGAGAATTTTCTTGAACACCCTCATTGTATCCATTTAAAACCTTTTTTGAACATTGGCCAAACTAATAACATTGATTTAAAACAACATACACTGGCCCTAGAGCAAAGAGTATAGTAAATATGCCCTAGAGCCAGTGTGAATATTAGCTTAGCATGGATGAAGTTTCTGTCTACCCACATGAGAAAAACTGTGAGCCATCAATTATTAGTAGTTGGTGCTGGGCAACTGTATAGAGTGATGTAGTAATTTTTTAATAGCATAAAATAAGCATGGTTATAAAGTTATAAATAATATTATAGTTATGTAAATAATTAAACTGTACAAACATTTTAATGATTTTTAGTTTTAGAACTTTCAATAAAATACAAATAGTTTATCTAAGTTAAGGGTCACACACAATGATGAAGAATTTTGGTGCGCAAAATTGCCTGCGTCCTCCTAACACCTGTAAATTCTATTGGACTATCTTTTTCGATAAAAGATGTTACCCGAAAATCTACAGTACTCTTTAATTTGTATAGTACTTTGGAATTGGACCGGACATAATCTTCGCATTTGAGAAGAGATAGATAGATAGATAGATATATTCTTCAAGAAAAAAAAAAAACAAAGAAAAGAGAAGCATGCTAAAAGAAAACTTGGAAAGATAATGAGGATCAGTCATGATTTTTGTGGAGCATGCAGACTTATAGCGTCAAAAAAAACAGTAAATACTGTGAAGAAGTAATTTAAATCGAACCAGAAATGACGAAGATACAGCAATTTTAGTATATTAGTTCCAATAACGCGCCCGAGAATGAAGCGACTCGCTGTGACGTCATCTGCCATGATCGGTCTCCACCGGCGAATGAATACGGGGGCATTTCACGTGAAGCCGACAACTAAAAAATTTCGATGTTTTTTATTTTAGTGATAATTATTTGAGTATGTTATATATGTCTAAAATATTATGTACTTTTATCAGGAACATTCCTGATATACGTACATAATATCTTTATCGTGTTTCGTATGATTTACGACTTAGGTATGAGGGTAACGAAAAAATAATATTTTCTTTGTAAAAAAAATTTTTTTTTTTTCTAATTTTCAACTTCAGCTTTAAAATCTTGATTATAATAGAATAGGTTAGGTTACACATCCACCAACCCGCACTGGGCCCGCGTGGTGGATTACGGCCCATCCCCTCTCCTAGAGAGGAGGCCTGAGTCCCAACAGTGGGAACATTATAAGGCCGACTATGCTATGCTACTATGCTAGGTTAGGTTACTTACTAATATATTTTTTTTTATGTTATGTTTTGGTCTTGAAGAAGCTGACGTAAAAAAAATCGAAAGTTGTAAAATGTTGCAGTGTCGTATTTTAAATCGTCAGATATCATGACAATATTGCCGTGTTTAAACTCTTCTTCTTTTTTATAATAATACACAGATATCAGGAAAGTGGCCTGGTCACTGTTCCAGTGAAACAATGGGGCAGCGTCAACCTCCCCCACTGTAATCGATCTGTCTCCTAAACGACTTTTAAGTCCATTGTGAAACTTAGCGAGCGATATGTTAACACTAAGAGCTTTGGGCACGGCATAATTATGGCGATAAGCTTTGGGCACGGCATAATTATGGCCCTCTTTGAGGAGTGGCTGGAAAGACCTCACCTCGTCCTTACCTACCGCATGATGCAGAACCTTACCGGACATGGTAAGTTCGGGAGGTTCCTGCCAAAGAGTATGTAAAGCTAACGCTTTAGTTCCTGCACCGGATTCGTGCAGAAGAGACGCCCGGGTGCCACCATTGTGTGGACCGCCCGGAGGACACGGTTGAGCATACGGTAGAGGTATGCCCCGCTTGGGCAGAGCACCGCCGTGTCCTCGTGGGGGCGGTCGGCGGCAGCGATCTCTCGCGCCGGGCCTTGGTACAGGCCATGGTCCGGAGCGAGGAGGAGTGGCCGGCGGTTGCCTCCTTCTGCGAAGCAGTAATGCTAGCAAAGGAGTCAGCCGATCGCATGAGGAAACGGTCCTCACGCCCCAACCGCCGCCGGGATTCCGATCCCGATTTCCGGCCACCGTAGGCGCGGGCTTGCGGACGGTGAGCAATGGGTGGCTCGCCGTCCGATCGTCCGGTAACTGTCCGAACCGAGTCCAGGTCGTTGACGGCGCGTAGTGTTTCACGCGCGCCTCAAGGAGATGTCAGCAACTGTAGGGGCCCAGCAGGGTCGAGGCCTACTGGGGCCATGGGTGATGCGAAAGTGATTCTCGGGGCCCTGGAAAAATGGCAAAGAAGCAACAGGAGTGGGATTTTAGTCAGTAAAAGTCTGACACTATCTCCTGCTCCGCCCAAGAGCGAAGGATGTCATTAGATGATTTTCCCACCCGAAAAAAAAAACACTAAGAGCTTTGATTACAAAGAAAATAAAATAATTAAAGTGGTCCAAGTTTGTGAATATTAAAAAAAACTGTTTTTTTTCCACTTTTTGTTTTTTTCTTTATATAATATTTATTTAAAAACCTCATTAAATAAAGAATAAAATACAGTACTTCATTTATTTAATTTCAACTTCCATATCCTGGATGGCATTTAAACCCTCATAACTCAATTACTAAAATCGGAAAAATCACAATTTTTTAATTGTTCACTTTACGTGAAAGGCCCCTACGATCAAGCCGTTCGTCGCACGGATCATGACAGATGACGTCATCGTAAATAGCCAAGCAAGAGTGCGCGTTTTTATGTTACCGTTCAGAAAAACTTTAATACATCCACCATTTCTTGACGGATTTTAATAATTAAAAAATTTAATGCTTAGTAAATTATTACACATACGATGTACTTAGTAAAAATGGAATTTGGTATTATGTGATTGATCCTCATTGGGTTCCATGAAACGCAAAGCGACATTGCAGACTAAGGCGAAGGTGGAGAGATGAGCTGGACTCCTACCAGATAGTCCAAGATCCCATAGCGATCTGACATAACTTATTTTCACATGGATGAAACCTTAGGTTCTTAGTAGCGTCTCATGTGCTTTAAATAGGCATCTATGTGCTTTTGGAGCTCCCCCTTGGGCCCCTGGGCAGCTATAACAGGTGAGAAACGGAACTAAAAGTAACAGTTACTTAACCTAAATATTTATAATAATAATAATAAAAGCATTTATTTTTCTCCACCACATAATGCAAACAAAAATAAATAATAAAAGTGTTTATTTTTCTCAACCACATAATGCAAACAAAAATAATTCATAAGTACAGTACATTGTTACAGTAAGTACATTTACATTGATGTTGTGGAGACTAAAGCCTGTACTAGAAAAATCCTGTGTTACAGGACTCCAGGCCTCCCAAACTACCCAGACTTGTTACAAGCTATATAAATATTTACAGAGAGCGATAATTTTAACTTGATGGAAAATAAATAAAACAGTTGAAAGACAAACAACAACTAATTAAAAACAAACAAGGGTGTGTAAGTGTGTGTATAGTGTGTAATTGTTAAAGGTAACTTATATATGGTGTAGGTTTGGGACGTAATGTGCTGTATTTCTATGTGGTCACCTCCAAGAGTTTCTCAGTTGCTTTCCATGGACCAAAACTTCTGTGAGACGCTTTAAAGCTCCACAAAAAACTTCGATCAACAATGTACATTGTACACAAGAAATAAACTTTACTTATTTTTACGTCTGATTTTTAGGGTTCCGTAGCCAAATGGCAAAAAACGAAACCCTTATGGATTCGTCATGTCTTTTTGTCTGGCCGTCCGTATGTCACAGCAATTTTTTTCCGAAACTATAAGAACTATACTGTTGAAACTTAGTAAGTAGATGTATTCTGTGAACTGCATTAAGATTTTTACATAAAAATAGAAAAAAAAAACAAATTTTGGGGGTTCCCCGGTACTTAGTACTGAAACTAGATTTTTTTTTTTTTCATCAAACCCATACGTGTGGGATATCTATGGATAGGTCTTCAAAAATGATATTGACGTTTCTAATATCATTTTTTTCTAAACTGAATAGTTTGCACGAGAGTATAGTAAGTAGTTTTTTTTTAATACGTTAAAATCGTAAACCGCAATTTACCTCTCAAGTTTGTACGGAACCTCAGCGCGCGAGTCCGACTCGCACTTGCCCAGTTTTTTAAATGTTATTAAGGTAACTATTCTAAGGATAAGGAATCTGTGTTTCCTGATGGCTACAACCCGAGAATCTTTAAGTCTAGAGTGAATAGGTTACTTCTAGGTAAGCGCGCTCCATCGTCGACCGCGTGAGATAGCGATCAAGCGCGAACCTATCAAGAATAAAAAAATAAATATTACAAAGTTATATTTCAGTAGGTAGGCAGACAAATTGTAGTCACCAACTATCCCCTAAACACAATAGTTATTTGTGCAACAAGAGAGCAAATTGTTTTTTTGCTGCGAGTGCTAATTTTGAGTCCCGAGCAAGCGAAGGATTCTTTGATTGAATTTGCGTTAGCGAGAGATTCTAAAGTAGAATTCTGAGCGAGGGGAGGGATTCAAAGGCACGAGATGCAAAAAGTTTTGCTCTCGTGTTACACACATAATTTTTCACTTCAGCAGCGAGAACACATATTACTTGGGAAATAAAATAATTACAATAACAGTTATAGATTTAATAATGATTTCAATATAAATAAATAGTATCTCTGTCGCTAGTTTTGCTCATATTTTACAATTATTTTAACATTCTTAATCTTATTTTCCACTATTTTATTTCCGCTGTTTTTTTAAAGCACGTTCTAAAACAGTCAATGTTGAAACAAGAAATAATTATTTAATGGTTAAATGCCAGTTTTATCTGCTGCTATAAGTACTCAGGTACTCTTTTGTCCAAATACAATAATAAATTTAAAATTCAATAATTTATTTATAAAAAAAAAAAATCAATTTTGTATTTTACAAATATTTTCTATTTATTACGCATTTCCGAACGTGTTTTTCTTTGTGGTGGAATTTCAAAATCGGAATGAACTTCGAAATGGCATGTTTCTCACTCGCTTTTTTATAAGGGCGAGAAAGAGAATGAGTACAGTGCAGTTCGAATGTTTCGAATTGTATGGCAAAAAAAAAAAATAATTAAAAAGTTACTTTGTCTGACGCAGTGAGCAAAATCGAGTTTTGCTCACTGTTTTCAAGCAGCAAAACCTACTTGTTTGAGCTGCTGTGGTGAAAAAATTATTTAGCCGAGAGTATGAGTGCGAGAGCACGCATGAGTTTCAGAGCGAATGAGACGATCTCATGCACTAACTGGATATTTGATGGACTAAGTACAATTGGTCTGACTAATGAAATACTACTCTCTCAAGAAGGTACCGGGGAAAGATCAATAATACACAAAATATTTGTGATCAGGGCTGGGCAAAATACATGCTTTGCTTTAATTGAAATACAAATTACAAAATACAGTATCGCAAGTAATTAAAATACAAAATATCTGTAAGTAAGGTATTTGACATATAAAATACAAAATACAGTGTTATAGCTATTTTTAATTGAAATACAAATTACATATTACAAAATAAGTACCTAATCTAGACCAGCATGGGCTGAAAAGTAGAGGAAAACAAGATTAATGGATCAGTAAAACCAGAGTTTCCTTTCATGAACACTAGATTTTTAAATGTACTGTCAGACAAACAGCCTCTTGTTGGAGTGAGTAAAACCTGCTAAAGAAAACAGTCTTTCTACAGGTCCTGATGGGCACAAACTTGTGTTAAATTGTATGAACACATTTTTTTATATTTGGGTAGTGCTCAAGAATTGAAAACTCTACTTCTATCATTTTTTTTTTTTCCGGTGGGAAAATCATCTAGTGACATCCTTCGCTCTTAGGCGGGGCGGGAGATAGTGTCAGACTTTTACTGACTAAAAACCCACTCCTGTTCCTTCGCTGCCTTTCGTACCAGGGCCGAGTCTTCCTTTCAGAATCAGACCCTTGGCCCCAGTAGGCTTCGACCCTGCTGGGCCCCTACAGTTGCTGACATCTCCTTGAGGCGCGCGTGGAACAGCACGCGCCGTTGACAACTTGGGCTTGGTCCGGACGGTTACCGGACGGTCGGACGGACTTCTATCATTTAGGAAGCTGACCAATTCTAACTTCATTTTAGATGTCTGTGGTGGATTACTGTCTCTGTTCTCAAAAACAATAAAATCATCATCTTTTTTACTAGTGGTGCTACTCCTGCTGCTTCCATCCATTATTTCGTACTTTTTGTTACTTATCTCTAAGGCATGAATGGCAAGATTTTGAATTCTTTGCCTCTCATCTACTGTGATGTTTTCTGGCAACCGACTCATTTTATAACGAGGGTGGTAGCATGACGCCATTTATCATCATCATAAATATTTTTGCGTTTCTTTGGCCAATTTTGACGTACAGTCAAAGCGTACAGTGTACATTGGTGTATTTCTTAGGTCAATGATTGGTGTACATAACAGATGCAGTGTTGCCAACTCTAATAGCTGCCTTACCATCATTGCACTCTCGCCTCGCACTCACACTCACGATTGTAAATGAAGGTTAAATGTATTTTAATGTTAAAATGTATTTTGAAGCTTAAAGTATTTGAAATACTAATTATAAAATACTTCACCGTCAGGTATTTGAAATACAAATTACATTGGAAGTAATTGAAATACAAATACCAAATACGTATTTGTTTTCAGTTACGTATTTTAATTACAAGTAATTCAAATACTGCCCAACCCTGTTTGTTATTCGTTGTAATTTATTTTATCACCTTCAAAGTATGCTCCTTCAGAAACGATACACTTACACCAACGAATAATCCAATCATCAAAACATTTTTAAAATGCTGTTTCCAAAATTGAGTTTAGTTCTCGCCGCGAATTCTCCTTCATATCTTCTACCGATTGAAAACGGTTGCCATGAAGTGGTAATTTGATGAAGGAAAAAGAAAGAGGTCGGCTGGAGCCGACAAATATGGTGGTTGCTCGATGGTATTTTTTGAGTGTTTGGTCAAAAATTCGCAACAAATTGTAACCCTCAAATTACGTATGTTCAAAGTTAAATTTTGAGCACTTGTTAATTAAAAACCATATATTTAGAAAGGATATTTTATGCAAATTGAGAAACAGTCATAAAATTAATGATAAAAGATAATTTAAGTAAATAATTACTGTCATAATTATTTACTTAAAATGCTAGCAAAAACGAAGGACGACGGTCGAGGAGGCTTCTTTTCAAGATGATTGTATCCAAATAGGATAGTGAATCTTCACTGTTTAGCTTTTCTGTATAAATTCACGAAGACTTCCTATTTCTGTATTATTTCTGCGTCATTTTCGAGAACACTATTTTACGTCTAATCTTTGTTTACATGGGGTACGTAAAAAAAAATCATCATCATCTAGGTATTTCCAAAAGTACAATATGTATTATTATCGTATAAAGAAAGTAATTCACTCAACAAAATAAAAATATACGGTAAATGAGGAAATTATGGTATTTGTTAAACCATTTTAATTTATTTATTTTTAGGCCTTCACACGGGGCCTTTTTATCGAATTTGCTACAGGCCCCGCGTTGGCTTAGTCTGGCACTGACTGTATCAAGCAGACAATACATAACAGGCGCGTTATCGGTAATGGAGCTGAGGATTTTGTTGTAGTATTGACTATGACTTGCTTGAATGAAGCTTGCTGAGAAGGCTGATGCGATAAATTTGTTGCCAAATACTATGAAAACACTAGAATGTGTTACATCCGTATTCTAATACGATTATAATATAATAATAGTGAATGCGCGATGACGTCAACGCGCGACCGCCGGCGTTCGCGTGGCTCTCAATCGGTTAAGGGATGGAGCTATACACCCTATACAGCTTCATCCCTTTAGCAGTTCAACTCAAAGCACTGCAGTTATACGAAAGACGTTATTGTTAAAAACTTATCATGGTAAAAAAAATGACAGACTAGGCAATATGGTAGAAAGACTTGCCTTAGGGAGTAAATAAAAAAAATGACGCTGTCTGCTGTCGAGTCGAGTGTATAGTTTTTTTTACCTGTATTTTTATTTTAGTATAATAATCAACACCAGCTGATTATTGGTTCTTTTTCTCGCAGTTAAGTGTGCTGGTGTATTTACATATTTTTACAGGACATGTTATGTGTTAGTTAAATAACGAAAACGAGATTCAACAATGTTTTCTGCTCTCAAAAAACTAACAAGAAGCGGCGATGATCGCTGTCCAGCTCCCTTGCCTATGTCTTCTTCTTTGCAGAAGAAATTCTCGAAAGGAGTTCATTTTAACAGTAAGTTACTGATGATGCATATCCGTCTACAATGTTATTTCATACACGAGGTTAATCCCGATTTATTGATTGTAGTGAAAATACTGATAAAAGGCGACAGAAACGTTGGCAAATCGTGCCTGTTGCAGCGTCTTCAAGGTGGACCATTTATCGAAGACTATGCACCAACTGATCAAATACAAGTTGCTCCTATACACTGGACATATAAAAATACTGATTACATAGTTAAAGTGAGTGAAAGTACAAAGTAACACTATATGACAATGTCTGTTTAATGTTTATTATGTTTTATGATTATAAAAATTAGAGTTGACTACATCTAGTAGGACACACTGTTTCCACTAAATACATAGATTCATTTCACAATTATAATAATATGCAAACTAGCACAAAAACACAACTCAATTAACAAAATGTGAATAAATTATGTTATTTCATCATAATTATAAAAACAGGTCTTGAATGAAGTTTCTCTATTTTCAAGGTAGAAGTATGGGAGGTAGTTGATAAAGGTCGCACTAAGAAGAAACCACCTTTGGGTCTAAAACTGGAAAACCAGTCTGCTGCTGCAGCATCTGAAGACGGTTATGAAACACCAGTTCTTGATGCTACATTCTTAGATGTATATAAAAATGCTAATGGTGTCATACTGATGCTTGATATAACAAAACCTTGGTATGTATATAATAATGATGAAAATAAATAGTTAATTTAATGTTAATCTGTAAGATTTTGGTTTCTCAACACATTATTATGTGATAACAATAATTAGAAAAGAGGTATAAAAATATTAGTCTTACTTTGAACTCAACCAATCATTCCAAAATTGTAAAAAGGTACCTTGTTGAGTGACTCCTTTTTACCTGTCACGGCTGCTTATTTCAGGGATAACTAAAATCACTATGAATTTATTTACTCTCACATAAACATAACTGGCAAAAAAATATTATACTAAAATGGGGCTAACTATGTTGGTTAAGTATCATATGAATAGTTGTAAAAGTACCATCCACCCTTATGAATACCCAAGTTTGTAAATTATCTGAAATTTAGTTGATGAATATTCATGTAAATATTACATACGAGAAAAATAAAACAATACTGTAAGTAAGTTTATGTTGGCCCTTTTTATGTGAGAAATTATCAAATGACTGCCTGCTCTGGTTTGCGCGGATGTGAGTGTCAGACTTTTAGTGATTAAATCCCACAGTGTGCTTCAGTTGACCCCTTGCGTCATCTTATCTTATCTTATCTTGATGTGGGGCTGGCCTCAAAAACCAGAGCACTTCGATCCTTCTGGATCTTTTGTGCTAGTCCCCCTCCCTTCTACTCAAACCCCAGCCTTCCATGCACCTTCGTCATGAGTCCCAGTATGGCCTTGATGGGGCTGAGCCTATAGTCCTCTGGCCTAGAAAATGAATGGCCCAGATACTCTAGTCTTTTGGAGCCTAGTGCTGCACAGTCGCACAGTAAGTGTAGCATATTCTCCTCTGCCTCTCCACAGATCCTGCAAGTCGGGTCGCTTGCTAGTCCCATGTTGTAGAGCTGTTTGTTGGTGGCATAATGCCCCGTGAAGACTTCTGTGATTGTTCGGAGCTGTGTTCTGCTGTACCTCCATAATTTTTGGGTCCAGGCCTTATCTATGTCATTAAGAAATAGCTTTGCATGCTTCTGGCCTGTTGTGTTGCGCCAGTGTGTGCTGTGTATTTCTAACGCAGCCCTTTTCAATGCTTGGTTGATGACCCTCGGTGAGAGTCCCTCTATGAAGGGTTCCGGTCCTTGTAGGGGTGTCTCGGATCCTTTTCTTGCTAGAGTGTCGGCCCTTTCATTGCCTTCTACTCCTGTGTGACCTGGCACCCAGATCAATCTGACCTTGTTGCGCCTTCCTAACCTATTCAGTATTTTAATACAGTTTAGTACGAGCCCAGAGTCCACTCTATTGCACATGAGTGCCTTAAGTGTTGCTTGGCTATCGCCAAACTTAGGCTGAGATTGCAGTTGTCGCTATGTACCCCCGCTCCTGTACCGGTGTTCATTTTAGAACCATCTGTGTACCATATTGACCTGGTTCTTCCCTTTGTGGGGTTTCATTCCACCTTTCCATTCCTCCCTACTCGGAATGTAGATCTTAAACTCCTTTTTGAGATTGTGAATGGTATGTATTTTGTCACATCCCATGTCCATCATCCAGTCAAGTTCCCTGTTCGGTCTTGTGTTTGTATGGTTTGTTTTACATCCGGAGTTCGTCCAGTGCCCCATACTTCTAAGCCTATGAATGGCCCTCCTCGCCTCTAGTTCCACTTCAATGTGTAAAGGGGTGAGATTGAGCATCTTTTCCATCGCCGCAGTTGGCGTGGTTCTAAATGCTCCTGTAATGGCCATGCAGGCAGTCCGCTGTACTTTGCTTAGGGCCTGTCTGCAAGTTGCCAGCTTGGTTCTGGTCCACCATACGATGCTTCCGTATGTGATCAGCGGTTTCACGATCATGGTGTATATCCATTTGATAACCTGGGGTCTAAGGCCCCATGTCTTCCCATAAGCAGAGCGACACATGCCAAATACTCTTAGAGCCTTGTTTTGCTGTCGCTTCGGCATGGCTTTTCCACGTGAGTTTGCTGTCTAGAATTACTCCTAGATATTTTACTTCTGTGGACAACTCTAGTACGGTGTCGTAGAGCTTTATGGCACCCATTGTTGTTAGGTCCCTCCTTCTGGTAAACGGGATGATCACCGTTTTGCTTGGGTTGATGGATAGGTGGTTGAGTTTACACCACCTTTCAACCATGTTTAATCTCTCCTGTATGATCCCCGACACAGTGTTGGGAAATTTTCCGTTTACAAGTATCACGAGATCATCTGCATATCCAACCGTGTACGTTGGTCCTTTGTTCAATTCTATTAGCAGCTCGTCTATCACCAAACACCAGAGCGTTGGCGAGAGTACGCCTCCTTGCGGGCATCCTCTTGTGACATGCGCCCTTTTGGTCTCACCTAGCAGTGTTGATTCTATGACTCTGCCCTTCAACATATTGTCCATCCAGTCACAAATGGTAGGGTCTATGCCATGTTTTTCTGCAGCTGTTCGTATCGTTCTAAAAGTAGTGCGATCGAACGCGCCTTCTACGTCGAGAAAGGCTGCTAGGCATATCTCTTTGCATTCTAGCGCCTTTTCGGCACGGGTTACGACCTGGTGTAGCGCAGTTTCTGTCGACTTACCAGGCTGATATGCGTTTTGCATCCTGTGAAGCGGTTTTTTTTTCAGCGCTCCCTCCCTGACATGCTTGTCTACAAGCTTTTCCAGAGTTTTTAGGAAGAATGATGTCAGGCTTATGGGTCTGTATGACTTAGCGTCCTCATAGTCCGCTCTTCCTGGCTTGGGAAGAAAGATTACTTTCGCTTGTCTCCACGCCTTTGGTATGTAGCTAAAGGCGATGCATGCTCTGTATAGTCTACCCAGATGCGGTTCTGGTATGTTCCCCGCTCTTTGTAATAGGGCTGGGTACACTCCGTCTGGTCCCGGGGCCTTGTTGTATGGCTTGAAGCTTTCCAGGGCCCACTTTATGCCATTCTGCCCTACTACCTTTTTCGCGGCGTCCCAGTCGGCTTTCGTTGTTTCTGACTTAATGTCGTCTAAGCTTAACGAGTCCGCCGTGTCGGTAGCTGCGAATGAGCCGGGAAAGTGCGTTCTGAACATTATCTCAAGGGTATCACCTCCAGACTCTGTCGGTTTGCCATTCCCATCCTTGATGGATGTCAGTGGATTCACCTTAGCAGTGGCCATAGCCTTCGACAGCCTCATGCTATCTGGAATGCTGCCAATGCTGTCGCAGTGGTCCCTCCAGGCCTTCCTTTTGGCCCTACGTACAGCCTTATTATATTCCGTTAGCTTTATAGCATACATCTCAAAATTTTTGAGAGCCTTAGCACGATTGAAGGCGGCCCTAGTTTCCCTCCGTAGCCTAGCTAGGTCAGAGTTCCACCATGGTTCCTTTCTTGTTTGTACTACCTTTTCGGGGCAATTATTTGTCCAAGCGCTCAGAACGGCTTCGGATATTCGCCCCGCCTCAAATTCTACGTCGATCGCTGAATTCAGCTTTCCCTTGGGGTCCCCAAGTTCCACTTTCAAGTCTCTCGTGTAGGAGTTCCAATTGGTGTGTCTTGGGTTCCTCCTTGTTACCAGTTCCTTTTTCCATCGGGTACCGTACTTGAAGCAAATATACCTATGGTCTGAGAGTGAGATCTCGTTTGGTACGTGCCATTCGCTTATGCGGTAACTAGCCCTATTAGTAGCTACTGTTAGGTCAATCACCTCCGCTCGTCTAGCATTGACGAACGTGGGCCTGTTGCCATTATTTATAATTTGTAAAGGTGAGCTTACCAGGAAGTCCAGCAGTTTTTCACCTCTCCTATTATTGCCGGTGCTCCCCCAAGTGACGTGGTGTGCGTTGGCGTCGCAGCCTATGATCAGGTCTAGGCCCTCCCGGCTGCAGTGTTCCACGAGTTCCCTCAGGTTCGTTGAGATGGGGTCCTCGGCTTCATACGGCATGTATGCGGAGGCTAGTATCAGCGCTCCGCCTCCCTCCTCCTCTCTTAGAGGGACCTTTATGGTTGTCAGGTCCCTGTAACAGAAATTGTGCAGGGGAATCGCATCTAGGCCATTTCTGACATAGATGCAAGCCCTTGCATTTAGGTCATGACGTTGGTAGTGTACAATACCCC
The DNA here is from genome assembly GCA_961205895.1 of Mythimna pallens. Taxonomy (NCBI): domain Eukaryota; kingdom Metazoa; phylum Arthropoda; class Insecta; order Lepidoptera; family Noctuidae; genus Mythimna; species Mythimna pallens. Next base: position 11,812,431 of record OY540826.1, on the reverse strand, counting down.
CAGTCCTGCCCAGGCCTCTAATCTCCCCTTTGTAAATGTAAGGTTCTTGTATTAGAGCTATGTCATATTTTACCATGTTTAGCTCGCGCGCCAGAAGGGCAGTCGCAGCCTTATTGTGTTGTAGATTGATTTGTACAAACCTTATAGCAGCCATCTTATTTTTGCTTTGTTACTGCCTGTCCACCCCCGCCTCCCCTTCCTCGTCTGAGTCCGGGCAGTTGAGGTCCAGCTTGAGGACTGCCAGTCCCGCTAGGTCCCCCGCGCACGTCGATGGTGACGACGCGTGGTCCAGTTCCATCGCTGGATGGTAGTCCTCATAATGTTCTACGCCGTCGCTGGCCTGCTCTTCAGCGAGGAAGGCATCTTCCTCCGAGCTTAGGACCACTTCCTCGACGCAGGCCTCCTTCACCTCCCCACTGGGGGCGTCCGGTGCGGCCGAGGTCGCTGGGGCTTCCTTGGCCTGCTCCTTGGCCTGGTCCTCCCTCCTTCTATCCGCGTCCTCCAGCAGTTTGAACTGGCTAGGCCCCAGTCCTGAGTGGAGTGTGTAGCCAGCCTCCCTGATGGCGTCCGCGGATACCTTGTCCATAAGGACAATCCGGCGTGTCGTGGTTGGCTCCACGTCAACCTTCAGCACTTTCCACCCATCTGTGTGCAGTGCCGGGTTGAAGCGCTGGAGCTGCCTCAAAGTATTGGCGAGGTCAGCGCCCTTGAAGGTCTTCCACTTCCACGCCATCTTGATCGGCTTCGGAAGGTCCTTTGCCTCCAGCACCCGCAGCTTGGTGCTTTTGACCTCCCGGCCGTCGACGGCGCGAAGCCACTTAACCGCGTCGGGTCCCTCGCAGCTGACGTGTAGCGCCCCTCCGACCATGTTCCCGACGTTCACGCGGGGCAGTGGATCCGGGGTCTCCATCAGCAGCTTCCACAGAAACTCCTGAATCGGACCCAGGGTTCCCGCCTCCAGCGCTTGGTCCGGGTGGGACGCGTGCACAATCGCCATCTTCGTCCCCATGAGAGCGTCCTTGTAGGATCCCTGGGTTTCGACCTTTTTAGTGTCATTGCCCGGTTCCTTGGCCTCATCACTCACCTCACGTGTCCTTTTGACAGGTGCCGTACTACCCCCTGTCGTTGCAGCCTGTCGCTGCAGGTTTTTCAACCTGCGCTTAGCACTGCCGCTCAAGCGCCGGTGGTGCGGCCCCGGTGCCCGCGTCGCGGAGTCCCCCGCTCCCGTCCCTCCACTGGTCGTTCCCTGTACAGGTTCCGTCCGTGGCGGAGGTGTCGGTATGCTGGTGCCCCCACGACCCGGCAGCGGTGCCCCTGCCCCAGAGTGCCCTTGGGCGCCACTCCCTCCTTGCGGAACCCCCATACCGGTTTTCCCCCGTCCCTTGCAGCCCTTACGGGTCACAGTGGTCCAGGAGTCGAAGCCCGATACGGGTACATCCTGCTTGGAGGCAGCGGCCCCCCTACCTGCTATCGCCTTAAGCCTAGTCCCTGTAGTCAGGTCCACGGCCATTTGTGACACGCCCTTTTCGGTCTTGTTACCTTGTTAAAAGCGAGGGCCATACTAGCTCCTTCAAAAAATCTGCAGCCCCCGCAGGCGTCAATCATAACTGGCCTTGTCAATATTGTTGACATCTTTGAGGGCTGGATGAATTTTCCACAAATAAGAATCTTACTTTGGTCCTGAGGAATAACTGGCTCAAACTCCTTAACCAATAGAAACACAGTAACCTTACTGTCCCTTTGTTGTTATTGGATAATATGATTGAGCCAAAGTAACCCGACTTTACTGTACTCTAACTATCACAATCAAGTCCTCCTTTTCTACATAGTAGTGTAATTGAACATTAAGGGCCTGACTTTTACCAAGTTATGAGCAAGAATTCATCTCTGCTTTCCTAGAATCATTACTGAAATACTGAGTTTAACCTACAATATTACATACAGACCTTGTTTTTAGGACATTTGACTATGTGGTGAAGGAGTTGTCTCAAGTGCCAGCTGATATACCAGTTGTGGTGCTTGGGAACCATTGTGACATGCAGCATCATAGACAAGTACATCCCCACCACATTGAACAAGCCCTACATCATGCTAAACTTATTAGGTAAGAAAAGTTTAAAATTAAAACCATAAATGTAATTGTAATCAGGGTGTCCACTTTCTGGAAACTCCGGGTGAGTCAGTGAAATTGAAGGGACATGGAAAGTTAGGGAAAATGGAGACTACACTGTTTGCATGCCAGAATTTCCTAATTCTGTAAAATAATAATATAATATTATTAGAGAATTATTATTTAATTTATGCTTTAGTCTTAGTGATCCAGATTATTAACCTTTTGAACGCCATGGTCGGGTATAGACGACAAACGAAAACGTGCCCAACACGCCACCGTCGTATACAGCCGACAAGAAAATGTAATTTTTTAGCCATGCGTCCGATATATCAAATCGTATTCAAAATCCGATGCCAGTCACAAATCGATACGTATCGATATCACAAACTAGAATACCGATATCACGAAAACCAAACCAAACGCAAAACTAAAATCTGAAATCTAGCCGAAATCGAGATATATTCGCCCTGTCCTTTTTATTTCCACAATGTTTTATTTTATTTTATTAGGAAAAAAAAAAAACGATATTACAATATATATTACACTTATTAGTACGTATACATAACAAAATCAATGTAATAACCACAACATTTTCCACATATTAACATAGAGGTACGCTGTGATGAGGACTAACAGGCAAGCTAGGTATTATTCTTGAAAACACTTTATGTTACGCTTAGTTAGAAAGAGAGGAGGCAAATTTCATATCGCATCAGTGAGTTTGCGTTTGGATATCCACACAATTTTGTAGGTTTAGAGTGGAATAGACTTTAGTTAAAGATACATTTTATATGTAATTAGTTAAGTAATTAGTGAAGACATACATATTATATTTATAGTCCAGGCTTTATTTTAATTGATTTTATATAAATAAACGAGTAGGTACCTACCCTGTTTTAATTTTTTTTTCCAGTAAGGAACATCGCGCAAATACTTTATCTTCTTGTCCTAATGGTACCGACAATGTTTGTGTTTTTCGATAGCTAATAAAATAAAATCGAAGTTTTTGGCGATATTTTTCCGAGTGAATTCAGTGGCTGTTGTAATTATTCGCAAATTGATTTCTAGTGGATATTGTAATGTAAAATTGGTGTTGTTTCGTATCTGACTACTGAGAAGGCTGACTCGATACATTTGCTGTCAAATACTGCAAAAACATTAAGACGTGTTACACCCGCATTCTAATGAAATTCATAAACAGGGTAAAGCAAAATAAAAAACATACAAGTATACTACGCGGCAAATAAGTTGAACCAAAATGGCCGTCGTTGCTATGGTTACGTGCAGGCCCGAAAATCGGTTACTACGAATTCAAGGTCGATCGCCATTTTGGTTCAACTTATATGCCGCGTATTGTAAGGAACGAATTGGTGAAACTAAGTGCTACAGAAATCTGATATTGAAATCGATTTCAAAATCAGAAATCGGATAAATATCCGATGTGTAAGTAAGGTAAATTATATTTAAAATCTATGAAATATTTTATAAAAAGAAGCATTCAATAATTCGATAATATTTTTTTAAATAACAATTATTCATATCTGAATATTCCTAAAGTATAATATAATATTAAATTCTGTTCTGTAGTAACAAATTCATAATTAATATAGCTATCGATCGATAGTTTTCTGTCCACTCTCGCGCATCCCTACGCAACAGCGCATATACTGTAACCCTGTACGCCACAGTCGGGAAGACACGTCAAGCCGCGTCATTAGCGCTACAGGAGACTGTTAGTGATTTCCTTCATTATTATAACCGGTGATAATAATAGTAACGGAATTATTACTGTGAAACTGGACGAAATTGATTATGAAAATGGCTAGCCGTCAATATATATATATATATATAACTACTGAAGAACTCCTTCGTATATTAGGAAGTGTGGAAGAGGATGATGAATTCTCTGAAGCAACATCTTTCTACGAGGATAATTTAGAGGTGAGTTTTATTTATATAAAACTTTTCACCAAACAGGACCTAGCGACCCACGAAATGCGGCGTTCAGAAGACTCATCGCTTTTGAGTTAGATAGAGTGCCAGCAGAGAAGCGTTCAGTAACATACGTCCATTTACTGATAAGAAAAGTGCGAACGCAGAAGGAATTAGATGACATTTGTTTGCCGAGTTATGTAGAGTCAGACTTATTAAAAGTGAATTGATTAAATTGTTGTTAAATATTATGTGATTATTATTTATTATGTCCCACAATGTCACATCCCCACTCGCATGCGAGGAAGTTCTCAAAGGTCGTGCCAGCCACGCCAGAGTCGGGACTTCCCGACAGCGGTGGCTACCATTACGAGCGAGATTAGTGATGTACCTTATTATTATTTATTTTTGTTGTTTGTAGTTCTAATGTCTGCTTTTACGTGGTTTAGATTTTTGTAACTTCTGTTTAATGATAGTATGATTCGAAATAGGGTCAAATAAAATAAAATAATGATGTAACGAGTAATATTTGACTTAAAAAATATGGGTTTAAAGCAAGGAATACTTAGTTATCGATAAGATGTTGGAATCCCTATTTTTTGTAGGTATTTGTGCTGAATTTGTAGCTTGGCGTGGGTCGTACGCCGATGCGTTTACGCTCTGGCGGTCAAAAGGTTAAATAGGGCAAAAAGCCCAGATTTGGAGTGACCATTGTTTTTGGTCTCTGGTGGTATAAATAAAGTCTAACAAGCTACCAGGCGGCTAGAATCAAGAGGAAGTAATCTTTATTTAATGCTGTATGATAATGTTATGATGACTGGTGCCTGAATTAGGTTTCCATAAGAACTTGTACTACTTATACTACTTGAACTTGCCCCAGCCACACAACCTAGGTATGATCTAAACATTGTTTTACAGTTAGGAAAGGTATTCAAAGTATAAATAAAAATAAAAAAAAGAATTAACGTAGGTATTTACAAAAACAAAACTACAAAGAAAAGCCCGCTTTAACTAAAAAAAAAAACAAAGTTAAGTTTTCTCGGTATTTTTGTTTTTTATTTAACACCGACTTCCGAAATTAAAGTTATTTTGATAGTTTTAGTGTTTTTTTTTAGTAAAGCCGGTATATTTTTTTTATTTCACACTTTTTAGTTGCGATACACTTATAAACAGTGTGCCTATTTCTTATGACAATTCCAATTAACCCAAACACTGCTAGATTACATTGTTTTATTATGAAGTTCCTGTGTCTACCTTCCGGCTCCATCATCAGATCAGTTCGATAGTACCTCATAGCCAAAGTGCATCTCATGACAATTCTAATAAACCCAAACATGGCATACATTGATTAATTACGGAGTTCCTGTGCCTACCATCATCAGACTTGGATGATACCATTTTCAATGTAACTATTCAGAACCATTCATTTATTTGTATTGTCATAATCGCTTAACAATCTTCATTGTGATATCTATGTGAGTATGAAGTTCCGTTGACCATTTCTGGTCTTCATCAGTTCCACTTAATCAAATGTTACTTTTTGACTAAATATATACTTTTCAACTTAAGTTCTCCACGAAAATACCAAAATCACTACATGGTTGCCTATAGCATTTGAGGAGTTCCCTCGATTCCTCATGGATCCCATCATATGAAACAGATTTTGAAAAAAAAGGGACCTATCTGGAAGCATATCCTTTCAGGGGAAAAAAAAATTGAATGACTATTTTGGCGCCGAGTACAAACTATGACATCTTGGGGAACTGACACTTAGCATTTTCAAAACGGAGTAATCCAGTATCAACAGATGTGCAAAAGAAAATTAGGTATATTATGAAAAAATCTTGAACTGATCAAATATTTCCCTTTCTTAGGACCGCACCAGTGCGTTATGCTGAGTCTTCAATGAGAAATGGTTTTGGGTTAAGACTACTCCACAAATTCCTCAATGTGCCATTTTTACGGCTTCAGAAAACAAGTTTGTTGGAACAACTACAGAGAAACCAGAGAGATGCAGAAGAAACTGAAAAAGAACTTGATGACTTCCAGGTTAGTAAAAATTAGTTTTGTGTAGTTGGCGAACCAATTTTGTCGTTAAGAGGATGCAACTCGACATTATAGTTTCCCCCTTTTTTTCATACAATCGCTCTTACGCGATTATGACGTTATACGCATTTTTTATTAGATATTTTGGAAACAGTATCTTGTGGATATTATCTGGGCTTCTATTGAAATCAATTTATGTGTAAAACTAATCTAGTAAATACCTCTGAAAATCTGTTATTTTGCATGAACTTTGACACTTCATAATTTACTCAAAAGTCAAAAAAGTATAACAATAGAAGAACAAAATTAATCAAGATTCTAAATGAGGACAATTTTTTTCAATACATTTATAAGGGTTTAAAAAAAAAACACTTATTTCCTGGAACAAGTTTTATAAAGTATTCGAGTAAATCCCAATCTAACCCGACGTACGGCGAATACCTTTAAGTTGTTGAAACTTCAACAGTCCGGACTAAGCGTTTCGCTTCGTCCTTTATACCGCGTACATCGAAGGACTGGAATAATTTGCCTGCTGCGGTCTTCCCTTCAAATTGGGCCTTTTAGAATTGTCATGAGATGCACCTTGGGTATAAGGTACCAACGTACTGATCCGATGTTGTAGCTGGGAGGTGTAAGGTTGGCACGGGATCTCCGTATTAAAATAATGTATCCCAGCCGTGTTTTGGTTTATTTTAATTGTCATGAGATCTAGGTACTCTATGTGTGATATACACATTCTATAGGTGACTTACTATAGAACTACATTTAGGTTTAGCTGAAAAAAGATATTTTTCTCTCTAGTTCGAGTCGGGAGATGACGAACTAAAAGAGAACCAGTTCGCTATCGAAACGCGAATAAAACTCAACGCTCCTAGCCGTGAACTACTATGCGCAATACTAGTGAAAACAAAAGAAATGACAAAATTAAAACCATTATTTTTAAAGTTTTTAAACCAAAACCCACCTATCACTGGCTGGTGTGTTGTATTATAATATCAATTGATTTTCAGAATTCAGAAGAGTCCCACTATAACTTGTTTGTTGATCGGCTTGCTAATAAGCGGCGACAAAGTTCGGGCCAGCAAGAACCTCGACAAGTTAGTGAGCGCTCTCCTAGCATTGTGCTTGGCGCCGGCAAACCTATTGTGCCCCCAAATGTCAACCCACTTGTAAGTTTCAATAATAATTTGGCTATATTCTACTATCAAGTAATTATTCTATAAATAAATGATTAATGATATTTATTTTAAAAATCTGTTTAAAAAAAAAAGTTTTTACACCTTAATTTTCTCGTCAGTTTAAACTAGACGAGGCCAATGTTTCTTAGCTGACTACTCTAAGAAGAAACACTGAAACAAACTTATGGGTCAGTCTCTTTTACAAGTTCACGCAGTAAACATGTAACAATGGTCAAATCATATGAGAATCATGCAGATTAGTGTCTCAAATGGTATTTTGTGGAAAAAGAACCACACAGATTTGAGTGGACCTGTCCAGTCTGCAAGCATTTGTCAGTATTCGTCATTATTCTAGTCTATATTATTCATCATTATTGTAGGTAGCGCAGTCACTAGCCGGCAATGGATTGAAAACACCGACTCAAGTCACACAAAGTCATTATGTTAGTTCTGACTTGATAAGACCAAAAGGTCAAGTTAGCATGGATATGACGCCACAACGATTGACTCAACAAGACAGGTAACAACACTTTTAACGAACAATAAGGGCGCTTTCAATTTAGACGTTTCATGTCGGACTGCTCCCACACATTTTCCATGCCGCTGGTCATATCCCGCAACCGGGCCGCTGCCATACGGTAGCAGTCCGACACCAAACGCCTAAATTGAAAGCGTATCTGACTGCCGTGCGTTTGTATACCAATAACACGACATCAGTCAAGCCATTGACTCTGACGTAAAAATAGCAGCGTTTTACCTTCAAATAAAACGCATGTTGTGTCCTTCGGCCTCAGTCGAGGTCATATAAACAATATTTGAGTCTAGTATCTTTCGTTTCCGTGTCACATCTATGTGGGTATAAGCTATAATCTCCCACCATCATGACGTATTTCCGCTTTCGTTCACCAGGTGGCTGCAGCGCGCCAACTTGTTCATTGTGGCCTCAAAATCCTACAACTTAAGAAGTAATCAAACCAGGCAGTCTTTAAAAGTATGACCCCGAATGAGTCTGCGGACACAACATGCGTTTTATTTGAAGGTAAAACGCTGCTATTGTGTCCTTCGGCCTCATTCGGGGTCATATAAACAATATTTGAGGCTTTGTTTGTTATCGCCTGGTGAACGGGACGCCAATGTGTTGCAAACGATAAAAGTTAAATTAGATCAATAAACCGTTATGGAATAAGTAGAAAAACATCAAATAGATTATAACACTTATATTTTAAAGCAAAATAATAATTATATGATAATTACAATCTTAACCCTTGATTACAAAATAAACAAAAATATTCATACATACCACATAAAATATCCTCAATTATTGTAATTGTATGTAAGTAGTGTAATTGTATTTGAATTAACTTACCATAATCATCATATTTTATATCTATTTTCATTAATCTTAAGTAATTAATTAATTGGCTGAAAAAGATGAATCAAGGAGCTACCTTGTGGTGGGATCACTTCTAATGTTTTTTAAAAGTATTACCGGATTTCCAATTAGCCCGTGCCATTATCTTATCAAGAGGGTCATTATCCAACCAGCTCCGTGAATTGACTGCTGAACGTAAACTACCTGGAGTAGCTTCAATTCCTGCTTCCTTCAAAATAGATTTAACCCAACCAGCCAAAATAGTTCTAGTAGCTGGTTTAGCTTTTCCACATGCTGTAATAAATAATCTATCACTAGAACAAAGTAACCGACGCTGTTTCCCGGTGTCTATTAGTTTTTTAAGCCAGAACACTGGATCAAGCGCCACACTTTCACGATTACCTAACAACTTCCAACCTGACTGTACATGTGTTTTGGAATCCGTCTTCGAACCAAAATGCGGCCAAAACATAATGCTATTATCGCTTACTATACATCTATCTGGGGACACGCTAAGTAATGTTAAGTCGTGTATCCTTCGCCCTGAACGCAACAACAGTAGCACTGTACAAACCCTTGCAATTTCGAATAGACCTTGACTTTGAAGAGACCTACTGCCCAACCAACCTATCAACGATTGAGGGTCCCAGACCGGGGGTGGACACTTCTTTGGCTGATGCAATTGTATAGGTTTAATCATTTGTTTTACCAAAATATTTGAACTTAAACGGGCCTCGCTTTTAGTATTGCATATAGTAGACAACAGATTTATGAAGAAGAATAGTACGAAAAGACAATTTTTCTTTTAAATGTATATCTGCCAAATATCGAGCCAATTCACTACCTGTAGGATCTGAAAAATTTACACTAAACCTGGAACACCAATTCAACCATCTCTGCCACGCTGGTCTATATGTATTCAAAGTAGACGATCTCCAACCTTCTTTGAGTAAACACTTTTGTTCTTCAGACCAGTCTCCTAAGGATTCAGACCACCCCCACATTTTCATACTTCTAGATTCAGCTCCGTCGCCCGTGGTGGTGGTTGCCCTGTGGATCGTGAATGGAGGCGCTATCGCTCTTGTCTTCAAATCTGCTCTCCAGAATGCTCGAGACCACCTCGGTGCGACTATCAGAAATACACCTCGAGCCTGATTTAGATGCATCAGTACACGAGGTATTAAACTCGGAGGAGGAAAGACCCAAGCTAGATGAAAATCCCATTTGAATGCAAACGCGTTGTGCTTCCATGCTCGCTTATCCCTTTGATTTAGAGTTACGTAACAAGGTACTACGTGAGCTGTGCTGGATGCAAACAGATCTATCTGGGGAACACCCCACTTCGCAAAGACAATGCTGGTGAACTCGGGGAGCAGATGCCATTCCTGTAACTTCGAGTGACGTGACAGACCGTCCGCCACGTCGTTGTACCTGCCTGGAATGTGATAGGGAACTACATGAATATCGTACTCTTGAAGAATTTGAAAAATCTGATAAATTAACTTCATCAAGGTCTGCGACTTATTTCCCCCCTCCTTTCTTAAATACGCTACTACCGCCTTATTGTCGCACTGCAACAGAAGAGAGGTGTGACTCAGAGACGGAGCGAATTCTAACAAACATTTCAGAATAGTTAACATCTCTTTGTGATTCGATTGAAGCCGCTCTTCTTCTTCTGTCCAGGTGCCCGAAATGTGAAGACCGTTCAACTCCGCCCCTCAACCTGTATCTGCTGCGTCTGTGGTTAAAAAGTTTTTTGCTTGTAGAGGATGAAGCCTGGATTTCTCCACACAGTGAACCTTCCACCATTTCAGTTCTGTTAGCACCTCCACAGTCAAGGGATAAGTCGACTGATATGGCATTTTCTAAATAAGCTAGGAGATGACGAAAATTTAAGCGACCCATTGGAACTACCAGTCGAGCAAAATTCAGAACGCCTATGATACTTTGCATTTCTCGAAGAGACGCCTTCTGTCGTCGAAGCAACTTCGCCAACACTATTTGTATACTCCGAATCTTGTTTTCTGCTAAACCTTTTTGATTTGTCCAGGGACTCCATATCAAACTCCTTATTTTTTGCGAGACTAGAATCGACTTCTCCCTGTTCGACTTACCTGCCAACCCAACCGGCTCAGAATTTGGAGAACGATTTTGACGTGTTTTATTAGTGTCGCTCTGTCCTGTGCTAGTAAAGGATCGTCGAGAAAAACCACTACACGAATGCCTAGATTCCTGAAAATCTCGGCTGTCCAGTTGGTCAGCGATGCAAATACTTTGGGCGCTGTCGCCAGGCCAAATGGCAAACAAGTCATTTGCAGTAATCGGTTTCGATATATTAGACGTAGAAAAAAAAGGTGAGAAGGTGCTACACTTACATGGTTGTAAGCTTGCCGAAGGTCTATTTTGACCATCCAATCCCTTTCCTGAATGAAATCTGGAATCCGATTTACCGAAATCAAACGAAATTTGCTTATTATCAGATAATTGTTTAAACTTTTTAAATTGAAAATAGGACGGTAGGTTCAGTCGTTTTTGCGAATCAGAAAGAAATTTGATACAAAACTCGGAGTTATGGGAACATGTTCTAAAATTTTCTGTTGTAACAAATTTTGAATTACTATGTCCATCTCTGTTTCACCTGCCTTGGTGGGACCAGAGGCGGTTTCTTTCGAAATGGAATTCGATACCCCTTCACTATTTTTATTAATGGTTCTGGTGCTCTCAAATTTATCCATTCCGTAACATGATTTTGTATGCAACCCCCCCGAAAAACCTGATCCGAGTCAGAACTTTCTATTAAATTTACTTGAACCTTTACCTCGTACGTTGTTTTGCGGTTCATTTCTCCGAAAACTAGAGGGCTGGTAAGGGCGTTGACCAGCCAGCTGTCCCCTTGGTTGAAAGCGAAAAAATTTTGGATTCATCGCGTGATAATTATAAAAAGATTCTACACACTGGAAAAGGAAATCTATAATTCATCGTCAGTGCCGACGGGCGACTGGACGATCTATATCTGCTAGGTCCAGGGTACTCTGCCTGGGGTCTAGGGGTTTTCTTTTCTTGCCCAGAAAAATTTACTTTACTTGTATAAAAAAATTTGTTGGTACTAGTTAAGTTATGACGAACGAAATTATTATAAAAAAAATATTTATTTGAATAAAAACAATGTTTATTACTTGAAATGTTCTACAAGACTAATTTACAATTATGATATTTCTATTAACTAAAACTTATTACTAAAATCTGCAAATCTGCAATAGTGCAGTTTATTTATGACGCACGAGCACATCCGTTGCATTAGTCAGCGATAACGCTACTTGGGCAATATCCTAACTCCTCCCTCCTTAAGATGGAAGCGCGTCCCGCAGCTTCCCGCAGCGTCCTCGGTGCGAGGTTGATCCTGTATTGGTCGTCGCTGTTTCCATTGCCAGAGCTTCCATAGAAGAATTGTCGTCAGGATGAGGTAGAGTCCCAATGTTGACCAACTGGGTGTAGCCATCATGGTCTGCCAATCAATTGTGGGTGCTTGTAAGTTGTCGGCTCGTTCTATCAGCTCGTGGATGCTGTCCAGTGATATATCTTCCAGTTGTAGGTTGAAATGGGTGTTTTCTTCTGGGATCACGACATTACTGGGAAGTGGTATGATTTCGTCTGCTGCGACAGTATTGCTGTTTGTCGTTAGTGTCCGGTTAAGTACTTGCATTTGGCAATCACTTGTAATACTGGCGATGTTTACTCCTGATATCCTTTTGTATTCAGATTTAGTTCCACATTTGGTTCTTAGGACTTCTTCTTCCTTCAGGATGATAAGCCACTTATTGTCTTGGAGTTTCTGGATTCTTCCCTGTTTGAGGTCTATCTTGGCACGTGTGCAGTTTGTGTTTTGGTGTTTCACGAGTGAAATTATGCAGTCTTCTGATTTATCGACAGGCTGAGTGTTCAACGACGTGCAGAGTTGTGTATTCTGTATGATCTGTTTGCAGTCTTCTTCCAGGTACGAGTACTCGTTGGTGCCCAGTACAAGGTATTTGGATTTAGGAATGATTGCTAGGTTTTGTTTGTCGGGAATGGAGTATAGATGAATTAGGTCGTATTGGTTTGTATCAATGGAAGGAATATCCAATATAAATGTTAACGTGTGATCTGTACTATAAGCTTTTACGCTAATAGACTTCTCTAAACTATGTATATTGTTAATAGTAATACTATCTACTGGTCTAAAGTTGTATGATTTCTGAATAGTTAACATTTCGTTTATAAGAATGTGTGGGGATACAATGCTCGGGTGCATAACTTCTAGCTGAGCGAAGGTCATGGCGTCTTCTAGAATTACTAGCTTATCTAACAGCAATTGCAAGCTAAAGTCTATTTGTATATATAAATCTAGAAAGTGCAACCTATTTACTAAAATATTATTATTAAAAGTAGTATTTTTTAACATTGAATTTAGTTTTTTCTGATTTTCGTCTAAAAGTTTAATCTGTTTACTGTACTCTTCGACTGCGTGTTTTGCTATGAATAATGATTGTTTTTGAGACATATTAATTTTATTTACTGAATTTTGTAATTTTGATATTTCGTTTTCGAATTTAATAGCATCTTCGTAATCTAAATTACCTGTAATAGTTTTAACAATTGAACCTAGTCCGTTAATAAAACCACGTCTAAACCTATGGTGCGGTGCAATAAATACTAGTTTCTTACCTATTAAATTTAAGCTATTATCTATTTGATCTTTATATGCCCTATTTGATTGCTCCTTATTTTCAGCAGCCTTAGTATTGGCATATAAGGACATAAGTTTTAGAGTCGTTTCGTGTAAATAGGATATGTTATACACGCAGGCCAAACTAAACGTATCTACTTGCTTCAAGATTTGACCTTGTTTTAATAAGAGAATGCCATTGACGTTCTCTACAGGGTTAAGGGTCAGGTTGGCGGTTGCGAAGAACAGGAAGGTTCCTGTGACGAGGGTCCTGGAACAAGATGTTGTCTTCGTAAAAGTTTGAAATGAACTCTGATGGATTTAGAATTGGGGTGGCTTCCTATGATTTCAGCAACATTGTTGGGATGAAGGTGAATGATTTTATACGGACCTTTAAATACTGGCTTCGTTTTGTCGCTCCTCGTAGTCTTTGCAACCTGTTTATATACCGTTTCACCTACCTTAAACGTGATCGCCTCAGCATCCTGATTTCGCTTTTCTATTACCTGCTCTTTATTTTTGGATACGTGGGCTGCTATACACTCCTGTACTGCTTCTGCATTTTTACGATGGTTAAGGACATAGTCCTGATAGAACTCTTTAGGGTAGTAAAGTTCTAGTGGATTTCTTGATGCTGTATGACCAAGTAAAAGCTCACGTGGTGTATAGCCTGTCGTAGAGTGAATGGCATTATTGTAGGCGATAATAGCGTACTTCATCAGTAATTGTATAGGGTCATCTTTGTTTGTCATTCTCTGAATTCTTATTATTTCAGCAATAGTAGAATGAAAACGTTCAATGGGTGAGTTGGAGTTGGGGTTATACGGGGTCGTGAAGTGTATGTTAATGTCATGAGAAGCGCATACTTCCTTTATGACGTCATTGTCAAATTTCGTGTCTGAGTCGGTGGTAATTTTCTGAGGTAATCCTAGTATGGAAAATATTTGTAATAAAGCTTCCGCGATATGAACGCTGCTTGAAGCATTTAGCGGTACAGCTTGAGCAAATTTTGAAAAGTTATCTATTATTGTCAGGAATGTTACACCTCCAGTGGAATAGAGGTCCATAAACAGATGTTGAAGTGGTTTTGTTGGTGTCTCTGTTAACATTAGTGGAGGTTTCAAAGGGTTTCTCTCGTATTTCGCTCTTAAACACAAGTCGCATTGATTAATGTATCTTTGAATTGTCAATAGCATATTAGGCCAGTGATAGTTCCTGTGGAGTTGTTTATATGTCTCCTGAATACCTCTATGTGACGATTTGCCTTCGTGATATCGCTTAATGAGTTCTTGTTGCTCAGTTTTGTTTTCAACAAGGGTAACTCGTGACGTACATCTTATAAGTTTAGGGCCCCTGTCATTGAAAATTGTAGTATAAACTCTAGAAAAGGCCAAGTACAGGTTTTCATCGTAGAAATAGCAGTGGAAGATACGGTCTGCTATCGTGTGCTCCTTTAAGAACCTAATGATTTCGGATTCTGTATTGTTGACCGGGATAAAAACATCTTTAATAACCGTTCTAGAGTTAGTTGATCTATTTTCCACTCTATATGTTAAGCCCGGGGTAGACCGTATATAAAACTGTTTAAGTTGTCTGTCTATTGCATCAGATAAAATCGGGATGCCGTTGTTTTCATTGTCGGGTTGGGTATGATTTGTCGAAACTAATTGGTCAGGGTCACCTGTAACAATGCTCATTGAGTCTGTTCCGTTGTCAGTATGGGGATGGTTGGTACTCCTTGCTTCTACGTCATTATTATTATTGCTAAGTCCGTCGTTGTTGTTGTGTCGATCGTTATCTGTCTCTGCTTGTCTACGAGCGTTCTCAAATATTCTGTTTATGATCTCGTCGTCGTTGTTATCGTCAAAATTGACTGCTAGAGAGTCTATGCTATTGTGAAAGATTTTAGCTCTAGATAATGCATCAGCGTTAGTGTTTTGTTTGCCCTTTTTATAGACTACTTTATAGTCATACTCTGCTAGCTTTAGTTTCCAACGTGTTAACTTTGAGTTGGGGTCTTTTAGGGACATCAGCCATGTCAGAGGTCTATGGTCTGTATATATGGTGAATTTTCGGCCGTACAAATAAGGCCTAAAATATTTGATAGCCCAAACTATTCCTAGTAGTTCCTTCTCTATCGTTGAGTAACGAGTCTCTGTTTCTGATAACGTTCTTGAAGCAAACGCTACTGGTTTGTCAGCACCAACATTGCCTTGCGATAAAACTGCGCCTAACGCAAAGTCAGATGCATCTGTTGTCAAGATAAATGGTTTGTCAAAGTCAGGGTATTGTAATATTGGGGCATTAGTCAGAATTTGTTTGCATTTGTTTACTGCGTCTAAGAATTCATCAGTATGAACAATTTTTGCGTTCTTTTTAAGACAGGCTGTTAATGGTTTTGTAAGCTTCGCGAAGTCTTTGATGAATTTTCGGTAGTAACCTACTAACCCTAGAAAAGACTTTATGTCCTTTTGTGTTCGTGGTACGGGGAAATTTAGAACAGCTTTTATCTTGTCTTTGTTAGGTTGTAGTCCTTGGTCTGTCAATTCATGTCCTAAAAAATTCACATGTTTTTGTAGGAATTCTGACTTGTCCAATTGCACTTTGAGATTGTGCGTTCTGAATCGCTGAAGTACTAACTTGAGTTTTTCGTTATGATTCTGCAGTGAGGTAGCTGCAATTATGACGTCATCTAAATAAGTGAATACGTTATCTATCCCTCTAAGAATATGGTCCATGAGTCGCTGAAAAGTGCTCGGAGCATTTTTTAACCCAAACGGCATTCTTAGGAACTCATAGTGACCTCTTTCTGTAGTAAACGCGGTTTTTTCTATGTCGTTAGGGTGCATTTCCAATTGGTGGTAGCCACTGGCTAAATCGAGGGTTGTAAAGTACTGTGCGCGCCCTAATCTATCGAGTATGTCGTTGATGTTTGGTAGGGGGTACTTGTCCTCCACAATTCTATCGTTTAGTCGTCTATAGTCTATAACAAGTCTCCATTTAACTTTTCCTGAAGCGTCGGGTTTTTTGGGGACGATATGTACAGGGCAGGACCAAGGTGAAATACTTTCCCGGATAATTCCTTGTTTTAATAAATTGTCTATTTGGTTTTTAATTTCTGTACGTTGTTGCGGGGCTTGTCTATAGTTTCTAACGAAAATGGGTGTGTCGTCGGTTAGTCTTAATTCGTGTTTTACAGTATGTGTGAAAGATAACGGTATGTTTTCAGAGTGAAATACGTCACGATATTGGTAGCAAATTTTAGTAATTTCACGTCTTTCTTCGTCATTCATATGGCTGTTCCTAATTTTCTTTAAGTTTTCGCAAAGTTCTTTGTCAATGTCAGTTTTAGTTTGAAGGGTGTTAATTTTGTGTGTTTTATTTTGATTTATCAGTTGTGGTGGTAAAGGCTCAAGGGGTAGGTGGCAATTGTTACTGATTATTTGTTCTTTATCCGATAAATTAATTACGGACGTCTTAAAAATTCCATTTTTTACCGTTACTACAGCGGCGGGTGACTTGAGTCCTTTAAACCAATTAAAATCGTCGCAGATATAGTTACCGTCCATACAATTCGTTTTTACTGTTATAAACTTTTCACAATTGGGTTCAATTTTAAGTCTTTTTACTGGATAATCAAAATAAATTGGTATTTCGGTGTTATAAGTTCGCAATAATTTATTTTTAAAATCTATGTTACACCCTAATTCTTTTAACAAGTCCATCCCTATTAATCCTTTATACTTTGGGTCAAAATCGAAAAGTAAGAATTTATGATATATGTCTGTCTTAAACTGTGGGGGTAAAGGTAAAATAGCTACATGTTCATGTCGAGTAACAGCATGCGCGGTTTTTACTTGGAATGGCTCACGCTCAACGCAGTGTTCAAGATTAGTACCGGCTATTACGTCAGGTGATATCATACAACGTGAAGCTCCAGTATCTAATAAAAACTTACCTTGAAATTCCGGCAATATTATATAAGGGAGATGGTCTTTACCTTGGTTGTTGAGGTGAACAGTCTTTACTAGCCTTGGTTCAATGGGTCCTCGTTCTGGGGAAAATCCTGGTGGTTTGGCTCCTCCACAGGCGTCTCCTGTGTGTAGCTGTACTCTTCACCATTAGGTTGTACATTATTATTATACTCACCTTCATAGTAGGTATTGTAATCAGGGTAACACTGGTCTTGGTTGTGCTGTGTATAAAACATTTCTTCGGAAGCAAAACGTGGTGTTTCGGGCTTGCTTACTGATCTCATGGTGACGTCAGACACCTTTTGCGGCGAGTTCAGCTGCTGGCGAGGTATATTCGGCTGAGGTCTGAAATTACCTGAGTTTCTGAAAGCACCAGAACCACTAGGTCTTACGTTACTTGGAGCAGGTCTTCCCGGGGGCATGCCTTGACCCCTCTGTGGTCTCTGATCTATGTTCCAGCTATTACGCGGGGCAAAGTTATTATTTTGGGGTACCGTTTGGTTTGGCTTGGGTATTTCTTTTGATTTGTTTTGTATGGAAAGTGCATTAAAGTTATTATTGAGTCTATTAAATGCCAAACGTGCCTCCTCCTGCCTAGCCGTTACTATGGCTGCTTCAAGAGTCGTAGGTTGTGCAATTCTCACGCCAATAGAGACGTGAAAGTCCAAATTATTAACGTATTGATCTATGACCATGCTCTCATAGTATGACTTATCCGTGTGCCTACCTACTACGTTTAGTGTGTCTAGAATTTCCCTTAGTCGTTTACCAAACGTCTCGGCGTCTTCGTTTTTATTACGGCGCAAACGCGTTAATTCTTGCATCAACTGTATTTCGTTACGCGGTTCGCCTAGTCGACGCGTCAACGCGGCCTTAATTGTTTGCCAGCTATCAACTGTTTCTTCGGAGGCTATTGCACTGATCGCCGAATCACTTAATTTGCTTTTAATTAAACTAACAATAGCAGGATTTACCCTAACTTGTGGATCTAGTAATAGCATTACGTTTTCCACTTCTCTAATAAAATAATTTAATGTTTTAGGATTGCCATCGTATTTTGGCAACAGCTCTGAAACAAACCTGAAAGTCACTAGATCGATGCTTGCCATAGCCATCGTGATTTAATCGTAAAAATAGGAATATAAAACCAATTAGTAAATAAATTAATTCACTTTAAGATATTATTACGATTATGTAAAATAACTGACCTTACCTACTCTCTAAGCAATTAGCTTGAAGTTACTTTAATTATTTTATACGAATCGCGATTATAGCACGTACGTAAACGAGTAGATGTATCGCGTTACAGGATGAATTGCTGTGAGTTGCAAAATGTATACCTATCGCGATGTTAGCACGCGTACATAGTACCTAAATTAACATGAATGTATCATATAACTAATGTAGTTTGCCTATAGCGATTCTAGCTTATAAACAAAACACAAATAACATTTATAGAATACGGCAGGAAATATAGCATGGAAACTGGGTATACAACAAGCACTCACCACAGTATCTTCTGCATCTCTAGCCGGGCCTTGTAGGACAGCAGGACTCCCAATTCTCCGGAACTCCCGCAGGTTGTTCGTCGTCGTAAATTCGAATTTGTGATCGCGAAGATAACGATAGATACCGTTCACTCTTACCGAAGAGTTGTATTCGAAGAAGAGTGTCGCGATCCTACCGACTGCGCCAGTTAAGTTATGACGAACGAAATTATTATAAAAAAAATATTTATTTGAATAAAAACAATGTTTATTACTTGAAATGTTCTACAAGACTAATTTACAATTATGATATTTCTATTAACTAAAACTTATTACTAAAATCTGCAAATCTGCAATAGTGCAGTTTATTTATGACGCACGAGCACATCCGTTGCATTAGTCAGCGATAACGCTACTTGGGCAATATCCTAACTTACTTTATCAAAAAAAAAATTCACTAGACGGCGGTATCTTCTTCAAACATGGCTTAAATTATTTTTCTCTTAATTGTTTAATGAACACTTCGCGCCTTTGTTCTAATACATCGGCTCTACGGCTGCAAACCAATTGTAAACAATCACGTGAAGTCTTATGATAATCACCAGAATTTAATGCCAACTGATCTGGTTCCACGTTGCAGGAAACGACCCAGTCAACTATCTGCCTAAAACCTTGCTACATAGCATCGCTTTGCATTACAAGTGCGCGAGTTACAGCGCCTAGAAATCTATCTGCCGACGGTAGATGACAAACTTTTTCTGAAGACTTGATTTCATCGTTTACATTTTCAAAGTTTATAATGCTCGTCCCGGATATGTTGACCTTGAAGGTCAACATATCCAGGACGAGCATTATAAACTTTTTGCGATTCCATATATATCTAACATTATACCAAATATCATTATTGAAATATTGAATGGAATTTATAACTCCAATTTATTTGAAGGATTAGTCGTAACAGCAGGCTCCTTTAATTGCGTTGCCAAATCAAAATCAAATGATTGAAACTGTGCAGGATCTGACCCTGGTTCCAAGTGCCCTTCCGGAACTGGTTGTTCCCGCACCGATTCAAAAGTATCACCATATATTGGGTTATCGTATTCATGATTTTCATAATATGGATATTGAGGGTAGTAATATAAACTTTTCAAATCACTGACCTATTTTGCAAGCTTTTTGATTACCTTGCTCGGCTACGCTTACTTTTCTTCGTCTTACTTGCCTTCTTCCTCTTACGGGATCTTTCCACCTGTTCAGTCTCCAACTCCGACTGTGATGACTCCGAGGAACTTGAACTTGACGAATCCAATGAATCGGATTCGTTGCGGCTACGTACACTATCCGCCATTGTAATAAAAAATTTACACTTTTCAAAATTATTTTATATACTTTATATTTTTAAGCATATACCGAATTTTATTTAGTAAAGTATCGAACGTTAACAACGTTAACTTTTTAAAAGATGTGAACCGTCCGAAAAACAGGACGCCAATGGACGAGTTGGCGCGCTGCAGCCACCTGGTGAACGAAAGCGGAAATACGTCATGATGGTGGGAGATTGTAGCGTATACCCACATAGATGTGACACGGAAACGAAAGATGCTAGACTCAAATATTGTTTATATGACCCCGAATGAGGCCGAAGGACACAACATTATTATTAGTGCTCTTGTTGAAAATCATCAAGTTGTCGAGCGTTCGCGGAACCGGCGCTGCGCTGTTACCGCACTGCGCGCTTTGTATAAAAAAAAACGACTATGCAGTACGACTAACGCACCGCCTACAAACGACCGCAGTCGGCAGTAAAAAAACGCATAAATTGAAGGGCCCTTATTTGCTATAGGTATTTCATACGGCGGTTTAATGTAATTTTCAGGTTACAGTTGATCTGATTGCTTTTCATCGCGTTTCTATCAAGTGTACCCGCTTTTGGAGACGATTATCATATCGTTTGATGTATTTCAGCGGAAACAGTACGCCATCGGGTGCCAACGTGTCGGCCTCATCGGGATGTCTAGACGAGTTTTATGCAGGAACTTTGGACAGTAGCTTTTTGGAAGACCTTCCCGCAATATCTAGCCCTAATCAAGATGCCACTTATGATTCTGAAAGGTAGGGAGACCTCTATTGTGTGCATTGTGTAATAAGCGCAAAAAAAATTCAATCTGAATATCTTCAATATAATTTGTTGTAATTACAGCGATGACGAGAATATTACTAATCCCAAAGTGACAATTGATCAGGAAGACTTGGATTTCGATATTTCTTCTTCAGTGGATATTCGAGCGGAGGCAAAGTTATCAACGGAATTTCCGTCAAGAGCGAATCAAAATGAAGATACTATAAAACTTGACAAAATGATAAATCGCGTTACGATGGACGAAAAGGTCGATATTGATAGCGTAGATATTGGAAGTATGCCTATATTTGAAAACAGTCGTCACATTGACGTACAATTACCATCCGACAACGACTTCCCGCTTTGGGCTGGTGATACCAGTGCAAGAAGATCGCCTGAAGGTTAGCAATTATAATATTAGTCATTGAAACCTATGTACCTTTACATATTATAAAACAAAGCCCCTTAACACGTCTGTCTGTCTGTTCGCGATAAACTCAAAAATTACTGAACTTCTTTTCATGCGATTGTACCACCAATAGACAAAGTGACTTATGAGGAAGGTTTAAATGTAAAATATGTATGATTTATTAAACCTTACTATATATACCGAGAATTTTAAAGATAACACCCATGCAAAGTTGGGGCGGGTTGTTTGTTAGTATACATATTATTGGGCTATAAAGTGTTTGCTAAATACTTAAATTTGTTCAAGGCGGCGAGGATCCAGACACAGCTAAAGAACCTATTGACAAGGTAATAACTGAGTGTTTTTCAACCTGTATTGAACATTTAATATTTATGAATGTAAGTACATATATTAAGTGTTATTTTTTTGTAACAGGAGAAAAAACATAAGAAAAAGAAATCAAAGGACAAAGATAGAGGAGATTACAATGACAAATCAGAAAAAAAAGAAAAGAAGCATAAACATAAGAAATCTAAAAGTGAAAAAAAGACGATTAATCCTCAACAGGACTTATTGGGACCTTCGCCAGCGACTGAGTTTAACTATGAGGAATATGACAGCATTTAACGTTGACTTACTATTTTAATCTTCTACATTCCATTCGTCTATTTTCGTGGCTTTATTGTAAATGTCTGTATCATATGATTATAATCGTTATTTTATAAAATATAGTAATAAGTGATTGTGAAAAGAAAAAAATGCACTTTGTCCAAAAAAAATATTTTTTTATGATTTTGTATAATATTCATTTTAAAAGACTGGTCTGCATAAAAATTGTGTCACGTATTATTTTAGGAATCTCGAAATTAAATAATTGGTATGTCCCAATTTAAAACTTGAATCATCTGATTCTGATTTAATTACAGTATTAGGCACCCATGACATCTCAGTTTTGGGAAGAATCATCATTTATCATCATTTCAGCCGATAGACGTCCACTGCTGGACATAGGCCTCCCCCAAATGTCGCCACAACGAACGATCCTGTGCGTCTCGCATCCATCGGATTCCCGCAACCTTCACCAGGTCATTGGTCCACCTTGTAGGGGGCCTTCCAACACTGCGTCTTCCGGTACGCGTTCGCCATTCCAGAACCTTTCGGCCCCAACGGCCATCCGTTCTGCGAGCAATGTGCTCTGCCCATTTCCACTTTAGTTTGGCGATTCTTCGTGCTATATCGGCAACCTTGGTTCTCCTGCGGATATCTTCATTTCTGATTCGATCACGCAAGGAAACTCCGAGCATAGTCCTTTCCATTGCCCTTTGGGTGACTTTGAGCCTTCTGATGAGGCCCATTGTGAGCGTCCACGTTTCGGAACCATGTTATCACTGGCAACACGCACTGGTCATAGACTTTCGTCTTGGGACACTGTGGTATATTGGATGAGAAGATACCGCGAAGCTTCCCGAACGCTGCCCAGCCGAGTCGGAATCGACGGTTGACCTCTTTCTCGAAATTAGATCTACCCAACTGGACTGTCTGTCCAAGGTATCGTATTTGGGAAGAATGTTAAATTGAAATACAAACCATTTTTATAGCTTTACCTTGTTTTTAACAACATAACTCAGTTTAATTTGCAATGTTCGACCAATTTTCAGTGAAACTTTGGTATTTTCAAGCTTACTCATACTGAGCCTTTTTATTCTCGTCGGAGAGCCATGGTTTTCTGAACACTTCTGTGAGTGGGTTCAGCATAATTATATTATCTTAAAAAGTTTTTTTCCTATTTTTTAACGTTTCTCTCAGTATCATTCATGCCTCACGTTTAGTGATGCGTTTGGGCATTTGGGGGTAGGCGGAACAGAGTGTAAAGTCCCGCAAACCTCTGTTGAAAAGGGAGGATCCTCCGACCAGACGGGTGTTATGTCTGGTAGGCAACTGCCTGATAGATGATTTCGGGCTGTTCTATATGTTCTAATCGCGCGGAGAATTTTAATTGCGCGATGCAGGATTATTTCTTATGTGACGCCATAGATGTCGCTACAGGTTTATTGCACTTATTAAAACTCCATAACTGGACACACTTAGACCACTGGAGTGTCTTCAAGAAGCGACAGTAACAGACACATAACTAGAAAAATTACATAATAAAAATATGGTTACGGCGTAGGCCTGTTTTTCAACAACTGATTTCATTAACAAATTTGTGCTATGCCTAATAATCTTAGCCAGCGATTCATGTTGACATTTAAAACTAGTTTATTCTATAAATATTGGTAAAATTAAAAAAGGTCGATTAACTTGCTTTTTTTCGACTTTTCAACCGGTTCTCAAAAAGATCGTCCATCACAGGACTCACTGGGCTATACCTTTAGAACTGTAATAGCTTTTGTGTTGCGGCGCTCTTAATTTGATAGTATTTACTTCCATAATAGGTTTATTTGTAGACCTAAAGAAGTAATATTTTATGTAAAACAATGGTTTATTAGCAGATCCTGATACGTGTTCGCTGGCTTTATATTTTGGATTGTAGACTTGCAGTGTCGAAATATTAGCAATTTGGCATTTATTACAATCAATTCCAATACTTCTGTTCGAGCTTTATCTGATAGGTGGACTCTTTTATGTTTTGGTTGTGCTCTGCACTCTTTCAGTTACGCCTAACCTTTTAAATAGGTATTTGAGATGTAAGTATTGTGCCAAAAGGGATTCCTGTTTTTTGAGTTCAGAAAATATTCCTTTTAAGTACTATATTTATTTTAGCGATTTATTCACACAATGTATGTATGAATGACGCCTTTGACTGTTACATATCCACTTTTAATTAATCTGACTTGTCAATGTTAGATGTTATTGAATTTATGTGCAATGCAATTAAACATAAGTTAAAATTGAAATTACATACCTCGTTACAGCATAAATATTTTATCACGTTATATGTACGCTTGTTGTCTTAATAAAAAGTTTTAACAACGCGTTTGATTTTTTTATTTAGTAGGAACTCAAGAACAGATGAAAATTAGTAGGAGCTTATAGGCCTTATATCCAGTAGTGTAGCAGCAGTTGGATCGCGTATGGCACCAGTAGACTCTGGTGCCATACGCGATCCAAATGTCCAGACGGAACAGTTTCCCTTTTTTCGATGTGGCGTTTATTTTCCAATGACTCTATGAATCTTTTTTACGTGGAATATCGTCAAATTACTTTTCCCGCTCTAGGTAGACTGAGAGGGAGTATCAGACTTTTAAAACTCTTATTATTCCTCTGCGAGGGCCTCGGTAACTCCTTCAAAAAATCCGTCTGGCAGGCATCGGCCTCGTCACACTTGCTGATTAATCTCGCTTTGAGATGCGCATAGAACAACCCGTCGGACGGGGCTTGGTCCTTCGGACGGTCGGACGCTTAGTACCTATCCATTGCTCGCCATCTGCAAGCTTGTGCCTACGGTAAAGAAAGTGTCTCCAGCAGTTTCGAAGCAATGGGCCGATATGATTTGAAGTAATTTTCAGGCTTGTTATCTGAGCAACCTTCCATTAATTGTGGGACAAATATGCGCTGCAGTACCTACCTATAGCAATAAAGAGGTAACAAATCATTGACATGTTTCAGGGATCCGCTCCGTTGCCGTGGTAGGACGTGCGCGCTACCATACTCGCTCGGACCGCCCTCTAGTCGGCCTAACCCTGTGTTGTCGTGAGTGTAAGCTTAGGCGAGCACTTACGGGAGCACTGGGGGAAGCCGCCTCAGTTTTAATCCCAGTTTTATTACTGTCGCGGTCGCGTTGGCAACGTGCCACTGTTTTAATCTTTTTAATCTGTTTTAATTTTAATTTGAATTTTTAATCTTCGGGATGCCGAAGAAGAAGACAGGTGTTCGTAGCTCCCTAGAGCCCGACACTAGCCTGCCTCTGGATAGCCAGATGGGAGGTCGGACGACGTCGCTTCCGTACCTCGGGAGTTCGATGCCCGGCCCCCCGCCCGCCGCTCCAGCCCTAGAAGGGAAGAAGCACCCTGCCGGCTCACCGACGTCGCCGGCGACTGCCCGCGTTTCGCCGTCGCCGTCGTCGGGCCGCCAGCCAGCCGTCCCGATTCGCCCGCCGGCCTTTCGCCCCGTGCCTATCCAGGCCCCGGGTCCAGCAGCGTCAAGCAGCCGTGCGCAAGCCGTACGTCTCGCCACCTCCTCGACGCGCTCCGTTGCGCCGAGAACCCGTACTATGGAGCCACCGGCGCGGCCGGTGGCGCCACCTACAGTCCGCGCCGGTAAACCCGCGCGCCCCGAGGCGCACCACGCGACTCGCCCCGCTACCACTGTGCCCAGTGTCGCCGCCCGCGTTCCTGTGCGCCAACCAGTGTTGGCTTCTCCCGCTCCACTACCTGCGCGCCCGGGAACCAGCAGAAGAAGCGACGCAGCCGCCCAAATTGTTGCGACAGCACGCCGCACAACATCGCCCGCTCCCCGCCGCTTGCTGACGGACTCAGCAAGAGGAAGATTGGACGCGCCCATCTTTTCTCCCACCCCGCCCCGGGTCTCCGCCCGGGACTCCCCCGCCGTGCTGTCCGCGTGCTCGTCCCGACAGGGCTCGGACATGTCGGCTTACTCCGGGGACTCCTGCGCCGGGATCGAAGACGTGTCGCTAGACACGCCCTCCCGATCCGAGTTTAGGGACGGAGAGTACCCGGCCCCACCCGTTGAATCCTTGGGCTTTGGCTTCGAGTTCCAGCTCGACACCAGAGCCCAAAGAAGACCAAGAAGCCCAGATGACGACGCGTCCGAGGAGGCCAAACGGTACTGCCTCGACCCGCCCAGCACCTATGCCGACAAGGTGCGCTCCCCGCCCCCTCCGCCCACAGTTCAAGAGAGCAGAGGAGAGCCAACGTCTGCGGGCCCACCCCCCGCAAGTCAAAAGAAGAATCCCTCCCGCTACCCTCCGCTGGTGGTGGAGAGGCTACCTGACTGGGCCGCCCACTTTAGGGCGCTGAACGACCTCCTGGGCCGCCCCCCGAATGCCCGCCCTTTTCAGGGCGGCATTCGATTCCTCCCGGAATCCGCGGAGGAATACAGGGTGGTACAGAGGTACCTAGGCGACCAAGAGAGGGAGACCGGCCTGGCTTGGTTTGCGTACTCCCTACCCGCGGAGCGGAGCCTCAAGGTGGCCATCCGTGGCCTACCAGCGGACACGGAGCCGGCCGAGATTGAGGAGGAGCTCAGGCGGCTGGAATTTGAGCCGGAGTACGTGCGCAACATAAAGGCGCGCGGTGGGAGACCCGGCTGCATCTTTCACGCCGTGCTGAAAAGGACGCCCGGGATCTTCAAGATCTACGACATCACGCAGTTCCTGCTCATGCGTGGTGTCAAGATCGAGGCGTGGAGGGGCAGGCGCGGGCCTGCGCAGTGCCACCGGTGCCAGCAGTTTAGGCACAGTTCGCACCGGTGCCACCGCCCGCTGGCCTGCGTGAGATGCGGGGAGAGCCACGCCGCGAAGGATTGCCCACGCCCCAGGGAGGAGCCGGCCACCTGCGCCAACTGCGGAGGTGACCACCCAGCGTGTCACAGAAGATGCCCCGTCTTCATCGAAGAGGCACAGAAGAGGAGAGTGGGCACGATCGCTATCTCCCGGCGACCAAACCCGCCCACCAAATCCACCCGTGGGCCCGTGGCGGCCGACGCCTCTGAAGCGCCCAGCGCCTCATTGATGGCGGCGGCCAACGACCCCACGAATAGGAGAGATGTCCCCCCAACACGGAGGAAGAAGAGAGGTGGGAGGAAGGGGAAGAAGCCCCTCCCCCCCCCCCCACAACCAAGGATGCGGACTCTGCCCCACTTTCGGTGCAGTCGTCGCGCCCCCCCCCACTGCCGAGACCGAAGCCCCCAAAAGAGCGCAACGACCGGCTAAGACAGCCACCGCCCCCCGGGCGGCCCACCAGGAGGCCAAAGTTCCCGACGCCGCGCCCGCCCAGCAGCGACAGGAGCTTTCTCTTGAGGAGCGGAGGATCCTCTTCGCCTTCATCCACGAGCTCACGGAGTGCATCCAATTGAAGCGCCGTCAGGGCGAAGGGGACCCGACGGAGCTCATTATAACTGGGATGGCCCACCTGACCAACCTCCTTTACGGGGGAAAGTGATGGCGGGTAAGTCAATCATTCGACGCCTGAGTGAGCCGCTTACACCTACACACGGCTCACTCAAACAATAATACTCCACACTCATAACATGCACCCGGTGAACGTCGCGTGCTAAGTTAATATAGGCGCGACGCTAACCCAATTCATACACACACGACTCCACACTCAGTATACTCACGCATTTGGACGCGCGGGGCGGATCGCGCGTTCCAAATTGCCCCCATGGGCGGTGTTACACAGCACCCATACCGCCCACACACCCACTACGCCCCTTAGTCTGAAGCGCAACCGGCTAGATCTGGAAACGTGACAGACGGGGGTTTACATCCACAGTGGGCAGCGCCACCCAAGTCATCACCTCTGTCGCTGGTCGCCGTCCGCCGGGCCTCCTCCGGGCAACCGGAGGTCTCACCCGGCGGCGACGGACCGCCGAGGTGGCGTGAAAAAGCGGCACTGTGACTGCACAGTGCCGCGGCGCTTCCCACTGTACAAACAACAGCTACACATAGACAAGCAGCGCGTGCGCGCTTGTCATGGCCACGGCCTATATGGCCACCATAACGATGTGCCCGTCGTTACGGGCACCTAACCCGCAACCGCGGGACAAAGGCTATGCCTATAACCCGCCGGCCGCGCCCCCTTGCGGGGACGCAGCGACTTCCACGGAGACATGTTTCAGAAGCCACGAGGATTCGTAAAAAAAAAACCTTTTTCTCTGAATAAATGACACTAAAAATCAGGGGGCGGCAGGCTAGAGTAGTGGGATAGAGTGGCTGTTCACGTAGCTGCTCCGCACCCACTCTTCAGCTTTCGTAGGTGCTAACACCCACGCAGTATGTGCCTCTCACACACTATCACACGGTACACTTCTCATCAGAAAAATCGAAACACCTTGCAAGTTTATGTTTTGTAAGGATTATCAGAAAAATGTGTATATTTAGGAATTTATGTCAGAATAATATGAATCCTAATAATGAAAAATAATTTAAAAAAAAACTAAATTCTAACTAAATTTTCATAGGTTTCGTATTTTGTTTAAAAAGTTATTTTTGCCCTGTATGTAAGTAAACGTTTATTTAATAACTTGTATTCCGTTCCCGAGCTCTTATTACTGGTTTCATACGGTTTCTTCATCGATTGGATGAGAGTCACGATCAAATGTTGTGGCATTTCATTCCATTCCTCTTAGATTGCATTTTTCAGCTGGCTAAGTTTCTGGGGCCAGGATCTCTTGCACGAATTCGTCTCTTTAATTCGTCCTATAGAAGTTCAATCGGAAAGTAAAATAATCTCGTACGACGCTCGCGGTGTGAGCCCTAGCATTGTCGTGCATGAATATGAAACCACTGTTCGATGTACCGGTGACTGCTTAATACAAGCAGACGTGGCCCAGACAAAAAGACAAACTCTGTCTTACTTTCGGCGCCGACTCCTCCTCAAACCGCCCACGAACCGCCACCATAGCTGACCTTTTCTTCAATGCAGCATTGAGCAAAGCGTTCTCCATCTCTTCTGTAGATCTTCCGTCGTTATCATACAGCATAAGCATTTTACACTCATCAGAAAAGAGGACTTTTTCCCACTGGAGGTATGACCAATTTAGGTAGTGAGCATCTAAATAAGTGCAAAGTTAAGGCGCGCTCTTCGATGGTCTGCAGTTAATTTCGGCCCATTTGCTGGCTTGTGCGGTACCAGTCCACGTTCCTTCAACCTTCTTCTAATTGTAGAGTCACCTACAGCTATCCTACGTACAACATGAAGCTGCTGCTGCAGTTGAAAAGCATTAAGGCGTCGATTTCGTAAAGAAATTGTTAGAAGTGACCCGATTCCTGCCAGATCCTAAATGACGCGTGAACAAACCAGTCTCCCGATAGCGTTTGTAGACTCTATGAACAGACGACAGGCTAAGATGCAATCTTTCAGCCACAACACACTAAGTCCAGAATCCAGCAATGCCACCACTTGGGCGACTTCTGCGGGCGAAGTATCCATGATTTTGAACAATAAAAAAAAAACCTTTTCAGACATCCCAAAGAACAAAAAGTTTTAAGGTAAGCGCTAATTTTTAGTTTTCAAAGGTGAAATGTAGGTACTCCAATTCTAAACACACATTTGTCTCAAAACAGTGGATTCATATAAAGCATAAATAAATAAATGAAATTCTAATTTTGGATTTTCGCTTATCACTGTAATGGCCAAACTGCCAGCTACACAATCCACAACAATCGAAAATCATGTGCTTTTTTTCATGGAATGAAGAGTCTACTACAGTATTGAAGTGTTTCGATTTTTTGATGAGAATTGTATTTGACCACTTAGCTCTGTTTCTTAGTTTTCGTCCATTTCCCATTTTTTCGTAATTTTACGAGCGAGTTTATTGCCACGAGTCCGCCTTACTATCTTCGAGTAGGTCTCGCGGCGAGCACACTGCGAATACGTCGTACTTAGCAGGTGTCGTTAACGACTTGCTCGTCAATGTCACAAGTCACATCGCTGTGTGGAGACACATTCATAGCGAATGTTTATAGAACGAACTAGCAGGACAATTATATCGCCGCGATAAATACGCTCGTCAAGATCCAAAAGGTGTATAAAAGTTAAGGCGTCGTTTTTTCACCGAGTGGGATTTGTGGATAAAATAGATGGGATGATGTTTCTCAACAAAAGAAGTTTAATAAATAGTACATTCTATTCAAAATGTAAATGTACAACCACATCGATATTTTATTGGTTAGATTATAAAAATTGGACCACCTGTAAGAGTCCGCGCCGTATTGTAACAATATTACAAACAAAAATCTCTACATAACAGAACTTACAGATATTAGTCAACTTTATTTTATACATACTATAGTACACGATTATTTAACATAATATTTACCTAATATTATATTTATACATTCTATGTATAGAAGATAATAATTTTTCATTTTTTTAATAAGTTAATAAAACTATAAAATATCTCTTCAGTTAAAAGTTAGGCATTTATAAGGCTAATGTAGGTATTGGAAACAATATTTGGTGGTTTTAACGGTCTCTTTAAATACAACACGAAGTATGTACCTATGCAATAATATTATATATATATATAATTTATAAAAAAAGCACTTTGTACTTGGCTTTAATTTTAAAATAAATATTTAGGTTTGATATTTAGATTTATCTTCCTATAAAAATCTAACTTCATTATAGTAACTAATAAAAGTATAAAAATATAAAATGATGTTAGAAAGTCAAGCATGTTTTTTTTTAATAAATACACTGCAGTGGATCTAGAATATTAATTCCATTGTAATACTCAGTTAATCATTTTTTGGTTGAATATAAATACGCAGACATTTGTTGAGATTCTTATTCCAGTTTGCAGTGCGATTCTAGATCCACGCCACTATTTTTCAACAAAATAGGTATTTTTAAATATGTAAATATTTGTTTTATACAGTGTACTTCTAGGCAAAATAAGATGAAACTAATAAATACCAAATATAATAAATCCTGAACCTAACATTATAATTCATGGGTTGATCTAAATTAACAGAAAACTTAAAATGCGACAGAAAGTAATGATACATAAAAATAAGTACTTGTAGTCAGTAAGTGGAATAACAAGACAGCATCATTTATTCAGGTTGAATAGAGACAGTTAACGCAATTACTGCAACAGCTAACATAAGATTTGGTTGCCAAGAGTAATGTTGACCAGGGAGCATGCCTTCAAGGAAAAACGATTTATTGAGAAGGCCAGTTGTTAAAATACAATTTGAATATTTCAAGTGAATTATGATGCTGTCTGTATGTACCTCAACAATTACACATTATTAGCTGCACAAAAGCCAATGTAAAATATTGGCATGATTTACTTTTTTCTTTTAGCTAGGAATGAAACCTAGGTTTTAAGTTAAGAGGACAATACAACGAAGCAATAGCAAAAAGAATCAAGTCTTTAAACCGTAATCGAATGAAGATACCTATAGAAGCATTGCTAGTACTTTTTATGTCAGGCGTTCGTTACCTGTATTTCTTATATTATAATTAAGACGACTTGAGGACTCGAGTTCTTTACAACACTAAACGCCTTCTACCATAGCCGCCGTATATAACTCCGGGAGTTGTAGAAGGAGCTGAAGCGAGGGACGCAGAATAACTCATTAGAGAAACCGTGTAGTATATTTATCAATGAGAAACTTAAAATATCAAACAGGGAGTATTTTTATTTAAGAAATATAACGCCTGATAAAAAGCAATAGCGATCTATTAAATAGTCTCTAACTTCTTTCAGTTACGGTTGCTAGACATAATTCTTGCTTTTGATTTCTCGTAGTCCTACAGATATGGCCTAGGTTTCACTATTGTCGAAAAGAAAAAAAAAATGCCAGCTATGTATGGCAAGTTTCCTTCCCCTTTATACA
The DNA here is from genome assembly GCA_961205895.1 of Mythimna pallens. Taxonomy (NCBI): domain Eukaryota; kingdom Metazoa; phylum Arthropoda; class Insecta; order Lepidoptera; family Noctuidae; genus Mythimna; species Mythimna pallens. The sequence continues at coordinate 11,780,565 of OY540826.1, read as the reverse complement.
GATAACACTCCATTTGGAAATTTTAGAACACAAATACTTCAACAGTACAGTAAGAATAGATATTGCTTGTATTTTTTCTCTAATGAAGTGAAACTTAGCTCAATACAATTTATAACGTCTATAAGTTAAAATGACTCCTATCGAAGATCCAAAATCTGAATCTCAGTTACTAAAAGCCTGGTCAAGTCTCTATTCAAATCTGATGTTCAATGTCTTGCTAGCTATATTGGTTGGATGACTAAAGTAAGAACCAACCACATACGTTGACACAAGTTTGTTTAGCAGATTAATTTGAATATAATTTCAGGGGACTTCAATACTAGGGGAGAGTAGTTGGATAGAGCTTGCAAAATTTTAACAACACTTTGGAAACATTAAATATTTATTAATGACATGCAACTAGTTAACTACTTCCAAATGAAGATTTCAGAACCATCTAATGCCGTCAGACACCCAGTGGTATTTTCTTCTCTATTTTTTGCGATAAAAACCAAATTATGTAAACTTTAAACCTATTTTTATGTCCTACTCTAAAGCACGTCAACAATAAAACTTTCCTTCATTCATTGTTAACACAACAATTTCTAAAATATCTAACAACACAAATAAATAAGTTATAGTTTAGGGTGTCAGCAATTTTGTGGGGAACCTGTTTTAAGAAAACAATATTTTACAGATAGTATAAAACGGAATGTTTTTATGCTATTGCAATTATTTAAACGAAAGTTAAAGAAAACTTATTTCCAGAAAATTCTTTTACTCCTGTTTTAATGAATTTTTTACTGAAAAATGCTATAAAACGTAAAACTGATTTAATAAAAGAAAATAAAATGGATAGAAATAAATTAATTTTGGCCTCAGTGAAACAGGTTTTGGCATTTTAAAATAAACTCATTTTAAAACCTAACTCATGAGTATAATCCAACAATATCTAAGTCGATGGATGAATTTTACTATACTTAATAATTATAATTTTCTTATCTTTTCTATCATTTCATAAACTATCGGCTGCAAAATAACATTAATGCATTCCTAGCTTCATTACTCTTAATTCTAACTAAATAAATCTTATTTACAATGTCTATAATATAATTGTTCAATCATTATTAAATACAACATCACCCTATATCCTCCCAAAGGAGGAATTTTATTATAATAATATATTTTGTCCATAACAACATTCAGTTTCATTCGAGTTACTTTAACAAGGCGGACGAGAGTGTCACTCTACGCGGGATGTTTCTGGAAAGTTGTCGTCCAAATATCTCTCCAAGGAGTGCACCGCCTGATGTCCTAAGTGAGCACTCAAGTCGAAACTGTTCTGATCCACAAACGTGTTGTGCACATGATGCGGCTGCTCACGGAATTGACCAAAAGTCCACGGATCACTTAAGTCATCATTAGGTCTTTGAACACTAGTGTCGAACGAGGGTAAGCCGGGCCAGGTCTGTGGCGACGGCGTGTTGAGCATGGCGGGCAGGCTGTCCACGCGCGGCGGCAGCGGCGCCGGCTCCGTGCTGAACGACGACGCGCCCCACACCAGCGACTCGATAGTCGAACTTGTGTTTGCGTTGCTCATCTGATTAAATCTGTCTATTCCCCAGGAATTGGGAATCTCGGGCTGTGGTGCACTGCTGTGCATTATATCAGCCGCTTTATTTACAGTTCGTCCGTAAATGTCTTGTTGCCTTCCACCAATTGTAGGTCTTGCGGTCGAGCCTCTGTCCGGACTAGGTAAGTGACAATCAGAACGTACCATTGGGCTGTAGTTACCGACTCCGGGGCTCTTTTTGTTGCTATAGTTCACATCTACACTAGGTCTGGGAGAATAAGGGCTATGGTGTATGCGGTCTTGTCGCGACATTGGACTATGTCCCGGAGTTTTATTAGAATTGCTTCTAAGGTTATCGCTTTTTAAACCAACTCCTGGGTCAGGACTAGCATGGGTGGATGGATGAGGTGAAAATGGTGGGTGGTGTTTAGGCATAGGACTGTAATTTCCAGAGTTCCAAGCGTTAGACTTCTGCAAATCTGGTTTAATAATTTGACTTGTATCTGGGCTTGGTTGGGCCGAATAGGGACTAGGCTGTGAAGAGTAAGGACTCGGCTGAGTCGAATACGGACTCGGCTGCGTAGAGTAGGGGCTTGGTTGAGCAGGACTTGGTTGTGCTGAATAAGGACTTCTTTGAGAAGAGAATTGAGTGTCTTGGCGGGGCATAGGGCTATAATTACCATAATTCCAGCTATTAGGATTCTTCATATTATCTTGTTTGATACTATGGGTTTCGGGACTAGGTTTATTATCGTGTGAGGTGGTTGGACTACATTGCTCTATAACTTTACCATGTTTTAACTTAGTGTGACTTTCTAACCTACTTAAAGGACTGGCTTCAGACTTATGAGTGGGTGTGGTTTTAAATTGACCAAGATTCCACGAGTTACTGCTTTTTTGGCTTTGATTTAATAACTCTGTCTGGACATCTGGACTATTTTGTACTTGGCTGTCTGGTTTCGCAACTGGACTGAAATGAGGACTTCCAAGATCTTTGACGGGATCCGAGCGAGGCGTGGAAGATGAATCTGGTCTAGACTGTGTTGCAGGACTTAGTAATTTTGGAGTGGTCCCCCTTGTTGATCTTTTCCCTTCAGGTACGGTAGTTATCATTTCCTTGCCGGATTTTCTTTCAAGTGTTTTACTGTCTGGAGAAGATCTAATTGGCGTTCTTTTTGAAGCTGACTGCTTATCTGTCACAGTTGAAGGTGACTCGGAAAAGCTTTTCGGTTCTTGAAATACTGAAGGCGATGTTGTATCTTTTGAAGATGTAGATTCTGTTTTGATATCAGATTTATCGGAAACGTCTGGAGAGGGCTCTTCTTTAGCAGATTCTGATTTTGAGTCAGCTGCTGATTTTTTAACGCCTTTCTTTGTCTTTGTACTTTCCTCTTCTTTTTTCTCTTTGGCTTTAATTTTTTCGGGATCTAAGCTATCCTTGAGGTCTTGTATTTCTTTTCCAGTGTACAAGCGTTTCATTCCCCTTGGCAGAGCGCGGCAAGAGCTGAGATTTATAGACTCGATATGGGGGCATTTGAGAAGAACTTTCTTTACGGGTTCCAAGGAGACTGATGAGCCACATAAGTTGAGTATTCTGGAATTATAGGAATATAATTAAGTGACATGAAGGTGAAAATTGGTATAGTGTAGAAGTTATGATGACTTACTTAAGCTTGCTATCGGGCGAGTCAGCGAGCGCGGAGACGGCGTCGTCCAGGACGCGCTCGGCGGAGGCCCACGACAGGTCGAGCTCCAGCAGGCTGTGCGACCACTTCTCGCAGATCAGCTCCAAGCACGCGCTATTTTGACGAGTTACGTTGCAACCTACACACAACAATATTATTTTATTGACAGTCTACGTTTACGACGGAAACTTTAAAACACTGGGGTCGTCAAAAATGTATCCTGGACAAAGTCCGAAAGCTTCTTTGTAGTCTCGTTACTACCTTGCTGATTTAGCTACTATTTTGCGTCATGCACTATCCTTATATCATCCTGATAAGTTTTTCATATCCTATTGAATAAATAAGATCAACTGTTTGATTGTTGATAGGGTCGGATTAAGGAATGCAATACATAGATACCGGGATTTGTTGCAACGTGTGGAACTAATCCTGGTTGTAAATTGATTAGAATCCCATGTGTTACTCAACGCGGGCGCGGAAACAGAACGAACATTTTCAGATGCTAGTCATGTAATATGCAAAATTAAAAATTAAAGCTAACCAAAAGGCGGGTCACATTATCCGCATGTACAAATACCCTCGGGCTAAAGTTTCAACACAATTGGTGCCTGATGATAGGCAGCGCCGTCAAGAACCCAAGTCTACGAAGAGTTAGTGAGACAACTTAGATACATAATGAAGGTTGAAAGAGGTATAAAAGTTCTTAGAAGGATATGGGAAGACTTTTGTTTAGGAGTTGGATAGAAACTAAAAAGCAGTGTATCTGACCACCAAGGAAGAGATGTTGCAGGTCCCAGGCGGGCACCCTGACGAGGCCGGAGTCGGTGAGGCGCTGCAGGCCGCGCAGGTCCAGCAGGCGCAGGCGCGTGGCGCCGCGCACCAGGCGCGCCAGCGCGTCGTCCCCGAGCCGGTACTCGCCCACGCCCACGCGCTCCGTGGCCGCCTCGCCCGCGATCGACAGCTCCTCCAGCTGCGACCAGCCGCAGCATTCCATCTGTGGACATGACCAGGTCAGCGAGACCAACTTATTTTGGTCCCTATTGGCTACAGTAACACGATAATGTGAACTACGAAAACAGCTACTGCTACTACTAAATAACTGTCATTTTAGGCGACCCTAAAATGACACATTGATATTTAGATCTTAAAAAATCGTAGTTATAGTGTTGCCTACGAAGCTTACCAATGTTATAGTCTTAAAGCTCGACGTGACAAAAAGACGGATACTAAGGACGGGTTTTGTTTAGGAAATACTCAACTTTAAATGCTGAAATGATGTAAATAATAATTTACAATAATGGAAACCTTAAACAAAACATATTTCGCGATCTCATCCAGGTAACCTGAAATTGACAGAGATTGCCTGAACACAATATGGGGTTACACTTGGCACACATAATTATATTATAAGTAGAAATATAAATAATATTATTAACAATATTATATTCACAAACTCGCCATTATAGTATTAAAATGGCGAGTAAACTAATATTATAATGGCGAGTTTGTGAATGTGTGTATGTATGTTACTTCTTCACGCTCGAACAGCGGAACGCTGATTTGGATAAAATTTGGAAAATGGGTACATGTCCTGGAATAGCACATAAGATATTTTTTATTCCAGGAGTGTGTTCGCTTGGGACGATTTTTTACTTTCACGCGGGCGAAGCCACTGACAGTAGACGGTTAGTCTATAATAAGGATTTCCATCAATGTAGAATTCTAATTAGAAGAATCCACCATCACCATTCACAAGTAACACAACCAACCTGCTGCGAAGTAGTGGCATTGGCCAGCACTAGCTGCGAGTTAGCGGCTCGGAACACTCTCAACTTAGGACAGCCTTTCTGCAGCGCCTCGAGCGGCACGGCGGCCGGGTGCGACGCCGCCAGCGTTCCGGATATGTCCAGCACTTCCAGGTTCACGCAGTGGCTCTGCAAATATTCATGTAATGTTTAGTGAGTACAAAAATACATAGGGTGGCTTCTGAATTAAAATCTCAATGTAGACTATTTCTTTTTTTCCTGAAAACCTATCATTTTACACGGAACACCGTGCGTGTGGTTGGTAAAACTCATACAGTTTTACACGGTGTTCAGTGTACAAACCGGCCTGCGCAGGCAAAACTGAGGTGAAGCTTGTGCGTGTGGTGGGCTTATTAAAGTAAGATTTGACACACTCAAGTCCACATTCTTAATTCGAAACAAACTTACAGATTCAAAGTGTATGCTTATATTTGAATTCGAAATTAATAACAAAGTTTGGAACAATATACTCTATTCCAAAAACAAATTTTCAATAAAAATATTTTTTTTCATAGCAAGCTTTTATAGAGCGGTATCTGAGGCGCGGTATATATACCGATATAATTAATACTCATCAGAACAATTCCAAAAAAAACTCCAACACGATAGGCTTATTTGAGTTCCTATGGCCACATTCTGGTTTCATCATCAGATCAGCTCCATGTCATAATACTTTTACTTGTCATCTGATTTACGCATGCATGTTAAATTTCAGCTCAATCGGTAACCAGTGGATCAAATTTAACTTGCATGATTTGATTACAGAAAAACAAACACTGGGACAGGTGAAACTAAATAAAAGCTTGTACTGACAATATTCAAACTACATTGCAACTCATACTATTTTACAGTGCCTATTTCATGCAAATGGTCACTTAAAAAACAATTTAGAATACACAACATTAAAGTCAATAGTTGAGTTAGTGGCAATGACTTGAAAACCAAGGTTTGTCGTATTTTCAAGGAAAATTTTAGTGGAAACATTGGGACGCCATAGAAGAAGATACGTGAACCTTAAGTGTTTTTCTAAAGAAACGTCAGGCGCGTAGACAGAAGTGGACTAGTCTTGCCTGCCCTAGGCCGTTTAATCGCCCCATAACCATATAACATTAAAATCAAGTAGATTTCAGTGCTCTTTCTGCTCTGTTGCTGAATAGATATCGCTCAGATTCGACGCCCCTAATATCTAGCCAACCTGGGCCAGGACCTAGTTGACCGTGAGGCAAATATATCACTGTGTGCAGAGCAGTGGTGGCCGAGTGGTAACGGCCCCGACTTACGAGTTGTCTGTCGCGGAAACCCAACCAGGCGCATTACTTTGTGTAATTTATTTCATCACCACTGTTCTCAAAACGGTGAAGGAAAACATCGTGAGGAAACCGGCATGTCCAAGAACTTCTTCTCGAATTCTCTTATAAATTCTTTTTTTTTTATTTAGACCCTCCTTGGATATCCAAGGACACAATAAACAAGGAATCAGGATAACAAGGAATAGGAATAAGAATAACAAGGAATAGCATGTATGTTTTGATTGAAAATGTTATTTTGTTGTTAAGTTTTAGTTAAGCTATGATGTTAATATTATGATGCATAATAATGCATAATCAGCCTATTAATGTTCCAACTGCTGGGACTCAGGCCTCCTCTCTAGGAGAGGGGATTTATGATGATGACGGCAAAACTTTAGTGAGTTTATGATTTGCGCCATCTATATTATATGTATATTAGCATAGCATATCATAGTCGGCCTTATAATGTTCCCACTGTTGGGACTCAGGCCTCCTCTCTAGGAGATAAATTATATATTACTTGTATAAATTCAGAAAAACAATAATTTTTTTTTTTTTTTTTTTTTTTTTTTCCCTTGTCCTAGGGTACATCTAAAGAATGGACCCTATTTTTATTACAATCTAGCCATATATACAGACTAATAAGTAATTTAATTATATCGTAAACTAATAAATTGTCTTTACTAAGAATGTGTCCAATAGCACTTTTCTTATTGTCTCTATTAAGGCGAATACACTTCGTTCTTGTGTTTATTAAGTAGCAATTATGCTACATTACACTATTCACTATCACTAAACACTAACTCGAACGGTTTTGTTCTTTTTAGTCTTCTCACTATATTTGTGTGGTCGAGAAGCTGGATTGCCTCGATGTTCACATGCTGATGAAGTCGCTTTTCGTGAGCTTCTGCAGATTTTTTTATCACTTTTTTGATGAACTCAACTTTTAGATCCCGATGGAGGTCATCATTTCGTATGTACCAAGGTGCATTTACAATTTCCCTTAGTACCTTGTTCTGAAATCGTTGTATGATACTTATATTGGTCTGTTTGGTGCAGCCCCACAGCTGAATACCATAAGTCCAAACTGGCATCAGGACTTGTCTGTATAATAACAATTTGTTCTGTACAGATAACCTGGAATTTCTTCCAAGCAACCAATACATTCTTTTGAATCGTAAGTCGAGTTCATCTCTTTTCTTCTTGACGTGGGCTTTCCAGCGTAACTTAGCGTCAAGAGTCATACCCAAATATTTGGCTGTATTCTCGTATGGGACTTGTTTATTATTAATATAAACTGGAGAATATTGGTGTTTCTTGTTACTAAAGTCTATGTGTACAGATTTGGATTCATTCAATTTAATCCTCCATTTTTTGGTCCAGTCATAGACTTGGTTGACAGCCATTTGAACCTTTTTAACTGCTTCTTCGTGGCTGTTTCCTACAGCCATGAGGGCTGTGTCGTCAGCGAAGGTCCCAATGGTATTGTACTCTGTTTCTGGAATATCGCAAGTGTAAATGAGGTACAGGATCGGACCTAATACACTTCCTTGCGGTACGCCGGCATTTATTTGTTTCAATTCTGAGTAGGCATCTTCTTGCCTTATTCTAAAGACTCTGTTTAAAATGTAGGATTCCAGGATATCTGCAAACTGCTTAGGTAACAGGCTCTTTAATTTATATATTAGACCTTCATGCCATACTTTGTCGAAAGCTTGAGCCACGTCTAGAAACACAGTAGAACAAACCTTCTGGTCTTCAAGGGCGTGTTCTATTACGTTTGTGATTCTATGCACTTGATCAATAGTTGAGTGCTTTTCTCGAAAACCAAACTGGTGCTCTGGTATTATGTTCTTGCTATGTATTATTGGTTTAAGCCGTTTAAGTAACAACTTTTCAAATAGTTTTGCCATTATAGGTAGCAAGGAGATAGGTCTGTATGACGTTGTTTCATGTGCAGGTTTCCCAGGCTTTGCTATCATGATCACTTCAGCAACTTTCCATAAGTCTGGTACATATTTAAGCCTTAGTGCAGCATTCATGAGGGTTGTCAACTTAACCAGGCCCTTTCTTGGTAGGTTATGAAGTATTTCCCCAGTTATTAAATCGTAACCTGGTGATTTTCGACAGCTTATATTTAGTTTTATTTCACGCGCAACTTCTCTCGGTGTTACTAGTTTAATATCTTCATATTCTGGTGTCATGTTAACCGAAATGCGGTCGTTAATGGTTTCTCCCTCGTTTGGTTGAAATATGTTTTCTAAGTGCTCTGCAAACCTCTTTGCTTTTTGACTATTAGTGACTGCCCATTGTCCGTTTTCACACTTAATGGGAGGAATTTGTGTGATCGGCCTTTTGAGATGCTTGGTAGCCTTCCAAAGTGAGTAGTCTGTATTTTGGTCGTTACTTAGTTCCTGAAGATAGGTTTTAGTTGAGTCGTCTTTGAAGTTCTGAATTAGTCTTCTTACTTTTTTTGTCAGCTCGTTTAGTTTTCTTTTGTCATCAGGGCACCTAGATTGATGCCACGTTTTTCTTTGTTTTCTTTTCTCCATAATAAGCTGCTTGATTCTGAAGGGGTAAATATTTCCCTTTGTTCTCTTGTTTATATTGGGTGTATTTTCCCATAATGCTTGCTGGATATGCATTATAAAGTTTTCTACTTCGATATTTAAATGTTCGGGTGTTTTTAATGGAACTTTGAGATCTATTTGATCATTTAATTTGGTCTTAAAACTCTCCCAATCTGTGTATTTATTGACAAGAGTGAGCCTGTTTTGTTTGTACAAAATGTTTTCACTAATTTCTAAATAGATTGCTGAGTGATCTGAGTTCATATCATAGCTTTGTTCTGTTTTTATGTAACTGGTTGATAGATTCTTGGTTACAAAAAAATCTATTAGGTCCGGAATTTTATTTGGATCTGTTGGCCAATAGGTAGGCTTTCCAGTAGACACAACTTCACATTGCGTCTCTTTTATGGCATTCAGTAGTTCTTTACCTTTAGTAGTTGTTAGTCTGGAGCCCCAGTACGTATTTTTAGCATTAAAGTCACCGCCTAAGATAAATCTACTGCCAAGGCTGGTTAGAAAACGGATATAATGTTCTCTTTTTATCATATACCGAGGTGGACAATAGATGGCAGACACTGTTAGTGGATATTTTTTGGTTTGGAGACATATCGCCACTGCTTGGATATCCTTCTCTTCGTATTTGAGCTCTTCATAGTGCTGTAAGTTTTCTTTTACAATGACGGCACTACCGCCTCTTGCAGAATTGTCTGGATGAAGTGCATGGTATACTTTGTACCCTTTAAACTTAATATGAGATTGTTTTGTGAAGTGTGTTTCTGATATCAGGCACACATCAATTTTTTCTATGTCTAATACTACTTGTAACTCATTCTGGTGTTTTAATAACCCATTTGAGTTCCACGTCATAAACTTCAATGTAGTATTCATTTTTTAGGCTTAAAAGTAGCAGCTTTGTTGCTATTTTCAATTTTTTTTAGTCTCTCGTCGAATGATGACATTAACTTTAATATTTCATCCAACTTTTTGTCGCTGTTCAAGGCAACCAAAGGCTCTTTTGCTATGCCTTTTGCAGCTGCTTGGGCGTATGAGACGTTTTTCGTGGTGGTTTTCTTCGTCGTTTGACTTGGTTTGTTCAGGTAAGGGCCTTCGCCTCTTCCCGTGGGTACATTTTGTTGAGGGATAATTTTATGGCTTTTAGATTTATTGTTTCGAATCTGTTGAATTTCTTTAGCTACCATACATCCCCTGTAGTTTGCTGGATGTGAAGCTCCACAGTGGACGCATTTTGGCTTCTCTTCTTTTGGTTTTCTGCAATCCTTGGTAAGATGTTTACCTGTGCATTTTACGCACCTCGGTTCTTTGGAACAGTACTTTTGCGTATGACCGTACGCCTGGCATCTTTTGCACTGGGGTACCAGTTTTGTAGATTTTAGGGGCTGAATTTCTACATCACATCCCAATATATATTTTATGTTATATATTTTGCTGGTTTCCTCATCTTTTGAGAATGTCAGCATGAACATATTAAGTGGTTCTTTAGTTTTCCAGCTCAATTTGTTGGTTGCTTCTAAAATCTTGTAGCCTTTGCTACGCAAATCTTCAACTACTCTTTCAGGGATGCATGAAAAATGCAATTTTTTTGCCATAACTCTTATTGGTCTTTCTTGTTTGTTCTCATAAGAGTGCCATAAGCAATTGTTGTTCGAAAGGGCTTTAGAAATGCCTCTGTACGATTCTTCGCTTTTAGCATTTACTTTGACAGTATCCCCGTTCATCATTTTAATGCTGAACGTGTCAGCTGATTGACTCTCGCATAGAAAATCAAAGAATTTCTGGTAGTTCTGAATACCATCTACAATGATAGGTGGTGGCATAGGAGTTTTGATATGTTTTTCCTTACCTTTGTTCTCTTTACTTTCCTGAACGTTTTGAGTGGGTTGGGCGGGGGAGGTGTTCAATTTCCTTTTTTTCCTGCTTTTTTGCCGTATCCAACCTGTTTCTCGAGCGAGCTCTTCTTCATCTGTGCTGTATTCAACAGGCGGAGGAGAAGTCTCGTTGGCAGTTGATGCTGGTTTCGGTTGGTTTCCGGCTTGAAGCTTCAGCTGCTGCTGGAGAATTTCTATTTGACTTTTCAGGTCATTTAGGTCTTCTTCTAGTTTTTTACGCTGTTTTCGTTCTTCACAAAAATATTTATATAACAGATGTTCAGTCTCTGTATTCAAGATTATTCTGGCATCACCCAGAGTTTCCTTTTTCGAACTCATTATAAAATATAAGTGAGTATTAACTTCGCCTTAACAATAATATTCGCTGTCAGTCGTCAGCATTGCGCAATAATTAGGTCATTGCGCCGCATCGGACTTGACGCTATTTTGATGCGTAAGCACTTTACACTGTGGTACGCGCGCGATCGCATGCAACACAACTGCTCTCAGCGAAAATCGAACGATTACCAAAACAATAAATAAAAAAAAAAAAAAACTCTATTTAAGAGAGTTAATAAAGTAAGTATTGCAGTTTCATACATGAAACTGCAAATAATTAGGTATTAAAACATTGGTGTGATATTAAAAACGAACCGTATAACTATATAACCACTCATTATGCAATAGTTTCATAAATTACTATTGAATAATACTTAGCGAGCAACGTTCTAACCATGTCAAATATTTTTTTTAAATATAAGCATATATGTTACGCTCGCAAATCATATTTTAATGAGAAAAGAATCTGACACTGTTCTCGAAATGCAAAAAAATAAATTGGTTTTCGAGAGCTACATTTACTTTAAAGAAAAATTAAGGATGTGTTATTATCCGTTGGATAATATTTTCAATTTGTGCTAAATAAATATCACATGTCTAATTATTAAACACACATGCATCATATATCGTATATTATTTTCATGAATAATCAAAAGTATGTAGCCAGGGTGATCAACTTCAGATTTTTAAAATTTGGCCTACGTTTTGTTGTTTCAGCTTTCTTTGGCCAGAGCCTACCATGATAATGTTAAAATGTCAGTCGTACGAGCGAAAAAGAGTGATGGAGCTATACACCCTATATAGCTCCATCCCTTTAACAGTTCGGTTTAGGTCGTAAAATGGATCACGTTAAGAGCTCGTGGTAGAGCCTCGGTGTGTGATAAAGGTAAGGTTGAGCTTTTCAGCAATAGATGGCGTTATCACAAAATCAGCAAATGTTCTAGAACTATTTATGAAAATTATTGAATTCTAATTAATTATTGCGTAAATACTAAGAATATTTAAGAAAATAAACCGAAGTTAGGTCCAGTTATTTTACCGTAGCAAAATTTGCAATAGCGTAATCCGCAACTACTACAATATTTTCTCAAAAAAAGATTTTCTTTTAGTGCATCAAGCAGATACAAACACGACTTGACGTGTAGGGGTATCATACTAGACTAAGCGACTTATGACCACTTGGTAGTATAAATTTAATGTCTTTGGTATTCGAAATGCAAGGAAGCAATCTCATAACCAAGGTATTAGGTGGGTACACCTTAACTTACTATTACAAAAACATATTGGCCTTGACAATGAAGTCTTTAAAGTTTAAATAATAACGATGAATTATTCACATTATAAAACCTACTGGGATTATCCGACTAAATAATTATTAAGGAAATCCCAAAATATTGACGTGTAGAAAGAAGGCAATATTTCCAGTAATGAAATATTTTAATTATTATTTTCTGTTTAACCCTTAGGGAAGGCTATAGTCGTTCGAGAATATCGCCTAGTCTTTCGTCCATGTTTTCTTGCGTAATAAGTCTTCCGTATTATAATAGTATAAAATTGTTGGGAATACTATTGTAGAATGAAATATAAAATACCAGTGGAATTTCGTATTTGTTGTGTTACGTAGTGTAAGTGTGCTTTGTCGTCATCGTCGACCGCATTATCGTTTACCATCATGTGAGACTGTATTCAACCTGAATTCATCAATATTTAAAAAATTTAAAACGTACCGCTATAGACTGCAATATCTGCGGCATAGCTATGAACTTGTTGTTCGCCAGCATGAGATGCGTCAGTCTAGCGCCGAAGTTCTCCGTGATGCGCGTCATCGAAGCCGCCGACATGCACGAACTTGAACCGCCCGTTTCAGACTAAAACAAAATACAATACTATTAACTATTTACAATGGTTGCATAAAGCAAACAAGCAGCGTAGCATAGAGGATGTCGTGGAGTACATAAAGATGAAGACCAGGTTTATCCTGAAAGTTGAAAGGTTGGAGTCCTGTCACAAGATCAACTTAAAATCTTTTGTTGTACGGGTCAACTCAACATTTGGAGACTTTCATGAAGGAAGATTTTTGGCCGACGGGTGTCGTGTATTGGCGCTTTCACGGAAGGCTACTTGACACCACGACTCAGCGCAATACGTCGCCGACCCAACGTAGTTTTAAGAATAAATAAATAGAGAATTGGGTGTAGTTTCACAGCTGGGGCCCTCCCTAGCTGAGAAACTACGTTCTCCAGTCTGCTGCTCATAGGCCCCTGCCTATGAGCAGCAGACGGGTGACCTAGTCTAACTGCTCATAGGCTCTTAGTAATCTTTTTTTTTTTCTTTAGAGGATTTGGAACAAGGCTATTTTTATTAAATTAAAATGGATTAGCGTATTATATAAAAAAGGGAATTGCTATGTGTGTGTATTTCCTCTGTATAAAGTGGGAATGAAACCTTGAAATGATTTAAATCGCTGCTGATGCTTGGTATCAGTTGGTCAGCATTATGTCACCTGTTTGTTCTCTTCCCCACACCCCGTGAAATTTACCTGTGTATATCATTGACCGATTGCCCGGTAATCATATGGCAATTCATAATGTCTAGCAAATGTGATGTGTAAAATAAGGAAGTTGAAATTATAATTATTTACTTTGCTCTATATTACTTGGTTCATAACAGATACACCAATAGTTCTTCTGTTGACGATCATAAAAGATCAGGGCGGCCGCGTGTTGTGAGGACTCAACAGACCAGAATTCGTCGAAATCCCTTGACGAGAAAAAAAAATCTTATCTCGTGAAATGAAGATACCCGCTAGAACGCTGTCGCGCATCATCAAAGTATTCCTGAAACTTAGTGCTTACCGGCGATATACGGGGCAAAACTTAAACGAGACGCTTAAATCGAAGAGTGGAAAAATGAACATGTTTGCTTGTTCGTTACGCTGATAGAAAACAGGGATATTATTTGAATATCTACGAGAATATTTCCACTATTGAGGAACATTACAACTAGCAAAATGATCGGGTGTATGCTCGTAGCTCCAAAGAAGCCTTTTAACCGGTCGGCAGAGTCCTACGAGCTCATCATGCGGCATTAGTAATGGTTTGGTGGGAATTGTCCTAGCAGTGTGACCAAGGTCCAATTTTGTGCTTATTTTTGAATCTTTAAAAAAATCTTTACTGCTGAATGCAGTGGAAAACTTTCCTATGGACGTAAGTCGTAAAGCGATAGACGCTAAAAGCTTGTGTTAAGGCTAAGAGTGGACATTTTAAGTAGTAGTGTGTATTAATTTCTTGTTTAGATTTTCTATCGTTTAGACAACATTATTTTAAGAATTAAAAACATTCGTTTTTATGAAGTTATATTATGATTTTTATTTGTAATAAAATGTATGTCTACAATAGCTGCATAGCATTTGCGATTTAAAAATAATGAAGTAGTTACTGAATGCCTTACCGTCAGCGACAAGTCAATTCTCTGTAGCTTGGGCAAGGCTTGCATGAGGTCGAAGAGTTGCTCGGAGGTAATACGACTCCAGCCGGACACGTTCAGCTCTACCAGCTGAGGACAGTAGTCAGCCACGCAAGCCAGCACCCACGATACGTTGCTGACTTTCCACTGAGCTGAAGAATAAAATGGGACTTGATTAATAATTATTAATCTATGGCATGCATGGCAAATACTAGTTACACAAAGCTCGGATTTTCTACTTTGGTTACAATTAAATAACTGACAAGTGGTTCAATTTCTGGTTTTTCGTCTGTTAGGTATGGTGCTTATCAGCCTTATGAATATATAAATACGAGTACATTATGTCCTTATTAGATTTACATATAACAAAGAAATGTTGTGGTTTTTCTTGTTGTAAACGAAAAGTATGACTTAGAAATGGATAACCAGTGAATTAATAAATATTAAATTTTCATGTCAGACAGATCCCACTGTATATAAGAAGGGCTTTAATAGAGCTGGCTCATCAAAACAGTAGGACGTAAGCAAGCAGTTTATGTAGTAGATATATTATGTAATAAGATAACTAAGTTAACCATCAGTACAATTCTTCACTTACCAATATTCAAGTTTTGACATTGTGGTAACCGGTTTTCCAGGAGCCACACCAGTTTGTAATCTGTTTTACATTTTTCACTAGTGTATTGCGCAAGGTCTACATTCTTCCACAATTCTGGTCTACAGCTCACACTGTGCCATAACTTACATACTCTACCAATTCTGCAATAAATGTAAAGGAAGATTAAGCATTATGTTTAAAGCTTGGAAATGTGATTATAGATTGCCTGAAAGTTTTTACCTGATCACAGAAGGCAATGTGCCCTGAGAGGCCACAACATATTCAAATATCTTTAATAGAATCTCCTTAGGCATAGAATATCCCCAAGGACTTTGTGGTCCAGTCTCTTTACTTTCAGCTCCACTAATTCTAGTTCTTTCAGTCTTTTCACTTTTCTCTGCAAAATTGTAAAATTGTGTAGTCAAGATATGTAAATAATGAAGATTGTTGCTTATCAATACAATGTACGTATATGTAGGTGTTTGTGAAAGTTTTGTGCATGGCACTCGCGTTTAATAAGAATAGGCCGCTGGTAATTTACGTTAGCGAGTTTCTTACACAAGAATATTGAAAAGCCAATAGCATTCAGATCGAAAATGCTCATAGGTATATTGACTGTAATATACAAAGGCTACGCTATCTTGTTATCTCCTGGCTTTTATCAAATACAAACATGCAACTGGCAGTTGAGGTAGAACGGATGTCAGTTTCAGTGCTAATTGGGATAGTCCTATCTGCTTAGATTTTAGCAAAAAAGTTGTAATATTCAAGTGTTGAGGATGTACTTACTTTGCTTACTTTTAGAACTGGTCGCTTTCTTAGGCTTAGGAGTCTTGGGTCGCGGGTGGCGCGGCTTAGGCGCCGCAACGCTCATGGCAGCGGCAGTGTCTCCACGCGACGGGTCATATTCCTCGCCAGAACTCACGCTAACTGGCGACGCCACCCGCTTCTTCTTAGATTTCCTTTGGCCAATATCGGCAACCGATGTTGGCGTTGGTGTAACCTGTAAAATTAGATTATTCATATAAACTGTGATGTTTGGTAGAATGTGTATTTAGTTACGATACTATACTTATAGCAAAACATAAGTTAAAAGAAAGTAATTTTTCAAAAAGTCTACAGTGTATGTATTGCACTGTGGTTTTACTACCCCACAGTGCAATACATACACTTTTTACTGCCTACCAACATTATGTTAAAGAATAATACAAGTATAAAATAAATTAAATAAAGAGGATACTAACTGCTTATCATTTCAAGCAACTTATGAAAATTATCAAAATAAACCAAATATTGGAGTTAAACGAAAAGAAGTGGAGTCCTGAATTTGATTCCCAGTTCAAGCCAAATGTTATGTTATGTTTTAATATAAGGATTAAGAAATTGCATAGTGCAGCTTGAAGTCCTGTTTTATGCCTGGTATAACATTGGACTTAAATTTGACTAACAAAATAATGCTGTGTAGTTGTTGACAGACATGATGTTGTGATAGGCTTATGTTATCAGAATAAAACATTAGATATTTATATTGGAAAATTCAAATGCTTGTTTGCTTTTTAGGGACATGTACTAAGTGGAGGGTGAAAATAAAGACTGCTGCCTTGCATTCAAATTTGAGGTTGGAGTTAACTCGAATGACATCATCAGAATAGATAGTCTACACGCGCATTTTTGAACGCGAACATAGAGTTCAACTGTCAATGTCAAGCAAGTCTCATTTATGGCCGCTTACACCGACAACCTACCCTGCTCAGAGTTTGAGTTAGTTGGGTTAACTCTAGGGTAGCTACTTGAGATATAAAAGAACGAGCCTGGGTTACAACTCAAAGCATTTTTGAATGGTTGGAGTAGCAACTCTACCCTACTCTAGTTATTTTTGAATGCAGCCCTGTTGACATACATTTCTACTCTGAATAATGATAACTTAGGGAAACTGCATCTTATTCACTCTAAATCCATCATTTATGTATTTATCTATCTGGGATGCATGCCTGGTATTAGTTACTCTTTCACAAAAAATTACTGAAAGGATTTTGATCAATCTTTTCATTACCAATATGGCTTATACATTAGAATAGCACATAGGCTAAATTTTATAAAGGATAGAAGTACTATACACTGGCAGAAGCTAGTATTTAGCAGACTACATTTCTTTGTTATTATTACTAATTGTGACCATCATCATCTTCCTGCTCTGTCTCTCGTCATGCTATCACTAACTTTCTTTTATTTCATATCACTCTTCACACAATACATCCAAATTAAACTCATAACTCTTTTAGTAACATGCGTTTCATCCTTCCTGTCTTGGTATGGTCATGTGAAGATGACCATACCAAGACAAACAATTCCCTTTCAATTTGATCCTTTGCTAATTACTATAAACTAGCATTCATCCCAGAAAAATGTATTATTCTTGTGACAGCTTCAAAAGCAGTGCTGGAAAAAAGCTAGACAAGAATAACATTTAATAAAAAAAACAGTACTTAGCATGGAAAATATTTTTGCAATTTGTTATCACTCTTTCCAATTTTACATATTTTATAAGCTGACAATGCAAAATTATCAATGTCAGTTTGAATCAAAAGCAAAATTTTCCTTGTATATTGGAAAAACAAGTGAGGCAGTGAAAGGATTAGATGCTTGGAATATCCTAAAATGAGCCTTGAATAGTTGATACTACTATGGTATTATGACCTAAGGGCATTTTATAGTAGGGTGATTAGGTAAAATAAATGATGACTTAAGAATTGTACTTCTAAAAGAACAGGCTTTAAAATTGATAATTATGTTGAAAAAGAAATGGTTTTATAAATATATATATTACAATTTATATTATTAAGGCAAACTCACTAGTTTAAGGGTCAAAGCACGTCCGAGTAGCACCCTTGGCTGCATTGTTGATGGTACAAAATGAAATATTTGTTATATTAAATACTTGATTATTAATAAATATATATAATTATGCATATAATAAACTCGTTTTTTACACATGAATTCATAAAATTGTTTCCAAATAACCCCATATTGTATAGATCTTTTATGTTGGCAGTTTAATAATTAAGTTGCTATGCAGCTAGTTTTCTACTTTCCCCAATTTATTACTTAATTTGTTATTGTACTATTAAATTAATGGATACTGCATAACAATATTAATATATATATATATATATATATGCAACAATATAACTTTTTTGAATGTTTAGACAATAAAATTGACAAAAATTTCTTATTTTTTTTAGAATGAGATTCTTTTAAATTATTTTTCCAGTAAATAGTTCAATAGTACATAATGCCATCATATTTATTACAACTATGTTAAGATTATCGGAAATTCTTTTATAAATACTAGTTCACACAAGCATCATAATTTTACTTTGCAATTTTTCCACTATTTGTTGTATTATCGTTAAATAACACAGCTGCTCATTGTTAAATTTTGTAGCATCATGTAAGTAAATGGGGCACTATGGTTGCATATTAAATATTATCTACAGATATTTAACTAACCATAAGATATTGAATATTTAACATACACATTTACAAGATTTAACATACATAGCTGTTTAATTATGTAGTGGTTCTGTATATCCCTACTTCTTCTATTTAGGAATACAGTGATACATGTGATGTAATGTTTTGTATTTTATTGGCACAAAATCAACACTAACCAAGAACCCTAATCCTATGTACCCTATGTAAAGGTACATAGATCTCATTAAATCTCTATTTGTTGTTAGCTACAATACTTTAGATTATATATTTAACAGAATGACCCCATCTCGATCATTGGAATATAACTGAATTGCAAAAAATAACATAGTTAGAATCATACACCTATAAGTTTGGTGTTTTCACATTGATCTAAGAGTATAACTTGAACAAACTGTGAGCTAGCTATAATAGAGAGCTAATATGAATAAGAGCTAGTATGTTTACTATCCTGATGGAACCTGCAATGCCAAGCTCTTACTATACTTTCATATCAATCTAAACCAGTATGTTTACAAATACCAGTAAACTGTTTTACCTATAGTTTAGAATACTTATTAACAAATAGAACAAAAATAGATATTCGGAACAAAAACAGGCATACAATTTAAATTTTAAAAATGTTTATGTAACCAGTCCAAAACCAGTTAAGTATAACAACATGGAAACAAGTTACAGCTGAGAATGGAAAGTGAAGCTCACTGATATGCAGTTTGTTACTCTTACATTCAATGCATTGTGAGCAAATATTGCAGTTTATGTATTAGCTATTGATTGAGCAGATTGTAACAATGATTTATATTCATAGAGGTTTGTCTTGTACTTTGTCTGGAGAAAGTGCAGTATTGTACTGCTGTTGTTTTGAGATTATAACAATAAGTAGGCATTTTAAATTACTACAGTATTCTATAATATATAGTAATATACTTAAATGTAACACTATTATAAAAAATATAATATCTACCAAAACCTAGCACTTCATTGTTTTGAATTTTTAGTTTTGTGGTCTATAAGTAATGTATTTAATATAGCTTTGTAGTAATAAAGTAATTAATTCAAATAGCATCATCAAGATTCAATCGCTAGCAAACCAAAGAAGGTAAGTTTAGAAAAATACAGCAACTACTCACAGTTTCATGAACGCTTGTCCTCCTAATCTTAATCTTCATAGAGTTAGTATCCACTATCTGGCTGTGATATGTGGGTGCACTCTCAGACTTCTTCGATTTCTTTTTACTTCGTGAACTGCGAATGTCCAACATGGACCTTGGCTTCCCACTACATGGAATAACTGCATGAGTTCTACGTGCTCTGGAGTCCTTTTTACTCTTTTTTGTTGATAATTGACTAAGTTCATGACTGTATGGTTTACCACTTTGCCGCGGCATATTAGTTAACGGTAACTTTGAGTTGCGCTTGAGCTGTTCATCCTCTGAACTTTCACTATCATCAGTATCCTCTTCTTCCTCCATCTCCTCCTCTTCCTCCTCCTCCTCGGCCTCCTCGTCATCATCATCATCCTCCTGGCACTCACTACTACTCACTAAATTCAAGTTTTTACCACCTTTCACTTGTGACACAACACTATGTTTAGAATGTGTTCTATATGATGAATCTTTTGATGAGTCTTTTCTCCTTTTACTTTTTGGAGGAAGACAACCATTCACGGTTGAGGACTGAGAACTCTGTCGGGAGTGGTGCTTGTGCTTCCTGTGTCGCGGCCGCGTAGGACACGGTAGTGCCCCATTAGCCACTTGCGCCTTATGACTGGCGATTTCATCTATACTCTGTTCGAAATCAGTCTCCAGCTTAACACCAGAACCTGACTCAATTTCCTCTTGGTCGGAGTCAGCGTCAGACCCATCTGCCGCCAGCTTGGGTAGGCGAACTTCCGGGAAGAGGTCCTTGCGGACGGTGAGCCTTGCGGCCTCGTAACCGCCGTTCACGGGACTTGATCGATCAGACATACCGCCCGCCTCCCGCCGCCCTCGCGTACCACTTCTACAAACCACTCACCTGTCCGCGAGGTAAACAATCAGTTTGACACATCACATTTTCACTTTTGTGACCAAGCAATTCACCGATCGTTAAGCGATGGCACGTAAAGGTAAATGATTGTCGATAATCGATGTGCGAAACATTATAATTACTTCAGTTTACACTTCTTGTGAGTCCCAAACATCTTTTTTTCTTCACATATTCGCATTTTAGGTCACCCATGTTCATGTAACGTTGTGATTGCGAAAAACAAAGTACAGATCATTTTCGCGGACACTTGTACTTGAATATTTGGTGATGACACATAAAACGCAGGATTTTTGAAAGTATGAACATAATACACACTTATTTTTAATTATTTTCGTTCACTACGAGTTGATGAAAACTGTTGACCTTGTTTAGAAGCTTATTATGTTTCAAATTTTAATCAACAGATGCAGACATTGTCACAAAAAAAGTTGTACTGTTTAAACGCAGTAACCTTGAAGCGACGTTTACTTCACAGAGTTAACAAATGAAAAAGTGTTAGAATCAAATATTACGGAAATTTCAACCATTATTCTCAATTGTTTATATTTTTAAGGGTTTTTAAATGAAATTAAGAAATTATAATTCACAAAATCATCGTCCTCGATACTTACAGATCCATGATATCACCTCTTTTCAAGCATAATAGCAAATGTCAAATGGCTATTTTTCAGAGATGGTACTCATGGTAATTCAGAGATGGCAGCACACGTTAAATTTACAGAAATTCAATACGAGGAATTTGTTGTTTTTTAGCGTTGCTTCTCTTTCTCACAAATCTTAGACGATATTGTCTGTAGTAGAAATAAGTAACATTTGTTGTATCTAAAATGATATTGGTTATTACATAGTTTAGTATTCATTGAAAAACTCGGAAATGTTAAAGTGTGGGCGATTTGTGACGACGTGTGTGTTCAATGTATTGTGTGTGACGTTCATCAATAGTGATAATGATAACCTACACGGTCTTTCTGTAGCAGAGTACATAACGGGTGAGTCATATTTATATTTATTACATTTGCTGTATATACATATCGATGATCTCATACATAAAATTGTAGTACTGGCTTACACTTCAATGCTATGCTTATTATGTTTCGTCAACAACTTTATGCTTAGGCCACTGGCGGCTAGGTACCTGTTCATTATTTTGATTGTTTATTTTAAAGTAGAATAAAATAATATTCTGTATTTATTTATCTAATTATGATAATAAGTAGTTCGAAATTATGGGTACCATAAATATCTATTTTTTATTAAAATACCTACCTATGCTTGAATATCATCCCTCTTAGGTAAAACAATAAATTTTATAGGCGCTGGCTGATAAAGGAAAGTGTGTGTGCACGGAACCGCATAAAAAAAGGTTTCTAACGTTTGTTGGCAAATTAAAGTATTGAATAAGTGCTTGAATATCATCCCTCTTAGGTAAAACAATAAATTTTATAGGCGCTGGCTGATAAAGGAAAGTGTGTGTGCACGGAACTGCATAAAAAAAGGTTTCTAACGTTTGATGGCAAATTAAAGTATTGAATAAGTAGGTAACTAGTGTATAAAAAAATGTGGGTGTCCATACGTCCTTACAAAGTTAGATAGGTAGGTACTCTACACAGATACCTATTGATTTGTAGGTACGGTAAAAAAATTTATCTTAGATACCCCTAGTAGGTATTTTACATGAAATTCGAACGATTCTCTAAAGTTGACAAATTGACTTGATGATTTGGAGATGACGGCAGATTTTATGTAACGAAAAGATAGTGTAAAACTGTAGATAAACTAAAGTAAAGATGGCTCGCAGATTTACAAAAAATGCAATATTTTCAGCAGCGGCCCGAACTCGAGATCCTTGGCTTGCGGTAAATGGCAATAGGGTCATCATTCTAAATGGGACTTAAAATTGCGAGTAGATACCTACACCACCTGTGGTCGGTACCTCTTTGGAGAACACAGTTTTAGGTAGGTATCTATTTTCCATAATTTTCTTTCTCACGAGCTGACTGTCCCAACTCAGGTTAGATAAAATATCGACAGGACAAAACTTGGTGATGGCCCTCTATCTGAATGGTACCGTGACAAGAGCTGCCGTTCTGCATAGATTGGAA
Organism: Mythimna pallens; assembly: GCA_961205895.1. Lineage (NCBI taxonomy): Eukaryota > Metazoa > Arthropoda > Insecta > Lepidoptera > Noctuidae > Mythimna > Mythimna pallens. The sequence continues at coordinate 11,757,754 of OY540826.1, read as the reverse complement.
AGCAGGACCATTACGATCACGGATAGAAACTTAGACCAATTACGTGCAGCTCAGATAAATATGAGAATAATGTGAGAAAATTAAGTAAAACATAAACTTGCGTTTTTCCGCTGGGGTAAAGCAGAAACTTCTCCGTTTACGGTCATACATCTAGTCATACACGCACGTCGGTTGCAAAGAACATCGCCACGATCTGTGTATGTCCTACTAGAGCGTTCCCTTCCGGCGTGTTCACTTACTGCCTAAATAAGAAATGTTTGGAAGAGGAAAGGAGAAGCCTTTTTATCTAACAGAGGAACACTAATTAGGGTAGGAAAAGTTAGAAGGTATTGTACCTACTAACTTTTTTAGTATAGGTATTTGATAAAAAAACATTACACACTACACTCATTGACATATTTACAGGAACGTAAAAAAAGTTCAGATAAATCAAAGATTAAGTCACATATAGGACATACGTGGAAGAGCTACTGGGCATATAGAGTAATCACAGGTATGTCAAGCAACCGCAACAAACCAGTTTCCAGACTTGTCAGCGAAGCATGGAACGTTGCATGATAGAGAAGAGGAAAATAGTTAAAATTTGCCATAATCAGGAAGCCCATGGCGGACAGAGTTCCGACGGTATATCATGGCGATACAGCGACAGCGACTGTCACATCTCAGCCCTGGGCACGCCACAATCATGGCGGTAAGTCTCCTCTTCGAGGAGTGGCTGGAGAAGCGCCACGGCATCCTTACCTTCTGCATGACACAAGTCCTCACCGGACCCGGACATGGTAATTTCATGCATGACACAAGTCCTCACCGGACCCGGACATAGTAATTTCGGGCTGTTCATGTTCCGGATTGTGGCGGAAGAGCAATGGGTAGCTCACCGTCCAGTCGTCCGGTAACCGTCTGGGCCGAGCCCGAGTCGTCGACTGGGCGTAGTGTTCCATACGCAGCTCAATGAGTCAGGAAACCGTAGGGACAGCAGGGCCGATGAAAGAGGCCTTTACTAAAAGGCACACAGAAATAATAATAACATTTGTTTACAAAAAAAAAAAACTTTTGTAATGTAAAAAAACACTGAAAAGTGCAAAATAACTTTAATTTCGGAAGTAGGCGTTTCTATAATAGTTTTGTCTCTTCGTAATTTTACACCGACTTCCGAAATTAAAGTTATTTTGCACTTTTCAGTGTATTTTTACATTGAAATTGTTTGTATTTTTTTTTGTAAATGTTTTTTATTTTACACTTTTTAGTTATGGTACCATTACTAAAAAATACCCCTCAGCCATACTTAAATACCTTATAGCCAGAGTGCATCTCATGACAATTCTAATAATCCCAAACACGGTTAGATTAAATTAATTTATTACAGAGTTCCGGCGCCTAACTTCAGGCTTAATCATCAGATCAGTTCGATATATTACCATTATATATATTATTCCATTATTACCATTATACAGGGTGTAAAAAGACCGATCACATACCCGTTAACTACACATTCTGTACATATAATTAAGTCATTTTGAACAAAAAATATTGCTGGGAAACAAACTTTTTTTTCCATCTTTAAAAAAATTATGCTTTTTATTGCGAGCAATGTAAAGCGCGCAACTGATTGTGTCGGTGTGTGTGTAATAGGTACCGTGTATACGATAGTAAGGCGCGGCGCGGCGGCGCTTCGGCGTGGCGCGCGTTTTGCATGGTGTAGGTATTAAGTAGGTTCTTGGTAATTAAAAATTTCTGTTATGTACAATTACTTACACGAAATAAGTACAGTTTTTAAATAGCCTGAGTACTCACCTACACTGTCCATCGCTTTAGCTTTCATCCAGCACAGGTGGCCTCTCAACACTGACGAGCTCCGGTTCAAACTGCCGATATTCCACGCGGAGACAGGGACCAGGATCCCTTCTTGCGCTGACCGCTGCATAAGTTCATCACATCAATAATTTTCTGTCGCATTGCCGCAGCGGTCTCGCAGGGGCGGTCATACACCCTATCTTTGACGTAAACCCACAAAAAGGCGAGCGTGCTGGCCATGCGTCCGATCCAGTTGTTTCCGAAAAGCGTCGTCAGTTGCTCACGAACTGGTCTCACAACATGAAGCGGCGCACCGTCGTGCTGGTACCACAACCCAAGCCTCTGAACTAGCGGCATCTCTTCCAAAGTGTCGGTTAGGTAGCCAGTAACAAACTTGAGCTAGGCAGGCCCGTCCATTCTCGGTGGCAAGAAAACCGGGCCTAGGATCTGGTTTCCCACTATGCCGGCTGGCATAGTGGGACACACATTGTGTTTCCACCGTGTCTGGAAGCTCGTTTCTTGGGTTTGATTTGGATTGACGGAACACCAATAATGGGTATTTCGGCGGATCCACATTCCATTTCACAAATAATGCTCTCGTCGGTGAAAAATATTTTTTGGATGAAGTCTCGGTCCTGGCTCAACAGTCACCTGCAGTAATCCATGCGACGTATCGCGTCGCCTGGAACGAGCGCCCGAGCGCTAGCACACGATGGAGTTTGTAAGGCCGTTGCCTATCCCGCCTCAACACTTTGTGCACAGTAGAATGGGAAACTATGTGCCGAACGTGATGAACATGCCGCCTTCGCAATATTTTGGCTGCTTTCGTACGCCCAATCGTGGGTTTTCCTGCATCACAGCGAGAATGGCCTCATCGACCGCTGGTCGTACTTGTCGGCCGCCTCCCAGAGAAATCGGTACTATCGGTTGGTTGTCCAGCAATCGTTGAACAGCTCTGGTGAAGATCCGCGAATCCGTGGGTTGATACGCGGTGGGATGCTTAATCCTGTACAGTCACAGAGCCGCAGTAGCGTTTCCATGAGCCATGCCGTAACAATTAGTGTTGCCTTACTATCGATATCCTATCGATAGGTTGTCAGTACTATCGTGACCTCGAAAAATAGTCAGAATATCGATATCCCTATCGATACTATTGAAATTTTACAATACTATCGATACTATCGATAGTATCTATGCAAGAAATTGAGCAATACTATTGATAAAGTGCAATACTATCGATAGTATCGATACTATTGGGTATACATACTATCGATAGTATCGATACTATCACTATTATGGTGTATTTTACTGCAATCACTGTCGATACTATCGATACTATCGGTACTATCGATAGATATACTACATCAATATTCACCCAAAGTTCAATAGTATTGCGCCGGAATTTTAGTCAACATTATTAGTTCATGATTATTAATAATTAAATTATATATCAACAATATAGTCTGTAATTATTACTTTATGAACTTACAACTTAAAACAGCATTGTAATATGCAAAAAACGTACAAAATGCTGCCTTTCTTCTTAAGTGTAATAATTGTATTAATTATAACATACAATGTTGCAATTTTCACCCATTTAAAAAACAGTCAGTGACAAAGATAATATTATTTATTAGTAAATTCGATGGTTTACTTTACTTTTTATGCATAAAACGCGAATAAAGGTTTGAATCCAAAACGATACTATTGAATTTTGGTAAAATATCAATGTAGTAAAACTATCGATAGTACCGATAGTATCGACAGTATCGACAGTGATTGCAGTAAAATACACCATAATAGTGATAGTATCGATACTATCGATAGTATCTATACCCAATAGTATCGATACTATCGATAGTATTGCACTTTATCAATAGTATTGCTCAATTTCTTGGATAGATACTATCGGTAGTATCGATAGTATTGTAAAATTTCAATAGTATCGATAGGGCTATCGATATTATGACTATTTTTCGAGGTCAACTATCGATACATCAACTATCGATAGTTAGGCAAGCCTAGTAACAATAAATCATATTCACGTACTCGCGCACCGAATAAACATGAAAAGGCATCTTATTTCGTGAAAGGTGCCTACAACTAAATGAATCCTAAAAAGAACACACTACACACACAAACATACAACGCATCTCACAATACTCCTACACTAAGCCTATCACTCCAACGCTTTCACTACTATCAGTCTATCACACAATACTACACAAACACAACTAATAACAGTAATTCGCAAAAAAAATATCCACGAGTGCATTCGATGACGTAAGAAACCGAACTAATAACAAACACGTAGGTAAGTAAATTCGCAATAAATAAAATTCCTTTAAATTTATTTGCGGAGGGGGGTCGGACCGCTGGCGGCCTTTTTGATGCTTTGAGCACAGCCGCGCACCGCCGGCGGGCGGCTTTTCCCTTTCATAGAGCACGAGCCGCTCGCGTGCTACTACGTACTGGCTGCTGGCGCTAGCGCCAGCCTGGTGTAATAACAAAATGTGATCTCATAGATTTAGGTGTCGCTCTAGTTATAAATAATTTCCTAAATTGAGTTTGAGTTCTAACGAGCATTTAGAGGTGGGCTTCATCAGTTTACGTAAATTATTTTGTAGGTTGTCTCGTGATTACATTAAAAAAAATTTTATCAATGAACACAGATAAATGAAATTCTGACCGAATTCTGGTTAGTATTTGTGAAATAGCTAGTAAGTAGTTTTGAAGGCCGCAGTCGGTAGGTTGGTACAAAAATACGCTCGAAACACTAAAGACAAATTGTTTCTCAGTTCAGGCTGCTGCAGTTGTGTACGGAAGCGTGAGTAGCTTTGTTTTTTTTTTAACGTTGTGAAATCATCAAAATCATCTCGCGCTCTGGTGGGAGAGGGAGTTTTAGACTTTTACTGACTAAAACCCAATGTTCATCCTTCGGTTCGCCTTTGCGTTTCAGGGTCGCGATACCTAACTCTTTCGAATATTCCCGCGACCCTGCCAGGCATCGCTCCTATCAGGCCCCATCAGTTTAGCTGACAGCTTCTTAAGGCGCACGTGGAACACAACGCGCTGTCCACCAGGGCTTGGTTGTTATCGGACGGAGAGCTACCCATTGCTCTCCGTCCGCAAGCCCGCGTCTACGGTGGCCGGGAATCGATGTGTGACTTCCGACAAACTAACGAACTCATGCAGGTAAAACGCGCCGCGTGCTCGTTCATGTCAAAATGTAATTTATTAGGTGGGTACCTACTAAACATTTTTATAAAATGAGGTACCTATCTACGACATTTATTTCCAATCATGCTTAACAGGATAGCTTCTAGTGTATAAGCCTTACAGCCTTATGCACTAGAAGCCATCCTCACTAGAAGTCATCCTCAAAAATGCCTACAATACTTACGGATTGTAGGCATTTTTGAGGGGCTTTATCGTTATCGTATTATCCGATAACTAGGTTGTGCAGGCCAAATAGGCAGTCCGGTTAGACTGAAAGGAGACCTTAATAGTTGGGAGAAACCTAAGCAGGTGATGATTAAGTGTATGGAATTTTGTGTGATTTTTCCGATAGCTTTAGGTAGGTACCTAATACAAACATAATAAATGAAATTACGAAATTTACTTTTCCTTAACATTGTGATCGTAAATGCAGCAATCACGTCGTTTTACCTGTTCGTATCACATCTTATTTACCTACTTATTGAGGTTTATGTTATGCTTATGAACCTAGTGAGATTTATTAAGTTGTTTTTAAGAACTTTAAATTGTAGGTAGGTACCTACCTAGGATTTAAGTTTAGTTTTTAGATAAGTAGAAAGTTACTTTTTTGCGATAGGAAATCATCAAATGTCCCCTCGCGCTCTGGGTGAAGAGAAAGGGAGTGTCAGACTTTTACCGATTTTTAGTCAGTAAAAGTTTAAAATTCCATCTCTCTCTTTGTTCCTTCAGTTGCCGTTTGTATACCAGGGTCGCGTTACACCCGGGCGTTTCTTCCCGCTGAATCTGACAAAGGAACCTTTCGAAACAACCGTGTCCGGCGAGGACCTTCGTCAGGCGGAAAGTGAGGACGTCGTGGTGCCTCACTAGCTATTCCTCAGAGAGGGAACTTACTGCTGCTATCATGGCGCGCCCAGCGCAAAGTTGCGACAGTCGCTGTCTTCATACCATACCACCACAAGATCTCGCTAGAGCTCGCTCCATGCTCCATGCTCGCCTCGCAGGAGACCCCGCGGTATCCCTGTATCATTAGGATGGCCATGACCCTTTTACTCACCTTCAGTCCGAGTGACCGAGTCTAAACCGGGGCCCCGTAAACGTCCATGGACTGCACAAACCGCTGGGTCTACGCGGGGCGTAGACCCTCTGGCAGGAGGCGTCAGGACCTGCCAGATTGGGGAAGACCTGCGTCAGCGCAGCCGCGCATAGTTAAGTTGGTACGGTAGGTAGGTACCAACTTAATTTCTACCATTTAATACCTAATTTCAAAATTAAAACAATAAATAATTAATAATCAACGTTTTTATTGAAAACGTAAAATCGTAAACTGTTCAATTCATAAAATAAATAAATTGTCCATACTGTCATCAGCTGAGCGCGTATCGCATTTGTTCGTTGAACTCGGAACCTCGCACGCTAGTGTGCGTGCCACAGCCGCACAGCTGCGTCGGAGCGTGCGTAGTATTTTGTATTCATTGCATTTTTGTAACTTCAAATGCGTAATTTGTTATGAAAAATTAATAATTTTGATAATGTTTGTTCGGAAGAAAGTTTTCTAATGACACTTGGAATACGATTTTGAAAAAAAGTCAACTTTTTTTTTCTTACTTTGACCTTGAATATCTCTGGAACCAGTGATTTCCCAGGTATGTTCTAGAAGAAAAAAACTATCCCAGTGATGGGTACAATACGTAGTTTTCGTTTACGTTAAGGGTCTTTTTACACCCGATATATATAATTATGTCCAATATATTATTCTTTCAGTCAGTCATCGCCTACACATATAAACAAAGCAATTTTTTTATTAATGATAGGCTCGCGTTTGACCACTATCTCACCTGATGGAAAGCGATGATGTGGTCGACGATGGAGCACGCTTGCCTAGAAGTAGCCTATTCACTCTTTACTTAAAGACCCTTATGACCCTTAATTTTACTTGTTACGACGGTTCTGCTGTGATCCTATGAGGAGTTCTGTTCCGTATCTTCGAAGTTCATCATCAGATCATAACAATATTTCAATGGGACCGATTCGGAAGCAAAACTTTTCAATAAAAAATAATAATTCAAAATCGGTCCACAATTGACCGAGAAACCGGTGAACATACATAAAAAAAAATACATTCAGCCGAACATGGAACCTCCTCCTTTTTGAAGTCGGTTAAAAATTAAAGTATTCTGGAAAAATAAATGTTGCTAAAAAGTTAAAATAGTGGTCTACTACATGGTCGCATTACTAAGACACTGGCCATCATAATTTACTATAAATAATTCGAAAAAAAAAAAAAGATTTTGACTGTCTTTTATTTCCGAGTGTAATTTTTTTTTCGGCTAGAGTCAATTTAATTGATTTAGCTCAAGTGTTCACTTACAAGGAACTGGCTCAAAAATTGAGAATTACCAAGTCCATTTTCCACAATATTAACCGATATCGACCGACTGGAGAGTATAAAAGATTTAAAGGGCAAGTCGCAAAAACCCATAACAGTAAGAGACAGGTTTATTGTGAACAGTCTGCTGAGAAATCGTACTTCAGCTTCTGAGGTAAGAACTAATCTCGAAGAAGTTCGTCAAGTGACAGTTAGCACCAAAACCATAAAGAGAAAACTTAATGCGTCTGGAATTGGGACATACTTGGCGGCCAGACGACCCTTACCATAGGTCATCGAGTAGCTGTCCATTTTTGGTCGCTCACATCTAAACTGGGGTGAAGATGCTTAAAGAAACGTTTTCTTTACTGACGAGCTTCGGTTTTGTCTTAAGCCAGATGATGGAAGGTTCAAATTGTGGAGACATCTAGGAAAAAGATACGCTCAGTGTAATATTGTTGGAAGCAAGGGGGAGGGTCAATAACGATTTATATAGGATTTGTATAGAAACACGCACAGAACTACACATCGTAGAAAATAGGTCCCGGACTGCAGTACGTTAAGTAACGGATATTTTAGAACAGATTGTGATGTGGGGCAAATCCACACGTTGGAGATAATTCTCTTTTACTGCATGATAATGCTCGATCCCACACAGCAGCGACGTTTTAAGATTATTTAAGAGATGTTGAAATTGAAGTTTTGGAATGCCCGCTCGCCAGATTTACCCTATAGAGCTTAAATGGTCTTCAGACGTCAGAATGGACTTGTGACGTCGGATTTCTCTTCTCTCTGATTATTATCTTTGAAGTTTTATAACTTCGTCGTTGATGAAGACAGCTTTTATATTATATCATATTAAGTTAAAAAAAAGTAATAAGTTTTTATTTAGCACATCAGCACAATAAAAAATGATGTAAATATTTCCATATCGGGCCGAGGTCTGTCACCGACGGGGGTGAGACGCAATGACATCGTCGCAGTAATAGTCCATTGCTAAAGCCGATTTAGCAATAATTTCGATATTGTGTCAGAAAATTGGTCACAAGGAGCCCCTCAGGAGAATACAAAAGCCTTAAATCTTATGATCCCTTTTGAATATTGCTATTATATAACGCTTAAGTGTTTACAACGTGACCATAATATATCTAGTTGTTTGGGAACTAATTGTTTTGTTTTAATTGTGTTTTGGTAATAAAACTCATCTCTCGAGTTTGGTATGGTGTTGTTATACACATGTATTGCAACAAACACAGGTTGTCTGGTATTACTTTGTCAAAATACTCTTTGTAAAACACTAGAACAACCTTAAATTTAACACTACATAGTTTGCTATCGACGCACAAAGAAAAAGTAGCAATTTAGCATTTACTTTGAAAGTATGCATCGGATCAAAATTATGATCTTTCGTCTTTTTCATCACTTTGTAAAGATGCTCTACGTCGATCGATGACTTTTTGTCGTAGATTGTAGAGCATATTTACAAAGTGTTAATACGAAGTTACGTACGAAGACACCTCTGTAAATCGCGTTTAGAATTTTCCAATCCTCAATCATCTACTGAAGTTTATTATAACCTTCATTTAAAAAAACAGAAAAATCAAATTAAGAGCAACTAAGGCATCAAACGGATGCAAACCCTTTTCAAAGGATCCATTGAATGCTGCCGCATGAGAGACCTATGAATCCAGTTAAATGTCTGATGGTTTCTCTTGTCGGTCATTTAGATCACAAAATTTTTAGTATCTAATCTTCTGAAAAAAAGGGTTTGCCAGTAGACAGAATTTTTCAAATGTCGCAAGTAAGTAAAATTGTTTCCTTTTCCTTGGCCTTCATGGATCCCCATATTCACAGGCTTTACGCACAGTTCATACTCTTTTAGCAGTCCATGATCGTGGTCACGTTTAAACTAAAACAAAAATTGTAGCTGCACATAGTCCAGGTATAAAAATTAATAACAAACGAAACAGATATGGTACCTATTTTTTTCATCCTCCCTTTTCTTTCTTCCTTTCATTTGTAACAGTTATGGTGAAATTAGAATGAAGTTTTTGTTTGTTTCAGGTCATCTATGTGCTCTGAATGTAGCCTTGCAATCGTCGGTATAGGCGAAGTATAACTTTAATTTGAAACCCCACTCGATAGTATCGTATTGAATAGCAACCTCAAGTGATCAGGTGTCAGGCAGGCAGGTTGTAAGGGTTCTGTATGTACATTGTGATGTCAGTGTGGTAGTGACGGTGTGGTGGGTGGTGGTGAGGTGACGGGGCGAGGTGGCGAGGTGGCGCGACTCGCAAGTGATGCCCATCGCGGTGATGCAGAGGCATGGTAGACGCGGCTGCGGAGCGCCGAGCCGCCGCCGCCGCCGCGCGCTGCGATGCTACCTCCAGCCTCACCAAGTGAGTATCCACAATACTCTTCTTTATATTTTCTTTTATTCAGTTTTTATATATTAAAAAAAAACAGTTGAAATTATCTCATTTTTTAAAGTCCCATAATAGACAGTAATTACATTCTCACATACAATTGTGTTTATTGAAATGCCTGAAAATCATCGATAGCCATATTTTTTGTCTAAGATAAAATTATTTTGGATAAAATATACACAAAGCCCTCGGCAAATGCAGTGAAAATAGAAATGCTGCTTTAATGATATCAGTTCTTCATATAGACACAAGCTACTATTACCATATAAAATAAACGAGTTACGTCCGACAAGCAACGCAAACAAAATATTCTTGGCAATAAAATAAGAGTTTAATTGATTGATTGCTATTCAGTTCGGATGTCAAGCCATCATTATTGACCGTTGGCATCTCGCCGCTGACCCCGATGCTCTGCGATCATTTTATTGAGCTCACATTATTGGCAACGTCTGTCAATAACTAGATCTTTACAGTATTTACGAGTATATTCTCTTACAGTACGATGCTAATTATGTTTACGTATGACCGAGCTAGAGTTTGCTACTGCACGTGATCGACTTTTTTTTGTTGTAAAATTATTGATATCGTTTTGTCTAGTCTTTGTTTCCGCCTGAAATTTTAACTTTTATTACTTAGCAAAATAATCATTTTGGTGGCGGTGTCATTGTGTTTGAATTATAATATTTATTTTTCGTGTTGGCACGGTTGACTTCTGCTTGTGTCGTTACTTTAGTGCAACAAATTGTTTGATTGGGTGTAAGCCGAGCTGGGCACGCAATACGAGATGGTTGGTTAATGAGAGCACCGATACGTCTCGTCAAGTCGTCACGGCAGCGCGTTATCAGGGCCGTGGGCGACTATGTGTGCCATACTGACTACGCAACGCTTTGCAAATGTGTGCGTCCATAGTAGCGCTTCCAGGAAACGCGAGTAGGTTTCTCGGAACCGATTCACTGTCGCGCGCGTTTTCAGCAATGAATGGTTTAGCAAAACGTCTTCACACACAACACATTCCACTTTTAAAAATAAATTATTAACACAGCGATTGCAGCGCTATCTTATCGTTCGGCATGGCCTTATTCTTAACTCGTTATGTAGAGAATATTTCTATTGCCAACTACACCTACTCAATTTATTTTAATTGCTGTTAAACACAACGTGAAGCAGGCTAAGTGATGATAAGTTCTCTGAAAGTATATTTTTCCACAATATAAAATTAAATACTCTGTGTAGATAGCCATCTATTTGAAGCACACACTGAAAACATATTCGACAATCGACACGACTCTCTATATAGAATAATTGTTAAACGTAATCAGAACAATACCTACTTATATGTATGTTTAATGATAGTATGACGAGTGACAGGGCAGAATGGAAGAAGAAAACGTGTTGCGCCGACCCCAAATAACACGGGACAAGGGCAGGAAGATGATGATGATGTATGTTTACTGTCCCAGTAAAATGTTTAACTTAGAATAGTAGCTTGTTTATGTTTTGAATTATCTCTCATTACAAACACTGACACTTTGACAGGTAATGGCAAAGGAACATCGCAAGATTTAGAAATCCTTATACCTAAATAATAATTTAGGAGCATAAAAAACGCATTAAAGTCTAAAGTTTATACCTAGGTGCTGTTCGTATTTACTTTCTTTTGCAAAGCTAATGGATCAATCAACCACATCTTGAAATATATTCAGGATGAACACTATTATGACTTATACGGTAGGTATTGATTACACTTTTAGTAAAAGGGCGGTCAATTGATAACCTTTTCTTATTGCTCTCACAAGGTTCTGTAATTTTGATTTTTCTAATGCCAGATTGCTCAGAGTTATGGGTAGTTCTCCGTCCGGCCGTCCGGTGAGGACCAACCCAGATCAACGGCGCGTTGTGTTCCACGCACGCCTCAAAGATAAGTCAGTAAAAATTTATGGAGCCAATTAGGGCCGACGCCTGCCAGGGCTTCGAAGGAGTTACCGTAACCCTCACAATAAGGGGCGATTGAAGGAACACTGGTTTATGGTTAGTAAAACTCTGAGCTTTTTTTTTTTTTTTTTAAGGTGGGAAATCATCCAAATGACTACTCGCGCTCTGGGTGGAGCGAGAGGGCGTGTCAGACTTTTACTGACTAAAACCACACCTGTATCCTTCAATTACCCTTTGCGTTCTAGGACTACGGGTTTCCCTTTCAGAAATTCTCCGCGGTCCTAGCTAGCGAGCATCGGCCCTATTGGGCCCCTACGGTTTGCTGACATCTCTTTGAGGAGCGCGAGGATCACTACGCGCTGTCGACGACTGGGCTCGGTCCGGTTAGTTACCGAACAGCCGGACGGCGAGCTACCCAGTGCTCAACGTCCGCAAGCCCGCGTCTACCGTGGCTGGTAGTCGGGGTCGGAATTACGGCGGCTAGGGCGTGAGGACCTTCGTTCCCTCACGCGTGCAGCCTTCTCCTTCGCTAGCATTACTGCTTCGCAGAAGGAGGCGACTGCCAGCCATTCCTCCTCGCTCCGGACCATAGCCTGAACCAGGGCCCGACGCGAAAGCTCGCTGCCACCAATTGCCTCCACGAGGACACGGCGGTGCTCCGCCCAAGCGGGGCACACCTCCACCGTATGCTCCACCGTGTCCTCTGGGTGGTCCGCACAATGAATACACCCGGGCGTTGCTTCCGCCAGAATCCGATGCAGGAACCTCCCGAACTGGCCATGCCCGGTGAGGACCTGCGTCATGCGGAAGGTGAGGACGCCGTGTTGTCGCTCCAGCCACTTCTCAAAGAGGGGACTTACCGCCATAATTGTAGCGTGCCCAGAACTGGGTTGCGACAGTCGTCGTCGCCATTCCACCATGAGATCCCGCCGGAACTCTGTCCGCCATGCCGCGACTTGGCGCGGCAGCGGAGTTTCGCCCCAGCGTTGCATCTTCCCCCAAAACGGGGGAAATTTTACGAATAATCATATTCCTAATAATAATCATATATTCCGACGTAAAAAAGGGGGTCTCGGGGGTCGGGGGTCAAGAATTTTAGATTACTTCTAAGCAAGCGTGCCAATAGAAATATGATAGAAGAGGACATGTGGCGATGTCACCCCTCACAAATAAATTAGGATTAAGTGTTATTGAATGACGAATGAGGATGAGGATGATATTCCATAGTTTTGATTTACTATTCTTCTGACACCTGGGGACTACCTACTATATGTATACCATTGAATGTCAAATAATCGAATATCAATTGAACGCCCCTGGACGCCCACTATTAATTAAAACCTCTAGCTAGATGTAAGGAAATTCATTTTAGAATCAATCATAAGGTTAATAAATCTCCGAACCACGGAACAGATGAAAGAGCTCCGATCCGAAGTGACTGTTTTGATGCAGTCATTCGCAAAATACTCGCATCATCGATGCATAGGCCTCATGTCAGTAACAAAGGCATCCAGAATAAAGAGGCGTAGAGATTCTCGTATTCTGAGGCGTTTTATGGTTATTTAATAGGCCAATAAAATTATAAGTGTTAAAATAATTCGAGACAATTTCAATTCATCGCCACCAGCTCAAATATAGAATAGAATTTATTCGAAGCAAGCAATACAATACAACGGCAAAAACACAATAGTACCTACATTTTGATACAATTTTAGAAAGTTTGTCATTGCAACCAAGGCGAAATTCACCCGAGCCGTACTGGCGAGAGTGTTATGGAGCCGAGTGCTGCAGTGACAAATCTCGACGTGTATCAAACGACGTTTTTCAATAATTATACTTACTTAATAAGAAATACTTTCTTTGAAAATTTCGACGCATTCAGCGTTTCTCACCTGGGTTGTCGCTCGTGACCGCAAAGCTCCGGATCTGATTTCAAAGAAGAGAGCCTTCAACCATGCTGCCAAGTTCTACAAAAAGGCACTAAGGAAGGCTCGCTTCGACCGCATTACCCTTATTGGCACAAAGCTCTCTGCACAGCCGACTGGTAGCAGAGCTTTTTGGTACCTTGCCAAGTCGGTCGAAGCGAACTTTTGTCGGCCCACACTGCATCCGCTGGTTAAACCTGATGGAACACTGGCTAATACCGCGAGAGAGAAAGCCGGTCTCTTTGCATCTCTCTTCGCCCGTAATTCTCGTCTTGACACTTGCAGTGCTACTCCACTCTGCCTCACTGCGGACCCTCGATGCCCGAGGTTCGCATAAGGAACAAAGAAGTTCTGAGAGCACTGTGTCGTCTAGACGTGAATAAAGCTAGTGGACTAGATGGGATACCAGCAATAGTTCTCAAGGCATGTGCGCCCGAGTTGTTTTCTGTTGACGCGCTTGTATCGCCTCTCATTTAGAACTGGTAAAGTGCCCAAGTCCTGGAAGCTAGCCTACGTACAACCCGTGCCCAAAAAGGGCAGTCGTGCTGATCCTACCAACTATGAGCCGATTTCAGTAACCTCCATTCTATGTAAGATTATGGAGCGTGTACTGAACTCGCGCCTCATGGCATACCTGCATGGAGTACGGGTTTCGCCGCAATCGGTCTACTGGGAACCTACTAGTTTATGCCACCCACTTGTAAGGCGAGGCCCTCGAGAAGAATGGGGAAGCGATTGCTGTCTCCTTAGACGTCTCGAAGGTCTTCAACAGGGTATGGCACGCTAGCCTTTTGAGTAAGCTTCCAGCGTATGCCATTTCCCCTGGTCTGATTGTCTAGATAAAAGACTTCCTGAGAGAATGGTCTCTTAGAATTGTTGTCGACGGTTGCTTATCAGAGTCCATGATGACTAATGCCGGAGTTCCTCAAGGGTCTGTTCTCTCTGCAACTCTCTTCTTCCTGCATATCAACGATCTGCTGATGCCCGGTATCTATGGGTATGCAGATGCACAGTTGTAGAGAGATATCTGCCAAGTGCTCGGGTTAGTAAAGAGCAAATCCAGTCTGAAAGAGGGGCTATGGTAGAGCGTACGGATGTCTCACTTCAGGCATTCTCCAAGTGGGGCGAAGCCAATCTGGTGGGATTGAACGCCACCAATAGGAGCCCGTTCAGCTTGATTCCTGCTTTTTACAATGTATCCCTGGCGTGCACCGACTGCCTTCAGCTCTTGGGAGTTGAAATTTCCTCAAGCCTTAATTTTGGGCGGTTCATTGAGTCCAAAGCCAAGGTAGCTGCTAGGAAACTTGGCGTTCTTGCAATGATCCAACGGTACTTTACACCGGGACAGAGGACAAAGTACAGGTCCGATTGTGTCTGGAGTACTGCAGCCACATAAGGGCTGGTGCTGCGAAATCCCACCTGACAGCTTTGGACTAGGTGGAAAGGCGTGCGAAGAGGCTAATTGGTCATCCAGATTTGGTTAAGTCCAATCTACAAAGCCTTGAGCACAGGGCCGCAGGCGTAGGGTAGCTAGCCATTCGGTATTTTACAGGATGAATTTTAGAGAGTGGGAGCGGGAATTGCATGACTTGATTCCGCCATCTCCTTTCTACCATCGGAAAATTCGTCGTACGGCGAACCACACATACGTTTTTGAAACTTTTACGCTCAGGACTAAGCGTTTCGCCTCGTTGTTTATACTGTGTACAACGAAGGACTGGAAGAATTTGCCTGCTGCGGTCTTCCGGTCCGATTATAATTTAGGTGTCTTCAAGGCTAGAGTGAATAGGCTCTTAATAAACTAGTGCGCCTTACCATCAGGTGGGATCGCAGTCAAGCATTAGTTTATATATCGATAGGCGAGCAGAGTCCCCACTCTGAGCGCCCGTGGTTCCAAAGTCCCACCTGTATTGGATGATGCAAGCAGGGTTTCGGCGTTCATCGCCGTAGGCGTCGTAGGCATCGAGGCGGTTGCCTCCCTGACGCCTTCTTCTCCGAGTGGGATCGGCCGATCTCGCTCGGCGGCCTCCTTCTGGACCATCACGGTCTCATGAGTGAAGCAACTTCCCTCCAGTTTTCTGACACCGCCAGCATACGCCTCATTACTGCCAGCAGAGACAGATCTCGCCCGATCCTGGCGACCAGGACTCGTCGCTCAGTGGCCCACGCTGGACACTCTTCTAAAGTGTGCTGTGCTGAATCCAGGTTGCCGCCGCAATGGTTGCATTTTATCGTGGCCTCTTGCCAAATTCTGTTCAGGTACGCACCAAAGCAACCGTGCCTGGTCAGCACCTGAGTGAGTCTTTAGGAGATGCGCTCTTTTCTTGTCAGCACTACTGAATTGTGTCTGCTCTAGCCGTTCGTGCCACCTCCACACGTTCCACCACCAGACCTGAGTATTTGGTTTTAATTTCAACTCTATACCTCCACGCCTTCCTGAGATAAAGGGTCTTGACAGACAGACAGACATACGGACAACAAAGTGATCCTATAAGGGTTACGGTACGGAACCCTATAATGCTTTATTTATTTATGTACACACAAACACTTAAAAATTAAAAGAATAAATACAGATAGAAGAGAACAATGGTTCTGCTTATTTCAAATGAATTTTTTTCCAGCAGACCTGCGACAGGGGAGTTGGCCAGGAGATGTAGTGTATACAGTGTATACAAATAAGTTAGACAATTATGAAAATATATAAATAGCTATAAAATATAACTTTACGTATAAATAAAACTTTTTTTGCGGTTCGGAAAAACCGTCGAGACTACATTCGGGAATTGAACTATTTAGGTACATATGTAAGTTTGTTCGCAACCCTCAGTGCGCGAGTCCGACTCGCACTTGCCTAGTTTTTTAAATATCGAATAATTGTGTTTATTCACTAGTTTTATTATATATATATCAGAAAATTTCGTTATTCTCAAAGATTTTGGGGTAAAATTTTGTATATCCTTTGGGCTTAATATTAGGGTTTCCCAACCTGGGGTGAGCAGAAGAACAGCTTTGCATTTATTATATTCTTACACCTGGATTGCACTAGCTTCTGACGTTTTATAAGTGCCCATGTAGGCCTATGTGAAATAAAAAATTTTGACTTTGACTTGACTTTGACTTTGATTGTAATTTTATGGTGGCCTCGATTGTAATCGTAATCCTACCTAAGGGTGCGTCGTTAAAATGGTTGGAAAAGATTGTACTAGAGGCAACCTATCGCTATTATTTTTTTAGTTCGCAAATTACTCATTTACTGTAGATATTATATATAGCCAATTTATTTACCATTTAACCACGAAATAATTTGAGATTAGGTTTGATTATAGACTTTTTTTTAAACTAAACATTTTCAACATAACTAAAATATAGTTATAAAAACATTACCATTTTCCGCCTCGCTGCTTCTCTACACCCAGGCTCATATTATTCTCCTCATCAGTGCCAATGTAGCGAAGTTGTCAACAGCCTAGTCATCACGACCTGTCATGCAGCCGATGCTAGTGTTGGGCAAAATTTAGATTAATTGATGACTAATAAATTAAAGTATTTAATCATAACTAATAACTAAGAAAATCAATCGTGGTGAGGTGATTGACGATTGATTAGTTTTAGTCATTAGTCATGACTAAATTCCTCAAGGCAATTATACTACGCTACTTGTGAACTCTTACGCCATCTCATATTCGTAGCTCGTCGTGCTGTACTGGGGCTGCCGCTGTGGTTGCGGAATATAACAACCTCGTCAGCAATTACATTTTCGAGCGTATTGGGGTTTGAAACTCTTGGGCCATGGGTTCTAAGTGCCGTAGGTTCGAGACATCCAGATACGTAGTTTTTTTTTTTTTAAGGTGGAAAAATCATCTAATGACAAATCCCGCTCTTGGGCGGAGCGAGAGATAGTGTCAGACTTTTACTGACTAAAAACCCACTCCTGTTCCTTCGTTGCCTTCGTCTCAGGGCCCCGGGTTTCGTTTTCACACTACCCATGGCCCCAGTAGGCTTCGACCCTGCTGGGCCCCTACGATTTGCTGACGTCACCCTGAGGCGCGCGTGGAACAATACGCGCCGTCGACGACTTGGGCTCGGTCCGGACAGTTACCGGACGGTCGGACGGCGAGCCACCCATTGCTCACCGTCCGCAAGCCTGCGCCTACGGTGGCCGGAAATCGGGATCAGAATCCCGGCGGCGGTTGGGGCGTAAGGACCGTTGCCGTTGCCTCACGCGATCGGCCGCCTCCTTTGCTAGCATTACTGCTTCGCAGAAGGAGGCGACCGCCTGCCACTCGTCCTCGCTCCGGACCATGGCCTGTACCAAGGCCCGGCGCGAGAGATCGCCGCCGCCGATCGCACCCACGAGGACACGGCGTTGCTATTCCTAAGCGGAACACACCTCCACCGTGTGCTCCACCGTGTCCTCCGGGCGGTCCACACAGTGGCGACACCCGGACGTCGCTTCCGCACGAATTCGGTGCAGGAACTTCCCGAACTTCCCGTGTTCGGTGAGAACCTGCGTCATACGGAAGGTGAGGACGCGGTGAGGTCTTTCCAACCACGCCTCAAAGAGGGGACTTATCGCCATAATTGTGGCGTGCCCAGCACTGGGTCGCGACAGTCGCTGTCGCCATTTTTCCATGAGAACCCGCCGGAACTCCGTCCGCCATGCTGCGACTTGTCGCGGCAGCGGAGTTTCGCCCCGGCGTTGCATCTCCATGCGGAGATCGTGCATGAGAGCAAGGCCTGTTGCTTCCAGATCCCATGGTGGCTGGCAGGCAAGGAGGCTCGCCGCTTCGCGGGAAATCGTCCGGTATCCTCGCACCATCCGTATGGCCATGACCCTCTGGCATGCGTTCAGCCGGGCCGCCGGCTGCTTCCGCAGCGCCGGTGCCCATACCGGTGCGCCATAAAGGGCCATGGACCGAACGATTCCCGCGTAGAGCCTTCGGCAGGAGGCGTCTGGACCCCCCCCCCCCAGGTTGGGCAGGAGCCGCCCGAGGGCAGCCCCAGTCCGATTTAGTTTGGGAGCCAGACGTCGGAAGTGCTCCTCGAAATCCCATCGGCTGTCGAGAACGAGTCCCAGGTACTTCATCGTCGACCCGGCGCCGATGTGGACTCCTCCCAGGTACGCCTCGACCACACGACAGAGGTAGTCGGGCGTCCGGTGACACCGGAGTGCCCTCCTAATGCTGCTCCAAGGCAGGGAGTTGAAGGCGTTGGCGATGTCCAGAGACACCGCCACGACACACCTGCCCTGGGCCACTGCATCCCCCGTCGTGAGAGCTCGCACGCGCATGGTGGCGTCCACCGTGGACCGCCTCCTGCGAAAGCCATCCAGATACGTAGTGGATACTTCACGTAATCAAAGGGCTGGTTTTTACCTTGGCCAGATATTAAACATTGCATGCAAATCTTCCAGTTGACAGTGATTATTTTTTTATTTTGGAAATCATGCGGAGATTTTTTTCTACCTTATTTTAAGATATTAATTTAGAAGGTTCATAGAGTAAAGAGTAAAAAAACAATTTGGCTTGTGGCGTTTCCTAGGCTAAGTTTTTTTATCAAAGACTATTTTTTATTTTTCAAAATATTTCTTTAACAGATATTCAGATGAGATTGTGGTCAAACGAATTATAAAATCAATTATGGTTCAATTTATTACGGTTTCTGATAAGTACTGACGATGACGTAGCTGTTGTATTTGATCAGCAATAGACTTCCGCCAATGTTTTGGTTGATTCATTTTAGATTTACATTCTTTTAAAATATTTTAACGTTAACTTTGAAGTTTGATTTTTGCACAGCTTCAAGAGACCTTAGACTTAAATATATGGTTTTAATTTCAAGTCGATACCTCCACGCTTTTCTAAGATAAAGGGTCTTGACAGACAGACAGACAGACGAACAGCCTACTCCTCCTCCTATAAGAGTTTCGTTTTTTTTCTTTTGAGCCCTTAAACGATCTATAATTATAAACTAAGTACGTAGATACAAGTAGTAGGTACCTACATTGAGTAAAAAATGCTATCATAAAGTGGCGCGTTGCTGAGATATTCGGAAGCAAAGATGTCGAGAATTCTTCATCCAAATATCTCGGCAGTGACAATGTCGGATGGTGTATAGAGTACCAATGACTATACATTTAGTACTGAAAGTGAATTTTTTTTTCAACAGTTTTATCGGGCGCCGCCATTTAGTGGAAATGTTAAAATGACTACGCCTGTTTCAAAATAAGCATGTATATGATAAATTGTAGCGGTTACAATATGGCACTATTGAAAATACAGTAGGTACGGAAATTGTTCCTGCATACGTAGATGTCAATATTTACAAAACTACGAAAAACTCCATTATAAAATTTAAATTAAAAATTTAAATAAACCCCGACTAAAATTTTTCAATTTTTAACTGACTTCAAAAAGAAGGAGGTTCTATGTTCGGCTGTATGTATATTTTTTTTTAATGTAAAGTACGAATCATGCCCTTTCGCTCCCATAACTTTAAAAAGTTAAACCGATTTACATTTATCATGTATAATTGTATACCTTATTACATCTTCATTTGATACCACACTTGGTCATATTTGCAAACATTCGGTTGTACATTACCACTTTCACTTATAAATTGCTGTAATATAACTTGTAAATGGCTTATTTTGATAAATCGATGATTGTCTAAACAATCGCTAAATCGCTATAGAACCTGCTTTCAAATAAAAAAAACACAGGCAGATAGTATTTTTTTTTGGTGGAGAACTGTCCCATGACTTCTCTCGCTCTAGGGCGAAGCGAGAGAGCATCTCAGACTTTTACTAACTAAAACCCACAACATTTTTGCTTAGCGTTTCAGGACCCCGGGTTTCCCTTTCGGAAGCGAACCCATGGTCCCTGCAGGCTTTGGCCCTGCTGACATACACACATAGCGGTTAAACTTATAACACCCTTCTTTTTACACCCTGCTTTAAAATTCTTATATATGGGTTTATAGTGTACAAGTAGCACTAGAACACTGACTCCTAAGACACAGGAATTCCTAGTTTAGGAGACAGGGTGTCAACTTTTATGCGCCTTTAATTATTGTAACTTAACTGATATTAAGCATGTTGTAAGGATTTGTGACAATAAAGTATTATTATTATTATTTTGCTTCAGGGGTTCAGAACAAGAGACGAACAATGATTGATGGTGAATAATAAATTAATATGACGCGCTAAATAGGAGTGATGGATACAGGCGGAGAGGGAGCAATTCTTGTACTTACAGGCCGAATAAGATAATAAAACTAACCTTAAATGTGAGGAAGGGCTTGCCTCTAAAAGCTTATTCTACATTTTTAGAAATGTGTGAACAAAAAATATATTTTACATCAAGTGATTGCTACCTAACACCTGAAAAAATGTAGATGGTGATAAAAAATCAAGTTGTACGTATGGCATACTGAAAGTTTCTGGATTCTGATAAATAAGTCTAGGTATAAGACTTATGATATATTTATTGTTGTTCAAAGCAGTGTTGGGCAATATGTAATCTGATTATTGATTAATAACTATGACTACATATTGTAGTTAGTATACAACAACAAATTACATTAAAAACTCGTAACATGTAGTTAAAAATTTTGATTATTTACTACAAATTGTACTTGCAATCACGATTACAAGACTACTTTTTATAACTACATATTTAAAGGTTGATTTCTTTTTTACTTTTCAATTAACGCAATAATAATCTATATATATAAAAGAAAGTCGTGTTAGTTACACTGTTTATAACTCAAGAACGGCTGAACCGATTTGGCTGAAAATTGGTGGGGAAGTAGCTTAGAACCAGGAGACGGACATAGGGTACTTTTTAACGAGTAGGGTAGAGTAGGGTAATTTTTTTTTTTTTTACTAAATCCCGCTTTTGGGCAGAACAACGTCTGCCGGGACCGCTAGTATGTAATAAATACAAGTACATAATCATCTACGACTTGCATTCAATTCATATTCATGAAAGTAAACATACGTGAATTTTTTATATATTTAAATTCCGTTATTTTTTAACTGAAACTACTGTACTGAAATAATCAGTATTTATAACTACTAGATTACAGCAATCAAATTAACAACTATTTCATATAGTTTGATTATTGTAGTTAAGTTACTTGTAATCATAACTACATGTGATCAAACTACTTTGTAGTTAACTACTTTTAGTTGTAATTTGTAATCTGATTACAAAATAGTAGTTAACTGCGCCCTACACTGGTTCAAAAAATATTCCATCGCAATTAATGCATTTTTGCATTCGCTGAAACCACTGTACAAAGCAGTTGGACCAGTCTTGTTAAAGGACCTCTTCAAAGGTTTTATGGAACGCATTCACCGCTGATTCAAGGCTCGTAAAACATGTGCCTCTAAGTATGTTTTTAATTTTTGGAAACAAATACAAGTCGCAGGGTGCGAGGTTCGGGTTGTAAGACGGATGCGTCATCGGTTCCACATTTGAAGCTTTCAAATAGGCTTCTGTTACCTTAGAAGTATGTGAGGATGCGTTACCGTGGAGGAGGAGTATTGCTTCGAGTACACTTTTCGCGAACTTTTTCTAAGACTCTGGGCAAGCAAGTGTTAACGCACCAATCTGCAGCCACTGGCCTTTGATCTTCAAGCGATACTGTAGTGTAATGTCCTGATTTGCCGAAAAAAGAAGCAACCATTTTTATAACAACACTCCGACTTTCGTCGGCAAATCTTCAAAAGGAAAGACCCATTATGCCGACTGGCTTTTTCATTCAGGTTTAAAGCAGTACACCCAAGTTTGCATACCTGTCACGATATTATATACAGCCAATGACTAATCATAATCATTTATTTTGTTTGTAAAACATAAGTAGTACAGAGGATGGTATAAATGTACAGTGGGCTATGTTTTGCCAAATATTGGCATACAAACTTATAGTAATTAAATCTTAGCATGCATATTAACAAATATTTAAAATTATAATATAATGTCAAACAATTGACTAATATTAAAAAAAAAACACACAAAAATTAAATACAATGTTAAAAAATTAATGTCAATAAATTAAAAACAATGTCAAAAAAAATTAAATACAATGTCAAAAGAATTAAATGTAATGAAAAAAATTAAATAGGATGTCAAAAAAATTAATAAATAGAATGTCAAAAAATAAAAATCACGTTAAAATAGTAAATAATGTTAACAAAATTATTAATGTAACCGTGTAGGCGAACCAGTCAAACAATGACACTGTAGAATAGTGTCACCGAATTTCTTAACGATGCACTTACCGATGGTGTGGGGTTAAAGGCGAAGGTTTTAATATTTTTTTTAATTTAAACAGGCGTTTGATGAGGCTTCACGGGTGTAATATAGGTAAGCATCACCATCTACAGATCCGAAAACGTCCACAACATAGACATATAAAACCAACCATGACCGTACTTAAGGCATATTGTCAGTCACCCATCAGACGTGTTTGACAGACAGCATTAATGTTTTTGAAGAGTTTTCCATAATAACATTGATACAACTAACATTTGTTATTGCACGAAAGCCAGACCAGAGAATTAGAAAGTACGACATCTTGTGAGGTAGAGTTTAACAAATACATATTTGAAAAAAAAAAGTTATTAAACAATATTATCTGCCCTCATCTCCAAAAGTACGGCTTAGAAAAAACATAAACGTTCTAAGTTAATATGGTATGTATATATAAGGTAAGCTTTGATATAAAACTAAAAATACAGTATTACATTACGTCAGATCATGTAAATTTTATTATCTGCATCGCTGCATACACCTGCGCCTGTTCCTGCGGTCAACGGGCGACTTCTGAACTTGTAAATGGATTGTCTTTGTTGGGTTGGCATGGCTGGTCGGTGCCGGTGCTGAATGCCGACCGCTTCGCTCGCTAATTCGGTCGGTGACGAGGCGAGGGGCCGCGGTCGGTAGCGGGGCGGGGACTATTTTCGTCTGGCGGCCACGTTTGGAAAAGGCGCGGTGACGTCACGATCCTCCATAGCGATGATGCCATCAGGCGCTCGCGACACGCACTGGTCGACTTGCCAAAATATAGCAGCATGCTCCCCGCAATGTGCTGCGATCAACTTTATTTTGGTCATTGTCCGACAACGGATGTTGTGTTAGTGCCTTGGGCAGTGCATCAGCGTTCTTTGATTTATGATTGTTTACTCAAATAATGAAAAAATTAAAAAAAAGCGTGTAGGAAGTAATGGTTGTTGTCAAACATTTCTCTAATAAATAATATTATTTGCTTAGCTTCTCTATAAATTGTGTTCATGTCAGTATTATTTTCATTAATTAAATTCACTGCCTAGTAGATGTATTTACTTTTCCAGAATTTAAACAATCTGCCAACTTTTAGCAACAAGCAGTAGGTAATATTGGATTTGCTAGGTATAATAAACTCATTCGACACGGCTTTCCCTTTGTAACATTCGACTTCCGCTTATTTATCAGCAGGGTATTTAGGTAGGTATAACTTCTACAGGACAATAGATTAATGCATAATCGTATCTGTGGCAATTTGGCACATTCGATGAAAATTATGACGTGAATGTGTTCTGAAATGTTATTCTTAACAAAAAAGTCTTAAAGTACTTACAGTTTTAAAGAAAGCTACGCTCATGCCAATTTTCATATTGATCAGACGTAGAGGCACGTTACAGTGATTCCATTATTTTACAGTCACGTAAAATTTATCAAACAGTCCACTTTGAACGTTTTTTTATTTTATTTTTTTGTTTTATGAGCTGTCGTTTAAAATACCAACTGGAATCTGTACAATTTCACATCATACCGTAACCATGCCATTAAGGTACCAATTACCAAGTTTGAATATGGCCTAGAATGCTACCCTGAGGAATATAGATTGTCCATGAAACATCTATCAATAAACGGAGCGTTTGGAAAGTGACAAGAACAAAAAAAATCGTCACATGGACAAGATCGCGATGCCAAACATTTGGCCGTCTCCTAATTTAATAAAAAGGTTGATCTACTTTAAGGGTGTTTTTAAAATCGTGCGATTTTAATCACGCATGCGGGATTGCCCCGCATGCTAATGACATTTTTCATACAAGTATTTATTGTAATGCGTGGACAAAGCACGAGTGACGCGGGGCGTAACACCGGAGAGCAGCCCCGCATGCGGGGTAATTCCGCATGCGTGATGATATCCGCACGATGTCAAATAGACCCTTATGCATCTCAAGACTTCAACAGTTGTACAAAATGTCGTAAATTAATAAAATACAGTTACACAAATAACGTCGGCTAGCATGTTGTTCATGGACACTTACTTTTCGACATTGTAATGTTTAAGTAAATAAGCAAAGGGAAGTATTACTTTTATTAGGATTTTTTAAGTATTTTTATCACCTATAAGCACCACAAACAAACGTTGATGTTCGACGTACACAATTGTCAAAGCCGCTGTTACTAAAGTTGTAAAAAAAAGTAAAATTCAACTAACGCTAGAAAATTTCCGCAAAGCAAAGAAGTAGAGCGTTGATATTTTTATTATACTATGACATTGGAGTTACTGCTACTCGCTAACAAAGTCATTACTTACCTATTTCAATAGTAATGTCCTTCTAAATGTAATGTGGCAATAGTTCGCATTGAGGTGTTGCAAGAAAGAAGTACCTAAATGAGAATGAAAATTCAGTCATTTGGACACTTTCAGCTTCTTTTGTCTGATTATATATGAATTTAGTTGATATTTTAGGGGTTATTTAATTTTAAAACGACAAAGTAAGGTTAGCTTTGTGTTTATCATTTCTGTTTTTGTTATTTTCACTGTGAAGGGACATGTACTTATCAGCGACGTAATTAAATATATCTAGCTGTCTAAAGTTAGTACATAATGAGTGTGTTGTATAGAATCAGATGAGGTGGAAGTAGGTACATGCAGGTTGTTATCAGCTTCGACCGCCGAGGGTAAAATACAATGCTCGCATAGTAAGTACGCTTGTTCAGCGTCGCTGGTAGTACATTCAGTTGTAGCCGGGATGGGGCCGCGATCGGCGCGGAACTCGGTGTTTGCGATGCTGTTGCGTCAGTACGTCTCGTCACCGGTTTCGTGGTACCAGGCGTAGGGTCGGAGTGTCGCTATCGTTCGCCGGTCACCAGTGCTGTGCGATCAGCCTCGCCGCGTGGTATATACGCGGACGCATTACGCTCAAGTTTTTAAAATTTCGCTAATTGAACAAACATGCCAGTTTATTTGCAGTGACGTTGTGTAAAACTGATTAATGAACATATTATTACACTAGTGGAAAACTGCCATAGCTATGTTTAGCTTAAACGGGTGAATAAAACTAGAAACATACTTTTGTTATGTATGTCAGTAATGGATAGCATACTGTATACTTATTGATACTTGTATTCTGCTCGTTATCGAATTGTGGTAAGGGATATGTAAGGTTTTTATTTATGAGAATTCAACTAGGTGGTGCAAGTGCTGCTGTCTCTTCACTATGAGCGTGGGTATATAAACATATATAATACATAGATAATAAAGACACTTACTTGTTCAAACGCTTAGTTTCGACTATTTAGCTACGCTGACGTTAATTTAGCCGAAGTTTGGCAAGGCACCAAAAACTTAGGTATATTAATGTTTCATTTTTTACCAGTTCTCTGCATTAATTTATTTTAGGGTTCGTTGAGTTTTTGTTTTTATTTATCATCATTTATAATATTATATTGAATATTCTACTTATTAAAATAAAATAATGACATTCATATTGTTATATGACTCATGATTTGAAACAAGGAAGTAGTGTTGCGGTTACATTTATTTACATAATATTATTTCGATAAAATGTCGTATTCGAGGTAGGTATAACGTATCTACAAGTTCTCCCATACGACACAAACTACAAGCTGTTCATGTCACCCACTATCAATAACTGATATTCAATATTGCAACAATATCATCAGGGGTATCATATCTCTATTATGTACATATGTAAATGCGTACCAACATTTAGTACACAAGTAGGGTGTGATAACATGTATACCTGACGATAGTGTGAATATTCATTATAAACTTTTCTATTGGCATACAAATATTGGCTGGAAATATTTTAACAGTTTTGTAATAATTATGTTTTCATTCAGAATACACAAATCTACAGAAATACTTATTAGATAATGTTCAATGCTTGTTTAAGATGGCAAAAACTTCACAGCTTTCAAAATCAATCTTACCTCATTTGCAAACTTCTAATACACAGTTGTTAAAATTTAAACAATTTGGAGGCCGTTTAAATCGTTGCAGAATGTGATATTACGAGCGAATGATCTAATTACATTTTGTCATAGAATTCTCTCAGAGTTGAATGACCAACTCAATTCGCAAAATAAATTGCAGCCATACAATACCTACTTCATCTGGTAGAGCGAATATTTTTTCTCGGTCAATATTTTTTCTAAATTATTTTTGTACCTAGTAAAATTTGACACTAATTTGAGAAACCAACCAAATGGTAGCTCTCTAAATTATTAGGTAATACATAATATTTTCTTCTGCAGTTATCAATAAAATATAACGGATTTTTGAAAACTGTTGAAGAATTTTAAGAATATCTTAATAGGCATTTTCCTTTTTTTGCTCCATAAAATTGAATTCCAAGCTGATATATTTATATATTTTGTCGATTTCAAATACATAACTAATTAGTTTAATGAGACAGGATGGTATTTTTTTGCAACAAAGATGTTAAAAGGTAATTTCAGGAATCAAAAAACAACTTTTTGCGAACGATACCTACTACTTATGTTATATTTTACCGGCCGATATCCATATTTTTTTTTATTTTAAAGAAAGATTTTATAGAATCAAAAATAATTAAGTGTTTTCATGTGTGCTTATTAAATCACACTAATACCTACATAATTATAAAGGCGAACATTGGTGAGTTGTTTGATATTTGTTATGTACTTCTTCACGCTCGAACGGCTGAAAAGATTTCGATAAAACTTGATCGTTTATCAATTTTAGACAGGTAGATCATGTCTTGGAATATTACGAATGTAATTTTTATCCCGGGAATATATTTCCTTGGGATAATGTTCTATTACTACGCAGGCGAAGCCGCTAGCATAAAACATCAATATAATTTCCCTTGTTTCTAGATCAATATGTCAAGTCTCCTTTCAAATTAATATGTAGGATCAAATATAAGTTGTACTACGTAGAGAAACACGCTTTCGATAAATTAACACCGAATCAATTCCAATTTGACTCTACAAAACTAAAAAAAGTAGATTTCAAATTTACAGGGACTATGAAAACGTATTGTTGGTTTTCATAGTCCCTGTAAATTTGAAATCTACTTTTAATTCTTCCTTCATTAATTTGAAGATACATAAACAACAGTGACATTAATAGTTATTTCTATTAAATGACTGATCTAATTTGTTTTGTTTCTATGTCCTCCTTTGTTATCGTTGAATTAATGTCACATTATTTTGAATTCATCTCTAGCTTTAACAAATATTTTTTAAGCTTGGTTTGTTGCCATTTAAAAGATATTTCTTAAGCACTATTGGGCTTGCACTTATTTCAGGAAAACAATAATACGCTTTGAATAAATATTTACTAACGAATTAATTTAAGTATAATTTACATGTTCTTCGGTACGTTTTCGATTTGCAACGGCTGCCTGATTCCATGCTTCTCGTGTTGATGACGAACGTCGACTCCGACAACGATGACTTCATTGGTCATGTGCCCGTTTTTTGTTAAAGTTGCTCATGTAAGTACGGGTTTGTAATATTAAAATGAACCTCGGTTAAATTTTCTTAAGAAACCATCAATAGAAGTCATTGGCTCAAACTTGTATTTTTTTTTTTTGCGAAATGTGTAATGAGCAAATACAATATATGATAGTAATATTATTAGTACGGGGAAATAGAGAGTTCTTGCGTTTTATCCTCACTTAAACCTCAAGAGAAAAATTAACAAAAGAAAATTTGTTCTTGTTTTATGAACGTTTTAGACCAAACACATACTAGGTATGTCAAGAACATTAATTTCCAAACCAACCTCAGAATAATTTACAACGCATATTTCACACTAAATATTATTTAGGTTACCTACTAGGCCACGACTATCAATTTAATCACTCTCATTATAAACAAATTAGGTACATTCGCCCAAATAAATATTATGTCACCTTGAAATTATTTCAGATCCGATAGTACCTACATATGTAGCAACTTGATGAATTCAGAACACGTAGAAGACCGTATTTAAATGCGACATTTTTAAGATAAGATAAATATTAATTTATGCATGATTCGTATTACACCTATAAAACTACGAATTATGATTTCAAACTGTTGTTCCCTATGTTTACTAACTAAAACTAATTTCCTGCTTGATTCTTGCTCATTGGCAAATAAATAAATCAAACCACATCATTATACTGTATGACTAATAGAAATACCTCATATGGCTGCAAACAGAATCCGGAATACTTAGCATTCTATTTCGAGATATACATCGTATGAGATAGGCGCTCCGTGTGCCATGTGGAGGTCGTATACCTAAATCTGAACGCTTAGCTAATAAGCACAATATGGATTAGTTAGTCGTCCCTTGACATTTATAGAGCTAAAGTGAGGACTTAGATATATAAACGAAGTCTTCATACATGGTTTGATTGTTTGTAGCTATATCTATCTTCAGCCTACAATTAAACCCTTCAACCACTATAAATTAATACTACGGCGCTACCCGCGCAACGTGTTTTCAAATATGAACAAAAGCCCGCGCTCACTTTGAAATAACTTTCTATTGAAGAGATTCTTCGTAGAGAAGAGAGATAGAAGTGGTCATGCTACACGTGTAGGACTTGGAAAGTCTGACCCCAAAATTTTAGTAATTTCCTCCGCTGGACTCACGACTCAATCAACTAGTCAGTTAAAATTAATTGTTTATTCAACAAATGATTTTTCCGATGTCATGGCGTCTAATTCGAGTGGAAGAAGGTTTTTTCAAAAGAATATTATCGGTTTTATTTTTGCTCCTAAAAGGAGCTAGAAGCAAAATAATAAGAAAACAGGCATTGATTGGAAGCTTCAGGTTCAGTGTTCGAAAATTGAAAAGTACTTTTCTACTCTACATTGCAATGTAGAGTAGAAAAGTACTTGTTATCCTTATTGAATTAAGGTGTAAGTGGAATGTCCACTCAGCTTTTGCGAATTCATTTATCAATACTGGTACTTATTCGTCTGCATCCGGTAGACTAAAAGCTCAATACTGAACTGGAAGCCGATGTCTAACATAGTTGGGAATGATAATTCTATTGCCCGCCTGAAATGACTTTTTGTTCCCTTGTTAGTTGAAGTTATTGTACAAAGATTACTAGAAATTCTGAAGTCGTTCTTTAGATGAGAACACAATCGATGTGCCACAAAAGTCTGACCTCGGACCTCTATTGTTAACAATCAATGGACAATACTTACCTCTTCGCAACGACTTGGCACAATCGTTCTCAAATTACCGGCCACATCCGCGTGCACACCACGAGATGCCGTTAAACCTGTTTAAGCTATTATACCAATTGTTAAAACCTAACGGTTTGGAAATAGCTATATTTTTCTGCGTGTCTCATCTTAAAAGCGTTGAGGTTAACTAAAGCGAACACTCTCGTCCTGTCGATAAATTAAGTAGGGTCTATCTTCAAGGGTTTAAGTATAAAGTGTGTAAATTTTACGTCTGTATTAAATAACTGTGCGCATCTCACCGGTCGATTAACATCGCGTCATGAACTCAACGGCTTGTACGCACTACAGAATACTCCACCCACGTACGGCGGCGGCCGTCGGCTCTGCGCCGCATCCGTCCCGCCGTGATTGATAAACCAATTTGACATCATTGCCGTGGGAAATGTGGGGATGCATAGTGCTTTACGTTTCATCAACAGAGCCATACAACACGACAATTTAACATAAAACATGATTGTAGAGTGCGATCAAAGGATCTACTGAGGTTAATAGGATCATAGTACTACCGTATCACCTCTAATAGTAATATGTTTGATCACTAGAGTACTGAATAGGGAACATGTGTTCCCTATTCAGTAGCATACAATGCAGTTGTTGTATTCAGAAACACATCGAGAGTATTTTTGCTTAGCTAGTGATTAAAATTGCTTCAGACAATTATGAGTGCTTTATATTGCGTTAACTTTATCAGCAGTATCATAAACTTTCTTCTAATAAGTATTAGTCTGGTAGTACAGGCTCCCACTGCAGGGTTAGAACCTTTTCTCATGCCTAGAAGGCGCAAGCATTATTTACTGCGCTTGCTCCAGGCAAACTTATAGATTGAACTGGTATCTCTTACCTTTCTTGCTTATACGTGTAAGCTGAAACAGTTAGAAGTTGATATTGTTGCATTTTATTCTGACTTCTGCAAACATCACTTTTGCCTCTCTGCCGCCTTGCGCCTAGCGTAGCTTTACTAAATTCAGTGGTCTTGTCGCATTATCCTTTTTTTTTTCGAGGTTGGAAATAATCATATATCTCTTTTCGCTCTAGGTTTGGAGCCACTTTGATTAAATAACTCACTTATGTTCCTTCATTTGCCCTTTGCGTTCTAGGGTCACGGCAATTCTTTCAAACGTCCCCGGAGCTCTCTCGCATTATCTATAACTGCATGAATATGACTCGCAGGCCTGTCATATTCATATTGTCCTGACTAGTTTGGTTGGGTGACCTTGTGATTTTTAGTTTGAACTGTAGTCATCTTCTGACATATTAAATAATAATAATAATAAAATTTATTTCAGAATTACTTCCATAAATGGTTATACGAGTATTTTCATCATTTTTCCCCTAGTTCATCTTCTCTTATAAACAACCGCCCGATGCTTATTAACTGGTTAATGAAGGTTACAGTGAATGAATGCTAATTGTTATAAAATTAGTTATTAAGTGGTTGTCGTGGCCGATATTAGCCTTGATCTCTGCTGGACAGCAGAAATAATTGATTTTATGGTTAGTTTAAATTAAATACCATGATTATGCAGGATTCTCACCTATATACATATTTTTTTAAACTTTAATTTGTAATCTTGAGCTAGATGCTCGCCATATTTGTACGCCTCCTGGCATAACATGGCGCTCTCTTCATCAAATATAAGATCTGTATTTCTGTACCTGTGTTAACAAATAAAAGTGATTTGATTTGATTGATTTCTTGACAAAATAGCTCTGTCCATAGACAGTTCGTTAGATTTATGTATAATAGTTTCATCAGATCTACTTTCTGCAGTGAAGTAGTTGATACCTATATATTATTTATGTATTTGTACTGAAAAACATAAAATCGTTTTTTTTTTTTAATTTAACTATATAAGGAAGGTCATTTATGTCTTTGCGATAGAACTCTGATGATCTAAATTCGACAAACTGTGAAAGGATTTTGTACTGCCTCCTGAGAGAACTTTTTATCACGAAAAATTAGAAAATTATCCAAATCACGAAAAAAATAGTAGTCCGTTGGAGCAAGGTCTGGCGAATACGGAGGGTGACGAATGGTAGACATCTGCCGTTATTGCATGACCAGATCGGAGAAAGCTATAATGAATAACACCATGCTGAGACCACCAAATAGTTACCATTACCTTTTTATTGGTAAGCTTTGCTTTAGGACACTGTCGCGGCGTTTGACTTGGGGTCAGCCATTGCATTTTTCGCTTACGGTTATCGTAAAGAATCCACTTGTCATCACATGTCACAATTCGATCCAATACTCCTTTATTAACCGACTTCAAAAAGGAGTAGGTTATATGTTCGGTTGAATGTATGTTTTTTTTTATGTATGTTCACCAATTTCTCGGTCAATTGTGGACCGATTTTGAATTTTTTTTTTCGATTGAAAGGTTATGCTTCCGAGTTGGTCCCATAGAAATGTTGTTATGATCTGATCATGAACTTCGAAGATATAGAACAGAACTCCTCATAGCATCACAGCAGAACCGTCGTATCAAGTAAAATTGCTTTGTTTATACGTGTAGTCGATGACTGGCTGAAAGTAGAGGGGGAATATATCGAACTGATCTGATGATGAAGACTGAAGTTGGGCACCGGAACTCTGTAATAAATTAATGTAATCTATCCGTGTTTAGGATTATTAGAATTGTCATGAGATACCTACACTCTGGCTATAAGGTATTTAAATTTGGCTGAGGGGTACTTTTTAGTGGTGGTACCATAATAAAAAGTGTAAAATAAAAAGTTTTCCAAAAAAAATATAACCGACTTCAAAGTAAAAATAAAAACACTGAAAAGTGCAAAATAACCTTAATTTCGGAAGTCGGTGTTAAATAACGAAGAGACAAAACTATTATAGAAACGAAATAACCAAAAGTTATTTTGCACTTTTCAGTGTTTTTTTTTACTTTGAAGTCGGTAATATTTTTTTTGGAAAAGTTTTTTATTTTTGTATCGATTCAACAAGGCAACACAAGTTTCAACGCGCATTTCTTTCTGCAGATCAGTTCAATCATGAGACATTCTTTTTTCATATTTTTTTATTTTATTGATTTGACGCAAATGAATCAATATTGTTGGTAAGGTAACGTTAAACCATGCCGCAAATTTCTGGGTAGTTTGGCTCGGATTGGCTTCCAACATCTCTTTCAATTCATTGTTATTCACCTTTGTGGGCAGTCTTCCACGTGGTTCGTTCTTCAAATCAAAGTTTCCATCACGAAAGCGTTTAAACCAAAATCACACGGTGGGTTCATTAGCAGTCCCCTCTCCAAACTTATCATTGATATTGCGAGCTGTTTCTGCCGCGTTAGTTCCGCGTCGGAATTCGTATTAAAAAATCACTTGAAGTTTCGAAGTATCATATATATATTTCATTTTTCTTGTCTAAGCTGAATAAAAAAAAACAACTGAAAGTCGATAATCTAATGTTGCACATGTTTTAAAAGTAGAACTTCATAGGTACCATGAGAAAAAAGTTTCACTCAAAAATCTCAAACCATGGAGGTTCTATGTCAATTCGAAGTACCTATTACAATAAAACGGCAATTGCATACCCCTATTATAATCGGTCTAGGCAACCCATTGCAAGACAAAAGCTTCAGTCTACATTTTTCAAAGAGTCGTAGCACTACAAAAATAACCGGTTTACTTAGCAATTACTTACATATTTTAAAGATAGTCGGTTTCATTAGTAACTACTCTGACCCGGTTTATCGAACAAAAAAAAAAACAAATCTGAAATAAAGTAAGAAAATTAAAACAAAAAACGTTAAATAAAGTAGACATAAAATGATGATGTTGATTATAATATAATAATAATAATATTCCACAACTATCACACCACGCCGTCTAGTCCTAAGCTAAGCAGAGCTTGTGCTATGAGTACTAGACAACTGTTACACATACTTATATATTTCTAAATACATAGGTACATATTATAGATAAATTACATCCAGGCACAGAACAAATGATCGTGTGCTCATCACACAAACATTTGTCCTGGGTGAGAATCGAACTTATGACCTTCGGCATAGCAGTCAGGGCCACTAACCACTAGACCAACAGGCCAGTCGATCTGATTGAGATGACCATGGAATTAGAGTAATTAGCAAAAGAAAATACTATATATTAATGTGTATACGGCTATCGATTTTCAATAAGTTATAGAGGGGAGGTGCGGGCGCGCAGGCGGTACCCAGTGGGAGGTAGTCGACGGTGATGTAAGATCGGCTGGCTCCGGCGGTGATGTCAGCGCGCCCACGACCGCCCCCCTCCCCTCCACCCTCCGGCAGATCTGTGGTACCACCGTAAAGCCTTCCTCAAAACTGTGATCCTTTCATATCAGGAAATTTAAAAATTTGCTAAAGAAGTACTGGAATAGTCAGCTTTGGTCACTCACTATGTGGATGGAGAAAATGCCAAAATTCATAAATTTTGCAAATCACTCTGTAAACGTCACAAAAAGTCTTCGCAATGACGTTCACAATGTTCTCGTACCAAATCGATGCCGCAATGCAGTCGAGCATGCATCTCGCCAAGTAGACCGCAACGCCACTAATTTTGCTAGCAAACTAACTAGCTCTACCGTTCGCTAGTCTGTAGTGACTTGTGGGTGGTTACTGTGGTTAGGCACATAAATAATATCATATTTAGTCATCAAATTATACTTAATTGCAATACCTTTTAGCTTTTATAGATTAAGGTCAAGTTATACAAGATATTGAACTGAGTGAGATGACGTCGTCCTTAGGTGACTTGCAAAACTGAATCCCACTTCACATTATTTTAATTTTAAATGAGAGCAGGATCTCGATGTGCGTGTGAGAATGTTAACCTGATCAGTTTATTTATATACATCTTGCGTGATCTATTGCTCACACGAATGCTTTATTAGAAGATTGTTCCCATTATTATTTTAATTATTATCTTACATACAATTAAGGAAGATTTCAAGATTTGTTGTCATGTTTTTTTTTATATCATTCAGAAGACAAAAGAAATAAACAGGACTTGCACTACCAAGTTGTATTATGTTTTATAAAATACCTACCTACCGCTCTAAATTAATAAATTATGACTTTCAGTCGTCAGCCTTGTTCTTCCCATATATTATGTTTTGTGGCTATAATGTATCTAACAGGAACAATATACAAAAACGTTTCAAATAAAACCAATATTATAAAAGTGTCTATTTCATTGCCTGATACGTACTCAGACTGACTTTACTGAAACCCGTAAACATATGTATAGGTCCATGAGTCTGTTGTATCTTGTGTATATGATTTTTTTATGTACGTGACCACCTGCTCCCACGATACAGGAGTTATTCCTTGTGTGGGGCAAAATGGTTTTTTGAAAACAATAATATAATTTAATTGCAATAGATTTAAATAAATGCCCCTGTAAAGATATATTGGCCATCGATAAAAAATATGGTTAGATAAAGCTTCACCATAGTAATTTAACGTCTCTTTATAGAAGGTTGATGAAAACAATGAAAAAGACGGGATTGATTCCAGTAAAAATTTAAACAGAAGCATAAAGTGTAACAAAATATAGACTAAAATGGATTCAAAAAGGTGATACTTATAGTGATAAAGTGGTTTAATACCACTATGGATTCAAATATACATTTAGTGCAGTGAAAGTAATGTGGTCGAGGAGATGAAGATGGAGGGCGGTGTATTGAGTGTTTCAAGCAACAACAGTAGATTTCGTTCTCATCTGAAGAATGCAGCCAGTGCGTTATGTGCCAGGACATTACCAAAACAGAGGCGTGGCGAGCCCGCCGCCATCAGCAGTGCTCGCCACCACACCTACCCGCGCGCCACGCCGCCTAAACGGGCTGCCATCTCGTGTCGGATGGAGCCACTTGCATGCGCACCACCTCTGCATGCCACTACCTTCGAACCGCCTCAACCCATTAAGTGTGAAGTCATCGAGGACCAGCTAACTAAACCTAACGGTTTAATAAAATGGAAGGGAACATTAGCCAGGTAAGAAAAAAATATCGGAAATTAATTACTAGGTTAATAAGTCACACTTCTGGAAATAAAACAATAGGTACACATCTTGTTAGCAAGTAACCATGCCCCAACATTGACTTCCTTAATGATCAGTTCAGTGAAGCACATAAATATTGTTATAAATGTGCCAGTTATTGTACAATCAAATCTTTGAATTAACTTTTGGCAATCCGAAGTTGTATTTTAACACATGTTCAGTGGAACAACAGGCGCGCTGTGGTTAGGTCAACAACATCAGCAATGCATGACATCATAGTGAGTTGTTTACCCAGGTCGCGGGGTGGAGGTGTTGTCATTAATTACGATTCTACACCAATTGTTGATTTAGACGCGGATTATATTTATTTTTATGACTACACACAGATGTTTTTTGTGAAATGATGGATGTCCTCATCTGCTCGCAATGACATTTAAATCTATGCTTGCCCACATCCTTGTGCAGTGACAATTATGTATTTCGGCTTTATATGCAAATAATAATGTGTTCATTATTCATCTTGAGCCTATTAAGTTGAATCATGCTTCCCAGTATTTATCTAAGATTTCTGTGATTCTCTAAATATTCAGATTATTGTTCAAGCTAATCTATAAAAAATCTCATTAGCATTTCTAGTTTGATAGTTTTTGTTGCAGTTGTACGTATTCTTAATGGAAATATAAACATTATAGAAATTAGACATGATATCATCGCCATTTGTCATGTTATCCTTTATGTACGAGTTATTATTAGGTATATTATATTAATTTCATTAATTTTATCAAGAAATTCCGTGGTATTAATAAAAAGCTAGGAATATAATTAAAATTAATCGAACAAAAGAACACAACTAAACTTCCGGATCAAGAATAAGACAACTTTTCGTATCTAGGTATCGTATCGATTATTTCATGATTAAGTAATCAAATCAAATATATAAAGTTGGAGCTCCTCGAATACAATAAAAACGGTTTTCTACTATAGGCACTAGAGCGAATGCTATGAAGCTTGTAAAGTGACCAATACTTGTCACGTTTTCTACAGGTGATCAATTCCGTAGCATATAGGTGAATTCTTACAATGAGTGATACGTGGATGTGAACTCAGGTCAACAACTTCAGATGACGTCAGATCCAAAAGCTTTCTTAGTCATGACCATTATGTTTCCAGAATTTTTGTCGCCAACTGTGGAGTGTAGACAGTTGACACTATGTGACTGTGACGTCACGCACTGAATACAGTTAATAAATGCACAAATATTTTAATGTTAATTTATGACTACTGTTAGATTTACATTTTACGATTGAAAAACATTGAAGTTGTAAAGATTGTCATTGTTATTGTAGACATATACAATTATACATAATATGTGCGAAGTAGCCCAATTATAAGAAACAGGTTTCTTTCATGTTATTTTAATTGCTTGATTTGAAATAAAAAAAGGATCTATTTGAAATCCAATAATGGTTATAAGTATAACTATTTGAGCATTTTATAAAAGACAATAACTGCCTTATTATAAATTTTACTATTCCATAAATTATATCTTACAAAAGGCAATCTTATTGCGTAGCAAAAAATAAAGTAATGCCTATTTAATTCATTATAATATAATATCTAATTTGGCATACATGATCTCACACTTCATAGCTGAACCAAACAACAAGCAGTCGTTAACTCCGTTATCCGTCCGGAAATGGGGCACGACCATTTTTTTGTTTTGTAGGAACAACTGCTTTAAGTGCGATATATAACTTGAGCCGTTTTCGTCGACCTTGTTCTGCAAAACCATCTCTTAATCGCTATTTGATGTCGACTGCCAAATCGAACATACATAATCGAACACGAATGGAGTAAATGCACTCGTGTATTTATAAGCGTGCCGGTGCGAGTGAGACCGAACATCACGTCTCATTCGCACACCATGATGTCATGGTATATTTTTGTAAGCACTCAACTCGGTCGCACGCGCTTTTCGTTTGTAGTTTTACTATTCGTATCGGTATTGTTGAATGTCATTATACCATTCCGCTTTGAGTTGTATAAATGGGAAAAAAGTACAAAACTTGCGGCAGTTCAAAATCGCGGCTTCATTGGAAATTATAGATACTATTTATAATGATAAAGCCCAATAACGTAACGTTGAGCTACTACGTAGGTTACAGCAAAACACTAAGTTACGTATGGAAGTTTAGCGTGAATTCTAGATTCAATACAAATTTTCATTAGAAGCAGAAGTATCTCATCTTCAAAAAACATATGATAATATTGTATCGAGAGCTTTAGCTGTTTTGCTGTCGGGTACTTAGAGCCATGTTAAGGCTTTCAGTCTCGATACACCGCCTTGTCCCGGGATTCCCCGTAAAAACGAGACTTTCGAGACTGGTTAAAAGACGTACGTAGTCACACGTTAT
Source organism: Mythimna pallens (assembly GCA_961205895.1). Classification (NCBI taxonomy): domain Eukaryota; kingdom Metazoa; phylum Arthropoda; class Insecta; order Lepidoptera; family Noctuidae; genus Mythimna; species Mythimna pallens. Next base: position 11,719,141 of record OY540826.1, on the reverse strand, counting down.
TAAAGTGTTTCGGTTGCTACCTATAACGTGAGACTGCGGCTTTTCTTTTTGTTCTGTTCTTGAGGATTGTGCAAATATAGCAAAATACTTGCCTTAGTGAGCCTATTTTCTTTAATACGGTTAAAGAACTTTTCTGTAAATCTAATTTATGAAGGCAAAAATTCAAAACGGTATCTGTGTGCAGTATGCAGTATCTAGTTTAGTAGATTTTTAAAAACCTACGCAAGTCTCAAAAGTCTCATTATTCCCGGGACTGGAGGTTAAAGTCAAAACGTACATACGTGTGTAGCAGTATCAAATCTCAAAAATGCGGAAAAATCGTCGTGACTCGATATTTTCGAGACCGAGAATCGCGGGATGAAAGCCCTATGTTAACCGTCCGCTAGGGTGTTTCATGTTTTTTAAATTTTAGATTTTTGGCTTTGCTCGAATTCTCATGCAGTGTTCTTGTACAAAAAAAATACCATAATCGGTTAATATTTAGAGGTTGCACAACGCCAATAAAGTTTTCTCATATAGCTAGTACGTTAGCAGTGTAGGTTAAACTTTTAATATTATTATTTTTTAGTAGGTAGCAAGTGTTACTAGTATGTTTTTGTGTCTATACCCTATTCAGGGAGCCGTGAGAAAAAAGGTAAACAAACCATTTATAACACTACTAAATTATAGACCATAGATACTGCAAACGTTTTACATAAAAATGTGACGCTTTGTAATTGGCGGATTGTAATCCGCCATCATTTTTAATATCGATCAGCTTGTGGATACGAGATATTTTCGTTGAATTCTGGTTATTTGCCGAAAAAAAAAGCGTGCAAATAAACGCCAATGCATTCAACAGAAAAGGAGACTGTTATTAATGTATTCAAACACGTCGAAGAAGGTACTCCTATATAGTTTTCTTTGTTTACATTTTATCTCAAGCCCTGAATAAGCCCTGATGAATAGGGTATAACTAAATGTATAGGTAAAACTTAGTTTCCTCCTCTGTAAAAAATAATAATATAAAAAAAATTATCTTCACTGATGACGTACTTGTTAGCGTTGTGCAACCTCTAAATATTGACCGATTATCGATAATTCGAGCAAAGTCAAATGAAAATCAAAAATTAAAAAAGCATGAAACACCATACCGTCCGCGCACGAAATCCTGCTGCAGTTGTAATTATATTCGATGGCAGCGCGTTCAGTGACCTCTACAACTTAGGTAAAAAGTACATTGTTTTAAGTGCCCTGTCTTCTTCGCATTGGGAATTAGTTCAGTGAAGGTTTTGAGACCGCGTCGACCCCACGGGTACGCCATGTTCACAGTCATACAATCGCTTTGGAAATAAAGTGTATCTACTTTCATACAGTTGACCAAAAACTCGCACACAATGAGCAATTTTTTTATAACTGCAATGACTGCAATATTTTATCCTGGTCAGATTAAATCTTTATGGTCATAGACCGAATCGTCTACGCAACGTCTGCCCAGCGTCAAAGCGATTTGACAAAAACCCAGTGCGAAAACAGGAGAAGAAGCGATTGCTGAAAAAAAAAAAAATATTAGGTAGGTACAACAACAAATCTTGTGTGTACCTTATTACCAGGCTTATAATAGGTATGGTAGATACACGAGTAAAAATAGTAAGAACTTCTAACGAAAAATTGACTTCAGCCAGATTGGTACCTAACTGTTCGATGACTGAAGAGAAGAAATGGAATATGATGACATGTGTATAATATTGTATGACATAGGTAAGAGTCACAGCAGCATATACCTACGATCATCGTTACTTACCTTCATATCTACTCGAATTTTTCGGCTACTTACCTCTATTTGCCTTCTTAGAACTTACAATTGAATAATGAGGGTTACTCGTTACTCATGCACCTAAACGGTTCGTTTGAAGGGACTGACAATGAAATGTCATTATGACTAATGTAATGGTCAACATTACATTCAATAACTACCTACCTCTTATTACTTACGTCATCATGAGGTCTAGAAAACTCTTTAATGTTGCATTCCAATCGGGTTATTCTCTAACGAAATAAAATCGCCAGTATGAACACTTGATACAAGTTCTAATCGCTACGTAAACTACTACTAAAACTATATGAAAAGTTAAAACTAGGTTATCAGGCAAGCAATACAAATAGTAACTCTTTTGAAATGATGTTAGCTTGTTTAGGAAAGTAAGAAGGAAGAACGAAAGTAAGATTACACACAATAATTTCGTATTTTATACTTAAGTAAATAAATATTGTGTAATTTCTAAATAATGAATCATTGAAGTGAACGAACAATACTTATTAATAATATTAATTGAAATATGTTTATAAATTTTAAGTACCTACAACCTAAAATGTATAAACATATTTATAGTTACTAAAGTATCAAACTACGTATTTAATTTAGTTATAGGAAAAGGAAAACAGCTTTAATTATAAATTTATCGGGCGGTTATCGCTAGGGTCAATATCGAGAAGTCGACTGAACGCGAATCGCGCTAACGGTACTACGAAAAGACTATTTGCTATATAAATTGCTGCCGTTTGTCTTATTCGAACTCAGTAGACGCATTTACGCTGTTGCGCACCGCCCCTAGGGCGTATCTTAAAGTATTCGGCTAAATATCTAGAAAATAATGAAGTTATTATTTACAAGTGCGATTTTGTTATATCATGTAACTAATTTCAAAGTGATTTTTGCATGCCCCAATTCATGTAAACATGGATTTTCATTTGAGTTTTCGTAAGTTGAAATTATATTTATTAGTGTAAGTACAATATCTTTTATTAAATAGACCTGTTTGTGCCAATGATAACCGATCCGAGAGTAAACAAAGAAGTGCTATTTTTAATTTCTATAAGCTCTTTGCCTATAGCCAAGCCGCTGAGGATGAGAAAGAGTTAAAAGTGCCTTTAACTCTATAAAACCTGTAGTATAATAATTATTATGGTATTTATTTGCAAGTTATCGCCGGTTTGTTTCACGTGGGAACATTCGGTATCGCGGGCGCTATCGCCTTTTATAGGTAACCCAACGCCCTAAGTAGATGTTCTGTGATCAGCCTGCCGACCGCCAGAAATCTTTGCTTACGGTTACACTCGGGATCGAAGAAGTCTGGTGCTGATGCAACAGAACGGAAAGCTGTCTCGCCTTCCCACATCTGTGTTTCTGCGTAGGTTTAGTTTGTGTTACGTCTACTGTCGGTTACTTTGATATCACGGTGTAAACTTCATTAATTTCCCATGAAAACTAGGTGTGCTAATTATTATGTTTTGTTGATTTCAATTTTACGTTGATTGAATGTATGTACTACAAAGTTTCAATTTATTTATACTAGTGTGCTTACCATTTAAGTGTCGATTAGGTGTGTTAAGCTAAGTAAGGAAGCGCGCTAGCCCAACAAAAGTCGCTTTATTAATAATAGGTAATTTGAATATTTTTTTTAAAAAGCCTTACTTCCGCCATTGTACCCGTAGATTTAATTTTTAACCGACTTCAAAAAGGAGGAGGTTCTATGTTCGGCTTTATTATTTATATTTTTATTTTTTTTTATGTATGTTCACCGATTTATTGGTCAATTGTGGACCGATTTTGAATTATTTTTTTATTGAAAGGTTATGCTTCCGAATTGGTCCCATAGAAATATTGTTCTGATCTAATCATGAATTTCGAAGTTGTGGAACAGAATTCCTCATAGGATCACAGCAGAACCGTCGTAACCAGTAAAATTGCTTTGTTTATACGTGTAGTCGATGACTGACTGAAAAAAGGGGGAATATATCGAACTGATTTCATGATGAAGCCTGAAGTTAGGCACCGGAACTCTATAATATATTAATGTAATCTAACCGTGTTTGGGATTATTAGAATTGTCATGAGATGCACTCTGGCTATAAGGTATTTACGTTTAAATGAGGGGTACTTTTTCGTGGTGGTACTAAAAAGTGAAAATATTTTTTTTTTACAAAAAAAAAAAAATACAACCGACTTCAACCTAAATAAAAACACTGAAAATTGCAAAATAACTTTAATTTCGGAAGTCGGTAACGAAGAGACAAAACTAGAAACATCGACTTCCGAAATAAGTCATTTTGCACTTTTTGTCGGTTGTATTTTTTGTTGTACAATTTTTTTTTTTTTTTTTTTAAATTATGTTGCTATTTTGGTATACAATAAAGTTTATTCTATTCTGGATCAAATCCAAATGAAAGCCATCATATAACGTCTCCCACTCTGGACAGAGGGAAAGGGAGTGTCAGACTTTAATCTGTGTTCTTTCAGTTGACCTTTGCATTCCATCCGAGGCCGCGGTAACTCTTTCGAACGATCCTACAAATTTCCTTAGTTTACATTTGGATTTATGTTTATTATTTTTCTCAGAATAATTTACTAGCCTATAGTAAGTAGTCGACTACTGTAAAGTAAACACACATTTGTCATTCTGGTGTCGAAGACTTTGATGTGGTTGTGGTTATTCTTCTAACATGGATCGCGTAATTGCATGAGTACATACTACGTACTACTGTGTAAGAACTTAATATGTGGCGTGGCGTCACATCAATGACTTACCCGGCTGATTAGGTATCTAACAACATACATATAGTGCCACCGTATCTTTGTTCTTCAGTTACCACCTAAACTTTAAATAAGTTACGAACTCTTGCAAACCGTTTCGCGTTGAAATTGACACTATTTTACCCATATTTATTATTAAAGCTCGTTTTCATATTGGTTTTGTGATAAAATAGTACTTATTTATTGAAAGCGACAGAACTAGATTAGATCAATCATATCTCTGTATTAAATTAAATATTGGATACTTTGCATTTACAGTATGGTGATACTAACTTTATCGAGTCGTAGGTAGGTTTATTAACGCGATGTTAGATAAAATCAGCATTACAGGAGTATCAGATAAAGTAGAGTACCTATCAGTTTGTGTAATAATGTATGAATGAACGTCTGTTGTTGTTACAGGGAGGTAGCGAGTGCATGGGAGTGCCGTGTGGGCCCGCCCGACGAGCCGGCCTCTGCCGACCGCGTGCAGAGCCTTTTCAACGACATCGAACTATACCCTACTAAGACTCAGGGTAAGAATCATCAGTATAATTAATACCAAATGTTTATTACAACCAATGGGCCCGTAGTGGACCCTAAACCACGTCGGGTCTAACGGGAAGGTAAATATGTCATAATTTACAGTCACCCAAAACAATAACCATTCTTCCTATTAGCTAATGCTTATTTTTAAGACTGACTGCTTGGACATCCCGCCATACATGTTCCTATAGGTAAATACGTGGTCTAATTGCATTTAGTAAATTCCATTAAGAATGAGTAACAATGAAGTCGTTTGCCATGAAATAACTGTCGCAGTTATTTTTACTACGATGGAATTATAATTATGAGTTTGACTTGGACTTCCGGTTTTCCCTGGAGTAAAAACTTGTCGACCGCCGTTGCATTTCTATATTATTTTGATATTGTATACTCATGGAAATCGCTACATAATCAAGTAGTGTTGGGTGGATTTGTACTCGGGCAAGCGAGTCTCCAGGTATCCATAGCCTCGACAAGTACGGCGCATCAAAAGGAATCAGTGTTGAAATTAGAATGTTCCTGATTAATTTATCGGTGTCGTGGACCGATATGTAAACTAATACTAGTAATTTTGCGGACGCCGAGGCCTCCCATAATAATTAATAATCAACCTTATAATGTCACTGCTGGGACTCAGGCCTCTACCATCCACTACTCAGGCCCATTCTGAGTTATTGGATGTTATATGCCTTCGAATTTTTGCTCTTAGGACATGCCGGTTTTCTCGCGATGTTTTCGTTCACCGTTGAGGTCAGAGCAGTGGTTATGAAATAAATTACGTAAAACGTAAAAATTAAAGAAAAACGTATTAAAGTAAAGCGTACCGTAACGTAACGTAAACGTACGGGTTTGACGTACCACTCGTAAGTCATTACAACTTTCCACCACTGATCAACTCCGGATATCATAACCTCATAAATTTATTCATTAACCCTTTAACCGCTTACGTCGGATATATCCGACAAACACTCTCGATTTATTCCGTCAGAGTTGCACATTCACGACGAAATACTCCATCTCTCGTCAGCTCTTCTGTCACCTATGGGGACTGAAGAGCTAAACGAGATGGAGTACCCAGTCGCAAATACACGACCCTGATAAATATGACGCGAAAACACTCGTCAGACCAATACGACGCGAGCGGTTAAAGGGTGATTCAATAACGAATATTCACGCCATTGCCTGAATAAATCCATGAAAATAAAGCTCGATCAATGAAAGTCAACAAGACGAAGCAAACTTTCTTCATTTACAATTAAAGTGAAGTGTAGGTAAAATTGGATAGGTATCAGTAGTTAATAATCAGGGATTAGTATAAAGGAAGTGCCCTGATCACGATCAGTACAATGACGTAGGCACCGCCATTTATTATTGTTTGGACATTTATTTCCAATGAATAAGTAGCTAATAAGGTAGAGTTTATCACTGGTTGGCGATAAATTGTATCTTGGCAATGATAAAGATGGCGTCATCAAATATTTTGTCAGTGATTGACTGTTAATAGCCTAATAATGATTGTTCACGCATCTGATATGCCTACAGTGAAGTTTCTGGACCTTCAGTGAAATGCTCTGAGGGTTCGTACTTCGGTGATCTCTCGTGTGTCCTCTTTAACACATTTTGTATAAAATCAAATATTTCATTGTTATACAAAATGTGTTAAATTGTTACTTGAGGCATCTAAAATCTACTTTTCTGTGGGTTAGCAGATATTTATTTATTTAAACTTCATGTAGTGGTACATAGGTAGTCTTAATGCAACAATGCATTCACTACCAGTCAATCTTTGGGTTAAAAGAGACAACACTGTCGTAGGTGTGCACATATATAAATAAATAAATAAATAATATATATTTAAATAGAATAAAGTATCATTAAATTAAGTGGCTTACAAAAATATAATAATATATATGTATTTTAAAATAAAAATTACAAACTAATAAATACTATGAAAAATACCGAATCATTAATAGATATCAAAAGCTTGCACCTATCTATAATAATTGAATAAGATACAGTTATGAATTTTATATAGGTAACTGGCGATCTGTATAACCCGGTATGCTTTAGAATGCTTAAAAACGTTCAGGCAATGTATGAAATATTTTTATTCTATACACTGACAATTACTTATTCTGTGACACTGCCTATGCCGAATGTTCGACCGGCAATATGCTAACAATGTTCGTAAGTAAGATAAGCCGACGGAGAAACAGACCAGTACCTGTTCGTGTCTCGCTCTTCATTTTATACTTTGTCTCTAACAGTTTTGACTGTGACATTTACATTGACTAGGCAGGTAATGATAAAAAATAGTTATGTACAATATTGTATAGGTACGTTGCCTAGATGAGCTCACTATATATATGAAATGACTAGGGCATTCGATACAATGCCTGATTTCTTTACTTTGTCGGTAACAGATACAATCCCTGCTTCGTACAGTTTATACGAGTAGGCAAAACATCGTAATTTCTTTATTATATTTATTTTAAGTTAAAAATTCTCTACATAATGGTAATATATAGTGATGATATATATGCGAATAGTTCGCAGCATCACAGACGGATACGAAAGCGACTTTATTTTATGATATGCGTGGATACGTAGGGATTAAATCGATAGTTATTGAAGTTCCCCAGTATCCTGCTTTAGTATTAACCTTCACACACCGGTACACACTGTATGTTTAACAAGATATTCGACCAAATACATCAATTAGTAACAATATTACTTCATAGTTCGCTATCTGATACCAGCGATGTTATCCATATTTTTCAATATCTGTTATCACAACAGCATTGAAGTTGCCCTAGCATAGACACTACGCACCTTTTCAATTTTAACCGATTTAAAAAAAAGAGTTTCTTTATTCAACCCATATGTATTGTTTGTATGTCCGCGATTTTGTCAAAAGTTAACTTATCCAATTTAAATGCTTATATTTCGGGAAGGTTTTTATTATATTAGAATCTGATGAAGATCTTCAAAGATATACAATGGAACCCTTCACTACTAGCAGCAAATGACCTGAGATTGCATTTTTTAGGGTCTAATGACTTCCCTCACTTCAGGGCGGTGCGAAAAGGCGTGTCAGACTTTAATGACTAAAACCACACCTATGTTCCTTTAGTTGCCCTTTGCTTTCTAGGACCACGGGTTACCTTTTTAGAAGTCAATCCATGACCCTAGATGACTCGAGATTGTTGCGATCGTATGTCTATTTATTTTTTACACCATTTCATAACATAACATCTCATCAGCTGCTAGGTGGCATTTTGCAGCACCAGCCCATATGTGGCTGCAGTACTCCACACACGAACGGACCTGTGCTTTGTATAACATTAAAAGCTGTCCCGCTGTGAAGTACCGCCGGACGTTTGCAAGAACGCTGAGTTTCCTAGCAGGTACCTTGGCTTTGGACTCAATGAACCGCCTAAAGTTAAGAAGCTCTGAGGAAATTTCAACTGCCAAGAGCTAAAGGCGGTCGGTGTACTCATGTGATACATTCTGAAAAGCAGGAGCCAAGGTGAACGGGCTCCTTTTAGAGGTGAACAGACACGTTTGTGTTTTGGCGGCGTTGAATCCCACCAGATTGGCTTCACCCCACTTAGAGTCACAGGCAGTCGCCTAAAGTGAGACATTCGTACGCTCTACCGTAGCCTCTCTCTCGAACTGAATTAGCTCCTTACTAGCACGAGTACATGGCAGATGGCTCTGTACAACTGTACTATCATCTGCATACCCATAGATACCGAGCTTCAGCAGATCGTTGATATGCAGCAGGAAGAGAGTTGCAGAGAGAACAGACCCCTGAGGAACTCCGGCATTAGTCGTCATGGAGCATCCATCGACAACAACTCGTAGAGACCGTTCACTCAGGAAGTCTTTTACCCAGTTAACCAGACCAGGGGAAATGCTGTTCGCTGGAAGCTTACTCAAAAGGCTAGCGTGCTATACCCTGTCGAAGGCCTTCGAGACGTCTAAGGAAACACACACAAGTGGGTGGCATAAACTAGTAGGTCCCTAGTAGACCGATTGCGGCGAAACCCGTACTGTCTGTCACTGAGGAGATCGTTACCTTCCAGGTATGCCATGAGGCGCGAGTTCAGTACATGCTCCATAATATTACATAGTATGGAGGTTATTGAAATCGGCCGATAGTTGGCAGGATCGGTACAAATGCCCTTTTTGGGCACAGGTTTAACGTCGGCAAGCTTCCAGGGCTTGGGCACTATTACAGTCCTATATGAGAGGCGATATAAGCGCGTCAATACAGGAGACAACTCGGGCGCACAAGCCTTGAGAACAATCGCAGGTATACCATCTGGTCCACTAGCTTTATTAATTTACGTATAGACGACACAGTGCTCTCAGAACGTCTTTGTTCCTTATGCGAACCTCGAGCAGCGAAGTGTCGCAGTGAGGCAGAGTCGGTGGAATAGCACTGCTATTGTCAACGAGAATTATGGGCGAAGAGAGATGCAAAGAGACCTGCTTTTTCTTTCGCCGTATGAGCCAGTGCTCCATCAGGTTTAACCAGCGGAGAAAATGAGGGCCGACAATAGTTCGCTTCGACCGACTTGGCAAGGGACCAGAATGCTCTGCTACCGGACGGCTGTGCAGAGAGCTTTGTACCAATATGGGTAATGCGGTCGAAGCGAGCCTTCCTTAGTGCCTTTTTGTAGGACTTGGCAGAATGGTTGAAGGCTTTCTTCTTTGAGCTTAGATCCGGATCAGATCTTTATTTCTATACCTCACAAAACACAAGACAGATTCTGATATGGGTTATAGGTTATAGTAATCTTTGGCGTATAAATATGAAGCTCCAATCTGTTTACATAAACACAATTTACGCATCTATCTAATTAATTCAATGTGATTAATATGAATCTAATAACATTAATTAAAACTTTATTGGTTTCTTAACAGTTGTGTCACTAACCATTATCCATTATCTTGGTTCCTGTCTTACAATCATAGCTATGTTAAAATATGATATCATTGATACGTAGCGTGTGGAAAATATCTATTATGTTAAGTTTATACGACTAGGCAATGATAGAACGAATAGTTTTTTTTTTGTTGGAATATGGCTGAATAAAATTGAGAGTAGGCAGTGATGGGGCATGATTTGTTAGGTATACGAGTACGTAGATGCTGATGATTGATACGCTTTGATGACGGCTCACCTATTGGATAAGCGATAGCGTGATGACATCATCATCATCAGACTGATTCAAAATTAAATGTCAATACGCCAGTGAAAAAAATTACACAACTTAGTTCCGCGTGTTGCCAATTGCTGCTAGTTAATTGCCCAGTATGATCTATTACTACAGTTAGTACTGCACAGATAATAATCTGGTACTTATTCAATGCATTTTATTATTTATCTGCAATCAAAGAATAAAACGCGTCATAAATGGTTTTAAAATACATTAATAGGTACTACACAGTTAGTTCAAAGTATTGATTGTTATCTTGTGTTTACTATGAGTGATTGTTGACTCAAACACATTTCAAATATTGCGTATAAATACCCGAAATATCGATGACTCGCTTACTTACTTTTAACTATAGTATACTTCTGCTACAGGTCCTAGGTACCTGCTTATAGATTAGTGTAGGTAAATTTTTTAAGCGAAAGTAAAATGACAATATCAGAAGACCAATTCTCGTTTATAAGAAAAATTAAATTGCGACTTGAGTCGCAATTTCATCTCAATCAATGTCAAAAACTTGTCAAAATGTAGTGATGGGAATCAAACTGGTTTTTAACAGATAGCGACTGGGATGCGAACGCGAAAGTTCCTTATAAATACGTGAATTAATCCTTAAACCTCTAATGAAGCTTGCAAACCTGGGCTAGGTTCGCAGAGCTTGACCAGAGACATTACTAGATCATTATCCTAATCTTCTTGTCCTTGTCCCACGTTACTTGGGGTCGTTTTTTTTTTCATTCTGTAACGCCATCACTGACTCCCTTCGCTTTCAGCCATACTGGATATAAATAGATAAAGTAAATGGATATAATAAAACGGATGGAAGAACATTGCATGTAACGGACTGTCTGGAGTACCAGAACTACGGACCACACGATATTTAAAGAAGTTTGAAAGTGACGCAAGTGTTGACAGGAATCGTATGCGTACATAATGAGGAGAGATGAAACGAAGGATGATTAAAATGTTATGAATAAATATTTATAGATGGGTGACACTTCATAATTTACTCAAAAATTAAAAAAGTCAAAAAAGTATAACAAAAGAAGCCTAGCTAACATATTTTTCAGGCGTTATCTCTCTTTTTTCGCGTTGCGTTTTCGTCAAACATCGTATTGGATTGTTTAGATGAAGTGACAAGCTTTTAAACCATGCTCGATGTGGACGATAGTCGTGTGGAAAAGGACTCTCTTAACGACAAAACTTACCGATGAAAACTGATACCCGATGATTTGTTGACATTTCTTGCTGAGTTTTTACAGTATCGAAAAACACTCATCGATCGTCATAATTTCTGAATTTGACGGAATTCATTGATATTATTTATACAAAAAAAAAACACGCTTAATCTAGTGCGTAGTACATATATTTACATATATCGATGAATACTATTGTTTCCCTTTCGTTATACATTTTGTCTAAACTACAGCGATCGCCCGGCGTTTGTGCTACGGCTAAGCGTCTTGACAGAACGCCTACGCTTTGCTACGCAGTGCCTACAATGCCCTACACGTTTGCTACACGATGCATACAATGGCCTACGGGAACTTGCATATGCCGTAGTACCACGTAGGAGTTCTACGCGTATTTAACGCAACGTCTATGCGACGAGCGACGTAGCGGTTATGTGACGTAGCGGCTACGCAAGCATAGTTTCTGTGTAGCACCCACTCAAACGGTGTGCAGTGTGTACATGCGTCTGGCTAATGCTACGTGTTACGCTTTTCGTTTGCAACTTTTAACTGTGTTTTTACTCGGTACGGAAACGTTTCTTAGTGTGGATTGTTCAATGCCGGTGGTCTTCTACATTTCAATTTAGGTGTTTGATAGTGATATTATTTTAATGAATATTAATCAATATATCACTGCAACGAGCGAACATCTTAAGAGGGTTATTACATTTTAACTGTGAAACTGAAAGGCTTCGACCACTTTGACTTTTTGAAAGGTGGCCTCGGAATTTTGATATACGTTTAGAAAATTGAGAAAAAAAAACAAAATTTCTTTTTTCTACATTAATATGTAAAATATATACCAGAATCAAATCATCCGCCTTTGTACAGTGTTTCTTACTAGAGCATAAAGTTTTAATTAATAGTTTTAAAAATAAAAGTTTTATATATATATAAATATTTAAATAAACGAAACTGCAAAAAAACCACATTATGAGATGCATCAGCCGTTCGAACTTGCAATGTACGAAGGAACGCAACTTTGTGATAGGCTCCTTAAAGCGGCGATGGTATCGCAACAGAACAAATGTATTCCACGATTACTATCTGTCATATAAAACAATTTACGGGCTTGCCACGTTAAGCTTCGCCCCTTCTGTTTATTTATTGTCCATAAATCTAACACACAGGTCACACAGTTAATGACCACTAACAAACATGCAAGTTGATCTACAATATCTTTGTGTAACTTTGTTTCATACGTTAAAACGACATGAATTATTAAACAACAATTTCATAAATTACTAGCTATCGCCTGCGGTTCCGCCCCTTCTCGTTTCTTACACAAAATTACCATTTTTGAAGTTTCAACTGTTTTTATAGGTTTTTCCACTTTTTCCTATTTTCAAAATAAAAAAAAAGTATGTTCAAGTTGGTGAAGCCCTTTTTAGGGTTCCGTATCCAAAGGGTGAAAACGGAACCCTATTACTAAGATTCCACTGTCACACTGTCACCAGGCTGTATCTCATGAACCGTGATAGCTAGACAGTTGAAATTTTCTCAGATGAAGTATTTCTGTTGCCGCTATAACAAAACAACAAATACTAAACAAAGAATAAAATAAATATTTAAAAGTTGGGCGTGACAAACAAACGTGTTTTTTTGCCGTTTTTTCCGCTATTCTGACTCGCACTTGGCCGGTTGATTTTATTATATCCTACGTTTCCATAATTTGATAAATACTTTATTTACATTTTCAAATGAAAATGAAAATTGTATTCAACAATGAATACAAACACAAACGTGTGTTACGGTAATGCTTATAGGTATGATTAAAGGACATGATAAGTGATTCCCAGTTGTAATCTATATCCTAATTATGCGAATACGCACTTATCTACTCGATATCGGTAAATTCCCGGGATTAACAAATGATAATGATCTTTTTAGGTAGTATCAAATATATGTAAATTAATTTTTATTTTGCATATGTAGTACCGAAATTATCGATGCCGTCATTTGGTAATCAATCATTGTTCTATTTAAAATGTGGCGAACAATTAAACTTTAAATCGCGCAAGGAAAAAATATTGTTAATTTATATTTCTAAATATAGACGGCATGTTTGGCGCAGTGGTCGAGCGATTGGGCTGCTGCGCTGCGTGTCGCAGGTTCGATACACGCGCGGAACAAATTTTGTAAGGCCTACAAGATACCCAGTCCCAGAACACTTATATATATATAGTTATTCTGTGCATGTGTGTTTACATGTTTATGAACGCAGATAGTCATTTCTAAATTCGCGTGATTGCTTCAACATCCCCAGTCCATTACAACTTCCTCTCAAACTAGGTCATGTCTTTTACGTTTTCTTCTAGGTTTTAGAACGAACGCGTGATGCCTAGATTCTCTAAGTCACGCAACATTATTAGGTGGTTAGCCGCTAATAGTTTAATCCAACTTATTTCTTGTTTTTTAGGGTTCCGTACCTCAAAAGGAAAAAACGGAAGGCTTATAGGATCACTTTGTAGTGCGTCTGTTTTATCTGTCTGTCTGTCTATTTGTCTGTCTGCCGGAATTTTTTGTGACGTATTCGGAAAAATCTTCGTGACTCTATTCGGCAATCTAACTATTTACATAGGTAAGTTTGTACGAAACCCTCAGTCCGCGAGACCGACTTGCACTTGCCCAGTTTTTTATTTTATTTTTGGCTATATTACAAATAGACATAATTAAAATAAGAAACGCTTAAACTGAATTACGTTCAAACGAATAAAAAAACATAATTAAAAAAATATTTATATCTGAAATCACAGCTGATAGTAACAAATTTTTTACACGATTGTTTGATAAACAAATATTTTCTGATTTCGTAGTTATTTAGATCCGTTGTACACACATTATTTCATCATAAAAATCTAAAGTTTCTTGGCAGTGGGTAAGTAGTATTCTAGTTAAAACGAACTAAATCGTAGTTATTTTATAATTCAAACAGTTTATTTTGAGTCGTAACAAAACCAAACGTAATCCTTATTTTACGGTTGGAATAGGATACTACGTGAATAATTACGGTAGATATCAGCTATTGTTATTGTGGCAGGTGTGCGCATGCGCGTGCGCGTCCAGTGATCTCACCGTTATTGCTCACTGATGACCAAGTGCCGCCCAATGAGTTCATGACTCCGCGTTTGATTCGCCGACTGTTTATTGCATGCTTCACACGGACGTCCGACTTCGTCCTTTCCATTCTTTATGCGATTAATGCGTCTTAACACACTCATAAATTTTTATTGCGTGTCAATATTAAGTTAGTACTCGTCTAACCTTGAGATATATTCACATTAAGCCTAATCTTTTCTTATATATATACCTATCTCACAATTATTACAGAAATTTGGAGTAGTTGAGGGATTGCTTATATTCGCTGGACGGATAAGTTAAGTTTTTCTTGGGAATTCATCTGCTTCACAAAAGTAATGAACCGGCACTGTTTTTGACACCATTTCAGTTCAAGCTTTACAACAAAATATATTTTTTTGGCTAGTGCTCCACAAAGAAATAAGAGAGATACGCCCTGTATTGTATTCTTTTTCTTGCTACTTTACCGCAGATGAATTTACTAGTCCACCGAACAAGCAGGCATAATGTGTGTGAATATAAAAGTAACTGTGTGTCGAGTGTGTTAAATGTTCATCACTTGGAATAGAATGTTCCTTCATTTCCAGGCAATTCATCCTATCTCACTTAAATAAAATACTATAGTAATTTTGAATGGAAATTGTTACTCGAAAAACACCGCTGCGTGCACGCTTTCGGATGATTAGTTAGTAATCGAAACTACATAATGATAGCCCTTTTCTCTTCCGAAAAATGATGTTATTTTCGTTCGGTTGTTCCACAATCGCTGTCTCGTTGGATCAGAAGTTCCTACACATCTGTGCAATAATAATAAAACTGTTTATATGTTCCTAAAGATCTTCCCATGCGTTTAATTTATGTAAATATGAGTCGTTAGGTGAGTGTATGTAGGTATAACTAGATAATTGTCTTTGTTATCGTCGCAGTTGAACTCAATGTAAATAACAACCGGTTCCACTCTAGTACATTATATTGAAAACTATACAATTTAAAATCCTGTTCGCCTCATCACGTTGTTGTGGAGATCGTAAGTGTTGTACATTGTATTATAAGCATCGATTGTAAGGCTGTTCTTCTGCAGATTTACAATAAATGCGCACATTAATAAGATAAAAACGAAATGCTGTTCTTTGGTAAGTTCATCATTTGAGAACAGCTGGACCGAATTGGTTATTTTTTTCTTTAAAATGTTTTTAATATTTTGAGTACGGTTCTTTGAGGGGAAAATAAAAATTGACTCGAAAATTCGTGTGACAAAAATGAAAGTGCTTTTCACTATCCGTCGGGTTGTTACGAAGTTTTAAATAAAATACCACCTGATAGACTGGTTAGTCACTTGAACCAGGAAAATACCTACATATTTCTAAGTTATGTTTAAACAGCACAGTTATTAATATCTATAGAATTTGGACTTCAAACCTCATCGCCCTCGTAGGGTGACGTGACTGTGCAAAGTACTCTATTTATTATTCGGAACGAGTCTCGCTTGTTGTGTAAATTAGAGACATTTAATTTGTATTTAAATGTATGGCCAGTGGTTCTAGATTACGTACCTAATTAAGGACACAATAATCACGGACGTGAGCCGACCCTAGCACCTACCCCGAAACAATAAAATATTCGCAAAAACTTGAGAGATCCTAACTTGTGTTTTAAAGTCGAAATATCTGAATCATTAAGTTTCTCCGTAAAGTTTGTTTTATAATAAGAATATTTGGTATGACTACAGCTTTATCATTCTGGGACATTAAATTTGCATAATGAGATACGTAGCATCCGTGTACGCTTCGTATTGTACACATATTTCTCCTTAGAAACTATTACCACAGAATAAGTAATAGTACAAGTACTATTAATATTGCCGCAATGAAAGGACATAGGATTCGATCACAATACCATTGATGCATTTTGTTACTTCATTATACATTGTGTGCTTTACGTTGTCGATCTGACGATTTTTTAAGCTTTAGAAGCTACTGCCAGCAAAATTGCTAAATTACCCTAAGGAAATATACTCCCGGGATAAAAAGTACCTTATGTGCTGTCCAGGACATGGTCTACCCGTGTGCCAAATATCCTAACCCGTTCGAGCGTTAAGTAGTAAGACAAACACACAAACTTTCGGCTTTATAATATTAGTGTTATAGATCGAGAATTTTATTCAATTGTGATTTATTGTGTAACGAAATTAGAGTGTGCAAGCAGTTATTCAAACTAACATACATACTCGCTGCCTTTTTCTCATAATATGGTTAAGCAGAAACTGCAGAACGCCACCTGTCATCGATTCTTAAAGGCTAATTAATGGCTATTCTTGAACGACAATTCAAAATGATTTTTTAAGAATAGTACTTAACTTTCCCTCAATTGTCCATTACGATTTATTAGCTGACGTCATTCCAGTGTCCCCCCACCGCGGAAGCGTTTGTTTGTTATTAAAAAAATGTTATTGTTTTAGTCTTCGAAATGCTGGTCTGCGCGCGGCAGTGTGCCCGCCGCAAGTCGCTCACTCTCACATTTGGAGAATTCTGCGTGTTCGCAGCTGAACTACGACGGTATTCGAGGCAAACCAGGCAGTAAGTAATTCATTTGTTTCTACTTAACTTACAATTGCATGTTGTTTTAAAGTGAAATGTGAACATCCCATTCTATTTAATGTTAATACGAATATGACCTATTACGAACAGCAGCTAAATAATAGATAACAGCTGCACGGATCGATCTCCAACATTGAACAACAGCCGAAGTCGGTCCCTGAATGGGCGACCATCAATTACACACCGAACCTCGGAACGTGTCCGTCCCCGCTGTCATTTGTAGAAAATATCGACAGTCGTTAAGAGTAGTCGAAGCTTGAGACTCTGTCACTTTCCTAGGAGTAACATGTTACCCAGTTACTGGATTGTGAAGTTCAGATAGGCAGTCGCTCCATGTAAAATATTGGTATTCAGCTGTATCATGCAGTTTGGAAGCCGACTCGGACGTATCTGGGATAAGGCTAGCCAGATAGACATATGTCCATGTCCATTTATAAGAGTTTTACTCACATGTAAACCTAATTTACACATAAACCGCATCCTGAATTACCTTACGTTATTAATTTTCTTGGCGCTCCTCACCTCCATTCAAATACCCATATTTGGTTGGCGTCGACGGTTTCCCATGTCCCGTATATAACTACATGTTTTGCATATCGGATTCTTTGAAATTCTTTAGAAAATAATTTTAGTCACTCAGCCCTTGTGACGCGGCGGAGCACATGGTTGTACAGAATTAGTCAGTCGTTAGTCAGTTTCTGCTAATTAACCGTTTCGACCCACATTATTTCCTTCCGCCCCAGGTTGTTCCAGATCTTTCGTCAATATCTTAGTTTTTTATTCTTACATAAATAAAAATTACAATTTTCCATGTCAGTAAACCCTGCATTTTTGCGATTATTTGATCATTTTATGCGACAAGTTTAAAAAGAACCTTGAGAACAGAAAAAAAAACAAATGATTGCAAACCATTTGTTTTTTTATGAGATGTCGTTACACCGATTTCAATAGACGTTGTCGTGCCTATTTAAGACAAGAATTTTATTAGACTGTTATAGAACTTTATGAATCAAACTTACTAATGTGA
Source organism: Mythimna pallens (assembly GCA_961205895.1). Classification (NCBI taxonomy): domain Eukaryota; kingdom Metazoa; phylum Arthropoda; class Insecta; order Lepidoptera; family Noctuidae; genus Mythimna; species Mythimna pallens. Next base: position 11,700,884 of record OY540826.1, on the reverse strand, counting down.
TTATGCTTACAGCCTATTTAGCAATAAGCTCAATTCAGTATTAAAGGAATTTGAAAACTGTAACAAATTGCAATGGCGTTTGCTTACAGTTAAATCATACTTAGAGTAAATAAAATGCAATTTAACATGAAATTTTAGTAGATACCTATCTAACAATAAAATTGGCTGCGAATTCAAACAACATAAAATAACCGGTTAACGTTATATTGAAATACCTACTACGACATAATTAAAGAGCCAAGCAATGTCCTTATTGTCCGCAACAACCACAACATGAATCAAGTTAATTTTACAGATGACGTAAAAATGATTTGTCTCCTTTTCCTCAGTCTTGAACTGAGGCCTGGGGACCACGTATGACGCGTTCGTTGACCCTTGCATGCCAAACAATAAGATATTTGTCATGCAAGGAATCTCTACTTATAAGGACACCTTTTATCAAACATCACCCTTTAGTAAAGAATTAATTTCATGTCTGCTCCATTCATTGCATTGTCATGCGGAAACGCCTACGCTACGTAACTTCATCGATTGTGTTTTATTTCTAATTTCAGTTTTCATTCGCAGGAGTTCGAACAAACCTGAGTCGCCACAATGGAACGTAGACAAGGAGCTCCGAGATAAGGACAACATTTGTAAACATGTGAACGGTAAGAACTTTTGGTTTTATATTAGGTATAATCAAAAAATAAGAGACCTTATTCTGGCCCGTCACGAAGCTACTGAAATGGTTTCAAAGGTTGACTTTGTGCAAAGTTGTTGTAAATAATATTTTTTTTGGCTTTGTTTGGTCCGTCCGCGCTCCAGGATGCACACTCGTGCTGCGGAAGGTCGATCGTCCCGTGATGAAACAAATGGTGACTAAACTTTCCGCACGGTACCAATCCTAAAATACACATTGGTAGTCCCTATGGCTACGCAACAATATCTCATACATTATAAATTCTGTGTCGCCGTCCACTTCCCACGCTATTCTATCTGTTATCAGGTTGTTTGATAGCTGCTGAATTACTTATATTCGATTGGTCGATACTTATCGACGATTACGAAAATGAATAGATCTTAAATTACTGTTTTAAAGTACATACCTTTATCGACTAATCATTGAGAATTGATAGTCTTTTTCTAGATTAATTTTTAAATTCCTAGGTATGAGAATTTATGTATCGAAATTTCATTTTCACCAGTTTGTCTATAGGAGGCGGTGATTCATGGCACATAAACTACTTGTTTACTTTTATAAATCAAAAACATTAGAAGCAATGATCATAGTTCATCAAAGACAGCAAAGAAATAAATAATTTATAGGCACATATCAATCAGTAGCTTATCAAGAGTTACGTACTCGCTCCGCTAAGCACACAGTAAGATGACAGCGATGATGCTCATATTCATAATAACAAATAGGAACTAACTCACATTCGTGGGACATGTGGTCATCACTTATTGCGTATATCTGTATTTTTAATTGTTCTGCTATTAATGCGATTGCCCTATGCTACAGTCATTGTATGTTCGCTCCTATTCGCACCCGCACATGTAATGCTCCAACTTGCGTCAATCTCCCGGCACACCTGAAACTGACTAATGTTATAATATTAGAGACAACAAATTGAGCTTTCACAGTTTTAAAAATATCAATCATAAACCTCTTTACCTATCTTTGGAATATTGGAGAAAGTTTGAGTTTCATTTTTATCTTTTGGAACGAAATGAGGCGCTTAGATATGTATCTTGTAATAGTTATCGGAAAGAAGTTCCGCTTTCGCACGGTTTTCGTAAAAGGCAGAGATCACTAAGTAAATATGTTGCGCGACCTTCCAGGCACTTCCGCACAGACTATAAACAGAGTACGGAAGCGAGGGCGCGATGCTCCGCTCAGTGTACTACGCGCCCACGATTTCGGCCGCTAAACGCTACGAAAACATAATACAGATGACATCGCACTACTACAACTACAGATTTACCTAACGTAAACAAACGATGAAACGATACTGCGTCAACTTCCTTATCTCCCGGAAGAATTATTCTGTCAAATGACGACTTAACAATAAACAAACAATGGTAATTTTTCTTTATTTTCTATTTAAATCGCGAGCTTTGTTCCACACTGAAATTATTTAGCGATGTATATTTAATTTTCTTTCAGTGTTTTGCTTTTATGAAAAATGTTGGAGACTTTTCTATTTACACTTTAACCAATTGAACTCCAATTTTAGACCTTGTTTAGTTAGAAATACACAGTGGCATAAATTGAACTTTCATAAAGATAAAAATGAGCAAGATTTTTTGCTTGATACCTTTCATTTTTCCACTAATTTCAGTAATCTAATGTATATCATTGGAATAGTTATATGAATACATTCAATTCAAATCGAATCTAACCCATCATCATAAAATACATAGGATGACTAGGGTAATGCAAGGAGCCGTCTTCTAAAAGTTTGATTCTCTGAATGATGATGACATACGAGTACGCTCATTAAATTCATTTGTGTACGAGATGAAAAAATACAGGTTTGCGGATGAGTTATGGTCACCATCAATACCATAAGTCTTTGTGCTATGTCTTTGTAGTGCTATAGAAATAACGGAATATTTTAAAATGCGGAATTGGCTAGTACTTGGGCGTAGATGTAAGTTGCGAACGGACGCCAGTTGGCCGCCGACCGTTCGCGGAGGGACAGCGTGCACGCCAGTCTGCACGATACATCCGCAAACATGCCGCCGACTACAATGATAGTTCCCTGTGCGTTTCTTACTTTTTTACTATATTCATCAATGAAAAACTCTATTTTTTACACACACCGTGTATATTCTAATTTGCTATAATGTATTTATAATAAATTCCTCCTCATAATTTTCTCTCACAATGTTTTGCTTGCATCATATATTTTACTGAGTGACAAGTAAAAGAGGATGGCTGTGTAAACTGTGGATTTTGGTACATGTGACAGAGTTCACGTTGAAGCAGTGACAATTCAGGGACATTCTATTCAAATCTGTGATCTGTGTGCGGGCGGAGCAGTCGATGTTAGTGCGTTTGTTGATCTGGCGTTGTGTTTACGTTTTCGTTTTGGCATTGAACGAAGATCCCGAATTGGATTGATGTGTTTGGCTGGCCACGTTTTATAAACTGCAGTGTAAACATGAATGGATACTTACCTGTGCGTGTCGTTCTGTGTTGTGCTTGTGTATTTTATGTGTTGTACTAAAAAATACACAATTTTTAGACAGAAAAATATTAGGGTAATCAAATCAATATACACCGTGTAATTTTATCTGTTTTCATCCCAGAATGTGGTGACTCCATTACAATAATATAATTATCTCGACTATCTATTATAATTGTAATGCTAGAAAGTTTGAAAGTGATGGATTGTTCGTTAGAAGTACATATCTTTGAAAAGTTTACGGACTTACGCATGAGCAAAGAGAAATTTACTAGGATTTGTTCCAAGTTGTAATGAGTGTACCTATGTACGTGTAGTTTTATTTTATTCATTTTAATTAATATCATTACTAATTTATAGGAATATAATGAATAGTCACACCACGGGATAAATAAGTTGAAGATTATCACGGTGTATAGGAAGTAGGTACGAAATTTTAAAGATCATTGTCATATACATGTGATCAAAAGTTGACACTACCATAATTATAAATTTTTTACTTAAATTCTGTCTCGACCGAATGGGCGACCTTTTATGGTAATCATTAATCTACGGGTATGCAAGTAGGTGTTTAATGTAGTACGGTGGTCGGCCTACATATGTGCAGCCTACGCAGTCGATAGGTCGATACTCATCAATCATTGACGATGAGTATCGCTGGTTGAACGAACCCAGCACCGGCACTCGCCTTGCCATGATGCTTTCTAATCCATGCCGTATGTACCTATATTGCTATGAAATCATTGTAATCAATGCACCTACTATCATACAGATCGATTTACATTAGCATATTAATTGATTATCACTATTTTTGGTATGCATCTTAGTTCTTTGTATCGCGTATATAATAAGTGTCGGCGCCAAGGTTTCGTGAATTGTTATTAGATATAGAATTTGTTTCTACGTAGATCCGACGTCATGTATTAAACATAAGATACCGGTTTCTATAGGCCACTCATGAATCTTCAACAAATAGTAACAAACCGCTGTGGTTTGAGCTCATTGCTTGCGTGTTCAACCGCAGTACAATTGTTAACAATTAACAGTGGTTCTTTTGCGTGTCTCGAGCCCATCTTAGAAATAGGGTCAACTCATCCTATTATGAGTTGTGTCTCAAAGAACACATCAAATATTGTTCACATGGTGATTGATTGCTTCGTCCTTCATACAATATAGAATCTATGGAATTATTCGTGTTGTTGACGTAGACACTACGTTAGACATGGTGTTTGCAATGAAAAGCGTGGTTTGATAGCCACGTGATAACATGTTATGTGTACATCAGCTGGAATAGATTGAAAGTCGAAGCAAGTCGGAGATTATTTCAAAGCACACATAAAATTGACAGATTTTGATAGAATTTAAAAATTAAAAAATCAATTTATACAGCAGTTACCACACAGTCCATCTCCTGTTCGAGTGCGATGTTATTTGTTTGCCGAGTTATTTATGTGTACTATGATTGTTGTGACAATTTTTGACGTATGGTGTTGCGCAGGCAGCGAGGCGCCCCCTCCGCCTTGCGAGGTGTTCCTGGGCGGATCCTGCAACCCTACTACTTGGAGATCGGACATAGCCATTCCGATGCTGAAGAAAATGGGCATAACCTATTTTAACCCGGTGAGTTGAAGACTACAGTTTAATAAATATATTTTATGTTAAGTGTATAAGACGAAGGTCTTTTTACAAATGGAGAAGAGAGGCATTGATTAAAACACTGAATTAACATTAAAAGTCCATAATTAAAACCCACGGTAATATTTAACCCCGCAAACGTTTACGCTGGTCAGTGTCACTGCCTCAAATATGTGCATACAGAATAATGTGAATATCCATACTGGACTGATAATCATCGAAAACTTACAGTAGAGCTTAATACAGATGCGATAATCTTGTAAAATAAACAATTTATTTACTTAAATACTTCATTATAACTGCGTAAAACCCTACATATAAACTTAATGTTGTTTTGTTATGGAAATAGAAATGACATAGTATGTCATCGTTGCCAGTTTACCTCGGGTCACCGGTCTTTGGGGGTCCTATACTAGAGTTTTATTTTAAAATTAAATTCAAAACAAGGCTAAATATAATCAGTAAGATGCGCTTTCGAGTGCGAGAATCCCTGTGAATCTATGCAAAATATTATTAATCGTAAAAACCTATCGACGGTGGGGACCTTACATTTTCGAGCTCGGTTATCTCACATTTGCACCTTTGCTTCGTCTTTTCTACATTTTAAATAAAAAAGTATTTATTTAGCGAGAGTGTGCTAAAATATTCAAGCTTCCTATTTTATGCTCACCCTAGCATCATACATTCTCAAACTTTGCCACGTGATTCGATACAATATTCGCTTCTCTAGCTCTTTGTAATGATCTCGTATTGCTCAAGCTATGCTTCGTACAGAAGTGTCAGGCCCAAGTATTCGATACAATATTCGCTTCTCTTGCTCTTTGTAATGATCTCGTATTGCTCAAGCTATGCTTCGTACAGAAGTGTCAGGCCCAAGTATTCGATACAATATTCGCTTCTCTTGCTCTTTGTAATGATCTCGTATTGCTCAAGCTATGCTTCGTACAGAAGTGTCAGGCCCAAGTATTCGATACAATATTCGCTTCTCTTGCTCTTTGTAATGATCTCGTATTGCTCAAGCTATGCTTCGTACAGAAGTGTCAGGCCCAAGTATTCGATACAATATTCGCTTCTCTTGCTCTTTGTAATGATCTCGTATTGCTCAAGCTACGCTTCGTACAGAAGTGTCAGGCCGAAGTGTTCAATACAATATTCGCTTCTCTAGCTCTTTGTAATGATCTCGGATTGCTCAAGCTATGCTTCGTACAGAAGAGTCAGGCCCAAGTATTTCCATCGTCCGTGTCCGTGTTAAAATGTCAGTCGTTCGAGCGAGAAAGAAAGATAGAGCTCTAGTTCCATCCCTTTAACAGTTCAGTTTAAGTCGTAAAATGGATCACGTTAAGAGCTCGTGGTAAGGCCTCTGGTCCTCCGACAAAATAGTCTGCCACCGAATAATGCGAATAATGTGTTAAGTGAGTTTGAATGATTAGTTTCAACGGTCTTGTGGATCAAAGTCACCTACAATAAGCCATTACATCGATGTGTATGTTAATGCAGTAAACAATCGAACATTGTTTTCCATTTACGACGTGATATGAAGTCAATTAATGGTTATTACAGAACAGCTGAGTTTGGTCGGCTCGGGTACAATAAAATTAAGATGAAAAAAAAATGTACCATATTGAACTGGTCACATGTTGTGTGACACGCGCAGCTTCAATAAATCGGTTAATTTGTTAATAGACTATGATCCCGGCACAATATTTATGGTTGAGCCATAAAAGTAAATAAAAAGCGACATACGAGTTATTCATCTCATCAATGAATGACTCGTAACGGAATCACTTGAAAAAATAGGTAAGTGTAATATTTACAATTAATCATTTTCTATGAAAGAGAAAATATAAACGTTTATCATGAGTTTATTATTATGTATTTATTTTTTGCAATAGGTACTTAGTGCTTTTCACTCAGGTTTATCAGCTAGAATAAATATTAATTACCGAGGATGACGTTATCAATTTGCAAATTGAATTTGTGGACTAGGTAGTTTGTTTTTCTTTCGTGAAATATTTAAACAAACTTTGGTACAATTAATATAACAATAAGGTGTGGGCGACCATTAATATTCATAACGTTGGTTGTTATTACAATAACATCGAAGCAGAACTTTAAAAGGCCACCGATAATGAGTCGATGGACAGAATTAACTGGTCTTACGTGCAAACATTAAAATTAAAAATATGTTTACAAGAAGCGGAGACCACTCTCCAGTTAAAAACAGATAATGTGTGGTATCATTGATAACGCATGGTTTGTTTCACAGCTTCATTTAATGAAACGTGCTCTCGATAAATAAGATTTTGGTAATTAGATACGACACGTCCTATTGAAGAGCCTATCATACTAACGTAATTGATATCTCTTCAAATGTTAACGGTTTCAAATAGTAATGAAATCATGTACTTACGTCATACCCACTTACTTTTTAACTGAACGCTTGAAGCCAAAGTGTTTTACGATAGGTATTGGTTTAACCGCAATTATGCTACGTAGGCACTGAAACGTGACGTTACGCAAGCACCTAAATGCATGTAAACTGCAAGTGACCCAGACGACTAATTTATATTAGATAAAGAATATTATTTATGCTAGATGCTGAGGCCATTAGTAACCATTGCGCTATGTGAGCAAAGCCGCGTGTTCATAATAAGCACTATGTACAGTACATATTTTCCAATCCGTCCGACGCCACAGTTATTATGGATTACCTACGCGCATTTTTTTCTTGGATAAAAGTCGGATATAGCTGCCCCGGCTTTCCTTCCCTCGTTTTTCTGCAGTCTAGAATTTGAGATTCTAAACTGCATGGGGTATTTTAGATGCGCTATGTTTTAAAATATTCCCTAATAATAACCGAATGGACTCGGTAAGTCCACGATGTGAACTCCGCATACATCATTAGGAATTTTATAAAAAAACGTTGCCTCACACTAGGAATAACTCCCGTATCGTAGATGCGTTCACAAATATTTTAACTCATACACAGGACACCCAGACCCGGAACACCTATCTATAGGCCATACAATTAATAATTGTTCCGTGCGGAAATCGAACCCACTACAGCTTAGCAACCAATCGCTCAACTACCATTCCAACCGTGCCATTAAAAAAGTGATTTGTAATGCCATCATGGTTCAGTGGTATCAGTGTGAGGGAGGCAGCTTTTTGCTCGTTTTTCTTTATAGAGATACACGCTATGGAACATGCAACTAGTTTCATCTTTATTTGGTTGACCGGATACGACTTCGACCGATGAGATCGACCAGAAAGATCGTATTTAAAGTAAAAAGTAAAGTAAAAGGAAAAACTAACCACATTCCGCCTTGTAGCAAGTCGAAGACTGGTCGACGGAGCTGATGGAAGTGGAGCACCGCGCCAAGGCCGCGGCGCGTGCACTACTGTTCGTGCTGGACAGCGAGACGCGCGCCGTGGCTGCCAGCGTGGAGGCCGCGCATCTGGCCGCCGCGCCGAGAGACCTACTGCTGGTACTGCGCCCCTACACGCGCCACCAGAACATCGGGCACGAGACTATCTCTGACCAGTTAGTATCTTTACACCATACTATAGAAAAATCTACAAAGCCTCGAGCACAGGCGCAGGGTAGCCAGCCTATCGGTATTTTACAGGTTGCTGAGTGTGCGCGGGAATTGCATGACTTGATACCGCCATCTCCTTTCTACCATCGGACAACCCGACGTACGGCGAGTATCCACCCTTACGTTGTTGAAACTTCAACGGTCCGGACTAAGCGTTTCGCTTCGTCGTTTATACCGCGTACATCGAAGGACTGGAACAATTTGCCCGCTGCGGTCTTCCCGTCCAACTATAATTTAGGTGTCTTCAAGGCTAGAGTGACTAGGCTCTTAATAATCTAGTGCGCCTCACCATCAATGATTGCATCACTGCTTACCATCAGGTGGGATCGCAGTCAAGCACTGGTTTATAACAATAAAAAAATACTATGAACCTGATAACCCTGGACGTGGAGGTCAGGTCTATTTAGAACCGCATCATGCATCGACATTACACTATTGATCCTAAGCTTCACACTTGAAGATGCCATGTCGTCTAGAAAGGAAGACGAATGACTATAAATTAATTCAGAAAAACGACAGTAGGTAGATTATTTCGATTTATCAATCGTAAGGCAGGGCAAAAAATGAAACCATCAAGTTGAATGATTAATTTGTCATCAGTCGATCGTCATCACGAGGATTAGGTGATTCATGTCTTTGAAGTTGATGTGCGATTTGTTGAGCGATAGCCGTTTGTCATCATCTTCTGACTCTTATTTTCCTGGTGTCAACTTCTTCGAAAAAAGGGCATTATCTGATGATGATGTATTTACCAGGGTTACTGTTAGTGACTAAAGCTACACTTGTGTAATTATGTTGATTCGTATTGGAGGGAAACTAGCATGTTTAACATCTGACGTGTGTAAATATAATATGTGCTTTTCATAGTAAGTATCAAAACACACATAGTGTCATTGCAAATTTTTTAAAGATTAGCACGTCAAAGCATTTTGTAACAGTCGATAAAGGTAAAAACACGACCATCTCGTTAAGTATTGACGTCAGCCACTAGCCCGCCGAGTTAAGATCACGCGCAACGATCGTCGCTTCCATGTGCCTCTCTATTGTGTCGATATGTAAGTAGGATTTAATCTCAAATGATATTTGTATGACTGCAGCGAATACGTGGAGCTGTCGCGCGCGCGGGCGACGCTGCAGGAGGCGGTGGAGCGGCGCGGCCTGCCCGCCTTCACCGACATCCCCGCCGCGCTGCGCTGCGCGCGGGCCGTGCTGCGCGGCGCGCGCACGCAGCCGCGCCACTCGCTGGGCCACACCATCCTGCGCCTCAAGCGCGCCTACGACGCGGCGGGCGGGCGCGGCGCCCGGCTGCCGCGCGCGCGCGCGCTGGAGGCGCTGCGGGACTGCACGCGCGCGCCGCCCGACCTGGCCGAGCGCTGCCTGCCGCCCGCCGCCGACCCTGTGGACTTCGAGACCTTCTGCGCCGCCGTCGCCGAGCTCGCCGCCGACGCAGGTCAGTACGACTTCTACTTTATATCCGTAACGGTCGTTAAAATGCTGTCGGTTTCTGCCAATGTGCGTCCATAAACTTATTTTAATGTGGCACATTTAAACTGTTTATGTTGTCGCTTTCAATATATTATTGCATTATACATGGACGATTTATTGTGGAAACATAGCAGAAAATTTGGCAGCTTTAAACAAGCCACGGTCATATATTTGGTGTAGAACTTTTGGGTGGCGGGAGTGGTAAGGGGTGGTGTTTGTTGAAGGGCGCAGTAGCCCTGAGGCGCGCTCGGAGGCGGCGGGTAGCGGCGGCGCGGGCGTGGCGCGGCGCGTGCGGCGCGCGCTGGGCTCGCTGCGCGCATACCTCTCCCCGCGCGCGTACCTCTCCCCGCCGCCCCCGCAGTCCGCGCAGTGTCCGCCCGCTGTCGGTGCGTGTGCGCACTATCCACTTCATCATGTCATCCGCAACACGTCCGCTTCCGGACGTTCACCGCACTTTCATAATGGAATGGTTTTGAGCAGCTTGCATTCAACGTCTACTTACGACTTTAACCAAGTCGTTTGTGTACGTTACAGCCGTCCCACGCTCCACTTGTTTAATACAGTTATCATTAATTTTGGGTGCTACTTGCTGCTTCAGTTCACGTTTTCCAATTTATGCTAGCTTGTGTCGCTTCATGAATATTTTTTGATCTCTCTTATCTTCTAATATGAACCAAATGTTTATTGGTAATTCCACCATTAATTGCTTGCAGAGATTTACTTATATTTTAATAATCAAGAAACAGTCGAAGTATTAACGCTTCGTGTTGGTTATTTAAACAATGTTGTTGTTTATATTGTTTTCTACATTTGTCAGCAATTTGCACTTCAAACACGGAATATTCCTTATCATCTGTACCTTCTCTTTTTTTCTTAATGTTTGTGGCTGCTGTAAATTAATATTGAATTTGCTCCTTTTATCTGCACAATATATATCATTTGTACGTTATTTACTTGTAGAGTCACAAAGTCGAAACGGTACGGATGCGGAAACTACGGGCGGCGAGCTACTGGAGCCGCGCGTGCACGAGGCTGTGTCGAGGGACGCCAACAACGGCCTGAGGCTCGTCAACCCCAGACTCAAAGCTTATGGGAGAAAACTCGGTTTATTCATTCCTAAGGTATGGTTCGAATCAAGCCTAAGTCGTCTGCTGCTAGTATTAGACCACCCTAAAGTATCGCCTTTATAATTGATTTGGTGACTCTCCCATCCAACGGATTCCCGCGACCAATAAATAGGCTGAACCATAGATACATAGTTGCTTCTAGAAAATTTTATGGATAGAAAATGGTGGTTCATTGTCCAACCATGGGTGAACTTATGCGGTGTTTTACTTTACCGTAAACTCAATTCCTTTTTGCAGAACGGTGGTCATCGGCCAGCGGTAGACAGTGCAGGTGCGGGGGGCGCGGGCCTGCTGGGTGCTGCGGGTGCCTCCAGCGGGGACTCCGTGTTCACGCCGGGCACCGAGCGGCGTCTGGAGAGGCTGCCCGCCATGCTGGGCGCGCCCACTCATGATGTCTACCTCGGAGGGACCTTCCCGGTAATTAAACAATTTAAATACTATGTACTTAATATTTTTTAAACCATAATGTTGGTTTAGTTCAGATCACGAAAATCACACTTGAAATACAAAAATTCTCCTCTCTTCCTTCCACTTCTCTCTATCTTTTGCTACATCTGAACAATTTTTTTGCTAGGAGTCATGAACCCACGTGTAAAGTGCTTACTGCATTCGAAAGTGCTTCTTCATCCTCGTTCCTGGCGTGCCTATTTTTACGATAGACATGAGATAAGATCTTATCACGCCATTTTCTTCCTTCAATAACTGCGACGAAATATAGGCACAGTAAATAACAAATTCTTATCATAAACTTGCAACCACACCTTCATATGTCAATCTACTGTATATACCAAACTGATTATGCTTCCATCAGACCACGCCGGTTCTGTTTATTTTTATCCGCTAGCCTTTCTCACTGTAGGTGACTGGCATTTTGAAACCACTATGAAGCATAAAAATGTACGTTACTAAGTAAGTTGTACTTGTAGATCAACAACAGCCGACCAGAAGAAGTCCTAAGAAGGGAAGGCTTCACGTACGTGGTCCCGCGCGCCAACGACTACACGCGCATGTTCTCGACGCCGGCGCGGCGAGCGGCGCCCGCGCACCCCGAGTCGCCGCGCCGCGACAAGAAGCCGCGGCCCGCCGGCGCCGCGCTGCAGCTGCCCGACGACGTGCAGCTCCGGGACCGCGCTCCCGACGACGCCGCCGAGCGGCATGATCGACTCAGCGCGTCTGACTTCTATACTGTCACGGAAGATGTTACCCCACAGCCCTTCAAAGGTATTTATTTATACTTTTGTACACATTACAGGGTTATTTGTAAAACTGTATTACTAACATCATAAACAACAACTTTTGTTCTATGACTTTTTACAAAACAAATATTTACCAAAAACAAACAAACGCAAGCGCATCAAGCCCCCCCCCCGCCGCCCGATCCCTGCTCCCCTCTGCTATTAATTAATACTATCGCATGATTCGTAGACTTCGTAATATTTAGAACATTCAATTTAAATATTTTTGTATGACAATCTGATGAACAAAAATATGATACATTTTTAAAACTCATAGAACTAAAGTTGTTGTTTATGATGTTAGTAAGTCCTGAGAGGTTGCCAGTGTTTTACAAATAACCTTGTATAATATAAGGTATATTTTAAGCCATAACCGCCGCCGGGATTCCGATCCCGAGTTCCGGCTACCGTAGGCGCGGGCTTGCGGACGGCGAGTAATGGGTAGCCCGCCGTTCGACCGTCCGGTAACCGTCCAGACCGAGCCCAAATCGTCGACGGCGCCTATTGTTCATAACTGAGAGATGTCAGCAAATCGTAGGGGCCCAGCAGAGTCGAAGTCTACTGGGGCCATTGGTAGTGTGAAAACGAAACCCGGGGCCCTGAGACGAAGGCAACGAAGGAACAGGAGTGGGTTTTTAGTCAGTAAAAGTCTGACACTATCTACCGCTCCATACAAGATCGAGATTTGTCATTAGATGATTTTCCCACCTAAAAGTCTAGATTTTTTTTTAATTTCCTTGCCTATAATATAGAATGGTAACTTTAGTTGTAAACAGAAAACAAAAACAGCTGGGTAACGACTCGCTAAAGTAGACTATGACAATCTATGTCGTATATTTTTTGTGATAAGCCCTCCCTCACTTATCTCACCCCGTGACATGCAGGTGATTATTTTCGATTAACACCTCTCTTAGCACTTAGCACCTAATAATTAACTCCGTTACAGGAACTTACGATGAGGACCTATTACTTGGTTCCCGCGTGCTAGTGTTCGCGATGAGTGCGGATTCTCCGTGCTTCGCTGCAATGGTACTAGCTGCCCACTACATGGGACTGCGACCAGCCAACACTGTGCTGTTAGTGCAGCCAATGGACCCGCAGAAAGCGCAGGGTGTAAGTTCAGTTTATATTTTAATACTACAACACACTGCTTGTGATCACACACGCCGTGGCACTGTAATTTGACCCTTATGTTAATGACATTAAAGTCATAACGTTCGCTATTCGTACCGACCATACTCACTTAGATCAATTATTGTCTGTTAGCACCTATATGTGAAGCTTTGTCTTCACTCTTGCTTACGTTTATTGTCTTATCTTCCCCGGCAAAATTATTCACTATACCTACGTCTGTAAAATTATATCAACTTCGGAATAAACCTACTAATAATGATTATTTTTTTACAGTATAGTGAAGTAGCCGTCAAGGATTACAACCGAGGCCGCCACTACCTGTCAGACTTAGCGAAACGCTCCGGAGTGGCCGTGTTCGACAACGTGGACTCGGCGATGGCGTGCGTCGTCAGCCGCCTCCGAGCTATGCTATAGCATCAATAAGCTATAGTCCCCGGACTCGCACAACAAATAAATATTCATGTACGGATGAACTGTGTTATATCGATCGATTGTTGTCGGTATAGCGGAATCATTTTTAAATTAAAACAGGCAGCATTGACAGCTGCCTGCTTAGCAAAACTCCGCCGCTTTTAATTATAATAATAGATTAATGGAACACAACGCCAGTTGAAGCGAATCTCATCTCAAGCATTGTCACATTAGTTGTGATCGCGATTAGATTTCGTTTTTGTTATTTCATTGCGATGCTTGAAGAAGCGGCTAATCACAATTCACTACTCACGTAATAAAGACATCACAAAATGTAATTCATCATAAAACAATCATAGGGTAATTATTTTTACTTGCGTGGCGAAGAGTCTCATAAGAGTGTACTTATTAATTTCAAGACGTTTAGTTTAGTACAAAGAATGTCTCTCTTTTATTTCATCACTCTCTATTGCATTACCTAATGTAATATATAGATAATAAAATAAATTTAATTCAATGAATGTATGAGCGAGAATGGATGGTGACGGTAATAAGGTAATCTTGATGAGGATATAACAAATCTCTGTGATGAATTTGTGTAGGAAATTTTTATAGTGAACTTTCAATGCATAAGCATATAATTAGATGATAACTATACATATTAGTATTGATGCAAACACAGGTACAGGTAGTAGTCACATGTTAGCGTGTTTGGAGGAATATTTTCATGTCTGTACACAAGAGGTTTTATATGTAAAGGACTCAAGTCTAAAATCAAGTCGGTAAAATGATCCTGAAATCAGTTTGCTCTCTCTAATGGAGTTGTGCCTTATTTAGAAAGAGTAAAATAGACAAGAGAGCGAGTGAATTGTTGTCAGAACCATATTGCCTACTGTTACACTCAACTTGATCTTTTACTTATAAACATGATGAATGCAGTGTTATGTTGATCATGGTGTACTGGGGCTGACATTGGTACTGATTCAGTAGCCTAGTAGTCCTGGGAACTTGGCACAGTGGGTCTATTATCCAATTTCTATATCTTGTTAGTACTAAATTATATTGCATTGACTTATGCTTATTTGTAGACATCAGCACTTTAGGAAACTGATTGAGGGAAAGTACAAATATCTTGCTCACGTAGCAATTTTAAGAAGTTTTAGTAGTTATTATTTGAATTATGGCAATGCAAAGTTAAATTTTATAATAATTAACATCTTATACTCATTTTTTAATTATAATAAATTGTACCTTTTCTAAAAATATCTAATAGGCAACAGATTTAACGTTTTCAACTGGATAATGGTGAAATTACATAGGTTACTAAAGCCACAATTCCATACCTAATTTAGGTATAACCTATAATATTGAGTAGCTTAGTGGTAAAAATATTTGACCCACTGTCACTAAAATTTAATTAGTAATGTAAAATTCAGCAAATATTATTTGCTAGTCACACGCCCATTAACATTTTAAGTACTTTGTTAATATTGATTGATAGTACAAATATCTAATTTATAGAAAAATATGTCATATATATTAATTGTAATTTTATGCCATGTACGCTTATTTTAAACTAAACATCACATGTAAATATAGAAATTTGTAATTATCCCCGTGTTTCATTGTTGTCGCCAACTGGTATCAGCAACCTTTACACCAACTATACTTTATCTTACGATGATGGTGGCGTAACAGTTATTCATTGCACTGTATCATCATACACCTACATTAAAAATCATCTACCTTAAAGGAGAGAGTCAAGATTTGACTGACTAACTCCCGCCGCACACCTTCCTACAGTTGCCTTTTGTGTTCCAGGGCTGGGATGACTCGTCCAAATAATTCCGCAGCCCTGGCAGATTAGATGTATTTTGAATCAAACATTTATTAACGTACAAATTCGTAGAAGATATAGGCACATTGAAGCCAGTTATGTTTAAGTTCTATGTAATAAAAGGTGCTATTATTACTAATCAAAGGGTAGTAAATAAATATAGGGGGTTAATGTTGCTGCATAAATCCAAGTCCCAGTTTATTTATTTATTCATATATGATCTCCAACAAAGGATGTACACAATATCTGTATCTTATAATTAGTGGTTTCGGTATCTTGTTGGTGTACTCCTTTACATATAGGACACTAAAGCATACACAATAGTTATTTGTGCAACAAGAGAGCAGTTGTTTTTTGCTGCGAGTGCTAATTTTGTGTCTCGAGCAAGCGAAGGATTCTTTGATTGAATCACGAGCGTCAGCGAGTGATTCTAAAGTAGCGAGCGAGGGGAGGGATTCAAAGGCACGAAATGCAAAAAGTTTTGCCCTCGTGTTACACACATAATTTTTCACTTCAGCAGCGAGAACACATATTACTTGGGAAATAAAATAATTAACATGATTATTTAATAATGATTTTAATTAAAATAAATACTATCTCTGTCGCTAGTTTTGCTCATATTTTACAATTATTTTAACATTCTTATTTGCCACTATTTTATTTCCGCTGTTTTTTTAAAGCACGATTTAAAACAGTCAATTTTGAAACTAGAAATAATTATTTAAAGGTTAAATGCCAGTTTTATCTGCTGCTATTATTTTTATTCAAATACAATAATAAATTTAAAATTCAATAATTTATTTATAAAAAAAAAACAATTTTATATTTTACAAATATTTTCTATTTATTACGCATTTCCGAACGTGTTTTTCTTTGTGGTGGAATTTCAAAATCGGAATGAACTTCGAAATGGCATGTTTCTCACTCGCTTTTTTATAAGGGCGAGAAAGAGACAGAGTACAGTGCAGTTCGAATGTTTCGAATTGTATGGCTAAAAAAATAATAACTAAAAAGTTACTTTGTCTTATGCAGTGAGCAAAATCGAGTTTTGCTCACTGTTTTCAAGCAGCAAAACCTACTTGTTTGAGCTGCTGTGGTGAAAAAGTAATTTAAACAACAGAGCTAACAAAAATAAAATTGATTGATTAATAATAATAACGAGTTTTGTGGCGAACTGTTGGGGTTTTGTGGTGAACTGTTGGGCATTAGCGACCCCACGGACCCGATCTCCCGGGAGAATTCTTGTTCTTCATCTCCGGCTTGCCTTTATTGGCCGGCCGTAGTGAACACTGACGAGGAACTGAGCTCCCACCTCTCTCTTGCCTTTATTGGCTGGCTTGAGTGGAGATTCGCAAGAGCAAACGTGCTCGGGAGAAGGATGTATAATCCAGTAAGGTGCTGGTAGGGATCTTGACCGTACTGCCGGGATTGTCCTGATAGCCGTGGTATACCTCTCCACTCCTCAAGCACCTCAGCATATGTTGCCCTCTTGTTGCTACGTCACTTCGTGCTAGCGGCCGTTTTTTGGGGGCCCATTTATTGAGTGTGCAAGTCACCCCCTGCCTTTTTTCGATGGATATTAATAACGTTGTTCAGGCAGGGGCCATAGTCTTAACATAGTTCCATGTTACCAGTCCACTTAAGACTCCAAAAACCATAGCCCTATTGTCATTGTTCTCCATATGTCGCAATAGTTTTTCAACAACCGGGGGGTGCACTAGCATAGCGCGTACAGGGATAATCGTCGGTTGGTATCATGTTCCATTATAATTATCTATAGGGCCTCTGCGAGTTGGCTTCGGCTCCTCGTACGCCTTCCAAAGGTCCTCAGGGTCCTGAGATAAATAAAAAAAAATAAAAATAATGACGATAATAGTTTTATGGAATATGACAAGTGTGCACTGACAAACCATAAAACCACCAGTAAATTTCGATTTGTATCTCTAGAAAGACTAATACAAAAATTACGAAATATAAGACTTTCACCACTTTTTTTGCTAGCTTCACAGCGATCGCAATACAGCCGTGAGATGCTCTAAACATTTAAAAAGGCGCTCTGCAGGTTATTTGAAAAGATATTTTATTTAAAAATGTGTCTTTTTTTTGCGTTTCTTTTATGAATAAGCCAACTAATCTGTTCCATTTTGCTAAAAATACTCAAGAGACACCAAAACTTGATAAAATACTATAATCCCGTTAACGTCAGAATGCCTGGTCAATAGTCGTATTTAGCTTTGAAATTGTGCCTAACAATTACTTATCAATTGCTTATATTTGCTTACCATTATACCATTAGAACTGCTCATTTCTAAGTTAAGAAAAAGGTTGACCATCCATTCTGATATCAGAATGGCTGGACAATCTCTGTAGAGTTGTAACTATGTGAAATTACTGAAATATTCATGGGCCAAAAATTGCTTAATTCACTATATGTGTAGACCCTGTTCACTCTTTCTTTACGCTAGCCACGAGAAAGTCCCTGCGCCTGTCAAAAATATGGGAGCAAAGTGATTTGTTTGAATTATATCAGTCCCCTTGAGTAAGATCCTAGAATGCATTTGATTCATAGGTTATTATTAACGTACGCATTAAATTATTAAGTCATCGAAACAATAAAAAGAATCTTATTTCACAATGTATTTACATATAACATTTATTTACCTTTAAATACTTAATTCATTATTGTCCTAAGGAAGGAAATTCTACTAAAAAACTGTCATTTTCTGTTTATCTTTTCTGTGTGTTTGCTCCTTAGATATTTGGTTTTCTTTTTGTGTGAGATTATTCAGTTCTTTATTTTTCTCTGCAATCTGCATATTAATACTTCTGTGGCCATTGGATCCAGATGGATGTCTGATTAATGAATTGGTCAACTTAATTATCTCTTTTTCAATTCGTTTTTTGTCTTCTGTAATTTTGAATTGCTCAATGTTTAGATCTTTACTTGAAGACTGCTTGACATCCAGAGAGGTTTCAGGTTCGTTTTCGCCTTCTTTCTTATCGCCTAAAGTTTTATTAAGAAAATTGAAGACATTTCGTCTTTCTCTTTCTTTTTCCCGTTCGTATGCTCTTTTGTTGCGTTCTTCTTCTTTCTTTTGTAGTCTTCTCAGTTTTTGCTCTACCTAGAAGAAATATTGACAATGAATAATGATTATTATTATAAGATTTTAATTGAACATAATTTTAATATTTTACCTTTAATGGGTCTTGAGCAGCATTTTTCTCGGATATGGCCATACACTGGTCGAGACTTTTCCCCACAGGTAGAACGCGAGCTTCAACCGGCTGAACACGACCGTCGCTTGCTGCGCCGAGTCCAGTTCCCGGGACATAGCCCATTGCGAACATTAACTTCGAGCCAATGCCCTGTAAGAAAAAAAAAAAAATCAGTCTGTCAGAATTTTAAACCTAGTAATTATTACATAGAAACGTTAATACATACTCACTCTAGTATGTTGCTCCCACTGCCCCATAGGGGTGATGTTCTGGTTCAGAAGACTGCTTTCAACAATAAGCGCATGGTTGTCAGCTACTGTTTCTTCACACACAGCTTTGCTTTGTGGGTATTCTGTATCGCTTAAACTATCATCCGAGTCATTGCTTTCTTCATTTTCAGCTATATGAAATTAAATAATAATGTAAATCATACTTAAAGAGAAGAAAAAGCTTTTGAGGTAAGGCTGCTACACAAGTTATGGAGTCATCACAGCTGCAATACCATGTACTCATCATCATCATTTCAGCCGAAAGACGTCCACTGTTGGACACAGGCCTCCCCAACTGTACTACCCATAATAACTGTCAAAGATTTCAAATGACAACCAGGATCAACGGCTTAATGAGACATGGGGAATCTCAATATATTTAGATGCCTACCCATCGGCGCGGCGGGGAACCGATGACGTAAGTATTGCCCCACAATTACTAAAATACTAAACTACAATGACCCTTTAAGACAAGATTCAATTAATTAATAACAATATCCGCTTGGAACAGTTCCACTGCAGAGCAAAGACTTCTTCTCACACAGAGAAGGGTATATATTATACTGTGAGATAGTTGTTATTATATTTTGGCTATGTTTTAACATAAACATGGAAATTAAAATTTAACTTACTATTCAATGGAAAAATATCCTCGATTTTAACTCTATATTCATCAGTCCCTTTTTTCCTTTTCTCTCCAGTGTGTACACCATGCTCCAACTTAACTGAACAAGTTCTTTTCTCTAAATCTATGCTCCTTATTATTGCTCTATGCCATAAGTGATACTTTTCTGTTGATTTTGTTGCTAAACCTATTTCCTGTAATGAGCACACAAAGTTCATTATCTTCCTGCCCTTGCCTCGTATTATATGGGGTCAGCGCAACACGTTTTTTTCTTCCATTCTGTCCTGTCAGCCGTCATGCTATCAATAACTTCCTTTACTTTCATATCACTCTTCACACAATCAATCCACATGTATACTCTCTTTTATACGGGAGCATTATATGATAGCCTAGAACCAAGCTGGCAACATGCAGACAGGCCCTAAGCAAAGTGCAGCAGACTGCCTGCATGACCATGACAGAAGTATTTAGGACCACGCCAACTGCGGCGATGGAAACTCTGCTCAATATCACCCCTTTACACATTGAAGTGGAACTAGAGGCGAGGACGGCTATTCATAGGCTGGAAAGTATGGGGCACTGGACAAACTCTGGATGTAAAATAAACCATACAAACACAAGACCAAACAGGGAACTTGACTGACTGGATTATGGACATGGGATGTGACAAAATACATACCACCCGCAAAATCCACATTCCGAGGAATACAATGGTGGAAAAAACCCCACAAAGGGAACAACCAGTTATGGTACACGGATGGCTCTAAAATGAACACCAGTACAGGAGTGGGGGTACACAGCAACAACTAAAATCCTAGCCTAAGCATGGGCAAACTGGCGACGATCTTCCAAGCAGAGACCTATGCTATAATCGCATGCGCTCAGAAAATACTAGACAGTAGCACCGAAGGGGACACTATCTACATTTTAAGCGACAGCCAAGCAACACTTAAGGCCAGCCCAGAATCCACTCTATTGGACATTAGTATGTTCAATAGAGTGGATTCTGGGCTGGTACTTAACTGTATCAAAATACTAAACTGGATAGGAAGGTGCAACAAGGTCAGATTGATCTGGGTGCCAGGTCATACAGGAGTTGAAGGCAACGAAAAAGCCGACACTCTGGCAAGGAAAGGATCCGAGACTCTCACCAAGGGTCATCAACCAAGCATTGAAACGGGCTGCGTTAGAGATACACAGCACACACTGGTGCAACCCAACAGGCCACAAGCATGCAAAGTTATTTCTTAATGAAATAAGATAAGGCCTGGACCCATAAATTATGGAGGTACTGCAGATCACAGCTATGAACAGTCACAGGAGTCTTCACAGGGCACTATGCCACCAACAGTCAGATCCACAACATGGGACTAGCAAGCAACCCGACTTGCAAGATCTGTGGAGATGCAGAGGAGACTATGTTACACATGCTGTGCAACTGGGTAGAAAGAGGCTCCAAAAGACTAGGGTATCTGGGCCAACCATTTCCAAGACTACAGGATCAGCCCCATCAATGCCATACTGGGACTCATGAAGGAGGTGCACGGAGGGCTTGGGGTTGAGTATACAGGAGGGGCATAGCACAAAAGAACCAGAAGAGTCGAAGTGCTCTGGCCCAGGGCCAGCCCCACAACAAGATAAGATAAGATACTCTCTTTTAGTAGAGTGTTTCAGCCCTCCTCTTTACATAACCATAAAGCACCACCACAAAGACAAACAATTCCCCTTCAACTTTTCAGCCCCTGGTGCTACTTATACTCATTTCTCACTTCTATTCTTGTCACACCACACATCCATCTTAACATTCTCAACTCCGCTACAAGCAATCTTTTTATGAAGCAATATTCAAGACAAAATTAGACTCAGTCTATAATCTAATCAACAATAAATGGTTAATGCAAAACTATAATTACCTCATTATCAGGTTGTTTTAGTTTCATCAATATTCTACTGCCTACTTTAATTGAACTAAAATCAGGTTCTATTGCTTCTTTTAAATTCGACAATTGTACTAAAGCACCATGGGAATATCTGAAACCCAAATAAAATCAAATTTGATTATGACATTGATATTGAAATTTAGAGGTTTTATTTTAGATAACTGTGATAGGACTCACCTACATTGTTCATCACTAAATTTACATTCACCATCCAGGAAGAAAGGACATGGCAACATCTCAGCATGTGTTGGATGTGTAAACAAAACACGAACCTGAGGAATAAAAGATAAAATTATAAAGTTTATGGGATGAAATAAATTCTAATGCTTATTAATAATAATAATAATATTTATTTATTTTCTCCCATACTTAGTAAGTTTTATTATATTGATAGAGAGAGGAGAGAAAGAGGAATACCAAATCAAAAATTGATGTGTGAGTAATAACATGAAATGAAATAAACTGAAGCAATCAGGTTATTCAGGGAGAATGGATCTTTAATAAACCACTTAATTACAATTTTTTGATAGTACTCAGGTACAGGTTATATTAGCTTGTAGATATTGGATCTACATTATTTTGTTTGATATTTTTTAATCAAATACACAGTTCACTCTAATTCAATGATACAAAGATGTACAAACCTGTAGATCTTGGAATTGGTCCTCATCTTGTCTAGGCATCACAGCACTGACCATAGCATTGTAGAGACCCGGCTGGCCACCCCACTTGTGTGTGTGATACACTGCACACTTCATGCCCAATAAAGAAGATAGCTCATCCTATAAGAAATAAATTTATGAAGTAATGATGAGGATAAAACTTTATTCATTTTTAAAGAATTAAATTTGAGTTGTATCAGTAAAATATCATTAAGAGGGTCCTTTTCCACTTGCCTATCATCAAATTAAGCATGGCTTAAAAGCTTGTTGCTTCATCTAACACAATGTAACGCTATGTTTGTTGAAGAGGGAATACATCAAAAAATGAGAGATAACACATAATAACTCTGTTGGCATTCAGTAATTCTGTGTTTTACTTGAATATTTCACAAATCTTGTTCCAGGAGTTATGTATTATTTTTTTAAACCTATAAAAGTTTTTCAGATAAATTGTCATCTTCAGAATCTTAATTAAATGTGCAAGGCTTCTATTGATGTATTTTTTTTAATATTTTTAATAAACCAGTATATTATGGAGGGCCCAAGTTCACGTAAAATAGCAGATTTTCAGAGGTCTTTACTAGATTAGTTTTACACCAATTTATGTTTTATTTATTATATATAATGCTCTTAATTCATTAAACCCCGAGTGAATGCCGGCATTCCCTCTGTCATTGTCTTTCTATTGTGTCTCTAATTACGCTACTCAATAGGTTAAGCAAATTTTATTATAATTTTAAAGATCATCAACAGTATTTTCTATAGTTATCTTTATTAAAAATATTCAATTAGTAGTTTTACTAAATTTTAATGTACAACCCACAAAAACAATAATTTAAAATTAATTTAAACATAAATATTACCTCTATATCACTATCATCATCCTCATTGGTTGCATCTTTAGAGTTATCTGATTTGTCTCCTTTAGTTTCTTCATATGCACCGCTTTTTGCCATCTCTTGCTAAAAACAACATGAAAAACTTAAAACATTGTTCTTTTACAGTTTGACAATTTGAAAATAGTTTTAATAGATAATTTATATATAATTACCATGAATAAAGCATACTCATCATCCAATTCATCTTTAGGTTCAGTAGATTGAGTCTCAAGTGGCTTGGCGTCTTTAGGAACCAAAGCTTCCAAATTCTCTCTAGTTAGTTGGATAAGTTGTTGTAAATCCGACTGCAAGGATAGCAGGGATTCTCTTTCCGATGATTCGTTAACAGTCTCCAGGGTCAAGTTAACCATTGCTAACTGGAAATACATGATTAAACCTTTAGTAAACCTTATAGTTTAGTTTCTTTGAAAAACTTACAGATAAAAATTATTGTTAGTACCTACCTGTTCTTCATATTGGTTTAAAGATTGTTGCAACCCATCCATTTTTCATAAATTAAACTAATACTCGAATAATGTAATTATATGCCTCGCACAATTAACTTTAGGCCACGAAACACGAAAGGACAACAATTTTTGGGGTAAGTTTCTACAAACTTGACACTTGACTGACAGTGACATCTTGAAAGCTTGCTAAAGGCAAGATGGGGCGATAGAGGTGAACTAACCCTGCGTATCGAATTGCGTCAAAAGTGATAATATCGCGAATCCGACCAACGCGCAACAATTATTACTCAATAGCACTTTTATTTTGTGACTATTAAAGGGTATGGTCCACCATTCATACAAACTTTGGCCACGGTATAGCGACAGTCGACATATATTAAGACAACTTCAATTCATAATAGTAAACCTGTTACAACTATTACAGGTTTATCTAAAAGTTGGGGGAAATGAGTTAAATCAGTTTTAATTTTTATATTGCTAGAGTCAAAATGTCTATTAATACTGTAATATGAAAATATTGTAAACAATAATTTTTTTAAAAGAGTAACCATGAAGTTTCTTGCCGGTTCTTCTCCATAGGAAACGACCAATTTGGAACCGTGCACTAGCTTCTGACGTTTTATAAGTGCCCATGTAGGCCTATGTGAAATAAAAAATTTTTAACTTTTGACTTTTGAAAAAATGGCGGCTGTAGCACAGCAAAATAAACAAACATTTATTTATTCATTTGGTTAATCATTTTCTTCGTCATTTAAAATTAGAACAACGTCTAAAAACATTATGTATGTATTAAGTATTAGCATAGTTATTCATCAACAAGTATCATTCAACATCAATATCTGTAGTATTTTATTTACATATTTTTATTTTTGTTACTAAGTATTGGTACAAATTAAATAGTTCTTACCTGCCGTGCCGTGGATAAACCCATTCTTGTATCACAGATCCAGTGACGGATTAAGACTACTTGATGCCCTAAGCAATCTACGCCTGTGCCCCCCCCCCCCCCCCCCCTTAACCGTATGTCGTCAGTTTTTTGTAAAATAAGGTGATAAGATGTAACGTACCTTAGAAGTGGAGTAGGTGCGACAACAATAAAAACCAAAGTATAATTTATTTATTAGGTAAGGGTTAAAGTATGAAATTACTGATTTGTACGGATTTTTTTTTTTTTCATTTGACTTATTTATTTAATCAAAACAATTACCATTATAATCTATACATTGCTGCCATCTAATAGGAAGATCATTTATGCCTTTCCGATAGAACTCTGGTGATCTAGATTCGACAAACCGTGTGAAAGCATTTTGTACTGCCTCCTGAGAAGAAAACTTTTTATCACGTAGAAAATTGTCCAAATCACGAAAAAAATGGTAGTCCGTTGGGACAAGGTCTGGCGAATACGGAGGGTGACGAATGGTTTCTAATTGCAGGTCCTGTAGGTTTAAAACGGTTTCTCATGCTGTATGAAGTCTCGCGTTATCATGGAGCAATAATGGTGAAGATTGATTCATGAGTCGGGGCTGTTTCACTGCTAATTTTGCTAACATTGTTCCGAGTTCGGCACAGTACTTGACCAGATCGAAGAAAGCTATAGTGAATAACACCATGCTGAGACCACCAAACAGTTACCATTACCTTTTTATTGGTCAGCTTTACTTTAGGACACTGTTGCGGCGTTTGACTTGGGGACAGTCATTGCATTTTTCGCTTACGGTTATCGTAAAGAATCCACTTTTCATCACATGTCTCAATTCGATCCAATATTTCTTCATTTCTGTATCGATTCAACAAGGTAACACAAGTTTTAACACGCGTTTCTTTCTGCAGATCAGTCAAATCATGAGGCACCCATTTTTCATATTTTTTATTGTTGGTAAGGTAATGTTAAACCATGCCGCTAATTCCTGGGTAGTTTGGTTCGGATCAGCTTCCACCATCTCTTTCAACTCATTGTTATTCACCTGTGTGGGCGGTTTTCCACGTGGTTCGTTCTTCAAATCAAAGTTTCAATAGGTGTGGTCCTCGGGGACCTGCCTCAATTACTCGAGATCGTTACCGGTCACCAATGGCCAGGTCTCTGAGGATCATACATTGGAATGCCCGCGGCCTCAAGAGAAGGTCGCCCCCTTCCGCCTCCTTTTCAAGGAACAAAATATAGACGTGGCGCTGATAAGCGAAACTCTCCTGGGGCCTGCCGACACAATCAGGTTCCCAGGATATTTCATCTACAGGTAGGACGAGAAGTCGGCAGTCGGCACTACCTACCGTGGTCTGGCGGTACTAGTGCGGCGTAGAGTCGTCCACCAACCCCTACCTCCGACGCCCCTCAACTCCCTCTACGCGCTGGGTGTTCAGGTCCACCTCGCCGGCGAGGATCTCAACATCTTCGCGGCCTATATCCCGCAACCCAATACAATGTGGCAAAATTGCGGGCCCTCATACTGCAGTCGTCGCGGCTGACTCTCCTGGCCGGCGACCTCAACTGCAAACACACAGCGTGGAATTCAAACCGTGCAGATTCCGGGGGTAACCGACTCTTCGCAGACGCACAGGCTCATGGGTACGTGGTGTCTGGTCCGGAAACTCCGACGCATTACCCGGACCATTACCTGCATGCGCCGGATGTGCTAGACATCACCGTGCACGTGGGCCTGAACTGCCAGATCACCCAACAAGTCCTAGACGACGAGATGTTGTCGGATCACCAACCTGTTCTCGTCGTCCTAGCAGACATGCCGACCCAACTCTCGCCCCCGGCGCCACGGCGAAAAACAGACTGGACCAAGTTCCAGGAAGTGATGGAGACCACCACGCCAGCTTGGCCTGTCGTCTCTTCCGCGGACGTGCACAGACTGGCGGAGGAAGTAACCGTTTGCATCCAACTCGCCTATGACGAGGCGACCACTACTATTTCGCAGCCGCAGGGGAGAGTATACAAGCCCCTGCCGAAGCACCTGCAGGAGCTGGTCGCCGAGACCAGGCGCCTACGCAAACGGTGGCAACAAACAAGATGCCCTGTGCAGAAGGCACAGCTAAACCGCCACGCGGAGAGAGTCAGAGCCAAGCTCCAAGCGTTCAACGCCGAGAGCTGGGACGATCACGTCACATCCACGGAGGGAGACTGGCCGGCAATCCACAGACTTTGCGGCAGTTAACGAAGACCCCAGCTCCGGTGCGTCCGCTCTTACACAGCGACGGGGCCCCAAGATACTCCGCAGCAGACCCTGCGGAGATCTTTGCCGAATGCCTGGAGCGTCAATTCCAGCCGAAGCCGACTGTTGACCATGACCATGTCGCAGCAGTCGAGAGGCACCTTGTAGAGTACTTCGCCTCGCCGATAGCTCCCGAGGAAGACCCTATTTTCTTCTCGCCTAACGTAGTCAGCCGCGCCATCCTTTCCACAAAGCTGAGGAAGGCCCCTGGGGCGGACGGCATCACCAACACAGCGCTGCGCCACCTGCCGTACCGTTCGGTGGCGGCACTGGCGCGCCTGTACACGGGGTGCTGCGCACGGGGGCTTTTCCTGGGTGCTGGAAGGAAGGGCGCGTCATAATGCTGCCGAAGGCGAACAAGAACGTGCTGAAGCCGGAGAGCTATCGGCCGATCACTCTGCTGCCCACCATGTGTTTGAAAAACTCCTGCTGCAGCACTTAACGCCACACCTGACTCCACGACCGGAACAGTTCGGGTTCCGCTCGGAGCACAGCACGACGCTCCAGCTGTCAAGGGTACTGCACCTGCTCACCGCTTCGCTTAACAAGAAAGAGCGAGCGGTTGCAGTATTCCTCGACATGGAAAAGGCATTCGACCGGGTCTGGCATGAAGGCCTGGTCTATAAGATCTCAAAGACCAGTGCGCCCCGTCGCGTCGTAAAAGTGGTCTCCTCCTTCCTCGCGGATAGGACCTTTAAGGTGGTGGTCGATGGCGCACTCTCGAGCGCCCGCCAGGTCTCGGCCGGCGTACCGCAGGGTAGCTGCGTCTCGCCGGCCTGCTACTCATGTTACACCGACGATATCCCCACGACGCAGGAAACCACGCTCGCGCTGTACGCGGACGCCGCGTACATCGGTTCTTCGCTAAACGCGAGGCACGCGGTCGTCAAAGTACAGCGCGTACTCGACCAGCTTGCCGACTGGCTGTCGAAGTGGAGGTTGTCGGTGAACGTGGGTAAGACCCAGGCGCTGCTCGTCGGGTCTGCTCGCCTCCCACCACCTCTCCAGCTGCATGGAGCCGACATCGCCTGGTCGCCTCAGGTGAAATACCTAGGGGTCACTATCGATCGTCGGCTCTCCATGAGAGGCCACGTCCGGCAGGTCACCGCCAAAAGCGGGGCAGCCCGCGCACTGCTCCGCCCAGTGCTCTCTTCTCGCCTCCCGCTGCGTGCCAAGCTGGGCGTGTACAAAACGTACATCCGCCCTATCATCACGTATGCCGCCCCGGCTTGGCTCACCCTCACCAGCGAGTCCAGTAAAACTCGCCTCCGGGCGCAACAAAACCTAGCGCTCCGGACCATCTTTAACGCTCCCCCGCTGGTGAGGAACGACGTCATACAGCGGGATCTCGAGATGGAGAGCCTGGACCAATTTTGTGTCCGCCTCGCGTCCCATATGTTCTCGCGTGCCGACGCTTCCGCTTGGCAACATGTCAAGCACATAGCGCCCTGGCACGCGCGACCTCCTGACGTGAGGCGTTTCCCACGTGACCTCCTACCGGACGTGTCCAACCCACCGGACTTGATGCCTAAGTGAGCCGCCTTAACCTACACGCGTCTCACTCATACGAACTAGACTCCTCAACAGCACACGCACCCGGTACACGTTGTGTGCTAACTTAATATAGGCATGACGTGTACCAGCCTTCATACAGTCACGACTCTACATACACGATACTCACGCAGCAGACGCGTAGCGCGGTTGCGCGTTTTGCATGCCCACATGAGCGGTGTAATACACACATTTCAATGCCGCTCATACTCTCACCACGTCCCCTGAGCCTGAAGCGTGACCGGCTCGACCTGGAAGCGTGACAGGCAGGGGTCTACATCCTCAGTAGGGAGCGCCCCCAAAGCCGGCACTCTCGTCGCTGGTCGTCTCTCGCTGGGCTTCCTCCGGGTAACCGGGGGTTCTACCCGGCGGGGACTGACCGCCGAGATGTCGTGAAGAATCGGCACTGCAGGAGTAGTGCCGAGGCGCTCCTACTGAACACAATGCAGTTACTCTTAGGCAAGCTGCGCATGCGCGCCTGCCCTGAGTCGCCGCCTATAGGGCGCCCCCAACGCAAGTCCCGTATTTACGGGGCCCTAACCCGACACCGCGGGATAAATGCCCAGCCTACACCCCGTCGCCGCGCCTCCTTGCGGGGACGCAGCAACTTCCACGGAGTCCTAGACACACTCCTCCCTAACCCTTGCTCGAGCCAGCCCGCGTCGCTGAGCCGTAGTTTTAAAATTCCCCGATAGTGATAATAAAATCTTGTTCGATCCAGCCCATCCCTTGCCTAAAGATGTTATGTTAGTTGTACATATAATATGGAGGAAGCACTTGAGGATTTTTAAGGGGAACAGAACATAAAGTAGTGAAAAGTAAAGAGTTAATAAAACATTTAAATTCTTCTTAAAAATTAATTTTAATAATAACGTTTTTGAGATGTCATATTGTAATATCAGTACAGTACAGTTGCTTACTATATTTTTTTCAGTATAATATCTTACATTTTTATCAATAGGCTAGTTTAACTTCCTTAATTTAATTCTGCAATAAAACATATAAAACATGGAAGGAGTGTTGCATGGAAACAGTGACAATAACCAATAGGACCAAATAAACCGTTAATTATTTCAGTTCACTTAATGTTTGTATAGTTATTTTTTTTATTACTGTTGCTATAATTTTCTTCACAGTTTCACCTGAATAGCTTTCATTGCTGTCAAAATTCACAGATATGGTTTGAAATGTATCATTCATTATGTTTTTTACTTTATCACCAATATTATGATCACTGGTATTGGAGACCAAGTCTTCATATTTCTTTTTAATATCTGCTAATTCCTCATCTTTTCCTTTAGAATTGTTTTCATAATTACTTATTTTTGTTAATAATACAGCTTCATTATTAACATGATCAAGTTTATCTTCAGCATACTTAGATTTCAAAAGTTTGATTTCTTCTTGAAGATTTAATACTTCTTTGTTTTTCTCTTGATGAATATTTTCAAATTCAGAGATTTTATTCTTCAATATTTCAACTTGATTGTCATGTGCTGATGTGCTCAGATGTTCAATATTTTTATCACTTCTAGATTTCAGTAATTCTTCATATACTTTTATTTTATTTTCATACTCTGATAGCAACTTCATCAAAATGTCTGTTTGTATTGTGTTTCCTTTTTGTTCAAAATGATTAATTTTATCTAAAACTGCATTCACTTTGTCAGTTATCCTGTTCATATTTATCCTTAACTCACTGTTACTTATTCTTTGTTCTGATATGAACATACTCATCTCACTACTAGGACCTGTGATGAGATTAGTGCTTGTCATGGGCAATAACTGTCCAGCATGGGATGCATATAGTGGAATGTTTGTTATGGATTCTGTTTTTGGCACTACTGTTCTTTGATGTGACTCAGTGATTTGCTGTGTTTCAGACATGTTTTCCAAATTATTCCTCTTAATAATATTTTTTATTGGTTTGTGTCTCACAGATTTTGGATGGGCTTCAGTTTCCATTGTGTCTGATGAATCACTCGTTTTTTCTGCTGGTAGAGTTCGAGTTGGTAAAACGGAATGACCCATATTGGCCATTCGATTTAAAATAGAAGCCTTTGTTTTTCTGTTTATTGAAGAGTCTGTATCACTTTCTATATCGATTTTCTCACTTTGTTCTTTAACAGCATCTGTCTTAATTTCAACAGTAGCAGGTTCTGGTGGGCCTTCATCTGTGTATGATGAATAATTAATGTTAACTTCAAAACTATTTAAATGCTCTGCAACCTTTTTCACTTCCTCTTTTGTACCATATATACTCCAATACTTTCTAAGATTATCATAATAGGAGATATAAGTATTGTTTTTAATGGTGACCTCTAAATTAGGTGAAATTGTGGTACATGACAGAGTAGTTTTATTTGAGTCATAGAGTACAATATTATGAGCACCAGTTTTCTGAATCTTAACAATGGCAAAGCCTAGCTTTCCTCTTGTTGTGTAGACATTGTTGAACCTGAAAGTCCCAGAAGAATAATCATTAGTGTTAGAACCCTTCAAAAATGTAGCTGTAACTCAATGGATAAGTTTCTAATAATTTATTATTCATTTTGGGCTAAAATATTTCAATTTTTTTGCACTTGTCTTAAAAATTTAAATAATATGCAAATAAAACTAAATGTCAGTAGAATACACACATAAACTTACCACTCGTGTCCAATAAGAGCGCAGGCAAATATACATTCTGTAGTTTTTATTGTTTCTTGTTTTGGTATAATGCTCTGAGGCTTTGGAGGCACATATTTTAAAGAGTCATTTGATTTTCCTGCATTTGTTTTAGATACATTTCCAAATATATTGGCCAGAGATGTGCTAAAAAGATAACATGATGATAAGCTAAGGTCTAGTATGGGAGTCTCATCTGTTATGGTAATGACATCAAAAAGTTAGGTTTGGTGAGGAATACCTACTAGTTTTATAAATCAATAAATCCTAAAAAACATGGCACAGGACCTCAGTGTTAATCAAAATAAATACTTACCCAGCTACTGGAGTAAAGAAATCATCATCAACTTCGTCAGTTTCCAACATCGTGACGCTGTTAAATTAAATAATACTGTAACGATATACCACACTGATAAGAGGTCAACAGTTCCGTGTGACCGAGCAGACGCAACTTTTTATAATAATAAAATAATTCAATACATATGTAATGTAACCCTTCAGAATAAACAGTCAAAACCACAGACGTCAAAACTTTTGATCTGACACTGACACAGACTGACTGTCAATCAACTGTCAGTTATCCCACGCGTTCCGAATTGCGATAAATAGAAGTGATAATCTAGCCCTTATGTGCCTATATTTACAAACGCTAGGCAAGATAGTAGCATCACGATACGTGGTATCCCTCTGTGGTATCGCTCTGTGGTCTGTCTTTCAACCCCCTGCCAGACACCCCTGTCCCCTAAACTGTAATAAATTATAATTATACTTTCGTTATAAATAGTAAGTGTGAAAGCAAAATTTTATAAATGTTACTTGGGGACCTAAACAACAATAGAATACATTTAATATTCCATTATATGTATTCGGTTTTCAATGCAAAATTCTGTTTTTAGAATACATTTAGCTCAGACATTATTGAGTGCGGCCCGATGTCTATTTGGTAGGAAGTCAATCAATTATATGTTTAGGTATATAGATTCGCATAGACATGCCGTTTTCTCATGATAAAAACATCAAATAATACCATACGTTTTGTTATAATCGAGATATCGACTATTATAGAAACGTCGGTCATTGCCTTCGTTGCCTGACGGTTATATGGTATAATCAATGGTTATGTGTAGTAATGTATACTTACATCCATCACTAATGGGCCATAGTCTGTGGCCATAGTACAATTAGTGCGACGACGTATTTCTTCTACGTTTTTTGTTCAACTTAACAATTTTATCACCGTTCCTTTCATTTCATATTTGAATCTAACCAATTAATAAAGTAAAATCAATTCCAGTGTTCATTTGACTGTGATTACTTCTAATTTGTGAATTGTGAGAAATAACTAAGTAACAATGCCAGACACATTTACTTGTATAACCTGTCAGGTAATGTTCAAAACGCCTGAATTACAACGTGAACATTATAAAGAGGACTGGCACAGATACAATTTGAAGAGAAAAGTGGCTTCAATACCTCCTGTAACACTTGAAGAGTTTGAACTACGAGCTAAAGAGCACAGAGAACAGAGCCAAAACTTAAATTGTGATGAATCGCAGTACTGTAAATATTGCTCCAAGTTATTCAACACAAAGAATGCTTTTGACAATCACTTGAACAGCAAAAAGCACAAGTTGTCTCAGGAAAGATATATTGAAAATAAGGAGGAGGAGCATAGTGGTAATTCAGATACAGATAGTTTTGTAAAGGTAGAGCCTGGTACAAATGCTTCTAGTGCAAATACTTCCAATGCAGTTGGATCAAAGGAACCTGGCAAGTTTGTTGTGGTATCTGCAGATGACTCTGGAGATGAAGACATTGAAACAGATTCGGAAATTGAAGAGGTATATTTGCTTTGCTGTAGTTATCCATATGATATACAATAATGATTACATTACATTGTGAAACAGTATTTTTAATTCTCATGCACAATATTGTTAAATAGTAGGCAGCCACATCTTTTCCTCTAAACATGACTTGACATTTTATGTCAAGTCCTGGATATCAGTATTTAGTATAATTTCTTATCAGCTTATAAACTTAAGCAGATTTAGATTGTTTTTTTTTTAATTTTTAGCTTGACTCAGATGAGTGGGAGGAATGTCGAATTCGAGGCAGTGATTCTCTGATCAAGCCTCGAGATTGCTTGTTTTGCGGCCACCACAGTAAGAACATGGTCAAGAATCTCAAGCACATGTCTGAGGCCCATTCATTCTTTATACCTGATGTTGAATACTGTGTTGACATGAAGGAACTTCTTCTGTATTTGGGTGAAAAGGTAATTGATCTTGGTATACTTACTTTAGGGTTCAGTGCACGCAGGCTAACTAGCTGACTCATATTATTAAATCTCTGCTGTCTGCACTTGGCCATTTTTATAGTGGGGTAAATTATGATTTATTATTATTATAGCTAGCCTGTATTGGTCCAATGCTTGGCAAAGGCTTCCCTCCATCTTTAGGTTTCCATACCTCAAAAGGAAAAACAGAGCCTATCCCTTGTCCTTATCCTTTGTTGTCCGTCCATCTGTCTGTCAAGATCCTTTATCCCAGGAATGTGTGGAGGTATAGAGTTGAAATTAAAATTATATACTTAAATCTGCAGTCTCTTGTAGCTGTGAAAAAAATCAAATTCTTGAGTTAACGAAAAAAAGTTGAAGCCGTTGTATGTTGCAAAAAATCGTGTATTTCGACCCTCAAGGGAATCAAATATCATAGGGTACATCTCATTGACCTACAATCCTGTAATTTAGCATGAAGCAAGGTGTCATAGTACAAGTATAGGAAAAAAACTGGAAACTACAATGTAACATTAAAAAACCACTTTGTGATTTGCAAAAATCTATTTGACTCAATTCGGGAATCAAACTGTTTTCATAGGGAAGTTTGTACAGAACCCACATTGCGCGAGTCCGACTCTCCTTGCCTTGTTTTTTTTACAATGATCATAACATAGAAGAAGTTATATTTTATTTCATCATATCTGCTCCTAGTTAGAATGATTGCAAGATTATGACAAGAAAAAAGAAATGTTTGCAGCATAATGCCATTTTACCCCTTTTCCTTGCTTGTGTGTTAGCACAATATATCAACATGTTTATAAACATGTTTGTGTTTATTTTTATTGAGTTACATAACTATCATGACACTACAAAATCTAATGTAATACTCACATATTGTGTCATAATAACCCTCAATGGGGTGTCATTCCCTCTCCTAAAGAGGAGGCTCGAGTCCCAGCAGTGGGAACATTATAAGGTTGATTATAAGTACCTATAATAATTTTATTGACACTAGTTTATTCAACAAAACTCAACAACCCTTTGGTATTTTTTTTTATTTTTTTCTAAGTTTCACATTCTATTCTGCAGATTTCACAAGGTTACATGTGCCTCTGGTGCAATGATACGGGCAAAACATTTTACTCTATGGAGGCAGTCCGGGGACATATGATAGACAAGGGACATTGCAAAATGTTGCATGAAGGACTTGCTCTAGCAGAGTATGCAGATTTTTATGATTACAGGTAAACACATTTGCTAATAAATATTTAAGGTTGCTTTTTATCTTTGTACTTGGGCAAGAATAATTACTATTTAATTGTTAAAAGAGTCCATTGAATATGCACTAGAATTTTCTTAGTTCAAAACATGTTAACACATTCGTTGCCAGACTTGAGAACTGGGTTCTTTAATAATCAAGAAATCAAAAAAAAAAACTTGCTATGCATGCTTAGAGTTATACTTTCTAGTCTGGTACTGGTTATGAATCCAAGTCAACAATAGCTATCTATAACAACTGATTTAGCGGGTTGTGGGGACATAACACAGACTTATATTGAGTATGTGGGACATCAACAAGTTATTGTTAGTTCCCAGCACTGAAACTGCTAATGTGATCAAAGACAGTTTTCTCCTACAAACCATATGCAACAATTAAATAAATTCTGTTTGTCTATGTTTCAGTGCTTCCTACCCAGATCATAAAGAAGAAGAGGGTGATGAAGGCATGGAGGTTGATGAAGAAGTAGAAGGGCCTACAGCACTGCAGGGTGATGACTTCCAACTAGTACTACCTTCCGGTGTCGTCGTTGGTCATCGATCACTTATGAAGTAAGTGATTTCAAACTTAAACAATCTGCATAGTTGGAAAAAGCATTTGTATTCATATTCAAAGTTTTAAATTACTATTGGAGCTTCTATTGATTTGAAAACCTACTCCATTGATTTATACCATGATTATTCCTGATGAACAATTGAATTGTCTGCAAGACAACAACATGTGCAACATGTGCAGTACACACAAGATGTGTTTACTAGTTTTATTTGTTTAGGTAAGCCAAAAGTCTGTCTGTGAGGTAGTCGATTATATATTGAGTATTCATCCTTACGTTATAAAACAAATTTTCCCGCCGCGTTTGGCTATCTGTGTATTCGCGATAAACTCGAAAACTACTGAACGAATTTTCATGCGGTTTTCATCAATAGACAGAGATATTCATGAATAAGGTTTAAGTGTATATTACAGCATATTATAAAAGCCGAGAAATACAACGATTTCTAACACATGCGAAGTTGGAGCGTGTTGCTAGTTTGATTATAAAAAGAAACGCGCAATTAAATACACAGCTGCGGCGCGTGCACAACACAGCCTATCCTAGATACAACCTTTGCAACGGAAAGTTGATTGGATCAAAATTAATTATAGATCGAGTAAACCTAAGTACTCAGTTTCCTTCCGATTACGTAAGTTGTTATTATTGTAGCATGAGTAATTATCAGAGAACATGATAATTATAATTATTAGAGAAAACAGTTCTCGTCATTAGTTTTATTGGATCTCGTAATTAAATTGTTTTTGTTTGTTTAATTATTTTTTATATATCACTAGCTTCTGCCAGTGGCTTCGCTCGGCGTGAATGTAGAAAATTATCCAAAGGGTACACACTCCTGGGATCAAAAGCATTCTATGTCTCATTCCAGGACATGTTCTACCTGTATGCCAAATTTTATCGAATTCCTTTCAGCCGTTTGAGCATAAAGGAGTAACAAACACACACACACACACACACACACACACACACACACACACACACACACACACACACACACACACACTTGCAAACAGGGACTTTAGTTTGTGTTATTTATTTGAAAACGGTGAAACATCATGAGGCTACATAACATGCCCGTCTGGCATGTTATGTAGCCACACGGGGTCCGCGTGGCGAATTACGGCCAACTTCCTCTCCTAGAGAGGAGGCTTGAGTCCCAGCGGTGGAAACATAAGGCTGATTATTCTCACGAAAATAGTCCACCTACACATTGCCCAGTTTGGGTTCAGAGCAGGGTTATTTACTGAGAGTGCCATTATGAGTCTAAAGCATGCTGTCGGGTACTATACAGCCATAAGGACGCCTGCTACCTAGAATTGTCTAAGGCTTTCGATCGTGTCCATTATAATCTTCTGTGGGACAAGCTAGGCAGCGCGGGTGTGCCGGGGGAGTGTATCTCTGTCCTGAGGTATTGGAATGCAAACCAGAAAAACTATTTGAGGTGGGCAGGGGTGCTGTCAAATGAGTATAAATTGGAATGTGGCGTTAGACAAGGTGGTTTAAGCTCACCTCTATTGTTTGACATTAATGTTAACCAGCTTGTCGAGCGGTTCAGTAGCACGCTTATCGGCTGCCATATTAATGACACGTATTTTAACAATATTAGCTATGCAGACGATATGGTGCTGCTGAGCCCCTCTATAAGCGGACTAAGAAAACTTTTGTGTATTTGTGAGAAGTACGCGGAGTCGCATGGGTTATAATATGACATTAAAAAAAGTGAATTTTTAGTTTTTAAATCAGACAAACAACAGCCTACCCTTGTGCCCTCTGTATTTCTCAATGGAATAGCCCTAAAGCAGGTTCAAACAGTTAAATACCTGGGTCATATTGTAACTAGGGACCTCAGGGACGATGTTGATATTGAGCGGCAGCGCAGGGCTCACCCGCAGGTTCGCGCGATGCACGAAAGAAGTGAAAGTTACGCTATTTAAATCTTTTTGCCAGTCTTTCTACTCAAGCTGCCTGTGGGTGAGACATAGCGAACCTACAGAGCCTTGCGCACTCAGTACAATAATGCGTTAAGGATGTTGGGTCTGCCGTGGCGGTGTAGCGCCTCTGGGATATGATCTGCTGAAGCGCGCACTGATGATTTCCAAGCCATCATGCGCAAAAAAGCAGCTTGGATGCTGGCCCGTATACGGAGTAGCAACAACAGCATTCTGAGCGCAATTGCTGTACGTTTTGACTGTTCCTTTCAAATTTAGTGGGCCACGTCCTGTATAGGTGTGGCCAGTCATGGCATGTAAATAAAATAATGTAATAAATAAAATAAATTTTTACTAGGTTAGGAATTCTATGGGCCTATGCTACCCGAAATAAAGTTATTATTATTATTAAATGTCTAATCTTATTGCGAAAGGAGTTAAGTATCACTCTTATTTCTACTTTTGCCATTTGTTTTTATTTCGTAAATGTCCAAACTATGCTGTCTTAATCTTCAGGGTTTTTCTAATAGATTTTGTTTTACCTTATTTTCAGATACTACAAACAAAACTTAAGTACAAATAGTCAGGCGCTCGTGAAGAAATCGGACCGCAAACTACACAGGTTACTCGGTGTTTACCGGGCTTTGGGCTGGGCGCCCAAAGAACAGGCGTTAGCTGCAAAGTAAGTTTGCTACCTACTTAAATTTAGTTTAAACTACCTACCTTTATGAGGTGAGAATTCATCAGATAACTTTTCCCATGCTGGGTGGGGCGAAAGGGCGAGTCAGTCTTAGGGCCGATGCTGCTTTAAGCGGACGCCCGTGCGGTCCCATACAAAACAGCCCCGCGCCCGTTTTGCTTTTTAATAATCCATTAAAGTTCTCCGTCGACACGACTACATGCACACCGTTAAAGTTGAAATAGCGACACTGCGC
The DNA here is from genome assembly GCA_961205895.1 of Mythimna pallens. Classification (NCBI taxonomy): domain Eukaryota; kingdom Metazoa; phylum Arthropoda; class Insecta; order Lepidoptera; family Noctuidae; genus Mythimna; species Mythimna pallens. The sequence continues at coordinate 11,662,785 of OY540826.1, read as the reverse complement.
AGGTAATAATCCGGTTTCCGCTACAGGGATCGTCGCACACAAAACACGCGCGATGTCACACGACAGGTGCCCGCGCGGCCGTCCGCGCGTGCTCCCGCTTAACACAGTGTTGGCCCTGACTAACTAAAACTCACCAATATTCCTTCAGTTTTTCTATGCGTTCTGGCCGTCCGATAAACATCTGGACCGAGCCCGAGTCGTAGACGGCGCGTAGTGTCCCACAGGCGCCTCAAATAAATGTCAGCAAAACTGTAGAGGCCCAGCAGGGTCGAAGCCTACTGGGGCAATGGGTTTAGTTACGAAAGGGAAACCCGTGGTCCTGGACCGCAAAGGGCAAAGAAGAAACATAGGTGTGGTTTTGGTCAGTAACAGATTGACACGCCCTCTCGCCCCGCCCTAGAGTGAGAGATCTCATTGCTTGATTTCCCACCTTAAAAAAATGGGCCACGGTAACCCTTTCAAACATTCTCGCACCCCTAAGCTCAGGCCTGTTGCTTACACCAAGGTGCAAGTAAACTACCTAAATTATTTCTTTACAAAATTGTTTTATTTTTTTTACAGGAAAGCACGTGACATCCACTTCATGAAGCGCGTACAAGCAAAGTGGCAGATGAAGATGTCTCTGAAAAATAATAAGTTCCAGAAACATTACCGAGCTCAAGTCAATTTCTAGTCCAATGGAGATTGTGTTTTCAGCTATGAATTATTTCTTAATAGTTAAATATTTTAATTTAATTTGGTGCACCAGTTGATCCCATTTCTATTGTTAGTTCGGTTATTTTTATTATCCTGTCATTGATAAGTGCAATAGGTAGTTTTAAACTCTTTTAAACAGCTAGCAGCAACATTTTTTTAATTGACTATGTCGACAGCCGAGACGTGATTAGATGCTACGGTACTATGCTGACATCTGCATAGAAAACTGTATGTTAATTAATTGAAAATAAAGATCAGAATAGCATAAACTTTCACCAATGTCTAAAAACTTTTTTTAGACAAGACATTTTCTAAAAAATAAATCATAATGGTTGTTTAATTTTGTCAGTGTCACGGTTTTAATTAGCAACCGAGTGTTATTTTTGCCACACTGACGTTAGTTATAACAATACAAAGTCTAAGACGTAAAACATATTATGTCATGAACAGAGCAAACAAAAATAGACCCTATGGCGACGAACCTATTTTCATCATGTCTACCAGCGTCTTAAAGATTTCTTTCAACTCCTTATGGATGCAATTTGATTCTTATAAGTATGGGTTATTAAAAATTGGACAGAATTGAAAATCAGGTTCGTAGATGACGGGAGAAGACCTGCTTCGCAATGTTCAATGCATTATTTCAGTTTATGTGCTGGGCATTTTTGTAGAATAGTCGTGTGATTATTTCGACTGATATAATTATATAATAGATATTTAGTATCCTTACTGTTACGTACCTAATAATATTAAACTGTTACGTAAATAATCTCTCCGTAAATTTTAAAAGGGTTCTTGAATAATTAGTACTTACATAGTTTTTTTTTTAATGATATTTATTATGAAAATATTGTTGGTGCTCTAAAGAGCGTCATGTAGTGTGAACAGTGCAATTATGAAATACAAGTTTTTATAGTAATTTTTGTTTTACTTGTTATTAAAATTTATCACTGTTTACTTTCAACATTTGTTGAAAGAAGCAAAACTTAAAAGTATTTAAATTATTCTGCAAAAAAACTGTTGTTAATTAATGGGGTATAACTGCCTGACACTGTTACACATTTCCATTGGTGTTTCTTAGTAGTGTTATAAAAAAGAGGTTGGAAGCAGGTCCTCTTTTGATGTTATTTTTACAAATGTTTATTGATAAGAAAATGTTTTTTATTGACAACTTCATGTTTTATTAATAAATTGCATATGCACAATACTATGAATTGATATAATACATAGGTAAGTCGTTATTGACAATAATTATCCCCACAAATTGTACAAATTATAACGTTTCATAGTTTATCTTGTAAATCAAAAAGTACCTTTATAAATAAACAATCAGTAGGTTCTAACAAGACTTAACGCGATCCATTTTACGACCTATACTGAACTGTTAAAGGGATGGAGCTATATAGGGTGTATAGCTCCATCACTCTTGCTCGCACGACTGACATTTAAACTCGTCATGGTAAGGTCCCAGATATTTTGTCAATAAAGTTCATATTTTCTGAAATAATTATCAAATTATATTATGACGTAGTATGAAAACAAAACTTAATGAGTAACATCAAACAAGTCTCTATGTTAAGCGCTAAGTATCTACGTAAAGATGAAATAGAGCAATAGAAATAAAAGAACCAAGCAATATGTGTTGTTTTATTGTATTTCAATTAACGGTGGCTCTGTTGTAGTCGGTGTCGCACTTTTTGACGCCTTCTCTGTCGTATCAGGAATTTCAGTCGAACGATGATCATATTTCATCACTCTGTAATTTCCGATTTTCTCAATTGTGTCTGGTTCCTCGATCAGCTGGGATCTCTGCAACACAACATCGTCTCGTGCCTCATCTACAGAACTCAAAGTCCATGGGATCTTCACTGCATTCCTGTCTATCTTCAAACTTATCTTGTACAGAGGCATTGCAGATATCTTCCCTTTAAAATAATGATTTATCACGCTTGATAACTTGTCGTTGAGAACGTAACGTGGTTCTATGTCGGATATTTTACTCAAGTATTTACCCATTATCGTTTTTACCTCATCATTTAAATCGTTGTTCATCATTGGATGTAGAGAGTTCACCACCATAAACATATTTATAATCTGTAAGCGTTGTGTAATCATAGTTTAATTTTGATCTACCACCTGTTTAAGAGATTCAAGAGTGATGTTATGGTATGCATTCTATATGTAGGTTGGCCATAACACGAGCTTGCGGACGGCGAGCAATGGGTGGCTCGCCGGTAACCGTCCGGACCGAGCTCAAGTTGTCGACGGCGCGTAGTGTTCCACGCGCGCCTCAAGGAGATGTCAGCGAAACCGTAGGGGCCCAGCAGGGTCGAAGCCTACTGGGGCCTCGGGTAGTGTGAAAGTGAAGCCCGGGGCCCCAGGATGAAGGCAAAGAGGGAAAAGGAGTGGGTTTTTAGTCATTAAAAGTCTGACACTATCTCTCGCTCCACCCAAAATCATCTAATGACAAATACGGGATTTGTCATTAGATGATTTTCCCACCTTCAAATGTTTGTGTGATTAGCACAATCATTTGTTGTGTCTGGCTGTAATTTATGTATAATATGTATGTATTTAGAAATATATAACTATGTTTATCAGTTGTCTAGTACCTACTCATAACACAAGCTCTGCTTAGCTTGGGACTGGACGGCGATGTGTGATAGTTGTGGAATATTATTATTATATGTATTTCGTTTCTTCATTAGTATATACTTATAAATTATATTTTTAAATATTTCAATAAAAAATAAAAACATTTAAAAATTATATGTATTATTATTACACTCAGCGAAAAAGTTATTGATCATGCTGATCACACTAATAGTATAACAGTAAAAGTTTGTGTGTGTGTGTTAGTTCCTCCTTCACACTCAAACGGCTGAATGGATTTGGATGAAGTTTGATACCAGGATAACATATATCCTGGATAACATAAATATGTCGTGGCAAGATCTTAGAATTGATCACATCATGATATGGCCAACTTAAACTGGTCAGGTCGTTTATACGTTAATGTTTGATGAAATGTCAATCCTCGTTTGGCCGTATCATTTATCTAGGATTTCTATGATAATAAAAGATCTAAAGAAAATAGGCCAAACGAGGATTTAAATATCATCAAACTCTACCTAACGTTTAAAAAGATCTGGCCAGTCATGAAGTGATCAATTTCTAAGATCTGGCCACGACATAAATAGACTATAATAATTTATAACGGTAGGAAGTACTCGTACCTACTAATTTCACAGGGTTGAAGCCGCAGGAGGCAAGTAGTTTCTTATATAGGTTCCTGCATAGGTAAATGCATACCTCAAGGCTTTCTCATTCTAACACGGAATTCTAACAATCCAAGAGTCAAATGGATAAGTTACTTACCAGAAACACAATCATGTTGAGAGGGAGGGACATACAGAAAATTAAATAGCATGACTGTCTCGCAAACTCAATACAAAAAGCTATAAAATACAGTTTATGATTACAATACTTGCGATCGTTACGCTGATTTTCACTTGGCTCTTTTAATGGTTAGATTGTTACCAATGAAACAAGAGTTTTATTTAATACTTTATTGAGAGAGTCATTGGTATATATCGAAGCGTATTTAATGTTCCAATAAAATGCTATTCTCCAAGTGCATTGATATGGTAATCTTTGGGGTCAAGCTGTGGCGTTAAGCTTGATCGTAAAGTCAGCAACAGCAGCGAAATTCGATTTTGTTGCTGTTTTTTTTGCTGATCATACTGGAGGGGCGTAGAAATGATCAAAACAGGCCCTAGTTTTGGATCATGGTTGGTAGTTAATAGCATACCTACATAGGTACGAAAAGTGCCTATCGTGTATAGACACACCCTGCTCCAGTGCTGATTTCATGGGTGCTCAGGGCTTCAGCACCTTCAAGAGGTAAACAATGGGTGGTGGTGGAGGGGGATGTGTTTGTTGAAGCATCACGTTACGCGTAATTTTTCAAATCTAGACATTTTTCTTTTTATTGTTCAAACCTCATTAAAACTATTTAAAGCGGTGCAGTTCACATTGGGCTAATAAAACGCTAGTTACAGCACATGCATACCTACTTATGTATTCTGTGAACTTGTAATTCACAGCATGTACAGTCACAAGCAATAAGATGTATACCTAGATTGTCTTATTTTCTTCTGCCATTCAAGAAATAAGTTTATGACAGTTTTTAATTACCTAATCATCAAGTAGGTAATTTGGAACAAGTTGTCGTCAGATTTCAGAAATCAGAAACGTTTATTTGAAATAGACTAATTACAGGCACTTTCGGTCAGTTAAAAAAAAAATTGACGCTAAATTGCACATTGCGTAGGTACACTTATTTCTTGAAATGCAGATTTGAATTGAAAAATTTGAAAGCTAGATTTCCGCCATGATCACTTAAGCCCGGATGTACTATTTCTTATTCTGTGGCCCGGACTGATAGTGATCGGGCTTCGTATGTATAATTATGTACCTACTTAAGGTAGATATGCCAGGGAAGCCCGCAAAATTTAAAGGCAAATGTCTAAAATGGTCCTGTGCAATAAAGAGTATTGGAATAAACGATAATTAATTGTCTTATTAATTATATAAGTTGCAAATACTTCTGTAACACGTACTAGCTGTATGCCAAAATTTACTGTTTTAGAAGCCCAGTCTTACCTTGCTTGCATTAGCGTCATTTGCTACTTATTGGTAATTGTATTGGTGTGTTAATTGTTGGTGACTTTTGGGACTTATTGCATATGTTAACAGACTCTAATTGATTTCAAAAACGAAAAATAGCTATATGTATTATGATATTGTTTTTCAGTTTCTTAAAAATCACTTGGGAGGTATGAAAAATCATACCTAATATTCATTGTTATGGTTCGATTATAACCTCAAAATCTGATACATTTTTTTAAATATACCTACTTTGCAGCTAGCCCATTAGAAAAATAAGATCTTAAAGAAGTTTACTAATTTTAGAGAATATAATACATAATTTTCCGATGCTCTTTGCTCCTGGGCCAACAATGTATTTGTGCTGAGCAATTCTTAAGATCAGTGTCAATGTCAAGTTGTATGTTGATTAAAATAAGATTGGTAACCGTAAAACGTATTTATTTACGGAATTTTAATCATTTAAATCATCAATACAACCTTCTCAGTTCGTCTTATACTATTGAAAGATTTTTCATGAAATAGTCATTCAATGACCTGAGACCCTACCACGAGCTCTTAACGCGATCCATTTGACGACCTAAACTGAACTGTTAAAGCTATATATGGTGTATAGCTACATCCCTTTTTCTCACTCGCACACCTTTTAACACGTGACTTGCAAAATGCAAAAAAACTTGAGAATAATTGTTTAATGGTAGGACTTAAAATTACGAGTTAATCAGTCATCATTTAAGGTTCAGTGTCTTGTATGGGCAGGTCCAACACCCCACGTGGCGCAGTCCCTCTTCTCGAAGAACCCAGTGCTGCCTTCAGAACACACAACCCCGCCTCGATAGTCACTTTCCTGTCGGTTTCATTGCCCAAGGCAGGGTTGATCTCGACTAGGTCAATCGCTCGCAGGCGACCCGTTGCGTGTATTATCTCCATTAGATTGATGGCTTCGCGAAGAGATAGGCCTCCACGAACTGTAGAATAAGGGTAATGTCAATTATTTTAAATACAGACTGAAAAAACAATAACCCTTCCGAAGGGAAGAGTATTGTGCTTCAATTATGCCTATTATTATCTACCAAAGCCCTTTAGCCTGGCTGGCCATGCTCATGGCCACCTTTCGATTTAGATTATAGTTGGAGTGTACGCGGGAATTACATGACTTAATTCCACCATCATCTTTCTACCATCAGACAAGCCGACATACAGCGAGTTAACATTTCTACCGTAAAACTGTACAACTTTGCCCAGATTTCTTGCAATTTTGTATTCCGCACTGTATTATTTAAAGCGGAATACAAAGTTACTTTTAATTAGTGATAGTACTACAACATTGTCAAATGTAATGTTCTTTGCATAGAATATATAAAAATATCAAGAAAATGTATGTATATGTGCTAAAAATTCCAATTTGAGCCATAGCCATTGCCATATCACAGCGGGCCATATTTATAGTACCTTTTACAAGTTTGCCCATTTTGCAGAAACTTTCGTATGTTCGGTGTTTTCTGCTTTAGGAACATAAGCTATAAGGGTCATTCTATCACAGGATTTTCACAGGACATTCTATCAAGGTCAAAAAATGGCAATCTATCACAGGACTTCACTGCTTTACAAGTAAACGTTCACTCAAATTTGAAAGGCAATAAAGGACTAAGGCCTTTCAAATTTGTGTGGGTAAAATCGTTTTTTTTTTTTTTTTGTTGTTTTGCGTACAATTAAAACGATCAACTAGGGTTTTCACTTTTTGTTGCTGGTTAATATGGTTACGCAGGCCTACTTATCTCAAATTTAATTTAACATTGAGGTGACAACCGTAACGGTAACATTTTGGGTGGGCAAAGTTGAAAAAACTGCTTGAGAAAGAGGAATTTGACATTGCCCGAACTAAGCGTTTTGCCTTGTCGTTTCTCTCTATCTATATATCTATACCGCGTACATCTAAGGACTGGAACAATTTGCCTGCTGCTGTATTCTCGTCCGATTATAATTTAGGTGTCTTCAAGGGTAGAGTGTTCCTAATAAACAAGTGCGCTTCACCGTCAACGATTGAATCGCTACTTAGCTACCATCCGGCGGTATACCATCAGGTGGGATCGCAGTCGAGCACTAGTTTATATCATTAAAAAAAAGATAACTTTCGTTTAAATTCGAATGCCATTTAGGTACCTAATCAAATAATACAATTGTGAAAATAATGCCGATGAGAGACTTCTATTTCGAAACGAAACAAAAATAAGATAGATACGAACCTGGTGTGCCAGTGCTGGGAGCTTCTAATGCATCTAAAGAATCTATGTCGAAGCTGACGTGAATGGGTCTTCGGCCTTCAGGGTCCAACCGTTTTAGTACATGTTCAATGGACTTCTTAATACCATACCTGGAAGGGTAAGTAAAACAAACTAGGATAGTGAACATAATTTTGTAAAATGAAAAGTTGAATAGGTAAGCAGTAGTCGATACTTACTCTTCAACGTCCTCCATAGCAAATGCGGGTATGTTATACTTTTCTATGGCAAGTCTTTCATAGTGATCCACCGAACGTAGGCCAATGTATCCTAAGCTTTTTATGGAGAATCTGTAAAGAGATAATATGTTTACAGAGATCTACATTCATAAATTATGCAATACCTACTTGTAAATTTTGATGACAAGTAGGGGACATCCTCACGCCCGAGCCGCTGCCGCAGGAGACGCCCTGGGCATTGGGAATAGCAGGGCGATTGTCAGCCATCGTAAGTGCGGGCATGCGGAGAGCGAGCAATAGGTATCTCGCCATCCGGCCGTTTGTTAACGACCAAGCCCGAGTCAACGGCGCGTTGTGTTCCACGTGCACCTCAAAAAGATGTCAGCAATGGACCACTGGGATCGATACCGGCTAGAGTTACCGAGGCCCTGGACTGAAAGGGTAACTGAAGGAACAGTAGCGTAGCTAGTCGTGGGCAAAGTAGGCCCTCGCCCACGGCCTCGCACTCAAAGGGGCCTTTTTTTCCATCAAATAATCGATATGCGCTTATTTTTTTTTAGCGTAGTAGTACTTGCCGGGTATCCGCTAGTAGCTGATAATTTTTTAAACCAACGAGTACGTTTACTGAGTGATGTCCACGTCTAAATTAGCATGGACTAATTTAGACGTGGGCAAAGGCACATCAGCGAGGCCTTTTTCTTTCATAAATTCGAAAACAAGACAGCGATTGTCCCAACCCAGTGTTCGACCACATTGGCGCTTACCATCAGGTGAAATAGTGGTCAAACGTGAGCCTATCAATTATAAAAAACCCTCGTTCTTAAAGAGCCCTCGCTTGTGTGAAACCCCTTTGTGTGCGAGACCGTGGGCGAGGGCCCACTTTGCCCACGTCTAATTGCGCTACTTAGTGATCCGATCCGATCCCATGCAACAAGGGATTGTTGTTTAAGGTGGGAAATCATCCAATGACTTCTCCCACTCTTGTGCGAGGTCGTGTCAGACTTTTACTGACTAAAACCCACTCTCTGTTCCTTCTTTTCCTTCGTTACAGGGCCTCGGGGTTCACTTTCACATAACCCATGGCCCCAGTAGGCTTCGACCCTATGTAACAAGGGACAAGGACAGGAAGTTGATGATGAGAACTTACAAGGGTTGTTGCCAGTCCATTGTGGGTAGGTAAGGCCAGTAATGAGAGAACTCCTTGACTAGAAGAGCGACCGGCATTCCGTGTACAGAACCCGAATCTGAGGTCTTGTTAGTGTTGATATCTGCATGAGCGTCGACCCAAATGAGGATCATGTCGTTGTTAACTTGGTAGTGCCCGTCAACGGTGCCTGAAATGAAACAGGATCAATTTGAGCAGCCTAAGTAAACATTGCGATTTACAATTCAAATACTACGAACCAAACAGTTAATTGTGGTTTATTGGAATGATTAATAAAGTACCTACGCAGACGCGGATCCAGGACTTTTTTCTAGGGGGAGGGGAGGGGGGGCCAAGGGGCGGACGGGCATAAAAATCAACAATAACTGTTAGAAAATTTGCAATTTGTTAGAATTTTTGTTTGTTGCAAGATTTTATTCATATTTTAACAACTCTGTTTTGCTTCTAAGTATGTACTGTGATGGGATCTCTACAGTACACAAAAATAACGTCTGGGGGGTCACGTGTCCCCCCTTAAATCCGCCCTTGAATATACACGTAATGAAAGAATTTTCCGTCCACATTGTCGCCATGTATCAAGCAATGTAACAGAATTCCCATAGTGTAGACGCCTTGCGCGCGCGAAACGTGCACACTACGCGCGCGAACATAGCATTTCAACTATGTGAGTATGTACATGCTCGGTTTGTGCGCGCGCTGCGTCCACACTTATGAAATGCTCCTTTCATGTTACCTTGTATATTCGTTACAACAGTCTGATTATACTCGTATATAATAAATTTATTTTAATGAAATGAGAAACGTGTTACAAATTTATCGAATATTGATAAATTATTAAGTATTTTCTGAATAGGTTAATCATCGTCTTCCTGCCCTTGCCCCGTGGTATTCTAACATTTTTACGTGTCCGTTTCCCAGCTGACAAATTGCACAAAAACTGCACTACAAAGTGTTTGCCTTACCAAGTCCGATGGAGTGGTCACCTCCTATAGTGACCGCGATCCTGTCTTCCCTGAGGACTTGTGAAACCTTCTGCGATAACTTCTTGTTGCAGGCTGACACCAGCGCCAAATGCGCCATGTTTTCCATCACCACCTCTTCGATGCCTGGCGTCTCGATGTCCCCATAGTCTTTCACATCGAGCCCATCTGAATTTCAATAAAAGTTACTAACATAAGTTTGACCAATGGTCAAATAAATAACTACAGCTATTAGTCAAGAAGGAAAAATATGATAATAGAGATATTTCAGTGTAATTTAAAAAAATATTGATATTTACGTGCAACTGTTGTTTGAGATAACCACGCCTACGGATAAACAAACCAGCAAAGTACAGAAATCATGCTGTGACTTCTGTCCTGTTTATTTAACATCATGCTTTTCACTTACGTGGTCTGAGTTAGTAAAGTACAATCGCCAAATACTTAATAATTATAAGGCACCTAATTTCGTCCCCAAGAACGATATTAAGATCACAATAATTAGTAACTAATCATAAATTGTATTTTAAATCGTAGATACTTTACCCACTCCTCTTCTAATTGTACTGGTAAAACTGGTTTCTTCCCATTTTTCCAGAAACTACATCTTCTATAGATTTATCAGACTTTTTTTCATGACTTTGAAACATTAAATAACTTAACTGGCCCTATATAACCCATTTCTTTAGTTGCTTCAAGATCCCACAACTTCCTCGTTGGCGCGTAAAAATAAAATAAATATTATAAACAGAAAATAGAAGTCACAAGTCAGATGAATGAGAAAGATCTATATATTATTATATCGTCTCAGGGGCGATATTAGGCTCGCTGGTGTAAGAGGCCAAAATAAAGAAATTGATGTTTATTACTTCCATTCAACAAAATACACATGTTTAAATTACAATCGATTTAAATCTAAGCGAATGATTTTTTTTTGACAAAATTCGTTGTTATTCGGCCTACTATCCACGGACGCATAGCTTCATAGACGCGTATACATTCGTCATTATACGCTTGGTGGATGAAGCGGTAGCGTGCCGTCGTGTTGATGCCGGTTCGTCGACACAGTTTCTTAGTTTTGTATATAAGCTTCATGCACCAAGCGTGACGAATGACAAATACGTGTCTGTGAAGCTACGCGTCCGTGAACAATAGCTTTAGTCAAATGCATCAGTATTATAATCAAAAAGTCATCTTTAACAGTTTTTACTTTTTTAAATATCTTAACACAGGAGTGAAATTCCATCGCCATTTTTTTTTGCAATAGCCAACTAATTTAACTAACTTTACATTCGAAGTAGTACGAGTAAAAATCAGATCGCGATATTTAGAAAGAAGAAAAAAGAAACCGATGGGGATGAATTTTAAATCGTTGTTAATCTTTCAGGGAATGAAAGTACCCATTAACGCAAACAACTTTTAAGTACACTATCAACTCCGAAATATAACTATAAAACACCTGCTCAGACCAGAAAATCATTTTGTATGAGTATATACAGATACAGTGTAGGTACGTTTAAGGGTAAATTCGATCGATTTTTGTCTCTGTCTATCCTATGAATACATACATATTTATCGATTTTTTACAGTTATTTGTATACAAAACTGCCGCGGGTAAAATATTGTACATTAAATATTTTAAATATGTGGATGGATGGAGAGGGAGAGGGAGACCAAAGAAAAGATGAATGGATTGTGTGAAGAGTGATATGAAAGAAAAGGAAGTTAGTGATAGCATGACGAGTGACAGGTCAGAATGGAAGAAAAAAACATGTTGCGCCGACCCCAAATAACACGGGACAACCGGACAAGGGCAGGAATATGATGATGAAATATTTGGCGACTTTGTTGAGATAGGTCGAAGAGATTTACGGGATGAATAGTATCGTTTCCCTATAAAATTGTTTAAACTATTTTTTTTTAAATAATCTAATTTGGTTATAACCCTTAATCGAAAAAGCAACACCTTTTTATTTACGGTCTATGCAGTTCCAAGACACACATGCCCAACCTTTTGGACATAGATAGATGTTCATAAATGTTGTAGTAAGTACTTAGAGGCTAAGTTCTACAATTTCCCCATTGAGTTAAAAACTGGGAAAAAGAAGATATTCACCTATTTCTCTGAGCTGTTCTAGAAGGCCAGCGTACCGCAGCGCGGCCGGTGCCACGCTCACACCATATTTCTTCTGTCCCTTTTCAAATGGTACGCCGATGATGCCCACCTTCTTCAAGGGCTGCACTTTTTTTCCTTGGCTCATTTTTCGCACTAACACCTTACAAAAATTCATTATTATTTATTATTTACTTGCGCAAAATAAGATCTTCACGGACACATCTGACGCTATAAGATAACATACTGGAGACTAAAATACAGTGGCTTATCATCAGGGGGGAGTCAAAGGTTAAAATTACTGTTTTAGGGTCATTTTTTACACACACCATTTTATCAATATGATTATGGTTATCACAAAATCATTGTGTTTGCGATCTGGTAAAATCGTTATCAATGAAAATATTTCTTACTAGCTTTTGCACGCGGTTTCGCCCGCATTCATAAAATAGCCTATGTCACTCAGGAATAAAGCAGCTTTCGATTGGGAAAAAATTTCGCAACCGGACTAGTACTTTCAGAGATTTACCTACAAAGAACTACAAAAAAACATAAAAACAAAAAACAAATGTGTTTAGAACAGTTTTGTTAAGGTGTATCAATCACCGAATAAGAACTCCATCAGTTCTTTAATAGTGATCGATGTTAAGATGTTGTTAAATCTGTTACTTCAGATTTATAAACAGGTATTTAACGGTATTAGTATTTAGGTACTTATTGATAATTAATTAATTGTTGATGGAATTTATACGCACCACTAGGTTTTCCGCAGGACTTCACTACACTATTAAGAAGATGGGTACCACTGCAATATTTCTTAGAGAATAACTCCCACGCATAACTATTTTAGATAAATACCAGTGCAACGTCCTTTCCACATATTATTAAAATAGACCCCGACAAAGTAGCTATCTTAATAACTAAGTTTATGATAGTAGAACATGACGTAGGTACTTACAGGATCTCGTTCAAACAACGTCTGAGCTGCTAACATTTCTTACCTCTTTTTATTTTCTACCTTTGTATTGTTTACGATCGCATCTAGGTCGTAATATACGCTTATTTCCAATTGAATATTGGCGAACAGCGAGTCAATAACATGAAAATGTGTTAATTTGACCATTTTAGTTCTATGGCTTGACAAATAGAAAAAAAAAACACATAATTTCATAAAAGCGCTTTACTAATCACTAATAATATACAAACAAGTTTTAATAATAGACTTGGTTGCAGCCGATTGTTGTCTTGGTTGGCAGCGCGCATCATTTGTACTTTTCGTACAGGTAGTGATTTCTCTATCCACGGCAGGTACGGACCGATCACAGTAAAGATATTATATTTAATTCCCAAGTTTTTCATCGATAGTGTTCCACAAGGAGTAGCCGTGACGCCCACGAGCGTTTGACCCAACAGGACCGGCGCCCCGGTCCCGAACTCGTAGTTGTAAGTCTTCATGTGCGTCGAATATTCAATACCGCACACGCAATAGTACCACTTCGGGTTCGTGCACGGGGTCTGATGGTATGCTTGGTGCTGTAATGCTACCATGTCAGAACTATCGAGTCTCCCATATCCAACTGCTATCAATTTTTTGTCCTTTAACTCTGAAGCATAATAGTTTCCTATTTCAACTGCGACAACAAAAATTTCCAAAACGTGGCGCTTCACGAACACCAAGCCTATATTGCTGTGCATTCGAGTGACATTGGGCTCCAACGTTTTAAGATCGAATATATAGTCTCCGTGGAGCTTGGTGTGGGCCACGTCAAATACAGACCGATTACTAATTTTTTTGTTGTACAAGGCTGCACTTATTAGGACATATCTAGGATTGTACGACACGCAGCTGCCCGACGTGAGTATTGCCCGTTTGTTGATGATACTACCCGTGCAGATATAGTCTCTGGTACCACTCAACAGGCCGACTAAGTATGGGTGTTCTTCTGCCAGGGCTTCTATTACTTGCCAGTCTTGTGGATTCGGCCTTTGTGTGAGCCTGAGCGACGGCACGAGACGTATAAAGGCTATAATTATTAATACTTTGGTAATATGTCGCCATGTTAGAACCATGGCAGGTCAATAGCACGAGCATTTGATGATTGTATTTATTTAGATCCAGTATAAGAAATAAACATTTCTCAAATCAATATCAAATTCTACCAAATATATAACTGTCAGGTGACTTGACATCTCTTCTTGATGATGAAAACTTTTTTTATGTAGAAAATTGACAAAAAGTTTAGACTTGTAAGCTCCTTGTCTATGAGATTTTAAGTAAAGCACGCGAGAGTTTTTGGCGGGATTTCTTCGAGTGAAGTTCAGTGGCTGTTTTAATTATTCGCAAATTGATTCCTAGTGGATATTGTGATGTAAAATTGGTGTAGTTTAGTATCTCAAGTGTCTGCGCAATTAGACAATATGTGGAATCATTGAAATAGGCACGATCTCGGTGAAATGGAGAGGAGAGAATTTTATTGTAGTTTTGGCTACCTCAGCGAAGTTTGCTGAAAAGGCTGAATCGATACATTTGCTGCCAAAACATTAGAATGTGTTACACCCGCAGTCTAATGTAAAACGAAAAGAAACAACTATGTAATTCGAATACGAAAGACATTATTACAAGAAAACATGGACGAAAAACTAGGCGATATGGTCGAACGACTATAGCGTTCCCTAAGGTTTAAACAGAAAAAAAAGTAAAGCGCAGTAAAAATAGGTTCGTGTTCATGATAGAAGTTGAGGCTCTAAAGCCTCAGTATTTCTATAATGTCAATATCGCAAAATGATGCACAGTGGTTAAAAAAATGTGACACGGATAATTAATTAAATGAAACGATCATTGTATGTAGGTATAAACCTCTATTTTTTAATTAGTATTTTATTGATCATATTTGTGTAGTCAAAAGTATAAAAAACGAAAAGCCAAAATTGTCCAGGAAAATTTGTCATAATTGGTAAATTCATAATTGAATCAATTATTCATAACAATTGCTACTAGAAAATACTAAGCGCAGTTTTTCCATTGTTTTTCATTCACAATCAATAGGCTATACAATATTTCCATAAATTTAGTGACATTTTGGGATATAAAAAACTCTAATTGATAACTTTGCTGTTTATGAATATTATTTTTTGAGACTTTACTTAAATAATAACGAGACCTACTACTGTACTAATTAAAAATTAGTGGTGTAGGTATACAGTTTACAATAAGTTTTACATTAAGATTACTCGAACTTTGAAATAAAACAAATAGGTGAGCAATATCAAGAGTTATCGATATTTATTTTCAGTTCTATCCTGAAAACATTCATACACTACCGTCGAATTTGAACAAATAAAACTCAAAATTCTATTCAAGAAATTTACACAGATACAAATACAAACCAGTAAAATCTCCGTTAGTTTCTATCAAGATAAAACCTGAAGGAGTTCTTGTTCCGTTTTTTTTAAACAGGTATTCTTAGGGTTGTGAAGTATGCTTTTATTTCCATTATGCGAGTCAGCACGGCGCGGCTTGGCTGCGTGCCGTATCTAGATGATCTGGGGCTTAAACTTCTTTCGGTGCACTCCGCATGGTTGAGCTTGAAAACTAACTTGTGCTGTGTCGTGAGGTACAACCATTTTATACGCTTTTTATATTGGTACTTGATTTATTAAGACTGTTGTGATCGTGAAGTACTTGCTTTATTAAGACTGTTGTGATCGTGATAGTCTCGTGAGTCCTAGAGATACTGTTCGTCATGTCGATACTCTTTTTATAAAAGCTTTTATTTAACCTGCAATTTTTTATGCATGTTTGTTTAGAGAAAATCTTGCTAATGGATTTTAAAACAGTTACCTCTAACCGATTGAGTTAAAATTTGTTATACATATGCAATTTGGATAACAATGCATTAATATGGAACGGTGAAGAAAACATCGTGAGGAAACCGGCATGTCCTAGAACCAAAAAATCGAAGACATGTGACATCCACCAACCCGCACTAGGCCCGCGTTAAATTACGGTCCATTCCCTTTCCTAGAGAGGAGGCCTGAGTCCCAGCAGTGGGATCATTATAAGGCCGACTATGCCATGCTAATATGGAGATGGTCTGATGATGGAGTCGGATAGTGGCCATAAAAACTACTGAGCGCGACAAGATAACCCACTGTGTTTGAGCTCTTTGGAATGGTATTGATCAGGGGCCTTACTATGACGTGTTAAAATATCAGGCGTGCGAGTGAGAAAGAGCGATGGAGCTGTACACCCTATATAACATTATTTTTAGTATATGCGAAAACTCAATATAGTTTCTTCAGAATCAGGAACTGAATCGATTCCAATAATTTTTACACCATGTTATATTTTTTTTCCTAAAAATATTTGAAAAACGTCACAAGTTGGACACCACTGATACTAAGAACAGCACAGGTCATGGCAGGTCATAGCGGGCATTAGGAGCCAGCGCACAACTGGGTTCAGGATCGAAACAACCCCTCAGTCGCCCGGATGGCCTGGTGACCATGTATTTTTGCGGACGACAAAGGTAACATAACAAGCTTATAACTTTGTGATTTTTTATTATACAATTATAAAATTTTGTACATAGGTTTGTTACATAAAAGTACTAGATACGTGTGTCAGGTTTGGCATATACTGAAACTAAAGTTATATAGCTTCATCCCTTTATCAGTTCAGTTTAGTTCGTTCAAAATGGATCGCGTGTTAAGACTTCGTGGTAGGGCCTCTGTGCTATACTTATGATAAAAGTTGGCTATGAAAAAATTTTTTTCATAGAAATTTCAAACGTATTTATCGATCCATCTATCATATAAAAGGAGAAACTGACTGACTGACATATCAACGCACAGCTGATACTACTGGGACTAGGAACATGAAATTAAGGTTTTCTTATATGACGTAGGCGAGCACTAAGAGAGGATTTTCCAAAATTCACTCCCTAAGGAGATGAAACGGGGGTTCAAAGTTTATATAGAAAAACCTATTTTCACGCGGGCAAAGCCGCTGGCAGAAGCTAGTTGGAGCTAATCATGAATTTTGGTATCCATAAGTAGAATAGAATAGAATAGAATTTTATTTTGCAAATATGGGTAATACATAGTTCTTAAGATTACATTACAGCTCAGCCACATTTTACCATTCGGCATGCAAATATTTAAAATTATTTCTTTAAATTTTTTTTTTTTTTTAATAAAATGATTCATTATTTGGTGTAATTTTATTACTTCTGTTTGTGAAATTGTGTCGTTTGTTGTTGTATTGTGTTGTTGTTGTTGTTTGTCATATTAGAAGTATCGTTGTTTCGACTTATTGGCTGTAATATAAAGTACGGTTACACGGAACTTGTCAACTACTTTTCATTAATCAATACTCACTAACTAACCGACTACTGACCGTTATCAATAATCACTTAATTTAAATATTTTGGATTCCATAGATGATGTAATACGTAGGATTCTGTTATAATTGCCTGATGCTAGCTGGCTAACTCATTCTAAGTATACTCAGTAGTAGGTATAAGTGCTAGCTACGAAACGTTGCCTTTGGTACGTTTACTTAGTATGAAGTTCGATGTTTAACTTGCATGAGAGGTAAATATAAATCTATGCATATTCCAACGTGTGTCTAGAATAACTGGAAAATCGAGGGTAGGAATGATTCAAGTACGTCAAGTTATTAAACTTCAAGAATACTGACAATTGCTTGCACTTACTGGACAGGTCCACTGAAATCTGTGTGGTTCTTTCCTAAAAAGGTTCCGCACAAACTTATCTATGAAAACAGTTCGATTCCCGAATTGAGTTGCGAAGATTTTTCTGAATTGTAAAAAAAGAAACACGAATAACCCAATAGAAGGTGATAATGCCAGATTAAATAGAACGCCTTCTGCCAACTGTTATAAGACTTTGTGATCCGTCCGTCTGTCTGTCTGTCAAGACCCTTTATCTCAAGAACGCGTGGACATATTGAGTTGAAATTAAAACCATATAATTAAGTCTGCGGTCCCTTGAAGCTGTGAAAAAAAAAGATATGGCCGCTTATGTTGCAAAAAACAACAACACTCCTGTTGACCCAGAATCCTGCAATTTTGTATAAAGCAAGGTGTTCAAATTGTTTTTTAAAGTTTTGTGTAAAGCAAACAATATGAACAAGTATATAACCAAAAAAAAATTATTGTGTGTTACCTATATAAACATTTATTATTATATTATTTTCATGCCGACTGCAATTTAAAGTTTTCAAGTAGGTACCTCACAGCGTTTCCATCTGCAAGTTACTTGCATGTAAGTTTAATTACATTGCGGGGCATGATCGAGCAATTGATCATATTATACCTCGGTAGCCCGCATTGGAAACTTGGACTTAAACTGATACGGTACATGAGTACACTGGGTACCTATTGCGTATTGAGAAAATTTTATTATAAAAGTGAGTGGTTGAAAATTTAATGTCGTCGGTTAGCGGATAGAATCCTCGAAAGTGCGAGAGTGAGGGACTGTTCCCTTTCGATGGCTCTTCAACAAAAACGTTAAGTTTGAATTGCCTTGTGGGGTGGCTGAATGATCGCACGTCAACTTGTTGAAGATTTACATATGAGAAAGGCACTTTTATTGGTATATTTTATTGTCTTAACGTCGGAAGTTATTTGAAAGCCCATTAGGATTTTTTTTTCGGTGAGAAATTCATCTAATAACACCGCCGCCCGCTCTTGGGCGGAACGCGGGATAGTGTCAGACTTTTACTGACTAAAAACCCATACCTGTTACTTCTTTACCATCGTTCCAGGGCTCCGGGGTTCTTTTTCGCATCACCCATGGCCCCAGTAGGCTTCGACCCTGCTGGGCCCCTGTAGTTTTGCTGACATCTCCTTGAGGCAGGCGTGAAACACTACGCGCCATCGACAACTTGGGCTCGGTCCGGACGGTTACCGGACGGTCGGACGGCGAGCTACCCATGCCGTCCGCAAGCCAGCACCTACGGTGGCCGGAAATCGAGATCGGGATCCCAGCAAAGCCCATTAGGGTGGAGAAATACTGTTCGTTTTCGCTACTTATTATTATGTTCTAAAGTTAACAACACGACTCCTTATTAGACAAAAGATTTGATGTTGAGTTGTTGATATCTACGCGTCGATTCAGTGTTTCCTCATGAAACAAATTCAAATGCTAATGAGTACGTCAAAGCGCAACTTTTCACAAATTTGGTTCCGGACCGTCTTCTGAATAAAAAATATAACCTAATGTAAATAGCCACATTGCGAAAAATATAACTTTCTGAGTCAAACCTTCTTCATCAATGTATTTGAGGTTGTGCGAAATCTTTCTTAGACCTTACAAATTGTATGTTTGCTCGGCTTGTCTTCAATCGATTGGAAATTCTGTCGGTAATGAGTGTACAGAGAGAAGAAATTCTCGGCAGGAGGCTGAAGGCACGCGCGATAAAAAGTCGATGCGAATAAAAAAAACCCGGCAAGTGCGAGTCGGACACGCGTACTGAGGGTTCGGACTTACCTATGAAAACAGTTCAATTACCGAATTGAGTTACAAAGATTTTCCGAATAGCAAAAAAAATTTTTTTTTTTTGTGACGTACTACAAATTTACAGTTTTCAGAATTTTTCCCATACTTGTGCCATAAGACCTTGCTTTACGTTAAATTTCAGGATTCTAAGTCAACGGGAAGTACCCTATGAATTTTGATTCCCTTGAGAGTGTCGAAATAGACGTTTTTTGGGACATAAACGGCCGTATACTTTTTTTTCGTTAACTCAGATGTTTGATTTTTTTACAACTTCAGGGGACTGGACTTGAGTATATGGTTTTAATTTCAACTCGATACCTTTATGCGTTCCCGAGATAAAGGGTCTTGACAGACAGACAGACAGACAGACAGACGGACAACATACAGAACCCTCAGTGCGGTCCGACTCGCATTTGCCCTTTTTTAATATAGTGGATTCACTTTCACAATCTTAAGTTACTAGAAAGTATCTTAAGTCTTCTTCCAGGACATATCTAATCGAGTCCCAAATTTTATTGTAATCAATTGCTGTTTCTTGTGTTGTTTTTGTGTCTGTGTTGTTTAATTTAGTTGTGTGTGTGTAATGAAATTAGCCGTAACAAACATACACACACGTACACAAACATACTATAACTTTCGCCTTTATAAAAGTTGTATATATTTACCTTCTCTGAACCTACGTAAAAAAATACGTTTTTTGAAGTGGGAAATCATGAAAAATCTCCCAGACGTACGTAGAGAGCGATTGAAAGTCAGACTTTTACTGACTAAAATCCGCCTGTGTTCCTTCAGTTGTCCTTTGGGGTCAAAAGCCACGGTAACTCTTTCGAATCAGAATAACATTTATTTGCGTACTTTGTGTATTACAAAATGTCTCTGTAGCGGGTGGGCCCTGCAGAGGTGAGTCGGCTAACTTACGTATATACTTCATCATCTTCCTGCCTTTCTCCCATATTAGTAGTGTAATTACAAAACATGATTGAAAAGAGTGTCCATGGGGTTTTCTGCACATTCTTCTCCATAGAGATCTACGCTTTGGAAGGTTCAATTAGCATCATTTTTTCTTCTTCTTGACATTTTAAAAGTGTAAATGAAAAAAAAAAAAAATGTTTTGAATCTTGAGTTACTTGGGGGCGGCGGAACACGTTTTTTTCCCATTCTGTCGTGTCACCCGTCACGCTATCGAATCACTAACTCCCTGTTCTTTCATACTACTCATCACACAATCCATCACACATACATGTATACTCTTAACTCTTTTAGTAACAGGTGTTTCATCCGTCCTCTTCACATGGCCATACCAAGACAAACGGTTCCCCAAGCTTACGTATATACGTCTACCTTCCTAATTTAACTTCATTAAGAAAAATTGCGGAGCTTCATAAGTGGGCAACGGTTTTAAGTGTCTTTAGTGAGCTCTTGAATTAGCACTAAGCAGTCCCCAAGGGGCGACATTTTTTTTCCCTGGGTACTAATTTCATTTGCTAGCCTTAATTATGACCACTCTTGTTCTCGAGTGTAAATTATGACCACTCTTGTTCTCGAGTGTAAATTATATTTTTGTAAGTATTTTACTCCGTCTTACCGTCTTATCTTAGTTTTAGCAGCAATTTTTTGTTTGACGAAATCTTTTTAATATATTATTTCAGATTCTTGTCACTTGTTGGATTATTTGTCTTTTGTCTATACTGATATTACAAAGCGGAAAGATTTGTGTTTTTGTTTCTAATGAATAAACTTAAAAACCAAGGGACCGATTTTAGAATTCTTACCAGTAAAATGCTAAAAAAACACTGAGTGACATTGGCATTTATGGGTATTTTCTAAAGCCAATGTAAGCCAATGTAAGCCAATGTAAGCCAATGTAAGCCAATGTAAGCCAATGTAAGCCAATGTAAGCCAATGTAAGCCAATGTAAGCCAATGTAAGCCAATGTAAGCCAATGTAAGCCAATGCAAGCCAATTTCTACTTTCACGCGGGTGAAGCCGCTCGAAGCTGTTAGGCTCATAACTAACCTTTCTCTATGACATAGTAGTGTATTCAGTCATCTGATCACTCTCGTACATTTGTTCTGCCCTTGACATTGAAAGGTTAATTTCACACAATATTATTTTTATAAACGATTCCGATATCAGCATTTCCATAATAACCTTTTTATTTCTACATCGTACATTGAAATCGTATTTTATTTGTACGAGTATCAATAACAAATACATGCATATTAAGCGATTCAGTACTGACCTATATACATGATGATTTTTTTCAAGTAGGCGTATGTGGTTAATTTCAAAATTATGAGGAATAGCGAAAAACACTCAAAGGAGTCTCGGGCCCGATTTTGATAAAAACTAAAACTGTATCTATTGATTTTTGAAAAATCAAAAATCTTATTCGAGATTCGATCAAATATTTATTTAGCGACAGTTAACATTAAAAAATAACGTTCTGTGTACCACCCACCGCACCGCTGCGCCAGATTTATTGAAAGTAATTTCTTTGATTCTAAGGTAAACATTAGAAAATATCCGCAGCAGCTGCTTGCTCCAATTATGTTCATCATCTCTAAAAAAAAATGCAATATTGGAACTAGGTATCGTTAGGCAAATAAATGGTATTTTGTTAAAAATATGCTCTTTCGTTTAGTTGCCTTATGTCATAACTTCTTAGAATTTATTTTATTTCTGGCTTTATCAAATTGTGAAATAATACTGTGTTTTATTTTCTAAAACTAACGGGTTTCAAAAATCCAATAATTTAGTTTTAATTTTTGTCAAAATAGAAACTGAGACTTTTTTGGAAATTTTTCGATGTTTTTGTTAGTTTCGGATATAGCCATTCCCACCCTCATGAAAAAATCACCCTGTATAGCTCTGATTACAGTCAAACGTCCATTTGAGTGGCTCGTAATTTTATTTTATTCTCCAGTATTAAAATTAGACATAAAAGGTACACTAATGGAATGAATGCGAGTTCTATTGGTGCTTTTGTCACAGAATTTTATTGAATAATAAAAAATACTATTGTTATTTAATGTTTAGACGGATAAATATGATGCTAACGATTTTTGATGGTGCGAGCGATGGTTTTTAATTTTTATGTTTTTTTTACCCTGTTATGTTCCACTCCTGCCAAGTTACAACCGTTTCGTGTCGAATTCCGTTCTCTAATCGGTAAAGCCTCGGTGTCAGCAATTGTAAAAAACGATAAGTTGGTAGCCATGTTGACGCGCCTTAATCGGCCGCTCGTCCTACAGTGTTGTTCTACAATAACAAAGGATGTAGCGTTGAACATTGAAGAAACGATAACAATTCATTCTATCGTTTTGAACGATGTGAATTTGGTGTGACTTAACGTTAAGATGATGTCATTCCCATACAGATACATTTTGAGTAGCGATAACGATTGCCGATTATCAACTTGGCTGGGGTTGCTGGGCATAAGCCTCCCTCCACTCTTTCCATCTTTCGCAAGCCTGCGCTTCCTCCTTCCCTTTCTTTCTGGTGAAATCTGTCAAGTTCTTTCTGCCAGCTCTTTCGTAGTGTGCCACGACTCCGTCTCATTGTCTCAAGGCAACAATTTTGTGATACTTTGGCATTTAATTTTTACATGTTTTTGATGTAATTGTCTCTAACTACTCATTTTATTCAGCAAAGTGCAGATGTTACTCATGTTGAGCTTGTTTGAAACTTAAAGAACAAAGTAAATGTACGAATCGAGTATGATGTGTGATGTATCTGTGTTTATCTTAAAATATAATATTTCATTTACTTGGGTTACTATTTATGCAAAGTTTCACATATAGGGTGACTGGAAGAAACTTTTTTATATACTCACTAGTTTGTAGGTACATTCACTGATTAGGTACGTACACCTATGGGTTTGCAAGCTGCACGGGTGTTCTATCACTATTGTAGGTACGACGGCGTCACGCGGCTAACAGTTGAGCGGTCGCCGGTCGCAGGCGCGCGCGTGTATTTAAACAGCTGTTTTATTATTGTGATAAAACTAATGAGAATATAAAAAAGCTCTTTGGGAAAGTTTTTTGTAATCATGAGTACAATCATGGGTTTAAGTATCGGTTACTAATTACCAGTCACCATATATATGAGCCCAAGAAATAAAATTTTGTATACAAACGAATTTCCCCCTTATACTCCCTAGAAGTTGCGGTCGCCTCCTTCTGCGAAGTAGTAATGCTAGCGAAGGAGGAAGCCGCATGCGTGAGAGAACGAATGTCCTCACGCCCCAGCCACCGAGATGCCGAACCCGACTACCAGCCACGGTAGACGCTGGCTTGCGGACTTCGAGCAATAGGTAGCTCGCCGTCC
Organism: Mythimna pallens; assembly: GCA_961205895.1. Lineage (NCBI taxonomy): Eukaryota > Metazoa > Arthropoda > Insecta > Lepidoptera > Noctuidae > Mythimna > Mythimna pallens. The sequence goes on along the minus strand of OY540826.1, from coordinate 11,638,849 downwards.
GGCCATCCGGTAATCGAAACGACCAGCCCAGGCGTCAACAGTGCATAGTGATCCATGCGGTCTTCAAAGAGATGTCAGCAAACCGTAGGGGTCCAGCAAGGCAGACGCCCGCTAGCTAGGACCGCGGGGAATTTCTGAAAAGGAAACCCGTAGTCTTGGAAAGCAAAGGGCAACTGAAGGAAACAGGTGTGGTTTTAGTCAGTAAAAGTCTGACTCGCCCTCTCGCTCCGTCCAGTGCGGGAGGTGTCATTGCATGATTTCCACCCTTAAAAAACCCGTAAAAGTTTAAATTTTCAAAAATCTCTTCTTAGTACTCGCCTACATTATAAAAGGAAGCTTTGTGCAAAATTTCACGTTCCTATTCCCAGTAGTTGGTGAGTTAATATGACAGTTAGTCAGTTTCTCCTTTTATATAGATAGCTATAAGTAGATTGGCCATATTACATATTCACGTTTTATTTTTACGACGGAGCGTGATATTTCAATAAAGTTGGTCTTGTTTGCGTTCCTCTAATTAATTTAATTATATGCGAAGGCCCTACCAAGTGGACCCTGTGAACAACATAATATACCCACATATGTTTATTTTACATTGAATAAACATGAGAATACATATTTTAGGACTTGGTTTAAAGAGCACTACATGAGATAAACCCACAAGTGAGTCTTATAGCTGCTGTCAGGTGGGATAGTGGTCAAACGCAAGTCTGTCAATAATGATAAATAAAGTTGTTTAAAATTTGTTTACCAGTGTAATTTTAGAGGTATGCTGAACAGGGTGTAGTCCCTCAAACCTCCGTTGGAGGATTCTCCAACCAAATGAGTGATTTCACGCTATTGTATAATATGTTGCACACTTAGTTGAATACTCGTTCTTACCCTTACCGCTTATAGAATCACATGTAGTGTAAATCGCTCTAGTGTGTAAATATGCGGCGGCCAGTCCGCGACGCAATTTATTGTGTCAGGCTAACAAGCTTGCCAACCGTCAGGCAGCCCCCGCTGGTCGCCGGGCAGCCGATCGGGGGCTGCCTTACCTGTTCACGTAGGACCTAATGACAACATCAGTGGAAGGCATTGCCGTGGCCAAATACTGGGCCAGGCAAGAAATTTAACTACTTTTGCCATCGATACGCTAAGAAAAAGCCCTCATTAAGGTGCTCGAAAAAAAAAAACTGGCATCAAAATGTATTAATTTCTAAAATAGTGCTTCCCAACCTGTGGTCCGTGGACCATTTGTGGTCCGCAAGAGCTATAGTCTGTGAAAGGTCTAAAAATTTAAAAGCTTCCGACTGGAAAAGAATGACGTAAACTGATTTATATACGAAATATTATGTTTTCTATGACAAAGCTCGTGACTTTCAATGTTATAGAACTAGAAGAATTTATGTTTTTTTATTATTATTGAAATTGTTAACACAACATGCAAAACAAAAGGTGTATCAAAAAAGGTTGATAATCACTGTTTGAAGAGTCAGTTTACACCGAAACGCGACGCTGCGCGAAGAGCGACTCAAAATATAGCTTTACTTACTTCACAAAAAGACATACATTTCATTGTCAGAATTCAGAATACGTTGCACCACGCAGCGCTGCGCAGAGAGGCATCTTCATCTGAAATTTGTATCTTTTCGTGTAGTAAATAAAGTTATATTTTGAGTCGCTCTTCGCGCAGTGTCGCGTCGCGTTTCGGTGTGAACTGACCCTAAAGCATGGTGTGTCAAGAATCTGCGACGTAGCGCCGACGTGCTACGTGCCTGTCTACGTCGTAGGCGGCGTAGCAACAGCGCATTATTAATTAGTACTGCAATCTTAACTAATGAAATACTAAATAATTAATCACACAACCTACGAGTATATATTCAACATTGATATTATTATACATACAACGTGTAACAAAAAGGGTATATACATACCAAGTGCACGGCTTCTTGATAAGATAACAAACGATACGGGAAGGGTTTTTTAACATTATATTTACATGGTAGGAAATTATGAATTATTTCAATACACATGATACCAGAAACCAAACATTTCAAACTGAAATCAATACATCACTAGCAAAAAGTCAGCTGATCGGTGTCAGTGAACTGTTCATGAATAAAAACAAACCTCTTACTCCTAGTACTTCTTCAAACAGTGGATAAAGGGTTCCGGATGTTTATTTTTCTTAACAAAATTTTTCAAAGGAAAATAGTTTTGAGAAGAAAAATGTTTTTTTTTTTAGTTGAGGAGACTAAGTAGATAAGGGTATTCGTGTGGTTATGGAATAATTAGGTATCTATCTGGTATCTACGTGAAACAATAAGAAATACCTACTTTTTTTTTTGTTTTACGTAAATAGGATAGCAAACAAATGAGTGAACGTAACAATTGTCGACAAAGTAATCTACCATAGAATTGAGTAGGGACCTACAACACAGTAAATAATACTTACCTAATTTAGTAACTACATTCCTACAAATGTTCTTACGTACCTAATTCTTTTTATGTCGGTTGCCATACATAGTAGGCACTTAGTTTGCGAGAAATTAATTACTTGATTAACGTGCGAAAGACGCCACGAAAAAGGATTTCATATCATAATATTTGAACCCAAAATATCATTTCTAAGCAACTTATGTCTCTCCTAGTACAAATAAACTCCCAGTGGGTTCCGTTCTTGAATTTAATTTAATTAGAGGACTTTAATAAGTTGGTACTTTTTTGCAGAGTTGAGATGATTTAAATCATGGATTTTAATAAGTAATTTAAATCTCAATTAAAATCAAATGATATAAAAAAAATCGTTGATTTAAATCGACTTTTTTGTTATAACACAATTTAGTTTAACTTAAAACGCATACATTGATAGTGATACACTCTTTAAAATAATGTTTATGAACAACAAGCCATGCCAAAAACTAGAGCGAGTGCGCGCGCCGGGCAGCTCATTTAATTTTTCAAAATATTAGACACGCAAGCGCCGCTTTTAGAGGAGACTCTAAGTAGGTAAGGGTATTCGTATGGATATGGAATAATAAGGTACTCGTACCTACCTATCTGGTATCTACGTGAAACAATAAGAAATACCTACTCAATTATTGTTTTACGTAGATAGGATAGCAACAAACAAATGAGTGAACGTAACAATTATCGACAAAGTAATCTACCATAGAATCGAGTAGGTACCTACAACACAGTAAATAATACCTAATTTAGTAACTACATTCCTACAAATTTACTTACGTACCTAATTCTTTTTATGTCGGTTGTCATACATAGGTAGGTACTTTTTTTTTCGGTGGGAAAGTCATCTTATGACATCCCCCGGTTTTGGGCGGGCCGGGAGATAGTGTTAGTCTTTAACTGACTAAAAACCCACTCCTGTTCCTTCGTTGTCTTTCGTACCAGGGCTGAGTCTTCCTTTCAGAATCAGACCCTTGGCCCCAGTAGGCTTCTACCCTGCTGGGCCCCTACAGTTGCTGACATCTCCTTGAGGCGTCGTCGTCGACGACTTGGGCTCGGTCCGGACGATTATCGGACGGTCGGACGGCGAGCCACCCATTGCTCGCCGTCCGCAAGCCCGTGCCTACGGTAGACGGAAATCGGGATCGGAATCCCGGCGGTAGTTGGGGCGTGAGGACCGTTGCCTCACGCGATCGGCCGCCGCTAGCATTACTGCTTCGCAGAAGGAGGCGACCGCCTGCCACTCCTCCTCGCTCCACGGCCTGTACCAAAGCCCGGCGTGAGAGATCGCCGCCGCCGATCACCCCCACGAGGACACGGCGTTGCCCTGCTCAAGCGGGGCACACCTCTACCATGTGCTCCACCGTGTCCTCCGGGCGGTCCAAACAGTGGCGACACCCGGGCGTCGCTTCCGCACGAATCCGGTGCAGGAACTTCCCGAACTTACCGTGTTCGGTGAGGACCTGCGTCATGCGGAAGGTAAGGACGCCGTGTTGCCTTTCCAGCCACTCCTCAAAGAGGGGACTTACCGCCGTAGGTAGGTACTTAGTTTGCGAGAAATTAATTACTTGATGGACGTGCGAAAGACGCCACGAAAAAGGATTTCATATCATAATATTTGAACCCAAAATATAATTTCTAAGCAACTTATGCGTCTCCTAGTACAAATAAACTCCCAGTGGGTTCCGTTCTTGAATTTAATTTAATTAGAGGACTTTAATAAGTTGTTACTTTTTTGCAGAGTTGAAATGATTTGAATCAATTGATTTTAATAAGTACTTTAAATCTCGATTAAAATCAAATGAATTAAAAAAAAATCGTTGATTTAAATCAAAACTTTTTTTTCTTATAACGTCGAAATTAATACAATTTAGTTCAACTTAAACGCATACATTGATAGTGATAGACTCTTTACAGATAATGTTTGTGAGTAACAAGCCATGCCAAAAACTAGAGCGAGTGAACGCGCCGGGCAGCTCATTCAATTTTTCAAAATATTAGACACGCAAGCGTGCGACCCACGCCGCTTTTAGAGGAGACTAAGTAGGTAAGGGTATTCGTATGGATATGGAATAATTAGGTATCTATCTGGTATCTACGTGACAATAAGAAATACCTACTTTTTTATTGTTTTACGTAGATAGGATAGCAACAAACAAATGATTGAACGTAACAATTGTCGACAAAGTAATCTCCATAGAATCGAGTAGGTACCTACAACACAGTATGAACTAATACCTTTGTCATAGATACTACCAACAAGTACAAAGTAAATGAAACCTGTCAAAATACTGTCAAATGTCACGAAATAATATCTTTTTTTTTTTTTTCTAGAAATCTATACGCTTGCGCACATCGTCACACGTCTGCGTAATTACTTCTTAGACATAAATAAACCTTTTCTACAAAAATATTATAAGCTTATAACTCAGCAGCCGGTATGGTACAGTTTAGCCAGTTTAGTCTTAATTTATCTTTTCAAAATAAATGAAAAACATGCAAAAGTACTAGGAGTCCATAAGAAACGAGAATTGTTATTGCTGAATTTAACAGCGGCTTGCGCAATCACAGATCCCTAATTTCCTTTCAGTATGATATTGAATACGATAAATTATTGTATCCCTGTCGCACGCGCCACCTGCGTGTATTATGTGAGAGAGATGGCAATGTTTCCATCGTTCGTTCGGCTACTCCCTTTGGCGGCATGCGGCATCTTTGAGCGCGCCGAAAGGCTAGCCTAAAGTGAAATTAGGTAAATAAATAAAGTAAAATTTTGCATTAGTGGACGACCAATAATCGTACATTGCAGTCGCATATCCGGTTCGGTGCTTGTGATTTATTGTGGTTGTGACAATTGTATGATGGTGTTAAGTAATAGTGAATATTATGAGATGATGTTGTGTGTCGGAAGAGAGGACGGTAATGTGCGAGCTGCTCGCAAACTTTATCGTCGCCGATTTATCGAGGGTAGGCCAGAAGCTGAGCGTCGACAGCTTCCTTCGGTGGCGTGTTTCCATCGGATGGTACTTCGTCTGCACCAAACCGGTTCCTTCCACGCTCCTGGTTTAGGGGGTCGCCCGAACACTACCGATCCAGAACTTGAGGAAGCCGTACTGGAGCATTTTGAAAATAACCCGCGTACTAGCACTCGGCGAGCTGCATTAGCGCTGGATGCCTCAAACCATATGCAAGTATGGCAAGTGTTGCACAATGACGGTCAGCACCCATACCATTTCCGTCGCACCCAGGAGCTGACCTGCAGATTTTTTGCCTCGCGTGACATTCTGCGAGTGGTACTGCAATCAGGTAGAAGCTTCGCCAGATTTTGGCTCAAGAGTGCTGTGGACAGATGAAGCGTCATTTACGAGAGCGGGGATAAGTAACATCCACAATGACGATGTTTGGTCTCACGCCAACCCTCATGCTTCGACGTAGTCGTCATTTCAACACCAATGGCGACTGAACGTGTGGGCTGGTATCTCTGCGATCCCCAGACCTAACTCCATTAGATTTCTTTTTGTGGGGATACTTTAAAAACATTGTGTACGCAATGCCGTGTGATACAGTGGAGCAAATGAGAGAGCGAATCGAAGCCGCTTTCAGGACAGTAACACCAGACATGCTACGCAATGTTCAGGTGGCCATGCACAGGCGAGCGGCCTTGTGTATACAGTACCACGGTCATCACATCGAACCACATCTTTAAAAATGTAAGTTGAATTATTATTTTTCATTTTAATATTTACTTTGATCGGACTATGGGAAAATATTTCCATTATTGATTGTTATTATTTATTTATCATTTTTTATTTTAGTTAATTTTTAGTCCGCCTTTGTACAGTGTTTCTTACTAGTGCATAAAGTTTTAATAAATAAATAAATATTTTTTGAGACAAAATTTTAGGTAGACAGGTACTAGGCGAACAGAGCGTCTCATGCAAGCGCGCGCCGCGGGCAATCTCTATCCCTAGCTATTGTGTAAAAGGGGAAACCCCGTTTAAACAATGGCGATTGGCCGAGGCTGGGCCCACGTGTAAACGCAACATCAAAATTAGGTAGACAGGTACTAGGCGATCAGATTTACAGATGAAATGTTTCGTAATATTAGCAAGTGACGTGGAATGTTATTGACCCTCGTAGCGTCGTGACACGTTTGTTATGATTTGAATTCAAGAATCATACGATACCAAGAATTTGGTATCAATTCTTTGAGTAATTCATTTTGAGCTGAAACTTTGTATAGAGATTCTATACCACCTATAATCTTCACCGCTTCTTGATGTATATACCCTTTTTGTTACACGTTGTATATGTATAGTCGATGATATTGTACAAGGTTTACTATATACAGTACCTACTTATAACACACGTATGTATATAATTATTATTCGTACCTAAATATATAAAATTAAGAAGTGCTTACCACTTAACTAACCATAGATAATTTTTTATTGGCTAGGTTACAAAAGGCTACTTTATTATACAGTTTAAAAAGAAGAAAATAACGAAGTAAAAATTTATTGTGCTCGTAACATTCTTGGAAAATTCGAGATTGTGCGCATTGAAAGAAAGCTTGAAAAAAGAGAGAGATATTTAAAAAATGAACAACAATGTGAGACTGCAGGCATTTCCGTCGTTCACGAGGCGCGTCGAAGCCTTTAAAACTGCCAGCGTTTGATTTTATTTTATTTAAACGTGGAGCTTTCACGGCCGCTGTCACCGGTAGATACAACACGCCACCTCGACTGAGGTGAAATATAAACTTTTGTTCTTTTTGAATTGATAATGCGAGACGCACAGGACCGGTCGTTGTGACGTCACTTGGGGAGGCCTATGTCTAGATTCCTAACCTTGTTTTTCAGCTAACTATCATAATCATCATCATTTCAGCTGAAATACGTTAACTGTTGGACATAGGTTTCCCCAAGTGGTTCATAATGACCAGTCCTGTGCGTCTCGTATCCATCGGATTTCTGCGACCCTCACCAGATCATCAGCCCACCTAGTGGGAACCTGCCTTCCAACGTTGCGTCTTCCGGTGCGTGGTCGCCAGTCCAGAACCTCTCGTCCCCTTCGACCATCTTTTATGTCGCAAAAAACGTAAATTTGACCCTCCTAAGGAAATCGAAATTCATAGGGTACTTTCTGTTGACCTAGGACCCTGAAATTTGGCATGAAGCAAGGTCTTATAGCATAAGTATACGAATAAATTTGAAAACTGAAAATTTGTAGTTACGTCACAAAAAAAAAACTTTTTTCTATTCGGATAAATCTTCGAGACTCGATTCGGGAATTGAACTATTTACACAAGTTAGTTTGTACGGAACCCTCAGTGTACGAGTCCGACTCGCACTTGCCCAGTTTTTTGTATTTTTTTTATGATAAGTACGTATCACTGCCAGGAACTCTACCATCGACACCGGCACTCACCTAAAAGGTACGTACAAAGCGTTTTGGGAACACATTCATAATGCGTACAGCTAAGGAGTGGAATTCCCTGCCGGAGTCTGTGTTCCCTGATAGCTACATCCTAGGGGTCTTTAAGTCAAGAGTGAATAGGTTACTTCTAGGCAAGCGCGCTCCATCGTCGGCCACATCATCGGTTACTATCAGGTGAGATAGTGGTCAAACGCGAGCATATCAATAATAAAAAGAAACAAATTTTTTAACACACTTGCTCAGAAAGTGACTATAATTGCACTAGTGTCATCATCATCTTCCTGCCCTTGCCCCGTGTTATTTGGGGTCGGCGCAACACGTTTTATTCTTCCATTCTGCCCTGTCACTCGTCATGCTATCACTAACTTCCTTTTCTTTCATATCACTCTTCACACAATCCATCCATCTTTTCTTTGGTCTCCCTCTCCCTCTCCATCCATCCACATGTAAACTCATAACTCTTTTAGTAACATGCGCTTTATCCCTCCTCTTCACATGACCATACCAAGACAAACGATTCCCTTTTAATTTTTCAGTCACTGGCGCCACTTTCAAACTTCCCCTAATATACTCATTTCTTACTTTATCCATTCTCGTCACACCACACATCCATCTTAACATTCTCATCTCCGCTACGTGCAATCTTTTTAATAATTGCACTAGTTTAGTGTATGTATATAATGACACTTGTAACTAAACGGTGACTTTTTGATTACTATTACACTGGTGCGATAATTTAGATGTCTCTATTCTCAAAACTAAGTTTTTAATACGAAAAAAAAATTGTTAATGTTTTTGATTTAGACACTAAGTCCTTTAAGCTATGTTTTCGTATGAAAAGTTAATTAGTTTGCCATTAGAATATAGATGTACACATTCTAATGTTTTTTGTAGTATTTGGCAGCAAATGTATCAAGTCAACGTTCTCATATCGATACAAAAGTATCTGCTAGCTGCCAAATACAGCAAAAACATATATTGTGTATGTTGCATCCACATTACATATTTATTACTGATGACGAGGCGGTATGGTGTAAAGACCTTAGCCTGCCCAGATGGGAGCGAAGAAAAAGAAATTAAGATGCGCGCGTAGATTTAATTTTTTACCGCCATAACTCAAATAAAAATCACTATTACTAGTTTTGCTGTTTGAAATTATTAATTAAATTATTTTTCTTCACAAGTGTGTTGAAAAACGTCGCATAATATTCGTGTATGTTGGTGATCACCGTCCTCAGCTCTCTTAAGGATTTAAATACCACCTCAACGATAATCACCAACATTACACACTTGTATCATAATGTACTATAACAACATGGTTGGCGCAGTGGTTGAGCAACTGTGTGCTGCGCTGCATGTTGGCATGTTGCGGGTTCGATTCCCACACAGAACAAAAATTTGTATCGCCTGCAGATATGTAGTGTAAGTAAGTAATGTTCCAGGTCTTGTGCGAGTTTACACGTTTGTAATCGCACTCACGATGCTGGAGCGATTCCTAATAAGGAACTACTTTTTTTAAAAAAAAAGCAAGAACGTATATCAAAATACATCAATCGAACAAGTGAAAGTAAAAGTTTATGATTTTGTAATATCATTGAAGTAATAAAATACCGAATCTATCAGACCTATGGGAGTTGCTTTAAAAAATTCTAGATCAAGTCACATTAAAAAAAAAAAACAAAATCGTTTACCCGTTTAGGAGCCATGATGCCACAGACAGACACACAGACCCCCAGATACACACGTTAAACTTATAACACCCTTATTTATTGGTCGGGGTTTAAAAATCTACAAGATGTCATGCCCAAAATTCTCTCGGGGACTTTCCGTACTATAAAACTTAACTATATCCTGTACATAATATATTTCGTATTCTGAATATATTTTTCATTATGACATGCATTCATAGAGGCAGGGACTTGCGGTATAATAACATCTATTCGATATTCTCGCCCTTTAAAAGCACTCGGGCCGAGTTGGGCCTTTCTTTCCAAAGCGCTCAAGGAAAGGGCTTTGGGTTTTCATAATACACAAAAAGAACCTTTTTATAACGTAGCACAATGAAGCCCAAATCACACACGTGCCTATCTTAGGAGGGACAGGCAGCGATTGTTCTCCCACGGGGTGCCCGCAAGATTTTCACAGCTTTATATGTATCCAGCCTCCCTCGGGCTCAGCTTTCATTTGAATGGGTCGTCAGATTATAATAACTTGTGCGGCGCGGGAGGGACGACGTGATAAAGCTGGTAGAACAAGTTTTTGTGGCCAGCACTTTCCCGCGCGGCGCGCTGGGCCTCTATTAGGCCCAGAACGCACTAACGTGATTGCTTTGCTTTATTTTAGTTACTAGTTGCTAATAGCATTTTCACTCGCGTGACGGCAAAAAATGTCACAAGGGAACATACTCCCGAGATCAAAAGTATTCTGTGCGCTATTCTAGGATATGGTTTACCCGTCTATCAAGTTTCATCGAAATCCGTTCAGCTGTTCGAGCGTGAAGAAGTAACAAACATACACACTCACTAACAAACTATCGCCTTTATCATAAAGTGTGATGTGATATTAATATGTATATTTTAGTTATAACCTAAATCCCAACGCCTACGTAACTATAGGTAAAATATTAATGCTAGAACTACACTTCGCACACGTGTGCTACACACGCCGATCTGGGCGCGTCGGTCTCCATACATTTTATATGGAAACTAAACTCGTAGAGCTACACTTGATCCACGCCACGCGATGCCACGCGACGTCGTTCTCGTACAAATCAGGCGTATTACACGTGTGCGTTGGTCTAATGTAGTTCTAGCTTGATTCTGTAATCGTTATTATTACAACGTATATTTGAGTTGTCGAAATTATTTGGTTATATCTACAGACAACCGCGCGTAGGCTTTGGTAGTAACACTTGGTAACCCTGAGCTGGCCTAGCGTAGTTTTGTATGAAGTTGCGACAGAATGCACCGAGGCCAGTTTTGTTACACTTATATGCGGCTTACTGTACTGCCTATTTATTGTTTACTGTGGTCGTAAAACACGACATTCGTGACGTATAGCCATGACAAGTCAATTAGACCGATTTATAGTACATTGTTACCCTAGGGGTGAAAGTAACTTATTTAGTCCAGAGAAGGAGTTTGGCGTCCGAGCGTAGCGAGGTGGCCAATAGTTCGAGAACTAAATAAGTCTTTAGCCCGAGGTAAAGACTGTGCTTTTCATTACGAATACAAGGAAAGTAAAAATAAAACAAAAAAACTTGTAAAACCTGAGTCGTCGTATGATTTTAGGCAGGTGTCTTTCTTTTGATTTAAGCGATAAAAGGTTTTCCACTACTGCTTTAACCTCTTCTCTTATGATATCAGGCGTTATATCCACTTCTGAATCTGATGAACATATCGTGTTAATAGAAATCTCTGTTGTACGGAAATGTAAACAAAACTCTACAACTCCAAAGAACAAATGAAGATCGGATACGGATTGCCGGATTGCCACTTTCCCGCCTATTTTTTTTTTTTGGCCCCGGCCGGTTATTCAGCCATTATATTTCGTTTTCATCAATGAAAAAAAAAATTTTCTGAATCGGTCCACAATTGACCGAGAAATCGGTGAATATACATAAAAAAATTCAACCAAACATTTAACCTCCTCCTTTTTGAAGTCGGTTAAAAAATGGTAAATATTTTTCCCAAATCTATGTTATTTTAAAGAAATAGGTGAAAGAAAATTAAAATATAGTCATAAAAAAAAAATTATGTTATTTTAATTGTACATCGCGCTGTAATTGAGTGGCTGTATAGAAAATAGGGACATGGTTCAATAGAAATGCGAAAATAGAACTAGTTTTTTTTTTAATAATTTGACAGCTTTCAGTTGAAAGCGATTCTCCCTAGGGATGAAAAGTGTTACTTTCAACCCGCTCTTCGGGCAACTTCATACCTACTTTCCGAGTATGAGTAATGAAAATATATTTTCTGACTTGAGGCCCCACCACAAGCTCTTAACGAGATTCATTTGACGACCTAAACTGAACTGTTAAAGGGATGGAGCTACACAATATTCCATAACTATCACACAACGCCGTCTAGTCCCAAGCTAAGCAGAGCTTGTGTTATGGGTACTAGACAACTGATAAACATACTTATATATTTCTAAATATATACATATTGTAGATAAATTACACCCAGACACAGAACAAATGATCGTGCTCATCACACAAACGTTTGTCTTGAGTGGGAATCGAACTCACGACCTCTGGCATACCAGTCAGGGCACCTAACCATTAGACCAACAGGCCAGTCGATATAAATAAGGATATAGCTCCATTCCTCTTCTTCGCTCGCACGCTTTGACACATCATGGTAAGACCACTGATATAATATTCCGTCTGTTTTCATTGCCGAAATACCCACATTTGGTAAAGTGTGTCCTTAGCGTTAGGAACCTTTTATAAAACTCAGCCACTCGTATGGGGAAACTTTTGCTCTTTTAAGATGCAAATATATGGGGCGTTCGTCATTTCTATATTCGGAGGGGCCGAGCCAGTTGTGCTTTTATAATAGACTCTGCTTATGTGGAGTGCTAATACAGGGTGCGGTGGTCAGGCGAATGTTACTTTAGAATGTTTCAGCTTGCTTACTAAGTATCTATATTAATATTAACTCTGTCTGTCTGTTACGCTTACACGGTTAAACAACTGAACCGATTTTGATGAAATTTGGTATGGAGGAAGCTTGAACTCCAAGGATGGACATAGGCTTTTTATCCGTCTTCGACTTCGCGTCCGTAATAACCAACATTCACGCGGCCAAAGTTGCTGGCAGAAACTAGTATAATATAATAATAATAATATTCCATAACTTTCACACAACGCCATCTAGTCCCATACAAAGCAGAGCTTGTGCTATGAGTACTAGACTACTGATAAACATACTTATATATTTCTAAATAAATACATATATTTGATAAATTACACCCAGGCACAGAACAAAAGATCGTACTCATCACACAAACATTTGTCTTGGGTGGGAACCGAGTCTACGACATGCGGCATAGTAGTCAGGGCCACTGACCACTAGACCAACGGGCCAGTCTTAGTATAAAAAAAAATTCTAAATATAAAATGTAAATCTTCCACATATTATAGTTTTGATATCTATAGACATTACCTTTAATATTTAAACATTTTAATTATTCTTGTAATTTTTTTATTGTCATTAAATCATTATTATCATATGACATTGCTAATTACTAAATGTATACTATACCAAATGGTAAAAAACTTTTAACAAAAAAAAAAAACCGACTACTACAAAAAATAATAAAAAATATTAAAACGATCAAAATAACTGTAATTTCGGAATTCGGTGTTTCTGGTATTGCTTGTTTGTTATTGAACATTTTTTAGTTGTGATACACTTACAGCCGGAGTACTTATTTAGGATACATTGTTTTATTATGAAGTTTACCGTGTCTGCCTTCCACCTTCCGGCTCCATAAGGGCGGGAGATGTCATTAGTTGATTTCCCACCTAAAAAAAAACCTTCCGGCTCCATCATTAGATTATTTCGATAGTACCTTATAGCCAAAGTGCATCTCATGACAATTCTAATAGCTCAAACACGGCTAGGATGCATTGATTAATCACGGAGTTCCGGTGCCTACCTTCCGGCTCCATCATCATCATCTGATCACTTCGATGATTTCCGACGTAACTATTCAGAACCATTTATTTATTTGTATTGTCATAGTTGCTTAAGGCCCTAGTTTCAGAGCAGTGTCATAAAACAATGAGGAGTTACTGAGGAGTAGGCTTACTCCTTAGTAACGGCTAGGTCAATAGGTTTGAAAAAAATATATGTTTAAAAACATTATATTTTTTCGCTTCTTTTCCCTACTCCTTTCAAACGGCTTTGATCTTTAGAACTATGTTTACACAAAAAAAAATTAATCGTTAAGTATTAAAAAAAAAACAATATTTCGCAAAGAAAATGGTCGAGGTCATCGAGCCTCTATGCGGGCGCAGGCGGCAGTGCAGGTATGTGTCCAATTAACTCTGGCCAGATGTTCGAAGGGACTATACGCCTTAACTATCTTCATTGTGACACTGTGAGGGTGAAGTTCCGTTGTTCTTTTGTGCTTCATTAACTGTTACTTTTTGACTGTGAACATTTTGCTTAAGTTCTCAATGAAAATACCAAAATCACTATATGGTTGCCTATAATATTTGAAGAGAACCCTTTATTCCTCATGGATACCATAATTAAAACTGGATTTTGAAAAAAATAGGTCCGGTCTGGAAGCAAGAATTTTTAAGCAAAAACGCATAAAAAAGAAATTCAACCGAATTGAGAACCTCCTCCTTTTTTGAAGTCAGTTAAAAATCGAAATATTTGTACGGCTGAAATGCCGAATTTAGTGAAACACCATAGATCTTAAGAACTTTTTAGTTACCTATATTCTTGTAAATAAATACTCGTATGATTCATTCATTCATTTCTATACCTGGAGCGTGAACTTGAAGTGACCCACCAAGGAAGTTGTCAAATAATTCCCTGAACATCTCAACGTCGCTCCTCCATTAGAACGGCTAAAATAAAACTTTAGAGGTTTGAGACTATTTAATTTCCTTCCCGCAGTCCGTCAGGGATTTGCTCACATTTAAATTAAACGACGTTTCCTTAAAAAGAAAGCCTTGGATCGGGAGGTCGTGTAATTTTAGTGGAACACGTAAAACAGAGGAGGTCGGAGATTCCCGGGTCACGGACGCGGACTCATGATGCGAAATGTCACTGACGTAAATGAAAATTGCGGGTTTGAGATTTATACATAGTCCAAGTACCTACTGCAGTTTATTTTTTTATATTTGTTGAGACTTGAGAGGCTTACGAAACTTAAGTATTGAAAGTTTTTAGAACAAAGGGAATAACGGCAAACTGAATTACTGTTCAATCTTTTTTTACTGTGATCCCAACTGATGGTAAGCAGTGATTCAATCGTTGATAGTGAAGCCACTAGTTTATTGAGAGCCTATTCACTCCAGGCCAAAACAGATATAATTTAGGTATCTTCAAATACCTAAATTATATCTGTTTTGGAATGAAAAATAAAACATTGGCATGTCACTTCTAGCTATCCCACTGTATCCTACTAAGTTACCTATGCTGTAGTGCTTACTATACTAACGCTAACAACATTAAACAGCCGCCAATAATACTGTACATTTCAGACCTAGGTGACGGATGTGTCGACCCGAAGTCCTAGATAATGTAGAACTTCATCATTATTTCAATGTCCATAGTACCTACGTCCTGCTGGTCAGATATAACCGCGACGGTGAACAATACTGCGACAATATTGCTGTAATAAACCACACAACATGCCATTATTTGCTCACAGGTGGCTGCTGTGCTATCGCTTATCGTCCTGCAATCGTTTTGAGCTGTGGTTGCAATGGAGAGGTATAACTTTTGCAACTAAACACAGAACAGTTTTACCTTTGACTGGCCTGTTGGTCTAGTGGTTAGTGGCCCTGACTGCTATGCCGGAGGTCGTGGGTTCGATTCCCACCCAGGACAAATGTTTGTGTGATGAGCACGATCATTTGTTCTGTGTCTGGGTGTAATTTATCTATAATATGTATGTATTTAGAAATATATAAGTATATTTATCAGTTGTCTAGTACTCATAACACAAGCTCTGCTTAGCTTGGGACTAGACGGCGCTGTGTGATAGTTGTGGAATATTATTATATTATTATTATTACCTAGTTTTGAATAATTGTTGAAGGGTTTTTGTTTGCGATAATTGAAATTAAATTCAGAACTCTTTTCATTTCACATCCTAGGCCTACAAACGCTAGACTCCAGAAGATCCGGTAAGAAACTGCATAGTTTGTCTTTAAAAAAATGATTGATTTTACAATATTTACATATTACAATTTTAATGTATGAGAGGACATTATAGACCGGATATCATTGTTCCCAAAAGAACAATTCTTCTTCTTTTCGTGTCGATGTACTCTAACTAAATTTTATCTGACCAGTATTTGGCAACCTCTACGGCTCTGTTATTGGCCTCGTATAGATCCTGAAAACTGCAGGTAGTTGTACAGGATGGACAGCATAGCAAATGACGCATGTCCTGTGCAGCGACTCCACACTGGCACTGTGTTAGAGATGGATCGAGGAAGCCCCATTTGGCCAAATTATTTTTACAGCGGCCAACCTGAGTGAAAGAACAATGATAATCTAGAACATAATGATGTCTTTATATACTTCAGGATTCTGGGGTCCTTTAGAAGGCGTATGAGGGGCCGAAGCCTACTCGCAGAGTCTCCTTAGAAATTTTTCATGGAACGTGTTACCGGTGTTACCAACCGACGAATATCCCGGTATGCGGTACGCAAGTGCACGCAAGGAGGGCCCTGGTTGGTTGGAAACTATTGCGACATTTTGAAAGGAGGCTTAAATGGATTAGTTATCAAGAGCTACGTAAAGACTATGGCCCCTGCGTGAATGTAGAACATATTATTATCGTTCCTCAGATGCCTCCTTCATACAAAGGAGTAAAAGAGAGAAAACAGCTATAATCATTCTGTATATTCATTCTCACATTCTGTATACAGAACCTTTCCATTGATATTAGAGTAGGTACATATATGGCTCCGTTTGATGTTCGCTTATTGCCTGTGTTGTTGTGTGGAAGGTTTTACAGTCGCAATAAACGGCTTCGGTGAAATACAATTCTCTGGAATTTTGGGAAGTGGGCCATGGAAAGTAAAGTTTATTTAGAGCGTCCTATTTCAATACGTCGCACGTGACTCGTCCCCTGCGGCATCCTTGTGACTGCTCTCGTTAGGGAGAAGGACGCGAGGACGCAAGGCAAGTGAGCAGGCGACTTAATACGATCCCCTGAAAGGGTCCGACGAATAAATACACAATTCTTCGCAGATCTCTGATAATTTGATTTTTCTCAACGGAGATTTCAATGATATTGTGATATTGGAGATATATTTGTACGCTTTTATCATCAAATCGTTTTTGCTTGAATAAGAAACGTGATCTCGTCTCAGCAGTATTATTATAAGAATACTTAAAGATAACTTTCTATAAACATTGCTACAAATTTAAAAGCTATAGTTAAGCTTCACTTCCTGAGATAATAACAAAAAAGTAAATAAGTAAACGTAATTAAGCTTGAGTGTTAATCAACGAAAGTTAAAAGATTGATAACGCCTCGAGCTCTATAAAAAGGAAATTAACTGGGAACCCATTTCTAATTAAAGTGGAGACGATGGAAAAAAAGGTGGCGTAAGTAGGTTGGATACTTACAGACAAGGGCAGATTTAAATGAGAGAATCGATCGTTAGCAATGAGAAATGGTCACGTCGATTGGAGTAGGATTTATAGCACCACGTAGAACGTACCAATCGTTGAAGAGAACAATTTAGTGCTACCTGTAAACGCTATACGCTGCAGAGACTCCACTGATATAAATACAGAGAATACGTAACAGGGAAACCATTTTCTATTGTTTCTTTGGATGCGAACTTCCGGAGATAGTACTTTGAATGTAGGCGACGTTCGATTGAGATTCTCGATATCAAGTATCTTCAGGTATTTCTGTAGTCGGGTTGAACACTTAAATTTTTTTAGGTGGGAAAATCATCTAATGACAAATCTTGCTCTTGGGCGGAGCGGGAGATAGTGTCAGAATTTAACTGACTAAAAAACCCACTCCTGTTCCTTCTTTGCCTCCATCCCGGGGCCCCGGGTTTCGCTTCCACACTACCCGTGTGTTGGATATGATATGAATGCAATTTTGTCGACAGTGACAGCGTCATGTGAAATTTGCAGGTGTAGGCTTAATCTTAAAACAATTACAAGTTAAAAGTTATTAAACTAAAATAGATATTATGTATGAAATGGCCAAATGAAGTTCTTTGATATAATACCTAGTGTTTGAACTTGTAAGCTCGCTTTGACATTTCAACGGCTCCTTGTCAACTCCTATTTAAATGAATATTAAATATTCACGAGGACGAGGAGATTTTGTCAAGAGTAGTTCCTGAAATAAGCAGCTGTGACAGACAGACGAAGTCGCACCATAGGGGCAACTGTTTATCACCTTGGTAAACAATTCTGACGGTTAACAAAATTGGTGTGGTTACAAAAAAGTTGACCTATATGTGGTCACTCAAGTAAGTAAAACGTAATTTTTGTTGCAACTCCTGAATTGATGCTTATGTTGGTTCATCAGTTTATAGAAAAATCGAAAGAGCAGTTAAAGGGAGCGTCTCAACTAAGGGTGTTTTCCGGTGCGCGGTCGCCACTCTAGAACCTTTCGGCCCCATCGACCATCCGTTCTACGAGCAATGTGCCCTGCCCACTGCCACTTAAGTTTGGCGATTCTTTGGGCTATATCGGCGACCTTGGTTCTCCTGCGGATATCTTCATCCCTGATGCGATCTTACAAGGAAACTCCGAGCATAGCCCTTTCCAGTGCCCTTTGGGTGACTGTAAGCCTTCTGATGAGGCCCATTTTACAATGTTTCAGTGCCATATGTCATCACTGGTAACAATATCAACATGAGTTTGAATTAATAACTACCTACAGGCAGGCAACCAACCGTCTTGAAAATATTTTAGCTTTTACAACTATAACTCGTGGAAAGTTAAAATTAGAAATCAAAAAAAGTGTTCGTAAATAGGGTATGTAACACAGACTGTCTGCCTAATCGACATTGTGCTTACGCAAAAGTCATAAAACCGTCTGGCACTTAAAAGAGGCTTGAAAAAAGCACCTAGCCTTAAAAGGTAAACATCGTCATTGGAGTAAATTTACTCGTTGCTGTGAGGGGTTTACTCAGTTTTATTAGGGCGCTCGAGTACGCAGTACTTCAGAATCAAGGTACGATGATGCAAATGGTAAGGCTTAGGCCGCAGAAACACTCAAAGTCGTCAATTCTATTTAGAATGGAAGTTATTGCAGTCACCAGCGTTACAGTACTCGCCTTTAAAATTTCAGAAACTAGATTGAATGGACCTGAAAATACATATATTATTGTAGTGGAATTTAATCTTTTTTTGGGGTTGGAAATAATGAAATAACTCTTCCCGCTCGGAACGAGAGGGAGTGTCAGACTTTTACTGTCCACCAGTCAGTTACCCTTTTTGTTCCAAGGTCGCGGTAATTCTTTCGAACAATTATGCAGCCAGAGTTCAGTTTCCTTTAAAGCAAACCCTTGATAATACTTCAGGAAGAACAAAGATGCGTGCATGTATAACAGCAAAGTTGGAGTCTTGTGAAACTTTATAATCATCGACGGAGGGAATGAAGTCTGCACTTGAAGCAGAATGTTCTTTATTACCGCACTTAGCGAGTAGTGGCGTGCCGTGAGCGTGGTGGAGGGCTCGCAACATGTGGCTCGCAACTCGTTCACTACTGACTTAATTAAGTGAGCACTGAGTACCCGCCCGAATGCCATTAGCTTCTGGTTACGATGAAGTGCCTTCCAGATTTCTGTAGCTGTGAGTCTACCTTGGAGCTGTCAAAATGGATAGTTAAATATTTTTGGTATCTTTTTAATTCTATGTGGTTTAACATGTAAACAGTATTATTAATTATTATAACAATTTCATGTTCTAGTAACGAAATGTTTTTTAAGGAGTTTAGAAATGTCAAAAACTAGCACTGTTTTTAAATTTGATTCTGAAAGATTCCCGAGCGTTAGGCCTTGAGTGAATATCTTATCCACAATGATATTCCGAATTCAGCATATTCAAAGGTGACAAACTTGGCATCTGTTATCATGATTTTCTCAATACTGTTCAGTTCACTTCAGACAGCTGAAAAATGGACAGCACAGCCCGGATCTTTGGACTTGGCTCAGTTAGTAATAATAAAACAGTTTGAGATGTGCGCGTCCTTCGCAGTCAGGTACACTGAATTTATTATTTCGTCATTATCGTTTCAGAACGCAGTAGAAATACAGAATAAAATGACTATTTTGTATATGTACTGCGTTAAATCTCTTTATTACGTCGGACAATAACACTCCTAAAATTATTATGTGCTTATAAAGACTTGCTGCGGTACCAGTTAATATAAATAAAGTTGCCTTATGCATAAAACAGGATATGCTGCAGTACATACGTTATGCAAATACGATGACATGACTTACGGCGCTGTTGTAAATCAAGTTCAATTTAACATTTTCATATAAAGTGTTAAAGCCAGTATGGCGGCGCGGGCGGTGGGGTGCTGCGCGCGCGCGAGATCTGTCATCGACTGCGGATTTATAGCGCATCGTTCGTCGGGATTTGCTTTTGCTTCACGTAATGGATTGCTTTAGAATTCCAACGGTTCCGCTCGAATATATTTTTTGTCCATTTCCCATATGTCTACTTCAGTGTGAAACACCAGGGTTATTGTTTTTCTGATGTATTGGATCGTTGGTTTTATGGAGGTATAAACGACCTTACATTTTTTCTATTCTGCTTTTACCAAAAATATTTTTACGCATAAAGCTTGTTTCAAAGTGTTTTAATCTGTATATGAAACAGTCATAAAAATATTTGCAGAAAAATATGAGTATTGAAAATGAGAACAATGAAGAAAGTGATTTAAACGAGCGCAGTATTTTTCACTCAACTACAGTTTTCCACTTACACTCGATACATATCCGAACGAAGTTGGCGTGCAAAGGAAAAAAGAATGTTTATTCATGTACTCGTAATTGAATTCTGTTGGGAGTGCGGTTGGGCGCAAATTGAAGTGGAGTCGGCGACGGGAGGCCAAGACGCGACGGTCGCTGGGCCGCTGCAGGCGACGTGATGCACGAGACCAAGCCCTTGATATTTTAAAGTACTTTTGAGTCTGTTTGTTTTATTTCTACATTCTTTTATTTTGTTCTTGGTAGATAATCTGAAATGAAATGAATATATATAAAAATAACGTCATTCTTAAAAAAGCTATAAATAATTATTGCGTAGTTATTTTTTTGTTTCATTCATGCTAAACTAAGTGGCATTGGGCAGGGCACATTGCTCGCAGAACAGATGGCCGATGGGGCCCAATGGTTCTGGAGTGGCGACCGCGTACCGGTAGACATAGCGTTGTTAGGCCTCTCACAAGGTAGACCGATGCTCTGGTGAGAGTCAAGGAAATTCAATGAATGCGATTGCACAGGACTGCTCGTTATGGCGACACTTGAGGGAGGCCTATGCCCAATAGTAGACGTCTTTCGGCTGAAATGATGGTGATGGTGATTAATTTTACAACAATGTTTAGAATTCAAACCACACAACGCACACGACGAGCACTGATTTCAGTTTTGTGGCCAAAATAAATTAACGTAACCAGTAATGAAAATCCTTTATAGGAGATTTCTAAAAGTAGAAATAAGAACTATTTAGTTGGCAAGATATTTAATTAAGCAGCCAGCTTATGTACGAAGCCGTTTTGGTTCGCAGGCTGCGCCCTCCTCATTATTACCATATCTTCAGATCTCCGCTAATGGTCACTCGCTCAGTGCGCTGCAGATGCTTCTGGGATTCGTGGTAAGTGCAAATTCAGTGATAACGACCGGCATTTAAGTGTAAATACTTAATATAGCTAGCAAAGATGTAGAAGACTGTGTCTGCGTTTGACAATGGCCGTGGTCAGTTTATTTCACATTTTTGTTTTTATTTTCGACATCGTAAGAATAGTGAGTAAATTATTATCCCACAAGGCCCACAAGGCCTCCCACAAGGTGGGCCGATGACCTCGTGAGAGTCGCGGGAATCTGATGGATGCGAGACGGAAAGGCGCGGCGAGGCGAAATTTTGGGGAGGCCAATGTCCAGCAGCAGATGATGATGACTGCGGGTATTCATTTATCCACCAACTCGTACTGGAATTGTAGCCCTCGTGGTGGATTAAGACCCATTCCTTTTCCTGGTCTGAGGCTTGAGCTCCAACAGTGGGAACATTATAACACTGGTTATGTTATGATGTTTTATGCTATTCATTTAATGATGATGTGCGATGTAATTTATGTATGAAGGGCTGACTAATTATATCTTTTGAAAATACCTACTTATAGGAATATTCTCAACATGAATGCAATTCGACTCCTTAGTCTTAATGTAACTAATTACAATTACGGCTAACCACACAGTGACCCCAAATGGATTATTAGACTGTGGTTTATGTAAGTTAATACACCACCCATTATAGATAGAGCTGTATTTTATCATACCCATAGCTAATGTCCGAAGCTTCGGCGTTGGCTGCGTCTACAGCAGCCATTCTTCATAAAAATAAAATATAAAGAAATTCTATTTTTATCACTTCGGAGAAAATGTTTCCAGCAAGCCCTGAAAACGAAAGAATTGACACAACATTATGCAACAATTCAATTCAAATTAATAATTAATTTAATTCCTTTACATGCTAAATCCTTAGTTACAGCTTAATAATGAGCTCGATCGCTGTATGTTACATTCACAGATATGTCAAAAAATTACATTTATTATTTTTATTTAGGCTCATTATTAAGTTAACTATGTATTGTTTTAAATTCATACGAAAATCCAAATGTGAAAGTAACTTTGTCAGTCTATTACGCTTTCACGTTTAAACAATTGAACTGATTTTGATGGATACGGAGTAAGCTTGAACCCCAAGGAAAGACATAGACTACTTTTTATCTGGCATCAACTTCATCTTCACATCTGCTATAACCGACATTCACGTGAACGAAAACGTGAGCAAAAGCTAGTGAGTAATAAATTTGTAAAAATCTACTTCGAACTCACAATTTTCTTATTGCTTTTCAGCACAATATTGTCACCTTCCTCGAACCAGATTTCATTATTTAAAAATAAAATCTCGGTGCAGTGCACAAGTAGGGTAATCCTTTAAAATGTTGAGCAGGCTCCCCACGTTGGCCGTCGAGGAGAGATAAGCCGTACGGAGCTACATTTTTCCTGCCTCACCAGCTTTGCTACAAGTGCAAAGGCAATGTCGCTCCCTATGCACCACTCATGTTGCATGAAATTGAAATTCTGTTTTGGACATGTGATCGGAGAATAAAAGGTAGATGTTGTTCTAGGGTAAGAAAATGGTTCTCTGGAATGATAGAAATGATAAAGTGACAATTCCTTTAACAGACTAACTTAAAAAGTGGCTCATATCGCACAGCTCACAATGCTGTTTATTGATATAATAGTAGATTATGTAACTAGGGAATGAAAGAGTGTCTAAGTCGCTGGCGGCATGTTGAATTTCGAACGAAACGAAGGTTGCTAAGTTTTGACCCCGAACGCCAGTGAGGGTTTTATATGATTAATATAGAAACCTGAGTGAAGTGAGGAATTCAAGCCGCCCAAGACAAAGACAGTTTTGATCCCCATGTTAGATTTCCGCATGACGCAGGTTCTAACCGGACATGGTAAATTCGGTAGGTTTCTGCGCCGGGCTCTGGTATAGGCCATGATCCGGAGCGGGGAGGAATGGCAGGCGGTCGTTTCCCTCTACGAAGCTAGCAAAGGAGGCGGCCGCACGCGCGAGGGATCCACCCTCACGCCCAGCCGCTGGCATCCCGATTTCCAGTCACCGCAGGCGCAGGGTTGCGGACGGCGAGCAATGGGTAGCAAGCCGTGCGGTCGTCCGGTAACCGTCCGGACTGAGTCCAAGTCGTCAATAGCGCGTGGTGTTCCACGTGCGCCTTATGGAGATGTCAGCAAATCGTTGGGGCCCAGCAGGGTTGAAGTCTACTGGGGCCATGGGTTAAGTGAAAATGAATCCCCGGTGCCCTGGAACGCAAGGCAAAGAAGGAACAAACGAGTGGGTTTTAGTCAGTAGAAGTCTGTAATCCCTCGCGCTCCGCCCAAAGGCGTGAATTTTATATTAGAGAAATATTGTATTATCTAAGTGTCAATGTTAACTATCTCTCGACGTGTTTTGAGATTTGAAACAAACAAAATTCACTCCTCTAAGATTGAACTCTTATATTTTAGGCTCTCTATTTAAGCTCTTTGATTACTTGTTTTTTAGAGACTCGTCCGTCTGTATATTATTATACCAAGTATTCTTTTTTTTTTTTGATTTTTGACGTTCTAAATTTAAATCTCATTATTCCCTAGGGAACGCCCATACTTCATTAGATCGCTAGGGACAGAATGACTTGCTTTAGGTAATATTTGAATAATATAATATAAAAAAGGGTATTATCGAGCAGGTGGTGTAAAAAATAATATTATTGTTTATTTGCGACTTCAAGGTTAAAAGTAGGTCGAAAGATAATAACTAATAGTGGAAATTTGGTGTTACAGCTGACACCTAAGCCGTAATGATTTAATATTTTGTATGTAAAGGTATCAGCGCCCACTTTCATAATTACTAGCAACGATCAGACTATAATTCCTAAATAAATTAAAAGTGAGCATGGAACATTATCAAGTACCTAATTAATTAGGTATCTAAGTATTAATGATGAGAACCACATGTTACTAAATTTTTTTTTATTAACTTCATCGCATTTTTGCAAGAGGAACAAGTTGATATACAGAAAGCAAGTTAATTTTTAGGGTTCCGTACTTCAAAAAGAAAAAACGGAACCCTTATAGGATTACTTTGTTGTCCGTCTGTCTGTCTGTCAAGACCCTTTATCTCGGGAACGTGTTGAGGTATCGAGTTGAAATTAAAACCATATACTTAGGCCTGCGGTCACTTGAAGCTGTGAAAAAATCAAACTTTTGAGTTAACGAAAAAAAAAATATACGGCCGTTTATGTCGCAAAAAACGTTATTTCGACACTCTCAAGGAATCAAAATTTATAGGGTACTTCCCGTTGACCTAGAATCCTGAAACTTGGCGTGAAGCAAGGACTCACAGCACAAGTATAGGAATAAATCTGAAAACCACGTCACAAAAAAAAAACTATTTTTGAGATTCAGAAAATCTTCGTAACTTGATTCGGGAATTGAACTGGAACTGTTTTTATAAGTAAGTTTGTACTGAAACCTCAATGCGGGAGTCCGGCTCACACTTGCCCGGGTTTTTTTCTATTATTAATAATACTACAAACTATTTAATTCAAAATGTTGCCGCCCAGCAATTCAGCAGGATGAAAATTGGCGAAACGTCTTCTCATATCAAACAATGTCTACAAATATCCATACGAGTGGAGAATATTTTACCGTGACAAAATCCTATTGTACTAACTTACAAATGTACGGTGCTATTATACAACGGTCACCTAGAGAACAGTCTTGCGTTGCGTGACTTGAGAAATAAAACAAAGTAAAGATCTGTTAGTGAATAAACGAGCATCCGGCTGCTTACTTTTGCGAGATCCCGCATCGTCCCGTAATCCCGTAAAGCCAGCTAAATGCTCGACTTAAATAATCCCGGGGACAGGTGAGCTGCTGTGCTTCACTTCGAGGATTTGAGGTCGATAGTTTATTTATATTCTGGGCCTAAACAAACTTCAGAGCCGATGTGTAGGTAGTGTAAATAGGATGTCAACCAATTTATAGTTGGTAAACTTCCTTGCAGACAGAACTATGGCCTTCTAGTGAGGTTTTGGGCCTTTTCTTTGTATGGTGGTTTGGTATTACTTATATTTGGTTTAGTTTACTATATTATTCTATTTATTTTTTGAGACACTCAGAAAGTTTTGAGAAACTAAAAAATTAACTTCTATGGATAAAACATTTTTATTAAATCTTTTCAAAGAACTCTCCTGCCTCGATACAAAGTTTCATGCGTCTGAACCAATTTTCGTAACATTTTTTCCAGTCCGCCGCAGACACCTCTTCCACGGCCTTCTCGAACGCTGCTAGTGCGTCTTTCGGCGATGAAAACTGTATCCCTTTCAGCAGATTTTTTATTTTAGGGAATAAAAAGACATGGTGCCAGGAAGTCCCTCGTTTTGAGCGCTGAGTGCGCGGGCGCGTAGTCATAGTGAAGCAGTACGCCACGGAGCCCGGTGTTTGGTCGCTTGTTGCTTATTGCAGACAAAACTTCTGGCAGGCGTTTTGTGGTATACTATTCGGCGTTGATGCTGTTTTGGTCTCGTAATGGAAATGAAATCAGATACCCCGTCAAAGTGAAGAAACTAGCGATCAATAATTTCCCTGCGCTTCTCGATCGCTTCATTTTCGTAGGCGTTGGTTCGTTTTAAAACAGCCAAACTGTCGATTGCCGCTTTGTTTCTGGATCGTACTGATAAATCCAGGATTCGTCACCTGTCACAATGTCGTAAACGCGCCGAGACGAGCCTGCTTCAAATTTTTGAATCATATCATGGCA
The DNA here is from genome assembly GCA_961205895.1 of Mythimna pallens. Taxonomy (NCBI): domain Eukaryota; kingdom Metazoa; phylum Arthropoda; class Insecta; order Lepidoptera; family Noctuidae; genus Mythimna; species Mythimna pallens. The sequence goes on along the minus strand of OY540826.1, from coordinate 11,612,660 downwards.
CTACTCCACACGGGCCTGGATCTGAGCTTCGGTGAGGTTGTGCGGCTCCCAGCAGCAAACTATCCTCCTCACGCGAAGGTGCTCGTGTAGAATCTTGTGAACGCTTCCCGAACCAATCTGCAGTGTACGCTGAATCTATTCGTATGTAATTCGCCTGTTGTCTTGAATTATTTTTTTTACTGCCAGCATACTTTCTTCCGTGACAGCTGCCGTAGGACGACCACTCCTTTGTTTATCCCCCAGAGTAAGCAGACAGACAAGACAGCCTCTGTGCGCGAGTCTAACTCGCACTTGCCCAGTTTTTTTATCACTGAGTAATACAGGGACATATCATTTTTCACGCGCGCGTCACTGGCTAAAGATAGTGCTTCTAACTACTTCTACCATTTGCGTTTTATTTGTATAGGTAGCTATTTAAGTATATTTGAATACACTTAATATTAAGAAGGTGTTTGTCGGAGCTACAACTTTATTAATAACCAAACTTAGTTCACCTCAAAGGAGAACGGTGTGTTGGGCGACAAGTTGCTTGTAGCTGCATGTAGCGTTGCACGAAATGCAATTTGAGTTGGGCGTCCGACGTGGAGACGAGAGGTGTTGCCTCTTGCAACTAATAATGTACCCACATCGGACTAGAGAGCAGTTCACAACTTCACTCAGAACTTGCTATCGCTTCCCGCAGTCACATTTCTTAAATTCATTATATTTTTCGTCGTTTAACTTGCTTTATTAAAACTGACAGCTTAAGTAGACGTTTGGTAGGAATAAGTTCCATTTCGGTCCCACAGAACAGCGTAGGGGATTATTTGTTATAGTCTGTGTTATGGTCTTCATGTACATCCATTCTATTTTCTCGGAAAGCGTGTAAGAAATCGTCATACGACAAAACAGTTCCTTTTTAGGGTTCCGTACCTCAAAAGGAAAAAACGGAACCCTTGTAGGATCACTTTGTTGTCCGTCCGCCTGTCTGTCTGTCAAGACCCTTTATCTCATGAACGCGTGGAGGTATCGAGTTGAAATTAAAATCATATACTCAAGTTTGCAGTCCCTTGAGGCTGTGAAAAAAATCAAACTTCTGAGTTAACGAATAAAAACGATACGGCCGTTTATGTCGCAAAAAACGTGCATTTTGACACTCTTGAGGGAATCAAAATTCATAAGATACTTCCCGTTGATCTAGAATCCTGAAATTTGGCATAAAGCAAGGTCTTATAACAAAGTATAGGAAAAAAAATGAAAACTGTAAATTAGTAGTCTTAATCTTCGTAACTCAATTCGTGAATCGAACTGTTTTTATAGATAAGTTTGTACGGAACCCTCAGTGCGCGAGTCCGACTAGCACTTGCCCGGTTTTTTTTGTTAGGTTCGGTTCATGAGACCGTTACTTCTGATTGATACCACTTACACTTTTAGTCAATATCAACAGCTTTATTGCTTGCGATTTATTGATCACATAATTAGTTGTACCTCCTACATCGTAGACGCGGGCTAGCGGACGGTGAGTAATGGGCATGTCACCGTCCGATTAAGACCAAGCGCGGATTGACGGCACGTTGTGATCCATGTGCACTTTAAATCAGTTAGGTTATGGGTTCACAGGGCGGGAAAAGTTCTACTCCGCTCTGCTCAATTCTGCCCCGCTCTGTTCCTCTATGCTTCGCTCCGCACAGCCCAAGTTCCGCCTTGATGACTTAAGTTGACGTGTAGATAATAATCTGTAGATGAAATAAGTCTATGTTTTTACATATAGAAAATAACTGAAATTAAAATATCTTTCTGTTAATATTTTCACGGTAACAAGATGCCATTGAAATGTTTTATGGCTGTTATCTACTTTGCAAACAATGGAATTGAAAGTTAATAGAACATGCGTGTTCCGTTCTAATTGCATTGTTTCAGAGTCACGTTTTAATCACATCTCCGCAAAGAACCAGTTTATAAAGACCCCCGATGTTTCAGGAAGGATCATTGGAAGCCTATCACCGATGCAGGTCAAGCGAGTTGGTCGCGATTGCGCATGATGAATTCAATGATTGCAGTTGACATCGTTTGCGGGGAAATTGGAATAATTAAGTCTGAAATCAAGCAGACTGTAACTCTGAAATGGTAATTGGTTGGTAATGTAATGGTATCATACAGCGGTAGCGTCGTCGCTTTGTTTACTGAGTTTGTATTGACTGGTCAATTGGTCATCAAAACAGGTCGGAATTAGGTAGAGTTAAACATGTACTTACACCGATTTCATACAGCGAAAGAATATAAAGTGGATATGCCTCAAATCCCGAGATTAATTTTAAAGAGCAGATTTTTTTATGAAAGTATCAGAATAAAAGCAGAAAAAAATTCTTCCTGCATTATTGACGAGGAGGAGAAAGTATATACATCTTTTTCAATGAAAAAAATAAATAAATAAAAACTGTATGTTAATTATCTTTGCTTTATTTGTCTTATCTATCTCTGCGGTTTTTATTATTATTTATTTGTAATATTGTTAGGCACACGGGATTTTTCATAAGAAACCCGGGAATATCCATATTAATATCAACATTTCGATGCAAGTACATGAATAACTACACAAAGCCCTATAGTAAGTGCGTGAGTGAGTGTGTGTGTGTGGTGTAGTGAGTGAGTGTGGTGTGAGTGTGGTGTAGTGTGTGTGTGTGTGGTGTAGTGTGTGTGTTTGTGTGTGTGTGTAGTGTGGTTTAGTGATCCTTATTGGATCACTTTGTTGTTCAAACGACATTTGCCGTGAATTCGATCCTCAGCTACAGTTAAAAAATTTGTCATTATTTTATCTTCTTTTTAGGGTTCCATTTTTTCTTTTTGAGTTACGTAACCCTAAAAAGAAGATAAAATAATGACAACATTTTTAACTGTAGCTGAGGATCGAATTCACGGCAAATGTCGTTCAATACCGACATTTTGGAATATTGCTCACCCCCCATAGCAAAGAGCGTGATAATTTATAACCTAACAGTTGACTCGGCCTATGAGGATTATGTATGCAAAATTTTAACAGGATTGGTTGAGTAGTTTTTGCGCCAATTACCATAGGTCTAAAATTTTACTGTTATATTATATGTATAGATAGACTAGCTTCTGCCAGCGGCTTCACCCGCGTGAAAGTCGGTTTCTCCATACTTAAACTTTGGACCCCGGTTTCCCCGTTCTTAGGGGGTGAATTTCGGAAAATTCATTCTTAGCGGATGTCTATACCCTATAAGGAACCTACCTACAAATTTTAAGGTTCTAGGTATTATGGTTTCTGAGATTACGTGATTAATCAGTGAGTGGTATTTCGCTTTTATATATAGATTACCAGCTCCGTGTCTCGAAAAGTAGGCATATAAATTATCTCGTGAATATTCCTAGGAGTATTCCCTTAGAAAAATTTACTACCTTCACGCGGGCGAAGCCGATGGAAGAAGCTAGTTTACTATACAATATCCTTTACGAAAGTAAACTATAAAAAGTTCTTCTTCGGTTCCAAAATACCTTTACCTCGTTATTATAAACTTTGATGGTTAATGTATGGTTTACTTGTACAGTTTTTTTATCAATTTCAACTTCATTTTGTAATTATGTATAATAAAATATAAAAAAAGGCAAAGGTCACAAGGTGTTGAGACAGTCTGTTTCTGTTCGTCTTGATCGGTGCTCCAAAATGTTGGTACAAGAAAAGAAAGTTGCTCGGAAAGAAATCCATGAAACATTGAATCTTTGCAATTTTTGTATTCGCATTATAGGTCTTTCCTTCCTTTATGAGACACCCAAAACTTTGTACAGCAGTTTAATGTCATATATCGCGTTCGTAATGTCCTCATCCCTGTTGGTTTTGATGTTGGCCGGTGAGATAGCGTATGTTGCCGGGCAGATGATTAATAACGCATCTGTCGAGGAATTTGTCGGTAGCTATTTACACATCGCTGGATACGACACTATGAGTGAGTATACGACGTTTTAATAGCACATTATCGCAACATATTTCATTGTAATTAGATCAGGGACGACATATGAGGTTTTAGCCAGCTCAGCTTAGAGTAAAACAGACTCGGTAACTGTGCCTGATTCATTACACCGACAGTACAATTTTCAGGGCATGTTCAGCATATCGTTAAATACATAAATAAACTCTTATTCAACCCTAGAGTTAGAGGTCACTGGATGATTTCATACCGAACAAAAAAATACAGAGATAAACTAACATAACTAAAGAAGGAGGATTCAAAAGAGACAGCTCGATAATTTTAGCATTTCACTTCGGATATGCTAGGAATAATATTCTAAGAGGCTCTTTTAATATTGTTGTATATTAAAATGAGAGCCAGAGTTTAAGTGTGGAAGGGATACTTGTGGTCCTAGAACGCAAAACGTGAAAGAACATAGGTGTGGTTTTAGTCAGTTAAAGTCTTACACGCCCTCGCGCTCCGTCATAAACTGCAAAAAGTTATTAGGTGATTTCATACCTCGAAAAAAGAGGGGTACAAATGCACCCCCTTGAACACCCCACCCGGCAAGCATACTTTATCTATCTATGAACGGCTTTTAAGGAGGGATTAGTGATTCGTGTCGTGATGTCGTGAGTTCTAGTCAGGAAAATCTGTCACGAGCTCTTGCGTAAAGCCTTAAGGAAGAGTATAGCTCATCAATGTATGTAAAATATTTTTGACTTCATACATTATTAATTCCTATACTTTGTCCAATGAAAATAGAATAATTTATGTTCAAAATTACTCCACAAAGCTAAACGTTGGAAAGTTCGTAAGGAATAAAAATGTTAGATAGATTGGGATTTGAGAATGACAGAAAAACTTTCCGAAGAACTTTATACTTGGTTATTATAAACTTTGAAGGTCACTGAACGGTTTACTTGTACATATATTTCCAGTTGTTCGTAATCTACATATATATATAAAAGCGAAATACCACTCACTGATTAATTACGAAATCTCAGAAGCTATAACACCTATAAACTTAAAATTTGGCAGGTCGGTTCCTTATATGGTGTAGACATCCGCTAAGAACGGATTTTAAGAAACTCCACCTCTAAGGGGGTAAAACGGGGGTTGGAAGTTTAGTATGGATAAACCAACTTTCGCGCGGGCGAAGCCACTGACAGAAGCTAGTTCAGTATATAATTAAATAATGAGATAAAGAATAGAAGGTACCAACCCGGTAGCGGTAGATAATGTATTCTTACTAGAATATTGTTCAACGTGATCGAAGTTCGAAGTGTTCGAAAATGCTGGAGAAAGTAAAATGTGCTCGCAAGGAGATCCGAGAGACGTTGAATCTTTGCAACTTTTGCATTCGCATAATAGGGCTGTCATTTATCGACGATATACCGAAGTCTTCGTACGAAAGTGCGATGACTAACCTGGCGCTAATTATGTCGTCGACCCTGCTCGTTCTGATGCTGGCCGGTGAGATAGCTTACGTGGTCAGACAGATGATCCATACAGCGTCTGTTGAGGAATTCGTCGGTAGCTATTTACACATCGTTGGATACGGCACTATGAGTTAGTATATTGTGTTGCAATCAATCTGCCAATCGTTTCTCCAACTAACTTGGGGCCTGCTCCCAGTCCGGATCGTATCCGGATTCAGTTAAATATTAATAATAATAATGGTTTATTGTTCAGGAAAAATACACTTTTACGTCAAATACTTCACTGATCTCCACACTAGGATTCCCTGTGTCTTAGACACCAGTCTCTTTCATCATGGTTCAAGAAGAATAAAAAAAAAACAATACAATGTAACACATAGATTATGTAGAACATAGGGTATGTTAAACTAATAAATCAATATTTATAAGAGCTGTACATGGCATCCTGCAGAGTGTGTAAAAAAGTAAGTTGTATGGTGTTTACGCGTGTATGTGTGTGTGGTTGTGTGGGTGCGTGTGTGTGAGGTGTGTGGGTGCGTGTGTGTGAGGTGTGTGGGTGCATGTGTATACGTGTGTCATGTCTCCGCGCAAGTTCAGTGAATACTACGTGATATTAGCATGACGTGTTAAAATTTCAGTTGTCCGAGCGAGAAAGGGATGGAGCTATACACCCTATACAGCTTCATCCCTTTATCATTTCAGTATAAGTCGTCAAATGGATCACATTAAGAGCTCGTGGTAGGGCCTCAACACATGATGATGATCTGTTTGATAGTAATTGGGTACGAGATGACGCATGTGTTTAGTAATCGTAAATTTTATCGAAATTTTAAAAAACGCTCTCTTAGAGGTGCCGTCTGCTAGGACTAACCTCCTAAAGTTTTCCCCTTTGTCACGAGCCATACGAATTATTAATAATATAGCACAATCAGAGGATATATTTGGCCAAACACTGCCGAAATTTTTAGAAGCAGCTCAAATTATTATTGAGAAAGGTCTGGACATTACATCCTAATTAATTTAAGAATATCATAACCATGTACATATTTATATTAAGTGTTAGTTATAACATCGCCTTGGACTTATCTGTAAAGGTGTTATAATGTAATAAATAAATTTTGTCGGAGATAATTCTTTAAATAAATACGTGTTACGAACGCAAATCATATTAGAATCAACATAAGTACAATTTGACACTGACCTGCAAAATGCAAAAAGCTTAAGAAAATTTGAATTTCGCGGGAAACTGGCGCTTTCAGTGAAAAAAAACCTAATTAAAACTGTGAAAATGCAATGCATCGGCCGTTCGAAATTCAAATATTTAAAAAAAGCATTTAATTAAGCATTAATTAATAGCACCCATAAAGTAATCACAAAACATAACACATACATAAACAATGCGTGATACTATCGGACAGAGCCAGCAACATGTCTGCTACAGCAATGTCCGATGCTTGTGCATGGTGGTATGAAAACAGTCGGTGCACGCAAATATACCCGAGGCACTGTAGAAGCGGGGCTGCATGACATTTTGTGATAGTGTCTTTAACTACCAATCTAACTTTTTCGTTAATGGACCATAGCAAATATAAGGAACAGAAAAAAAAATTAAGCTTAGTGCTTCTACCTTATTTGAATAGTACATTTGCTAAAAGCTCTTACAGGACCCGTGCTCAAAGTCAGACGGAATGAGTAAGTAATATTTAAAGTATAAAGGGTAGATGGCCATCGTAAAATCGAGACGCTTCAGATATATAAAGTACGGAATGCTATTTTACTTATAGTCTTTTGAAGCATTTGTATAGCCTTTAACATTTGTATATCTTTGACTTATTTATTTTTTCTCAACTTTGCCCCACACTAAAAATTACTGTATCGTGGGTGCATTCACGAACAAGAACATGCTTCCCCTTGACATAAAAACAAACTGAAAGTAAATTTTGCTTCAAGAATAAAAGTCGTTTGCTCTTTGTCGTAATTGTTAGTCAAATGGGGCGAATAGAAACTCAGGGGTAAATAGAAACAAAACTTCAAAGGGTGTTTTTACGATATTTGAATATTTTTTGCAGCACTTAACTAAATTAATTTATTAATGATTTTTTATTCTGAAAAGTCGATTCTTTGTAGAAGCCGATAATATGGTATCAAAGTGAAAAACCAAACCAAAGTTTTGTTTCTATACACCCCTGCGTTTCTATTCACCCCATTTTATGGTATTTTAAATTCTCTTAATTATAATGATTTTAGCATAAATAATTATTTTATTATTAGAAGCCATTTAGTTTAATGATACTTCATTCTATTTGTAATATCTATTATTTATTTATTGAGCACACCTACCACAGTGTTGTCTTTTTTTAACCCAAAGACTTGACCGGTAGAGAATGCTTTGTTGCATTAATACATCCAGGCGGACATGTTGCAAATTTTTTTTATTTAGTCTTTATGTTCTATTGTATATGAAATTTACATAAATAATATACATGTATTCTCACATACACATAACGCTCAGATCTAAAACCTCTATAATATGTAGATCATTTAGATATTTGTTCTATGCGGAGAATTGAACCCAGTTTTTAAATTTTCTAACAGCCTGTGATTCCTTCTTCATATGTTTTTTTTTCCGTCGGCATTGATACCAATAGAATTTTGCTTCACCCCGTAATATTAACATCTAGTTGTCTGCTAAATCCGAAACAATATCGATGTATGTTCCAGGTTTTGGCAAATTGTTAACCATCTGGTACAAGAGACATACGTTTCGGCAACTGGTGGTTGAGCTGGCAGAGATATGGCCCGTTAGTATCAGAGACAAAGAGGCGGTTGAGATCAAACGGAACAGCCTCTTAGCACTGAAACATCGACAGATTTGTAAGTATACAGATTACAGGGTTATTTTTAATGACCAGCCAATTTTGTTTTTCTGCAATCTAAAAGGAGAAACTGACTGACTGACATATCAACGCACGCCGAAACTACTGGGACTAGGAGCGTGAAATTTTGCACAAGATTTCCTTTTATAACGTAGGCGAGCACTAAGAGAACTATTTCTCAAAATTCACCTTTAAGGACATGAAAAGGGGGTCCAAGGTTTGTATAGAGAAATCTACTTTTACGCGGGCGAAGCCGCTGGCAGAAGCGAGAACAAAATACTTAGAAAAAAAAACCAGTGGAAACCTGGTGTGTGTTACTGTGTTAAATAAATTGTGTTTAATGTTGGACAATAGTACATTTTGATATAAGTGGATAAAGTTTGTCATCCGAGGCGAAATTCTGCCGAGTGATGCAGTGACAAATTTCCACGTGTATCAAACGAAATTTTTTAATACACTTAAGAGGAAGTACTTTCTCTGAAAATTACGACACAGTTTTGTTCATTTTGTACTAAAGAATATTTTCCAAAGTTGACATACATTTTAGGTTTTGATTTAGATAATATTTATTTATGATTTTCAATAAAGAATATATCTATCTATCTAAATTCTTTTATTTATCTATTTATTAATTTATTATTATTACCTAATTTATATATTTATCTATTATTTAAATTATCATTAAATATTCAAACTTTAAAAATGTGCCCTTTACTTTAAAAAAGATACACAGTTGACCGTGACGAAATCGGAAAGAAAAAAACCATTATTGTGTAAAAAAAACACGAGGGTGATTTAAATGGCATGTTGATCATGTTCGTAGTGCAATAAGAGTCAGTTTTCGAGGAAGTGTATTAAAATATGTTTTTTTTTTAATGAATTGTTTTATTGGTCTAAATCATTGTCACACTGGTTGAAAAGTTAATATATAACAAACATAGATAGAATCATTATTTCTGTTATATACCTAAATATATAGATAGCGTGGTTATAGTTTGGTTTCAATCATGATAAAAACGTTATCATCTGTAAAAAAGTGCCAACATTTAACTCATCACAACCAAGTTAAATCATAAAACATAGACCACTTTATTATTGCAATAATTGGTTTTGGAAATTTTAAATAGTTGACGAAACCTTAGGGTAAACATTTTCCAAATTTCTGATAAACAAATACTCCACTGTGTTTTCTTTCGTTTAGAAAATCTTTTCTTTCAGCTCCAACATTTTCGCTTTAACAAACTACAGACGCTTCACTTTTTAAAGTTTTCTTCCAGTCAGTGAATCGTGTTGTGGTGGCTTTATAGCGATCTTTTTCAGTGTATGCCTTTTGGAATATCTTGGGAGTGTGGCTGTACAACTTGACTCCGATCGCCGTGCTCGGGTACCGCAAGATACGTGGCATTCCGTCAGCTCTAGGCTATGTGTGGCAGATGGCGTACCCTTTTGATAAAACCCAGCCTGTTATCCATGGCTTGGTGTACTTTTTTGAAACGTGCTCTGGTTTGTATTCTATTGAAAAATTCTTTTGATGCTGGATTCTATAGAGATGATAAATAAACTAAACTGTAGACAAAATGCGCACCCTAATTTTTGTTTTTGTTGGTAATAAGCCTGTTTTATGAAGTCTTGCACTTTTTTTAAAAAAATTTTTTACTTCGCATGGTTTGTGCCTTTATCCAGTGTCAAGTCTAGAAAGTATTAAGTTTTTAGAATGCAAATGTAACACATTGTAATGTTTTTGCAGTATTTGGCAGCTTTATCGAGTTAGCTTTCTCGGCAAGCGTTGCTGTAGTCAACACAACAATGATTCTCAGCTCCATTTTACCGAAATCGCACCTGTTTCAATGAATCCACATATTTTCCAGCTGCGTAGACACTTGACATATGTATAAACTACACCAATTTTACAACACGATGTCCACTAGGAATCAATTTGCGAATAATTAAAACACCCGTGGAACTTCACTCGAGAAATACCCGCCAAAGACTTCATTTTTTTTTTATTTACAGGCTGTATTTCGGTCTGTTGTATGTTGGGTTCCGATCTTCTGTTCATGAGTATGGCGAGTCATATCAGCATGCTACTGCGTCTACTGCAGGATCAGATACGCCATCTGGGAACCGTTGAGAGTAAAGACTTGTTTGAATCTGGAAGTAATGACTGTTACAAGGATATCGTCGAGGTTGTTAAAATACACCAAAGGCTCATTAGGTCAGTAATTATAAGAAATTATAAAGTAAAACTTTAAAAATAATTTATTGGCAGGACGAGATAGGTATTTAAAGGTAAAATAATTATAATAATGTCCGTACTTCATGATGAGAACTTCGTAAAAGCTGAGCAAGATAAACGAATAAAGTATCTGGACTTGGCTCGCGAGGTTGTCGGCATGTGGGGGGTGGATACAGCAGTCATGGTGCCGATAGTCGTTATCGCCAATGGCATAATAGCTGAGAGCTACGGAAACACCTGAGGAGGCTCTTTTTGGGAAGTTGGATCAAGTACTTACGTAGTATTCCTGCCCCCTTAGCCAAGTTACGATCCTTTCGTTTGCGTCGAACGCCTCGAGTAGGCCACGCCTCCGATACCTTTGTTCTGATCACGTGACTGAGCTTTGAAATGACGTCACGCAGGCTGGACGCGGCACGTATTGTTACTTTCTCAGGAGCCCTGATCACCGGTAGCTTGGACCCTGTTCCCGATACCTGTGGGCTACTATATTTTATATTTTTAAATGTTTTTATATTTTTGTTGGTTAATACTTAAGAATCTAAACAATATGTACTTATAACTATGGAAAATAAATGAAATAATAATGTAAATTATAATTATTAATTTTTCAGGTATATAAAAGATCTGGAGGACGCGTTTTCAGTAGTAAACCTTATCAATGTGCTGTTAAGCTCAGTAAATATTTGCTGTGTTATGTTCACTATAGTGGTAAGTAACGTGACCACCTATCTGTCTACCAGATTTATCCGACGGCGACACTTTTTATTTATTGATATGAATTAGTGCTTGACTGCGATCTCACCTGATGGTAAGCAGTGATGCAATCGTTGATGGTGAGGCGCACTAGTTTATTAATAGCCTATTCACTCTAACCTTGCTAACTTTGCTTTGAATTGAGTATTTTGAACATTTGCAAAACGGACCTGTCAACGTTTTCGGGCTAGAGTTTGAAAACTAGTCAACTTCAAAACCTTCAGAAATGGGGGAACAATGACAGTTTATTTTTCAGGGTTAAAATTAGAACTTTTTATCCGTGAGAATGGGGAGAATTTTTACCAAATTGAGCTTCCTCTTTCTTCTTCCAAACCTCTCCAACCAATGAATAGATCGTGTTAGAAACACCACTCTGCACTCCATAGTTTAAGTAACGGATGTTGATAAAAAAAAAAACTGCTAGACTAAATTGGGAATGGGCTTAGCATGTTTAAAGAATGTACCCGGAGACAAGGGCGAAGATCTTCAGGCACTGGACGCCTGAAGGAGGACATCACTGTTAAGGCATTGGTGGTATGACGATCTGGATCACGTTTATGGGTTCAGCTCGGCCACTGATCGCACAGAGAGAGAATACCTTTAACACACATATTATAAAAAATGTCTTTATAATATTTAGATTGGTTAAAATTTCTTTCTTTTGCAGTTTCTAGATTCATGGATGGAAATGAGCAATAAGTTCTACCTCGGCGCGGCTTTAACTCAGATGTTCGTCATTTGCTGGTATGCAGACGACATTTACAGAGCAGTGGGTGTCAGTTTTTATTAATTTAACGATTAAAATATCCATATTCTCAATTAAATAGTTCAAAAAATATCACAGCACAATTTATATATTACGATATACGAGTAGAATAGAGAACGCGATATTCCCCTAAAATAAAAATAAAAACTGAATGCAGTGTGATATGTAAACTAACTGATAAAAACAGCCAACTTTTTCCTGTATTCACAAAGTGAATTTGTTTATGCATTTCAATGTAATGGCTTACCTGAAATGTGCACCAGACGTGGAAATATTTGGACCTAATTATGCATAAAGCTGCCACGTGGTATTTTTTTCCGAAAATAAATTGTTTATGAAGCCATTTTAATTTTGAAATTGGGATTTTTTTTTTGTTGAGACAGCCACGGAATCTCGGAGTCATGAAGCTTCAAATACATCCATGTCAACGAATGATGTAAATGAAGCTAATTTTGTCATAAAATAAAATACCTATATGACAGAGGGCAGTCAAGCTATGTGTTTCGAAGGGCACCCATCGATAGAAATCGACAGAAAAATGCTCATAACCCTGTTTATAGTTTTCCACACAGTCTCGCTGCATTCATCATAATTAAGTTCATTCTAAGTGTGTTTTTCAATTACTCCTGCAGAGCATAGGAGTGGCCGACGCGGTGTATGAAAGCGGATGGTATAGAAGTAACACTAATAGTCGGCGCGCGATGCTCGTCGTACTCCAACGGTACGCACTTTGACTTGATTTGAAAAGTAGCCTTATTTGCTAACTAGTTTTACTAGAGGCTTCACCAAGCGCGGACCTAACCCTTAAATAAAAACCTGGCAAGTGCGGGTCGGACTCGCGCACTGAGGGTTCCGTAGAAACTTACCTATGAAATCAGTTCAGTTCCCGAATTAAGTTACGAAGATTTATCCGAATTGCAAAAAATCTTTTTTTTATGACGTAACTACAAATTTATAGTTTTCAGATTTTACTTGTGCTGTGAGACCTTGCTTCATGCCATTTCAGGATTCTAGGTCAACGGGAAGTAACCTATGAATTTTGATTCCCTTGAGAGTGTCGATATATACGTTTTTTGCGACATCATCGGCCGTATCTTTTTTTGTTAACTCAGAAGTTTGATTTTTTCACAGTTTCAAGGGTCTGCAGAACCGAGTAAATGGTTTAGAGTAATTTCAACTCAATACCTTCATGCGTTCCCGAGATAAAGGGTCTTGACAGACAAACAGACAGACAGACGGACAACAAAGTGATCCTATAAGGGTTCCGTTGTTTCCTTTTGAGGAACGGAACACTAAAAAAGGTTGTAGTCACAGCCGACACTGGAAAATCATGTAATTGCAAGTAGGAGTATGAACTCGCTTATGATCGATATAGTGCCTTCCTATAAAGGGGATGTTTTCAAAATGTATGACGCTCTGACCAAAATTTTGTACACTTAAGTACCACGTAGGCAAAGCCGATGGGTTGAACACTAGTAAGTTAATAAACCTGTAAAATGTTAGTTTGTACACTAATAAAAAAAAAAGTAGCGTCATGCATGATCATGAAAACTATGACGTCATAAGCCTATTAGGTTGTGTGCATTCTCATTGTGCCTAAAACGGTGGATCTGCGCTTGGACTTCGCCAACGTAAAATCTGGAAATTATCCTAGGAGAACGTTATTTTGTTATAAAAATTAACATCAACATCATCATCATACCCACTTCGCCCACTGTTGAGTATTATAACCTAAAGAGTTTCTTAAGCAAAAACCCACAGCAGGTAAAAATAAAAAAAAAACACTAGGTTTGTGCCAGTCTTATCTACGGTTCTACCTGCGATGGAAATCCAAGTCGTGGTCTACCCGGGGCCTTGTGCTCAGTTTTATCTTTTTCAAAAAAAGAACTAAAAAAGAAATGTTTTACGAGCTTCCTCAGTGCTTAGTATTAGGTAAACGATTATTTCGTACGAATAATTGAAGCTAACTTAGCGTCAGCCTACGAGTAGTGAGACTCGCATTTACTAGTAATAGGTGTGTAGGTAGAGGTGCGGAATTCTATACATTTATTTAACATAGATTTATGTGTGTTGACACGGTATTTGATCTGTAAAGCCCAAATATTCGCTTACAGATAGCTCAGGGGAGACCATTTTACAGTGTCCTTAGGGATGTATCTGAATAGGCGTTGCACAGAGTGAGTTCCGGGGTATTCTTTAAGAATCGCGAAACCTCTTCCATGTGCGGACGGTGGTTAGCAACAGCCGCAACAGGCTATTCTTTTCTGCGTAATTTTTGGCGCCTTTTGGAGGTATCCCATAAAAAAAAGACTGATATAAGTACTCTTTGCTGTACATCAATAAAGATTCTGTAAAAGTGGGAGCTTAAAATTAATAGGCTTTAACCAAGGGCGATCTTATCGCTAGGAGAGATTTTACACAGACAACCTTTGGATGGATTTGACAGAAAAGGAGAAAAGATACGCAGGTAGTTGTCATGACTGGCCTGGTGGTTAGTGGCCCTGACGAGGTCGTGGGTTCGATACCCATCCAGGACAAATGTTTGTGTGATTAGCATGATCATTTGTTCTGTGCCTGGGTGTAATTTATCTATATTATGTATGTATTTAGAAATATATAACTATGTTTATCAGTTGTCTAGTACTCATAACACAAGGTCTGCTTAGCGTGGGACTAGACGGCGTTGTATGATAGTAGTGGAATATTAAAAAAGTTTTATTAAAAAGTTCTTGGTGTACTAAAACCAGAAAAGATAGGTTCTGAACTCAATAAAGTTTTACGTGAATTGATGTTCTGCGCCAGATATTTGATACGTAAAACCCAAATAACCGCTTACAGAGAACACTGTTGTTTTATTCTGAGTATAAAATTGTGAATGTTCAAGTGAGTTTTGTTTGCAGGTCACAGAAGCCTTTGTATTTCACAGCCCTCAAATTCCGAGCTATCACAATGATGACATATAGTTCAGTAAGTATTTGCTTTGACAGTTTTTTTTTTAGATAAAAATCATAACTAAAAGGTAGTTTAGGTACAATATTGTAGTGTTTGGGTATGAATTGGATATATGGACAGTACCTATAAAACATTCTGTTTTGAATAGATAAGTAGGTAATTATGTAGATCTAGGTTAGGTGTTCTTCCCACTTCTGGGCAAAGGCCTCTTCAAAGTCGAGAGGCCAAAGACGTTACGGTCAAAATGATAAATATAATTGGAAATATATTACTTCTTCTTCTTCTTTTCGTGTCGATGTACTCTACCTAACTAAATTTTATCTGACCAGTATATCGGAACCTCTACGGTAATAATATTACTAATAAAAGGTTATATTTAGAAAAGTTGCTGAACAAATGGCTAAACATTAATCATTAAATTTTTCCCACGGCCATATTTTCTGTCTGTAAGGATTCTTATCAACTTCGTCTTTATTTTTGTTTTTTTTGAGTCAACATATTTTTTGAGTTCTGTGTGAAAAATCCGTGGACCTAAATTTGTGCTGCTGAGTAAATAAATTACTACTTAAAAAAAAATGACCATGAATTGTCCTGTCGTTTTTTGAAAAGCCTTAATCAACGATATGTCCATGAGTACATTTATCTCGGCCAGATAGTCTCTTTCCAGGCGAGGCAAGATAAAGAAGTTGCTAGACGCACCGAGAACGCCTGGAAGAGTTACTGGTCGATGAAACATCTGATGAAAGGATCACTTCCACTTTCCCTTAAAAGGAAACTCATGGACATGTGCATCCTTCCCACCCTCACCTACGGAGCGCAAACGTGGTCATTAACAAAACGTCAAAAGTCCGCACTCGGGGTCTGCCAGCGAGCAATGGAACGAAGCATTCTCGGAGTCAAAAGAACAGATCGCATAAGGAATAGTATATTTCGTTCCAAAACACAGATCGCAGACGTAGGTAACTCAGCCGCCAAACTAAAATGGAAGTGGGCCGGTCACATCTGCCGCATGTCGCAACAAAATTGGGCGAAGGCAACCACTAAGTGGATTCCGAACAGCAGGAGCCGGCGACGCGGTAGGCCCAGAAGGAGATGGCGTGACGATTTAGACTCTTACCTTAAGGATTGGCCAGAAGTGGCTAAGGACAGAAAGGAATGGAATAACGGGAGGCCTTTGCCCTGCAGTGGGACACAACAGGCTCATAATAATAATAAATCAACGATCTAGCTATGAAGATTCGTCGATATTTCATTGCATATTAATTTTTTTCAGATCCTTACAACTTCGTATTCATACTTCACACTGCTGTACACATCATATCGTCGGAATTGAACGGTCATCATAAGGATTTTTGGACGTAAATGACACTACGCACCTATGTAATATAAAAATATGGCAGTTTAGTATAGTAGTCAAGCCCAAAATGTAAAAGAGGAACGTAAAAAACAGTCAGATTGTAACCTGTCGCTGTAATTGTAGCTTTTTGTTCATGAAACTTAATGCCAACTGATTGTTGGCAACGTAATCTAGACTTAAGGGGATGCAACGCGACATAGATTTTCACTGTTTTTCATACAGCCGCTCTTACGCGATTATGACATTATTACACATTTTTCATTGTATATTTTGGAAACACAGTATCTTGTTAATGTTATCTAGGCTTTTATTGAAATGAATTTATTAATTTGTGTAAATCTAGTCCAGAAAAACTGCGTGACTCTGAAAATCTGCTATTTTGCATCTTTGACACTTCATAATTTACTCAAAAATTAAAAATGGCAAAAAAGTATAACAATAGAAGCCTTGCCAATTAAATCAAGATTCTGAATGACGAAATCTTTTTTCAAAAACTTTTAAGAACAAGTTTTGTGAAATATTCGATTAAATCACGGAATTACCGAATGCCAATAAAGTTTTCAGGCGTTATCTCTCTTTTTTTGCATTGCCTCTTCATCAAACTTCGTGGATTGCGTTAGATGAAGCAACAAGCTTTTAAACCATGCTCGATGTTGAAAAGGAGCCTCTTCATTGTCTAATTGAGTAAGTAGTGACTAAATAACATGTAACATAATGCGCTGCGAGTCCAGTATAACAACGCTTTCAGGGCGCCATTGCAGCTACCACGTTATTGCCGTGCTTCAGGAATGTTTGCTCAAGCCAGCAATACGTAAAAAAAGTGAGTCTGTTCTCGCCAGATTGTGAGGCAGTTGCAACAGTCCCCTAAAAGTGTTTGCTGAAAGATATGATGAGACCCCATAGTGAGGCATCTTATCAAAACAACATTGTCTTAGAAGTGTTTAAGTACTAACATATGTTTTAATTTAAAATTGTTACTAACATCCTCTTTTTTTAGGGTAACGTACCTCAAAAGCAAAATCGGAACCCATAAAAAATTACATTGTTGTCTGTCTGTCAATACCCATTTACTCGGGAACGCGTGAAGGTATCGAGTTGAAATTAAGACCATATACTCAAGTTTGCGGTCCCTTGAGGCTGTGAAAAAATCAAACTTCTGAGTTAACGAAAAAAAAAGATACGGCCGTTTATGTCGCAAAAAAACGTATATTTCTACACTCTCAAGGGAATCAAAATTTATAGGGTATCTGAATCCTTGAATCCTGAAATTTGGCATAAAGCAAGGTTTCGTAGCACAAGTAAGTATAGGATAAAATCTGAAAACAGTAAATTTGTAGTTTTACGTCATATAAAAAAAAAAACGGAAAAATCTTCATAACCCAGTACGGGAATTGAACTGTTTTCATAGGCAAGTTTGTACGGAACCTTCACTGCGCGAGTCCGACTCGCTCTTGCTCGGTTTGAGTTGTGAGTGCCTACGTACGCACTTACAAATACGCTAGACGTATTAAATTGGTTGTGCATCGGTATTCGTAGCTACATACCTACCAACCACTACCAATGTAATGCGTCGATTTCCCGTATTATTTGCCTAAAATTAAGATAGCTAACTTCTATAAAGAACACTACTTAAGTGTATTTAAGTAAAATTTTAGTGCTTGAATTATGATTATATGAGCTTAATGTTCTAATTGGAGTTTATATTTTATTTTTCTACTATTGGTGGTTTTATTGTACGCATTATTCCAGTTACATGATGTATAGATATCTACCTACTCGTATGTACCTAGTCTATGTTTAGTTCCTAGATGAATTTGTGCATATATGTACTTCTACGTAGAGGTGAAATGTTAACATGTATTGAAATGTATGTCTAGGCTTACGCAACATTATCTAGTCCCAAACTAAGCAGAGTTCGTGTTATGAGTACTAGACAACTGATAAACATACTTATATATTTTTAAATAAATGCATACATATTATAGATAAATGACACCTGATCATCACACAGACGTTTAATTTTGTCTTGGGCGGGATTCGAACCTATGACCTCCGGCAGCTAAGTCAGAGCCACTAACCACTAGATCAACAGGCTAGTCAAAATATTTTCATTGAGGCATACATTTTAATTGCACTTGAAAGCTGAGATACCATAGCTTCTTGGTACACAGCCCGTTTTTATGAAGAGTGTTAAAATACATTTTAATAAAAGCTCAGAGAGTATGGTTTAAGAGCACGAAAACATTTTAATTTTAAAGATCATAAATTATGGACAGCTTCATTTCTCGAAATTACAAGAACTATAATAAACGTTAACCTTATCCGACGTTTTTATGATGTTAGGTTTATTAGACCCTTGTTTTATTGAATTTAAAAATATATATCATTATAAAATAAAATAAATAAAAATGATAAAATTATTTATTGACATAATTTGATAATATTTGTTTATGACTTTCATTTCCTTATAAATATAAATAATATATATTTATATACATGTATGTTAATTTTTTATGTATATACATTTCACAAAAAAAAGAAGAGATTAATAAGAAAACGAGGGTACGTTTTCTTATTAATCTCTTATTTTTTTTATGCACCAGCCAATGTTTTTAGACCGTTGTATTTTTACCATATCCCCTAAGGATTGTGAGATAGATAGATTTTTAGTTGGAAGGATTTTATTTATTACTGGCTGCCAGCGGTTTCGCCCTCGATTGTCCCAAGGTAACGTATTGTCGGGATAGAATAGAAGTATCCTATGTGCTATATTATATTCGGACATGGTCTATCCGTGTGCCAAATGTCATCTAAATCCGTTCGGTAGTTCGAGCGTAAAGAAGTAACAAACATACATTACACACACATACACTCACAAACTTTCACCTTTATAATAATAATATGATAGTTGCATACGGACCAATAGTTGACTTGTAACGATTATGGCATATCTATGTCGTCCCAAATCACAGTAAATTTATTAAATGAGCATCAAAAATTAGTGAGCTGGAATAGCTTGGCAAGGACGCGGCAATCACTCGCCGCTAATGCTCCGGCCTCCAAAGTTAACGTCCAGCCATAAATCAGCCTGTCCTTGCCCATTGCGATCCACGGCCATCCCATACGACAGAATAATTTCCTACTCTCGCAAAATAAATACAAACGCACTAACGACACCAAATCGTGTCCCAAAATTACCATCCAAAGATAAATGTGTTATCACGCTGACGAATTGCGAATTTAATTAAATTTTAGAACGTAAATCTCTTGTGCGAACATTAAAAAGTAATTCCAATAACACGGTGACTCGGGCTCACTGCCGACTAGCGTGACTGTGTACCAATAGCCAACATTATAATCGGAAATTAATTTAAAATGTTAATTTCATATTATATTTTGATGAGTAAGTATGAATTTAATAATCTCTTTCTTAACAATTCTGTAAGTTTTTAATTACTACTTAGTTTATTTTGTTAGCATTTATGCTAAACTTAAGTGGCAGTGGTCGATAGGGCCTAAAGGTTGCAACCGCATACCGTTAGACGTAGTGTTGGAAGGCCACTATGTTGATTGCTTTTTTTTTCCTTTTCAGTAATTTTAACGTATGTCTGGCAATTTGACTATTTTCTGCGGCCTACCCAAATGTCCTTTCTTTGGTATTGTTCGTCAAGTCGTTGAGCTCCTTAATAGTCCTGAGTTGAGCTTTGCGATTACTGACAAATGCTTGCACTGACTGGACAGGTCCACTGAAATTTGTATGGTTCTTTCTTCAAAAGACCATCTCAGACAAATCTGCATGGTTCTCATGTGATTTGACCATTACATATTTACTGTATGGAGTTTAAAAGAGACTTTGACCCCTGAGTTTGTTTCGGTGTTTCTTCTCAGGGTAGTCAGCTAGGAAACACCGGCCTCATCTAGTTTAAAATGACAAAAAAAAAAAATACCTGTAAAAGTGTTTTATAAACCTATTTGCAGAATAAATATCATTTATCATTTATCTCTTACAAGGTGGCCCGATGCCCTGGTGAGGGACACGGGAATCTGATGGATACGAGACGCGCAGGACCGCGAAATCCGATGGATGCGATGCTTTCGGTCGTTATAGCAACACTTAGGGAGGCCTATGTCCAGTCAGCAGTGGATGTCTTTTGGCTGAAATGATGATGATATTAGCATTCACATCAATACAGCTAGTTGAACAAAAACTAAGCATTTTCTTATTTTCCAAAGGATGCTTTCCTAATTTTATGCAATAGCGACTTGCACGTACACCCAGCAAGACTTCGCTCCCATAAACCGTAATGAAGAATTAATCTCCGCGTATCCGCTTTGATGCTCTTCTAGCAGATTAAATAGTATATCTTCTATTGTTTTTATTTTAAGACTAACAACCCGCCTCAGCTTCGCAAGAGTATAACGAACCTTAAAATTCTCAGCTTTTTTTCCACTATAATATGAATGTATGTATTATAAATCAAAATTTTCCTCATAAATTACTCTATCTGTTGGTGTAAATTACATGTACATCTCTTCAGTAGTTTTAGAGTTTATCGCGTTCATAAAGACAGGCTGACGAGGTGGGGGGACCTTGTTTTAATTATATTTATGGATATATTAAAATAAATTAAATGAAGAAAGAACAAGTATGTCCCTGATAATATGTGGTCATAATGACAATCAGATTGAAAAAGATTTAACCGCGAGAAAATAAAATGGGAAATAGCAAACGGATAATGGTCTACTTCTTTTCAGTGTTATTGATAATCTCGATATTAGGAGAACAATGTGACGATATACGCTGTTCTAATATCTTCAACGAGGTTTGTGCGATTGCGGAATTAAAAAACCGCACTTCAATTAAATTGAGATATCAAAATATTTGCTATATGAGAAAAGCGGCATGCGAAGAAGAATCTTTTATAGGTTCGTTCAGTATACGTTTTTAATTTATAGGAAAAACGGCTTGGTCTGTGATTACAATCGGAGACAAAAACAAATTTGCTGATAGACTTTACATTAGGGGCCATTTTATGAATATTTTTTCATAGTATATAATAGTTTTTTGTAGTAGCTGGCGTTTACAGTAATCGACTATTTCATTTATTTTATTTGTTGGTTGCAACACTCATTTTAGACATTGAATTTATTTGTGACAACACAAGATTATTTTTGAATATAAAATGGCGCGATTTGTTTAGATCCATTCTATAATTCTATGCTCAGCTACAGACGGCAAAGGAGGACTTGAGTCACATTCTATGTTGTAATATAGCTACAAAATGTACCTACAATCCTTAGAATATGATAATGAAATAGAGGAGCAATTGTGAAATAATAATTACGGGGAATGCGAGTAAAGAACGTGAAGCATCTTACGATTTAGAAAAACATTATTTAAAACACACGTAATATAATTATAAAATATTGTAGAAGTCAATCAAGTAGAAGAAGAATTGTGCAACATAACGACGAGAAATATAGTTGGCGACTTCCAAGATGTCGATGCTCGTCGTGTGTCCGACTTTAGCATCGTGGGGTCTCACCAGGCTTGCGACCACAGCTGTCCCATCGCCTGCACAGACGCCTACGAGCCTGCGTGTGCTATGATCTGGAGTAGAGACATGAAAAAGTTCACCCTGAAAACTATGGTAAACCATTGTCATATCGACTTGTTCTCCTGTGCTACCGGACTTAGTAAGTTACAAGTTTTCTTTAGAAAATGTATAGTTATTACCGTTTATTAACCTTCGACGCAAAAAGCGGGATGTTGTTATAAGTATAACCGATATGTGTGTGTGTCTATGTGTCTGTGGTACCGTAGCTTTTAAACGGGTGGACCGATTTGTATGTGTAATAAACACTACAAATCTGGTTTTCTTAGATATAGCATAGCATAGCATAGTCGGCCTTATAATGTTCCCACTGTTGGGACTCAGGCCTCTCTAGGAGAGGGAATGGGCCGTAATCCACCACGCGGGCCCAGTGCGGGTTGGTGGATGTCACATGTCTTCGAATTTTTGGTTCTAGGACATGCCGGTTTCCTCACGATGTTTTCCTTCACCGTTTTGAGAGCAGTGGTGATGAAATAAATTACACAAAGTAATGCGCCTGGCTGGGTTTGAACCCGCGACCTACAACTCGTAAGTCGGGGCCGTTACCACTCGGCCACCACTGCTCTCACTCGGCCACCACTGCTCTAAACACTACAAATCTGGTTTTCTTAGATATATTTCATTTAAATCGGTTCACCCATTTGCAAGGTATGAGGGATGAAAATGGGAATGAACAACCGAATATTTTCAAATATGGCCAAGTGGGATATCAAAGCGTATAAGATTTACATAACCAAACTGTATGATAAATTAAAATTGGTTTAATAAAAATTGCGGGAGGTGAAAGGGCACAATTCTAAAATCTTTACTGGTCTGTTGACCAGACTGCTCAATATTGCGGTATTGTCACACAGTTGCACGTCGAGAAAGTATACCTAAGTACTAACAAAAATATGGGTCAGTTTTGTATCTGAGATAAATAAATTATTACCTATTATAATTCGTAGGTACATTACATTAAAAATTAAAAAATAAAACAGACCGGGGGTGTTGAAATTTAAAAAGTGGTATTCTATGCATTAATTAAACATCAACAAATTTATAACTCGTCGGGCTCTGGATTGAGCAAGAGGGAGTATCAGACTTTTACTGACTGACAAAGTACCAGAGTTGAGTTGCTCTTTTACTGACTGACAAAGTACCAGAGTTTAGTTGCTCTTTTACTAACTAAACTGATTGGCACAGTACCAGAGTTGAGATTCTTTTTTACTGACTAAACTGACTGACACATTGTCAGAGTTGAGATGCTCTTTTACTGACTAAAAGGACTGACACAGTACCAGAGTTGAGTTGTTCTTTTACTGACTGACACAGAAGCAGAGTTGAGATGATTTTTTACTGACTAAACTGACTGACACAGTACCAGAGTTGAGTTGCTCTTTTACTAACTAAACTGATTGGCACAGTACCAGAGTTGAGATTCTTTTTTACTGACTAAACTGACTGACACATTGTCAGAGTTGAGATGCTCTTTTACTGACTAAAAGGACTGACACAGTACCAGAGTTGAGTTGTTCTTTTACTGACTGACACAGAAGCAGAGTTGAGATGATTTTTTACTGACTAAACTGACTGACACAGTACCAGAGTTGAGTTGCTCTTTTACTGGCTAAACTGACTGACACAGTACTAGATTTGAGTTGCTCTTTTACTGATTAAACTGACTGACACAGTACCAAAGTGGAGTTGTTCTTTTACTGACTAAACTGACTAACACAGTACCAGAGTAGATTTGCTCTTTTACTGACTAAACTGAATGACACAGAACCAGAGTTGAGTTGCTCTTTGCTTTCAAGTGCCCGATAATTTTTATCTAGTTATTGTAAATATACATCATAAATTATTTAGGATTTGTGCAAATTTAGTTCTATTTTATATTGTAGATGTGGTCTCATGCTTACTTTAGCAATACATTTTTGTTTCAGATGTAACCATAGATAATTTAAATAGATGCCTCTCAAGTGCAGTAAAGCTGCAGCTTCCATTTGTTAAGAGTGTGGCTGCTATGAAGTCTCTCGGACTAATTAGTGATGATGCGAACGATTATGGTCCGCAGAATAAACGTAGAACAAATGTGGTTCGACGTGATGAGGGTGATGACGATGACGAAATCTCTCTTAAAAGTCACTTAAAAGAAGTCGTAAGAAGAATTTTCAAAAAATATCGTAACGTGAATTAAAATATACTGCAGATATCTTCGATATGTTCACATGTAGGTATAATTATTATTTCTAAGTAATTTTATAAATGATTAAATTTTACTTTTGTTATAAAGCAAATTGTTTTACTGTTTAAGTTTTTAATATTAGTAATGTCCAGAGGATTGATAATAATTAAAAAAATAAAACTGATGCAGCATTATTATAATTATATACTGCAGGTACTAACTTCTTTTAGTGACTAAACTCTCGTGAAAGTATAAATTATTCCAAAATAACATGCTCCTGAGATAAAAAATTGTGCCAAGTTTCACCTAAATCCATTCAGCCGTTCGATTATAAAGAAGTAATAAACATACACACACACAAACCCACTCACAAACTTTCTCCTTTAATATAAGTGTGATCAGCTGCTACCCGTGATTTTTTTAAACTGACCAAGGAATTGAATTTTGTTCTTAATCGTCAGAGAAAGTCACATCGAAATTGGTCATGCCATTTTTGAGGTCAGCCGTAGCCCGTAGTATATAAATATGATTTGTTCCACTATATATCATGCAACCAACTGCCCAATACATTACACGCCTACATAATACGTAAAAACGGCGGCGATAGTTTCAGCATTGATATTTCGCAATGGCAGGGTGTTAAATCGTAGAGCGAGGCTTAAATCCTCAGTCCCGTGATTAATGCTCCCGTCCGCTCCGATTTACAGCCCGCGGTTTTCAGGGCCAAATTAGCCAACGGGCTCATAAATCCTCGAAAGGTACCCGACTACCCGTGATGTTTGCCTAGTTACCCGTTCAGTATTTTGCCGCAATAGTGCAGTGTGCGCTATGGAAATAAAGAGCCATTATCTGAATTTTTGTATCAATCCTTTAGTTTACAATAAGTCTCGTGAAATTGTAAACTTATTTTTACTGGTAAAATTGTACTGTGTCTAAACTGATAGATTAAGAAGAACATACTTATAAACTTATGTTGGGATATACAAAAAACTGCGATGTTAGGCAACTTTCGAAATCTGGTGATAACACAGATTTTTACTTATGTATTTCTTGACCTTGAAGGGTCTGGCCTGGAGAGGGCTAGCCATTAATCACTCACCTTTGATTTGGTGACGATATAGTAGGTCTATACAATGATGGACATCAGTAAAATGCTCGATGGCCTCAGTAGGGCTTACGAAAGAGTGGGTCTTAAATGAACATGACCAACCCACACTGGGCCCGTGTGGTGGATTACGGCCCATTCCCTCTACTAGAGAGAGGAGGCCTGTGTCCCAGCAGTGGGAACATTTAAAGGCTGATTATGCTTATGCTTAAATGAACATGAACAAAATCACAAAATAAGGTAATGATAAATATCCATTTAGCATCCACTCTTATTATGATCGGAAACTCTACGCTCGAAGTTGTAGACGATTATATTTACTTGGGGCAGACGGTTCAGTTAGTTACGTCGAGAAAAAGTCAATCATCAAATCCGACTCGGCTCGATCTAAGTCTCGGTCCCCAGAGCTGTGCGATATTTTTTCGTCCGATATACCATAGTATCTCAAGACAAAAGACCACTGTGTGTTGCCAGTGATGACATATGTCTCTGAAACGCTCACAATATGTATCCTCGGGAGGCTTGAAGTCAACTAAAGGGCAATGGAGAGAGCTATCCTCGGAATTCCCTGGAGTGATCGAATCAGAAATGTAGGTATTCTCAGGAGACCCAAGGTACACCAAGGGCAGTGTAGTTCGCGGAATAGATGGTCGATGAGGCCAAAAGGACGTGGGAATTTGATTGATACGCACATGACCAATCGTTGTGGTGATACTTGGAAGCTAGGTCTCTTGAGGAGCTACACTGCCCTTGGCGACTCTTCACTTGGCGAGCCTTGGGTCTCCAGAGGCTTACAGTGTATGTTAAGAATGGCTAACAGCGGACGTCTTTCGGCTGTGATGTTGATGATGATTTCTTGACGTCAAAATGTAAGTACTGAATTCTTGACTGATTATGATTTCTTGACGTCAAAATTTAAGTACGTTTAAGTACTGAATTCTTTTTTACGTGGGAAATCATCAAACGACTTCTCTCGCTCTGGGTGGAGCGAGATCTCTCTCGCTCGTTTCAGACGTTTACTGACTAAAATTCTGTGTCCTATCACTTATCAGTTGCCCTTTGCAAGGGCCACGGTAACTCCTTTAAACAATCCGCAGCCCAGGTACTGAATTCTGGCAATTCATTATTACAACATGCTACGTTTTGATAAAAAATACTTGTCTGTTATAAATATTATGATAATTTTACTATTCAACCGTTCTTGGGCTAACGCTGCTCTCGTTAATTTTAAAGGTCAATTCCGAGTTTTAATTAAATTTTCGTACTAGAATAACATTAAAAAATGATTAGCTTCTGTACCTTGGCAGTTTCAGTAAGGCGAAGATTAGAATGTTGGATGTTTAACTTTACCCGGCGAAAGAAAACCTTTTGAACTTTTCAGCTTTTATTTTATGTTTGAAAAGTTCGCGTGTTATCGTTTATTTTAGCCTAGCTTCTGTCAGCGGATTCACCTGTGTGAAAGTAGAAAATGAGCACATTACACTATGCGACATCGACTAAGATTGTCTGAATATCAAGTAGTGTAATAGGCCCTAAAGAAACATACTCTCGGTAAGTAGGTATAAAAAGTACCTTATTTCCAGTTTTGAGACATGGCCTACCTGTGTGCCTTTAATACTTGAATCTACTCATCCTTTTGAGCGTAATAGAACCAAACAGACAGATACATACAATCATATATACTAACTTTCACCTTTATAACACTATGTGACTAGATTCTGTTAGTGGTTTCGCCAGCGTAATACTGCCCTTATAAAATAGCCATAATTTCAACAACTTATAGGTTACTATAAGTTGTTCAGATGTTTCTACGTGTACCACATAATTAAAGAGTTTCATCTACATCAATATCGATCCAGGTAAGATCTTTAGATCAGCTTGTAACTAAGCAGTCGATGCTTCCGATTTGCAAGCGGATTTGTATGATTTTGCAAGCACAAAAAATACACGGAAACATCGACTTGCCTAGTTTGCATGGGGAGCTGTGAAATTTTTTTGTTCCCGATAACTATTGCCGGGCAAGACGGCATAATATTTATGGTGCCACGTTCCCGTACGATTGTGCGACGTATGTCACCCATTCTGCGAATGGTAATCGTACTCAACGCTCTCCTTAAATCCAGTCGGTGGGTTACCATGAAGTTTAAAGTAAGATTATTTTATTCTTTTTTCCAGTGTGGGTAAGAGATGGCGCTAGACAACCTGTATAGCTTTGTCTCTTACCCACACTCAACTAACACACTGAACGTCATGGTAACCCACGGATTACATCTGTTCGCTGATGGATGGAAGGAGATTCTGACTGAATGTCTAGATTTAAGAGAAGATTGAGTGAGTGGCTTAGTTAAATATTTTTGTTATTTATGTTTAATGCGCTTTACATAATTTTAGCTAACTAAGCAGCCTCTGAGTTAGGTGTCGACAAGATGTGATGAAACATTCCAACATCGTATATGTTTGTACCTAGTTCTTTATACAATTCCTGTCTTGCAGATTGAAATCTGACACATTCCGTCAACAGATGTGTAATATCTTCTACTGTGCCACACTTCTCACAATTTGGTGAATTAGTTTTTTTCATTAAAAATGCAAACTTATTGAGCGGCATGTGTCCAGATCTCAGTCTGTGAGCTGTTACTAATAGCTTTCTGTTGAACCTGGTGTTACAAAACCATGGTATAAGTGGAGGCTCCAAAACTATAGATCTGTACCATATTCCCTTTTCTTTCGATCGTTCATTGAAATATTCTTTCCAAATTTCGTGACATTTGTTTTTATATCTAGGCAATAATTCTACATAATCGGTTCCAATATATGTTTCTCTACCTTCATCTATACCCAACTTTGCTAAGCGGTCAGCCTCCTCATTACCCTTTATACCTATATGTGAAGGAACCCATTGCAATTTTAGATCTATCCCTCTTTTGGATAAATCATGTATTTTAGATAGAATTTCATAAGCTATCGATGCACCTCTGTGCCCAGAAGCGCATCGAGCTATATGTTGTAGTGCACTCTTGCTATCTACACAAATCAATGTTTTTCTGTTATTATTAATAGTTATTATATAAGAAAGTGCCTCTAAAATTGCAAAAAGCTCCAAAGACATAACTGACACATAATTATTTATTTTATAATATGTATTTGTATTATCTGAATTTAAAGGATCGTAGTAAGCAGCTCCATTGCCATTAGCATTCTTAGACCCATCAGTATAAATTTTGTAATAATCGTGATATTTATCTGCTACTTCTCTCAGAGTTTCTGCTTTAATTGAATTTAAATCATATGTCTTCTTAGGGTTTTTAATTGAGTCTAAATTAACCTTTATTATGTCTTGGACGTTAATCCTAGTAACCCAAACATCTAAAGAAAACATTCCTGGGATCAAAGATGCCCTTACATTTTCCTCCTTGATCTCCTTAAATACACTAACAAGTAATGGAAGCTTTTTAGTTACCCAATATCTGACATGACTAATGGCACCAAGCTCTAACAACAGTTTTATTACCACATTATCGGACACAGAATACGATTTTAAACAATATTTGAATGCTAACCATCTTCTCCTAACATGCAGTGGGGGAACACAGAGCTCGCACTCCATAACATGTATTGGTGTGCTTCTTATAAAACTCCCTACTACTCTTAAAGCCTGATTTTGAACCTTTTCTAACTTATAGATATTTGTCTTAGCACTATTGTCATATAGAAAGCACCCGTAGTCTAACCTACTTCTAATTAGAGCCACGTAGAGCCTCCGAAGATGAATCTGATGAATACCCCAAGATGGACTTGTAAGAATTTTAAGTAAATTGAGAAGTCTCTGAACCTTTTCGACTATTTCGTTGATGTGTTTACCCCAACGTAATGACTTATCTAGCCAAACACCCAAATATTTATAGTAACATACGTTGTCAAGTACACTATTATTTATGGAGAGTTGTATTTGTTGTTGCCTAAAACCCCTACTAAAAACACAATATTTGGATTTACTTGTAGATATTTCTAACCCTAATTCGTCCAATAAAACAGTAAAAATATCCAAAGCATTTTGTATTTTGAATTGACCCTCTAATATATCCTGACAAGTAAAGTAAAAAACGAAGTCATCAGCGTATTGGCATGAATACACTTCAGATATATCCTTACAAACTTTATACGTGGCTATATTAAAAAGCAGCGGTGACATGGGGTCACCTTGAGCTAAGCCTTTTCGTGCATATCTGACCATATCAGTTATGGAATCATCGACCACTTTTAGATGACGTTCGCTAAGGAAGTTCCACAAATATTGACAAATATTCCTACCAACACCCAAACTATCAAGCACCTGCAATAGCTTATCTATTAGTATATCATTATATGCACTTTTGATATCAATAAAACAAGCCACAGTTGGGACATTCTTTGAAAAGCCTATCTGTATTTGAGTCACCAAACGCGTAAGACAATCAAGGCAGGATTTTCCTCTCCTGAAACCAACTGTGTTTGGTGATAAAATTTGATGCTTCTCTATATACCATTCGAGTCTTTTGGTTATCATAGCATGAAAAATTTTGCATGTACACGACATCAACGAAATAGGTCTTGGTTTGGTATTTAAGCCAGTACCCGACTTCGGTATGGGGACAACTCTAATCTGACGCCACTGCAATGGGAAATTACCTGAGTTTAATATACTATTATAGATTTTGAGTAAGTATAATTTGCCAATAGGTGGCAGATGTAAAATCATAGAGTACGTAATTTGATCATCTCCTGGAGCAGTATCTTTTTTCTTTAAACAGTTATTTAGTTCCTGCAACGTAAATTCTGACTCGAGCAACATATTTGTAGAATTAAATACCGGCTTAGAGAAAGCGACATAATCTGGTGTAAGATCACATAACATTTCTCTCTTTAGCTCCTGAGGACATTGGATATTGGATTTCTTGTAACCTTTGACCCACCGTAATCGATGCCACATATCTGAAGCTGAAACTTTGTAATCAATGCTTTCACAAAATTTCTTATAATCATTAGATCTCGCATTTTGAATAGCTTGTTTAGCCTTCAAAGTTTTTTCCTCAAGTATTGCGAGGTTCGTTGGTGTTGGATTTCCTCTAAATTTCTTAAGTGCCAAACGGCGCTCCGCAACTAATTTAGACAAATCTGGACTCCAATACCCTTTCGGTTTAAATTTATTATTTGGCTTATCACAATATTTAATAAGAGGAATATTTTCATCTGCTGATTTATTTATTTGACAGGAGAAATAATCGTACATAACTTGAACATCATCACTCGTATTATTCAGAGAAAAGCAATCAAAGAGACACGCTCTGTAACCAGTCCAGTTGGCTAATTTATAATTACGCTTTTCACGGAAGTAGACATCCTCACAGTAATTTACTTTAACTTTAATAAATAAATGATCACTACCTAAGTTTTCGTTCATAACAATCCAGTCACAATTAATAGCGATATCCGCAGATGCAAATGTAATATCTGGAGAAGAAGATTGCAATATGTTATTCACTAGTTTAACCCTAGTGGGCTGTCCAGTATTCAGAGATGTAAAACCAAACTCTAACGCGGACTCAAAAATTTGTAAACCCCTATTATCATTTTTATAAGACCAGTTTGTATGATGGGCGTTAAAATCTCCTGTTATTAAACAATTATTTGGGAATAAAGAAAAGATCCTATCCCAGTCAGCTTGCGTCGTATGAACGGAACTAGGACAATAAATTAAAATGATATGTTTGATATAGTTACAATTATTTAGTTTGATACTCAGTAATTCGATGCCTGGATTAATTTGATTTACTGTCACCTCCTGTACACTTAGTGAGTTATGAGCTACAACAGCTATCCCCCCGTACGAATCCTCTCTATCTCTTCTGAATATATTGTATTGATTAATATTGACGCAATCATCATCCCCTAGCCAGGTTTCACTAATTAATCCTACGTGTATTTTTTCCTGTAAGAGTAAACATTTAAATTCTTCAAGTTTGGGTTTCAAGCTCTGTGCATTCCACTGCATTATATTCAGATTAAATAATTTTGATTTAGGTTTAAGACTGCGAGCATTCCATTGTATCACGTTTAAATCAATATTAGTTTTTGAGTGATCAACCATTATCACTCAGAAACATTTTAACTATCACAGGTAAGTCTGGCAAAAGGTTAGTAAAAAGTGAGGTAAACCAGTCTATACAAATCTTAATAATGGCTTTGAGCTTAACAACTACACTTTCCTTCTTTTCTTTAATGAAGTCCTTAATTTTTTGAATAACTTCACTAAATGACCATGATTTCCAATGTGTCTGATCCTTATTTTCTGACTGTAGCGACTGGCCAGCAGAGCATTCAGCAGCTTTTTCTGAATCTGAAGTTTCCAGTTCCGCAATTACATTATTTGCTATTTTATAAGGTACTTTCTTCTTCTTGGTACTTTTCTTTTTGTTTTTTATCTTGTCTGAACCTGAAGGAATATTAGTATCGATTGTTTCCATGTAAACTTCTTGTAAAGAAGATACTGAGTCTTGTTTGCTTCTTTCGGATGCCTGAATACTTCTACATTCCAGGATTGGACTTGGATCACGTAGAACTCTTGGTGTATCAAATGAGGGAGACTCCCAATACTTTGATAAGGCTTTTTGGTAAGTGAAATTGTGCTCTGACATCAATTCTCTGATACGTTTTTCTTTTTTATACAGAGGACACTGTTTCGACATTGCCACGTGATTGCCTGAGCAATTAGGGCATTTGAATGTAGCTGTATCACAAGTATTATGGTAGTTAGAACACTTTGGGCATACTGTTTTACTTGTTGGACACATTTTAGCAATATGCCCAAATCTCCAGCATTTGGAACATTGCGTTACAGGAAACGTATACGGTTCTACTCTTATTTTTAACTCAAATAGACATACATGTGAAGGTAAGGAAGAACCTTTGAAAGTTATTCTGAAAGTTTCACTTTGAACCCATTCATCTCCATCTTTTTTATTGAGTCGTTTAGCTGATACAATTTCCTTCTCACAATTCATATAATCTACAAGTTCTTTTTCAGATAAGCCCAATTCGATATCTCTAATAATTCCGTACGATAGACCAACCTCCCAAGTTTTTTGTATTCGCCAACCAAGGTCACTAAATGCCGGACAACAAAGAAAATTTTCAGCACTATTTTTGTTACTAAACGTTACCAGCAACTTATATGGATTAATATATTTAATTTTGTCAATGTCCATCATCTTATTTTGTTTTAGTAATTTTGCAAACGCAAATTGTTTGGGCATCTTTTCTTTGGAAGTTACAGTGACTTGTATTGGTGATTCCACAGACATTTCCTTGCTAAGTTTTGCCTTCTTCTTTGAGTTGTTTTTACTTACAGTTTGCCAACACTCTAGATTATTCTCAGATCTTGGGCGTTTTCCCGCTGATATTATTGTATTCATTTCTATAACGTTATTCAATTGTGTTTGGTCATCTAATGTATCAATGTTTAAGTTTGCATCATAATTCTCATATTGGTTTTGATCCCTATCCATTAAAAACTGCGTAACTGCACTCGCGACGCGATTCCGGCCAAGATAAACGCATGCCGATAGTAAAATCGGTTTTTTGTTCGATTTTATACTATTTTATATTATAATTTGAGATTTTTGTGCACTGACGTATTATGACGTTAGATGACAACTGACTTAGACTACTTATAACGTAAAAAGTACAAAATAACTTTAATTTTGGTATTTTTAAGTTGATGTTAAATAACGAAGAGACAAAGCTATTATAGAATCACTGACTTCCGAAATTAAAGTTATTTTGTATTTTTAGTGTTTTTTTACATTGAAGTCGATTGTATTTTTTTTTTGTAAAAAGTGTCGATGGCAAAAATAGTTTTTTTTCCCCAGATTAAATTCCTTATCTGACGCCACGATTAGGTCCTTACGTGAATGATGAATGAACGTTACGCAAGATGAAAGGTGGGACATGGTCTTCGAAGAAACGCAGTACTACCACTGAAGATTAGAACCATCCGAGATTCTCCACTTGTGAAGATTGTCTTTGCTGCACCCGACCTGGGTACGGAGTCTGTTTAAAATTTTCCAGGTTGTCCATGGCAACGCCTATCTAGGGCAGCAGCTCTACGACCTTGAAGAAATCATAAGAAGGTGTGAGCGTCTCCTGCCAAAGGTCTCACGCTTGCAACAAAATCAAAATCATTGTGAATGCATTAAAGGAGTAGCAATTTTTTTTTTAATGAAAGATATTTTATGCGTCGTTCATATCAAACGTTTTGTCCGCCACCGACTGTGAGTATGCTATCTGCCACCGAGAATCAGCGACAACGCACTACGCAATAGCGTATAGTCGGTTCGGTGTGAACAAGAAGTTAATATGAAAATACATGGAAAAGCGATAAACTGCGTCACGCGCGCTCTCAGTCAGCGGTCGTCTATACATTTGGTCTGAACAATGCCTTACTTCTTATTTACTATTGATTATGTTGGTTTTTAATGTAAACACTACATTTCTCTACTACAGTGGAACTCCGACGAAAGTTTGTCTCGATTGTGAAGCGAATAAACATGCGGGCGTATCGTTCGAAACAGCCCGCATTAAATATGTGGCCCAGGTACAAACGTAAGAGAGCAAACTTTTGTACAACTATCTGTAAAGCGATCTAACATCTAACGCACCCCTTGAACTATGTCCCCAGTTGTTTATCTAAAGAATGGCACTGGTATGCGCGACATTACCCTGTCACTCACTTCGTAAATGTTTGCGCTAAACTACGTACAACAAATGATGTTTTGTAAATAGGAAATCTTTATGAACATTTCAAATTCATCTTCGATTTTATTATTCAATAACTTTTTTGATTATAATTTAGGTGTCGTCAAAGTAAGAGTGCACCGCTCAGGAAAACGCAGCGTTGGAAGGACTCCCACAAGGTGGACTGACGACCTGGTGAGAGTCGCGGGAATGCGGTGGATGCGAGACGCACAGGATCGGTCGTTGTAGCGACGCTTGGGGGGACTATATCCAACAGTGGACGTCTTTCGGCTGAAATAATGATGACGATAATGAGGTTTGAGTGAATAGGCTCTTTAATAAACTAGTGCGCTTCACCATCAATTGGTGCATTACTGTTTACCATCAGGTGGGATCGCAGTCAAACACTAGTATAAATCAATTTAAAAAAAAAGTTTTCAATCCTTTTTGCCCTGTATATTTTTTCAACGTAAGTACAAAAAAATGTAAAGTCAATCATAGGTTAGGTACCAACCGAGGGAATTTTTGAAAAGAGTAACTGCGAGCCTAAAATGCAAAGGCAACTGAAAAAGATGGGTATTAGTCAGGAAAAGTTTGACACGCCCTCTTTCTCCACCCAGAGCAGGAAAAGAATCGGGCAAGTGCGAGTCGGATTCGCGCACTGAAGGATTCGTACAAACTTACTTATTTCGAGATTATTAAGAATTGAACTGTTTTAGTTCAATTCTCGAAATGGGTTACGAAGATGTCACTAGTGTCATTTGTCTGTATTTTTCTTTTGTTGTATTTTCATAAATGACACTAGTGACAGCGGCTAAGCGCGATTATGCGAGCCAAACGTTAGAACGCGATTAGTTTTACTGGTGAATTCCGCCCATAGAGGTTGCACAACGCCAATAAAGTTTTCTCATACAGCTAGTACGTCATCAGTGTAGGTTAAATTTTTTAATATTATTATTTTTTACTGTGAAGGGTAGCAAGTGCTACTAGTGTGTTGTTGTGTCTAGTAAAACTTATTTCCCTCCTCTGTAAAAAATAATAATATTAATATTTTAATATTCACTGATGACGTACCTGGCGTTGTGCAACCTCTAAATTAACCGATTATGGTGATTTTTGGTATATGAACACTGTCCATGAGTGCTATCAAGAATTCGAGCAAAGTCAAATGAAAATCGAAAATTAAAATAGACATGAAATACCCTAGAATAGATTTAGCAACGAATTTCTGTAAAGGGTAGAATCTAGAACAAACGAACACCCACGACTTGCTTTAGTGTAGTTTGATCGAGGTTAGTTATTTTTAGTATCTCTCAGAATTTTGAGGGCCATCATTCTCGTTTTAATCAAACTGATGAGTAACTTTTATGAAGTATCTTTTAAAAAATTAGAAAGGAGGATCAAAGCAAAAAATTGTGTTCTGATTTTTGATTGTGGACCAAGATTTTTTCACATACAACTGGAGCTGTGCAGTACCTAAATATTTTTTAAATAGTTTAAAAAAATGTAGCGATCAGCTGATTTTTATTTTAAAGTTTATTTTTGCATAAATCGTGCCATCTATGTCTATATAAGGCAAAGTCCTGACTCGCTTACTGACTCATCAACGCCCAGCCCCTTGGACCTAGAACGCTGAAATTTTGCACAGTGGTTATTTTTATGACTTATACAAAGAATAAGAAAGAATTCCTCAAAATTCTACTCCCTAAGGGGATGAAGCGAAGTCCAAAGTTTATATGGAGAAACTTACTTTCACACGTTAATATACATATATATAAATCAAATACTGTTTGTTAGTCACGCTAAACATTTTCAAATCCTTTTGATTTAAGTTTATGTTGAAACCATCACCATAAACCCAGTAGCTTCGTGTTCATTTTATGGCTATCATTAATTTAAAAGGAAAACTGTAAGGAAAGTGATCTAGCCAAACTGTGCTGAATCAGAGAGAAAAACGATTTCAACCGAGAACTATATCGTGTCCTAAATTCCGGAATCCCAATAAAGCTGGTCAAATAATTGACGTATTTACTATCTCAAACGTCCAGTGAGTTCTGGATTTGTTCTCCATAAGGTATATATAACTTACTAAATGAGATCGATTACGACATTCTAAAATATTTCACCAAGACGGATGTTTTTTATTATTTCTTTTTTGTCAGGCAACAACAGCCCGTAGATGAAATACTTACAAAGTAATGAATTAATACATATTAAAAAAAAAACATAACACTTATAAAACTATTGCACACGAAGTGACGGCGTCGTATTTCACTGTTAGGTCGAGTCTCCTTCCACGAAATCGTCGATACACAACACCCTTCATCCAAACAGGCCACTTCAGGTCCACTTATGGTTGTGTGTGTAGATTCAAGAGCAAATTATTTCTGTGTGCGTAAGCTATTATTTAAGAATAGGTAAGCAATTATTATTAGTGAGCAAACAAGTCTGAAGCACCCTATTTAGTTACAAGATATACCAACACGATATCAAGCATCTTCGTGCATTATCCCCTTTCCCACTTCTAATTGTTCTAACTAATCGGGTAATCAACGCGAATAGCTCTCGTTGCCTCGTCTACTTACAAAGGAGTTCGTGTTAGTAAGAAACTAACAAAGTGGATCTGTGATGTTGATTTGAAAGAAAAAGTTAGATCTATCCAAGAATATTCGGTGATAAACGCGGTCTGGAACATCAATTTGCAGAACAATGCTTTCTCTAAACGTGGAAGTTTTACACATAAAAGCGTCCTAATACAATTTAGTGGTGGGCGGGAACAATAATTCTCGGCCCGACAATAACTTGGGCACCTACGCTGCCTTCACATATTCGGATAGAGGGCTACGATTCGGTTCTTTTGAGAATATGTGTTCTAAAATATGGGGTTATGATGTACCTTACTCATATTTTAAAAGCATCTAAGTAATAAACCAAAAATTTATATCAATTCTTTGGAACTCAAAGGGGAACTGATGAATACCGGTGGGTTTTAGGTAGTAAAAGTTTAACACAGGAAGTTTTTAAATCTCATCCAAAGTGGGGGAAGTAATAATAACAAAAATAGTCCACAATTATCACACAAGCCATCTAGTCCCAAACTAAACAGAGCTTGTGCTATGAGTACTAGACAACTAATAAACATATTTATATATTTCCAAATACATATATACAAGTATTATAGGTAAATTACATCTAGACACAAAACCAATGAACGTGCTTATCACAAAAACATTTGTCTTGGGTGGGAATCGAACCCACGACCTTCGGCATAGCGGTCAGGGCGTGAGGTCTGACCATGCTGGTTAACTCGTATCTTTCGAGTTAGTCCAAAAGTTACAATTACATTTAACTGCAGAGTTTAGACCTGTTACTAAAAATAAATTACAATTATTTTAATAATAATATTTTTAGTAGTCTCTCAACAGCCAATTTTGATTTGCTAGACCCCAATGTAAACTATGGTACATTATTTTCTATAGTATGCCAAGACTTTAATGAGACGTGTCCAGTCAAAAATAAATCCCAATGTAATGAATGGGCTAATATTTGAATAGGAAAAAGCAGAGATACTTTATATCAGTTATACCATGAAAAATCCTTGTCGTCTGATTTTAACTTTCATAACCACGTTAGAATCTATTCAAAGATTTTCAAAAGAGTCTGCGACTAAAACTAGAAATTCTAATAATAAAACAAAAGCTGTCTGGAAGGTGATCAACAAGGAAACTGAAAAGATAAACCAACGAGATCGGAATGAATTGTTTCTTAAAATTGATAATAAAATCATCTCAGATAGGACTGAAATGGCTGAGAAATTAGAAAACTTCTTCGCCAACATCCCAATAAATGTTACGAAATCTTCTTAGCTTAGCTTCATCTTTGTTAGCTGAATCTTTTTTAAAAGAAAATTTCACTATGGATGTACCTACCTTTGAATTTAAGTGTATCGCTGTTGATTCAATTAAAAAAAAAAACACAGGACTTATGGGGTATATCCGTTAAGGTTCTTGGAGATATTATTGATACAATTGCTTCTGTCCTAACAGGCATATTTAACCAACATAGTAAAGTAGTACCAATTTTCAAATCAAGTAGTAAGAGTGATCCCTCTAATTACAGACCTATATCTGTGCTTCCAGCATTGAGTAAAATCTATGAAAAAATCATGCTTGACTAGATGTTGTCTCGTTTTAATTCAAATAGGATTTTGCATAGTCATCAGTTTGGCTTCACGAACGGAAAGTCAACGACGGATGCGGGTATGAAACTCATCAGTCACATTTGGAATCCTAGGAGAATTCTCAGGATGCTATTGGCATATTCTGTGATCTCTCAAAAGCACTTGACTGCCTTGACCATAATACTCTAATCTGTAAATTATATCATTACGGAATTTGTGGACGAGCTGTTGATCTTGTTTTTTCTTATTTATCTTACAGACAGCAAAAAGTAACGATTAATGGGGCGACGTACTCGGGGTCTTTAGTAAAAATGGACGTGCCTCAGGGTTCAATTCTTGGCCCTTTCTTTTTTCTGGTTTATACGAGTATTAATGACCTTCCTTACATGATGGCTAATTTATCCGATATTATTGCTGATGACACTTCCCTCATTTTTAAAGTAGATAGGAAAGATGCGGATGTCTTGCATGTGAAGGAAAGTCTGGCTGTTCTTTCGAAATCAAATAATCAAAAAAAAATCAAACTTGTACGTTAACGAGAAAAAAAGATAACTCGAATACAACCGAATTGATAAACTCCTCCTTTTTTTTTAAGTCGGTTAAAAATAAGAAGTAATTTCCGAAAGGCGATATTTTTGCAGCTTTGTAAGATAATGTAGGTAATACGTTTCAGTTATAAACGCATTACGTTAAAGGTGGTTTGATGCAGTGCCTTGGCACAATCCCCTAGGGCGAACAGGCGGGGTTAGAATTCTACATCAGGGATCATTAGGTATATTAAGTTTGGAATATTAGCGTGCTATTTAGGTATCTCTTGTTGTTATGCATGCCAGGTGAATATATTCTATATGTTTATACTCGTAGGTAACAGATTGTCAAAATAATAAGTATGTAACTAGCGTTAAGATTCCGACTTTAAGTTAAGTTGGCAAAAACGGAACCCTTACAGAATCACTTTGTTATCTGTCTTTCAAGACCTTTGGAAAGAAATTTGGTGTTACGTTAAAAAACAATGCTTTTTTTTGCGATTCGCAAAAATCTTCGAGATCGAGATCATAGGTAAGTTTGTACGGAACCCTCAGTGCGCGAATCCGACTCACACTTGCCCAGGTATTTTCATAAAAATGGCGTTAGTAAAATTGTATCCAACTTTGAAAAGGAAGATATACAATTGAATGAGAACATACAAAATATATTTTTATTTCTCAAAAGGAACCTACATTTTCGGCAGCATTTATCATCGTGACCTATTTTATTAAGCAAATGTGGACTTTTGATGGCAATTTAAGTCTTACATAATAATGTAATTTCATGTGTTACGACGTGTATAAGTAACATTTGCCCACTTTTTCTTCTGACAGAAATTTAATTTGGTCGGAGACACCTGGTTGATATCACGGCGCGCAAACACCCTTTATATTAATCAAAGTCGGTTTGATATATCTTTCCGTTTTCCTTTTCTGTGTAAAAAATACCTACTGCTGAAAATTTCAGTGAGTGGTTTTGGAAAGATACCATAGGTAATTTGTTCAAAGAGCAGTAATATTGACGTGGAGAAAAGTATTAAGATCAAGTAAATATAATCATCGTAAAAAGCTGATGTGTGTGCTGTCGTAAAACTGGTGGGTAGCGTAACCTGTCATGTTAGGCATGACACGGAGTGTCGAGCTGACTCGAATGATTGATACTCGGTATGTCGATGTTTTGCTTATCCAGCGAACATGGAGGTGCGGATTTGGTAAAACAGACTAAATTGGTTTTAAAAATGATAGGCCCAATGTTTTTTTTAATTGTTGATGGCCTCGAGCTTCATTACTATCTCTCCTGATGAAAAGGTCGACGATGGAACACGCTTGCCCCCCATTCCCCCCCAGAAGTAACCCATTCACTCTATTTTGATGCAGCCTGCCGGCCAGATAACTATATTTTTTGTTTCTTTTTTTAGAGTTCCGTACCTCAAAAGGAAAACGGAATCCATAGGATCACTTTTTTGCCCGTCCGTCTTTCTTTCTGTCTGTCTGTCTGTTTGTCTGTCACGACCCTTTATCTCGATAAAACGTGGAGGTATCGAGTTTAAATTGAAACCATATACTCCAGTCTGTAGTTCCTTGAAGCTGTGAAAAAATCAAATATCCAAGTTAACAGAAAAAAAAAGATACGGCCTTTTACGTCGCAAAAAACCTGTATTTCGACGTATGGTAAAGACCATGATAAAGACTCAGATACACTACGGGACCAAATCTTCCCCAACATGACGCGCAACGCTGTGAAATTGTCCAACAACATGTCCTACGTCACGTGAATGCGTTGTAAAATAAAGCCTCAGATACATTAGGGGACAAAATTTCGTCCAACATGACGCGCAACACTCTATTTATGTGTCGCTGTAAACGATGAAGTGTATTCGCCTTAAAAGAGACAATAAGAAAAGTGCTAATGGGCACATTCTTAGTAAAGACAATTTATTAGTTTACGATATAATTAAATTACTTATTAGTCTGTTTAAATGGCTAGATTGTAATAAAAATAGGGTCCATTCTTTGGATGTACCCTAGGACCAGGTAAAAAAAAAAAATGTGACGCTGTAACGATGCCCAGTGTCTCGCAACTTGCCCCCCAACATTTGACAATACATGTACGTAACACGGGTCATGTTGTTGGAAAATTTGGCAGTGTTGCGCGTCATGTTGGGGGACATTTTCTCCCCTAATATGCCTGAGATTTATTGAGGGGCAAGTTGCGGGACACTGGGCAACGTTGCAGCGTGACATAGATTGTAGATTGAGCGTTGCGCGTCATGTTGGGAGACATTTTGTCCCCTAATGTGAGGCCGAGGTATGAAACCACTTTCAATGAGTTTGAATCATTGTGGTGATCGATTATGGAGTGATAGTAGTCCTGAGTGAGCCGGACGTTTTTTTTTTTTTCGTTTGAAAAAATATCTTATGACATCCCCCGCTCTTGGGCGGGGCGGGAGATAGTGTCAGACTTTTACTGACTAGAAACTCACTCCTGTTCCTTCGTTGCCTTTCGTACCAGGGCCGAGTCTTCCTTTCAGAATTAGACCCTTGGCCCCAGTAGGCTTCGACCCTGCTGGGCCCCTACAGTTGCTGACATCTCCTTGAGGCGCGCGTGGAACAGCACGCGCCGTTGATGACTTGGGCTCGGTCCGGACGGTTGGACGGCGAACCACCCTTTGCTCGCCGTCCGCAAGCCCGCGCCTACGGAGGCCGGAAAGCGGGATCGGAATCCCGGCGGCGGTTGGGGCGTGAGGACCGCTGCCTCACGCGATCGGCCGCCTCCTTTGCAAGCATTACTGCTTCGCGGAAGGAGGCGACCGCCTGCCACTCCTCCTCGCTCCGGACCATAGCCTGTACCAAGGCCCGGCGCGAGAGATCGCCGCCGCCGATCGCCCTCACGAGGACACGGAGTTGCTCTGCCCAAGCGGGGCACACCTCCACCGTATGCTCCACCGTGTCCTCCGCTCGGTCAACGCAGTGGCGACACCCGGGCGTCGCTTCCGCACGAATCCGGTGCAGGAACTTCCCGAACTTACCGTGTCCGGTGAGGAACTGCGTCATGCGGAAGGTAATGACGCCGTGTTGCCTTTCCAGCCACTCCTCAAAGCGGGGACTTACCGCCATAATTAAGGCGTGCCCAGAGCCGGACGTTTGGGTTTTTAATCGCAAATAATACATTCTGATGCAAAGTTCGCATTGGGAGGCAGAATACACGCCGAAGGTGACGTCGTTTTAGAGTTGATAAACTGCAATAATAATTACTTTAAAATAATAATAGAATAAATTATAATATAATATATTTATTTTCAAAGTGCTGTACAAAGTTATTATTATGATTATGATGTTTGTAAAATTATGGGTTATCAATACAATAAAATTAAATAATTAATAATCAGAATTACAAATAAGTAATTTCAATTAATTGAGCTATAGTTGTAATAGTGTAATAAAGAGATTTAAAATTCAATGAAGTCAAGCAGACAAAATATGATTTTTATAATTAACCGCGGGGCCCTGGGACGCAAGGCAGAGAAGGAACAAACTAGTAAGTAGTAAATAAAAAAAAAGTAAAATTTCACAAAAATAATATTTAGTAAACATGTTATTGTAACATTGTTATTGAGATGAGGTGCGTAGAGTCAAGCGTGAATAGGTAATTTCTAGGCAAGCATGCTCCATCGTCGGCCACAGCATCGCTTACCATCAGATGAGATAGTGGTCAAACGCGAGCTATCAATAATTAAAAAAAAATCAGTTTGAAGGATCTTCACTCGACTGTCACCATGACAACGGAAGTATTACACATCCTTACCATACAGATTTATAAGGAACACCAGGTGGTCTGGTATTTGGTATGCAAGTTAGGTACAATACACCTGCAAATTGCGCCCACAATTCAGTTTTAGTTTCAAAGGCTAGTCGGCCGTAGTAATATACATAGTTGAGTATCCACTTGGCGACCATGCCACGCCGGACTTGC
Source organism: Mythimna pallens (assembly GCA_961205895.1). Taxonomy (NCBI): domain Eukaryota; kingdom Metazoa; phylum Arthropoda; class Insecta; order Lepidoptera; family Noctuidae; genus Mythimna; species Mythimna pallens. The sequence continues at coordinate 11,569,992 of OY540826.1, read as the reverse complement.
AATATTGTTAATATTCCTCGCTAATATTGTTACAGTTTGCAGCCAGGGCGCACGGAACGACCTTCTCCGTCGGCAGGTTTGTTGCTAACTAAAACATGGCTCAGCTGTGTGTATACCGTGTTGAAACTGGCCTGCATAAATACTACGAAAACACAATGAAAATCTACCAAAAACATTGTTCTCGTATATTTTTATTGCACGTAGTCTTTCTGTTAGCGCTTTTTCCTTGAAAAATAGTTTATAAGTATGTGTGTACTAGTGATGTAACGAGTATTAAAACGCATTCGCGAATATTCGCACTTTTTTTGACATTCGCATTTGCATTCGTTTTCGCAAGAAACATGCGAATTTTTGGCGAATGTTTTTGACAAACAAAAAGGAAATAATATATTGATTGAATGGATTTAAAAATACAACTGATATGTTTTTATGATTTTATATTTACTTTAATATTTTTCTATCACACAACTTGCATTTCACACTTTCTGTGTCGCAAATTGAAACGAAAGAGCATTGTAGAAAAGTTTGAAGTCATAGTCATGTTGTAATGATCGAGAATCGAGTTCGATAATTTTAAAATAAATGGCGTCACTAGGCTCGCAACTTCATATGAACATCACTTATTATTTGACAAGTGACGGTGGCGGAAAATTAGTGATACCGTGGCCAGTAAGATGATAAAGAAATTGAACAGAGACTCGAACGATCGGATTAAGCTGAATCAGATTATTATTTTACTTTTGCTAATTGAGCCATTTTATTGGAATATACCTAACGTAATACGTGCTATATCAGTGGTGTACTGAGTGGATGTACCTTTGAGTACGAGTTGTGGAGGAAGCGGGGTAAGTATATATAATAATAATAATAATATCATTTATTTGCGTAAAATGTGGTAAGTACAAAAGATGTTAAATAAAGGAGACTAAGTGCAAAGACACATTCCGCCATTTAGTGATGGCATGCAAATATTTAGTCGATAGTGTTTTAGTAACATACACAATCACAACTATCTAGAGTTCTACGGTTAATACAACAGAAATATAGACAGATCTTTACCGAAATTATTTAAACTAAATAATATTAGACACACATTAAGGTAACCAATTACCAGAAATTTAGGTAAGTAAATGAAATACTTAAAATAAAACATATTAATACATACTACAAAACATTCCTGAAGTGATAGGATTGACAAGTTTTTTTATTTAGAAATTCGCCTACTGAGTAGAAACTATGCGACTATTTTACAAATGGTTATTTTATGATCGGGCACGGTTCCACAATGCTGACACGTTCTCAGCTTGCGGAAACGCCCCTGTTACCCGGACATTGACCAAGGGTTTCGACCTTATTTAAATTGCAACGGACTCGTCGATTTGCTGTAACGTTACCAATCATTATATTCGCCACAGTTGATAAGGAACGATTAGCTTGGAGACAGAGTTTGCGGACTTACATGTATTCGCTTCGGGTTCGATCCCGACCCTTTGTATTCCCTCTGTTTGAGGATTGCGTTTCTTCAAATTCTATTTAATGTGGATTTTCTTTCTAATGTAGTTAGTTTAGAAATACGTGCATAAATTATTTTACCTGCCTTGTTCGTCTTTCATTCGGTTTGTCTCGAACCCTAAACATTACAATGTTTTTATATCACATAAATTTAACAAATACAATAATGCTAACTAACCTCAAATCATAACAAATCTTTACGAATGAACTTAATGTGATTAGCTTCTTTCAATCAGTCTGTAACGGCTTTGCTATGTTCGGTTAAAACTTAGCTGACACAAAATGACAAACCTGTATGACATTTTGCGCGTACTTTATTTGAAAGTAAACATTCGCTTTCACATTCGCGAATATTGAATTTAAATATTCGTATTCGCATTCGCGAATGTGAGAAATCTAACATTCATTACATCACTATCTGTACTGTAGCACATAGGATACTTTTCTCCCGGGAGTTGGGACAATATTCCACTTTCACGCTAGTGAAATTTTCTACTTTCTGTCTTTGTAAAACCACTGACAGCAGCTAGTAAACGTATAAGATAGATAGATAGATGATTGTTCGCGTTACCGTGGCCCTGGACGAAAAGGGCAACTAAAGGCACACACAGGTTTTAGTCCATAAAAAAGCATTCTCACTCCACCTAGAACGGGAGAAGTTATTTGTTGATTTCACACTTCAAAAAATAAAAACAGTCTTTATCTCCCTTAAAGTTCCCTTTATTTATTTAATACTTCACTACTAAAAGCGTTAGCAAAAGTTACGTGACAAAATGCTCTAATCCGTGATCATCAAGATTAACGTAGCGAGCTAAAAGCATAACACCAACACCGGCAAAGTTGAAACATACTTTGCACAGTTGCTACGGAACCACTTCTTACCGTTCGAGCCACTTAGAGACTTCGAATCGGGGTTTTTTTTCAAGATTTCCACGTCGATTAATGTTAGTTGATGAGGTAGTTCGTGCTTTGTTTTAATTATCTACACTGTAGGATCCTAGAAAGTTCTGCAACATTGATCGTAATATAAATTTACATTTTAACGGCCAGTTACTGTGCAGTCGGGTAGAGCGGCCGCTTGAGATATAACCTTATAGTGCCCGACATGCATTTAAACTGCCTTATGAACACTTTTAAATTATTACCTAGCCCACATATTGAATACGTGAACATTTTTAGTTTCAGTGCAGGTAGCTTCTGTTCGGAGAACAATTTACTGTTACTTCACGATTAAGTGTAGGATATCTCGGCTTCAAAGAGAAAAGTTTCGCTTCCAGCCCCGAAGGTAACTGCTTCAATTTAAATTGCATCTCTTTGATGTAAGTAAAACAACTTTATCAAATTTAATTTGAGATAGTGTTCAGTTCCTGGAATCCTTGTTATATTACAGTAGCATAGCTCCACAGACAACTTTTGAGCTTCGGAAGTATTTAACAGTTTCAATGCAAAAATAAAACCACTGTTATAACAGTAGTGTACTCATACCTACTTCGTTATACAGTCTTTTCTTCTGCGGAGTAGTGACCCTAACTATAATGTTTAAGTATAGCGCTATACTTAAGCACTATAACTTTTGACTGGCCTATTGGTCTAGTGGTTAGTGGCCCTGACTGCTACGCCAAAGGTCGTGGGTTCGATTCCCACCCAAGACAAATGTTAGTGCGATGAGCACGATCATTTGTTCTGTGTGGTATAATTTATTTATATACAATACGTATGTCTTTAGAAATATATAAGTATGTTTATCAGTTGTCTGGGACTCATAGCACAAGTTCTGCTTAGTATGGGTCTAAGAAAAGAAACTAGGAAAAAACAAACTATACTACCACAGTATAAATAATAGTGTCAACGCACAGCCGAAACTACATACTTGGAATAGGAACAAAAAATTTTGTTTAAGGCTTTTTGTTATAATGTAGGCGAGCACTAAGGACGGGTTTTTGGTAGTAAGTAAATAGCAAAAAGTGCTAATGGTTTTTTTTTTCCATTAACTATTACTCTATAGCTGCCCGGAGTTTGGAAGTTGATAGTGTGATTACCTCGTGTCTAGGAAAGCACGTAAAGCCGTGGATTCTCGGATTCGCGGATTGGTAACCGCCCGGACCGAGTCCAAGTCGTCGACGGCGCGTACTGTTCCACGCGCGAATCAATGAGATGTCAGGGTCGAAGCCTACTGGGGCCAAGGGTCTGATACTGAAAGGAAGACTCGGGCCTGGTACGGAAGGCAACGAAGGAACAGGAGTGGGTTTTTAGTCAGTAAAAGTCTGACACTATCTTCCTCTCCGCCCAAGAGCGGGATTTGTCATACGATGATTTTCCCACCTAAAAAAAACCTGGTCGTATCGTATTCCCGTCCCATCGGACTACGAGAGTAGTGGAACAGAGATGGCCCCTGTCACCTGAGTATGTGCACATACACTCCCGCACATTGTACATGTTGATCGTGTTTTTTTTCCTACTTTTTTTATATTTTTTTATTTTCCTATTTGTATATTTATAATGTAAGGAAAGTGCAGAGCCTCCAACTTACATGTTTTTTTATCCTAGATTAAGACTCCTCGACATGCAATTTAAGCTAAAAATAATGTATGTATTAGGTAATAAACTTTTATATAACACTTAGCCCTGAAGGTTGGCCACCATAATCGAAATATGGTCGAGAGAATAATTATTTAATATAATTCGTATATTACAGAGGTGTAAGTACATAAATTCTTATGAATAATTTATAATAGGTAGGGTTAAACTTCCTCAAAAGTTAACCCCTTACTTCCTGGGCAAAGTTGCAGCGAGATACTTTTTTAAACGCTGAAATAAAGCTCTAAGAAAACAGGCGTTTAAGGAGTATACATACAATGCATTTGAAATAAGAATAGGAACGTCAATGACCTATATATAGTATATCTGTGTAAAAATATCACATGAAAACGGTTACTATACGGTTTGCTAAAAAAAATATTTGCGTATCAATATTTTTTTTGTACTTACTCAATTGTATACTTTAATATTAATTGGTATTGCATTGATGTATTGTATATTTTTAATTGTACATATAGTCAGAAAAGTTTCGGGAATGGATGATTTGTTTATGGTTCCAAATTCAATTTTTTTTTTGTTATTGGTAGATTGGCACAACTGTTTTCCATTTTGGCGCGGAGTTTGAGTTGCATCTGTTATTTTTTATTGAATACAGTGCTGTAGTGCGTTGTCAGTAAGAAATTGCCCTTTTTTTAGAGACAGCCCGCTCTAGGTGAAGCGAGAGTGTGTCAAACTTTTACTTACTATAACCCACCCGTTTTCCTTCACTTGCCCTTTGGGTTCCAGGGCCACGGTAACTCATTCGAACATTCCCGCATCCCTGCAAACTGAAAATAGTTTCTATAAAGATTCTCAGAGGAACATTTCTCACTTGTCTTTATATCAGAGACTGCATTTGTGTAGTTCTAGAGGACAGGGTAGTTCGGAGCCTGTTAGGGGCTAATTAAAACGTCCCCGGGGCGAGGCGTGTCGTGGCTAGCCGCACGTCTGTCACTCTGACGTAGCTTCCGCTCCGATAATACTGGCCAGCTACATTCACCAGCTCCAACAGAAATGTTACATTTTGTGAAGATTAGACTGTCCGGCCCGAATGCATGTTGCGAATGATAAGCGGTTACAATAAATTAAGTGCTCTTGTATGATGAACTAGCTTATGCTAGCGGCTTCGCCCGCGTGAAAATAGATTTCTCCATACCAATTATGAACCCCCGTTTTATCCCCTTAGGGGGTGACTTTTAGAAAATAGTACTCGCCTACGTCGTAAAAGGAAACCTTGTGCAAAATTTCACGCTCCTATTACCAGTAGTTTCGTCTGTGCGTTGGTATTTCAGTCGGTCAGTTTCTCCTTTTATATATATAGATAACGTGTTTTTGAGGCTATTTTGGTTTTTTTTTTAATGCAAGTTCTTATGTAAATTAACCCTTTAACCACTCGCGTCGGATTGACCCGACGAGTTTTTCGCGTCCTATTCGCCAGGGCCTGTGTTTGCGATTGGGTACTTCATCTCGTAGCTCTTCCATTCCCGTACCATAGATGACAGAAGAGCTGACAAGATGCAGTATTTGGTCGTGGATGTGCAACCCTGGCGGAATAAAGGCGAGAAGGTTTGTAGGATATATCCGTCGTAGCCATTGCCAATTCCCAAAAATTCTCATCAACTGATCAAAATTGGTATGGGAAGTACACATTCTTTTTGGGAATTGTTTAAGACTTCCTTAAAGACATAGCTCATGACGAAGGGCAGAAGTAGAGGTTCTTAAAATATGACAACACATTTCCGTTATGGTGTAATACGTAGAGCTCTTAAATTTTGTAGCTTTAGTATTTTTTTAAAAACAAAAGTCCAACGTGTCGTTTTTCGTCATCTTTGGTTATTGCTTCGTTTTTGTAAGTTGTAGCATGATGTAATATAGCTTAAACTATTTGTCATAAATCTAGCTATCCCATACAGAAGAAATTTGGCACATTTAGACAAACAATTCTTCCGCTTTATTACATTACAGTATAGGTTACCCTCTTTCACTCATAATTGTTATAATATCTTTGGAGTTTCACTGCCGTTGTCTCACGTAAAGTGAATTACGGGTACATAAATGATGGGAAACAACAGGACATAATCGTATTTCCTCGAAAGCTGTTAAAATTAATCACACGTTACGTGAATACGCGTTATTAGCAATTGAATAGGTGCTACGTAGCTTAAAAGTCAGTTAATGTTGTCATATATCTGCAGCGGTTTTACAGCGCCCGAAATAAAACCTGCTGTTACGATATGTGCTCGGGGAATTATGAGGCGAAATTAAATTTTTAATATCCTCGTAGTAATAACATCCTAAAATGGTTACGATCGTCGTATCATAGTACGTTTTACATTACTGTCGCGCATTAATCACGGGCCGGGCAAGATCGAGGGACGGTAAATAATTTACTGCTGTTATCGAGCCGTGGTACCATAAATCCTCGTCATGAAATAGCAACTGGATTGACAGTCGCTCGATTATTAGCAGCGGTGGCGCCCCTCATCTGATATTCTATATTAATCACCGTCTAAGATCGTTGTGGGCGCGGGGATTCTGTTTACAGCGCAGGATCATTGCAAACTAACCGGGGATCGTTGGGCTTAAAAGGCAGCAAAGTCGGTTGTGAAGCATTTTGGTGTGTTGATAATGGCTCGCACAAAGGATCTGTAGTTTCGACGGCTTAGGTCTCGTGAGTGCGTGCTGACAAATGTGTCTCTAACGGCTGTAGACACGAGGCCTGTAGGGTGTACTTATGAATGGGTATAAAAAATGCTACTTTCTCACTTCAGATGTCGCTACTATCACTGGTCCCTAGTCCGGATAGTAGTATTCCACATTAGTCCATCCATACTAATATGCGAAAGTAACTCTTGTATGTAGGTATGTCTGTTTGTCACGATTATAATGTATTCCCTTCTAAACTCTGTATTCAGTTTTGATAAATGTAAATTGTATATCTTCGAAATTACCATAGAATAGAGAATTGTCCTGGAAGTACGTTTTCTTTGGATGAATCCCGATAGCCGCGCAGGCGAAACAGTCCATTATTCATATAATATTCATATCCAAATTGTTTTAATCGCACTTCTAGAGAATGACAGCGTCGATCAGTTAAGAAATACTGAAATCAAAGTGATCAAACGGTACTTTCGACTGGAAACAGTAATATAACAGTGCCGATATCACAGTGAATATAATAGGACTATCATCCTTTGAATCGAATAGGAAATTGTGCTATAGATTTGAGCGGTAAAGAATTACTTATGTCAGGGGATCCCGAATTTTATACACGTAGGAAAATCATAAATACATTGGAAGACCCTTTATTCCCTGAATCATTTATCGTCCGATACGATAACTGTGTATATGTATCAGTTTTATATTCTTGGGGCAGATCAGTGATATTTCAGCGTCCTGTAAGATTACGTTTCACTTCGCTGCGTCATCGCAGTTTATTAAGAGCAATCTCGGTTGCCAACTCGCCGCTTATTTTGTTACGGAGTAATTATTACAGTCACTTCACTTTGTGATTGAAATATTTAGTAAATATTTATACTATACCTAACTAAGCATATACAAAATTCACTTGGGCGTCAATGTGCTCCTCCCGGTAGCGTCTGGAAAACTGGTACAAATACGTTGGTTTTTTTTAGGTGGGAAATCATCTAATGACTTCTCTCGCTCTAGGGTGAAGCGAGAGGGCGTTTCAGACTTTAACTGACAAATACCACACCTATGTTCCTTCAGTTGCCTATGGCCCCACTAGGCTTTGGCCCTGCTGGGCTTCTGCGGTTTTGCTGATATCTCTTTGAGGCGCACGTGGAGCACTACGCGCCGTCGAAGACTCAGGCTCAGTCTGGACGGTTAACGGATGGTCGGACGGCGAGCTACCCATTGCTCGCCGTCCGCAAGCTCACGCCTGCTTTGGCTGAATAGCATACGTTGGTTGATTTTTGTGAGGGTAGATAATATGATCATGTTACCTTTTCTCAACAGTGGATGTGCGACCCGCTTCAACGTCCATTGATATACAATGTGAAAAGTTCATCGAAGAGGAGTTTCATCATAAGGCCGACGTCATCATCATCATTGTAGCGACATCTATGACGCCACATAGGAACTAAAATTCAAAATCCTGCATTGCGGTGTTACAGTTCTCCGCGCGATTAAAATCTAATACAACAGCCAGAGCAGTGGTGGCCGAGTGGAAACCACCCCGACTTACGAGTTGGAGGTTGCTGGTTCAAACCCAGCCAGGCGCATTACTTTGTGTAATTTATTTCATCACCACTGCTCTCAATACAGTGAAGGAAAACATCGTGAGGAAACTGGCATGTTCTAGATCCAAAAATTTAAAGACATGTGACATCCACCAACCCGCACTGGGCCCGCGTGGTGGATTACGGCTCATTCCCTCTCCTAAAAGGAGGCCTAAGTCACAACAGTGGGCAAATTATAAGGCCGACTATGCTACAACAGCCCGAAATGAACTTGCGGGTATTTACCCTCATCTATCGGGCAGTTACACTTACCAGGTACCAGATCGCTCATCTGGTCGGAGAATCCAACCTTTCCAACGGAGGTCTGCAGGGTTCAGTTATACTATTATCCCCATTTATGAGTGTGCATCAATGAGTTCCTGAGCTGAGTCCAACTTAAATGTTCATCAATTCTCCGAAGTTGTAAGAAAGTTAAACACAACTGTTTAACTTGGATTACATCAACATGTGGTCCAGGGTTATACCTTGGTCTCGGATGTATCATCATCTTATCATCTTCCTGCCCTTATCCTGTTTTATTTAGGGTCGGTGTAAAATGTTTATTTTTTCCTCTATTCTGTCCTGTCACCCGTCACGCTATCACTAACTCTATTTTCTTTCTTACACTTCTCGTAAAATCCATCCATCTTTTTTTTGGTCTCTCTCTCCATCCATCCACATGTGTACTCATAACTCTTTTGGTAACATGCGTTTCATCCCTCCTCTTTACATGGCCATACCAAGACAAACGATTCCCTTTCAACTTCTCGGTCCGGTCGGTCGGTTTCCTCTTCGGTCTCGGATTTATAAGAGCATTAAAGTTTTATTACTTACCTACTGCTGTGGTTTCTTGATTGCATTATTTAAACGACATATTTTAGTAATTTTTACCTAACCTTTTTCCAGATAGGATTTTTTGAGGTATGACATCATCCAACGACTTCCCCCGCTTTGTAAAGAAGTGCGAGGGCGTGTTAGACTTTTACTGACTAAAACCACACCTTTGTCCTTCAATTATCCTTTACGTTCTAGGATCACGAGTTTTCTTTTCAGAAAATCCCCATGGTCATAGCAGACATCGGCTATATTGGGCCCCTACGATTTGCTGACATCTCTTTTAGGAGCTCATGGAATATTACCCGCTATCGATGACTTGAGCTTGGACGAGACGGTTACCAGACGGCCGAACGTGGCTGGTAGTCAGGGTTTGGGTCGCGGCGGCTTGGGCGTCGGGATGTCCGTTCCCTAAGCGTGTGGCCGTCTTCTTCGTTAACATTACTGCTTCGCAGAAGGAGGCGGCCGCCAGCTATTTTCCCTCCCTTCGGACTATAGCCTAAACCAGGGCCCAGTGGGAGAGGTCACCACCGCCGATCGCTAACTCGAGGACACGGCGACGTCCTCCTTCTTATGCTCCCCCGTGTCCTCCAGGCGGTCCGCATAATGGCGACATACGGGCGGTTCTTCCGCCTGAATCCGGTCAGGAACCTCCCGAAATTACCATGGCCGATGAACTCTACCTTAGCCTGAAAACCTGTCAAAATTTGGTGTTAAAGTGAGGTTTGAGACGTTCTTGACTCAAAATACTTAAACTACTATTATGAAATCCACAAATAGCGATATAAACGATATAAATGACCTAAAAACAAAACACGATAAATTTCACCATAATTCTATTTTTGAATGACTGGTAAGCTTTGGTCCTATAAATAATGTTTCCTACTAAAACATTTCACAGTTAAACCATACAAAAAAGATGACAAAAATAGCACAAAGCTAAATATAACTCCGTTATAAATCCTATTTATAAACACGCGTACCCTCATGTATCTATTTATATCGGCATTATGTTGCGGGAGGCTGAATTTATGTTAGAATTAACTGCGTCCCGGCAACTGGTTTGTGGGTCAAGCTCGTTCAAGCTTCAATTTTGCATCCCGTTTAGACATTAAGGTGTGAGGGCGTAACTTAGCAAAGTGGACCACCTGAGCTCGTCGTTTCTTACCCCCAGTAAATAATAGCCTAGATTAAATAGTAATAGAACTGCCCTGGAGTGCGCCCTCTGTCGGTAGAATATTAATTTTCCGGACAATGGGTTAATGGAAAATTATGCATTGACTTGTGTATTGAGGTATGCCTTTCTTGGGTCTCAATTCATTGTGCTCCTTGCTTTATTATGTGAATATGGAAGCTGTAGGTGAATAATAGCGTTAACTATGCAGTATCTGGTTTGATCATGATGATCCACAATTATGTATGAGTGGTAGTCTTGTTTATTTATAATGTTACTAGCGGATACTCGGCGTGTAATACTGCGCATAAAAAGTAATACGTTTCTAGTTGGAGCGAGAGGCAGTGTCAGACTATTACTAACTAAAACCTACCTTTGTTGCTTCAGTTGCCCTTTGCGTTCCAGATCAGTGGTTGCTTCGAACTATTCTGTAGCCAGACCGTGGTACACCTATGGGAAAGCTTATAACTTTCTAGCAGGGTTTTTTCAGATTGACGCAAATAAGTACCTAGTTGCAATAAGTTCTAATGCTAGGCGCGAGCTTGCGGACGACGAGCAATGGGTAGCTCGCCGTTCGGCCATTCGGTAACCGTCCGGACCGAGCCCGAGTCGGCAACGGTGCGTAGTGTTCCATGCAGCCTCAAAGAAATGTCACTCAAACCGTAGGCGCCGCTGGAAATTTCTGAAAAGGAAACCCGCGCTCCTAGAACGCTACTAACACGCTCACACTCTAGAGTGAGAGAAGTCATTTAAGTATTTCCCACCTAATTACAAAAAAAAAAATTATAGATAGATATTATGATACTGGCCTGTTGGTCTAGTGGTTAGTGGCCCTGACTGCTATGCCGGAGGTCGTGGATTCGATTCCCACCCAGAACAAATGTTTGTGTGATGAGCACGATCATTTGTTCTGTGTATGGGTGTAATTTATCTATATATGTATGTATTTAGAAATATATAAGTATGTTTATCAGTTGTCCAGTACCCATAACACAAGCTCTGCTTAGCTTGGGACTAGACAGCGTTGTGTGATAGTTGTCTGAATATTATTATTATTATTTAATGTACACCAAAAATAAAAATTACTTTAGGAACTTAAAATAATAGGGTGTCACAATGGGCGGTGTTATCGCTAAAAGCGATTTTTTACAGACAAGCTGTGGATAGATTTGACAGGGAAGGAGAAAAAATATACGAAAGTATGTAGTTCGTGGTGTACTATTGTACTAAGTCTTAACTAATTTGAAAGGATAGGTCCATTCCCATTCACCTATCTCTAGATATGTGCATTCCATCAAGCAGATCAGAATTTCCAATGAACGATATATTTTGTGCTGTCAGTATTGAACATCGACCGACAGGTAACCACAACACATGCGTCACGTGATATAAAGTCCGGCCATTTTTCATGAAAAAACAAACCTTTAAAACCCTCTATATTTTACATTTCAACCGGAACATAACAAAACTGGTCAAAAAACAGACCATTTTGGAACTCAGTTTTACATTCAATACTTTACTAGTTCGAATATGTTATATATTCAGTAGATTTATAGGCGAAACGCGAGGTGCAACAAAGACTGGAGTATCACAAAACAAAAAGTGCAGCGCTGTGGCATAACTTGTTGGGTGAATCGTTTAGTGATGCTTTGTTGCGGGAAACTACGGGATTCTACTGCTATATAAAATGCGACGATAGAGTACTGCTATCATTGGAAATGGGAGGCGGTCACCTCCTTCTGCAAAGCAGTCATGCGAGCAAAGGAGGACCGCCTCCTTCGCGGATCAGAAGTTGAACGACGATTTTCAGACACCGTTCGAGTTTTTTTTTTCTCCGGCAGCAGTGGGAAATCCTCATGGACGCCCAGGCTGCCTCACAGATGAGCCAGTCTGGGCAGTGTCAGACTCCTACTGACTAAAACCACACTCCCGCCTTACATTTATACCACAGACATGACGTCCGTGCCCTTGTTTGATAGTTATACATTATTTGCTTCCGGGCATCTCCACGTGAAAGTGGCGTAACTTCAGAGCACTTTTCAAAGATCTGAAAATGACACGGCCGTTTATGTCGCAAAAATCGTATATTTCGATTATACTCTCAAGGGATTCAAAATTCATAGGGTACTTTCCGTTGCTCTAGAATCCTAAAATTTGGCACGAAGCAAGGTCTCATAACACAAGTATAGGAAAAAATCTGAAAACTAAATTTTTAGACGTCACGTCACAAAAAAAAAACAGACGTTTTTGCAATTCGTAAAAATCTTCGTAACTCAATTCGGGAAATGAACTGTTTTCATAGGTAAGTTTGTAAGGAACCCTCAGTGCGCGAGGCCGAGTCGCACTTGATCGGTTTTTTTTTATTTTATTTCCTTTTTTTTCGTCTGGTGCCGTCGATCCGGGCATGGTCGTAAGGACCGAACCCTGGTCGACGGCGCGTTGAATTCTACGCGTGCATTCAAGAGATGTCAGCAAAATTGACGGGGCCAATTAGAGCCGACGCCTGCAAGGGCTGCGGATTGATTGAAGGAGTTACTTTAGCCCACGCAAAAAGAGCAACTAAAGAAACACTGTGGGTTTTAGTCACTAAAAGTTCGACACTCTTTCCCGATCCATCTGAGTGGGAGAAGTTATTTGATGTTTTCCTACGAAACAAAATGTAGCCCCCCTAGTCAAGTTACAACTGTTTCGTTTCGATTCTCTTTTCATTGAACCCCTCGAGTCGGCCACGCCTCCTATTCCTTTGTTCTGACCACGTGACTGAGCGTTGAGATGACGTCAGAATGGGGAGCTGGTATCATTAATCTGATGATATGTTGATTAGTATAATATCAACCTTTCTGTCAGAGGGGATGGGGCTCTGACTTCAACCACACGAGCCCAGTGCACGTTGGTAGATGCCGGTTTTCTCATAATATTTTCCTTCACCGTTTTTGGACTACTGCTTATAATAATAGCGTAATCAGCCTTTTTAATGTTCCCACTGCTGACCTCCTCTCTAGGAGAGGGAATGGGCCGTAATCCACCACGCGGGCCCAGTGCAGTTTGGTGAATGTCACTTGTTTACGAATTTATAGTTCTAGGATATGCCAGTTTCCTCATGATGTTTTCCTTCACAGTTTTGAGAGCAGTGGTGATGAAATAAATTACACAAAGTAATGCGCCTGGATGGATTTGAAACCGCGACCTACCAACTCGTAAGTCGGGGCCGTTACCACTCGGCTATTCACTGGACTATTGCTTATTTATAGTGATTCTATTATTAAATGAGTTTATTGAACAATGAATAATCCTTCCGACTGAATTTCGATCACGGCGACTAATCTCAAAGGAGATTAGTCAAATACGCAGGCGATATTATAGTGCTCAAGTGTGTGCGCAAACCGGGGAGATATCGGGCGCAACTTCAATGGTTTAACGTGTTTTCCGAGACATGGAGGTTTCGCACCACCAACTTCTAAACTCCGGAGACACGGAGTAAGTACCTAATTCTTTATAGAAAGTCCTAACACTACTTTTTGCCTGACCCAGGATTTAAACCCCACGCTCAACAGTCGCGCAATTTAATTGAACAATTTTTCGAATTTGTATTAAAAATAAATAAATGGTCAACTTATTTCATAATTGTTTCTTTTTAACTGATGAAATGATACGAATGAAATCCCCAACATAAACACGATCGCTATCTGTTTTGTGACCACTCTATGGTATAATAATTAATAGGTCTTTACCTATGAAATTGCCGCTTTTTAAAACCGGTTGTTTTGAAGTGACTTGGAATCTTTGAATTGACTTAGAATTATAAGTTCAAATAAACTTTGTATTAAAGGTACTTTATTCTTTTTTCGAAATTAGGTGATTATTGGTTTCTTTGTGTTCTGTATTTTATGTAATATCGCAGTAGAAGAATAACGTTTCTTTAATATAGTTTATTTGAACCGAAAAAATTCCAGGTCAATCCAAAGATATAATACTTCAAAGCAACCCGTTTTAAAAAACTGCAATTTCATAGGTAAAGGACCTATTATGTATCAGACAACGTTTTCTCAATTTTACTATTGTCCAAAAACAAACAAAAAAAAAAAATATATAATCAGTCTTTTAATGTTCTTACTGCTGGGAATCAGGCCTCCTCTCTAGGAAACAGAATGGGCCGTAATCGACCACGCAGGCCCAGAGCTGGTTGGTGCGGGATGTTTGACAGCTAATCAGAGTATAAACGTCGAGTTCATATTGTCATAAAGGTATTTCTAATATTTTATGCTACATTCCCGTGTCCGGAGTTAGTATACTAATCGCGGCAGCACTAGGTGTATCGCGTAGCGTTACGCGGGGCGTGCGGGCCGCGCTATCGGTGGCGTTTTCATGCTCCGTTGGATATAGTGAAAAGCGTCCGTTGCAATCTCTGCCCACGCTTGAACACTTCTCTCTCGCTGCGTATATATTGTGCCTCGCTATCACTTAGATATATTGTTATATATATGTTGTGTGACGTAGTAGTCAGGCCTTAGCATGTTTATTTATGTCAAATCGTATGGGATAATATTGTGTAGGATTCCATACATCGGTTGGTAATCACGCAACCTTTATATACTTAGTTGTCCGTCTATGTCTGTCAAAACCCTTTTTCTTAGGATTGCAGGCAGGTATTAAGCTAAAACTAATATCAAGTACTCAAGTCTGCTAAACATGTAGGAGCAGTGAAAAAATAGAATTGATAAACGCAATCTCAAAAAAGGCCGTATACTAATAATACTTCGTTTAGGCGCATATTTTGATACTCGCATGGAAATCAAAACCTATGGAGTACTTTCCGTTCACCGATAATTCTGAAAGGCATGAAGCATGTTCTCCATAGCTCATTTCTAAGAAAAAGGTTGAAAATCCTTTTTTAATTTTTTTTTGCGTGGGAAAATAATCTAATGACATCTCACGCTCTTGGGCGGTGCGTGAGGGCGTGTCAGACTTTTAATGACTAAACACCCACTCCTGTTTCTTCTTTGCCATTGTTCCAGGGCCCCGGGGATCCCTTTCGCATCACCCATGGCCTCAGTAGGCTTCGACCCTGCTGGGCCCCTACGGTTGCTGACATCTCCTTGAGGCGCACGTGGAACACTCGTAGCCGTCGACGATTTGGGCTCAGTCTGGACGGTTACCGGACGGTCCGACGGCGAGCTACCCATAGCTCGCCGTCCGCAAGATCCTTTTGTAGTTACATCACAAAATAATTTATTTTTGAGATTCGAAAAAATCTTCGATACTCGTTGTGGATACGCGTTGCCATGGCCAACCTGGAAAACTTTGAAAAAGAAAAACTGACTCAGCACCCAGGTTGGGCGGTTCTGATCTTCAGTGTTTGTGCAGCGTCGCTCCACAGCCTATATCCCAGCTTCCATCTTGTGTCAAGTGCCCTGTTACCTATTTACGTAGGGATCTAATGACAGCTTTAGCAGACGGCATTAGATATATACTAGGCCAGGCAAGGAATTTAATTCGAAATAAAAAAAAAAAACTATTTTGGTCATCGACACGCTAAGACGAAGAAAAAGAATACAAAGTGATATTTACATTACCAGTATTCTTTATAATCTGGAAAAATACCTAGGCATTTTATGGAATACCTAGGTATTCTATAAAATGACTATAATTATTAGTACAGGCATTCCATACAATGCTCGTCTAGATATTTTCTTTATCATTTATCGTTAATCATACCTACTCGTATGGGATAATGTTGTGCTTTACCGATTTTTTTCATAAGAGGGCGCTTCTAAGGTTTAAAGTTTCAATAAATTTACGTTAACGCGATCGAGTAAGTACAAAAAAACTGCTATGGCGTCTCTGCACCACTTCTCTCACAAGGAAAATTCGAAAGCATTTAAATTAAAAGCGCAGCAATAATTTATTTTGTAATTCATGTAGAAGTGAAAGGAAATCGAATAATGGAAAGACTGTCCGTTTGTTTTTTCTGCCCCATAGATAATGTCCGCTGGAGGAAAGAAATTAAGGGTGGCGTAAGCTAGGAGTTTGAGTTTTTTTTATGTTTTTTCTTATGTATTCAATAGTGTCCTGGCCCAGTTTCGCATGGGTGTTGCAAATCTTTAAAATTTTCGGTTTTTCTCTGCTATAATGTGCTTAAACCATACTCATTATTCACTCTGTCTATTAATGAAAATTGCTTGGAAATCCTTTCAGTACTTTTTCGCGTTCATACAGACAGACAAACAGAGGTAGGGGGACTTTTTTCTTGTAATATGTAAGGATTCTTTTATGTAAGAACAGATGGTCGAAAGAACCAAAAGTTTTTGGAATGGCAACCGTGTACAGGAAGACGTAGCGTTGGAAGGCCTTCTACAAAGTGGAATGATGACCTGATGAGGATTGAAGGAGTCTGATGACACTCAAAAGACCTAAGTATGTCCAACAGTGAACGTCTTTCTGTTGTCTGTAGTTCTTTCCATTTTCTCGAGTTATGCGAGCAAAGCACTTTATACAGGTGTAAAATAAAATGAAAGACTAGTTCATCATGCACTGGGTTTTATTTTTTCCAATACTAATAACAAGTTTGTAAAGAACAAATACATTTAATAAAGCAATAAGTTGTACATTTATTCATACTTAAGTTAATCATTTTCAGAAAGGTTAGACGGGCCAACAACGGATAGGTTTATCAAGCTGCATATCAGACATGCCGCTTGATAAATCCTCCTCAAATTTGAATGCTGTTTTTTTTTTTTGTTTTTTTTTATTTTGTTTCTGTACTTATGTGTGCCTAAGTTGTACTACAGTTGTTACTAACATAGTTTTTCTTTTAAGTTGTTTTGGTAATACTAACACCCTATGGGCCTTCGATGCCTGAGAATAAAAGTTTTTTTTTTATAATTATTCTCTAATGTAGTTTTATTTGCAAATTATTAACATAGAAGTGTAACATTATCAAACAACACAATACCCCTGTTTCAACTTACTTGTTACACAGGCTGTTATAACCACCAACGTCGGACAGCAACTGAGAGCGCATACTATTATGTAAAAAAGTACTATGTGGAGCGCAATAATGGCGACACGCTCTGTTATAGGTTTAGGGAGTGGGGATGTTGTCATTATTGCAATCTCGGCTGTTACAAACATTTATTTTAAATTCAAATTATTTCAGTATTGTTTTGCAGCTAAACGATGTACTATTTTCTGGTAATTAATACCCTAATTACTATCTAATCAATAACCAATGTACGACCTAATATAACTTAAAAGAGGTATAACATAACATGTGCTTACACTAGTGTTTTTTTTATAGTTAATATTATTATAAATTGCGTCTTCGATTCACGCTAAAATCCAAATGTCTGAAAACATGTAGGATAATGAATAAAAATCTTTATATTTTATCTTGATATTTTTTTCCATAATAAATGCGTGTTCAGTTCGATGCTGTTCATCATTAGTGGATACGGATCAGATCAACCGTAAAGTTTTAACGAGCGGTCCCGGGGGCGTACACACGTGTAGACATATCATAATATACGCATGTCATAGTTGTTCATAACTCTCAATAAACTTCTGTTGCTATGGAAGTTATTGCCAATTAAATTACGTTAGGCTTCCATTATGGATAGTTACGAACTACATAATTATGTTATATAATGTTATAATTATTTATGCACATCTAACAAAATTCTAAGGAGGAGGCGACTATTGGTTACACTTTAAATCGCAATGAATGAAACTTGCATGTATTCCGAAATGCGATAAAATGTAATTTTAAATTGAGGTACCAAAAGAAATAAGAGGTCAGAAAAATTAATTAATGAGCTATGTTCAATTTTATCTAAAGAATTTTATAAATTAAGGATAATACTATGAATGATGTACATAAGTAATATAAATTTAAAATAAATTGTATGTTAGTGTAGTACAATAATTGACTTTTTGTAAATCATAAATCGATTTTTAAAAGTAAGTTACGAGTTTGAGCATCGGTCTGAGGAATTCAAAATAAATTCGATGTGTAAATACAGTTCCAATTTTGAACTAAAACCGTTCAAAATTGGAACAATATGCTAAAACCAATTGATGGAATGGTTTCTGAAATTATTTTATCTACTAAATACCTAAATTCTTTTTTTTTTGAGTTGGAATGCATCAAATGACTTCTCCCGCTCTAGGGTGAAGCAAGACGGCGTATTAAACTTTTACTGACTAAACGCACCATTCCTTGAGTTGCCCTTTACGTTCTAGGCCCACGCTATCCCGCGGCCCCATCGGCAATCGGCCCTACTGGGCCTCTACGGATGCTGTTAAATGTGGAGTTGTATCAAATAAATTACTTCTATTTAACCAAATATCACACTGTAATAACAGTCTGTATTTACATACATAAATACGTATTTACTCACTATCTAGTGATTGTAACAGTTAATTAGTTCTCGAGTTAATAACGCGAAACGCATCGCTTGCCAAGTGTTTGCTAATCAACCGAGATGTTTCCGTTAATTCTAATTGAATTACACCAGAAACGTGTTTTACTAATATTGTATTTTTTTTTAGTTTTAAATAGACTTTATACTGCCCACGGTTAGGAAAAGGCCTCCCCTTCGCCTTTCAAACCTGTCTGTCTTGGCCGATCTCTGGCCAAGTTTGTCAGCAAACATGATGTCCTCTCAACGCTCAGTTACATGGTCAGAACAAAAAAATCGGAGGCGTGGCCTACTCGAGGCGTTCGACGCAAGAGAATCGAAACGAAACGGTCGTAACTTGGCTAGGGGGGCTGGTCATAACATCACCGCCGAAGTCATCCAGCGAGTGACGGTCCTCGTCCATCTGTCCGCGTGCATTCATGCGACGTGGCCAGCCTACTTCCAGCTTCCTTCAGCCTGGCGGTTTTTTTCTCTGACATTTGCTGCTTGAGTCATGGAGCGCAGGGTGGTGTTTCAAACGTGAGCTATTCGCTTATTACCTATTATACTGCGCTCCATTGCCCGTTTATGTGACCAACTTTGTGCGCACCGTATGTTGGGACAGGCAGGATACATATGTCAATAAAGTATTTGTATTAATTATATGACAGGGTAACTGGGTCGAGGAGGTTCAATAGGCAATAAACTGTTATATTACTGTATACAGGTGCTCAGCTTTATAAATGATGTCATGACCTGCGTCAGCCCAGATTATGACCATTTTTTTTTTAAATATCAAAAATCTTTGCCCTACACTACAAATTGCTTCTGTATCATAAGTGCATTAACAAATATTGAAAATCACATAATTATATTATATACAACATTGTAAAAGTTATTTCATCACCACTGCTCTCAAAACGGTGAAGGAAAACATCGTGAGGAAACCGGCATGTCCTAGAACCAAAAATTCAAAGACATGTGACATCCACCAACCCGCACTGAGCCCGCGTGGTGGATTACAGCCCATTCCCTCTTCTAGAGAGGAGGCCTGAGTCCCAACAGTGGGAACATTAAAAGGCCGACTATGCTATGCTATGCTATAAAACATTACTTTTAGTTCATGCGAAACCTGAATATAGTTTGTTGAGAATCAGTAACTGAATCGATTCGGATAATTTTTACACCATGTTAATTTTTTCACAAGAACTTAAAAAAATGGTCACAAGTTGGACACCACTGACACTAAGTACAATACAGGTCATAGCGAGCATGACTCGAACCAATGCACAGCTGGGTGCGGGAACAAAAAAATCCCTCAGTTGCCCAGGCGGCCCGGTAACCATGTATTTATGCGGCCAACCAAGTAACATAACAAGCTTATAACTTTGTAATTTTTCATGATACAATTAAGAAATTTTGTGTATAAATATTTAACATAAAAATACTAGACACGTGTTATTTCGTTGACGGCTGTGCACTCGAGGAGCACGTGCGCGACAGTTTCCTCTGACTCCATGAATCCTCTGCACAGAGGACTATCCGTGATATTCATTGCAAAGTGTTTGTTCAGTGAGCAGTGTCCGGTGATGGTCCCAGCCACCAGACGCAGGCTACCTCTGTCCAAACGCAAAAGGCACCAAATTCACTCATGGATGCCCTGAGCAAACCGAAAAGACGCTTCTGGAGTGAGGTGGGCTGGTTGGAATGAAGGCCGCCACGGCTCACGCACAATGGTCCGCCAGGGACTAAGTGCGGAAACCATACCATAATAGATAGATAGACTAGACACGTGTTTCGGGTTTCGCAGATACTAAAACTAATGTTGTATAAAAGACATCCAGAGTAGGAACAACTAACTATCTGTAGGCTAGACAAATATTTGTTCTGAGACACGCAGCGCAACGGCCAATCGCGCTAATTCGGGGCCAACCGTGTCGTCACACACCACAGTGAACACATTGAGAGACCAACCGATTTACTTCCGAAAGGGAAACCCGTGGTCCTAGATCGCAAAAGGCAAAGAAGGAACATAGGTGTGTGTGAAGGAACGTGGTCAGTAAAAGTCGACACACCCTCTCGCTCCACCCAAGAGCAGGAGAAATAATTGAATGATATCCCATATTAAAAAAAAAAACCGTAGATACATCTGAACGACGTTTTTCTTTTACTTTAATTGTATAAATGAGATATGGGTCGATAATTCCAGAAGTTGGCTTTATCTCCTTTTTTGGGGTTCCATACCCAAAGGATGTCAACGGGACCCTGTTACTAAGCTTCCGCTGTCCGTCCATCCGTCTGTCAGCGGGCTGTATCTAATAAGCTGCAAGAGGTAGAGAGTTAAGATTTTTACAGAATGTGTATTTCTATAGTCGCTAGAACAACAAATAATAAAAATGAAAATTAAAGGTTACAAGAAGCATTATTCTGTCAACGTTTTGTGTCCGATTTTAATATTGTAGTACAGAACCCTTTGTATGCGAGTCCGACTCACACTTGACCAATTTTTTTTACGTCAAATAAATGTTTGAGTGGCACTTTTCTGGAGCAATTTGCCTTGTGTTTTTCAACACCATCTTAAAGATGGTGTTGAAAAACGATGTTCTGTGAGAAACAGGAACGTTTCGCCCTAGTTTTAAAACTTTTGTGATTATTCCTTCCGTCTCAGGGTTTTTATTATATTCCATTTCGCGAAGAAGCCGTTATATCTCATAGGAACTGTGAAATGAACAAAGTCGGAGTAGTATTAAATGAAGTATCTGAGACGATATAGATTTTTATACAATTTTCCGAAAAAATCTGTAAATTTATCTTTTTTGAATTATAATTAGAATTATCTTGTTTTGTCTCATTTTAATTTTTAAGGTCGGAAATCCAACCTTTCCCTTAGTGATTATCTATTTCACAAGTCTTACTTTCGTACTTATTAAAGCTGATTTGATCATGTTGCTATTAAAATTTCTAATGTTTTGTTATAAAAATTTGTTTCAACTAAACTCGTTAAAAAATGAAAGGCTCGTTTTGTCATTTGCGAAAAACCCTTGAATATAACTTGGAACGAAACTGGAAGAAACAATAAAATAATAATTAGGGGGTCGGGTGTAGTAGTAGCTATTTTAGTAGTAGCTACAGTACACCCGACGACGATAGTTAAAATATTTTGAATAAAACTTGTTTATAATGTTTATCGATAACCTAGTTCAAAACCATAAGATTGTTGTGCTGTGCTTATAATTCTGTCTATAATGTTTATTCTATCTATATACTTAAAAGGCAAAACTGACTGACTGGCATATTAATGCACAGCCGAAACTACCGGGACTAGGAGCGTGAAATTTAGCACAAGGTTTCTTTTTATGACGTAGGCGAACACTAACAGAGAAAATTCTAAAATTAACCCCCTGAAGAGATTAAACGGGAGACCAAAGTTTGTATGGAGAAACATACTTGCCGTTGGCAGAAGTTGGTATTTTTATAATTCTTCAACGATTCTTCAGACAGGCATTCATCTTTTTATCGATAGTTTGTGAAGAAATATCGATGCAATTAAGTGTTACAGACTAATTGTGGCCCAGGCGGTTAGGTTAGGACACCCTTCCCAAGCGCCACATCAATCGTTGTAAATTAGATCCGGGCACTCGCGATCGTATCCCAAGAAAAGAATTTATTCCAAGCTGATACATGCGAGAGATAGGGAGAAAATATGAAGACGTTCCCGAGCAGATCAAATATCCAGCGAATATGAACGACCATGTTCGTATGTACCTATGGCTGTTCCATATGTATGAAGTTGTGAGTCTTCCTCGTTCATAGTTCACTTTGATCTGCAAGTACTGGCCGCGAGTTAGTTAATTAATGTTCAACCAGTTCTTTCTCATTTTGAGATTGTGGACGCCTCTTTTTTTTTGTAGATCGGATTATCTTGTTTTGACATAAGTTTCTCGTTTTTGTTTGCCTATCTTCAAAATATTTGAGGGAGAAAGAGAGTTTGTTTAATAAACTTATTATGTAAATTGTTGCTAAAAAGTTTTCTCTAATGTCATCCTATATTTTTATCGACTAATAAATACATCGACGGGTGCGAAGTGAAAAAAGTTATCTGCAATTTTGCGATTTTCTGATAATAGCAGGAACATATTCCACAATATGGCAAAAATAAATTAATAGAATCTCCTTGTTTTCTTCAATTTTATACATAAAAGAAGATTTGCCATGTCGTGGAATATGGTATTATTAGTAAGTAAGTTACGGCAACTATATGGTCCAGTTAGGTAGGTCTAACTTTGAGAAAGAGGTCAATCGTTGAATCCAACTCGGCTGGGCAGCGTTTGGGAAGCTGTTCGGTATTTTTTCTTCCTACATTACATATCAAAGAATCTCAAAACAAATATCTATGATCAGTGCGTATTGCCAGTAATGAAAAATGGCTCAGAACCGTGATCGTTTACTATCGGCCTAATATGGCTTAAAGTCACCTAAAGGGCAATGAAAAGGGTTATACTTGGAGTTTCATTGCGTGATTAAATCAGGAAGATAATCGCCGGAGAATCAAGGTGACCAACATAACCCGAAGAATCATCAACCTTAAGTGACTGTGAGCCATTGCTCGCAGAACAAATGGCCGATGGCCACCGGTGGGGACGGAGCATTAGAAGGCCTCCCAAAAAGTGACTTGGTGAGGATCGGGAGAATCCGTTTGATGCGAGACGCACATCAAGGCTTAAGTCCAACAGTGGGTGTCTTTTGGCTGAAATGATAATGATGATGACGTTGGCCTCATGATGTGATGGAACTCCTCTTCGATCGACTTTTTGACATAATATATCAATGCATGTTGAAGCAGGTTGCACATTGGCCGTTGAGAAAAGGTAACAATATCATATTTCCTTCTCTCACAAAACTCAATCAAGTGAAATATTGTGGAATATTTATTTATTTATTTCTTAAACACTTTAAGCACAAAAGTACAGCAGGAGACTTAATGCCTTAGGTATTTTCTACCAGTCAACCTAAGGGTGAAGCAGAGATAAATAGTGGTAGGTGCAATAAAAGAGAGAGAAAAGGCGAATAGGTACAAGAAATTGGTGCTGGTGTGTGCTGGTGCTGCCGCTGCGGCTGCGGAGAACCTTAAGTGGCGAAAATATAATAACCTTGTTGGAAGTTATATTTTCGAACCATTTGGGGTTGAAACTCTCGGTTCGTGGGTTCCGAGTGCTCAGAAGTTGTATAAAGATCTGTCAAAACGTCTAGTTGACACTTCGCGTGACCCAAGGGCTGGCTTTTACCTCGGCCAGAGGATAAGCTTTGCCATACAGCCTGATACAGCGTGGCAATGCCGCCAGTCTTTTGGGCACATTACCAGTCGACAGCGATGTGGAAGAGTTTTTTGAAGCCATATTTTAGTTTGAGTTAGTTGTAATTAGTGTAGGGTTTTTATTATTATTTATTTTATTTTATTGTAATTATAGTTAGTATTTTTAAATGTAAGCTATCTTAATAATATATTTTTAGATTTCTTATATAAAGTAAAATACCCTATTGGAAACCTACACACAAATAAACCAGGTACAAGAATAGATATACTCGTACTATTATATAATACATACACAAATTAATAAACTATCTACATACCTATATACATATATCTACACTAATAAAGTCAAATAGTTGGTTCAAATCGACAATTGGAAAATATTAAAGCTTTGATGACACTACTCCCAACTTCTAAAATAATAAGTTACTGTTTTGGTTCAAAAAATCGCAAAATTGCAGATAACTTTTATTAATTTTGCACTCGTCGATATAGTCGGATATATAGCTCGGTTTTGTTATGTATTTGCGTAACTATATAAAACTATATAAAATCTATCGTTAATAAAATAAGCTTGAGAGCTAGGTACAAACATGTAGGATGTTGGAATTTTTCACCATATTTTGTCGACATTAGGTGTCGACAAAATATGGTGAAAAATTCACCATATACTCAGAGGCTGCTCATAGTTTAATAAAGTTTGCGCTGTTACGTTTTACTATATGACGTAAAATAGGTAAGGTATTTACTATTATAATGTTCGATGAGGCTGGCATACATTCGTAAAAAGTCCCTAATATAAAAAAAAGCTTGTATTAGACAAGAGCCGCTAGTGGGACACCCTGTAGCAAACAATCCATGAACGGGACAGCGATTGATTCCGCACATACAAATATTGGTCTGCAGTGGTCAATAAGCATTGAAACCGAACCGTCTGGTCACTATGTAAGCATACAATTTAATCTAAAACTGCCATTTAAACTTGTTGTTACTATTGATATCTGGTTGGTTTTCAGGTTTTTTAGGTTCCCATTGAACCCTATAGATACTATTGAATCAACGTTTCTTTGATGTTTCGATTTACAACGCTATATTTCCTTAATCAGCGTAGAGCGTCAGTTTTTTTTCTTTTGTATTTCTATATGCACTCATTATCATATAGTGGAAGAGTACATTCAATAATAAAATATCTAAAAAACCAGAATCGCACACGAAGAGTTCCGACCATAGCAAGAAATGGAAAAAATATCACGTTTGTTGTATTGTAGCCCCACTTAAATATTTATTTTATTCTGTTTTTAGTATTTGTTGTTATAGCGGCAACAGAAATATATTATCTGTGAAAATTTCAACTGTCTAGCTGTCACGGTTCATGAGATACAGCCTGGTGACAGACAAACGGAAAACGGAGCTTTTTAAAGGTTTAAGTTATGGAAAGATTTTTACTCTTTGGGTATGGAACCCTAAAAAGAAATTATATTTTCTTGTTTTCATATCTTTTTAAGTTCCCATTGAACACGACATATATATACCATCAACGTTTCTTTGATGTTTCGATTTCCAACGCTATAAAAATACCGTTTATTAATCTAATATGATATATCCATCCGTCGTAAAGTCCGACGTAGTATTGGACCGATATAGGGCACATATCTTTATTCAATATTTGACGATCATATCAAGCTCTCCCCGGCTCCGTCAAGAGGCTTGCTGAAGCGAACAATAATGCCCGTTTCCAGTTAATGCTTCGATGAATTGGGTAACGTTACGCATTTCGAATTTGTGGGAACCTGCTCAATACGAATAAGTACTGCCAATATGTGCGTACGTTTGACTGAAGGTGTAAATTGACACTGCTTTTGATCAACTCATAACTTTATATCTAATTTTAGGATGTAAGCTATGCTAAAATTAGATAGGCATAGCCAGCCTTTCAGAAATCAGATATATTTTTATTTTTTGTTGGTGTAATTATCACAGCGTTGATTTGTTGGATTCGTTTTTCATAATTACATTGTTAATTTTATGTATGTATGTAAGTATATATTTATTATTGTATTTCTTTTCTATTTCTTTAGCATTAAGTAATTTCTTATGCACCTACCATGTTTTGTTTCTGCAACACGCTAAGGTCGACTGGTAGAAAATGCCAAAGGCATTAAGTCCGCCTTAGTACAGTGTTTATTACTAATGCATAAGGTTTTAATAAATAAATAAATAGGTAGATACAGTGGTTGGTTATGTTTTAGGTTTAAAGTGCGTTATAATCAGGCTATTATAGGCATACAAAAAGAATGAATGACAATGATCTTTTTTTTAATGTTCTCATTATCGAGACTCAGGCCTCCTCTCTCGGAGAGGGAATGGACAGTAATCCATCATGCGGGCCAGTGCGGATTGGTGGAGGTTATATGTTTTCGAATTTTTTGGTTCTAGGATATTGCCGGTTTCCTCACGATGTTTTCCTTCACAGTTATGAGAGCAATGGTGATAAAATAAATTACACAAAGTAAAGTGCCTAGTTGGGTTTGAACCTGCAACCTACAACTCGTAAGTCGGGGCCGTTACCACTATTTTTTTTCTTGGGTGGAGTGGTTCCCGTTTTTACCCACTCCTGTTCCTTTGTTGCCTTTCATACCAGGGCCGAGTCTTCCTTTTAGAAGCAGACCCTTGGCTCCAGTAGGCTTCAACCCTGTTGGGCTTCTACGGTTTGCTGACATTTCCTTGAGGCGTGCGTGAACAGTACGCACAGTCGACGACTTGGGCTCGGTCCGGACGGTTACCGGACGGTCGGACGGCGAACTACCCATTGTTTGACGTCCGCAAACCCGCGCCTAATTTGGCCGGAAATCGGGATTCGGATCACGGCGGCTAGAGCGTGCGGCCTCCTCCTTTGCTAACATTATGCTTCGCAGAAGGAGGCGATCGCCTGCCATTCCTCCTCGCTTCGGACCTGTACCAAGGGGCCGTTACCACTGGGCACTACTCTTACCTAATTTTTCTTTTTTTTATTAAGCATAGGCTCGCGTTTGACCACTATCTCACCTGAAGATAAGCTTGCCTAGAACAGCTATTTAAAATATTTATTGTCACAAATTAAGACTATTCTAGAATTATTTCACTAAATAAGATAATTTTATTAAGGCCTGTCTGGGCATCTTAATTTCAATTAATATTCTTCTTTTGATCGAGAAGCGTCGGCGGCGTCTAGATTGGTTTAAGTTCATAATTACTAAGACAAGCGAGCCGAACACAGCGATAAATTGATAATATCTTCGGATAGACGACGGTTCTTGAGTTGTTTGCACAATCGAGTCGAGCTCAAAACAAACGCGAACAATCTTAGTTAAACGTTTGTAAGTTCATCTATCATTTATTCATTTGTCTAAGATCTGAGTTATTATAATTAAATGTTGGCTGCGTCATGTTTGTATAGAATGAAAGTTGATATAGCCTTAGGTTATGTTTCCATTGTAACAGAGCTGGACGGAAAGAAGCGGAGAGGAGCAGTGAAAAGTGGCAGGTGTTTCCGTTGAAGCGGAGCGGTGTGGAATGGATTCGAGCTACCCTCCGCTTCATACTCTCCGCTCGGTACCTGACTCCGTTTTATCCGGCTCAAGACCGCACATTTATTTGAAAGGCCGCTCAGCTCCACTCTACTCACACTGTTATGATGCAGAGTGGAGATTTCAAGCACTGTGATTGGCCAATTCACGATCCGCTCCGCCTAGCTCTGTGACGGCGAGCTACCCATTGCTCACCATCAGAGGAGGATCATCCTGTTGCATATGGTTTATCTGGAAGCCAGGCTAGGCATATTGATTGGTCAGCGTCTCGTAATGCACATTCAGTCACATATTAAATAAAAACTTGAGTTGAAACTGATAAGGTAAAAGTGACCCCAAACACTTTCTGTGGCTTACTCGGAAGAGTCATCTCTACCCTGGTACGCAAAGGGCAATTGAAGAAACAAGGGTAGGTTTTAGTTAGTAAAATCCTCTGAATGAACCCTTTCTTTAACCTAAAAATTAAGTTCTTTGTTTGTTAAATGATTTGTGTGTGACTAAATTAACTGTAGAGATAAAAATACGTGGTTGAATAATGCGCCATGCTCATATTTTGGCACCATCGTTTGCATAACACAGTTTAAGCTTCCCACAGGATTACCATAACACAGCATCTTTGTATACCTACTTGTGGTGTTACGCTGTATTTGCGAAAATGAGCTTGTGGTTTACGAGTACGGGTCTGTTCACACCGAGACGCAGCGCGAAGAGAGACTCAAAATATAAAGATACAAATTTCATTGTGAGGATTCAGAATAAGTTGCACCACGCAGCTCTGCATGGCGAGGCATCTCGATCTGAAATGTGTATCTTTTCGTGTAGTAAATGAAGTTATATTTTGAGTAGTCCTCCGCGCAGTGTCGCTTCGCGTCGCGTCTCGGTGTGAACTGATCCTAAAGTCATGATAATCTTACGACTGCTTAAATCTTCACGTGTCTTAAGTGGTTAAAATAAAAGGCAACGCACAAAAACCTCTTTCAATCATAATTAGGAAAAGGAAAATAGTTTAACTAAGTAATTACTTAAGTTTTTCTTCTAACCTTTTTTTCTGGTCGTAAAAACCTTGAGGTTTTTATGTAACGTGGTGCGAGTGAAGTCACTACTAAATTCTTTTTGATAACTGGTCTACACTATCCTCTCGTATCTAAGTATTTATATTGTAATATGGAAATAAGTGCAAAATCAATCATTTTTAGGGTTTCATACCTCAAAAGGAAAAAACAGAAACCGTTATAGGACCACTTTGTTGTCCAGCGGTCTGTCTGTCAGTCTGTCAAGACCGTTTATCTCGGGAACGCGTGGAGGTATCGAGTTGAATTAAAACCAGCAGACTCAGGTTAGCGGTCCCTTGAAGCTGTAAAAAAATCAAACTTCTGAGTTTACGAAAAAAAAAAGATACGGCCGTTTATGTCGCGCCGTAACGTGTATTTCGACATTCTCAAGGAAATCAAAATTCATAGGGTACTTCCCATTGACCTAGTATCCTGTAAATCCTGTGCGCGAGTACGACTTTCACTTGTCCGGTTTTTAAAGAGTAACCGTGGTGTTTCTTGCCGATTCTTCTCCATAGGAAAGGACCAAATAGAACCGTACATTAGCTTCTGATGTTTATATGTGCTAATGTCGGCCTAAGCAACAACATTACAAGGCCGATTATACTTATATGTATAATCGGACTTGTAATGTTCCCACTGCTGGGACACCTTCTCTTTACTAGAAGATGGAATGGACCGTAATTTAGCATGCGGGCCCAGTACGAATTGGCCACATGTCTTGTATTTTTACTTTTTTTGTCGATTTGTGTTTTTTTTTCATGTTGGCCTACGTGAAATACAATACTTATGAAAGGCTATTTCTTAAGGTGGCGATACACATACACAAAAGTATGCATGTAGCTTGCTTAGTATTGTGCTATAACATGTTCTGTTTGGTGGGATGTCACTTTGTACACTTTTGTGCAAGTAACAGGGGGCTTACCATGACGTGTTAAAATGTCAGTCACGCGAGCGACAAAGAGGGATGGAGCTATATACCCTATATAGGGTATATAGATTCATGCCTCTTCCTACACTAAATAGGGTAATAGGGTATATAGTTTCATCGCTCTTTTTACCCTATATATAAGGTTTAAAGCTTCATCCCTCGTTCTACCCTAAATAGGGTATATAGCTTCATCCTTCTTTCTCGCTCCATCCTTTTAACAGTTCGGTTGAGGTGGTCAAATTGATGCAGGTACATATATGTATTTAAGATTTTGCTCGAACGTTCGTGGACGAAGCGATGAGAAATATGATGCATGAAGTGTGTAGTAGATATGATAAATGTGTGGTGAATCCAACTGACACCTCTTGGGACGCTACTCTCCTAAATTCAGGTAGGTGTGCAAGCACTGAACTCATCGCACAAATGGTTTTGTTATTTCATCCGTCCCTCCGTCCGTGAAAAAGTATTTTATCCCTTTTTGCCCCACTTATTGTTGAATTTGTGATACTTTCTCGGTGTGCAACCGTGTTTGAAAAGGAATGTGCTCGGCTAGTAAGTTTCAAAGCCACGTCTATGCCGAGGTCTCCGAAGTGTCAGATGCAGGGATACTTGTTAGCTAATGATAGTGCGCTTGCAATGTTGTTTACATCGACTCTCCGAGTCTTCGGTAGCGCGATATTTTCTTTTACAAAGTGTAGAGCATCTTTTTTTTCTCTTCCATATTTTCCTGTGCCTTTAATAATGTCAAATGGAATCCACCTTGTGATATTAAGTGTAGAGATACATTTATAACAATAAACTTACCAAAAAAAAAATTACCCTCCTCTTTTTTTGGTGGTAAATCATCAAATGACTTTTTCCGTTCTAGGGTGGAGCAAGAGGTCTTGTCAGATTTTTACTGACTAAAACCTACCTGTGTCCTATAGTTGCTTTTTCGTTCCTGGGCCACGGTAACTCTTTTTCAAAAATTTTCGCGGAAAGAAATTATAGCCAAGATCAATAAATCTCCCCAATTAAATCACAATACGCAACAATAATATATTTAAGCATCTCAAGCATTGATCCGGATAGGTTTCCAATTCCTAATTCATTGCTCCCTTAGGGAAGCTCTGTCATCATGAATCACGGCTCGGGTACTCGGGTCATAATTATTTGCTGGATCTACGGTGATTTTCCCTCAGCACACTGCTAAATATAGATTGTCTCTAATATGACTGATGAATTGTTTAGTCAATCGAGATTTCAGCGAACTCCTACTATTTATTTAGGTAGCTATGTGTCTCGGTATTGGATTTTATGAGCGTAGGCGTTAATGTATACTTAATTTGAGCAGTATTTATGAAGTTTATTTTCCTAGTTGGTTTTCTGAGGAATATGACGCAAGCGTCCATACCTAGGTATTGGATCTCTTTAGCTTTTGTAAAAGCGTTATTTTTGAGCTAGGTACCATTTAAGCTCAGTATTGATTGATTCCGCTTGTAGCAGATGTCGACTTCAAAGTATATTTATAACTAATTAGGTTCTGATAGCGGCTTCACCTGCGTGAGTGGTTTCTTCATACAAACTTTAGACCCCCGTTTCATACTCTTAGGGGCAGAATTTCGAAAAATCCTTTCTTAGTGCTCGCCTACGTCATACA
The DNA here is from genome assembly GCA_961205895.1 of Mythimna pallens. Lineage (NCBI taxonomy): Eukaryota > Metazoa > Arthropoda > Insecta > Lepidoptera > Noctuidae > Mythimna > Mythimna pallens. The sequence goes on along the minus strand of OY540826.1, from coordinate 11,538,759 downwards.
AGGAAGCCTTGTGCAAAATTTCACGCTCCTAGTCCCAGTAGTTTTGGCTGTGCGTTAATATGTCAGTCAGTTTCTCCTTTTAAATATATAGATATCCATGTTGGCCACTGCAAAAAAAAATCTGGTTTAATGGGGCATCTTCGACCATCTCTCACACAGTGCCATGCGTCACCTGCTATGCTGTCTATCCTGCACAACCACCTGCACTTCTCAAGATATACGAGGCCAATAACAGAGCTCTACAGGTTGCCAAATACTGGTCAGAAAAAAAATTGTGTTCATGGACTTGAAAAGATGAAGAGCGACTGTTTATCTGTCTTCCATAGCCCAGTAACTGGGCAATACAATGTTGCTTAGCAAGACTGGTGCCAGATAACAGACAGACAGACTGGTACTAAAATAGCGATATAACCGGAGCTGCAGTTTTAAGAGCTGATCACATGAGTGCAGCTGGTTTCTGTCTTCCACAAGCCTTCGTAATAAACTTATTTTTTCTTCCAGTGGAAACAAAACTATGCAATCCAATCATACTAATATTACAAAGGCGGAAGTTTGTATGTATGTCTGAGTATTTTTGTTACTTCTTCACACTCAAACGCCTGACCGATTTTGAGTGAAATTTGGCATATGGGTTGACCATATCCTGGAATAGGCCATACTGTATATCCCGGGAGTGCATTCTCTTGAGATAATTGTCTACTTTTACTTGGACACATACAGACCACAGACAATGACTAAAAAAAAGGTGAACATCAGAATGACTGGCCAAAATGACCGATCAGCTTTAAAATATTACTAAAATCTAATACCTATTTGCTACTATTTGATACCTTTGCTTAAATAATTGGTACCTAATTAACAGCTGAGAAAATGAATTTACAAAATGGGGAGTCATTCTGATGTCAGGATGACTGCCCACATTTAGAATCTCCACGTAAGGGCTCCAAAATTTAAATTCGCCTTTACAAAAATTTAGTACCTATTTGCTACCTAAACATATATTTTTTTCTAGATTTTTAGGGCAAAGAATAAAGATTTTTTTTATAGATTGACTGGCCAAAATGACCGATCAGCTTTAAAATATTACTAAAATCTAATACCTATTTGCTACTATTTGATACCTTTGTTTAAATAATTGGTACCAAATTAACAAGTGAGAAAATGAATTTACAAAATGGGCAGTCATTCTGATGTCAGGATGACTGCCCACATTTAGAATCTCCACGTAAGGGCTCCAAAATTTAAATTCGCCTTTACAAAAATTTAGTACCTATTTGATACCTAAACATATATTTTTTCTAGATTTTTAGGGCAAATAATAAAGATTTTATTAGAGGTTTTTTGTTTACTATGTAATACAGAAAGAAAATATATATAAAATATATTAAAAAAAAAAAATATAGTTCTACCCACATGTTAGCTTTTATCAGTATCTCGCAGTCGGAAATTGTTATTGATTAGTAGTAATATTAATAATCGTGTAAATTGAACTTAATTGCAAAGAATTGAAAAAAAATCACTTGACTTTCTGTATTATTTAACATAGTAAAAAAAATCTCTAATAAACTCTTTATTCTTTGCCCTAAAAATCTAGAAAAAATATATGTTTAGGTATCAAATAGGTACTAAATTTTTGTAAAGGCGAATTTAAATTTTGGAGCCCTTACGTGGAGATTCTAAATGTGGGCAGTCATCCTGACATCAGAATGACTGCCCATTTTGTAAATTCATTTTCTCAGTTGTTAATTAGGTACCAATTATTTAAGCAAAGGTATCAAATAGTAGCAAATAGGTATTAGATTTTAGTAATATTTTAAAGCTGATCGGTCATTTTGGCCAGTCATTCTGATGTTCACAAAAAAAAGCCAGTTGAAAAACAGGTGCTAAAAATTGCATGTGCACTGCAGATTGATAAGTCCGAAATCGTAGCGATTAAAATTGCGGCATTCATTGACCTGCATAGTTGGTTTACTGGTTAGTGGTCCTGACTTCTATACTGGACGTCGTGGGTTCGATTCCCATCCAAGACAAAAGTTTGTGTGATGAGTTCGATCACTTGTTCTTTGTCTGGACGTATTTTATCTATAATATGTATGTATTTAGAAAAATATAAGTATGTTTATCAGTTGTCTAGTACTCATAGCACAAGCTCTGCTTTGTTTGGGACTAGATGACGTTGTGTGAAAGTTGTGGAATATTATATTGTAACATTCCAAACTACAATTGTTCACTTAAATTGGAATACATTTAATATTTTCAATGTACAGAATCGAAATAGGAGAGGATATATAAGCAGTGGTAACGAACAAACTAACATTATACGGAACTGAAAATTATAGAAATAGAATTTGGCTTGGTGCCAGTGACAACAGGCTCGCAGCGGATTGGTGATTGCGCGCCAATATATGGTCCATTCTATACGTATATTGGCGGAGCTCGATACTACTTCCGTATTAATGTCGTCAGTTTAAATGGTTGAATTGCGGATGCTTTTGTTTCTATTATTGTTACATTGAAAATGTATACGACATAAACTGAATCCAATATTAAATCGATAGTCACAGATATTTTTCTACGGATATCGAGTCTAATTTGGTTGCCAGTTGAACGGTACCGTATAATAATAATATTCCACAACGTTCACTTTTTTCATTTTTTTTATGAAGGAGTGATCAAACGCATGTTAAAAAAAAAAAAAATTCAAAGCATTTATTTCAAATAAACCATTTACAGGCACTTTTGAAATGTCAAGAAGTCAGTCTGTCAGAAAAAAATGATGCTAATTGCACATTCCAAAGCGTAGATCTCTATGGAGAAGAATGTGCAAGAAACTCCATGGACACTCTTTTCAATCGTGTTTTGCAATTACAAATATCTCTGTTACATGTTTCTTGTCGCTATCATGTGAGAACAATGTCAATAAAGTAAAAATAAAAACTAAATATAGATATTAAAATAGCAACTGGCAGCTAAGAGATGACCAGTCTCAACTGACAGCGCCCGTTCACGGACCTGACGCGAATATTAGCACCACTCAGCTCAACCATTATAAAGGGAACCGAATGATCCAACACACGCGCCACCATCAGTGAGACATTTGAGTGAGCATGACAAACTCTCAACTGCCATGCTCATTTATGTCAAACAAGTCCAATAAAAACCATAAAATAGCTCCATGGTACTCACATTTACAAACTTTGAAAACAAATGCTTCTACATTATACAATACTAAATACAATAATAATTAACAACAATAATATTTTTCAGATTAAAAAAAAAACATTAAAGAATAATAATAATAGTTTCAAAACTAATCAATTTGTACACCCCGGTGGTAGTGGAGCTGGACCAGCATTGAGCCAAGCATTTTTATCTTGAATATAATCCTCCAACTTATAATATGCTTGCCTGCATAGTATGCGTTTAATACAAGATTTAAATTTCGTTTCATTGAGTTCTAATATTTGTGGAGGTATTTTGTTATAACATTTCAAACAGTACCCCATGAAAGAAGAGGCCACTTTAGCCAGTCTGAAACCTGGTTGAACTAATTGGTCCCTATTTCTTGTAACATAATTATGTCTATCGCCTCTTTTGCTAAAAAGATGAAGATTTTTTCTAACGTACATGATGTTTTCATAGATATATTGACAAGGCACCGTCAATATGTTAATATCCTTAAACAGTTCCCTTAGAGAATCGCACCGTCGGAGATTGTAAATAGCTCTGATAGCTCTTTTCTGTAGAATAAAAATTGAGTCGATATCTGCAGCCCGTCCCCATAGTAGGATACCGTAAGACATGATACTATGAAAATAACTAAAATATACTAGTCTAGCGGTATCAACATCCGTAAATTGGCGGATTTTTCTAACAGCATATGCAGCTGAGCTAAGCCGTCCCGCAAGAGATGTTAAATGAGGACCCCATTGTAGCCTTGAGTCAAGCGTAATCCCTAAGAAAACCGTTTTATCGACAAATTCTAGTTTCTCATTGTTCAATATTATGTCACAATTACTACTCTTAACATTCGGTAAGGAAAATCTTATGCATTTCGTTTTTTTCCCATTTAAAACAAGATTATTAGCAGTGAACCACTTTTGGACCTGCAGTAGGGCGTTATTTTCGTCGTCAAGATTATTAGTCTTTCTATTTATCTTGAAAATCAAGGAAGTATCGTCGGCAAACAACACCATATTAAGTTTGTTTTGCAACAAATAGGGTAAATCATTAATGTAAACTAAAAAGAAAAAAAAGAAAAAAGAAACTGTTACTAAAAGTAAACTGAAACTGTTACTGAAAGTTATGAGTATACAATACATGTAGATGAATGAAGAGGGAAAAGAATTAAATTACTCTTCCATAAATCATTTAAATTTCAAGTCCTCAATAAAGAAAGGACGGACGGATCGTGTGAGAAGTGATATGAAAGAAAGAGGAGTCAGTGATAGCATGCTGGTTGACAAGACAGAAAGGAAGAAAAAAACGTATGGCGTCTACCCCAAGTAACATGAAACAAAGGCAGGAAGATGATAAGACGAGGAAGAAAGACACCGCATTATTTATTTATTAAAACTTCATGATGCTCAAGGGTACAAAAGCGGACTTAATGCCTTAGGTATTCTCTACCAGTCAACCAAGATAGGTAGATATATATGGTCTTCTAAGACTAATAACAGCTAATTTTCGAAAGAATCTGTTGAAAATTATAATTAAACGCATGCTTGTCATCAATAGGTTGCATTATTCTTTGGTTATGTTCGATTAACTGTGTAAAGAATAAAATATTTTTAATTTTTATTGCTTTTCAAATTTTAGCACTTTTTTGGCGGCGACTTCGTTTTCCATGATTAACTTAACACTCCCTAAACCGGTTTTTGAAAACATAATAATGACTATGTTTATTATTCATTTCGGTAAGTTGTTGTGTAATTTCATGTTTCATAAACCCAGGAATAAGGGTCTTCAGTTTCGGGCCTATTTTAAAACTAAATATTCTTTTGGGGGTAGTTTCGACAACTTTTATTATTTTTATAGCAAGCACATAGTTATAGTTGCGGTACTTTAGTTATAACGTATACATACCTGAGGCTACTTGCATTAATTTGCAGTCATGACTTAAATGAGCAAGCGCCAAGGAGCCGTAACAGTTTGTGGCAGACAATGAAATTCTTCTACAAAGTGAAACAGCCGAAACTTGAGCAATTGCGGTGTCCCGCAATGAGTTGAGCTCATGCCGCAATGCACTGTAACATAGTTTGCGAGATTTATTCCTTCAATCTCCGCTACTTTGGCGGCGCGGGGCGGGGAGCGGAGCGGAGCGGGGCGGCACGGCGCGGCAAGCGGCGCGGCGCAGTCACTCACTCTAATGGGGTAATAACTACACTTGAACGTGGCAATTTGTACTACAGTTTTTCGCTAAAAACTTTTTCCTGTTAGTGAGCTTTGAGTCCGGAATGTTGTGTTACTGCGACATAATCCCGGAAAAATATTATATAGCTACAAGCTTTTCCTCTCCCATTTTACCATGCTCTGATTATAAAATATGTTTAAATGTTCCTCCAGGAGGTTCTGCACTTTAGTAATTAACGTTTGTTTTCTTAACGCTGGTTAATTAACATCTTTTTCAGAACGCAGTTTTTTTTGCCATTAGTGTAATGGAACATTATTTAAAACGAGTAATTAATTTAATGGGTGTTGGATTATCTACAGGACAATCAAGCTTGGGTTTGGACACATACATATACATTTGACATCATCTCATTAGGACGTCATTTGCATACATACATATGTAAGGCTTGGCTTTCACTAAACATTAATTTATGGTGGCGTCCGATTAAATTATTAATCGGATGCAGCACAGCACAACATGCTAGGGAATTCGAAATTTCCTTGTACATTACCGCTGAAGGGTGTTAAGAGAAATATTCTAATGAGAATGCAAATGCTGAGCGCAGTACAGCACACACTGTTTTACTGAAACGGAGCTGCAGTTGGGGCAAATTGAAACTATAATTAGATTAAAAAATAAATCCTGCTTGTAATCCGCGTTTATGTATATACTTAAGTGGTATCCCGGGCTAGTTCCCGGAGTGTACCTATCGGATCTGCGACGTTATTGTGATTGGCTCTTGAGTTGATAGCCTCACTCGTTTCTAAAGTTTTTGAGTAGACTTTGGATTGGCTTTACGGTTGCTCGCTTTTATAACAATCACAAAACAAAAGCTCGTTTGAATTATTGTGTAGGAACGTTATCGCAAATATTTAAGCTTTATGAAATATGCACGTTGATGAATAGCATACAAAACAAAGTCATGAATAATTTAAAACAATTCCGGCGGACAGGTCGTGCATGTTTAAATAAAATTTAATCCTAAACTGATTATTTCATTCAAGCGTTAACATATTGACTATTTAACAACGCTGAAAATATAAATAATTAATTAATTTTCGCTTGTTTGATTTGCTTATTTGTTTACGTTTGTATTAGCAGCTCGAATAAATAATGAGATAGCACATAAAGGTAAGTATATACACAACTCTCAATGTTACAAATGTCGATATGTTTTTTTTTTCTTACACCTACAGTGAAACAATAGTTCACTTTTGACCATTCGTCTGAATACACTAGGCGTATGCAAAGTTCTATTCTTTGCAAATCAATAGTTGTTGAATCCTCAAGACAAGCTTGTTTTGGTAATGACTACTTCTGCATATTTAGCTTCCCTGGTAGTTTATTAAATGCACTGTTGTGTAAATGTCTATGTTTAACTGCTCCATCTTTATTTACTTATTTATAAGAAGGTTTTTAGTTTATTTAGACTACTGACTTTCTTCGTTAGTGATATATTATTCTTAAATAGTAATTTATTTTTTTGAATGTTTACAAAATGTTTACTCATTTTTGTCTTTCAGATCTTCTAGAAGAACTTAAATATTAACTAAATTATACTAAAAATTAATTAATATTATATTTGTATAATATTAATAATATGAATATAATATATTGAATGCGTTTAGGCATGTTTAAGCGTTCATTCAAGAACGCTTAAACTCCGTAGAATCCTAGATTATTCCATATTAATATGTTTTGGTCCAGTTTTTTCAAGTATTGTGATGGTTCTTATTTATTACTTATTAACTGGTCTACTCTGTCCTCTCACACCTATTAATATTGTAAATTAGAAAATAATATTGTTAAAACTTCTATATTTTTTAATGAATTGCCATGGATTATCTTGCCGGTTCTTTTCCATAGTAAACGATTAATTGGAACCATGCACTAGCTTTGTACGTTTTATAAATATAAATGTAGGCCTATGTAGAATAAAAATATTTTGATATTTTAAATTAGCATAAAAATAGCATAATCAGTGATGTTAATGTTCCCACTGCTGGGACTCAGGCCTCCTCTCTCTAGGAGAGGGTATGGGCCGTAATCCACCACGCGGGTGAATGTCACATGTCTTTGAATTTATGGTTCTAGGACATGCCGGTTTCCTCACGATGTTTTCCTTCACTGCACTTTAGAGAGCAGAAATTTAAAATTGCTGAAGACCTCGTGAAACTCCGCAGACTCACTATTATTGTTCGCGATCGTCAGTCATCTTTTTCATAGCTCAGAACATCACCCTACATAGTTATGATAGACGGATAAATAAAACATGTTACGACTACAACTTGCTAGTGTTATTACCTCTTTTACATTTTATTACAATTTTGTTAGTGGGTGCACTATATATCTCTCTACCCCTTAGAGCCTTAGAGTTCAGGTATGCCTAGAGGTTCAATTTTAATAGGTGTTGCCAAAAGTCGAGTGGTTTTAACAGATTACTGGGGTGGTTTTAACGAGTTAGTTAAAGTCACTTTTCCTGGTCTTATCCAGCCATCCGTTACCCCCCCCCCCCAAATGGACGACGATCCATATCTTCTGGGAAGCAGTAATGCTAGCAAAGGAGACGGCCACACACGTGAAAGAACGGATATCCTCACATCCCAACCACCGAAGGTGTAAGCTTGTGGACGACGAGCAATGTTTAGCTCGTAGTCCGGCCGTCCAGTAACCGTCCGGACCGAGCTGGAGTCGACAGCGCGTAATTGTTCCAGGCGTGCTACAAAGAGATGTTAGCAAAACCCTAGGAGCCCAGCAGGACCGATGCCTACTCGGGCCATGGGAGGACTTCTGAAAAGATAACTCGTGGTCCAAGGACGCAAAGGGCAACTGAATGAACTTAGGTGAGGTTTTAATCAGTAAAAGTCTGACACTCCGCCTTAGAGTGTGAAAAGTCATTAAATTAGTTTCTTCAAAACAAAAAATTCAAAAGGCCGCCGCCTTTTGAAATGTGCTCCCAGACGGGAAAAAAATATAATTAAAATTAGTAAAGAAAAATAAATAGGTAATAAGGTGATTCTTATTTTTATAAATTTTTATCATTACTGAAGTAAGCTGAGAAAAACATTTGCATGATTGTTTGGACAACAATCATACAAATGTTTTTCTGTTGTAAGGAAGCCAAAAGTAATTTAAAAAACACTAGCTTCTGTCAGCAGTTTCGCCCGCGTTAAAGTCGCATTATTTATTTTATTTATTTATTTAATCAGACATCATTATTGGTTCATTCATTACAAGAAAATTGTTAGCATGATCTTAAAACACTATGTTAGTAATTAATAACTAAACGCGACTTACCCTCGATTTCTGATTTAAGCATTTGAAGTTGAGTATTTCTCAAACTCTACTTTAGCCTGAAAATCTGTCATAATTTGGCATTTAAGTAGGGTTTGTAGACGTACTTAACTCGAAATACTCCAAAGATTAAAATAAATTCTTATTTTAGCTATACAGGTTGGTTATTTAGCGGTGGTTATGGTTGGTTGGTTAGCGTCATCTCTTACCCACATTGAAATAAGAATGAAACAATCTTACTTTGAACGTCAAGGTAACCCCGTTAGTCTTGGCATCACCTGTCACCAGGCCCTATCAGAATACCAGCGCTGCGTTATTTTTACTTTTTAGTACAATATCGCAGCATATGCTGAGATAGGAGCCTTTTTGGCCTCGCACTGGTCTTTTATTTAATATTATTTTCTATTATTATTTTTAAGTTAAGTATGTATAGACTAAGTAGTTACTTTTTATTTTATCGTTGTTTGTCCTGTGCGAGTCTCAAATAAATGTTTTCTTTCTTTCTTCTTTCATTCTTCCCTCTGGGTAAGGTTCCACACCAGAGGGTTGTCAAACTTACAGGCTATCATATTTAGGATGCTGTTGCTGCGGGTAAGTAATATATGCTATACATGGATTATAAAATCTATTTACAAGATATAAAAACTGAATCTATAATTTTATTTGATATAACAATCAGTTAATATAATAAACGATTGTTATAATTTTCAAATTTTTATAAGCATATCTTTAGATATACCACTCAAAACACATAAAACTTACTTAGTCTATTATGAAAGAATGAAAGCTTTTATAAATCGTAATGGCTTTTAACTTAACCTAATTAACCTTAAACCTTAACCGAGCGCGGGGAATTTCTGAAAAGGAAACCCGTAGTCCTAGAACGCAAAGGGCAACTGAAGGACACAGGTGCGGTTTTAGTCAGTAAAAGTCTGACAAACCCTCGCGCTCCGCTCAGATCGGGAAAAATAAAAAAATGACCAACAGTGCAGGTCTTTCGGCTGACATGATGATGATACATACTTTCACCTTTATACAATTAGTGTGTTTGATTCGCTCTTGACGTATTTACAGTTACTATTACTGAGAAAATTTAAAGAAAAATATTATTTTCCTTTGTTAACCAATCAACAGGGAAATGCTGAAATAAAATTTCACCGAAATCTCATAATTGAAAAGGGGAATAAAAGGCTAGCGATATAGATGCAATAACGTTCCTGAAATCGAATAAACGGTAAAACAATGGGCATTTCCCAGAAATACTTTGATCTGTTGTTTTTCAATTCGTTCTCGAACGTTCGTCTGTGGGCCGGGTATTATCCTGAAGGGTAATCGTGTTCAATCTATCACTTTATTAGAGTACGTCGGACGATATTGTTCCTTGTCCCTGTATATTAGGCCCGTGTCGAAATACATCAACGTGCGCAGATGACGGTACTGCTGTTACATTATGTACCTACGCATAAGTAAATTCATAACAATGTAAACCTTTTTGATGTAATTTCGGTGAATGACGTAAAGGAAGATTAGGATTTTTTTATGGGTGAGGTGAGCGTGTGGTTTTTAACTAATTGATGGGATGACCTAAGGGTCTTTAAGTCATTGCGACATCATCACCCCGACTCACAGGGTCTCACTGAGCAGCACCATCTCGGCGCACTGAAGCATCACAGCAGACAGTTCCGACTCACCGAGACTACTCGGTCTCCGGTTCCGGAATATTGGAACTATCTTTCATGACATGTATTAGGACGCATCAAAAACGTGTATGTAGTGAAATCTTTGATGCCATATTGAAACTAAAATTTTAGATTCTGCTTTAAATAAACAACAGCCACAAATCAATTAAAAGGCAGTTCGGGCAGTATCGGGTCCGCCTATACAACACTCGTCTGGTCAGAGGATCCTTCCTTTTCAATGTATCTTTGCGGAATTTTACACCCTGTTCCGCACACCTCTAAAAACTAAATACTTTCTTTACTTGACACTCTTTGCTGGATAAGTCACAAACCGTAGCTACGCCAAAAGAAAAAAAAGTTATCAAGCGCATACATTGTGAATCTTTTCCTAGAGTCTGCAGAAGAGTTTTAATTGCATATTATATTTCGAGTAATAGGCTGGCTGAGCAGTGGTGGCCGAGTGGTAACGGCCCCGACTTACGGAGTTGTAGGTCGCGGGTTCAAACCCAGCTAGGCGCATTACTTTGTGTAATTTATTTCATCACCACTGCTCTCAAAACGGTGAAGGAAAACATCGTGAGGAAACCGGCATGTCCTAGAACCAAAAATTCGAAGACATGTGACATCCACCAACCCGCACTGGGCCCGCGTGGTGGATTACGGCCCATTCCCTCTCCTAGAGAGGAGGCCTGAGTCCCAACATTGGGAACGTTATAAGGCCGACTATGCTATGCTATATAATAGGCTGGAAAAGACCATTACCAACTATAAAATTGACGGTAAACTGCTAAATTCAAATCGTTACTTACGTTTCCACCAAAAAATCTTAAAATTACGCACATAAAATGTATAAAATCCCGATCTAACGAAACCGTATTTCAGGCCTTTACGTTTTTAAAGGTTATCGATAACGGAAACGATTACTGCGCCAATGCTTACCGGAAGGAAGCGATTGGCTCCGAATTATTTTTTATAGCTCGTGGAAGAGAATTTAGCATCGATACGCGAAAATAAGGGCCGTTTTGTTTAAAAATCTTAATTCATGTAATTTGAATTAAGATGTTGACGGATTTGAAACCTTGCGTTGAAAGGTTTCGAATAGAAAGAGAAAAAAAAATAATTCACATAGGACGAACAACAAAATAAATTATTAACTACTAATTATTACTAATTCATAAACTAACTAACTTTATTGTAATAACAACAACATGAAAAACCACCACTAAAAAGTACCCCTCAGCTAGGGATTGAAAAAACCGGATTTTTTAGAAATCCGGATTTCTGTACTATCGTCAGATTCCGGATTATCCGAATTTTTCTAACAGTGTTTTAAGTTAATTTGATAAAACTGAAATAAAATAGCATAAATTATTTTAAATATGTATTTATTCGCTCTATTCACAGCACACAGCACGTCAGAATAAAATCATCAAAAATTATTGACAAAAATAATCTACAAATCTTTTGGGCATCGTATAGTCATAATATAAGTCTAAAGTTTATGTTTATGTTAAACATAATCTTTAGATAATTAAGGTAACAGCATAAACTTAAGACAATTAAGGTGCCCTCCTTTTTTATATAAATACAGTGTCAAGAAAAAAGTTTAACGTCAGTTACAAATAAGAAAAAAACTACTCAGTAAATTCTACTTCTATTCTATCTAATTAGCCAGTTATATCACAATAGTAATTAAGCAGTCGTCTTTAAAAAACAAGACCATAAAAACATGAATGCGTCAAGTGTCTCGTCGTTTAGGCAAGATCTTATTTTATTACAAAACATGCCAGCAGTAGAAAAAGCTCTTTCGGGCTCAACACTGGTTGGCGGTATGGATAGCAACCTGTTCAGAGCTTTTTTTAAGATTTCTCTACGACCTCTATCGTTTTCAAATAACGCTATTTCAACGTGAATCATTGAAGGCAAATCAGTTGCGTTGATCACATTAGTTGCCTGGTGCGCAAATACAATACACCTAATGCTACAAATTCAATTATTTTTCGTACTACTTTTAATGGAAATTTGTGGATAAATACAAATATTATTTGTTAAAATTAGTTTTGACTGAATTCTGAAAAAATCGAATTTCAGTCTTTAAAACCGGATTTTAAAAAGTAAAATAAAACCATATTTTTCAATTATTTTCGAATTTCAAAGAATCGGCATTGCAATCCCTCAGCTAAACTGAAATACCTTATAGCCAGAGTGCTTCTCATGACCATTCTAATAATATCCCAAACACGGTTAGATTACATTAATTTATTACAGTTCCGGTGCCTAATTTCAGGCTTCATAATCAGAATAGTTCGATATATTCCCCCTCTTCTTTCAGTCAGTCATCGACTACACGTATAAACAAAGCAATTTTACTTGTGACGACGGTTCTGCTGTGATTCTATGAGGAGTTCTGTTCCCTATCTCTTTGAAGTTTATGATCAGATCATAACAATATTTCTATGGGACCAGCTTGGAAGCATAACATTTCAATCAAAAAAAATATTTTCAAAATCGGTCAGCAATTGGTCGATAAATCGGTGAAAATATAAAAAAAAAAATACATTCAGCCGAATATATAACCTCCTCCTTTTTGAAGTCGGTTAAAAAGATCTGTATGAGTCCAAAAGGCTCCTAGCCCAAACGTATGCTGAATAGTTACCATGATAAAGTAGTAACAGGTAAATTACTACTACTTGTGTTTCGTGGTACCAATATTGTGCTACGCGTGTCCTACGAGGCCATGTGCTGTGCTACGTGGCGCTCTTTGTGCTACGCAGCGCCACGCTGTGCTACGCAGCGCCACGCTATGCTACGCGGTGCCACGTTGTACTACGCGGCGCTACACCGTACTACACCAAGCCAATATTGTAACACATGTGGGCTACGAGGCCCTACGCTGTGCTACGTAGCGTCAAGGCAACGCTAAGGAGTGATAGTTACCAACCTAGGGTTTTTTTTAATTACAATTTTCGGAATTTTTAACCCTGTAAAGATTGTCGTACAATAAAGCACAAACATCAATATACCTTGGTATTACTGCAAAATCATCTGGCCATACTCTATAAAATCTTATTCTTAATGAGACCATTTGACTGTATTCAATTATTAATTACTTTTGTATTATCTTCAGAACAGCGCAAAGCCGCCACCATTATTCGGTCGACGACAATATTTCACCATTAAAAGTATCGAATACTCGGATTGCTTGGCTCGAACATCAACTAGAGCTAAAGCCTAATCGATACTGGGACGTGCAAAACTACGGTATCGAGTATAAAACATTATTTCCGATATTAAAAACATTGTGCGGATACATTAGCGTTTATTACGTCTGTTTACGAGCCGAGCGAAGCGGCCCTCGTTCGAAGCTGGATAAATGGCGCCGCCGAATTATTGTTCTACCGCTAAATTATCCATCGGTTGTGGCTCTCCCTTTATGTCCTCTCCAATGGATCCCTTCGTAGGTTTTCATTATCGTTTAGCGATATTAGACGCGTTTTTGGCATGCTTTACTACTAAATTGGGAATAGTTAGCCGATGTTACGGATTCCCAATTAACTAAGAATTATGATGTTGTTTAATTACTTATACATAGTGTATTTTATGGTGAAAAGTTACCTATTGTCAACTATAAAACGTAAGCAGCTTCAGGTGACCAATTTGTACCTAAAAATTCCAACTAATTCTATTAATAAAAAATAACAAGGTATATAAATTCTCTTGAAAGATGTCCACTGCTAGACTAAGGCTTCCTCCAAGCGTCGCCTCACTAACTGGTCCTGTGCTTACCGCGGCCCTTAACAGGTCATCAGATAGATAGGTAGATATATTCTTTATTGTACACCAAAAATACAATCACAAAAAAAAAATACCGTCAGTCCACTTATAGAGGTCTTCATAAGCCCGTCCGTCAGGTAATTTCGGTTAATGCATCACTGCTTACCATCAGGTGAGATCGCAGTTAAGCACTGGTTTGTATCAATTAAAAAAAAAACCTTGGTTCTTTTGCGGCTTTCTAGGTTATAGTAGGTATACTATATAGTATAATCAACCTTATAATGTCCCACTGTCTCTGTGAGAGAGGAAATGGGCCGTAATCCACCACAAGTTCAGTGTAGATTGGTGAATGTCACAATTTTCGAGTTTTCACTCACCGTTTTGAGAGCAGGGTCTCTAGGTTAATCAATCCAAATAAGTATCTAATCTATTTATTTCAACGTACAATACCAATTATTTTTTCGATTCATTACACGATTTTTTATTTCCTCTAGTAGGTACTTAAAATACACACTCACTGAAAAGAAAAGTTGAGGACTTCTACCAATTTTTTTGTATTTAAAGAAATCACTTTTACGAAATCCGTGACCGTGAAATTTTAATTTACATTCAACATTCCGGCTGTTTTTTTTAATAAAATCAAAACAATAATTATGTGGACACACGATATCAGTAGGAATAATTTATATTCGTTAGGGTAAGCCAGGGACGCAGTTTACTTATGTTAACGTGTAGCCGTGCCTGATGTACTGCGTTCCGATGAGCTGATAGATCGAAGGTATTTGATAAGGGTCACAATTACATAGCTTCCTGTGCTCAAATGTAAGTTGGACGAACGAATTTCAAAGCTACTACTGAATTGAAGTTACTTTTATTTCACAAATATGAAAGAACGAAGAGAATTCAGCGCAGTTTCCAGGTAAAATGTTACTGGCGGAAAATTCTTCTGCAAATATTTCATACAATGAAGAATTTAAAACAATATATTTCACGGTTTCAGGATGGCATTGTTCACGATACGAATTACAATTCTGACGATGTTTTAGGATACAATGGCGGACGTGGTCAAGGCTGCGATATGACAAATATCATGTATGAATGTGAAGAGGGTTTGTCGCTTGTCGCCTTTTCACGAATATTTAATGAGGGAAAACTTGGAATAAAGGACTTTATAATGAAAACATTAGGTACTCATTGGTATTTAAGTGAGAACCCACAAATTATTTATATTATGTTTAGAAAGGTTCATGAATATATACAAGGTATTTGACGACTATTTTTTAGAAAATATCGTATGAAAACATAATGAGCTTGCCAAAATTGTTAAGTCTATGATGAGAGGACTTTTAATACAAATCTGTTTATGTATATAAATAAAAATGAATCGCCGAAACGTATGTACTTGTGTAACTTTTAAAATTTTTCACAAATTGGCAATTTTTGTTTATTTCGTCTGCGTATTTATAAAAACGCAAATGAGCGTTCTCTTGTCAAGTTTGCCCCGTGCCGCGAACATGATCAGTAGCCTGATTCACGTAAAATCAAACAAGTCAAATATCGTTGAAGTTTTATAGTCGTTCGATTGTAGTCCTATCCAAAATCGGTATTCACGTGTTCCTTAATCGGGACTGGATAGAACGACAATTCAACTGACTCGAAACTAAACGATCTATCAACGACTTATTGCCGGTTACCACAGAGTACTTTGTAATATACTGCCAGTTATATAATTATGTATTCTACCAGGATAATGAAATACAGATTTTACTTTTAAAAAATTCTATTTACGGCATAACGAATAAAAAATAGAATTAAAAACGATGTTTATAACCATTTAATGAAAATCGTTACTTAAAATATAAATTTCACCTAGAAATTTGCTAAATTATGGTTTAAAATGTAAAGTCTATATATATTTAAATATTTGTCTCTGCCACGGATGTCTATGGTCTCTGCATTATTTGTTAAAATAATGTCAAATGTCAATCATCAGATTGTCATTCCAAAATCTAGGGGACACTTTTTACAAAAATCATTTTATTACATAATCTTGCTAACTTAATAAGTCCCTACCAAATACAAAAACACCAGTGGTTTAAACTTAGCATAAAATCAAATATATTTAAGTATACCGATACCTAGTAAGTGTACCATTCACTCCTTGATTGTGCTTACTAATGGTTCTCCCTTTGCATTGTGCACCGAGTAAGAAGTGTAAATAAAAGCACCGTGCAGAACTGCCCACATTTAAATTTGAAGGCCGAAGCTGTTATAGTTATAGGTCTAGACAATGTAGGGACTCATAATCACAAGAACTAAGTGCACTTTGCCTTTGTCACTGAAGCGAAAGCTGATGGACATGTTTATTCTTCCCATTTTGACCTATGGTGCATAGACTTGGTCTTTGACTAATATCCAAAAGTCCAAATTAAAGGATTGCCAGCGTGCTATGAAGCGCAGCATACTATGTGTTAAATTAACAGACCATGTTCGAAACGCAACACTTCGCTCCAAAACGCAAATCATTGATGTGGCTCAAAAGGCTGCCCAACTTAAATGGGACTGTGCAGGACATGTCTGCCGCATGTCTAACGAGCTGTGGGCTCGTAAAACGTAGGATTGGTGCCTGGACACAGCGACGCCGGGTGGCGGGTCAGCTTCTTCAGAATTGGAATGAGAAAACGATGAACTGTGATCGTTGGAAATAAAGGAGGGAGTGCCTTAGCCCAGCAGTGGGACAATACGGGCTAGCTATAATAATATAATAATCACTAGAACTCAATTTATTTTTTCAGATTTGATGAACCCCTACAACAATTGATTGTACTGTCCTTCCTTAAACAAAATAAAAAAGAAGAAATCTATACATATAATAAATCTGTGGAAGTTTTGTCGTCAATGACTCGTCTATTGATTTAGTAAATGATAAGAAACTGTCTGCATCCGAATAGATTTAGCAGCCGACATAAGCCCAACATTTATTTGGATTTTAATTAATAAACTGATTTATTGAATTGATCATTATTTTATTTACACACCCTATACAGTTACTAGAATTTAGTTAATGAGATATGCTGTGCATAAACCATAACAAAACCTAACAAGTGCTCTTACAAGTCAAGTGTTCTTAGTGTTTTGAAGCTAATTGCAATATGAACCAAACTATCTCGTGACAATTATCACAGTAAGGGGTTTAAAATATGTAATATACACTAATTATATTAAAATGTTGGTAGTACTCATTATTTAGTATTTTTTGCGATTAATGTTCCCCCTGCTGGGACTCGGGCTTCCTCTCTCTAGAAGCGGCATTTTTCTTACCTAAACTAAATTCTTTTCATAGGCATAGGCTGACTATTTTACGTTTATGCGCTCTCCTATCAAAGGTCTTAAGTCCTTACTAAGTTTTGAAATGGGTTAGCTGATGATATTTTGGACAAGGACTTTAGTGAGGCGAAATGTCTTAATAAAGTTTCTCAAATCACAAAGTCAAAAGCATCCCATTTTGAACACCTCAATCTGTTTCGCCTTGGACTCGGTGGAGCCTCGCGCCGCGCCTTAGTACAGCCATGATTCGGAGCGAGGAGGAATGGCAGGCAGTCGCCTCCTTCTGCGAAGTAAAGCTAGCGAAAGAGACGGCCGCACGCGTAAAAAAACGGACTTCCTTACGTCCCAGCGGCTGGAATCCCGACCCCGATTTCCAGCCACCGTAGGCGTGGGCTTGCAGAAAACGAACAACGGGTAGCTCGCCATCCGTCCGTAACTGTCCGAGTCGTCGACGGCGTGTAGTGTCGGGGCTAAAAATTGCGTAAACGCAAGGCAAAGAAAGAACATAGGACCACTCCTATGTTCTTTCTTCAGACTTTTACTGACTAAAACCCACGTTTTAGTCAGTAAAAGTCTGACACGCCCTAGCTCCGCCCTAGAGCGGGAGAAAAATTATTGGATGATTTCCGACCTAAAAAAAGTGGTGTCTCATTTTTCAGTATAATTATAATAACTTTATGTTGTATTGTTCTCATAAATGAGATTTACGCTAGACGCCGTCTAGTTAAAACTAACTTTTGTTCAACGACATTTGAACCGCAATATTTGACGTTTAGTCGTTGGCATCCGATCCGATCAAACAGCGTTTCTTTACGAGAATACCTTCGGGTCGCTTCGAATCAACGATTAAATGACGATTGTCTTAGCTGAATACGCGTCAGCGACATTTCGTTCGAACGACTTTAGAATCGTTGTCGTTCAAACTCGATTGATGGATGTGAATACGGTATTGGTCTAAACGACTAAATCGCTGCGATATCGTTACGGTTTTGATTACGTGAATTAGGCTTCAGATCGTTATTATTTTAATGCGAATATTCAAGACGTCGGTATTATCTGCATGGAGTGGCCAGTTCGCAGCCCAGACTTAAATACCATAGAACATGCTTGGGACGAACTTGAAAGATGGGTCAGACAACGCTCGCCAAGCGTTGTCTTACGTCTGCTGCCTCCAGCAGCCGCTAGTGGAAGAATGGTCAAACACAGATCAAAATCGTATTAAAAATATGGTTTACAGCATGTCTCATGTCTCAAGTGTCAAAATGGCAAAGAAATAGTTTTTTAAGATAAATTGCGACTTGTAATTTGTTGTGATAAGTTAATTTATTTAAAATTGAACAGTGGGGCTCAGTGGCTAAATCAAATGTTGAAATAATACAGAGGTTCCAGTCAAAAATGTTGAGAATGATAGCGAACGCACCTTGGTACGTCTCAAAATACAGACTCCATCACGACCTCTGCATCAAAACTGTAATGGAAGAGATTACAGAAAGGACTAAAGCATACAAAGAACAAATCTCAAAACATCCAAACAAGTTAGCAGTAAACCTGATGGACACCCAAACAGTTGCCAGGAGATTAATGAGAAGGATTCCTCAAGACCTCATTTAAGAGGCTACAAGAATACCTAAACGGGGCAGTCATTGGACAGCCTGCGTACAAATGGATGTTGCAATGTCAAAAATGTTGCTGAATATCTATATGATAGTTTGCAATAAAATAATAATAAAAAAATTAATAAACAGTGTAAAAAACTTGATAAGTAATTTCAGTAATCTACAGTTTAATAAATTCATTTTACGTATTTAAGAAACTTTCTATCAGAGATCCGAAATTTTTGCGCCCATGTGTAGTTCTGTTACAGCAAAACATTAAAAATAATGCGTGTCGTATGCATAGATAGCAAACTTATCATAACAGTGAGTGTAGAGTAGAGGTGCTAAAAAATAATAATTCTTTCAGCACAACGAAGGAAATTTAATTAAACCTGGCTATTTAGATAATGGAAGTGCCATCAACGCGTCCGGCCGCGCACAGATTATAAAATTATCACTTACCCCTTTTCAGCAGTGACAATTGTTTTAAGCCAACCCTATCAATGTAATTTATTTTTATTTCTCTACGAATGGAACGGTCGCAGGCCCCTGGTTAAAAATTATTCGCTGAACTGAAAGTACAACGTATTAACAATGAGCCGTCGCGGTATCGAGATGAGAAGGGATATCGTCATATTTGCGTTTTATCTTCTTCGATTATGTATTCTATATACATAAAAATCAATTGCTGTTCGTTAGTCTCGCTAAAACTCGAGAACGGCTGGATCGAATTTAATAATCCTTAATTTTTGGTTTGCTTACCAGCACACAGGGAAGGCTTAAAAGGTTTAAAAAATAGTTGGATAGATGGGTAGCGTAGAGTAGGTAGTCAGGAAGCCGCGGGCAAAGCTAGTACTTATATATATAATTCTTCTGTACGTGTGTTTGTCACCTAACTCCTCCTAAACGATCTGGCCGATTTGGATGTTTTGTGTGTTTATTTAAATGGGTCCCTGAATGGTTTGAAAATACAATTGGACCTCTCAATTTTTTTTTTCTAACACTAAACTAGTTTCCGGGTATGAAGATTTATGATGTGATAATGCAAATAGTTTTTAAGGTTTATTATTTCCGTTAAATGTTTATTCCATCACACCAATATTTTTGAAGCGAAAGTTTGTATGTGTATGTTTGTTACTCTTTTACACACAAATGGCTGAGTAGATTTGGATGAAATTTGGCTTATAGGTAGATCATGTCCTGAAATGAGGCTCACTGCCGAGGAGGCGACCCGGCGATTCCTGAAAATCGCAAGGGAGGGGCGCCACCGCGGGACCACCAACGGTCAGGCCGGCCTCTCGGAGCCGGAGCCTTCTGACAGTGAGACAGAGGGCATGGTCGTGACAGCTGCCATAACAGGCGTTGGCCAACGCAAGGCAACGTCCTACGCCGCCGCTGCTGCAGTCCCATGTACTGCGCCCAAGCCGGGCCCGTCGGGGCAAGCCAAATGCGAACCCACAGTGGTGTCGGAGATCGTGAGGCCAGGTCCGGTGGCAAAGCGGCAGCAGGGGACGCCTGCCCCCCAATTAAAAAAGGTAAGGTGGCAAAAGCTCCTGCCGTGGCAGCAACTCGACCTCGTCCGCTAACCCAGACCGTCCGGTAACCGTCTGGACCGAGCCCAAGTCGTCGACGGCGCGTAGTTATCCACGCGCTCCTCAAAGATATGTCAGCAAACCGTAGGGCCGATGCCCGCTAGCTAGGACCGCGGGCAATTTCTGAAAAGGAAACCCGTAGTCCTAGAACGCAAACGGCAACAGAAGGACACAGCTGTGGTTTTAGTCAGTAAACGTCTGACACGAAGAGTGGGGGATGTCATTGGATGATAAGAGTGGAAAGGGAAGGGGAAAAGGGTGGAAATCTTAACAAACAAAAGATTATGTCCTGGAATTGCACATAAGACGCTTTTTTCCGGGAATTTTTCACATAGGCCAAGCTGCTGGAGCAGAAGCCTACCTTCTTAAAGAAACAAAAAAAAATCTTAAAAAAATAAAATAAAAAAAAAACCCACCTGCCTATAATATAGGTACTTCCATTTCGAGTGACCCAAATATTAATAGCATGAAATAATAATTACGTACGCGCCAATATTTCTGTAAATTGAAAATTGTTACTTCCTTTCGCATAATGGATTCATTATTAAGCTTTCAATAAACTGTTATTATTTCTCGAAACCACGCAGCTTAAACGGATATTCAGAGCGTTATTATGAAATAATCGTATGAAAGGATATTTTCTAATTAATATTCGTAATGAGTTTGTATAGGAAGCAATTAAGACCTCCACAAAATATGACGAATTAATTTATTTTCGTTTTTAATGTGTCCAAATTAATCTATACAAATAAACCGGCCAAGTGCGAGTCGGACTCGCGCACGAAGGGTTCCGTACAGTCCGTAGCAAAAATCGGCAAAAAAATCACTTGTTGTATGAGAGCTTTACTTATATATTATTATTATTTTTATTTTTAGTGTTTGTGGTTATAAAAGCAACAGAAATATATCATCTGTGTAAACTTCAACTGTCTAGCTATCACAGTTCATGAGATACGGCCTGGTGATAGACAGACGGACAGCGGAGTCTTAGCAATAAGGACCCGTTTTTACATTTTGGGAACCCTAATAAAAATGAATAGCTAAAATCTATGTACGCGCATAAATTCTGAACGGCGACTGTACCAAATGGGATTATTCTTTATTTTTGTATTCTTTATTGTCAAACAAAATTTGTATCAAAGAAAATTATAAGTAATAATAAAAAAAACATTGCACCCACACGAAGTTGGGGCTGGCTAGTTCGAAATAAAGCAGTTCATATACTATTATTATAGCTAGCCCGTATTGTCCCACTGCTGGGCAAAGGCGTCCCTTCTTTCTTTCCTACGATCACCGTTCCTCGCTTTCTCGTTCCAATTCATAAGGAAGCCATCAAGTTCGTCTCTCCATCTGCTTCGTGCGCGGCCCCGCGTCACTGTGTCCGGGCACCAATCCTGCGTTTTACGGGCCAACAGTTTGTTAGACATGCGACAGACATGTCCTGCCCAGTCCCATTTAAGTTGGGCAGTCTTTTGAGCCACATCAATGATTTGCGTTTTGGAGTGCAGTGTTGTGTTTCGAATATGGTCTGTTAATTTAACACATAGTATGCTGTGCTCCGTGGCACGATGGCCAACCTTGAGTTTGGACTGTATATCCTCGTGTTACGTGTATGTTTTGAAATTGACTGGCCTGTTGGTCTAGTGGTTAGTGGCCCTGACTGCTATACCGGAGGTCGTGGGTTCGATTCCCACCCAGGACAAATGTTTGTGTGATGAGCACGATCATTTGTTCTGTCTGGGTGTAATTTATCTATACATATATGTATGTATTTAGAAATATGTAAGTATGTTTATCAGTTGTCTAGTACCCTTTACACAAGCTCTGCTTAGCTTGGGACTAGACGGCGTTGTGTGATAGTTGTGGAATATTATATTATATTATATTATATTATATTATATTATATTATATTATATTATATTATATTATATTATATTATATTATATTATATTATATTATATTATATTATATTATATTATATTATATTATATTATATTATATTATATTATATTATATTATATTATATTATATTATATTATATTATATTATATTATATTAATTTTTTGTTTGGAGCTGTTGTTCATAACTTTGGTCTTCGACATGTTCATCGTCAATCCAACCTCAATGCTCGCATCGCTAAGATCTCGTAGCATTTGCTCTAGTCCTGTGGGTGTTGGACAGAAAAGGACAATATCATCAGCGAAACATAAATTAGTTAACCACGCATCCACGAAGACAATTTCATTCTCTTCCCTTTAACTGCCAATGTATGAAAGACTTCTTCAAGGGTACTGGTGAACAACTATGAACTTAAAAAGAACTGCTACAAAGCTCATATAGTCGTAAAATTTAATTTTAGCGTTTGCTTGTCTTTATAAGAAACTTTAAGCTAATGTTATGTTAGAAGGATACTCCAGGCGAGATTTTACCTATTAAATATGGATCAAAGTAGTCCTTTCCACTAGCTGAGCGAATAAATTGTGTACCCACACGTCACTCAGCCATTGCTGAGCTAGGTGTGAGCGACAAGGTCATGTGTTGGAAAGGTAGATATTATTAGGTATTTAAATGTGACTTACGACATGTAAATTCGATTCAAAATTTTGATTACTCATTCTTAAAGTCAGCTAAAATAATTATAAATAATAAAGGATGGACAACTCGTGGAATTGCCTTTATGAATTGGCCTCATTATTTCTAAGAGTGGACCATCTCACTTGGTTTCAAGCGTTAGGTACCTAACTGTCAAATAGTAAGAAATGAATAGCTTATAAGAACGTACTTAGTTTTAGATATATATTTTTACACTGATACTAGTAATTAATCAATACGGCTGATAGTAGTTAATTATTTTTAACAGAAAAGTATATATTGCTGCAATACGTTTGATTTCGTATTGTAGATTTATATGTTACCTCAAAACTTACTTAAAACGTATAGAATAGCACTCAAACACACTTGCTTCTGATGCATAAGACCATCAACACATTCCACCGAATAAAAAAAAAATACCCCAAGACCTCATATGATCTTTTGCCATAAGCTGATGGACTAGCCACTGGGCCTGTCCACTAACACTTTCAGGATGCTGTTCGAACTCGACCGCGCCATTGCCAAAATCGAATTGGTCTTTTTTCAAATCATCGCGTTAAAGCAACCGGTATGCGCAGTTGCGAATATACCCAACGCACTACAATAACACGGTAATCCCAATAACATCCTGAAACAGTTAATTATTATACTGTACACGCATGGCGTGTAGCGACCTTTTGGTATGCCTAACCTATGTCGACTTATTATGAGTACGATTCAAGTCAGCAAGTTGGCGAGCTAATGTATGTAGATGAGGGTGGTTAACTTCACATCGGGCGCAGCGTGACAGGTGTCATGCGGCGACACCGGATGGCGGCCGCGATACGGCTCCGGCGCGCCGTATGTCGCCGGCGACGATTTGTCAGTGTCGCTTGACGTGATGTTGCTAGTCGACGACTCACACGTCACGCTCACCGGATACCAGCCGCACTAACATCAGATTTCTGAACAAATTTTCACTTCCATTGGCTAAGAAGTTTCTTGGGTAAAATCTACAAGTCCGTGATAAGACCTGTTATACTGTATGGAAAAAGACGGATGAAAAAAGTTTGCATGTAGCGGAGGAATGTTGGGTTGGATGTGTGGTGTGACGAGAATAGATAAAGTGTGAAATGAGTATTTTAGAGGAAGTTTGAAAGTGGTGCTAGTGACTGAAAAGTTGAAGGGGAATCGTTTGTCTTGATATGGTAATGTAAAGAGGAGGGATGAAACGCATGTTAATAAAAGAGTTTCATAACTCTTCCATCCATCCACATGTATATGTATGGATGGATGGAGAGGGAGAAGGAGGCCAAAGAAAAGATGGATGGATTGTGTGTAGAGTAATATGAAAGAAGAGAGAGTTAGTGTTAGCTAACGGGTGACAACCTCAAATAAGATGGGGCAAGAGCAGGAAGATGATGATGGCAGCGGAGTTTCTACGTCATCTCAGAAAACCTTTGATTTTACTCCCACTTAGTGTTTGACGGACGTTGAATCGTGCCGGTATTTTTTTGAATAACATTTCATATTTTCTGTAAAGGCTACGTTCGTATTTCTGTATTAGAATTTATGTAGCAGAAGGGATGTCGGTCGGGAAAGCCACTAGGTGAAATTGAATGGAATAGACTTTGATCATATCTGGCCCGAAAATTGATCACGCTGTTTCACCTGACAGTCTTATTAGGGTTGCGTACTAAAGTCATAAAAAGGAACCCTTGTGTTGCATCTTCTCGCTTGAGCTGTGGCCCTGGAACTCCAAGAGCAACAGAAGGACACGGATACGTTTAAGTCAGTGAAAGTATGATACTCCCTCTCGCTCCACCTAGAGCAGGAAGAGTTCTGCTTCTGTCTGTCTGTTACAGTTACTTATTTCATGACCTACTAATGATATCGGTTTTAAATTTGAAAAAGTTATCAACACGTCTTATCCACTTAAACAGCAAGTGAAAGACTTTTGGTAACAAACAGTTGTATTAATGATAAATAAAAAACATTTTACAAAAAAAAATACAACCGAAAAAAGTACACTTCAGCCAAACCTAAATACCTTATAGCCAGAGTACATCTCATGACAATTCTAATAATCCCAAACACTGTTAGATTACATTTATTTATTACAGAGTTCCGGGCCTAACTTCAGGCTTCATCATCAGATCAGTTCGATATATTCCCACTTCTTACAGTCAGTCATCGACTACACGTATAAACAAAGCAATTTTACTTGTTAAGAAGGTTCTGCTGTGATCCTATGACGAGTTCTGTTTCATATCTTCGAAGTTCATGATCAGATCATAACAATATTTCTATGGGACCAACTCGGAAGCATAACCTTTCAATAAAAAAAAATAATAACTTCAAAATCGGTCCACAATTGACCGGGAAATCGGTGAACATACATAAAAAAAAATTACATTCAGCCGAACATAGAACCTCCTCCTTTTTGAAGTCGATTAAAAATTAAGTTTCTTTGATAATAAAAAATCTATATTTATACAGGAACCAAGAAACGGAACCTTTAGTGGGCGAGCCCGATTCACAATTAACCAGTTTTTTATACATGTCGAAGTAAAAACATGGAGCAAGCTGGAAGCAATTTATCTAAAACAAATCTAAGCCGACCAAAGCCATATAGCTGCCGGTTTTCCAATGTGACCTCGAACTCATAAATAAGAATGAGGAACGACGAAGGAACAAAGCGCCGGCGAGCGGTTCCCAAAGAAGATTTTAAAATCTTATCTTAGTCTGAGGCGTGATTGACAAAAGTCGGGCGGAATTCGATATGGTTCGATACGTTTGTCGAAGGCTTTTTTTGTGAGCGCGGCAGGAGACACTTACCGCCGCGGAAGCGTACAAAGAGATGTGACTTTTGGGCCGATCGTAAAATCCGTCGTAACTGTGCGTAATAGCAGCTGGGCTGTCGCCGCCGAAACACGGAAACTGAAAGTTGCTTCAAAATGGAATAAGGATTATATGTTTGTTCTCAACTTTGATGCATGAATTTTGACCGAGATAAGCCAGTTTTATAGGGGCTAGAATTTGATGATATCGTTAAGTTTATATTTAATAAACAGACCTGGGGCCTTACCATGATGTGTGCTTGCGAGCGAGAAAGAGTGATGTAGCTGTACACCCTATATAGCTCCATCTCTTTAACAGTTCAGTTTAGGTCGTCAAATGGATCGCGCTAAGAGCTCGTGGTAGGGCCTCTGGCATGTAACACTAAAACGCTAAAAAAAATATTTAATGTTAAAGTAAACCTAAAGGTACATACATACTGTAAATTTAACTTTGAGTCTAAAAAAATCCTAAGATTTAAGTACCCATTAAGATGGAAAACGATTTTCCTGAAATCAATACGATTAAGTCAAAACGATTAAAGTGAAACGAACGTAATGGAAAAAAGTGTATTCGCACCATTAAACTGATTTTACGATTTCATCGAGAAGATAATGTCATCGAAAAAACTCGCTGAAGCAGTCATCAATCAGACGGACGCTTTGGAGCCTGGAGCACGGACTGAGTGTGTTTTTGTTTGTCCAACAGTCGCGGCTCTCGGAACGGTAGCACGGTAGCACCACTGAAATATATTGTGTTCGCTCACTAAACAAATTGTTTTAAAACGGTGAAGAACGCTGCACTTCGTTAAAGTGTAACACCAACTATTCATCTTAAATGATTTACGAATTAAGTTAACTTGCAAATTTTGCATTATTGTATTTTTATAAATATGTCTCTAACACATGACACGTATTAACATAATTTAGGACTGGTTCGAGGTAGCTCAGGAAAGGAATACCTGGAAGAAGTTGGGGAAGGCCTTTGCCCAGCAGTGGGATAGGCTAATAAAAAAAAATGACACGTATTAACATAATTTCACGCTTTTTACCAATGTTATGTATTTATTATTTTTCCAATGTTTGTTGTATCAATGTTTGTATTTGTTATTTTGTTTCGATACCTACATAGTTTTATTTAACCTCCGAGAGTGTGACCGTGGCATCACCGCGGGCCCTAGCAGAATAACAGCGCTGCGTTATTTATCGTTTTAAATATCGCAGCATATGCTTAGTTAGGCGCCTTTTTGGCCTTGCACAGATTTTAAAGTTATTATTTTCTTACTTTCATACTTTTTGTAATTCTACTGTATATGTGAGGTACGAATAATCGTTTTTCTTTCTTTCTTTCAAATAGTTTCATGCAAGAAAATTTTAAATCGTTTGTTTTTAATGTCGGCGCTATCGTTTCAGACGGATTTTCATCCGGTTTTAGTGCTATAAAGAAATGTATCTAGGTAGATACTCCTTGGGTTGCGGAAATGTTTGAAAGAGTTACCAAGGCCCTGGAACGCAAAGGGCAAATGAAGGAACGCAGGTGGGTTTTAATCGGTAAACGTCTGACCTATCTATCGCTCCACCCTATGTGGGAGAGTTACGTAGGCTTGCGGATGACGAGCAATGGGTAGCTCGCGGCTTTCCGATAACCGTCTGGGCCAAGCCAGAGTCATCGACGGCTCATAGTGTTCCACGTGCGCCTTAAAAAGATATCAGCCCCCCTAGCCAAGTTACGATCGTTTCGTTTGCGTCGAACGCCTCGAGTAGGCCACGCCTCTTGATCACGTGACTGCGCGTTGAGATGACATCAGAACAAACCGAACAGAACCGTAGGGACTGAGTAGGGCC
This sequence comes from Mythimna pallens, assembly GCA_961205895.1. Lineage (NCBI taxonomy): Eukaryota > Metazoa > Arthropoda > Insecta > Lepidoptera > Noctuidae > Mythimna > Mythimna pallens. The sequence goes on along the minus strand of OY540826.1, from coordinate 11,510,853 downwards.
GATGCCCGCTGGAGCTGCGGTGAGTTTCAGATAAGGAAAGTTGTGGTCCGTACTCGTGGTACGTAAGGGCAACTGAAGGGCACAGATTTGGTTTTAGTCAAAAAAAGTCTGAAACGCCCTTCCACTTCACCCTTGAACGAAAAAAGCCATTGAATGATATCCCATCTTAAAAAAAAAGATACATCTTGTAGAGAAATACAAGGTGTATCTCTGACTGGCCTGTTGATCTAGTGGTCAGTGGCCCTGACTGGTATGCCGGAGGCCGTGGGTTCGATTCCCACCCAGGACAAATGTTTGTGCGCTGAGCACAATCATTCATCTATAATATGTATTTATTTAAATATATACAAGTATATTTATCAGTTGTCTAGTACTCATAGCACAAACTCTGCTTAGTTTGGGACTAGATGGCATTGTGTGAAAGTAGTGGAAAAAAAATAACACTTATAATGTTTTGGAACCCAAACTTTTACTAAATTGTCCGAACACTACGAATGCAGGGATCTATTTATTAAAACCGACGGGCGACAGGTGACAGTGTGACTAAATCTAACAATTTTGTAAGTTTCTTTCATATATTTTCTTTATTAGACAGCACCTGTCGGAAAAATATGAAAATTTTGTCAACTTCTGACAAAATCGCATTGTCACATTTAATAAGGCCAGTCGTACAGTAGGCTGATAACAGTCTGAAATAATGTTAACTGATTTATTTTATTCTGATATAGGTTACAAAAGACACGTCATGCTTTAATCACAGGCGTAATTATAATTACTGTAGAGGTATGGTACTGTTCAATATGATGACTCTTGGATGAGGTTTGTGCCTAGCACTTAGCAGTAGCTAAAAAGATGATATACGATTATAATATTTATAAATCATAGTGTCTTCACTAAAACCATTAAAGTTTTTATTTATCTGTGTTTTGGTTCTCAAATAGCTGTATGTGTATTTCGACATTCTCAAGGTAATCAAAATTTTTAGGGTATGTGAACCAGCAGTCAGATGTGACCATCCTGCACAGACAGAAAAACGATTTTTTTAGCAATGAAGCTTATATATTGGTACCTCCAAATATTCGAATCAATAATATTCTACAAAGTTATTTAGCTTGACAACGGTAACTAAAGAGAGTATTTTTAAAAGAAACTGTTAACACAATGGCTTTTATAGCTTACACAAATAAATCACAAATAAAGTACAACTGAATTATCTTATAATAAAATGACTCGCACAATCATTAATTTTTACCAATTATTTTAATGCACGGGAAGCTGACAAGCGGAAGGTGCCATAATGTTTTATTTTTAATAATTCGGGTTTTCAACAGTCCAAGAAGTTATCAAATGATTACATGAAATACTGAAGAGTTTTCATGTTGGACCCGAGGTCGGTAACAGGTACTTCCCGTTGACCTAGAATCCTGAAATTTGGCATGAAGCAAGGTCTTATAACACAAGTATAGGAAAAAATCTGAAAACTGAAAATTTGTGGTTACGTCACAAAAAAAAAATATTTTTGCAATTCGGAAAACGAAGATTTTTTCGAATTGCATAAATATTTTTTTTTAACTCAATTCGGGAATTGAACTGTTTTCATAGGTAAGTTTGTACTTGCCCAGTTTTTTATCCCAGAAGTATGTTCCTTGGGATCAGTTTTTACTTTCACGGGGTCAAAACAGCTAACAGAAGATAGTACTAGGTATATTATTTAGAGAAGAGACATCCTAAAATGACAATAGTACATTTTGATACAAGTGCAGAAAGTTTGTCATTGCGACTAAGGCGGAATTCACACGAGCCGTAAGCGAGTGTGTTATGGAGACGAGGGCTACAGTCACAAATTTGCACGTGTCTCAAACGACTTTTTTCAATATACTTACGAAGAAATGAATAAACGTGAGTTGACCGGTGACTTGCGGGGGTCGACGCGCGCCCAGTCTGATACGATAAATGTAATAACATTGTGGTAGGGGAGAGCACGCGCTATTTCTGCACTAGTGCGGAAAGCAGTCTATTGCGTGCCTAAAAGCGGTGGGATAAGAGCGGGTTTTCGAGTAAGTGTATTGAAGAAAAAATACCTTCACGAATATGAGAGACTATATTCTAAGTTTTGTTATAATGTGCTATTATTTACAGTACGCTTTAGTCAAATCCGTACTGAGTGAAACACAAAGACTACAAAGGAGTAACATACGTTTAAAACTTTATCCAAGTCTTGGAACTTGTGTCGTGATTTGAATATCTAGTTCCTAAAGACGTGCATATGCGTGCACAAGTTCTGCTGAGATTCAACAGCACCATGGCTACTGTAGTATTCTCGTCTGCATCACTCTACGAAAATTGAAGAAGTCGTGGGATATACGACAGTGAAGACCGACTGGACTCTGACTATCGAAAGGTTGGAATCGCGACACGACATCAATTTCAAGCCGTTTGTGGTACGAGTTCCAATCCTCCATCTACAGACTTTTTTGAGAGAGGTCTTTTGGCCGAAAGGTGTCGTATTCGAGGACGGTTACGCGACACCACGCAGCGGTACACGACGACGTCCATGTTGCGTATCTATTTATGGTTCATTGTTTTGTAATATTCTTAATAAATTATGTATTTCTTTATTGTTTTGTAAGTTTATAATATTAGGTACCTATTTTTGTCTATGGGCCTTACTTACCTGACAATGAAGAAATAAAAATAATAATTATTCTGTAAACTGCGACCTACTCAAGCTTCGCACGTGTGTTAGAAATCTTTGAAATTCTCAGTTTTTCCTTACTATAGTATGCATGTATTATACACCTAAATTTCATGTATCATTCTGTATATTGTTGAAAACTACATGAAAGTCAATTTGGTAGTTTTTGAGTTTATTACGTTCAATACAGACCGACAGACGCGATGGGGGACTTTGTTTTTTTAATTGGCAAGGATATCTCACCGTAAAATCTGACTTGGAGTAAAGTTACGAAGTATCAAGCCATCTGCCATCGTCTATTCTGTTTTAATAATACTTGGGAGGAAAGATTATGGATTAACGGCTCACTCTCACAAGCTCACTTCAATCCATCTAAGTTTTCAGGGGAAGATGTTTATAGAATAAATAGACCGGCTGAATGCAATAATAGGACAAGGTGCGGGAGTTCACAGAGAGTATGTTCTTCTTCACGCTTTGTAACATGCAAATAGCATCATCTCTATTATGACTGACAGACCTTGATAACACGCCCGGGGCTTCGTTCTTGTAGGGGCCCTCCTCGCGCAACATCTCGATTAGAAAAATAAACTTATATTTGAAACTTTTCATTTTATTCTAGCATAGTTTTATATTAGTAGTAAGATAAGTATCTTTTTTCAGAATTTAAACGCCTCGAGTAGGCCACGCCTCGGATTCCTTTTTTCTTACCACGTGACTGAGCGTTGAGATGACGTCAGAACAAAAAAAACGGAGGCGTGACCTACTCGAGGAGTTCGACGCGAACGAAAAGATCGTAACTTGGCTAAGAGGGCAGGTGTTATCTCTTATTTTCGTGTAGCCTCTTTATCAAAAATTGCATTGAAACAAGAAGCTTTAAAACCATGCTCACGTTGACGATAGACGGGTGGGAAAGGGCCCCTTAAATAACACTGGTGGATTTTAGTCAGTAAAACTCTGCCACTTTCTCTCGCTCCACACAGAGCGAGAAAAGGTATTTGATGATTTCACACCTACAAAAAGGTGTTTCTCCTATGTTTTCAGTGATCATACCTAACGTGGGTTTGAGAAATTCGAAACGTAGGTAGATGTAATCGAAGATTTAGTGTAATTATTTCTGTATTTTTCTTTTGTTGTATTTTTACAAGTGACACTAGTGACAGCGGCCAAACGTGATTATGCGAGCCAAACTATTTAAACGCGATTAGTTTTATTGGTGAATTTCGCCTTTAGATTTCAAAGGGATACACTCCTATCTATTATATTTTCTACTGAAGCCTGTTCCTGAAAGATAGAGCTATGAATAGAAATCATTTGATCTTGGTGACACTCATACGAGTACACTCTTTCTGTTTGTTCCAATTTCCACAAAAAGTAATATTTCCTTTCACCACAAAATATAAAGGACAACTTTATCATCTTATCTATCAGTCACGCAAAACAGAAACAGTTTCAAAAGAAAAATAAAAAATACTCTGCTTTCAACAAAGACGACCGGATATCGTTATTTTGAAATCTGAAAGCGTTCTGAGAATCGTGGCAGGTGGCGCCACCTGACACGTGGTATCCAGGATCTTCCAACGTAACATGAATTCATGAAATAACACAAATTCATAGCTTCGGATAGCATAAGATTCACAGTGTGATAATATCTTTTTTATCCTCAATAAAGCGAATTTACTGGTTTGTTTTTCTTTTGTTTTTTTTTTTTTTTTACCATGTTGTTGCATATTGCTCGCAGAACAGATGGTCGATGGGAACGAAAAGTTCAGGAGTGGCGACCACGTACCGGAAGAGCAGCGTTGGAAGGCCTCCCACAAGGTGGAACTTTGACCTGGTGAGGGACGCGGGAATCCGATGGATGCGAGACGCAGAGGACTGGGCGTTATGGCGACACTTGGAGGAAGCTTATGTCCAACTGTGGCTGTCTTTTGGCTTAAATGATGATGATGATATCGTTGCAGTCCCATTACTGTCATTACTATGCAGGAAAAAGTCAGAAGTCGTATGGGATTGCGGGATATACTATTCGTTTTCGTTTATTTGTATTTACAAAAGCCTTGGAGCATATTTACCGGTACTTATGAATACTGAGCGAGGCACAGACATTTCAAACAACGAGACGTCATATCAGTAAGGGGAGTACAGCGAGATATTCATGGGTCGGCAATTTTCGTAAATCTCTCAGTAAGTGAGCTCATGTTGCGCTCCACGTACAGGATTAGACTAAGCTCTGAGAACTGTTTTTCCCTCCACGATTCATTCGAGAGAAAGTGTGCCGGAAATAAATAAAGCGGAGCGGGAGTGCGAGACAAGAATACGACCTTAGCCGACGAATTTCCAGCGAATTTTCCACGAATGGCCTTAAGCTGGAAGATAATATAAAGTATTGGACCGCATCAAAAGTAACACACGAGTTTTCAATCATTTTAATACAAATTTCAGTCGAGAGTGCTTTTCAGAAATTGTTGAATTACACATCGACAAAGGAGAAATCTGAAACAAGCGAAGTTTTGTTGAAAAATTACTTTTGGATGGAATGAAAAGGAATATTCCCTTTCTTTTATCAACGTTGACTTGTTTCGCTCTTGAAGCTGAGATAAGTCATCAAATTATGCGAAGGCTATGTTGTTTACAAATTGTTTCTGAAACGAGTCACGTTTCCATTTAGAGGTAGGCACAAAAATTGGCCCAATTTAAATAATGTTCAGTTCCTTACGTCCCTCCCTCCTTCCCCACTTCCCCTCGCAGGCACTGTTTGTTTGGATTAGGTGACAAGATGACACTCGCGCAATTATCCTAATACACTTACATAAATTGACTCTGATTTGTATTTTTTTTTCAGCGAAAATGGAAATATTTTCTGACGTTTTGTTATATCTGTACTTACGAGTGGGAGGTATCTCAGTGACTTTGTGTTTTTATTTGACGTCATGTTGAATATTCGGTTGCTAGTATCGTCGAATAAACCTCGGTAAGTGACGTACATTGTGCTCATAAATAGTTCACGTTTCCGACGTGTTTTCAGGCTCGCATGTAAATTCTGAACTTACCCGCGTTAAATTATCGCAATGCACAGTGTTCAATAATAAACATGTATTTGCATAATGGCAGATTTATCATACCATTCATTGGCAAGAAACTTGATCGTGGAATAAATTTTTGTCGCGAATAAATAACATTGTTTCTTTTAAAATTTTATTCGTGAGTGAATGAGCAGTGCGCGTATTTTTTTTTAAATTGCTGTTCCAAATGAATAAATTGTATTTGTACTTTTTAATTATTGATAGGCTCGTGCTTTAGCACTTTCTCATCTGATGGTAAGCGTTGATGTGGTCGGCAGTGGAGCACCCTTGCCTAGAAATAACTTGTTCACTTTTGATTTAAATCCATCACAGCTGATGGTAAACGGTGACGTGGTTGATGGTTTAGCTTGCTTGCCTATTCACTCTTGACTTATAGTCCTCTAGGTTGTAGCTTTCAGGAAAAACAGACTCCGTCAGGGAATTCCACTCCTTAGTTGTACGCACAATGAATGTGTTCCCAAAACATTTTATACATATGGGTAAGATGTCCACCATGTACCGATGGCGCAACGCTGTACATTTAGTAGTTCGATGATTGAACGGGCTTGGTGGAATGTTATGCAATTCCGAAAACTGGAAACTCATCAAATAAACCTCGGTTGTTCTGGATGGAGCAAGGAGTGTCAGACTTTTACCTTACCGACTAAAACGAGTAGCCATGATTAAAGTAGTGTTGCGACCTATTTTATTTGGATTTCGAAAGTGAGTTCAATAAGAGGAAACTTGTATTGAACTACTACTTACAGCAAATGAAATCGCCCCCCCCCCCCCAATATTGGGGACCCCGGATCACTGCCTCGCCTAGCCCGGCAGCTACCCTAGTGATACTAGGTTCATACGTTTTGGAGTCTCCTTGAACAGCCTTGTACAAACTATCGTGGGTTTTACAAATGCATGTTTCGCCGTCGTAACATGGTTTGTGCAGAATTTATTTATTTATTTAATCTTCTAGCCTCTGTGTTAGAGGTATAAAGGCAGACATTAAGTTTGCATTTGTACTGTGTCTTTGTACTGGTGCCTAATTTGCTTATTACTATGTAATAATTTTTTACCAGGATTATTTAAAAAAAAATTAACAAGCCTTATAAATCTAGTCTTGTCTGTCCCACTGGTGTGCAAAGTCCGCTCGTGTCTGGGCCGCTACTTGCCAATTCCTAAGGGAGACATCTAAGTCGTACCGCCATCTTTTTCATGGTCTACCGCGACTCCGTCTCGCAATTTTAGGCCATAAGATTTGTGATTAACGGTTTATATATTTATTTATTTAATCTTCATGCAACACAAAGTACAAAGGCGGACTTAATGCCTTAGACATTCTCTAACAGTCAACCTTGGGTGGTGGCGGGTTCACCGCTCGATAGGCATTAAGCTTTTTAATTTTTACTTTCTTACTAAATTAACGGTTCAATAAGCTGCGTGATCAGTTATGCGTAGTTTAAATAAAAGTTCACTTTAATTAACAACTTTCTTTTGAGTCTACGTTTTCCTTAACTTTTATTTTAATCCTTCCTTCTTCTCTTCGAGTAATTTACGTACACCAATGACTAATGAAATGGACTCGCTAACAAAGAGGTGTTTTTAAAAGGTTTCTGGCAGTCTTTTCATCAAAATGCGAATTAACGCAACCGTATTGAGGGGACTTCCTTGTTCGTGGCAATAAAGATTAGGCGGCTAAAGATATATATTTATCAGCAAGGATGAACCAAAATAAACTTTAAAGTCGGATGAAAAGTGTCTTAAAATTTAATTACAAGGGAACACTTAAGTTTACACGACCGACTTCATATCCTTTGTTTTATAGACAAAGGGGGGCGTCTCACGACTGCTTTTACATTAAGCCCCGCTTAAGTTCCGTCGCAAACGGCCACGGCTAATGTATGGCAGCATACGAACTGATATTGACTTGCTCCAGCATTGTGATTTCATACATTCATTTCCTTGATTGCATTTCAGATATACGAGTGGCTTTCGTGCTTGTGCAATGTGCGGGTATCAAATCAATTTAATCTAATAGAAGTAAACGAGGAAACATATCTACATCCACGTTCAAAAGCTCCGTGAAGTGGAATTTATAAAAAGGCCTACAAATAGAATTTTCCCATTTACCATTTTGTGGCCGACGATAAAATGAAATTTAGTTAAAAAATCCGCTCACAAACGTTTTAATCAAATATCAATTTTGGAAGTTATTCACTTTGTTGGAACGGAAATAAAATGTTACTTTATCAGAGTGCTCATTCCATCTACCCATATCCATTCGGTGAAACCTCTACGTAGAGAAATCTAACGATATGGCAGAGTGAATTTCATAAACGTAATGTAATATAGCTTCCATATTATCTTCGAACCAACCAATGTGAATGGGTTATACGTACCAATGTGAAGTAACCTATATTGTATTTGAGATTGTTTTTTTCTTATGGGTTGGGAATGACTGTAAAGCCCATCTGACACGTTTCGATTTATCGCCAGCCTTATTACGTTACTGATAGCGTAACAGGAAAATATAATGCCATAAATACCAATAAAAAAACATTTTCCTACACTTTTATTAATGAACGAAGGTACTCTAAATGTTTAGATAAAAAAGCCTTTTAAATTCTTCAATACAGTTACGCAGCTGTGGCTCAGAGCTGCTACTCTCGATGTTGAAATATGAAAAGAACGTCAGTCAAATCTCTGCCCCATTGCGTTGTTAGCTATTATTCTTGTATGATGAGCCTCAGGGGAGGGAGCCAAGTGTTTCAAACCGAATATTTTTCAACGAAAACGTATCTACAGTCATTTATCCTTGCATTTATCATGCCAACCTCGCCTTTTAACTTTTAGGGTTGCCACTGAATTCTTTAGTGAGACTGTGAAATAGAATTTTATTGCTAAAATAATTCTTTCTTTCGATAACAATCTTGTATTAATCTGAATTTTAATTCTGTACAGTATTATCGGCATTTATTATAGCAGGAGTTTTTTTCTTGATGGAAGTGTCTTGGCATCCCTAACTTCTAAAAGCACGATCCTGCTTCGCAGTCCGTAGGTACTCGGGTTTGTCTAACGAACCGTGTTTAAAGCCTCGTTAGTATCACTTGTCTACGACTGATGACGTACTGCGGACTGCCACACCTATTTGCGTACTCAAAATGTACAGACTAATTCAGAGAGCATACAAAAAGTTGTGGACTCGTGGCGCGACTTGGAGTATTGACTCGGCTTGTAAAGTCCACGACAATCAAATGTTTGATAGTGGCATGCGGGATTAGTGGTCTGCTGCTTGAAGTAGTTAAAGCCTAAACCTATTAAAAGATTTATCCTTTGATGGTATTAGTCTGTTTTCTGTATTATGAAATATAAGTAGCAATTGGTATATCTTTTTTGGCCGTGCATGATAACGATTTTGTTTTCATTAATTCATGGTGAACTTCTTATAAAAAAAAACCGATCAAGTGCGAGTTGGCTTCACGCAACGAGGATTCCGTACAAACTTACCTACGTAAATGGTTTGATTTCCGAATCGAGTCTCAAAGACGTTTTCCTTTACGACTTTCAGTTATTTTTCCTTTACTTGTGTTACTAAGAACTGGAGGCTTGCTCTTTCTCAGCTTATAGAACATGAATGACTTGTAGGAGGGCTTGTTTTTCACGCGCAAGTCTAAACCGACGCTCTGGTGACAGCCACACAGCTTTAGGAGACGCTCGCAAATGCAGTATACTATCTTTGGCAATTCTTTAAAGGCTCTTTCTTCTAATCCATGTAGCGTCGCTCGTTGTCGGTCCAAGTGCTGTTTTAACGTGAACTCCGATGTTTTCCTATCTTTCGTCAGGTTTAGTGTTATGTTTACAAATTAATAAATGAATATGAATATGAATATGTGCCGACCCCAAATAACACGGGACAAGGGATAATGATGGAGTTCAGTAATTCAGTATCGGATAGTAAGAGAAACACTAAACCTGACAAAAGATAGGAAAACTAAGACCTTGCTTCTTGCTAAACAGGATTCTAGAAATACCTGTGAGTGTGCGAGAATTTGTGGTGTGTGTGTGTGTGGACCTTACCTATAGGTTTTGATTTCCTTGCGAGTGTTAAAATATGCACCTAAACGAAACATAATAGCGTTATCTTTAGGACGCTTTTGAAGTGACTCTGAGTATTTGGTATTTCAGCTTGATAATTCCACGCGTTTCTGGGGAAAAACATCTTGACAGACGAACAAGAAAGTGGTCCTGTATGGGTTCTGTTTTTGTCGACTGAGGTACGGAACCCAAAAAAAATATAGTCTTCATGCTTTATTTTTTTCTCAACTTTACAAGCTATGCGCGTTGTATAAATAACTTTCATATTATCATTTTACTATCCAAACTATATTATTATTAATATAATATAGCTTCTGCCAGCGGGTTCGCCCGCGTGAAAGTAGGTTTTTCCATACAAACTTTGGGCGTCTATTTCATCCCCTTAGGTGTGGAGTTTCGTAAAAACAGTTCTGCGGCTGTCTACACCCTATAAGGAACCTACCTGCCGAATTTTAAGTTTGTAGTTGTTATAGTTTCTGAGAATTCGTGATTAATCAGTGAGTGGTATTTTGCTTTTATAATATATATGTATAAATTATGAACCTGAAAAGTTTACTATTATGTTTGTTTGATTGAACTACTGGTTCAAATAGAAAAAATATTTTAGTGATTCATAGCCCATTTATTGAGGAAGGCCATAGGTTATCACGCAAACTAAAATGCGAATAAAATCGCGATGGAACAGCTAGTAAAATGGTATATCTCTCCACTCCTCAAGTACCTCAGGACATGTTGCACTCTTGTTGCTACGTCACTTCGTACTACCGACCGTTTTTGGGGCCCATTTATTGAGTGTCCTGCTTTTTTTATCGATGGAAATTAATAACATGGTAATCATGTAAATGGCTCTATATCTTAGTTTTCAATATGTCGCAAAAGTTTTCTACCAACCGGGGGTTATCCTTTGATGCACTAGTATAGCGCGTACAGGGATAATCACCGGTTGGTACACACGGTGACTTTAATAGCGTAGCAGGGCACACTAACATGATAAATGTGTGCGTAAACGCTAGCGCGTGAAACACAACAGGTATTATCGTTGTGTGATATAAAGTAACTCGTTTCTACACTCACACTCTTGCAAAAAAAAAATAGTAGCCGTATAAGTTACACGACTATGAAAATACAGCCAAAATTGGCCACTGTTATTAATGGCGCTGTGGCGCAATGCGTATGATACATAACTAACGAGTAAGAGGTCCCAAGTTCGATTCCAATTATCTGTTATTTTCTTTTTGTTTTACTCATGTTTTTTTTGAATAGTAATGTTATGGTTATTCTCGTAATAATTAAAATATTCGAAATATATTTTTGTAATTTTATACATATAAACTATGTATATTTACGAAATTAATTAACGAAATTTTTGTATATAACTTGTAATATAAATAATTTTATAATATATATATATCATTTACGTAATATAACAATACGTTATTATTAATAGTTGACAATCCTTTCATTGTCAACTTTTTTTTTTATTTTCGCAAACATTCACTTATGAAATTATTATAGTTATTTAAATTAGCATCAAACACTTACACTTAATCTTTGGAAAGTAATTTTGATGATATGGGTAGGTAATCAGCAATAATGTTCACAATAATCAATTAGCTGTGGGTATCAATACAAACAGAAGTAAAACCGAGCGTGCCATCCCACAATAATTCACCTATTCAAATAATATGTCTCCAGCTCAACTCGCAAACAAAATAAAACTCGTTTACTACTCGATATACACACACACATATTTGTATATGTGTTTGCTACGAATTAGATAAAAAAATTCGCTTCGTTCATTAGATGGAAAATTAGCACTGATTATCAAGTGCTTGCTTGCCGTTAAAGGTGTATCGAGTTCGATCCTAGCCATTGACAAAACATTATTTTCTATTTTATTGTAGTATAATGATAACGAAGTTTATTAAAGCTAAAACTTAGAATATTTGCTTTAAAAACTAAGTGTATGAATATTATCATCTACCCACTTTATTAGTTATTTACTAAGAAATGAGTCGGATAATAAGTTAACCTGGCATAACGCTTTTGCCTATCACGATCGTGTGTTCTACAACTTACTCCGAGACAAAAAATAATTAATCGTTGTGGAAAGTGATACTTTTTACAAGTAATAATTAACATGTCTCATTTGTCTACACTTTTGAGGGCTGAGATAGTAGTATTATATAAACAAAATGTATCCATAAGTGAAATTTCGAGGAGACTAATGCTACCGGTAAGTAACAAATCCAAACTTAACATAATGCGAAATAATTTAACATTGTTGATATTTGTTAGGTTTTAACGTAATTTTGTGATTGTTTACAGAGGAAAACTGTGCAGTTTTGGGTGCATAGATATACAGCTGAAGGGACAATCGATGCCAAACGTCCGGGTCCAAAAGCAATTGCATATACGGATGCCAACCCACTGCATCGTAATATTGTTGCTACGTATAGCGCTGACGGCTTTGCTACAACAAGAAACACTGCGATTATGCACGACGTGTCTATGACAATTGTTCGACGCCACTTACGAGCAGCAAAAATTAAATGTCGCAAGCCTGCGAAAAAAATTTTACTGACGGCGTTGCATAAGGAAGAAAGGATGCGGTTTGCAAGAAAATTTATAGATTTTGATTGGTGCAATAACATAGTTATATTTAGTGATGAAAAGTGTTTTAAGTCAGATAAGGATGGGCGTAAAATATTATGGAGAAAAGATGGAGAACGTTACCATCAGAAAAATATTCTCCTATGCAGGTCTAGTGGTCGATTACGTTAGGTTATTGGGGCTGGATGTCATCGATGGGTCCCGGTGAGTTAGTGGAGGTAGGGGGTCGCAATACCAGTCAAGGTTACTTGGACATCTTGCAAAATGTTATGTTGCCTACCGTGCGCGTGGCATACCCGGACGAGCATATTTACTTCGTGCACGATAACTGCTCGGTGCACCGCGCACGAATGGTGCAAGACTGGTTAAGTGTCCAAGAAAACTTGACTGTTATTGAATGGCCCTCTAAAAGTCCCGATTTGAACCCCATAGAAAATCTATGGGGTCACATGGTGCTCAACTGGGATTCATCTGATGTGAGATCTAAACGTAATTTAGATAATTTAGTGTCATCCATGTGGGAATCGTTTCGCGGCACTGACCTGTGTGAAAATTTGGTGGCTAGCATGAGAACGAGGTTACAAGAAGTAATCGACAATGAAGGTGCACCAATTAGATATTAATTTTGATTTAAATTGAATCCAATTATAAATATTTTTAAAAAGCTGTATTACTGTATGCTGTTTTTGTTGTTGTTGTTTTTATCATGTTATTGTTATTGAAATCAAGAGTTACGATACCTATCATAGTTCATTTTTTAAAACATGTTGATTGATATGTTATAAGTAAAAAAAAAAGACTAAGAAGTAAGCTGTAGGTAATTATACTGTTGTTGTTATTATGTGACATGATGTTATTGTTATTGAGATCAAGAGTTGCGATATCTATCATAATTCATTCTTGATAACATGTTGATTTATGTCACTAATAAAAAACTTAAAAAAGTGACGTCCATCCTTGTCTGACTTAGAATATTTTCACTTTATATATTGTATTAAAGATAATCATGAACAGATTCGTTAATTGTGACCATTCCGTTTAATGTATGTAATTAATAAGTTGTAATAAACATAGTTGGATCGTTATCGCAGTTTTCTTTGTCACAATATTTTCAAAATATTTTAATTATTATGAGAGTAACTATAACATTACTATTAAAAAAAAAACAGGGGTAAATCAAAAAGAAAATAAAAACAAGCAAACTTTTTGTTACATCAGACGATTGGAATCGAACTTGGGACCTCTTACTCGTCAGTTAAGTATCATACGCATTGCGCCACAGCGCCATTAATAACAGTAGCCAATTTTGGCTGTATTTTCATAGTCGTGTAACTTAGACGGCTACTATTTTTTTTTTCAAGAGTGTGAGTGTAGAAACGAGTTACTTTGTATCACACAACGATAATACCTGTTGTGTTTCACGCGCTAGCGTTTACGCACACATTTATCATGTTAGTGTGCCCTGCTACGCTATCAAAGTCACCGTGTGTACCACGTTCCATTAAAAACATCTAAAAGGGCCTCTGCGAGTTGATTCCGACTCCTCGTACGCCTTCCAGAGGTCCAGGACTTAGGGGTCCTGACAATAAATAAATGTATAAAAACCCTAAAATTTATTTTTGTTGTATTTTTTTTATTTCGGTATTTAACTGAAAAGTATTCGATACATTTTCATTCGGTAGTATATATGTACATAATTTTATCTAGGTATAGGAAAATACCAGTACCATCTTATCTATAAAACTCAAGAGAATCACACTCGTATTATAAAGGCGAAAGTTTATCTGTGTGTATGTTTGTTACTCCTTCACGCTCGAACGGTTGAACGGATTTCGATGAAACTTGGTATACGGGCACTTGGTATACGGGGACTTGGTATGTTTTGGAATTTATTCCGGGAATATGCTCCATGGGATAATTTTCTACTTTCACACGGGCGAAGCCACGGGCAGCAGCTAGATTACCATATTTAGATGACGTGCGTACGATTTATTTTTAGATCTTAGATCCGAGAATTGTAACAGGTGTTATTTTTGGAGCTCTGAAGAAACTGAATAGAATGATATCACAGGTCTGAACCATTGAATTCTTGATTCGTAATGAAAAGAAAATATTTCAAGTTATTTGTCAATGTGCTTGGAAACGTTCGCACTTGTTCCTTTGTTTTGAAAGTTACAGTTCAGTTTAGATTGAGTGTTACAAACATTATTATTATTTAAGTCTGTCGGTGTCGACACTGTCGACGGCGACACCTTGTCAGCCAACTTCTTTTTTGCTGTCTAATGAATACCGAAAGTGTTTGAACTTCAGTCTGACGGTGACAAACTTTTACAATAATCTTGCCTCTTCATTAAGAAGCTGAACAAAAACGCGAGCTCATTGGCTCCCAACAAGCCTACTCAAACTGGTCCACTGAGATTAACCAACTTCGACAGAAAACAACGTAATTAAGTTTAGTGTTGGGCCTCGGCGATGTTTATTAGATCGCCACCTTAGTTATTGATTTTCCAGTCCTAAGTCCCCAGTTATTACTGACTATAAATAGCTTTATATTAATTTGGTAAGGTCACCGCTAGCCTGGGTTTACTAATCTATCTAACCTAATTAACCCAATAAGTCCCACGGTTGGGCTGTCTTCGGCTATTGCGGGCCTGTTTGTTCGGAGCCAAGTTTATCTCTCCAACTTCATCTTAGGGTCTGTGCTCATCACGGTTTCTAATTTTTAAACGCGCGTCAACGGCGCGTTTAAAAAACGTGGTGTGCACAGGCTCTTTAGTTGCTGTGATGTTTGGTTTACCTACTACGGAATAGTACATTTTGATATAAGTGGAGAAAGTATGTCATTGCGACCGAGGTGGAATTTGTCTGAGTCGTAGGCTCGCTTGGCTCGTGTTATGGAGCCAAGTGCTGCAGTGGCAAACCACGTATATCAAACAATAAAAATATATAAATAAATAGGGGATGATGCGTGACTCCTGGGGGTAGCTTAGCGCTCAGCCTGACAGCGCACGTACTTTTCCACACTAGTACGGAAAATAGTAAATTGCGTGCCTACCTAAAAGCATTAGGAATAAGAACGGGTTTTGGAGTAAACGACTCCAAAACCCGTTCTTATCCCTACTGCTTTTATTGAAAAATAAATTAAATTCAGAATATTGCAGTAACGATACTAGTAAATTAATTTAGGCAGGGTATTCAGCTTGTTTGTTAAGTTTTTATTTTAGTTACCAGCAATATTCGAAGTTATTTTGAATAGGTGTTATGAACAAACTTCAACATTGTTACTCGATAGCCGACTTGAAGCCTTTGTACTTAACTCTAGGTAATGGCACGTTTCTTGTTACTAATTTCTTTGTAACTGGATTAGTTCTTCTAGTTTATGTTCCAATGGAACTATTTATCCTTTGGAGGCAAAACGTGTCTTTGTGTGAACTCGGTGTTCTTCGTGTAAAGTTTCCTTGTCGTCCCCTGGAACGTGATTGAGTAAAAAACAGACAAATGTGGAGGATCACAGGCCCACACATATTGTGCCGGAAATATCCAATCGTTCTTAAAAAAAAATAAGAGACTGTTTGTGCACTTGTCTTGTTATTTTTCTTTTGCATTCAATGAAAAATAATTAGCACAATATTATAGCATAATCAGCATTCTAATGTTCCCAGTTCTAGGACTCAGGCCTCTTGAAGAGAGGGAATGGGCCGTAATCCATCACGCGGGCCCAGTGCAGGTTGATGAATGTCACATATCTTTGAATTTTTGGTTCTTGGACATGCCGGTTTCCTCACGATGTTTTTGTTCACCATTTTGAGAGCAGTGGTGATAAAATAAATTACAGAAAGTAATATGCCTGACTAGGTTTGGACCTATGACCTTATGACTTGTAAAATTAAAAGTCTGACACGCTCCTCTAAAAAAACTACCACGGGGGCCTAGTATGGATTGGTGGACGTCACATGTCTTCGAATTTTTGATTCTAGGACGTGCCCGTTTCCTACACCGTTTTAAAAACAGTTGTGATGAAATAAACTACATACACAAAGCAATGCGCCTACCTGGGTTTCAACCCGTGCGAACTAATGCGTAAGTCAGGGCCGTTACCACTGAGCCACCAGAAAGGCTTTACCACGATCTCTAAGCGATCTATTTGGCGGCCTATACTGAACTGTCCATCCCTCTTTCTCGCTCGCACGCTTGAAATTTTAACACGTTATGGTCTGTGGCGGCGATCTCTCGTGCCGGACCTTTATACAAGCCATGGTCCGGAGCGAGGAGGAGCGACAGACAGGCGCCTCCTTCTGCGAAGCAGTAATGCTAGCAAAAGAGGAGGCCGCACCGCGTGAGACGACGGTCCTCACGCCCTAACCACCGCCGGGATTCTGATCCCGATTTCCGGCCACCGTAGGCGCAGGCTTGTGAATGGCGAGCAATCGGTAGCTTGCCGTCCCAGCAGGGTTGAAGTCTACTGGGGCCAAGGGTCTGATTCTGAAAGGAAGACTCGGCCCTGGTACGAAAGGCAACGAAGGTCCGGAGTAGGTTTTTAGAAAAAAAAAAACACGACTTGGTCCCTGGTCTCAAAAAGTGAAAAGTCTAGTAAATATTTAGTTTACGCAGGTAATTTTCTTTTGTGAAAGCTATCAAAAATATCCCATTATGTTTCCGCTTCACCCAACTACGTTTATATTTTATGCTGTTATATCGTGCCTGTCAAGATAATACCATAGATAAATATATTTTACCTTTAAAGGAACCGCTGTTCAATTGTTTACGGAACATAAAACAGCATTTCTACCTTCAGATATGTACCTTTGCATATAAAAACACAATTACGTCTATGGTTTTCTCCTGTAAACCTCGGGCGGAACCCGAGATTTTTCTTGCTATAACATTTGTTTTTATCTAAAAGTAAACGGAATTTGTACTACAATACTTTTGTACGTAATTTTCTCTCGAACGCCGATTGTACATACGTCTGTACAACTTGAATGACCTTGAAAAACCCTTATTTGTCGTACTGTAAACACTTTGTACGAAATTGGTGATTTTACGTAAAAACGCGCAATTACGTAATAATAATAGCCCCCTGCGAGAGAGGGGATATTTTCGTTTGGAGTCATTTATCTACTCATGTGCCAAAAGGCCGTTTTTAGTAGGGCCGTTGACAGTGCAAGTTTTTTAACGTATTCGACTGCGTAAACGGTTAATCTTTCTTGTATCGTAGACGTATCCAATTTTTCCGTAGGATGCACCACTAACAAGTTATAAACCAAAATTGGAAACACCAAGAACTTTAAAGTTTTCTGAGCATTACGCAGTTATCAAGGATTTTTCGAGGCTGTAAACTTAGTTTTGCGATTTTCTATCCGAAAAACATGCACATGCAGCTCAGTGCAATTTTTTGCGACCTAAGTGTAAGGTGTTTTAAATGATTACTAGTAGGTAAGTGATATTTAGACGGTAAGTTTTACGGTGGAGCACACGGTGGAGGTGTGCCCCGCTTGGGCAGAGCAACATCATGTCCTCGAGGGGGCGATCGGCGGCAGCGATCTCTCGCGCCGGGTTTTGGTACAGGCCATGGTTCGGAGCAAGGAGGAGTGGCAGGCAACAGTATTGC
Organism: Mythimna pallens; assembly: GCA_961205895.1. Classification (NCBI taxonomy): domain Eukaryota; kingdom Metazoa; phylum Arthropoda; class Insecta; order Lepidoptera; family Noctuidae; genus Mythimna; species Mythimna pallens. The sequence continues at coordinate 11,492,780 of OY540826.1, read as the reverse complement.
TAGCAAAGGAGGCGGCTGATCGCGTGAGGCAATGGTCCTCACGCCCCAACCGCCGCCGGGATTCCGATCCTGATTTCCGGCTACCGTAGGCGTGGGCTTGCGGACGGCGAGCAATGGGTGGCTCGCCGTCCGACCGTCCGGTAACCGTCCGGAGCGAGACGAAGTAGTCGACGCCGCGTACTGTTCCACGTGCGCCTCAGGGAGATTTCAGCAAATCGTAGAGGCCCAGCAGGGTCGAATCCTACTGGGGCCACGGGTAGTGTGAAAGCGAAACCCGGGGCCCAAGACAAAGGCAAAGAAGGAACAGGAGTGGGTTTTTAGTCAGTAAAAGTCTGACACTATCTCACGCTCCGCCCAAGAGCGTGATTTGTCATTAGATGAATTTTCTCACCTAAAAAAAACATTTGGTAAGTTCTTTTACGTGCAAGTAGAAATATTTTCGTATGATGTCGTTTTAATATACAAGTAGGTAATTCAATAATAGTCATTACCATTTACAACTATTTATTTTTAATTACAAAATTTCAAGCACGTGTACGAAGCGGCCAACTGTTTAGTGACATTTATTTTTATGAACTACTAAGAAATCGCCAATTGTTGTAGCCGATTTTTAAACGTAACCCGTGACAAGACGTGTAGGTTACCCGTGACAGTGGGTCGATTTTTTAATTATATTAATATTAATTTAACTCTATCTTGTTACCCACACTAATCTTTGCACCTTCGCCTAGTAGGTGAAAAACACAAAGAAACCAATACATACCTCATTTCAAAACAAGAATAACTATCTCTAAAATAAAGTTTATTTTAACTTATTATTCCAAGTCAATCCAAAGATATAACACTTCAAAGCAACCCATTTTAAAAAACGGCAGTTTCATAGGTAAAAACCTATTATAAATATTTGTTATGAAGGTGTTCCCCTTTTCAGGGTTACGGGATTGTTCGGAAGAGTCACCGCGACTCTGAAACTTGAAGGACAACTCGGCAACAGTTGCGCTCCCTGTACCCAAAGCAGACTATACCAGTTCTCGGTTAACTATATTCTTCACGAACAAAGAACAAACATTAAATCGGTGGCCGTAACACACGTAAAGAACAATAAACATTCGTATTAGACCACATGACTTGATTATGTGTTGGTCAGTCGGATACCAATCATGACCTCGGATCGAAAGCCCCCTAAGGAAATGCTTTTCCTCGACAAGAATTCGTAATTTTTTCGACTCCTAGAATGATTTCCCCACTGCATTCATGGATGAGAGGCCAACTAGAAAACTCAAGAAAGCCAGGGTAAATCTCCAGTACATTTAAATATTTCAGGTTCAACTTTAAATATTTATCTTCACAGGGAGCCGCATTTTGGCTGGTTACTGATTAAATATGTATGTGAGGTTCATTGAGATGGTGGCCTACCTGTGTGAAAACCACCTACGCTGTAAAGCAATACAATTTTTAATTCCCTTCCTAGAACATAAACAAAATTACCTGTATCTAGCAGGTTCTATTGTAGTCTATCTACTTTAGCGTACATTCGGAATACATTGATTTAGCGTAATGCTAAGGAGTAGAATTTCCTGCCGGAGTCAGTGTTTCTACAAAGCTACAACATGGGGTCTTCAAGTCTAAAGCGAATAAATTACGAATACTTTTAGGCAAGCATTCTGAATCATCGTCCATATAATTGCTTATAATCAGCCCCCCTATCCAAGTTACAACCGTTTCGTTTCGATTTTCTTTTCGTTGATCGCCTCGAGTCGGCCACACCTCCTATTCCTTTTTTCTCTGACCACATGACTGAGCATTGAGATGACGTTAGAATAAAGGAATCGGAGTCGTGGCCTACTCGAGGCTATCGACAAAAAGAGAATCGAAATGAAACGGTTGTAACTTGGCTAGGAGGTCAGGTGAGATAATGGTCAAGCACGAGCCTATCTATATATATTAATAATTTGTAATATTATAAAGAGGAAAGATTTTTATTTTGGATTGCAACGAAAAATTTCAAAAGCTACTGGACTTATTGTTCAAATTCTTTTACCAATAGAATGCTACTTTATCACTGAGTAACATAATTATGTGTATATTTTCTACTTTAAGAAAAAGGAAAGACACTATTTAAAAACTGTCATTTATATACCAACAGAAACCTTTTGGTTTAGTAAAAGAAAATAATCAGTTTTCTGAAGCTATTACTAAACCACAGAATCAATTTCAATAAAGTGTCGCTATTAATCTTGTTCAGCACTTTCATTTACCACCATTCTGTTCTACGTCCTCAAAGAAACAAAAGCCGAATGTATGACATTTGTCAATTCTTATAAAGGATTCGTTATATTTCGGAAATAAAAGACTTTTCGGGATACGAATTATACTCGATATGGATCGTTATCCACGGATATTTCTTTTATCTCTGTACGTTATATAAAATCTGTCAAATATGGAGGTACTATCCTCTTTATCAAGGCTAGGGAAGCTTCCGATGTCAGTCAATTGAAAATTGCAATGTATGAAAAGGCTGATGTTATTGGAAAATGATATACTGTCAGTGTCAGACTATTTTATGCTTGCAATTTTAAATATTATTTGGTCGTGTTTTATCAAACAAAAAACAAAATGCACATTTTTTAGATTGGTTTTTTAAAACTAGAATTTAAACAGTGAGTCGAAATATGAGGAAAATTGATATGCTGAACAGGTAACAGGGTAACAACAAAAACAATTATAGAATTCGAAAATAGAACTCTTTGCTTTTACTTTTTAATTTGCAAGACTGATAATTTGTTTTTTCATTGTGGCGTCCTTTCGAAGATCGTGTGTGGCTATCAAAATGAATTTAACTCGTGAACATTTTCGTTCAAAGATTTTTTACGATTTTCTTTGTGGCTTAAGTCAACAAAAGAGTTGCCAGAGACTTCAATTGGCATTTGGTGATAAAGCACTATGTCGCAGCTCTGTGTATTAGTGGTTTGGAGACTTTAGACGTGGACGTAATCATCTCTATGACGAGGTATGTGAAGATCGGTCGACGATTGCGGTTACAGACTCGAATATTGACATCGTACGACAACTTATTCAAACTGACAAAAAAATTACTTGCCAGCAAATGCGTGTTTTGTTAGGCATTCGAATGAGCCCAGTAAAAAACATTTTACATGTGCATCTGAAGGTTTGGAAGCTTTGCACTCGATGGATACCATATGACTATAACGGAGGACCAGAAACGACTGCGTATCAAGTGGTGCCGTAAAATGATAAAAAAGTTAAATGGAGGACAGTCATTGGCTGTCTATAATATCTTGACAGGTGACGGAACCTGAAAGTACTGCTTTGAACCCTAAAGAAAAAGCCAGTCGGCAGAGTGGGTCTTTCCTTTTGAAGATTTGCCGACGAACGTTAAAGTTGAAGTGTTAGTAAAAAATTGGTTGCTTCTTTTTTCGTCAAATCAGAACTTTACACTATATTAATACTTGTTTGCCCAGAGCCTTAGAAAAGGTATGCGAAAAGCGTTCTCGAAGCAATGTACTTCTCCACCACAATAACTCATCCTCACATTCGGTTAAGGTAACAGAAGCCTATTTGAAGGCTTCAAATGTGGAACTGATGACGCATCCGCCTTACAGCCCGAACCTCGTACCCTGCGACTTCTATTTGTTCCCAAATATTAAAGACAAACTTAGAGGCACACGTTTTACGAGCCTCGAATCGGCGGTGAATGCGTTCCATAAAGCCATTGAAGAGGTTCCTAAAGAAGACTGGTCCAACTGTTTTGTACAGTGGTTTCAGCGAATGCAAAAATGCATTAATTGCGAAGGAATATACTTTGAACAATGAAATTGAAACAATGAATGTATCGTAAGTCTTATTTATCAGAATCCAGACACTTTCATTATGCCCTGAGTATTTTTTTGAAATCGTATTAGCTTTGTTGTTGTTCCCCTATTGTTAGTTTTTTGTACGCAAACACGGCTGTATTCTTGATAAATAGCGCAATCTAAGTTGCGAATTTTTGGTCATAAATTACCTACTTTGTATTCGCAAGATACAGGATACCTGCGGTTTTTAATGAGATTGGAAATACCATCCTGGGAGTATGGTCTAGTTTTATGTAACATTATATTTTAATAACAATTTGTTTTGTGTTTATTTCTGTAGTCCTTTAAATGTATTGAAACCATTCGAATGTTTTATTTAGCCTATAGTTTCCCACAGCTGGGCAAAGGCCTCTTCCAACTTCTTTCAGCTATTTTTTTTGTCGAACTCCTTCGTACTAGCCCTTGCGATAGGCGTCTGGGTCATGTCGCTACCTCTTGCCAGGTCGATTACGGTGGCGTCGTTCAACCTCAGGCACTCAATTATTGTAGACTTTTGCCTAGCGGTCAGTGTGCAAGCGCCTGATGTGACCCGCTCAATCCTATATTAGCCTGGCAACCTTTTTTTCTACGTCTATGAATCCCCGTTTTTAAGCGCAGTGGTGTTCCTCATTCTGTCAGCGCTTTTAACACCCAGAATGCTACGTTTCATTGCTTTTCAACAAATTTCCCCCTTTCGAATGTTAGGAATTTGAAAATCTGTTTTTTCCGACAGTAACAACAGTCTTTTTCTAGGGTTCCGTACCTCAGAAGGAAAAAAACGGAACCCTTATAAGATCACTTTGTTGTCAGCCTGTCTGTATGTCAAGACGCTTTATCTTGGAAACGCGAGGAGGAGGTATGGAGTTGAAATTAAAACCATATATATTCAGGTCTGCGGTCTTTTGAAGCTGTGAAAAAATCAAACCTCTGAGTTTACGAAAAAAAAGGCCGTTTATGTCGCAAAAAACGTATATTTCGATACTCTCAAGAGAATCAAAATTCATAGAGTACTTCCCGTGCATGAGGATTCAACGGGAAGTACTCAATGAATTCTTTCGTAAACTCAGAGGTTTGATTTTTTCACAGCTTCAAAAGACCGCAGACTTGAATATATATGGTTTTAATTTCAACTCCATACCTCCTCCTTGCGTTTCCGAGATAAAGGGTCTTGACATACAGACAGGCTGACAACAAAGTGATCTTATAAGGGTTCCGTTTTTTTCCTTCTGAGGTACGGAACCCTAGAAAAGACTGTTGTTACTGTCGGAAAAAACAGATTTTCAAACTCCTATCATTCGAAAGGGGGAAATTTGTTGAAAAGCAATGAAACGTAGCATTCTGGGTGTTAAAAGCGCTGACAGAATGAGGAACACCACTGCGCTTAAAAACGGGGATTCATAGACGTAGAAAAATGGTTGCCAGGCTAATATAGGAATGAGCGGGCCACTTCAGGCGCTATCAGGATACACAGACTCCGGCAGGGAACTCTACTCCTTAGCCGTAAGCATAATAAATGTGTTCGCAAAATGCTTTGTACGTATGGGTGGGATGTCCGGTGGCGCAACGCTGTAAGGTCTAGTGGTTCGACGACGGAACGGAGTTGGCGGAATTAAATTGTGAAATTCCAATGCACACTCCCCGAAATGTAAACTATAGAAAACCGACAGGCTATCGAGTCGGCGTCGATGCTCAAGACTTTGAAGTTTTGACTCGACAAGTGCATCATTTCCGATGATCTTTTTGGCTCGCTTTTCATTTGAATAATTATGTTGCTTTTTGCCTCTGACTTGAGAGTAAATGTTTAGCAGACCTTACAAATTGTCAATAAAACATTATCGATATTAAATTCCGGTAACTAATACGTCGGAATCTATCCGGACGGGCCGGACGCGTGCGGATAACGAGCATCGATTATTAGTCGGGATTTGTCAAGTCGAGATTGTTTTGTCGGGCCCCGAATTTCGCTTTGCGTCGTCTTTCTATGTACAAATAAATTCTTCAGATATCGATAGCTACAACCTAGGGGTCTTTAAGTCAAGAGTGAATAGATTACTTCTAGGCAAGCGTTCTCCATCGTCAGCCTCATCATCGCTACTCAGGTGAGATAGTGGTCAAACGCGAGCTTAAATATAATTAAAATAGTAAGAAAAAATATGACAAGCAATTGTAATGCACTATCTGATGTCAGTAGTTAGGCAGCCATTTTAAGAAACTTGTTTCCGTATACACGTATAGCGACCGCAGAACGTGAGTCCAATTTCTGCTTCCCCAAGTTTATTTACGTAAGTGAAGCTAAAGCTTTTGTTTGTGCCAATTAAGTTTATTGTGGACGCAGTAAAAGATACGTAGAACAAGTGAGACAACTTCTACGGGTCACGACCTACATGATAACTACTTGCGTACTTTGTTTTTACCTACACTAGTGCCTTTCCTAATCTTTATTTGATCGGCTTACTGAAATCCGATTGGACCTGGATCTTTATATTTTCTATTCAAGTTGAATTTATTTTAGAATTCTCAAGCTACTGGTTGAGCTGGTTTGAAATTCTGCACGTCTGCGCTCTAGGTTTTCACAAATGGATACATATCACACCAACCTCAGCATGTATATTTTTGAGATGTCCCGGGCACAATGCGCGTCTACAATTGAAAGATTCGCTATCGGGTCAGAGTGACACATTTCTCTTTGCCGACTATCTTTTCGGGCGGTTTACGTAAGTTCAGAGAATGCCTCATTCAATACGGGAACATGTGTGTTGACATCTGATTAATGGTCGTTTCGAGCTTTCCCCCGTTTGGCTTCCAAGATTAAAAGGAAAACACAGGAAAATGTTTTTCGCGCATCCCGTTTGTAGGCGCAGTTGCTGTGTGATGTCCATCAAATGATATCTTTTGTTGTCCGGGCTGGAGGGTTGCTTATCCATTTATTAGTTTTTCTTTGTATTTAGATTACGGAATTTGTGTTATTTTATGTTAGAACTATATGTCATCATTGACGTAATACTCGTATATATTGCTATTTATTAGGAATAGGCTCTTAATAAACTAGTGCGCCTCACCATCAACGATTCCATTACTGCTTACCATCAGGCGGGATCGCAGTTATGCACAAGTTTATATCGATTAAAAAAACATATATAATACATATTTTTTATATATAAAATTTATTAATGAAGGGTATTTATTAGGGCACTGGATCCTACCCTCGAATGTGATCTCTCTCTGTCACTCAAAAATTTGCTGAGAGAAAATTAGTTGTTAAGCTTGATTTTGTACATTAATTGTTAAATTACTGTATAAATGTTAAGTTTTGTGTACAATAAAGAATTAAAGAAAGACGAATTTGTGGTATAATAAAATTCAATTTGCTTAAAATGAATTGGACTGTACTCTGACATGTTACTGTTGACATCCCGGATATTATACAGCAACAAACTAGAATGCAATTTAATATTCTTTTATGCATTTTCATGTAACTGTGTTCATTTGTCCGTGTTGAAAATGTTGGACGTTGACGGCTGCAACAAATACTGACAACAACGCGGATTATGTGAGGCCATGATGTCACTCAGATTGATGTAGGGAATCGATGGAACTGAGGCCCTACCACGAACTCTAAATGCGATCTATTTTGGGCACGCCACAATTATGGCGGTAAGTCCCCTCTTTGAGGCGTGGCTGGAAAGACCTCACGGCGTCCTCGCCTTCCGCATGACGCAGGTTCTTACCGAACACGGTAAATTCGGGAAGTTCCTGCACCGGATTCGTGCGGAAGCGACGCCTTGGACAGGCCATGGTCTGGAGCGAGGAGGAGTGGCAGGCGGTCGCCTCCTTCGCGATGCAGCCTTTTGCTAGCATTACTGCTTCGCAGAAGGAGGCGGTCGATCGCCTACTGGGGCCATGGGTAGTGTGAAAATGAAACCCGGGGCCCTGGGACGAAGGCAACGAAGAAACATGAGTGGGTTTTTAGTCAGTAAAAGTCTAACACTATCTCCCGCACCGCCCAAGAGCGCGATTTCTCAAGAGATGACATTCCCGCCAAAAAAAAAAATCGCTATCCATTTTACGACCTAAACTGAACTGTTAAAGGGATGGAGCTATATAGGGTGTATTGCTCCATCTCTCTTTCTCGCTCGCATGCCAGAGATACGCCGTAGTAAGGCCTTTGAATGGATAAAATACGAGAAATATTAATATTTTGGACATCCTTTTACTTGTTGACGTCTTTATCTTTTGTTTCTTTGCTCAATTGGTACTGTCATCTATTCTGAAGCCTCTTATTGTATTTAGTCACTCATTGGAGTCGGAAGTGTCTATTATCGGTCCCAAATACTGCTGGTAAACAAAATTAAATAAAATGGTCGCGTTTACGATCAATTATTTTTATTTAATTCATTAAAGCCCAAGCGAACACTTACTCATTGTTTTTCTATTGTGTCTCTAATTACGATATTCGAAAGGTACCTAGACATAGAAGCTTAGTCTTCATATAAGAGTAAATAAGTAAATCCGCCACACAGTGAGGTGCACTGAGCTTAGTAAATAAAGGTGTCAAAAAATATTGTAATGAAAAACTAATAAATCAATATATTCAACAATAACCATTTTGTTAAATTTGTTTTTAGGCGTTTAGAAAGATAAAATTAGCTGGGTAGGCTACTGGTCGCTACATACCAATTTAAGTTTTCGAAATATAAAGTAATTACAGTTTCTTTCTAAAGTGATAATAATAGATATTACCTATTATTTTAATTCGTTGGATTGTATATTTGTTATGTCTAACAAAGGAGTTCGTCTTGGTTGTGTCTAGATTGTTTAAGTTGGAGAATAATTATCAAATGACTTCTCGAGCTCTAGAATGGAGTGAGAGGTCGTATCAGACTTTTATTGACTACAACCCACCTGAGTCCTTCAGTTTTGTCCTTTGCATTTCAAAGCCATGATACTACTCTTTACAAAAATCTCGTGGCCCTAGTGCACAAGGGCCTACTGTGTTCTTTCTTATTTGGCTGTGATCTTTTTCAGCTGCGCGAGGAAACACTACACGCCGTTGACGACTTGGGCTCTGTGTTTGCCGGACGACCAGACGGTGAGCTACCCATTACTATTTGTCTGCAAGCCCGCGCCTGCCGTGATGGAGATTGCCTTGCGACTACCGACGTCCGAGTCGTCTCCTGTGGTGGCCGCAGAGCGAGAGGAAGTCTGCTCCCTCACGAATGCAGCCTTCTCCTTCGCTAGCATTATTGCTTTGGAGGCGGTTGCTCCTAACTTCCTCTCGCTCTGGACCATGACCTGAATTAGCGCAAGACTCGAAAGTTTGGCGCCGCTGATCACCGACACGGCGGTGCTCCGCCCAAACGGGGTACATTTCCACCGTAACCTCCTGGCGGTCCACAGAATGGTGTCAACCGGGCGTTTCTTCTGTCCGAGTCCGCTACAGAAACCTCCCGAACTGGCCCTGTCCGGTGAGGACTTGTGTCAGTCAGAAGGTGAGGACATCGTAGTGCCTCTCCAGCCACTCACTTGCACATTTGTTCTGTATGCGTAAGCTCTTTGTATGACAGCTCCGAGTTTACGCAAAATAAACACCTTCAATTGCCCTATGCGTTCCAGGGCCGTGGCAACATATTCCCGTAGTCCATCCAAGACTAATCCATCTTTCTGAGATAGAACAACTTCAGTACTTTTTCCATTAGCAAGTGTAACTACTAACATAATTAATATCTAGTTACTTTATGTTTGTTATTCATGACAGGGCGCTCGACATTTTGGTGCAAATAGAAGCAGAAATTCTAAATACCCACCTATTTGAATATTCCAGTTACAATTAGTTGCTTACTTTGTGATTGAAGTGGAATTCCATGTAATTTGTACGTTAAGAGTATTTGAGTTCTATAGCACTAAATAATTATACCAATTTTGGGAGCAGACAGAATGTTACTCAGTTATGGTTTTGATTCTAAATTTTCCTATTATATTCCATAGTAGATACATTTGCAATGTTAATAGAACCACATTAATGTCCTCTGACCACCTTCATTATTACACTTCAAGAAGTCTGGCGATCCGCCACCGGTATTGGTGAACATCTCATCCATGCATAAAAAACGTAATGGAAACATTCTCATCTTGTGTATGTTGGTAAGAAGATTGGTTGAAAGGACGATAGGTGATACGGAAGGTTGATTGTGAAGTAAGAATTTATTTATTTATATTGAGTAGTGGTGGCCCAGTGATAATGATCCGAACTTACGAGATGTACGAACGTGCGTCGTGTCTCAAAACGGTGAAGGAAAACATCGTGAGGAATCCGGCATGTCCAAGAACCAAAACTTCGAAAACATGTGACAGCCATCAATCCGGTCACGTATTTTTAAATAAATAGTATTTACTTTGTGTAATTTATTTCATCACCACTGCTGTCAAAACGGTGAAGGAAAAAAATTGTGAGGAAACCGGCATGTCCTAGAACCAAAAATTCGAAGACATGTGACATTCACCAATCCGCACTGGGCCCGTGGTTTTTTTTTTTCTTTTTCGGTGGGAAAATCATCTTATGACATCCCCCGCCCTTGGGCGGGGCGGGAGATAGTGTCAGACTTTTACTGACTAAAAACCCACTCCTGTTCCTTCGTTGCCTTTCGTACCAGGGCCGAGTCTTCCTTTCAGAATCAGACCCTTGGCCCCAGCAGGCTTCGACCCTGCTAGGCCCCTACAGTTGCTGACATCTCCTTGAGGCGCGTGTGGAACAGCACGCGCCGTCGACGACTTGGGCTCGGTCCGGACGGTTACCGGACGGTCGGATGGCAAGCCACCCATTGCTCGCCGTCCGCAAGCCTGCGCCTACGATGACCGGAAATCGGGATCGGAATCCCGGCGGCGATTGGGGCGTGAGGACCGTTGCCGTTGCCTCACGCGATCGGCCGCCTCCTTTGCTAGCATTACTGCTTCGCAGAAGGAGGCGACCGCCTGCCACTCCTCGTCGCTCCGGACCATGGCCTGTACCAAAGCCCGGCGCGAGAGATCGCCGCCGCCGATCGCCCCCACGAGGACATGGCGTTGCTCTGCCCAAGCAGGGCACACCTCCACCGTGTGCTCCACCGTGTCATCCGGGCGGTCCACACAATGGTGGCACCCGGGCGTTTCTTCCGCATGAATCCGGTGCAGGAACCTCCCGAACTTACCATGTCCGGTGAGGACCTGCATCATGCGGAAGGTAAGGACGCCGTGTTGCCTTTCCAGCCATTCCTCAAAGAGGGGACTTACCGCCATAATTATGACGTGCCCAACTGGGCCCGTGGTGGATTACGGCCCGTTCCCTCTCCTAGAGAGGAGGCCTGAATCCCAGCAGTGCGAACATTAAAAAGCTGATTATGCTATTATGCTAATTACGGTGATGACATACGGCTCTGAAAAGTGGTAGCCCACAATGGGCCTCATCAGAAGGCTTTAAGTCACCTAAAAGGCAATGGAAAGAGATATGCTCGGAGTTTCCTTGCGTGATCGCATCAGGAATGAAGATATCCGCAAGAGAACGAAGGTGGACCGAAAACCTGGGTCGCGGAAATCCTATGGATGCGAGACGCATATGAACGGTCGTTGTAGTGACGCTTAGGGGAAGTAAGAGTGGACATCTTTTGTTTGAAATATATGAATATTTATATGAATATTTATTTATGAACACTTTCAATTGTTTTTTTTTTTCCACAACTATCACACAACGCCATCTAGTCCCAAGCTAAGCAGAGATTGTGTTATGGGTACTAGACAACTGATAAACATACTTATATATTTCTAAATACATACATATTATAGATAAATTACACCCAGACACAGAACAAATGATCGTGCTCATCACACAAACATTTGTCCTGGGTGGGAATCGAACCCACGACCTCCGGCATAGCAGTCAGGGTCACTAACCACTAGACCAACAGGCCAGTCAAATGAAGATGATGAGGAAATACGGCTGTTAGACATATTTTGTATAAGAAAATTGCCAAACCGCCATTTTTATTTTTCAGACAAAAGTTATCTGATTATTGAAAAACCGGAGCGAAGTGAAACAAACTAATTAACCGAGTGTTTCATTTCGTATCTAACAAGCGTCACATCTAACAGCGCCTTTACAACATATCTTCAGAAGAAATAAACTTGACTGAAAAGCTAATAAACATAAAAGTCACAGTAATGAGTACGACTCGAATTCAGAGTAACTTCTGACGAGAACGTTAGGTATTGTCCTCAATACTGAGGTGATCTCTTGCTCTGAATCACTTGTAACGTACTAACATTGATCTTGTACTTATATTTGTGTGTAAAACGTACCTTTGCGTACATATAACACATTTCATCTACATATTTGGAAGTTGCGTAATAACCAATTTTTTAAAATAATGTTTTTTTTCTTTTCAATGTAAGTAATACTATGAAGAAGTAAACTTGTTTGTTTGTTTATGTGATTCCAAATTTTTACTCTAAAAGTATCTATAGATCCGATTGCACAAAACGTCGTAAAAATAAGGCGAAAATCTGAAAAAAATTACCTGTTCTATAGAATCATTTTATAAGTGCCCTGTTTTTATAGAAATGCGCAAAGGGACGCAGGAGGAGGAACAGGAGTCCGCAAGAGAACCAAAGTCGCCGACATAGCCCGAAAAATGGCCAAACCAAAGTGGCAGTGGGCATGGCTATTGCTCGTAGAACGGATGATCGATGGGGCCAAAAGGTTCTAGAGTGGCGACCGCGCACCGGAAAACGCAGCGTTAGAAGGCCTCCCACAAGGTAGACCGATGACCTGGTGAGAGTCGCGGGAGTGCGGTGGATGCGAGACGCACAGGATCGGTCGTTGTAGCGACGCTTGGGGGAAGCCTAGGTCCAACAGTGCACATCTTTCGGCTGAAATGATGATGAATGGTGATGATGAAGCGATGTTGTGTTCGACGAAGGAGCACGCTTGTCTAGAAGTAACTTATTCACTCTTGCCTTAAAAACCCCTAAGGTTGTAGCGATCAGGAAACAAACACAGGGAAATCCACTCTTTAGCTGTACACATAGTAAATGTGTTCCCAAAACGTTTTGTACGTATGGTTGTGATATATTTACCATGTGCCGGTGGCGCAATGCCGTACGTGGTGGTTCGTTGATGAAACGGGTTTGGCGATATTAAATTCTGCAATTTCGATTTAATGTCCCCGAAATGTAAACGATAAAAAATCTATAGAATAACAACTCGGAGTCTCAAAATCATCATAAATTTGGTGTGAAAAAGGTACAATGCTATTCGTTATTCTTGTATAGCTCCATCGCGGTACATTAAAGCTGGCATTTTAAACAGAATTCTCTAGAAATTGGGACAATATCGGAATATTTTTCAGATTCCAAATTGGGTATCTCCGCCTCATGGCCATTGGCATGTAAATACCGAAATTTATATCGTCCCGAAATGTCTGTCGCGACATAAAAAACTTTTCTTTTCTTACAATTGATGTTGATCCCTTTCATATTTCTCCTATCCAAATTGAGATCTTTTTTAAGAAAATGTGGAGATTCTTATTGGAGTGTTTCTTTAGCTTTATGTAAATCTAGCCCCTGTCAGCAGTTTTGTCCGTCTGAATGTAGAAAATTATCTCAAGGAAACGTACTTCCGTGATAAAAAGTATCCTATGACCTATTCCTGGACATGGTCTACGCATTTGCTTATTTTCATCACAATTCATTCAGCCGTTTCACCGTGAAGAAGTAACAAACATACATATAAAACTGCGAATGGTCACTTAAAACTCAAATTGAAAAACATAAAGGTTTTTTTACGTAGAAAATCACCAAATAATTTCTGTCTGAGTGTCAGACTTTTACTGACTCAAACTTACAGTGTTCCTTCAGTTGCCCTTTATTGTGAAAGCTGTGCTAACTCCTTTGAACAATTCGCAGCCCTGGTAGGCTCCGGCACTAACTGGCCCCTACAATTTTACTGACATCTCTTTGAGGCGCAGTTGGAACACAACGTGCCATATCGACCTGGACTTTATTTTTATCGGACGGCGACCTACCCATGACTCATCGTCCACAAACCCGCACCTACAGTGGCCAGTAGTCATCATGCGATTCCCGACGACAAGGGTGTCTTCAGCGGGTAAAATACACAATGCTAAAGTCGATACTTGCGTTGCTGGCGATGAATTTAAATAATTTCGAATTATTTTGTCAAAAATACATAGTCTATTTCGAGGAGCATTTCCGACGTCTGGCTCCCAAACTGGATCGTACAGGGGCTGCCCTCAAGCGGCTCCTGCCCAACGTAGGGGGTCAGATGCCTCCTGCCGGAGGCTCTATGCAGGAATTGTTCGGTCCATGGCCCTTTACGGGGCGCCGATATGGGCGCCGTCGCTTCGAAAGCGACCAGCAGCCAAGCTGAACGCAAGCCAGAGGGTCATGGCCATCCGGATGGTGCGGGGATACCACACGATTTCCCGCGAAGCAGCGAGCCTCCTTGCTAGCCAACTACCGTGGGGTTTGGAGGAAAAAGACCTAGCGTGCATGCACGATCTGCGCATGGAGCTGCAACGCCGGGGCGAAACTCCGCTGCTGCGCCAAGTCGCGGCATGGCGGAAAGACTTCCGGCGGGATCTCATGGTGGAATGGCGACAGCGACTTTCGCAACCCAGTGCTGGGCACGCCATAATTATGGCGATAAGTCCCCTCTTTGAGGAGTGGCTGGAAAGACCTCACGGCGTCCTTACCTACCGCATGACGCAGGTCCTCACCGGACATGGTAACTTTGGGAGGTTCCTGCACCGGATTCGTGCAGAAGAGACGCCCGGGTGCCACCATTGTGTGGACCGCCCGGAGGACATGGTGGAGCACACGGTAGAGTTGTGCCCCGCTTGGGCAGAGCACCGCCGTGTCCTCGTGGGGCGATCGGCGGCAGCGATCTCTCGCGCCGGGCCTTGGTACAGACCATGGTCCGGAGCGAGGAGGAGTGGCAGGCGGTCTCCTTTGCTAGCATTGCTGCTTGAAGCAGTAATGCTAGCAAAGGAGGCGGCCGATCGCGTGAGGCAACGGTCCTCACGCCCCAACCGCCGCCGGGATTCCGATCCCGATTTCCGGCCACCGTAGGCGCGGGCTTGCGGACGGCGAGCAATGGGTGGCTCGCCGTCCGATCGTCCGGTAACCTCTAAGGTAAGGGCTCGGTCCGGACACCGAGCCCAAGTCGTCGACGGCGCGTAGTGTTCCACGCGCGCCTCAAGGAGATGTCAGCAACCGTAGGGGCCCAGCCGGATCGAAGCCTACTGGGGCCATGCGTGATGCGAAAGAGATCCCCGGGGCCCTGGAAAAAAAAATGGCAAAGAAGGAACAGGAGTGGGTTTTTAGTCAGTAAAAGTCTGACACTATCTCACGCTCCGCCCAAGAGCGTGGGATGTCATTAGATGATTTTCCCACCCAAAAACAAAAAGTATACATGTCTTTGAATGTTGGAGAGATAAGAGAACTGTTTCATGTCTTTTACTTGTTGAAAGTGAACAGTTAGTACTAGATGATCATTAAAGAACGTGTACTAAATAGGTATTCTTCATGTATATCTTGTACGAAAGACGAGAGTAAGATCAAGTTTGTTAGAGAAATTTTATCCTGAATAAAAATCCTGTCGATTAGTATAATAAAATAGCCTGTTTTTTTTTTTTTAAATTATGTGGTTTGAGTCTTGGGCGAGTCAAGGGAAAATCTTTGAATTCAGTTTTATTTCTTTTCAAAAATAAGGAATGTCTCCTTTAAATAAAATGAGCCAACTTAAGGTTTCCCTCCAAGGCCCGAGTTATTTTTCCACACTGTATGTCTGAGATTTGATTTGATATTTGATTGAGCATAATACAGTCAATATAAAATCAACAATTATTTATAAGTAGACAAAATTTAATGTACCGTTCATGCCTCACTCAAAAAAAAAGCAAACTAAATGTTTTTGAGACGATAGACATAAAATTAAATTTAATTAAGCCTTTGCAAATACTAGTAAGTTAATATTTGTTTTTATGTGGGTAAATAATTCTTTTTGATATAAAGATAAGATTATTTTTATTATTGGTTAGATACTATTTTCAACCTAGGGACATTGCACAGCAGGTCTACGAAACGCATGTTTTTAGGTGGAAAATTATCAAATAACTTCTCCCGCTCGAGGAGGAACGAGAGTGTGTGTAGCGACATCTATGGTGTCACGTAAGAACTAATCCTGCATCGTGCAATTAAAGTTCTTCGCGCGATTAGAACATATAGAACAGCCCGAAATCATCTATGGGGCAGTTGCCCACCAGACATAACACCCGTCTGGTCGGAGGATCCTCCCTTTTTAACGGACGTTTGCGGGACTTTATTCTCAGTTTCGCATACCTCCAAACTGATGACCCTCCACAAAGAACGTCAGCGCAGCCTTCGTGCAGCTACTACTTCGTGACGTCATCATCATTTCCTCAAGCTTTCGAGCAGCGAGCCATACAGCCAGCACCAACGGCTATAAAGGGTATCCTGACCACCAGCATGCTTATCTGGTCATACCTGGTCATCACACTCAGCCTCATCAACGACCTTGGCTAAGCACACCGCACCTTCAGCCAGTCACATGAAGAGCTATGAAGAACCTTTCCTGGTCGACGCAAACAGTCAAGCCACTACGTCGCACAGCGCCGCTCTCGCTTACTTACTCACCATAATACATTTTTTTTTTATATTACATTTGGCCCGGAACAAACTATCTATAGGCCATACAAATATTTGTTCTGTGCGGAAATCGAAACCGCAACACGTAGCGCTAGCGCGCAGCAGCCAATTGCTCAACCATGCATGCATGCAATTTTAAGAATTTTGAAACATCGACCGCATGCTGTGTTTCACAATTCTTAAAATTCAAAGAGCGATGGAAATATTTATTTCAGACAAAACAGTCCATAAGGAGAACCCCATCGAGAAAAAAAGAACAGCCAAGGACTTCGTACGCGTCAAACACGTAAGAGACCAATCACAAAAATAATTGTGAATTTAAGTCCGTAGAGATATTTAATTTGTAATATTAACGTAGAACGGCCAAATGATTTATCTTTGGTCGTTTTTAGAGTTCCGTACCTGAAAAGGAAAAAACGGAACCATTATCACTTTAGGATCACTTTGTTGTCCGTCTGTCCGTCTGTCTGTCTGTGTGTCTGTCAAGTCTCGGGAACGCGTGGAGACATCGAGGTGAAATTATTATTTCTAAGTAAAAAAAAAAGATACGGCCGTTTATGTCGCATAAAACGTATATTTCGACACTCTTAAGGAAATCAAAATTCATAGGGAACTTCCCGTTGACCCAGAATTCTGAAATTTGGCATTAAGCAAGGTCTTATAGCACAGATATAGGAATAAATCTGAAAACATTAAATTTGTTATAAGGTCACAATTTTTTTTTTTGCGATACGGAAAAATCTTTGAAACTCTATTCGGGAATTTAAGTATTTACATAGGTAAATTTGTACGGAACCCTAAGTGCGCGGGTCCGACTCGCACTTGCCCAGTTTTGTTACATACACTAGAAATATTTTATATATTCTTCTATACGTGTGTTTGTCACCTAACTCCTTCTAAACTGCTTAACCGATTTCGATGTAATTTTATATGTAGCGGGTCTCTTGACGGTTTCAAAATACAATTGGACCCGGTAGGTGGTGCTGCAATCAGGCTCCGAACTTTTATTACTGACAAAATGCCAGCTTTCGGGTAGGACTACGTCTGCCGCTACGGGACCGCTAGTACATTATATTTCCTATATTAAATTATTTACATAATACTGTTAGACTTGCCCCAATTCAATTTTGCCGATACGATTATTCAACTCCATTATAATTCAATAACTTTTAAATTCAATTCATAAAACTTTTCTATGAAGAACGCCATCTTTCTAAAATGTAAATTTTTTCTTTAGCCTTTTTACTCATCTGCTTCTGAAAGGTAAAACTTCTTTAATTTAAATTATCAAAAGGGTTTAAAATAGCGGTAAATGCCGTGGTATCTAGTAACTGCTAGAAAGAGTCAATGCGGTCCTAGACCAGAAAGAGTCACCGCGGTCCCGGACCAGAAAGAGTCACCTCGGTCCTTGACCCAAAAGAGTCACCGCGGTCCTAGACTAAAAAGAGTCTCTGCAGTCCTAGACCAAAAAGAGTAACCGCGGTCCTAGACCAGAAAGAGTCACCTCGGTCCTAGACCAGAAAGAGTAACCGCGGTCCTAAACCAGAAAGAGTCACCTCGGTCCTAGACCAGAAAGAGTAATCACGGTCCTAGACCAGAAAGAGTCACCTCGGTCCTAGACCAGAAAGAGTCACCGTGGTCCTAGACCAGAAAGAGTAACCGTGGTCCTAGACCAGAAAGAGTCACCTCGGTCCTAGACCAGAAAGAGTCACCGCGGTCCTAGACGAGAAAGAGTAACCGCGGTCCTAGACCAGAAAGAGTCACCGTGGTCCTAGACCAGAAAGAGTAACCGTGGTCCTAGACCAGAAAGAGTCACCTCGGTCCTAGACCAGAAAGAGTCACCGCGGTCCTAGACGAGAAAGAGTAACCGCGGTCCTAGACCAGAAAGAGTAACCGCGGTCCTAGACCAGAAAGAGTCACCTCGGTCCTAGACCAGAAAGAGTCACCGCGGTCCTAGACCAGAAAGAGTCACCGCGGTCCTAGACCAGAAAGAGTCACCGCGGTTTTTTAAAGCAAAAGTGTGGAGATTCTTTTTGAAGTGTTTTTAGCCTTAAGTAAAGTATGCATGGTTTTGGTAAAAGTTAATTTCGTTTTGTATCGCTTAAAAAGTAAGTATGGTACATAGCCATGGACTCTTGCTGTTCTAGTTCTTTTTCATAGATAAATTGAAAGTGTATCGGAGCGTAAACTTAAACATTACCACAATTAATCTAAAACACTAAACTTTAAGAATACAACACAAATAGTGTCATTTGGACACGCCATAATCATGGCGGTAAATCCGCTGTTTGAGAAGTGGCTGCAGAGGCGTCAAGGCGTCCTTACCACGCCCCACGCACTACGATCAATGGGTAACTCGCCGTCCGGCCGTCCGGTAATCGTCCGGACCGAGCCCAAGTCATTACACACACAGTGCGTAGTGTACACGCACTCCTCAAAGTGATGTCAGCCAACTGTAGACGTAAATACCCGTTAGGGCCGTGGGGCTTTTCTGAAAATGAAACTCGTGGTACTAGAACGCAAAGGGCAGCTGAAGGACACAGATGTTGTTTTAATCAGTAAAAATCTGACACCCGCTCGCGCTCCACCCTAGAGCGCGAGATGTCATTGGATGATATATCAAATTAAAAAAAAATGTAAAAAAAACTTAAATAAATATTTCAATTTTAGTGCAGCCCTACTGCATCTCAAACTCATTGACAGTTTTCGTTGTCAAACAAGATAAAAGATTTAATGGCATCCTTAGCAACCGTGTCACCACCATTGTTGCGAAACAATTTCCACGCTTTAATCGCTCCCGTGAACAATTTACCGCCCGACTGTCTCCCGCACGCGGTTACTTATTGTTTTGTACTGAAAACAGCCTTTTTGTTCCCTTTGTAGCACTACGAAGCTTTATGAATAATAACAGTTCCACTACAATCATGTTTGTCGACATAATTGGCCGAATAACTTGTTTTTAAAACAAGTGAAGCCTTTCATGTTGAACATAGTTTGTTTCTGGAACAAAGTTTTAGTTTGTTTTGACTAATATTCGGCGTTTATATAAACATATTTCGACGAATTTCACTGAAATAATTACTTCAATTTCGATGATTCTTTCACTAGATTATTATTAGATTGACGACTCGGCTGGCGCTGTAGTTTGCACCCGCGACACAGAGTTAATTCGTAGAGAGGGACCGCACTTATAAAAAAAAATAGATTAGATTATTTATTACGTGGTCGATTACGGTCAATTCCCTCTCATAGGCCAGGAGGTCTGAGTCCCAGCAGAGGGAACATTATAAGGATGATTATGGTTATGCCTAGCAGACCTGCGACAATGTAAGTGGAAGTGAATATAGGGCAATTGGAGTGTTACTAACAGTCCTAAGTCTTATTTACTAACAATAAGTTGTGTTTACTTTATACATAATTATGTTAATTATGTTCCTTCTTTTCCTAGCGCTCCAGGACCGGAGTTTTCCTTTCAGAAGTCAATCACGGCCCCAGTAGGCTTCGGCCCTGCTGGGCTCCTACGATTTTGCTGACATCTCTTTGAGGCACACGTATTCAGTAAGATACATCTATGGGCCAAGATGCCTAATAATAAATGATTTATTATTCTTAATATATATTTATGAAAACTAGCTTTCAGTCACTTTCAGATGGGTTAAGACATTTTATACTCGTAATAATGTAAACATCTTTTGAAGTGAAAACTTCTTTAGCGGCGTTGAGCACTTTTTCTGTAATGGGTATAAAATCTTAAACTCGCGTCAGGACACGTGACCTGATCGAAAAAGCGTAAGACGGATTTCGGAGAGATAAACTTTTTAATGTAAAATAATTGTAATAGTTTTAAAGTGTTAAATTTTTAATGTAATATAAATTGTCATGTTTGTGTACGATAGCGCAATAAATGAATATTGTATTCTACCACATAAATGATAGTACTTTTATACTGATAAAGCAATTGGTGCAAAATTATTCCCTAACCATTCCAAAATATCAAACATGCTCAACGTTAATAATCAAGTTTTCACTTCTGCCGGCACTCCCGGAGTGCAACCCGTCTTTTTTTTATTTTTTTTATTGATATAAACCAGTGCTTGACTGCGATCTCACCTGATGGTAAGCAGTGATGCAATCATTTATGGTCAGGCGCACTAGTTTATTAAGAGCCTACTCACTCTAGCCTTGAAGGCACCTAAATTATAGTTGGACGGGAAGATCGCAGCAGGCAAATTTTTCCAGTCCTTCAATGTACGCGGTATAAAGGACAAAGCGAAATGCTTAGTCCGGACCGTTGAAGTTTCAACAACGTAAGGGTGGATACTAGCCGTACGTCAGGTTGCCCGATGGTAGAAAGGAGATGGCGGAATCAAGTCATGCAACATAGTACACAGTCCTGCGCATACTCTTCAAAATCTTTTGGAATAAAGATGTTATACTCGAAGTACCGAGTTACTATTCAATTCCGTGACGCTTGTCTTGTAAAGTTCGGTTATAATTAAGCGTCATCGTAGGCGTCATAATAGTTATCGTTTGTCAGCATTGCGGTTAATTAGAACCAGTTGGAGCCCCCAAGAAACTGTTTTGTTGTGAAACATTGTAACACCTTCATGTCTTAATTAATTGTGTTTAGATAGTAAGCGGTGATATATTTTGTTGTTATTATTTTATTTACGTTTAGTTTTTCTTTTGTCAAAGTTGTATGGCAGCTAATTGTTTCCATAAAATTTTATAATATAGTAAGAACAAGAGAGAGTAGTATAATATTTATATTATTATTTTTATATATATAATATTTAATCATAATAAAAAAAAAACGTATTCGTCGCATCTTAAATCTATTTCAGTTTTTGAGTATGCTCAGTATGGTTTTTTTTGTGGTGGCAAATCATCCAATGACTTCATCTGCTCTGCAGACAAGCGCGTAAGTCTCGGGTTCAGTCCTAGATTTGAGAAAGTCTGTGATTCTTATGTAGAACTTTGCAATAGAAAAATTTGTCTGTAAAGGTTATCTATAAGAGATTTCCCTGTGCGATAAAACCGGGTGGGTCTTTTGAACGATTATGAATGTTTATCCCGTCTTTTTATGAGGAGCATAATAAAGAATTAATAAATATACAAATGTCAAAATGTATATCTATTATGAAGTCTTATAGATTCAATAGCAGTTAAACTAAAATGTCATACTGTAGGTCCGTTTTTTGAATGGAAATAGGGTAGGTACCAAGTAAAACAATCGATACACAAATTTATATTTATATATACGAAGAGTTTAGTGCGCGTTCAATTGCTCATTTAGACCGTCCCTCAGAGGTGTTCTTCGGGCAAATCCCTCTGATGGAAAATGTATGTTGCGGCTGGATGCCCGTTACTGTACAATTAATTTCACCTAAATCTGCTGCCGCAGAGGAATATTCAGCTCCACTGACTCAACAAAAAATATGCATAGATTTTTCTACTGAAGCAAAACGCTAATTTTAATATAAAAAACCAATATATTGGATTTCTATGGCAGTATTTATGGACAATTTAATACACTTGAGCAAATAACTTCAAAAATACTTTATATTATTTTCTTTTTTATTTTACTTTTATGAAAATATGTCCTCCAAACCTTCATGAAGGTTTTGATAAGTACATTGGTTTTTGTCCTCTATGACCTAGCTGTGTGACTTATAAGCATGTATAGTACTAAGGTCAAACAAGGATGGTCTACAACCCAGTAACTGGTTAACAGGATACCCTTTGGTAAGACCGGTGTTTTTTTTTAGGTGGGAAAATCTTCTAATGACAATTTTCGCTCTTGGGCGGAGCGAGAGATAGTGCCAGAATTTTACTGACTAAAAACCCACTCCTGTTCCTTCTTTGCCTTTGTCCCAGGGCCCCGGGACTCACTTTCACACTACCCGTGGCCCCAGTAGGCTTCGACTCTGCCGGGCCCCTACGGTTTGCTGAAATCTCCTTGAGGCGCGCGTGGAACAGTACGCGCCGTCGACGACTTGGGCTTAGTCCGGACGGTTACCGGACGGTCGGACGGCGAGCCACACGTTAGGTACTTGCCGTCCGCAAGCCCGCGCCTACGGTGGCCGGCAATTGGGATCGGAATCCCGGCGACGGTTGGAGCGTGAGGACCGTTGCCTCACGCGATTGGCTGCCTCCTTTGCTAGTAATACTGATTCGCAGCTCCTCGCTCCGGGCCATGACCTGTACCAAGGCCCGGCGCGAGATATTGCCGCCGCCGATCGCCCCCATGAGGACACGGCGTTACTCTGCCCAAGCGGGGCACACCTCCACCGTGTGCTCCACCGTGTCCTCCGGGCGGTCCACACAGTGTCGACACCCGAGCGTCGCTTACGCACGAATCCGGTGCAGGCAGGACAGGTGTTAGATTTTCATGCTTTTTGTGTTCTAAAAACGACTGTCAAATATCTTGTGACCCCCGGGATTGGTAGTTGTAGGTGCTTTTCATGGCACCTCGAAATCTAGGTAGGTACATAAAAGTACATTAACCTTTTTTTTTAACGGGAAATCATCAAAAAACTTCTCTACTTTCTCTTATCTATAAATATGTAAAAGGAGAAACTGACTGACATATTAACGCACAGCCGAAACTACAGGGACTAGGAGCGTGAAATTTTGCAGTTTCCTTTTATGACGCAGGTGAGTACTAACTACTAGTAGAAAGGATTTTCGGTCCAAAGTTTGTATGGACAAACCTACTTCCACGTGGGCGAAGCCGCTGGAAGAAGCTAGTTGTATGTTAAAATTGTTAATAGATGTAGGTACGAGTATATTATTGGTTCGATGCTTGTATTAATTGATTCTTGAGACTGTAGTCCGATTAACGGGAATGAAATAAAATACTGGCCAAGAGCGAACCGGACTCTGATTTTTTTCCATGCTTTCACTTTTAATGGACAAGGACAAGACATTTTTGTAATCATTCTAAATTCCAAGTTGACAATATTAGAAGTTTCTGAAATAAGCAGCTCTGCCTTACTGGCGGATGTCAGTACCATAATTATTGTTTCCGGTGTCCTGGTAAGGGTTGCGGGAAACCGATGTATGTGAGACGCACAGGAACGTTCATTGTGGCGACACTTGGGGGAGACCTATGTCTAACAATGGACGGAATGAATGTCTTTCGGCTAAAATGATGATGATGATGATGATGAATTCTTTTTTACCATTTTGGTGGTGACAGAAAAAATAAAAGGGAATTCTTTGTCTTGTTGTGGTCATGGAAAGAGGAGGGATGAAACGCAGGTTACTAAAAGAGTTATGACTATAAATGTAGATGGATGAAGAGGGAGAGGAAGGGCAAAGAAAAGATCGACGACTTGTGTGAAATGTGATATGAAAGAAAAGGGAGTTAGTGATAGCGTGACTGTTGACAGGACAGAATGGAAGAAAAAATCGTGTTGTGCCGACCCCAAGTAATATGGGACGAGAGTAGAAAGATGATGATGATAGTAGTTTCGATAACCCCCTTTTGTAAGTAGGAAATCATCAAATGATTTCTCCCGCTCTGGGTGACCGAGAGGGCGTATCAGACTTTTCCTGACTTAAACCCATCATTGTTCTTTCAGTTACCCTTTGCGTTCCAGAGTCGTGGTGACTTTTTCAAAAATCCAGCAGTTTTGGCAGGAAAGTCTACTCTTTCAGTAAAGACTAACAATATTTATTATGAGGAACACCAACGACATAAATTAACAAGATGCTATTATAAGTAAAGTAGATGTAAGATTCTGGAAATACATTATTTGACAAGTATAAAATATATAGTTCGAAATATTTAAATTATTAAATTAAAATGTGAGCGATAAATTAGAATTAGAAATAAAACAAAGAATTAAATTAAAATAATATAAAAAATAAAAATACTTTATTTCAGACCGTAGTCTATATTATGTTAGTAATTACACCCCTTAAAAGCTAGGTATGTTAGACAAAAATACAATAAATAAGACATCTAAATTCAAATATCTTTTGCGCGCACCTAATAGGTACACCTGCAAGTTACGACCGTTTCGTTTCTAATCTCTTTCTAGTCGGTATTGCCTCCGATTTCTTTGTTCTGCACAAGTGATTTAACGTTGAGATGGTGTCATTCCCATACATTTGAAGTTTCGATTGTATATTATCAAATTGGCTAAGCCCTCTGGTACATGCACATGTACCTACATGTACCCAGTGTGCTAGGGTTTGTCACTAATGACCAATATTAATAATATATGTACCTATCTAGGTATTAAGATAAATATAAAAACCTATATAAAATACACCAACCTATAGTCCATGAAAAAGGTTCACCTGTCTGTTGAGCAATTTAATTAATGTTTTTATTCTTGCAATTAAAATTTACGCGTCCATGTGATAATTGAAAGGCACGTTCGCATTTTATTCGTATCAATTAAGATCGAGTGACAGAACCGAGGTGCAAATAAAATCTGTGCCACATAACGGTATTGACAACTTCATACATAGGGATATATAAAACAGGGTGGGTAGGTAGGTGGCTAAGTGGGTGTGTACGGTCTGACGCACAATAAATTGAAGTATCAAAACCACCCTTCTTTATCATTCATAACCATTTATTTCATCACGAATGCTCTCAAAACGGTGAAGGTAAACATCTATAAAAAAATCGAAGACATATGACATTTACCAATCATCATTGGGCCCGCGTGGTGGATTACGACTCACCCCTATCCTAGAGAGGAGGCCTGAGTCCCAGCAGTGGGAACATTATAAATTTAATTATGCTACAACCCGTCTTTGCCTATTGCTAAACCAAGGAATCTTTTTTCATATGCTAATCCCCACATTCCTATGCCAGCTCCAACCAGGTTCCATCGCAATAGTGTCGTTTATCCATCCTGCTTTCGCACAGCCTTACTCTTGGGCACGACATGATCATGGCGGTAAATCCCCTCTCTCCCTGACGGGGTCAGCGTGGTCTGTTACGCAGACGCTGGTCCTGGCGCAGAGAGAGTCGTACCAGGCGGCGGTTGAACTAGCGACAGGATTCAGCAGTTGGGGCTCGAGGTGGCATTGCACAAGTCCGAGGCCATGTGCTTTCACAGCCCTTTGGACCGCGCCATCACGGCGTTCCCAAATAACGGTAGAAGGAGTTCACATCAGCGTCAAATCGACGATGAAGTACCTGGGACTTGTCCTTAACAGCTAGTGGAATTTCGAGGAGCACTTCTGACTTCTGGTTCCTGAATCTGAACTGAAGCTGCCCTCAAGCGGCTCCGGTCCAGACGCCTCCTGCTGGAGGCTCTACGCAGGCATCGTTCGGTCCATGGCCCTTTATGGAGCGCCGGTATGGGCGCCGTCGCGAACTCATGCCAGAGGGTTATGGCCATACAGATAGTGCGGGGATAACGCACGGTTTCCCGCGAAGCACCGTACGCCACCATGTCCTCGTGGGAAGATCGGCGGCAACGATCTCTCGCGCCGGGCCTTGGTACAGGCCATGGTCCGAAGCGAGGAGGAGTGGCAGGCGGGCACCTCCTTCTCCACAACCAGGTGTGTGTGTAATGTAATTCTAATGTGTCCTCCAGGGCACTCGCTTGGGTGGAGCAACGCCGTGTCCTCACGGGGTTGACCGGCACCGCTGCCGGTCCCTAAAACCTCTCGCACCGGGCCCTGATTCCAGCCGTGGTCCGGAGCAAAACCGTAGGGACTCAGCAGGGGCAGTGCCTACTAGGGCCATGGAAAGACATTTGAAAAGGTAACTCGTGCTCCTAGAACGGAAAGGGCAACTGTAGGAACATAGGTGTGGCTTTGTTTTGACGGCGGGTAGTATTCCTCGCGCGCCTCAAGGAGATGTCAGCAAAACCGTAGGGGCCCACAGGGCCGAATCTTACTGGTGCTACTGGTTGTGCGAAAGAGAACCCTGGGGCCCTGGAATGAAGGCAAAGAAGGATATCCCACCAAAAACAAAAATGTAAAAATAGGAGCAAATTTCAATTATAATATAAGGTGTGGTGGTCGACCTTACCGACAAAAGAATTGAGATATAAATGGGGCCAAGTTCTATAAGCCGTTTGATATTTGTGAAATCAATATTTTCAAGTCTGGAATGGATCCCGTTGATTTTGGACCAAAAATAATATACGATATATTGTTACATCATCCGACAGTCTCGCTAATGAGGATAAAAATACTAGAAAGTAACGTGTAGTATATACGGCAAGCTTGAGGCATTTGTTATTTTGTTTAATAAAATTATTGATATTTTTACTCATTATTATTTTTACCGGCCTTTAAAAAAGGAGGAAGTTCTCAATTTACTGTTTTTTTTTTGTATATATATGTTATTTGATTCCTGGCTATATCTATTTATATTTCAAAAATACAATGATTTAGTTTTCATAAAATTCGGGCCCGAGACACCTTACTCCTTAAAGTATTTTTCACAATTCAAGATACCATCATTCTGTATATTTTTTTGTTATATTTCAGCTTTGCTCTGATATTAACAACTTTTAGTATGCTGTTAACATTAACGAGATCTCTGACCTCTGAAAGATTGCCTCTAAATTCAAAGTCAACCTATATGCTACGCACAGGTTGATGCCCTTTAGAGGTATCGAACTTATTAAGACAAGTCGCTATTTTGCCACGCGTACTCAATGATCGTGTTAACATGTATAAAGAAAATTCATATAGCTTCAATAAAAGTGAGGCAAAAAAAGGGACGGTTTTTAAACGAAAATTGCCGATGGCACCATTTAATCTACTGTAGATTTTTGTCGACCTCATAATCTTTTTCCATGGGTGGCGAGACAGCTTAAGGGCCTTAAATAAGGGGAAGGGTGGTAGATTATTACCCTCTCCGACTAACAAACATAAACGAATCTTTCGGAAAGTACTGTTTATATTCCTATTCATTTAAATTATAGACGAAGTAATATTTAAATGAATTTGTAGAAACGCTCATAAAGTAATAACTTTACATAAACTCGTCTAGTTAAGAAATTAAATTAATGTAATATAAAACATTTCAATTCCACACACACAGGTCTAATTACTACCCTAACAAGTTCGCTAATTAACTAAGTACCAATGTTCCTATTTACCCTTTGAGAAGGTTGTCGCAGAACTTGTAGAGATGATTCAGGATACAATAATGCCTAATGAAGATTCGGAACAAGACGAGTTCGGAATTAAACTGTATTCAGAGAAATGTGTACCTACGAATACACGTGTCGCAGGGAGTTACGACACCTCGGAACTGGAGACGACTTGTGTATTTTCCTTATCAGAACGCGAATCTACACGTGTTTGCAATTTATATTTTTTGGTGGCTTAAATATGAGCTTTGTAACGCTTACATTTAAGTTCACGAGGAGCCACAGAACAATAGAGGTTTTCTTGTCGCTACTATAATAACAATTACTTATTACGGTAGTTGTGGACACGGCTCGTATTGTTAGAAAGTTCGATTCTCTGGAGTCTTGACCGCCGGTAACTTGGACCCTGTTCCCGGTACTGGTAGGATACTGTGTTTTTTATATTAAAAAAAATACTGATATCTTTAAAAACATTATTTACTTATACATGTATTATGTGACTAAAGACATTATACGAGTAATAATAGTAATTTTGGTTTAATTTTTTTTTGTGTTTTCTTACTTTTTCGGTTTAGATTTGTTCACAAGAAAACGGAAGGGTAAGCGGGTTAATAAGTTCGTACAAAGGTATTTTAGTTGTGTTCCTTGTGCACCTCAAAAAGATGTCTGCAGTATGGTCGGGGCCTACTAGAACCAATGCCTGCCATGGTAACTTTTTCAATCAATCCCGCGACCTTGAAACGCAAAGGGCAAATAACAGAACACAAGTGAGTTTTAGCCAGTAAAAGTCTGAGACTCCCTCTCAATCACACTCAAAGCGGAAGGAGTCATTTGAAGAATTCCCATAGAAAATAAAGGGTAATTGAAATATAGGATGTAGAAAATTGGGGCTATAAACTTCCGGGCCAGTTGACCTCAAACCCTAGAAGCGTTTAAAGGCAAACGTAATTAATTGTTTAAGAATATCTACGCATAGTTTGCTTGTTTCTGCTCTTGGCAAAACATTGAAGAATTTTAACACTTAGAAGACTCGAGGGCTCCAGCGTTGTTCCGTCTCCAGTGTATGTTGAACGCACCTTACTGACGTGTAGGCACCACGGGAATTAAAAGCCAAGTCACGCTCCAGAACGAGTATTATTTTTCCATTATAGGATCTGGGGAGTGTGGATAGCTTAACAGTAATTATAGCGACGGACGTGCAGCGAGGTATTTCTAATATTAGTTCGTATCAGCCATACTCTGATTAGAAAGGAGAAAAAACCTTTCAACTTTCTTATTCGATTAATGTGACGTATTTTGGAGTAGTCTATCGTCTCAAATAAATAAATATTCTATTTTTCTTTTTTCTTCCGTGCTTTGTTTTATTTTCTTTCTTCTTTTTTACTTTCTTTGTTTTTTTTCTTTCTTTCTTTCTACTCTCCCTTTTTTAACAATTTCTATGCCAAGGACCCAGCATATGGGACATACAATCATTGAAAATCTAAGAAAATCGAAGTATGCTAAGTTACTTAAATAACTCGCTAGTTGGGTCCTCGGTATGAACATAAGTCAACAATTTATAGCTACGTATAAAAACGACTGGAGAGGCGTGGTGTAGGCACACAAACGAATTATTCTATTTCTATTCTTAGCCCCAAAAGTTATCGCGAAATGTGATCAATCACAATTAGCATAATCAGCCTAATAATTTTCCCACTGCTGGGACTCAGATCTCCTCTCTAGCAGAGGGAATAGGTCGTAATCCACCGCAATCCGGGCCCAATGCGACCACACTTATATCACACCAATATTATATAAGTGAACATTTGTGTGTATGTTTGTTACTTCTTCATGTTCGAACGGCTGAACAGATTTGGACGAAACTTGGTTCACGAGTAGACCATTTTAGAAATAGCACATAAGATATTTTTTTATGAGAGTATGTTCTTTTGGGATAATTTTCTACAAATATGCGGGCGAAGCCGCTAAAGCAGCTAGTATGCTAATATAAATATTTGTGAAAAGTGAAATATATTCAGTAAGACTCTGAAGCAAACGTAGGTTTAACGTAGCTATAAGCCGTTGTAGGGTACGGTTTATTACAATAGGCGTCGTAACAAACTAATTTGGCATCATTGAAGGTACCTTCCAGAATTTAGGCAGATATTTCAATTAACCTATATCCATTTTGAATACAATTTCTCTAAACACCTAACCCTCAAAATCCTTTCACCCGTAAATATTTACGTGACAAATAATCGCTATTTCACTATAAGTGGAATTGCTGGGATTCTCACAGAGGGTTTAAAATTAATTTTGACGAAACTCATTGGACGGCCACCTTTGGATACAAAGGCTACAAAATCCAGCGATGCCAACAAAATGGCTACGGTTTCAATAATAGGTAGATAAGTATGTAAGGGCAAGGAGGGTAAGGTGACGCCCACATTTGAAAGCTTGCGAAAGGATTCACCGATCCTTAAATAAATGGCGTTATTTGGCGTAAAGTCCTTTTTATTTGAAGGTGGGAAAACATCTAATAACATCGATGTATATATACTACACACTAGATTACACGTGCCGGACACGTAACGCGTAAGTGCCATGAAATTTATGGTGCTTAAGACATTTTGGTCGCGAAAAAAGTATCCTCTAAAAGCTATCTTAGCGCTGCCAGTATGTTTTAATAGTTCTGTTAACGGGCATAATGCCAATTTAGCGCAGCAAACTTTTGTTTTAAGTTTTCAGTATTTTGACAAATATTTTCCATGAACGTGCTTGTCTATCTCTAGAATATAAGCCGATGTCTAATAACTTCTCCCGCTCTCAGGGTGAATCGAGAAGACGTGTCTAATATTTACTAACTGAAATCTACCGTGTTCCTTCATTTTCCCATTGCTTTCCAGAGCACAGGTGACACTTTTGCAATGGTTTTTACTCATTCTCTGTTTCTGTTTTCTGTCTCCACCTAGGTAATGCTATCGGTGACCAATCTTAGAAAAAGTCTCGATTTTGTCTCTCCATACAGTGAAGTTTTTTTTTAAATTATTATATAATATTTATATAAACCAATGCTTGACTGTGATCCCACCTGATGATAAGCATTGATGCAATCGTTGATGGTGAGGCGCACTAGTTTATTAAGAGCCTATTCACTCTAACCTAAATTATAATCGGATGAGAAGACCGCAGCAGGCAATTTGTAGTTTTTTTTTAAGTTGGGAAATCATAAAAATGACTTCTCGCGCTCTGGGTGGAGCGGGAGGGCGTGTCAAACTTTTATTGACTAAAACCACACCTGTATCTTTCAATTACCCTTTGCCTAGGACTACGGGTTTCCTTTTCAGAAATTCTCCGCGGTCCTAGCTAGCGGGCATCGGCCTTGCTGGGCCCCTATGGTTTGCTGACATCTCTTTAAGGAGCGCGAGGATCACTACGCGCTGTCGACGACTGGGCTCGGTCCGGTTAGTTACCGAACAGCCGGACGGCGAGCTACCCAGTGCTCGACGTCCGCAAGCCCGCGTCTACCGTGGCTGGTAGTCGGGGTCGGAATTACGGCGGTTAGGGCGTAAGGACCTTCGTTCCCTCACGCGTGCAGCCTCCTCCTTCGCTAGCATGGCGAGGGAAGGAGGCGACCGCCTGCCATTCCTCCTCGCTCCGGACCATAGCCTGAAC
This sequence comes from Mythimna pallens, assembly GCA_961205895.1. Classification (NCBI taxonomy): domain Eukaryota; kingdom Metazoa; phylum Arthropoda; class Insecta; order Lepidoptera; family Noctuidae; genus Mythimna; species Mythimna pallens. The sequence continues at coordinate 11,461,474 of OY540826.1, read as the reverse complement.
CAGGGCCCGACGCGAAAGGTCGCTGCCACCAATTGCCTCCACGAGGACACGGCGGTGCTCCGCCCAAGCGGGGCACACCTCCACCGTATGCTCCACCGTGTCCTCTGGGTGGTCCGCACAATGATGAACCGGGCGTTGCTTCCGCCTGAATCCGATGCAGGAACCTCCCGAACTTGCCATGCCCGGTGAGGACCTGCGTCATGCGGAAGGTGCACTCCTCAAAGAGGGGACTTACCGCCATAATTGTATCGTGCCCAAGGCAAATTGTAGTCACCGCTGTTGCAAGTGTTTGTTTCACCCCGTATGGTTTCTGTGACATGTATTAACTTGTTTATGAATAGTAACTCATTATTGAATTGCAACTTAAGTGGCAGTGGGCAGGGCACAAGACAGATGGTCGATAGGGCCTAAAAGTTATGGAATGGCGATTACGTATGTACCGGAAGACGTAGCGTTGGAAGGCTGAAGGCGCACAGGACCGGTCGTTATGGCGACACTTGGGGAGGTTTATGCCCAACAGTGGACGTCTTTCGGCTGAAATTATGATGATGATGATGATGATTGAATTGTATTGTAGGTAAACTAGGTAAAAAACTAGTTAAAATGAATCATATACAACTCTACTTATTTTAAAGTTAAAGTTATAATGACTTTATTCTGGTGGTAGTGGTTTGATTTCCAGAGGGAACACAGGTATAGTTTCATTCGATTTTTCTGTTATAAAGTTCTGAGTAGTTTAGATTTAAAAAATACCTAATACTGAATCAACCCTCGTTATGAGGCTTGACGTCAAGTCGTAGGCGGAGAAATAATATCAAAAATTGTGTTCAAGTATATTTATTATCTCTAGTATTTTCAAATTTCTTTCGATATGAATCAGATAGCATCCAATTACAATTCTTAATTTAAAATTTCAATTTTGTTCGTTTACTTAGTTTCTATTTTATATAGCCAATATACCAGAGTAATCATTTTCTTTTGTGGCTCAAGTAATTTATTAAAAAATATCTGGAATTTTCGATTAATCTTTATTAGGTGTTCGCACAGAACTGAATGTACGCTATAATAGTAATATAATAATAATCTTTTTTTTATTTCTTTTTACTGTCATGCTGCTAAAATCTTGAGATCGTACACCGGGATCCCGGATCCCTCAAAATTCCCGGTATTACCGGGCAAAATTCAATTTATTTATTTATTTATTACGGCACTCCAACGAATAGTTCGCCGATAAATTTACAAAAAAAAATCTTATTAATATACAATTAACCCAGCGAATTCTTCAATTAAAGGTGTGCACAGCACTTACAGAGTTTGGTAAATTAATAATAATAATATTTTAAATTAATTGTTCTACATTATACTGTCATGCAATAATCAATAAAAAGGTACAGATAATAAATACAAGGCAATAAAAATAAATAAAAAAATAAATTTCACACAAACTGGAATTTTCGATATTTACTAAAAGTATATTATGTATTAGAATTATTCCAATTACTTCTTTAATAATTGAATGTGTAAATTAAATAAATAACTCCGAGTAATATTTTCGCGGCTTTTTTAACTCATTTTAAAATAATTTCATTCACCATAAACAGCGTTAAAGTCAAATTGATTTGATTGGAAGTGGTAATTTTATTTCTTTCGTATTTATTATTTTTATAAAAAGTAATATGTGGTGTTTTTTTTTTTACTTATTTTGTTTAATTTCGTTAGGGCAGGTTTAGGGTGGCTCGGGAAAAAAATAGCCGGTAGAAGTTGGGGGAGGTGGGAAACTATGATCTTTTTAAGGTTTTAACTTTATAACTTTTTTTTAAGGTTTTATAAACATAAGCCTACTCCGTCTATGTTTACTGCTATTTAACGAGCTTTCTAGTATTTATCAACCTTTTCATCTGTTTTCAAACTTATGTACTTCAAAAAAAGTATACACGTATTTCTTCACAATTTAAAGTAGCATTTTTATAAGAGACGCAGTAAACGTTAATAGCCCTGGCCACCCTAGCTGACTAGAGACAGCGCTTAGCGTTTATTTTTTTTATTCTTTGCTTGTTTGAACTTGGAAGCGCCTGTCTAGTTAATCTTGCTTTTTGCTATGCAGCGGCGTCAGGCGTCCATAGACTAAGAAGACTATTGAAACTGAGGGACAAACATTATTAGAAACTCTTTGAATGTAGCGACTTTTTACTTACTCTTGGCGCAAAAAGAGGGGTGTTACAAGTTTGACCGCTGTGTATGTGGCCGTGTGTGCACAGTAGCTCTTGAACGGGTGAACTGATTTGAGTGCGGTTTATTTTATTTTGAAAGTAGGTTTTCTAGCAATGGTTCTGTTCTTAGACACGTTATATAAAAATTGGTCCAACCAGTTGCAAGTTATGGGGAGGGGGGGGGGGGGACTGTAGAGAATATTCAATCAAAAGTGTGTAAATATGGCCAAGTGAATGTAGAGAATATTCAATCAAAAATATGTAAATATGGCCAAGTGGAGTATCAACTGAAAGGGTATAAGATTTTAAGTTTAAAAGTACGTACTTCACATAAAAAATTTAAAACCAGTTTAAAACTGTAGCTGAAAGCTATAGCTTTCCCATTATAAAATTTATTATACATAGAGTAATGGGTACTGACACTAGATAATAAGTTATTTATTAAGTTGCTAACATTTTATGGATCTTTTTGTGCCCGAAGTAAAATAAATTCTATTCTATTCTATTCTTAAAAAAAAAGGTCTATTTAAATGAAGTTTTTGTGTCCTTGGTAAGTCCTTAAGGAATCATGAATTATTACACTACTTTGATGTTGTCAAAATTATTGCCTATGTACTTAAATGTGTTCACAATAATCACAAGTGATACTGGTTCCGTGGGTTTGCGGACGGCGTGCAATGGGTAGCTCACCGTCTGGCCGTCCAGTACCAGTCCGGACCGAGCCCGAGACGTCGACGGCGCGTAGTGTTCCACGCGCACCTAACAGAGATGTCAGCTTAACCGTAAGGGTCCAGCAGGACCGAAGCCTAGGTACTGGGGCCATGAGTTCGCTTCAGAAAGGGAAACCCGGAGTCCTGGAACGCAAGGCAAAGAAGGAACATAGGAGGGGGTAAAAGTCAAAAACAGTGCTGACACGCCCTCTCGCTCCGCCTTAAACTTCTCCCTAAGTCTTTGGATGATTTCAAACCTAAAAAAAAATTCTATAAGGGAACCTTTTTTCATTTTGCGGTACGGAACCCTAAAAAATGATACAAGAATTTTAAGTATAGGTACTATAAACAGAAAAATTCAACTAGGAAAACTCGCGCGCCTCAGGGTGATGTCAGCAAACCGTAGGGGCCCAGCAGGGTCGAAGCCTACTGGGGCCATGGGTAGTGTGAAAACGAAACCCGGGGCCCTGGGGCGAAGGCAACGAAGAAACAGGAGTGGGTTTTTAGTCAGTAAAAGTCTGACATTATCTCCCGCTCCGCCTAAGAGCGTGATTTGTCATTAGATGATTTTCCCACCTTAAAAAAAAAAACTAGGAAAACTAGGAAACAGTAAAACTATGTTCAGAGTTTCAATAAGTTTTCTTTGAAAAGAAAGAAAACGGCCTAGACTATTTATGAGAGATAAATCAAGAAACACAATAAAAGTCGTTTAATTAAACCAAATATAGACTAAGTAAAGACTACGACTATCTCAATAGTAGGCAAGTTACAGCTATATTTCTATTAAACAATATGAAAGCGTCTGTTTACTTACTGAGCGTAATTAAGTGATACAAAACTAAACGATGTTCTGCGTACGTCAACTTGTCTTTCATAACTACAGTTAGTTTGTTAGCAGCCACCCTTATTGTTTGTTGTTTACGCCGTGGCTTCAAGATTATTCCACAGTACTTGGAGACCCACAATTAATGTAGCTAGTCTAATGGAAAATGTTATGGCGCCGCCTTTCATTATCCCCTTTAGTTATTGTGTGATACTGGCGAACCACTTTGAAAAAAGAAAGAATATCATACTATTATTCTAAATGTGAATGTTTGGGAGTGTGTATGTTTGTTACTTCTGCACTCTCGAACGGCCAAATGGATTTAAATTAACTTTGGTATACGGGTAGATCATGTCCTGAAATAGCTCATAGGATTTTTTTAGGCACTTGTTATCCAGGGAGTTATACCTTTGGGATAATTAACCCGACAGGACTGGTAGGGAATGCCTAAGGCATTAAGTCCGCCTTTGTATTTTTGTGTTGCGTAAAGATTAAATAAATAAATAATAAATGAGCCGCTGGTAGTAATTTAAGTAAGTAATTTATAGTAAGTTAGTCATTTATAATGGGATGAAGTACTAATTCCATGCAGACGAAACTAGTGATAGAAGCTAGTGAGTAGCCCCCCTAGCCAAGTTACAACCGTTTTATTTCGATTTTATTTTTGTCGACCGCCTCGAGCAGGCCAGGCCTCCGATTTCTTTGTTCTGACGTCATCTCAACGCTCAGTCACGTGGTCAAAACAAAAGAATAGGAGGCGTGGCCGGCTCGAGGCGATCAAAGAAAAGAGAATCCAAACGAAACGTTTGTAACTTTAGCTTGGTAGGTATAAGTTTGCAAAGAGCCGCGAACGTTTGCAAGACGGTAATTTTAATAGCGATTTTCGTACCGTTTTCTATACATCTTCCGTGGAGGTAAGGTTTACTCACCTTACAATATTTTATCGGTAAACAATAAATCTCCGCCCGCATGATCTCGGAATGAACTGAAATGGAATGTGTCAGCAGGCTCGTGATTTAAGGGAATCGGTGTGTGTACACTCGTTGACAGTTTTTTTTTCTGTGAGTTTAACCAGGATATGCCTACGTTTTTGGTACAGTCTTATAAATAGAATATAGTTGATGTCTAATCACTCTTATATCTAATGTCTGTCAGGAGAATTGTGCTGACTGAGATAAAAGATTCGTAGATTCAATCAATCAATCATTTATTTTGTAAAACAGGTCAGCTTACAGGTAGTATAATAAAAAACCGGCCAAGTTTGAGTCGGACTCGCGCACGAAGGGTTCCGTACAGTCAAAAAATTACCATTGCTGTATGGGAGCCCCCTTAAATATTTATTTTATTCTGTTTTTTTTACTATTTGTTTGTTAGCAGCAACAGAAATGCATCATCTGTGAAAATTTCAACTATCTAACTTTCACAGTTCATGAGATACAGCCTGGTGACCGACGGACAAACAGATAGACAGACAAACGGATGAACCCTAAAAATATGTTGTGTGCATTATGTTTTGCCAACCAATCATTCATTACATGATGGTCAGTAAAATCACAGAATCTTTATCAAGATTTCAAAGAACTAAGGAACAGAGAAGTTTTGAGAGCACTATGTCGTCTAGACGTGAATAAAGCTAGTAGACCAGATATTATAGCAGCGATAGTTCTCACGGCATGTGCACCCGAGATGTCACCTGTATTGATGCGCTTGTATCGCCTCTCATTTAGGACTGGTATAGTGCCCAAGTCCTGGAAGCTTGCCAACGTGCAACCCGTGTCCAAAAAGGGCAGTCGTGCCGATCCTGCCAACTATCGGTGCATTTCAGTAACCTCCATACTCTGCAAGATTATGGAGCGTGTATTGAACTAGCGCTTCATGGCATACCTGGAAGGTAACGATCTTCTCAGTGACCGACAGTACGGGTTTCACCACAATCGGTCTACTGAGGGCCGACTAGTGTATGCCACTCACATGTGGGGCGAGGCCCTCGAGAAGAATGGAGAAGCGATTGCTGTCTCCTTAGACGTTTCGAAGGCCTTCGACAGGGTATGGCACGCCAGTCTTTTGAGTAAGCTTCCAGCGTACGGCATTTTCCCTGGTCTGATTAACTGCATAAAAGACTTCCTGAGTGAACGGTCTCTCCGAGTTGTTATCGATGGATGCTCAACAGAGCCCATGACCACCAATGCCGGAGTTCCTCAGGGGTCAGTTCTCTCTGCGAATCTTTTCCTGCTGCATATTAACGATCTGCTGATGCCCGGTATCTATGGGTATGCAGATGATAGCAGAGTTGTACACCTTTCGGGTGCTCGGGCTAGTAAGGAATTAATTCGGTCCGAACGAAAGGCTATGGTAGAGCGTACGAATGTCTCTCTTCAGGCAGTCTCCAAGTGGGGCGAAACCAATATGGTAGAATTCAACGCCGCCAAAACTCAAGCGTGTCTGTTCACCGCTAAAAGGAGCCCGTTCATCTTGGCTCCTGCTGCTGCGCACCGACTGTCTTCAGCTCTTGGGAGTCGAAATTTCTCCAGACCTCAATTTTGGGCGGTTCATTGAGCCCAAAGCCAAGGTAGCTGCTAGAAAACTAGGTGTTCTTGCAAAGGTCCGACGGTACTTCACACCGGGACAGCTTCTAATGTTATACAAAGCACAGGTCCGATCGTGTGTGGAGTACTGCAGTCACATATGGGCTGGTGCTGCAAAATGCCATCTAGCAGCTTTGGACTCAGTGGAAAGGCGTGCGAAGAGGCTAATTGGGGATCCAGTTTTGGTTAAGTCCAATCTACAAAGCCTTGAGCACAGGCGCAGGGTAGCCAGCCTATCGGTATTTTACAGGTTGCATTTTGGAGAGTGTGCGCAGGAATTGCATAACTTGATTCCGCCATTTCCTTTCTACCATCGGAAAACCCGACGTACGGCGAGTATCCACCCTTACGTTGTTGAAACTTCAACGGTCCGGACTAAGCATTTCGCTTCGTCTTTTATACCGCGTACATCGAAGGACTGGAAAAATTTGCCTGCTGCGGTCTTCCCGTCCAACTATAATTTAGGTGCCTTCAAGGCTAGAGTGAGTAGGCTCTTAATAAACTAGTGCGCCTCACCATCAACGATTGCATCACTGCTTACTATCAGGTGGGATCGCAGTCAAGCACTAGTTTATAACAAATAAAAAAAAAAAGTGTTATTACGGTTTTTTGCTACCGTAAGGTCTCTTGTACACACACATTTTTTTTTGACGTGAAAAGCCACAGTTAACTCGCCATGTAGGTAGGTAGGTACGGTCGTCAGTGTTGTATAGATCAATGTGAAAACTTGTTGACAAAAAAGTTGCATACACCGCGGTGGAGTTATCGTGCCGTATCAAAACGTGTGTGAACAACTACGCACGGTCAATAAACCATAGATTTTTATGGAGAAAAAACGTGTGTGTACAAGCGACCTATCTTCTGGTTGCTAATTAGTCTGCCCACTGCTCTTTCAAAGCTTTCAAAGGGAAAAAATTGGGCTTAAATCCTTCGTCGGATGTTCGTTTCACGGAACCATGTTACGGATATGTCAGCGTCTATTTGCGTCAGTTATGTTCCTTTAATCCAATGTGGACCACTAGTGGTTACAAACCTTTTAGCGAGAACGGTATTTTTTGTTATTGTATGGTAGAGCAGTGTCTTTTGGGGGTTATGTTACTCAATCGCTATAAGTATATTCAACATTATTTTTAGTATATGCGAAACCTGATTATAGTTTGTTCAGAATCAGAAACTGAATCGATTCCAATAATTTTTACACCATGTTATATTTTTTCCCAAAAATATTTTAAAAAAGGTCACAAATTGGACAACACCGACACTAAGTATAATACAGGTCACGGCCGGTCATAGCGGGCATTAGACGCCTGCGCACAGCTGGGTGCGGGAGCAAAACAACCCTTCAGTCGCCTGGATTGCTCGGTAGCCATGCATTTGTGCGGACAACCAGGTAACATAACAAGCTTATAACTTTGTGATTTTTCATGAAACAGTTATGATATTTTGTGCATAGATTCATTAGGTATATAAAAAAACTAGATATGTGTTTCGGTGTCGCATTATATACTAAAACTAATGAAAATAATGTTGTATATATTCTTCTAAACAAGGAACTACGGAAACTACAGTCAAGTACCTTGATATCCGCAAGAGTACCAAAGTTACCGGCATAGCAACAAGAATCAACAAAAAGAAGCAGTGAGTGGGCAGGGCACATTACTCGCAAAACAGATGAGCGGTGGGACCGAAAGGTTCTGGATTGGCGACCGAGTACTGGAAGACGCAACGTTAGTAGGCCTTTCACAAGGGCGACCGATGGCTTGGTGAGGGTTGTGGGAATCCGGTGGATGCGAGATGACGAGACGAGGGATCACAGGTAGGTTTTAGTCAGTAAAAGACTCACCCGCCCTCTCGCTCCATCCTAGATAAGTCTTCTCTAGTCTAGGATAGGTCTGGTCTAGTCTAGGATGGAGCGAGAGGGCGTGAGAGTCTTATTAATGATTTCCCACCTAAAAAAAGCGAGGGAAAGTTCAAAATCTATATCCAACGTGTCCATAACAAAAAAGCGTATTACAAGATTAAAGACTACGTTTAAGACACGCTTGTTTGACCATGAATCCTTTTTTTAAGTCCGTTTAAGTCTGACCTTTTGCTCCTCCCAGAGCGAGAGAAGTTAATTGAAAATTTCATTCCCCCAGAAAAAAGGTATGTAGGTACTAATTACCACTTAAAGTATAATATGAACGTATTAGTTTGTTATTAATTGAAAACCGTTTATTCGATTTCAAGTAAAGGTTTGCAAAATGACGGCTGGCGCAGTGGTTGAGCGAATGATTGCTACGCTACATGTCGCGAGTTTGATTCCCGCACGGAACAAATATCTGTATGAACTAGGTACAGATAGATGTTACTCGTCTGGGTGTCTTTTGTATGTGAGTTTGCATGATTGTGAACGTACCTACGACTCAGGAGTAATTCCTAGTGTGCGCCAAAGTTTTTTAAAAAAAAGGTAAACCAAATGAAATAATACTGCGATTAAATTAATTCACGGCGCATGCAGCGCAGTGTAAGTAGGCTTTTTAAGTTTGAATGAGATTTTGAATCGCCAACTTCTAAATCTCTACACAGCCATGACTAATGAGTACTTTACTCACTTTTACTGCACTTTACTAACTGATAATGGCACTTGATGAAATTTTCCGAGTAAAAACAGCCAGAGATGGCTACATCGACGAACTTGCTGACTGCTCGCTGTTGCTCATTCGAAATAGCCCATTATGCCGTCACTAGCTTTTCAGTCGATTTCATCTGCAGTGGCTGTGAAGTTGTTTTTGTCAAGATAACTCTTTGATTTCTGAAAATACTCTTCCATTTATATTTTCGTTTGCGTTGCTTTTCACCGGACATCATAATTATTTTGAAGCATCGATTTTTCGTTATAGCAATTTGAGCCACTATGCATTTCTCTATAAATTCAATCTACATTTTATATATTTTGAATATTCATATATCGGAAATATTAGTGTGAATGCAGAGATTTAGAACCGTTATACCTATCTGACATATTTACTATATTTTATTATTATTTAAGAATATCATCAACATATCATTAAAAAAATAAGCAGGTGCTTAATGTTCTGATTGAATTCAATATAGCTATAAATATTTAACGAACCAAAATGAAATATTATTCAGTATTTTGCAACCTTTATGATGCACTGAAACGTTATTTATCGGCAAAAAACAAGCGAATGATATTAATATTACATATTTTATGTCAGGCCGTGGGTAAAATATGTACGGAACCGAACACGGTGCCTTTTAAAGTGTACATAAATAATTTCGAATGTATTCGCTTTGTTGTTTCAGAACCATCGCGCCTACACACCTAGAAAGGGTAGGTTGTAAAGTCTTGTGCACTAATAATTCACTCATGGATGACACACGTGATAAAACGTCTATAAAAACTATGCGCTCAAAAATAAATGTCTCAATTTTTCATTACTGAATGTCCCTCAAGTTTTTGTCTTCTATCCTTTCAATCAATGCATCCCTTGACGGAAAAATAAACGATTTTATTGCGGAAACTGTATTTTAAGATATAAACTGTTCTATCGATTTAAAATTGCAGTGAAGCCCTCACATATTTTTTTTCTGAGGTAGGTTAGCTCAGCTGCATGTGTATTATTAAAAACAAGGCACTTGACTGTTAAAGCCACAGCTAGGTTAGTTAAGTCATTCCTCGTAAACAGCATACGCATTTGTAATAAGTTGCCAAGTTTAAAACCCACATCAAAAGTGTTCTTAATAAAAAGTGTATTACAAGATTAAAAGACTAAGTTGAAGACACGCTTGTTTCTGCTCCATCTCTGTTTTATGTATTTTTCATGACATTGTTTGTGTTATATTTTTATATTATGCAGACCAATAACTTCCTTAGTGATTTATTATTATAATATATAACTATATCATCATTTATTTAGCTTTATTTGTACACAGCTTGTATTTTATAATGTGAATGTTTTTTTTTTTATTGGGTGGGAAAATCATCTTATGACAAATCCCGCTCTTGGGTGGAGCGAGAGATAGTGTCAGAGTTTTACTGGCTAAAAACCCACTCTTGTTCCATCGTTGCTTTCGTCCCAGGGCCCCGGGTTTCGTTTTCACACTACCCATGGCCCCAGTAGGCTTCGACCCTGCTGGGCCTTTACGATTTGCTGACATCTCCTTGAGGCGCGCGTGGAACAGTACGCGCCGTCGAATAATGTGAATGTGAGAATATTTTAAACTCGTACACATAAAATACCTATCATTTTTCGATCCAATTTCTTGATCGCATATATTTGACTTTAAAAGGCTTGGGATTTACATGTTACATTACGTTCTACAATTGTTGTAATTTTTTTATTTTTCTTCTCTTCTGAGTTTTCTTTTACATTTCAATTGTCCTTTTTATATTCTTTTTACAATTTGACATTACTATTTGTTTTAATTTTACAATATGAATTTATTTATTTTTTAAATTCATTTTTGACATAAATATTTACTTTGTTAAATATTACATTTTCCTTAACTTTATTTAATATATATTCGTATATAATTTTGAATAAAAGGACTGTGTTTTTTTTTCCTTTTCAGTTATTTTGACGTATGTCTGGCAATTTGAGTATTTTTGCAGTCTACCCAAATGTCCTTTCCTTGGTATTGTTCGTCAAATCGTTGAGCTCCTTGGTAGTCCTAAGTTGAGCTATACGAATATTGATAAATGCTTGCACTGACTGGACAGGTCCACTCAAATCTGTGTGGTTCTCTCCTCAAAAGACCATCTCAGACACTAATCTGCATGGTTCTCATATGATTTGACAATTTCATGTTTGCTGTATGGACTTTAAAAGAGACTTTGACCCCTGAGTTTGTTTCGGTGTTTCTTCTCAGGGTAGTCAGCTAGGAAATACCAGCCTCAGCTAATTTAAACTGACAAAAAAATTTACGTGTAAAAGTGTTTTAAAAAAATCTATTTGCAAAATAAATATCATTTGTCATTTGGTGAAATATTGTGATAATCAATAAATAAATTCAACAATTGGTATTTTGCAAATCGCCTCAACCTCTCGCTTTGTAGTTGCATATAGCATAATCAGCGTTATAATGTTCCCACTGCTGGGACTCAGGCCTCTTCTCTAGGAGAGAAAATGGCCCTAATCCACCACGCGGGCCCAGTGCGGATTGGTGGATGTCACATATCTTCGAATTTTTGAGTCTAGGACATGCCGGATTCCTCAGGATTTTTTCCTTCACCGTTTTGAGAGCAGTGGTGATGAACATAAATTACACAAAGTAATGCGCCTGAATTACTTTGAATCCGCGACCTACAACTTATAAGTAGGGGCCGTTACCATTCGGCCACCACTGCTCTATTGTAGTTGCGCTTATCAAAAATATATACCTACCTAAAATATACTGTTATTAAAGAAAACAATATGAAACATTAGAACTCAATATGGTGCCTAGAACGTTGTGTTCTACAGTTTAGGACGAAAGCTCAAAGAAGTTTGGGAAACATATGACGCACGTGTTACTGCATAACAATTTGTTTGTGGAAGTGGAAGCCTTTCACAAGGCCGATGTTATTGTTTATTATAATTGCTAATAGATATATGTAGGTATACTATTGGTTCGATGCTAGTGTAGATTTTTTTTGTTTGCTAAATTATATACTTTTTAATACAATTACTCGAAAACCCACTCTTATTCCTACCGCTTTTAGGCACGCAATTTACTGTTTTTCGCACTAGTGTGTGGAAAAGTACGTTAGCTCGCCATGAACCAAATCAGTCATGAAACATTGACCCTCTTTTACAAAGAAATTATAGACATTTTAGCATTGGTAAGGTGGAACTGCACTTTTGAGCCCTGACTGTACGTATGTTTATTATTCGTCTACGCCCAAACAGCTGAACGGATTTGGATGAAATTTGGTACCCGCGTATTCCAATAGGATTTATCCTGGGAGTATGTTCCCTTGAGATCAATGTCTACTTGCACGCGGACGCTTTCAATAGCTAATATTTATGTACTAATAAAAATGAAATATTGTTCGTTGGCAAGCGCTGCTAAGAAGGGTTGGACGAATTTATTGTATTGTTCAATAAAAAAACATCCGAGTGAAGTTCGAGGTAAAGAGAAATTAAAAAAAAAATGCTGTTTTTTTTAGGTTGAAAACTCATCTAATGACAAATCTCGCTCTTGGGCGGAGCGGGAGATAGTGTCAGACTTTTACTGACTAAAAACCCACTCCTGTTCCTTTGTAGCTTTCATCCCAGGGTCCCGGGATAAGGAAAAAAAATGCTTTTTTTAATTTTTGTCATTTTTAATTTGGCATAATCTTTTTGTTAATCTAAAACTATTTTTTTTTTTATAAAAATAAAACCATTATGATTTGAAATAAATTGTTAGTAGGTAGGTACATCGCGTAATTTTAAGCTTCGGAAGAGCGAAGTGCCCTAACACAGGCAATTTGGTCTGAAAGGGCACTTCAGCCACTGATGATGATGATGAGATGTAGTACAAAATTTAGTGACTCTAAAAACAAAAAAAATAAAAAAGTGCAGTTTTCTTTGTGATTTTTTTAACAGCTGAGGACAGACACGACTGTGTGGTTAACTAGTTTAAAATAGTTACAAAAAAACAAAAGGACATCATCCCAGGAACGGTCGCATTTGCAATTCTAATGGGCAAGGCAACCTTTAATTGACTTGACTTAGTTCAGTGACCATTTCCGTCAGGTGGATCAGATTCTTCCGTCAGTTGTTCAAACTGTCAACTAACAAAGCTATTGTTATTTAAACTGTTTCCGTAAGAACGCCTACTCAAAGGCGTATAGCAACGGTCGAGAGCGATATTGCAGGGACTTTTTATTTTTGTGTTTTCCAAGGTTTGACCCACATATAATTTTTTATCAATATGCATTTTGACATTCATTTGAGCAAGTCGTTTTTTCAATAGTTTTTCTAAAATAATTTCTGGGTCGATCCGCAACCAACTATTGTCGTTTTTGTCTTTTTTCATAACCCTACCGTACCTTAAAAGGAAAAAACGGAACCCTTATAGGATCACTTTGTCAGTCTGTCTGTGAAGACTCTTTATCTCGGGAACGCGTGGAGATATCGAGTTGAAATTTAAACCATATAAACTCAGGTCTGCGGTCCCATAAAGCTGTGAAAAAAATAAACTTCTAAGTTAACGAAAAAAGATACGGTCGTTTATGTCGCAAAAAAACGTATATTTCGACACTCTCGAGGGAATTAAAATTCTTCTGTACTTCCCGTTGACCCTGAATTCTGAAATTTAGCATAAAGTAAGGTCTTATAGCACAGGTATAGGAATAAATCTGAAAACTATAAATTTGTTGTACGTCACCAAAAATAATAAAAAAATTATGATTCGGAAAATCTTCGAGACTCCATTCGGGAATTGAACTGTTTACTTAGGTAACTTTGTACGGAACCCTCAGGGCGGAGTCCGACTCGCTCTTGACCAGTTTTTTTTTTTTTATTATTAGATAAATTTACTATCAAACCCTCTAGACTAGCACAATTACAGTATTACTTTCTTGTACTAGTAGTAGGTACTAAAATTTGTAATCAGAAAATCTGCGATGTTTCATGGTGTTTTAATCAACTTTTTATATATAATTATATTTTAAAACGTTGCATCATAACCCAGACCGGAAACAACTATATATTTGTTCCGTACGGGAATCCAGCCTATCGGTCAACCATCAAATTCGGATCGGATCAAGTTATAATCGAATTACATATTAACCGAATGTAAACGAACTTAGTGTATGTAATCCATAGGTATGTAAATAAGTATTTATGAAGGTACAAGACTGAGATAGAAACGATAGAAACGCTCAAGTGATAGGTATGTTGAGATAAAAAGAAAACCCTGCTCACCAGGTAGGAATAAATGTGATATTGATACACTTACTGCGGCTTCTCTTTCCCTAAACAAACATCCCGACTAGTTTTTATTTCCATGGTAATGTGTATAATTCCGGGCCCTCGCTACATGTCTCCATAATGCCGGAAAACCCAACACGAATCGAAAAGGGAGAATTTGTATTAATGCGGGTCGGGAAACTGTGCACAGCTTGTATAAGTGATGAGATCTAACTTCAAATGCTTCGGATTTTGTAATTTGTGTATTGGAAACTTCTTGCTAGACCTTCAGAAAGATTCAAATTTCGAACCTTTTTTTAAAAAAATAATGTTTTCACCCACACTAGGAATTACTCCTGTATCGTGGGTGGCTCAAATAGACAGGACACCCAGATCCGAATTAACTATTTGTAGACCATACAAAAAATGAGCAGTGGTGGCCGAGTGGTAATGGCCCCGACTTACGAGTTGTAGGTTGCGGGTTCAAACCCAGCCAGGTACATTACTTTGTGTAATTTATTTCATCACCACTGCTCTCAAAACGGTGAAGGAAAACATCGTGAGGAAACCGGCATGTCCTAGAACCAAAAATTCGAAGACATGTGACATCCAACAACCCGCACTGGGCCCGCGTGTTGGATTATGGCCCAATCCCTCTCCTAGAGAGGAGGCCTGAGTCCCAACAGTGGGAACATTATAAGGCCGACTATGCTATGCTATGCTAGACCATACAAATATGTGTTTCGTGCGGGAATCTAAATCCGCGACACGCAGCGTAGCACCCTATCCCTCAACCACTGTGCTGATCACGCCGTTTGATCGACATGTATAAAGGCTACTGATACAGTATTGATTACCGCCACACAAATGAAAATCGAAGCTTTAAAAAAATATGACACCAATAAAATATTTACATAGCATGTTTTCATAAATACAGTACAAAGCTGTATTTCATTTAACAGAAATCCAGTAACTATAAATAAAAAATAAAATCGGTAGCTTCCAACGGATTACTTTTTTCGTATTGCAGAAAATAGTGAAAACAAAAGTTTCCAGGGTTATCCTCTCCTCAATTCAATTCATGCGCTGACTGACGTAACTTTGTATGACGCTTCCAGTTTACTTTTTTTTAAATTGATATAAACCAGTGCTTGACTGCGATACCACCTGATGGTAAGCAGTGATGCAATCGTTGATCGTGAGACGCAATAGTCTATTAAGAGCCTATTTACTCTAGCCTAGAAGGCACCTAAATTATAATCGGACGGGAAGAAGCAGTAGGCAAATTGTTTCAGTCCTTCGATGTACGCGGCATATACGACGAAGCGAAACGATTAGTCCGGACCGTAAAAGTTTCAACAACGTTAGGGTGGATATTCGCCGCACGTCGTTGTCCGCTGGTAGAAAGGAGATGGCGGAATCAAGTCATGTAATTCCCGCGCACACTCTCCAAAATGCATCCTGTAAAATACCGTAGGGCTGGCTACCCTACGCCTGTGCTCAAGGCTTTGTAGATTGGACTTACTTCACCCATTTATGTTGGTTTACGGAATAATTAATATGCAATATGTTTGTTATTTCGAAAGGGTTTCTCAGCACCCTCGTAATAATATAATAGGTACGTACCTGCTTAATATCTAGAAGATGGCTGCGAGGGATTTGCACACCCTTCTCCCGTGGTTAATAAAGATTATGTGGAGTTGAGACTTGGGAGGCGTGCGCTACAGCCTACAGCTTTCATAAATAGAACATTTTAATATTCATGGAATTTTAAATACATCATAATCCGTATACATACGCCTATCAGACTTCAATCGTTTATTGCCGGCTTTGTTGAAGAAAGTCAAAACTATTACAGAGTATGAAAACGAGACAAATCCAGATCGGAATAAACTCAACCCACGCGTGAGTAGTAGGGGCCCAGCAGGGTCGAAGCCTACTGGGGCCATGGGTAGTGTGAAAACGAAACCCGGGCCTTGGGACGTAAAACGAGTCAGTAAAAGTCTGACACTATCTCCCGCTCCGCCCAAGAGCGAGATTTGTCATTAGATGATTTTCCCACCTAAAACAAACCCACGCGTGAGGGAATGGACATCCTCATGTCCAAGCCGACGCGACCCCAACCCCAACTACTAGCCACGGTAGTCGCGGGCTTGCGGACAGCGAGCAATAGGTAGCTTGCCGTCCGGAAGTCCGGTAACTGTCCGGACCGAACCTGAGTCGTCGACGGTGCGTAGTGTTCCATGCGCTCCTCAAAAGGATGTCAGCAAACCATTGGGGCCCAGCAAGTAACCTAAGGTCAAGGGGAATTTCTGCAAAAGGAAACCCGTGGTTCTAAAACGCAAAGAGCAACTGAAAGTGTGGTTTTAGTCAGTAAAAATCTGACCCGAACAGCGGGAGAAGTCATTGGATGATTACCAAAAATTGTCATTTACTTTTTCCTTGCGTTTTTATGGTAATCTTACGATCTTTACCGTCTCTGAAGAACCTGCTTTGACTTTTTACTCAAACAAAAGAACACAAAAGTTTATTTTCTTAGAAAAAAATGTTCAGCGGCTTTCTAGACCGAGCGATGCCCGATAAACGGCAATTCCGTAGCTCTTTTATCGGCGTACCATTGTGGGAACCCCTTGGCTTATCGACATCAGTTAATTTTTCCATGACATGACTATAAAAGTATGGAGAAATAGGTACGGGGAGCGTCTGCCCTGAAATTTCCTCCTCTGGGAATCGGAGGGTCGCCCTCTTTATCATTGGGCCTAATAAAGTTATCGACGACTCTAGATGTAGATATTTGTATTTATGGCTCTGCCCTACCGCTGGGAAAATAATTTCCCAGTCTTGTACAAGTTAAGTTTATAGAACCAGCATATTTTCTAAACAGGGGGTTAAAGTATAAAATCGTCTCTATGAAAAGTACTTATATATTAGAACTTTAGTTTTCATACAACTTTATATTGATGTTTTTACATAATTACTTCATGTTTAGTATTTGGTTGCATAATATGGAATAGGCGCTTCCTTTTAAAGCATCATCAATCATCATCAGACTAGATTGGCTATCGAAAGGCTAATAAAGTAAATTTTACTTTAAATTGAACGTGTAGTTTCGTTCACCATTAATAATAATAATGCATCCTTACGCTCTAGCCGCCGAGTTCCCGACTACCAGCCACCATCAGACGAGTAATAGATTTTCGCCATCCGGCCGTTCGATAACCGTCCGGACCGAGCCTAAGTCGTCGAAAGCGCGTAGTGTTCCACGGGCGCTTCAAAGAGATGTCGGCAAAATCGCAGAGGCCAGGCAGGGCCGAGGCGTACTGGGGCCATGGGTTGACTTCTGAAAGGGGTACTCGTGGTCCAGGGATGAAAAGGGTAACTGAAGGAACATAAGTGTGGTTTTAGTCAGTAAGAGATACTCCAAATTTATACATAAACAACTAGACAAAATATACGGGAAATTATTATATGACTTCTTCCGTTCTGGGTGTAGCGCGAGGGAGAGACAGATTTTATCTGACTAAAACCCACCGGTGTTCTTTTAGTTGCCGTTTGCATTCCAGGGGTTAGACAAATGACTTTTCTGTTAGCGTTCCCGCCAAACGCTAAGTAAAAAATATATGGCAATGACATTACCTGTCACGTTACTTGTCTCGTTTCACGCTAACAGAAAAGTTAAGTTACCTTACCAAGTAAGGGTAAGGTAACTCTTTCGAATAATTTTGATCTTAGTCGTAATTCGAATAGCATATGTATTAAATGAAACAACAGTGTACGTTATATATTTATCTATATTCAGGATCTTAATGGTTTACTTTGTCACTAACTAATCAATAATTAAATTAAAATCTACATGTACAAAAATTGTTTTATATACACGAATTCATGCAATTACTATACTTAATCTAATTGGTAGGTACATAATGACCGTGACGCTCGTTACTCGAGGAATTTACAAATACAATTAATATAATATATCTGACGAAATTCATCATTTTGACACATTCAAGTAAATCCAAGTTTTTAAAACTTCACACTAATTAGGGTTGTTATTTATTTTAAGTAGCTAATTGCTAATTATATTTAAATTACGATTTAACGTCTTTGTGAACCTGTTCGATTTTTGCAATAATTAAAAATTGACGATCATCAATTACATTCTTAAGATTATGAATTTCATACATGAAGATCGTTAACCTAATGCGTTTCCAATGACACTGAGTATGAGTAAAATGATCGAATAAATATGATTTATTCTGAAAATGGGAACACACAACATTCCACGTAAATAGTTCGCAACCAAGCACTCGCAGCGATACACGGAGCCTGTGCAGTGGTGCCTGGTGGTCCACACTATACCACTAACGATAATGTATCTATACGAAAGGAATATTATGTTATATTTACACGCACACACAGACGCACGAACATTTGGCACAAAGAGGCGTTTCACGCTCACACACGGGCCACGGCACGATCCACTACAGGTTCTGAGCAAATATAGGTATGCGGAGAGATATCTACACAAGTACTTCGTAGCCTCACCTATTAGTCTCCACTTATAATATTGGTGAGTTCTTATTCTACTTATTTACATCTCACAATCAGTCGTAAATAGTTAATATTTTGGCAGATAATTTCCATTTAATAACTATTTTTAATTACAGAAATATTGTTGTTTACAAAATAAATATCAAACGCGACATAACCATCTGGGTTGGCACTGTTAAGTCCTAAATAGGCCGGACTAAAAGCTGCTAAAAATATCATGCAAAATGTAAAGTCGTATCGTATAAATTCAGAAATACGAGTCTAATTTCGATCTAATAATGTTCGGTTTCATAATGATAAAATTATTTCACAACCTGTTACAGTATGTTTTGAAGTTAATGTCTAATCTACACAGAATGGATGAAACGTTCTATTCGAGTATTATAAATTAGGGTTCGAGATTAAAAGGAGATATTGTCAAGATTGTGTCAAGTCTCAGTAGGCGAATATATTTCTAGAAGGGTCTAGAAGTTGCTGTCGTAATCGGAGCGGCGACGCGAGTAGTGTGAGCGCGGGTACTCGCCCGTGTAGCCGTACACCTGGGAGCCACCGCCCGTCTGCCCGTACAGCTGCGATCCTCCGCCGTATCTGTCGACACAACACACGTCTATTAACATACATAATATGTTCCCACATTTAAAACTTGCCCGACCCTGCCAAAGTTTTGCCATGAAACAAGCAGCAGCGGTTTTCCATGAAACATGTAACGCCAGGGCTTCGCTGAGGGAAAAGTTTACGGTAAAAGTAGCTTTGGTCGTCTCTAGCGTATTTCAAGGAAAGTTGGACGAACGGTACAAAAATTTTACAGTATCGGGCGATACTTATCCGGGAAGATGGCCCGCACCTGCCATCTGTTTCAAGCGAGTTATAAAAATAACTGAAGTTAGGACAGCTTCTTGTCAACTTGGTATCTTTTAAAATAATATGTAAGTAGGTACAGACCCATAAGCATTTCCAACGGGCCCGTAGATCTGCGAGCCTCGTCCTGAGTCAGGTGTGTAATGCTGCATGTACTTTTGTAGCTGCGGTGTCCATTCCGATCGCCACGAGTCACCCGGGTTAGGGTAAGCCAACTGCTCAATGAACGCAGTAGACATACGCTGGACAGAGAGAAACAATAAATAAAAGATGGATTTCAATATTTTAAACTTTTTAACGTAGGATTAGGACTCAGTTTACCTTGCCCGAAGGAAGATATGGCAGCTCACGTTCTTTCACTGGGTGCACGTCATCAAAACCTCCCATATGACTCTTATCTAGATCCCGAAGCATTTCTTCACTGAGGGGTATTGGCTGTTTTGCTTTCGCACTCTTCTGTCGATTAACCAACTAAGAAAAACAAATGGGTTATGTTACTGTTTCATAAAAAAAATATTGATTAGTTCTTTATTTGATATCAGATTGTGTTAACTTACTACTGTGACTCCAAATATAACGACGAACAGAAGAGAAGCCAGCGCAATAACAATTACAGCAATTCCCCACTGAGGTAGCAATGATTCTTCTTCGGGAACTACAGGTGTTGGTGCCTCACGTTTGGGCAAAACTAAACAAAATAAAGACAAAATATCAGTTGTGTCAAAAAAGTTATAACTACCCGTTACTAAAAATGTTAAAGAATAATTAACTCACCTATGAACTCGGTGTAAGCCGGATCCATTACAAACTTTCCAATTTCTAATTTTCCAGCAGACTTATCAATTGTCTTAGTCATTTTCTCATTGCTCTTCTTCATCCTTTCTTCATCAGGTTGATCACCTAACATTACATCAGGATCAAAGTCATCATCTTTCGGTTCTTCCGTAACTGTTTCTACTACAGAACCAGGTTTGGCGTCATGAAGGGATTTGTGAAACATTTTCTTTAAATCCAATGTATCAACTCTTTCCTCGACCTCTTTCAGTTCAATGAAGTAGTCAACAAGGACTGAGCCTTCGCTGAACCCATCGATTCTAATACCCTTGTACCATTTGCGTAGATAGTCCGATTTTGAATAGACGGAATTCAACTGTAAATTAGAAAAACATGTTTTAGCATTTCAAAAGTTGGTTATGAGAATGAATTGAGAGTTTATCCTATCATTGCTTATAAACATTTATTAAGGTAGCATTTTTTTAAATGAATTTTATGTTGTAATTCCTAACTCACCTCTTCTTTAACATCTGTGGCAAGTCGTTTCCATTCTATAGTATTGTGATCTAATAACTCGGGTATCCATTTGACTCCTGAAAAAAGCATGTGGTTGGGATTTAATATAGCATAATCTTGGCATGGTTGGTCATTAACTATTTTGTGGAAAAAACAGTTCGCAACTGTTTTTTTTTTTACAAAACATTTATATATTTTTTTATAAATATCTTTTTACGCCAATTGCTTTTTTGTTCATATATCGGACATAGGAAGAGTTAAATATACTCGTAGTGTGTGTAGAAATACAGACCTGAAACGATTTTTATAGTGGCAGCGATATCACACTCTTTTTTACATAATCCTGGAGTGGTCGGTGGTGGGGGAGCAGGTGTCGTCGTTGTTGTGGTCGGACGTCGTGTCGTTGCTTCTGTACTAAATTCTGGCATCGGACTGGTAGCAGTTGCATTCCTTTGAGCTTCTAGAAGTTTTTCTATAGAAAATGGCGTCGTAGATGGCGATGGCCAACCAGTGAATTCAGTTGAAGCCCTGAAACATTTATAAATCGGTCATAATTGTGCAAGGCCACTTTAAAAAACATTGAGATATGAAATAATTTAAATACCTCGTAGGCCAACCCTTCTGTATTTTTGGTGTCACTGGAGCAGGGCCTAATGGTTTAGGAGTAGTTGTTTTTCTTTGTACTTTACCGCCTGGTCTTGAAGGGAATACCAATTTAATCATGCCTCCAGGAGCTTTGGTTGTACTACTGGGCACAAGTGCTGGTTCTTCTTCAATAGTTTCGTTTAATTTAAAACCAGGTGGCAGTAGACTTGAGATGTCAGCAACTTTGAGCTTGATAAGCGGGCCCTCTGCAGTTTCTTTGTCCGTCTCGTTTAATTTAAATCCTGGTGGTAATAAAGCTGATACGTCTATAGGTACAGCATTTGCTGGTAATTTAACTTTTGGTTTTTCTGTTACCGTAGTATTTAACTTAAAATCTTTGGGTAAGAGAGCAGAAATATCAACTTCTTGGACTTTGTCTAAAATATTAGATTTCTCTGTATCAGGAGGCTTGTAATTTGAGGGCAATAATTTACTAATATCATTCTTTTGTAGTTTTTTGACAGGATCTTCTTGTGGCTTATTTTCTTTTGGCTTATATTCTTTAGGAAGTAAAGATTTAATATCTAATACAATAACTTTATTCTTCGCGCTGATACCAGATGATCGACCCTGTGTTCCATTAATGATAGGGACCTCGCTAATCTCTGGTGCACTAGTCGTTGTAGTAGTAGTTGTAGTAGTCGTGCTGGTACGTTTATCTCTGAATGAGAGTCTAGATTTATAACCAGCAGGCAGAAGTCCAGCTACATCATCCATCACGGTTACCAGCTTTTTCCTCGGCTTAGGTGTAGTAGACGAAGTCACACGGTGAGCGAATTTTTTTATTTGCACTGGTATTGGTTCGGGAGATGACCTTTCTGTTACAGAAGGAGACGATGTGCTCTTTAATGTAAATACTTTTATAGGACCCGGGGTTGTAGTAGTTGTTGTTGTCGTCGTTGTTGTGGTGGTCGTACTTTCTGTAGTTGATTCAGTTATTAGCTCAATATTTTTGTTATCGTTATCTAAAGATCCAGACAAAACTGCACTTGACAACTCTGACTGAATACTATCCAATTTGTCGTTAATATTTTCGGTCGATGACGGAGTACTCATTAGACCACTTGTTTCTAGTCTTGGGTCTTTCGTTACAGTTTGCTCATCATCCACATCTTCCTCAATGTCATCCGTTAACACTTGCTTCTTTTCATCTTGCTCTACGGTTGGGAAAGGTAAGAACCGAGCACCTGAAACGCTTCTACTTGTTTGAACTGATGCTACTACAACCCAATTCTCAGTCGTTACAGGAACAGAAGAATCACTCAATTGGTTACTGGTAGATGAAGTACTTTCGGAAGATGGATTTAGCTTCGTAGTACTTGGTGCATAAGTAACGTCTGGAATAGATATTGTGCCATTAACTACACTCTTAGTAGTAACAACAGACACAACTTCTTGTCTTAGAATTGATGGTGTCTCTATTGATGTCACATCTTCCTCGGAAGCAGGAGCACTGTAATCAGTGACGGGAGTCTCTTTTTCTTCATTTTGTTTGTGTTCAGTTTGATCAATTACAGTGGTGTCTACAAAATGTTTGAAATTATCATCTTCAACCATCGTGTTTTCGGGTTTCATAACTAGAACATCGAAAGATTCCGTATTGTTTGTTTTGGCTAGTTCAGTAGGCTTTTCAGGTTCTTCAGTTGTATCGTATTCTTCGTCATAAATGTCAGTAGCATGTTCTATTGAATGCGGTTCCTGAGTAGTAGGTTTCACTTCAGTACTTTCAACATCATCGTAATATTCTACATATTCTCCCTCGTCCCCTTCATTTTCGCTGTCATGATCTTCATCAGGTTGGTTACTACTTTCCGTAGTAGTTGTAGAAGTGGTAGTCGTTGTGGTTGTAGATTTAACTAAAGCTTTTCTCGGATAGTTGTCTGCATTCATAGAACTCGCGTCAGGTTTACTGTCATCAGTTGATTCAGATTGCGTTTGGTTGGATTTAATGACTTCCACATCAAAAGAACCTTGAGTATTCTTCATGAGCTCCCTAAATGAACTTATGTCACTTATGTCATCTTCAAGTAAAGGTTCTATATCTAATAGTCCCTTATATTCCGTGGAAGAACTTTGATATAAGTTAGGATTTCTCTTAGGTGCATTGAAATTGTTGTTTTTATTAAATGCATTGGTTGGTATATTTTGAGAATTTGTGTTTTCATTTATAGAAGGTGAATCTAATTGAGGGAATTGTGGAGTGTTTGGTTTAACATTCAGTCTTTGTTTGATTGCGAGTTTATGAGGATTATAAGTGGTCACCCTGTGATGGTCAAATAAGTCTTGGTTATCATTTTCATCTTCGTCATCGTGTGGAATGTGACCACTCTGTCCGTTGCTCTTTAAGCTATTGCCGTCAAATGGCATGTTCTTAAATCTGTTATTTTGTAAGTAGTCAATATCAGGATTGTTTAAAGTAATTTGACCTAAAAATGTTTCGGGTTTCGACGGATCATTCTGATACGCTACAGAGTGTATTTGTGGTACGTCAGGCCTTTTAGTTGAGGCTGGGTGTACGAATTGAAAATTATATGGTAAAGCTGGCCTGAACCTTGATCGTTGAGCGGTAAATTCGGGTTGGTTTACATAATACTGCGTTCCGGCTTGACTCCTGCCTGTTGGTAATTGAAATGGAGTCGGATTTTGGTTGTAGTTAGGGCTAGGAAACCTGGCTTGGCCCTCATTGTAGAGTGGCTGCTGCACAGTTGGTGCAACTCTGTAGTTGTCCCCATGTTCGAAAAATGAAGATGGGCGAGTGTTCGGAAATAAAGGCGGTTGAACTTGAGCAAAACTTTTTTCTACCGGTGATAAGTAATAGTTGGCATCTGAAACAAAGAAAAAAAATAAAATAAATAAACATTCATATTTTCTTCAAAAAGAAAACACGAGTATTTAATGTATCTAGCTCTGATAATATTTGTATATAAGTTCGTACGTGCTATACGTTTATTCATGTTTTGCAATGTAAAAAGAATATTAAATGGTTGGCATGCAAGGCTAATAATTTAGTGTGATGTGAAATATTGCATTGCAAGTAGGTAATCGTAAACAATGTGAGGAATGTATCGGGTATTTCCGCAGAATGCAGATGCAAAGAATGGTGGCTGAGAGAATGCAAATCTCTGGAATAAAATGTTATATTGCTTTGTTGGTCATTTTTATTGCAGCATAAACTTAGATAGCAGTCTACCTGATAAAACTATAGATTCTTTTGACATGATTAAAGTTAGAGCCTCATTCTATGAAGAGTTTACCTGTCAATTAATTGTCATATTTTGATGTCCTATTGTATAATATATATTGCACATAACCATGTGCAACATATACAATAGGACTCTGGATTTAGTTATCAATAGCAATTTACCAATAGACTGAAGTACAAAGGTAGGATTTGCATGCAGAAATTTAAAGCATTAAAGAATACTGAACGTGCAATTACTCACATCGCGATTTAGTTGTGACGTACCTAACATGTGAAATATTTCACACGTTACGCGATTCGCGAACGTTACATGTGTACGTAATGTATCAACTGTACATGACGTTGATGTACTGCTCAATTTTATGGAAATTAACTGCGTTTTGTTAAAAGCCACTCCGTTCTGGTTTGTATGCATTATGTAGTGTTCGACGAATAAAAGCTTTTAAATATTATTTTTTTATTATTATTTTATTTGCATATCAAGCACTGACGTATTTGTATCTGTTGGACATAGGCCTTCCCCAAATGTTACCACAACGAACGGTCTTGTGCATCTCGTATCCATCGGATTCCCACGACACCAACAATTCCAACGCTGCGTCTTCCGGTACGCAGTCACCATTTTCGACCATCTGTTCTGTGAGCAATGAGCTCTGCCAACTATCACTTAAGTTTGGCGATTTTTCGGGTTATGTCGGTAATCTTGGTTTTCATTTCTATCAGCAAGCATTCTAATAGTATCCCACTATTCTGCTATCAGTCACCTAGTCAAGATAATATTTCTACCAAAACTTTTCCTAACTGTGTTAGAGTCAGCTTCTAGTCAAACCAGATTCAGCTGAATACCAGTATTTTAAATGGAGAATCTATCTGATCTCAACAGCCCAGTATCTGGGTAACATGCAAGACTGGTGTCAAAGCTACAAGTGACAGCCAGGACCCACGGCTTTGCACCTTAAGCCATTGGTCCTGGGTTAATTTCGCGGGCTACTCTGGTGCATTCATTTGAATGTAGGGGTATGTGTGGTGTGATGGTCACGCATTCACAGATTGGACTCAGCAAGTATTGCTTAACCTTGAAGATCGCCGTGTGTGGCTGTTGTCACAGTAGACACGAGTTTTATAATGTATGTTGTTGTAATGTAAATGTATAAGTAATAAATGTTCTAATGTAGTAAAACATAATATATAAATTTCTTAATTTAGTAAATTATATAAAAATGGCCTAATGTAGTAAAACGTATTAAAATGCCTTAAGGTAGTAAATCATAATAAAATATCTTAATGTACTACATTACATCCATTACAACCGTAATAAAAAAGCATACCATAACAAAACGTATTATAATGTCCTAATTCTATCTTAAGTTAATCCTAGTTGTTTTTTTTTTTAAGATGGGAAATCATCCAATGGTTACTCCTGCTCTGGATAGAGCGCTAAATCTGATGCAGGAACCTCCCGAACTTACCATGTCCGGTGAGGACGTGCATCATGCGGAAGGTGAGGACGCTGTGATGCCTCTCCAGCCGCTCCTCAAAGAGGGGACTTACCGCCATGATGGATGGGTTGCCCAGTCCTAATGTAGCAAATGTATTAAATGTCAATAACGCTAATAAATCAAGAAAGTTCATCACAGCATAGTTATATTGACTGTTTACTTCATATGAAACTTATCGAATGATACATTAGAAACCACGGGGGAAGATAATAAATAACATGATTAATAAAAGTGAGTGAAAACTAATCCTATTATTCGTTCATAAACCAAGTTAGTGTACAAAACAACTCCACACTTGTGGAGAACTGGGGAAAAACAATATCGTAATGGCTCCGGAGTTTGTTTTGTATGAATTTTTGTTATAGTCGGCTTTAATACAATTTTGTGAGTGAAGGGTTCCTACTAGTATTTTTGTATCAGCTAATGCAAATGGCGTGACTACCTCTTACTTTGTTACATCATATTTCCAGCGTTTGGATAACATGACCTGCCTTTATCAAATAAAGGAGTTATTTGATGATGTCCCACCTTTCCCGCTCTAGCTGGAGAGGGAATGTCAGACCTTTATTGAATATAACCTACCAGTTTTCTTTCAGTTGCCCTTGCATATCAATTTCGCGGTAACTCTTTTGGAAATTCCCGCAGCACCATGAGTTGACGCACCCGAGTATCTGTTTGAATTTATTTAGGGACTGTAATAGATAACTGTTTTTTGAACACTATTCGACTATGTCTGAAATCAAGTCGTCTCTTTATAAAAGGCAACTTAAATTATCAAGAGGATAGGAGTGACCTCCTTACTGTTTATAGGTAATGTTTTAACATTATGACATGGTTGGCGCAGTGTGCCGTGGATTCCTACACGGAATAAATATTTGTATGACCTACAAATAATTGTTGCGGGTGTGGGTGTCTTGTATTTGTGACTTTACATATCTGTGAGCGCACATAAGGTACAGAATAAGTTCTTAGTGTCAAGTAACTTTAAAAAAAAATGTTTTAACGTACGTTCTGCCAAGTGTGCCTAGTTATTTCTCAATATTCTTTGAGACTAATCTTATTATAGCAGCACAACAATGGATATCTTCTTCTTCTTTTCAAATCAATGGTAAACTCGTTTAACTTTTTCGACCCAGTAGATGGCTACGTGAACTGCAATATTGGAGGTTTACTCATGTCTTCCAAAAAGCCTATGAAAAAATTGTGACGTAACAATTAAAGAGTTTTCAGATTTATTCCTATACTTGTGCTATAAAACCTTGCTTTGTGCCAAATTTCAGGATTCTGGGTCAACGGGAAAAATCCTATAAATTTTGATTCCTTTGAGTGTCGAAATGCACGTTTTTGCGACAACGGCCGTATCTTTTTTTTCGTTAACTTAGAATTTCAACTCGATACCTCCTCGCGTTTCCGAGATAAACGGTCTTGACAGACAGACAGACAAACGGACTGACAAAAAAGTGACCCTATAAGGGTTCCGTTTTTTCCTTTTGATGTACGGAACCCTAAAAATAACAATTATTGTATTGTTCAGGCTGAAAATGATCGTCTTATGGTTGTCGCATGTCCTGCCTATCTTTGGGTACCTTTTATGTAGTACATATTAAAGCATAATAAGGGTGAAGGTAGTAACTTACGTACAATAACCACCGGGATTTATAGCCGCTACGTGCGAGACTACGAAACGATTAATATAGTGATAAATGGACATTCTCTATCGTAGAATAAATTTACCTTCCCTTTGTTAAGCGAATATGTATGATGCGCATATTTCTTGAGCTACCTGCCATTTTCTTTCGGCCTTGTTATAAATACTGCAGTTTTTGTCGACCTTAGTGACTATCTTTAATATCTAATTGTTCTTTATAAGTTAAGTTAATTGATTTTAGGGTGATACTTGCAATTTTTTACTTTAAATATTTTTTTACTTTTTTCATTGAGAGATGAGTGATTTTCTTCATTTTACATATATTAGGACCGTTAACCTATAAAATTAGATAAATATTTTGCTAACTCTAGATGAGCTTATAAATGAACAATAAGTATTGGATTCTAAAAATAATGTCCGTAATTACGTAGTCCCGTAACGTAGGCGGTGGGATTGTGGATGACGAGCAATAGGTAGCTCGCCGTCCGGCCATCCGATAAGGATCTAGTCCGAGTCAAGGGCGTGGAATGCTGCACGCGTGCCTCAAAGAGAAGTCAGCAAAATTGAAGAGGCTCAGTTAGGCTGCCTGCTAAGGTTGCGGGATTGTAGGAAGAGTTACTGTGGTCCTCTCAAAAGGGCAAATAAGGGAACACTGTAAGTTTACGTCAGTAAAAGTCTGTCACTCTGGAGCAGTCATTTGATGATTTCTTAGGTAAATACCTAAAGCATTAGATATGTGTAAATTTTTTCAGTAGAAAACGAACCTACACAGTTAGGGCAGATATCACGAGAAAACTCTCGAGTGTTCGTTTCTGATCTTGAAAGTGGTTCAATCTTCATTATGGCCTACTTCATTGTAAGTGTCTTACAAATAATCATATCTGTGAGCAGACCGCGGATTCTAATCACATTTTATGACTCTTCTAGTTTATCACAATCTTGGTTTCGGCCTGTATATCTTTGCCAAAGATAATCTTGAGGAAATTACTTTCTTGTGGATCATATCCCTAATTAAGAATGGCGGCTGTGTTCATCAGGCCTCAAGAGGGAGAATCGTCGGCTTAATAGGAAATCGATCAGCCGAATATCTCATAAACTACGAGGACTCTTCAGACATGGAAACTTTCAGGCCTGCTTACGTAATGGATCTCATACCTACCTATTAAGACGAGCATGTCCGCCTTGTACCCGCCGGCTACCTTTTAAGGACACTTCCTGAGCAATTACTTAATATGAAAAGGTCCCTTGTTTTTCCTTCCAAAAATTTTTATGGATATTTACCTACCCAAAATGATCTCGACATTACGCACCTAAAAAAATTTTAATGTCCGCATTTTTGTCTCAAGAGTACAAGATAATTTAATTTATTCTTTATATCATTATTATGTAAAGTTACTGCTCTACTTGCTTATTTCGTAACCGTTAAATGCATAACTAAAAAATATTAAGAACCATCTAAAATCAGCATAATTTCAGCCGCAATTTGTCAAAAAATTTAAAGATCCATCGTTTATATCAAGCTGGAGGAAAATTCAAAGCAAATTAAAGAGATTTATGCTTCGATTACACTTTAGGGTACGCCTCCAAGCTCAGCGTTTTTAAATTTAATATTATGGGAGTCAAGAGTGCCATTGCGAGTAAGGTAAATATGGATAAAAGAGCATTTTCATGTTCTATGGAAATTGGCGAAAGGTTTTATTCGCATTTGGAATTACAGAAAGCATTTGAACAGTATACATAGAATTGTTTTTCCATAGTTACCTTAAGACGCAGGCACATTCATTTGCCGTCGCTTTATAGAGATCACCGTATTCATTATTCCACAGAAAAGAATTCCTATTGTGAGACGAAATGTATTATGCTTTGAAGTCAACGGAGTGTTATTACTGCATTCCTTTTATGCGAAGATTTGGCAATGGGGCGGATTATAATAACTGATTGCCGCCTGACCTCGCGGATCCAGGAAAATTCCGTATTTTTATCAGAACAAATTACCAACCCTAAATATACTCCGGCAAACTGATGGATTAGAAAAAAAAATGTGTTGTGTTCTTGTTTTTCTTTTATACAGCTGTCAGAACCCGAAGTAAGTTTCGATAAGAAGCAAAGCTCGATGTAATACAAGTTTGCTGTAAGTAAAAGAAACATCAGTTTATTAAATACATTCTTAGCAATTCTTTTACCAAAGTCAAAAAAGAGGCAAGTTCTGTCGTTGACAGCTAAAATAATAACTTAAACAAGTATCTAAAGTGAAAAGGGCGAACATAAATCATAAACATACGTATCTGGAAATCGATCTCTGAGCCAATATCAAGTTAATTTCATCCTTTTCAAACAGGCCGCGTTCAAAAAGGCACAAAATCGACAGGCAATGTTCACCTGATGAAAGAAATACTGTAACATTCGCAATGCCTTCAATATATTTTCTGATTAACTGGAAGGTCGCAAGAAACTGGAATTTCCCTCGGGATTGGCCGAGTTTCGTGGCTTTATCAATCATGTCAATGTTTATATGCCACGGTTGATTATGAAAGCGCGGTTGAAGCTGATGGCAAAGTTGGCGCAGTTGTTGAGCAATTGGCTGCAGCGCTCGGTGTCGTAGGTACAGAACTAATATTTCTATGGCCTACCTACAGATAGTTGTTTCGGATCTGGGTGTCATACAGCAGTAATGCCTAACGAGGGGCAACGTTTATTTAAAAAAATATCTGTAAATAGTTCGATTCTCAAATCGAGCCTTAAAGATTATTCTGAATCAAATAATGATTTTGTGATGTAACTACAAATTTACAGTTATCAGCTTTTTTTCTTTAGGTATTTGTCGTATGTGACCTTACTTCTCCTCCTGCCAAATTTCAGGATTCTTTGGTTTCCTTGTGAGTGTCAAAATATACGCCTTCTAGGTCAACACCTTGTGTTGTGTTTACCTAGAAGTTTGATTTTTAGTACTCCAAGGGCTAGCAGACATTAGTATTAATTTCAGCTTAATACCACTACGCTGTACCGTAAGCGTCTTGACTGTTTTTGTATATCGACGCAGGTACGGAACCCTAAAAAAAGAAAAAAAGACCAGGATTGCAATACCTACCCAAGTGGTAGTAGGCGTTCTTTAAAACTTTCCTATTTGAATATAGAATGAATCGAATCGCTTATGAGGGCGTACGCGAGGGGATCATCATCTTCCTGCCCTTGTCCCGTGTTATTTGGGGTCGGCGCAACATGTTTTTTTCTTCCATTCTGCCCTGTCACTCGTCATGCTATCATTAACTTCCTTTTCTTTCATATCACTCTTCACACAATCCATCCATCTTTTCTTTGGTCTCCCTCTCCCTCTCCATCCATCCACATGTAAACTCATAACTCTTTTAGGGGATACAGTTAATAATATAGGTACCTACTTTGTCGTGTCTGAATGTAATAATCTGAAATCTTTATATAACTTAGACATAATTATGATGGCATTCCATACGCATACATCATTTTGTTTATGTTTAAAATTTTCTGAAATATATCGAATTCTTTTCCGACTAGTTTCTAATAAATATCAGTAGGTGGATAAATAGCAAAATCATATTCCATGCCCTGTTAAATTTACAGATTTCAGTTCAAGAAAATCATTTTACAAGGTTCATAAAATGAGATAAGTCAGCTCTCGGTTAAAAAAATTTTTAGAAGGTTCATAAAATGAGATAGGTAGGTATACTCTAATTGCCAACGCTACGTTGCTACAAAATTGCTGGTTCACGGTGAAATGAAAGGGCTTTCTGTAAAACAAACACACGTCAAGTACACGCGTCGTCATGGCGACTCACCCACCGCGTACATACTCGCCCGCAGGTCTGTTATGTAGGTACTCTCAAATTTTGATCGAGTGATTGATACCTATGTGTATTAGGTAACAAAGGAACGTGACGGAGTGGTATTCAGTTTAATTAATATTATAGAATTAGGGTCTTAGTGGAAATGTCGACACACCTATTTACGCCTTGACAGTGCCGTAATTATCTTTTTATATGCCAGGGTCTGTGCCCACTGACACCGCCCTAGTTACGACCCTGCACCTTGGTCGTAATACCTACCTATGTAATGAGTGAAACTCTCTGAAACTGAAAATGTAATTAAAGATTTAAATATAGACGCATGTTTTAAAAAAAATATGTGGGCGAGTACCAACAAGCTGACTTAATTTTAGACCCTTCACATATTCACAAAATTTTCCTTCTATATTACCCAGCATAAAAATAAAATACGGTTCTAATTTTGTTGGTTAGCTTCGTTAATGAGGTCAAGTACCAAAACAACATTATTTACATGAAGATATCTAGGACTGCGATCAAAATGAGGTTCACAAGAGCTCTATATTTAGATAAGTAGACAGTATTAGCGAACTCTTCATTAGCCGATATACATCTACGTGCAAACATGTTTGGCAGAGACACACATGAAAAATTAGCTCATCCTGTATGAAACGGTCAGAATTTGCGAGACCTTCGGGACTGAATGTATTATGACTGAATGTACTAATCTCACTTATCCTTTAGCTCAAAATCTATGCTTGCAGAGGATATTTTAGTTAGTGGGTGCACGCATAATCGGGTCATTATTTTATGGCTCAATAATTAGTTTAAAAAATTGTTTGACATCTGCCCTCCTAGCCATGTTACAACTGTTTCGTTTCGATTCTCTTTTCGTCGATCGCCTCAAGTAGGCCACGCCTCTGATTCCTTTTATCTGACGTCATCTCAACGCTCAGTCTCGTGGTCAGAACAAAGGAATAGGAGGCGTAGCCAACTCGAGGCGATCAACGAAAAGAGAATCGAAACGAAACGGTTGTAACTTGGCTAGGGGGGCAGATAGGAACCAAATTCAAAATATTCTATACTCCATTTGAAATTAGAACAAAACTTTTTTACTGTCCGTTCAAACGATTTTGAGTTTTATTGCGTTGGTGGTAAAGTAAATAGTTGATACAGCAACCACTCTTTTGCTTTTAATGCCATCCTTATGCCTACGAAATAGAATTCAAAATCGGTTGAGCGGATAGTAAAAACGGTTAGTTTAAATGTCTAATTTATTTCAAATGGACTATAGATATTTAAAAGCTACAAGAAATATTACTCACATTTCCCAAAAAACCCCAACGAATTTGTAAGATCTATAGACTCGACGAAACAATGGCACTAAATAGAATTACATAGGACCAAAAAATGAGTTCTCACTTTTTGCGAACATTTTGAACTTTCATTAGAAGGTCTTTTGGGCCTAAAAAACAACATCCATTAAAACAATAAGTTGTAATTAATATTAGGGGAGGGGCGCATGCTATAAATCGCAGGTAATTAGGCAGGCACACGCGTCGGCTAAGGCCCGGCCTGCACGTGACATGTGCGGAAAGGGCTTAAAAGCTCTTTGTAATACCGCTGCCGGTACCGCTAGCCCGATGTATACCGCGTTTAAAGGTAAACATTTCACTTTTTATTTTCCACCGTAAAATGTTTGCATGGAATTTTTTTTATGACAAAAATAAAATCATGTACTATATGCTTTGTTTTCTTTTTATTCTTCCAACAGACAATCTTATCGTTTAGTTTATAGCGAGAATATAAGTAACTTTATTAAGTGGACCCAAGCACTTATTAAATGCTAATATTCGCG
Organism: Mythimna pallens; assembly: GCA_961205895.1. NCBI lineage: Eukaryota > Metazoa > Arthropoda > Insecta > Lepidoptera > Noctuidae > Mythimna > Mythimna pallens. The sequence continues at coordinate 11,427,915 of OY540826.1, read as the reverse complement.
CAATGACCCAAAATTTTATATAGGTTCATGTTTACTTAAACGGGTCTGTAGGAACAACAACTTAATTTTAAGTTGGTAATAATAATATTGCCGAAACCCCAACATTGTAGATGATTATCCCTAACATTAGTTTCAAAAAGTACGCTCCCAATGAAGTCGTAACGTGGAAACTGGATTAGTCTCCTCTCAGTGCTCGGGTGGCCGGGGGCTTAGGAACTGGATCATAGTCTGACGAAGTGTAATCCCTGGAGCACACTAGCGGCACTGGCGCTACACGATCACAACTTTATCACTAGTGCTATAGTCTAATATCATTTAGCATTACAAGTCTCCTTACAAAATCTTCCAGCGACTAAAATCATTTATCTCTTTTAGAGTTTCATTATGGTAAATTTAACCAATTTGCTTACGTCACTAAAGCTTATTCCCTGCTATTAAATCGCTTAAGAGTACGCTGGTTAATCCACCTAAATAAATGGTTGTCCAAAAAATACTTGTACCTTGCCACTCTTTCACGTGTAATTAGGCGGAGTGTTTGCATTTCTTTACGAAGTTAAAAATAGTCCTCTTTTTAATTGACATTTTGTAAATGTGTAGGTTAAACTAGTGATCCGCCCCGACCTTCATCATCATCATCATTTCAGCCGAAAGGTGTCCACTGCTAGGTATAAGCCTCCCTAAGTCTCGCACCTATTGAATTTGCTTTTCGGTCGGTCGACGTTGTGGGAAGGCTTCCAACGCTGCGTCTTCTGGTACGTAGTCGCTATTCCAGAACCTTTCGGTCTCATCGACAATCTGTTCTGCGAGCAATGTGCCCTGTCCACTTCAACTTAAGTTTGGCGATTCTTTGGTCTATGTCGGTAACTTCGGTTCTTTTACGGATATCTTTATTTCTTATCCGATTACGCAAGGAAACTCAGAGCACAGCCCTGCTACTGCATGGGTGCAAAATATGCAGAAACCTTCCTAGCTTATAGTTCTTTCTACCGCGCCCTGAAAACTACAATTTGATGAAACTGAAACGTTTGAAATAAATACATCAGTTTGAAATAATCGCGTTGAAGTTACTGCCAAATATTGAGATTTAATTAAGTAACCACTGCCCATATATAAATATTAAAGGCTAACTACTAAGTAAATATGGTGGACCGGAAGGCAAATATTAACAAACATCCGGGATTAATCTTGTCTAAATAATAAGCAAAGCTATCGTCAAACACACATTGCCGAGTTAATTTTGCATAATTCCACTTCGTAAATAGTTATTAGCTTTATTAGATTAATGGCGAAGCCGACCTCTTCGCGAAAATAATTTAGATTAACATGTATTCTTCCAAGGTTTTTCTTAATCATCCAAAGACTTTTCTCGCTCGAAGGCGGAGTGGGAGCGTATCAGACTTGCTGACTAAAACCACATCTATGTTCCTTCTTTGCCTAGCGTTCCAGGACCCCGGGTTTTCCTTTTCGGAAACCAACCCATAGCTCATAGTCTTCGGCCCTGCTGGGCTCCTATGGTTTTGCTGACCTCTTTTTGAGGCACTACGCGCCGTCGACGACTCTGGCCGGACGGCGAGCTACACATCGCTCGTCCCACGCCTACGATGGCTAGAACTTACGGTCGGGACCTCGGCGGCTGATGTCGGTTCCCTCACGAGTGCGGCCGGTTCCTTCGCTAGCAGTACTGCTCCGCAGAAAGAGGCGACCGCCTACCATTCCTCCTCGGTATTCTTCCAAGGTTGGATCGAGTTATGTATATTTCACGCTAACTGTGATATGCTATGCGGTCCAGATGAGGCAATTAGTATGCAAACTGAGCAATCTGCGCAGAGCACTATGAACCGTTATTAGTAAAATAGACCGTATGCATCTCGCGTTTTTATATAAAACCTAGCGGCTGACTGATGTACATCGTCCTACTTTAATACCATAAAAATTCTGCCGTAGATTTCAGTTTCTTGAACCGTGAAGTTTAATGGAAATCTTGTTGTAATTTTTATACTATTTTTTTTTAACTGTTTACCCACAATATACTTAGGTATAAACATTATTTAAAAAAAAAATTAACTATATTAAAACTTTTTGATCGCCACAGTACATTTACGTCGGTACATTTTTATATACATGATACCTAAAAATGTACCGACGTAAATGCACTTTTAGGCATCTGACTACCTGCCGCCCTAGCCAAGTTACAATCGTATCGTTCGCGATTAACGCTTCGAGTAGGCCACGCCTCCGATTCCTTTGTTCTGACGTCATGTCAACGCTCAGTCACGTGGTTCGAACAAAGGAATTGGAGGCGTGGCCTACTCGAAGCGTTTGGCGTGAACGATACGATTGTAATTTGGCTAGGGGCTGTAACGTCTGTCAAAGTTCTATGAATGACAATCGGGACCAACGGCTTTACGTGCTTTACGAAGCACCAGGAAGCGAATGTCAGAGATAAACATAGAAAAGTACATATGAATTGGAAAATTCATATTGGTACTTACCCGGTTGCGAACCCGCAACATATGCAACCTATGCAACCTATATATGCATGAAGGCCTATTCCAAAGAGATAAAGCATGCCGTCCAGTTTCTACCATCGCTCGTCGCATGATAGGCAATGAGATTTCAAAACGTCGGGAACGCTGACAATGACAAAAGCTCGTCGGATGATGTCTTTATTAAGTATACGAATAAGTACTGCGTCAATGTTCTGTGCGAGTCTAATACTGGAATTACTATTCCTAACATGTTTCGTTCGTCTGTCTAAAAGTGGTCTAAAACCATTTTGGCTTAAGATAAGATCCTAAAGAAAACATAATGCCTCTCTACCCAACATTTGTTCACAACACTTTTTATGAAGAAACCTTGTTAAAAACTCGCCTATCCTCGTTGTGTTAAAGATAATGTAAGTAACAAACAAAATGGAAGCGCATCAAGTTTTATAGGATAAAAAAGTTTCCCGTAAGCGAGGTGGAGGCGAAAAGTTAGTGTAATATTTAGAAGGTAGGATGGACACCTGCGTTGCAGCCGGGCGCGGGTGTTACGTAGTTTTACAGTTTCGTTATATAAATGTGAGTTACCCGTTCGAATTACCGACGATTTAATGGATCCCTAATGAGGGCGAAAGGAGTATCTTATACGGAAAGGTTTAATTGCTAGGGGCCGTTCATCTGCGGAATCTTCAAAAAGGAAAAGTAACTATCATTAGCAGTAACTCGTGATGGGAGGGTACAGTATAATAATTAGCGACATTTAACGCGAGCGCTCTCTGCTTTTCTATTTTCCGTTCCTTTTCTTTTCTGTGAAAGGATGTTTTTAATATCTTGAGGAAATTCTTTGGTGTACCAACGAGGAAAAGTTAAGTGCAGTTGGTCCGTTTACTTGGAATGAAGAACAAAAAGCTTGGATTCAGAAAGTATTTAGAACGCTGTGGGATTTATGTAAAAGTTTTTTTAGAATTCTCTTTTAATATTATTTTTGGGTTAAATAGTCTTAAACGCTGAAGTGGTGTCGACCAACTTATTTTCAGAAAAGGTTATTCTAGAACTGTCATTACTCTGATAGGTACCTATTGATCAAAAATGCTTTATTCCAAGTCTAGACAAACCACCAATACCTATTGAATAAAATTCAGCGTCAACTATTCACTATCGGAAAGTATCTAGACATAACCAGCGAAATTTTATGAGTTTGTTTGTTCGTTCCGATGTTTGTAAATAGTTAATATTGAGCTGATTTGAATTTCTCTGAACAGGGCACACTTTACCGCTTATAACAAACTTCATGAATTGCAAGAAAGTAAAGGAGACGACATGTGCCGAAGAAAATGTACTGTTCGTAAGTTTTTGTTAAATCTGGCTGGCCTGTTGGTCTAGTAGTTAGTGGTTGTGGATTCGATTCCCGTCCATGAGAAATGCTTATGTGATGAGCACGATCATTTGTTCTGTGTTTGGGTGTAATTTACGAGTATGTATAATACCTATGAATCTATGTATTTAGAAATATATAAGTATGTTTATCAGTTGTCTAGTACTCATGCCACAAGCCCTGCTTAGTTTGAGAATAAAAATATAAATTTATTTTGTAAGAAAACTTCATTTCGTTTGGTGTATATGCCTCTATAACGCAACACAAAATTATAAAAGTTTCACACTTCACATCGTTGGTTACAAAGAATAAATCAAAATACAATTTAGAATAACCTTAATGGAAAAAGAAACAAAGTTTAAGTGAAGTTTTGCTAAATTACTGTTTCATTATATTCACACTAGCGGTTGCCTCTGACTTTGTCCGCACAAATATTTTCGCTTGGTATTTTCCGAACCCATTTAGAATATGACAGGTAACAGAGTGCAAAGCACAAGTAATAAGGTTGTCAAAATTTTGATGTAGGTTCAATCGAGTGAAATTAGCTTGGACAGGTACACAGAACAGGGAAAATATGAATCAAAATGCTTTACCCGTGTCTATTGATCTGTGAAAATATACCGATATTTACCCAAGCTGTCATAATACAGCTATTTCATTTTTTTTTATACAAACAGACAGTCATCAATATAATACATATAATGAAAATGTAAATAGCGTCAAATTAATATTCTGTACGCGTGGGAATTTTAGATGTATGAGCAACATACGCATAATATTTTGATCCACATACTCGCTGTAGTATATGAGGGGGCTCCACATTGAGCCACTTGATCCCTAATTAAGTAGGGCCCTCACGTACGCACCTCTGCAAACCTTTGAATAAGAGATGTTCGAATCCCACACGATCATAGTTTTATACACCGGTGTCACATAAATTGCTCTCGAAATACCAATTACTTATTGATTAAAATATAACGTACACGAGACGCAGTAACTTTCCCATTACATAATTAAAAAGTGGAACCGAAATGTCGAATTTAATTGGGACCGTCCTACGCACATTGAGGGGATTGTTTTAGAGGACGCTGCGGTAAAAGTTTAGAACATGACTCAGTATATAATTTACGCAACATTTCTTCAGTTTCAATACTCAAAATAGATTTTCCTAATTATCAGAGGTCGGAATCAGGTAGGGTTATTCATGTACTTTCATCGAAATGTTGATATTAATACGGATCTTCCCGGGATTTCTAATGAAAAATCCCGTGTGGCCAACAATATTACAAATGAATAATATTAAAAACCTCAGAGATAGGTAAGACAACTAAAACTAAGTAAAATAATTAACATACAATTTATATTAGTATTTTTCATTGATATGTCTCTACGTCAACTGAGGTGAGGTTAACAAATTTATATACTTCCTCCTCCTCGTCATTAATGACGTCGGTCTGCATATACGTGTATGTTCGCATATTTTTTTATTTTTTATTAATCAATAATGTAACTTTATATATCTTAACTATTAATCCTAAATATTATAACTTAATAAATATATAAACAAACTGAAAATAATATATGTACAAATAAAACTCATAGGGCATCAAAAAATTCGTCCACATCGATGTCAATGGGAAAAGTGCCCAGAACGCTGGCAGCATTGCCACGCTGGATGGCAATGCTGATACGTTGACGAAGAAAAGCCCAGCCCTCTGGTCACGCGAAGAGTTCGCATGTTTAGATAGTTTGATCAATGAACTAAGCAACAGCTATGTCTGAATGTTTGAATAGTTTTTAATCTCCAAACAAAGGTTCTGATCACGATGAAATTTTGAGCACGGGTAGACCATGGCTTGGATAAAAACATCTGCGGTCTAGAATAGAATAAAATAGAATCGTTTATTTCTGAGAATATGGTATATGAAGATCTTAATATTAGACGGACTCACATGTACTACTTTTGCCGCTGTAGAAATATTAAATGAGTATCTAATTTGCAAATTCACATAATTATAGTGTCTAGTGTGTAGTCTATATATGTGCCCGCGGAACAGTGGTCTACATTCAGGCGGACGCAGCTAGCATATAGCATATTCAGCCTTATTATGTTCCCACTGCTGGAACTCAGGCCTCCTCTCTAGGAGAGGGAATGGGCCGTATCTCCACCACGCGGGCCCAGTGCGGGTTGGTGGATGTCACATGTTTTCGAATTTTTGGTTCTATTACATCCCGGTTTCCTCACGATGTTTTCCTTCACCGTTTTGAAAACAGTGGTGATGAAATAAATTAAATAAAGCAATACGCCTGGCTGGGTTTGAACCCGCGATCTGCAACTCGTAAGTCGGGGCCGTTACCTCTCGGCCACCACTGCTCTCCTCTGCAGCTATTGGTAAAATTTTAGTCAATTTATTAAATATACAACCTATCACGTGTGTATGTATAGTAACTATGATTGATCGAATCTCTTGAGGAAAACGTTGATATTGGACATGTGCTCACTTTATACACCAACACATGGGCTACGGAATTGATCGAAAGAATTACCTCAGCCCTGGAAAACAGAGAGCAACTGAAGGAAATCGGGTAAGTTTTAGTTGGTAAACCTTTAGGTAAGTTTAAGGTACCTATACTTTTGCTTGCTTCATAGAGACTAGTTTATTTCATCACCACAGCTCTCAGAACGGTGAAGGAAAACATCGTGAGGAAACCGGCATGTCCTAGAACCAAAAATTCGAAGGCATGTGACATTCACCAACACCCTTTATTTCTCCCTTTCATTCACTGGGCCCGCGTGGTGGATTACGGTCCAATCTCTCTCCTGGAGAGGAGGTCTGAGTCCCAGCAGTGGGGAAATTAAAAGGCTGATTATGCTGTTATGCTGTTATACAGACTGGAAAAAAATATTTGAAGATTTACCACCCAAAAAAAAATGCACTTACATAATTATGTATAATGTATATATTTTCTGTGTTTCCTGATAGCTACAACCTGGAGAATAGGGGATCTTTAAGTCAAGAATAAATAGGTTAAAAAAAATGCAATACATACATATAATGTATGTGCTATTCCCTATTGTCTGTGTTTGCTTTTAGCTAGAACCTAGGGATCTTTAACTCAAGAATAAATAGGTTACTTTGAGGTAGGTAGGATTGCTCCATCGTCGACCACATCGTCGCGTTCCATCAAGCGAGATAGTGGTAAAACACGAGCCTCGTCAAAAGTAAAAAACTGTTCAACTGCGAGTCGGACTCGCGTGCTGAGGGTTCCGTACAAACTTTCCTAGGTAAACAGTTCAATTCTCGAATGGATTCTCGAAGATTTATTCATATAGGTATCTGTGCTATAAGACCTTGCTTTGTGCCAATTTCAGGATTCTAGGTAGGAATTTTGATACCCTTGAGAGTGTCGAAATACGTTTTTTAGGGTCCCGTACCTCAAAAGGAAAAAACGGAACCCTTATAGGAACACTTTGTTGTCGGTCTGTTTGTCAAGACCCTTTATTTCGGGTACGCGTAGCGATATCGAGTTGAAATTAAAACCATATACTTAAATCTGCAGTCCCTTGAAGCTGTAAACAAAAACCAAACTTCTGAGTTAACGAGAAAAAAAGATACAGCCGTTTTTATCGCAAAAAACGTAAATTTCGACACTCTCATAGGAATCAAAATTCATAGGGTACTTCCCATTGACTTATAATCCTGAAATTTGGCACGAAGCAAGGTCTCATAATACAAATATAGGAAAAAATCGGAAAAATGTAAATTTTTAGTTACGTCACAAAAATATTTTTTTTTTTTGCGATTCGGAAAAATCTTCGTAACTCAATTCGGGAATTGAACTGTTTTCATAGGTAAGTTTGTACGGAACCCTCAGCTCGAGCACGTGCCCGGTTTTTCGGTACCGTATATTTTTTTTTCGTTAACCTAAAAGTTCGATTTTTTTACATCATCAAGGGACCGCAAGCCTGAGGAGGACACGTGGAGGTATCGAGTTGAAATTAAAACCATATGGTTTTAATTTCAACTCGATACCTCCACGTGTTCCCGAGATTTTCTTCTTAACAAATAAACAGATCGACGGACAACAAAATGATCCTATAAGGGTGCCGTTATTTTCTTTTAAAATACGGAACCCTATAAAGAAATGTATGAATCAAAACATCAACAAACTCTGGTATATATAAAGCCTTATATAAAATTTAACGTATTACAACAAACTAAGCTGTTCCAAAAGCCTCATTCATGGTTTATGGTACATTTAATAGAGGTACGTTATTTTTCTCAGGGTATTTAATTTACGTTATAGCAGTTACTTCAAATGAACTAGGAAATTCGTTTCATTGTCTCCCCCGTATTGTTGTATGGTCGACTTCATCATGTTTTATTGTAAATTGTTATTAGCAGTAACTTGAGTTATGTTGTTCTGTGGTCTGTGTTTATTTTGTTTTTTTCTGTCCTAATAAATGAGATTATGAAGGGAGTTAGCTGGTAATAATTGCGGATGATGACTACGTATTATTACGTAGGTCTTCACTACAGACTATGTAATCTGTGTTATCTGTGATACCAACTACGAAGTATCACGTATCTGAGCCATTTGTATGCTACTGATTGTGATTTGGCAGTATTTATTGAGGTGGAAATCATCCAATGACTTCGACCGTTATAAGGTGGAGTGTGAGGGTGTGTTAAGACTTTTACTGACTAAAACCACACCAGGCCGTGTCCTTCTGTTGCCGTTGTTTTCGAACTCGCCATGAAAACAATTTTAACCTTATTATCATATATTTAAATAGACTTGGAAATATGTTTTAAGCTTTTCATTAATATTAAAAATAATACGTTTTACTAACTAGGTATTAAAACGCAAAATTTTAAACAATTCCCAAGTATCAAATAACTGAACTTTGAAGCATGTAGCTCTCTGAAACACAATAAGCTCACCAATACTTTTTAAAAATTAAATTTGTTATGTTTATGTTTCTAAGAGCATAGAGAAAATTGTTTTATCAAAGTACAGTATCTTTTATAATTAAAGGAAAGTTAACACCAACTAATTAATATTCAATCAAACGTAAATCGTGAGTCCGCCATCAGGTTCTGTCAGAAGTGTCCAACTTTAGCCGGCGCCTGTCCGGAGCGCGTCTTATCTCCAAATCTCCGGCTTTAACAGCAATTTTGAGAGGTTTTAACGAAATTCGAGCACCATTGCTCCCCCCCTTTTTTGGTCTTACCAATGTTGTTCTTAAGTGCAAAGATGATGCTATACGATTTGACTTTATTTAGCATTATTACGAGACGCGCGGCTCAAAGAGATGTCTGCAAAATCGTAGAGGCCCAGCAGGATCGAGACCTACTAGGCCAGTGTGGCGACTTCTGAAAGGGGGACCTGTAGTTCTAGGAGGCAAATGGGCAACTGAAGGAAAATTGGTGTGGTTTTGGTCAGTAAAAGTCTGACACGCCCGCACTAAGGCGGAGCGTGAAAAGTCATTAGGTGATTTCCCAACTTAAAAAAAGTGCAGTATGTTAACTCAAGATCCGACACATATCCTTGAACATTCGTAGTATTCTGCATCAAGGTCCCACAGACCTTTATTTCAATTTACCGGAAACTCTAAAATAATTGACCTACATTGTAACATTGAGCTAGTTCCGATTAATTTTATAAACGAGCGAATTAATTTCATGCAATAACATGACAAAATTGTGGATTTGAACGATTATATTTAATTAATTTAACATGATGTGGCACACATTGGTTGTATAATGTTCGCATTTTTAATCAAAATAAATTGTGGTAACGGCAATCAACATTTGTATTGTAATAGAATTCATTGACATTCCTAAATCCATTATAGTTGATTTCAATATCTTCCGTGCGCTCACCGAACGCGGTAATGGTAATAAATTATTTGTCAAGACAAGAAATGGAAATCTGTAGAAGAAAATTGTTGAAGTAACAAGGAATAAATTCAGTTTTTCCGCGGCATTTTCTTAGTCACTAAAGTTTTTGCTTATATTTTACTCTTATTCTGACTTTCTCCCGAAATTTTTCTTTGAACACTTATTACTTTATTTCAAGCATTATTAATAAAGTACCTATACCTAACGTTATTACATAAGTAGACACTTGAGACAGACTAATCTGATCAAAAGAAAAACTGGAAAATCTACGCGTTAAGTACTCAATCATACTTAACGTCAAAAGGCTAGTTCTAATTACAGAGAAGGCATCAAAATGTCAGTGAAAATACAGATTTAGCAACAAGTATTTTTAGACATTTCAAAGGCCAGTTGTTTTAATTAGATATGAGTATTACCCACATAAGTACATAAATTATTATTATTAAAGACTAGAAATGCAACCGCAATATTTATAAATAAATGAGTTAAAAGAGTGACCATGGAGTTTCTTGCATGTTCTCCTTTCTTAATTTTATCTGACTGACTGACCGATTTTTTGACAATTAAAAAATGCCTGTATATAATAATAATATAATATAATATTCCACAACCAACACACAACGCCGCCTAGTCCCAAGCTAAGCAGAGCTTGTGTTATGGGTACTAGACAACTGATAAACATACCTATATATTTTTAATGCTTTCATTTTATTTTATTACTTTTTTGAGGTCATAGAATAACTCCTCCCTCTCTGTGTGGAGCGAGAGGAAGTATCAGACTTTTACTAACTAAAACTCATCCGTGTTCCTTCACTTGCCCTTTGTTTTCCAGGGCTGCGTTAACTCTTTAAAAAAAATCCACATCCCTGGGGCCCAAGTCTGCTGTTTTTATAAATTCGTCATTCCAACACGATCCCATTGTCATTTTGCTACAAGTTTGTAATCTGCTAATTCATAATGATCGATCATTGATCCGATCAATGATCGATTATTATACGACCACCACCATTGACCGTCAATGGTCTCGTAATAGGTTTGTGGTAGAATTACAATATCGAGCTTATTAAAAGCAATGACTGCACAATGACGTTCTAATGGTAGGTCACTGATCAAAGGAACTGTCAAAATTTTAGCAAATTAGCACATACGTCAGACATTCATTTGTATTATGCATATATTGCAATATGTACGAGATTACTATTCTATGTCACTTCTTTCAATGGAGTGTCAGTGGTTGACCATTGGAAAGACATAATGACGCCATTATATTAATAGATTAAAACTTGTCAAAATCAACAATTATGAAATCAATGATAGACCATTCTGACACTATTGTAAGAGCAGACTTGAGGCCCTGGAGATTTGTATTATGGATAAACCAGGAAGTTCTAGTTTTATAACGTCACAAGCCTAAACGACAATAAAACTTGTAGTCGATCACAGGCGGTTGCTATTCGAAGCTCGGCTCTTGAATAATAAATAAATAGAACAGCGGCGGGTGCACGTGGGCGCGTCGCCTGCATTGTCCACCCACGCTTGCACGCCATTTTTATGTAATTTTACGCCAGTTCTATCTTTATTGTCTCCTTGTTTATCTAGGTTATAAAGCCAGTATTGACTCGAGACCTTCCCTGTGTACCCTGTTTTTCAAATGACCTTATTTTGCTCGAACGACGCAATGTTATCTTCATACATAACATCTTGCTCAACCTACACGGAGCTTTGCTCTTTGTTTATCAAAGCAAATTACATCACTCGGAAATTCAAAAGATACATTATTAATTCATGATGCTCTAAATACATCGATTAAACTGTTTTATTTTTCTAATCAATCTCGGTCACACATAAATTAGTTCGGAAAAGACGCTTCAGAGAGAATATTTTGTGTCAACATTGTTGAGGAATTAGCTTACATAAAACATTATTGACAATGAATTGAGAATCAGCCAACTTTAATCATGCTACGATTGTTACACTACTTGGTACACGTCTACCATGCATTGTTACTTAGAACACGAGAGTAAGTTGTTTGCGCCGAAGTGATTATTTTTCTTACCTTGACACTGCGTGTCCTTTATAACGAACAGCAAGATCGCCGTGATTGTAACTAATCTCCAACGTCGCCTCCCCATTGTTGTGATTAATTTTCACCGAGTCATTGATACCGTCACACACACCACTAGAATGTCCACTTTAGAGTACATCGGAAATGTCCCGAGGTTTGGAGAAAGTCATTTTTGGCAGTGGAAAAATTGGAAGTCTTCGCTACGCCATTCCGGTAGAATTGTCACATCTGAAACAAAGAAATTAAGCATCAACTTATAGTTCTTTCTAAAACTCTTTTTTCTTTTGCTGAAGTTATTTAATTCCAAATTCTTCATATTAAAGGAAACTATACTACTCAGTAGCGTGGCACACTGTGCTTATGTGAGTTAACAGTTTTATAAAAAGATTGCAATCTCGCATACATGATGTTAAATTCAATAGATTTACTGGATGCGTCATCTGTTACCGTTTACGAGAAATTATTATAATAGTATCTTAGACACTACAATTTCTTTTAAAATTTACTGCGATAAGTCGAAGTGTCTAATTATGATAAGTTAACTAGCCAACTCTAAGCTCTCGCAATCAATAAACCCCAAAATCGAGTGGTATCCAATCAGTGATCCCGAGACGAGGTGTCAGGTAGCGAACAAACTTTAGGATAGGTTCGCTGAGCTGTGAGCGCCGCAGCGATACTGTTAAAGATTGTTAGAACATTGTCAGAGACAACGGGCACTGTCACGCCACTACAAAGTTACGTGACAGCCTTCTAAACTTGAACAGGACCGGACGTGACCACAAAGATGGCCGATATCAGCTGTCATTGCGCCGCCTTTGATGTTTTGATTTGCTTCACTTTGGTATGTTGACTCATTAGTCCGTCGTTTTAAGGGCCCTTGTTTAAGATTGCTTTGAAGCCCTTGTGCTGTTAAATTGCCTTTCGGATGTTTGGATTTGAAACAGTTCGTGATAATCAATTAGAAGTGAGTAAGCAAGTCAATTGAAAATGGCCAATAAGCACTGAAGCCTTCATTCGGATCAAAATAGCCGTTGAACAAGTAGGTCTGTTCCGGTGTCAACTCATTAATAAGTTGTTATTTGAACTGCTCTTACCTTTAAGAAAACCGGTTAAAGTTGACGGAACAAGTAAGGAGCGACAGGACGGAAAACATTCCTGCGAAGCACTCGCTTTAACGACCTGATACCAGCATTAAGAACCGGAAAATATCTATTTCCGTCTCTCAGGAGAGTTGCAAGTGACATTGTAAATATTGTGTTTAATAAATTATATTTATCTCCTAGCTGTATTCATGGCTGCGTCTTTGTTAAATTGTTCTCGAGAGGAATATCTTCTGTTGTTATTTACGCAGGTTTCTTTGTCCCGAAGGAAAGATATGAACCCCGAATATCTACTAATACTACCTTATATTATATTTCCATTACGGCTTCGTAAATATAGGATATTATTTAGTATTTCTTACGACGACGCGATGTTAGAAAAGCTAAAAACGTTTGATGGTTCCTCCATTTAAACAAATTCAACTTTATGGAGTTTTCAATGCCAAACACTATCATGCACATAAAATATACCTTTTTTTTTTTTGAAGTGAGGAATTATCCAGTAACTTCTCCCACTGTAGTAGACCAGGAAGACATCTCATATTTTTACTGACTAAAACCACACCTACATATGTCCTTCAATTGCCCTTTGTGTTCCTTTTCATAAATCCTTACGTCCCTTGCAGCATAATCTAAATATGACTTTCACAACTTCCAAAATGTCGAAAAAGTTGCAAAAATCTGCATTTGATACTTAATGGAATCTAAATGAAATCTTGATGGGTCTTCGTAATCCTGTATTTACTGACATGGAATCGCGTAAACGGAAAATCTACGGATACAACGTAATACTATTTTCAATAGAAGTTGCAAGATATTTTTCATTATATATTATTGGAATACCAGTGCCATCACGAAAAAAATCAACGTGCAACTAGTACCCGTTTTCAAAATTCAATAAAGCCCCTCCACTAATCACCGAACACTTGCTTGACGTGTAATCATTAAGTGATTACCGAGATTAGTGTCACTTCTGGTGGTTCAACATCTAGGTCCCTATTATCGGAGGTAGTGAAACGTAGAATGACGTCATCGCGCGTCACGTATAGAGTGTAGACACCGTGCGGCGCACGCCGGGCAGCGTATTTGGCTTTCTGTATGTCGTAGGCCCCTAAATTAGAGAAGACTACACATTTCAACATTGGCCTTAACTGGTTTAAATTGACAAAAAAGATATGTAAAAGTTTTCTATTCACCAGTTTTCAAAATAAACTTATTTTGAAACCTGGAAAATTGTATTCTGTAAGTTACCTTTAGTTGATAACTTACTTACGATATTTCGGCTTTAATATAAGGATATTAAAAAAGTATAAAGTAATTCGATTAAAAGCGAAGCGTGCGTAGCGTGTTTTATTTCTCCTTGTAGTCTACCAAAATTACGCCTAAAAATTAAACTAACTACGTAATAATTCTTAACTATGATTTTTTGTCATTAACTAACTGCAGGATATAGATAGAGGAGTATGTTAAATATTTTCCCCATAATGGTAAACCCCGCGTATACGTCCGATTAAAGAAATAAATAAATTCAATTTAACTTGATAGAAAAAATATTAACGGGCATGTTTATTTGAAGCATTTTAGAAGAGATTATATTTTACAAGCGAGTAAATGTATAGATAAATAGAAAAAATGGTTTGTTATTTAATTTTTTATAATGAAGTCCGACATGGTTGTAACTTTTAATTAGATAAATTAGATTTATTTTTTATTACATTTTAGCCTGAATAGCTATTGCACAATCAGATATTAATAAAATAACTTACGCTAGTAGCTACAAGTTGTTAAATTATGTTGGATATCGTGTTTAGATATTAAATTAACAACTTTATGAAAGAAAATCATATTCAAGAAAAATATAGAGTTAAGAATGAATAAGGTTTAAATCTAATTCCCTCGGTCTATTGGGCGTCGTGCAGAACACGGAAAGCCATATACGCCACCGGGCGAGTCGTGAAAGCGGCGCGTTCCGGCTCGCCGGCCAGTTTCTCGCGAACACATAGCGACGCCAATACACGCTGATGCGTTAATATCCCTCTAATAATTCACGTAATCAAAAAATAACTCGCACCAAACAATAGAAAGTCGTTAGACGACGAATTTCGAGAATTTGTGTCAAAGCATGTCAATAGAAAAGTTGCTTCAGAACAAAATTATTGAATGAAGTCTACTTGTATTCTGTGATGAATGAATTTAATGAAATTCTAACTGACAGGTACAGAATTGTTTACTTGTGAAGAGAAGGCATATAAAAGTATTAATTGAAAGAAAATTAATCTAAACTAAAGAAGTAATTAAATAACTTTGAACGAAAACAAACATTTAATCTATACTAATTAACGTTTGAACGGAAATTATTAATTAGTAATCATCATCACCATCATTTCTGCCAAAAGACGTCCACTGTTGGAAATAGGCCTCTCCCAAGTGTCGTCATAACGGCCGGTCCTATGCTTCTGGCATCCATCGGATTCCCGCGACCCTCACCAGGTCATCGATCCACCTTGTCGGAGGCCTTTCAACGCTACATCTTCTGGTACGTGGTCGCCACACCAGAACCTTTCATCCCCATCGACCATCTGTTCTACGAGCAAAGTGCCCTGCCCACTGCCATTTAATTTTGGTGTTTCTTCGGGCTTATAATGGGTCTTATCAGATGACGTAGATTCACCTAAAATAAAATGGAAAGGGCTATGCTCGGAGTTTCCTGCGTGATCACATCAGAAATGAAGATATCCGCAGGAGAACCAAGGTTACCGACATAATTTAATAATAATTGATAATAATTTAAATTTTAAATTTCTTTGTTTCTTTCTAATTTTATTTAGCTCCAATGCTTTGAGCTACATAAAATTTACCGCTTGAATTAAAAAGCACATTGAATACAAGGTCGTTCAAAGCAAGGCTCGATGCATTCCTGTTGAAAAAATGCCTCTACTCTGCAGATGATTTGTAAAATACAAGATTCGTTATTTTTTTCTATTCCAATTTTTTTGTATTATTCATTGAAATTGTTATTACTTATTTATTATTATTGATATTGTTTATTTTCATTTTTCTTTTTTATATTGTGTGGTGCATAATTCAAATATTCTAATCAATGGTACATAATTCAAATCTTTTTGACATTATTATCTTTTATTATTCTTTTTTATTGTAATGCAATTCAATAATTAGTTTTTACTATTTGTGTTCCAAGTTTTTGAGATTTGATTTGATTTCGTAATGTTAATTGTTTTTTGAATAAATCAATCAAGATCATCATAAAATAAATTTGCAGTTAAACTAACTTGAACAGGCGATTCGGATACAATCAAGTTCTAATTGCGTTTCAGGAGACTTGTTATACACCATTTCAATATTGTCTTTGTTTCTGTCTACAATGGAAAAGTTAAGATTAGTTTTCCAATCATAAAATTGATGGAATTCAAATTTTGGCGTGTTCTACTTGATTTGATTACTTAAGAATTATAACTCTGAATGGGATTGATTTCTATTGCGCATTGGTTATTGATTTTTTTAGACTCGTCAAGGCCAATTTTCTGCCAATTCTAAAATTTCCATGATAATATAATAAGTTTGCAACGCGACATACTTGATCGACTCATTGCCAAATGCCAACTCGATTCGATCTATGTCAGGGTTAAAATTATAACGTATTCCTTTTAATTACGTTATTATCTATCTAAATAAAAAGAGATTGATTTTTTAATAAAACGTTGTCCCACATTAAGAATTACTCCAGCCCACCTAGCCAAGTTACGACTGTTTCGTTTCGATTCTCTTTCGTCGATCGCCTCGAGTCGGCCACGCCTCCAATTCCTTTGTTCTGACGTCATCGTAACGCTGGTCTGGTTGTGACTTGGCTAGGCCTGCTGTATTGTGTGTGCGTTCACAAACATTTAAACTCACATATACGAGACACCCAGACCCGGAACAACTATCTGTAGGTTATACAAATATTTGATTCGTACGAGAATCGATCCCGCGACACGCAGCGCAGCAGCCAATCCTTCAACCACTACGCAAACCGTGCCTTCTAAATCTAGAATGCTTAATTAACTGATCAACGCCCAGCTTAAGCCTTTAGGCCTAGAAAGCTGTTTTTTTAACAGGTATTGTTTTTAAGACAGACGAGGAATAAAACAGATTTTTCAAAATTCAACCCATATAAATTGGTTGAAAGTTTGCATGAAAGAGGCAGAAAAGTAGAGCTATACTAGGTACCCCAATTTTAACGCGAGCGAAGCCGCGGGCAAGAGCTAATAACTGATGTTCTTTAGGTAATTCTGATTTAAATTATACGAATAACAAACTCATATCACACCAATATTATAAAGTTAAAGTTTGTGAATTTGTATGTGTATGTTTGTTACTTCTTCGCTTTCGATTGGCTTAACTTATTTCGATGAAACTTGGTACACGGGTAGACCACGTCTTGGAATAGCACATAGAGCTGTTCATCTCGGGAGTATGTTCCCTTGGGATAGTATTTTATTATCGTTCGGGCGGAACCGGTGGCAGGAGCTGGTTTGGTCAATTTTCATGAATATTTCTTTGTGTTTCATGAATTACGGATCATCAAATGATGATCTGAAGCCCTACCACGAACTCTTAATGTGATCCATTTGACGACCTAAACTGAAATGTTAAAGGGATGGAGCTGTATAGGGTGTATACCTCCACCCATCTTTCTCGCACAAAATTTTATTACGTCATGGTGAGGCCCCGATAATAAGATGGTAACTTATGTGGCTGCGGGCTACGACATTGATGCGGGGTCTATCGTATTTCAAGATCGGTTGCCCAACCGATCATTTTAATTAAGAAATCCGTAATTCGGTTCGTCTTTTGTTTTCATCCACTTTATTCTTGTTCTTTTTATTTCACTAATTTCAGGCGAAATTTAAATTCTAAATATAATTCTATAGCTATTCATTTTGAAAACAAAATTTTCCAAGGAAACTTTGAAATAAAAGTGTATTTACGGACGCGTAGCTTCATAGACACGTATTCGTCAACACGACGACACGACGTTGCCGCTTCGTCAACAAAGTTACATAGATAGATATATTCTTTATTGTAAACCAATAATAAAATTACAATAGGAACTTAAAATTAATAGGGTGTCATAGTTTTGTATGTAAGCTGCGGCATGCGTAGACCAAGCGTATAATTACGAACACGCGTCTATGAAGCTAAACGTCCGTGGACAGTAGGACTACGTCTTCTACGTCCATTTAATATAAGGTCCGTTACATAATTAGCAGCCGCCATTCAAAACAAATGCGAAGTTGATATTAAATGACCAATTAAAAAAAAACATATCAATTCATATTAGACAATATTTAAATCAATTGACCTTATCGCAGACACTATTCGCACAGATGAAGTTCTTAATGTCACGACTACCAAAAGCAGCAATAACGATGCTTGTTATGTATTTCGTTGATTAATATATACCATCCAAATTTAACACATAAAATGACAAGAATTTTAAGGAATCAAGTTCAGCTTCCATGAGATATATCGTATACGAGATATCTCGTAATCAGGCACCTTTTTTTTAGGTAGGAAAATTATCTTATCACCAGTCGCGCTCTTAGGCGGAGCGTGAGATAGTGTCAGACTTACTTACTGACTAAAAACCCACTCCTGTTCCTAATTTGCCTTCGTCCCAGGGACTTCACTTTCACACTACCAATGGCCCCAGAAGGCTTCGACCCTGCTGGGCCCCTGCGATTTGCTGACATCTCCCTGAGTCCCTGAGTCACATCTCCGTGGAGTACTTAGGCACCTGCCATATTCATAATTTCATTAGAGGCTATAGAGGTTCTTCGATATTTCTATATATATATATAAAAGGACAACCTGACTGACTGACATGTCAACGCACAACCGAAATTACTGGGATAAGGAGCCTGAGATTTTACACAAGGTTTCCTTTTATGACGTAAGCGAGCACTAAGAGAAACGGTCGTCTAAATTTTGTATGGATAAAACCTATTTTCACGCGGGAGAAGCTGCTAGCAGAAGCTAGTCTTGTATATGACATCTGAGAAGAGATCGTTCACGAGATATCTCGTAGCTAGCATTCACTGTGTTAAGCACAAATGTATAATAATAACCGGTATAGTAATGTCTTAGAACAAAAAAAAATCAAATACATGTAACATCCATTTTATCACGCGCTCGCTCACGCTCACTCCATCTTACACTACCTAAAAGCATTTTTCATGACATTTTTTTTTTATATCAACGCTTTAATTTATATTTCTTTATTAAATTAGGTACCTATCTAAAGGTCATATTTTGTTAAGTCAGTATTTTTGCAAGATTATAAACAATATTTAAATATTCTATTTAGTAATCCTTCCACTAGGTGGACCGATGATCTGGTGGAAGTCGCGGGGATCCGATGGATGCGAGATGCACAAGACCGTTTGTTGTCTCGACACTTAAGGGAGGCCTATGTCCAAGAGTGGACGTCTTTCGGCTGAAATGATGATGATGATTTAGTAATTTGTTTACAGTTAGGTACATATAATTAAAATTAAGTATTGGTACAAAGTCGGGGTTAGAACCTGGTGATCGGTTATACAGAATATCCTAGTATGAACTTAATCTCTCGCAAAAGATTACATTCTGCAATATTATTTAATTTGTTTTTGTATTTTATATGAAAAATGCATTGAGTCCCAGCAGTGAGAACATTATAAGGTTGATTATTTTATGTAGGTGTAGTGAATAGCTCAACTATTGAGCCAACCGTATCGTCACAAGTGATCCTTGACTTTTGAAGATATGACAAATATGTGTATGGATTACATAGTAAAACGAAATCAGAACATACTAGGTACAACTCTTGTTAAAAAGGTAACAATCAGATACCTACCTGATTGTTACCTCTTTGTTCTCACTGAACTTTGCGTAGAGTGTCGGGTATATACCTATGTACCCGATCCTCTACGCAAAGTTTAAATCAAACCTAACTCAAAAGAACGAAACTTAATCTCCAAAAATTCCAGATGAGAAACCCCAACCGACCGCTATCAGCTAATTTTAATCAGGGACCATTTCACGCTTGAATGTGACAGATAGACAATTTGTGCTGACAGAATTCTTCTGACGTCATTGTACCCATTATATTGTTTGACATCATCTTAAAATTCCGTGGGCGCTGTGCTCAGCAATTTGCAATTAATATACCGGACCTGTCTGCTTCGACAGAACTCTTCGATGAGCCATCAGGCTATATGAAGGTCAGAAAAGGAATTAAATTCTTTGTTTGGTCGCTCGCATTTGCATACGCGCATAACACCATTTTTAACTTTTTATCTTCCGCCTTACTCGAAGATCTCATTTTGTCTAATAAACTCCTAAAATAGAAACTTTAAACATTAACCTGCTGGCACTTAATTATTTAAAATGAAAAGTACTTATTTAAGAAGTTGTTAAAACTCGTTCGTAATAGCAATTTGACCTACGTAATTGCCCAACTTAAAAAGTAAAAGAAAATTTTAAATTACACCGCGTCCTTTTGACGAATGGTATTAAAAGCTGTGATACAAATTTCACAATTTTGGACGTGGGCGGTGAAATTGTCACTCACATTTTGCTTAATTGTCGATTAACTAAAATATTGGGACGTAGTACGCAAGTTAATTGCATATGCTTTGTTGTAAGTGTTCTCGCATGCAAATGGAGTGTCCGAGCGTGTCTGAGGCGGACTTAAATTGCCCCTATTGTGGCCTATTGTGTGGGTTACAACACCAGCCGCACATTCTCACGGCCGACACGACCCGCGACGCGTACGAGTACATATAGGCCGACACATTCGACTCATAGTCGTTAATGGCTTACTAACTAAATAAAAACCTTACTTTACTTACCATTTATACAAAAAATGTGTTTAACGCAGAGGTTAGTGAGAACGATAACTGTGTACCTATTTATGTGGTCGTTGTGGTTTTAAATGTAAACTGTTCGAAATTAAAACATATTATTGTAAAAAATTGAGTTTTGTTATGTTACTAGGCATTGGTTGCATAGCATAGCATAGCATAGTCGGCCTTATAATGTTCCCAGTGATGGGATCAGGCCTCCTCTCTAGGCATTAATTGACTAAAAGAAAAAATTGGCCAAAAACGAACAAATTGAATGGAACCCCACTTAAATATTTATTTTATTCTATTTTTAGTATTTGTTGTTATAACGGCAATAGAAATACATCATCTGTAAAACATTCAACTGTCTACCTATCACGGTTCATTAGATACAGCCTGGTGACAGACAGACGAAAGTAATAGGGTCCCAATTTTACCGCTTGGCTACCTACGGAACGCTAAAAAAGAAGGATTGATTAATGTGAACCATAATATTAACCGTAAAGTTCCCAAATATTTTATTTAATAACAAATTTAGCGACTGATTACTTAAGAGTTATTTGTGTCACAATGTTGCTGAATTTTAATAGGTTTCGATACAATAACGATTGATATGTTAATTGACCAATGACTATAACACTTTCGTGAAGTGTCATAATCAAAAGTTGCAATCAAATATGTAATATACGATATTATTTCTCACTCAACATTTCTTCATACAGATAAAAACATAGAGTAACATTCATACTTGAATAGAGTATATGTACATAATTATGTATATAAATAAATATATTTTAACTTATTCTTATATATATAAATTAATTGATGTTAGTTAGTCTCATTGAAACTCAGAAACGGGCGATTTTAATAAGGTTTTATTTTGTTTTATTCGCTGTAATATAGGGGAGGATTAAAAGAATACAAAATTAGGGAAAAACGGTTTGAAAAATTTAAAATTAATTTAAAGCTTTGAAGTAATTTCACGGGGGTGGAGCCGCAGGCAGCAGCTAGTATATAGCATAATCAGCCTTTTAATGTTCCCACTGCTGGGACTCAGGCCTCCTCTCTAGGAGAGGAAATGGGTCGTAAACTACCACGCGAGCCCAGTGCGGGTTGGTGAATGTCACATGTCTTCGATTTTTTTGGTTCTAGGCATGCCGGTTTCCTCACGATGTTTTCCTTCACCGTTTGTAGAGCAGTGGTAATGAAATAAATTACACAAAATAATGCGCCTGGCTGGGTTTGAACCTGCGACCTACAACTCGTAAGTCAGGGCCGTTACCACTCGGCCACCACTGCTCTAGCTAGTATATAATTAATTATTATTAGTGCGAGTCGGACTCGCGCCCTGAGGGTTCCGTACAGACTTACCTATGTAAATAGTTCAATTCCCGAATGGAGCCTCGAAGATTTTTCCGTATCGCTAAAAAAGTTTTTGTATTGTGACGTAACAACATTTTTTTTTGTTTTCAGATTTATTCTTTATATTTACAGGGTCCACGGGAAGTAGGCTATGAAATTTGATTCCTTGAGATACACGTTTTTTGCGACATAATCGGCCGTATCTGCTATTTTTATAAATTCGTCATTCCAACACGATCCTATTGTCATTTTGCTAAAAGTTCGTAATCTGCTAATTCATAATGATCGATCATTGATCGGTCAATGGTCTCGTAATAGAGTTAACTAGAATGACGTTCTAATGGTAGGTCACTGATTAAAGGAACTGTCAAAATTTTAGCAAATTACCGCATACGTCAGACATTCATTTGTCAATATTTACGAGATTACAATTCTAAGCCATTTCTTTCAATACAGTGTCAGTAATTGACCATTGGAAAGTCATAATGACGCCATTATATTAGTAGATTACCAAACTTGTCAAAATCAACAATTATAAAATCAAGGATAGACCATTCTGACACTATTCTGACATTATTGTAATAGCAGACTTGAGGCCCAGTCTTGTATATAAAATACAAAGTGAGAGTTGTAACAGTGAACTTAAGGTCACAACGCCTTCATACAAGTAATTTACGTATATAAAGCAGCCAAAACCGCACATATTTCTCAATCGAACCGTTACATAATACATAACAATGTCACGCTAAAGATTCGCTGGCAAAGGACACGTAGTTTGGGTCAACCCTCAACGGTTTCAAGGCGAAATAACGTGCTAACAACTCTATGAAGGTCTATTTGACACTTAGTACTGCATATACTCGTAAATAAATCACGATTCTCCTATAAAATAGGTACATAATGTATGCCCAAAGTGATAAATATTTAACGTTAGCGACCTCTGTGCTTTATTGGTGATAAAACAATACGTTTTCAATGATTTTTCATTGTAAACGGTCTCGTGATCATTTTCTTAGCACGTGTTTTTTAACGTTCTCAAATTGATCAATAATCAATCTACCTATTTACGAGTATATAATATTAAAAGGAAGGCGGGGCTGAAAGAGAATTTGAAAGTTAGAAAAGAAGCTAGAAGCATGAAACTTTATTTTTAGGCGAACAAAAACACGTGTTTGGTTGAGGAAACTACAGAACTCCTGCAACTATCCTTTTTATCAAGGTGGGAATTCATCAAATAAGTTCTCCCGCTCTGGGTTCAGTGAGACTACCTCTCGCTTTATAGTCTTAGATTTTTACCAACTAAAATCCACCTGTGTTCTTTCAGTTACCTTTTCTGTCTCTCTAAGTATATTTGGTAAGTCTGAGGTCGTTGGCTATTTTTACCCTCCTACTCTAACCCCCTAGTTTTTACATTATATACATATATGACAGAACAACGTTTTCCAAGTCGGCTAGTTATAGATATTATTTACTAAAATTCAACACACATTCATTTAAGTTATCGTTTACTAAACATGACTCACTGTGTGCCTTACAGATAAGCAAAACAGCTTTTTGAATTTTTTTTTCCTTTACGTAATGTTCCAAATTAATTAAAAGAAAAAATAAAATTTAACATCTGTCGAACATTCTAAAAAAAATAAAAGGTTCATTTTTAATTTATTAGCGAGCTCAAATTTTTCTAGCACGTACCTCCATTTTTTTAAAGTAATCCGATAAAATAATAATCAATCAGTTTTATTGTTCAGGTGATAGTAGTAAATACAAAATACTTTGGCTATAAAAATAAAAGACGTCTAAACACTTATAGTAAGTTTTTATAATAGATGCTTTATGGAGGTTCTCGACCAGATTTATCAGCGATTTGCCCCAGTTTCAAGGGTTACAACGAGTGGCCTATTTCGCGGAACTTGTCTGGACTTTCAAACGTCGATAGCCCATTGTTGGGTATAAACATTTTCGTAACAAACAACTGTAGAAGATCTTAGTTAACCGTAGAAATCCTTAGATCGAGTATGAAGAGAGAGTTCAATGTTCCGTTGTTTAATCAATTTAATAGTAACACAAAATTGTTGTTCAAGCATCGTTTTAAAAGTTTTAATAAGGACGGTGTCATTAAAAGAGAATAACCAACTAGTTGAGTCGGAAACGCTCTTTCTTTTTGATTGTATATTATTTTCTATGTTAATGAAAGAATAACGCTACGCTCCAGTAGTTTGTCTTCTCATTTAAACACAATTTTACAAGTAAATTGGTGCGCGTTGGCTCGGGGAAATAGGCTCTTAAACGGTTTTCAAAGTAAACCGGCCACAAAGACAGTTTTCGAGCTCCAAGCGAGCGACAAGCTTACGTGCATTAGGCAAATTCTCTGCAAAGAATTTGAGTACTTTAGTCTTTAATGCTTGAGTCTATTACACTTTATGTATGAACGTCATAAAAGTTTTTCACAAAAAAAAAACAGTGATTTACTGTAGTGGTGATACGTGAATATTATCATATCATTTCTGCCGAAAAATGTCCGCTATTCACTAGGCTTCCCCCAAATGTCGCCACAACAACCGATCCTGTACGTCTCTCATCCATCGGATTTCTGTTACCCTCTATGCACACTTTCAATATTACGATAAATGTAAATAAAGTCCAAATGAGATTAATCTCTCGCCGAGTTCGTTACATTGCAAATAGCTCCCCCGATGAATTAGTATTCACCAAACGTAGCGTTGACCGCTAATGCAAGCCCCTATCTACACCGCCAGCGAATTTTATAAAAATATTTCTATTTACTAAACTCCTCGTAGTTTTATGAGCTTGATGTTAATAACAGGGTTCAAGTCTCGAGTCTTCAAGTAAAGGATCAAATTCAACCTTTGCCAGGTCATCGCAACCTCGTCGTAATGAAAAATGTGATTAATGGCTTGAAAAAATACACTTATCTCTGGACGTCAGGCCGAAGCTCGGGGCTACGTTGATTTAAGATAAACCGACGTTGATAGCTTGGATTTATCTGGTTTTTCTGTTTGTGTAATTATCACCTTTCTGGGAACTTAAGCAGCCTGCGAGGTGGCTGGTTGTATTTTTTCGCACAGATCGTCTTTACTTTAGTCGTATCGTCCATCATCTTTACAACTGACTGCGCTTGTTTCTTCGTAGCCATAATATTTCAATAATCTCCGTATCTCAGCCTCAGCTTCGGGAAATGTTTTATACTTGACTGGCTTCTACCATCGAAAAATGAATTCCTGGCAAAAATTTGTAATTTTTCTCAATATTAAATTATAATATTTCATAACTGCGGCAAAAATAACGCAACGTGTCACGATTCAATGCACGCGGACACACATAACTGGAGCGTAATAAATTCTCGCTTTTGAAGTAACGCCAATCATATTATTTCACAGGCGACTACAGTAACTGGTGCGCGCTGATAACGTTTGTTACTCAATGGGATTATTTTGTGTGATCACACTGATTGAGCGCCATCACCTCGCCCACAAACCAATCACATTTTATACTTTAACCTTTTTATAATTAAGACCAAAATGAATTGGCAATGTACAAAAATTGGCCAGATCATTTGGCAAGCGCATGCTTTCAAATTCGAGTATTGACGTGAACGCCTGCCAAGTTTGGAGTGGTCAAGTATCTGACCGAGTTATATTAACGTGTACTGTATTTGCTTGCAGCGTTCTGCAAGCATTGCTTCGCGAATGCATTGCAAAAACTGCTAGTTGAATATTGATCAGTCATCAATCCATATAAGTCCAGTAGCCTGCCTACGATCAAGCCTTTTGAATGCATATAATTGTATCTTTCTTTATTTGGATCAATACAATATCGTTTCTTTTTCTCAGGGACAACGTCTCTGATAAATTGAGCTCAGTGCCAAGTTGGTTAAATTCGGATGCTTGGTCTTCAAAAAAATGGGTACAGAGGCGATTACTGTTTTTTTTTCCTGAGAATAGTCCATTACGGCATCCTTTATCCGACTGCGGACCATTCTACTCTTTACTAAAGCAAACTTCAACCAAATGCCAGTCACTGCCTCGATGAAGTACCCTAATGTTATGTTCACGTAACCAGACAAGCCCGAAGATGTTTTATGTAATTACATCTTTAACGCAATCATAATGACTGATTATACCAAAACCTAGCTGAAATAACATGTAATTTGGCTGCAAAACAATTAACCTTGTTCTACGTTATCTGAATAGGAAACCTGTGTGTCTCAACATCACAATGGCACCATACATCACCGAATCATTAAAGCAGCTAACGCAACGCTTATTACTTATTACTCAATGCGTTGTTTGGCATGTCTAGAGCCAGTGCAGCCGGTTCGCAACCTTGTGCCCCCCTCCCCCCTATCTGTGCCTGCCCCCTCCCCCCTTGCCCCACTCCTCTCCATCACCCTCGATTCACTTTCACTAGCTCGGCTACTCGGGCCAATGCTTCGGCCTCCCTCGGCCTTCCTCGGCCGTCTTCGGAATTTCTGTGTACGAAGAATTTGAATAACAAAAATGTTTCCTTGTGGCAGCTTAGTGGTTTCGCAAGAATTTGTTTGTATAGATTCGCGTTTTCAATGAAACGAAATGTGAACTCTTTTGTCGTGAGCTTGCTCCAAAACGGATGTTTGAGAAAAGTTTCGCTAGAGGCATACTATTGTATTCGTACTGTTTTGAAAAGAAACTATGTGAAGTATGAGAAAGCATTCTTACACAAACTGTTTATAAATCATTTAACTTAATTAACAGTTTTTAAAATTGTAGGTAATTAATAACTTACTCATAGAAGGTCAAAAAACTCATAGACTGCTAAATATTTCAAATGCTTTAATAACAAAAAATCTTAATTAACAAGTTTTTTTTTACTTCCTTTGACAATTTTAATTAACGAACTAGTAATGCATCGTTGATCCAATCAGCTAAATGTTTTGGCCTTCTCATCACATTCAATTAAATGATATATATCAAAGAACCGTATTAATTTAAATAATTTGGTAATTTAATTGTACGATGTTAAATAACAAAGCGGCCTCAAGAGGTGCGTCTTATAATGTTTACGTCACACAATTGCTAAAAGGTTAATCAAATTGTAGCCTAAAGTTGACCCTTTAAATAATGCGTAGTAAACAAAGTAAACAATGAATTGTAAGCAATAGTAATATTACAAGTTTTTTTTTTTAAAAAAGATTCTAATGACTAACGCGTTGATGTCTTTTGAATGACTTGATGTTACGACATTATGCTACACACATCATGTGAATGACTTTTTGTTCAACAACTTTAACCGAATCCTTGACTGGCATGTTGGTCTAGTGGTTAGTGGCCCTGACTGCTATGCCGGAGGTCGTGGGTTCGATCCCCACCCAGGACAAATGTTTGTGTGATGAAAACGATCATTTGTTCTGTGCCTGGGTGTAATTTATCTATAATATGTATGTATTTAGAAATATATAAGTACGAGTATGTTTATCAGTAGTCTAGTACTCATAACACAAGCTCTGCTTAGTTTGGGACTAGATGGCGTTGTGTGAAAGTTGAGAAAAAAATACCATTCACTACTGCTGCTTACAATAAAATATTGCTTGCTTACCGAAATAGGTTTTGATTTCAAAACACGTTCGTACTTACGTAGTTTTTTTTTATTAATATTAATGAATCCGCAAACATGACCAATTACAAACTTATTTCAATTAACCTTTTACGTTATTGCGTATGTACGAGTATACTTACAAGCGAAATAATATTACTTGCTAAAGCAAGTATTTGCAATGGATGCTATCTTTACCAATTAAAAGTTTCATGTGCGGATATGAAAATATGGTTAGCCTGTGTGTTATGTGTAACAAAAATAAGCTTGTAAAATCCAAGATGGCTGCAAGGACCGGTTTATGCAAAATGCGGACGAAACTACAAGTGTCCGAGGTGCGGAAGGCAGATAAATGTCACTTGATTACCTTCTCCGACCAGATAGGACATCGTCACATACTGATCATGTTTATTTATATTAGGTACGATTCAGGTACAAATATTGTAATCCACGGTTATAGATTTTTCATCGAATGATATTTTTTTTGGTAGATTATATACTATGTACCACATAGTGGAGTATCTGTATAGGTCGCGTGTTCAAACCCAACCAGGCGCATTACTTTGTGTAATTTATTTCATCACCACTGCTCTTAAAACGGTGAATGAAAACATCGTGAGGAAACCGGCATTTCCAAGAACCAAAACTTCAAAGACATGTGACATCCACCAACCCGCACTGGGCCCACGTGGTGGATTATGGCCCTTTCCCTCTCCTAGAGAGGAGGCCTGACTCCTAACAATGGGAACATTATAAGGCCGACTATGCTAGTGGAGTGTCTGGGGGTTCTTACCTCAAATGACAAACTATGGATGAAAATTAAGTAAATATAATATCTTTAGCTAATAAATTGTATAAAAAAAGTTTACTTATTAAAAAAATGTGATCTTGATTTTGGAAAACAAAATATGATTATGATAGTTCTAACAGTATCTCAGGAACTACTGGTTCAAATTTAAAAATTATTTCAGTATTGATAGTTCATTTATCGAGAAAGGCTTTATGCTATATAACATCACGCTACAACCAATAGGAGTGGAGTAGTTACCAAAGACGCGGGTGAAACCGCGGGGGACAGCAAGTTTTGATGATTTTAATGCCTCAGTCATTGGAATAACATCTAAAATGCTTATAAAAAAGACTGCTTTTATGTTCTAGAAAGTCAGATAGAGGTGACTGAAGAAAGCTTATCAATCAACAATGTTTGATCAATTTCAACGACTGTGTTAAGTCAAGATCAGAAACTAAATGAGACTACAAGCACTAAGCTCAAGGCTTATTGATACGGAGAGTCTCTGTGGGCTCCTCAAAAATTACACAGGAGAGTGGTAGGAGTTAGTATGACTACGAAAAAGGAAGAGTTTTAGTATTATTTATTATGGATATGCTCGGATTGACCACTATATCACCTGGTGGTAAGCGATGATGTGGCCGACGATATAACCTATGTAGCACGTCCCTTAGTTTTTACTAATGTTGTGTTTTCTAAGTCTGCCGTAACAGTCACTACACTTAAATGCGACAGTGATACAATCATAGTTTTTTTTAATAAATTCATGGGAATGGTTCTATAAGAAATCTGCAAAAAGAAGGTCTTCAGTAGGGTAAAACCTGTACCATATGGCTCGTCTGAGAGTATTGTAAAGTTCGATAGAAACTTATAATGTAGTTTCGTAAACAATGACGATTAATATTACCAGCGTACCTCCTGCATGCCAACATGTTTAGTTTTTGTTTGCATTCCTTATTTTTTGTTGATTTTATACATATGTTCTTACACATGTAGATAATTAGGTATGAGTATGTATATTTTACACAATAGTGTACATGAAGTATATTCTTATGAACTTTGTCTTTTATACATATAAATGTTTATGTTTTTTTTCATTGAAATGTTCAAAAATATCGTTTATACGTATTTAAATGCATAAAGAAATAATAATTTATTTCGATCAACATACAACATACACATCATCATTTTGTTACACAACCAACATATATAAAAACAATACACATCTATTTTTGAACTTACCCAGCCTCATCACACTAATCACGTTACTATTAAAAAGACGAAAAATTTTGCCCCTACTTCACACTTAAACGGCTCAAAGGATGTGGATGTAACTTGTCACACAGATAAACCAGGTTCTGGGATATTAAATATGTGGGCAAAACTAATTGAAACTAGTAACTCATAAGATACCTAAAACCTATGGTATCAAAATGTTTGATTAAAATTCATGGAAGTGAATTGATAATTATCAATTTTAGATTATCCGACCCATCCATTTTGGACTGGGCCAACTTTAAATCCTTCTCTAAACTAAATAGCAGTTGTGCCTGCGAACGACAGCTACTCAATTAATACAACTAACCAAGTTTATTCGTCCGTCAGCTAAGGGACTAAAATTAACGAGTTGCGTATAACGTCAAAAGGCAAATTTTACTATGATCCAAAACAAAATAGGGATCGTGAATTTGTTATAACTACTGTTCAAGCTACTTTCAGCCTTACACTTGAAAAAATAAATGCTATAATAGCAAGCACATTAAACAGGCATAACGTTGTAGAGTTGGCAGCTGTGCGGGATTTCGGCGAACCTCGTTTGTTTGACGGAATCACGTCGCGATGGCAGCGAATATCGACCATCGAGCTGTTATTACCGCAAATTATGTAAATGTACGCAGACTTATCAAATTAACGTTTCCCTCCTCCAATTAGTGGGATAACCTCTGCAATACTGGATCCATTCATTGAATTCACTCCGATATGAAAGGTGGCGTCTATTCAGTGCTGCCACGCTCTGTCTTCTAGGCTTTTGATCGAGCTAACTCACGTAACGATTTCGATTCAGCTTTTAACAACGAACCAATTAATTTTCAT
Organism: Mythimna pallens; assembly: GCA_961205895.1. Classification (NCBI taxonomy): domain Eukaryota; kingdom Metazoa; phylum Arthropoda; class Insecta; order Lepidoptera; family Noctuidae; genus Mythimna; species Mythimna pallens. Next base: position 11,397,265 of record OY540826.1, on the reverse strand, counting down.
AGTAGTAAATCTAAACAGTATAAAATTGTTTTCATTTGTGCGTGGGTTTAAGCTTGAAGAAGTTAATCCATTTTGATATTAATTAATAGATCTTGATGAAAACAACACAAAACACATAAAACAATTAAACATAAAACAGATTCTGCCAATCAATATAAAACACAAATATTTATGTATTCAAGAATTGTGATAAGCCAAGAATTCAATCTAAAATACAAAAATCTCGGGGCACAGTGTTTGCCGTTTCGGAGGACTTTATCACAGTCCTCCGAAACGGCTTGAATGATTTTTGTGTATATATTTGGTAGATCTTAGAATAGGTCGTAGGTTGTTTTTACTCTCCTATCCCTAACCCCTATTTTTTTTTAGATAATTTATGTGACAGGACCGCGTTTGCGAAGTCAGCTAGTAATTACATAAAAGTTTCGCTTTAATTAATTGGGAACAGAATTACAGCATTAAGAGGAATGCATTTAATGTAACATCTCAGCATCATTCACAATGAGTTTCATTGAATCTATTAAGATTTCAGAGCCTTCGTGATCCCTCTAATGAAATCTGTAAAGAACATTATCTCGGCAATTTATTACGGCTTGAATATTAGCTAAGTTTTAGAGTTATAGCACCGCATAAGAAACTTTTATATCCGCCTGGCAACTTGCTGTCGGCGACGAAAATCGTTATAAATCTTTTACCATTTCTCCAACAGCGTCGAAAATAATTCTGGCGAATTCTTAGGGTGGGTCGTGCGAAAACCGTTTAAATTGTTAACTTAAAAATAGGTAGCCACCAGTTTTTTGACAACCAAATTACATTAAGTAGACTGGCCTGTTGGTCTAGTGGTTAGTGGCCCTAACTGCTAAGCCGGAGGTCGTGGGTTCGATTCCCACCAAAGACAAATATTTGCGTGATGAGCACGATCATTTCAGTTTTGAGTCATCAGTTCTGCGTCAGGGTGTAATTTATCTATAATAATCGTACTTATGTATTTAGAAATGTATAAATAGGTATGTTTATAAGTGATCTAGTACTCATAGCACAAGCTCTGCTTAGTTTGGGACTAGATGACGTTGTGTGATAGTTGTGGAATATTATTATTATTATTATCTCTTTATTCGTCATTTCAACTTATTATATACATTTTAAAATTTAAAATATTTAAAAACAATATTATTGTTATTATTAAGTATTCGATTGTTACGAAATCAGTGACTTTGTAAATCAATTATCTTGCAGGTAGTTTGTTACTTAATATCTAAATGTGACGCCTACTTGTGTGTCTGATTCCAATTTGAAAGTTTTCATGCCTTTTCTTGTTATTCAATACCTTTGTGTAATTGTTTTGTTTTATCTGATTTGTAAACTCTAATAGGCTCGATCATACTTCACCGTCGATGTAATACTACGCTTTCGCTGCGTTCATCGATTCGGTAAATATTTTAAATAACGGTTAATATTTCATCATACTTATTTAAATTATAAAAGTGAAAGTTTGTGAGTGTGTGAGTATGTTTATTACTCCTTTACACTCGTATTATGGCTATGGATTTGGATGAAAAGTACACACGGGTAGACTTTGTCCTGAAATAGCACATATGATACTGTTTATCCCTAGAATTTGTGTTCTTAGGATAACTTTCTACTTACACGACGCGAAGGCGCTAGTAGCAGCTATTTTAACACTATAGTTCAGATTTTGTTTTGGCAATTTGTAACTAAGAAAATCTTTTAGATGTCAGAAAAAACAACCTCCATTTTTCATCAGAAAATAACAAATTGTTACGGAACTCGAACTTCCTTTAAATAAATAGTTTGATTAATTGGTCGTTGATATTCTTTGTCATCTACTAAACTGTTCCTAGTTTTAGAATGGTTTTTAAAGCAATTAAATGCAAATATTACGTCAATGAAATCATGATAGAAAAAGTGAGGTCATGTCTACATATCACCGAGCGTTCGACCTTGCCGTGTTGTGGCTAATGTATGCGAGCAATGTCTTCACAAAGAGTAAAATGTATCTACTATAATCTCTTTCTAGACACGTCATAAGCGAAGTGATACGAGCCTCAAGCACAAAGCTAACAAACTGATAAGCATGACACAAAGAAAATGATAAAAACCTGTTTTTCTTCACTTTTTTGCTCGTATATTTCCCTAGCCATCTCCAAATTAATTATTTCTGTGACCAAATCACGTTACGCTTCATCGTGCAACCATAAACTTGCTACGGTTTATTTTCTGTTGTTTTTTGGTCTCTTTCTACCTTTAAGGTACATGTTTGGCAGATATAAACGTGAACTAATATTCGTTACACCTCGAGCGGTTACTCAACAAAATACTTGGTTGAGTATATTCAAATTTTGATGGCGTTTAAACGTAAACTGTGGCACAAACAATACACTTGGTTAGAGTTCGGTAGAAAATGTGTGAAATAACGAGTCCGCAAGATCCTTAAAATGTCGAGTATCAAAGTTTCGTCGCCTTGTGTACAAAGGGCCTAAAAGGGGTGGGTTGACTTATTCCCTTCTGATCTGCATGAGCCCATCAACGAAAACAAAACAACAAACAAATACGCGAGGCTTCGTAAAAGCCGTCACATAAATACTTCGCTTGTGTTTTACATTCCTTCGCTTCCCGGATGCAATCGATCTTGAACGCGACTGAATGCTGCTTTATTCGTAGTCATTTTTGGGGAAAATGTAAAAGTCGATACACTTTATACACGTAGCATTTTTTGTTTCTATTGAGCTAGGATAAACGTTAGCTTTTATTGTTCACTGTACCAAATGCAGTTCACTCTTATTATTGTATTGTTATAATGTATTGCACACCTTAACACACACACATACAGGACAAATATTTATATAAATAAGTGTACAACAGGCGGTCTTATTGCACAGTGCAATTTCTTACAGATAACCTTTGAATGGACTGAACGAAAGGAAAAGATTTAGGGCTATCAGTGTACATAGTAATATAAAGATTTAAAAAAAATACTACTAAATATAAAAAAATATACAATAGAGAAAGGGGATGAAAAACTAAAATGACTCAAGTAAGTTAGCGAGTGTATGAGTGAGTGTGTAACTTTTGTTAGGTTTCAAATAATCAGCTAAAGTAAATATTATTCGCAAATGACCTTTTTCCAATTTAAATTTAAATATCTTTAACCCACAGAATAAAAAGAGTTTTTCGTAAAGTATTTTTCTACTCAGAAATGTCCGTGAAACTTCGTCTACAACTTTCGATTATTTTGTAAATATTTGACTCACTTTGCGGCCGCCTCGCCTCCAGGCTTTGACGGCTCAAACCTTTTTAGTCATTCAGAATTCAACACAGGCATTTGAACGAACTGTGTACCTACTTGACAACTACCTACGACCGTATAGCACTACAATTTTATAAATAGCTAGCTGCCGCCAGCGGCTTTACCCGCGTCATCATCGTCATCATTTCAGCCGAAAGATGTCCACTGCTGGACATAAGCCTCCCTCAAGTGTCGCCACAATGAACGGTTCTGTGCGTTTCCAAGTCATCGTTCCACCTTGTAGGAGTCCTTCCAATGCTACGTCTTCCGGTACGTGGTCGCCATTCCAGAACCGTTCGGCCCCAACGGCCATTCGTTCTGCAAGCAATGTGCCCTGCGTGATAGTAGAAAATTACCCTAAAGGAACATACTCTCAGTATAAAAAAGTACCCTATGTGCTATTCCAGGACATGGCCTACCCGTGTACCAAGTTTCATCGAAATTCATTCAGTAGTTTTTGCTTTGCTTGACAGAGCAACAAACATCCACACATCCATACATACAAACTTTCGCGTTTATAATATTAGTAGGATACTAAATGAAATCTATATGTACATGTTTTTGTTTCAAGAGGTCTTCTGTCTTTGCGTTAGGTACCTATTTCGTAGATTGCGAAAAACTTTATTGATTTATTTATTGCTTAAATCAAGTTGCTGTAAAAAACCAATTGATATAAGTGTTTGAAATCTAAATCTTCATTCAAATCACTTCTTCACACTTTAGTTTCGCTGTTCGCCAATTTAGTTTCTAAATTTATACAAAGCTGAAGAGTTGTTTGGTTGAACGTGCCAATCTCAAGAACTACGGGTTGAATTGAGTAGTTCTTTTAGTATTCCATAGCCCATTTATAGATAAATGGGCTATGGAATACCCATATAGGCTCCATAATATCACAGTTCGACCAATAGAAGAGGAGCGATGTCCACAGGCGCAAGTGAAACCAGGGGGGGACAACTAGCAAATAATAATATGCAAAAGAAGTGATTTCAAGTTGTTGGTTTAATAACTTTTCTGCCAATTTTTGAACAGGTTTTTCAACTTGCAGGCGAAATACATATATTGGTATATCAATGGTAGTTTAAACGACTCCATACGCCTTCAAGCAAAACACTTTCTGTTTAAACATTGCAATACTGATAAACACATATTTTCTAGAAAATTCCATGACACTACAATTAGTGGTATAGTCTCTCCGTCCGTAGTAACTAGTTCGGTCTGCCACAGAATAGATAAAAGCAGAAGCTTAAGTCCGAAACGATAACCGGTAGATGCACTCGAACCTTGAAACAATAACTTCCAATATTCATATATATGCTGTGGTAGTTCGGTTTATTTTCGCGATTATACCACGCCTGTACTATATGTATACAAAATGGTAATATTGCCAAACTCTAACATGAAAAGTTGTTCAAAGGAAGAACATATTATATACTGTTTTACACGATTTTAAAATTAAAGGAAATCGAAAGCCCTGGAATGCAAAGGCCCACGGGTGGGTTATAGTCAATAAACTCTGAAACTTCTCCTGTTCCAATCAGAATTAATAAAGTTATTTAATGATTTCCCACCCAAAAACAACTTAATCCAAGACGTTATACATTCACAAGTTTATAAAATTTTGGGAAATAATAATAATCATTATTTTATTTATCAGGAATTTATTCCCATATTAAGATACTACAAATCACAATTTACTCAATTATATACATTAGGTACATTAAAATTCAATTCAATTTTTTTTTGGTTAAAGCAAAATTAAAAAAATAAAAATAAAATAATAATTAATTATTAAATTGACTTATAAATTATTTTAATTAAACTCTTTATAAATTATAATAAATAAAAATATAAGACAGTGTCTTTTGTTTCATTTCGTTTTCATCTATGAACAAAACCTTATCATGGCCATGTCAGTTCGCCTTCTCGAGCCATTACTCTATGGTCTCTAGCTAGTTGCTAGTTAGTTCCTGCGGCTACCGAGCGGTCGCACTTTCAGTCGCAAGCACTCGTCGACCTCGGCACACCACGCCTTGTCGCCGTTCACATGCCATACCTGCGCAAGCCCGCGTGATTACTGATCTAAACTTGTTTATCAAAACAGCTACGCAGCTAAGCATTCGCATTGAATTATACGTCTTTGGCAATATTTAAAACTTGTAAAACTCGTTTCGGCACCTATTTTGTATATTAATTAGTCACTGAGTCGATTACCTATGCTGAGTTCTAATGGATGTCTGCTAAATGTTATAAAACTTTTGATTTTAATAGGCGAAACTTCGACAAAGTCTTATATAGTGCAAACTATAAAAGAGAAAGAAGTGATGCAACTATTAAGAAATAGTCACGAAGAACTAAATCAGATATTGAATCGTATTTTATTGATTTAGCTACACGCAGTCATCGTACATTCTGGAAATACAACTTAAACCTAGAGTAGGCGTTTGAAAACATCTCCCACGCAATATGTTCACTACAAACAGAAAGTTAATTTTCATTATGAATAGGTGTAATGTAGCATACATGCTCCATGTTTACAGAAGCGTAGGAGTAAACAAACAATAACTTTATTACAGTCTCTGCCACAGACAAGAGCGAAAACAAAATGGTCCATTTCTGGCAAATACATCACACGGATAGGCTTTACGAAGGGTCAATATATCGCACTAGCACCTCCATTAATTTCAGCTTCGCGACTCCATTGTTCGTAATAAAAAAAGAACACCATAACTAATATGTTCGATAATTGAATTTAAATGTCATCCAATGCCACTAGGAACGATGTCTTAAATATAGTCACAAAAAGTTCGATATCGATCCGCCATTTGATTTGGCAAAAACTCAAAGACCAGTGCTATTTTGTCGCGCTGAAAAATAATTTATTTACCATCGGAAATGTTTGGATCGTTCCACTAAATTAAAGGCACCGAAAAATCGTACAGTCACCCGGTCGATTTCCAATGTCATTAACAGAAGTGAAGAGTGTCTCTAGCGGAGGGCGCTCGGCCGGCGGACTCCGCTCTTTGTGAATTTCTCGATTCGTCATGGGGACGGTACACCGGCTTTAATGGGAAACGCTTGACAATGAACGAGGAAATTCCGGTGTGCAGCAGCTGTGTCCTATCCAATTATTTTCGCGAATCACAGCGCAGTCGTTGCTGCTGTTAATTTGACGTGACCAAATAAACCTACGAAGTTTCACATATTGTACGCTGGTGACCGCACACAAAGCACTTGAGCAGGATATAGTTTGACTGCAAATATGTTTATTTTACTAAGCATTGTTTGACCCTGAGATCATCAGTACATTGTACGAAAAGGTGCGGTGATTGCGTCATCTAAATCTAATTTTGTGCTAAGATTTTCAATTCGATGCCTGAGACTGAGTCACTTAGACCCACAGCATGTGTTACAGTTACTTATATGTGCAAAGCTAGAATAATTTAAGTTGTATATGACCAGACATGTAATCGTTTTTATGTCTGGTTCCAATATAGAGTTATCGAAATAGGATATCAGGTGTTAAGTTTATATGTCGTGAGAAACTTAAATGTTCGCACGAATGAAGCACGAATTAGTAGAAGTGCTATATTATTATTATTCTATCTAATAAATCTTTATGTTTACTCAATCTTTGAGCAAGAAAGAAGCAACATTATCAAAGTAAAAGAAATAAATAGTGCAGAACTTTTAACTACATAATTATATTACGTTAGCTCATCGTTATCTCATCTATCTTTTGAATGTGGTTCCGTGGTTGAAACTTGTTATTTCAAAACTCAATTAGGTACACAATAGCAATCTAAGTCAGAGCTTAGGAAGTCACTTAACTTGAGCCTGTAGCTCCGAACTTGAATTGGCTTTTGAACAAAATTACCTGGATTCAAAAATTGAAAATTACTTTACAGATATGATATTAATTTTCTGAATTAAAGAGAGCACGTCTCTTTGAAGATTAAGTTTATTTATAATATTATAACGTGACTAGGTTCCGCCAGCGGCTTAGCCCGCCGGATTGTAGGTTTCTCTATACAAACTTTGGACCCCGTAACATCCCCTTGGGGGTGAATTTTGAAAAAATTCTCTCTTAATGCTCAACTACGTCATAAAAGAAAACCTTGTACAAAATTTTACGCTCCTAGTCCCAGTAGGTAGTGGTCCCCTGGCATATCGACGACATATAGATTTCCAATTCAGCACCCCTAGCCAAGTTGAATACAATCTGTAATCATTAACGTTAGTCGAAATGTATGGGAATGACATCATCTCAACGTTAAGTCACGAGGTCAGAACAAACGAATAGAAAATTCGAAGTCAAGTTCACATCGTTCAAAATGATAGAATAAATGGTTATCGTTTCTACAATGTTCATCGCTACATCCTTTGTTATTGTAGAACGAGCGGTCGACTCAGGCGCGTCAACATGGCTACCAACTTATCGTTTTCTACAATTGCTGACACCGAGATGTTACCGATTGGAGAAAGGAATTCGACACGAAACGGTTGTAACTTGGCTAGGGGGGCTGAAGTATAAAATTGAGATTGTCGATCGTGATATCACAGCAGAAGTGAATGAATGAGCTAAATTGACCCCTAATTATGGTTTAGAATAAAGCTAAAAAAATACAGGAACACTTAGATCAAGAGCACGTTAAAATTGTTGTAATTGCACTTAATGATACAAACAATCGAAAATCTATCAATTGGAATAACTTCAAGGACTGGTTACTTAACGTCAAGCTCTACAAATAATACTACATTGACCTCGGACTACAACTCGAGCATAGCAATAGAAGCATTTAAAATAACTTGTGTAATATTTTAATAAATGGAAATATTTTTCAAGCGGTCAGTCTACTAAAAAATCTAGTAAAAAAATATAAAAAAGTTTTCAGACATATTTTATTTGCTCGAATAAAGTTTATTTCAACTGAAATCCTCTATTATCAAACTTGTTCGATATTTTTTATACAATAATATGAGAGTTATATCAATCTTCCTAGTCTGATCCCAACTAAGTAGCAGACCGGCGCCAGTAACTCTTACTGACGCCAAGGGTCTGCTTCTGAAAGGAAGACTTGGCCCAGTAACCGGGTAACACAACACACGTTGTCAAGACTGGTTTCATATTTTCAGTCTTCTGACCCTATCCGTAACGACTATCAAAGATCTACAAATGATTTCGGAGACCATCAGAGCATTATAACTTGCTCTAAATATGGCCATTTTCAATCATAATAGAATAGAATAAACTTTATTGTACACCAAAATAGTAACAAAACTTTAACACTAACTTAAATCTATGGGTACAAAGGCGGTCTTATCGCTGACAGCGATATCTACCAGACAACCTTTGGATGGGCTTTAAGAACTTGAAATAGAAAAAGGGTCAATTAGGTCATAATTCAAGTAAGCGCCTACCCTGGCATAACAATCTCCGGCTGATATATTTATTTATGCTCTTAAATGTATTTAGCTAATCCCACTAACATAGTTATTTCTTATTAATCACCAACACTATGTGGGCCTACGTAACCTATGAATAAAAGATGTTTATTATTGTTTTACCCAGCAGTGGGAAAATATTTTTCATTTATAACTAGCGACCCGTCCTAGCTTCGCACGGGTGTTACAAATCTTTGAAATTCTCGGTTATTATTATAATATGCATATATATACACTTAAACCTTCCCCATGAATCTCTATCCACTGGTGAAAATTTCATGAAAATCTGTTCAGTAGTTTATCGTTTTAAGTTTATTGTGTTCATACAGGCAGACAGACGTGGTTTAGGATTTTGATTTTATAATGTGTAAGGATGGCTCTTTGGCTATTGGCCATGTAAAGCTTAATTTTCAATAGTCGATAGTAATAACAGTTGATATACATTATGTATATTTAAAAAAAAGGAATATAAATGAACTCCAAAACTAGCTCGCAAATTTAAACCCTCAGTTATGTTTAAGATTTAAAACGAAACTCTGAAGCTCTTGAAAGTTAGTAAAATTTTAATACAGTGACGCGTAATATAGTGCAGCCAGCAGCGACGAAAATTGCCTCACTCACCTACAAAGCATATTTCATTATGAGCCGTTTTTGTGTCGCTACTTCACTAACTTTGTTTATCCCTCTTAGTAGCTATAAGATTCTGTTAAGTCACTCTTTAATAGGACTTGCTTGCAACTATTTGGATTTTAACATCGTACTGCGATATTTATTTCGATTATGGAGTTTTTCTTTTAGTAACTAATTTTTATTACTTTATACTTATTATTATAGTGTTCCTTCAGTTGCCCTTTGCGGTCTAGGACTGAGGTAGCTTGTTCTAACAACCCCACAGCCCTGACAAGTATCAACCTTAGCAGTCTCCGTCAATCATGCTGACATCTCAACGCACCGTCGACCCGACCTGGCCCTTGTCGAAATTGTGGTCAATCCCTTTTGACTTTTCGACAATCACTATTCGTTGAATCTGATGTCGATCAGCCGATTCTTGGGGGTGGTTTGCGACCAGCAGTGGACATATTTAGTCTGGAACCTGTCAAGGGGAACGAGACAGGGTACTTACAGGTCGAAATACACATGTAGCGTGCCTGTAGCTTGCATAAAAGTATGCACGTAGCTTAGCTAGCATGCCAGTGAGCTATAAAAAGTTCTGATTGGTGAATGTCACTATGGCATGAATGCTACTTGCATACTTTTATACCAGCTACAAGCCTGTGTATTTAGGGATAAAAAAATGTAAAAAAAAAACTAAACTTTTAGTAAAAACTAAGCGACACTGGAGGGAGCATAGCAAGTGATAGAGGGGCTGGATTTTGTATTTAGAGACAGCGCAGACAACAGTTAAGTACGTAGTCCAAGTAGATAAAAAAACGAGACGTGCATTTCAGTGTCACATATCTAAAATGCATCGTGTAGAGTGTAAACGATACCCGACAAAGTTTATTTATCTTAAAACTAGAAGTACCGTACAAGTTCATGTCATTTACAGTTTTACAACTTGTTTAGATAGAAACTGGACAGTTTCCTAGTCAACTACCTTATATATCTCGAAATCTAAATGTGTACAGCATGGTGGAACGATTGTGATCTATTTAAGAAAAATATGTTTATTGCGTTCTACGAATGAGTCTAGGTAAAGTGTTTAACCTGATTAAGATTAGGAGAAAGTTTTTTGTTTTGTAATGCTTAGCAAAACTATTTTAGGTCAAATATATACTTAGACAAAAATCTCTATTTCCCTTGGTATCGTTATCACGCGTGAACGGCTGGACCAATTTCAATAATTCTTTTTTTTTTGGTATGTTCGTTAATATCAGGAGGGTTCTTATGAAATACAAAATTAAGAAAGTTTAGCGGGACATTAAAAAAAAAACAAAAACTTAATGACTATTTATCGTTCACGCATTTGACAGTTCGCACGTTTGCCAGTTCATAGCTAACACAAGACAATGTTTGTTGGTTCACCTAGTTATAAATAATATCAAAAATGTTGTTTTATGTTTGGTCGAAAATAATGTTAAGGATTATAATAAAGCCCTAGTTTAATGATTTACTTCTTGGTACAAATATTTGTTCGTTGTAAGATAAAGCAATTCCCTATTCCTGACTAGTTCTAATTGCTCCAATTAAGTAATAAAACTCAATGGTAACACAAACTGAAATGTGATACATTATTATTCACTCAAACGTTTTCGACACACATTCATTGTGCGTACAGCTAAGGAATAGAATTCCCTGCCAGTGTCCTGATAGCTACAACTTTTTTTAGGTTAAGAATGAATAAGTTACTTCTAGGCTTCTAGGTGCTATTTCGTCAACCAAATTGTCGCTTTCTCTCAGGGGCGATAGTGGTTTAGCGCAAGCCCACCAATAAAAAAAAAAAATATAGGCCATCCGAAAATCTAAAAAGTTAAGTTATAACCCATTTCTTTTACGTCAAGAAAAGTCTTCATATGAGGCAAATGCGAGCTTCAATAATTCCTGAAATAGACATTCTACATCTGATTCAGTTTAAATGTACAATATCGCGAGTTCTCAATATTTATCGATGGAGCGTACGAGGGAATTTCAATATTGTCTAGGGTCTGGCCTCCTCGGCGTGGATTGACGCAAAAACTATCTACGAGTAAGATATTTTCATATACGGAGGAACCAGGGCGGAGGAAGTAATATGTAGCTAAAAATGTAAGCTCCATTTTTCTTGCTAGTTCTTAAAAGTTATATTGCTGTGGTTTTAAAATTGTGCAAGAAGGAAGATGATGGTGCGGTTTAAAGTTAAGCTTATGGCTGTAATCTTTTTTCATTTTTCAAAATATTTTTCTAACCTTCTTTGAAAAATCTGTAAGATAACTTCGACTATCAAATTCTTTTACTTAGGTACGCTAATTAATTAGACCGCAGATATGATCATATCGCATGGCGAACTATAGGTAGCTCGCCGTCAGGCTCTCCGATAAGGATGTGTTCCAAGCGCGCCTCAAAGAGATGTCAGCAAAATTGACGGGGTCAGTTATTGCCGACGCCTGCCAGGGGCCTTACCATGACATGGTAAAATGTCAATCATGCGAGCGAGAAAAAGGGTTGGAACTATACACCCTATACAGCTCCATCCCTTTAACAGTTCACTTTAGGTCGTCAAATGGATCACGTTAAGATTTCGTAGTAGGGCCTGCTGCGAATTGTTATAAGGAGTTATTTTAGCCCTTGCAAAAAGAGTAACTGAAGGAACTCTGTGGGTTTTAGGCAATTAAAGTTTGACACTCCCTCCTGCTTCCCTGAGCGGGAGATGTTATTTGATGAATTCCCACGCTTAAAAAAATATGGTCGTATAATTTTGTCATATCAGGTGGCGAAAAGACCTAGGCCTACCGTGAGGGGGGGAGGCACGAGGTGATGTAGAAAATGATTCCTGGAAGGACTTGGGTAGGTCAGCCGTGTACAATTTACAATAACAAATTTACTGTTTTCAGATTTATTCCTATACCTGTGCTATAAGACCTTGATTTATGCCAAATTTCAGTATTCTTGGTCAACGGGAAGTACTTTTCGAAAAAGTATTCGCAAAAAAGTACAAAAAAAAAGTACAAAACTACTTCGCAAAAAAGTACTTTTTGTACAAAGTACAAAAAGTACTTTTTTGCGACATAAACGGCCGTATTTTTTTTTATTCGTTAACTTAATAGTTTGATTTTTTCACAACTTTAAGGGACCGTAAACTTGAGTGTATGGCTTTAATTTCAACTCGATACCTTCTCGCGTTTCCGAGATAAAAGGTATTGACTGACAGATAGACAGACAGACGGACGGACAACAAATTAATCCAACATGGATTCCGTTTTAGTTCCTTTTGAGGTACTGAACCCTAAAAACAAATCAATCAATCAATCAATCAATCATTTTATTTGCATAATATGGGTTTACAAAGATGTTTGCAGAGGTACAGTTAAAACTATTATATATTACCTAAGCAGTGGTCAGTCAAAGCACAGAGCAGAACGATAGCTGAATAATGTTATTGATTAGGTTGCCTAGCTTACCTAAATACTAGATTCTTTTATAATTAACAACTCACGGTGCATTGCCACAATCAGATATCTGGTTATACATTTATGAATACCTTGCACTTATCTAACCATGTTGAAATTCGAACGGTTAAGAAATCAAGCGTGAACGTTGTGGAATCTAGCACAAACATACTACTTACAAATACTGGAAGTTTTTGTAAAGAAATGTGTGGCGATTATGACAAAAAACTAACTGCCCAATATGATACATACTGAATCTATAGGTACTAATATTATATAGCTGAAGAGATTGTTTGTTTATTTAAACGCAAGAAAAAGCGTTTTGGGAACACATTTATTGTGCGTACAGCTACGGAGTGGAATTCTCTACTGGAGTCTGTGTTTCCTGATAGCTACAAGCTAGGAGTCTTTAAGTCAAGAGTGAATAAGTTACTTTTAGGCAAGCGTGCTCCATCTTCGCTCACATCATCGCTTACCATCAGGTGAAATAGTGCTTTAACGCGAGCCGATCCATAATAAAAAAAAACGTGCCAATGTCATAAACGACTGGTTAGAATTGAAAAATTCTTTTAGAGATCAGCTTTCCTCATTAAATGGATTAATCAACAATTAACCCATTTAATGAGAAAAGCTGATCCATGGGAGTGGAACAGTACCCAAAAACTCGGATGAAACCGCGGGGAATAGCTAGTATTTCATAAATACAGAGCAAAATTTGCAACCGCTCCATAACAGAGATTTTTACAACAGCCTTAGTTTGATTTAACGAAACCATTCGTCTCAAACGCTTTTGGTTGAATGGTTGTCGAAAAACGAATGAAAAACCCGTTTCACGGAGCACCCACAACAAAAGGAGAAAAAACAGTTTTATCCGTGGATGCGTGAATGATTCATGGGTTTTGCCGTGTGCGCTGAGTCGGCATTGCGTGGGTTGGATGCGGCAGTGCGAGTGTTATGCTTACCCCGCGACTCGCCCGCACCGTAGTCGTGAGCATAAGGCATCGCGTCGCGGTCACATTCCTGGCGTGCCAGTGTCGCCCGCGGATAGGGCTGTCCGGCCCAAACAAAATGGTAATCTTGACAGGACGACGTGACACGTCGCGCTCTGCTGGGTCAGGCTGTCAGACAGGGGCCGACATTATCGCGGATTAACGAAAACGAGGAACATTTTGAGGAAGACATCAATGATATGTTTCCTGATAGGTAAAACCTTTAAGTCAAGAGTGAATAGGTTACTTCTAAGCAAGCGTGCTCTACCGTCGACCACATCAACGTTTACCATCAGGACCACTATCTGGTCAAGCGCGAGCCTATCAATAGTAAAAAATAAAATGGAGGCGAAGATATAATTTGAGCGTATTGGCCAATATTATGAATGTAAAGCACAATCAAAAACTATATTAAAATACGTCTAAGAAAATTTTTATTAAAATTTTATATAGCGTGCCTGAAAGAATTATTCATAAGTAGCTTTTGGCAGCGGCTTCACCCGCGTTAAAGTAGGTTTCTCCATTCCAACTTTGAACCCCTTTTTCATCCCTTCAAGGGGTGAATTTTGAAAAATACTCTCTTAGTGCTCGCCTAAGTAATAAAAGGAAATCTTGTGCAAAATTTCATGTTCCTAGTCCCTGTAGCTTTGGCTGTGCTGTGATATGTCACTCAGACAAGTTTCTCGTTTTATATTACATAGATTACTAGCTTCTGCCAGTCGCTTAGCCCGCGTGAATGTAGGTTTTTCCATATAAACTTTGGACCACCTTTTCGTGCCTTTAAAAATTGAATTATGGAAAATCCTCTCTTAGTGCTCGCCTACGTCATAAAAGGAAGCCTTGTGCGAAATTTCGCGCTCTTAGTCCCAGTGGTTTTGGCTGTGCGTTGATATGTCAGTCAGTCAGTTTCTTCTTTTATATAAATAGATAATAGAAGCTGGCTAACCCTAGCAGCAGTTGTCAGCTTTATACAAAAAAAAAAAATCAAACTACATGGGTTTAATTGCTTCATTCTGCTATTTACATAATTGTTATTACGGTGACGCCGAGGCGGAATGCGCAATCAAAATGTGTTTACACGCTTATGAAAACCGTATTTTTACAAAACGAGTCTTTCGCAACGTTGCCTTAGTTTATTTGCCAAAAGACTGACGGCATTGTATTATTAATCAGGCTTCGAAAGTAATAAAATGGATACAGAGATTAAATTGAAATTTTGTCTAGGTTTTTTTGCTTTCATAAGATGCATAGGTATTTTACATATAAAATGGCCGTTTTTTTAATACGGGTTACTTTGGACTGTGATATCTTTGGATTGACTTAGAATTACAAGTTCAAAAACTATTTATACCAAAGGTACGTAATTCTTTTTGTAATAACTACCTATTTATTGGTTTCTTTGTGTTTTATATTTTCTATGATATCGCTGTATTTATAGCCAATTTGGAATGAAATCTAAGAAAACTTACAATACTTTCTTCTACTTTCGGAGTATTAGTTTTACCGTCCATCTCAAACGGTATGCAATATTGATGACATATTCGAACTTAAAACTGCTAATAAATGGGATATGTATCTTTTGTTTCAATCGCTTTCACGTGGAAAATAGAATTACGAGAGAATTAAGAAAAATGTATTTTTAATACAATGTTTATTTAAACCTATAATTTCAAATCAATCCGAAGATATGACAGTTCAAAAGAACCCGTTTTTAAAAAACGGTAATTTCATTGGCAAAAACCTATTATAATAGTGTCAAACAACCACAACGTTATGTCATTTGCAAGCTAATTGGTTATGCATGACAGATTATATTTTCAACTAGCTTCTGACAGCGGCTTCGCCCGCATAAAAGTAGGTTTTTTCATACAAACTTCGTACCCCCGTTTCATCCCTTTTAGAGGTGGATTTTAGAAAATCCTTTCTTACACATTCCTTTGTCTTAACTACTATCTGCGTGCCAAATTTCAATCCAATCCGTTCAGTGGATTGAGCTCTGTGTGTCGATAGATCAGTCAGTCAGTAACAGTTGCGTTTTATATATATATATATATATATATATGTATGTTATATATATGTTACGAACGATGCAAAATATTTTAGGGCTTCCGATCCCATATTTAGCAGTGAAAGTAAACAGACGAGTTAGAAAGTATTTGTTCGCCAACTATTGATATTTGCATTAGAAATCTGTGAAACACAAGTGTTACTTTCTCACGCGGAGATTCGACGCATCACTAGACAGATGACTTTTTGTTAAACCATCGTTTTTCCACTAATTCATACTCGCTACACAAATTATAGCTTCGGTCACACAATTGTGCAAATTCCTTTCAACATCCAACGCATAGGACCCTCGATTTCCATTTCATTATTACACAAGAGTCACAGTTATCCCCCACAATGCGAATGTGAAAGGTTTTGTATAAATTCAGACATCACGGAGTTTCCATCAATATTATGAATGGTTATTAGGCAAGCCGGCTCGGTTCGTGCGTACCTACTAAAAATAGAGTACCTACTCTATTTTTGGTATTTACAGGATAACATTTATTATTGAGCACGTCGGGCCCTAAAACACGGCTCTTCAGTATGTATGCCGTTATTTCGGAAGAAAATTTAGTTAGTGTTCAGAGTGAGCCAAGTTTATCCCGAACACGACGGATTGATGTTCTCGGGGGAGTTGGCGATGTCGCAAACAAAACAAAAAGATTCGAGATGCTGTCAGGGGAGGAAGTGTTCTTACATATGCCGCTACCCGGCCCGTGCCCTCAACTTATTATAAATATGACCAGTCTTGATTTGTACTATATAAATATATACAACCCTTAATAATTTGTTGACAAATCTTTCCTAGAAAATATATATATATTTTGACTCGATATGTTGAGAACTTTGGCCCTCAAATTGGGCCTTTTCTGAGAAAAGCGGTGAGGATGAAAGATAAGAGGATACAAAGTCTGCCAATTTTAATGAAAGGTGAAACGTGAATTATGAACTTGTCTTCAACGACAGAAGTAGCTTTGACAGGAAGAAAAAATATATAATATACTTTTTTTACAAATTTGTATATCATATAAATTGTGTGATGACTTATAAGTTGATACTAAAAACTTTAAAGGTATTTTTTTTTAAATTAATAGTTGACAGGCTCGCGCTTGACTACTATATTACCTGTTTTCTTCCTTTTTACAATATGTAAACTTGAAGTAAAAGTCAAATATATATACGAGTATTTGTTACACATAGATCTAATTATGTAGGTGCAGTACATGGTGTTAATTATAAAAGATCGACTCACTATGTGTTGCCTTGCTGGGCATACAAATATTGTTTACCAAATGGTGAACTGAAAAAAAACTGTGTTAGTACAGTTTATAATATTGCCAGTTGAAAGCCTTGCTAGCTTCTGCTAGCGGCTTCGTCTGCGTGAATGTCGGTTATTGTGGATGTAACCTTATGGTTTAAGTTTACTCCGCACCAAATTCATTCATTTATGATTCGACGGTGCGTTTGGCGCAGTGGTGAGCGACTTGCTGCTGCACTGCGTGTCGCAGGTTCGAATCCCGTTCGGAACAAATATTTGTATTACGGGTCGTGGTGTCTTGTGTATGTGAGCTTACAAGTTTGTGAAAGCACCCACAATACAGGAGTAATTGCTAATGCAGGTCAACGTTTATTAAAAAAAAAACAGTGGAGCTCCGCAAATGGGGAGTTAATTAAAAAACAAAACATTCTCAAATCATATAACCGTTTTGTTCTTGTCATAAGAGGTTAAGTGACGGCCATCAAGGACACCCCAATTTAAATAAGTCCTCGTTGGAACTAGCCCCATTATCCCAAAATACGGCTTAAAAATAATTGAGTGGGGCCAAATCCTCTGCGGGTAAATTTAAAAGGAGTCCACTGCAGTGTCTTCCGTAAATAAATGAGCTTTGCTTTCAAGTGGCGTTTATTGCCTTATCTCAAGGAGAATGATAGCATTATACCCCAGACAAAAAAATACTAGTTCCATGCCTTTGAACCTTGGCGAGACGTCTTGGATTCGAGCCAATGACACTTGCGTGAAGACGGGCCACTCTTAAAGAAAAAAAAACATTAAAATAAGGTTATTATTTTTTTTTAACTGAATTTAGTTTAATTAACGGGTACCACTGAAGTTTAATTTACGCAGACTAGATATAACTTAAATTAATGTTTACTTAGTTTAAATTGTTATTTGTTAAACTTGTATATTAGCTTTAATACCTCGTCGGCAGTTATATTTTTGAGCCGTTTGGGGATCAGACTCTTGGGCCGTGGTCCGAGTGCTCATGCGCTTTTTATAGAATTATCCAACGACTAGTTGACACTTCGCGTGACCCAAGGGCTGGCTTTTACATCGGTCAGAGATTAAGCATTGCCATAGAACGTGACAATGGCCCAAGGAATAAAAATTTGCATACAAACGAATTTCCCTTTTTCCAACATTTCAAAAGTTTAATTTTCTAAAACCCCTTCTTAATTTTTACCAACATTAGAAAAGAAAGCCCTATGCAAAATTCACGTTCCTAGTCCCTGTAGTTTCTGCTGTGCGTTGATATGTCAGTCAGTCAGTTTTTAAATAATGTAGATTGATTTACAAACTGATAATGACAAATTCATGAAATCTTAAAAGATATATAAACCAAGGATTTTGTATACCCTACGGATTAACATAAACTTAATAAAGACTTTATAATGCATTTTATGTTTTTATCTCTTTCAGCAGGTCTGATTGAACATCAGATAACTGAGTGTAATGGAAATTCAATAATGAACTGACAAATGGCCAATGGCAAACGAATGTGCATTATAGCATCACGCCTGTATTTCTTAAAGGGATGAGCAGAGTTTTCGCTCATTTCGTGCAACAATAATGTAATTACAGTTTTAGAAATTTTATAGGTGATCCTGTAAAAATTCTAATCTGTAATTACGTCATTGTAATATAAGTGTGTGAGCTGCCAGGGTATAACAATTTAAGGCGACTTATTACAAGGTTCGTAATTTTAAAAGAAACTACTTATATTAAACTTACTTTTTAAATCATGACGATAGTAATATTTACTTACAAAATAGAATATAATAATATAATATTAATAAAAATCTATGATTATATGTCCTGTAAATATTTTAAAAGCGTAATTGAAAAAAATGTTACAAAAAGTGCTGCACCAAATGAGCGTTTTATTAAATTCCTCAGGGGAGAGATTACCATGAAACTGGGCACAATATTCAGTTTCAGCTTTCTATCGGTGAAAAAATTTTAGCAATCGGACCAGTACTTTCAGAGATTATCTCCTACAAAAAAAAACTTTACCACTTTATAATATAAGTGTATATTACTACTTAGCAAGGTATTTGCATTTACTTAACACAGTACAGTTAGAGCCTGACTCTGCTTTGATAAAGATACTGAGCATTGAAATATAGTGCAGCTGTCACGGAAATATAATATCCAACGGGAGCTTTCTCACTCCACCAGCCACTTTGATGTTCTTAGCTTCTTCGAGAGAGGGCAAAGTCTCAAAGGCATGTTACTCTCGGACTCTATCCCAGTCAGATTAGACGGATTGAATAAACGGTGTCAAAGACGCCGCGCCAGAGGACGCACCACATCTAATGTACACAGGGTTTCTTCCTTCCGCTAAAGAGACTACCCCTTATTCGATTTTCTACGCGAAAACTGTGACATTTTCTTCCAAAAAGTATACCAATTTTCTCTCAACAAAATGTGCCAATTTTCTTCGGAAATAGAAAAATCTTGATGAATTTGAAAAAATCCTGCCGTGTTTTTGTGAAAAATCCGGCTTTAACATTTAGTTGAGATAAAAAAATAGGAAAAATAAAACTCTTTTCCCGAATGGCAAACACGTGAATTGGTCGATTGGGTCTAACGCGAAAAAAGCAACCGTATTCAACATATAACACGACAAACAAACCTACATTGGCCTCTTATTTGTGGGGATATGAACAGCGCAATTTATTAGGCTCCCTTACAGTTGTAATTCTTGTTTGTTTTATAAGTAGCGCCGTATAAAGGCCGAGTTATAATTTTACATACATTAACTTAGCTTACTTACTGGAACGTGTAAAACACATTTTTACATTACTCTTTGTATAAATTACGCACTCTGATTAATATTTAGGCAACTATACGAATAAATTAGAAATAATTTGAAATTAATGTTTGTTATTGCTTTTTGAATAATGCCCTGGACATAAGCGTTCAGTAATTACTAACTTCTGTCTACGGCTTCGCTTGCATGAAAATAGAAAATTATCTCAAGGGAATATACAGAACCAAATGTTCTATTCCAGGACATGGTCTAAATCATAATA
The DNA here is from genome assembly GCA_961205895.1 of Mythimna pallens. NCBI lineage: Eukaryota > Metazoa > Arthropoda > Insecta > Lepidoptera > Noctuidae > Mythimna > Mythimna pallens. Next base: position 11,377,079 of record OY540826.1, on the reverse strand, counting down.
ATATGCTAAATTTCATTAAAACCTGTCAAGCCGTTTGAGCGTGATCGAGAAAAATACATACACGCAAAAACATACATACCAAAATAATGTGTATATACAAACTTTCGCCTTTAAAATATTAGTATGATGTAATTGTACGACTTTGAATATTTAATTTTTTTCATTTTTATTACTCTTTGATACTGTAGGTTAGTACAGTCAGAAAAAATATTTCTTATGCCAGTTCAAAAGAAATTAAGGCTAACTAAATCAAGTTTGCTTAAAATAAACCTAAGTGACATACGAATAATAAAGGAATATTTTATCCTGAAATACGTCTTTTTTTAAATCTGTATTTCAAAGCAATGAGGAATGAAAGACAACATTCTTTTGAGTAGACCGACTGGATCGAAGCCTACTGGGGCCATGGGTGATGCGAAAGAGATCCCCGGGGCCCTGGAAAAATGGCAAAGAAGGAATAGGAGTGGGTTTTTAGTCAGTAAAAGTCTGACACTAACTCCCGCTCTGCCCAAGAGCGGGGGATGTCATTAGAGGATTTTTCCATCCGAAAAAAACAACTGCATCGTATATTTTATACACTTCGTCCAACAAAGTTGGAACACTTCTAGAGCAATCGATAGCTGAGTCATTTATATTTACGAGCGCCACTAAGTGTACCGCGTCCCATATAAGCGGACACGAAACGCGTCTATGACACAGCTCCAATCAAACCATTCACAGTTAATATTTATGCGTAAGTTATTATTAATCATATTCAGCTCACATCCCAGTCCTTCGGCTCTATTCAGTGACTGAAAGTGGCTCACGTAACAAAGGAACGGTAACCTAATACGTGACGAGAAATATGATGTATTAGTCGCGACGTACATTCTATTGTGGTAGACCTATTTACTGACTAATTGGTTCCGACTGTTCCAGAGTTATTTGTGACTTTCGTATTGCGTGCGTAGTGAAATCTTCGCTCCGCTCAGCTGGCGTCAGCCACCTAAGTTTCCACTTAGGATTCGCTTAAAAAGAGCAGTTTTTTTGTTATCATTAATCTATGGCTGGCGTATGACCACTATCGACCTGATGGTAAGTGTTGATATAGTCGTCGATGGAGATGCTTGCCTAGAAGTAATCTACCTATTCACTCTTGACTTAAAGACAGACTTCGAAAGGGAATTCCACTCCTTAGCTGTATGCACAATAAATGTGTGTTTTGTGCATATGGATGGGATGTTCACATTGTTCACCATATGCCGGAGATCTTGGGTTCGATTCCCACCCAGGACAAATTTGTGTGATGAGCCCAATCATTTGTTCTGTGTCTAGGTGTAATTTATATATAATATTTATGTATTTAGAAATATATAAGTATGTTTATTGTCTAGTACTCATAACACAACCTCTGCTTAGCCTGAGACTATACGGCGTTATGTAATAATAGTGGAATATATTGTGGAGTATTATTATATTTAAATAACCTTAAAAAGTTGAAACCAATTCGGAATGATTTTTCAAAACCCGAATCGATCACGTAAGTAACTGTAAATATAACGGATTGTTTTTACCGAACTATACTTTATAGGGAAACTGTGAATCACTAGTATACATAGTTACATAAGTTTTTGTTGTAGATAAACACCGTCTATCCTCGCACGGATGGCAATAAATTTAACAGTGACCGCAGATTATTTGCTGGAAAAATATTCGGCAACGGAGCGAATTTAGTATGTCCTTTAAGACGTGGTGAAGATACTAGATAGAAGCGGATTTCATCGATTAAACTGAAACCGACCAGCATGTTTGAACGCAGTTTAAATGTGCTGATGACATTTATCTTTATAATGTTCCCACTGCTGGGACTCAGACCTTCTCTCTCGGAGAGAAAATGGGCCGTAATCGACCACGCGGGCCCAGTGCGGGTTGGTGCATGTCGCATGTCTTCGATCACGACGTAGGACTTGTAAGTTGGTGCTGTTATTACTGGCCCACTACTATTCATGTGAGCAGTGATAGATGATTTTTAGTTGGTGGAAATTCGCTCAACAAAAACTCAAAAAAATGAAGGCAAGGTGCTTGCACGTATCACAGCCGCGTCGTGCCTGACTCACTCTCGACCTGTTTGTATGACATAAACCCGAAGGAATTTAAAACCTCACTGCTAAGACGAAGTTGTGTCACTGAACGACCTTATGCAATCACACCGAAGGCACAGACACGTTGCGTCAGACTGTCGTGGCATATCTTCTCCAAGGGAATAAGTGTCTATTACATACTAATTACAGTAGACAAGGTCGCGTGTTTATCTTGTCTTTGCGGGGACTTATAAACAGTTATCCATAAAAGGTGTCTGTCTATCAAAATGAAATATAATATCCGAAGGTTATTTGGTAAATTAACGAAACAAAACATTAAGCTTCCATTAGAACTCTTTCAATTCCATTATAAATTTAATAGACAATAGTCTTAATGTAGTATTAAGTGTATTTTAATCAAATTACATAACATTTTTTAAAATATTGTTCAATTATTTTTTTACAAGTAATTTATTTTATGATTTCATTTTAAGTCAATAATAATGTGATTTTAATTTATTTTAAGTTGGGATATTATTTTTTAAGTTTTAATTTCATATTTCAATGTCTATTAATAAAGGTTTTTAATCTATATAATTAATTAGACCTACTGTGAATGTAGTAAGTGACTTTTTTACATATCCCCTCGCAAATGTTATTATAACATTGTAAATAAGTCGTAGGTGTGCCTATGCCAATCAATAAAAATAAAATAATGCTTCCGTCCTCAAAGGAAGATTTTGTAGTTGTATATTGAAGAGAGAAAGAAGACGGTATTGATATTCGAAACGACACTCAAAACATCAAACGTATGTAGTTCTATTTTATTTCTCAGTGAGGGTGACAAACTCTCAACAATATTTGTCGCTCGTGGTAAGCTGTAAATACTGACTTCACTATAGAATAAAAGCTATATCTGTTTACCCACAAGTACAAGCCTTGCGGGGAATAAACATGGCTGAACTTTTGTGCCCAGTGTACATTGTACTCCCAACTTTAGCGAACAAATAAAAAATACATGGTCACGTAACTCTACGTTTAGCTTTTATTACTAATTTATGTTCTTATCTTTTGTACATTTAACAAATTGCCTTTTGTAGTCATTGATTACGATCTTTAACTGTTTATATGACACGATTTTTTTGCCTGAGACGTAATGTCAGGACAACTTCTTCTGAAATAATAATAATAAATCATTTATTTTCAGGCATCTTGACCCATAGATACATACCTTACATACTAACATATATAGAGTAAATACAAGTTATCGTTATTAAATAATACTTAGGACTATGTTAGTAACACTTCGCATTGCAGTAAGTTTACTTCGTACAGTTCTTCCATAGAGAACCTACTATTGTGTTACTCCGTGATATAGACAAGCACTTTTTTTACATGGAAAATCAGCAAATAGCTTCTCCTACTCAGGGTAGAGCGAGAGGGAGTGTCAGACTTTTACTAACTAAAACCTACAGTAGGTACTCCTTCAGTTGCTTTTGTGAGGGCCCTGGTAACTCTTTCGAACAATCCCGCAGCCGGACCTAGTCACTCTTGCTGACATCTCTTTGAGCCGCGCGTGAAACACAATGTACCGTCGCTCTAGGCTTGGTCCTTTAAGGAAGGCGAGCTGCTCATTGCCCGCCGTCCGCAAGTACACGCATATAGTGACCGGGAATCGCTCTGTGACTCTTAACGCCCGGGCATCTCCAATGTATTGTATTTATATATTAAAAGTCTCAATAGCTCCAAGATGAAAAATAATTTAAGCAAGTAACAAAACTGGATGTTCTCATTATCCTACATTGTAAATTTTATTTACAATGACATTCAGTACGTCATTTTACAACAAATATTTAAATTTTCAAGGTCTTGTAAAAGCAGGTGACCCAGATAGTGTGATAATACTCACGCACACACGCGGAATTTGATTTGCAAGAACGAGTAATGAGGAGCTCGCCGTCCGCAAACCCACGCCTTCGGTGACCGGGAATAGCCCTGCGACCATCAATTTATCCTCATTAAAAGACTCAATAGCTCCAGGATGACAAAGTATTCAAGTAACTGACAACACTGGATAATAAGGGATAATGATATTCTCATTTTCCTCACACATTGCCATTGTAAATTTTATCTTTGCTGTAAAATGACAGGTTTTTTTTTTTTTAGGTGGGAAAATCATCTAATGACGAATCGCGCTCTTGGGCGGAGCGGGAGATAGTGTCAGACTTTTACTGACTAAAAACCCACTCCTGTTCCTTCGTTCACACTACCCATGGCCCCAGTAGGGTTCGATCCTGCTGGGCCCCTATGATTTGCTGCCATATCCCTGAGGCGCGCGTGGAACAATACACGCCGCCGAAGACTTGGGCTCCGTCCGGACGGTTACCGGACGGTCGGACGACGGGCTACCCATTACTTGCCGTCCGCAAGCCCGCGCCTACGGTAAAATGACATAGGTACTAAATTTATGTTACCAAGGTCATGTAAAAGTAGGTGTCCCAACTAGTTTGAGTATCAACGCGAAAATTGTAAGTTTAATGTTATCCAAGTAAAGTTACCCCGTCGGGGAGCTATTTGCGTCAACTCGGAAATTGGCTTTAATTCCACTAAATAGAAGAGAATTGATGTTAGTTCCTCAACTAATTTGCAATTAAGAGCTGAAACAACCGTTATCGGAATACCTCGTACTGAATTTTGATTACAACTCTACATATTACAGTCGCGTGCCAAAACAATGAACGAATTCGAAAAAGAACTAAATTTAATTAGTTCATTAAACCCCGAGCGAACGCCAGCGTTCGCTCGGTCATTGTCTTACTATTGTGTCTCTAATTACGCTACTCAATAGGTTAATTTAATTGCGGTCAAATTAATTAAAATAGGATGAGGATTTTAAGGTAAAATTTGTCCATACTAATGATAGATTAACTGTGAATGGGCACGCAAAAAGAAAGACACTGTTTTGCTAGTAGGGTCGAAGCCTACTGGAGCCATGCGTTCGATTCTGAAAGGAAAACCCGGGCCTTGGAAAGCAAGGCAAAGGAGGAACATAGGAGCGAGAGAAGTCATTAGATGATTTCCCACCTTTAAAAAGTACCTTTTCTCAGAAGACAGCGAGAATAACTTTCACGTTTGGTACCGGCGCTAGGATACGTTCGTACCTTCAAACATACACTGAAGCGATTCGTAAAACTTGCACGTAAGTGTAGTCACCACATTTATCCTCACTTTTTTCGTGGCTTTAGTTTTTTACGTGATCTCTTTGCTTGATTAGTGCGTTGTGCGTAGAAACCTACATTATAAACAACAGTTGTGTAATGAAAAGTTATGTGTTTAGTGCATTGGAGGCGGATGTTGACCGACCTCGGTTAAGTTTCCAATAGTGAGTACTGTGAGTCACTCGAATAGAGAATCTTATATTTCTGCCCACTCTTCGTTCTTTCAATGTCATCACACACAGCTGTAGTCTCATATATAACCTTATGTGTTGTATGACATTCTAACTTAGTTTTTATCACTTAGAAACAAGTTTTGTTTTCTCAGAAAAAAAAAATCGGGTGGGAAAATCATCTAATGACATCCCCCACTTTTGGAAGAAGCGGGCGGGCGTGTCAGAGATTCAAAGATTCAAAAGCCAGGGCTCCATGGATCTCTTTCGTATCACCCATAGCCCCAATTCTCAGAAAAAAACTGTGTCATCATCATCTTATTCTAGCAAGCGTGGGATTGAGTTTTTTTTTGGAAAAGTAAGTTTTAATGATGAAAAGACTACCAATAATAATTATAATCTTTGTTTACACAGCGGGCCCTACCAGAATACCAGCGCAATGCTATTTATTGTTTTAAATATCGTAGCAAATTTTGAGTTATATACCTATTTTGGTAAAGCCGTGAGGCACACAACTATACTTTTTGCATCTTTTTTATTATTTTTTTCGTGTTACCTAATATTGTGATTGTGTCTTGTGCTGTACCAAATAAATTCTTTTGTCTTTTTTTTATTTTTCTTTCCTTTATTTGGCCTAATACAAATTTTCAATGAATGGTTTTTTCTTACTTAATTTTTTGTTGTTGCTTTTTTTATTAATATTAGTTATGTACTATTTATTACTTGGTTTTATTAAGTTATGTGTGCAAAAAAAAAAATTCTTTCGTTCTTTCTTTCTTTGTGTTTTTCTTTATTTCAAACTTAAAGCCCACTTATGTAATTACATTTAGATAGAGTCATCATTATCATCTTCATGCAGTTACCTAATTTAGATTAACGTCCAATTCCTATAATGGGTTGGAGCACACGTAATCGCCCGAACAAAGGGCCCGCTGATAAGTCATGTCAACCTGCATTGTACCTTAGGACTAAGGTTAACATGCTGACAGCATTATATCATATACCACCTGTATATACAAACATGTATAATATATATCTAAAGACAGTACCACGAAGTAGATAGACAAAAAATTACAACTCCATGCATCGAGTGAAAATACACGCACACACAGACACGTTTCCCATCATTATCCAATGACTTCTTCCGCTCTGGGCAGGAGCAGAACAGTGTGTTAGACTTTTACTGACTAAAACTACACCTGTGTCCTTCAGTTGCCCTTTGCGTTCTAGGACCACGGGTTTCCTTTTCAGAAATTCGCCGCGGCCTTAACGGGCATCGGTCCTGCTAGACTCCTACGGTTTTGCTGACTGCTCTTTGAGTTGCGTGGAACACTACGCGCCGTCACTTTGCCAGAGCTGCAGAATTGTTGGAAACAGTCACCACGGCATGAACAGTCACCCCTCGTATACCCAATATGAGTACGATAAAGCACCTGTCCACACGTTGTGGTGCCCCAAGTGACCATACACCTGCTCTTCAGAAAACTTGATACGTGCCACTGGAAAGTACAATTCACATAGCAATCTACTTACTGGGCCCAAACCATTACCACCTATTCGAGCAGAAGACCTTGGTTTCTTGTAGTCAGCAAAAGTCTATTATCTCCGCCTCACTCCAAAACCTCACGTTTTGGAGTCATTTAAAGAAGTTTAAGTCATTCGAAAACAAGTGCGTAGCAAAAAAAAACACGTTTTTTGTATGGGAGCCCTCTTGAATATTTATTTTATTCTGTTTTTTAGTACCTGGTCTATTTGTTGTTATAGCGGCAACAGAAATACATCATTTGTGAAAATTTCAACTGTCTAACTATCACGGTTCATGAGATGCATTCTGGCGACAGTCGGACACACAGACAGACGGACGGACAGCAGAGTTTAGGACTAGAGTCCCGTTTTACCCTTTGGGTATGGAAACCTAAAAAAGACACGCTTCACGTATAGCGAGTTGCAAACGCACACGCGACCAGCATTTATTTCAAATCTGTACGTGTGCGGTATCAATGTGTGCAAAACCTAGGTTTCGCCCATTGTATAAAGTTAACCTTCTGCATCTATCTATTTTGTTAGGTACATGTGAATGTAAGTGAGTGAGTATCATATTGTAGGTACTAGTTACTGGAAGACAGGTACGTGGGGATTGACTGACACTGTAATCGAGAAACAGATATGGTGTTAATCTTGACACGCTTTAGTGTTGGTGATCTTTGAAGTGTGAGGGATCACCAACACGTATCACAACGGGTTTAGTATGAAGATGGAGTGTTGCCAGATACTTATATGAATAACCATGACTTGTTGACAAGAAAATTTGGTAAACCAATTATTTTTTAAACAAATTTTCACCACGGGTAGAGTTCTGTATCTCTTGGAAAGGACGCATTATTTATCCATGGGTTTATATATGTATGTTGTTTATTACCGAGCAGTCACGGGTAAAGGCCATCCGTGCGAGGTCAGGGTGGGTCAGCTAGTGAGATATAATATCCAAGTAGAAATAAATAAAATTTTGTTAAATTAAACACAAAATAATGTCGGAAAACTCACAGAGAAGCATCTAATTTCGTTATCATTAGGACACCAAACAGAAACAAAGTGAGCACAGATTTTTTTTATTATGGATAGGCTCCTGTTTGAACACTATCTCACCTGATTGATGGAAAGCGATAATGTGGCCGACGATGGAGCATGCTTGTCTAGAAGCAACCTATTAACCATTGACTTAAAGACCCCTAGGTTAGCCATCAGGAAACACTAACTTCGGCAGGAAATTCCACTCTTTAGCTGTATGCACAATTAATGTGTTCCCAAAACGCTTTGTACGTATGGTTGGGACGTCCACCATGTACCGGTGGCGCAACGCCGAACATCTTGTGGTCCGATGATGGAACAGACTTGGCGGAATTAATTGTGCAATTCCAATGCACACTTCTCGAAATGTAAACGATAGAAAACCGACAGGCTAGCAACTCGGCGTCTATGCTCAAGACTGGAGTTTAGATTTGAGAAGTGCATCAAATAAACTAATGTAATTAATTGTAATGTTAGAAAAAGAACAGTCAAAGTGAACGAGCAATGACTATCTTTGTGAACGCGAGATGGAATCGAAAACCGGCTAGTATCCACTTGAGCGGAATAAAGATACTTAAGAAAAGAATGCGTCGCTTTACAATTCTTGAAGCAGAAATGTGTGAACGTCTATCCAGTAGAAAACATCTAAATGACCAGCGAAGCTATTTTTCTTGATGTGTCCCAATCATCCAATAACTTTTCCCGCTCTAGGTGAAGTGAGAGGGAGTATCAGATTTTTATAGACGAAACTGGGAGGTTTCTAAATCTTTTAGGAACCTCCCAGTGCTCCTTCAGTAGCTACGGTGACTCAATCGAACAATGCCGCAGCCCATGGGTTAATACCACCATTATTTTTTAATTAAATCATTTATTAATTTGCAAACATGGGTAAAAATATACATTGATGTTTTGTTTTTAAATGAATAATAAAGTTCTCCATGTTTAACCATCACATGGGTATGCAAATATTGAAAATAGGTACAAGATAAAAAGTTGACAGTCACAGTTATGAAATTATTATAGTAATATTAAAATGACAAAATTAAATTAAGAAATCAATACAAAATTAAATAGTACAAAACAAAACTAAAATTAGTACAAAAACATAAAGAGCTTTTTAGAAAAGTTCTTGTTATTATTTAAGTAAACTCTCAATAAATAATATTTATACACAGCAAAGTTATGAACGTCTGTTTATATCCCAAAATGTGACTCAATTTATGGTAATATTGTACTACAGACTATTGATTAAGAATGAACGAATGGTGATAAAAATGGAAAACACTGCGCGTCGTATTTTCTAGTAGTAATTGTTATGAATGATTGATTTAATTATAAATTTACCAATTATAAAAAAAAAAATTGTTGACAATTTCGTTTTTATTTTTATTTTCGACTACAGAAATATGATCAGTAACGGATACGGATACAGCCCCATTTTTTGTACTAATAAAAAAATAGGGATGTATAATATACTATACAAAAGGTCCCGACAGACGTACTATACGAAAGTTAGCTTTTGTCAGGAAAAAAAATAAGTCCCCCGATTGCAGCGCCACCTAACAGGTCCAATTGTATTGTCCAACTAAAATATAAACAAAAAATTATTTTTAAATCGGTCAAACCATTTAAACAGAGTTAGGTGACAAACACACGTACAGAAGAAATAAATAAAAAAAATTTTAGGAAAACTTTGTCCCCCACTGGGATGGAGAATTCCTGTATCGTAGGTGCGCTTACATACATAGAAACTCACATACATAAGACACCCCGACCCAGAACATCTATCTGAACACCATATAAATATTTGTTATAAGCAGGAATCAAATCCGCGACACGCACAATGCTAATAATTCCCAAACTACATTTCCAATGTGCTACAGCTATGATTGAAGCACGTTCTTGAACAAAAACATGATTTCCCTTGAAACCGACTTCAACAGCAAACTTGACAATGACGAATCAAAATGTCATTTTCAACCGGATCTAGTTAACGCGTGTAATATAACTCGTTACGTATCGTATCATTAGATAAAAAATAACTATGTGATTACGTTGTGAACCTTTGATGAATTGATTGATAATGATGTAGAGAAAACATACACAGTAGTTTAATAATAAGTATAGCATAGCATAATCAGCCTTATATTCTCGCCTTTTGCCAGGGGAGGGTATGGGCCGTAATCCACCACGAGGGCCCAGTGCGGATTAGTGGATGTCACATGTCTTCGAATTTTTGGTTCTAGGATATGCCTATTTTCTCACGATGTTTTCCTTCACCATTCACAAACTATGCTTGGTTCCTATTATTTGTAGATACTTAATTGTTTTATAGTATTACAGCTGAATTATTTTATTTCTATGATAACATGGGGCACAATACAATGAACTGAACAGTACACGATCTTTGTTTTCAAAATAATAGGTTTTCTCTAAAATATTGAATCCATTATCAGAAGAACAAATACTAATTATGAAAACAATATCTCAGTCGATTGAAATACGAAGGGCATTGTTTATCGAAAGAAAATGTTGACCAAAATTCGATTAGCTTACAACATCGTCTTAGGGCGGAATTCACCAATAAAACTAATCGCGTTTTAACGTTTGGCTCGCATAATCGCGCTTAGCCGCTGTAACTAGTGTCACTTGTCTGTATTTTTCTTTTGTTGTATTTTTACAAGTGACACTAGTGACACGGGCTAAACGCGATTATGCGAGCCAAACGTTAAAACGCGATTAGTTTTATAGGTGAATTCTGCCCTTAATATCTTGTTCTGCCTCAAACTCGAACAAATTAAGAGCTCGTACGTCCGAGAATTCTTTAAGAGTTGAAAGCTAGGTTGAACTAGACATGAACATGTTAAGACTAAACTTATGACGTATGTCTACCGAACTTCTCTTGCCGTCAAAGCGAAGTCGTGACGTTCATATCTTTCCTTGTGAGGATCAAGGTACCTAATAATGACGTACGTATAGTGAGCAGACGTGGTCTTTGACAAATGATTAAAACGCTACTTTAGAATAAAAGTGACCTAACTCAAAAATGGAGAGCAGTGGTGGCCGAGTGGTAACGGCCCCGACTTAGGAGTTGTAGGTCGTGGATTCAAACCCAGCCAGGCGCATTACTTTGTGTAATTTATTTCATCACCACTGCTCTCAAAACGGTGAAGGAAAACATCGTGAGGAAACCGGCATGTCCTAGAACCAAAAATTAGAAGACATGTGACATCCACCAACCCGCACTGGGCCCGCGTGGTGGATTATGGCCCATCCCCTCTCCTAGAGAGGAGGACTAAGTCCCAACAGTGGGAACATTATAAGGCCGACTATGCTAAGCTAACTCAAAAATTACAAATCGTTTGAACATAATAAGTACCTAAGTCTTCAAAATGTATCGTGTTGATATGAATAAATGTCTCTAATCTCTACCATGATTATTTTTTACTAATAACCATTTTCATTCAGAGTAGCTAGAGTAAGATTTCAGAGTAAGCTTTTTCAGTGTATTGTAAAATCAGAAAATACAAGATAAAATTCTTGTTAGATCACTTTCATTTTAAAGGTTAGAATTAAACTCCTTTGCTTTAGAAACTACCATCATCGACGCATAATGCGCTATATTACCTCATCATCATCATTTCAGCCGAAAGAGGTCCACTGTTGGATATAGGCCTCCCCCAAGTGTCGCCATAACGACCGGTCTACCAAGATGCAGAAGACAATCCTGCTTATTGTCGTGACAAAAAGCCACAATAAAAAAAAACTAAAAGCATACTGAAACTGATTTCATTTATTCTACTTACTTTAAATTTTTAATTAATTACAGCGGTTTTGTCGTGCTAAAAGCATTTACTATTTTGCACTTAAAGTACTATTCTTCTAAAGAATGATAAAAGTGGTTTTAACAAAAAAACTATGTGATGAATCCATTTCACATGAAAATTCTTTAGACCTAATTAATGAACCGGTTTCATTGTATCGCAAAATGTTTTATTAAAGCAACGTTTATAGCAAATAAATTCAATAAAAGGTTTGCAAAATTTGGATTAATTCTGTTCTGGAAAAATGCTATTTATTTTTCATTAATTATTGAGTAAACATTATTCAGCAGGATCGTGATTATTTGTACTGTGTTAGATTACAAATAATTAAGTACAATACAATTGATTTTATATTTTTATCTGTATTATAAATATTTTCTCCCGCTCTGAGTGGAGAGAAAGGGCGTGTCAGACTTTTACTGACCAAAAACCCACCTAACTTCCTTCAGTCGCCCTTTGCGTTCTAGTGCCACACTAACTATTTCGAAAAATCTTTCAATTAAATCACAAAGTAAATAACTCGATGGAGCTCATGGCTTATTTACATAGGTACCTAAATCAGGTTTTAAATTCAGGGATTTCCAAACTTCTTTTTGTATACCGATATGAGTAAGTGTGTTATTAGCATAAATATTTACCTATAGGTATTGTTTCGAAATCTTAAACATCTTTTGCAATAAAATATGACTGAAAGCAATGATACTAAAGGTGAAATATAAGTTATTGGGTGCTTTATTAAAAGTATTCTTAAAAAAAATATTGACTGCGATGTTTCGAAGTTTACACATATTAGTTCTACCCATAAGAGTTACTTTTATAATATACTGATGAGCAGGTATGATTTAGTGTTTATTTATTTATGTAGACACAAACACTTAAAATCGGATAGAACAAATACAGATAAAAGAGTACAAAGGTCCTGCTTATTCTAACGAAATTTCTTCCAGCAGACCTGCGACAGGAGAGTTGGAGTGTTAGTAGAACTGCGTCTAATAAAATCTAGGGATAGGCTTTTCACCTACCCAGAGTCGGCCGTTAGGGTAAGGGCCTGCCTATTGCCGGTTCAACGACAGGCGTCGGGGAAGTGCCTGCCTATTACCTGTCTAAAGTCAGCCGACGGGGTATGGCTTGCTTATCGCCGGTTCTACGTCGGCCGTCGGAGAAGGGCCTGCATATCGCCTATGCAGAATCGGTATTTCCGCACCAAATGATCCACAAGACGGTTTTTTTTTTTCTTTTGATATAAGTAGCATTTTCGTAAAGGCCATCTCTATTTCTAAACTCTCAATCAAAAGTGAGAGACGTTATAGGTAAATGATGAATGCAAGAAAATATGTACTTTGTTTAAAAGGCCACATTTTCTCCTAACAAGTCAGACTCAAGGAGTGACGGCAGTGCTGTCATACTATTCCTGGCTGGTAATAAAAACCGCATAAAATCACCAATTCTTCCGTGGTTTGTGGCGGTGACCCATAAAGCAAAGTGGTACTTATCTGCTATCGCCGAACTGAGCGATGTCTAAATGCAGATTAGACGCTTGCTATTGTTTGTAGCATTTTTAATAATTATAGGTAATTGTAATGTTTGTATCAAGCGTCAAATCTGCATTTAGACATCTTTTTGATTTTCTTCATTCTATTTCATTTATTTTCAGTTATACGTGAAAACTATAATTTACTAGCTGCTGCGAGCGGCTTTGCCGGTGTGAATGTGAAAAATTATCCCAAGGGAACACATACTCCAGGGATAAAAAGTATCCTAAGTACTATTGACAGCCAGGACTTGCCAGAACAGTCTATCCGTGTGCCAAGTTTCATCCAAATCGGTTAAGCCGTTCAAGCGTGAACAAGTAACAAACATACACACATTCACAAACTTTCGCCTTTATAGTGTTAGTGTAATAATATAAGTTGCGTGATCATTTTGACATTAGCAGTAGACGTTTCTAGCCTTATATTAAACCTTGAATATCAGAACGATTTAGGCGACGACCTCGTCGGTCCAACATTTGCAAACACAGTTGCTTCATCATTGGGGTCCTGAGATCAATACCCGGGTAATTGGGTTTCCTGTTGGCGAATCCTCAAAAAGAACTCGAAATAGATCTTGTTCCTCTTCAATGGAGTTGATCACGCCTATTGTATCATTGCCAAACTTATTTCTTTCGGTAGATGTAGGATAATACTTGTTTTCGTATTTCTTGAGCGTACAAACCTTAATTTTATATAATATCCTTATCAACTTCGTGTTAGTAGTATATGAAAATCACAACTGGAATAATGCTTCCCATAGCTTTCCTCAACGATCTTTTCTGTTCTGGTTGCTTGCATCTGTAACCGCTACGTTAACCAGGTGGTATGTAGTCTTTTAAATTTGTTTTTTTTTTTCAATATTAGTTTTCGATAGTAGTTTAGTTAGTACACAGAAGATCTCATAAATCGCTACAATTACTCGTGTATCGGTAGCCCACCAATAATCCAAACGAGGAAAATCCTCTTGTTAGCTGTAACCTCAATTTAGTAGTCTTAATCTTTTATCAATTTAGGTACTTTAGTAGTCATTCAGATAACAATCTGAATAGTAGAAATAATATTTTTTTCATTTTTCAGAAATATTATTTCCCAAACAATATTCCATCACTATTTAACATATATAGAGTTAAAACTATACGTATAGAGTGAAAACTATCTATGATTTCAACACTAGGAACCAGGCTGCAAGGTTTGCCCAGCTATGGGACCGCGTAACATAACCAAAAACACATGTGCCACACTTAGCTTTCTATTTTAATAGTACAATAAATTGACTTTACTTGGTTAGCGTACATCCATGCAGCATCTCTATTGAACACATGTTATGACGTCAAAAGAAATATTTCTATATAAAATATTAAAATATATTATTTTTATAATCAACAATATAATTTTAATAAACATTAACTAAGAAACATAAAAAGCGAATTAAAAAATTAAAATTGAATAAAAAACGCAAAAAAAAAACAATACTTGAACTTACCAAGAACTCCAGTGACAATCCAAAGATACAAAAATAAATCACAACAGAAACACAGAAATGGACGATACAATGAACACCACGGGAGAGGGTTACAAAACAATATAATAAAATAAAATCACCAGGGTCAAACAGGATCGCACAATCAAACTGTACGCGGCACTATGCACACTATTACGTAGGACGTCCAGGACTCGCCTTACAGTTACAGACGTTTCATAATCAATGCGTGAGTGTTGTAATATTTACGTAATTTTTTTTTTCAGCTTGTCAGACTGTCGGCGCGATGTAGTGTGGCCGCAGCCGAATGAACCGCTCCCGGTGAACGCACGGGCCGCACTGCTTGCCCATAACGGCAAAAGGTCGTTCGTTACCCACATTCTCTTTCCGCGCAAGCCTTCTCAAGTTAGAAGGAGATGGAAAATTTACAGCTCCACCGAACCGCCTGTTAGAGAGAGACAGACGCAACACAGCCTCACAGGAAAACCCGAACTCGAGTCTTGATAGTTCTAACTTAAGACCGTGCTTTGCCTTTGTGAATTATTTGAAAGGTATATCTCATTGCACAAGCATTTGATTATGTGTAAAACGGAAATAACAAAAACGGTCTAATTGTCAAATGAACGGGTAGGCATTGCAAGGTAAATGTCTGTTTCCACACAACTTGTAGACTGTGCGTGTGTTTCTCCGATTCCCATATCGTAGTAATATGCGTGCGCCACAGGCAGTCGGAAATATTTGATTGTTTCAGCATTATTATGTGTAGTTAGCCAGAGTCGCAGCAAATATTAACTGATCAAGTATCTCGTTAGTGCTAATTGTGTTCTAATTAAACATAAGCTCCTGTTATTCCTGGATGTTATCTTCATTTTAACAGCAGATTTAGTCACACGTTCAAATCCCCAATTTAATATTTTGGGTAAACAGAAGATCCCAAATCATTAACTTCGACTAACATAGTCTGTGGCGTATAATCCCTGGCCTGTAACTATGCGTTCTCGATTTGAATTTTCGCCGGTCCGTGAGTTTTGTCCGAAAACCGATAGCTTGCAGTACCTAAAGCTGAATGATTACTTAGTGGATTTCGCTATTCAATTTAGATTTCAAAATGAAGGATCCTCCCTATGGTTAAGTAAACTCTAACTTTCGCGCTCTTTTCAGGGAGACTGGTAGTTTCAATTCCCAAACCGCAGACTTCATTTCTACTGCTATAAATTCAATCCACGTTTCTTATATTTTATTACCTCTTTGTGATTGAAGTCGAAGGTTGCCTTTTGTGTTTTTTTCTTTTGCATAATAAAAATGCGTAGGTTTTATTCAAATAATAAATACTTGCAAGGCTCCTAAAAAATATTCTGTTCGGCTCTAACTAAACGAAACCGAATATATGCAACTTCAAAGTATTTAGAATTGCTCGAAAGCGTTATTATTATATATTCTTTATTGTACACCGCATAAAAAATACAGGACCAACCTTTATAAAAACAAGTGTACAATAGGCGGTCTTATCTAACAGACAACCTTTGGATGAACTATAAGAAAGAGGACAGATTTAGGGATATCAGTGTACAAACTTCAGAAATAATACTAATAAGATATATTAATACAAAACATAGACATGCAATACCAAATACAGACATGTAATACCAAACAATATACTAATAAATATCAAATATACCTCTATGATTGAGTCAAGAGAAGAAAAATCAAAGTGAAAGGTTATGCTCCTTCACAATTTTTTTAATTACCGTAACTCTTGAATGCAAAAGAAGTTTTGTGATGATTACTCACCTCAAAAAAAAGTAACTGGGTATAAAATACATAGATAGATAAATATATTCGTTATTGTACACCAATAATAAAATTACAATATTAACTTAAAATTAATAGGGTCTCACAATGGGCGGTCTTATCGCTAAAAGCGATTTTTTACAGACAACTTTTGGATGGATTTGACAGAGAAGGAGAAAAGGATACGCAGGTGGTGCGTGGTGTACTATTTATATATATACAATACATAACTAATAAAATATACTTAATACAAATAATATATATACATATACATAATATTTTATAGAGGTGAAATAACACAAATACAATTTCAGGTGAAATTTTTAAAAGGCCCTGAAACACGTAGAGGAAGTAAAATGAATAAATATTAAACCGATTCTGCGAATCAAAGTGCTACCTCTCCAAAAAGGTATGTAACTCAGTATAAAACATGATCCAAAAAAAATGAATTGAGTTATACTATTTGTGAAAATTATACATGATATTTTTTCCGGTCAACGTTTCGGTAATTTCAAAGAGAATTTTACTAAGATACAGGGAATGGGCAGTTGTCAATATTATTCATTTTAAAGCCTGAATTATGACCCAATGTGCTCGAAGCTTCTATAGAGAAAATCGTTTCAGTTAAATTGATTTATAAAGACAAGAGTGACCTGTCTGAATTCATGAAATCTATAGCTTTATCGTTCACTAGCTTTTCCTTGTGGATTCTCTTACGGAGCCTATTCAGCGGGATCCATGCATTTTTCTGCAAAAAATGTCACAGATGACACCGATGTTAGGGTTCCTATAAATGGAAAGAATGCCATAATTGGATCCGTACTTCATTAATCTTCTGAAAACAAAAAAATAAAAAAATAAGTACCACTTTTTTTTATTAATTATGAGCCAAGGACTGGTTTTTACCTCAGTAATAGGCTAAGAATTGATATGCTAACCGCCAGTCTTATCAGCAATTACCGGTCCACAGCTTTTCATAGGAGTTTCTTGACGCCAAATAGTTAATTTCTAACAACTAACTTCAGTAAGGAGGTTATATGTTTGGCTGAATGTTATTTTTTTTTTCACAGATTTTTCGTCCATTTGGACCGATTTTGTTTTTTTTATTATTATTGAATGTGTATACTTCCGAATTGTTTCCCTAGTCGTAATCAGATAAAAAACTTCGAATATATTGAACGAAGTTCCTCATAGGATCATAGCAGAACTATCGTCAGTAAAATAGTTTTGTTTATACGTGTAGTCGATGACGATCAAAGTGCTAGCCGGACTCGCGCACTGAGTGTTCCGTACAAACTTCATAGGTAAGTTTGTAAGGAACACCAAACAGTACACAAATAGTTCCAATTTCCGAAGATATTTCCGAATCGCAAAAAAAAAATTCTGTTGTGACGTAACAACAAATTTTTAGTTTGAGTATATGCCATACTTCAGGTTTCTACGTTAATGGGAAGTACCCTACAGGTTTTAATTTCTTAGCGAGTGTCAAAGTATGCGCCTAAACGGAGCATAAATGGCCTTATCTTTAGATTGCGTTGACTTAAAGGTTTGATATTTTCATGCTGCTTGAGGTACACAGGAACAGACTTGAGTATTTGATATTAATTTTAGCTTCATACCTCACATTCCAGAGAAAAAATCTTGACAGACGGACTACAAAGTGATCATAAAAGTGTTCTGTTATTGTGGACTTAGGTACAGAACCCTAAAAGTGCTAAAAATGCTTTAATTATTTTTGTTTTAAGTGCATATACAGGGTGTAATTAAAAGGTGTGCTCATATTTTAGAAACTGCTTTTGCCCGTCGTAATGTGAACTTTCTTCAAGAAACTTATATACAATTCCCAAAATTACATCTCCCATACTAATATTTATCCGGTGATAATAACTTTTTAAAAGCAAATAAGTCATGATACAAACAACAGCAAAACCAGAAACAAAAAGACCATTCTTCAAGAACCGACGGTGAGGCAATGTTCAATTCTGATTAAGGACCTGTTTACAAATTATCATTAATTGGGTCGGACCGACTAGCATCATGCTTCATTGTTTATTCAGTGCAGCACTGGTTACAGCACTTGCGTTGCGACAAATAATTAATGCTGCCGTGGATGGCTAGCCCTAATTAGTGTCCATTACGATGTGACATCAGTTTAATATGTTGAACTTTCGACTTTTTAGACCATAAAACGTTGCGCGATGGATCGTCGCTTGTTTACATTTTCAACATGGTTCCATACCGTTGTAGATGGCACGGTTGGCGCAATAGTTGAGCGTTTGGCTGCTGCGCAGCGGGTCGCTGGTTCGTTTCCCTCACGGAACAAATATTTGTATGGCCTACAGGAAGTGGTTCCGGGTTACTTCACACTTGGAAGTACTTAAACTCACATACACATATATACTTTTTTTTTAGGTGGGAAAATCATCTAATGACAAATCCCGGGCGGAGCGGGAGATAGTGTCAGACTTTTACTAACTAAAAACCCACTCCTGTTCCTTCTTTGCCCTCATCCCGGGACCCGTGCTTCGCTTTCACACTACCCGTGGCCCCAGTAGGACAGTTCGACCCTACTGGGCACCTACGATTTGCTGACCTCTCCCTGAGGCGCGCGTAGAACAATACGCGCCGTCGACGACTTGGGCCCGGTGCGGACGGTTACCGGACGGTCGGACGGCGAGCCAACCATTACTCGCCGTCCGCAAGCCCGCGCCTACGGTGGCCGGAATTCGGAATGGGAATCCCGTCGGCGGTTAGGGCGTGAGGACCGCTGCCTCACGCGATCGGCCGCCTTCTTTGCTAACATTACTGCTTTGCAGAAGGAGGCGACCGCCTACCACTCCTCCTCACTCCGGACCATGGCCTGTATCAATACCCGGCGCGAGAGATCAGTGCCGCCGATCGCCCCCACGAGGACACGGCGGTGCTCTGCCCAGGCGAGGCACACCTCTACCGTATGTTCCACCGTGTCCTCCGGACGATCCACACAATGGCGGCACCCAGGCGTTTCTTCTGCACGAATTCGGTGCAAGAACCTCCCGAACTTACCATGTCCATGGTAGGTAAGAACGCCATGTGGTATTTCCAGCCACTCCTCAAAGAGATACACATATATACTTAAAAGTAAGAGACGTGAACAGTCAGAATTAGGTGGAATTTGAGACAAAAATTTGACTCAGTTTAATAAAAAACAATTTCAGATTTCACCTAATACCACTTCTTTGACTCACCAATGCTCCCAAAATCTATTCCCATAGATTTTGGGAGCTTAATTAGGGAATTAAAACAAAATAAAATAAAAATTTCGATTTTAACTTTCGCCCTGAATGGTTTTAAAAAAAGAATGAGATGCTATAGAAACTGAACTGACTCTCATTTCATTTCATTTTCTCATTTTATAGTATAAAGTTTTCCCATGTCATAAATATCTGTCATAATATTCATATTATAAAAAATAAAAACATTTTTCAGTTTGAATTTCGAACACCTGGTTTAATATAAAACAAAAGATGCGAAAAAAAATAATCAAAAAGTGGTTGATGTGCAAAAGAAATCAAGTCTTGCCATCTATCCACTTTACGATGCCAGAGGCGGTGCCAAAGATCAAAAAGACTTTGAATACAATCCAGTCAAGTATAAGTCAGATCCGTCAATCAACTCAAGAAAGCACACTTAGGTGTAACTTTATTTTTCAAACAAAAATTCACTTCTACCTTTAAATTCTTCAGAATTTATAATAAAAAAGCACGTGTACTAAATTTGATTTATTTATTTATTGAAAAACTTAAAACTATCTTTACAGTTTACCCTAATGCGATAATCAAGTGCAATATAAATCTAAACTTTAAGTTAATTATCCCTATTACATAACACTCTAGACGTCGTCACAGTGAAATCATTCAGTGAACAAGAGAACAAGTGTTTCTTCGCCATTGCGTCGGTGGTGCACGGCACCACTAGCAGCCGCGGCTGTCACCGCTTGCTAGTATACTCATCCGGCACATACATTGTATATTAATTATTGGGCCTATGTCAGGGATCAAAAATGCAGTTGCAGTCTACCAATGCTAAAGTGTCTAAAATTTCTTTGTTGTAGAAGTTCAATAGTCCACAACTAATTTAATCAATACTTTAGATCCTATGCTACCAATTAAATCAACTGTGAACCATTGACCCTCTTCTACAAATAAATTATAGACATAGTAGCATTGGTAAGGTGGAACAGCACTTTTGACGCCTGAAAGTACATTAAGACAACAAAATCAATGTGAAACATTGGCTAACGCGTAAAAGCTGACTTGAATTAATATTCCTTAGAACCAGTGATATCATTTAACTTGCTACAACTTTTTTACGCCTATAGACAATTTATTTACAGAAACCTGCCGCAGAAGATGCCCTAGGCATTACGAGTCGAGGGTGATTTCCGACGCTACTGGCTGGCAGACGGTGAGCAACGAATAGCTCCATTTGCTAAGGGCCAGTATTGGGCCGACTGCGCTATCGCTCTAACCAGAGTGGCAGAAATTACTTGATGAATTTCTACCCTAAAAAAAAGAGTGTTAGTATAATTATAAAGTGGCAGACTTCTTCTTTAACTCAATGTATCATAATAGCTCCCAGATACAGTACACGTAATTCGTATTATAGACTTCTTAATTATCGTAGTATTTTGCTAGTAGAATATTTACGGTCAGCTTTGGTCAGTCGGTTTTCCTTGTCCGCTCATTAGGAAGTACCTAGGTAGGTACTGTGCTTCAGTGAGTTTCAGATTTCCCGTAGGAACAGTAACCTTTCTAACCTCTACAATCTCTAGGAGAATTCCTAAATATAAAGTCGAGGTGCGCTTGTAACTTTTCAGCAAAATAATTTCTTTCTTTATAAAGATTTTAAGTGAGTATCGACTATGAAAGAGGTGCTTTAAAAGGTTTAGGGAGAGACTAAAAATAGCTTTATAAATCCTATTGTTGCTTGTTTCGAAGTAAAATACTTAACAACATAAAACAAATCTTATCAGATAAAAGTTACTGACTTATTGGATTCCGCAGTTTCATTGTATAAATCTTTAGATTACTCATTATGAAAATATTTGTTGGTAAACATAATAATTCCTTACCTTTGTCACTTCTAAAATATAATGGCGTTATTTCCGGCACGCAAGTCGAGCCTCCGGCAAAACTTGATACAACACTGTATTGTGTTTCTCGTATAAATATTATTTACATATTTAGTTTATTCGGGTACGTGGTTCTAATCTCACGTCCATTGTTTTAGTTTCCCACGACTTTGTTAGTGGTTACGGCTGGGATACATCCTCGCGTATATCGCATCAAATCTATTTCCTTTTCATTTGTTTCGTATCGTATGTCATTTATTATTTTGTTGGATGGCATATCGCACAAAAATTAGATTAGTTTTATACAGTTTTATTCCAAAGTAACAATTATGTGTAGTTTTAAAATTGCTTTAATTCTTGAATAAAATAGTGCACTGAATGGTTTTCAAAGGCTTCAATATTCTGTATCCGGCTTCTCACGCTTGGATTGAATTTTCAATTGATATTCATTGGATTTCTCGCAATTCATGATCGATATGTGTGCTAAAATCAATCAAATAGATATTTGTTCAGTTCTAGACACAAATGACACTCACGAGGAGTTTAAAATTGATGACGAATGCAATCAGAAGACTGCAAACATTGCCCGACGCATTCGTTCAAAAATATAGTATATATTGTTATCAAAATGCAGCAAAGTTTACGTCTCAATAAAAATGTTGAAGCTATTTTGTGTGCATAAAAAGGCCACGTACTTGCACTACAATGTCAGAGTGGACGCGGAACTGGTATTGAATGCTAACAACCTTGAGGCAGCCATGATGCAGCTCGAAATATTGCGATAATGTGAGGTTAATACACCCTCCTCCTCCTTGCCACACAATCGTCTTGTTATATGCAAGTGTTTGGCAACAAAAAAAAACGGTGCTTTGTCTTTGGAAAGGCGAGAGTTAAGAAATAATAGAACTTAGTCTATGTATTGTCATGATATTTTGAATATCGAACGCATGACGTTTTAATGCGATATCTATATCTAAACATACTTAATAAAATAATATTATAAAGATTTGTATTGTTACGAACGTGGGTAATTAAATGCTAGTAAACACTTGAATCGCAGACAAATTCAAACTAATAAATCACTATTATTATTAACTTGTAATAATAATGGGCAATCGCGACTTCATGTCAATTTCAACTCTATCGTACAGGACGGAAGGAACAAATTCCCTTATCAACTACCTATTAACCTTATCGAATAATAATATAGGTAGGTACTTTATGGCGGACTTTTTCTAGAATTCGCCAAGCCTTGGTACGAAACTTCCATTCTAGAAGTTTCGCTCAGCAATGGGTTTTAATTATTTGATACTGTTCTTGATTTTACCGAAGATATGACTAAGTTTCACAGCATAACATTGTTTATTTATTAAATAATGATTAAAACCAAAAACTAAAAGATCGATTTTAAAAATTCATTCACCAATATATAGCTACTTAATCACTAAGTGACAGAGGCTATATGTTTCTACTTGCACGCAGGCGAAGCCGTTGGCAGAAGCTAGTACCGCGTATTATAATATTTTAAGTTAGCAGTAACATAATATAGCGCGATAAATAAGTTATCATCACCGCAAGCTAATGAGTATTCATGCATATTTCAACAATAAATGTTAAACCCAGGCAGTTAAATTAGTAGCTATGGTCATGCTAAATGAACCACATTAGTCAGACGTAATTATTCAGACCGAGCATAGTATTTAAAATTAGGTAAAGAGGATTTGTAAAGTCAGCTACTTATAAATTAAACATTCAGAACTTTGTCAAGTTCACTGTATGCTTCCTTACTGTGGAAATTGCAATTTCCACTGCTTCATTGGTCCAGTCATGCTAACATGGAGACCTCAGTAAAAGGAATGTTGTTGGAGTTTCCCATTAGAATCTTCAAATTAAGTCTTATGTCTGGTTGATGGCAATCATTACATGTATATATGACCCTGAAACGTGGTGGTTCACAAGCCTCAGGAGAGGGTTATGCTCGGCTCAGAGTTCCCTTGCGTGTTCAGAAATGAAAATATCCGCAGGAGAACCAAGGTTAAGGATATAGCCTGAATAATTGCCAAACCTAATAACAAGGAATAAATCTGAAAACAGTAAATTTGTTGGTACGTCACCAAAAAAAAAAATTGCGATATAGAATAATCTTTTTTTTAATTACTTGAAACTCAATTCGGGAATTGAACTAGTTTGATATAGGCTTCCCCCAAGTGTCGCCACAGTGCACGGTCCTGTGCGTTTCGCATCCAACAGATTCCCGCGACCCTCACCAGGTCATTGGTGCACCTTTTAGGGGATCTACCCAACTAGACCGTCTGGCCCAGGTAAACGTAGCATAGTAGCATAGTCGGACTTATAATGTGGGAACATTGGACTCAGGCCTCCTTTCTAGGAGAGGGAATGGGCCGTAATTCACCACGCCAGCCCAGTGCGGGTTGGTGGATGTCACATGTCTTCGAATTTTTAGTTCTAGGACTTGTCGGTTTCCTCACGATGTTTTCCTTCACTTTTTTGAGAACCGTGGTGATGAAATAAATTTCACAAAGTTATGTGACTGGCTGGGTTTGAACCCGCCACCTATGTCTCGTAAGTCGGGACATCATCCTATTCCAGAACACGGTCGACCCTTGTGCCACTTTCGACGAAGACCGTCTAGACGTGAAGTGGTAACAAACAGACGGACAGAGTTACTTTCATAATTTGTAATATTAGTTTGTAAATGGATTGTTACATTTTATTACTACATTACATAGTTTTGTTAATCACAATAAAACGATTTCATTCATTAACGCAGGTGTTAACTGACGACCGGTCTGCGAAAATGAATCGAGGGCACGCCAACGCCAAGGTCCCGGTTTTTTTGCGATGATCCAATAGTACACGACTGAAACGTAGCTACCTTCATAAAGTCACGTATCGCAAGGGTTGATCCGTGACAAGAAATATAAAATAGTGTCGTACGCAGCAGCACCCTTTGCTGGCGGTTATTTGCGCCCTAAACGCTTTTGGAAATACAAATTCATCGAGCGATTCGTATTTTAGCTTTAACCGCATTTTTTTATTTCTTTGATGGAGACCTGACTGGGTACCTACATTGAAAAATAAAACTAGGTGTTGGTTTTATATATTTATAGTTGTAGATGGTTTGCCATGCTAAAATATGTTATTTGTTTTTTTTTTAATTTTTATTATAGTACTAGCGGTCCCGGCAGACGTTGTTCTGCCCAAAAGCGGGATTTAGTAAAAAAAAATAATTACCCTATTCTACCCTACTCTACTCTACCCTACTCTACCCTACTCTACCCTACTCTACCCTACTCTACCCTACTCTACCCTACTCTACCCTACTCTACCCTACTCTACCCTACTCTACCCTACTCTACCCTACTCTACCCTACTCTACCCTACTCTACCCTACTCTACCCTACTCTACCCTACTCGTTAAAAATTATGTCCGTCTCCTGGTTCTAAGCTACCTCCCCACCAATTTTCAGCCAAATCGGTTCAGCCGTTCTTGAGTTATAAACAGTGTAACTAACACGACTTTCATTTATATATATAGATTTGTAAAAATAAATCATACATTACATTAGAGACTTTCAAACTCTTGCAGTTTTTAAAAGAAGTAAGCTATGTTTCCACTTCATCATAATTGCAAATAATTATGTAGGTACACCTACCTATATGACACCCCTATTTTTTAATGAATACAAAAAATGGGGCTCTATCCGTACCCGTTACTGATCATATTTTGTTGTCAAAAGTAAAAATAAACGAAAACCCAAATTTGTCCTAATTGATAAATTCATAATAGAATCAATCATTCATAACAATTGCTACTAGAAAATACTACACGTAGTGTTTTTTCCATTTTGATCGTTATTTATTCATTCATAATCAATAGCCTGTAAAATATTTCCATAAATTGAGTGACATTTTGGGATATAAACAAACGTTAATAACTTTTAGTCCGGTCAATCTAGACCAAATAATTAATTTGCTATTTATGAATGTTATTTATTGAGAGTTTACTTAAATAATAACAAGACCTTTTTTAATAAGCCCTTTAAGTATTTGTACTACTTAATTGAAAATTAGTGGTGTATAAAGGAAAAACTGACTGACATATCAACGCACAGCCAAAAATACGGGGACTAGGAACGTAAAGTTTTGCATAATGGTAGGCTCTTTACTGTCAAAAATTAAACATATTTATAACAAACAAGCAGTTCTACCAGCTTCTAACATTAGTTTAGATACTATTCTTGATAACAACCATACTTTATCGTAGAATGCTGTTTAAACTCTACACTAGGCCCACTTTTAAACCGGGAAAATTATAAAAGGTCATTCGTAATAATTACACCAGCAGTGCTTGTTCAACCCGCGTGAAAAATCCCTCATTTTCAGAGATTAAAATCTCAAATAAGTCCGTTTCAAAACTTTGAATTTATTTTCTGTACTTTTATAAGCGTTCTTTACAAACTACAAAGGTCACGGAATAATAGATCAAATAAATTTAAAATAATTAGGCACTTTTCTACGTACTTACCTAAGTATAAAAATAGCGACCAACCGCAGCTTAGCTTTTAAGCGTTAGAAATCATTTGAATTCTCAACTTTTCTCGACTATAACATGCATATATTGTACACATAGGTGTACAATATATGCATGTTATAGTCGAGTAAAGTACAGACCTTTATCATGAATCACGATGTCCGATGACGAAAACTGCATAAAAATCAATTCATAAATTAACTTTAACACGAACAGATAGACAGATGCAATGAGGGATATTTTTTACAATATTTGAGGATAGTTAGTTAAATATTTTAGTTATACATAAATCTATTTACAGATGTACTGAAACATCAAATAGTTTGTGTTTACAACCGTATAAATTGTGTAAGTAGTTACAACGAAATCGCTACTACATTCAACGCCGAGTTCCAGTAGATAACAATACCGACAATGCCATAAAAAGTAGCCGTCCGGGTCAGCAGCAACACTGAACAAAATACATAAATTATTTAAACAGATGTAGAACAAACTATATCGAGAGTTTAAAACAACAGCGACCACTTTAGCGCACACGGACAAAACTCAGCTGTAAATAAAGTTGAACTAACTTTTACGAGCGTCCACAGCCAGTACAAACACGAAACCTTTTAAAAATGGCGATGAGCTCGGGGATTCTGTTTTTTATTTAATCTTCACGTAATCTGCCCATAAAAAGGACAGCAGGCCGCAGCGCCACCTAGCGGCGGGCCCCGGCAGCCGAGTGGTTCGAAGCGCGCCCGTAAAGTTTTTATTGTTTCCGGGTCACGGCGCGTCGACAATTCGGTTTTCCAATCAACATCTTTATAGTGATAGAGAGCGTGATAGCAACTACAGTAAAGCGTTTAGGGTCCGAGTAGTGCTAACCGTGCCTTTATCTGCTTTACGGATGACCGAAGCTCAAGATCCTGAAGCGATATTGGTTTGTAGGTTTGTACACCAAATGCCCCAATATTGGCAATGGTAGGGCTTTACTTGATAACATGAATGATTGAAACACAAGATAATAGTAGATTATGTGACTAGGAGATAAAGCAGTGTCTTAAAGTTGCGGGCGGCATGTTGAATTTCGAACGAAACGCAAGTTGCTAACTTTTAATCCCGAACGCAGTGAGGTTCTTATGTAATGAAGTCTCAAGCACTGCGAGGGAGTTAATATATCTAAATGAAGTGAGGAATTCAAGCCAACAAAGACAGCTTTATCCCCATGTTGGATACTCTACTTTTCACAGCTTCAGTGAGATAATTAAAAGACAATAATATACTGAAACAAATTATATGCTATAGAAACATAAGTATTATTTTACATGTTAATTTTGTTAACATTAACTACTCTACCATGTCCTCCGGGCTGTTCACACAATGGTGACATCCAGGCGTTTCTTCCGCCTAAATCCGATGCAGGAACCTCCCAAGCTTGCCATGTCCGGTGAAGAGCTGTGTCATGCGGAAGGTGAAGACGCCGTATTGCCGAACATTTACACCATTGCTCTTAAATATCTACTTGTAACGTTAACTGGGGGGTCCATTTTTTTAAACGTTGCTCTACACTGGGAATAAAAAAAAAGAATAAAAGGAAATAAAAGTTATATAATAATAATAATAACTCGTGTATCGTGGGTGCATTACCAAACATGTTAACTCACCTTAAACTTGTTTCAGGTGAGTTCACACTAACCTACTTGTTCCAGGTCTGGGTATCTTGACACCCAGACCTGGAACAAGTAGGTTTCAATAAACCATACAAATATTTGTTCAGTGCGGGAATCAAACCTGCGATACGCAGCCAATCGCTCAATTACAACGTCAACCGTGTATTGCCATCAAACCGTAATTCCCAGCGAAATGCCATTTTTAAAAAATATTATAGAATCGTGAAAACTAGATCTATGTTACCCCAAATTAAACGCGAGTAAAGTCACGTGCAAAAGCTAGTGATGTCATAAAAGAAAACAAGGTAGTTAATTAGGGAAAATGAAGGAAGAGGCTTAAATAAAACTCAACAACTTGTCTATTAATAGAGAAGAGAACCCAGCTAAAATACCGCGTATAAGCCTCATTGTATGAAATGAATGAATTAATTTCATGCTTACGTTTGGTTTCGTTATGAACAGCGGTCTCTTTTAACAACTGGAAAATTCACGGAACGTTACACAGATAATTTAATTCCTTTGAACCGTCCCATTATACGTATTGTGGCACCAGGCGTTTGCGGATTAGGATTCAGCGAATTTCGTTTAGTCTATGTTCAAACGGATTAGCGAAGTAGCCAGTAAGATTGCAAAGGTCAGGCATTGAAAACTATAAACGGAGTATGGTGGGGTGTATCCAGGGTTGTTTACAGTTAAACCAGTGTCAGTTTGTGGTGCCACCCACCGTTTTAAGAAAGTGCCAAAAAAATTTTCCGCTGCTTCCACCAAGTGGAGCACAGTTGGAGTTTAAAATCGACATTTCTTTGCGAAGGAATCGTTCTTTCTTCAAAAGTGTGTCGTCTTTTAAAGTTTCGAATTTTTCGAGACAAACGAGAATTTTTACTCTCAGTATAATCTTGTCTATCGCACTAATATGTGGTGACCACATATGAGTGCGATAGATACGATTATATATATAGGGAATATGTTCCGTTGCGACAATTCGGTGGTAGCAGCTAGTAGATAAATAAAATAGAGGTTAATTTAAAAAAAAAAAACAAGTTTTTATTTAAATGTTCAAAAAAGAAGAAAACAAACTTAAAATTATGTCAAACTTATCAATTTGCTATATTATACAATTTCTACAGAGAAAATATTAATTAATAATCTAATAATACAAAAATCTCGTAACACAGTGTTTTTTGTGGAACTCCTAAACTGCTTGACTGATTTTTATGATTTTACTTTGCATATTTGTTATCTTTGAGAATATGTAAAGTATTTTTCACCTTCCTGTCCCCATTATCGTTATATTTCTTTCATAATAGCTAGTAATGTTATAAAGAGGTAATACTACAACCAAACACACAAAGACTTTATTCGTAACTTTGTGAGTTTGGTTGCAGGAACTAATCTTTGGAACTACTAAATCGATTTTGAATGACTAACGCTATGTGACTTTTAATCACAGTCAATATAGCCTTTCCTGATTGATACCGTTTTGCATCAAAATGTTTGACACCCTAAGAAGCAGGCACGGGTCAACTCCCCGCTTGGGCGGAGCACCGTCATGGTCTCGTGGAGGCAATCGGCGGCAGCGGCTTCTCTCGTCGGGCCCTGGTTCGGACTATGGTCCGAAGCGAGGAGGAATGGCAGGCGGTGGCTTCCTTCTACGAAGCAGTAATGCTAGCGAAGGAGGAGGCCACACGCATGAGGGAACGAATGTCCTGAGGGAACGAATGAACGAAAGCCGTCGAGATTCTGACCCCGACTACCAGTCACGGTAGACGCGGGCTTGCGGAGGTCAAGCAATGGGTAGCTTGCCGTCCGGCCGTGCGATAATTGATCGGACCAAGTCCAGTACAGCGCGTAGTGACACGCGTTCCTCAAGGAGATGTCAGCAAACCGTAGGGGCCCAGCAGGGCCGATGCCCGCTAGCTAGAACCGTGGAGAATTTTTGAAAAGGAAACCCGTAGTCCTAGAACGCAAAGGGTAACTGAAGGACACAGGTGTGGTTTTAGTCAGTAAAAGTCTGATAAGTAGAGCGTGAGAAGTCATTAGATGATATCCACACTTAAAAAAAAGGCACGGGTCAACTAATATCAACTAGTTGGTATATACCTATGATAATTACAAAAGCTTGTTGCGAGACTTTTCTGTATAGATGAACAAACAATTTAAATAAAAGCTTGCTTTTAGAAAGTTTATTTACTATTAAATTATTTTATAGTTTTCGCTGGATATTCAGTCTTTGAAATTACATCCGTATCACGAGGGTGCATAAAAATAACTAATCCACCATCGTTTAGACACCGCCATATTGGATTTAGAATGACGTCACTATCTAAACATACATTGTATAATGTCTGTAAAATTTCACTTCAATCGGTTAGGGGTTGCTTTTTCGAAATAATGAATTTAAACAAACATACATATACATATTGTAAGTTAAATAAAGACCTGTGAAAACGAAATTAAGTCTTTAGAAAATTATGCTCAAACACCCCATGGATTAACTTAATGATTGACACCAACCCATCCAAAATTCATTAAAATAATGCCAGTCAGTATATTTTAGGGGTTGTCTAATAGCTCAGATTATGGTAACGCGCCTCCCTAAGATTTCAAGAGGCTTTTAAGGGAAGATATTATTACGCTGCTTTATAAATTATGTTCTCAATTTTGGGTTATAAAAACGGTAATTTATTAGATCTTTAATTAAATATATTTTGGCAAGATGGATGGATGGGAACGTCAATATCAAAGCTATTAATATTATCAAGACACGCACTTAACAGTACGGTTATAATCTGATTACAACATCCAATCTGGAGCTAATGCAGCACTATGCCAGTAATTATATTATCTCTAAACGGAAATCGCTATTAGCGTCACAAAAGCTCGTCTGAAAGCGGTTGATATCCGCATTTCTGCTGATATTAGAAATAATTATGTATTAGATAATAATACCACATAATATTCAGAATTATATACCCACTTAGAAGTACATAGTACGTATGAACTCATAATACGTACTTTAAACTTTTTTTGGGTGACAAGTCATCAAATATGTTCTCTCACTCATCTATCAGACTTTTATTAGAGTTAACCAGGCATACATGCCCCAGTCGGTAACGCCCCACTTGCAGAACTAAAACACGCATTTATTTTTACATAAACTATACAACGCAGGTTAAACTTGCATTGTATAGTTTACATCGCCGTCACACTTATAAACTAACCAGATCGACTTAAATAAGCACCTAAATGTGTGTTTTTAGGTTTCCGTACCTCAAAAGGAAAAATCCCTTATAGGATCACTTTGTTGTCCGTCCGTCTGTCTGTCAAGACCTTTATCTCGGGAACGCGTGGAGGTATCAAGTTGAAATTAAAAACATATACTCAAGTCTGCGGTCTCTTGAAGCTGTAAAAAAAAATAGATTTCTAAGTTAACTGGAAAAAAAGATATGACCATTTATGTCGCAAAAAACGTATATTTCGATACTTCAAACTTCATAGGGTACTTCCGTTTGACCTAGAATCCTGAGGCTTTTTTTGCGATTCGGAAAAATCTTCGTAACTCAATTGGAATTGAACTGTTTTCATAGGTAAGTTTGTACGGAACCCTCAGTGCGCGAGTCCGACTCGCACTTACCCAGATTTTTTTTTTAAGAGCCCAACTTAAAAAAAAAATCTGGGTTGTTACCGATCCGGGATTTACCATAACTAAAACTCACCTTTTTTAAGTTTTTTTTTAGGTGGGAAAATCATCTAATGACAAATCTCGCTCTTGGGCGGAGCGGGAGATAGTATCAGACTTTTACTGACTAAAAACCCACTTCTGTTCCTCCGTTGCCTTCGTCCCAATGCCTTGGGTTTCGTTTTCACACCACCCTTGGCCCCAGTAGGCTTCAACCTTGCTGGGCCCCTACAGTTGCTGACATCTCCTCAAGGCGCGCGTGGAACAGTACGCGCCGTCTACGACTTGAGCTCCGGACGGTTACCGAACGGTCGGACGGCGAGCCACCCGTTGCTCACCATCCGCAAGCCCGCACCTATGGTGGCCAGAAATCGGGATCGGAATCCCGGTGGCGGTTGAGGCATGAGGACTGTTGCCTCACGCGATCGGCCGCCTCCTTTGCTAGCATTACTGCTTCGCAGAAGGAGGCGACCGCCTGCCACTCCTCCTCGCTCCGGATCATGACCTGTACCAAGGCCCGGCGCGAGAGATCGCCGCCGCCGATCGCCCCCACGAGGACACGGCGTTGCTCTGCCCAGCGGGACCTTTTTTAAGGTGGAGTCGCCTTTCTAGGCTGGAATATGTGAAATCATTAAATGACATCTCCCATTTTATGGTAGAGCAATGCATGTCAGGCTTTTACTGACTAAAACCACACCTTCCTCCTCCTTCCTTCTGTTCCTTTTTGCGCTCTAAGACCACAGGAAAAAAAATCCTTTCCAGAAAAAAATTCGCAGCCCTAGCGCTGCCTATTAGGCCTCTACGGTTTGCTAACATATGTGTTCCTTCAATCTCGCAGCCTCGTGTTTTATACATCTCGTCGTTTTACGGTCCATTCCACACAAATGTCAACCTATACAATTATTGTATATGTACGAGTATGGACCATTGACACATTTTTAAAGTCATTTTTAGGGTTCCGTACATCAATCGGCAAAAACGGAAACCTTTTAGGCTAACATGTTGCCCGTCTGTCTCTCAGTCCCGTCCATCAGTCCGTCTGTCCGTTAGTTCCTCTGTCAAGATCCTTTTCTCTTCAACACGTGGAGGTTTATTAATCAGACTTCTAAGTCAACGCAATCTACAATGCGTTCCATATAAGAATAGGATCGATTGCCATGTTGTGACGTCACGTCATACTGTCAAATTGCAAAAAACTGGGCAAAATTTAAGAACTCTGAGATGTGCAAAATTGAAAAACTGGATTCTGATTAAACTATTTTCGTTAACATTTCATAAATAAATCAAATTTAAAAAAATATTTGTTTAGTTTGCCATAATAATTCTTCGATTTGACAGTATGACGTGACGTCACAACATAAAAATCGTTCCTATTCTTATTTGGAACGCATTGTAATTCAAAGCATCTAAAGTGTAATTAAATCCGCAAAAAGTTAAATCCAAAATAACACTCAATAGCAACTCAGGGAAATACTTTCAAACATAAAAAAATACTGACAAATGTTTATCCGTGAAATGTCGTATGTCGTGTTTAAATAGTGGTCACAATTGTTTCGCTTGGCATACCTTTGAGTGGCGAGGTGGCGACAAACGTGACCAGTCCGGCCCAGTTCTGCAATGCGGCCTTTTGTGACGCCACACTATACTTCCAAATGTATGTCGATTATTGACTTCATTTATTTTGAGGTTATAGTAAACGTAAACAATTCACGCATGAATCCCCCGAAAGAAGGCAGAAAATCACCGACTCCAAAGCCACAGGGACATTATGTGCACTTAGTTAAGGTGTTCATCATCATCGTCGACATTTTAGCCGAAAGACGTCCACTTTTGGACACAGGTCTCCCCCAAGTGTCGCCATAATGACCCGTCAAGTGCGTCTCGCATCCATCGGATTCCCGTGACCCTCACCAGGTCATCGGTTAAATTACAACTGGTGAAATCTTATTCTACTTATTATATGTACACCTATACCGTGTGTACTAATTATGGCGATAAGTCCCCTCTTTGAGGAGTGGCTGGAAAGGCAACACGGCGTCCATACCTTCCGCATGACGCAGGTTCTGCACCGGATCCGTGCGGAAGAAACGCCCGGAGGACACGGTGGAGCACACGGTGGAGGTGTGTCCTGCTTGGGAAGAGCAACGCCGTGTCCTCGTGGGGGCGATCGGCGGCGGTGATCTCTCGCGCCGGGCCTTGGCACAGGCCATGGTCCGGAGCGAGGAGGAGTGGCAGGCGGTCGCCTCCTTCTGCGAAGCAGTAATGCTAGCAAAGGAGGCGGCCGATCGCGTGAGGCAACGGTCCTCACGCCCCAACCGCCGCCAGGATTCTGATCCCGATTTCCGGCCACCGTAGGCATGTGCTTGCGAACTGTGAGCAATGGGTAGTTCGCCGTCCGACCGTCCGGTAACCGTCCGAACCGAGCCCAAGTCGTCGACAGCGCGTACTGTTTCACGCGCGCCTCAAGGAGATGTCAGCAACTGTAGGGGCCCATCAGGGTCGAAGCCTACTGGGGCCAAGGGTCTGATTCTGAAAGGTTGACTCGGCCCTGGTACGAAAGGCAACGAAGGAACAGGAGTGGGTTTTTAGTTAGTAAAAGTCTGACAGTATCTCCCGCTCCGCCCAGAGCGGGGGATGTCATAAGATGATTTTCCCATCGAAAAAAAAAGAAAAAAATAATAATAATGATACCGTGTGTACCGTGTTATAGGTAACAATGTTACATGGAGTATGTCATACTCCATGTATTGTCCCATATCCAAGACATGGTCTCCTCTATGTAAATCAGCTAAACTATTTGAGCGTAAAGGAGTAACAAACATATACACACATACATATACATACTTTCACCTTTATTGTATTGTTGTGATTGCCCTTAATAGAGGGAGAATGATTAACTTGCTGTGTGTTAACTATATTGATTAACTATAAATTAGGTACCCTAAGTACCCTGTACTTAATATAGTATGCTCCCCAGTGTATTGCTAACCAGGCATCAATTCAGACCCCGAGCTGCTACTGACAAGTTCCAAATAGTAAACCCTTATAAGACATTGTCCAGCCCAGGAAGGAATGGACTAATTAACTGATACTCGTATAGTGTTCATAAAGAGGAAGATTGGTAAGAGACATTTTTCGCCCATCACACACTCAAAAAAAGTTTCTGTTTCCGACTATTTTTTTAAATGCATTATTTATTTATTCAGTGACATTTATGTGATAAATAATATAGTAAGTCAAAGCAATTATTGCCCAAACAGAGTGTTTAGCTTTTTTTTTGGTAATTTTTTTGTCGATTTCAGGGTTCCGACCCTCAAAAGGAAAAAACGGTACCCTTATAGAACCACTTTGTTGTCCGTCTGTCAGTCTATCGGTCTGTCTGTCTGTCTGTCTATTTGTCTGTCTGTCAAGACCGGTCTCGGGTACGCCTAGAGGTATCGAGTTGAAATTAAAACCTTATACATAGGTCTGCGGTCCCTTAAAGCTGTCAAAAATCAAACTTCGAATCAAACGGCCGTTTATGTGGCAAAAAACGTGTAATTTGACACTCTCCAGGAAATAAAAATTCATAGGGTACTTTCCTTTGACCTAGAATCTTGAAATTTGGTTAGGAAAGGCACAAGTATAGGAAAATTGTAAATTTGTAGTTACGTCAAATAAAAAAAACTATTTTTGCGATTCGAAAAAATATTCGTAACTGAATTCAGGAATGGAATTGTTTTCTTATGTAAGTTTGTACGGAACCCTCAGTGCACGAGTTCGACTCGCACTTACTTGGTTTTTAACCGACTTCAAAAAAAGGAAGAGGTTATTCAATTCGGTTGTATATTTTTTATAATTTTTTTTTATGTTTGTTACCTCAGAACTCCGTCGTTTATGGACCGATTTGCAAATTTTTTCCATTTTTTTTTCAAAATCTAATTCTGATGATAAGATCCATGAGGAATCGAGGGAACTCCTCAAATATTATAGGTAACCATTTAGTGATTTTGGTATTTTCATCGAGAACTTAAGTATTTACAGTCGAAAAGTAACATAATATATTTAGGGTGACTGGGAATTAGTGACCGATACTTAAACACGTGATTGTACTCACGATTACAAACAACTTTCCCAAAGAAACTTTTTTTTTATAGTAATTAGTTCAATCACAATAACAAAAGAGCCGTTTGAAACTTTGAATTTCGCGCGCGCCATCGCCCGATCAGCTGTTAGCAGCGCGGCGCCCGCGCAGCGTTATCGATGACGTAAGCAATGTACCTACATGTTTCGGCAAAATACTAGTAATACTTTTTTGGTAATTTGGTACTTATGCGCTATGCTACAATAAATTATTATTAAAAAAAAAGTTTCTTTGGGAAAGTTGTTTGTAATTATGAGTACAATCACGTGTTTAAGTATCGGTCACTAATTACCAGTCACCTAATTACAGTCATATTTGATGAAGTGGAACTGATGAAGAAGACCAGAAATGCTCAGCGGAACTTCATACTCACCATAGATATCACAATGAAGATAGTTAAGCGACTATAACAATGCAAATAAATGAATGGTTCTGAATAGTTACGTTGAAAATGGTATCATCGAAGTGATATTTAAAGTTCGGTGTTAAATAAGAAACAAAAAATACCGAGAAACACCGACTTCCGAAATTAAAGTTATTTTGATCCTTTTAGTATTTTTATTTTAGTGAAGTCAGTATTTTTTTTTTTGGTAAAAAGTTTTTATGTTTTTCAATATTTAAAATATTATTTCTGAACCAAGCGCTCCATAAACAAAGGAACAAGCGTAGACGAATGAATATTCATTCGTCTACGTGGATCAACCTGGTCTCTACAGTTAATCAATCAATCAATCAATCAATCTTTATTTGTGAACATAGGTATTACAATAAAGGTCTTATATAATCATTTTAGTCGTGCTCTCATTGGCGTCCTACCAATGAAATTGGTATACAAATATGTCTTTTAGTAGGTAATAAGTCTGAATCCATACAATGCAATGTCAAATTATAGTTAATAATGTCAAATAAATGTAATATTAGTAATAAATAAATTAATTAATTAAATTTATTTCAAATACATTTCATGTCAATGTAAAGGGCTGGTAATGTCATAGTTTATCATTTAAAAATTCTTCAATAGAGTAATATCTATTAGAAACAAAAACAATTTAGTCTTGAATTTTCGGACATTATCTTCATTTCTTATTAATT
Source organism: Mythimna pallens (assembly GCA_961205895.1). NCBI lineage: Eukaryota > Metazoa > Arthropoda > Insecta > Lepidoptera > Noctuidae > Mythimna > Mythimna pallens. The sequence continues at coordinate 11,340,222 of OY540826.1, read as the reverse complement.
TTGGTAATTTATTATAGACCTTTAATTGATTACAGGCCATTACAAAAATACTGTTTCAGTAATAGTGCAGTACTAGATCCGACTGTTTGTAACTGATCACAACGGCGCTCGAACAAACTTATGTAGATTTCTTTTGACGAACATAGATGTTTCATAGATGTACAATGACGGCATTGTTAATATAATCGTATTGTTTAAAAACGATATGTAGCTGTCTGTTGTCTGCAAATTATATATGGCTCCTATGCACCTTTTTTTGGCATTTAAATACCATATCTTTACCCCTGGTATTTCCTTTTTTTAATTTGATATAAACTAGTGCTCGCGGGAATGCGGTGGATGCGAGACGCACAGGATCGGTCGTTGTGGAGACGCTTGGGGGCGGCCTATGTCCAACAGTGGACGTCTTTCGGCTGAAATGATGATGATGATGAAACTAGTGCTTGAATTGATCTCACCTGATGGTAAGCAGTGATGCAATCATGGCATATTTTGACACTGAATAGGAAATCAAAAACTATAGGGTACTTCCCGTTGAACTTGAATCCGAAAATTTTGGATGAAGCAAGGTCTCATGGCACAAGTATAGGAAAAAGTCTGAAAACTGTAAATTTGTAACCACATCACAAAAAAAACATTTTTTGCTATTCGGAAAAATCTTCGATACTCGATTCGGGAATTTAATTATTTATGTGAATAACTCTGTGCGGAACCCTCGGTGCGTGAATCCGACTCGCTCTTGTTTATTAGATTACCCTTTATAGTTCTGAAAATTGTCACAAACCTTTAAATTCGTTACACATGATTAAGAACTTTAATTTAACGTAGTAGAGTAGAATCTTAATTATAGCTAATAATGCAAGAATTGAATAAATGAAATAGTAGATTTTTTTTAAATCATGCCAATCTTGGTATTTTCAGTCGGACTTCCTAATTTTCAAACTGACAGTGTGCGGACATTCACTTAACGCACTTTACCCCCAATTCTTATTACTAAATTAATACAATACCTACCGTCATAAAATAAATCAAAAAGTCAATAGATGGCACAAGAAATTAGTTTTACAAAAAAAAAACCATTCATTTTTGTTTCGTGGAGTCTTCACTTGTTGGCAATATTTATGAATATTTTCTGTATCTTATTATTTATAAGACCGAATTATTTACGTACTCTGTATTTTTCTCGAAATGAATTCGAAAAATAAATTAACTTTTAAGAAAGAAAAAGATAAGTAACTTAGTTGAAAGTTCTCGATCAGACATACATATTCCTGAATTTGATGTTTTAATCTAAAGGTCTCAATCTACAAAGGTTAGGCTAACCTTTTCAAATAAAGTTTATCCAGTAACATCCAGCTATATAAATAGCAACCTACGCAATGTTATATTTAAAATACTAGCGAGGGATTAATACAAAATATATTACTGTACATTTTCATCCAAAACTATTCAGCCGTTTGAGCGTGAAGTAGTAACAAACATAATCACTACCCAATAGACGTAGGAAGACATGGTAGAGTATACGGTTGAAGTGGGCCCCACTTGGGCGCACGCGATTTCGATCAGGCCATGGTCCGGGCACTGCTCTCAAAACGGTGAAGGAAAACATCGTGATGAAACCGGCCTGTCCTGGAACCAAAAATTCGAAGACATGTGACATCCACCAACCCGCACTGGGCCCGCGTGGTGGATTACGGCCCATTCCCTCTCCTAGAGAGGAGGCCTGAGTCCCAACAGTGGGAACATTATAAGGCCGACTATGCTATGCTATGCATGGTCCGGAGCGAGAGGCACGCGTGAGGGAACAGACGTCCTCACGCCTCAACCACCTCGACAGGTGACACCGGCGTCGAAAGTCGTAGCATAAGCGCGGCCTAGTTGATGACGAGCAATGCTTGCCCAGCCATCCGATATTCGTCTGGACCGAGCCTGAGTCGTCGACGGCGTGTAGTATTCCGCGCGTGCCTCAAAGCGATATCAGCACACCCTAGAGCGAAAGAGGATGATTTTCCAGCTCTAAAAGATAAAAATCCGATAGATGTTCATATTGATTCACCAATGGACGGAGTGATGTACCTGAAGAAGTTGAAGAAGTCTGAAAAATGTTTGTCAATAGCTTTACTAACGTACAATGAGTAAACCGATAGTTATATTATGTATTACTGTGTAATGTGGAAATGTAGTGCATAGTTTAAATACATTAAAAATACTCCAAATAGGATGATCATCAGTTACAATTGACTATAACCCACCTGCTCAACGCAACATGCTGATACGACACCACGTCTGAAATAAGGAGCGATATATGCTCTGCCTGTTTTCGAAAGATACCAAATGGCCCAAGTAGATATACTAACTTGAAGCATTGTTTGTACATCCTGAGCCGTAGGGGCAAGGCATTCAGGAGTCCAGGAAACAGGCTGAGACGGACATCGATTGGCGTATTCAGCACGCGTGGGAAAAGCCACCGATCCATGAAGCCGCTAATGAAGGGTGATTTGCCGATCTCTGTGAAGCGTCAACTCATCGATATGTGTGTATCCTGCTTAGACAGAGGTGGCAAGATGATCTAGACGAGTACTACGACAAGACTGGTTTGAGACAGCGCGGGAGAAGAATGCCTGGAAGGACATTGAGAGTGGCTTTAGCCCAGCATGTAGACATTAACATTAGTAGGTTATATAAATAATAGAAAAAAACCGAGCAAGTTCCAATCGGACTCGCGCACTGAGGGTTCCGTACAAACTTACCTACGAAAACAATTCAATTCCCGAATTGAGTTCGAAGATTTTTCCGAATCGCAAAAAAAGTTTTTTTGTGACGTAATTATAAATTTACAGTTTTCAGATTTTTGCACATACTTGTGCAATAAGCTATTGCTTCATGCCAAATTTCAGGATTCTAGGTCAACGGAAATTACCCTATGAATTTTGATTCCCGTGAGTGTAATATACGTTTTTGGAAACATAAACGGCCTTTTCTTTTTTTTCGTTAACATAGAAGTTTGACTTTTTCACAGCTTCAAGGGACCGCAGATCTGAGTAATGATTTTAATTTCAACTCAATACCTCTACTCGTTCCCGAGATAAAGGGTCTTTTAGACAGACAAACGGACAACAAAATGATTCTATAAGGGTTCCGTTTTTCCTTTTGAGGTACGGAACTCTAAAAATATGCTCTGCTACCAGTGAGAAGCCGGGGCGGGTTGCCAGTACATTTATTTCCTTTTAAATAGATAGATAAAGTTTCAATGTTTCTAAAGTTTATAAAGTTTCAATAGATGTGATGTTTAGTACAAGCTAAACTAGTTCCAAGAATTCAAGAGGCAAATATACTATAATAGTGAAAGAGACATTTCACAGAATCTCACTTTAGTTAGACAAGTATGTCATTTCCATCGCCATCATTTCAGCTGAAAGACGTCCACACCTGAACACAAGCCTCTTCTACGTGTCGCCACAACGACCGGCCCTGTGTGTCTCGCATCTATTGGTTAAGTATCTATAAATTAAGTAGCCTGTACGTAATATTAATATCAAGTAGGTAGGAACAGGCGGTCGCCTCCTTCTGCGAAGCAGTAATGCTAGCAAAGGAGGCGGCCGATCGCGTAAGGCAACGGTCCTCACGCCCCAACCGCCGCCGGGATTCCGATCCCGATTTCCGGCCACCGTAGGCGCGGGCTTGCGGACGGCGAGCAATGGGTGGCTTGCCGTCCGACCATCCAGTAACCGTCCGGACCGAGCCCAAGTCGTCGACGGCGCGTACTGTTCCACGCGCGCCTCAGGGAGATGTCACCAAATCGTAGGTTCCCAGCAGGGTCCAAGCCTACTGGGGCCTGGGGTAGTGTGAAATTGAAACCCGGGGCCCTGGGACGAAGGCTAAGAAGGAACAGGAGTGGGTTTTAGTCAGTAAAAGTCTGACACTATCTGTCGCTCCGCCCAAGAGCGAGATTAGTCATTCGATGATTATCCCACCTAAAAAAAAAAGTAGGTAGGGACTATGTACTTAGTCAGACGTTTCACACACGCTACTTAGTCCTGACACTCTCTCTTGCTTCATCTAAAGCAGAAGGACGTATCTGATGATATCACACCCACAAAAAAAAAACTACTATCAAAGATAATTCGAATTCAAGACATATATATGAGTATATATATTTGTAGATATTAACCGTAAAATTGCCCTTGTTTTCTAATGTTTTTTTTGTGTGCACCTACAACTTACGTACAGAAATATACTCGCTATAATGCACCTTTCCATCTTTAGTCGCTTAGTCAGCATTTGTACATTTGTGTTTCATTAAGTTTTACGTAGTTTTCATAAATAAATAAATACATAGTAGAAACTATTACTTCTCACTACCCAAGATCCTCGTAATTGTGGAGATGGGTGCCGGTTGGCAGGCAATAAGCAATTTCGCTCGCTACAGCCAATAGCCGCTTGCGACACGTCACCATTTGAGACCGCAAGTTATTAGTAGGATGCGACCGATAAAGGCCGTCTGTATGAGTTAATTTAGTATTACGTCCCTCTAATACGTATTTGGTGCTTATATGATAGACATTACATGCGAGCTTTTGGCTCAGAAATTAATATTAGGAACTAAACCAAGAGACGTTTGACAGTGTTGTGGTAGAGTCTTAGAGTAGCGTACTGAAATAGATGGAAACGGAAATAGGCTTTATCTAGTAATAAGACATATCTGGGGTTTCATAAACTGAATGAATAATTTTAGCTTTGAATGTCTCTGAGCAAGAATTATAGTTTCAGTTATAGCGTGACAAATTAGTCAGTGACAAACGCGGTAACAAGCTGACACGTCGTTTGATGTAGCTTGTGGCTCTGTTTGTTTAGTTGTCCTTGGGATGTATTCAAATTGAATAACGAAGTGCGACGGTCCGCCCATTAGACCGCCTACAGTCACCAACCTATCTCTGAATTATGGACGAATAAACCTCGTAATGGACGGTATTGTCCTGAAATTCGGACCACACTCGTGCCCCGCAATCAATCTGTAGCAATTAGTCCACGATGTGAAGGGTTTACGGGTATACGGCAATCGAATTGTGTGTTAAATCATTATGTGAATCTGGTTATTGATCAGTCGAATCGATGCTTGTGCTTAACCAGCCGTACATCGGCGATTTTGTGCTCAAATTGATTTTGAATTAAAGTTAGAGTTTCTCGCATAATGACGTTCAAATTGTTGAATTTGTTGTCCAGTCCGGCTCAAAACGTGCATTTTGCATCTAAAACTAACAATGTTCGCCAGTAGGTAATTACAGTAGATTTAGACTCTTTGTCTCCTACAGTGGTACTTGTAAATCGATTCTCTCGTCGCTTCAATCGAAACATCGCTTTCGGCGGATGAAAAAACCGCTCGTGTCAACACATCGCCGCGTCATCCAACATGAACATGTCGCTGGCTTGTAAAACGTCAAAGTTTTTTCTCAATTACTGTGAAGCCAATAACAGTTTATCAGAGGAAACAAAACATTGTGGCGGAGGGATCCCGGCGGCGGCAATCAAGTTGCGAGTTTACAGTGCGGGATCGTTTCACGCGCCGCCGCCGGGCCCTAGAGTAATGCGAGAAAGTTCCTTATTGCTTCCCACCGTATTCATCTCACCTGCCGATATTGTAATCCGGGAGTCTTTCATGCGATTGCTTCCGGAATCCCGGCCAATTTTATAGCTTTAGAATGTAAAAAGAAAAACAAAAAACGTGATCACCCGCCAGTAATACATTATAGAAACAATTGCTTGCTTATTGCTTTTTTTCAATTCAGTCGGTAATTTTGAGATGTGTTTCCGCGGTTCGATGGTATTAATGGGGTGAGCAAAGTTGTGAGTTATATAGCTCGTCATGCTACTCGTGGCAATTACAATGAACATTAACGAGTAGATATAAATCGGATTGACAATGCACATTATCGATAATAATTACGTTACTAAAACAGACGCCCGTGGATTCTATGACTCGTGTATAAATTAGTTTATCACAATAAAAAATATTATGGAGTATAATTCCTTGCCGGATTCTATGTTCCCTGATAGCTACAACCTTGTGGTCTTTTCAATAGTCAATAGTGAATAGGTTATTTCTAGGCAAGTGTGCTCTATCGTAGATCACATCATCGCTTACCATCATGGGGTTTTTTTTTCGGGTGGGAAAATCATCTAATGACATCCCCCACTTTTGGGTGGAGTGGGAAATAGTGTCAGACTTTTACTGACTAAAAACCCACTCCTGTTCCTTCTTTGCCATTTTTTTTCCAGGGCCCCGGTGATCTCTTTCGCATCACTCATGGCCCCAGTAGGCTTCGACCCTGCTGGGCCCTTACGGTTGCTGACATCTCCTTGAGGCGCGCGTGGAACATTACGTGACATCGGTGACTTGGGCTCGATCCGGACAGTTACCGGACGATCGCGGCGAGCAATGGGTGGCTCGCCGTCCGCAAGCCCGCGTCTACGATGGCCGGAAATCAGAATCGGAATCCCGGCAGTGGTTGGGCCGTGAGGACCGTTGCCTCACGCGATCGGCCGCCTCCTTTGCTAGCATTACTGCTTCGCAGAAGGAGGCGACCGCCTGCCACTCCTCCTCCAAGGCCTGTACCAAGGTCTGGCGCGAGAGATCGCTGCCGCCGATCGCTCCCACGAGGACACGGCGGTGCTCTACCCAAGCGGGGCACACCTCTGCCGTATGCTCCACCGTGTCCTCCGGGCGGTCCACACAATGGCGACACCCGGGCGTCTCTTCTGCACGAATCCTGTGCAGGAACCTCCCGAACTTGTGAACCATGTCCGGTGAGGACCTGCGTCATGCGGTAGGTAAGGACGCCGTGAGGTCTTTCCAGTCACTAACATCTTGGGGTGAGATAGTGATCAAACGCGAGCATATAAAAAAAATATATATATATTGGCAGCTAACTCCCGGGATAAAATGTATCTTTAGTCCTATTTTAAAGCATTGTCTACACGACAGCAAAATTTAATCCAAATTCATTCAGCCGTTTGAGCGTGAAAGAGTAACAAACATTTACACACATATTAACTTTCGCTTTCATAATATTAGTGTAATAAATAAGTGGCCTCTACCTACAACTACATAGGTAAATACGTACCTAATATTCTTAGAATAAGGGTCATCTGCTCCATAAATCGCACAACGAGCTCGATTGGGATTCGTTACGATCAGTTTTTTTTAAACATAAATCTTGCATTTTGAATTCTAATCCAAAACATAACCAGCTTAACGTTTCTACCTAAAAAGAAAAACAACGAATAGCGATATTTAAGCAAGCATTTTGGAATAACCTTAAAGGGCTCAGCGAAATAAAGAGGATTATTCGCTTAGCGTTTAATGAATTGAATGAATTATAAACCGCTTAACGTAATGCAAGGGCACATGTCGTAATGGAATAAAAATAAATTACTTCAAAGGCACAGTACCTACTTACGTAAATTCATAACAAATTGTAATCAATTTAGCCACTAAGTAATGTTTCATTCGGTTTACCCAATAAAAATAACATTTTCCTGAAAATTTACATTTTAAGCCTTTTGCGTGGGTATAACCACTTTATCCAATTTAGCCGTATTCTCTAAGTACATTTTAATAACAATTCAATGAAGCAGCGGTGGCCCAGCGGTAAGGGTGTTTTTAATATCGTGCGGATTTCGAAATGCAGAAAATTTCAGAATGCAGAAAATTTCAGAATGCAAAAAAAACGCGTCCCGCGTGCATTACAATAAATACTTGTATGAAATTGACATTTGCGGGGGTCACGCATGCGGAGTAATACTGCATGTGTGATCAAAACCGCACGATATTAAAAACACCCTAAAGGCGCATTACTTTGTGTAATTTGTTTCATCACCACTGATGAAAAAATCGAAAACATACAGTGACATCCACCAACCGGCAATGGGCCCACGTGGTGGATTACGGGTCACTCGGTTCTTTCGGGTCAGTCCCAGCAGTGGCAACATTATAAGGCTGATTATACTTATATTATATACTAACAATTAGGTACCCCATTTGTTAAGGATGCATCCAAAAAAAACACCTAATAATAAGATTTGTGGAGATGTGCCCCGCTTGGGCAGAGCAACGCCGTGCCCTCGTGGGAACGATCGGCGGCGGCAATCTCTCGCGCCAGGCCTTGGTACAGGCCATGGTCCGGAGCGAGGAGGAGTGGCAGTCGTTCGCCTCCTTCTGCGAAGCAGTAATGCTAGCAAAGGAGGCGGCCGATCGCGTGAGGCAACGGTCCTCACGCCCCAACCACCGGCGCCGCCGGGATTCCGATCCTGATTTCCGGCCACCGTAGGCGCGGGCTTGCGGACGGCGAGCAATGGGTAGCTCGCCGTCCAACCGTCCGGTAACCGTCTGGACCAAGCCCAAGTCGTCGACGACGCGTACTGTTCCACGCGCGCCTCAAGGGGATGTCAGCAACTGTAGGGGCCCAGCAGGGTCGAAGCCTAATGGGGCCAAGTGTCTGATTCTGAAAGGAAGACTCGGCCTTGGTACGAAAGGCAACGAAGGAACAGGAGTGGGTTTTTAGTAATTAAAAGTCTGACACTATCTCGCGCTCCGCCCAAGTGCGCGACATGTCATTAAATGATTTTCCCACCAAAAAAAAAACTTAATAACAAGATTTTAAGATTTCCATATTGCAAAATGTTGCTCCACGTAAAGTAACTTCGGTGTGGTCGCACCGTTAGAAATGTAGGTACCCAAGTAAATCACAAGGTTTTGGTGACTTGAGCATTGTTCCCCCTTTCCTTTGAGATCACAACATTAGGAGCTGAGTGAAGAATCGCTCCAGGCACTGAGCATTTCACGAGGTGGCATCAATCATACCTTTTTGTGGAATACGGTAACAAAGCAACGTGTGAGTCGTTATCAGGTGGCATCACAGCGAGCATATGATTTAGAACTTTAATTTAAAGTAGCAGAATACAATTTTAATTATACTTGTTAGGAATAAGTTTTATTGCAGCTCATTATTTCTTAAGGCTGAGTTGTTTACGTAATAGTCTAGCCGCTGCTACCATTTTGGAATTAGTTTGAACACTAGATTAACTTTCGTTGATAGCTTCTTGTTCGCTGATTACCTATAGACTATATATATAAATACTATATATTTTTCAAATTTGTGAATGTAGTATCATGAAGCATTTTTATTAGGTTAAAATTTGTTTGAAATTACGAGCATGGCAGTTGAGAGTTTGTCATGCTTACTCAAATGTCTCGCTGATGGTGGCACGTGTTGTTGGGTCATTCGGTTCCTTTTAAATTGGTTGAGCTAAATGGGGCTGATGCCCGCGTCATGCTCGTGAACAGGCGCCGTCAGTTTAAATTGGTCATCTCTTAGCTGCCAGTGGCTTAATTCGATTTCTATTTTTAACTAGCGGTCCCGGCAGACGTTGTTCTGCCCAAAAGCGAGATTTAGTAAAAAAAAAAAATTACCCTACTCTACCCTACTCTACCCTACTCTACCCTACTCTACCCTACTCTACCCTACTCTACCCTACTCTACCCTACTCTACCCTACTCTACCCTACTCTACCCTACTCTACCCTACTCTACCCTACTCTACCCTACTCTACCCTACTCTACCCTACTCTACCCTACTCTACCCTACTCTACCCTACTCTACCCTACTCTACCCTACTCTACCCTACTCTACCCTACTCTACCCTACTCTACCCTACTCTACCCTACTCTACCCTACTCTACCCTACTCTACCCTACTCTACCCTACTCTACCCTACTCTACCCTACTCTACCCTACTCTACCCTACTCTACCCTACTCGTTAAAAAGTACCCTATGTCCGTCTCCTGGTTCTAAGCTACCTCCCCACCAATTTTCAGCCAAATCGGTTCAGCCGTTCTTGAGTTGTGTGTAACGAACACGACTTTCTTTTATATATATAGATTAGTTATTTTAATACTTATCTACATTTTGCTCACATAATAGAAGCGACAAGAAACATGTAACCAAGATTTATGTAACTCATACTAAGATTTAAAAGAGTGTCCATGGAGTTTCTTGCACGTTCTTCTCCATAGAGATCTACGCTTTGGAAGTGCAATTTAGCTTTTTTGAGTGCCTGTAATTGATCTGTTTGAAATTAACGTTTCTGATTTCTGAATAAATGTAAATATGGCGCCAACTAGAGCCATTCAAATCATCAGTTAAAGTGTTTTATAACGACACAATTGGTGCAGTGACTGAGCAATAAACTGCTGCACTTCGCTAGTCCGATTCCCGCACGGAGCAAATACTTTAAAGATTTGATTCAGGCCAGAGCGTCTTGTGTATGTGAGTTCACATGTTTGTGACTGCACCCATCATACACGGGCAATTCCTAGGAATTACTAACCAACACACACACACATTACTCCACATTAGTGTGGTTCTTATTAAAAAAAAGAAGAAGAAATTATTAGCTTATTTTAAAATTACAAATTTTTATTTTCTTCTTTATACTTATGTTAAAGACTCTAAGTAGTATGTAAGTAGAGCCTTGATACATACGTATAAAGACTGTCATGTCACCTAAACAGTTTGGACAAGCATTTTTTTACGTACCAATGTCGTAAGTTTGGAAAACTGACCACTGCACTAACATTAAAATTCGACATCTTGAAACAACTTACGCAACTAAAACCGAAAAGTTTGCAATTTTTTTGTAATGCTAATAACGTTCCATGTTTTTGTGAAACAGCGAACATAATTATGTGCTCTTATAAGTCTAATACACTCTTTGGAGTTCGGTTAACAACCTCAGCGTAGTATAATGAGCGAATCAATCAAAGGTGAACTGAGCACGGCTTGCAATTGATTGATGATTTTGTGCTGAACTTAATTGAGCAATCAGTTGCGAACGCTCTTCTGGGGTAGGAGAGTATTTGCACATATGTACCTCTGTAGGTACAGATATATAGACCCGTACATCCGTGTCACAAAATACGTAAGAACAGAAGGCTAATTCTATACAACCAGCGAAAACCTCACAATAATTCCTCGTTTCTGAATCAGTTCGAGAAGACTCAGATTCAAACTTGATAAGTTCGCTTGCTAAAGTAGTGTTTAATAAATTTTCAACTTTCAAACCAGAGGAAATCGCTTACTTGGGATAGTCACAACCAATACCTAATGAATGCCAGACGCATAATGCTTAGCGCTTGCCTCTCGCGTCCAACCCTAGTTCAGGCCATGTTAAGTACAGAGCTAGAGGGAATGGGAAGCGGTCACCTCCTTCTATGATGCAGTAATGCGAGCTAAGGAGGCGACCGAAACCGTGAGGCGGAGACAAGCCTCTCGGCCTGGCCCCAGCCAGAGTAAGTCCAAGTCGCCGGCGCGTAATGTTACACGCACGCATCAAAGAAATGTCAGCAAAATTGAAGGGACCAAATAGTGGCCCTATTTGGTCCCTTCAATTTTGCTGACGACTGACAGCGAATATTATTGTTAAGGCGAAGTTAATACTCACTTATATTTTATAATGAGTTCGAAAAAGGAAACTCTGGGTGATGCCAGAATAATCTTGAATACAGAGACTGAACATCTGTTATATAAATATTTTTGTGAAGAACGAAAACAGCGTAAAAAACTAGAAGAAGACCTAAATGACCTGAAAAGTCAAATAGAAATTCTCCAGCAGCAGCTGAAGCTTCAAGCCGGAAACCAACCGAAACCAGCATCAACTGCCAACGAGACTTCTCCTCCGCCTGTTGAATACAGCACAGATGAAGAAGAGCTCGCTCGAGAAACAGGTTGGATACGGCAAAAAAGCAGGAAAAAAAGGAAATTGAACACCTCCCCCGCCCAACCCACTCAAAACGATCAGGAAAGTAAAGAGAACAAAGGTAAGGAAAAACATATCAAAACTCCTATGCCACCACCTATCATTGTAGATGGTATTCAGAACTACCAGAAATTCTTTGATTTTCTATGCGAGAGTCAATCAGCTGACACGTTCAGCATTAAAATGATGAACGGGGATACTGTCAAAGTAAATGCTAAAAGCGAAGAATCGTACAGAGGAATTTCTAAAGCCCTTTCGAACAACAATTGCTTATGGCACTCTTATGAGAACAAACAAGAAAGACCAATAAGAGTTATGGCAAAAAAATTGCATTTTTCATGCATCCCTGAAAGAGTAGTTGAAGATTTGCGTAGCAAAGGCTACAAGATTTTAGAAGCAACCAACAAATTGAGCTGGAAAACTAAAGAACCACTTAATATGTTCATGCTGACATTCTCAAAAGATGAGGAAACCAGCAAAATATATAACATAAAATATATATTGGGTTGTGATGTAGAAATTCAGCCCCTAAAATCTACAAAACTGGTACCCCAGTGCAAAAGATGCCAGGCGTACGGTCATACGCAAAAGTACTGTTCCAAAGAACCGAGGTGCGTAAAATGCACAGGTAAACATCTTACCAAGGATTGCAGAAAACCAAAAGAAGAGAAGCCAAAATGCGTCCACTGTGGAGCTTCACATCCAGCAAACTACAGGGGATGTATGGTAGCTAAAGAAATTCAACAGATTCGAAACAATAAATCTAAAAGCCATAAAATTATCCCTCAACAAAATGTACCCACGGGAAGAGGCGAAGGCCCTTACCTGAACAAACCAAGTCAAACGACGAAGAAAACCACCACGAAAAACGTCTCATACGCCCAAGCAGCTGCAAAAGGCATAGCAAAAGAGCCTTTGGTTGCCTTGAACAGCGACAAAAAGTTGGATGAAATATTAAAGTTAATGTCATCATTCGACGAGAGACTAAAAAAAATTGAAAATAGCAACAAAGCTGCTACTTTTAAGCCTAAAAAATGAATACTACATTGAAGTTTATGACGTGGAACTCAAATGGGTTATTAAAACACCAGAATGAGTTACAAGTAGTATTAGACATAGAAAAAATTGATGTGTGCCTGATATCAGAAACACACTTCACAAAACAATCTCATATTAAGTTTAAAGGGTACAAAGTATACCATGCACTTCATCCAGACAATTCTGCAAGAGGCGGTAGTGCCGTCATTGTAAAAGAAAACTTACAGCACTATGAAGAGCTCAAATACGAAGAGAAGGATATCCAAGCAGTGGCGATATGTCTCCAAACCAAAAAATATCCACTAACAGTGTCTGCCATCTATTGTCCACCTCGGTATATGATAAAAAGAGAACATTATATCCGTTTTCTAACCAGCCTTGGCAGTAGATTTATCTTAGGCGGTGACTTTAATGCTAAAAATACGTACTGGGGCTCCAGACTAACAACTACTAAAGGTAAAGAACTACTGAATGCCATAAAAGAGACGCAATGTGAAGTTGTGTCTACTGGAAAGCCTACCTATTGGCCAACAGATCCAAATAAAATTCCGGACCTAATAGATTTTTTCGTAACCAAGAATCTATCAACCAGTTACATAAAAACAGAACAAAGCTATGATATGAACTCAGATCACTCAGCAATCTATTTAGAAATTAGTGAAAACATTTTGTACAAACAAAACAGGCTCACTCTTGTCAATAAATACACAGATTGGGAGAGTTTTAAGACCAAATTAAATGATCAAATAGATCTCAAAGTTCCATTAAAAACACCCGAACATTTAAATATCGAAGTAGAAAACTTTATAATGCATATCCAGCAAGCATTATGGGAAAATACACCCAATATAAACAAGAGAACAAAGGGAAATATTTACCCCTTCAGAATCAAGCAGCTTATTATGGAGAAAAGAAAACAAAGAAAAACGTGGCATCAATCTAGGTGCCCTGATGACAAAAGAAAACTAAACGAGCTGACAAAAAAAGTAAGAAGACTAATTCAGAACTTCAAAGACGACTCAACTAAAACCTATCTTCAGGAACTAAGTAACGACCAAAATACAGACTACTCACTTTGGAAGGCTACCAAGCATCTCAAAAGGCCGATCACACAAATTCCTCCCATTAAGTGTGAAAACGGACAATGGGCAGTCACTAATAGTCAAAAAGCAAAGAGGTTTGCAGAGCACTTAGAAAACATATTTCAACCAAACGAGGGAGAAACCATTGACGACCGCATTTCGGTTAACATGACACCAGAATATGAAGATATTAAACTAGTAACACCGAGAGAAGTTGCGCGTGAAATAAAACTAAATATAAGCTGTCGAAAATCACCAGGTTACGATTTAATAACTGGGGAAATACTTCATAACCTACCAAGAAAGGGCCTGGTTAAGTTGACAACCCTCATGAATGCTGCACTAAGGCTTAAATATGTACCAGACTTATGGAAAGTTGCTGAAGTGATCATGATAGCAAAGCCTGGGAAACCTGCACATGAAACAACGTCATACAGACCTATCTCCTTGCTACCTATAATGGCAAAACTATTTGAAAAGTTGTTACTTAAACGGCTTAAACCAATAATACATAGCAAGAACATAATACCAGAGCACCAGTTTGGTTTTCGAGAAAAGCACTCAACTATTGATCAAGTGCATAGAATCACAAACGTAATAGAACACGCCCTTGAAGACCAGAAGGTTTGTTCTACTGTGTTTCTAGACGTGGCTCAAGCTTTCGACAAAGTATGGCATGAAGGTCTAATATATAAATTAAAGAGCCTGTTACCTAAGCAGTTTGCAGATATCCTGGAATCCTACATTTTAAACAGAGTCTTTAGAATAAGGCAAGAAGATGCCTACTCAGAATTGAAACAAATAAATGCCGGCGTACCGCAAGGAAGTGTATTAGGTCCGATCCTGTACCTCATTTACACTTGCGATATTCCAGAAACAGAGTACAATACCATTGGGACCTTCGCTGACGACACAGCCCTCATGGCTGTAGGAAACAGCCACGAAGAAGCAGTTAAAAAGGTTCAAATGGCTGTCAACCAAGTCTATGACTGGACCAAAAAATGGAGGATTAAATTGAATGAATCCAAATCTGTACACATAGACTTTAGTAACAAGAAACACCAATATTCTCCAGTTTATATTAATAATAAACAAGTCCCATACGAGAATACAGCCAAATATTTGGGTATGACTCTTGACGCTAAGTTACGCTGGAAAGCCCACGTCAAGAAGAAAAGAGATGAACTCGACTTACGATTCAAAAGAATGTATTGGTTGCTTGGAAGAAATTCCATGTTATCTGTACAGAACAAATTGTTATTATACAGACAAGTCCTGATGCCAGTTTGGACTTATGGTATTCAGCTGTGGGGCTGCACCAAACAGACCAATATAAGTATCATACAACGATTTCAGAACAAGGTACTAAGGGAAATTGTAAATGCACCTTGGTACATACGAAATGATGACCTCCATCGGGATCTAAAAGTTGAGTTCATCAAAAAAGTGATAAAAAAATCTGCAGAAGCTCACGAAAAGCGACTTCATCAGCATGTGAACATCGAGGCAATCCAGCTTCTCGACCACACAAATATAGTGAGAAGACTAAAAAGAACAAAACCGTTCGAGTTAGTGTTTAGTGATAGTGAATAGTGTAATGTAGCATAATTGCTACTTAATAAACACAAGAACGAAGTGTATTCGCCTTAATAGAGACAATAAGAAAAGTGCTATTGGACACATTCTTAGTAAAGACAATTTATTAGTTTACGATATAATTAAATTACTTATTAGTCTGTATATATGGCTAGATTGTAATAAAAATAGGGTCCATTCTTTGGATGTACCCTAGGACCAGGGAAAAAAAAAAAAAAAAATTTCCTACCTGTCAGGGCTGCGGATTGTCCAAAAGAGTGGCTTCTGCCAAGGGTAACTGAAAGAACACTGGGTTTTAGTCAGTAAAAGTCTGACACTCTCCCTTGCTCCACCCAGAGTGGGAGATGTTATTTAACGATTTCATGTATTGTACTGCGTTCTGGAGTATTTTACGGCTCACCAAGAGACTGAGACACATATATTCGCACAACACAACTGCTCCAGTCAATCGCCGGATGGTCACTGACTCGTATTAAATACACAATGTCACAATGCTTGAGACTAACCTCACAGCTAATGCATCACACCCACGTAGAAAAAACAAAACAAAGTGTATTTAGCGCTTTTACTCGCACTACATAAGGCTCATGTACAATTTGCATCATTTACCTCTCTGAAATAAGATACAAATGACTGCACAGTTGAAAATATTGTAATATGCTTAGTTTTAGAGCTTTAAGTTAAAAGTTATGAGCCGCTTCGTCGACAGAGTTCCATGGTTTTGTATGTGAGCTGTGACTACTGTGAGCAGGCGTACACCAAGGGTTTAATGACGAATACGCATTTATGAAGCTACGCGTCCGTAGACAGTAGGCCTGACGCGATATGCATGTTTAATAATCGATTTTATGGAGTCAACCTTTTGTATCCACATATTTTGTGGCTGTTCTCTAATAACGTCCTCGTTAGCGACACTTGTATCCGTCGGTACGACTCTGCTATTGGCTAGAAATAGGAACACATGCGCTAAACGATGACGTGACATCAGATCCTTGCTACTGCACAGGGTCTGAACGATTAAGTGAAATGAACGAGACCTTTTGTGTGGACATTGGGAACCTAAGTACACAAACTGCCATATACAAGGTGGCGCAAAATTAATCATCCAATTTTGTTTTTCTATAACTTTTTTTAATATAAAAAAAATTTAGTGATAGAAATCTTTATTAAAACCTGTAATTTTTTTTTTTATATGAAAGGGATGATATCGGTCAAGTGGCTTCCATCAGTGTCGATACACATTATTGGACGTTTTATCGAGATTTCCGGTGATAACTGTTCGCATTCCTGTCGAATTTTCTCTTTAAAGGCTGCGATTATCTGAGGCTTGTTGTCATAAACCCACAACTTCAAGTAGCCTCAAACAAAGTTAGTTAAATCAGACGAACATGCTGCCCATGCCTAATCGCCAAAAAGGGAAACTACGCGACCAGCTCGTGCTGTGTGTGCGGTTGCACCGTCTTATTAAAACCGCGGGTTCACCACGCCCCTCTCCTCCAATACCAGCAGTAAGAAGTCGAAGTCTTTCTCTAAAATTCACTGTAGGGTCCGTCTGGTGATGTTTTTTTCATTTTCAATGACGTCCGCAGCCAGCGGCCACAGCGCCCTGCAGGGTCTCTTCTGGTTCCAATCTGTTCTGTTATGTTTTCCCAGTTGGCGCGACACGATTGGGTAATCGACATTAAAGTGCACGCTGCGCTAACCCTACCAACCGATTATTATTGGTCAAAAGAATTGGCACAATTATTCCACGCTCTTGCGGAGTATAGTGTTCCATTGCTTGTCTGATTATATTCTGCAGCTGTCTAGTTCACAAATACCTACCACGCTAAACTATTATCTACATTTCTTCTGATCTTTCCTTTCGGAGGTCTACTGGAAGAAATTGCTTTTTGAAATAATAACTTTATTCAGTTCACTTGATCAGTACAATATTTAGATGATCTTACATTACATAAAAGACTTAAGTGCTAGGGTTTTTCTACGAATTCCCTGGATCCCACACTAGGATTCCCTGTGTCGTGGGATCCAGTCTCTTACCTCCTTAAATAAGCAGTACCTTTGTAAAAAAAAATATAATTTTGTATCATTTTCAATGTATATGAGTGTGTACATAAATTATAAAATAAATACCAAATATGATTAACGTACAACGCCATTTGCAATAATTATAACATCCTCTGATAGAATGATTAATTTTGCGCCACCATGTACAACTTTCCATGGTAAAATTGACATTACATTAACATCTATGTAAAAAAAAATGAATATAAATACACGACAAATTTTTAATTAGTACAAACACTTATAGGGCTAAGTAGAAAAGGTCTAGTAATTATTTAAGTAAAGTCTCAATAAATAATATTCATAAACAGCAAAGTTATTAGAATTTGTTTATATCTCTAAATGTCAATCAATTTATGGAAATATTGTACAGGATTATGAATGAAAAACAATGGAAAAACACTGCGCGTAGTATTTTCTAGTAGCAATTGTTAGGAATAATTGATTCAATTATTTATGACCAATTTTCGCGGACAATTTTAAGATTTCCTTTTTTTTTACTTCTAACTACACAAATGTGATCAGTAACGGGTACGGATAGAGCCCCATTTTATTTTTATACTACTTAATTAAAAAATTACATCTACAATTAATTGATAAAAAACACTTAACTAATTAAAACTATATATACACTAAAGACAAAAACTACTAGCTAAAATATGGCGTCATAAAATTCCTCCGCATCGCTGTCGACTGGAAGTGTGCCCAAAAGGCTGGCGGCATTGCCACGTTGTATGGCAATGCTTAATCTCTGACCGAGGTAAAAGCCAGCCCTTGGGTCACGCGAAGTGTCAACTAAGCGTCTGGATAGTTCTTTGAAAAGCTTATGAGCACTCGGACCCCACGACCCAAGAGTTTCAACCCCAAACGGCTCAAAAATATAACTTCCGACGAGGTTGTTATATTTCCGCCGCTTGAGGTTCTCCACAGCCGCAGCGGCAGCACCAGCACAGCACGAAGAGCTAGGAAGATGGGATGGCGCAAGAGTGTCGACACAGGTAGCGTCCCACACTAAAGGCCTACCCATCTTCCACGGAAATAAGGACATACCGTCCGGTCTCTTACCATCGTCGCGTGCCAGGCCATTAGGTTCCAAAACAGCCGGAACGCCGACGGTGACAAGGGCTCGTCGGATGATGTCGTTAATATTCGCGTGCCGTGCTATCCGTCCCGCGCTTCGACTGCATGACAGGCCGTGGTGGCCAAGGCTGTTGACAACTTCGCCACAGTGGCAGCGATGAGGAGAACAGCAAGGAGCGCCTAGGCGTAGGGCAACAGCTAGGCGGAAAGTAGTATCGTCGAATAAGGTGCCAATATTCGACGACGGCAGTGCGTGAAGCCAAAGACCTGATTCCCAATTTCCCACAGCTAGGAGGCGCGCACGCTCCGCAGTAGTAGCAGATGTTAGGATTAGGTTTTTCTGGACTACTTTGCAGAGCGGCTCATCCCACCGTCTCTGGGAGGTAAGGTTGTCAGGCGGATTTGTATTCGGGCAAGCGATTCTCCAGGCATCCATAGCCTCGGTGAAGCACGGCACTTCAAAAGGAATCAGTGTGGAAGTTAAAATGTTCCTGATTAATTTATCAGTGCTGTGAACCGAAGATATGAATGCCGGTAAACTAATACTGGTAATTTTGCGGACGCCAAGGCCATACGGATGGGAAGAGTAACTTGATCCCAAGCTCGATCGTCCAAGGTCATATTTAAAATTGAAGTAAGTGTATGTCGGATAATTTGGTCCATTTTTTCCAAAAGGTGAAGGTGCTTCCATAAGTGGGAAGCCCGAAGGAAATATATTAATTTAGGACCGAAACAACAATAACGAATTAGGGTAATGGCCGAATGCATGTTAATTTGGAGTAGTCTTTCCGAAACGTCATTGAAATTTTGTATTTTTTCCTCCACAAAACTGGGAAAGGAATCCTCAAAGATTGGGGACCCAAGGAGACGAAGAGAACTTTTATCGATAATTTTGATTGCAGGGGCTATTGCATTGAATTTTGGAAGAGTCAGATGTCTGTCAGTACTGTCAGAGAGGAATAATTCACATTTAGAGAAGTTGAGATCTAGTCCTATAGAAAAGAGTTGGTTTTTTAAAAATTGTAAATCATTTAAAACGGTGTCTACATCGCCTCCCAAGGTTCCATCATCGAGGTACCACACGTTGAATTTGGAATTTAGTTTTCGAAAATAGGGGTGTCTAAAGATGAGACAGTACTTGACGCCGGAACTGTTACCTAAACACAACTTTAATCGTGTATGGAGTACTGCTCTCATCTTTGGGACGGATGTGCCAGATATTAGCTTGACGCGCTTGAGTTCATTAAGAAAAGAGCCAAGAGGATCATTGATAGTGCACAAATGCACTCATCAAGTCAAGCTTTAAAGTCTTGAGCATCGACGTCGAGTCGCTAGCCTGTCGGTTTTGAACCGGTGCTTTTTGGACAGTGTGCATCGAAATTGCATAACTTAACTCCGTCCAGCCTGTTCCATCATCAGACCACCAGACATACGTCCATGCGCCACCGGTACAAAGTGGACATGATGGTTTGGCAACGCTTTCATTGTAAGTACAGGTACGGAGTGGAATACCCTGACGGAGTCCGTGTTTCCTGATAGCAACAACCTAGGAAAGAAAGAAAGAAAAGAAAAAGAAAAATTTACGACAATCATGGCACTATAACTTAAAAAAATATAACAATAACAAACCAATACCAAAGAGTGAAGCTATGCGACACATCCGCGCAAAACGACCAGCGCTCAGTAAATTGCTGGGACTCATGTATTGAAGAGAGCCACAGCGCTGATTTTCAGCGCCAGCCGACGTCGACGACACGTAGGCCGTACCGTACCTAGAGGTATTCAGGCGGAAGAAACGGCCGGATGTCATCATTGTGTGGACCGGCCGGGGACGGTGGAAGTGTGCCCCGCTTGGGTGGAGCACCGTCGTGTCCTCGTGGAGGCAATCGGCGGCAGTAACCTCTCGCGCCGGGCCCTGGTTCGGGCTATGGTCCGAAGCGAGGAGGAGGATGGCAAGCGGTGGCCTCCTTCTGCGAAGCAGTAATGCTAGCGAAGGAAGAGGCCGCACGCGTGAGGGAACGAATGTCCTCACGCCCCCGACTTCTGACCCCGACTACTAACTAATACAGGTCGTTGAACATACCTACATCAGGCAACAGTCCCTCACAAAGCTAGCTCTAAATTATACCTAAGCTTATTATTAAAAGCTAACATAAGGAAACTTTGTGATGGGAAATAAATAAAATAAAATAAAAAATATACAAAAACATGTTCTTTTTTTGTTTTTTGCATAGATGCGGCACTCTATGTAAATTTCGTTTTCAGATCTACTGAGCTCGTAAATTAACAATATTACTATTGAATGAACTCGAGCTACAATTAATTTGAGGTTTTGGTGATTCTCGAATGATAAATGGAACCAATTTTGTATGAAATGAATGCAACATATGACTACATTTCGGTCTACACGAACATTAACAATATCAACTTTAATGAAAATTCCAAAGCGTGTTCTTGAAAGTTCTGTTTCAAACTTGCGTAGACGTTTGACGAAATCAAATCAATTATACGAATATATTCGAATATTATTCAACGCCAGTGCGAGTTAGTATGAATTTGATATGCGGGAATATAATTGAGTTAATTAATGAAAATCTTGACTTACTCGACATGCGCGGATCGCGACCGTGCGTGAAGTGTTCCCATAATTGAATCGCTGTCTTTATCTATTTATTTACATAATGCGTGAGTTTGTATGTGTAGCTCGTGACTCTTCTGACGCAACATAAGCCACGAGCCACAATAATGCCGAAATGAGCCCCGTATTTTTATCAGTGGGGAGATATTTTGAAAAGGGGAAGCCAAGCGACGCTTCGCCCACATTGAACAATATTGGAGCTTCATCTTAATAAATTCAGGAAAATTGTTGTGAAATTGGACCTTCTGTGTAAAAATCGTATGATTTGAAGATTTTCTTTGTATCCAAGAATTGTTTTGTTTTGTTTGTAGGAAAAAAATGTTTGAAACGAAAACTCATGATAAGATAATAACTAAGATTAATAATTCGATCAAATAAAATTATAAATAGCTAGTTACTTTTTAATTACCTATAAAATCTTAAATGGGTTTCTTCAAGAAAAATATTTCATTTGAAATCTGCTATCTGTGCGGAAAATAAAGGACAAGGCTGAAAGATACAGGCGCCGAAGTTTATGAAAAGAATTTTAATCACAATTGTGAGTCAGCAACGAAGCGGCTCACCCTCATTAACATGGAAGGGAAGAATAATTAAAACTCACAAAAAAAGTCGCTTCGTGTCTTTGAAACTCGAATTACAGCTTCTTTCGAAAGTCAAAAGATATCCCATACGAGCTAAAACGGTGTTACATTTATCCATAGTAGGGTTGGCAGATAAATACAAAGAGACCACAGACAGTTTTTATAATGGCGTGACTGTGTTATTTATTGTATACTACGTTGTTTTCATTTGCTTCGTTTTCGGCTGTACATACTTTTCCTATCCTCTACAATATTCTACTAACCCCTATATCATCTGACAAAGCTCTGGCCAGAGAGTATATCAAGATATCAACTTCATCTGCATACATACGTAAACTTGCTCCTATTTTTTTATAGAGGTATGCAAAACCTGTATAACAAGTATGCGGGCCATGGTACAGGCCATGGTCCGAAGCGAGGAGGAGTGCCAGGCGGTCGCCTCCTTCTGCGAAGCTGTAATGTTACCAAAGGAGGAGGCCGCACGTGCGCCCCAGCCGCCGGGATACCGATCCCGATTTCTGGCCACCATAGGCGCGGCCTTACGGATGGTGAACAATGCGTACCTCGGACCGAGCCTAAGTCGTCGACGGCGCGTACTATTCCACGCGCGCCTCAAGGAGATGTCAGCAAACTGTAGGGTCGAAGCCTACTGGGGCCAAGGGTCTACTTCTGAAAGGAAGACTCGGCCCTGATATGAAAGGCAACGAAGGACCAGGAGTAGGTTTTTAGTCGGTAAAAGTCTGACAGACCCTCTCGCTCCGCCCAAGAGCGGGGGATGTCATTGGAAGATTTTCCAACCGAAACGCTAATAAACGCTAAACTGAATGAACCATGTTCAGAATAAGCTGCTGAATCGATTTCAGCTACTTATTTAAAAGTAGCTGAAATCGATTCAGCAGCTGATGACTATTTCTTCTATTTAGATTTATGAAGAATTTATAAATAAATTACCTATTTTGATAAATTCTTGATAAAACTCGTCATCTGCTACGAGATTCTTACAAACTTAATCTTTGTGCTTTGCTTACATTCATACAAATACATATATAGCTGCTGTTTACATACAGTCGATCCTATTCCCAAATCTTGAAACGAATGTTTGTAATTCAGTGAGATTTGTTTAAAACGGGGTAATTTTAACAAAGAAAAGGTTAAAGAGGCATATTATTATTTAATTATGTTAGTATACAGTTTGGTTTTAGAAAATTGATCGCGTTTGAAACACTATACTGCGCTCCAAAACACAGATCGTTGAGCCGAATGGACTGGCCATGTCTGAGACATGAGCAGTGGGTCCGTAAAACATAAAATTAGTGCGCTGAAATTCTACCACAGGGTAACGACAGACCACGAATACGACGGCACGACTTAGATGGCTCCCTTAGGAATTGGCTATAAGTGGCTCAGAACCTTAAACAAAGGAAGAAATGGACGAAAGCCTTTACCCAGCAGTTGGAGTCAGGCTAAATATAAGAATAATAATTTCGCAACATTTATTATATGACTTAAGAGAACTACATGACTTAATTCCGCCAGCACCTTTCTAGTATCGCACGACCCGACGTGCGGTGAGTGTCGATCCTTACATTGTTGACTGTGGTCCGGACTAACCGTTTCGCCACGACAGTAAACAGAATCAGAAAAATAAATGTTATTATTATTCAAGATAAATTCTAAATAGATATAGTGTGTTCAAAACATACTACCGCTCTAGTGCGATAGAAAAGATCGCCCCCATGAGGGAACGGCGGTGCTCTGCCTAAACGGGGCACACCTCTACCGTATGAACATATATATGTATACCCCAGAGAACACGGTGGATACCGTGTTCTCTGGGGAGATAGAATTAAATAGCTGTGCAATTGTGCATAGCTTAACTGGTCATACGCGCACTCTGATCGTCAGTTGTATGCCCTCAAAACCTGACCTTTCGCTTGACCACTACTATTTATCTACACCTTCAAGAACAATCCTGCCCCTAAACATGACTACAATGGTAAATTACGTTACAAAGTTGGGAGTTTGTATATCCGCCCAAAGGTACGGCCAAGTGCACGTGCTCACAAAATCTTTTAATATAGGAAAGTGCTTTTACCTGCTCCTATTTAACGTGAACTAGTTTCAGAACCTATAACATATTTTGCAGCATCCGGAGCATCCCTGCCATGGCATTACAAAACTTGAACGGGGAGATGGTTGAATTAAATTTTTCCATGTACTGACATTAAGTACATAAGTAGGAACTCAAGCCGTCGACGGCGCGTAGTGTTCCGCGCGCGCCTCAAGGAGATGTCAGCCACCGTAGGGGCCCAGCAGGGTCGAAGCCTACTGGAGCCATGTGTGATGCGAAAGAGATCCCCGGGGCCCTGGAAAAATCGCAAAGAAGGATCAGGAGTGGGTTTTTAGTCAGTAAAAGTCTGCCACGCCCTCCCGCTTCGCTCAAGAACGGGGGATGTCATTAGATGATTTTCTCACTTAAAAAAAATTGATATCAAATGATGATAAAACCAGGGCAACTGAAGGAATACGGGTGCGTTTTAGTCAGTAATAATAATAAATATATATATTTTTTTGTTTTTTTAACAAGAAATTTACTGTTTTCAGATTTATTCTTATACATGTGGTATAAGACCTAGCTTTATGCCAAATTTCAAAATTCTGGGTCAACGGGAAGTAGATACCTACCCCTATGATTTTTGATTCCTTTGAGAGTGTTGAAATCTACGTTTATTATACGTATACGTTACGTATCTTTATTTTTCGTTTAACTTAGAAGTTTGAATTTGTTCACAAATTCAAGAAACCGCAGACTTGAGAATGTTTTAATTTCAACTCGATACGTCTTCGCGTCGCAGAAATAAAGGGGCTTGACAGACCGACAGACAGATAGGGAGACGTACAACAAAGTGATCCTATAGGGTTTTTTTTTTAGATGGGAAAATCATCTAATGACAAATCTCGCTCTTGGGCGGAGCGAGAGATAATGTCAGACTTTTACTAACTAAAAACCCACTCCTGTTCCTTCTTTGCCTTCGTCCCAGGGCCCCGGGTTTCACTTTCACACTACTATAATATATAATATATATAATAATATAATATAATAATATATAATATTCCACAAGGGTTCCGATTTTTCCTTTTGAGGTACAAAAAAACGGTGTAGGTATCGTCCCTTTTTTTTGGGGGGGAAATTATCCAATGTCTTCTGATGCTCTAGGGTAGACTTGTACTTACTAAAACCACATCTGTGTAAAAGACACGGATGTGGTTTTAGTAAGTAGTTACCCTTTGCGTTCTATAGCCACGGGTTTTCTATTCAGAAATTTCTCGTGGCAGGTATTATACCCACAGCATGAACTAACTGGAAAAATAAGAAAATAATAAATAAAAATCGCTTTTGTTAATGAAAAACTAAAAGAAGACTAAAGTTTAAAGCAAATAATACGAAAAACTATTTCACAATAATTCACACAAAACGCAGCTCTTAAACTAGAAGTCAAACTTTGCAGACCGCTATTTTTCTCGGCGCCTGGCTTTAAAGAAAAACACTGTAAACTTCGACCTTTGGCGAAGCTGAAATTCAAATATAGGTACTAAGTATATGTACTAGTTTACAGTATCTAGTACTTCTATAGTAGCTAACACAAGACTACACCTACATAAACACTTTAAATAGTACATTTTGATACAAGTGCAGAAAGTTTGTCATTGCGACCGAGGCGGAATACGCACGAGCCGTAGGCGAGTGTGTTAAGGAGCCGAGGGCTGCAGTGATAAATTTGCACGTGTATCAAACGACTATTTTCAATATTAATATTTATAATTAGTTAATTAATAATAATGATATTTAATTCTTTTTTTCCTTCAATTTGAAAAAATTCTATGATATTTATTCATCATAAATGGCTGGTTTTACTATTGCAGTTTAGATTTACATCTAGTAGGCGTCAATCAGAAATACTTTGTTGGGACTTATTCTTTGTGCCTATAAGTGATTGTACAGTCACGAGCCCCCGGCTTATTAACGTTACCAAATTTACACTATAAGTATCGTTAAGTAACGATATTTTCATAAAGGTAACATTTTAACGGTAACACAGGTAACGGTACTTTGGTTTCGAATCTATTAAAATATTGTTAACAATTATCGTTAAAGTATCGATATTTTTTTTGTGTTGTTGCGGTTCGGTGTATTCTTTTAAACTTGCGTATCCTTTTTGACATTTTAATAGAATAAATGTAACTAATTCCTATGTAAAATGAAAAATGTTGCATCGTGGAAGTGTTTTTGATTTGAATATGTGATCAAACTAATTACTGAATTAATTTAGACGACACAAAGAGAATGAACAAAATACCGTTATTTGACGATACTTACAGTAACGCATTGGTAACGTTATCAAGCCTTGGGCCATGCTAACGTTATTATTTACCGATAACATCATTGTTAACGTTGCTCAGTTTACCGGTAAATGTTCACTCAAGTACCGTTACCAAGCATGATGTTACCTCTACTAATAACTTTAACTTCGTACGATGAAGGTAACGATATCAATTTTTTAACGTTATTCAAAGCCCTGGTCACGAGCAATAAGATTTATGTATTGCTGGATACTACTACCAGGCCCAAAAACATAGAGGGAGCAAACGTTATAAAACTAACGCAGGCGATAGGACGCGCCCTTTTTTTCGTTTGGACCCTACTTACGTGTGGAAGCGCTTTCCGTCAGCTGTTCGGTATAATCTGCTATCTTGGTAATCTCGTTGATTTACTTGATTTAGTAATGACATTGTTCCTATGATTGTAATATTATTAAATTTTTTAACTATTTTAATATAAAACTGATGTGATTAGTTATACTATTTTGGTGCAGCCGTGACGCACATAACTATATTTTTGCTTCTTTTTTTTTATTTTGGATTCGTGTAACCTAATATTGTGTTGGTGCCTTGTGCTGTACCAAATAAATTCTGTTTTCTTGTATTTCTTTCTTCTTTCTAGTTTTTAGGTTAATAAATCCTTATTTTTCTTTATTTATTCTAATGTCTATACGTGAGGACTTGTAATTGGCTTTCCAATGATTATGGTTTCTTTTTGTCTGGTTTTATTAGCTGTAAGTCCTCCATGTACCAAATATATTTTTTTTTTTTAATCGTGATTTTACTTCTGTCATAATAATATTATCTCAGTTTTCTATCTCGTGTTCTAGAAGAAGTAAGCGAAGAAGGCGACAGTGGCAAACTGCGACTTAGCTGAAGATAGTATAGTAGTATGTAATACTACACTAGCTTCAGCCAGCGGCTTCTTTCACGTGATAGTAGAATACTATCCCAAGGGAACATACTGCTGGAATAAAAGATACCCTACGTGCTATATCAGGACATGGTCCATCTGTGAACCAAGTTTTATTAAAATTCGTTCACGACGTTCGATCGTGAAAAAGTGACAAACACATAAACTTTCGGTTTTATATTATTAGTGTGATATTTAGAGATAAGTACGTAGACGTTGGTGATCCCGATCTGGTTAAGTCCAATCTACAAAGCCGTGAGCACAGGCGTAGGGTAGCCAGCTTTTCGGTGGGGTGATGGGTTACAGGATGCATTTTGGAGAGTGTGCGCAGGAATTGCATGACTTGATTCCACCATCTCATTTCTACCATCGGACAAGCCGACGAACGGCGAGTATCCACCCTTACGTTGTTGAAATCTCTACGGTCCGGACCAAGCGGTTCGCCTCGTTGTTTATAACGCGTACATCGAGGGACTCGAATAATTTGCCTGCAGCGGTTTTCCCGTCCGATTATAATTTGGGTGTCTTCAAGGCTAGAGTGAATAGGCTCTCAATAAATTAGTGCGCCTCACCATCAACGATTACATTACTACTTACCATCAGGTGGGATCGCAGTCAAGCACTAGTTTATATCAACAAAAAAAAAGATACTACCCGTCTACCTTCAGTTGCCAGGTCGAAACTTTATCTTACGAGATAAAACCAAGGAACGTAATAGCATACCTATAGAAAATACCCGAAAATTACGACGCCATTAACTATAACGATACCGATGGTACCCAACAAAAATAATTGTTTCCTCTTACAAAGGCCTCGTTCATTCCTCTTTCAGTTATCAACAGCATCCCGGCCACAACTGATTAGTTTCTACGGCCGCCCATAATCTTATAACAGATAAACCAATTTGTGCCATCCCTGTTTGGCTCTGACAAGCGAGTAATTGACTGGATGGAGGCAAACAATCGAAATGTAATAAATATACGTTGTTAATAACGATCATGATTGCATTGTCTTCAGCTTTTGTGCTGACGATGACGGTGGAAATTGGT
The DNA here is from genome assembly GCA_961205895.1 of Mythimna pallens. NCBI lineage: Eukaryota > Metazoa > Arthropoda > Insecta > Lepidoptera > Noctuidae > Mythimna > Mythimna pallens. Next base: position 11,311,986 of record OY540826.1, on the reverse strand, counting down.
TGGGAAGACGAGTGGCGGATAACTTAGAAGGTATTATTGATCCACGTTTACTATTATGTACGATAGCTAATTTCAGATATACTGTCTAATTCCGTTAACTCTTTGTTTCTGTCATTTATGAGTCCTTGTATTCACAGTCAAATATTTATTTATCTATACTTAATGCACAAAGGAGTACATAGGCGGACTTAATGCCTTAAGGCATTTTCACCTTTGGGTGATGCAGAGACAAATTGTGGTAGTACCATTACATAAATAAAATAAAATAAATATCGAAAACATCTAATTTTTTTTTTAAGTGGGAAGTCATCCAATGTCTATTCTCATGCTAGGGTGGAGCGAAAGGGCGTTTCAGTCTTTTAAAAACTGCCTGTGGTCCTGGTAGTCATCAGCCCTGCTGGGCCCCTGCGGTTTTGCTAACGTCTCTTCACACCGTCAACTAATTTGGTTCGGTCCTTACTGGATGGACGGACGGCGAATTACTTATTGCTCGCTGTTTGCAAGCCCGCACTTTCTGTGGTCGGGGATCGCCCTGCAACTCCTGGCTCTCGGGGTCATGGCCTGAACCACTTGTACCATTATGTACGGTAGCTAATTTCGTATATACTCCCATATTCCACAATTTTTTGTCCGCCATTTTTGAGTTACAAGCACTCACAGTCAAATACGTCAAACTAACATCTACATAAACCACAAGAATTTTAATTCTGTGTCAAATAAATTAACTCTTTTTTTTACAAAATATCGCTGTTAATTACAAGGTGAAATAATGTCCGTAATTCACTTAGGTATTTTTGCTTTTCCCTTGGCTTCCAATATAATTTCCTTTCACAAAGAAAAGTCAGGATATTTTTCCGACGTAAACTACGTTAAACCTTCTGGTTTTTTATGCTTTTTCTTTAAGAACTTTATTTACCGTCTATAGTGAATAATAAAAGATCATTAAACCGTCTTTTGCAGCATAAACTGTACTGGCCGGAGGTAGCAGCCTCTAAACTTCTTGAAATTTTAATTTGCTTATTTGCATTAAGTTCAAACTCATTTGTCGCCGTAGTAAAGCTAACTTAATCTGCATTTCGTTTGAAGAATCTGTGTCGAACGGACAGCAATTACAAAGAAAATAACTACTATAATTTATATTCCACTCCAAAAGTATCAATAATTGTGTTTAATGAAAATTCACAAACAAAATGACATATTAATTACGAGAATAAATATATGCAGTTTTTGTAACGACAACGGGAATATTGTGACGAAACCAATTTTCGCGAGCATTCATTCGTTAAAACCCGTTCATGCATGGCTTCTGTGAAGCACTTCGCGTCCGATTCATCAATTATTTTCCCATTTTTACGTGTTTCGCCATCAGGCGGTGAATATGTCCGATACCACAGCCGTGGTACAGACACGCGCCTCTCTATGTAATTGGAGCGTCAATATTCGTTCGCGAAAGCTTTGCATATTTCATGGCTGGAGTAGGCCTTTGAAACTTTGCGAAGGTAGGAGGTTCTTGGATGTACATATAGTTCAAATGTCAAGGGCAGACTTGTACCATTGCGTTGTGTTTGTCGATATTATGTTAGGTCTCTATCTCTGACGTGGGATCTGACGTAAGACAAATGCGCGAAATAAGAAAAGCGATAATTCATTCTGATTCTCTGATTCAATTCTGATACAGCTCGCAAGTGATCGACTGGCGTCTACCGCTGATTGCGCATTGTTCGGTCCTTGCAACGAACACTATTTGTAACTCTCATGCTAATGAAACTTGCACATTCACTATTCAGGGTAGAATTGTGATGCAGGGACGTTATATTGCTATTCATTTGTACACATACATGCCTGTGTAACTGACAATACGTATAAGAGGGTTCATATCTAAAGTCTCTTTATTTGAAGTTCTATTTTCTGATTGCAGAAAAGTAGGCTCTGATAGAAGGTCCTATCTCTCGTTTATTTCTCAACATCAGATAACTAATTGGAATTGTGAGATCGTGGTTTCGATTCCCGGGTCGGGCAACAAGGGCTTTTGAGATTTCCCATTAGGAATTCTTCTACCACAGCCTAGAGTTTGAACGTTGGTAGTGTGACATCCCCGTGCCTCGGAAAGCACGTTAAGTTGTTGGCAGGCCCTAGGTTTGGTCTCTCCCCTGTAATGTCCGATTAATACTATGTTATCGGACTATGAGAGTAAAGGAACAGAGATTGCAGTTGTATTAGCACACACACTTGTGCACTATAATATCACCTGCGTACTTGGCTAATCTCCATGGAGATTGGCCACCGTGACCAAAATTCGTTCGGGAGGATTAGAATTTGCTATTAGGTGACATAAAACTTCAAATCTAGGGCTGCTAGATTGTTCGAAAGAATCACAAGGAACGCAAAGGGTAACTAAAAAAACACAAGTGGGTTTTAGCCAGAAAAAGTCTTACACTCCCTTTAACTCCACGTAGAGCGGGAGAAAAAAGGATTACCTTTTACAAATAAATAATCACTTCTAACTACTGTTTTTTTGTATACAGCATGATAGAATGCTGTGTTTGTTTAAGGTAATTTCAATACACTGTAACGACATACATATTATGTTTCTCCAATCTGATACTGATACTTTTGCCTACTCAACAATATCAATTTCTACATGGCACACACATTTAACCAACAGTACATATTTGTCATATAACACAATGTTCAGAACTTGGCTCAGTTTGCCGTTTGTGCTAACAGTTTCAGTGGTGATCACAGTGCAGTGGCTGCGTTTGACGTGCTGACGTGCTTACATGTGGCTTGCTTTGTTAGCACGCTGTTGTAGGTCCCAAATCCCGACCTTAGTTCCGACAAAGAGCACTTCAAGATTGTAGCCTTTAGAACGTTGCACATCGTAGAGCGATTACACGTTATTGAATGTTCATTTAACAGTAGTTTTAGAAGCCAATTGGATCTACCTGCTAGCTAGACCAGTGGTTACCAAACTGTGGGTCGCGGATCTCTGGAGGACCGCAAGGGCTGACATCTGGTCTACAAAAAGTTCTAAATATTTAAAACTTTCTAATCTAATTTAATAAGCCCATTATGTCCAATTACAGGACGAACGTCTCTCTTTCCCTTTTCCAAACACGTCTATCTTCAGTCATTTCGGGCCAATCCGTCCGGTAAGAATCAAGTTCATCTGAAACGCTTGGTGGCTTCTTCTCAGTCTACCACGATGTTACCTTGATTTCAATAGGACCTTTTACCTACAGCAAATATGAAAATTTTCTAGCTCTTAAAAAAGTAACATCGAAGCGAACAGATTTTAAGATTTTATTTAATAAAATATGTTTTCTATGACAATGCTCGTTAGTTTTAATTTTAAAGAGTAACTTTGCTAAAAGTTTTGAATAAATAATGAAAGTATTTTATATTTAACATTTAGTAACTTTTATTCTAGGCTTCACTATCAAAGGAACTAACAACAAAACTGCTAACAATAAATAAACCAAAGTAATCCCCGGTCAATAAAAGATTGGAAACCACTGAGCTAGAAAACGATACCATACCGAGTCACTAACTTAAGATAACTAGGTTTAACATTTAGTATCTAAGGTACTCGTATGTCTACTGACAGCATTCCAAGAAATCGACCTTTGATCATTGGTATATTGTGTGAGGAGAATAACCAATCGAACTGATTTCCAGTGAAAATAAAATATCCAATCCACCCAAAAATTTTAAATTTCAGCGGAAAAGTCTACTCAAAGTAGACTTTTCCGCTGAAATTTAAAATTTTCCCCTTTCTGATTTTTTATTAGTTGGAGCTTCTCATTGTCTCGTTGTCTCTGGCTTTAATGATTCTATTAGGGGTAAGGATTTGATTTAGCCAGCATCGCAAATCGCGTAAGTCAATATTGCCGAAAATTGTTTTGCGATCGTCGGCCGATAATTTAATTATTTCGAGATCCAATTTAACAGGGCCGTTGTTTGGGCCGCTTACACTGGCCGCCACAGATGTGATTACCCAGTCTGGACTATAGGCCTCTGTTTGAGTTAATCTCCAATATTGTTGTTCGTCAGTTACACTCTCGGCCCGACGATGTGTAACATATTGCTGTTCACTAACACACGTTGGGGCAAACTTACTGATTTAATACCGAGATTGGTTTGTTAAATCGTGATTGAAGTGCAAGTCACTACTATAGATTTAGAAGGAACATACAGGCATAACCAACATGTGACAAAATAATCTTGAAAGTAGTACGTTCAGAATAGGCTACTAAAACAATTTCTAATAAAGAATTATTTTATAATAAAAAAATAAAATTGTTGAAGAAAAGTCTTGTTTGCTTGTTTTTGTATGCGATTGCAGATAGCAATACCGATGCGCTACCAATGTAGTGCGTCGATGCCCATATTATTTGCCTACAATAAGGAGAAAGAGTTTCTTTAAAAAATTACCTAAGTGCATCGTCAAATTTAGTATTTAAAATATGCTTGTAACTTATGTTTCTAAATGGGGTGTATTAGGGAGTGCATTATTCCAGCATATGTTGTGTAGTATATGTTATCAACGCCAAATTATACTGAACAATGAACAACACAATAAAAAGGGTCCGAAAAACAGTAAGAGCATACTTGAGCCAGCACATTTAGTCTGTGGGAGCAAGGAAGCAAAAACCGAAAGTAACCGCAATCTCATTAGACGAATAGCCCTCCGACCATCCGACCTAGCAATATTTCCCCCAAAACACAGGGGTTGCTAAAGATAAAGTCTGAGAGACTTACGCAGGAAAAAGTCCTTCGAGTCCGTGGGAATCTTGGGTGTACCATAAACACTCACCCTTGGTACAATTTACAACGGGCCCAGAATATCTTGACAGCTCATTGTGGCGCTGTATACATAAGCAAATGTCAATAAGATGTCAATTTCAGTACATTTCAATTTGGGTCCTATCTCGCCGCTTGCCAAGAAATACTGGGCCAGTGTAAATTTGTTTATTATCCGTCCCCTCATTGTCTATTCCTCTGTCGCAGCGAACGTAAACGGAATCCGAACGCAACTTTTTAATTATTTTCGATTTGTGCTGAAACTTTTTCGAAATGCCTCAAGTGTCCCATTAAGGCCCTAGATCCCGCCCGAGCAGTGGTATAAAATAGCGACTTTCTAAAGCCTACTCCTCGGTAACGGCTAAGTTAAGGGCGCTTTAAAATTTTGTGTTTTTTGAAGGCCTGCTGCGGTGCCAATGCGGTGCGTTAATCGTACTGCACCCGGACGATCGTATTTTTCATGCAAACAGCGCGGTCTGGCAACAATGCGGCGCCGGTACTGCGATCGCTCGACAACAGAACGGCAACACGGCAACGCCACAAGCACCACGTGTTCAATTCGGTGTTGAATAGTGCGGTGAATAATCCACAGATCACACCTGCATAAATCTATGGAAAGTTGATACTTCTTAATACATGTTATGTTTTTTATTAATAGATTTTATTTAAAAAATACTTTTAAAATAATTGTAGTAATAAATATTAATATTCCAAATACAAAATACGAGTCTATGTTTGTTGTCTTTGTTTGTCTGTGTTTACTTTACCTACTTTAATGTTATCACCAGTCTTTCTTCTGCTGATATAGTATGTTTGATAAATGTTTTTTGCCGCTAAATTTAACTTTTAACTAATTCAAGTAATTCGCAGAAACATTCTCTAGACATTCTCTGATAATAAAAAAAAATTGCTTGGATCTTGTTTTAACCCAGGGTAAAGATTACGGAAATCACCTGAATTAAATGTCAACGAAAACATCGGAGTTACTCTTTTACGGGGGCGTGGTTTTTGTTTCTCTTTGATGATTTTTAACAAGAGCACTAACAGTAATGTTTCTTCATCAGAGTATATAAAGATCTATGTAACATATTATTTTTTCTTTAATTTTGTTTGACTTATATTTACTAGTAGTACACTGCAGACTAACCTCTTTTTAGTTTAAGTTTTTAAGGTACATCCTAATACTGTCTGGTAGATATCGCTGTCAGCGAAAAGAGCGCCATTGTACCCATAGATTTAAGTATCTGTGAAATTGTTACTATTTTGGTGTACAATAAAGTTTATTTTATTCTATTCTATATATATGGTTTCACCGATGTCGCATCACTGGCATACAGACGCATGGCAGTCAGATAGGTTTTCAATTTAGTCGTTTGGTGTCGGACTTTTAGCGTACTGCAGCCGGCCGACTTTTTTTTTTTTATTGTTGGGAATCATCCAAATGACTTCTCGCGCTCTGGGTAGAGCGGGAGGGCGTGTCAGACTTTTACTGACTAAAACCACACCTGTATCCTTCAATTACCCTTTGCGTTTGCTGACATCTCTTTGAGGAGCGCGAGGATCACTACGCGCTGTCGACGACTGGGCTCGGTCCGGTTAGTTACCGAACAGCCGGACGGCGAGCTACCCAGTGCTCAACGTCCGCAAGCCCGCGTCTACCGTGGCTGGTAGTCGGGGTCTTAATTACGGCGGCTAAGGCGTGAGGACCTTCGTTCCCTCACGCGTGCAGCCTCCTCCTTCACTAGCATTACTGCTTCGCAGAAGGAGGCGACTGCCTGCCATTCCTCCTCGCTCCGGACCATAGCCTGAACCAGGGCCCGACGCGAAAGGTCGCTGCCACCAATTGCCTCCACGAGGACACGGCGGTGCTCCGTCCAAGCGGGGCACACCTCCACCGTATGCTCCACCGTGTCCTCTGGGTGGTCCGCACAATGATGACACCCGGGCGTTGCTTCCGCCAGAATCCGATGCAGGAATCTCCCGAACTGGCCATGCCCGGTGAGGACCTGCGTCATGCGGAAGGTGAGAACGCCGTGTTGTCGCTCTAGCCACTCCTCAAAGAGGGGACTTACCGCCATAATTATAGCGTGCCCAACAGCCGGCCGACTGCGGGACGTAACCAGCAGCACGGTAAACGTGCGGCAGCGGTCCGACATAAAACGTCTAAATTGAAAGCGCCCTTATAGGTTTGAAAAAATATATGTTTATTATAGATTCATGTACAACATTATCAACATATGATTTTTTCGTATGACTAATACTTTTGCAAAAAAAAAAGAAATTAACAACATGATATTTTGTCGCTTGGTTACCCTACTCCTTTTCAACGGCTTTGATCTTTAGAAATATGTTGACACAAAAAAAAATAGCTGGTTAAGTGTTCTTCAAAGTGTACATAACATATGTAAATCGATCAATATTTCGTTTTAAGGTCAGCGGGGCTCAATGCGGGTGCAGGCGGCAGTACGAGTATGTGTGCATTTAACTCCGGCCAGATGTTTAAGGGACTATACGCCTTTAGTACGGCGCCTGAAATTCAGTGGAATCGATTTTGGGATTAAAATACGAGAAGATAAAGCCAGGGATAATTACATTCAGCCCAAACTTATGTACATAATATAATAACAATATAGTCTCTTTATTTGTATTTTGTATTCGTAATGGCTTTTGTATACTTGAGCAAATAGATAAAGGTTATACGATAGGTAATTGGATATCATGTATTCAGAAATAATAACATGAGGGAAATATTATATACCTAAGTTATCATTTAAGTCAATATTTTTTTATAATATTTCTTGAAGATATTTCTTGGTAATGGCTGTGTAGAACCTTTTTCATCTGTACCTCTTTACACATGAGAAGTAATGGCACATTATAAAAAAAACTGTTTTGCAAAAAATACAACCGATTTCCATACAAATCCCATCATTGATCCTGTCCTTGTGACCATGGAACCACTTGAGAAGCATTAAGATTAAGAACCTCCTCCTCCTTTCAAACAAAGAGAATTAAGAACCTCCTTATTGAAGACATAATCACTAATTAGGGTTTTATAATTAAAAAGATTGTCAGATGTCGCATACGTGTTAAGCCGATAATTACGTAAAAGATTAATTTCGTAGAAATAAATTACCTACACTAATACGCGAATAAGCCTTTTATTATCTTCAATCACCACAGTGCTTTTATGTGAAAAAAAAAAAAATAACAAAGGTACATTATAGATACTTCTAGTCGTGAGTTGCAGACGCTACTATTGCTCTCGAAAAGGTAAAGAAAAAACCTTATGACGAAAACGGAGTGTCATTGAACCAAAAAATTTAAGGCATACGACATCGTGCGGGTCCTATGTACGTACACAGGACCCGCTAGATACCTCTTAAATTTCAATGCTTTAGAGACATTTAATTGTGTTGCCAATATCAAGTAGTCCGAAACTCAAATGCTACGAATATCTTTTAAACATGTAATTGAGACACTATTAGAAATTATTTCCTTTTTTAATAAATCCAACAGTTCTTGCTAACAACCAGTAATTATATATAAATATCTCTTTTAAAAGAATTCTCTAGAAAAACAGTACACACAGTAACAGTTATTTTCTATTGAACTTTTTTTACTCGCAATTAGAACGGCACGTAGACTAAGATCGAAACAAAGCATTGCCAACGGGCAAATAAAATAATGGATTTCGTAGATATTATCTGGTATTATCTAACGAGAACACAATTACCTCGTCGCCCCCAGGCATATCGTCATAACTTTCTATAAAGATAAATAAAAATACACGTAAAGTACCTATTCGTGTTTGCTACATAAGCGAATTTGGAGAGATATCAATCATTTAACTCCCACCCATACGTACAAACTGTTTTGGGAACACATTCATAATGCGTACAGCTAAGAAGTGGAATTCCCTGCTGGAGTCTGTGCTTCCTGAGCTACAATCTAGAGGTCTTAAGTCAAGAGTGAATAGGGTACTTCTAGGCAAGCATGCTCCATTGTCGGCCACATCATCGCTTACCTTCAGGTGAGATAGTGGTCAAAAACGAGCCTATAAATAATAATAAAAACTCGGTCGCAATCCATTGCTTGCCCAAGTTTTGGATCAACACCGGGTTCTGTACCTGTTCTGTCCAGTCAGTTCTATTTCGATTTTTTAAGATCCAACCTGCGAGTATTCCACACTATGGTTACCGGTACGACTTTTTTCATGAAGTCGAACAGAAAGGACTGGAAATGGAATGTAACAGCATAGCAGTATGTATGTATTGTGCCTATTGGGGCCATTTGGCTAGTCCGAAAGGGAACCCCGGGGTCCTGGAACGCAAGCTAAAGAAGGAACATAGGTGTGGTTTTAGTCAGTAAAAGTCTAACACGCCCTCGCGCTCCGCTCTAGAGCGCGAGAATTGGATGATTTTCCACCTTAAAAAAAAATAGTACCTGGTTGGTATATAGTAGTGTGTTTATGTACGTAGTATTTATCTAAAGTATGAGATCATGTTTTTGGGTTAACCTCACTATTTACCAAGAACTAAGTTCTAGTTCACAAATAGACGAAAATCTCAAAAAAAACACATGAGTTTTTTGCTAAGCAAATGATTGTTGTAAGAAATTGATATTTAAGAACAAGAACGATTAGCAGATCCTCTTTACTACCGCTACGTTTATTGTAGGTAAGTGTACAATAAACGTGCAAATATGTGTGTTAATTAAATCAATCACATTTCAACAGCTTAAAGAATTTGGTATAAACTTGGCACACAGATAGGCTATTATAATCTGAACAAGGGCAGAGGAAGTTACTTGTTAGTTTGTGATTTCTGCAGCCCAAAATCAAGTACTTATGAAATTGCCTAACCTTACACGTGCGCAACCGCTGCCGCTGGCTAAAACCTATATATTACATAACAAATAAATCTCGTCTCAGTGCAGGAATGGATCGTGAATTTGTGGGGCCCTGAGCTAACAGTACTGACCTAACTAATCATACTCACTGCCGTTTTGAAAAATAATTCCATTTTTCGCAAACTGTGCCTTCTCTTTCTTCAATAATTACTGGACTGATCGAAGGAGAGGGGCAGGTTATGTAGCCTGATGTAAGTATTTTGCTGACCAATCTTTTTGATCCATTGTCGGAGAATCCTCCTACTAGTAATAAGTTAGAATGTCTAACCTGGAAGTCTCTAAATAAACTTCGAACTTCAGGTTAACTTCATAGTCAAGGGCCAAAAGACAAAGAACACTGAGCATTTTGTCTGAGAGATTGTACGTTTCTTATGATTTGAATGGTCTTATTCTGATCTATATATTGCCTGATCTGCTTTGGGTACTATCAATAACAAATGTATCGTATCGTTTGTCGACATTACTATGACTGTGTGGGGGCCTCCTAACCTTCGGGGCCCTAAGCTGCGGCCCAAAAATGGAAGGCCCTTATATAGATCCGCTCCTGTCCCAGTGGATAACATGACGAGGATGTAAGCAATCCGACACCTTCCCCCAGGACCGAGTAGCTTGTTCTTCTACAAAGGTGTTGTGTATGTTGATATTATGTTTATCAGCCATTATTTACCCGTTATGACGCCAAAGCTGAACCGGAATAAAATGTAAATAAGGCTTAAAACCCAAGTTCAGGTATATTTGTACGCATGTAACTAGCTCTATTACAGGACGAATATTTTAATACAAATCTTTTATGAGTACGTTTGAATATGCAAATTTTTCACTATCTAACATCCCAAAAATCACCTATTCCTAACATTTTGTGAAATTATGCTTAAAAATATAATATATAAATGAATAGCTGTTTTTTTTTACAGAATTTCACAGTAAATATTTATTTTATCTATACTAATATTATAAAGAGGAAAGATTTGTATTTTTGGATTTTTGTTTCTAATGAATAAACACAAAAACTAAACTGATTTTAAAAAGTCTTTCAGTACTAGAAACCCGACCCGTTTCATCCCGACGTACGGCGAGTATCCACCCTCACGTTGTTGAAACTTCAACGGTCCGGACTAAGCGTTTCGCTTCGTTTTTTATACCGTCTGTCTTCAAGGATAGAGCGAATAGGCTCTTAATAAACTAGTGCGCCTCACTATCAATTATTGCATCACTGCTTACCATCAGGTGGGATCACTCAAGCACTGATTGATATTAATTTAAAAAAAAGCAATTTTATCACTGAGTAACACAGGCTATATTTTATATTAGACACAACAGTAGGGCCCTACTAAAACTAGGGCCCTACTAACCCTACTAAAACTGCAATAAGTTAACCCAAAGTGTAAATGAATTGCCTATAAATTTACTTACATCCCGTGCGATGTAAAAACTATTGATGTTAGAACAATATAATGTACTACGATTTTGTAGAACACAATCTATAAAAAATGTCGGGATACCATATAGTCTAACTATTATAGTTATGTCACAATAACTACTTTATTCTATTTAAAAAAAAAAAATATTCGCGACTCTAGAATATGCACTTTTTTGGTACCTACCTCTTAATTTTAATCAAAATAAACTACTTCATGCCGATGCCTGGTTCAATACCTGCATATCATTTAATTATTCAATTCTAACATTCCATTACGAAGATATCATGATTTTAAAGATGTACTAGAAATAAAATCATTAAATGATGTTTAACTGGTCATTTATAAGTAATTTAATAATCCTTATAAAAATATAGCTTGTTTGTTGGCATAACAACTAAATACATATGGTTTTTGATTTTTACTGCATATTAATTGGACGAATAGTTAAAGAGATAATCGAAACTTGCAAGCGAAACTTGCAAGCGCACGCACAGGAATCAAGCGGCGAAAGGTCAGCCCCCCTAGCCAAGTTATAATCGTATCGTTCACGCCAAACGCTTCGAGTAGGCCACGCCTCCAATTCCTTTGTTCGGACCACGTGACTGAGCGTTGACATGACGTCAGAACAAAGGAATCGGAGGCGTGGCATACTCAAAGCGTTCAGCGCGAACGATACGATTGTAACTTGTCTAGGGGGGCAGACCCCCTAGCCAAGTTACGATCGTTTCGTTTGTGTGGAACGCCTCGAGTAGGCCATTTTTCCGATTCCTTGGTTCTGACCACGTGACTGAGCATTGAGATGACGTCAGAACAAAGGAATCGGAGGCGTGGCCTAATCGAGGCGTTCGACGCAAACGAAACGATCGTAACTTGGCTAGGGTGGCAATTCGTTTAAAAGCCGAACAAAATGCGATCGTTGGACTGGATGAACGACAGTCGAACGGCATCAAAGTTTTTAGTCGTCATTCTGAATTAGTATTACTGAAGAACCGATTCCTAAATTAAACGGTTACAAGGTGTATTTAGTATTCCATGAATTTCGTGTTCTCTATTTATGTCATGGTTCTTAATTGGTGAGTCTCAATAAAGTTACTAAAAGTCATAAGCACTAAAATAAAATTCTTTTCAGTGGTCATTAACTATTATAGTGTAACCGACGATTTGTTTTTATTGTCAACGTGGATGTTCGCTAAAGATAGTAGTGACTGGACGAGCGAGCGAAAATAGTATCGCAAGTAATTTTCGCTTGGGCACGCCATAATCAAATCTCCTGTTTGAGAAGTGGCTGGAGAGACATCAGAGTATCCTTACCTTCCGCATGACGCAGGTTCTCACCGGGCGAGGTAAAGTTGCACCTGATTCAGGCGGAACAAACGCCCGGGTGTCACTTTTATGCGGACCGCCCGGAGAACACGGTGGAGCATAAACTGAAGGTGTACCTTAAATTGTTATTAGGTACATCGCGTAATTTTAAGTCTCGGAAGAGCACAAAGTGAGACAAAAGTGCCCTAACACAGGCAATTTTGTCTAAAAAGGCACTTCAGCTACTAGATATAGTACAAATTTTGAGAAATGAAAATAAATTATTTGTATTTGTACCTCGCTTGAGCGGAGCACTACAGTGTCATAGAGGCGATCGGTGGCGTCGACTTCTCACGCCAGGCCCTGGTTCAGGCCAAGGTCCGGAGCAAGGGGCAATGGGCGGCGGTCGTCTCCTACTGCTAAGCAGTAATGTTTATGAAAAGTTTGACATGAAAAAGCGAGAAATGTCATTGGATGACTCCCACCTTAAAAAATAAAGAAATTTCGCTACAAATAGAGGTAGCGATATTCGTATAGCCTGTCTGTGAGCATATGATAATTATGTTCTATATTATAAATAAACATTAATTGCCGAATACATGTGTACATAAGCGTATCAATTTAGAGCGGCTGTAATTATTTGTTTGTTGTGTTCGTATTTGTCAGATCAAGGTTTAATAAAAAGAAATTGTCAAGAAATATAAAAAAACATTGCACCCGAGCGAAGCCGGGGCGGGCAGCTAGTTTATGAATATTTTCACGTCCCGTAAGATTGCTAGTAAATTAAAAGTTACCCAGTACAAGTTTATATTAAATAGCGGGTATTCTGTCTGTCACTAGTGTCACTTGTCTGTATTTTTCTTTTGTTGTATTTTTACAAGTGACGCTAGTGACAGCAGCTAAATGCGATTACGCGAGTCAAACGTTAAAACGCGATTAGTTTTATCGGTGAATTCCGCCCTAAGTTTATATTTTTTTATTAAACGGGGTACTTCTCCCAGCGCTTCAGCGGAACTCTGAATCTTGAACCTTGTAAATACATTCAAAAATATGTTTTAACTCTGTCTTTACATGTACTTTTCTATGGTATGTATATTTTGACAAAAAAGAAGCGCAGCAACTAGATGAGGCCAGTGTGTTTTTTTATCTACTTAAGAAATCAGCTACATAAAACAAGAAGTACTTAAAACAATTGTTCTTATTTTTACTTGTGTATATCTTCTGTAGTAGACATTATCAGAAAACTAATTAAGTCAAAAACAAACTTTAAAAAAGTCGAACGCAATAAAACGTAAAGACGGCATTGTACAGTAAGGTGCCATCACAAAATTGGAGTTTAAATTGCCTGCAAAATGGTAATATTAAAGTCTTTTTATTGCATAATGCCGGCGCGCACAAGCCCCGGCCCTCAAGCCGAGTAGCTGAACGACGGTAATCTGAAATGACAATATTATCCTTCTCACGTACAAACTCCTCGTCCTCACTTGAAACATAAATGCCTACATAATGTGCCTATTTTCATTATTTAAACCTGAAATATCGGAACTTGTTACGCTACTAATCAATTTTAATTAGGCCTGATGATTTAAGACAGTCGCACATTCAATTAGGTATATATTTATGTAACTTTGACGTAAATGATGGAGGAATAACGTGAGAGACTTGTTCTTTTCACATTGTACGAGTATGTTATAAAAAATAAACAATGCTTTGATTTATGAGAAAATGGCATTCGTGATTGTTGGCGCCATTGAACTAGAACTGTCAATGCATTCACATAACTTAATTAATTGGTAAGTACTTTAATATCTACTTTTTCAGTTTACCAGTAACAGAACGTAATCAGAAAACCCAGGAACCTGTGGAAATCGAACAAAAAGACTATACAAGGAGCAAACATTTCTAGAAATCCTTCGACAACATAAAGAGACTTATACAGGATCACATAAGCTGCAATCAACCCCACGCTAACTGTACAAGACAGTAAGTAGTTACACCAGACATCGTCGAATGTCCAACATTCGCCTTTATATAAACCGTGGCGTAAAGGAACCATAACATTATCTCAACCAGCGCTATTCTTTTGTTTTTACAACAGACATTTTCCCCAGGCGACATCAACCTACAAGCACGAAATTACATTAAAAATAACTTTAGGAAGGAATGCGACCCCTGAACTGGTGTCACAACTATAAACAGAACATTAGGGAAAGCATCTCCGTACCTTCGTAGCAATTCAACTTTCATTTGGTGTATGTTCACACATTGGGGCGGGGGCGCAGATCTGTTTATATTGTTGTGGTGTTGGCGGCCGCGCAAACTGCCAGTTAACTGCCATTGGACACTCCGGACAGTCGGGCTACACGGACAGTGCCACATATTATACTTGCAATAGAATTTACTCACGACAATTTATCTTTAGAGCTGCTAGCACGAACAACGCGGTTAATGGCACTGCACGCCCACGCCAGCCGAGCCTGAGTTCCTGTACAGCCTTTAACACATTCCATATGTATATTTATGCCCATTGTTATAAATACTGTCTGGTATATACCAAGCAAAAGGTTTTTATTACGACAAAAGGCTCTTTAGTTGCGTCTCACTGCAACCACTAACCTCTCTTTTCGAAGTCCCAATACCTTCTTTTTACTCGAACGAGTAAGTAACACATCAATAACTTTTATAATAAAAGATATGTAATAATGATAGGGTTTCTTCTCTTATTTCCTCGCGTATCTTTCAAGATTATCGTAGCGAATAAAAGTGGACGAAATTGAATTCGGCCCCTGATTGGGCCCTGAACAAATAGTTCAACGATGCTTGACTACTGAAAGCTAACGAATTAGGTATTCACCTACGTTCGTGGTTGATTACACGATTCATTTAAAATAGCGTACGGAATGTAACGGGACGGCAGGTAATCATCCCATCCCTATTCAGGGCTTTCCGTTGTACGCTGATAAAATCAATGTAGGGAACGTTTTTTCTGCAAATAATTAAATAAATGAACAAAACGTTTCAGAAATACGACTTTTGTAATTTATTTGTTGTTTGCTTGCCGTCTGGGGGATGGTCGTAAATAGACTACATTTCATTTAAAAATTGGCTTTTCATTAAGAGTCTATTTATTAAAAAGACATCCCTCTTTCCTTGTAATATAGTACGCCATTAGACATAATTTGAATACGTCCTGACAAATAATTTAACTGTTCTTAATTTGGCATTGTACAAACAATGCTTGCCTTAATATGTAACACAACATGCTGTAAGCCCAATAAAGGTGATGCCAAGACCATTTGTAAAGCTCTTCCGGCTAATTACTTTGTGCAACATTAATTTGGAGGAGTCTGCTTACGTCTCCTGAATTAGTGAAACGTCCCAAATTATTATGTCATAATGCTTGTATCACGGTGTTGGCGAAATTTAAGGGGAGGGTTTGTAAACATTTTGAACAAAGAGTCGACAACCGGGAGGCGCCTCTGTTGGTTACGTTAACATTGAACGTACTTGAGGTAAGCAATTATCGTTAAACAATGACCGCATACGACAACGACAATGTTATAATGGAGTACGGTTTTACAGCAGGGACCAAATTACATGGACATTTTGTTGTTATTATATCTGATTCAAACACTGATCAGAATTCTGAAAAGAGACAATACAGGCTGAATTATTATAATTGGTTCTTGTAGCAGACAGTCTTACTTATGTCTATCTAAAAAAATATTTAGGGTTTTTTTTTGCGAATGTATGTCTATTAAATAAGTTCAAACGAGTACAAGAGTACTTACCTTCTTTTTTGTTGGAGAGAAGCCTTCAAAAAGTGCCTGAGCTTTCGGGGAAAAGACTAGAGTATGTGTATCGATGTGGATCGGTGATCACCATCAGCACATGGAAGGGGTCCTGTGACCTCTTAAACGACCACCTCGCAACTTCCTTCGTACAATGCTTGTTAGGGTACATCCCTGGGCACACTGGGGTCTCCCCTGAGCCTCCTGAAGTACCTAATAAAGTCCATGCCTATACGTAACACGCAATATTTCCAATCAAGTCACAAAATAATCACAAATAATAACGTCGATCGTGAGCAACATCATAAGTATCTTCCACGAGGGAGTACACTAAAGGCATATTTATTTACTAAAGCCAAAGAAAACATTTAATATATATACAGACCACTCTTTTACTTCAGCCAAGAAAAATAAATATTTTTGGGGAGACATCAAAATTATATCCAATCTTTGAAGTATACGTACTTCAAAGATTCGACTTCATATTCCATTTTTAACCTTTAAAGTAAAAAGGAGGTTCTCAATTCGACTAATGTTTATTTTTTTAATGTCGTTTAGCGATACAGTAGCTGATATATATGATAACTCATATTGATGGTTCTTCTTATTTTGTTGGGAAGAGTAATAGAGATAGAGAGAGATTTTAATTTCAAGAGGTAGGTTGAGATTTTCAAGTGGTCTCATTAAAATTTGGTGAAGATTTAGATCTTTAATAAATTTTCGTCGAAGTATAGTCGAAGGACATCTGATATAGACATGCAGCACAATAACCAGTAACTGCTTATTTTGCTCCATGGAAATAGACCATGGAACTCATCAATCATCATCATCATCATTTCAGCCGAAAGACGTCCACTGCTGGACATAGGCCGCCCCCAAGCGTCACCACAATGAACGGTCCTATGCGTCTCGCATCCATCGGACTCCCGCAACCGTTACCAAGTCATCGGTCCACCTTGTAGGAAGCCTTCCAACGCTACGTCTTCCGGTACGTGGTCGCGATTCCAGAACCTTTCGGCTCCAACGGCCATCCGTTCTGCGAGCAATGTGCCCTGCCCATTGCCACTTTAAAAATGGCGATTCTTCGTGCTATGTCGGTAACCTTGGTTCTCCTGCGGATATCCTCATTCCTGATTCGATCACGCAAGGAAACTCATCAATAAATAATGGTAAATCTTCCGGGATAGCTAAAATCACAATCTGTTTATTTTTAATACCACTGATGTTTAAAGGTCATACCTGCCACTTTTTCAACAATTATATTCATTTCCATGTTTTTGATAACATTCGGTCATACCATTTTTGGAACAATCTTAATTAGAGTTCCGTATCTGAAAAGGAAAAAAACGGAACCCTTACAGAATCACTTTGTTGTCGATCCGTCTGTCTGCCTGTCTGTCTGTCTGTCAAGACCCTTTATCTTGGGAACGCGTAGAGGTATCGAGTTGAAATTAAAACCGTATGTGCTCGTGACTCAGGTTATCGAATAAAAAAGATACGGCCGTTCATGTCGCAAAAAACGTATATTTTGATACTCTCAAAGGAATCAAAATTCATAGGATACATCCCGATGACCTAGTATCCTAAAATTAGGCATAAAGCAAGGTCCTAAATAGATATAGGAATAAATCTGAAAACAGTAATTTTTTTGTTACCTACGTCACAAAAAAAATACTTTTTTGGAATTCGGAAAAATTCTCGAGACTCCATTCGGGAATTCTAGTTTGTACGGAGCCCTCAGTGCGCGAGTCCGACTCGCACTTGCCCTGTTTTTTTGCGTTGGGTTAAGTTATCATACCGTTGTAGCCTCATTACTAATATTCTATTTTCCATCCCAAAGCTACGTGTAAAGTGAGTCATTATGAGTATTTTGTCATTCATAAATACGTACCTACTCGTATGGGCCCGGAAAATTGCAAATGCCATAAGATTGTAAAATATCGTGAGAAATTGTAAACAATATTTTCTAAATAAGACATGGCCTTATATTTGTTGTGGAAACTAATGATTTTCGATGTGATTTAGGTAACGAAACATTGTGAAAAAGTTTCACAATGTTTCGAGATTTTTTTTTTTTTAATGTGTATAGGTTCGCGAAGATTTATTACAATTATGTGGTCTGCGATTTTCGAGTAAAATATACAACCAAAAAGTGAAATATATTTTTTTTTATTAAAATAATGTCAAAATATTAGTAGGAGCTAGGCTTATCAGCAAAGGTGTACCCACAATTTCAGTGCTTAAATGATTATAATGTTTTTTTTTTATTGAGTTGTATATACCACTCAGTTACCTGTTATAGATCTATACATATTTCCAAAAGAAAAAACTGAGTACCGGATTGCAGCACCACCGGGGTCGAATTGTATTTTCGAACTATCCAGAGACCCACTTAAATATACACAAAGTTTCTTCCTAATCAGTTAAGCTGTTTGGGAAGAGTTATGTGACAAACACACATACAGAAGAAATATATATATATATATAAAGATATTAAGTATATATCTATTACCTTAATAAATATGTATAGATAAATAGACAAATAACCAATTTTACCTCTTTACTACAAAACCTCTTTTCTTTTTTCTCTTTGTTTAGATATCGGTGTGATCAGAATGTTGTGAGTGATTTAATGACGCAGTTATTCATTAGGAGGCTTCAGTGATACTTAGCTCGAGGCGTGTCTTTCCTCCTAGTTGTTTGTTCGTCACGTGTGCGTAGGCACGCGCGGCACGCACACCCGCACCACGCCTCTCCGTCGCAGCCACATGGGTAACATACACACACGCACCCCGCCTCTCCGTCGCCTACTAATCATAGGCCCTACCACGAGCTCGTAACGCGATCCATTTGACGACCTAAACTGAACTGTTAAAGTGATGGATTTATACAATATCAGTTTTAATAAGCGTAACCTGAAACAGTCTGTCTAGTATTTTTATCAAAAGAATCTATGTAGAATAAATATATAACTGTATCATGAAAAATCACAAAGTTATAAGCTTGTTATGTTATCTAGTTGTCCGCACAAATTTATGATCATCGGGCCATCTGGGCCATTGAGGGGTTGTTTTGCTCCTGCGGCACCTAGCTGTGCACTGGCGCCTAATGCCCGCTATGTCCTGCTGTGACCAGTGCTGTACTTAGACCTTTTTTAAAATAATTTTGGGATAAAATAAAACATGGTGTAAAAATTTATCGAATCGATTCAGTTACTGATTTTGAACAAATCTGGTTTCGCATATACTAAAAATAAAGTTGTATAAGGTCGCCGCCAGACATTTGAACACGCCACCGTAGAGCCACAGTACCGCTAAGGATTCACTAACAAACATTATCGGAACTGGTGCCTAAATTACGATAATGTCTTTAGCAAATTACATTACAATCACCCAATTCGTAGGCGGCAAAGTAGCAATTTCTCTCATTGTTCTTCGTTGCGGAAATCCGACATTTCCCCAATCATTTTCTCGTTAGTTAACGAATAGGTAATCGACTTTCGAATCCTGAACAAAAAATAATGATCGAATAAAATAAAATTTATTGCACACCAAAAAAGTAACATAAACCAAAATCCATGGCTACAATGGCGGTCTTATCGCTGACAGCGAAATCTTTTATTTTATTTATTTGGTCTACCAACAATTGTTTACACTAACAACTTGAAACAAAAATAACATTTTTATAAAACTTTAAACAGTGCAACAATTACTTAAAGGTAATTTATTTTGTTTCATTAGTGTAAGCTTATAGGTAAATGTAAAGCTGACATGCAAAAGAACAATTGAAAAGAACTGTAAGTACTTAGATTTATAATTATTACTGTTAACATTTAGACAATATCAAACAGATTTTAAGTTCTTACGATCTTGTAAGAACTTAAAATAATACAGGGGGTAAGTCTGCGGTGTACTTGTTAACAAACTAATCAAACACTAAAAAATATACATTTAGCATTTATATAAAATAACATCTGATAGCGGCTTCACCCGCATGAAAATAGGTTCTCCATACAAAATTTCAACCCCCGTTTTACCCTCTTAGGGGTAGCGTTTCGTAGAAATATTTTTTACGGATGTCTACATCTTATGAGGAACCTACCTGCCAAATTTTAAGTTTGTAGGTGTTATAGTTTCTGAGATTTAGTGATTAATCAGTTAGTGGTATTTCCCTTTTATATATATACTATAATACATTACTTAGAACGTAGCTAGAAAACGAAAGGTATAAAAGATGTGCACACATCGAGATTTAGACAATGTCAAGGGCGAACTCATTGTTAATTCGTAGCCTTCGCTCGGCTATTCGAATGAAAGGAGTTTTTATTGCTAAATTATATAGAGGCTACATCAATTACTCAATATGTCTATTCATGCCCTATTATTTGGCGCGACTCCCGCGGTATTGCACCAAGTTGCTTCACCTCGTGAGCACCAGGCTCAGGTACAAATATTTACGTGGTAATCCAATTCACGCCTGCACTGCTACTGGTTCTATTTAATCTCGTAGAATTTAATTTAACCTGATGTTATCTACCCTATTTCTTGCGAGGACATTCATTATGTGTCCTCGTGTTTATATTGCTCAGTAAATCATGTGTTGTAGTTTCTTTGATACTTTCGATGTATAAATTACAATCACGAACTTAACGTAAGGAGCTGGTGGTTAAAATAATAAAACACCAGGATCGATCCATCGATCCGTCCATTGTCAGTACTTTTGTAAACATATTTATCTATATATATATATATATA
This sequence comes from Mythimna pallens, assembly GCA_961205895.1. Taxonomy (NCBI): domain Eukaryota; kingdom Metazoa; phylum Arthropoda; class Insecta; order Lepidoptera; family Noctuidae; genus Mythimna; species Mythimna pallens. The sequence goes on along the minus strand of OY540826.1, from coordinate 11,291,004 downwards.
AAAGGAGAAACTGACTGACTGACATATCAAAGCACATCCTAAACTACTGGGAATAGAAGCGAGAAATTTTGCATAAGGTTTTCTTTTATTGCGTAGGCAATACAGGATTATCCAAAATTCACCCCCTAAGGGGATGAAACGCGGTTCCAAAATTTGTATGGGGAAACCTACTTTTACGCGAGCGAAGACACTGGCAGAAGCTAGTGTGTTCATAAATCTATAACTTTCATCTTCAAGGTTAAGCAACACTTGCCCAGATCGGTCTGTGGATGGGTGACCTTAATATAACGATATTCCTCCATGCCTCGGAAATCCCGTTGAGCCGTTGGTCCAGGCTGTTATTTGTAAATCTTTGACAGTCGTTACGCTTCTTCAGAAGCTAGTACTTTTCAAAATTAGAAGCGATTTTCATAACATAAATACGCGCAGTAAACACGAAATTGTATTACCCAAATGGAGATTAGCTAAGACCAGCAAGTCATTTTTAGTAAACAGCATACGCTTTTATAACAAGCTACCAAAGGCGGTGACTGAACTTATCGAGGGCAAGTTCAAAACCCATATTAAGCGTGTCCTAACTAAAAAAGCCTATTACAAGGTTAAAGACTATGTCGAAGACACGCTTGTTTGGCAATGACTGCTTCTGCACATGTGGCCCCCTGGTAACTCATAATGTTGTGTACATCTGTCTATTAACTGCTCCACATTTGTTGTAATATATACATTTTTTCTTTTCTTCCTACACATTGCTTTTGCAATATTTTTTATATTAGTAGACGCCAACCACCATAAATTCGTTAGTAATTTTCTTTTTGTTGACATGTCATTTATTGATAATTGTAATTACTAATTGTTCTTGTTTTTTTTTTTTTTTATATAGCTTCTTTTTTTTTTAATGTGAATGTGAGAACACCGTGGACTTTGCGAATTCTTAGGTTACTTCCTATTACGACTCACTTTTTTTTTTTTTTAAATATTATTATTTTTATTGTGCTTTTGGGTACAATATCGACTGGTCTACACTGTTCTTACATAATGTCTATTAATACTGTTATATGAAAATATTGTAAACAATCATTTTTTTTAAAAGAGTAACCATGGAGTTTCTTGCCGGTTCTTCTCCATAGGAAACGACCAATTTGGAACCGTGCACTAGCTTCTGACGTTTTATAAGTGCCCATGTAGGCCTATGTGAAATAAAAATTTTTTGACTTTGACTTTGACTTAGTATAGGTAACCTGGTACCAGTCTTACTAAGGGGTATCGTGTAACCAAATTACTGGGTTGTGGTCTTCAGACGGGCAGTCGCTCCATGTGAAATACTGCTTTTTAGCTACATTTGGTTAGACTAGAAGCGATCCCAATATAGGACAAAACTAAACATTGATTAATTGTAGTTCATCATTATAATTATATTTTAGAGGTATGTGGAACCGGGTGTGAAGAACATACCTCTGTTTAAAGGTACACCGACCAGACGGATGCTGTATCTGGTCCGGACAACTGTCCAAAAGTTGATTTCAGACTTTTATATATGTTCAAATTGCGCGGAGAACTCTAATATCACGTTGCAGGATGTTGAATTTTAATTTCAATGTCACAGATTTCGCAACAATATTATAATTTTGCAAATAATTATTAACTAAGATAACACCATTGATGACGACTCCAAACCGAAAGTTAGATTAGAATTCATTAGACACTTACAAATTGAAACGAATGATATTCCGAGAGCCAAAAGTCATAACGCTATCAACTCGAATACTGAACATAAACATTCTATCCTCTCAAATTTCCACCTTAATGCCTGCGAACTCCAATTTACCAAGTTAAAAGACAACTTCTAAATGGGCTAATGGGGCACAGAAGACTTTTAAACTTTTCAACGCATTAATTAAACACAATGAAGTTTCTTAGTTGCCAACCAGTTAATTAACATCAATTACTTACACAATGCCTTATTTGCGTCATTACTTTTTGATAAGTATAGAAATATAAGCTACTGGGAACTCAACCCAAAATATATTTCAACTAACTTCTGCCAGCAGTTTTGCCCGCGTCAATGTAGTTTTTTCCGTATGGAAAAACCTACATTGACGACCGAACAGCGTCCGAAGTTTGTATAAACTTCGGACACCGTTCCATTCCCTTAGGGGGTGAATTTTGAAAAATCATCTCTCTATGCTCGCCTGCGTCATAAAAGAAACCTTGTGCAAAATTTCACGGTTTTAGTCCCATTAGTTTTGGCTGGGCGTTGATATGTCAGTCAGTTTCCCCTTTTATATGCGTATACAGGCTATAGATGATCACAAACAAAAGAAAATAAGTTTTAAAGACTTTCTGTCACAAAACCCTGTCCTTTCAGCCGTTCTTAATTATAAAGTTCCATACAACACGTCGGTCGTTGAAAAAAGATAATTCTCAAAGAAAGTCGACAAATAAAAATAGAAGTCAACTCGTTGGCTGTCAAGTCCCAGAGGAAATGTCTGCTCTCGCCTTTAACATTCTGTCCTTTTTTCCAATTGCTTGATGTTGGCTGTGTAAACCACAAACACTAATGAATTTAAGCCCCAGCGTTCCCTCGTGTATCGAGCTAGGTTAATTAGCACTAGCAGCAAAGGTGACAACAACACCTTATTTATTCTGAGATCTCTGATGTTTGCTACAACAGCATGTTAAAACTGTTGACTCATTTATCTCCTTGGTTTGAATAATAATGTACCTACTTGATTAAAGGTCATTATTTGATATTACATAAATATTTCAAAAGGGAAAACGTAAACAAACGACCAGTATTCCACATTATTTGGCGAACTTAATGCAACAAGGGTTCACAAACCAGCGGGGTCGGATGGTGGAGGACTGGGCTCTGGAGACAGGCCTGGTCATCCTGAACCGGGGTTCTGTCCCCACGTGTGTGCGGATGCGGGGCGAGTCAGTGGTGGACATATCGTTTGCCAGCCCTGCTCTGTCACCGCGTGTCGTCGACTGGCGCGTCATGGAGGGGGTGGAGACGTACTCAGACCACCAGTACATTCGGTTTGACGTCTCCACCCAGACCTCGATCGCGCCGGTCCAACAGACCCCATGTGGTCCGCGTTGGGCGCTGAAGCAGCTGGACCGGGAGCTCCTCCTGGAAGCCGCGATGGTACAGGCCTGGGTGCAAGCACCGGACAGGCCTGTCGACATTGACGTCGAGGCAGAGTGGTTCCGGGAGGCCATGTCGCAAATCTGCGACGCGGCAATGCCCCGAGTCCGGCCAGGACGTGCCCGGCGCCAGGTGTACTGGTGGTCGCCGGAGATTGCGGCACTGCGCAATGCGTGCAATGCTGCGCGGCGCCGGTACGCCAGACACTGCAGTCGCCGCATCCGCCCACCGGATGCGGAGGCCAGAAAGGCGGAGCTATATGAGGGATACAGAGTAGCGAAACGCACCCTCCGAGCGGAAATAAAGCGGGCCAAGATGGAGGCCCGCAACGTGTGGCTGGGGACTCTGAACGGAGACCCGTGGGGACGCCCCTATAAGGTGGTGCGGGAAAAACTCCGCCCTTGGGCTCCCCCACTCACGCAGAGTCTCCGGCCCCAGATTGTGGAGGTTGTGGTGAGCAATCTTTTCCCTGCGCGAGGGGAACACTCCCCCCCGCTCATGGCTCCGCCGCCAGCGGTGTCTAACGCGGATCACGATGGCGACGATGACGGCAATGCTCCAGAGGTGACCGAGGTAGAGATGAGTGTGGCGGTAAGAAGGCTGAGCGCCAAGAATACCGCCCCAGGACCCGACGGCTTGCCTGGTAAAGCCTGGGTACTGGCCATGGAGGCTCTCGGGTCTCGATTAAGAGGGCTCTTTAGCGCATGCATGGAGCGGGGCCAGTTCCCACTTCGCTGGAAGACTGGGAAACTGGTCCTTATCGCGAAGCCAGGGCGCCCAGCGGACTCCCCGTCCGCGTACCGGCCCATCGTGCTGCTCGACGAGGTGGGCAAGCTCTTTGAAAGAGTAATTGCAGACCGCCTCGTCGCGCACCTATCGCGGGTGGGGCCGGATCTGGCGGACGGCCAGTTCGGCTTTCGCAGGAGGCGCTCCACGGTGGACGCCATCATGCGCGTGAGAGCTCTCATGACGGGGGATGCGGTATCCCAGGGCAGGTGTGTCGTGGCGGTGTCATTGGACATCGCCAACGCCTTCAACTCCCTGCCCTGGAGTAGCATTAGGAGGGCACTCCGGTATCACCGGGTGCCCGACTACCTCTGTCGTGTTATCGAGGCCTACCTGTCGGACAGGTACATCATCTACCCTGGTCACCAGGGAGAGTGGAAACGGCGAGAGATGTCGTGCGGTGTTCCGCAGGGATCGGTACTAGGACCGCCCTTGTGGAACATCGGATACGACTACGTGCTGCGCGGCGACATCCCTGACGGGGTCAGCGTGGTCTGTTACGCAGACGACACGCTGGTCCTGGCGCAGGGAGAGTCGTATCAGGCGGCGGTCGAATTAGCGACACGCGGGGTTGCGATAGTCGTTGATAGGATCCAGCAGTTGGGACTCGAGGTGGCGCTGCACAAGTCCGAGGCCATGTGTTTTCACGGCCCCCGGAGTGCGCCGCCCCGGCGCTCCCAACTAACGGTAGGAGGAGTTCACATCGGCGTCGGGTCGACGATGAAGTACCTGGGACTCGTCCTCGACAGCCGGTGGAATTTCGAGGAGCACTTCCGACGTCTGGCTCCCAAACTGAATCGGAACGGGGCTGCCCTCAAGCGGCTCCTGCCCAACCTCGGTGGTCCAGACGCCTCCTGCCGGAGGCTCTACGCAGGCATCGTCCAGTCCATGACCCTTTATGGGGCGCCGGTGTGGGCGCCGTCACTGCGAAAGCGACCGGCGGCCCAGCTGAACGCGTGCCAGAGGGTCATGGCCATACGTATGGTGCGGGGATACCGCACGGTTTCCCGCGAAGCGGCGAGCCTCCTTGCTGGCCAGCCACCATGGGATCTTGTAGCAAAAAGCCTTGCACGCATGCACGATTTGCGCGTGGAGATGCAACGCCGTGGTGAAACTCCGCTGCCGCGACAAGTCACGGCATGGCGGAAAGAGTTCCGGCGGGATCTCATGGCGGAATGGCGACAGCGACTATCGCAACCCAGTGCTGGGCACGCCGTAATTATGGCGATAAGTCCCCTCTTTGAGGAGTGGCTGGAAAGGCAACACGGCGTCATTACCTTCCGCATGACACAGGTCCTCACCGGACACGGTAAGTTCGGGAAGTTCCTGCACCGGATTCGTGCGGAAGCGACGCCCGGGTGTCGCCACTGTGTGGACCGCCCGGAGGACACGGTGGAGCATACGGTGGAGGTGTGCCCCGCTTGGGCAGAGCAACGCCGTGTCCTCGTGGGGGCAATCGGCGGCGGCGATCTCTCGCGCCGGGCTTTGGTACAGGCCATGGTCCGGAGCGAGGAGGAGTGGCAGGCGGTCGCCTCCTTCTGCGAAGCAGTAATGCTTGCAAAGGAGGCGGCCGATCGCGTGAGGCAGCGGTCCTCACGCCCCAACCGCCGCCGGGATTCCGATCCCGATTTCCGGCCACCGTAGGCGCGGGCTTGCGGACGGCGAGCAATGGGTGGCTTGCCGTCCGACCGTCCGGTAACCGTCCGGACCAAGCCCAAGTTGTCAACGGCGCGTGCTGTTCCACGCGCGCCTCAAGGAGATGTCAGAAACTGTAGGGGCCCAGCAGGGTCGAAGCCTACTGGGGCCAAGGGTCTGATTCTGAAAGGAAGACTCGGCCCTGGTACGAAAGGCAACGAAGGAACAGGAGTGGGTTTTTAGTCAGTAAAAGTCTGACACTATCTCCCGCCCCGCCCAAGAGCGGGGGATGTCATAAGATGATTTTCCCACCGGAAAAAAAAAAAAAAAAAACAAGGCATTCTCTATCAGTCAACCTTTGGCTTAAAAAGACTCCACTGTGGTAGGTTTTATACAATAAATAAATAATAGAGTAAAGTATCATTAAAATTAGGTGCTAATAATAATAACACATATAGGTACGAGTATATGCTAAAAGTATCAATAGGTAATCTAATAAACACTATGACAAATATCAAATCATTTTAATTTAGAGAACTCAAAATATAGGTAGGTACTGAGTCTGGTGATTTGCGAGAAGACTTGGTGAGAGACTTAGTTATATATATGTGTTATTTTTTCTTTAATGTGCTTAACATAATTTATATCTAATTTAATCAATTTGATTTGCATTGGTGGGCCAAATAAATAATAATTATTATGAAGACCAAATTAAGGTTAATAGTAGTTCCGAATTTTATGTTTGAAGGAAATTTTACTTCAGCTCACGTTAGTCGTGGGTCGAGAAAGTTGGAAGTCATGGAGCCTTTGCCCAGCAGTACTATGGAGAATGCTAAGAGAAATCAGATAAGTAATCACATGTAAATGGTCTGAGAGCAAGCCCAGTGGTAATGACCTTGACTTACAAATTGTGCGATGTGGGTTCTAACCCAGACAGGTGCTTCAGTTTGAGTAGTTTATTTCACTCCACCGTGAGTAGTTTATGTCAAAACGACGAACGAAAAAAACATAGCGAGGAAACCGGCATATCAAAAAAATCAAAAATTCGAAGACATTTGATATCTTCCAACCCTCACTGGGCTTCGTGGAGGATTACGGCCCATTCCCTCGTCTAGAGAGGAGGTCTGAGTGCTAATCGTGGGAAAATTATAAATTTGATTATGGTGTGTTTATTAATACTCTTTAAAACAGCATTTCTTATCCAGTTTTTGAAATTCCTTGTGTAAAGTATTTCAACCGCGCAACGAGCTGTCTTGTAAAAAGCTTTTGTTGTACCAGACAATCAATGGATCGTAAGTTTTTTTGGGATCCGTACCCAGCCACCGTACACAATCCCATTGGCACTTTATCCGTCTACCCAACTGTCGAAGCAAATATAGGTAAGCTTTTATCTTACCTATGTTCGTAATACTTGTCGATCAACTGACGTTTTTATCTGGGGAAAACAGACGGAAATAACGGAGATTGGGCAAAACTGTAGTCGAGGGACATTGATACCCTTTGATTCAGGATTTAAAACTAACCGAATCTATTGATTTATCATTTCCTTATTTCTTCTTGGCACTTCCTAAAATATCTATTTTTAAGAAATGTTTTATAACAAGTTGACTGTAATTATTGACCAGCTAGCACTTGACCACAATCTCACCTAATGGTAAGCGATGATGTAGTCGACGATGGAACACACTTGCCTAGAAGTAACACGTTCGCTCCCGACTTGAAGACCCCCAGGTTGTCAGGATACTCAGACTTCGACAGGGAGTTCCACTCCTTAGGCGTACAAACATATATATTCTTACAAAACAATGTAATATGTGTTTTTCTTCATGGAATGAGTTTCCCGAAACGTTTTGTTCATTTTGCACTTAGGTGGGATGTCCACCATGTGCCAGTCGCGCATCGCCGTAAATCTGGCCGACCGATGATGGAACGGGTTTAGCGGAAAATTCAATTACTACATAGTCAAAATAGTTTGAGCAACTATGCAGTGCGCTCGATTGATTTTCCTTTTACAAGATCCAGGAAAACAACTTGATTTTGCAAACTTAGTTATTATTTTCAAGTTAAACGTCTGAAAGCACCTGTGTATCGTAACGAAATGATTCCTTTGAGCAATCGTGATTCCAATTGGAAGCTGGACGAGAAATCCCTTTTCCTGTTGCGAAATATGAAATGCCGTCGGCAATGGTTAGAGAATAAAAGGCAGCCCCTGCCATCTGGAAACGGCAAATGGAACTATTTGTCACAACTATGTATAAGGTAATCGATTGACCCTGCGTCGTATCTCTTCCAGGGATAAATTGTTCTTTGTTTTGATTCAGAAATTCCACCTTATATTTTTCAATTTGTTTTAGAACACAAATGGTTCAGGGCGAGTATTGTGTTTGCTCTTCATCCAAAACAAATACTCTTCTACACAGGTATCGAAAAGATAAATACAACTAAAACAAAATTGAACATAGGTGTAGCATACAAGCTCCAACATTATGTATTTTATAAACAAATGCGTATTGGATTGGTCAGTACATATTTACTTTTAGAATGTTTTTTTGTTTGACATTCTATTTGTTTTCCAGTGGCCACTAAATAAACATCGTTCTAAACATCGACTTCCATAGGGCCTAAAAATTGCAGTTTACAATAAAAAGGTACAGTGACCGACAGAGACACATTTTTCAGCCGAAATCTTAACCGAATTATTTTTAAAATTTAAACCATTATCTGTATAACAAAAATATATGATACTATTAGACATATATAGATTTATATCTGGTAACGTTATCTACTGAAGATTTCATTCACTCATTGAATCACACAGGATTTTATCATTATTTTATGACGGTCCGGGCTTTGTTCATCTCGCAGGGCAGTAAAATCAGAAAATTAAGCACCGTAACAATGCGCTCCCAGCGCTCGGCGTCAGACCAGTACATACGGACGATAAAAGACACAATGACCACACATTGCCCCCTGAGGAGGCGCGATGCCCTTGGCAACTACGTCACGACAATTGCGCCATTTTTCATTTACAGCCCATTAAATACGCTGTTCCCGAGGCTTATGCGACGGCTATTACCACAGTCATAAACATACACAGCAACAGTACATAAAGACATAATCTCAGCCCCAAGTCCGCTTTTCGCTGTTAAATTAATTCAGTAATAGGATTATACTACAAATGATTACACAGTTGAGACGCTCGTTTAAAATAACAATAGTTTTAGTGAATATAAACAGAGGTAGCTCGGTGGGCAGCAAGAGCGACTCACAATACGAACTCGCCTATTTGTGGTTGAACTCTATAGTTTTATGTTCCGGGTAAAGTATCCAGGAGTTGCGCACTAAGCAGTTACTAGAAACCCTAGATATTTTCATCGTCGTTTCCCGTAGCTGCCATCTTTATTTCTCATAAAATTTATAGTGGAAAATAAACCACATTGTCAGGAACCGCAAGTTTTACAAAAACAGTAAAATACAGCTACCAATTTATTTATAATCGATTCCAGTGTTTTCCGTGTGCTGTTGTTTTAAAACTCTGTTTGTAAACATTGTGGCAAAACATTGTAAAAACAAAATGGAAGCGCGCACAGTTAGTTGGAGTTTGAGCCAGCAATCGTTTGATAATAAATAGATGAAGTACCACTCTACCTGAACTTATTGGACGTCAATCATTCCAGTGTTGGACATCGTGATTGACACTTGATTAATTATCTTACTGATATTTAAGAATTGAGAAATCCTGATCACATCGAGTTTCGACACTAGCGATTAAAGTTATTCAAATAGCGATACCATTATCATCTCGACAATACGATAATATCATAATCACATGAGGCGTGGACAATTGGACATGCATTTATGATTTCTTGATTAATATGTGCCCCCATGAGACCTCCAAAAGCGACTGGATAATTGGACATGAATGCATGTCCAATCTTAATCATAAAATCATAAATGTGCCGACTTCGCAGCGGGCTTACTAATAGGTCATCCTAATTATTAGTTTAGATGATTGTAAGTATTTAATATCATGTTTACTAACTTTGAATTAATGTGTATCATCTATCCTATTATTAACCCCAACATTATTATTAATAGCTGCACTTGTTTAATTATTTTTTCTGCCACTTTCCAGTTAAACTAGTTTATCAAAGCCGTGAAACTCTGTTATTGGCTTAAAAGATCATTGTCATTATGTCGCTATCGCTATATAGCGCATGCAGACCCAAGGATGCTAATAACTTTGCGCTTTGAAGTGCATTGGGCTGTTCATTGATAATGAGGTGAACATTCATAACTCATATAAATTAATGATAAACTGTTTAGTTTATAATAAATAAATCATGTTAGCGTCATTCATCATCATCTCCCTGCTCTTATCCCGTTTATTTGGGGTCGGCGCAATACTTTTTTTTTTCTTCCATTCTGTCCTGTCACCTGTCACGCTATTACTATCTCCTTTTTCTTTCATATCACTTCTCACACAATCCATCCATCTTTTCTTTAGTCTCCTTCTCCCTTCATCTATCCACACGTATGCTCATAACTCGTTTAACATGCGTTTCATCCGTCCTCTTTATATGGCCATACCAAGACAATTAACGATTCCCTTTCAACTTTTCAGGTTCTGGCGCCACTTTCAAACTTCCTCTAATATACTCATTTCTCACTTTATCCATCTCAACATTCTCATCTTCACTACATGCAATCTTTTTTCATTCGTGTTCATCAATCATGTTAGCGTCATACGATGGAACTAAATAGATTATGCCCGCAGATTTCATCAACAAAGTTACAGGCATTTTTCTTCCAGCAAATTTTGACAGTTTTTTTTAAATTAATTGATATAAACTAGTGCTTGACTGCGATCCCACCTGATGGTAAGCAGTGATGCAGTCGTTGGTGGTGAAGCGCACTAGTTTATTAAGAGCCTATTCACTCTAGCCTCGAAGACACCTAAATTATGATCGGATGGGAAGTCCGCAGCAGGCCAATTGCTCCAGTCCTTAAAAAATACGTTTCCGAAGCCCCAAAATCAATTAAAATGTTCAAATTACGGTACAAGATAATGATCCGTGTAGCTAATCAACTCGTTTGTTTTGACCGAGTTGTACGGAGTTTTCTCGTTATATATTTTTTATCTGTTGATTACTCTTTGATCTCTCACATCATTGGCTCTCGACCCTTCTGGATGTAAAGTAATTCCAATTTCAAAACGATGGGAATTTACTCAGCTGCCAGTGACAATTTTATTTTGATTTAGCATATTTAGAACAATAACAAATGAAAATTGTTCTCTATTCTTGAACTTGCTTTTGACATAACTACTTAGAAGAAAGTCTGTTACCATTTAATTTTTTTTTTGAGATAGAAAATCATGTAATAATTTCTCCCGTTCTGGGTGGAGCGGAGGGCGCCAAGCGTGTCAGACTTTTACTGACTAAAACAAAACCACAGTGTTTCTTTCGAATAGACCCGCAGCGAGAATTAAAGATTTTAGCTATTAAAAGATGGGCTTTTAATAGCTAAAATCTTTAATTCTCGCTTAAAAAATATTTTTGGGGTACCGTACGTACTTTTTTACTTTTTGAGGTACGTACGTTCCGTACGTACCTCAAAAAGAAAAAACGGTATCCTTGTAGAATCACTTTGTTTTCCGTCTGTCTATCTATCTGTCTGTCTGTCAAGACCCTTTATCTCGGGAACGCGTGGAGGTATCGAGTTGAAATTAAAACCACTCAATTTTGCGATCCCTTGAAGCTGTGAAAAAATCAAACTTCTAAGGTAACGAATAAAAAAGATACGGTCGTTTATGTCGAAAAAAACGTATATTTCTATACTCTCAAAGGAATCAAAATTTATAGGGTATTGACCATTGACCCAGAATCCTGAAATTTGGCATAAAGCAAGGTCTTATAGCACAGGTATAGGAATAAATCTAAAAACAATAAATTTGTTGTTATCTACGTCACAAAAAAATACTTTTTTGCAATTCGGAAAAATCTTCGTGACTTTATTCGGGAATTGTAGTTTGTACGGAATCCTCAGTGCGCGAGTCTGACTCGCACTTGCCCAGTTTTTTTATATTTGTAGAAACCTTAATCTGTCACAACACTCGCTGATCTATGTGTAGATTTTTCTAATATTTATTTTTTAGGGTAGGTAATCGCACAATTCTTTTCGTCAACATACAAATATTATATGAAAAGGAAGGTCGCCCTTTGAAATAAACATCAAAGTAATGGTTTCGTATAGTCGTCACACGATTTTATTCTTTAGATGTGGGTAGGGCACTTTTATTGAGTGGGTATTATTTATGCAATCTATTATGGATATATTTTTATGCTTACGGGTATTTGAGCTGAGTGACTGACGACAGAATTGAAAAGAGAAACAATAAATTGATATCAATTATCTTCAGACTTTGAGGAGATAACGTAAAAGGGGCCTTGTCTTTTTTTTATTTTATGAGTAAAATAAAAAAAATCAGGCAAGTGCGAGTCGGACTCGTGCTCTGAGAGTTCCGTACAAATTTACCTATGAAAACATTTCAATTCCCGAGTCGAGTCTCGAACATTTTTCCGAATAGCAAAAAGTTTTTTTTTGTGATTTAACTATAAATTTACAGTTTTCAGATTTTTTCCTATACTTGTGCTGTGAGACCTCGATTCATGCCAAATTTCAGGATTCTAGGTCCATAGGAAGTATCGTAAGAATTTTGATTCCCTTGAGAGTGACAAAATATACGTTTTTGTGACATAAACAGTACGTATCATTCATATCGTATCGTATACATATACGTATCTTTGTTTTTCGTTAACTTAGAAGTTTGATTTTTTCACAAGTTCAAGGGACAGCAAACTTGAGTATATCGATACCTCCACGCGTTTCCGAGATAAAGGATCTTGACAGACAGTCAACAAAGTGATCCTATAAGGGTTCCGTTTTTCCTTTTGAGGTACGGAACCTTAAAAAGGGTCTAAACATAGAAAAATAGGCGCTGAATCTTAATACATAGCATTAGTGTCTACTTAGGGTAAGAAAATGAACGTTTGAAAAAGTTACTGTGCTCTGAAACTCAAAGAGCTGAAGGAGACAAGTGAGTTCTAGTCATTAAAAAAAAGCATGTAAATGACTGATACGCTCTCTCACCCCTAGAGTAGGCGAAGCCAGTTTATGATTTACCAACTCAAAAAAAAAAGTGTAAGAAAATGAAGACACTCGAACAAAGCTGTTTCCCGCATTATATCGAGTCTTACTCCATAATACTTTCCGACAGCTGCGCTTTTATTTTCCGACCTTCAACTTGCGTCATACTCATAACGCACACGAACGAATCGCGGCAAGTCACCGACGTTATAATAAATAATATACAGATGGAACAAGAGCAATTTAAACTTTAGCGTCTGCTCATATTTCACAGGTCCAGTGAGGAACAATTGGTGTTTTGTTAACACGGCAATGCCCGAACTAAGTTGCCGTGGCCCGTAAAAAATAACGAAACTCTAAAGCGGGACACAGACTGCACGCACGCTCATCGCCTCGAGTCGGCCACGCCTCCTATTCCTTTGTTCTGACCACGTGACTGAGCGTTGAGATGACGTCAGAATAAAGGAATCGTAGGAGTGACCAACTCGAGGCGATCGACGAAAAGAGAATCGAAACGAAACGGTTGTAACTTGGCTAGAGGGGCTGAATTGTATGTAGCGGCGTGTTGCGTGGCGTGGGTCTAATGTTGCTCGTCTAGTAGTATAGGTACCTATTAAGTAAAACTACATTGAGCCCACGTGAGCCGCCGTGAGCCCGGGCGCACCGCTCTACATACATTTTACATGACAACTAGACTTATAGAGCGACATTACACCCACGCCACACGACGCCACGCGACGGGCAGCTACGTACAAGTCCGGCATCGCCCACATGTGCCGCAGTCTTAACGTTCCACCGGTCTCTGCGAATTTCCCTTGCTTTAAACTTGCTCCTATATTTCTGACACAGTACTAGCAACACCAACTTTTTTATTGGAAACGTACCTAAAGTTTGAACGAGACAAATAACAAACAAGGGAGGAAATTTTAAATTTCTGTTGATTTTTCTTGCAAAGGAAAACAGCCGCACGTTTTTATTGATAGCAAAATAAAATTTAATATATCTACAGGGTTTGCTTGTCTCGAGGTTTAAATTTCTGTATGCTCTCTCTCGTTATTGGCGGAATAGAGCGAAGGAAACAGGCCGAAGTGACGTAGTAAATGCATTTGCTGCCTGCACATGCCTCGTCTACTCGATTACCCTAGATGCCTCTGGGAACTGAATTTTTAAACTAAGTGGGATGCCATATCGAGAATATATTCCTTTTATAATCATAGGATTGAAAGTAACATTAGATAGATGTTTAACTAGTATGAGAGAACGGACATCCTCACGCCCTAGCCGCGGCCCCATGCACCGCTAGCCAAGTTACAACCGTTTCGTTTCGATTCTCTTTTCGTCGATCGCCTCGAGTAGGCTACGCCTCCGATTCATTTATTCTGACGTCATCTGAACGCTCAGTCACGTGATCAGAACAAAGGAATAGGAGGCGTGGCCGAGTCGAGGCGATCAACGAAAAGAGAATTGAAAGGGTTGTAACTTGGCTAGGGGGACAGGTTAGAATACTGACCATTAACGAACGAAGCGATCATGTATGTGGGTTAGGTTAGGTTAGAACAGTGACCATTAAAGATCCCCTTCTAATGTTGGTGAATCATTTTAGCCATTTTGATTTATAAAAAGCTTTTGTTCTTTTATACTAAACTAAATTAGTTTTATGTGTATGTATACTTTTGAGTGGTATGTCTTAAGATTTTATAATCAATAGAATAGAATAGAATAAAATAAACTTTATTGTACACCAAAATAGTAACAAAACTTTTACACTAACTTAAATCTATAGGTACAAAGGCGGTCTTATCGCTGACAGCGATATATACCACACATTCTCCTCAATCAATCAATGTACGTTATGCTTATAAAACTTAGTTATTTGAAAATTAAATCAATCGTTTATAATATTAACTGATCGTTATATCTAATAAAATTATAGATTCAGTTGTTATATCTTGTAAATATTAGAGATTTTGTAATTATAACATATATTACTTACCCGCCACGTCTTGCAATTTTAGGGCAAATATTTATAGTAAAATTTAAAACGAGCAAAAATAATAAAGCTTGTTAGGGCTAAAAACTTTATCTTAAAATTCTTACATTGTTTTGAGCGAGCTTTTTAACAATACATTTTGAAAACAGTATTTTGGAATGTCCAACATGATCCTAAAAGCAACGTAATAAAAAATGTTATCATATAATTATGAATTGTTATCCCTACTTCACAAAAGATGAAATAAAAAATCAAGGCTTTTGAAAACAAAGTACAAATATAAAGTTATATGATAAAAGAGGCTTTTATAACAGTAGAAACTGTTTAATTTCAGCAAATGTTTCAGTGGCTTAATTAAAAACATTTCGAGCGAATTTTTGTGGCTTACAACGCTTTTAATAATACCTTCACAATGATCTCTGAAGCCTGAGGAAAGTTATTAGGGTGGTCTATTGTTATTTGGAATGCCCACCGGGCTTTATTATTTTAGTAAAGTTTTGTACATGTCTTGTAACATACATATAGCATAATGATGTTATATGTTTCTCAGAATCATTGTACATTTGTAAGGATTACGTCTCTTTGTTGTTTTCTTACCGTAATTATGTATACGCGTGCCATAAGTTACAATTTGGATTCAAATTGTTATAAGCGTATACAGAATTTGTCCATGTTTATCAATCTTGAATTTGTACTTTTGATTTGTAAATTTTTGTTTTTAAACATTGAGTAGGTATTAATTTGTCTAGCCTTTCTCAGACATTTATTTTGGACATTGAGTATATTGACAAAAAAAACAACAGCCACGTGAGAGTGGGACTCGCGCACTGAGGGTTCTGTACAGAATAACCTATGAAAATAGTTCAATTTAAGAAACGAGACTCGAAGATTTTGGCGAATAGCAAAAAGTAATTCTTTGTAACGTAACTACAGTTTTCAGACTTTTTTCTATGTTATATATTTTCCTGTGCTATGATACCTTGCGTTATGGCAAATTTCAGAATTCTTAGTTAACGGGAAGTAGCCAATAAGTTTTGACTTCCTAGCGAGTGTCTAAATATGCACCTAAACGGAGCAGCGGTGTGGGCCTAATCCTTAGATTGCGTTGACTTAGAAGTTTTATTTTTTCACTGCTACTTGGGGTAGCAGACCTGAGTATTTTATATTAATTTCAGCTTCGTATCTCTATCCGTTCCTGAGAATATAGAGTATTGGCAGACGGACATACGGACGACGAAGTGACCCTATAAGGTTACCGTAGGCGCGGGCTTGCGGACGGCGAGCAATGGGTAGCTCGCCGTCCGTCGTCGTCAAGGAAATGTCAGAAATCTGTAACGGCCCAGCAAGGGTAGAAGCCTACTGGGGAAAAGGGTCTGATTCTGAAAGGAAGGCTCGACCCTGGTACGAAAGGCAACGAAGGAAAAGGAGTGAGTTTTTAGTCAGTAAAACTCTGACACTATCTCCCGCTCGGAGCCCCCGATGTCATAAGATCATTTTTCCACCGAAAAAAAAAACCCTACAAGGGTTCTGTTTTTGCCAACTTAGGTAGGTACGGAACCCTAAGAAATATTCAAAACATAAATGTATTCAAATATCAATAAAATCAACCCCAAAATCAAAATACTCTATCCAAATTTAAGGATAAAGAATCGTTTAGATGACAGTACATTTAGTTTCCACGGAGTCATGCCATCATTATGGACACATGACGCCGTTATTGTTCCTAATATTATGAGGGCCAGGGTGATGTATGACGGTCCGGGATCCTATGCATATAGCCTTCATTGTAATATGGGAAATATTACATGTGAGTCTTTGTATTTGAGCGGTGTGATGGAAGTTCGTACGGAAGGAATGGAATGGGAAAGGTATATCTTTTATAGGTAACCTTTTGTCGCTATGAAACAGAGGCCTCCTTCCTGTAAGCTTATTTACCACACTAATATTACAAAGACGAAAGTTTTTGCATGTGTATGTTTGTTACTTCTCCAGGCTCGAACAGCTGAACGGATTTCGATGAAACTTGGCACATGGGTAGACCATGTTCTGGAATATCAAGAAAAGAAAGTGTGGTGATATGGAGTTTTCCAGAGAGCTACGGAACTCAGTATTCTAGGTGTAAAAAGAGACAACCAAATATGAAATCTAAAAAAGCGCACTGCGCTCCAAAACAGGCATAATATACGTGGATATAATGACTGCTAGGCTCAAATGGGATATATCGGGTCTACATGCATAGTAATCGGTGAGCTTGAGTCTACAGCAGGCTCCTGCAGGTCGAAATCAACCACCCAGCGATTTAGACGCATACCACGAGGACTGGTTCCAGACAGCACGGGGGAAGAATGCCTGAAAGGACTTTGGCAAGGCCTTTGCCCAGAACAACATTAATGGCTAAAAAAAATATGATGATGACAACTAAGCCCTCATATTTTAGATATCGCCCCCGTAGTAGTAGAAAATTATCTCAAGGTGACATACTCCCGGGATAAAAAGCAATTTATTTATTTATTATTTGCTTATGAACATTTAAACTAATAAATATTAATAACCTAATAGGAATATATACAAACTAAAAATAACAATATTTACAAACGGGTACAAAAATAAGTTATTGGACATCAAAAAATTCATCCACATCGATATCAATGGGAAAAGTGCCCAGAACGCTGGCAGCATTACCACGTTGGAATACAATGCTGATTCGTTGTCCGAAGAAAAGCCCAGCCCTCTGGTCACGCGAAGAGTCGACCAGTTGTTTGCTGATATCACGAACAACTCGATGAGCGCGCTTTCAACCCCAAACGGCTCAAACATATAACTTCCGATGAGGTTATTCTATTATATATTTATTTTTTATTTATTTATATATACTTTATTGTACACCAAGATAATAAATGATACATTTGAGCCTTATATTTAAAAACATACAATTACACAATATACAATATTGTACTTTTATTACAAAGTGTACCCCAAAACAACCTTTTTTAACTTCTGTCTAATGCTATCGCGAACAGAGTATAAAATCGTTAACTGTGGCAGCAGTTGAAACGCAACCTAATTCGCGTAAGCAGCAATCACACTCCACAGGGAATCCTTAATTCAGTACACACTCAAACACTCCCAAAGAACAGTGACAGTATTTGTTGAACTACCAATGTTGACGGCAGTAACATACGAGTACATTATACACCAATCAACGCTTTCCTATCGAGCCCTTTGACATCACTAAGTAATTCATTTCATGCAAATTGAAGCGATATGTACCTACCACCTATGAATAGGGTATTCAATTTCCACAATATGCTATAGAATTTGGTCTTTGATGTTATATATTTGTGAGTGAATATGTCATGAGTTACGATCAAATTTACGAGTAGCTACGTTACATGTGCCCGCGACTTTATATGAGTAATTTGTAGGTGGAATGTTGCGCGAGCCTGTAAATATACTATGATACTGTTTGTTATAATGAATAGGAGATCTGAGTAGGGTTGTCTCTAAGACGGAGAACATATTAGACAGGGTATTTTCAACATAAATCTGTTATATGTAATTATTATTTTTTACGTTGCTCCATTCTAGGAATGATTGCTATATCGTGCGTTCACAAACATTAAAATCAGAACAACTACAAATACAAAAAGTTTATTTGTGCACACAGGTACAATTTAGATATTAAGAAATAATTATATGTTTATTTGTGGTCTGTCACAGTAAGTGGCATAAAAATATTAATAAAATATGAAGGCCTTATTATAAATATATATTATGTTCCGTGCGGGAATTGAACACCGACACGCAGCGCAGCAGTTAATGGCTTAACCACTACGCTAACCGTGCCGTCAAAGAATTAGATAAGATCCGTGTAACCAGGCTGTAAATCAAGTCATTATCTGATGACGTCTTTCGGCTAAAACGATGATGCATTTCAGCCGAAAGACGTTCACTGTTGGACAAGGGCTTCCCCCAAGTGTCGCCACAACGAACGGATCTGTGCGTCCCGCAACCCTCACCAGGTCATCGGTCCACATTGTTGGGAGGACTTCCAACGTTGCGTCATTCGGACACACGGTCGACACTCCAAAACCTTTCAGCCACAACGACCATCTGTTCTGCGAGCAATGTGCCATGTTCAGTGCCACTTAAGTTTGGCGATTCTTCGGGAGGGTATATCAGTAGCTGACCCCAAAAGAAGTTGTTTTCCTAATAAATCCAGTTTTGCATAAAGGCAGAGCAAATATTGATATGAGTTTTACCTGAGGGACTCGGAAGTCCGCAAAAGGGACGTATACAAACATGATTGTTAATACAGTTATTAACAATCTTGTTGCGTATATGTTCCTTTTGACTTGGGCACTGTACTGTGTGTGTGTGTATCTAGGATAACAGGTGCTGTCAATTGAGACTGGTCATCTCTTAACTTCAAAAAAAAGAAGGAGGTTATCAATTGGGTTGTATTTTTTTATGTGTGTTACCTCAGAAATCCGTCGTTTATGAACCGATTGGCAATTTTTTTTTACCTCTTAGAGGATATGCTTTCAGATTGGTGCCATTTTTTTTTAGAATCCAATTATGATGATTGGATCCATGAGGAATCGAGGGAACTTCTCAAATATTAATATATTATTATAAAGTTATTATAAGCGACTATGACAATACAAATAAATAAATGGTTCTAAATAGTTATGTTGAAAATGGTATCATCGAAGCGACCTGATGATGATGAAGGAGCTGGAAGATAGGTACCGGAACTCTGTAATTAATCAATGTATCCTAGCCGTCTTTGGGCTTATTAGAATTGTCATGAGATGCACTTTGACTACTATCGAACTGTGATGATGGAGCCGCAAGGTGGAAGGTAGACACAGGAACTTCATAATAAAACAATGTAACCTAGCACTATTTGGGTTAATTGGAATTGTCATGAGATATAGGCACTCTGATTATATATAAGTGTATCGCAACTAAAAACTGTGAAATAAAAAACATTTTAATAACAATAAAAACCGACTTCACTAAAAAGATCAAAATAACTTTAATTTCGGATGTCGGTGTTAAATATGAGTTCTGACTTCCGAAATTATAGTTATTTTGATCCTTTTAGTGTTTTTTTTGTGAAGTCGGTTATTTTTTTGGTATTTTTTTTTTTATAATTTGTATATATAATAATAATAACAGTATTGTTGACTTTTATAAATATTTAAAAGAATATAACCAAAACAGTCACAATTAAAAACAATTTAGCTTAATCATATTATAAAATTAAAGCAAATAATTGAATTTAATTGAATTGAAGTTATTTATATACTATTAGATAATAAAATAAAATTGTTAATATTTAAATTCGATCAATAAAAAGAATAGAATATATGATATTTAGAATTTGTTTTTTTTTTACCTTTTTTCTCAAATAATAATAATGACAAGACAAGACAAGACATGACAAAACATTTAACTGAGATATTTCTAATACATTTGAGAAAAGAGTGTCCGTGGAGTTTTTTGCACATTCTTATCCATAGAAATCTACGCTTTGAATTGTGCAAATAGCATCATTTTTCTGACTGACTGACTTCTTGACAATTCAAAAGTGCCTGTAAATGGTTTATGCAAATAAATGCTTTGATTCGATAAAATTCAATTAGATGACACTGAGATGACGTTTTTACGGGATAAAAAAAAAATCCCTCCACAGTCTATTTCTAAAAAAATAAATTCTTCTTCAATTATTACTGAATGAAACAAGCACAATGTAGCGTGTCAGTGAAGTATTACAGCCCAGAAAGAAAAATAAAGAAATAATAAGAAATAGAGGAAGAAACGCATTAACGTTGAGAAATTTATCCGGGCTGTCTTGTACTTCATATCAGACGCATTGCGCTATCTGTTGCTATGCTATAGATACCTACACGTGCTGAGCGAATGTTTAAAAGAGTTACCGTGGCCCCGGAACCAAAAGGGCAACTAAAGGATCATAACTGAGTTTTAGTCAGTAAAAGTGTAACTCGCTCCACCCACAGTAGGTGATTCGATGATTTTACACTTAAAAAAAAATACGTACCCGCATTGTATACACAACATTAATTAACACCGTTTGAGAGTCAAGCTAACGCCGGCTGTCGCGCGTGACGTCATCGCGCATTCGGCCGAAAGTCAAGCGACCGCCGGCGTTCACTCTCTCCCACTTCATTGTAGGCCCTATTTTCAACATTTAGAGACTACTTTTGTATGAACAAGTTTGATTACTTACGTTCTTGGATAATTTTCCTATAAATTAAACGCATTTTATTTTATAGTCTATGCTCTGCTATATTTATTTTTTTCGTTTTTTTTTGTAAAATGTAACATTTCCGCCACCATTTTGTTTATGGCGCTCCTGCAGTTTAACAGTTCTTTATATTTCAACGGGTTAAACTTCATGTACGATACTGAATGTATTCTTCTAGAGAAGAGGCCTAAGACCCCTTGCCCACAGCGACTTCTTGTAGCGATGCTGTCGCGGCCAAAAGTCTTCCTTCAACATGAACAGGAGGCGTGTTCGGGACTCGCAAAGAACGAACGCCTAAAACACAACAGAAACAGTGAAACAGTGACCGTAAACTAACAATGAAAATTACGAAACCTATATATTTCACATATTTAAAAGTAGGTAGGTATGTATCTTTTTTTTGGGTGAGAAATCATGAAATAACTTCTCCTGACTAAAACCCACCATATTCCATCAATTTCCCTTTGCGCCAGTTCCAGGGCCGCAGTGACTATTCCAAACAATCTCACAGATACACTTATCTTTCACAAACAGTGGCGTAGCTAGCCCGAGAGGGAGGGCCTGTAACCAATATTTTTTAATACTTTTTTTGAAACTCGATAGGTTGATAAGTCTAATTATGGACTAGGGTAGGTTAATTTTTTATTTTGATCTTATCTAGAAAATTCTAGAACGAGCGGAGTCAGCTATAATATTGGAAAATTATCAATTATAGTCATTAGGTACTAATTAACTAGAGGCCTCTTATCAAGAAGAGAATTTAAGGTTGTGGATAACATGTTACGAATTATTGCACACTTTGGGGCCCTTGTAGCCTGGGGGCCCCATATCATTGATACGGCTGATACAGCGATAGCTACGCCCCTGTTTACACACAGTCTTTTTTTGTTTCCATTTTATTTTTTTATGCAATCAAATCAATGACGCCATATTTAAAATAAATATAGAATCACCCCTTAACAAAATACAGCTCCACCACTCAATACATTTCACAAAAGGAAAACTTTATTAACAGTTAAAAGCCTGGTAAAAACAAGGCAGACAAATGAAACGTATTTTATGTTACAAAATTAATTTACATGTAAATTTTTATTTCTGTTCCATAATAAAATGTTAATAAATGCAATGACTGCGTGCCTGTTATAACATCCCATTACGTGAATATTTTTCATTCATTTTTTAATAAAAACTTTCAACTGTGTTCCTAAATTCTATTTTAAAGTTATGGCGGAAAAGCGTGTAAAGTTCTGGAAACCTCTAAACGTTGGAAAGGGAGTAAGTCCAATCTACAAAGCCTTGAGCACAGGTGTAGGGTGCATTTTGGAGAGTGTGCGCAGGAATTGCTTTACTTGATTCCACCATCTCTTTTCTAGACGGCGCGTATTTTTCCACGCGCGCCTCAGGGAGATGTCACCAAATCGTAGTGGCCCAGCAGGGTCGAAGCCTACTGGGGCCATGGGTAGTGTGAAAACGAAACCCGGGGCCCTGGAACGAAGGCAACGAAGGAACAGGAGTGGGTTTTTAGTCAGTAAAAGTCTGGCACTATCTCCTGCTCCCAAGAGCGCGATTTGTCATTAGATGATTTTCCCACCTAAAATAAAAAAAAAACCATCTCTTTTCTACCATCGGACAACCCGACGAATGGCGAGTATCCACCTTACGTTGTTGAAACCTCTACGGTCCGGGCCAAGCGTTTCACCTCGTCGTTTATACCGGGTTCCTACATCGAGGGACTGGAACAATTTGCTTGCTGCAGTCTTCCCGTCCGACTATAATTTAGGTGTCTTCAAGGCTAGAGTGAATAAGCTCTTAATAAATTAGTGCGCCTCACCATCAACGAATGCATCACTACTTACCATCAGGTGGGATCGCAGTCAAGCACTGTAAGTTTATAACAATTAAAAAAAAAGAAAGCATGCTCCAACCAGACAGGAGTGCTTTCTAGTCCGGGCTACTGCCCAATAGTTGATTTCGGGCGATTGTATATGTTCTAAATGCGGAAAACACTGATATCGCAATCCAAGATTTAGTATTTTTAGTTCCTGTGTAGCTCCACAGATGTCGCTACACTATTATCACTAACTGAGATTTTACCAATGCAGAACAAAGGGCTCCCGGTTCTCACCACACTTTATCTTTAGAGTTCAGCTTTGTTCGAAAAAGTTACTGTGGCCCTGGAATGCAAAGAGCAACTGAAGCAACACAGCTTTTAGTCAGTAAAAGCATAACACAGCCTCTCACTGCACCCAGAGCAGGATAAGTTATTTGACGAAACCCACCTCAAAAAAAAACTCGTGAGTGTAAATTTAAAGCAATATTGCAGAATCATAGACCTAAAACTGTAATGAATTTAAAGAGAAACATTAACTTACCAACTTTAAGACATTTATTTTTAATACTTATATTTAAAACATCTCATGTATTTTTTATGGAACTGCTTTCAAACGGCTTGACCGATTTTTAAGAATTTTTTAATGTATATTTGGTAGGTCTGCGAATAGGTCGTAGACTATTTCTTACTCTTCTACCCCACCCTCCATTTTTTTTCTTTCATAAGTATGGCAGAACACCGTTTGCCGATTCAGCTAGTAACTGTACATATGTTATGAGAAAAGTAATGGAAAATAACTGTCAATAAACGCAATATATTTTTATTCAGGTGCTTCACGGATGAAGGTTCTGCTCGAAAAATATAAATTCCTGTGTTTGACAGACAAGCCAAAGCAGGGTATTCGACGGAGAGCACGTTCACGTCTCGCATGCAATGCCTGCACATTTTACCAGGCGTAGACGAAATCCACGTGGATTTTCAGTTTTGCATAACATATAAATCTTATTACAAGTCTGTGCCTACATAAGTATAGGTAGGTAAGTAGAGTTACAACCTTTCATTTTTTTTTTAAATTCATTTAAACTAGTGCTTGACTGCGATACCAACTGATGGTAAGCAGTGATGCAATCGTTGATATTTTGTGTCAATAAGACAGATATTATGATTAGTTTCATGCAATACACTCGCAAAAGTAAGTTAAGGCCCTAACTCCCGAGCAGTGCCATAAAACTGTGACTTTCTGAAGCCTCGGTAACAACAAAAAATATATGCTTATTATAGATTCATGTACAACATTATCAACATATCATTTTTTCGTAAGACTTTTGGGCAAAAATTTTTTTTAACAACATGATATTTTTTCGCTTGTTTTTCCTACTCCTTTCAAACGGCTTTGCTCTTTAGAAACATGTTTACACAAAAAAATTGCAGGTTAAGTGTTCTTCAGAATCTAGATAGCATATCGACGGTTGAAAGGCTAATTGATCTAAGCGACATTTTTTCAAAAAACATTGAAACCTGACTAAAACGACGGAGAACAATTTGCTGATTACGAATATGTATATAACTCAATATTGGAAAAAAATGTCGTTTAGATCAATTAGCCTTTCAACCGTCGATATGTAAATCAATCAATATGTCTCATAGAAAATGGTTTTTAAAGGCCAGCGAGGCTCTACGCGGGCGCAGCCGGCAGTACGAGTATGTGTGCATTTAACTCCGGCCAGATGTTCCAGGGCCTATACGCCTTAACCAGCTTTTGCCAGCGGCATCGCCCCGTTTAATTTTGTAATGATATAATGTAAATGTTTTTTGAATGTGTTATTTGCAATAAATGAATTTAATTTAATTACTTCCCCCACTATAAATTAGCCTAAACAGTGTCTTCTTTTTTTAAGGAGGGCAATCATCCAATGACTTCCCCTGGTCTAGGAGGAGCAGGAAGGCGTCTCTTTTTTACTGACTAAAACTACATCTGTGTCCTTCAGTTGCCCTTCGTGTTCTAAGACCATGGGTTTCCTTTTCAGTAAATCGGCCCTGCCGTGCCCTTACGGTTTGCTGACATCACTTTTGTAATATTGGTGTGATAGGGCTTCATAATCCTTTTTTAAAGATGTTTTTCTAGTTTCAACACTTCTAGAGCTACAGTGTGTTGAAGCCCGGATAAAATAATGCTTTATCATATTCTTTATTCACTTTTACAACTCGAGAACACACTTCGAGTCAACTGTCTTATCAACTTCCTTTCAAGAACAAAAGCAATAGAAAGCCTTTGAAATAAAGTCTTAAAATATGCACTGTGAGACATTATTCTACGTTTGTGAGTGCACAACAGCCATTCTGTTCATCTGAGACACGGCTATGACTCAGAATTTGATATTTTCTTCCCTGTGAACGACTGAGCACAGGAACACGTACGAAATAGAACAAATAGAAAATACCATTCACATAAAAATGTAAGGACATTGAATAGAAATCCTTTGCTTATTTTAAATCTTCATTTGAAGAACGAATGATGAGCATTCACATAGTTTTACTTATTTTACGTGATTACATCATTATCATTTGACTGCTATTATGTGTTTTTTAGGGTTCCTTACCTCAAAAGGAAAAAAAAACTGAACCCTTATAGGATCACTTTGTTGTCCGTCCGTCTGTCTGTCTATCTGTTTGTCAAGACCCTTTATATCGGGAACCCGTTGAGGTATCGAGTTGAAATTAAAACCATATACTCAGATCTGCAGTCACACGAGGCTGTGAAAAAATTAATCTTCTAAGTTAACGTGAAATAAGGATACGGCCGTTTATGTCGTAAAAATCGTAAATTTAACACTCACTCCTAAGGAAATCCAAATTCATAGGGTTACTTCCCGTTGACCTAGAACCCTGAAATTTGGCATGAAGCAATGTGTGCACAAGTGTAGAAATAAATTTAAAAACTGATAATTTGTAGTTACGTCACAACAAAAAAAATTTTTTTTTCTGAAAAATCTTCGAGACTTGATTCGGGAATTGAACTATTTAAATGCGTTAGTTGGTACGGAACCCTCAATGTGCGAGTGTGACTCGCACTTGCTCAGTTTTTATTTAATAAAATATAATTCACCGACATCGCATGAAATTAATTTATCAATGAATATTTTTTAAAGACTTTTAAAACGTTATTATTTTTAATTTTAATCAAATATATAAAGTTATTTAGTTATCTGCAAGAAATATAAGGCTATTTTTTTGTTTTGCTTTCGTGCTGTAAATCTCGGCACTTTCCAAAGAAATGTTACAGTGACAAAAGTATTCGTATACTTACTTTTGACATAAATCACAATAATAATAACAATAATAATAAAGGCGTAAGTTTGTGAGTATGTGTGTGTAGGTATGTTTGTTACTTCTTTACGCTCGAACGGCTGAACAGGTTACGATGAAACTTAGTACATGAGTAGATCATGTCCTGGAATAGCACATAGGATACTTTTTATTCTTAGAATAATTCTCTACTATCACGCGAAGCCGCTGGCAGATCTATGCTTACGAGTATATGCAGTGACGGATTAACCCTTAATCAAATTAAGCAATTGCCTAGGGCATCACGTCTGGGGGGGGGGGGGGCACCAGAAGAAGCACAAAAAAAAACCGTCCTTAGGGCTTCACATCATCACACTCACGTCACCAAAAACCACACCAAAAAGTATCTAGGACTAATTTGAAAATTCGCGCGTTTTAAGTTGACATAGAGTCCGGCCTAGAGTCATAACCCGGCTCCCATTTTTTAGTTAGGGTTTTATTTAAGTATGGCATGGCTTCTATAGCCTGCCTGCAACCCGGTGCCAGGGACCACCACCTTTCCGCTTGTGCGTTAGTGTGGTCACGTAGCCAAACACGCAGCTGACCAAAGAGTATTGGCACGATGGGTCCAAGTCCGAAGACCACCGTGCCAGACCCCCGCCTTGCCAGCTTATCAGCTGCGTCGTTGCCCAGTGAGCCGCTGTGTCCTTTTATCCATTGCAGTGTCACAGTGTTATTGTTTGGCACTGTAACGCGTTCCAGTGCAAAGTGGCATTCTTGTATGAGTTTCGAGGTTGTTGAGGTTTTCCCCAGTGATTGTAGTACTGAGGCACTGTCGAAGATAATGCGGATATGAGTGTCCATAACTCCCCTGGCTTCTATGGCGTGGGCCGCTAGAATGATTTCAACACATTCTGCCTGATAGACAGAGTTGAGTGTTCCTACCGGTTTGGAAATCTTTATTTTGAGGTCGTTGGAGAAGACTCCAACTCCTGTTCCGGTATTCGATTTTGGTCCATCAGTGTAATATACACAGTTCCTTTGGGCCTGAGTAGTCGTACGATTCTTCTGTGAGTTAGATGCTGTAGTGTTTTTTGAAGTGCAGTGTCTTAAGGGCTTTATCGTTGGGGGCCGTCATCATGGGCTCTCGTTTAAGCAATCAAATCAATGACGCCATATTTAAAATAAATATAGAATCACCCCTTAACAAAATACAGCTCCACCACTCAATACATTTCACAAAAGGAAAACTTTATTAACAGTTAAAAGCCTGGTAAAAACAAGGCAGACAAATGAAACGTATTTTATGTTACAAAATTAATTTACATGTAAATTTTTATTTCTGTTCCATAATAAAATGTTAATAAATGCAATGACTGCGTGCCTGTTATAACATCCCATTACGTGAATATTTTTCATTCATTTTTTAATAAAAACTTTCAACTGTGTTCCTAAATTCTATTTTAAAGTTATGGCGGAAAAGCGTGTAAAGTTCTGGAAACCTCTAAACGTTGGAAAGGGAGTAAGTCCAATCTACAAAGCCTTGAGCACAGGTGTAGGGTGCATTTTGGAGAGTGTGCGCAGGAATTGCTTTACTTGATTCCACCATCTCTTTTCTAGACGGCGCGTATTTTTCCACGCGCGCCTCAGGGAGATGTCACCAAATCGTAGTGGCCCAGCAGGGTCGAAGCCTACTGGGGCCATGGGTAGTGTGAAAACGAAACCCGGGGCCCTGGAACGAAGGCAACGAAGGAACAGGAGTGGGTTTTTAGTCAGTAAAAGTCTGGCACTATCTCCTGCTCCCAAGAGCGCGATTTGTCATTAGATGATTTTCCCACCTAAAATAAAAAAAAAACCATCTCTTTTCTACCATCGGACAACCCGACGAATGGCGAGTATCCACCTTACGTTGTTGAAACCTCTACGGTCCGGGCCAAGCGTTTCACCTCGTCGTTTATACCGGGTTCCTACATCGAGGGACTGGAACAATTTGCTTGCTGCAGTCTTCCCGTCCGACTATAATTTAGGTGTCTTCAAGGCTAGAGTGAATAAGCTCTTAATAAATTAGTGCGCCTCACCATCAACGAATGCATCACTACTTACCATCAGGTGGGATCGCAGTCAAGCACTGTAAGTTTATAACAATTAAAAAAAAAGAAAGCATGCTCCAACCAGACAGGAGTGCTTTCTAGTCCGGGCTACTGCCCAATAGTTGATTTCGGGCGATTGTATATGTTCTAAATGCGGAAAACACTGATATCGCAATCCAAGATTTAGTATTTTTAGTTCCTGTGTAGCTCCACAGATGTCGCTACACTATTATCACTAACTGAGATTTTACCAATGCAGAACAAAGGGCTCCCGGTTCTCACCACACTTTATCTTTAGAGTTCAGCTTTGTTCGAAAAAGTTACTGTGGCCCTGGAATGCAAAGAGCAACTGAAGCAACACAGCTTTTAGTCAGTAAAAGCATAACACAGCCTCTCACTGCACCCAGAGCAGGATAAGTTATTTGACGAAACCCACCTCAAAAAAAAACTCGTGAGTGTAAATTTAAAGCAATATTGCAGAATCATAGACCTAAAACTGTAATGAATTTAAAGAGAAACATTAACTTACCAACTTTAAGACATTTATTTTTAATACTTATATTTAAAACATCTCATGTATTTTTTATGGAACTGCTTTCAAACGGCTTGACCGATTTTTAAGAATTTTTTAATGTATATTTGGTAGGTCTGCGAATAGGTCGTAGACTATTTCTTACTCTTCTACCCCACCCTCCATTTTTTTTCTTTCATAAGTATGGCAGAACACCGTTTGCCGATTCAGCTAGTAACTGTACATATGTTATGAGAAAAGTAATGGAAAATAACTGTCAATAAACGCAATATATTTTTATTCAGGTGCTTCACGGATGAAGGTTCTGCTCGAAAAATATAAATTCCTGTGTTTGACAGACAAGCCAAAGCAGGGTATTCGACGGAGAGCACGTTCACGTCTCGCATGCAATGCCTGCACATTTTACCAGGCGTAGACGAAATCCACGTGGATTTTCAGTTTTGCATAACATATAAATCTTATTACAAGTCTGTGCCTACATAAGTATAGGTAGGTAAGTAGAGTTACAACCTTTCATTTTTTTTTTAAATTCATTTAAACTAGTGCTTGACTGCGATACCAACTGATGGTAAGCAGTGATGCAATCGTTGATATTTTGTGTCAATAAGACAGATATTATGATTAGTTTCATGCAATACACTCGCAAAAGTAAGTTAAGGCCCTAACTCCCGAGCAGTGCCATAAAACTGTGACTTTCTGAAGCCTCGGTAACAACAAAAAATATATGCTTATTATAGATTCATGTACAACATTATCAACATATCATTTTTTCGTAAGACTTTTGGGCAAAAATTTTTTTTAACAACATGATATTTTTTCGCTTGTTTTTCCTACTCCTTTCAAACGGCTTTGCTCTTTAGAAACATGTTTACACAAAAAAATTGCAGGTTAAGTGTTCTTCAGAATCTAGATAGCATATCGACGGTTGAAAGGCTAATTGATCTAAGCGACATTTTTTCAAAAAACATTGAAACCTGACTCAAACGACGGAGAACAATTTGCTGATTACGAATATGTATATAACTCAATATTGGAAAAAAATGTCGTTTAGATCAATTAGCCTTTCAACCGTCGATATGTAAATCAATCAATATGTCTCATAGAAAATGGTTTTTAAAGGCCAGCGAGGCTCTACGCGGGCGCAGCCGGCAGTACGAGTATGTGTGCATTTAACTCCGGCCAGATGTTCCAGGGCCTATACGCCTTAACCAGCTTTTGCCAGCGGCATCGCCCCGTTTAATTTTGTAATGATATAATGTAAATGTTTTTTGAATGTGTTATTTGCAATAAATGAATTTAATTTAATTACTTCCCCCACTATAAATTAGCCTAAACAGTGTCTTCTTTTTTTAAGGAGGGCAATCATCCAATGACTTCCCCTGGTCTAGGAGGAGCAGGAAGGCGTCTCTTTTTTACTGACTAAAACTACATCTGTGTCCTTCAGTTGCCCTTCGTGTTCTAAGACCATGGGTTTCCTTTTCAGTAAATCGGCCCTGCCGTGCCCTTACGGTTTGCTGACATCACTTTTGTAATATTGGTGTGATAGGGCTTCATAATCCTTTTTTAAAGATGTTTTTCTAGTTTCAACACTTCTAGAGCTACAGTGTGTTGAAGCCCGGATAAAATAATGCTTTATCATATTCTTTATTCACTTTTACAACTCGAGAACACACTTCGAGTCAACTGTCTTATCAACTTCCTTTCAAGAACAAAAGCAATAGAAAGCCTTTGAAATAAAGTCTTAAAATATGCACTGTGAGACATTATTCTACGTTTGTGAGTGCACAACAGCCATTCTGTTCATCTGAGACACGGCTATGACTCAGAATTTGATATTTTCTTCCCTGTGAACGACTGAGCACAGGAACACGTACGAAATAGAACAAATAGAAAATACCATTCACATAAAAATGTAAGGACATTGAATAGAAATCCTTTGCTTATTTTAAATCTTCATTTGAAGAACGAATGATGAGCATTCACATAGTTTTACTTATTTTACGTAATTACATCATTATCATTTGACTGCTATTATGTGTTTTTTAGGGTTCCTTACCTCAAAAGGAAAAAAAAACTGAACCCTTATAGGATCACTTTGTTGTCCGTCCGTCTGTCTGTCTATCTGTTTGTCAAGACCCTTTATATCGGGAACCCGTTGAGGTATCGAGTTGAAATTAAAACCATATACTCAGATCTGCAGTCACACGAGGCTGTGAAAAAATTAATCTTCTAAGTTAACGTGAAATAAGGATACGGCCGTTTATGTCGTAAAAATCGTAAATTTAACACTCACTCCTAAGGAAATCCAAATTCATAGGGTTACTTCCCGTTGACCTAGAACCCTGAAATTTGGCATGAAGCAATGTGTGCACAAGTGTAGAAATAATTTTAAAAACTGATAATTTGTAGTTACGTCACAACAAAAAAAATTTTTTTTTCTGAAAAATCTTCGAGGCTTGATTCGGGAATTGAACTATTTAAATGCGTTAGTTGGTACGGAACCCTCAATGTGCGAGTGTGACTCGCACTTGCTCAGTTTTTATTTAATAAAATATAATTCACCGACATCGCATGAAATTAATTTATCAATGAATATTTTTTAAAGACTTTTAAAACGTTATTATTTTTAATTTTAATCAAATATATAAAGTTATTTAGTTATCTGCAAGAAATATAAGGCTATTTTTTTGTTTTGCTTTCGTGCTGTAAATCTCGGCACTTTCCAAAGAAATGTTACAGTGACAAAAGTATTCGTATACTTACTTTTGACATAAATCACAATAATAATAACAATAATAATAAAGGCGTAAGTTTGTGAGTATGTGTGTGTAGGTATGTTTGTTACTTCTTTACGCTCGAACGGCTGAACAGGTTACGATGAAACTTAGTACATGAGTAGATCATGTCCTGGAATAGCACATAGGATACTTTTTATTCTTGGAATAATTCTCTACTATCACGCGAAGCCGCTGGCAGATCTATGCTTACGAGTATATGCAGTGACGGATTAACCCTTAATCAAATTAAGCAATTGCCTAGGGCATCACGTCTGGGGGGGGGGGGGGGCACCAGAAGAAGCACAAAAAAAAACCGTCCTTAGGGCTTCACATCATCACACTCACGTCACCAAAAACCACACCAAAAAGTATCTAGGACTAATTTGAAAATTCGCGCGTTTTAAGTTGACATAGAGTCCGGCCTAGAGTCATAACCCGGCTCCCATTTGCCCGCTCGCTGCTCGCTAGTGCATTCGGCAATTCAAATGCACCTGAATTGCGATCAGCCAATCACACACCACCCCTACCCCGCGGCCCCCCCGCAAATCTGTGTCAATCAAATGTTTTGTTTTTTGAGTAATTGTGCCGACCGGCTTCTATGCATACGTAATAATAGGGGTTAAAGTATGAAATTGCCGTTTTATTGTAATAGGTACTTTGAATTGAAATAAAACCTTCATGGCTTGAGATTGTTGAGTGAAACTTTTTTCACATATTGTAGTTTCTATGAAGTTCTTCTTTTATAAAATGTGCAATACTCGATTATTGACTTTTAGTTGTTTTCTATTCAGCTTAGACAAGGAAGATGGATACTTCGAAAATTCGAGTGATTTTTATTACGAGTTCCGACGCCGAACTAACGCGGCAGAAACAGCTCGCAATATCAATGTTGCGTTTGGAGTGGGGACTGATAATAAACGCACCGTGAGATTTTTGTTTAAACGTTTTCTTGATGGAAACTTTGATTTGAAGAACGAACCACGTGGAAGACCCCCAACACAGGTGAATAACAATGAATTGAAAGAGATGGTGGAAGCCGATCTGAGCCAAACTATCCAGAAATTAGCGGCATGGTTCTATCTATCTATTGTGGTTTGGAACATTGTGCGTGAGCCATGGTGGCCTTCACTCCAACCAGTCTACCTCACTCCAGAAACAGATGAGTCTTTTCAGTTTGCGCAGGGCATCTATGAGTGAATTCGGTGCTCCCAAGGTTCGTGTTCTTATTTCGTTGACGGCTGTGCACTCGAGGAGCAGTTTCCTCTGACTCCATATATCCTCTGCATAAAGAACTATCTATATTATCTATAGGAAGAAGTGTTTGTTCAGTGAGCAGTGTCTGGTGATGGTCCCAGCCACCAGACGCAGGCTCTGTCCAAACGCAAAAGGTTGTTGGTTAGGGTTTTATTTAAGTATGGCATGGCTTCTATAGCCTGCCTGCAACCCGGTGCCAGGGACCACCACCTTTCCGCTTGTGCGTTAGTGTGGTCACGTAGCCAAACACGCAGCTGACTAAAGAGTATTGGCACGATGGGTCCAAGTCCGAAGACCACCGTGCCAGACCCCCGCCTTGCCAGCTTATCAGCTGCGTCGTTGCCCAGTGAGCCGCTGTGTCCTTTTATCCATTGCAGTGTCACAGTGTTATTGTTTGGCACTGTAACGCGTTCCAGTGCAAAGTGGCATTCTTGTATGAGTTTCGAGGTTGTTGAGGTTTTCCCCAGTGATTGTAGTACTGAGGCACTGTCGAAGATAATGCGGATATGAGTGTCCATAACTCCCCTGGCTTCTATGGCGTGGGCCGCTAGAATGATTTCAACACATTCTGCCTGATAGACAGAGTTGAGTGTTCCTACCGGTTTGGAAATCTTTATTTTGAGGTCGTTGGAGAAGACTCCAACTCCTGTTCCGGTATTCGATTTTGGTCCATCAGTGTAATATACACAGTTCCTTTGGGCCTGAGTAGTCGTACGATTCTTCTGTGAGTTAGATGCTGTAGTGTTTTTTGAAGTGCAGTGTCTTAAGGGCTTTATCGTTGGGGGCCGTCATCATGGGCTCTCGTTTAACAGTGTTTTCCATAATGCGTGTATGTTTGATTCGAGAGTCTGTAGCGGCATGGTTTAACGTAACCTTACCAACAATAAAAAAATCTGAAAAATGGGTGCCTCATGATTCGACTGATCTGCAGAAAGAAACGCGTGTTGAAACATATGTTGCCTTGTTGAATCGATACAGAAATGAAGGAATATTGGATCGAATTGTGACATGTGATGAATAGTGGATTCTTTACAATAACCGTAAGCGAAATGCAATGGCTATCCCCAGGTCAAATGCCGCAATAGTGTCCTAAAGCAAAGCTTACCAATAAAAAGGTAATAAATGAAAATGATATTTATTTTGTAAATAGGTTTAAAAAAACAGTTTTACACGACAATTTTTTTTGTCGATTTTAAACTAGATGAGGCCGGTGTTTCTTAGCTGACTACCCTGAGAAGAAACGGAAACAAACTCAGGGGTCAAAGACCTTTCGTATGCCGGAATTACAGATACAATTAAAAAGCCATTGTGTCCCGCGTACATCTGCGTTCTGGCATACAACAGGTTAAAGTCCATACAGTAAATATGTAATGGTCAAATCACATGAGAACCACGCAGATTTGTCTGAAATGGTCTTTTGAAGAAAGGACCATACAGATTTGAGTGGACCTGTCCAGTCAGTGCAAGCATTTGTCTCAGGACTACTAAGGAGCTCAACGACTTGACGAACAATACCAAGGAAAGGACATTTGGGTAGGCCGTAGAAAATACTCAAATTGCCAGAAATACGTTAAAATTACTGAAAAGAAAAAAAAAGCAATCAACATAGTCCTCACGTTCACAATAATAAAAGGAAAAATTTAGTTTCCAAAATGTAATACTTAGTAAAGTAAATATTTACGTATGTCAAAATAAGTAAATAGTAAAGTAAACATTGATGTTAAAAATTAATAGAGAAAAAAAAACGTCAAATTGCAAAATAAAAATAATCTACTCGTACAACTGGAAAAAATTATAATAATAATAAGACAACTGGTAATGGTAACTGTTTGGTGGTCTCAGCATGGTGATACTCACTATAGCTTTCTCTGATCTGGTCAAGCAATAACGGCAGATGTCTACTGTGCCGAACTCCGGAACAATGATAACAAAACTGACTACTAACTAATGATAGTGAAACAGCCCCGACTCATGAATCAATCTTCACCATTATTGCTCCATGATAACGCGAGACCTCATACAGCACGAGAAACCCTTTTAACTCTACAGGAACTGCAATTAGAAACCATTCGTCACCCGCCGTATTCGCCAGACCTTGCTCCAAAGGACTAAATTTTTTTTCGTGATTTTGACAATTTTCTACTTGATAAAAAGTTTTCTTCTCAGGAAAATACAAAACGCTTTCACGCAGTTTGTCGAATCTAGATTACCAGAGTTCTATCGCAAAGGCATAAATGACCTTTCTATTACATGGCAGCAATGTATAGATAATAAGGTCATTATTTTGATTAAATAAATATGTTAAATGAAAAAAAAAAACGAATTTCAATTTTTTAGGTGAAATCGGCAATTTCATACTTTAACCCCTAATAAATAAATTATGCTTTGGTTTTTATTGTTGTCGCACCTACTCCACTTCAAAGGTACGTTACATCTTATCACCTTATTTTACAAAAAACTAATGTTTTAGGCGGTAAAGGTTTAAAGACCGATTCTAGTTGACATGCGGATAGGGGGGCCCACAGGCGTAGATTGCTTAGGGCATCAAGTAGTCTTAATCCGTCACTGAGTATATGAATTTGCCTATTAGCTGACTTAATTTATTTATTTAAACTTCATGTACAGTAGTGGTACATAGGTGGACTTAATGCAACAAGGCATTCTCTACCAGTCAACCATTGGGTTAAAAAAGACAACACTGTGGTAGGTTTGCACAATAAACAAATAACTGATACTTTAAATAGAAAAAATTAAATAAAAAATAAGTTATTTATAATAATAAAATACACATAAATGCTAAATAAAATACATATATATACTTAATGGGCCCAATTGAAATAAATTATTTATATTTGGCGTTAACTTTGCGGTAAACGCAAGCAAATAGAATCATAAATGATTACATATTTTAAGCTCGCCCTTTTCTTAGGTCAAATATAACACAATATTTAAATAACTTTTTTCCTTTTTCCAATTTCCACTGAAATATAATTATAGCTAAAAATGAGGCAGCAAAATTATAAGGAAAGTTTTTTCATTGACTTTAATAAAACAATATGCCTGTAATTACTTTCACAAGTCTAAAGATTTCATTCAATTTTACTTTTATGGCGTGATGTAGATACCTACAGTTAGTAATTGGCATAAATCTTCAGATGTATATTCCTTTTTAGTGTTCCGTACCTCAAAAGGAAAAACGGAACCCTTATAGGATCACTTTGTTGTCCATCCGTCTATCTGTCTGTCTGTCAAGACCTTTTATCTAAGGAACACGTTTAGGTATCGAGTTGAAATTAAAACCATATACTCAGTCTGCAGTCTCTTGAAGCTGTGAAAAAATCAAACTTCTGAATTAACGAAAAAAAAATACGCCCGTTTATGTCGCAAAAAACGTATATTTCGACACTCTCAAGGGTATCAAAATTCATAGAGTACTTCACGTTGACCTAGAATCCAGAAATTTAGCATAAAGCAAAATGACACAAAGATAGGAAAAAATCTGAAAACTGTAAATTTGTAGTTACATAAAAAAAAAAAACGGAAAACCTTCGTAACTCAATTCGGTAATTGAACTGTTTTCATAGACAAGTTTGTGTGGAACCCTCAGTGCGCGAATCCGACTCGCATTTGCCCTTTTTTTTTAATACGTTGTCCCACACTAGGAATTGCCCCAATATCATGGGTTCGTTCACAAATAAATAAATAATAAATCTATCTGTAAGTCCTACAAATACTTGTTCCCGTGCGGGAATCGAACCCGTGATACGCATCGCAGCAGCCAATTTATCAACCACGGCGCCAACCGTGCCATTAAAAATTTATCTAAGGCTTTACTGGACATCACACGTAAACGTTCATTTAAGAACTCACGTGCTATATTAATCTCCGCGATCTCCAGATCTAATGCCCCGTCGCACCAGAAGCACTCAACTAATTTACTTTTCTTTAACTTTATAAAACTGAAATATCGTACCCACTAAAGGTGCTTTTCGACTCGACATATACCAGATATCTGGCCACTGAGAAAATGTGTAGCAGCGACGTGAAAATATGGGATTGTTATTTTTTCACCAAAGTTTTGCGCGGAGCTTGGGCGGAGCGAAGACGCTTAGCAGAGCTATGACATGGTGTGTAGCTGATACCGTTGTCCTACCAACACTAAACAATAATTACCACTGTACCGTGGGTTCGTTCACAATTTTTTTTATTAATTTATTACATCAAAAAATCATTTATAACATCTGCCAAACTGCATAGCAGTTTGTCGGCTGTACATTTTCGTGAATTTCGCTTATTACTAAGACCACATCCGGTCACCCCCCAAGTTTGTAGGTAGGTACTCGTTGTGAGGTAAACAGATGCACCACAACACTCTCTGAGACCAACATACCGCAGCAATTATGGACACATAGACAGATAATGTTTTATTAGAACATTTTAAACTCACACATTTGTTCTTATGACGAGGGACGTGGGTGACATCGATCGACTCATTTCTCGCTACGCATCCCTCACACACATATCGTAGGCGCGGGCTTGCGGACGGCGAGCAATGGGTAGCTCACCGTCCAACCGTCCAGATCGAACCCAAGTCGTCGACGGCGCGTACTGTTCCACGCGCGCCTCAAGGAGATGTCAGCAAACCTAGGGGCTCAGCAGGGTCGAAGCCTACTGGGGCCAAGAGTCTGCTTCTGAAAGGAAGTCTCGGCCCTGGTATGAAAGACAACGAAGGAACAGGAGTGGGTTTTTAGTCAGTAAAAGTCTGACACGTCCAGCTCCGCCCAAGAGCGGGGAATTTCATTGCACACACA
Organism: Mythimna pallens; assembly: GCA_961205895.1. Taxonomy (NCBI): domain Eukaryota; kingdom Metazoa; phylum Arthropoda; class Insecta; order Lepidoptera; family Noctuidae; genus Mythimna; species Mythimna pallens. The sequence goes on along the minus strand of OY540826.1, from coordinate 11,253,442 downwards.
CATATTATATCTTTGCATGTAAGCACTAATTTTTCAAACCTTAATATCTTGCCGCCGCCAACCCTTTTCCACCTGACCTGTGCTAAGCCAAGCTAGGAAAACAAAATGATCCCATTAGTCGTTTTTTTTTCTCACACACGAGCTAGCTCACATTTATACGATGAAAAACCGGCCAAGTGCAAGTCGGACTTGCGCACGAAGGGTTCCGTAACGTCCTATATCGTACCGTTTGTTGTTCCCATACAACCCCCCCTTAAATATTTATTTTATTCTATTTTTTAGTTTTGTTAATTTGTAGTTATAGCGGCAACAGAAATATATCATCTGTGAAAACAACTGCCTAACTATCACGGTTCATGAGATACAACCTGGTGACAGATGGTTTGACAGACAGGCAGCAGAGTCTTACTAACAGGGTCCCGTTTTATGCTTTGGGCACGGAACCCTAAAAAAAGCATCCTTAAGGCGGAGTAAGGAACATTTTAGTCAGAAAAGCAATAAGGTTAGTTCAAATATGCTTACCACTGGGGTTACAGAGCCTATATAATCAGGACACAGTTGAGCAAAGTCCAATAGAAACTTAATACTCACACATATTCCCGCGACTAAGCCAAGGGCCGGATCTTTGTCGCGTCAATGTCGACTAAAAGTCATCCTTTATTATAACGTGCAATATTAATTGTGTGTCAAGACCTCATATCGCACGCCATTGTGCGACTAATGACAAAAAGATGAGACCCGAAACATGATACATTAAGTATTTAAGTGTAGAACATAATGTGCGTATTATAAGAGCTTTGTGGTGGATATGTAAAGTAGAGCTGAAGGGAGCTATAATGTAGTAATAAATCTTTAATCTGAGCTTTTAATAAAACCAATAAAGAATCGGTTTGACGAGAAAAACTAAGAACTAACAACAAGTCCGTCCATTGTACACTTGTTTTTGTAAATGTTTATCTTGTACAATAAAGTATATCACAGTAATATATTAAAGGCGAAAGTTTGTGAGTGTGTGTATATCTGTTGCTTCTTTACACTTGAACTGCTGAACGGAATTCGATCAAACTTGGCACACTTGATACTTTTATCCCTGAAGTTTGTTCTCTTGGCATAATTTTCCACTATCAAGCGGACGAAGCCGCAGACAACAGTTAGTAATAAACAATAATAAAGACTAAGAACAAATTTACCGTTTCACGTTTTCATTTTTGAAAACTATTAGTGCAGTTTGGAAGCCCTATCAAAGTTCTCTTTACTCACTTTACCATTATTTTATACTTCGAAGAAAAGCGCACACCACAGTCTATTTTCTAAGTAGCAAAGAGTAATCCACAAAGGTTTAAGTAAAATAAAGTAGTCGCCATTCATAGCAATCATTTATGGGACCACTGGGGCGCCGGCACCACTGCGACATTCACTTCTGTTCACGAACCGGGTCATAAGGCGAGACTACACCAAGTTATAAACTTCTTACGGTGCCCGAAAAGGCGAGGATAAAAACACGTAACAATAACCAACACATTACGGTCATATTTTCAAGATTCCTCGCTGGAGCCTGCGAACAACATGTCGCCATGGCAACACTTCCGCAGAGGAAATTACCTCTCCCCCGCGTTCCATAAATCAAGTCTCAGGTAAAATTTAATATCATTGCACGAATCAGGGCTCGTCTTGCTAGTTGACATTTTGTTTTTAAAAAATGGCAACACTCCAATTTTCCGGGCGGCATTGTTGGGTTACGGTATAGAATGTTGGATCAATTTTGTGATATGCTCGGAAAGCTATTTCATTTTATTCGGCATTTGCTCGGTCTTTCATTTCCTCACTTGTTTTGCCGGCGGCGATAGTGTCAAGTAACGAGGTAACTTGATTTTTCTCATTATTTCTATACTCGTGCGTACGTTACTCGGGTTCAACGGGAGGATGTTTTGTCATGTAACACCAATTCATTAATCGTAAGCCTCATAAGGGCTATACAACTAAAGAGCTATTTATTTTAATTTATTAGTTACTTTTTTTCGATGGAAAATCATCCAATGACATCCCCCGCTCTTAGGCGGAGCGAGAGAGTGTGTCAGACTTTTACTGACTGAAAACCCACTCCTATTCCTTCGTTGCCTTTCATACCAGGGCCGAGTTTTCCTTTCGGAAGCAAACCCTTGGCCCCAGTAGGCTTCGACCCCGCTGGGCCCCTACGGTTTGCTGACATCTACTTGAGGCGCACGTGGAACAGTACCTGCCGTCGACGACTTGGGCTCGGTTCGAACGGTTACCGGACAGTCGTACGGCGAGCTAGCCATTGCTCGCCATCCGCAAGCCCGCACCTACGGTAGCCGGAAATCGGGATCGGGGTCCCGGCGGCCATTTATTAATGCTGCTTTCCTTATACGAATCGTGAATTTATTTATAATTTGTCTGACAGATCTTAATGACTTCTCCAAAATTAATATAGTTAAGTCATTCTTTGAACGAAAATATTTATTTTTCGATAAAGTAGATGAGTGTTTTTTTTTAAATCTCTGTTAGTTTTTTTCAGTTTTTTTTTTTTTTAGTTGCCTATATAGTGTCCCACTGCTGGGCAAGGGCCTCCGTCTTCGCCTTACAAATCTCTCTGTCTGTGTATATTTGCGATCTCTGGTCGAGTTTGTCCCACGAACATGATCAGATCATCACACCAACTTTGCTTTTGAGTTTAATCGCAAATGATACAAATCAAACAACAATGATACAAATCGTTCCTTTTTATAATAGTATTATAGTGTAAACGAAGCTAGTGAACTCATGTCCACATGACATTATGTTTCATAATAAAAGCATCACATAAAAGCTCAGCTCTTACGTTATAAACTTGACCATCTAACCACTAGACTATGTAGCTCATTAAGATCCACTTGACTTGACCGCCAGTCGTCTGAACATCGTCCGTCACAGCCTAGACGTCACTATTTGTTCGAATCTCGAAAGTTTTAAACGTTCATAACCGAAGCTTGAAACAAAAGAAGTAGCTGTTCCCGTGTAGGGCTCGAGACTGGAGTGAACTCGAAACGTCGAGAAGTATTCCAGCCGGGAGACAGACGGGGTTTGAACAAGTCAGGCAACGTTCCTCAACGTTTCTCGCACGATAGTACTCGTCGTCGAGCTGCCGTCGACTTATCTGCAGCGACTAACTACACACAGAAGAGTCGTTCAAACAACCTCTGGCTACAAGTTTGAAGCGCTGCTGCAAGTATGAGCGAAGTAATGAATTTAATTTTACTTGATTATGTTGGTGGGTTAGAACTTAGAATATTGCGCCGAGAACTAAATTATGTTTGACTTGAGCGCTCAACGCAACGTTAAGAAGCGTAATAGGTTCCTCAAACACTTTTTCAAGACGCTGACTTTATTTATTTTGAATTACTTTTTCACTTTTGATTAGTTTTAATTGGAGCAGATTCTGTACAAGTGAGTCAATTGAGCACCATATTTAAAAAAGAATATTGTACATTTTTTTGTAGTCGACGCGTTGCGCATGGCACGTCGCCGTCTCTGCAATTTCAAGCGCGAAGCTAAGAGTATTTTCATCAGTTTACTCGCAGTCACAGACTACTCCAACTCACAAAATACAACTGCTTCTAATTTTGTACTTAAGGAAAACTAACTGAAGGGACCGATGTGACTGTATAGTATTTAATAAATCTTTTTTCAGAATTATTTCGGCAGAACGGAAGTCACTAATAATGATTAGTAAACATCACCAGCAATTTGTGAAATAAACTCTTAGGAAAATGAAAATATAGGTTACCATTATAATTGTTGCCAATTAGCATAAAGTCAGGCTCACTTATATATCCCATTACCTACATTCGGCACAATTCGGCACAATAAAATTACACGATAACTCAAGTTTTTTCAATGCTCATTAATTTCAACTTTAGATAGACTGACATAAAATATAATAAAAAACGTAAACATTTCACTTGCATATTTTATTTAGATATATGTTTACTACGAGCATTCTTCAATAACATTGTTATGACATTAGGTTCACACCGAAAATGATAAAAAAATTGGAACCGACCGCCACCGGCCACTTCAACATAATAGATTCGTAGGGACTGAACTTATGAGGCACTTTAAAATTTACATGTGTCGATAATGCACGACACCATGGCTATTGAGAACCATAAAAAATATAAAAAGATTTATTTCGGAACATAAAACCATATCGGTAATTTATTTTAGATATTGTCCACCTAATCATGTTGAACAAAACAAATTGTTGACTAATGGTAATGACTTTGCGGATTCACAAAAAGGAACTGAAGAAACGGATGGAATATAGTCAGTAAAAGTCTGACACTCTCTCCCTCCACCTAGAGTGGAAGGAGTCGTTTGATGATTGCCCACGCAGAACAATAGTTACGATTAAGATTGTATTGTAGGTGATCCAACTTTTGTTTCTAAAATCCCGGAATTTGATCGTCATGCTTATGATTCCAGAATTTTAGAGGAGGTAATTGTCAGCTCTTTGTGTACTTACTTATACGAACTTTAGGTAAATATACTCTACCTATTACCATCTCTGATTATTATTAAACCATGAGCTCCTTGAATTTGAAAATATATTCAACAATATATTCCACAACTTTCACATAACGCTATCAAGTCCCAAACTAAGCAGAGCTTGTGGTATGAGTACCAGATAACTGATAAACGTACCTTCTAAATTCATACAATAGATAAAACGCATTCAGACGCTGAACAAATGATCGTGCTCATCACACAAACAATTTTCCTGAGTGGGAATCGAACCCACGATCTCCGACATAGGAGTCAGGGTCACTAACCTATAGACCAACAGGCCAGTTAAAAAAAAAACTTTTTTCTTCAACAAATTCTCTTTTACACGCAACCTAAAATCAGAGTAATAAAGGTAAATATAACCCTAAAAGAAACATCCCTTAGTAAGTAACACGGCATAGCCAGTGATTTATATCCATCCATTACACATTAAACCACGGGATCTTAAAATGAAGCGGCTCATAAAACAAGAGGAACACTCCAACCCAATGGCTTTATATCACTGATTCGGCAAATGACATTGATAAATGGACCACTCTATCAATCAAAGCAAATTGTACTGTAAGCTTTTAACAGGTAGCCTCAAATGAATGGTAGTGTCATGATATGATTAAAGCGATGCTCTCTCTTTTGTAGATGCGTACGCAGTACACTGTTGGTGCTTGTTTATTTATTTATACAACATATAATAGTAAGTCACCCAAAGGGCAATGGAAAGGGATATCATAGGGTTAGGAGTATCCTTGCGTGATCGCATAAGGAATGAAGATTGAAGACCAGGTTATCGACACAGCCTGAAGAATCACCAAACTTAAGTGGCAGTGGGAAGGGCAAACAGCAATCTAATCCTGGACTAGCTCTATTCGCTAATGAATGGAGGGATTGTCTGAATTAAGAAAAGGGTGAGTGAAAGGCTTATTTTATAATATGTACCTATTACTTATTTGTATTATTTTACGTTTACATGATTTGTGTCTAATCAGTATAATTGGCATTTTGTCTTTCTGGTTATAAACTAAATAATAAATTATCATCAATATAAACCTCCACAAATAAGGATTGTTTTAAAAATTGAGTTTCCCATTTTTTTCACAATTCTTCGAAAATTTAACAACAAAAAATAAATTCAATAAAATAAAAAAAAACCGACTGCGTAATAATGATTTGTGTTATTTTATGTGTTTAAATTAATGCAATTTAATTGGTTTCTACGCTACTGTATTATATGGCGTCTCACAGTCGTTATGTTGTTTTTTTAAACGTCACTTATCTCAGAACACTTGGGTTATCAAGACGAATCTAACGTTATGTTAATTATATAAATCCGTTCAACGGTTTGGCAGATATGAGATAATAAAGAATATTACATACATACATACAAACATACATGATACGCGCGAAAAATATAACCCTTTTTACCTGACAGCAAGAATGCTGTCGGGTAAAAAGGATACAATAAGTGCAAAACCCTTCACAAATTTCTAAGAAATCATTGATTAAAGTCTAGCATATGAGACTTTAATTTATTATTAGGCGTTTTAATATAATAATAATAAATTATTTAACACGTGACTCACAAAATTCGATAACATTTTCGATATCTGAATTTCTTACATTTGAAAATCAAAAATGATGATCTAATAATTTCGTTTATCAGAGAACATCAAGTGAGCACTTAAGATGGGTTCTTAAATAAAGAGCGCTTTATTAATCCGGGATTTAAAGACTAACAGCCTTATTTATAAAACTCGCTCGTTTAAATACAAATTGGCGGATTTTAAGTTCAAATGCTTCATAGAATATTTTGAATTAAGGACCTGCTAATCAATTTAAACTACTCACATCGATTTTTTTTTATATACCAACACGCAAAATATTACACAGAACTGCAGAACACAGTATCACTACCTGTGTAATGCTAGCAAAGGAGGCGGGTGATCGCGTAAGGCAACGGTCCTCACGCCCTAACCGCCGCCGGGATTTCGATCCCGATTTCCGGCCATCATAGGCGCGGGCTTGCGGACGGCGAGCAATGGGTAGCCCGCCGTCCGACCGTCCGGTAACCGTCCGGACCGAGCCCAAGTCGTCGACGGCGCGTATTGTTCCACACGCGCCTCAGGGAGATGTCAGCAAATCGTAGGGGCCCAACAGGGCCGAAGCCTACTGGGGCCACGGGTAGTGTGAAAGCGAAGCCCGGGGTCCCTGGATGAAGGCAAAGAAGGAACAGGAGTGGATTTTTAGTCAGTAAAAGTCTGACACTATCTCTCGCGATTTGTCATAAGAAAAAAAAATACTTTCTTCTTTCATTATTTTTTCTTATATGTGTTTTAGGTTTACACAACCGATCAGAAGTTCTAGACAACGTGTCTTCTCTACATAGTACAAAACAAAATCACAATTCACATCTTTCTGTATATCCACTATTTCCTCCTAAACCGATCAAGGCATTTTGGTGCTGTTTCCACTAATAGAAAGAGAGATAAAGGAGAACGGTTTGTGTATATAATTTGCACCTGTGCGAACAGGGGGCAGGTTCCTAGTACCACTATGTTCCAAGTCATATCTTCAATCTCAAATCATTTCATTGACCGTTATACGTAGCTTGTTTATATTGACGTCATGGTGACTAAGTAAGTTAAATTGGAGCAAGTTTCCTTCAATAGGACTTAAAATGTAGACCAAGGGTGGAAAATCTGTCGATCACGATCGACCGGCTGATCTCGGTTGTTCATCCAGACAGTCGATCTTGGCAAGCAGTAGCGTATTTACTTTTAGGCCAAGAGAACAATGGCCCGAGGCGGCGGATAGCTAGCTATTAGCGGCTTTACCTTGTCGCCCCGTATCTCATTGTTTGTAAAAAAAAGAAAATCGAACGTATTCGAGACAGGTTGCTCTTTTTGAGCTCGCTTCGCTTGTTCTTTCATTTTTGATTACCAAATATTTGAGCACAATTCACCAAAGTATTTTTTTATACTGTTCACTTTTGAGTACACTCACTCTTTTATTTTAATTGTTAAATTCTTTTTGTAATTGGTCGATCTCTATATCTAGACTCTAGTTGGTAAAAAGTAGATTGTGAATCAAATCAAGTTGATCAATTCAAATATAGGCAATACATTAGCAATAACGATTATCAATAAGTTCAAAATGTATAGAATGGCAAGCGCTACCTACCAAAATATCACTTACAGAGGCGGCCTTAACCGGTAAGAGGCCTCGGGTGGCAAATCTTTGCTAGGCCTTTATCCTCTTTCAATCAAATAAAAAAAGAAAGAAAAATATTTAATTTGGCACACATAGATACACACAGTACATATAAAAACAACAGATAAAAAAGAAAACTAACATTGTGTGTCTCGCGGCTGCGCCAAATAGGTCTAATTCAGCAAAAATGCCAGACCACTACGTGGTAGTTGCCTGACGCTAGTTTTCAACTGAATCTTCAAAACTAGATATTTCTTTTGATTGGTGAATAATACAAAATTTATAAAAAGTATTAATTTCAAGATATTATAATAATGAATAAAAACCAACGCAACAAACAACGCAACGAAGATAAACCTAAGTACTAAATGTCGTATTAGATATGAAAATGATATTTACTGCTTTTCAATAATCTAGTAAAAGCTACCTACGTAATTTTATTTTATTTATCAAAAAGCAAGAGCTGAAAACCGATCTCGTGTCATCGACTTTGAGAAATTAGATACTTATCTTACTATTTATATAAAATTTACTTTGAAAGGTAAAGGTAGGACAAAATAAAAAGTTTCAAATAATAATTTATTTTCTAATGTTGTGTGTGGCCCCTACAAGAGCGAGGCCCCTACAAGATTGAAGCTCTACAAGAACGAGGCCCCTACAAGAGCGATGCCCCTAAAAGAGCGAGGACCACGGAACGTCACCCTACTCACCAGAGCAGAGGTCCGGAGCCTCCTTGAGGACGTCACTGCACATAGTTAATAGGTAGGTGTTAATAGGTAGGTACCTTATGTTTCAACTCTTCGACAGCCTCTAAAATGTCGCTTTTTGTCAAAAGCTTCATCAGTGTATAAATCGACTGAATGAGCGGCAAACAAATCACCTAGTGTAGTGTAGTTTGTTGTGTACCTTATGTACCAACTCTTCGACAGTCTCTAAAATGTCGCTTTTTGTCAAAAGCTTCATCAGTGTATAAATCGACTGAATGAGCGGCAAACAAATCACCTAGTGTAGTGTAGTTTGTTGTGTACCTTATGTACCAACTCTTCGACAGTCTCTAAAATGTCGCTTTTTGTCAAAAGCTTCATCAGTGTATAAATCGACTGAATGAGCGGCAAACAAATCACCTAGTGTAGTGTAGTGTGTTGTATAGCTTAATTAAATCCCTTCCTCTCAATTGCGTTTTAAGTGTTTCACAGTTTGGCCAATTGGCATATTAAATGCGTACAAATTTGTAGCTCTATTTTATACTATTATTTACTTCTGTATACGAGTACGTTGCGGACCGTATCTAATCATCATCATCGTTTCAGCCGATAGACGTCCACTGCTGGACGTAGGCCTCCCCCAAATGTCGCCACAATGAACGGTTCTATTCGTCTCGCATCTATCGGATTCCTGCAACCATCACCAGGTAATCGGTCCACTATGCGTTCTAACACTGCGTCTTCCGGTACGTGGTCGCCACTCCAGAACCTTTCAGTCCCAACGGCCATCTGTTCTGCGAGGATTGTGCCCTGCCCATTGCCATTTAAGTTTGGCGATTACTCGTGCTATGTTGGCAACCTTGGTTCTCCTGGGGATATCTTCATTTCTGATTCGATCACGCAAGGAAACTCCGAACTTAGCCCTTTCCATTGCGCTTTGGGTGACTTTTAGCCTTCTGATGAGGCCCATTGTGAGCGACCACGTTTTGGAACCCTATGTCATCATAAGGCAACATAGACTTTCGTCTTGAGACACTGTGGTATATTGGACCGCATCTACCCTAATGTTATAAAGAGCAAAGATTTGTATTTATTATTTATTTATTAAATGCTTTGTGCACACAAAAGTACAGACGCGAACTAAATGCCTTAGGTATTTTCTACCATAACCTCTGGGTGATTTTTTGGGTAATAAATAAACTAAAACAATACTGGACCGATTTCAGAAATTCATTCTCCAGAGGGATCCTTCTTAATCACTGAGTGACGTTGGCTATATATTTTCTACTTTCGAGCAGGTAAAATCGCTAGCCGATGCTAGTTTATAATAGAGTCACCTTTGAAATTGCATCCAAAACTGGGTATTTTCTTGTGTTTATTTTTGTACAATATTTTATACTAAATTATTATTATTATTATTTTAAACAGCATCAAAATGGGTTATTAAAAGAAGCAGCAATCATCATTTCAACTATTGGTTATGAGGAAGTGTGAGGTCGTGGTGGAAATATCTCGCTGTGTCTTTTGTACACACGAAACTTAATGGCGGTTTTTTTTTTAGGTGGGAAATCATCCAATGACATCTCCCGTCCTTAGGCGGAGCGAGAGGATGTGTCAGACTTTTACGTACTAAAACCCACTCCTATGTTCCTTCGTTATTTTGCATTCCAGGGCCCGGATTTCCTTTCAGAAGCGAACCCTTGGCCCCAGTAGGCTTCGACCCTGCTGGGCCTCAACGGTTTCCTGACATCTCCTTGAGGCCCGCGTAAAACACTACGCGCCGTTGACGACTTGTCCTCGATCCGGTTGGTTACCGGACGGTTGGACGGCGAGCTACCTATTGCTCGCCGTCCGCAAGCCAGCGCTTACGGTGGCCGGAAATCGGGATCGGGATCCCGGCGGCTGGGGCTTGATAGCCATTCCCTCGCTCTTGCGGCCGCCTCCTTTGCTAGCATTACAGCTTCGCAGAAGGAGACGACTGCCTGCCACTCCTCGTCGCTTTGAACCATGGCCTGTACCAAGGCCCGGCGCGAGAGATCGTTGCCGCCACGCTATGGATGCCGCCGATCAAAACTAATGGCGGTGATGTCAAATTTTAGTATGTACATCTTTATTCTGTTACTTGACAGTTTTTCCTTACTTAGATTTGAAAGGGGTAATTAATAAAAAAACTGATTTGAAAAATGAAACTATTTTCTATTTTGAATAAAGTTATATTTCGATACAAATAAATAGTCAATTACCCAACTGCCAATCCAATACTATTCTATTATAAATCTTCGTTACCTATCTATTAAATTGAGACTTTTAAAACCAATCTGTGTGGGCAAATTCAACTGGGAGCATAACCTTAGCCTGTGTCGAAATAAAATCGTCTACCAACTCAAAATTTCAGAGAAAACATAATTATCTGAATGTTAAAATTTAGTCATATATATTGAATTTCCAATTACAGATTGTTTCGCAGAATATTGCTCCTATATAACCTACCTATTAAGTCGTCATTACCCAAATTATAAGAATTTTCCAATTGAATAAGAAATATATATATATGAAAGGAGAAAATGACTGACTTACATATCAACGCACAGCCAACACGTACTGTGTGGTAATGTTTCCTTTTATTACCTACGTAAGCGAGCACTAAAAGAGGATTTTCCAAAATTCACTCCCTAAAGGGATGAAACGGGGGTCCAAAGTTTGTATGGAGAAACCTACATTCACGTGGACAAAGTTAGACTGACAGAAGCTAGTTATGTATAATGAAAGTCATGGTATTTACAAATTCATCGGCGTAATATCAGTGTAATTTCAACGTCTGCTGCGCTCATATCATTTCATACCACGCTTTACGGCTCCGCGACTCGTGCTCGCTCAAAATCTTACCCTCAATTTAATGGCATTTATTTTAAAATTATAATTAGGTACAGAATGATAGTATTTAACATTTTATTATATATTGAATGTATTGGTTGATTGAAATTTTTAATTTAAATAATATTTAGAATTTTATATTTGTTTAGAAATTATTTGCAAATTTTTAATCATGAACCAGTATTTGTTACCCGTAATATATGCATGCATTTAAGTATGTTATCTTACGAAATGTTAGATTTTTTAAGTCATTCTCTAGAAATAAAGAGGCCATTTTATTATTAGTTGGTTGGTTTATTGGTTCATTATGGTACGGACAGGGTCGTCATCTAAGTAGTTAGAGGTAACCATTGATCTATATCATAGCTATCCATATCAGTGACTCTGAAAGTGTCACGCTTGTAGCAAGATTGGGCTTTTACGCATATTAAAGTAACATTACCTAATGCCTAAGTAATTACCATAGCAAACACGAGGATATTGGTAGCAATTTGAATCGCTAATAAGTAAGTACAACCTCTAACAAAGAACAATCACAAAGGGTACACACAGTTTCTTAGGACGGCAGCCGTCTCGGTCTTAAAATTGGAAATCCGATTCGTCGTTTGAACTAATTTAATTTTACAAGCTTTTTGGGACAGCCCTGACGTAATAAAATTTGCGCCGATCGAAGGGGAAACTTCTTAATTAGCGACGGCCTATAACGAAGGCCTCCACAGTCCACGTGACACCCTGCCGATCCAACCACTAGACATTTTCAATTCGTAACTAATTTGCAAAACGATAAACTCGTCCTTAGATGCCAACTTGGGGGAAACAGCAATATTCAGTATGTATCTCACGCCGAGAGTTCTCAGTAAATAATATTGAAAGGTAGGCTAGAGAGGACGAAATAGACAGAATTTAAATTACGAAAGTATGTTTATTTTGACCTTAATACACTCATGAGAGTTCTCTTGTGGGAAATTCGTTCGTGTTAGCTTTGATTTTCCGCAGTAATACATCAAATCTCGGCAAAATGGCAAAATGTTACGACTATTCACGGGAAATGAAAAGATATAATTTCCTGCACATCGGTACGAGCTCGTTCGTCGAATTCAGCGTTTCCGTGGAGAGTGAGCACGGCGCTCGGCGGGCGCACGGGGCCCGACGGCGCCGGTGGACGCGGTGCTGAACGCTCGTCCCACACTAATCGAATGACCGACACGTTCCGTCCCCACTCAAGCAAATTACAGCTGTAACAGCTAGAGTAGGTGTCCGACACAGATTGTCGGGTTACAGCTGACCTACAATTCTCCAAGTGTTTTATAAAATTGACTTTTGTTCTCAATTCGTATTACGAACCCCTGCAAACACAGCGGTTTCTTTGCGTTGTTTCTTTCTTAAAATTACTAAGCTTTGTATTCAAAGGTTCTGGAACATAACGCAAAACTTGAAGAGAATGTTATCAAAGGAAACGGTTTGGTTTTGTATAAAAGGAATATTTCTTTTATTTCGTTTTTGTTATTGTTTATGTTAGTCAATATTTTGTTGTTTTTATAAAAACCATGCGTGGCTCAAAAAGGTAAGATGTTTTGCGTTGTTTTAAGACAGCAATTTCATTCCATTATTTATTTTTTTGTATTTTATTTTATTTTGACGATCTCTGATGGTTAGTTTATTTACATTCTCAAAAAATAAACTAATAACGTTTCTGTTGAATTAACGCTTAAGTTATGAAAATTCCACTTATTTTGTATACAATTTCGAGAAAGTGCATAAACATTTTACAAAAGCCATTTATCGTGAGTCCACATTAAATATTTAAAGCAGTTGTTAATATTGAACATTTAGAAGTTGATGATTTATTACCCGCTAAAGCTTTCCATATTTGGCGAATAGGTTCGGTAAAAAGTTCAATATTAAAAAACTTGGGTGACTTGCCGATGTCATTACTTCTGCAAGTCGCCCCTGAGTTTACGTAATACGTTTTCAGAAATATTTCTTATAACTTTAACCATTCTTTTATTTTCATTTTTCTGACATTGTTACTGAGGAGTTTTAATGTAGGTACTGATTTTATGTTTTATCAGCAGCATTATTGCTGGAAATATTCAAAGCATTTTATTTCAAATAAACCATTTACAAGCACTTTTGAAATGACAAGAAGTCTGTCTGTCAGAAAAAAAAAGATGCTAATTGCACATTCCAAAGCGCAGATCTCTATGGAGAAGAATGTGCTAGAAACTCCATGGCCACTCTTTTCAATCATGTTATGTATAACAAATATCTCGGTTATATGTTTCTTGTCGCTAGTATCATCATGTGATGAAATTCGATCACTATAATTGCTACCTGCACTACAATCGGTTTTAGGGTGATTTTGTAGGTTTCGTATTCAATTAGTATTTTTACACATTTGTGAATGACACAGTACTTATATGGTATTAACGATACAGTTGGCGCAGCCAATCACTCAACCGCTCTCAACTCGTGGCTTCGATTCCCGCACGTAACAAACAGTTGTACGGCCTACAGATAATGAAAGCAGAGAAATAATATATTTAATGACGTTTAAGAGGAGAGGTAGTGATCCTTAACCATATTTTTATTTTCGAGATAGTCCAGGGAAGGTTTAAACGGTGAGAAAAAATGAAAAAAATCACGAAAAAAATACCCGACTACAACGCCATCCCTCATTAAAATCTCATAATAAAATGAATTATGCTGTTCAGGTAATGCCAGTAGATGGCGTTATCCTTACTATTAGGCGGTACGAAGTTCGTCGGGTCAGCTAGTTACTCAATAAAAAAAGGATCGAATTTGAATACACAAACTCTTCATACAATCTGAATGCGACATACCTCGTCACCATAATAGTACATCAAGATTTTCTTGAATCTCGTCGCACATTATTGTTGTCATTGTTGGACGACAGGAAGACGATCAACCCGTTTTCCTTTATGTTGAAGGCACGTGAACACATTCGCAAGAAATTAGTAGAATCATCACAACATTGATTGATTGGATTTATTACAAACACAACTACGTTTTCTTTTGTTGTTTCTCTTTTTTATTTAATTTTAGTAGTTTTATTTTTTTCCAAAGGACCTTATAATAAATATTAAAAAAAAACAGTCTGTGGGGGGGCCTGATCTGTGTGACAGGATTTCCTAGTGCAGATGCCAGTCTCCCACAAAGGAATACTTCTCTCTCTCTCTCTCTATTCGTCTGATGGACTCACCCGGACGATGGCATGCCCGACACACGTCAACCGTCCCGTCCTTCATAATATGTCTCCGGTAGTTGTTCGTTAAGATAACTTCGTCCATGATTGCACAGACAAAACCTTCAGTTTCTCCGAAGAGGTCGCTAAAACGTAACCAGGCCACGGACGCCGCGAAATCTACATCAGGCTCATGAAGAGCCCGATAAAAGCGCCCATGGAGCTCCTTGCCTTTCCATACTTCCTTGCGGTCATCAGTAGTAAGTACCACAGGTTTGCACCAGTCCTCTTTAGCCATGGATAACGGGGTGAGTCCCTTGTCCATTGCGACCACATCGCGGTGCATACCCACGTCGGTTTTGAGGAAATATTCTCTGAGGCTGCACACCTCACGGTTGTGTAGAGTCTTTGCGTTCAGAAAACCCCGACCTCCACACTTCCGCGGGATGTACAGTCTCATCACCGATGATCGTGGGTGATGCATCCGATTTGCGGTCAGCAATGTACGGACCCGTCTATCCAGAGCGTCTAGCTCGGTCTGAGTCCATTTGAGTATGCCGAAAGAGTACATTAAAACCGGCATGACCCAACCATTGAAGGCGCGTACCCTATTTCCACCTGACAGAAGGCTGTTTAGAACCTTCTTCAGGCGGCCAAAGAAACGCTCCTTCAATGTTTGTTTCATGTCAGCAACGTTAATGCCCAACGCTTCCGACATACCCAAATACTTATATGTTTCGGTCGAGGAGAAGGTTCTAAGGTGTATGGAATCCGAGAGTTGAATTCCCTCGGATTCCACAAGCTCCCCTCTCTTTACATGCATGACTGCACATTTTTCCACACCAAATTCCATCCTGATGGCACTACTGAAAGTTTCAGTTACTTTCAGTAGTTCAATCAGTTGCAAATTGTTGTGGGCAAAAAGTTTCAAATCATCCATGTAAAGAAGGTGAGATATGACCTGACCACCTCTTCTCAACCGATAGCCTAGACCTGAATTCTCCAGCAACGTGCTTAGAGGATTCAGGGCTAAGCAAAACCAAAGTGGACTCAAACTGTCGCCCTGAAATATTCCCCGTTTAATCCATATTGGTTCATCATTCCCTTGGATCGGTCGACATCCTGGGTAGCGAAGGACTGTTTTCCATTGCCTCATACATGACTCAAGGAAGGTGCGTAGAGTTGCATCTATTTTATACAACTCCAGCACCCTCATGAGCCATGTATGGGGAACAGAGTCATAGGCCTTCTTATAATCTACCCAGCATGTCGACAGATCCTTGCGGGATCGACGAACCTGTTGGCTTATGGCCATGTCAATGAGGAGTAGCTCCTTTGTACCGCGGGACCCATTCCTACATCCGTTCTGAGAGGCAGACATTATCAAATTTTTTTCTATATGTACATTAATTTTTGCTCTCAGAATGGATGTAAGAAGTTTATAGACCGTCGATAAACATGTAATCGGCCTATAATTCTTGGGTTCCGTGGGACTACCAGTCTTATGGAGCAGGTGGGTGATACCAGTTGTTAGTAACTGAGGTAGCGACCCAGAATCTAAACATGACTGGAATTGCGATGCCAGAGGCGCGTGTGAGCTGCTGTACCATTTTAACCAAAAGTTGTGCAGTCCGTCCGTACCTGGAGACTTCCAATTAGGTAACGGACGAACTGCTCTAGCTACGTCTAATGGAGTAATTATAACTTTATCCATTTCTGGTACAGCTGCGCACACGCGCTCGACATCACGCATCCAACCACCCTCAGTGTGACAGACGGGCACCGACCAAATGCTGCGCCAGAATGCATTCGTGGTGGCATCATCCGGGCGGAGCACGTCAGTCACACTATGTTCAGGTCGCTCCCAGGCTCTATACACCCACCTCTCATCGCTCTGAAACATGCGATTCTGCGAGTACCGATCAACCCGCCGCTTATACCGGCGAATGCGGCTCGCCCATGCACAAACTTTCTGCTTCAGGAAGTCGATGCGCTCTGTGACACGAGACATGTATTCTTGAGGGCTGATACCAGTCCCCAAAAACGCCCGCCTCACAAAGCGCATCACTCGTGGTCGTGTATTACCCTCCCTGGAGCAGTGTAGTTTGCCGATGAGTACCCTGGCCCCATCAATACGCTTCTCGATCCTGCACTGCCAGGCTGGTACAGCAGGCTTTGGTCGAATAGTTCCACCTGAGTTAGGAAACTTGATGTTGGCGCGAAGCGCATCCTCCAGTGCGCTCCTCAGTCGATCGTTGCACTGGCTACTTACTGTGACAACCCTATCATCTGCATCATCGTTATTATGATTGGACCGCGGCGAGATTGCGTTAGTAGTCGGCGTTGCCGCGGTCTGTGTTTGTGTAGATGTCGAGATGATTTGGTTGCTCAGTACCTCTGAGCGCAGCCGATCAAGTGCAGCGTCGTCCAACCCGTGGTTGCGTTGGATAACCCGCACCTGATCCGACAATCGTTGGGCCGAGACGTTCACGGTTGGTTTCAGGTCCTGAAAAAGAGACAGCATCCTATCACGGTACGCAGTGAGGTTAGTTCCCCCCTCTGTAGACCCGTAATATGCGCGCATGACGTTCTCATTCATAGTCTGAGTCCATCTCATGCGCTGCACACAACCACCGGCAGCGGGGACCCGGCTCGGGGCCGGTTGGCCCCTAGGTCCTAAGCTCTTCGGTGGCCGGCCTCTCCCCGGCCGACGTACAGGTGTTGGCGACGTCGGCGGAGAGAAATACTCGTCGCTCGAGCTCGACGCAACTGCAGCCGTCGGTGACACTGGTGATCTGAGGTCCGGCGGCGGCGAGGCGGAGCTGAGCGACGAGCCCGGGGGTGAAGGGCGTGCGCGACGGGCAGCTGCTCTCGTCAACATACTCACAGATGTTTTTTCATTCTTTTATTAATATTGATTATGTTATTTTTGTTGGTGACATCTGTCATCTGTCTGGTCTTGTGCATATTTTTCTTCTTCTTGTTGATTTTTGCTATAATTACTATGGTTTTGATCAAGTTTTTATTACGTATTGTTTCTTGTTGGCTATTGTAAAAATTGTGAAAAAATGGGAACAGAAATTAATATTTAAAAATCTTCGTCGGTGAAAAAACAACTTAACTTATTATTATTATTTTTACAATAACATTGTTTATTTACATGTACGTTTGTAATTATGTATTTATTATTGTACTTATTTCTGGTCCGTTTGTCCATGTTATGTTTCTGCACCACCCTAAGGTAGACTGGTAGAAAATGCCTAAGGCATTAAGTCCGCCTTTTTACAGTATTGTTTTAGTGAATAACACTGTACAAAGGCTAGTGCGTATAGTTTTAATAAATAAATATATTATCTCGTTTAAGTCTCTATACGATGACAATGGAATATCAGAAATCGGAGAACACTGTCACAGTTTCAAAGACTTCTTATATTTATTCTCACCTGTACCGAGTACATCAAATCACTTGATATACGCCTATCGACAAAGCCAAGCCTTACCAAAGAGCCAATTCTTCCTGGAATTTCCTCATAGGGTAAAAAACCGTGACCTTTCTATTTATTATTTTGAGAGTGGAAGCGAAAAATGCCCACCTGTTTTTACAGGAATGCGAACCTCCCCCGAAGGCATTATATAACATTACCAAGAGCCTTTGCAATTATAATTGCCTGTTGTGAGAGTATTTGCTTTTAAATACTCGGACCTTAGACCCGTTTCATTTTGTGGTTTAATTTATTCATTTACGGTTTAATTAGTTACGGGCATGCTTTGTTGGGACGGATATTGGTGTTAGAAGCAGTACTTCAGTTCATATCTTTTGTTGTGTTTGAGTTATTAATACATAATAGCATGATTGTATCTACCTATAGGCGTCCGCTAGGTCCATGGGGAATTTCTGAAAAGAAAACTCGTGGGGTTAAAAAAAATTTCTAAAACGAAAATGGCAACTAAAAGAACATAAATGTGTTTTAGATAGTTGAAGTCTGACACACTCGCTCCACCGAGCATAAGTAAAGACACAAAGACAGTACATAAATAAAGACGTTTATTTTGACGAATAGTGAGACGATCGTTGTGTTGACCAAATCCTTCGAAGGCGTGGGAGTGCGAACAACGAGCAGTGGGTAGCTCACCGTCCGGACAGAGCCAAAGTCGTCGACGGCGCGCGCCTCAAAGAGATGTCATCAAAACCGTAGGCTGAAACCTACTGGTTCTGAAAAAAGGGGTGCAGAAGACCTCCGCCCTAGAGCGCGAGAAGTCATAAGATGATTTCCTACCTCAAAAAAAAAATGTTGACTAAATAAATGGCATCTTCTTTACAAACAACCTGCTGATATTCGCCATCATCTACTTGGATTTAGAACTGATTGATTTAAGAATAACTGGGACAGGTCACTGTACTGAAAAATAAAATTTAAAAAAAAGAAAAAAAAATTTTTTTTCAATTACAATAGGCATTTTGATACATATTATTGGAGACCTTTTATGCAAGAAATTACTTGTAATATGTGACTCCGCACTTCCACTTGTCATTTGTCATTAGTGTTTGTATTTGTTACTAGCTGACCCGGCAAACGTTGTTTTGCCATATAAATAATAGAAATTAAAAATTTTGTCTAAAAAATAAAAATAAAATTTTGGACTACCCCTAACACTTAGGGGGATGAAAAATAGATGTTGGCCGATTCTTATAGATACCGGATAAGCACAAAAAATTTCATCAAAATCGGTCAAGCCGTTTCGGAGGAGTATGGCAACGAAAACTGTGACACGAGAATTTTATATATTAGATTACTGTAATGGACAATTGTAGTAACAATCCTCCTTATTCACAGATACGTTTTATGTTACTTTCTTTGCTGTCATATTCCGTCCACACATTATTATTGTGGAGTGGTGACGGTGACGTCACCCTACACACACACACATCACATGATCACTATCTGAGTAGAATTGGGTTCAGAATCAAAATAAATTAACAATTTTTAGGGTTTCGTAACTCAGTCGACAAAAATGGATGCTTGTAGCACCATTTTGTAGGCCATCTGCGGAAGACCCTTTTTCTCAGGAACACATGGAGGTATTAAGCTGCAATTAACATTATATATTTAAGATTGCTACCTCTTAAAACAGTGAAAAAAATAAAAAAGTAATTCAACGCAATCTAAAGATACGGCCGTTTATGCTCCGTTGTGGCGCATACTTACATAAATCACAACCTATAGGATAGTTCCTGTTAACCTAGAATCCAGAAATATGGCAAGAAGCTAAGTATCATAGCATAAGTAAAGGAAAAGGTCTAAAAACCGTAAATTTGTTGTTACATCAAAATGTAATTACTTTTTTGCGATACGGAAAAATCTTCAAGACTTCGAATGGATTCGAGAATCAGATTTGATCCCTCGGTGCGTGTGTACTACTCGCACTTGACCGGTTTTTGGAACATAAAACTATATGTTATTCATGAGAAACTTCAAATTCCATTGCAGCCCATATTTTAAGGTTTATTTAGTAGGTACAAATAATCCCCTAAGAGTCATCACAATGATCAGCCTAATGCGTCTCACATCAATCATATTCCTGCAACCCTCACCAGAGTTCTGGTATGTGGTCACCACTCCAAAACCTTTCGGCAAAGCAATACAAATGTTCACTTAAAAATCTACTTAAAATACGTTGTGTATTTTAAGTAGATTTTGCACATTCTTCTCCATAGAGATCTACGCTTTGGAATGTGCAATTAGCATCATTATTTTTTTCTGACTAACTGACTTCTTGACATTTCAAAAGTGCCTGTAAATGGTTTATTTGAAATAAATGCTTTTGAATCTTTGAATCTTTGAATTTTTAAGTGAACATTTGTTCTAAAGTCGATACTTTGATGGCAATGAAATAAAAAAAACTATATCGAATTATTAATAAGTATACTTTTCTCGTTAACGCTAGAATTGCATTTATATTAACGGACCTAGGTTTATATTTCTTGAAAATATTGGCTGATTTAGCGAGACCAATATAACTTTTATTAAATGCAAACAAAGGTTATTTATGAAATATCGGGGAAATAACGAGAAAATTATGTGATTTCTCGTAAACAATAGAGGCTTAATTTTGCGCACAAATAAAATGTTTACAACAGAATATTACTACAATATACTTATGAACAACCAATCATTATGAAAAACTTAACTAATAATACTTTACTAGAGGTCCCGACAGACGCTGTCCTGCCCGAAAACAGGCGCTTCGTCAAAAAAGAAAATTGTAAACCCGATTGCAGCCGCCATTACCGGAGACAATTGTATTTTCAAACTATCCTAGCACCCACTCAAATATATACAATGTAAATCGTTCAAGCCATTTAAGAAGAATTAAGTTACAAACACACGCACAGAAAATTTGTATATATATGTATAAAAGAAGATACCTCCTCACTACATATCTCAAAAAATAGCATTAAAAAATTCGTCTGCATCGCTGTCAACTGGATGTGCAACCCAAAGACTGGCGGCATTGCCACGTTGTAAGGCAATGCTTAATCTCTGACCGAGGTACAAGCCAGCCATTAACTCGTTTTAGAAAATAAATCTCGACACAAATGACTGGCAATTTTCTTGTTGAATGCTGAATGTTTTGCTCGGAGTCTGTTTCTTTGATTTCTTTCTGGGGGTATATCAAAAGTGAAAAAGTTACTTCCATGTAAGCGTGCTCCATCATCGCTTTCCATCAGGTGAAATAAAGGTCAAACGCGAGCCTATCAATAACAATAAAAAATCGGTCAAGTGCGCGGTCAGCACAATGCTCAATGACCTCAGTAGAGCTTCCGAAAGAGTGGGTCTTAAAATGAACATAGACAAAACCAAAGTCATGGTAAATAACCATGTAGCACCCACTCCGATCAAGATCGGAGACTCTGCACTCGAAGAAGACAGACAGTCCAGTTAGGTAGATCTAATTTCGAGAAAGAGGTCAACCGTCGAATCCGACTCGGCTGTGCAGCGTTCGGGAAGCTGCGCAGTACAATGGGCCTCATCAGAAGGCTCAAAGTCACCCAAAGGGCAATGGAAAGGGCTATGCTCGGAGTTTCCTTAGTGATCAAATCAGAAATGAAGATAACCAAGGTTGCCGACATAGCACGAAGAATTACCAAACTAAAGTGGCAATGGGCAGGGCACATTGCTCGCAGAACGGATGGCCGTTGGGGCCGAAAGGTTCTGGAGTAGCGACCGCGTACCGGAAGACGCAGTGTTGGAAGGCCCCCTACAAGGTGGACCGATGACCTGGTGAAGGTTGCGGGAATCCGATGGATGCGAGACGCACAGGATCGTTCGTTGTGGCGACATTTGGGGGAGGCTGAAATGATGATGATGATGATGGTCAAGTGCGAGTCGGACTCGCACACTTAGGATTCCGTACAAACTTACCTATGTAAATAGTTTGGTCTTGAAATTTTTTCCGAATTGGAAAAAAGTTATCATTATATGACCAAATAACAAATTTACGGTTTCAGAATGTTTCTTTTACGTTTGCTGTGAGACCTTGCTTCTTGACAAATAAGAAACGAAAGGCAGCATAAGCGGCTTTAGCTTTAAATTACACTGACTTAGAGGTATGATTTTTTCACTGCTCCAAGGGGTAGCAGACTTTAGCATTTACGAGTAATATTAAGTTCAGCTTAATATCTCGTATCTATGCCGTAACAGCACGAATCGTCGATAGCGCGTAGTTTTCCACGATTGCCTCAAATAAATGTCAGCAAAGACGGAGAGGTCCAACAGGGCCAAAGCCTACTGGGGCCATGCGTTCGCTTCTGAAAGGAAAATCCGGGGTCCTGGAACGCAAGGTAAAGAAGGAACAAAGGAGTGGGTTTTAGTCAGTGAAAGTCTGACATGCCGCTCCGTCCTATTGCGAAAAAAGTCATTGGATAATTTCCCACCTAAAAAAAGGTATAGTATAGGTGAAATGATTTTCCA
Organism: Mythimna pallens; assembly: GCA_961205895.1. Taxonomy (NCBI): domain Eukaryota; kingdom Metazoa; phylum Arthropoda; class Insecta; order Lepidoptera; family Noctuidae; genus Mythimna; species Mythimna pallens. The sequence goes on along the minus strand of OY540826.1, from coordinate 11,230,919 downwards.
ACAGTGGTTGGTGGTAGACTTAATACATACCTAGCATGTAGAAGAGATGTCTAAGATATATTGGCACGGCTACGGAAATTAAAGATCTTCCGTCAGTACTGGGTGGAGCGTTACAATATCCGCGCTCGGTGCAAGCTCCAGTTAGTTGTTTTGCCGACGACTTCTCATCTAAATTCTAACTAATATATAAAGAGGTGGAATTGTTAGTATGTCTATGAAAGAGCAAACGTACTATCGGTTAGAAAACTCTTTGTGCTTGAGATGACGATAAGATGCCAGTAACATCGTACCAACCCTACCTATTACAACTAAACGGATCAACAGCTGCCGCAAGACGACATATTGATGTGCTAGCTCCTAAAATCTATAATATATTCCTAAAAACAAATAATGACTGTAAAACATATACTGTCCGCAAATTTAAAACCAGTTTGACTCTCTGGCTAGAACAGTACCATTATGACGAAATTGAAAACTTAATTTCAGGTAAATAAATATTTTTTTTTTTTTATAACTTCATTTACACACAATCCAAAACACACACACACACTCCACAAAATGCTTAATTTTAAATCTAGACCTAAGTATTTATTTTGTTATGCGAAGACATGGTCCCTATGATACAGGCTACACTAGTTTATGGACCAGGGGATTAATTTTTATGTAAAACCTGTGTCAATAAACTTTTATTATTATTATAGTAGGAGGTAATTTGCAGAAGTAGCGACCTGAATTCTAAAATTATTTCTCTGACAGAAAGAACCACTTTCGCAGATTGTTTAAGGCTATTTTTTATCCCCAAAATATGCAGGCTCTCTGCGGAATAGGCGATGTTAAAAAAGCCGCAGAAAAAGTCTAAGATAGGTGCCAGATAAAATTGAAATAATAGTACATTATGATGACAAGTGTGTAATTTTGGTGATTACCGTTGAGGCGGTATTTAGATCCGAGCCGTAGGCGATGATCTTAAGAGAGCCGAGGACAGTAATCACCGATATTCACGAGTATCATACGAGGTTTTTCAACACAAGTGTGTTGAAAAAACTCGTATGATGATGTGAAGAAAAATAATTTAGTTAATAATTTATTCAACAGCAAAACTAGAGTATTTTTTTTTCTGACATGGCGGTAAAAAATTGACTCTATTTTCTGTGCGCATTTTAATTTCTTTTTCTTCACTCCATTTGGACAGGCTAAGGTCTTTAGACCATACCATCTCGTCATCAGTAATAAATGGCCTGTTGGTCTAGTGGTTAGTGGCCCTGACTGCTATGCCGGAGGTCGTGGGTTCGATTCCCACCCAGGACAAATGTTTGTGTGATGAGCACGATCATTTGTTCTGTGTCTGGGTGTAATTTATCTATAATATGTATGTATTTAGAAATATATAAGTATGTTTATCAGTTGTCTAGTACCCATAACACAAGCTCTGCTTAGCTTGGGACTAGACGGCGTTGTGTGATAGTTGTGGAATATTATTATTATTATTATTATTAAATACATATGTAATGTGGATGCAACACGTTCTAATGTTATTGCCGTATTTGTCAGCTAAAGTATCGAATCAGCCTTCTCGGCAAGCTTCGCTGAGGTAATCAATACTACAATAAAATTTTCAGCTTCATTATGGATTGATTCCAAGTGGGAATCAATTTGTGAATACATAATTAAAACAGCCTCTCAACTTCACTCGATAAAGCCAAAAAAAATAAGTGAAATTATTTCGCATTAATTTTTTTTTTTATTTAGTACAGATGTTTAAGAAAAAGGTTTCGGTATATCTACATTATCGCACTAGTGCATAATGGTAATCAAAAAGTCACAGTTTGGTTACAAGTGCCATTATATACTTAGGTCTATATTTAGGTATATAATGTAGTACCATTATATACCTAAGTCTATACTTAGGTATATAATGGCACTTGTAACTATAATTACACTATTGCAGTTATAGTCACTTTCTGAGCAAGCGTGTTGAAAAGTATATTGAACATAAATTGACCTTCCTAATTTCAAAAACGGCAATAAAGACAGTGCGGTCTTGAATCGAAATCTATCGTGGTCCTTTAGGTTTTCTAGTAATGAAAAACAGTTCATTGTTTATTTTTCGGGTACCTACGCAGAGATATGAGGAAAAGGTAGTTTTAAATGTAATAAATTAACACCAGAGTAGTATTAGGACTATATTATATAATTATAATCATCAGCCCAGACATTTTTTAATTATTATTTGTTATACTTAAATATTAATTTTGGCATCAAATTATACCTACGTCTGTATCAATATAAAACTATTTTCAAAAACCAATTCGAAGAAAATATAATTTTCTTTCTATTTGAATTTCAATTCATTCATTAAAGTTAATAAAAATGTTTAACTAAGGTTTGTTAGAAACATTCCGAAATTATTTTTGGAATAGCTAGAATCGTTAATGTACAAATTTAATTTTTGATATAAAACCCTAAACTTTCATGAAAGAATAAGAAAAATAATAAAATAAGACAGAATAAATGTAAAAAGTTTGTGTGTGTGTATGTTTGTTACTTCACGCTTTAACGGTTGAACGGATTACAATGAAATTTGGAACGTGGTTAGACCACGTCCTGAAATGGCACATAAGATATACATTTTAATCCCGGCAGTATATTCCTTTGAGACAATTTTCTACTTTCACGCGTAACCCGTTGTCAGTTTATATATTATGTCACAAAACACTAACACTGAGCACCGCGGCAGACCTAGCTGAAGATGGCAGGACGAGCTTGATGCCTGTAGACAGGATTGGGCCGAGCTAATCGCGTATCCTACAGAAGCTAAACGCGTATCCTACAGGAGCAGATCGCGTATCCTACAGGAACTAATCCCGTATCCTACAGGAGCTAATCGCATATCCTACAGGAGCTAGTCGCGTAGTCTACAGGAGCTAATCGTGTATTCTACAGGAGCTAATCGCGTATCCTGCAGGAGCTAATTGGGAGTTTTATAATGCGCAAAAGTATATATTCCACGCTTATGCGCTTAAATATAATCTACTGCAGTAAACAGAATCGGAAAAACATATGTTATTCTTCAGGATAAATGCTAGATCGATACTGTGTTCAAAATATAATAGAGCTAATTTAGTACGATAGAAAAAAAAAAACGAAGATTACTTTTATCGATTAAAAACCGGACGATAGTCCTGATTATTTATCAGATTATTCCGCAAGCAACATTTTATCGTTGTAGTGTTTTAATTTTGTAATGAAAGCTGTAGAATTTTAGTAAATCGCTAAAATGCTTCACATTTGCAAGCATTGAGTATTTTTGCATCTCGCAGACTGCATACAAAAGTATGCAATCGAGAGTGACCGGGCTTTTAGGTCCTGCCCCCCCCCCCCTAGCCAAGTTACGATCGTTTCGTTTACGTCGAACGCCTCGAGTAGGCCACGCCTCCGATTCCTTTGTTCTGACGTCATCTCAACGCTCAGTCACGTAGTCAGAACAAAGCAATCGGAGACGTGGCCTACTCGAGGCGTCCGACGCAAACGAAACGGTTGTAACTTGGCTAGGTGGGCTGTAGTCCTCTTACTCGTAAGACCGCCTGCTTTAACACCAACTCTAAAAATTAAATAAACAAATCACAATCACAGTTAAACGTGAGAATTGCTCAGGAATAAAACAGAATCCAATCTAGGGTCACAGTTGCAGTTATAAAAGACTCTAATCTAATCCTATTTCCGATACTCAATTTCGTTAGTCGCTCAGTCGAGGTCGATCGTGAACTAAAGTGCTTTCACGCCAGCTTAGCTATTAATTTTATTTCAAACTAACGTCGGACGTCCATTGTATTGGTATTTGTATTTTATAGTTGAATCATGTAAAATTTTTGGGTAGGTAAAACGGGAATTTTGGAGACAATATGTAAAAGTGCTAACATGAGAGCAGTGGTGGCCGAATGGCTGCGACTTACGAGTTATTGGTTGCGGGTTCAAACCCAGCCAGGCGCATTACTTTGTGTAATTTATTTCATCACCACTGCTCTCAAAACGGTGAAGGAAAATATCGTGAAGAAAGCGGCATGTCCTAGAAACAAAAATTCGAAGACATGTGACATCCATGTGGTGGATTACGGCCCATTCCCTCTCCTAGAGACCTGAGTACCAACAGCGGGAACATTATAAGGCCGACAATGCTATATATGCTATGCTATGCTAAAATGAGATACCTGTGTGTGAATAACACTTATTTTTTCAGACCGTATAGTAGCAGATATGGTTGGATGGAGATGGATTGTGTGGCAAGTGATATGAAAGAAAAGGGAGTTATCTCCTAACATGTATTTAAAATACAACTTACTCGACATGTAGTCGAAAAATATTAACAATAGATACTCCACTAACAGCCTACTACTATTAAATGCATTATAAAAGTACCTACTTATATAAATATTTGTATCACGTAGGTGAGTGTAGTCTTATAAGAGAATATATATTTTTTAAACACAGTAATAGCGTGACGGGTGACAAGACAAAATCGAAGAAAATAAAACTGGGCAAGTGTGAGTCGGACTCGCGCCTTGAGGGTTATGTATAAACTTACCTATGTAAGGAGTTCAATTCCTGATTGGAGTCACGAAGTTTTTTCCAAATCACAAAAAAAAAAATTGTGACCTAACAACAAATTTTCTGTTTTCAGATTTATTTCTATACTTGTGTTAGAAGACTTTGCTTTATGTAAAATTTCAGAATTCTGGGTCAACGGGAAGTACTCTAGAATTTTGGTTCCCTCGAGTGTCGAAATATACGTTTTTTGCGACATAAACTGAGACAACGCTAGTTTTAAAAAGCCGCCTTTCCATTCCAATACCTACGTTACACACGATGAAAAGTCTGACCATACGTTTAATTTTCCCATGAAAAATTGTCTATAGTAGTTGCTTTGATAAATGTGTTCAAAATTATACCTTCATCTTTTTTTCGAGTCAAAAGTAAACTCCATAAATTACTTGGGCCCAGTAGACAGCTACGTTGTCCTAGTGCAGGTGTATAGGCACTTTGGGCACTTCAGCGTGTGGCTCATGTTCTGAACACCACCGCAGTCACATTGAGTATATGAAGGGTTTGAGTATCAAAACCCCTATTTCGCCAAGTTGTGTTAACAACAGCCTACGTAGGAGCGCAATCAAAATTATATATAGCTTATCTGTGTATTGTTGCTAGGTATTTCGATTTAGCAGCTGCTCAGTTTGATATAATACCCACACGGGGTAATAACCGATATAATTTAATTATCGGAGCAAGAAACCGAACACATGCGACTTAGTCGTCTAATATTTCTGATTAGCTTTTGCCTGCGACTTCGTCCGCGTAGAAGTCGAAAATGTTTGTATTAGGTTTTTTAATTGATTTTGTTTTATTGTAATAAATAATAGCTCATGCCCGCGACTTCGTTCGCATAGAAGCTGGGAATTATATATAAAAGTGTCGATGCTGTCCAACTTTTGACCTTTTGAAATATTTTTGGGAAAAAATTTAACATGGTGTAAAAATTATTGGAATCGATTCGTTACTGATTCCGAAAAAAATATATTCAGGTTTCACATATACTTACTTAAAATTATGTTGTATATATGTACTTTAATCATTACTGTGTCATTTGCTTTTTTTCATAACACTGTTCTCCACCTTACCTTATGTACTCGACTACCAACCACCGTACCTTGTGGACGACAAGCAATCGGTAGCTCGCCGTCCGGGCGTCCGGTGACTGTTCTGGTAACTGCCGATCGAGCCAGAGTCGACGACGGTGTATAGTGATCAACGCGCGCCTCATAGAGATGTCAGCAAAACTGTAGGGGCCCAGCAAGCCTTGCCAGCCATGGGTCCACTTCTGAAAATTAAACCGGTAGTCCTAGAAAGCAAAGGGCAACTGAAGGATCAAAGGTTTGGTTTTATTTAGTAAAAGTCTGACACACCCTCCCAGAGCAGAAGAATGATGATTTTCCACCTTAAAAAAACTCTACGGAAATACGCTTTCAAACCTAAGCTTAAGATGCATCTTGCAAGGAAAACCACGTGAGTGAATATAAGAAAAGTACATTTACAAGATTTTATGCGGTCCACATCTCTTCCGAAGGTCTACGTATGCATATGTAGAACAGCTTACTTGGCTCAAAAACAAATTGAAATCTGCAAAACTTCTCGTTCGAGATACTCGTATCGTTTGAAGAACATAAAAAGTTTTAGTTTTTAGCTGCATTGGCCTACTTCGGTTTGAGTTGAAGTTTTTTATATTTTTAGATAAATTAAATAGAGTAAAAACTTTAATCGCATTGATCGAAGTATTTGTCATAAGCGTGTCACTTTAGTCGACTGACAATCTTTGGTAGGCACCCCAGTTAATTTTTATGAAGCCATAATGAAGAGTTGATGTTGAAGTTGAATTCCTATGAAAATTAGGTCCCAATATAGGAAATAAGAATAGTGTATTAGAATTTAGAAAAGTTGTGGTGGCCCAGTGGTAACGACACCGACTTACGAGTCGTAAGTCGCGGGTTCAATCCCAGCTAGGCGCATTACTTTGTGTAATTTATTTCATCACCACTGCTCTCAAAACGGTGAAGGAAAACATCGTGAGGAAACGGCAAGTCCTAGAACCTAAAATTCGAAGACATGTGACATCCACCAAAACGCATTGGGCCAGTGCGGTGGATTACGGCCCATTACCTCTTCTAGAGAGGAGGCCACAGTCCCTGCAGTTGAAACATTATAAGGCCTTGGATGGTAGGTACTGTACCTAGGACATACTAGGGGTATTACTGCAACACACATTCATTTTGCCTACAGCTAAGTAGTGAAATTCCCTGTCGGAGTCTGTATTTCCTGATAGCTACAACCTATCAAAAGTTAATAGATTACTTATATGCAAGCGTACTCTATCGTCGAACACATTATAACTTACTAACAGATGAGATAGTGGTCAAGCACGAGCCTATTTACAATATAAAAAAAACACTCCTGCCAAACGTAGTCGATGATCACCGTGTAGTTTTAATAACCCTATATCCACCTTAGGGTGAAGGGTACATCCACAAGGACTGCCAAACGCAAAAAAAGTTCATACTACTTATTAATCTTATACGTAAACGCAGCCATTACTCACGCTCCTTTTCGTTTCTTTCAGTACATCCGTATCGCGTATCGCTCTGACGTTATTCATTGATGACGTAGCTGTCAGCGTGACGTCACACTTCCGCAGCACAGCCAGAAAAAATATCGATATAAAATTGCGTGTGCCGTAGCCGGGTTCCCGAGAACTTTCGACTGAACCTACCGCTCGGGAATATCGAAGGAACTTGTCAAAAGAAAGTTACCGACAAGCCCTCAAACTTTGAAATTTCATAAAGTCTGCAGCGTAAACGCTCTCGCCGCTGTACGCATGTGTTTTAAGCACATGATTATAATATGTATACCGAGCGTTATTACTTTGTTGACACACCATTCCTCTGCTTTTATGTTTCTGTTTCAACAAAAGTTTTGTATAAGAATTCGTGATATATTTCTTAAGAATGTTCGCAGTATGTCGCGAATGTAAGAATTTCGTCGCTCTGTAACGTATGAGTCTAGGGTGGCTTCAGCTGTTACGTTTGGACTTTTTTCTATGAATATTTGTTTTTTTCTCGATGGCAATAGTGGGAGCCTGAACAAATGAACTAGGTTTAAGTATATTAAAGGAAAAAAAAAACTTTAAGTTTTCTCTAATCCTCTCCTAAATCTCGCCATGTTTTTGTTCAGATTTATATTAACGTCAATTTATGATGATGTCATAGATGTAATGCCATCTAGCAGCTTTGGACTAATTCGTTATCCAGATTTGGTTAAGTCCAATCTATAAAGCCAAGCACAGGCGTAGGCACCATTGTACAACCCGACGCACGGCTAGTAGTAGTAACGTAAGGGTGGACCTAACGTTGTTGAAACTTCTACGGTCTGGACTAAGCGTTTCGCCTCGTCGTGGGTGTAAATTTTTTAGTTTATTTCACCTTTTTCTAATTATCCGGGTTTTTGCAATATCCTATCCAAATTATGAAACCCTTATTATCAAAACTTATATACAATAATAAACATATTCGATACTCTGTACTTCAATATTTTGGACATTCGATCCTCATTACTTTCGATATTGAGGTATTTCGATGTCACCTTTGTAGATAATTAGATTTTAGAAATATTGGACGTAGGTCATTTAACCATTCGACATTATAAACTTACATTATTTTTATTTTTATTTTCGGTCATACGGTCATTCGATACTTAAATATTTCAATGTTTTGAACGTTGACATTTTACCTGAAGGTATTCTAATGAGTCGACATTCAAATATGCACCCCTCGTCGTTTATACCATTACCATATTATGAGGTGTCTTCAAGGCTAGAGTGGATAGGCTTTAAAAGCTCGATTCAATATTGTATTTGATAGAAATGTACCGCCTCGTTGTGTTTACCATAGCATAGTCGGCCTTTTAATGTTCCCACTGTTGGGACTCAGGCCTCCTCTCTAGGAGAGGGAATGGGCCGTAATCCACCACGCGGGCCCAGTGCGGGTTGGTGGATGTCACATGTCTTTGAATTTTTGGTTCTAGGACATGCTGATTTCCTCACGATGTTTTCCTTCACCGTTTTGAGAGTAGTGGTGATGAAATAAATTACACAAAGTAATGTGCCTGGCTGGGTTTGAACCCGCAACCTACAACTCGTAAGTCGGGGCCGTTACCACTCGGCCACCACTGCTCTGTTTACCATAGCTTTCTTCTATTGCTCCAACAAAAGAAATCCTTTAAATTATTTCGTTGAATATCCATTCAGTTACTCTTTGTGTAATAGAAATTCGATGTCTCAAGTGGAGATTCGTTGCTACGCTATTTGTTCGTAAGTGGCGTCGAAGATACTTGGAAGTATCTATTCGTAATTGATTTTCATTAAAACTAAATAGTTACAATCGTATCTAATTCGGCTCATAAATTAGGAGGCCAAATCGATTGGTACTTAAATTCGGATTGGGGAAATTACAAGGGTGAAAGTAGTCGATGTACATGTACGAGTACCTACCTATCTGCTTATTTATAGATCTATGAAAGGGACAGTTTAGCGTGATTAATAAATGTACTGTTTTTAAGAAACAAAGATAAAGATCTTTTTAGGATTCTGTACCCCAAAAGTAAAAAAACGGAACCCTTATAGGATCACTTTGTTGTCCATCTGTCTGTATGTCAAGACCCTTTATATCGAGAACGTGTGAAGGTATCGAGTTCAAATTAAAACCATATACTTAAATCGGCGGTCCCTTGAAGCTATGACAAAATCAAACTTTTAAGTTAACGAATAAAAAAGAGACTGCCGTTTATGTCGCAAAAAACATATATTTCGATAATCTCAAAGGAATCAATATTTATAGGGTAATTCACTTGACACATTTGTATTTTATCCACAACATGACAGAACGACATTACCATTTCTTCTTCAATCAATTGTCACACCAAAGAGTTTTACAATAATACTTTCCCTAATTGATTAGAAGTATTCTAGTTGCCTAATGCATCCCAATCATAAAGCGCATATCCGCAAGCCGAGGTCGCGGAACTGCCTTAGTTAGGATATCAGCCAGCTGATCGAATGAAGCTGTCTTCAGGACCATAAGGGCACCTTCATGCACCTTTTCTTTCACAAAGAAATGCCTGATTCTGATGTGCTTCGTTCTTTTATGGAATTTAGGGTGGTGAGCTAATCTTATAGCAACCTCATTATCCACTTTAAGAACGGGTACATCTTCTGGACTTGTCATCGCTTCAAAAATCCTCTGTAGCCATTCTAGCTCCTTTGCAGCTTCACTAGCAGCAACTATCTCGGCTTCGGTCGTAGATATAGCAACTGTAGCTTGCCGTTGACTCAGCCAAGACACAGCAGCACCAGCGTACATACACACAGCATCACTATAGCCTATTAACTGTTTAGGCCCATTGCTGTACGTAAGTCCAAGAGACATTGTACCTTTAAGGTACCGGAAAATTCTTTTTACCGCGCACCAATCTTCCGTTAAAGGATTCTCTAACTTACGTGAGACTACTCCAACCGCATATGCAATATCAGGACGACTGCCTACCATTAAATAAGCGAGTGCACCAACTGCCTCTCTATAGGGAAACTTCTTTTCATGCTCAGATACGACTTTCCCTACTTGAGTACCTTCTTTCTCTATTGGAGTAGAGACTGGATTGCAATCGGCCATTCCAAAACGCTCCAATATCTTTTTCACATAGGCTTCTTGATTAATGGTAATAGAACCATCACTTTTTTAATCTCAAGTCCTAAATAATATGCAGCAGGTTTTACAGTGATCTTCAATTTACTTTTAAGATCTTCTAAGAATTCGTTAGTCAACTTAGCATCTGTACCAGCTACAAGACCGTCATCCACGTACAAAGTAATGAGGATCTTCTTTTGTCCAACCTTCTTAGTATACAGACAACAATCTGCATCACTTTGTTTGAAGCCCATATCTAGCAGTATACCTTCAAAACAGCTATTCCAGCACCTCGGAGTTTGTTTAAGGCCATACAAACTACGATTTAGGCGACATACTTTCGTAGAACCGTCTTCAAAGCCATCTGGTTGCTTCATAAAAATGTCTTCTGTTAACTTTCCATTCAGGAATGCAGTTGTAACATCAAATTGTACTAAATGCCTTACCTGAGCGCTAACACTTAAAAGTGCACGTATCGTAGCCAATCTTGCAGCGGGACTAAATCTCTGGTCGTAATCAAGACCTTTCCTTTGTTTAAACCCTTTTACTACCAGCCGCGCCTTATACTTATCTATGGAACCATTTGGATTCCGTTTGATTGTAAATACCCATTTACACGGTAGTGCTTTTCTGTTAGGTGGTAGTTCACAAAGAGTCCATACTTCATTCTCCAATAATGAATCCATTTCAGTGTTTAACGCTTTTAACCACTCATCTCTATCCTCTCTCTCTCTAAGGCTTCTTTATGAGTCTTGGGAAAATGGTCAGAGTCTATTAGGTACACGTAATCATTAAACCGCTGTGGAGGTCTAAGAGTTCCTCTATCTCTCAAATTATATGTATTACGTGCGGGTTCTGTGACATCTTGTAGAGCATCTGAGAACTCTTCCAAATCAGACGCATCTTGAACATGATCTGATTAATTGTCGACTACAACTTTCCCGTTGACGAAGAATCCTGAAATTTGGCATAATGCAAGGTCTCATAAGGCAGTCCTTCGATATACGCGGTATAAACGACGTAGCGAAACGCTTAGTCCTAACCGTAGAGGTTTCTACAACGTAAGGATGGATACTCGCCATACATCGGGTTGTCTGACGGTAGAAAGGAGAACAAGTCAAGTCATGCAATGAATGGTATGTTTAAATTTACCTTCTTTACTTCAAGATAATACAAGTTAGTAGATAAATTACCGGCAGTCTGTATAATTCAGATATTATATACAATACCTGGGCAATGTATAGAATACCTGGGGTCTTCAGGCCATGTATTTATGAAATATTATGAATATCTTGGTAATATTCATACATTTGATTAGTTTTTGACTAGCGTTAACGATTGCAGATTATCAACTTGGCTAGGGGTGCTGGAGCCCCTAGGTCGGGCAGACCCCGCTTGAGAGCAGTCCGATTCAGTTGGGGCGTCAGCCAGACGTCGGAAGTTCTCCTCGAAATTCCACCGGCTCTCGAGGACGATGTCCCAGGTACTTAATCGTCGATCCGTCGCTGATGTGAACTCCTCCTACCGTTAATTGGGAACGCCGTTGTGGCGTGTACAAGTTTTCACAGCCCTCGGCTGTGAAAACTTGTACAGCGCCACCTCCAGTCCCAACTGCTGGATCCTCTCAACGATTGTCGGAACCCCACGTGTCGCTAGTTCAACCGCCGCCCGTTACGACTCTCCCTGCGCCAAGACCAGCGTTCTACGTCAACGTCTGTTACGCAGGTCGTCTGCGTAACAGACCACGCTGACATATTTCATACATTACCTACATGATTTAGGTATTCTATACATTGCCTAGGTATTGTATAAAGTACCGGATTATACCGATTGCAGATACATTATTTAAAAGAATTCTTTAATTAAAGAGGAAACATTACATAGTAGACGGTGTTCTCTGGATGAGCTGAGAAGACTTTGAAATAGTACATTTTGATGCAACAGTCCGTTAAGATATGGCCTAGGTTTCACATCTGGTAAAAAGAAAAAAAATAATATGCCAGCAATGTATTTTTTTTTTTTTTAATTTATATAAACCAGTGCTTGACTGCGATTCCACCTGATGGTAAGCAGTGATGCATGGCAAAAGTTTCATCTCCTTTCATGATCATAATTTTTAGTAATAATAAAATTATTGTGAGAAATGGCGCGAGGATTTTCTTTAAAAAATACTTTATTAATTTAATAAATTCTTCAATTCAAATAAATGAAATTCTTTCTTATTCATTTCCTAACTATTACCTTACTCTTTTCTGTACCAATCTAAGTACGAATGTACTACAGAGACATTTTGTTGCAATAAATGCTACCTCGGCGAACTCGGTGACAACACCCATAGCACTAACTTTTTTATAACTAGAATAGTTAGGCAGCCAGTTAAAAGTTAGGCACGCAGTCATCGCTCGTTAGTATCAGTGACTTTAACGTAACGATCACAGGATTAGTTGCTGAATAGCCCTGGATTAAAGTTTTACACAGTTAAGCCGGTAGCTGTTGTTAAATGGATTTATTTTAAAGTAGATAGAGCAGGTAAACCTTTAATATGGTAACTTTTCAGTGCTTATAGATTTTTTAAGGTAGAAAACCATTCAATGACTTCTCTCGCTCTAGGGCGGAGCGAGAGGTCAAACTTTAACTGACAAAAACCACAACTATTTTCCTTCTTTGCCTTGCATTCCAGGACCCCGGTAGGTTTCGGCCCTGTTGCGCCCGCGCCCCTACGGTTTTGGTGACATCTCTTTAAGACACGCGTGGAACACTACTCGCTGTCGACGACTTGGGCTCGGTCCGGTCGGTTACCGGACGGCCAGACGGCGAGCTATCCATTGCTCGTCATCCGTAAGCCCACGCCTATGACGGCTGGGGCGTGAGGAAGTCCAATCCCTCACGCGTGCTGCCTCCTTCGCTAGCATCCTGCTTTGCAGAAGAAGGCGCCCGCCTGCCATTCCTCCTCGCTCCGGACCATCGCCTGTAGCAGGGCCCGGTACGAGATTTCGCTGCCACCGATCGCCGAGGACACGGCGATGCTCCGCCCAAGCGGGACACACCTCCACTGTGTCCTCTGGGCGGTCCTCACGTGATTTCCCCGGCGTCTCAGGAGTTTCTTCTGCATGAATCAGGTACAGGAAAACCGAACTTAGTGCTTATAGGATAGTATGGATTATATTACAGTAGCTTTTATGGCGGTAGGTGCTTGCCCAGGGCCACCCATAATAGACTTAGTTGACACGTTTTAAATAGACCTAAACTGATGATCATGTTTTTATTACAAAGTAAAAAAATTGACAATTTTTTTGAGAGTTGTGTCACTACTAGGGCTTTCAAATACCGGATTTTTTCAACACCGGTATCAGTACCGGTATTAGAAATTTCAATACCGTGATCACGTGATCACGGTATTGAACTCAAGTTTTTCAAGCTTTTTAAAAAAAAAATTAAACTAGCGCTTGACTGTCATCCCTTCTAAGGGATTCTTCTAAGGTTCATAAGAACTTTAATTAGGGCATTAATAAAACCATTTAAATACGTATTTTTGTTTCCAAATCAGTCTTTATTCTCTTTTAATAGCATAACAATTTGGTATTGATTGATTATAGGACTAGAATTTATAAACGTAATCAAAACTTAAACTAAATGTAATATCGCAGTAGACAATTAACTGAGAATATGCAAATTACAATGATAATGAGATCTATACTTATATTTATTATTACAGCAATCATTAGGTTTTCATTTTACTAACGCTATTATATTTATTTTTAAAAAAAAAACAATCATAAAATCCAAAATTAAACAAGTAACAAAATAAATCAAATAGTATTTTGCATATTTGCAGACAAACAATAATAAAAATCTAAACTTAAATATATCATATTGAAACATTTTTAATCAAAAGATATTTTCGTTTTTTTTATTTTGAAAGTGTGATCGCAAAAAAGAAAGTGCATTTAAGGTCGAATCAGAAAGCGAACTTCTTAGCCTGTTACATAAATAGCCTGCTGATGAAAAAGCACGCTCTGCTTCAACACTTGTCGGTACAACAGACAGTAAATATTTGTATGCCGCCGATAGAAATATCTCACGTCCACCCCCAGCAGTTTCAAAGACACACATCTTCAGTCATCATCATCATCTTCAGTTTCTTATTATTGATCTAAAATCAGTGCTTGTGGTTACAGCCGAAGCAGCATCCTTACTTTTAGGCAATTTAGAAATCTCCCTTTCTAATTGCTTTTGTATGGACGTGTCTTCATTATCACAACTTGAAGAAGAAGGTTCTTCTATCGTCATATCAGCCACACTCTCACTGTCTCTTTGAGACTGTCTTGTTATGTTATTATTATATTTTAAACGTGTAAGTAGATTAACTATAATATCTAATATTTCATCAGATGTGGGTTTTATAAAGGTGTCGTCATCGCTATCATCATTACTGAAAAAAGTTTCAGGGTCATGCAAATATTGTAATACTCCAGATATTAAAAGTCGTCGCTCCTTTATGCGTCTTCGAAGTGTTTTTGCAAGATTTTGGCTTAAGTCATTAGCTTGACCATCTAACTTTGTCAACATAAATTTTAGCGCAATATCCGCTTTTAGTAAATTGGCATCCCGTTTACAAATTTCTAATACAGTTTCTTTGACTACAGAAAGGCTGTTGTAAATATTTTTTAATATTGTCAAATCGAATTCGTCTAATTCGAAATCGGAGTTTAATTTTAGATCGATTAAAACTTTTAAAACACAATCCTTTAGTTTCAAAAAGCGTCCAATCATATCAGCCATACTGCTCCATCTTGTCTTGCAATCTAGTATTAATGTCATTTCCTTTTTATGAGTTTCAATGACATATTTTTGTAACAAATCATTCTTTGTAGGGGACTTACGAAAAAGTTTGACTATTTTTCTTACTTTATCAATGAGGTTTTTGTAAATAAACTCAGGTCTTTCTGTTTCGAGCAATTGTGCTTCGACATAATTCAAAGCATCGTCACCGCCTTGATGACCAGAATTGTCACCTTCACTCTCAGTTTCTAATGTTTCAATGTGAGGATTTAGCGGTGGAACAGAAGAAAAGGTTTGTTGAAATTGGTATTTATACAACACGTCTATAACAGCTAGCTGGATGCCATGCACCAGACAGAGCTGATGGTGGCCTTCAAAACTTTTTCCCATTTTAGTCATCACACTGGCACCATCTGTAGTAAAAGCTATAATATCTTCATGTAAATTAAGGCCAAATTCTTGAAGTCGTTGTTTTAGGTATTGGATACCTACATCTGCTGTCATGGAGCCTGATATCCTGACTAATCCTAGGTTCGTGTAACCGCTTTCTAAATCTTTATTATGTACATTAATGTTCATGTACCTCTTATTATTAGTTGCTGTATATTCATCAAAAGTCAAAGTAAATCGTTCCTGATCACGAGTCTTCAAAGTCTTGAACTGCGTTTTTATTTGATTTTTTAGATCATCGCTTTTCTTTTGTACTATATGGGTTATAGAAGCTGGTGAAGTCGGTAAATTATAACCAGAATTCTTAAATAGTCTTCGCATATCTTCCGATGTGCAAAACTTACTCAAAGGGATACCATCCAAGGCGGTCATCCTTGAAACAACTAATTCCATTGAATGAGAACTTTGAAAATAGTCTGAAACTCGAATTTTCTTTCGTACTGGTTCATCTTGTACTGCTAATTCTGGTGACACTTTTTCTTTTGATGTTCAAGGTTGTGGGTTTTCTATAGTGGATGGCTTTGATGATGAAGCTGTGCTTTCATGCGTATTTGATTTATGTATTGAGCGCATATGAGTGCGCAATCCGCTAGTGGTTCCACCAACAGTCTTTATGATTTTATTGCATAGGTTACACTTTGCAGTGAGTCGATTTTCAGCGGCAGTGAAATTATCCCATATGCCAGTAGTAGTACGTTTTCTTATAAATTTTTTTGAATGTTTTCGAATCTGTTTTTTCTGGAGTCGACCTAAAACAAAGAGAAAACCTTTATGACCTTCGGTTATTTATTTACTTTTATACCTCTGCTAACAACTAAACTTACACTTTCAAATGTATAGTATTTAGTCAGGTTTGGGATAAATACCTACATTGAAATTGTCATTAATCTATAGGTATGCGATAACGCCGTGTTTGCCGTGCACTACAACCAGAATTCGGGAGAGATTAGTAGGCAACTATTGTCTGCGTGCACTGCGCGGCTGGACAAGTTTTAAGCATTTCTTTATACTAATAAAGAATGTCAAGCTAACTTAGTCCTAATCGCTGGCTTCCGAGGGTGGTATAGGTATTAGAATTGTCTAAAAACGCAGTTCTAATAAAGTTTAAGTAAGGATGGCGCTGCCGTCCTATTGTTTACTGGCTGATACATTCGATACGTACCTAATTACCTATACTGCCCTTAAAAGTCAGCAAGCGTCATGATTCGTGTCTTTCTTATAGACTTGTTCTTTCTTACTAAAATATCAATTAAATGTATAATTTTGAATTGTTTCTTCGTACATGAACGTAGTTAATAAGTACTAATTAGGTAAAAGTTAGAAAACAAAGTCACATCTAAACCGCTCAAATATTCAATTTTTACTATTTAATTGAAGATCTAACGGATAACGTGATTCGATTCGATATAGTAACAATGACATTAATCAAAATGGAAATGCAATTTTAGATGCTTCAATCTGTTGTGAATTCGTGACTCGTCATCAGTTTTTACAAAAAAAAAAGATATGATCGCGTGATCCGTTAAAAATTCAGACAAACTCCCAGAAAATACAAGTTTTAATATTATAGGTGTACTTACATGTTTCTCGTTACAAACTTATCAAAACTCACAATAACCAACTTCACTTGCACATGTTACCCGGGCGGCTTTTGTGTTACTACTGACTAACAAAACAATAACGTCATTTGGCTCGCTCGACCGACTCAGAAACCGGTTGTTTACGAAAGGTGCGGGCGGATGGGCTGGAGATAAGAGTTGGTGCTTAATACACAAGTGTGAAGTGTGAGAATAATATCACATATTTATTTATATTATTTAATACAACTTCCTGCTACCTATTACAACAAACCACAATAATTAAAATTATAAAATGATTGTAATACCGTAATCACGGTATTGGCTCGTCAGTACCGGTATTGAAAAAAGACCAAAATATATCCGTGATTACGGTATTACGGGATCCCGTAATACCGGTATTGAAAGCCCTAGTCACTACAAAGCTTTTATTTAATTGCTTTGATTATAGACAAGTATATAATCAAAGTTTCAACTTCAACTTCAACTCTTCATTATGGCATTTGCGGAAAAGACACCACAATTTTGCCAATAACACGTGCAAACTGTTAATAGACTATCAAACGCTGGAGAGTATTTAGCGCGAATGAACAGTAAAATAAATATATATTTATAAAATATTAAAGTTCAAAATACAAGAATTTCTTCGCAGACTGACATTATGACCAGACCACAGACTATGACTATGGTACATGACTGAAACTCGTAAGAGTGAAACAAAGAGAGAAAAGAGGTTACAATTTAATTTTATTAATTTCAATAAATTTGCATAGTTTAAATATAAAATGAGTAAATACAAAAGAAAGAAGACATTTGACCGAGGTTGGACGAGGAATATGAGCAGGGATGATTTCATGAAAGGAGAAGCGCAATTTAGGACAGGAGAAAAATAAATGGTCCACGTTTCCTTCATCCAAACCGCATTCACAAAGAGAGTTATCCTTAATCCTAAGCTTGGCCAAGAAATGAGGAGAACAACAATGATTTAAACGTAAACGACAAATAGTTGAGGTAGTGTTTTTTTTTTTCAATTGATACTTAAAAAACCAAGGTTTGTGGGGAATCTCGGGTTGTATATCTCCATAAAATTTACCCTTTATAGACTTAGAGATTTGCCATGCCTTGGACCAAGATTTAAACAAAGTTAAAGGAAGAGTAGTGCAAATGTCATGGGAAAAAATCTCAGAGTGGGCAAGAGAGCCAGTGAGAACAGCATTTTTGGCGCATGAATCAGCTGACTCATTACCAAGAATACCAACATGACCGGGAATCCAAGCTATGACAACATTAATACCAAGTTCATGACATTGAAATAGCAAGTCTCTAATTTTTAAAATTATAGGGAATCTTGACTTAGATCTGAAAGGATTAGATAGAATGGCTTGAAGGCAACTTTTTGAATCAGAGAAAATTATGGAGTTATTCAACTTATGAGACAAAACAAATGAAATGGCTTCGAAAATAGCGATTGATTCACCTGTAAAAACGGATGTAACAGGAGGGCACTTATAATTTAAAATAATTTTTGTATGAGGAATCCAAACAGCAACTCCTACAGGGCTATCATCGGAGACTTTGGAAGCATCAGTGAATATAGTATTCCAATTATTATAATTCAAGGAAACTTTTTGGACAAACATCTTATGCGGTTCTAGGGTATTTTTGTGAATGCCAAAGTCCAAAATGATCTCCGGATGGAATACCAGGGCGTTATAAGGCACCGAGTATAGATACAAAATAGGGTTTTGAAAAAGTGGGCTAGAAAGGCGAGTGAATTGAAGGTAGGCACGAAGAAGACAAGGAGGTTCAATATTAGAACGACGACTACAAGAGTCAAAGATGGATGATAATTGGTCCAGCTTACCAAGAAGGGGATGCTCAGAATTTTGCACAAGTTTAAAAATAAATCTATTTGCCAGAAATTGTCTTCGAATCGAAAGGGGAGGTTCCACACACTCAACTTGCATGGCATTAATTGGTGACGACTTCATCGCCCCAAGAATAATCCGTAAACACTTTGATTGGATTTTATCGAGTTTTTGAAGGCCAGATTTGTTACAAGGATCTAATAGGAACATACCATAATCAAAATGACTACGAACTATAGCATTGTAGATCAATTTTTGAGTATATGGGTGAGCACCCCACCAAACACCAGAAAGAGAGCGAAGAACATTAACGTTTCTTTCGCATTTTTGCGCAACAAAGTCTGTGTGAGCAATACCTGATAATTTTGAATCTAACCAAACTCCTAAAAATTTAACATTGTTCACCTGAGAGATATTTTCATCGTTAACTTTAATATCAACAGGAGGAACAAACTTTTTTTTTGTAAACACAACTATAGAGCTCTTAGAGGCTGATAAGGATAAACCGTGTTGTAGAAGCCAATCAGATAAATATCCAAGGGCAGAATTTAGACGGTTACTAGCCTCATCTAGAGATTTTCCAGAAAAGTATAAAGCTAAATCATCAGCATACTGCAATATTTGACAAAATGAATCAGTAGAAAAATGTAAATCATAAGTATAAAGACTGAATAGGAGAGGACTCAAAACTGAACCTTGTGGTAAGCCTTTCCAGATAGTCTTAGGGGGAAGAGAGGAGTCTTGAGACTTAATAGAGATGGTTCTCTCCATCAATAAATTACATATAAAACGGACCAATTTTATAGGAAGATTCAACTGATGCACAAGCTTATCCTTGAGCACCGGGAGTAAAACATTATCATATGCTGAGGCAATATCCAAAAAAGCTCCTACTAAAAATTGCTTACTTATCAAAGAAATACGAATATCAGAAATTAATAAACTAAGACTATCCATTGTGCTCATACCTTTACGGAATCCAAACTGGGATGAGGGCAACAAGTTTCTATTTTCCACAAACCACTCAAGTCGATGCTTCATCATATGTTCTGCAACTTTGCACAAAACAGATGACAAAGCAATAGGCCTGTAGCTATTTGGGTCTGACGGGTTTTTGTTAGGTTTAATGACCGGAATTATTATTTGGTGTTTCCACGGTTGAGGAACCAAACCGTACTCAAAAAAGTTATTAACGAGATCCAGGTAATATTGCTTTGTACTACTTGAGGCGTTTTTCAAGAATGAGTAAGGGATCCCATCTGCACCAGGAGAGGAATCAACAAGACCGTCAAGTGCCATTCGAAGTTCAGAAAAAGAGAATGGGGCATCAAAATCATTTTCAGAAGTAAGAAAAGCCGGTGAAGAGGGAAAAGAGTTCAAATTTGGAACTGAAGGGGGAGCCAGTTTATCCGAAAAAGATTCGATCCAGGAAGAAGGATCGTTAGCGGAAATATTAAAAGAATTACAGGAGCCTCTGAATCTTTTGATTTGCTTCCATACTAGGGAAGAAGGGGAGCAGGGTGACAAGCTTTGACAATAGCGAAGCCAACCATCTTTTTTCTTTTTGGAAAGAAGTCTTTTAGCAGTGGCCGCTTTTCTTTGATACACTAAAAAATTTTGAAGTGCCATTGAATTAGAATAATTAACCTCTGCTATTTTCCTTTCCTTGACAGCTGAAGTACATTCTGAATCCCACCAAGGAGTTGAGACTTTGAATCTGTAGGGTTTTTTAAGAGGAAAATTGACATCAGCACTAGAGATAATGGAGTCTACAAATTTGGAATAGCAATCAACAAGGTTGTTTCTGTCGGGAAGGGGAAGAGATAGTAACTTACTTTCAAGAGAATCTGAGTAAGAAGACCAGTTTGCATCATTTAATCTATATTTAAGAGAAGGATTAAAATTGCGCATTGGTACTACTCTGTCAGAGATAGAGACAATAATGGGAAAGTGATCACTACCATAACAATGAGGCAAGATACTCCAGGAAAGGATGGAAGCAAGAGAAGCAGAGCAGGCTGTTATATCCACAGCTGAGTTAGGGTTTTGAGAAGGGCGAACTCTCCTAGTGGGAGAACCGTTGTTAATAATACACAGATTAACTTCGTCAAAAATTTCAAGGAGAGCCCGACCAAAGTTATCATCATGGCTCGAGCCCCATGAGCGATGATGAGCATTTAAATCACCCATAAAAATTATTGGAGAGGGAACTGAGGAAAATATACATAAAATGTCTGGAATTAAACTAGAATGAGGATGAGGGATGTATGCAGAGAGGAAAGTAATATTAAAAGCCCTAACAGCAACGATATTAATGTCAGGAGAAGTAGGGGGAAGAGATATAAGAGAGAAAGGAAGGGAGCGCCTAACAAGAAGGGCACTACCTGCGTACCCATCAGCCCTATCATTTCGAAGACAGGAGTAACCTGAGACCCGAAAATGAGAACCAGGCACCAACCAAGTTTCCGAAACGGCAATGACTGATGGGTGAAATTTATTTATTAAGAATAAAAGTTCAGGCTTCTTCGGCCGAATGCTTTGAATGTTCCACTGGAGTGTGGAGACTAGATCCATAATTATTATTAAAGAGAAGCAAAGAGAGTTTCTGGGCAACGTGGGGCGGTAAAGATAAATTATCACGGGAAACTAAACTAATAATTAGAGACAAAAGTATTTCTAAGAGGCTATCCTCTTGAGGGGACTTTGGGGATGAAGAATTTTGAGAAAGAAGAGAGAAGCCATTGGGAAAGGATGAAGGATCTTCAGCAACGATAGACCTATGGGCAGTTTTGTCATAAGACTTGCCTAGAGGAGCTCTAGGCTTAGGGGAGGAAAACACAGTTTTTTTATAAGAGGTAGGAGGAGAAAGGCTAGTAGATTGGGAAGAAGAGTAAGAAGACTGGGTTGGTAAATTTTGGGTCACTTCGGAATATAATTTTTTTACAGTAGGAAAGGATCGAGAAGCCTCTTCGTATGAAAGATTTTCCTGAGACATTAATATTTTAATTGATTTTTGTCTACCTTGCTCGGGACAGCTACCGTAAAAGGCAAAGTGACGGCCCAAGCAATGGATGCAAGTGGCCTTGGCCTCTACTACGTCACAACTGTCACCAGTGTGAGGTTGTGAGCACCTAAAGCACCTTGCCTTGGACCGACACTGTGCCTTAACGTGCCCAAAACGGCAGCAATTTTGACACTGTATAGTGGGGTACTGATATACCTCCACTGGCAGAGATGTGTGAAATAGAAAAACCCTTTGAGGAAGAACCTGTCCCTTGAAAGTAACTACTATTGTCTGAGTAGGAATCCAGGAGGTCTTGCCCTCCTGTTTATTTTTCCGGTTTAACCTGCGTGCTTTTAGAACAACTCCACACCCATCAGGAAGAATAATTGAATCCACAAATTCGTCCATAGACATATCGACCGGCACTTGACGGACGATACCCATTTTGGTAATATTAAAAGATGGAATAAAAACTGAATACTTTGATTTCAAAACCGGGTTGGAAAGAAACTTGTTGGCCGCCTCACCAGAGGTGAATTCGACAGAGATTTTATTTCTGCCCACTTTTTTAATGCCATCCCTACAAATATTTTTGATATTATTTTTAATTAAAAACTGCCCAAACTTTATTGGACGAATCGATGTCCCAGCCGAAGGATCCGGTTCGGATCTGGAAACGTGGACTATAAAGGGACCTTTTTCTTGCTCACTGTATGATTTTATGCCATCTTTTAGAGAAGGGTGAATATATAGAGTTTGAATGGCCGCAACAGCCATATCCTTATCAATAATTGTTTTTTTTGAAACAATCTCAATCGTTTCGGAGTCTATAATATGGCGTCGCTTACCAACCGCCGAGTTTGAATTTGAACATGTTACAGCGTCAGGAGGGTCAGGGGGAGCTGGAGGGGGAGGAGGAAGGTCCATGCCTGTTAAAAAAAACAAAAAAAAAGAGAAAAACACTGAAAACTGCGAAGAAATATAAAATTTCTAACTGTTATTTTGTTAATTATGTAGTTTTGGAAAAAATAATCTCTCCAGCACGACTGACAGCTATCAATCTCAAAAGATCTAATCAAAGTTTAATTGTTAGTTTATCGTGAACTGACGTAGCCGTTCATGGTGATACGTCAACGACGGACGTATTTACATCATGGCGAATAGCGTTTTATGCATGGAAATACGAGTTACTTATTTTCGTCGATACAAGTAAAAGAACAAAAAAAATTGAGTTTCCACCACCTTCTTATAGTTTTATGTAAAATAATTCAATTGCATTTTATAGATTCTCTGCTGAAAAACCAAATTACAGATTATTGAAAATAGTTTTGGCTGGATTTGAACAACAATTTCAATTAAAAATAAATATTTAACGGCATGACATAAGTTGGCTGACAGGTCTTCTTAACATCTGACATCATGGAAGAATTAGTAAATTGTACGAATTTATTAAGTTATTATAATCTTTACATATGTCTCTAACACAATCTACCGCCAAGGTTAATTTAGTGAATCACAATAATTTTACAAGTTAGTTCTAAATGGAAAACATGAAGTACCTGAACATATTCAATACTCTGAATCTACCAGCTGAGCTACCAGCAAAATAAAAACCAAGAATAGATCCAATCTTAAGTATTTATTCTAAAATCAATCATCGTCAAACCAGAAAATACGTTTGCGTTTTGTAAAATTACAAAGGTCATGTCAATAACCTTTTAATAAAATGATTTGTTTCAATGAAACCGTAGAATTTTGTATTATTATTAACATTATAATACTTTTACTTGCTTTTCTTTTTAGCAAATAGTGAACAGAATATAGAAAATATTGGATAAAATAAAACTTTTACACTGTAAGATTAAATCTTTTATCTTCAAACTATCTTCTGCCAGCGGCTTCGCCCGCGTGAAAGTTGATTTCTCCATGCAAACTTTGGACCCCCATTTCATCCTCTTAGGGGGTGAATTTTGAAATACCCTCTCTTAGTGCTCGCCTACGTCTAAAAGGAACCCTTATGCAAAATTTCACGCTCCTAGTCCCAGTAGTTTCGGCTGTGCGTTGATATGTCAGTCAGTCAGTTTCTCCTTTTATATAATATATATATATAGATGAACTTTCCTTTATTGTACTCAATACTGAACAAAGCTCAAGAATTTGATTCTGTTAGGTACCGACTTCAAAACTTCCAGTAAATGTGATAGGTTTATTATGAAATCTGTTGCAGGAACGTTTGAAATAATGACCATGGCTCTAGAACGCAAAGAGCGCCTGAAAGAACACAGGTGGGTTTTAGTCAGAAAAAGTTTCACACGATCTTTCGCTCTACCTTAGAACGAGATGATTTAACACCTCCAAAAAAAAAACACGTAAACTGTGAATTCATTTTTCAATTTATAACAAACTAGCTACCCGCCTTGGCTTCACACGAGTGCAATTGTTTATAACAAATTGTACTTCACTCACAATAAAATTGAATCAACAAAAACGCATAACGATTTCAATGATTATGAATTCCTGCGAAGTCTCTTTATATGGAATCTGACCCAAAAACTTAGCAAACACGAAGTTTTCTTGAACGACCGCCTCATAATCGACATGCGCTAACACTAAAGGAACATTTGCAAACTTCCCCCAGAATTACGTGAAGCACAGCGCTCCCCGGACTCGCTAAGTCCTTAGTCGTTAAAACTCCGTAACTACCCTCCCCATATTCACGAGACCCGCTGCCCCTTCCGTAGTTTAATCTTCCATTAACAGAATATGAGCGACACCAGCCAGCTACACCCGTGCGTGTCACTACACAACTCGATGAGAACACAACCCGACAGCACTACTACTCTCCTCATTAGTGTTCGGTAACGGATGCGTCCCTCATGAATGATTACTCACAAACTTTCCCTCGACAGGGAATTGATCCCAAGTCTCATTTATCAGTTGTACCAAAATAAATAAAAGCGGCTTCTTAAGCTCCTGTATAATAACTGTAGAATTAACCAAGTTCCTAAAAACAAGTCAGATAAATTCGACGATCTCGATGAGTGAAAAGGACGCGTTTCCCGGGGCTATTCCTTGGCCGCGCTTGTCTATTGTGATCGGGCCTGCGGCGAGTCGCCACCAGCGCAACCCTAATTGATATCAATTACCCGCCATCTCTCAAAATCTCTTTGAAACCTTACATCTCCAAATATTCGAGCTCTCAGTTCGCGTTTAATTTTATGAAAGTTTAATAAATTATTCTCATCTTTTAAAAGTGCGTCAGCGTTTTGCGTGGGAAAATGTATAGCAGCTATACCTATCTAGTTTAATTAAACAGTTTTCGATTTAATTTCGTATTCTTCTTCTAACTTACCAATTTAACTTGTCAGTCAGGCCTGTCATCGTTTTCTCTTATTTCTGTAATTGGCAATCGTTATTAATCTAAAAATGGAGAAACTGACTGACTGACATATCAAAGCAAGTCCTTCCAACTTCGCTTTCCTTTAAATGCCGTGTTTAAAACTTAAAATACAAACATGAGGAGAGACCAGCATATTTGTCTACATTCTAAGGGTAAATAGGTAAATACCAACTTGTTACTAACCCTTATACGTACGTCAGAAGTTGATAATCGGTACACTACACATGTAGAGTTCAAAACATAAGTTCAAGTTTCGTGTCGCGCTAGAAGCGTCCTCACAACTTGCTCCCATTAGCAAGTAACAGCTTTAATCCGTCTTGTGTAACATGACCAAAGAAACCGAAGATTAATGAAATGTAAACGCAGTAAGCGACAACATTAAGATCTGTTCGAACAGAGATAATGAGAACGCAATCTATTTTCAGCTTTTGTGGTCACGCGACACTTTAGCATGAATAAAGTATTTAACATTTATCTTACCACCTCTTTATCTAAAGCCTACCAAGTGCTTCGCCTCAGAAATTTAAACAAAAAACAACGGTATAAAAGACATTAATTTCTCTTGCAAAGTAGGTAACAAACAGAACGTATACCATTAATCCATAAGGTAAGCACCTCCGTCCCTCACATACATTCGTAGGCAGTTTTTATACTCTTCGTAAACGGTGAGGATAAGCCTTCACATTAGTACGCCTCATTACGCCTCCAATTTTATCGAACCAAATGTTTTCCGCCAACATTCCTGATCAAATTGCAAGGAAAAAGTTTGAATTTATTAAAATGCTTATTCAGGAGATCGTTTGCTACAGAAAATACGTATTTTGAATCTTGCCGCGTTATGGTAAATACTCATTTTATTCATCTTTTTTTTCCTTTTTTCCGAATATACCAATTCCTCTACCTCTTTTAAAAAGTGAATGATGAGGGGCACAGAAGAATGCCTGTTCAAATAAAAGTTCTATGTGTGTGCCTCTCTCTAAATCTGGTTAAATTTATTTAATACTCTAGAAGTTTACATTTCACTTAAATGCGAACATTATTAAAACAATAAAAAAAAACAAAGTTGAGGTAGGTAATCTTCGTTCTTCGACAATCAGACTTAAAATAAAAGTAATGTACAGAAATAAAATATTACACTGTAATACAATGTTACCCTGTAAAACACTGCTGAATACCTATTAAGGCTGATGTAGCCAAAAGAAAGTACCACTTTACTCCATAAATCGAGTAGGTAAGTAATATAAGAAAACTAGCAGAGTAATACAACATAATTAAGTAGGTAAACCAATATAATGACACAACATCAACGTTGTTTGCGCCGAGTTGTGTTGGAACGTGTAAGCAGTACCGTAAGTAGGGCAGTGCCAGCGGTGCCACGGCACAGGGCGCCGACTCTGATAGGGCGCAGAAATGATCTAACCAAGAACAAGTTTTATATCATTAATTTCTTTAGGAGGTTACTGTTTCCCATTCCCTCTCGCGCCGTACCATGGCCTGACGCTCAGGTTGCAACCGCTGATCGCCTCCAAGAGGACACGGTGGTGCTCCGCCCCAAGCAGGGCAAACTTCCATCATATGCTCCACTGTATCCTCCGGGCGATCCGCACAATAGTTACACCCGAGCGTTTATTCCCTCCAGATCTGAAACAAGTACCTCCCGAAACACTCATATCCTGTAAGGACCTTCGTCAGGTGAATTGCACTTACGCAGTTTGGACTTTTTATGGAGGCGCAGTGTCAGAAACTGGCACCGGGCGTATAAAAGGCTAGTTACGGCACTGTTTGTAAGTAAAGCTGAAACTATCGTCACTAACTAGGGTAATCCACCAATCGACTAATCCAGAACTAATTGAATGGATTACTTCCCCTGACGAATTGTTAACGTCTACCCTCGTGAAGCCGCGTTTGTAGATCAACTATTGATTACTTGTAACCTTGTAGCTAACAAATATTGGGTATGACATAACACGTCATATCTACAATCCCTTAATCTACTTATACTAAGTATTATAAAACTGAAGATTATGATTGTTTGAACACGCTTATCATAGGAACTACTAGTTCAAATTGATAAATTGTTTTATTTCTAGTGTTGGACAGCCCATGTATCGAGGAAGGCTGGTCGCAGAGTGATGTTATACATCACTCTGCGACCCACGGGAGCGGAGCAGTAACCAAAGACGCGGGGGACAGTCAGTCTGTTATATAGTTATATCAATTTTATCAACGATTATATTTTTCAGTATCTGTACAGTGAGAGCTTTTTAACCGACTTAAAAAAGGAGGAGGTTATATGTTCGGTTGAATGTGTTTTTTTTTTTATGTATGTTCACCGATTTCTCGGTCAATTGTGGACCGATATTGAATTTTTTTTTTTTTGATAGAGTGGTTATGCTTCCGAGTTGGTCCCATAGAAATATTATTATGATCTGATCATGAACTTCGAAGATATGGAACAGAACTCCTCATAGGATCACAGCAGAACCGTCGTAATAAGTAAAATTGCTTTGTTTATACGTGTAGTCGATGACTGACTGAAAGTAGAGGGGGAATATATCGAACTGATCTGATGATAAAGCCTGAAGTTAGGTACCGGAACTCTGTAATAAATTAATGTAATCTAACCGTGTTTGGGATTATTAGAATTGTCATGAGATACACTCTGGCTATAAGGTATTTAAATTTGGCTGAGGGATACTTTTTAGTGATGGTACCATAACTAAAAAGTGTAAAATAAAAACCTTTTACAAAAAAAAATACAACCGACTTCAAAGTAAAAAAAAAAAGTGCAAAATAACTTTAATTTCGGAAGTCGCTGTTAAATAACGAAGAGACAAAACTATTATAGAAACACCGACTTGCACTTTTCAGTGTTTTTTTTTACTTTGAGGTCGGTTGTATTTTTTTTTGTAAAAGATTTTTAATTCGGTGCCAATAAAACATTATTTAAACTTTGTTGTTTTCTAATAGGTAATACTTTAACAATATGTCTATCTATGTTTAATCTGTGGATAATGCAGTTCGTTGCAACATTATCACCTATTTAGTGTTATTTATATGCATTAGCTTTATGTTGTAGCTGTTTATTATCTCTCAATAAATAAAATAAAACAAACTTATCTAATATAATATGAATCAACATGACTTTTCACTTTTTTTTTTTCAGAGAGGATCTACTTTGACATCATCGCCAAGTCCTTTGAAAGGTATTTTCAAAGGACTTGGCGATTACGTCAGCAATAGTTAATTGACATTGGAGTGACCCGGCCACCCTGGCACCCTGGCTAGCCGACACTCCGGCAGCTGGCTGAATAGGTGACCCTGTATCGATCCCGGCTTACCAAACTCCCTAAAAACATTTGTCACTCGCTTTCCGGCGGAAGTAAACATCGTGAAGGAAATGTGAGGTCGAATAAGTCAACCTATATAAAATATATACCCAAAGTCCGGACATTTATAGATGTTTCATAAAAAGGAATGGCGAGAAAAGCGTCGCCATGCCGACTTTACCATAAAGCGTAGCCGACATTTTTTGTGCCCGAAATATATGGTATTCAAATCACTTATTAAATACTCACAATAAATTGAGGTAGAGTACTAAAGTAACGAAGGGACTTTACGTCACGTAAGTTAACTATACCAACCTAACAATTTGCCTAAAAAGAATTGTAATTTGCATGTAGAAATAGATAGGTAGGTACATGTTTGCATCGCTAAGACTCCAAGTTTTTCCTTGACACTAATGTTACTTAATGAAAAACCAGTACTTACCTACGAGTACGTGCTAAATTACAAGAAAATGCCATAAAGTTTTGTCGCTAACAAATTGGTTCCCCGCGCCATATCGCCGACCACATAGTTGTAACTGCCATTAAAACTACTAAGCACATATTAATTGCCCTAAATAGGTAATTCAGTACAAGTTAAAACGTTCACAGTTGCGTAAACTAGAATTAGACCTCAAAAAGGTGCATAGACCCAAAAGTTGTAGTGCGTAACAGACCCAGTAAAGTGGCTGTTAACTACACTATAAATAAACTTGCTTGGTAGGTACATTATGTGCGCACCGTACCTACGTAGAAACAACTTGCCCAAGTCCTACACTGACATTTCATGAAATATGTATAATAACGTGGGCGCCACTTGAAACCTTAATAGCCAAACTGTACTAGTCTAACTTAGCTACTCGGACTGTGTTAGGTGTTTACTCCAATATTTGAAGGAAACCATAGAACAGGGGAGAAACGGCAAGTTCAGCCGCTGCAGTGTGTATTTTCCATAACTTGTCTTAATAAATAAACAATTTTAAACAAAAACTTGCATTTCTATTTATTCGAAGCAGCATTTCGTATGATCCACACACTGCTCGAGTTTCACATAAACCTGTGATACATAAAAATAACTGAATTTGCTTACTGAAATAATAAAAAAGTGTGCTAAAAATGATTCAATTGATTTTCTAGTTCAACTTCAAAGACAATCATAAAAAAAAACCTTCGTCCAGTTGTAATTGGGGCAACATCAAAGCGAGGAAATATTCCGATAGGCTCGTTCAATGCACCGTGCAACATGGACCGGAGCCGCAAGCCTACATACCTATACAAAGTGACAC
The DNA here is from genome assembly GCA_961205895.1 of Mythimna pallens. Classification (NCBI taxonomy): domain Eukaryota; kingdom Metazoa; phylum Arthropoda; class Insecta; order Lepidoptera; family Noctuidae; genus Mythimna; species Mythimna pallens. Next base: position 11,200,943 of record OY540826.1, on the reverse strand, counting down.
AACTTAGAAGTTACTTCAGCAAAATTCATTAAACGCGTTAATATTTAACTTATACAACTTAAGTTTGAGCAAGCTCAAGATGAATGTCAGAGTTAAAAACGTTTCAATAGCAAGTGCTGATGATAATATCCAGCCGATTTCAGCCCCACACGACTGCAATCTATGATGGTATGATTGCAGTAATGGTAGTCGGGTGCTTAGACGTGCTCTCTTTCAAGTGCGCTCATGACGTGACTAGCATATACGTATACGAGTTGAAAATCTCCAACCACAAGTGGACATCTTCTTCTTAGCATTACATTCATGCTGAGATTGGAGCCTTTTTGGCCTCGCGCAGGTCTTTTATTTTTTAATATTGTTTTCTTTTATTTTAAGTATTTTTAGATTAAGTAGTTACTTTTTATTTTGTTGTTGTTTGTCCTGTGCGAGTCTCTATAAATGTTTTCTTTCTTTCTTTTCTTTCTTTGTTTCTAGTTAGCCAGTGACAGGACAGATGGTACTTGATGAAAGAAGATCCACTGTCTGCAGAGACACGTTACATATACAGTAGAAGTCAAAATTTTTCTTGAAACTCCTTCTTACATGGAAATGGTCTTTGATTTGTCGCTTGACTTAGATTAAATTCACATGATACAGCATCATTGATAAGATTAAAAAGAGTAAATTACGCTTTTGTTGGCATGATACTACATCATCTATTACATTTATTGCACAATCTAATTCCGCCAAGTCCGTTCCATCATCGGACCACTAGACGTACGGCGTTGCGCCACCGGTAGACATACGCACAAAGCGTTTTAAGAACAAATTTATTGTGCGTACAGCCAAGGAGTGGAATTCCTTGCCGAATTCTGTGTTTCCTGAAAGCTACAACTTAGGGGTCTTTAAGTCAAGAGTGAATAGGCTAGGCAAGCGTGCTCCATCGTCGACCACATCATCGCTTACCATCAGGTGAGATGGTGGTCAAACGCGAGCATATCATTAATAAAAAATAAAAAAATATTATTTGTTATTAATGGCCACATAAATCTTCTTTTGGTGTAATTGTTTTATAATTAAGAGCGCAGCATTTAATTTTAAGTGGTTTTTGTACAGAATATTTTAGTCTTTTGTATGTGTTTGTTTACGTTTTCAAACTTATTATAGCCCTTTTTGCATTAATCATTTTACTCATTTATTTTGTATTTATGTTTTGGTTTTTCATAATGCCAATAAACGTAACTTTATTTTTCTTTCTATAGTAAATTATTTAAACTGTACCTAGCTCAGCTATAGCTTAATGTTAAAATATAAATCTTTTCGTTTCGTACAGTCCATCCAAAGGTTGTCTGTAAGAAATTGCCCTTTGTGATAAGACCGCCTCATCATCTTCCTGCCCTTGTCCCGTGTTATTTGGGATCGGCGCAACATGTTTTTTTCTTCCATTCTGCCCTGTCATTCGTCATGCTATCACTAAATTCCTTTTCTTTCATATCACTCTTCACACAATCCATCCATCATTTCTTTTGTCTTCCTCTCCCTCTCCATCCATCCACATGTAAACTCATAACTCTTTTAGTAACATGCGTTTCATCCCTCCTCTTCACATGACCATACCAAGACAAACGATTCCCTTTCAATTTTTCAGTCACTGGTGCCACATTCAAACTTCCCCTAATATACTCATTTCTCACTTTATCTCGTCACACCACACATCCATCTTAACATTCTCATCTCCGCTACGTGCAATTTTTTTTATCCGTCTTTTTCACAGCCCAACTTTCTGATCCATACAGTATGACAGGTCTTATCACGGACTATGTGATAAGACCGCCTATTATAATAATAATATTCCACAACTATCACACAACGCCGTCTAGTCCCAAGCTAAGCAGAGCTTGTGTTATGAGTACTAGACAACTGATAAACATACTTATATATTTCTAAATACATACATATATAGATAAATTACACCCAGACACAGAATAACTGATCGTGCTCATCACACAAACATTTGTCCTGGGTGGGAATCGAACCTACGACCTCCGACATAACAGTCAGGGTCACTAACCACTAGACCAACAGGCCAGTATATAGGGCCAGGCCATTATATACTTATTTTTATAAATGTTTGTCCTGTGATAAATTAAGGTGTGCAATAAAGTATATAAAAATAATAATATTATTTTTTACTAAAACATATTTAAATTGTAAACAATATGCTAAGAAAACGAATAAAGGAAATAATAGACAATGGACAATTTTAACATTTAAAAAATCCGCAACCTATCTGGATATAAACAGCGGCTGGAACCTTTAAGTTGTGTCGTACTGTACCAAGCTATGGACTCACTTATGAATAAAAGATTCACTGGAAATATGAAGGCTTAGCCCTAAACGTAGCTACAAACGACAGTTATTTCAATTTATATGTTTGGGCTACTTGTCGCTATATGTTTACACTGATGGAAACTTGAAATAAGAGATGAAATTTTGTGGTAAATTGCGAGTGTAGGCAATTTAATTTGAGTAAATTAGAATTAATATGACATGATTATCTACTTACTGTCTGAGGATTTTCCATGAGGTTTAAACTTGTTAAATTAACACAATATGCCTGTATTCTCCACTAGGGCCGCAAGATTGTTCGAAACAGTCACTGTGGCCCTGAAACGCAAAGGGTAAATGAAGGAACATGAATGGGAGGGTCGTAGTAAAATTCTTTTATTTTTTTGGGGCATGCCTATTTTCATCAACAAGCCACGGTCTAAGAAATACCTACCAATGGAAAAATCAAGACTGACAAAAACCAACTAGGTTACAAGTTCTAAACAAACCAGTCTTATGCGGAATATTAGATATATATATATTTAAAATGTCATCCAGTTATTTAGTCCATAACCCACAACTTCACTAATCTAATTTTTTTTTTTAGATTTGTAAATTATCTAATGACAAATCTCGCTCTTGGGCGGAGCAGGAGATGTGTCAGACTTTTTAAAAACCCACTCCTATTCCTTCGTTGCCTTCGTCCCAGGGTCCCGGGTTTCCTTTTCACACTACCCATGGCCCCAGTAGGCTTTGACCCTGCTGGGCCCCTACAGTTGCGGACATGTCCTTGAGGCGCGCGTGGAACAGCTCGCACCGTCGACGACTTGGGCTCGGTCCGGACAGTTACCGAGCGATCGGACGGCGAGCCACTCATTGCTCGCCGTCCGCAAGCCCCACTTATCTAATTGCGATTTTCAAAACTCATTTAACAAGACATAAACATAGGAACATATTCTCAAGAAACAACTCTTTCTGGAGCTGTCGGGTAAAAACCCAATATCACTTTGCTCAATTCTGGAATAAAATCCAGGACTTCACAATAGATCCAATCAACTAACAGAACCTCATGGTCTGCATTAGAACCAATTCAACTAAGAACAGGTAGGTAAATTGCGACAAATAGTTGTGTATATATGTATTTTTGACATAACAGGAAATCTGAGGCTGCCTATACTATAAAGAATATAATGAACTATATTGTACACCACAAAAATAACATACATAAACTTAAATCTATGCGTACAATGGCGGTTTATTTATTTATTAAAACTTCATAAAACACAAAGATACAAAGGCGTACTTAATGCTTTAGGCATTCTCTACCAGTCAACCAGTGGTAATGAAGGGAAAACATGGTAGGTGCAAAAAAAAAGAAAATATTAATAAGAAAACAAGGTACAAATGAAGATACATATATAAAACAAATATACTTATAATATTATTATATATTTAATATAATACAAACTTACTTATATATTTATATATATTATTTATATGTATAAGGAAATGAAATAAATTTTTGAGACTACTCCGCTTTTTTATCCGCGATTTTATCGCCGATATCTACAGACAATCTTAGGATGGATCGAAAGAACTAAAATAATACAGAGGGTAGTCTGCGGTGTACTGCTAGCAAATTAATCAAACACTACATATAGATAAGCCTATTTTACTGTTAGCAATTTAAAGCAACGTGTACCTACTGATCTGAAGAAAGTAATTAGAATACGTAGGACTCTACTTATTGAGGATGAAGCTAGACGTTAGTAGCAAATGGTACCTATACATAGATATCGGCGGCGGCGATCTCTCGCGCCGGGCCTTGGTACAGGCCATGGTCCTGAGCGAGGAGGAGTGGCAGGCGGTCGCCTCCTTCTGTGAAGCTGTAATGCTAGTAAAGGACGCGGCCGATCGCGTGAGGCAACGGTCCTCACGCCCCAAGCGCCGCCGGGATTCCGATGCCGATTTCCGGCCACCGTAGGCGCGGGCTTGCGGACGGCAAGCAATGGGTGGCTCGCCGTCCGACCGTCCGGTAACCGTCCGGACCGAGCCCAAGTCGCCGACGGCGCGTACTGTTCCACGCTCGCCTCAGGGAGATGTTAGCGTAGGGGCCCAGCAGGGTCGAAGTCAATTAGGGCCACGGGTAGTGTGAAAGTGAAACCCGGGGCTCTGGGACGAAGGCAAAGAAGGAACAGGAGTGGGTTTTTAGTCAGTAAAAGTCTGACACTATCTCAAGCTCCGCCCAAGAGTGGTGACTTATAACAGACATGATTAACACTTAGGTGCTTCAAACTAATTTAATGAAAACAGAATCATTAATCTCATTTCGTACCTACAAAAAAGATTTTACAACTGGTATATTTTGCGAGGTTCCATAACCCACACTTAATTTAATTAACGACACGCATTAACAATATAAACTAGATAGTTATTTATAGTCTGTTATCCTGTTCCAGAAGGCAAGTTGGTTTTTGATGTGACTATGTGCGTGTAGATGCATATGCCTACGCAAGGTTTCTGTGAGCATCAGATACTTCTAGTTCTATGACACTGAGCACTCCGAGCTTACGGACACAGAATAAAAAGTGTACGTGAACACACACTACACACTTACACTTGCACTTTTTTTTCTGTGGGCGTCAAAACCAAAAAAAAACCAACCCCTTTGGTGAGTTAGAACTTATAAATAACCTACTAACTTTGTCTTAGCTATGACGACGGATTAAACAGCCTTTTGCAAATAAAATTCTTTATTTTAACTCTTAATTCTTTAATTGACACTGGCATACTTTTACTACTTTTATGTAATAGTCGAGAATCCACTTGACGCTAAAAAACAAAATCAAATCACAAACATTATCTTGACTTAGGAACCTACTTCATGATGGCAGTAGGAACCGTCTCTTTTTTGAAATCGGTATTCTATTCCTATAAAAAATGAGGTTTTTCAGTAAACAATCAGGCCTGTTATGATAAAAAACCGGTTCCGTACAAACTTACCTGTGAAAACAGTTCAATTCCTGAATTGAGTTACAAAGGCATATCGAAATCGAAAAAAAAAAATTAAAAACTTTTTTTGTGATAACTACACAATTAAAGTTTTCAGATTTTTTTTCTTTATGCTATGAGACCTTGCTTCATGTCAAATTTCAGGATTCTAGGTCAACGGGAAGTAAGTACCCTATGAATTTTACAAAGAGACGATAAGATAGATAAGATAGATAAGTTAAGATAGATAGATTTTTTTTAAAAGATACGCCCGTTTATGTTGCAAAAAACGTTTTTTGCAACATAAACGGGCGTATCTTTTTTTTCGTTAACTCGGAAGTTTGAACTTTTTCACACCTTCCAGGGACCGCAGACCAGAGTCTCAAGTCTGCTATTATAGTGTCAGAATGGTCTATCACTGATTTCATAACGCTTTTAATTTATTACGAGACAGCCCGATATTGTCATTCTACCACAACACTATTACCAGACCGTTGACCGATCAATGATCATATCATAATGAATTAGCAGATTACGAACTTTTAGCAAAATGACAATGGGATCGTGTTGAAATGACGAATTTATAAAAATAGCAGACTTGAACCCCTGAGTATTTTGTTTTAATTTCAACTCGATACTTCCACCCTTTCTCGAGATAAAGGGTCTTGACAGACAGACAGACAGATAGACTGACAACAAAGTGATCCTATAAAGGTTCTGTTTTTTTTTCCTTTTGAGGCACGGAAGCCTATCAATCTATCGAAAACCCAGATATATTTTAAAGAATTTATCTGCATTACCCACTTTACTATTCAGATATCTACGTTTATCGGTATTTTCATGATAATTTTAATAAAAACTTTTTACACACACGGCTGAAAACTGAATCACACAGAAATACGACCTCGGTTTATTTTCACTAATCACAAACGTCGAGGGAAGTCCCGGGAGGATACGGAACTACGTACTAATGAGTGTCTTTCAACCAACTAACAACTTATTTATCAGTCTACCCGTCCTCATACTTGAATACATATGTACTACGAATATAACACAAGCTCTACATAACGTTATATAAACATAACTATATAGAGCTCACATAAGCAAGGGTCTTAAAGGGGAGAAAACTTTACAACGAATGTTTTTAAAGTATTAAAAGGATTATTTAAATATTTGTTTCGAACCAATTTACGGAAGTTATATTGACTTTGGAAATTAATATTCATTAAAATATATATTGATACCCAAAACTCGGAAAGACTACTTTGAAAAACTCTGTGTTTATAAGTCTGTTTTAGTAGTCCATTTTTAGGCTTTTATTGATTAAATATCTATATCACACGTACATATCACAGAGCCTTCGAGAAACAAGAAAAAGATAATGTGACATTATCACGGTTTAAGTACATGGTGTGTAAAAAATAAGATATGAAAAAATAAGTTTGAAGCACAGCCGAAACTACTAGGACTAAAAACGTGAAATTTTGCATAGACGTCGTACCATAGACGACCATCATCGTTTATACCGCGTACATCGAAGAATTGGAACAATTTGCTTGCTGCAGTCTTCCCGTCCCATTATAGTTTAGGTGTCTTCAAGGATAGAGACTCGCTAGAGTGAATAGACTCTTAATAAACCAGTGCGATTCACCATTAACAATTGCAATACTGCTTATCATCAGGTGAGATCGCAGTCAAGCACTGGTTTATATAATTAAAAAAAGGAATTGAAAAACTGGTTCACTTAAATGCGTGTTTCTGTTTCTATAATAAAATGTACGTACTCGTACAGATGTATATGTGGTTCCTCGCTAAAATCTACATTCCTGAAGGGAGTCGTGGCCAGTGGCTCTACCTATCGGCCTCTTCACGGAACTACACACCCTAGGAATTTATTATTAACGTGTCGGGTTCTTTGCCATGTTTTCCTTCACCTTTTTAGGCCCGTAATAGAATTGTTTACATTGTGAACCTTAACACTATCCCTAAAAGCAGGTTTGTTTACGTATCTCGCCATATTCTGCTTAGGAAAACGGTTTTGCTCGCATAAAAAAAGAATATAAACCTCACATTTTTATAACATTGCAATTTATAAAAGAAATGTACAAAAAAGTCATTGGTGAGTCAAAGTGAACGAAGAGAGCGAGAGATAATGATATTCTTTCATCTCTTGACAAATTAGATTACGCATACTACAAGAGTACGTATCCTCAAGGCTTGAAGCACTTCACGCTCATGAGAATTATTACTTTTTGTATCCATTTTTATATTTATTAATATTCGTTGATCTTAATTTTTTTTAAAGGTATATCCTTTTGTGATTTTTTGTAATATCCATCATGTGTTTATTATTTAATATCACATACCTACCTACGTTGTACATTTAGGTAGGTAGATCATTATCATAATAAAATAAGCATGGAAATCGGTTGTCATGGTATTCGCCATTTGATGCGAAGGAATGAGGAATATGACGTAAAGAAAACATTAAGTGTGACGGCTATAAGTGGAGGAAAAGACTGCAAAAACGATAGACGGCCTTTGTGTAAGAAGATGTAGCCGAAAAGTGAGTGGCCACCAAGACATGGAAGATGAAAACATTGATCTCATTGAGATAAGAAAAAACAATAAGGTTTTTAATTACAAAATAAACCGAAATAAATTCCTTCAATTCCTGGCACAGATCTCCGCAAGGTAACAGACAAAGCTCGGAGAATTGCTTACCTTCTAGCAGTATGTGTCTCTTCAGATACACAATGAGATCTGAGAGTTGTTCTCTTTCGAATAAGAAGGACATTACCAGCCCATATTTCGTGAAACCCAATCAGAGAGAGACATATTCTTTACAAGACATTACACCAGAATTAACAAGGCTCATTTACATGCAAATGGTAATCTCTTTAGCCGGCTAAGCCCAAATATATTCAGATCCGATTGCCATCAGATTGCATCCTGCCTGGTAATTATCGCATGTTGATATAGGTTGGTCTTAGCGAGCGGGCGACATGATTAATATTTAGTTACGGAGGAATGTTAATCATAATTAATATTATTTCTTGGACGCATGTGCGAGATCGAATTTTAAGGAGAAAAAAATATATAGGGTGCAAAAAAATATCAGCTGTTCAGTAGGTACATTAGGCAAACAAAAATGTACTGAACAGCTAATTTTTTTTTTCCCATCGTAAAAGTTGTTGGTTATCATGAGCACAATCACGTGTTTAAGTAACGTACACTAATTGCCAGTCACCCTATATTTTACTGTGACGATTCTATAGGTAAGTGCCGAGATGTTACGGAGATTCGATTCTTAAAGTTCGGAACTTCCGATTGATTGTGCCCCTTTTTTTCGGTGGGAAAGGGAATTGGAACTTATATCGGAGGTACAAACAAGTTTATACTAGTCGCACAGGGAAACCTCCCTCTCCCGTGCCTTCTGTCGATTACTCTTTCAGTTTTGTTTCGTATTTGGAATGTTATGAATCTGCTCTTCATTTATACTTTATCCGAGTTTTTTAAATAGTTTTAGTAGTGTTTCATTTGACGCTTCTACCTCTTGCTCCGATTTCGGTTACAATTCCGACAAACCAAATTTAAAAACTACAATTCCGAATCCGGTTCTAATAAGTTACATCCCTAATTAAACAAACACAATTGGTGCCTCGCTGACCTGACAGACATAGCCCGTAGAAATAGTAGATAGGTACAAAAATAATAAGTACCATACAGTTTTTCGAATTCTCCAACTATTTTTTTTTTATTTTATAAACCGTACTCGGAATATTATACGATCATTTAAAAAAAATAACCAAATCAAATAGGTAAGTGATACGATTACCATTGAACTGCATTTTATTCTATATAAGTAAATCTGTTATCTATGAAAGCCTTATCTTTCCGCAGAAGGCTATGTCCTTACTAAATACAACGAGCGCTTACTTCTACAGTTAATTGTTCAACAAATTGACACTAGTAATCTCTTGGAACATCGAGAACATTACGACCCTTGTGTGCAACCTTGTCATAAAAGCTTTCACGGCGGCCAGGCTGTAGGCGGAGGTAGCTATATCTACAGGGGACCGACGTTTACACATAAAGTTATTTTCAAGTCAAACACCGAACCCACGTTACTGGAAATAACCTTGATATTACGACGGTCGGAAAATATCACAGATAAAATAGAAACTTTATATATGTATTAAAATTATATTTCAATCCATTGGTCACCAATGGGAAATTCCGTAGTTGCTTAATACAGGGCTAAATCGAAAAAGCCTTATGTCAAAGGTGTAAGGGTGGTATTCGATTGTCGCGACACCTATCTCGAAGAAGTAATATCCCAGTCCCTGTGAACCCGGCTTAGTAGAGCACAATATATCGTGTCCAAAAGACTTTAGATACCCACTGTTGACTTTATCGGAATACCCGTAAAGGACATTGGATTAAAACCTTCATACCTATTCATAAATCGAATTTCTTGAAGTTAAGTTGTTGGAAGTTATCTTGTCCACCATTCAAAATAATTGTACAAGACGGAATCCGAAAATGCGTGAAATAATTTGTAAAAAAACTTGTAGTGTAGATTCTACGCATACTACGTAGCGTAGCGTAATTGTCTCGATGTTATGAAAAAAAATACTGGAGGCTATTCATCAAGATTATAGGTAATTTGATCATGGCAACATCTAGGGACTAGAAAAATGTCTAGCTAGTCGATGATGAAGTACCTAATAGGTACGCGAAGTAGACGGACACTAACACATACGCCAACAACATTTATCCCAATTTTTATATTTCTATTATTCTGTCAGTTCCATGTTTCGTTGTGACTGATCCTAGGGACAATGTTAGACTATAAACACGTAGATACCGCAATATTAAACGTACACCATAGTTTGTGATTGTTCAGAACACGTACGTAAGTTACGCTATACGCACGTGCGATATCAACAAAATCGTAAACATTTGGAGGCGGGGTAGGAGGCACGCTTCCGGTTTCAGTTTCATATTGGTACGTAAGCTGCTTCGATTCAATTTCCTCGGTTCGGTTCTCATCTCGAGACTGACGTTCATATTACGAGTCCATGCGGGATGCGCCTTACTCCATATTATAAGTAGGTAAGCTTATTTACATAAAATTATTCCGACACGCTGCTGAACAAATTCATTCTTGAGCCAAGGTCAACATCCAGACTGCTTTAAATATTTATGATCAGTTACTTTATGTGCTAAACAGATTACTTCCAGATACTCGTCATCGTCTTCTGTTCGGTTATGTCTATGTCGTAGTCAGATCTTAAAATTGATCACTTCATGATTTGACCGACCACTTCATGAAATCTTTGATTTTCGGTGATATAACTGGCTAAAACATCAACGTTTGATGACTATCAATCCCTTTTTTTAGGGTTCCGTACCTCAAAAGGAAAAAACGGTACCCTGTCTGTCTGTCTGTCTGTCAAGACCCTTTATTTTGGGAACGCGTGGAGGTATCGAGTTGATAAAAACACTCAGGCCTGCGGTTCATCGAAGCTGTCAAAAAATCAAACGGTACGGCCGTTTATGTCGCAAAAAACTTATATTTCGACACTCTCAAGAGAATTAAAATTGATAGGGTACTTCCCGTTGACCTAGTTAATCCTGAAATTTGGCATGAAGCAAGGTCTCATAGTACAAGTATAAGAAAAAATGAAAACTAGTTAGGAACGTCACGAAAAAAAAACTTATTGGTTTGAATTGGAATTGCTGTTTTCATAGGTAGGTACATTAATTGAATGTTAGGCGGTACGAATATTGCCGGGTCAACTAAGTATTATATAATTAATAAGATTTGAATGAAGCTCAGTGTTGTGATGTCACTGCACTTTTATCATTCATTTCATTATTATTATTCGCTTTTAATACAAAATAATTCTTTGCCGCAATGATAAATCACAATAAAATAAAATAAACTTTAAAAAAATACAACCGACTTCAATGTAAAAAAAACTGGGCAAGTGTGAGTCGGACTCGCGCACGAGAGGGTTCCGTACAAACTTATGTAAATAGTTCAATTCCCGAATGAAGTCTCGAAGATTTTTCCGAATCGCAATTTTTTTTTTGTGACGTGTCATCAAAAGCCAATGCAAACTATTGGTATGATTTACTTTTAGCCAGATATGTTAGAGGACAATACGAGGAATCAATAGTAAAAAGAATTATGTCTACCAACCGTAACTAAACAAAGTTAGAAACTATTTAGTAGAATGCCATTGTTTTTTTATCTAGCGTTATTTTTCTTAAATAAAAATAGGTAGTCAATGATAAAGTTATTTTGCACTTTTTAGAGTTTTTTTAGGGTTCCGTACCTCAAAAGGAAAAAACGGAACCCTTATAGCATCACTTTGTTGTCCGTCCGTCTGTCTGTCTGTCTGTCTGTCAAGACCCTCAGCCAAAAGCCAAATAGTTTGCAAGTTCCATAGCAAGGTACCTATAGAATGTAATCATTAAAATATTGCATGAAAATTCCAATAAGCCAAGTCCAGGCCTACCTTCCGACTTCATTATCAGATCAGTTCGATATATCCCCCCTCTTCTTTCAGACTTCAGTCAGTCATCGACTACTCGTATAAACAAAGCAATTTTACTTGTTACCTACAATAGTAACAAGTTAGTTGTATAATATATATTTTTATATATAATTATATATAGATATATGTAGGTTTATATTATATTAAATATTTATGTATGTTTATTTTATGTATATATACATTTGATCCCTTGTTTTCGTATTATTCTTTTCTTTTTTTTTATGCACTTACCATGTTTTCTCTTCACTACCCTTGGTTGACTGGTAGAGAATGCCTAAGGCATTAAGTCCGCCTTTGTACCTTTATGTTGCATGAAGTTTTAATAAATAAATAAATAAATAGTTCTGCGGTTTTCCTATAAGGAGTTCTGTTCCATATCTTCGAAGTTCATCATCAAATCATAACAATATTTCTATGGGACCAACTTGGAAGCATAACCTTTCAATCAAAATAATAATTTTCAAAATCGGTCCACAAATGACTGAGAAATCGGTGAACATACATTAAAAAAAAATACATTCAGCCGAACAAAGAACCTCCTCCTTTTTGAAGTCGGTTAAAAACAAAGCAACTTCAGCACCCCTACCGAAGGACAACATAGCTGTTTCACGATATCATGAAAATAAAGTAGCCCTACGTTTAGATATTGACATCGTTCAATGCTCATTGATTTGGCTAGCTTATTTCATGATATGGCGAGCGTTGTTCGCGCAATGTTCTGTATCATGAAATATGGCCATTTCATGAAATAGTTGAAAACTTCATGAAATGTTTCAATTCTGGCCACGACATCTACACCCACCCATTTCAATTTTTTCCGAAGCATAGTAAAGTGTTCTAAGATCCTGTAAAAAATAAAATGCTTTCCCTCCACTTATATAAAACAACAGCTACCCCCTGCGGTTTCAACATAGCGTTGTTGTCGCCCTCAGCAGGACATGAACTGAATAAAAATGTGGCCATTATTTATTCTACCTCTGTTGACTCGTAGGAGAACTGCCATCAAACCTTCGTGCCAAAATTCGTCCGCAAATAGAAAATATTGACGGAGGAAAAATGTTTTTACGCCACTAAAAAGGTGCTGTAGGGATTTTTAAACTGACTCTGAGACGGCACTTGACAGTTTCGTACAAAAATAACATCTGCTTGCAAGTTACGTTGAAACCTGTTCTTTTGTATTGTATGTCGAGCTGGTGTCCGCAACTCCAAGACTAAAGCACGTAGGTACTTTGCGTACGAGTGGGACAAATGTGTCATTCGATCCACCCCAGCTCCTCAAGGAAAGCCAGTAGCGCTAGCGCCTTGGTTTTACTCCCGTTCGCGGAGGTTACCTGGATTCTCTAAGTAGGTACTTTGCTCCAAAGCGTCCACTGGGCAGCTTAGAAGCAGATGAGCTGCCGTCTCGTCCTTCATACAGGTCTGCCTCTTTCGTAAGAACCAGATACAAAGGTATCATTAAATGGAAAAGACAATAAACATCTTTCGCCAAATATTTTGGAACAGCTCTTTACCTTTATTAGAAAATTGCCTTCATGTTTCTGAAGGGAATGAGGGTTGACATGAAAGGCTTCGCCGTAATTGCTATTTGCGTGTAAACTCCATTATTATAGGTCGCGTGGCATGTAACAAAGGGCTATTATGTCAGAGCACTCGGGTTTCCAGATAAATCTAATGCTCGTATCAACTTGATACTATCGCTGTCTGCCAGATTGATTTAATACCTATTTATTTTATAGTTTTAATGAAGACACACTTCTCCCGACCTTTATGGAGACACCTACGCTTAATAAACAATTACAATATGATTCTAAAATATGTCATTTTAAATCTTTACTAATATTATAAAGCTGAAGAGTTTATTTGTTTAGTTGAACGCGCTAATCTCAAAAACAACTGTTGTGTTAGATAAGTCATTTATCAAGAAATACTTAACATCACGCTACGACCAATAGGAGCGTAACAGTAACCAACTATTTGAGCAAAAGCAGGGTGGATAGCTATTAAGAAATAAAATACTATATATCTGTGCTATAACTTATATATTTTTTCATAAATAAGTGTTAACAATTCAAAAAGTAGGAAAATAATTCCACAGCACGTATAAAAACGTATCCGCGTGAATATCAGGTGTTCAATATCAATCACATGACAGCCATTCTTCCCATCCTTAACAAATAACTGCAATTTAAGTATTGTGTGCTGAAATATCAAACAACACACTTAAAGCAATTAGGGGAAAATTTCAAAAGATTAAATGGAAAAAGGTGGGTAAATATAATGACAGTACCTGGATGTAAATACGAGTCATCGAAACTTTAGAAAGAGGATGACGCAATTTAGGTATGTGTAACACAGGACCGACTTCTGAACGAGTATTTAGAGCAAAGCCTTAGATACTTACGAGACAAAATGTCCCCCAACATGACGCGCAACGCTGTCAAATTGTCCAACAATATGTCCCGCGCCACGAGAATGCATCGTAAAATGGCGGTAAAGTTGCGGGACACTGGGCAACGTTGCAGCGTCACGTAAATTGAGCGTTGGACGTCATGTTGAAGGACATTTTGTACCGTCTACGTGACGCTGCAACGTTGCCCAGTGTCCCACAACATGCCCCCAGCATTTTGCACTCACATCCACATGACGCGGAACATGTTGTTTGACAATTTGATAGCATTGAGCGTCGTGTTGGGGGACATTTTGTCCCCTCGTATGCCTATCTGAAGCTTTAAGAACGTGTCAACCCCTACTGCAATGTATTTCATTCAAATTCTTCATTCAGACCTGACGAGGGACTGACGACTCGACAAAGCTAAAAACTTTTTCTAAAACTCGATATCTCATATTTCCAACCAAATACTGTACGTAGATATACTTTAAAAACTACAATACCTATTAATATTTAGATAAAAGCTTTAAACACAATCTTTCTGTTTCACATTTTAAAGAAAATTATCAGATACAGACTGATTCCATAAGATCTTCATTTAAATTATAACGTCCCTTTAGGACATCATTATGGCAACTTATTTCAAACTTAAATAAAACAATAAATAATAATACAATCTAAGATATAGGTATTCTACAGCTATAAAGATATTACTAAGATAGTCATGACCACGTCAGAGACATATGACCATCTTAGTCATAACATTTATGATTCAGCATGTTTTATCTATTTTCCATTTTTTGTTTAAAGTTAAAGTGTAAGTAGCTAAATTGCAAAATGTAAATCCGATATTTTGGTCAATTACGATGTATTCTGATAGATCCTGTTTACCTGGCTTTGTTACATTTTAGTCTCACTTACGCCATATGTTAAGTAGACGTAAAATCGAACGGCAGTTGAATATTTTTGGATGATTTTAGTTAAGTATATATACTTTGTTCATCGACAAATTGTAGATTAATACTTAGAATTTAGCGAAACTCCACTCACATTTTCAATGTCGTTGGAAACGTTTCCATAGGTATCGATATCTCATAAGATATGACAACGAGTTCATCGATCGCCAGTAGTGGGATAAGAAATTATGAGATTTATTTGTTTTTAATTGTCAGTTATGCTTCTTTCGCTGCGGAGCTTCGCTAGCTAAATTATTTTGACCCTGTTTATCTATAGAGTAGTAATAGTCTTCCACATGTTTGTTTACAGACTTTTGAACCCCTTTTCGTTTTTAAAATGAGAACACTGTATGAAATTTTAGGTCATACATAATGCTTGCTGATATTAAATTATACACTGAACTGCAAACATTTGTGCAATTTTGTAACAAATCTTATATTAATGTTATTGCTATTATGTAGTCTTAACTTGTTCCAATATATTTCATAACAATAGGTACTCTTATGTTCTGTTACCCTTGTGAGTATGACACCTTAATTTATTTATTTAGGTACTAAATAATAAACAATAATCCATTAGAATACCAAATTTTTACTACTACTAAATGGCAATTTGATATAAATGGATTTTATTTAAATTTAATTTGGGAAACCATTACAGTTATTTATGTGTATTTTTAAACAACTATGTTAGTATGTTTATTATAATAATTAGTCTTTACCGCTTATTGGAAGAGTTTAAATCTAACTCATCTATATTACTCATTGTATTGACCTTACAGATTACTTCTATTATTTGCATCTTATTGCCAATAACTGCAATGTTTATCCAATGCACGGTACAACAGAGGCTCCCGTGGATGCTCAGCTCATGTTCATTTGATAACTCGTTTATAATAACTAGCAAAGCGCGATTTTTACATAGATCTAGAAGTATTGGCTTGTAGCGATATCTATGCCGTCACATAAAAAATTAAGGATAAAGTTTAAAAGGCAGGAAGGCGATGGTTAACGAAGCAATCTAGAAAATTTTAGCACATCGGTCGGTCTTAGTAACTTTGTCGACTTCTAACTAAAATCTTAATAAATACGGAATAGTACTTTCCTTTGGATAGCCAATTTTTTTTTCGTAACTGACTAGAAACGTATAAGCAGGCTAGATGACCTTTAGTAGAGTACTGTAGTAGGTAACCTTTGTCCCAAGTAAATACGCATGTATGTTGCTATGCCAGTAATCATGGGTGCGCCATACCCACTGTTTACCTCTCGCGGCTGCTCGAGCCCCCGAGCACCCACAGAGTCGGGGCCTCTGCAGTACAGTACTAACATTTTATAGTTGATACATTTCACGAGCGCTAGTCAGTCATTGTAATTTAAATCTTATGTGGTTGACACAAAAATCAAGAGACGCGCCTCTGTGATTAGTATCGACTATACCATGTTTGATGTGCTTATAAACTACTTTGTTTTTACAGTATATATTTTTACAGTATATAATAATGTGCTTTGGCTAGAAAACAATACGTTTTGAAATATAGGTACCATTAATAAAACTTAAAAATATAAAAAGCGCTTCCGATATAATCATAGATTACAATCTATTCATATAACATAATGACTTAGTTTAAAGAATAAATGAGCGTTTTATGGACAAAGATTTATTCGAAAATATATTATACTATAACTATTAATTTTTTTCATGATCCAATTGGCACAGCCCTTGCAAATATTTTCTTTCATTGAAAAGCATCAATAATGTTAAAACTTGTTCATTGGATGAACGTTTCTAGTAGAAAATGATGGGACCAATGCCTCTCTCGGCATGGCATTAGCTAGAAGGCACAATCTTTTAGATTGACTCTCATTACAAAGTCACAGCCGGCAGCTGCTTAAGTTAAATGTTACAAGACATTTTGATAATTTAAACACGAATTATTTTATATAACAACACCCGCTGATGAATTAATTGATGTTTTAAATTACAATGACTAGTATATATTACATTAACAAGTTAATTCCATATGTTTACACATAGGCATGTTGTGGATCCAGTCTTCTTTATGTGAATAACAATTCAATACTTTTGTAATAAGGCTATCATTATTTTCAAATGTTAACAATACCTGAGGGAACTCAAGCCTGATAAATTAAACACATTGTCCGAAACTTATACTGCGTAAATGC
This sequence comes from Mythimna pallens, assembly GCA_961205895.1. Lineage (NCBI taxonomy): Eukaryota > Metazoa > Arthropoda > Insecta > Lepidoptera > Noctuidae > Mythimna > Mythimna pallens. The sequence goes on along the minus strand of OY540826.1, from coordinate 11,183,547 downwards.
GTAATAATGAAATTATATATCTTAAATTAGGGTAAATAACCTGTAATTCATGTTTTGCGACTTGTTTCCCTTGTGTTCTTCCCTAAAAATTGTTAGGTAATCCCCGCGGCTTCACTTCAGTGGCTACCTATATATTTTTAAGGCTTGACTGATTTGAAAGTAATTTTGTGTGTGTATTTGAGTGGGTCCTTGGATGTTTTAAAAATACAATAGAACCCGGTAGATAGCGCTGCAATCGGGTTCTCAATTATTTTTTTCTTTTTTCGGCAAGGGCAACGTCTTTCGGGGCCACTAGTATATAGATAAAAATCTATGACACTCAACTAAGCGAGTAGCCGTCTATCAGTGAAAGAATTTTTGTAATCAGATCAGTACATCCAAAGATTACCTTTTACAAGCACATAAACAATTTTATCTTTTTACAATCTTAGTGTAATTTAAGAGAAGGTAGATACTATCTTTAGCCGCGTGAGTGTTCTCTACAGCCTTGTGACGTATATTTTTTCCAGACAGGGATACATGACGCAAATCAAAATTTAACGTAAACTCTAAAGATCAGCGTCTGTTAATACAATCAATCTTGCGAAAATAGACATTATTTTCGTAGAGTCGAAACATATTTTAGAAATATTTCAAATTCATGTTTAATAAAGGATCTTTGCCCTAATGAAAGTGTAGAATAGGGCAAAGATTAATAAATAGCTTAGAAAACTTCATGCTTAACTGATTAACATACTATGAATCATAAAATTTTTATTCATAAAGTCATATGATCTATGACTTTATGAATAAAAATTTGATGATGCATACTTAACAACACTCTTTTCCTTGGAGGGGTAGGGGTATAGTACACCCACATTGTGACATTTCATTAGACATAGACAAATAAGTGATTAATGAACTTACAAAATGAAGGATGATGTGACAGTTTTGAAAATGCTGTAGTAAATGCTTAAATTATTCTTTTCTCTGTTGAATGAGCATCCTGAAATATTAAAACATACAATTTTATTACTTACATATTTTTTTTCATATGTGCCCTAGCTATGGGAAATACTTTATAAGAATGTCCTGATTGTCTATAATGGGTTTTACACACATATATGATAACTAATAACTGCGTATTTTTCCTCATGAATGTGCTGATTATATACCTATACTCATACCTATTGTAAAGAGGAACAATTTGTATTTTTGTTTGTAATGTATAAGCTCATAAACTACAGGATCAATTTTAAACTTCTTTCACCAGTATAGTAGAGTAGAAAATGCTACTTTATCACTGAGGTATATATTTTTTACTTTCACGCAGGTGAAACCGCTGTCAGAAGCATATTTTAATAAATAAATAATTATATTTACCTCACTATTCAATTATCATGCAATCATAACTTTGATTATCCTTTCAATGGTGCTCCTGCACATGGGACAGTTCTCCATTCCTTTGTTAGCACATGGCAGACAGCAGCACATGTGTCCACATGGTACAAATACTGCCTCGCTCTTAGCATCCATACAAATAACACACTCTGCCTCCGACACTGTATCATCAGAATCACCAGTTGTCACCACTCCAGTACATTGCTGTTCTTCAGCAAGTTCTCCATCAGACGGAGCACTTGGTGCAACAGAAGAAGCAGCTTCAAAGTTGTGGTTTTGACTTTTGGCTCCCACATAAGAATTTATTGCTCTAATGATACCTTCTCGGTCACAGTTCAATGAAACACCACTGGCCTTTAGCTCGTCCGGTGTGATGTTCAATAATGGTTCACCGGAAAATAAGAATTTTACTAAGAAAGGCAAACAGTGTATAACACCCTCCTGTAGTAGATAGTTTGCCAGTGCTGGGTCCAGACTTTTCCCTATATCCAGTAAAGTTCTTGGTGCCGAGTTGATTAATTTTTGATAATTTTTCAACCAAAAATCAGTTGACTTATTTGTTTCATTTTCCATTTCCCGTAAAGTTTCAACAAGCTGTTTTCGCCTCTTGTTCTGTTGACCAAAGAGATCATCTAATAAATTAACCAATTGAATTCTTTGCTGAAGCAACTCATTGTAATTATAAGTGATTTGCATTTTTTTCTTTTCTTGTTCAATAACACTGAGTCGTGCCAAATGTGAAGAAATCAAGGATATTTCCTGGTTCAAACTCCAGGTTCTTGCATCTGTCTTTTCCAGCAGTGATGCAACCATTGCCATTTGTATATCCTGATCCTCTAGAAGTTGCCCAACTAATGCAGTGCGTGACTGATCTTTAGCATTTAGTAACTCTGTCAATTTCTCACTTACTTCTAGATCTTGTATGAGCATACTCTGTTTCATATTATTCATAGAATCTTCATAATGTTTCTTGGAATGTTTCATTGAGTAATCTTCTTCAATGAGCTTTTCCATTGCTCTTAATACATCAGCCTTTTTAATATTATCATAATTTTGGCGAGTAATCTCAAGTAGCCTGTCATGTTCAGCCTGCTCATAAGCGAGTTGCTGTTGTATAATTTCTGGATTTAAGTTTTCAGACTGAATAAAGTTCTTTACTAAACAAGCAATTTCCTTTTCGTCTTCTTGTATTGCTTTTATCAGGTTTTGCCGATCAATTTCTTTCACAACATGAATTTTTGCTATTTCATTGTCTAGCTCCGTCTGTTCTTGTATAAATTGATTTAAAAACTTTTCACGTTGTTCTTTAGCTGCTTTGTGCAACCTATGTTCTTGTTCCATGATGGCAGCTTCTTGTTCTTCCCAAGTCAGTGATTTTTGTCTTGCAAATGGATCCATAACTATGTTTGGAACTTGAACTGTGGGCATATCTTGTTCTATGGATATTGGGGGGTTATAGTCTATGTTCATTTTATCACATAAATATTTCATAATATCTGCAGTATCTTGTGTGGCAATATCTGATGGAGGGCATAAAAACTGTTCACCATCAATCATTAGAGTGATCAGATTAGTAGCTAAACATAGTTCTGGACAGAGTTCATATAAATATTGATTTTGAGTGAGGTTCAGTTTTCTTAGATTTTTCAGCTTACCTATAGATGGTGTTAGATTTTGTAGCTTATTGTTTGATGCATCTAATATTTGTAATGACTGCATAAACTGTATATTATCCGGAAGAGTTTTAATTTGATTATCTTGAATGTACAGCTCAGTCAAGTTTACCAAATATCTAATATCACTAGGTAGCTGCGAAAATCTATTACTGCTAAGATTGATAACCCTAAGAAGGTATAAATCTGATAATTGACCTCCTTCCTCCAATGAGTGTAAATTGTTATTGTGCAAATATAAACGTTCTTTCCTGTATACCTTGCATATTGAAAATGTACCGGACGGTACAATACGAAGCTCACACTCGGACAGGTCAAAATCTGGCTCAGGTGATTCTCGGGCAATGTATAACTTCCTTTCTAGTCTAGCTCTAGCATCATTATCATTATTTTGTCTCCCAAACAACGACATTGTCGCTCGGTTGACGCACGACACAGCACAACCCATTAAACAATACGTATAATTTGTTAACAACCTTCACGATCGTCACCGACTGTAGATATTCATTGCGAATTGGTTGTTGTACAATCTTAAGTAGAAGGTATTATCATAGCTTCCACTTCATTATCAAGTAAATATGACAAATACCGAAAAACAATGTAAATAATCAATCAGCACGCAAGAACAGTCACTACTACTAGCTAGTGACAGTGACAGATGACATCTGATAAGTGACAGTACTGACATTGACAAAGTCATTTTAACCCTGCGTTCCGAATTGCGTCAAAAGCGATAATATCGCGAATCCGACCAACGCGCAACGTCACAATTATTACTCAATAGCCCATGGATTTTGTGCTATTAATAATAATAATAATAGCTGGCTTGAGCCAGCTGTCAACGTTTCGGCCCAACGACTATCGGATCAGGTGCGAGTCATCCAGCGTAACCGTATGCTGGATGATGCCGTACTTGATAGACTTCGCCTCGAATCACGGAGTAGCCGTGTCTCACCGTCTTCGCCACAGGCCGCGGTGCAACTGCAGCCCAATGTTTCACCGCGACCCGACTACGTTGGAGAGGATGATGATGACGGGGCTATATCCGTGAGTACCCAGTGCAATGTACGTTTGAGGAGCGCTTTGGAGGATGCATTCCGGGAGTACCGCTTCACGCCGGCTGAGCTTAGACCTAGATTACCTCGTTTGCCCATGCATAAGAAAAATAGGGCGCTGGTGTGTGCTCTGGATTCGCAGCTATCAAATTGTTTTGATAGCAGCGAAGACCTTACTGATACCCACTCGATCTTGTATTGTGCTGCTGTAGCGGCATGTCGTGTAGCTCGAGTCAAGTTTCCTAACAGTGACCGAGTTACACGACCAGCTGTACCAGCTTGGCAGTCCAGGATCGAGCGCCGTATCGGTGAGGCCAGAGCACTCATAGGCAAGCTTATCTGCTTCAGGGAGGGCAACACTCGCCCTAGGGTGATGCGCTTTGTGAGGCGGGCGTTCTCGGGGACAGATATTAGTCCTCGAGATTATCTACCCCATATCACAGAGCGTATCGACTTCCTGAAGCAGAAGGTCTATGCATGGGCAAACCGTATTCGACGGTACAAGCGGCGAGTGGAGCGGTACACCCAGAATCACACGTTCCAAAGAAACGAAAGGTGGGTGTATAGGGCTTGGGAGCGACCGGACCAAGGTGTGATTGATACGCGCCTACCGGATGATGATGCCATGTGTTCATTTTGGCGCAGCATCTGGTCGCTGCCTGTCAGTCACACCGAGGGTGATTGGACTCGGGAGATCGAGCGAACGTGCGATCTTATACCAGAAATGGGGCCAATTACCATCAGCCCCCAAGACGTAGCGCGTGCAGTCCGTCCGTTGCCTAACTGGAAATCTCCAGGGCCGGACGGGCTGCACAACTTCTGGCTTAAATGGTTTCAAAGATCGCATGCTCGCTTGGCAACCCAATTCCAATCTGCCTTAGAGTCAGGGTCGCTGCCCCAGTTCCTTACGACAGGAATAACCCACCTGCTCCACAAGTCGGGTAGTACTGCGGAGCCTAAAAATTATAGACCGATCACGTGCTTACCGACGGTCTATAAAGTTCTTACATCTATTCTGAGAGCCAAAATTAATAGTCATATTGAGACAAACTCCATCATGTCTGCTTCTCAGAATGGATGTAGGAACGGGTCCCGTGGTACTAAGGAGCTGCTCCTCATTGATGTTGCCATTAGCCAACAGGTTCGTCGTTCTCGAAGAGATCTGTCGACATGTTGGATAGATTATAAGAAGGCCTATGACTCAGTTCCACATACATGGCTCATGAGGGTGCTGGAGCTGTATAAAGTTGATGCAACTCTTCGCACCTTCCTGATGTCGTGTATGGGGCAGTGGAGGACGGCCCTTCACTATCCAGGATGTCGACAAATCCGAGAGAGCAGCGAACCGATAAGGATCGAGCTTGGCATATTCCAGGGCGACAGTCTGAGTCCACTGTGGTTTTGCCTAGCTTTGAACCCCCTCAGTACACTACTGGAGGGTTCTGGCTTGGGCTACCGGTTGAGAAGAGGTGGTCAGGTTATATCTCACCTTCTTTACATGGATGATCTGAAACTTTTTGCCTCCAACAACTTGCAACTGATGGAGCTACTGAAGGTAACTGAAACCTTCAGTAGTGCCATCAGGATGGAATTTGGTTTGGACAAATGTGCAGTCATGCATGTAAAGCGAGGAGAGATTATGGAATCCGTGGGTACCCAACTCTCGGATTCCATATACATTAGATCCCTCTGCTCAACCGAAACTTACAAGTATTTGGGTATGTCGGAAGCGTTAGGCATCAATGCCGCTGACATGAAACAATCGTTGAGGGAGCGCTTCTTTGGCCGCCTGAATAAAGTGTTGAATAGTCTTTTATCAGGCGGGAACAAGGTGCGCGCCTTCAATGGTTGGGTCATGCCGGTTTTGATGTACTCTTTCGGCATACTCAAATGGACTCAGACAGAACTCGACGCCCTGGATAGGAGGGTCCGCTCACTACTTACCGCAAATCGGATGTATCACCCACGGTCATCGGTGATGAGGCTGTATATCCCGCGGAAGTGCGGAGGTCGTGGTTTCTTAAATGCTAAGACCCTGCACAACCGTGAGATATGCAGTCTCAGGGAATACTTCCTGAAAACCGACGTGGGGATCCACCGAGATGTGGTTGCGGTAGACAAAGGCCTCACCCCGCTCTCCTTGGCTAACGAGAACTGGCGCAAACCTACAGTAATGGATACTAATGAACGCAGGGCAGTATGGCAGGGCAAGGAGCTTCACGGGCGTTTTTACCGGGCCTTACATGGGCCCGATGTAGATCTTTTAGCGTCCGTATCCTGGCTGCGCTTTGGTGATCTCTTTGGAGAAACCGAAGGTTTTGTCTTTGCAATTATGGATGAAGTTATGATGACGAACAACTACCGGAAATACATTGTGAAGGACGGTACGGTTGACATCTGTCGGGCATGCCACCGACCCGGAGAATCAATCCGACACATTATTTCTGGATGTTCTCATTTAGCTAACGGAGACTATTTGCATAGACACAACCTTGTAGCCAGGATTATTCACCAGCAACTTGCTCTCAAATACAATCTTGTGGAATCAGAAGTACCGTACTATAGGTACGTGCCCGACCCAGTTCTCGAAAATGGCAGCGTCACATTGTATTGGGATCGATCTATCATCACTGACAGGACTATTGTTGCCAATAAGCCTGACATAGTGGTGATAGATCGACTAGAGCGTCGCACAATGATTGTTGATATAGCGGTCCCTCATGACGAGAACCTCGTGAAAGCTGAGAAAGATAAACAAACTAAATATCTTGACTTAGCTCGCGAGGTTGTCGACATGTGGGAAGTGGATAGAGCAATCATTGTGCCGATAGTCGTAACGGCCAATGGCTTAATAGCTAAGAGCCTCGAACAACATCTGAGGAGGCTCTCGTTAGGCAGCTGGATCAAGGGCCTGATTCAGAAAGCAGTTCTCCTGGACACGGCGCGCATTGTTAGGAGATTCCTCTCTCAGGAGCCCTGACCACCGGTAGCATGGACCCTGTTCCCGATGCCGGTGGGCTACTATTTTTTATATTTTTAAATGTTTTTTTTTTTTTTTGGAAATATTTAAAAATGTAATCAATATGTATATAAATTTAATAAACGGAATAATAATAATTTATTTCCAAGATAATACAATCCATCATGGTTAGTAAAGACATACACAACTTATAAACTAGTGTTAGTACATATATATCTCTGTCAATTAAGTAAATAAATTCAATAAGCATGTCAATAATAATAAATAAATTACACAATCAAAAAAAAACAATTAAGTATCATACACGTGCACAACACTACTTCTGGGCACGGTTTGAGGATAACACTTGAGTCCTCGTCCAGTGTTTTAATATAAGGCCATCAGTCCTATCTGCTACGGTTTTTAAGAGACTGTTGGCGCTGCCCCGAACCCGCCCCATCAGGGATGCGACATGCTTTCGTAAGATAGCATAAAAGTCATCAATACGTGCTTCCGCAAACATCCCCGATGCGCTGCAATGACGCGGCAGCCTCAACAGTGCCCTGTATGCGTTATTGTATTGGACCCGCAAGGCGCTGTAAGCCCTCTGCGTGTAGTCAACCCATAGACTGCAAGTGTAAAAAGACTGGCAGTATGCCCTAAACAGAGTAGCCTTTACATCCTTTGAACACTTTGCAAATCTACGAATCAACATATTGCTTCTGACTGACAGCGCCCTGCGTTCCCTCTCCATGTCATCATTATCGGTCTGTGAAGCAGTGACCCAGTGCCCCAGATATTTGAAAGAAGTAACCCATTTCAGAACGGTCCCCACAAGTGTGATGGGTGGTACAGCATAGCTCTTTGTGCCTGCCTTGAACAGCAGACACTCGCTCTTCTTTGCATTATATCTAAGACCCTGGGCCTCCGCATATTGCTCACAAACCGACACCAGCGTCCTGAGAGCGCTAATTGATGGGGCCAACAGCACCATGTCATCAGCGTAACTTATGTTGTTGACAACTGTTCCATCCATTGAACAACCGACCATAGTGCTGCTGAGCTCACGAACCAACCGATCTACATACAGACAGAAGAGTTTCGGTGAAGTCAGACCTCCCTGCCTGAACCCACACTCCAGCCTGTATGGATCGGATAGCGAGCCTGCCCACTTCACCATATTGGTTTGATGGCCGTACCAATATTTAAATAACTCAATCAACTCACTTGGAAGTGTTGTCTCGTCATATAGCTTCTTCCACAAAACACCATAGGCCACCATATCGAAAGCTTTCAACATATCAAGAAAACATGCATAAACAGGGGTTTTCCTGTCCGTATAGTATCGAACAGTGTGCTTGAGACAAAGAACAGCGTGTTCAGTTGACAGACCAGTTCTGAAGCCAAACTGTGCGTCGTGAAGCGACATATGTTTATTCAACTGTTTGTCAAGCACACTGTCCAACACTTTTGAAATGACCGTAGCCAACGATATGGGCCTATAATTATTTATGTCAGAAGCATCCCCGGTGCGATTTTTTATGATGGGTACCACCAAGGTCTTCATTAGATCGTGTGGCAAGTATGTGTGAGAGAAGCAGAGATTGAATAATAATGCCAGCACTCTGGGCATATGAACACCAGCATTTTGTAAATGCTCAATGCTCAGAGAATCATGCCCAGGTGATTTCCCGCGCTTCATGCCTCTCAACACTGCCGCTATCTCCCTGGCCGAGACCCTTACTAGCGTGCTCATTGCGGGCTCCCTAGCCGCCAAAGCGTCATCCATTGCACCTAGAGGAGATTTCACAGCAAAGTGACTCTTAAATAAATTGGCAATGGATACAGGCTCACTAACACCCTCAACACTCGCCGGAAGGCTCGACTTGCCCTTCAGTTGGTTAGTGTGCTTCCAAAACTTGACAAATCCTTCTTTTCGTGACAGGATGCTATTATATCCATTTTGATTTGCTCCCTGTTCTCCTGACACCACTTAAGTTTACTTTTAAAAACTCGTTTTTTCTCTTTCATAGTAGTATACATAGTACCCACTTTTGGTTCCCCACTCAGTACCCAATTCTGAAAAGCAAGTCGAGCCTCCAAGTGCGCTTGCCGAACATGTTTGTTCCAACCCACTACTGGCTTTCTTTTGTTTTGTTCCGGCCCAGAATAAGTAGTACATGACGCACAACTCAAAATATCAACTATTTTATTATACATATTATCAATAATACATCTATGTTCTACATTAGTACACAATTTGTCACTTCAATTTCTGAATTCAGAAGGAAAATCAATTTCTCTTAATTTCGTCGTACATAAATCCTTATACATGTCAATTTGTTTTAAATCCCTTTCACCCCACACAATCTTATTTCGATTGTTAACATAAATGCTGGCCTTAGTTTTCAGTAGGTTAAAATTACAAGTTATTTGTAGTGGTATATGATCGGACCAGTAAACACTATGCAATATCTATTAAATTTGGTCGGATTCGCGATATAATCACTTTTAGCGCAATTCAGAACACGGAGTAAGACGTAGAAGATTTGCACCAGATTCGATCCGTTCGACGTATTTGAAAATGTATGACAGTATTTTCTTAAAAACAAAAGTTAAATAAAGCCTTTGAATATTGATGTCTGGAAGCTACTGCTTTTGAGTTCACTCTTCTGAATCTCATTACTGCAGACGTTTCGTTATTCAGCGAGCATGCGTATCTGCCTGCCAGTTTGGAAGGAATCTGTAGTATGTTAGAACCTTAGGTTCCTGGCTATTTACAATGAAACACTACGCACTAATAATATAACAAAACGCTAATAACAAGATTAAGTCAAAAGTAAATAGGTAAGCGCGCTCCATCGTCGACCGTATCGTCCCTTTCTATCAGGTGAGATAGCGGTCAAGCGCGAACCTATAAAGAATATTAAAAAAATGAGTTCGAGTAACAACACCAATGTGCGCGAGTAATCATTATAATGTTTATAATAATAAAAAATACCTTTGCCCCACTCTAGGATTTTCTCCTGTATTGAGGGCGAGTTCACAAACATGTAAACTCACAAGCACCCACACTCGGAACAACTATCTGTAGGCCATACAAATATTTGTTCCGTGCGGGAATTGAACCTGCGACACGCAGCGCAGCAGCCAACCGCCCAACCACTACGCCAACCGTGCTGTCAAATATACGGCCAAATGTCACCCATATTACCTACGTTAAGATGCATACGCAATCGTTGTTAAACGCGGACTGCCGAGGACACCCGAGGGACACGACTCGAGAGGCTGGGGTGGAGGCGGTAGTGAGGCAATGTTTTGCGAACTTGCTCGTAGGCACATTGGCAGAGCAGGCTCCGGGCTCCGCTAGCGGCTGGACTGTAAGAATAGCTAAGGCACCCAACCGAGTGTCCACGTAGTCTACGTTATTATCGTGGTGGGGCTTACGTGTTTCAATGATCTTGAGGGCTTGGCCAGTAGACTCAGTCATGCTGGAAGGCCGCAAATGAGAGACCAGACTAGGAGGGACACGGGGTGGAAGGTGGAGGCCATAATACAGTCGGCCTACCCTCTGATATCCAAAGAAAGTACTTATGGATTATTTCGGCCTAAAGAGATCTGCTGATGGTGGAATGGTTACCTACTACACTTACTATCATCCTGGTACCTACCAAATCTTCTAACAAGGGCGCTAGCTGTATATGGGAGGTCCTTACTGAATTCAACATGAATATCTTACGGTCAATCAAAAGAGCTGAGACAAGGATTATTTATTTTTTATTTATCACACCTGTGAAAGTAGCAGCTGCTATTGAAGGAGTGGAAAACGGTGATTACATGCTGCCGAGCACAGCGAGGCTTAGGGGAAACCCATTTTTTTCCTTACAGTTTCCGGATTCCGGAGTGGTCGTTTGAGAGGTAACGTTGTTGTATATGCTAATATGCTAATGCTGTTGGTGTTTACCGGGGTGATTTTAGTAAGCAACCCACACTCCCTAAAAGTTCAGGCCATTTTTTAAAATAGCAGATGTCGTTTGAAGATTTACTCTTGATAACAAAAAAAGCTATAGCTAAGCTTATAGCTGTGTACGGATTGCAAAGGTGTAAAGTATTTATGTTTTAAAAAATATTATTATGCATGTAATGTACCTTAGCTATAGCCTACAAATCTATATATTTAGTCCTGCCTCTAGACATAGATCTCTCCTCACAGAAAAAGCTAAAGTCAGCATAAGCCATTAGAATTCATGTAGTACTAACTATTTCTCGATTCAAAGGACAGGTAACTTATATAATTTTGGAATGAATATGACTTGTACTCGTATAATACATTTATTTCATAAAATTAAAACAAACTGTACAGCATCTTAGCAACTAGGTCCCTACATAAACAAAATCTATAAATAATGGTAGTTAATCATCTATCATCGTGGCTGTCATCGTTGTACCAGTCTTCAGTGTCTCGTGCTGGCAAGCGATACACGGAATAGTCTTGACTTCTTTTTGGGATTGAAGAACTGCCCTTCGAATAATCATGATATTCATGAACAGGATAATCTCGAATATATTTTTGATACCAGTCATCATGATCTTCGTTAGGCTTTTTCGGGGAATGTAAACTTGTATATTCATCTTTCTCTCTATAATATGCTAAAGGTTTAAAATCTGGCACAGAAACATATTCATCTTTGTAATGTTTATACCATGGAGATGCATTGTTTTCGCTATCTACTACTGTTTTTGTCGGTTCATCATTTATATTCTTATTTCCTTTTTGTCCATATTTTTTGTCGTACATATTGTTAATGAAATTAATGGCAGAGTGCATTTTGTCTTCTTCTTTACTTATTTCAGTTGGTGTGGGAGATACAAGCTTAATATCACTATGGGTTTTTATTTTTGAAGGATCATAATGATTAGTATAGTGTCCATTCATTTTATAAACACTCAGATCTGGTGTCTGGGAAGGATATACATGATTTTTTATTATCTTTGATAATCTATCAAACGCGTCAATTAAATCTGCATCAACTTCTTTCGCGTTTTGTGGACTAGAATGTTCACCATGTGTGATATCAACTGCCAATTCTTTTTGATTTTGGCTGTTTTTTGTCTTCACTCTCACTATACCTGGCTTCTGCTTTTCTTCATTATGATTATGATCCGTTTTGATTTCTGACACAGTGTCAAATTCTATTGATTTGTGGCTTTTCGGTATATTCTGGTGGTTATGTATGGATTCAGGTGGACTGTAGGCGTGGGTTATTTCTTTACCAACACGAAAGCCTGCATTCTCCGGCGTCGACAGGATTTGTGGCCCTTTACTAAAATAATCAAATATATGAAAAGTAGGTACGTCAGGTAACATATATGTTTCAGCTGCTGGTAATACTTTGAAAGCCACAGCTTTACCTTGGTGGTATCCAATCCCAAGACCATCGAATGGTTTATTCTTTCCTTTCTTTTTTTTAGTCTCGGTCTTCTTTGGAGGGATTTCGTCTGCTTGACCAATGTCCGAATCTGCGTCGCAGTACATTTTGTTCAACTTTTGTGTATCCTTATCTGATAGTCCTACTCTTTGGCCGATAGTAGCACCGCTCTGAAAAATTTAATAAATAAATCACTATAATATGGAAAACGGAGGGACTGCCTTGCGATGGACGAAGAAGACGTTTGTGGCAAAAGGGAGAGGGAGGCCTTGGCCCAGCATTGGAACATAACTAACGAGATAGATAGAATTATTGTAAATGATAAGTTTTTACACGCATCTTATATTTGTATGTCTTCGTTAAAATGCGTGCCGTGGTAATTATTTCAATTTGGCGACGTCCAATGCTGGACATATGTCTCCCAAGCATGAACCGTGTACCTTGCATACTTACTGTGAACTATTTTATTTACTACGTGAGTATTTATTTGTTTCTAAAATGGAATTGTATAAATAAAAGCTCGACAGTATTTAAAAAAATTTCAATTACCTGTTTCGGAACAATCGTGTCCTGTCCGTTGGAGGAGAAAGCTCGTCGGCTGTAATGCAGGACACTGTCATAGTCGTAACCCACGCCGAAGTCTGACACGGAGAACGAGTTGTATTTGCGAAAGTTATGCCTCGCCGCTGCAAACATACAAATACGACTCAGAAGCGAACACTGCTTGGATCGTTGATTTCTCGACTACAAAAATGTACCAAGTTAGTTTCTGTTAACATACAAAGAAACTTTCAATAGAAATCGAATTTACTTCACACCGTAATTTTATTGCTATGTCAGGTGGTAGGTTAATTGGCATTCGCATTGTGTAGCGTTCGTGACAGGCTTGTATCTACCGGTCGCTAACATTAGCACTTTATAGATGTCGTGGCCAGATCATAGAAATTGATCACTTCATGATATGGACAACTAAAACTGGCCAAATCGTTAAACGTTAACATTTGATGATATGTCGACCCTTGTTTAGCCATATCATTGATGTAGGATTTCTATTATAATGAAAAGTCTAAAGAAAGTAAGCCTAACAAGGATTGACATATCATCAAAGTTTAACGTTTAAAATGATCTGGCCAGTTTAACTTAGCCATATCATGAAGTGAACAATTTCTATGATCTGGCCACGACATAGATATGTAACAAAAATCGTAAGTGTTTATCGATATAGTATGCTCTGTTCTAAAAAGTCGCTTACGTTGTACTATGTTTGCCCAAACAATGTTGACATAGTCATCTCTGTCGGGACTGCTCTGCATGTGGTAGAAGCCAAGAGTATGCAGCAGCTCATGCACGACTGTGCCGTGACGGAAGCAGCCCCGTCCGACCGGGTGCCGACCGGACAGGTTCAGCACTTGGTACCCGCCCTGGTAACCCACTTGAGAGAAACATCCTCGTCGACTACCCTGTAACAGAAATTTTGATGTGCTTCGAAAAAAATTGAAATAGAGAAAAACCTAACTTAAAGGATATGGATATTATGTTTTTCTATAATAAAGGCTGGTAAGTACCTACATGCTATCTTTCAGGTACGAGTCACAAGAGACGATTATCAAACCAAATAATCAAATTCAATTGCCATAATTAATTTGTGCCTACTAGTCAAGTGGGATATACTAAGCGAAAGAACGAGTTACTATGATTAGATTAGCTGAAAGGCGAAACTATAATTTTTAATGTTTAAATCATTTTTCGTCAGCTAAATTCAACGTTTGGTATTTAGATGACGTAATCCTCGGAGGTGAGTATAGTCTTAATAGTACATTTTGATACAAGTGCAGAAAGTTTGTCATTGCGACCGAGGCGGAATTCACACGAGCCGTAGGCGAGTGTGTTACGAAGCCGAGGGCTACCATGACAAATTTGCACGTGTCTCAAACGACTTTTTTCAATACACTTACGAAGAAATTAATAAACGGGGGTTGACCGGCGACTTGCGGGGGTCGACGCGCGCCCAGTCTGATACGATAAATGTAATAACATTGTGGTGGGGGAGAGCACGCGTTATTTCTGCACTAGTTCGGAAAGCAGTCTATTGCGTGCCTAAAAGCGGTGGGATAAGAGCGCGTTTTCGAGTAAGTGTATTGAAAAAAAATTAACATTGTAAGAATTTTAATTCCCTTGAGCTAGAAGCTAGAACTCAACCGTTCGAATATTTTTTTTTTTTAATTTCAAATGTAAATTTTAAAGGTAACCAGTGGCACACTGACTGTGTACTTTATCAAAATCCATCACAATATCAGCAAATACCAAAATCATTGACAGAAATTTTCTTTGATAAATCCTTTCCATTTATTAATTAGGCAGAAAATACAAAATTTGAATGTTGACTCGGAAAATCAACATGCATTTGGGCTTGCTTATTAGAGACATTGTTCCTTTAGGCCAAAATTTACATCTAGATTTCGCTCCTCCTATGTTTGGAAACACCCACAACATTAAAAAAAGTAGATAATCAGAAACACACTTTCTTCAATACTAAATGTGGCCATGAACGGCTGAGCATGGTAGTAAGTCACGCTTCCTTTTCATCTGGGTGGCCTCGGCGTCAGCACACTTTTAAGTATAAGTCTAAAGACCTTCCTCTCCTCGGTCCACAGTACTGAAACTTTAACCATGGATATTTTATCTTCTTCACCGGTTGTTGTTGAAATGCAGTGTTAAACTGATACGTTGAACTCTTGGAAAATGGCTTGTCCCAACACGGATTTACCCAACAACCTGTCCTCCCAGTGACGATGGGATATGCCACTCTGAAGTATTATATGGAATAACCTGATTAACACGTAATCGAGTACTACTGAGCGTGCACGATTTGTAGTTTCAGTCACTCCCGTCATCCACCATGAAGATTGATGCATCGTTTCGACTCGTGATCTGTCCACCTTAACACACCTCTTATGTTGCTCCACATTGGTGCCACTGCGGTGAAGCTGTCGACAGCCTCCGGCACCGTGGCCTGTCTTGCTGCAAGAGCGCTGGCCGCATAGCGCAGCACGCTAGCATCGATATTATTCGCCGAACTCTTGTCATCGGCGCGCCTTACCTGCATTAGCTTAGTATGTGACGGCGGGAAGAGACCAAAGGGCGTAACGTTGGTGCTGTGAGAGGCGGATGGATCTCTGAAGTATAACGCAACCTGTGTTTCCACCCTTGCGCCATCTCATATTCCATGAAGGATAGGCAGTGCCAGCATTGTCGAAACGCTTGAGTCATGGAGTCCTAGTGCTCGTTTTCTTTAAATTTCAAGGATATTTCTCGCCGAATGATAGACGCTACATATTATGTGTGCCCAGAGAGCTGGCTCGTTGTAATTAGCGATTGCCACGCTAATTACAAACGAGCTAATTTTCTGAGCAACTTTGCCTAACTGTGTTTTGATTATGTTCTTGTATATGACACGTATGCAGGTTTAGCTTACACCAGCGACCCGCCCCAGCTTCGCACAAGTGTTACAAATCTTTGAAAACTCGGCTGTTCTGTACAATAATATACATACACTTAAACTATTCTCATAAATAACTCTGTCTCTCGGTGAAAACTGCATGAAAATCCGTTCAGTAGTTTTTAAGTTTATTGTGTTTAAACAGACAGACAGATGTGGTGAGGGACATTGTTTTATAATACTATATGTAAGGATTATTATCCTTGCATATTATAAGAAATATACTTATTTAAATTATTTCTGTAGGTATATATTTATAGGTTTTGTAGGACGCGTAGATTTACTCTTTTTCTTACTTTATGTCAACTCACGGCTACATGGCATGTTTTCATTAATCACGTAAACAATCCTAAAAAACTTATGAAATGGACCCATTAATAATATTGATAATTATACCTGTATAACAACAGCATCACGGTCTCCTTTCCTGTACGGACGGAACTTGACACAGGACGCGCGAGCAAGATCCTCTATTCCATTTTCAATAGCTTGCACTTGATCGCTAGCTGTAAAATTACATGAAAATCATATTTAAAACCTTATCATTGTCTTCTGTTGACCTACAATCAGGGGCCAAGGGGCCTATCTAGAAAAACTGAATGTTTTTGTCTATCTTATACTATTTCGTATTCTGTGGCGATATCAACTTCCAAAAAGGCCAAAATATATTGATGCGTTTCTGCGAAGCTGATCCCCCTTATCAGTTACCATCAAAACACAGGACCTCTATCCGTCTTTCAGTTTATCGTTATCCTCTATCAGTCTTAGCCTGATCATGCAAACTTTTCTAAAAGCTTTGTATTTATATAAACATTGTAAAAAGTGTTGTACTTACTGAAATGTTCTACTTGAATGTAGACGATGACTTCATTGTTCGGCCACCTCTTAGCTCCATCCCTGATGCCGTTCCTAGCAAGACCCTCAGCCACATCTTCAACGATAAGCCGCCTCTGGCGCTCGTTGAGGATCAGATCACCTTCGAACTTGCCACTCTCCTCCCAAGCGTGGTCAGACACCACTTCATCGTCGTCATAGTCGACGTCATTGTCTACGCCTTCTGTTTTACAATATAAGGTGTAAAATGGGGTGTCAAAATCAATATTTACTATGGAGTTCCAGTCTAGTGTTAAAATGTGAAGCGCGCGAGCGAGAAAGAAGGGTGGAGCTATACACTCTATAAAGCTTTAACAGTTCAGTTTAGGTCGTCAAATCGCGTTAGGGATCGTGGTAGGGCCTCTAGAATATGGGATGGCATATAACGGATACACCGCTAAAACTAATGCTGTGAAACAGATGTTGATGGAAACTTTGACACCTTAAAATCATAATCAGCCTTTTAATGTTCCCACTGCTGGGACTCAGGTCTCCTCTCTCTAGGAGAGGGAATGGGCCGTAATCCACCACGCGAGCCCAGTGCGGGTTGATAAAACCTTTTACACCTTACTACATTTGAATTTAAAGTTTCAGATGAATTGAATTCATCAACACTCCCACTCTAATGTCTCCTTTAGTTAGCGATGTATTTTAGCAAGTTGATTATTCAAGTGATCATTTTTATTAAAATGGCCTTACAAAAAGTGTGGGCTAAAATTGAATTTAAACTTTGTATGATATTTAGTCGGTTATTCTAAAATTTAATTGATCTCGAAATGAGAATTCAAATATAGGTGTGTCAGTGTGTTTTTTTTATTCAATTTCTTCCAATTCTACTTTGAGTTTTTTTTTAAGATTGTGCCCTGACATAGGTACGTAGTTAGTTTTAGTATAAATAAATTATAATAATATTTTACTAATTTATAATTTTTACACCCTATATTTCCCTAACATATTAATCGGATCAGAATCAATCAATAACTTTAATTAACAACACAAAACTTATACCTATTTTACAGTTTTTTTGTTTCTCAAAACTTTTTACCTTTGCCTGCGTAAGCTGCTAGAGATAAGTAAAGGTAAGTAAATGCAACCATTAATTATTATTTCGTTTATTCATTCATATTTACATATTATTCATATTTGTAAAGATTTTAGAAAATTATAAAAAAAGCATTTATAAATTATAGTATCCCACCGGTATCAGGAACAGAGTCCATGCAACTGGCGGTCAAGACTCCAGAGAAAGGAACCTCCTAACTATAATAAGAGTCGTGTTTATTATTAATAATTATTATTATTTTGCAGAGTAGACATGATATAATTGGCAAACGGACAAAACAAAAGAACCAGAATCATTTAATTGATTACTTTCATTTTCAACACTTTAAGCAGGTCTTATACCATCGTAGAAATTAATCAAATAGGAACTTGAAATAGTTCGCGTAATTTAATTTTATAAGTTTTAACTGTTGACTCGCGATCTTGAGCTACCTCAATGGTCGTTCGCTACTCTTACAATCAGTCGGAAGTAGTCGGAACTATGCTAAAAACCATGACGTGAAAATAAGATACGCATATCAATTGCGAACTTAGAGAATAACAGAATGTTCTTTTGTCCATATAACAGAAACAAATTGATATTACTCAAAATCATTTAAAAATAGATAGGTACCCACGGAGGACACAGTGAATTTATCTAGAAGAAATGCGGTTGCAATGTTTACCAACAACTAGAAGCCGTTATAAAATAGAAAACAACAAAAGCATAAATTAGTATGTAGTTATTTCGTTGTTTATCACCACTTATATTGTATAGTCTAGAATACTAGATCATGTCGTTAACCTTTTATTATTTATAAGCTTATCCCTAAACGGCTTTTATTTTACGATCACATTTTTAAATCACTGATTTATAATAGAACCATCGAAAATACCAAAATTAATGTAGAATTGATACCAATATAGTGGTCCAACATCACTTACTTTTCAAAGTCGGGCTCAGCTGCGACGTCTTCTTGAGGTGTTCCGCAAAATCCTCTAGCTCGTCATAGCTCATCGCCAAGCACTTGACCACACAGACGATTACGAGAAGCACCGATAACTTTGTCCGTCCCATCGTAACTACAGATATCTACAATCTTCGCCTGATTCCGATTAAATATTCATAAATGCATGAGATATTGATTTCGCTTTTTTCTAAACTTAATTCACTCGATGTATCCGAAAAAAGTGTGTCATATTAACGGTATTGTATTTTTATAAATATTTTGAGTTCTTATTTATGCTAATGGCTTTAAACCGCTGCTGGTTTACTCCAGTCTCGCGTGATTTTTTGTGTAGAACAAAACCCGCCGGGGTGGGGCGTGGTTTAATATAGCTTCGGATACGACCATTTCACAAGGTGTTAGGCCGCAACTGCGTCGACGGCGTCGCTTGCGTCAGCGCAGGCGCTGGTGACAGCGGCACCACTCCACCACCCATAAACTCATGCAACACAGAATTGCTACATTTACTGGCTCCAGTTATTCTTAACGTTTCCGTCCTCCAACAATAGTACAACTAGCCATTTTTGTAATTGAATGAGTGAAATAGTAAAGGGAAAGCAACAGTCGGCCGTTCCGGTGAAATAACTATTTGAATGCAATAATATAAAATAATGGTACCCTTTGTTGTAATAATACCTATTTTAACGACAATATAATTCCTGAAAGAGCTTACAAAATTTCCATTTAGGATACACATTCAAGGTCCAGTTAAAATATGCAAGCTTTCAAAAGTATAATTGTTTTTTTATGTCTGTGATTTAAGGCGTTCAAGCACATCCTGGGCAATCTTAAAAGCTTACATTACATTGACTACTAAGTATACCGTAGGCGTCGTTCAGCGGTTATGTAAAAGCAGAGAAAAAATCATTCACGAGGAATTCGTTATGACTAGACTAGGCCCTTCATGCTAATCAAGAACCTGGGCAAAGAGGAAACAGGCCTAAAACAATTGTACCTATTTGTCATGCTTTGAAGCGTTGAGTATTCTTCTGGAACATTAATTAATGAAGCCTAAAACCAGCTTATTAAGGTCACATTTTTTATTTACGCCATATCCAATCACAGCTTTGTAATGGTTACGGCAAATTCAAGAGGTATCCAACCAAAGCAATAGATCACTCTTGATTAGCTATTAGACATTATACAATACAAATAAACTAGGTATTATCAATTCTTGCAAAGAGTTCTGCAATCTTCAATGCCATTGTCAGACAAAAAGCGTGTAATTTCAAGAATGCAAAATCTATCTGGAATTTTATTTCAGTGTCCTTGTAAAAAATGAGGTCGATGTCGTAAAAATAATCGACCGTGACTATGACTAGTAATTACGATAAAATAATAGTAAGATAATTTTATTGTATCGATTAGTTAAGGTAGATATTTGGAAAGTAATCCCTATAAATGCCAGTCGTAAAATTTTTGAAGACCAAAAGAACAATGGGCACTTTTGGATGGACTCCGTACACAGCGCTGTATCAAGTTGTGGCATATCACTTAAAGCCCATATTAAAAGCGTAAGTTAATTATATAACACCATCAGTTCGACGTGTACAGGAAAAAATGATTAAACATTTTATTTTAGTACGACATCATCGATATATTTTCAATCCATACTTCGATTTTTGCCGTTACTGAAATATAGATAAAATGTCATTCAGTGGTGAATGGAGCCTACATTTCTTTATTGAAATCTATAGAGTTAACGCAAGTACCTATCTATTTTGAGTAACTTGGCTGGATTTTGGTAGTGCTTTTTTCTTTGCACATGTCGGACTATTGGTGTCATACAATAAAATGAAGTACAATAACTTCATTTTGCTGTATGATTTTTCAAATACCACAACTTGATCCAGCACTGGTTCCAAAACGTTCGTTCGCTTTTTAGCCAATTATTGGTTCTTTTGAAACAAGAAATTGCCAAATAGCTTCTCCTACTCTAAGAAGTGCGGGAGAGAGTGTTACTGAATAAAGTCCACCTGTGTTCCTTCAGTTGCCCTTTGCGTTTCCGGGGTCACAGTAACTCTTTCGAACAATCCCACAGCCCAAATATTAACCTACTTACCTACTTTACAATTTAATCTACAATAGAATACCCGTTTACGAGAAACATGAAGATATTGCGCTGAATCTAAAGTGCACCTATTGTTCAAGTGTTATGCACCAGTTGACGCTCTTAGCCGAAACTGATACATGAGACACTTGCCTTACAAGGTTGCTCAATTTAGTTGATACAGCTTGTTTTACGAATACTGGGTACACGCTACGGTATAATCATTACTTTGTAAGCCCCCGCTGCCTTTAGTCAACGGGAAATGAAAACCTAGTAATGGCAGATTATCGTGTGCCTCGCTTAACAACAAGAATTACACCATTTATATAATAAAACGTTTTATGTATTTCACACTTAATTAACAACACTTTATTATCCTATTTAGGTTTATAGTTAATCATCTATTTGTCAATCACAACCACTTTATCGTCGTTATTAATGTCAATCAGTATTACTTCCATATCGTCGTTTTCTTCGCAATACATTTTGTTTAGCTTCGATATATCGCTTTCAGATAATCCGATTCTTTGGCCAATGGTTACGTTTTCCTAGAAATATAAAATAAGCATATTAAGAAAGTGTGTCAGATTATGTATGATGCAGTTGTGGAGCAAAGTTGTAGCATGCAAATTTTAAAGTAACATTCGCGAATAACTGTAAATATGAAATGCGTTCTCCATTCCGAAAATTTAACAGTCAAGCTAGACTTATTTAACTGATTGCTTTTAATAACCAAAATATTTTAAGCTTCAGACTAAGTGGAACATATTAGAGACCTAGCAGCGTAAGGCCTCTTCAGGGTCAGCGACAGCGTCCTGTGTAGGACACTAATAAAATTCATAAGCTATCCTTTTTAGGTGTCTAAACTAGATTTCCTAAAATAACAGTTGCTTACAAATGAGTAATCAATAAACCCATTTAACATTGATAGGCAATCAAAAAAGTACAATATACAGGAAGGAAGGTTATTTTAAATCCTATTCCTAGCATGAGTCAAGTAGTCGACTAGCATAGTCGGCCTTATAATATAAGTAGTCGACTATAACGTATATTTTACGCATGCACACAAAGAACCGTTAAAAAGAACTAGTTAACAGTATACTAAGATTAAGAATATATACCAATATATATTTATTCAACATTCTGCCTGCCTAGTCTTTTCTCAATTACATAGTAATATCAAACCTTTTTAGGAAGAACATCGTAAGAAAACGAAAGAAAGAACATATCCATTGTATTTTCTTTCTTAATTTAAAAGTATTTATGAATATGCTGCTACCAGCGGCTTCATCCGCGTAATATTCTCCCGAGATAAAAAGTATCCTAAGTGCTATACCAGGACATAGTCTATCCGTGTAGGTACCAAGTTTTATCTCAATCCGTTCAGCCGTTCGAGCATGAAGATGTAACAAACATATACACTCACAAACTTTCGCCTTTATAATATTAGTGTGATACTTAGTATCGTTCTAAAAATGCTTAACCTTGTTATTCATACATCCACTGCCCCCCTAGCCAAGTTACAACCGTTTCGTCTCGATTCTCTTTTCGTCGATCGCCTCGAGTAGGCCACGCGTCCGATTTCTTTATTCTGAAGTCATCTCAACGCTCAGTCACATGGTCAGTCAAAGGAATTGGAGGCGTGGCCGACTCGAGGTGATCAATAAAAAGAAAATCGAAACCAAACGGTTGTAACTTGGCTAGGGGGCTGATCTGTTAGAAAATAATAGATCTTTATTCGCTAATTAATTTAAAAAAAACTCCCTTAGACTTGTGACCCTCGACTGTAAACGTCAGCGCAGTCTTCGTGCAGCTACTACATCGTGACATCATCATCACTTCCTCAAGCTTTCGAGCAACGAGTCCTACCTACAGCCAGCACAAATCTGTCGCCAGCACCTGTGGCTTTAGAGGGTATCCTGACCACCAACATGTCCACCTGGTCATATATGGTCATCACCCTCAGCTTCATCAGCGATCTTGGCTAAGCACACTGCACCTTCGGCTAGTCACATGAAGAGGCATCACCGCCCCGACCTACTGAAGACAGCATCACTACTCTGACCCGCCGGAGCCTGCAGCATCATCCCGATTCACTGGGACGTCATCAACCCGACTCACTGGGGCATCATCCCGACTCACTGGGACAGAACCACCCCGGCTTACTGGGGCATCATCATCTTGTAACTACTAGTTACTAAAAAAGAAAAATCTCTTTCTACAAAAATTGTTTCAATGTTCTTCCTGAAAAGGCTTGATATGTTGGGGTCAGCTTTTATTCCAACCGATGCCAATTTTGATACAAGATTGTATACAAAAAACCTTCGGTACTAAATATCTGAAAAGCAACTTTACCTTTGTCGGAATAATTGTTTGATTGCCATTCACAGAGAATGCTTTCTCCGGGTAGTGCATCACACTCTCGTAGTCGTACGCCACTCCGTAATCAGTCACTGTGTCATTGCTGTACTTTGCGAAATTATGTTCATGACCTGTTGATGTCAACATTGCAACATTACTCCAATTGCACGGTTTATTAGATCAAGTGATTGACCTGTACCTCATTTTTTAGGTGCATCTAAAAATTCTGAATGACTATAAATGTACTACCATTTACGGAGCAGGCTATTCGTAAATGATTAGTCATTCGATTATTATCTAGGCAAGTAGGAGGTCTAAATAACTTTAACTGTAATATTAAATAATATGGAATACCAAGTTTTGAAGGAATGTTTCAAACATTTATTTGAGGTCGGAAATCATCAAATGACTTCTCCCGGTCTAGGGTGGAACGAGAGGACGCGTCAGGCTATTACTGATTAAAAATGTATGTGCCTATGTTCCTTCATTTGCCCTTGCGTTATATTTTAGGCCCACAGTAACTCTTTTAAAAATTCCTGCAGCCCAAGTTTCACAGATGGACGAGAAGACTCTATCAACTCTACAAAGTCAAACATCGTTGTTCTAAGATTTGATTGTTACCATAATAAATTGCTCACCAGGTTTAATATTTTCCCATACGATGGTGACAAAGTCATCCCTATCGTAAGTGCTCTGCATGTGATAGAAGCCGAGCGTATGCAGCATCTCATGTACAATGGTGCCGTGTTTGAAGCAGCCCTTAGCCAGGTTCAGCACTTGGCGAACCTCGCCCTCATCGTCAGGAGTGCTATAGCCCACGCTTGAATAGCAGCCATTCTTGGCACCCTAGAAACAGGAATAAATATACTATAGTTAGGTTGCCACTTTTCTGTGCTTGCAATATAGGTCTGTACCTATACGTAGTAAATTAATTTAGTTAGTAAGTGTAGTTACCTGTACTCCGCTGAGGTGTAAGTATACTTAAGGTGTAATGTCGTGAAGAATGTATTGACTAAGAAAGTGAATGATTTTTTTTTAAACCGTACTAAACTCAATGAAACTGTAAATGAATTGTATGAAAGATGACATGGTTAGAATATTGAGATGGTGGTAATAAGAAAGAAAATAACTTGGCGCCTGCTTCATACTTAGGTACAGTCAGAGATCAAAAATGCAGTTGCACTATACCAATGCTAAAGTGACTAAAGTTTCTTTGTTGTAGAAGTTCAATAGTCCACAACTAGTTTATTCAATACTTTAGATTCTATGCTACCAATTAAATCAGTCATGAACCATTAACCCTCTTCTACAAAGAAATTTTAGACATTTTAGCATTGGTAAGGTGGAACTACACTTTTGATCCCTGACTGTACGTACGCAAATTGGAAAAAGCTGATGAAAGAAAGATGATGAGAGTGAATAGATCAGACTGAAGAAAATCCATTCGGCGCCAATGATCATAATTTGTGCGATATTTATAGGTACACCATTAATTTTTTATTAGTACAAATAGGTACTTAAATAATAGGCTTATTATAAAAGGTCTTGTTATATTTAAGTAAAATCTCAATAAATAATATTCTTATAATTACAGCAAAGTTAATAGTGTTTGTTTATATCCCAAAAGTCACTCAATTTATGGAAATATACAATATTTCGTCGTTTATATAGGCTATTGATATGAATGAATAAATGACGATCAAAATGAAAAAAACACTGCGCGTAGTATATTCTAAGTAGTAGCAATTGTTATGAATCAAAGTTTAATAATGTCTTTGTTATGAATGATTGATTCTATTATGAATTTACCAATTGAGACAAATTTTCGTGGACCATTTTGAGATTTCGTTTTTTTTTACTTTTGACTACAAAAATATGATCAGTAACGGGTGCGGATAGAGCCCTATTTTTTTGTACTAGTTAATTAAAAAATAGGGATGTTTATGAAAGAAAAAATCCTGACTCACTCACTGAATCATCAACGCCCCTGCCTTGGACCTAGAGTGCTGAAATTTTGCACAGAGGTTCCTTTTATGATGTCATCATCATCATCATCATATCAGCTGAAAGACGTCCACTGCTGGACATAGGCCGCACCAAAATGTTGCCATAATGACTGGTCCTGTGCGCCTCGCATCTACCGGATTCCCGCGACCCTCACCAGGTCATCGGTCCACCTTGGGAGGCCTTCCAACGCTGCATCTTTCGGTATGTGATTGCCACTCCAGAACCTTTCGTTCCCATCCACCATCTGTTCTACAAGCAATGTGCCCTGCTCATTGCCACTTAAGTTTGGCGATTCTTTGGGCTATGTCGGTAATCTTGGTTCTCCTGCAGATATATGCCTTTTATGATGTATATGTATACAAAGAATAAGAAAGGATTTTCCAAAATTCACCCCATAAAGGGATGAAACGGGGATTAAAGGTCTGTATGGAAGAACCTACTTTCACGCGGAAAAAGCCATTGTCAGAAGATATGTGAAAAATAAAAGAATATAATTACTATTATATGAACGGCATGTTCTCCATTATTGTTTCTTCGGCGGAATGAAAGACACGACTTGTTCGCAATGTCAGCTAAAGCATCCTCAATCTTCTGGACATGTTCCTCATCTGTTATATAAAATCATAACATAGTAAGCATAACAACAAACAAAATATGGATCACTGTTGTCCAAATTAAATGAATTTTAATTTAATTTAATAACTATCAAGTTAGAACTACATTGCGCATACGTGGCCCACGTGGGCGCGTCGTTCTCCATACATTTTATATGGCAACTAGACTTGCACAGCTACATTAGATCCACGCCACGCGACGCCACGCAACGCGCTGCTACGTACAAATCAGGCGTGGTCCACGTGTGCGGCGGTCTAATGTAGTTCTCGCTTCATATTACTTATAGTAAAATAAAAGTAAGTCAACCTCAACAGAGGTTAACCAAGTAAGCAGGAGATAATAATATTATAGTACACAAGTGTGTGTGCAAACACAGGTGCACACTATGTTTCTACTTTCATAGTCCGATGGGACGGTAATACAGCACGACCGGAGAGAGATCAAGTTTAGGACCAACAGCTTTACGTGCTTTCCGACGCAAGAGGGCGTCACACCACCAACTTCCAAAATCCAAGCTGATACAGCGTAACTTTTATTAGAATAACCCATTAGCACTTTTTGCTCGTCCTGGGAATCGAACCCAGAATCCCACGATCACCAGTCGCGCTTGCGACCACGAGACTGATGAGGCAGTTAAGGCAGTTAAGTTGAAGTATTTAAAGGCCAGTAAAAAGGTAATCGATGACGGCTTTTCAATAAATTTATTTGTTCTAAAGTTTATAAAAGGTAGGAAATGAACTAAGTACATCAGAAAACAATCATTCGGCAGGTGTTTTGTAAATGACACAACTATAATAAGAATAAAGGATAGGTAAGTAACTTATGACTAAGTATTATGCTTGCGTATAATAATGGAACTGTTACAATGACCAATCACTCCATTTTGGTATACTTTCACGGCTGGTTACTAATATTGACCACCAATTACTAATACTTACGTAAATATCAGTCTATTTACTGTAGTCGACAATATAGTCACTATATGTACCTACTTAAAAAGAAATTTGGCAAGTGCAAGTCGGACTCGCGCACTGAGAGTTCTGTACAAACTTACCATGTAAATAATTCAATTCCCGAATAGAGTCTCGAAGATTTTATTGAATCGCAAAAAAAGTATTTTTTAGGGTTCCGTACCGCAAAAGAAAAAAACGGAACCGGAACCCATGTAGGATCACTTTATTGTCCGTCTGTCTGTCTGTCAATACCCTTCATCTCGGGAAAGCATGGAGGTTCGAGTTGAATTTAAAACCACATACTGAAGTCTGCGGTCCCTTGAAGCTGTGAAAAGATCAAACTTCTGATTTAACGAAAAAAAATGAGGCCATTCATGTCACAAAAAAGTGTATTTCGACACTCAAGGGAATCATAATAAAAAAAAATCATAGGGTAGGTACTTCCCGTTGACCAAGAATCCTGAAATGTGACTAGAATTGGTCTCATAGCACAAGTATAGGAAAAATCATCACAAAAAAAAAACTGTTTTTACGTTTCAGAAAAATCTGCGTTCTAAATTCGGGAATTGAACTGTTTTCATAGGTAAGTTTGGACGGAACCCTTAGTGCGCGAGTCCAACTCACACATGGCCGGATTTTTTTTTGTGGCGTAACTACAAATTTACTGTTTTCAGATTTATTCCTATACTTGTGCTGTAAGACCTTGCTTTATGCCAAATTTCAATATAAAATCAGTTAAAATCAACAGTAAACTAAACAAGTACCAACATAGGGAGTGTGGTCTCACGGGCATTGTAGATACACGTTGTTTGCTAGTGCTACGTGATCAACGTCATTGTTTGTAGCAGCCTGCAGCGTCAACTGCTTAGTATTCGCGTCATAGTAACAGCTGGCGGGTAACGGAGCGGTAACCACTCCGTTACTCGGTTTGAGGAATCACCGAATCACTTTACAGGAATGTGTACGCATAATGACAAAATACCATTTTCTGTTGGTAAACAGTTGTCTTACTTCTAGAACAGACAGTGACGTCTCCTTAGGGATAAAATAGAAGGTCTAAAGAGGCAGAAAGATTTAGGGCTAAACAGAATGGTGTGGCCAAATTTATGCAAAACCATCTTGTGAAATAAAATAACGACGATAACTACGTTATAAGACGAGAAGATTATCTACAGGACGTATTGGCGAGTGGCAATTATTAAATTCTGGAACTACAAACCGAAGTCATCTTCTTCGATGTAGTACACTACGGTGCGATTCGGCCAGCGCTTAGCAACGTCCCGCAGCCCGTTACGACTATCAGGTTTTGAGGCCTCAAATATCGCTTCCTGCTGGTACTTCGTCAGCAACATGTCACCCTCGAAGTACTCGCCGAACTCACCTAGAGCAGAAAAAACATTATGAAAAACCTAAGTTGTATTGTAATTGACATTTACCTTAAGAGGAGCTAGTTCGACAATACGTGGAAGAAGAGACCTACCTGCAAGGACTTGGGGAGCATTTTGCCAGCAGCAGTGGGCAGCAAACATAAAGAAACAGAAGAAAGACTTTTCTGAGCACCATGGCAAGGCTTCTTGGTGTTTGTTATTATACAATATAATAAAATAGTGAGACGCGTTTCTCATTGTAAGACTCTCCAATGAGGAATGCGAATTGACGCAAACAATATCAACTCTTGTATGCGGATCAGATCCACACTCCGCTGCGCCCATATCCGCTTGACAGGGAAAGCATCAGTGCTCTAGGTGTGATGCAAGATCACCTAGGTATATTATAGAAGGCATGACAAAGCTTGGCAACCTTTACTGATGAAGATGTTAAATAGATAATGATAGTATCCAACAAATAATTAACAATAAATCGTAGGATAATATTTACCATCATTCTCGAGATCCTCGTCCTCCCAAATTGGTGCAGCGGCGACAGTAACTAGGATTGTACTCAAAATTAGCAGTATCATATTATGAAATAGATCCATATTCAAATATTTCGGTTACGGTTCGACCGCCAACTGATATAAACCACTCACGCACTGAACATCGTCACATTTATCCACGCCTTTTTAAACGAGTGATGCTCCTACTCTTTAGCTTAACAACGGGACACCACAATCGATCACCTAATTAGATACAAGTTATCTTTTAACGCGTTTACTTACGAAATGGAGTGGTTTTTATTTCGCCACTCGAGTTATCTCTAAAGAACCCTGGTGCGCTCTCATCAGGACATATTCTACCTATATATATATACTAGAAGTTCAATAGTCCACAACTAGTTTATTCAATACTTTAGATTCTATGCTACCAATTAAATCAGTCATGAACCATTAACCCTCTTCTACAAAGAAATTTTAGACATTTTAGCATTGGTAAGGTGGAACTACACTTTTGATCCCTGACTGTACGTACGCAAATTGGAAAAAGCTGATGAAAGAAAGATGATGAGAGTGAATAGATCAGACTGAAGAAAATCCATTCGGCGCCAATGATCATAATTTGTGCGATATTTATAGGTACACCATTAATTTTTTATTAGTACAAATAGGTACTTAAATAATAGGCTTATTATAAAAGGTCTTGTTATATTTAAGTAAAATCTCAATAAATAATATTCTTATAATTACAGCAAAGTTAATAGTGTTTGTTTATATCCCAAAAGTCACTCAATTTATGGAAATATACAATATTTCGTCGTTTATATAGGCTATTGATATGAATGAATAAATGACGATCAAAATGAAAAAAACACTGCGCGTAGTATATTCTAAGTAGTAGCAATTGTTATGAATCAAAGTTTAATAATGTCTTTGTTATGAATGATTGATTCTATTATGAATTTACCAATTGAGACAAATTTTCGTGGACCATTTTGAGATTTCGTTTTTTTTTACTTTTGACTACAAAAATATGATCAGTAACGGGTGCGGATAGAGCCCTATTTTTTTGTACTAGTTAATTAAAAAATAGGGATGTTTATGAAAGAAAAAATCCTGACTCACTCACTGAATCATCAACGCCCCTGCCTTGGACCTAGAGTGCTGAAATTTTGCACAGAGGTTCCTTTTATGATGTCATCATCATCATCATCATATCAGCTGAAAGACGTCCACTGCTGGACATAGGCCGCACCAAAATGTTGCCATAATGACTGGTCCTGTGCGCCTCGCATCTACCGGATTCCCGCGACCCTCACCAGGTCATCGGTCCACCTTGGGAGGCCTTCCAACGCTGCATCTTTCGGTATGTGATTGCCACTCCAGAACCTTTCGTTCCCATCCACCATCTGTTCTACAAGCAATGTGCCCTGCTCATTGCCACTTAAGTTTGGCGATTCTTTGGGCTATGTCGGTAATCTTGGTTCTCCTGCAGATATATGCCTTTTATGATGTATATGTATACAAAGAATAAGAAAGGATTTTCCAAAATTCACCCCATAAAGGGATGAAACGGGGATTAAAGGTCTGTATGGAAGAACCTACTTTCACGCGGAAAAAGCCATTGTCAGAAGATATGTGAAAAATAAAAGAATATAATTACTATTATATGAACGGCATGTTCTCCATTATTGTTTCTTCGGCGGAATGAAAGACACGACTTGTTCGCAATGTCAGCTAAAGCATCCTCAATCTTCTGGACATGTTCCTCATCTGTTATATAAAATCATAACATAGTAAGCATAACAACAAACAAAATATGGATCACTGTTGTCCAAATTAAATGAATTTTAATTTAATTTAATAACTATCAAGTTAGAACTACATTGCGCATACGTGGCCCACGTGGGCGCGTCGTTCTCCATACATTTTATATGGCAACTAGACTTGCACAGCTACATTAGATCCACGCCACGCGACGCCACGCAACGCGCTGCTACGTACAAATCAGGCGTGGTCCACGTGTGCGGCGGTCTAATGTAGTTCTCGCTTCATATTACTTATAGTAAAATAAAAGTAAGTCAACCTCAACAGAGGTTAACCAAGTAAGCAGGAGATAATAATATTATAGTGCACAAGTGTGTGTGCAAACACAGGTGCACACTATGTTTCTACTTTCATAGTCCGATGGGACGGTAATACAGCACGACCGGAGAGAGATCAAGTTTAGGACCAACAGCTTTACGTGCTTTCCGACGCAAGAGGGCGTCACACCACCAACTTCCAAAATCCAAGCTGATACAGCGTAACTTTTATTAGAATAACCCATTAGCACTTTTTGCTCGTCCTGGGAATCGAACCCAGAATCCCACGATCACCAGTCGCGCTTGCGACCACGAGACTGATGAGGCAGTTAAGGCAGTTAAGTTGAAGTATTTAAAGGCCAGTAAAAAGGTAATCGATGACGGCTTTTCAATAAATTTATTTGTTCTAAAGTTTATAAAAGGTAGGAAATGAACTAAGTACATCAGAAAACAATCATTCGGCAGGTGTTTTGTAAATGACACAACTATAATAAGAATAAAGGATAGGTAAGTAACTTATGACTAAGTATTATGCTTGCGTATAATAATGGAACTGTTACAATGACCAATCACTCCATTTTGGTATACTTTCACGGCTGGTTACTAATATTGACCACCAATTACTAATACTTACGTAAATATCAGTCTATTTACTGTAGTCGACAATATAGTCACTATATGTACCTACTTAAAAAGAAATTTGGCAAGTGCAAGTCGGACTCGCGCACTGAGAGTTCTGTACAAACTTACCATGTAAATAATTCAATTCCCGAATAGAGTCTCGAAGATTTTATTGAATCGCAAAAAAAGTATTTTTTAGGGTTCCGTACCGCAAAAGAAAAAAACGGAACCGGAACCCATGTAGGATCACTTTATTGTCCGTCTGTCTGTCTGTCAATACCCTTCATCTCGGGAAAGCATGGAGGTTCGAGTTGAATTTAAAACCACATACTGAAGTCTGCGGTCCCTTGAAGCTGTGAAAAGATCAAACTTCTGATTTAACGAAAAAAAATGAGGCCATTCATGTCACAAAAAAGTGTATTTCGACACTCAAGGGAATCATAATAAAAAAAAATCATAGGGTAGGTACTTCCCGTTGACCAAGAATCCTGAAATGTGACTAGAATTGGTCTCATAGCACAAGTATAGGAAAAATCATCACAAAAAAAAAACTGTTTTTACGTTTCAGAAAAATCTGCGTTCTAAATTCGGGAATTGAACTGTTTTCATAGGTAAGTTTGGACGGAACCCTTAGTGCGCGAGTCCAACTCACACATGGCCGGATTTTTTTTTGTGGCGTAACTACAAATTTACTGTTTTCAGATTTATTCCTATACTTGTGCTGTAAGACCTTGCTTTATGCCAAATTTCAATATAAAATCAGTTAAAATCAACAGTAAACTAAACAAGTACCAACATAGGGAGTGTGGTCTCACGGGCATTGTAGATACACGTTGTTTGCTAGTGCTACGTGATCAACGTCATTGTTTGTAGCAGCCTGCAGCGTCAACTGCTTAGTATTCGCGTCATAGTAACAGCTGGCGGGTAACGGAGCGGTAACCACTCCGTTACTCGGTTTGAGGAATCACCGAATCACTTTACAGGAATGTGTACGCATAATGACAAAATACCATTTTCTGTTGGTAAACAGTTGTCTTACTTCTAGAACAGACAGTGACGTCTCCTTAGGGATAAAATAGAAGGTCTAAAGAGGCAGAAAGATTTAGGGCTAAACAGAATGGTGTGGCCAAATTTATGCAAAACCATCTTGTGAAATAAAATAACGACGATAACTACGTTATAAGACGAGAAGATTATCTACAGGACGTATTGGCGAGTGGCAATTATTAAATTCTGGAACTACAAACCGAAGTCATCTTCTTCGATGTAGTACACTACGGTGCGATTCGACCAGCGCTTAGCAACGTCCCGCAGCCCGTTACGACTATCAGGTTTTGAGGCCTCAAATATCGCTTCCTGCTGGTACTTCGTCAGCAACATGTCACCCTCGAAGTACTCGCCGAACTCACCTAGAGCAGAAAAAACATTATGAAAAACCTAAGTTGTATTGTAATTGACATTTACCTTAAGAGGAGCTAGTTCGACAATACGTGGAAGAAGAGACCTACCTGCAAGGACTTGGGGAGCATTTTGCCAGCAGCAGTGGGCAGCAAACATAAAGAAACAGAAGAAAGACTTTTCTGAGCACCATGGCAAGGCTTCTTGGTGTTTGTTATTATACAATATAATAAAATAGTGAGACGCGTTTCTCATTGTAAGACTCTCCAATGAGGAATGCGAATTGACGCAAACAATATCAACTCTTGTATGCGGATCAGATCCACACTCCGCTGCGCCCATATCCGCTTGACAGGGAAAGCATCAGTGCTCTAGGTGTGATGCAAGATCACCTAGGTATATTATAGAAGGCATGACAAAGCTTGGCAACCTTTACTGATGAAGATGTTAAATAGATAATGATAGTATCCAACAAATAATTAACAATAAATCGTAGGATAATATTTACCATCATTCTCGAGATCCTCGTCCTCCCAAATTGGTGCAGCGGCGACAGTAACTAGGATTGTACTCAAAATTAGCAGTATCATATTATGAAATAGATCCATATTCAAATATTTCGGTTACGGTTCGACCGCCAACTGATATAAACCACTCACGCACTGAACATCGTCACATTTATCCACGCCTTTTTAAACGAGTGATGCTCCTACTCTTTAGCTTAACAACGGGACACCACAATCGATCACCTAATTAGATACAAGTTATCTTTTAACGCGTTTACTTACGAAATGGAGTGGTTTTTATTTCGCCACTCGAGTTATCTCTAAAGAACCCTGGTGCGCTCTCATCAGGACATATTCTACCTATAGCTGCAAATAAAGGCCAACAGCTAATGAATAGCTACATTATAGGAATTGCTAGTTATTTGGCTTTATGTTTACTAAATTACGGCAATCGTTTTGTTACGCTCATGACCCCTATGAGGTCTACAAAACCAACTTCAGTACGTAGGTACTGACGCGTAGTAAAGTTGGGCCAAACTCGAAAATATGAATAATTATACCTAGTATCGATTATAGTACTTTTTTTTACTTTCTGGAGTTGAGAGGTCAACACCAATTTTAAAATTGCAATTAGTCCTTCCTTAGCTATTAAAGTTAAAATTAAAAAAAAAAAAAAAAAATTATAGCCTATTTCATCAACCATCAACATTCTTTCATAGAGGATGGAGGATCCAAGTGAGCCTTGTGCACCCCAGTATCGTCTAACGCCTACCCCAAGATGTTACGTTACCGATTCAAAATTCAATGATAGACACAAAAATACTGATAACTTCATATAAAAATCAGATGTCAGGGGCCAGGTCACCCAAAAAAAATAACTCTAGATACGCCAATGTTTGAAGGTATATTATACATAAGTAAAGATTTTAATTTTAAAAAGATAAAAGCCAAAAACAATGGCATTTTTAAATTACTGGCAATAACAAAATCAACACTTTTAAGTAGGTAGGTAAATACGTGTTACGCCTCTTCAATGGATCTGGCGATGTTGGGAAAAATTCTCCCATTCTTTCATCAGGGCCTGTTTCTAGGCCTTGAGATTGGTTTGCGGCTTCTAACTAGCACAAGTACAAGAGTATATTCAGTAGGTTGGAATTAGCTAGATGCCTTGGCTACCAAGAAGTCCTAATCTCAAACCTATCAAGCACGCCTGGGATGAGAGAGACCTCGGGATCTCGGGTGAACCAGTCAGAAGTCGCAGACCATCCCCTACCACCCTCAAGGCACTTATAGTAGACCGGCTTGAAGCTATATTTAGAATCCGAAGATGCAATTATTAAAATGTAATTAAAGTGTAGGAAAAACATTGTTTGTGTGTTTTGCCAGCAAGTGAAAAGTGGTAATGGGTTTATATTTAATTAAATTTTAAGGTTATAAGTCCATGAGTTTGGGCTGGGCATTGAGACGGTGAGTAAGTCCGAACTTTACCTTTTTATATCGACAGTGGAAAGGTAAAATCGCTGAACCGCCATTTTGAATTCATTACAAAAAAGACGTTTAAAGTTTTATTTTTTACAATAAAAATTATATCTCGTTTCTTATGCAGAGTATAAAAAAAAGATGAAAAATAAAATGTACTTATTCGTGAAAATAAATGATTTAATAATCCAATTTAAAAGTTATGTAGAGCCTTTATTTTCCAAATTAGGTGTCGGTTAAGCGAAAATCACTGGATCAATAAAGGTAAGTAAGTATAAATAGCTGATGGTGAATTTGATTTCAAATTCTTGGTTAAAAAGAACGGGAAATATGCTTCAATTCAGCGATATTGCAAAAAGACTCAAATAAATAAATTTATTAAAGAAGTGTACATACATTGGCAACTGAATGAGCTTAGATGCCAATGTATACATTTCTAAAACAAACTGTATATTTCCTTTTATTATTGTGAATCTGAGGACTATGTTGATTATTTTTTTTTCCTTTTCTTTTCAGTAATTTTAACAAATGTTTTTCTATTCCACGCGTGCCTCAGGAAGATGTCTGCAAATCGTAGGGGCCCAGCAGGGTCGAAGCCTACTGGGGCCATGGATAGTGTGAAAACGAAACCCGTGGCCGTGGGACGAAGGCAACGAAGGAACAGGAGTGGGTTTTTAGCCAGTAAAAGTCTGACACTATCTCCCACACATGATTTTCCCACCTAAAAAAAACGTATGTCTGGCAATTTGAGTATTTTCTGCGGCCCCAAATGTTCTTTCCTTGGTATTTTTCGTCAAGTCGCTTTACGAATACTGACAAATGCTTGCACTGACTGGACAGGTCCACTCAAATCAGTATGGTTCTTTCTTCAAAAGACCATCTCTGACAAATCTGCATGGTTCTCATGTGATTTGACCATTACATATTTACTGTATGGACTTTAAGAGAACCCTGAGTTTATTTGGGTGTTTTTTCTCAGGGTAGTCAGCTAGGAAACAACGGCCTCATCTAGTTTAAAATGACGAAAAAAAACGTGTAAAAGTGTTTTTAAAACCTATCTGCAAAATAAATATCATTTCTATGAAACGTAAAAAATTTGATAAATAATAGTAAATTATGATATAAGTGTGTAATGTTAGTGATTACCGTCGAGGCGATATTCAGACCCGAGCCGTGGCGAGGGTCTTAAGAGAGCCAAGAACGGCAATCATTAATTACTCACGTGTGTCATACGACGTTTTTCAATACACTTGTGAATAAAACTACAGTAAAACTAGTAAACTTTTTTGTGACATGGTGGTAAAAATCTGTTTTCTTAAACGCGCGCATAATTTTTTTATTTACCCCTAGAGGAAAGCTAAAGTATTTTGATCATACTGCCTAGTCCTACGTTTATGTTTTCTTGCGTGAAGTTTTTACGATAATGTCTTTCGTAGTGACAGTAGAATACAATTGTAACATTTTCTAATGATTTTATAGTATTTAATTTAATTAATAGGTGCAGTCACTGAACTTGACTGAAAACCACGCGCATCTTAAAATGGCGGCCATAGACCACAAAAAAAAAACAAATTTTATATGAATGTACCATTTATTTACTAAATGTTTTTATTAAATAAATCGTTTGTACAAGTTAAATTTGTCCAATTCTAGTGAAGTGCAGTGGCTGTATTAATTAAATAAAATTAAATCATCATCATCATCATCATTTCAGCCGAAAGACGTCCACTGCTGGACATAGGCCTCCCCCAAGCGTCGCCACAATGACCGATCCTGTGCTTCTCGCATCCACCGCACTCCCGCGACCCTCACCAGGTCGTCGGTCCACCTTGTAGGAGGCCTTCCAACGCTGCGTCTTCCGGTGCGCGGTCGCCACTCTAGAACCTTTCGGCCCCATCGGCCATCCGTTCTACGAGCAATGTGCCCTGCCCACTGCCACTTAAGTTTGGCGATTCTTCGGGCTATGTCGGCGACCTTGGTTCTCCTGCGGATATCTTCATTCTTTATGCGATCACGCAAGGAAACTCCGAGCATAGCCCTTTCCATTGCTCTTTGGGTGACTGTAAGCCTTCTGATGAGGCCCATTGTAAGCGACCATGTTTCAGAGCCATATGTCATCACTGGCAACACGCACTGGTCATAGACTTTCGTCTTGAGACACTGTGGTATGTTGGACGAGAAGATACCGCGCAGCTTCCCGAACGCTGCCCAGCCGAGTCGGATTCGACGATTGACCTCTTTCTCAAAGTTAGACCTACCCAACTGGATTGTCTGTCCCAGGTAAACGTAATCGTCTACAACTTCGAGTGCAGAGTCTCCGATCTTGATCGGAGTGGGTGCTACATGGTTATTTACCATGACTTTGGTTTTATCCATGTTCATTTTAAGACCCACTCTTTTGGAGGCTCTACTAAGGTCATCGAGCATTGTACTGAGCTCCTCCGTAGTTTCAGCCATGACTACTATATCATCGGCAAACCGAAGGTGAGTGATGTACTCGCCATTGACATTAATGCCTAGTCCACTCCAGTCCAGAACCTTGAAGACATCCTCCATTGCAGCCGTGAACAGTTTCGGAGAGATGACATCTCCCTGCCTCACGCCCCGCTGCAGAAGGATAGGTTTCGAGGTCTGGTCCTGAAGTCGGACTGACATTGTGGCGTTTTCGTACAAACACTTCAGCACTTCGATGTACCGATAGTCAATCTGGCACCGTTGGAGAGACTGCAGTACAGCCCAAGTCTCGATCGAATCAAAAGCTTTAAGTGAAAATTAAATACTACAAAATCATTAGAAAATGTTACATCGTATTCTATTGTCACTACGAAAGACATTATCGTAAAAACTTTTCACGCAAGAAAACATAAACGTTTTACGTTTATGTTTTCTTGTGTGTGTCTAGGCAGTATGATCTAAATACCTTAGCCTTCCTCTAGGGGTAAATAAAAAAAAATGATGCGTGGCTTATGAAAACAGATTTTTACCGCCATGTCACAGAAAATTTTACTAGTTTAACTGTTATTTTCTTCACAAGTGTATTAAAAAACGTCGTATGACACACGTAAGTAATTAATGATTACCGTTCTTGGCTTTCTTACCCTCGCCACGGTTCGGGTCTAAATACCGCCTCGACGGTAATCACTAATATTTATTTTATCATTTTTACTTTTATCACACTTATATCATAATGTACTATTCTACCAAAGTGGCGATTAAGCGATTTTACCATTCCACTGTCGATATACAGATAATTATAATTAGCGAAAAAGTTTACTCACGTCGCGATGTTTTGCCCCAATATTTTAAGTAAAACCTTCATCCGAATCAATTAAATTGACAGTTATGGTATGTTATGAACATTCATCGATGGTATTTTTCCGTTTTCATGAAGAATTAGGTGATCGGAGTGGAGTTAGAGTCCTTAAAAATTACTTAAGATATATATATCAATGATATTATATTAATTAGAATATCATTGGGATATATTGGTCGATATTTCCGTGCGTTTTGCTGCCCCTACTGCAGCAACTAAAATAATGGCCGACCCTTGGTCGGAAGATCACAAGCCTAGCCAATGATCATTCAATTTAACAAGATATGACAGTTATATAGTTTGTTTATCTACCTATTATGTGACCTCCTTCTCCCTCTTCCTACTACTACCTATATAATCACACTCTAGCTTGTGGCTTTCTTCATTAATTCCTGTATCAGGGGTAGGGTCCCCTGCTAGACCCTGATACGGCCCACCGCAGGCCATGGATGTCTTGAAATCGTGTATTTTGAGTATAACACTATATCTTTCTCACACCGGAATCATGATGATTTTAAGACGTAATGGTAGGTAGAGCCCCTTTTTTACGTGAGAAAGCATCAACAGACTTCTCCCGCCCTCCCGATCTCTCTTTGAGGTTCGTTCAGAACACAACACGCTATTTACCCAGGTCTGGTCCATATCGGACGGTAGCTATGCTGCCCATTACCTACTTGTATGTCGCGATGCCTGGGACTCCTGACGCCTCTGGTATCCAGTATTTAAGTTAGTCTTAGCTGTTATCTCCAAGTAAATTTGAATCTATGGTTTGTATTAAAATCGGATTGGATATGGTTTTTATTAATATTATTAAAAATCCGTGAAGCTATAAATGATCGTTTTACGTTATGTTAGTGTTAAATAGCACATCCTGCCAACATTATGAATTATTCTCGCACATAAGGCGATTTTTTCGAAAAACTTAGGGCATAACGAAAGTCTTTGGATTCTGATATATAAGACTAGATTACATTTATTGTTTTTCAAAGTAAATTCCCTCGAAATTAATGCATCTTTGTATTAGTTGAAACCAATGTACAAAGAAGTTGAACCAGTCTTCTTTAAGAACCTCTTCAATGGCTTTATGGAACGGATTCACCGTCGATTCAGGGGTCGTAATACGTGTGCCTCTAAGTTTGTCTTTAATTTTTGGAAACAATTATAGAAGTTGCAGGGTGGAAGGTTTATTCGAGCGGAATGTGAGAATGCGTTATCGTGGTGGAGATGGTGCTTCGAGGAAGCTTTTCGTGAACTTTTTCTAAGACTCTAGGCAAGCAAGTGTTGAAGCTGTCCTTTGATCATCAAGCGATACTGTAGTGTAATGTCCTGATTTGCCGAAAAAAGAAGTGACCATTTTATTACCAATACTTCGAATTTTCTTAACTTTTGTCGGCAAATTTTCAAAAGGAAAGACCCACTCTGCCGACTGGATTTTTCTTTCGGGTTCAAAGCAATACACCCAGGTTTCGTCACCTACCACGATATTATAGACAGCCAATGACTGTCCTCCATTAAACTTTTTTATTCATTTTACGGCACCACTGGATAGTGGTACCGTGGTAAAATTATAAAAAAGTGCGTGTCCACGCAGTCATTTCCGGTTCTGTGTTAAGTCATGTGGTGGTGCAAAGCTTTCGAACCTTCAGATACACTTAAAAAATGTTTTACACTTGGCTCATTTCAATGCCCAAAGCAAAAATTTGCTGGCAAGTAATTTTTTTGTCAGTTTCAATAAGTTGTCGTAAGGTGTCAATATTCGAATCTGTAACCGCGAATAGAGATGATCACGTCCACGTCTAAATTCTCAAACCACGAATACACAGAACTGCGACATAGTGCTTTATCACTAAATGCCAATTGAAGTATCTGGAAAACTTTCTTTGTTAAGTCAACAATAAAGTAGCCACAATTAAAATCACAAAAAATCATTGAACAAAAATGTTCAGTTTTAGTTTTGCGAGTTATATTCATTTTGATAGCGACACACAATCTTCGAAAGGACGCCACAATGAAAAAAATACAAAAATTTAAAAGATTTAACTCCAGCCTCCCACAAACCCCCAAAATGTGGTGAATAGGGAGGGATAAAGCTAAACTTAATATTTTCGCCTACAGTAAAATTTAAAATATCATTTTCAAACGACAGTCAAATGACAGTCTCGCAAATTAAAAAGTAACATGCAAAGACTTCTATTTTCGAATTCTATGGTTGTATTTTCATTCTTTCATTATAAATGCCAGATCCAGAAACTTTCAGTAAGCCCCACGTACTTCTTCTTGCTTCTGCCAGCGACTTCGCCTGCTTGAAAGTAGGTTTCTCCATACAAAATTTGGACCTCCGTTTCGTCCCCAATAGTGAATTTTGGGAAAACCTTTCTTTTTAACCGACTTCAAAAAGAAGGAAGTTCTATGATCGGCTGAATGTATTTTTTTTATGTATGTTCACCGATTTCTCCGTCAATTGTGAACCAATTTTGAAAATTATTTTTTTGGTTATGCTTTCGAGTTGGTCCCATAGAAATATTTTCATGATCTGGAACAGAACTATTGTAACAAATAAATTGGCTTTGTTTATACGTGTAGTCGATGACGGGGGGGAGGGGGTATATCGAACTGATCTGATGATGATTGAGACTGGGTGTAATTTATCTATATATGTATGTATTTAGAAATATATAAGTATGTTTATCAGTTGACCCATAACACAAGCTCTGCTTAGCTTGGGACTAGACGGCGTTGTGTGATAGTCGTTGAATATTATATTATATTATATTATATTATATTATATTATATTATATTATATTATATTATATTATATTATATTATATTATATTATATTATATTATATTATATTATATTATATTATATTATATTATATTATATTATATTATATTATATTATATTATATTATATTATATTATATTATATTATATTAGCTTTGTAGTTGTGCTACCACAAAAAAAAAAAATTACAAAAAAAAATACAACCGACTTCAACGTAAAAAACTGGGCAATTGCGAGTGGAACTCGCGCATTGATTCGTTCAATTCCCGAATGGTGTTTCGTAGTTTTTTCAACAAATTTACTGATTTCAGATTTATTCCTCTATCTGTGCTATATGACCTTGCTTTATGCCAAATATCAGGATTCTGGGTCAACAGGAAGTACACTATGAATTTTGACTCCCTTGAGAGTGTCAAAATAATCAAAATATACGTTTTTACACCACCTGCTCGATAATGCCCTTTTATACGTCATACAACCATCACTTAAAGCAAGTCATTATGTCCCTAGGGAGATAGTGCAGTATGGGCGATCCCTAGGGAATAATGAGATTTGAATTTGGAACGTGAAAAACCGTCAGCATTATGTGAATTAAAATGTAGTGCATCAAACAAGTTTATTCAAATTTCAAACTGAGAAGCCAGTTTGAAATTTGAATAAACTTGTTATAATTGAATAAACATGAAACAAAAAAAACAGAATAAAAATAGGTTTCTAAAAAAAATAATGAACAAGCGGGAGCGTTATAGAAAATTTAAACTATAGAATATTTGAGTAGTGAATTTTGTTTGTTTCAAATCTCAAAACATTTTGAGTGATAGTTAAGATTAACTCGTAAATAATACTTATATTTCTCTATTATATGATTTGATTTAC
This sequence comes from Mythimna pallens, assembly GCA_961205895.1. Lineage (NCBI taxonomy): Eukaryota > Metazoa > Arthropoda > Insecta > Lepidoptera > Noctuidae > Mythimna > Mythimna pallens. The sequence continues at coordinate 11,141,712 of OY540826.1, read as the reverse complement.
TAAATTGTATTTTAATTATCTCACAGATGGTGTAAAAAGTAGAGTATCCAACACGGGGATAAAGCTGTATTTGTCTTGGGCGGCTTGAATTCCTCACTTCACTCAGGTTTCTTTATTAACACCCTCGCAGTGCTCGGGAGTTAATTGTATAGATACCTCACTGACGTTCGGGATTAAAATTAGCTACCTTCGTTTCGTTCGGAATTTAACATGCCGCCCGCGACTTAATTAAAGACACTGCTTTATCCCCTAGTCACATAATCTACTATTTTTGCGACATAAACAGCCGTATCTTTTTTTTCGTTAACTTAGAAATTTGATATTTTTTCTCTACGCGTTCCCGAAATAAATGGTCTTGACAGACAGACAGACGGACAACAAAGTGATCCTATGAGACCTCCGTTTTTTCCTTTTGAGGTACGGAACCCCAAAAAAAACACTAAAAAAGTACAAAATAACTTTAATTTCGGAAGTTGGTGTTAAATAATGAAAAGACAAAACTATTATAGAAACACCGACATCCGAAATTAAAGTAATTTTGTACCATTTTTTTTTTATGTTGAAGTCGGTTGTATTTCTTTTGTAATTATTTTTTCTCTGTAGGTATTACTGTGTAGGTAACAGCACCGACCGTGGCTCTAAAACCAGCCTTACCTACATTAGTGTAACAGCATGATCATAGGAGCTTTGTCATCCATCTCCATCTGACATCAATAAAATAAATTTTAACTAACTTTCATCATGTGACAAATACAATCATAAATGTAATCAGAGAATATTTTTTTTAGGTGGGAATTCATCCAATTACATCTCCCGCCCTTGGGCGAACGTGAGGGCGTGTCAGACTACTGACTAAAATCCACTCCTATGTTCCTTCGTTGCCTTGCATTCCAGGGCCCCGGGTTTTCCTTTCAGAAGCGAACCTATGGCCCCAGTAGGCTTCGGCTGGGCCCCTACGCTTTTGCTGACATCTCTTGAGGCACGTAAAAAGTACGCGCCGTCGACGACTTGGGCTCGGTCTGGGCGGTTACCGGACAGTCAGACGGCGAGCTACCCATTGCTCGCCGTCCACAAGCCCGCGCCTACGGTGGCTGGAAATCGGGTTCACGGCGGCTGGGTTCTGAGTTCTCTCGAGAGTGCGGCCGCCACCATTACCAGCATTACTGCTTCGCAGGAGCCTACCGCCTGCCATTCCTCCTCGCTCCGGACCATGGCCTGTACCAAGGCCCGGCGCGATAGATCGATGATAGACCACGGTGGTAGACCAGCAAAGAGGCTCGCCGCTTCGCGGGAAACCGTGCAGTATCCCCGCACCCATCCGGATGGCCATGACCTGGCATGCGTTCAGATGGGCCGCCGGTCGCTTTGGCAGCGACGGCGCCCGTACCGGCGCTCCATAAAAGGCCATGGACCGAACGATACCTGCGTAGAGCCTTCGGCAGGAGGCGTCTGGACCCCCATAGCTGGGCAGAAGGGCGCTTGAGGGCAGCCTCAGTCCGATCCAGTTTGGGAGCCAGACGTCGGAAGTGTCCTCGAAATTCCATCGGCTGTCGAGGACGAGTCCTAGGTACTTCGTAGACTCGACGCCGATTTGAACTCCTCCTACCGTTATTTTTGGTTTTTTGGGAACCCGGTGGTGGCACGTCCGGAGGGCCGTGAAAACACATTTGGAATTGTCCCCCATACAGCAGATAACCGTAAATCGAAATCATCTGAGCTACTGGTGTCTATATCAAGAATTTACACATTTAATCAACAATTTGGTAAATAATGAGTAGGCACCCAATTAGTACTAATAAAAAACTGAAGCACTTTTTTAAGGTGGAAATCATTTAATAATTGGACGTAGTTATGCAAAATGGATCCAGCCACAAAAACTTACTTTTGAGAAAACAGGAGTGTTAGTAAAATTGATATAGCAAAATAACAAGACTGTAGTTTGTTTTCGAATTCCTCTTAAATATTAGGTATTGTTATCTACTTCCTGTATAGTATTGTTTTAGTAAGTTTCATGTTAATAAATATACTTTTTTTCAGTAAAATTGTCTTTGGATCTTTTTTACAATATTAAAAATGTGGGATGAATCTTTTTGTTTCAAGTTTAGGCAATAAAACACCTATAAGAATATTAAAGGTATTTAATTAAAAGTAATAAAGAAACATAGTTACATAAAAAATAAATCAGTTTTCTTCATGATCAGACACGATATCTAGTATCTGTTTCAACTTCGAAATCTACTTCACCTGAAAATCCATCTATGTCATCTAATAGATCGTCATCTGCCGTTAAGTTCTGGTAAAACCCTTTTGCATCTTGTGGAATAAGGTGAAGTAGACTTTTCAGGTCCTTTAATTTAGGACCTGGTATTGCTTTGCCAGTAGGCCACATAGGTTTCAGTAACAACTTTGTGATATTTCTTTGCCTCCCGCGAGCATTTTTTTTAATATTTAATTCTTGAAATTCGTCGTCGTAGCTTGACCTCATATATATGGTAAACATCTCATTTTTCTTTAAAACAATCTCTTTCGTCTTTAACCATGAGACCTTCGTTCCGTCAACTGCTTTTTTTCTATTCGTGATAATACTTTCCAGCTCAGATGATGTTACAAAATCTGTTTTATCCATTCTAAGCACTTGCATTGGCTTATTTTTTTTGCAGTGTTTCATTATATGTATGTAATCTTCGGGTAGGTAAATCCTTTGGTGCAGCTTTAAAGCGCATTCTATTTTTGCAAAATCATTATCGTTTGGAAGGAAACTGTGTCCTGACTCCAAAAATCTGAAACTTATTTCTTCCAGAGATGGATGATCATTTAATAGCGCTTTTAGAATTAGAACTAATTTAATATTCCGATTCTGTCCTCCACATGAATCGCTCCATAATATCAATTTTTTTACATTTGGCTTCAGGTTTTGAAACGTATGCCTAAGAAGGCAAGAACCTACTTCTTGCGATCCCCGACCCGCTTCTCCTTCCACCCACACGTAACAGTAGGCTTGGTCGTTAGTTCCTGTGTGTACTCCCAAGTTGTACACCCATAACTGGCGTTTATAAAACACGACATTCGTAGGTATACGTGGCAATGGGAGAGTTTTTTGTAAGTCAAATGTAATTGTTTCTATGAATGGGTCGTTTTTCGCTAGATTTAAGTCACTCTTCATTAGATTTTGAAGAGATTTGGCTAGTTGAAGGTGTGTATCATGATCTAATGCTACTTGATGTTTGTCTTCCTCGGAAACTTCTTTAATTTTATTATTAAATGAATCGCACCTGTTGCATGTATCTTTCTTTAATTTCTTTGTCCTTAAATTAAACTTAGTTAAAAAAACTTGCTTAGCTTTATCGTATGAGACAGAAGGTACTCCGGCCGCCTGTGCTTCTTCACTATACAGTTTATATAGTTTCGGAAAAGTCATATCCGGTTTTAAGAACTTTGCATCACCATACTCATTTCGACGATAATGTGACACGTATGTAGGCAGTTTCTTTATTATATTAATCAAAAATAATTCTACATCAGGAGAGATTTTATTAAGGCCTCCTTGGGTTCCACGTCTGTCTACTAAACCAACATCGGATCTCATTTTACAAAGTGAAGTATTCACACGCTTAGGAGTTGTCTGGAGAGTTTTTATAAACATGTCTCTGCAAACTTGTAAACCTTGCAAAAAATACATTCGTGAATAATTTTTCTTTTTAGATATATTGGAAGTATTTGTTGAGACATATGAACGTTTTACCTGGTGCTCTTTTACACAAGCGGCTAGGTACATACTTTGGGCATTATAGGAACCTAATTCGTAAAATTTCTGAAACTCTATAAACCTTTTTTCAACTGGAACCAATTCCTTACATTTTCTTATGCAACCACATTCATAATCCAGAAATGTTCTAGGTTCAATAAGCATATTCTTATTATTTACATAAGGAAGATTTTTATACCTCTTTTCTGTTCGTTCTTTTCTTGAAAGCCCTCCATATTTCCTTTTTCTACCCTTTCGTTGTCTTCCTTCTAAGTTTTCATTTGTTTGTCCATCTATGTGATTATCTGTACTAGTAGAAGCAATACCATTAATAGTTGCCAATTCAGCGATGGATTCATTATTGGGGTCATTGTTTCTTTGTTCCCTATTAAGGTTATTTGTTGAGTCACGTGAGCTGCAGCTAGAACTATCATTAATAGCTGTGTAATTTGGGTCAGCAACCGAGTCATCACTGTTATAGGTCTGGTCTTCAAGACCAGGACCATTTAGGGTTTTAAATAATTCAGCAGTCTCAGGTGACATAGGCGGAAGAGGTGATGAAGCTGCAGAAGCTGAACAATTATTATCACAGGCAAGTATAGCATCATTAATTTTTAGACCATCACCAGGAGAAGTAGCTATAGCATAATTAATTTTAAGACCATCACCAGGAGAAGTAGCTATAGCATAATTAATTTTAAGACCATCACCAGGGGCAGTATCTATAGCAAGACTCGTACGAGGACCAGCAACAAATCGTTTATTAGTTAGTAGAGGCGTTAAAGGAGAAAAAGGTGGTGCCTCTATGCTTTTCTCTCCAGTTTCAATATTCGTTCGATTTTTAGTTAGTAGAGGCGTTAAAGGAGAAAAAGGAGGAGCTTCTATACTTTTCTCTCCGGTTTCAATATTCTTCGATTCATGCAGTAACTCTATGACAGAACATGTTTTGGGTTGAGAAAATTCTGGGAATTCAGTGCATTCTTTTTCTAACAAGCTAGCCGAGCAGGCAACAACAGGTGAGGTTGTAAAGCATAAAAGTGAGCTCTGCTCTTGTTGCATAACAGATACTAACGGTTTTGAAGCTTTGCTTGATTGAGGCGGGGATTCGACCACAACGATTAAAGGAAGCCGTCTGGGTGGAGCTAACTTACTTGGGCTACATTCTGGGGTATTATCAATAATATCTGAAACTAAAAAAATCTAGTTTAATTTTATATACATTTTATATCACAACTAATGTGATAAATAAAATTACATCAAAACGTCAATATATTATTATTAACAAACGAATTTAATCCCTATACCCCTACCCTAACTTCTAACCTAACCGCATCCAGTCATTGAAATCGTCACTAGTCCCATAGTGAAAGTTATTCATATACATGGGTAGAACACCCTGTAAAAATATCGAGACAGTAATAAAAATCATGCAGTATAATAATATATCCTCCCGACCGACTTCGGCCACGGTAGCAATCTCAACGGAGATTAGCCAAGTACGCAGGAGATATTATAGTGCACAAGTGTGTGCGCAAACACAGGTGCACTCTCTGTTCTTTTACTCACATAGTCAGCCTATGCATGGGACGGCAATTCGACACGACCAGGGAGAGATCAGGCGCAGGACCAACGGCTGTACGTGCTTTCTGAGGCATAGGGGTATTAAATCGCCAACTTCCAAACTCCGGGCCGTTACTAAGAAATTCCTAATGGAAAACCCAATAACACTTTATCTGACCTGGGAATTGAACCCAGGACTCCACACTCAGCAACACAGCAACCAAGAGACCAACAGGGTAGTCGGGGCAGGCATGTAACTTTATAAAGAAGAACTTCTCTTATTCACTAAACTTTGCAAGTAGTGTTTAGGTTAAGTTTTAATAACTTTAATTCCACTCACCTGACGAGTCTTCATCATCTTCGTCGTAACCTAAATTTGCACTTTTTAAAACATTATTTATTTTGTCCATCTTGCTTTCGAACACTTTTCACACTCTCTGCACGTAGTGTCTTCAAAATAGCAATGAAGAATGAGAGAATGACAATGAAATTGGCGGGAATTATTTCTCTCAACTAGTGATGGAAATTTTTATCTATGGTACCAATAATCGATAAGGTGATTTCACTTGCACTTTTATTGATCAATTTAAGTTTTAAAAAAAATAACTCTATTAGTTAGTTTTTATTTTGTCCATCTACACTAATTAAATTCTTAGTATTAGTCAAAAACATTCCAAACTTCGTGGTTCTTTATTTGAAATAAGTTTTTAGGAATCATGCAACATGGTTCCCTCAAGTAAAGAAATTTATTTGTACAAAAAGTATCCATAGTGCATGAATCTAATTTACAAAACACTTTTCAAAATTATTTCGGAACCATGCGCTGTGGATCTTTTTTGCATCTTATAATTCTTACGACAATACTAATTTGCAAAATAGATCCAAATGGCATGGTTCCTGTTTTATAGTAAATAATCTATTTAACATACAGATCCAATGTAGTTTGGATCTTTTTTTCCTGTCTATTATCCCGTTATTTAGGTTACCATGACACATGGTTCTATTTTAACTCTGCAATAATGCACAATATTCTGTTGGTATAATTAACGTCTGTTTTTTTTATTAGAAAAAAGTTACTTTGCGGCTTGGATATTTTTTGCATATTCAGTTTGTTGTATAGATGCCATTTATGACAGTAACTCAAAAAATGGTTTTTGTGGGTTGGATTCATTTTGCATAACTACGTCCAATTTCTCCCGCTCAAGGGCGGAGCATCGAGACTAAAGGCGAAGCATGTATGTGTAAATATGTGTGTGCGAGTGTTTGTTACTCCTTCACACTCAAATGGCGGAACGGAATTAAATGAAATTTGGCATACGGGTAGTTTAGGGTATGGATCCTGGGGTGTCAGAATTTTGTTGACCAAAACCATACTTATGTCCTTTCAGTTGCCTTCTACCTACGACTGAAAACAGGTTAAATGAGAGGTTGGGTTAAAAGGAAAAGATCAACTGTTGTAAATAAAGTGCTATATTTATTTTACAAAATAGTTACAAAAAGAACTTGACACACAAAATTTTACTGTACACACCTGCAGTTCTGATTACTTTTTAAAACCAACTAACTCAATAAATGTACAATAAAGAATAATATATAATATAAAAAAAAAACTTTACTTAAAGTAAGAATTAAACTTAAAAACGGTCCCAAAAAAAAGATAAAAATATACTAATATTTAATTCAATTCATAAGATTATGGCATTTCTTTAATTTAACGTAATACTGAACTTGCTAATACAACAAAAATATGTACGCTGTTCACTATAATGTGATCTTTATACTTCTTATGAATACGTTAATAATGTATGCCTATGCATGTAATAAATATGAACATTGTGACAAATTATCATTTTGTATTGTAAAATTAAGCCAAGGCTACATTGCTTTGCGATTAGAAATCTCACACATGAGTGATTGCATCAAAGTTAAATGATTTTGATAGATAAACCAGATAAATAATAATATCATACTTGTGGAGCTGTACATGTTAATGGCTTCTTGGAGAATCAGTTATCAACTTTGATGCAACTCCACGTTTATAAGACATCCTTTGGTGACATAATGGGACTTTTTAAATATTTGTCTAATTTATACATCAAATACAGTGAATAATTAATTTAGGCAGTCTTTAATATACTTTAGATAATAATTATATCCGTTAATCGCTCCGTATTTCATAATACACTAAATAAATAATAATACCAGATAAAGAATGGTAACGTACCCTATTAACTTAACTATCAATCAAAATATTTTACATACAAAATACAATATCAGCACAGAATTCCGTAAAGCACTGTAAAACATCTAAATATTGGTCTAGTTATTATTGCATGGAACGTTATGTTCCTTTTGAATATACGAACTACCTGATCGATGCAAATACATTTTATTCTTAGCCTGTATTAAAGTGGTATTGCTTGTTTCAAATCTTGACTATTGTTGCACTGACACTTGGTTGCAGCACGATTACATATTGCGCGCACAATCGCAATTTGCGGCAGACGAGGCGGCTGGGCAACAATGGTTTTACGTTAGTAACATACGTGCACACCTCAGCAACACTATCATATTGGGGTTTATTACGCTTATTACTAATATTCTTCTAATACAATTGCCTACGCGTACAGGACGTCAATAAGACTGAGTAGTAAGCAGCACGCTACATGATTAGTATCACAAATTGTGCAGCAATTCTAACAACAATTAAATTTTATTGCTATTTCACTGAAGACTCGATCGTCTTAAGGCAAATTAAACGTTGATTATATTACACTATTCGAATTTGACCTACCATTATCTATTATAAAAATGCGATTACTGTGAACATGAGACTATCAAGTGAATTTCAATATTTATCCAAAGTTTCGTACAATACCTAGCTACTCGTAGCTTCAGAGCTAGCAGCGTTGTATCTAAATCTTACATTATAGTAAAATTACGCAAACACTGAAGAATAATGTAAATAAGTATACATCTCAAAAGTATGTAATTCGTTAGCTTCCTTGCAGGTAGCAACCTATAGGAAAAAGTTTTTGAATATCAAAAATAAAATATGCATCAAATTCACATGAATACTTTAAGAGCATGCACAAAAATATTGCATTAACAGTAATACTTCAACAAGAATGAAATGGCATTAACGCGATTGAACTGCGTCATATTTTCTCATAAAAAATATAAGAGACAGGTCTCATATTAAAGTATGGACTACTTATTATTATATGATTGAAGTTCATTATGTATTAAATTAGCATTTTAATGCATCCACAAACTTCTAATAGACTCCCTAAAGTAGTATTTCCCATCGACGGTCAATTATAGCCTAATAATGTTGCAAGATATTAATTATATTTAACTTTTCAATACTTGCTTTCTGTATAAAGCAATCAAGTATATTTAAATGTGAGTCTTTGATGCAACTTTGTACCATTATAGCATTTCTAGTTTCAGATACGCAACATTTTCGCTTAGGTACTTATTAAAGTAATTACTTGTACCTACTGTTTGTTGTTTGGAAATGGGACATTTCTGTTGGTTTCAATGTTTGGCACACATTTAAAAATGATATGTTTGTCATAATGCATTGCTATGAAGGGGTATACTTTAATACAAGTGTATACAAAAATATAATGTCTTTATTTTAAAACTTCGTGACAGGTAATATTGGTAAGGGATTTTAAAACTTCACTCCATTTAAATCTATGGAAGCCCCATAGGATAATTGAGTTTCGAAGCGTGCATATAAACTTTCCACTAGAACTACAATGAACTGTCCCATTTCCTATAGGTCCTTACTTACATAATATAATTATGTTATTCAAACACTGTGAACAATAAACGACTTTAAAAATGAATACACTCGAAATGCTTAATATCGACTAAGTCACTATGATCAAACAGTAGTTCTGCTACCATTTCTAAGACTTCCAAAAAGTTTCCTCTAATTCGATGTATAGAAAGCTAACTTTCGAAGCTGGCTTACTCAATAATGTATATAATGACATCAATGGCAAATACAACAACGAGATGGTTCAAGGACTTTACTCTAAACACCCAAGGCGTCGCTCGTTTCATCATTAGTACACTATGCAAGTCACATGCTGATATGTAATAGACGACAGTTATTCGATTTAAATACTGATAGAAATAATATTTACTCGATTATTATCATTTGTTGCACATGAAAAGCGTTGTAATCGTAAGCGCGTAACCTCCATCCTCGTCGCATCGAACTGTCCAAGCCTCACACTCGCACTTGGTTCAATCACAGTTGAGAAAATCGCACAATTAATAAATATACTAATATTAATTAGGCCTTTTTAGGACAGATAATCACAATTTCTCTAAATTAATATATATCCTCGACATACAATTCAAGCGACTCGTTTAATATCCTATTCCTTCTTCATATTCTTTGGATTCAAAATTTACCTGTAAAAGAAACATTGAAATTTTTAGCAGAATATAAACAGATAAACTATGTCGATGATTTCGTGGTAAAAACAATATCATCCACACGGGTCGATGAAGGCTTAATTTAGGAAGGTTAAGCAACGCATGCCGAGGTCAGCACGTGGATGAGTGACCATCTTTACATAGTCTGGTAGAAAATACTTAGGTCGTACCTACACAAACACAGTCTTTCGGCACCACCACATTCACACCCACACACACTCACACCCACCATTACTCGTACAGACACCCATACGAGGACTATAGTCATAAATCACCATCCGAGGACCTTCTAAAAAAGAGAAAACAATATTTGGGGTGATGAGACTATTTGTATAGCGCTATCTCAACATTTTTTGGTATGACTTCCCGTGAACGATGCGGGGACCATGAATACACTCGCAAACCCGCCTGGGTGCGCTCAGTAGAGACGCCTATACGAGGACTTAATTTTACACACTTTTTTCAATATTTGCATGATGCGAGAACCTAAGACTATTCACGAAAGATACAAGGACGTTTTTCCGAGTAGGTCTTGTAATAAACGAGGCCCTTTTCTGAATTTCCAATAGCAGTTTCTTACACACTTTAATTTTACCATAATAATACTTGAGCCATATTATTAGTTACACAACCATTTATACACAGCGATTTCTTAATGTAAAGACTATCAGAGGACTTACCATGATTTTAGCTGAGAACCTTTAAAATGAAAGAGAAGGTATTCTAAGCACTACGTCTCGTCTAATCATATGGCCACTGCAAAGGTAAATCCACTGACATCCATCAAGGATGGCAAACCGACAGAGTCTGGAGGTGATACCCTTGAGATAATGTTCAGGACGCACTTTCCCGGCTCATTCGCAGCTAACGACACGGCGGACTCATTAAGCTTAGACGACATTAAGTCAAAAACAACGAAAGCTGACTGGGACGCCGCGAAAAAGGTAGTAGGGCCGAATGGTATAAAGTGGGCCCTGGAAAGCTTCAAGCCATACAAGGCCCCGGGACAAGACGGAGTGTACCCAGCCCTATTACAAAGAGCGGGGAACATACTAGAACCGCATCTGGGTAGACTATACAGAGCATGCATCGCCTTTAGCTTCATACCAAAGGCGTGGAGACAGGCGAAAGTAATCTTTCTTCCCAAGCCAGGAAGAGCGGACTATGAGGACGCTAAGTCATACAGACCTATAAGCCAGACATCATTCTTCCTTAAAACTCTAGAAAAGCTTGTAGACAAGCATGTCAGGGAGGGAGCGCTGAAAAAACAACCGCTTCACAGGATGCAAAACGCATATCAGCCTGGTAAGTCGACAGAAACTGCGCTACACCAGGTCGTAAGCCGTGCCGAAAAGGCGCTAGAATGCAAAGAGATATGCCTAGCAGCTTTTCTCGACGTAGAAGGCGCGTTTGATCGCACTACTTTTAGAACGATACGAACAGCTGCAGAGAAACATGGCATAGACCCTACCATTTGTGACTGGATGGACAATATGCTGAAGGGCAGAGTTATAGAATCAACACTACTAGGTGAGACCAAAAGGGCGCATGTCACAAGAGGATGCCCGCAAGGAGGCGTACTCTCTCCAACGCTCTGGTGTTTAGTGATAGACGAGCTCCTAATAGAATTGAACAAAGGACCAACGTACACGGTTGGATATGCAGATGATCTCGTGATACTTGTAAATTTCCCAACACTGTGTCGGGGATCATACAGGAGAGATTAAACATGGTTGAAAGGTGGTGTAAACTTAACCACCTATCCATCAACCCAAGCAAAACGGTGATCATCCCGTTTACCAGAAGGAGGGACCTAACAACAATGGGTGCCATAAAGCTCTACGACACTGTACTAGAGTTGTCCACAGAAGTAAAATATCTAGGAGTAATCCTAGACAGCAAACTCACGTGGAAAAGCCATGCCGAAGCGACAGCAAACAAGGCTCTAAGAGTATTTGGCATGTGTCGCTCTGCCTATGGGAAGACATGGGGCCTTAGACCCCAGGTTATCAAATGGATATACACCATGATGGTGAAACCGCTGATCACATACGGGAGCATCGTATGGTGGACCAGAACCAAGCTGGCAACTTGCAGACAGGCCCTAAGCAAAGTACAGCGGACTGCCTGCATGGCCATTACAGGAGCATTTAGGACCACGCCAACTGCGGCGATGGAAACGCTACTCAATCTCACCCCTTTACACATTGAAGTAGAACTAGAGGCGAAGAGGGCCCTTCATAGGCTCAAAAGTATGGGGCACTGGACGAACTCCGGATGTGAAACAAACCATACAAACACAAGACCAAACAGGGAACTTGACTGGATGATGGACATGGGATGTGACAAAATACATACCATTCACAATCTCAAAAAGGAGTTTAAGATCTACATTCCGAGTAGGGAGGAATGGAAAGGTGGGATGAAACCCCACAAAGGGAAGAACCAAGTATGGTACACGGATGGTTCCAAAATGAACACCGGTACAGGAGCGGGGGTACATAGCGACAACTGCAATCTCAGCCTAAGTTTGGGCAAACTGGCGACGGTATTCCAAGCAGAAACCTATGCTATAATCGCATGTGCACAGGAAATACTAGACAAAGGCACCGAAGGGGACACTGTATACATTTTAAGCGACAGCCAAGCAACACTTAAGGCACTCACGTGCAATAGAGTGGACTCTGGGCTCGTACTAAACTGTATTAAAATACTGAATCGGATAGGAAGGCGCAACAAGGTTAGATTGATCTGGGTGCCAGGTCACACAGGAGTAGAAGGCAATGAAAGAGCCGACACTCTAGCAAGAAAAGGATCCGAGACACCCCTACAAGGACCGGAACCCTTCATAGGACTCTCACCAAGGGTCATCAACCAAGTATTGAAAAGGGCTGCGTAGAAATACACAGCACACACTGGCGCAATACAACAGGCCAGAAGCATGCAAAGCTATTTCTTAATGACATAGATAAGGCCTGGACCCAAAAATGATGGAGGTACAGCAGATCACAGCTCCGAACAATCGCAGGAGTCTTCACGGGGCACTATGCCACCAACAAACAGCTCTACAACATGGGACTAGCAAGCGACCCGACTTGCAGGATCTGTGGAGAGGCAGAGGAGAATATGCTACACTTACTGTGCGACTGTGCAGCACTAGGCTCCAAACGACTAGAGTATCTGGGCCAACCATTTCCAAGACCAGAGGACTATAGGCTCAGCCCCATCAAGGCCATACTGGGACTCATGACGAAGGTGCACGGAGGGCTGGGGTTTGAGTAGAAAGGAGGGGGATTAGCACAAAAGATCCAGAAGGGTCGAAGTGCTTAAGGCCAGCCCCACATCAAGATAAGATAAGATAATAGTAATTGGTCCAGGCCATCCGACGATGTACGAAAATGCACTCACATTGAAAAGGTCCTCGGATGTGCCTTGGGTATTGATGCCTATGTCCTCGCATGGTATTTAAAACAAACACACAGACACCCACACACACTCATACATCACAAACACGATTCTCAGTCACACACACACAGAATCAACCACACAGTCAATATAATTTAACTTTTAATTCAGCGGCGCGAGCGCGCCCCCTCGCGGCTTGATGCTGTCCGACACCTGCCACATGGCCTCCACGCTCAGCATACGTACGTCAGGGCAGTCGGATGCGCAGTCGCTCGATGCACGGTCAGGCGGCGGCCTGCGCGGAGGGCGGGTGCGCGGCGGGCGCGGCGCGAGCGCGGCCCCCGCGCGGCTTGATGCTCTCCGACACCTGCCACATGGCCTCCTCGCTCAGCATACGTACGTCAGGGCAGTCGGATGCGCAGTCGCTCGATGCACGGTCAGGCGGCGGCCTGCGCGGAGGGCGGGTGCGCGGCGGGCGCGGCGCGAGCGCGGCCCCCGCGCGGCTTGATGCTCTCCGACACCTGCCACATGGCCTCCTCGCTCAGCATACGTACGTCAGGGCAGTCGGATGCGCAGTCGCTCGATGCACGGTCAGGCGGCGGCCTGCGCGGAGGGCGGGTGCGCGGCGGGCGCGGCGCGAGCGCGGCCCCCGCGCGGCTTGATGCTCTCCGACACCTGCCACATGGCCTCCTCGCTCAGCATACGTACGTCAGGGCAGTCGGATGCGCAGTCGCTCGATGCACGGTCAGGCGGCGGCCTGCGCGGAGGGCGGGTGCGCGGCGGGCGCGGCGCGAGCGCGGCCCCCGCGCGGCTTGATGCTCTCCGACACCTGCCACATGGCCTCCTCGCTCAGCATACGTACGTCAGGGCAGTCGGATGCGCAGTCGCTCGATGCACGGTCAGGCGGCGGCCTGCGCGGAGGGCGGGTGCGCGGCGGGCGCGGCGCGAGCGCGGCCCCCGCGCGGCTTGATGCTCTCCGACACCTGCCACATGGCCTCCTCGCTCAGCATACGTACGTCAGGGCAGTCGGATGCGCAGTCGCTCGATGCACGGTCAGGCGGCGGCCTGCGCGGAGGGCGGGTGCGCGGCGGGCGCGGCGCGAGCGCGGCCCCCGCGCGGCTTGATGCTCTCCGACACCTGCCACATGGCCTCCTCGCTCAGCATACGTACGTCAGGGCAGTCGGATGCGCAGTCGCTCGATGCACGGTCAGGCGGCGGCCTGCGCGGAGGGCGGGTGCGCGGCGGGCGCGGCGCGAGCGCGGCCCCCGCGCGGCTTGATGCTCTCCGACACCTGCCACATGGCCTCCTCGCTCAGCATACGTACGTCAGGGCAGTCGGATGCGCAGTCGCTCGATGCACGGTCAGGCGGCGGCCTGCGCGGAGGGCGGGTGCGCGGCGGGCGCGGCGCGAGCGCGGCCCCCGCGCGGCTTGATGCTCTCCGACACCTGCCACATGGCCTCCTCGCTCAGCATACGTACGTCAGGGCAGTCGGATGCGCAGTCGCTCGATGCACGGTCAGGCGGCGGCCTGCGCGGAGGGCGGGTGCGCGGCGGGCGCGGCGCGAGCGCGGCCCCCGCGCGGCTTGATGCTCTCCGACACCTGCCACATGGCCTCCTCGCTCAGCATACGTACGTCAGGGCAGTCGGATGCGCAGTCGCTCGATGCACGGTCAGGCGGCGGCCTGCGCGGAGGGCGGGTGCGCGGCGGGCGCGGCGCGAGCGCGGCCCCCGCGCGGCTTGATGCTCTCCGACACCTGCCACATGGCCTCCTCGCTCAGCATACGTACGTCAGGGCAGTCGGATGCGCAGTCGCTCGATGCACGGTCAGGCGGCGGCCTGCGCGGAGGGCGGGTGCGCGGCGGGCGCGGCGCGAGCGCGGCCCCCGCGCGGCTTGATGCTCTCCGACACCTGCCACATGGCCTCCTCGCTCAGCATACGTACGTCAGGGCAGTCGGATGCGCAGTCGCTCGATGCACGGTCAGGCGGCGGCCTGCGCGGAGGGCGGGTGCGCGGCGGGCGCGGCGCGAGCGCGGCCCCCGCGCGGCTTGATGCTCTCCGACACCTGCCACATGGCCTCCTCGCTCAGCATACGTACGTCAGGGCAGTCGGATGCGCAGTCGCTCGATGCACGGTCAGGCGGCGGCCTGCGCGGAGGGCGGGTGCGCGGCGGGCGCGGCGCGAGCGCGGCCCCCGCGCGGCTTGATGCTCTCCGACACCTGCCACATGGCCTCCTCGCTCAGCATACGTACGTCAGGGCAGTCGGATGCGCAGTCGCTCGATGCACGGTCAGGCGGCGGCCTGCGCGGAGGGCGGGTGCGCGGCGGGCGCGGCGCGAGCGCGGCCCCCGCGCGGCTTGATGCTCTCCGACACCTGCCACATGGCCTCCTCGCTCAGCACGTCGTCGAACTCGTTGAACATTGCCAGGATCCGCTCGTTCTTCTTGAACTTGTACTGCCTAGTGACGAAAGTAGTGTTCTTTAATTATTTTTTGTTAATTCCAAATGGGATATTTTTTTACAAATTCATATTCAATTGAAAGGCATTTTTTACTTGTATTATAACAAGATACAATGCAAATGTACTAACTAAAAATAATTATCATATTACGCACTCTTTATGGAATCGCTTCATGTTCTCCATAATGTGGTACTGCTGCCACCTCTTGGTGAAATTGATGCAGCCTTCAGGAAGAAGGTCCGGATTGCCTATGTGGACGAATGTCAGATCTTGAAGGACTAGACCACTGTAAAAAACAAAATTATTATATAAAATGGTTTTTATTGAACATTATGCAGGAGTTAAATACATAGCATTTACAAATTGAGTTAACTGAATAACTTATTATTAGCCTTCAGAATAATCAAGCTGAAGAAGCGACTGTAGGTCGACCATCATACCCGAAGAGCCAATGACCCTTGAGATAATGAATACGATCTTCATAAGGTGGCCAATAGCACAATATAAGAGACAGTTAAATGCCACAAAGAAAGGTGTATGTTCAGCGGTGGATACAAAATGATGAACGTACATGTATGGTATGCAGGGGGGCTGCGTCTCAGCCAGCGCCTGCCGGTAGGCGCGGAAGGAGGACGACGAGTCGATGATGGTGCAGTAGTCGTGCAGCGTGTCCACGATGGAGCGCGGCCAGCCCAGGCGCCGCACGGGCGGCGAGTCCAGGGCCGACACAAGAGCGAGGTACGAGTTGAAGTTGTTCATCTTGCGTAACGCCTTCATTACTTTTAAGAACTTGCTGGCGTATTTCTCTCGTTCGCGGGCTTCCTCCTGAAAACAATATTGTTGTTTTTAATTTATTGAAAACAAACAAGTAAACAGTCGTAAGATAAGAGGTCAATAACATCTATACAAGGTGTTGAATTGCCGCCTCTGCCTTATATACATTTATAAAAGCAGAAGCGTCAAAGGTTTGTACATAAGTCGCAATAGCAAGAACATACATAAGTTGTCTCATGTACCAAACATTTAATTTATATATCATAATGTCTTTCAAACTGGCACAAAGATACGCTATTCAGTGGTACAAAGTTATGACAATGATAACACAAAATACATATTTTATAGTTTAGTTCTTTCACAAGGTACCCATGAGCTGCAGTTGACATTCACCAACCTGTTCCAATATCCTAGAGCGGGCCCAGTAGCTCATCTTGTTGAAGTGCTCTGTGAACCGCGTGAGGTTAGGAGAGCTCTCCTCTGATTGGTCGCGCGGCCACAGCAGCACCTCAGCGGTGGTAAGGCGCACGAACAGCGCGGCGTCCAACAACGTCATCTGTTCGGCAAGTTCCGTCGCTTTGAAGTCAAGAAGAGTGTCGCGACGCGTTGACACGCTACCGAAGCATGGGTTTTCGTACTCGTATCTATTGTTAGACTGTAACGGTAAGAGGATCATGTAGTCGATTTTGTACACATCTAGATTCGTATGTCGCATTCACAAAGGGAAAAAAAAAGTGTTTAAAAACATTTTACATTCTAGTTTCATTATGATTTCATATCTATACCCACAAAATCAGGGAAATTAAGTTTCACTGTTGAACAAAAACCCTGCGAAACTCAATGGCGAAAGTTATTGGTAGCTAAGCAGTTATTAGAACTGAACTCACTTGTTGGAAGTGCAGCTGTTTCTGTTTGTCGACTAGAATCTGCCTAAGCGCCTTCGCGATGATCAACTCCTCAGCATCCACAAGCCAGTAAATAAATTCCATTATCTCTTGCATAAGCGGACAATCCAAATCGGACATCCTGAAAATAAATGAAACATTGATATTAAATCAATTGCTCAAATGCCATCCTGCATCCATCCCTTTACAATTCACGCTTGCAGGTGTCGCGCTCGTCTCGCAGTCTGCTGAATGTTTTTTAGGACTCACATACTGGTTGTTTTTCGTCATGATTTGTTTAGACCGTGATATTGTCTTGGTTGTACAGCTACTCACGTGAGGTCGGCGACGACGCGCGTGAGCAGGCACAGCGTGGAGCGCAGCTCGTGCGCGCGCGGCCGGAAGTGGTGCGCGCGCCGCACCAGGCGCGCCACCAGCCCGCCCGGAGACACCCACGTGCGATACGTCGCCAGGAACGTTGTACAGCTACTCACGTGAGGTCGGCGACGACGCGCGTGAGCAGGCACAGCGTGGAGCGCAGCTCGTGCGCGCGCGGCCGGAAGTGGTGCGCGCGCCGCACCAGGCGCGCCACCAGCCCGCCCGGAGACACCCACGTGCGATACGTCGCCAGGAACGTTGTACAGCTACTCACGTGAGGTCGGCGACGACGCGCGTGAGCAGGCACAGCGTGGAGCGCAGCTCGTGCGCGCGCGGCCGGAAGTGGTGCGCGCGCCGCACCAGGCGCGCCACCAGCCCGCCCGGAGACACCCACGTGCGATACGTCGCCAGGAACGTTGTACAGCTACTCACGTGAGGTCGGCGACGACGCGCGTGAGCAGGCACAGCGTGGAGCGCAGCTCGTGCGCGCGCGGCCGGAAGTGGTGCGCGCGCCGCACCAGGCGCGCCACCAGCCCGCCCGGAGACACCCACGTGCGATACGTCGCCAGGAACGTTGTACAGCTACTCACGTGAGGTCGGCGACGACGCGCGTGAGCAGGCACAGCGTGGAGCGCAGCTCGTGCGCGCGCGGCCGGAAGTGGTGCGCGCGCCGCACCAGGCGCGCCACCAGCCCGCCCGGAGACACCCACGTGCGATACGTCGCCAGGAACGTTGTACAGCTACTCACGTGAGGTCGGCGACGACGCGCGTGAGCAGGCACAGCGTGGAGCGCAGCTCGTGCGCGCGCGGCCGGAAGTGGTGCGCGCGCCGCACCAGGCGCGCCACCAGCCCGCCCGGAGACACCCACGTGCGATACGTCGCCAGGAACGTTGTACAGCTACTCACGTGAGGTCGGCGACGACGCGCGTGAGCAGGCACAGCGTGGAGCGCAGCTCGTGCGCGCGCGGCCGGAAGTGGTGCGCGCGCCGCACCAGGCGCGCCACCAGCCCGCCCGGAGACACCCACGTGCGATACGTCGCCAGGAACGCCTCCTGGTACGTGAAGTCTGCACACAGACACGTCATTTAGTACAAACAATATCTTAATAGTTTACAGGTAATAATGGAGTCTTTAGTTACTATTTCGACAGATATTCGCGTTGTCACAGCAATATGCGAGTGTGGTTCTATAGGCTTAACGCTTAATGAGACCGCATAAGGGTAGCTGTACGTGCGAAATAGGTGTGCTGCCGTATTCGCTTGAGTTCGTATTCTTCCACTGACGGGGATCTTAGTAAAAAGGTAAGCTTGTAGCTACCCCATATCGCAATAGAATAAACTTGCAGACATTCGTTCTTTGAATCAAAGAAGACTTGACAATAAATAGTGGCAGAGACTCCAGTATTTACCTGTAAACTTCTTGGTTAAATTGTACTACCCAATTTTGAGCGCCCGTTTTGTTGAGATTATTGATTGATGTGAAAAATGTCAAACGCTCAAAATGGGTAATCTACGTCTAAAGCAGAATAAAAGCTGGTAACAAATTTTTGAGCAAAACTTTAGCAACAAAATCACTAGAAAACTGTAGTTTGGCTTTCAATCACTTGGATCGTCAAAAATATATATCACTGCAAAATTACGTTGCTAAGCCAAAGCGGAAGTTCCTCTACGAATGCTCAACTACATCAAAAGCTTTCGTTAATATTTTAAGAACACGTTCATAATACTAAGGAAGGTCGCCATAACGACTTTTTCCATCGATTCAGTAGCGCGTTATCGCTTAACTCTGTATCCCTACTTTTGGCCGTTTATCGCATTTGCTGATATGTAAACAACGGCATAAACCGGCGTCGATGGCGGACTGCTATATCGCTATTACATCGCATCTGCATCAATCGATACACCGCGCGTTAGAAGCGCCAAATCATAATTACGTGGTCGAAGGGATAAGACCTCCGACAGCATCGCGTTTATATCACTACTGAAGCGCTGCAAAAAATCTACCTCCTTAAGTATATGCGGCTGCTTTGCTTAGCCAACAAAACCATAACAAAACAATTGTGTGCAATATAGCTAGGCATTAGTAAATTATTTTCTTTCAGAACACATTCCAAGGCTATGTGAAGCAACATTCGACAAGCTTCTAAAATTAGTAAAAATAAAAACCAGCAAGACTTCCAGCCCCATATTAAAGAATGGTTCAACCACTTACACTCGTCCGTTTCTGTAAAGTGAAAGCATGATAGTTGAGAGGTTAGAAGCATTGATATAGACATGGCTTAGATTAAGATGTAGTTACAGATTTTATGATGGTGGTTTTACGTTAAGTTAAAAATCCATTGGAAATATATTACAGATAAACCTGTATTATCTTTGAGAGACTATGATATCCAGTTCCCAAAATGCATTCATGCCTATAACCACCATATTAATGAATAATGAGATGAATTAGGAATTCATTCAGGATTATCCTTACTGTCAATACAAGTTAATGATCCTTTTTCCATATTATTTGAAGTAGGTGACTGACCTTTGGTGGCTTTGGTGGCGAGTACGATGAGTGCGTCGGGTTGTCCACCGCGCACCTCGGGCCCGTCCTTGCTGGGCCCCTTGAGGACGAGCCACGAACTTATGTCAGTCTGAAGGATGATGTCATCGGGGTCCGCTTGCGGAGGCTCGCTGTTGGTTTCCACTGCAGCCTGTGCAGGTTCCGTGCTGCCTTCGCTTCTCTATTACAGTAAAAATATAATAAAATAAGTGACTAATTTTAAAATTTCCTATTCTGTTTTAGTAAAAGTATTGTATCGCTTATTACCTGCGATGGCACAGGCGATGGCGACGGTGGTTGTTGCACAAGCATTTCCAACTCATCTTCGAGCGGAAACTTTCCAGGTGCGGGTGCCGTAGTACTTGTGAATGAATCATCAGAATTCTGAAACAAGACACGTGCATAAAATTAGAGCAATTAAATATCGATTAGGGCCTATTTCGCAACTTTAGGTAAAATGCTAAATGCACACATACAGAATTCGTATGAAATAATAATCTGTCAGATAAGATAGGTGGGACTTCTCCAAAGATGGTTAGACAAGCCCTAAGAGTGATAAGAAAATTAACTAGTGATAACTTACATTATTCAACAAGGTTTCATCAGCGGAGCTGTTGTGTGATGACGGCCGTGGCGATGGAGGAGGCAATAACTCATTGCTTGAGTTTACTGAGAGCTGCAAAGAAGATAAGTATTCAGAAATATGGAACTGGCCTTTTAACAAATAGACCTTGACAGCAGATTTATTACGTAGCAGTAAAGATGATTTTCGTAATTCAGTGAATTATGTGCAGTTGACCGTTAATGTTCATCTAAGCAATAATTAAAATCAATTATGTAGTTACCTGTTTACTCTTGTTCATCTTAGGCGGCAGCGCCGGCGGCGGCTCCAGCGGGATGGGACTAGTACCACTCGACGTGATCATGTTCACGCTATCTTCCGAGCCACTGCTACAGAACACAACAAAACTTAATCAGTATAGTGTACCTGTCTGTTTATGTTGGTTTAAATAACATTTATCAAAATGTTGATATCTATTCTATTATCTTTCCATCACTCTACTATCGTGGCTTTTACAGACTTAACGTCGATATCTATTTAATTGTGTAAGCCGGTATTGAACACAACCATTTAATCGTGTCACGCTAATAAAATAAAACCAAAATAAAAACATAACCCTTCTTGCAGTCGGGTAAAAAGGGAAAATAAATTCGGATTCATACCTCATTGGTGGGTTTCCAAAGTGTTGGACAGTGAACGACTGCGCAATAGAACGCTGTACTTGTTGACGTTGCATACTTATGGCGCCGTCACCGATTTGTTTGGCACTAAAAACGAAAGGGACATTAAAGAACAAATTAAATACTGTAAACTACTCATCAGAAGTCGTCAAGTTACAATAATTGCACAATGAACATTAAAATAATTGTTGGAAACTTTGACTATGTTCACGGCTCACGAACATTTAGGCCCAATTGCACCATAAATTCTAAAAAACATTAAAAACATGATTTTTTGCAATCAATCGTTTGAACAATTACCTGGCTACATTATACGTATGTATCGAGTGACGGAACATGTCCGGGGGCGCCGCAGCTCCGGGGGCATTCGGCGGGTGACTGCAGTTTCCAAACATCTCCATGTACGCCATAACTAAACAGATAATCACGTCAGTTGATGTTGATCTTAGCTGTTATCACAAGGCGTATTTCAATTAAACAGAATTTTAATTGATGAATAATTCAATATTGTTTAAAAATTGTGAAAATTAATTTGCCAAATTTTATACAAAAATCTATTGCGAAGATTCGAAAGAAGTAAGTAGTTTTTAATTTATTTTTAACATAAATACTTGTTTAATTTCAATACACCTTACAGTTAGTCAAAAAGATGATCTGATACACTAAGAGCGTAGGCGAAAATGTGTTTTTCCGATGAAATACAGTCTTATTAAAACATGAAACAGCAATAACACATGATCGTAATAAAGCGCTAAATACATTCGTCATCTTTGATGATAATGAACTACAGCGCGAACCATGTTCCGCTGTTGTTAACCAACGCGTGTAAGCTGCGGAAGCTTATTTTTTACAAACGCCGTCATTTCGCGCGTGGAAAGCAAGCAAGGCATCCACCATGATAGCAAGTCATTATTATCATATCCCACATACGTGATACGGACACAAATAAATTTTATTGTTCATGGTAGAACCTTCAAACACCGAGTGAAATTGGCGCCTAGTTTTGCTAGTGTGAGTGACAAGAAGCTTGTTGACTGCTAAAGCACGTCAGATGAGTCTCCAACATGTCCGTTCATGGAGTGGACCTTTATGTCTAAAACATAATGAATAACATGTATGCTTGCATCTTCAAAGAAACTGATGCTTTATTTTGGAGCAAAATAGCGCGTTACATGCATAGATCCACTCACCGCTGTACGCGACGCTTTGGAACACTGCCGCGCCGCACCGGCACAACAGACAAACATGCCGTTATAGCCCCACACATAACATTATCATTCATATACCATAGCGCCCAAGGAATATACAATGACCAAAGGAATTTTAAGGAAATCACAGAACCATTGAGTAAATATTGGATGCAATCATAGATTCTCATCAATCACATACAAAGAGAACAATACTAATTTAGGAATAACATACAAACATGAATAGTGCCATTGACAATATGACAGTGTACAAAATACATTCACAATTTTGTTTTGACAGGATAGTATATATTTACACCCATTATTGGTATTAATGTTGGTGAACTTATGCAGGCATTCCCAAGAACTTGTAGTTAGCAATTGAAGTAAAAAGTTGTATTAATCGTTTTTTATTTTAACGAACCATTTCGTTCCGCCACCAAAACTGGGTCAAGTAGTTTACATTGGAGTTTTATTTTTTCAGGATTGTGCTTATAAATCTGAACAAAAAGTATACTGACTGTGTTTTTTCTTTAGCGGCAGCGGCGGCGGTCTGGGCGGCTGGTGCACGGCCAGCGTGTGCGGGCGCGCCTCACCGTGCAGCGAACATACTGGAGACGGCCTGCGACCACA
Source organism: Mythimna pallens (assembly GCA_961205895.1). Classification (NCBI taxonomy): domain Eukaryota; kingdom Metazoa; phylum Arthropoda; class Insecta; order Lepidoptera; family Noctuidae; genus Mythimna; species Mythimna pallens. The sequence continues at coordinate 11,118,443 of OY540826.1, read as the reverse complement.
TGCAATACATTCATTCACCATGAACGCACTACAACGCTTGTTTACGACAGTCGGCGATAGGCGCCAAGGTTGTATGTGCTAATCACCTGATTTCGACGGTTGGAAAATGTTGTTGCACGTCAACGCGAATGTTTCGTCGCGTCTTGACGGGCAGCTCGGGCGGTGTCTCGGTCTCGTCTGAGGTGATGCTCGCCAGCCTGGGCCGCAAAAAACTTAGTTACGAAAATAAACAACTAAATTGGTTAGTCCGCATCGCGTCCTTGGTGATGTAATTAATACCGTGTTGCCATGTTTTGAGTAAGTAACAAAATTAATGTACCGAAGCATGTTAAATTGTAGGTAGAACCACTTTGTACATCTTCAAGTTTATAGATTTTATCAGTACTAGTTATTCGCGTTTGTGCCATGAATGGAATGCTATTTTAGAATGTGTACAAAAGTTCTAATTAATGGAATGGAATGTTTATTGGATGAATGGATTATTTTTAAAACTATTTAACTTGGAATCAATCAAAAACAAAAACAAGCCAATTCATTAAGATCTTAAAAAACTACAGGTAAGAAGGGTGTTGTGTGTGTGTGGTAAAACAGAGGAACACTCACTTTGAAAAATGGTGCGTGGTTATACTGTTCATATTGGTTACATTCATGCGGCTCTCAAAGCTTTGTACTGTGCACTTCATTTCGGTCACACAGTCTGTACTGTTAAAAATACTGCAAAAACAATAACAGGGAAGCATGATACTTAAGATTTTTAATATACTTTGCTATAAATAGACATTATAAGATAGAATAACATTTAATTTAATCATTTTAAATGTCATTTTATTTCCATCACATTCAAAGTATATTAAACGTCTCTAAAAACACAGAAACCAGGAACATGAAGAAGACAAGAGAAAAAGTGAGAATTAAAAATGTAAGAGGTGTTTTAAAAACGGATGTGCAAAAAAAGAGTAGATAAGACTTGCAAAGGGGAAGAATAGAGATGATACAAAGGCGGGTTACCTGTCCGTATGGCTAGTGTAGTGATGTGATGTGAACGAGGATGTGAAACTGGGTTCAGCAGACATCTCTGCATGGCCGACTGACACAAACCCGGACTCGTTGGAGAAACTTGCAAAAAAAAACAATATAAATGATAAGTAAAGAGATATTATACCTGCCAGTGTAGTCTTTTTTAACATAAAGCTTAACTGCTAGTGAATACCTTGTTGCATTAACTCCGCCTATGTACCACTACTATATGTGAAGTGTAAATAAATATATATTACCTGTCATTGTTCCCGAGTTGTTTAGGACTATTAATATGAGTGTGTCAGAGATAAACATTGGCCAGGCTTGTTCAGGAAGGAAAATTGGATTTATTATATTTATAATTGTAAAATTATTAGGTATTTGCGATTATGGACCTTGACTTACTAAATATTTTGCATTTTATACAAAATTCTCTCAATAAACCCAAAAAATCAAAAGATGGTGAATATTAAGCTAGAAATACAAAGCGCACATATGTGCCACACGCGCCGATCTGGGCGCGTCGGTCTCCATACATTTTATATGGAAAATAGACTTATAGAGCTAAACTTGATCCACGCCAAGCGACGTCGTTCTACGTACACATCAGGTGCGGTCCACGTGTGCATCGGTCTAATGTAGTTCTAGCTTTATTTTTCTTTTTCGAAGCGTGTCTTATCATCTGAGCCTATTTTCTACACCTAATACAGAACAACTAATGTAGAAATAAATATCCTAAAAAAATTGCATAACATACCGATTGTGGTTGGAATGTGTGTGCGCGTTGGTTGAATTCATTTGCGATTCATGCGAGTCGACCGACGCGCGCATCTCGTTCACGTTGTTGCAACTGCACATGCCTATAAAACAATAGTTCTTATTACGAATCGGTTCTTAGCAGTAAAACCGCTGATGTTTACAAGTCCTCTGAAGTGAATCAAACGCAGACTTGATGCACAGCAATTATATTTACCATAAAACGACATAGGTACAGAAATTTTGACAAAAAGAAAGGAGCGTGCGGTTAGCGCGCGGAGCTCAAAAATGGCACTAACATAAATTACGAATGCGCGGTGTCGCGTCCCGCGTCCTCCCCGCAAGCTCCTTGTACACACACATTAATCGCGTCGTTTACATCCTCCACCGTTGCAAATGCAACTGAATCATCTTACCGTTTTATTCCAGTCTTATTACAATGTAAATAAAAAGGTGTGGCTTATTTACTACATGAGAGGATTGAGATTGTTTTTTAACAACAAGATTATCTACTTAAAGTAACCCTTTTTTCACTGATGAACATGCTCCGAGTTAGGGCTATACATTGCCACACGTGTTGGTGACCATACAAACATTAGTTCACGAAAGTATACATAAAAAGCTTGTCGAATTTCGATGCTAGAGGCCCCATTACGTAATGCAAATCAAAGGATACAATTAAACTGCGACCGATCGCAAACATATTAGCATAATTTTGAGACGTAAGTTATATTGTGGGTAGCTTTTTCTCATCGTCGACAGTAATTTAATCGCATCTTAATTCTTAAATAGTTCATAAGTGTTCTACTGACCAACTAAGTCGGAATTAGGCGGAGTAGCGAACACATGGTCGTGATTGGTGGAGTCGTGTGCGTTCCTCTCCTCATCATTTGACACGTTCAGCATTGAATCCAGCGAACCGCTGCTGTGAGATTGCAGAGACAGTCTGTAAATGTACAAAACAAAGACTATGTTGCAGTGTTGTTAATTTAACTAAGTTTTTTCAGTGCTTCTGAGTGCTTGCCAAACAAAAATAAACGTTTTTGAAAAGCAAATTATAGTCAACATAGTAAATGATAATTTAAAAACATGAATGTATCTATAGTACCTAAGTGCGAATGAAAGTGATAACAAGCTTTGAAAGCTGTAGTTGAACCATCAACTAACCTATCAATAGAGAGAGCCAGGAGGGAGTTGTCGTTCGCCGACTTACGCTTAGGCGGCAGAGGTGGGGCCAACTCGATTTTCCTGCAACACACATTGCACTCTCACTAACTATATCATTTACTATCAAAACCAAGACTATGCACTGTTCTACTAAACTAACGCCAATAACCTTGAAATTATCAATTCGAATTAATATGCGTACAGTTGAAAACATACGCAATTAACCAATAACCCCAATAGAGTAATTAAAATTTGTATCCTGAGTTCTACACCATCTGAAGTTAACGGTGCTACGATACTTTGAAAGTATTATAGTGTCGCCATTAAATTTAACGCCATCCATCAGTACTGTTTGTGCTATTGTGACTGACTTTCACGTTGTCGACAAGTTTGTCTTGTATTTGTTGGCGCAACGATGTTAAGTTAAAGTAAAAGTGTAAAGCCTATTCAAATCTTTGTTTCCAGTTGACGATATTGCCATTTACAACTTTACTAAAGTTTAAATTAGGTTGACTTCAGAATGACTAGTATCATCGGAAATGTCGTGAAAGTTGTAGCGGAAATTAGACTTTATGTGTAGGTATTGAAGTAATTTTTCCGATATCTTGTACTGACCGGTTGGGCCTTGCAGGCTTGGGTGGTGGTGAGTCGGGAGCGTCTAGCACAGACTCGGATGAATGCGAAGCACGCACGCCGCTGGTTTCCGAGCCCGGCTCACCCGTTAACAGCGACCGCTCCTTCGGTGTCAATGGAATATCTACAATAGACGGGATAAGGTGCTTAGAAATTTAAATATTTTATAAAATTTAAACTATTTCGAAACAAATGTTCCATTTAATATAACATCTACAATTAAAACTGAAGATAAACATATCAAATTAGAGATTCTAAACAATTAAAGATTGTTGGTTTACCTACTACCAAGTATTTATAAACAGCTAACTAAATGATAGCTAAGAATTTAGCCGTTGTATTTAATTAGCGGAACTGATTAGTTCCATCACAGTGGTTTTGTAATAGAGGCTCTGTTATGTATGATAGCGTTTCAACAGAAAATAATAACGCACCTGGCAAGGAATTCCTTTGTGTTGAGGAGCGCGGTGAGACGAGTGCGGGGCGGGGAGACAGCGCGGGCCGCGTCATGTGCTGCTGCGCCAGCGCCGACACTTCTTCGACAGCTCCTGTCACCCCTTTCACTACTGAGCTCACATATTCTGGCGACAAAGCTTCAGCCGAAGTGTCCAGTTCTTCGTTACTGGCATCAGCTCGCAAACTCAAAGCCGTGATCTCATCGCACAGTCGTATGAGCGTTGCTAATGCCGCACAGAGACGCTTTACGGCACTTGTTAGTTGCGGCGATCGGCTGCAGTATGGTTTTATTGCTGAAAATTTTATGAAGTCAAGTTTTACTAATTAGGAAAGAGGAGTTCTAAATTTCACTAAGTAAATTAAAATCATGCAATTAATTTACCTTTATGTATATTCGCAATTGATTCAAAAACAATAGTGCCATTGTCGGGGAGCATTTCCAGTTTCCCTTTTGTAATTACATCCGAAAAGTGTTTTAAGCCGAATGTAACCTGCGGACAATAGACGTTTTAAGATTGAACGTACGAACTAACGGTGGAATATTGAATCCGTTGAGACCAATACTGACCTCTTTGACTAGCCGTTCGAGTTCTTTGGCAGGTGTGACTTCCCCATCCTCAGCGGTGTTATTAAGGTTTTTCGCCATATTCCGAATTTTCGGGCTAAGTGGCGAGTGCGATCTGCTGTATCAGAAACAAATATATCATAAGTAAAATTAATGGATGATCTAGACGCGTACTGCGAGGACTGGTTTGAGACGGCGCGGGAGAAGAGGGTCTGGAAGGACTTGTGGAGGCTTTTTGTGAGGCATTTGTCCAGCAGTGGGACAGTAAGGGCTAGAAAAAAATGGTAAGAAAGCAATGAGTCAACCGGAAGTCATAGGAAAAGTCACAGCTTCGCAGTGAAATGACACTGATCATCTTGGTCGATATAAATCACAAGACGATATCAACCAAAAAATAAACCACTTGTTAGTTCAATCAATATGAGTACTATCTATTATAATTATTATATCAAACGATCATTTAAAATGTCATTGGTCTTCGGTATGCGTTACGAAAGAATCTGCTTTGCATGCAGGCCCACACCTGTGCGCAAATACAAAGGTAAGCTATGTTTGATATTCAAGTAGGAGGTCCCCCGTTCACCTTCGCTATGCAAGTTCAACTAAAACAATAATTATAATCACCTGATATAACTTTTTATTATCATTAAGCTCACGCGACTTGATCATTTGATAATAGTGTTTTTTTACCACTAGTCTTATTCGTAAAACAAAGATGGCGTAGATACTGAAATGTATTTTAAGAGAAATCATGTGTTTAATATTTGTGTTTCTTACTAAGATGATGATGATGTGAAAACTCGTGATTTAACGTCGTGTTTATCAACCAAATAAACAAGTGAGGAAAAATATCTTAGGCACGCACCTATTAGGTGGTAATGTATTTTTTGTAGATTGTCTCTATATCTACAATTTGTGAATTTCTTTATCCATTGATAAAGAAATTCACAAATTATCAGGAAAATTCAATAGTAGGCTATTTTAAATATGTATTGAATTTAATATCTTTACAATATAATTCTTCTGTACGTATGTTTGTCACCTAACCCCTAACCCAGTTGACCGATCTGAATGAAATTTTGTGTGTAGATTTGAGTAGGCCCCTGGACGGTTTGAAAATACAAATACACCCGGTAAAGGCGTCATGACCGTGTGACATAAATTGTTAATTAAATAAAAAGGGGTACTGTCCAAAATGGCGCCATTCAGGCAGATTTAACAAGACAAAACGGGATAAGACAGTACAAAGCGGAATAAGACGAAACAAAGTGGGATAAGGCGAGATAAGGTAAGGCAAAACGGAACAAGACTGGACATTACAATCTTTTTTATATACATATAATGTATAATTCTTCTGTACGTGTGTTTGTCACTTAACTCCTTCTAAACGACTTGGCCAGATGGATGAAATTTTGTGTGTAGATTTAAGTAGGCCCCTGAATGGTTTGAAAATACAATTGCACCCGGTAGATGGCGTCATAACCGCGTGCAATAAATTGTTGATTAAATAAAAAAACAACAACACATGTAACAAGATAAAACGGGATAAGATGAAACAAAGTGGGATAAAACGAGACAAAGTGAGGCAAAACGGAACAAAACGGGACATATAACATTATTTGTTATGTCGAAATTAAAAACACAAGCCAGCCCCAGCTGATGTACTGTTCTAAACAGTACATCAGCTGGGGCCGCTAGTATTATATATTTAACCATTATTTTTAAGATTTCTAATTAACAATATAATAAAGATAACAACGGGCAGCGTAATTGCGTGACTAAACCATCAAACACAAAAAGTTAGTAGTTTGGTTTCCACTATCAGTTTAACAATATTCATAGCGTTGATCTAACTGTAAAGAAAGATTCAAGTCAAAAATAAAAATATTGTCATTCATTGTGACAGTGTCACGCGATTAGCGTGCTGGAAGTAGGTAGAACTGGGTTACCTATATTTTAATCTTTTTGACATGACATTTAATTTACTGACATTTTTATTATTATTCTATGACATTTTAATTTTTTGTTTCCATGCCATTTAATTTATTGTCATTTTTTATTCTATAACATTTTTTATTAAACTAGTGACAATTGTAATTGAATTTAATAATTATGTAAAATTATTGAACGTATAAACTAACATAGAAATAAGTGATACTAACATAATGTGGACCAAAAGTTGTCTTTAAATAAATAATTATTGTTATAGGTATTGCATTTCTTTTATATGAAACAGTGTTATTTGTCCCGAATCTAATTGTATGACCACGCAATATTACAGCTGTGAGTCGCTCTGATTATGGTTTATCAAGTCATCATTTCTCATGTTTGTTTTTTGATACTTCTTTATCTTGCGGGTATTTACTTTGTGTATTAAATGGCTTATTGATTATGTCCTTATATTTATAAAACAAATACCTACAATACAGATATGCATTTTTAAAGTCCTGCAATATCTTTTTTCTTGTTTTTGTGATAATGAAGTTTTTAAATTTACTATATTTATACTTCAAATATAAGTACCGTTTTCCATTTTTCGCAAATCTTCGCTGGAACTTATTCGTCCGTTTATGAAACCATCCACCGACAGGCGTTCTCAACGCGTTTGACATCATCTCGTGGCTAGCACTCTTCAATCGCAAATAACACACTACTTACTTCACGAACTTTACGGAAGACGAACTACTTTCGAACAACCTCACTGAGACAAAACAAAAACTTGCGTCCACCGGGCGTTCAACAAAAAAAAGGTGATTCTGTCACGCTGACAGCTCGCGCGGACATTAAAATGTAATCACTTAACAACGCACGCACTAAACTAATGAGATTTCAGCAGACAATGTACTAATGAGTCCGACAGTCGCGGGTCGCGCTCATGACTCATAATAATTAATGCCACATTTAGTGCAATGTCCACACTAATAACAAGTCCAATAGACTCGTTACTACTTCACAAAACTATAAGTCTTCTTTTTACTTAATACGACACTACTAACTATTTACGTGACTACTTGAATAAAAATATTGATGAAACTTAACACAGTAACATTGTTCTTGCACTAGTGGCAAAGATAATACTGCGTAAGTGTGAGCGACAGTTTCTTGTCGCTGTCAGTCGAAAGATAGGAGAGTTATGTATGTAAATTTATCAATACAGATAACAAGTAATATACAAAGATTTCACCGCAGTGTAAACAAGTTATTAGATAAGTTGAGTATACCATAAGATGTATGTAATCAACAAAACATCTGCAGTTTGTAAAGATAACGTTTGCGCCATGTAGGTTACGATTATCCATTACCTTCTGAATTTTGCTACTAGGACTAAAGTTTACAAACATTAAAAATTGATTGGTATATTGTCACGTACTTATTGTTCAGATAAGAAGTCATTTGGAGCATTTGCCTAATAAGGTATGTCCCTCTGAGTAACAGGCGTGTCCACAAATCACGCTTGACTCTTTTAGAAGTAACATAATGCGCGGAAACATGGCGCGTTATCATTGAAGCGGATGTGCAGTGTGCACGTATGTTGACCTGATATTGGAGGAGAGATGCGGCCGGTGATGCGGCTGCGCCGGTGAGCGCATGTTTGAGATGCGCTCGAGCAGGTCGTCCTTGAATGAGCGTGCGCGCCTCGCCAACTTGTTGGCGCCGCGCAACGACCCACGGTGCCCTGAGCTCCCCTCGCTGCCCGATTCGTTCTCTGTAATTTTATTGAATCAATTACTACAAATCACGACACTAATGAAATTAGGGGGAAAAAACAGTACCCAACATACATTTGCCTTGGAATTATTTTATTATGCATACGGATGCATCAGATCAATCAATCGTAATTACCAATCAATATTTGCATCAAACATTACTTTTTTCCGAACTATCTAGGGTACCTACCTACGTAGACAACTACACAGTGCCATGTGTCATATCAAATGAACGGAAGTTAATTTTTTAGGAATTCACTATAATTTTTTTGAAGAAAGCTGTTCATTGCCATAGAGTATCTAAAATATGGTCATCTATTTCCGCTACACCCTATATGTCCCCTACAATACTTGTAAAAACGTTGCATGCCATGGCAAGGGACAAAAGGAGTCATAGAGTAGATAAGGAATCCATTTAAAAAAACTAGAGCGATCATTTTCACACTGTATTTTTTTATATAAGTATGTATATTATTGCTGAATATTACCTGTGTTTATATGATGTTGCTCAGTAATCCAAACAAACAAACAAATTTTATAACAAGTAAATCTAATATTGATGGCTGGATAAACAAAAACTGGTATAAAAATAATATTACCATTTTTTAGGATGACCTTACTCATGAAGTCATGATACAGTCATTCAGTTACGTCACTCTGACATTGAACATAAGAAAACACCTTGTAATTGGACCTTAGTTAGCAAAAATTATAGAAACAACTAATCAGTAATCACATAACTTTGATTTTTAATTAATTTGGGAAATAATAAACTACTGAAGCAATTGAAATAGCTGCTGCTGTTGTGTTTTTATTGGATATCCATAAAGGTATTTCCAGTCCTACCAAAACGACGACCTTTATTACGAATTCTTTGCAATCCTTGTCAACTGGAAGCTCAACAAAGAAACATCTTCAAATTTATGCAAATTTGAGTCACGTTTGTTTACCTTTACCTTCCCTTTTTAAGTACTTCAGGTCTTACTAACAAATTAGGACCTAGTATTTTGCACTAGGACCTTAACTAATGAAAAAATATTGATACTAATTATTAATTACAATTCATTATATATTAGCCTTTAGTGCAAATATTTAATTTTACTGTTAACCTTAACATTAACCTAATTTGAAAAATATAATTAGTACCTTTGCGAAGCTGAGAAAATAATAATAAAATATAACCCTTATTTAGCACTGTTCACAATACCGAAATACATATCTACATTAAAAAGGTGAAACATACTTTATTTCAATGATTAATTTAAATTATTTTTATACACTTTAGCTATAGTTAGAGGAAGTTATGACATACTTGAATCGAATTTTACTGTTGGCTACATATTTTATCCTGTAGGAGCAGGAACACCTACAAAATCAGGCATTAACAGGAAAATACGTATTTCATGTTCGTTACAATATTTAAAATTCTAAGAATTCATAATCCAATGTATTTAATTTATTTATTATGTTACATAAATTTTATTTAATTAAATAATGTTACTATGGATAATTAATGCTTGAAATATATGATAAATAAAGAAAAAATAATGATAAAAAAGACTAACTGAATTCTTTAGGATAATATGAAAAAAAAAAGAATACTTGCAGCATCGTTACAAAAAAATAAGTATTGTTTAGACGGAAAAAAATACCTCAACAGATTGCAGTTGGCGCTATGACGTAGAACAGGTCTCGGTTATCCACAACGTCTAATACAGTACAAATATGGAAATTGAACTATGGGTCACAATAAACGGCAGAATATAGCGTAGTAAACATAAGTTTATCAATTATAATGCCGATGACGCGTGAGTTTATAAATAAACGCGAAGGCGACAGGAGGACGCGCCCAAAGTCGCAGTGACGACTGGCGTCGACTGAACCAGTGAACCTCCGCACTTGCGAGTTGCTCCGCCCGCGACATACGGACGCCGTGGTACATACTGGCTTCCCAGCCCGAGTGCGTCATACATAACACATCAGGCACAGTGCACACACACTCGGTATTAAGTCCTACTTAGCATGCGACTTCGGTATAACACGGGTGTCCTGTCAACGCAGTCCCTTATGGGTACAAGATCACTGACGACGACACTTAACAGCGGCGCGACGGAAAAATGTGCGATATACATTTATATTGCCCAAGATTTATTCAGAATAATGAAACGGCATTGAAATAGCATCTTTAGTATTACTGACATTTGCAACATCTAGGACACTTATGTTTTATTCATAAACGTGTAGATAATCTTGCATTTACATCGTGGTTTGTATTTATTGGATGTGATGTTGTTCATGTATGTTACTTGTTTATTTTAACAGAACTTGCCAACTCTTTAAAATATTTTTGCTAGCATCAGCTACAGCGTCAAATTAAATTAATTAGCGACACTGCAGACGTAATGTACAACATCTAATGAAGACGCAATAAAAGAATGTCAATCATTTTTAATTTCAAATAACTATACTATAGAAAATATAGGTACGAACGACGTACCCCAAAATTCTATTTTAGATATTTTCTTTTAACGTCGACACGATTACGACAAGGCTGTGGTTTCGCAGATTAATTAAAAACAATACTAATATAACAAAGAGGAAAGATTTGTATTTTTGTTTGTATCGAATAAACTCAAAAACTACTGGACCGATGACTGAGTGACGTAGGCTAATTAATTATGTGCATATTTTCTACTTTCACGCGGACGAAGCAGCTGGGAGAAGCTAGTATCTTATAACATTCTACTGCTGACACTACAGCTCCTGCTTTTGAGACTAACTGTTAAAACAGAATAAAATGATACTAGACAGAGGCAACCTGCGCCTGGTGGTGGGGACCATCACCGGACACTGCACACTAAACAAGCACCTCCATAGGCTTCACAGACAGTCCCCTGTGCAAAGCATGCTTGGAGGGGGAGGAGACAACTGCACATCTGCTCCTAGACTGCATAGGTGTCACTGAAATACGCACACGAACCTTGGGATCCCCGAATTCACTTAGTGATGCCCTGAAAATCCTGAGAGGCCTAATCTGTTTTTGGAGAGAGGTGGGCTAGTAGGAATAAGCCCACCTAAGGTTATGGCCACCATGGCCTACGTACAATAGTCCGCATAGGACTAAGTGCGGAAACCATACTCAGACATAACATAACAGAATAACATGTAATGTATAATTGGACATCCCTACCATTTTGTGAACTATATATGTCTATGCTGAAAATAGCGCGACACCATTAGCAAGATATTTGATTCCTTACTAGGTTATTATCACAGCTGATCCAACTGCTACCGCTCTACTCACATGACCGTAGTACAGATTTGAAACTTGGCCATTGGCACTGATATCTCTAGTGTATGCCCAGATCCACCATTTCATCGTCATGGAATGGTGGATTAGTCTAATTATTAATTAAAGCTGGGAAGTTTAAACTAAATATTGATAGATAATGAATTCTTGCGATTTCAATTAGAATGTGGAATAAATAGTGATAAGTCGATATATCTTCAGAAAGCTGTAAGAATACTCATCGTGCAAGGTATACACTGAAAGCTCGCAAAAGCAAAAATTAAATAATGACGACTACGGTTTATTATCCTGAATGATGTTTTTATTTATCGCCAATCTATTAGAGGGTTTTTTTTATTGAGTGGGCAAATCATAGATCTTATGACGAATCCCACTCTTGGGCGGAGCGTCAGATAGTGTCAGACTACTAAAAACCCACTCCTGTTCCTTCTTTGCCTTCGTCCCAGAGCAGGTTTCACTTTCACACTACCCGTGGCACCAGTAAGCTTCGACCCTGCTGGGCCCCTACGATTTGCTGGCATCTCCCTGAGGCGCGCGTGGAACAGTACGCGCCGTCTACGACTTGGGCTCGGTCCGGACGGTTACCGGACGGTCGGACTGCGAGCCACTCATTGCTAGCCGTCCGCAAACCCGCGCCTACGGTGGCCGGATATCGGGATCGGAATCCCGGCGGCGGTTGGGGCGTGAGAAAGTACCTTCAAACGAAAAAGGCAACGAAAGGAACACAGGGAGTTGGGTTTTAGACGGTAAAAGTCTGACATTCCCTGTCGCTCCACCTAGAGCGGGAGGAGTCATTCGATGATTTCCCAATGAAAAAAAAGGGAGTGAAAGTAAACCACTTTTACTCTGGATCAACTCACAAAAACACACACAAAAGATAAGACCACTCGCGATTTGGTATTTTAAAATATATAGAAATCGAAAGTCAATCTAATCATCATGCAAATAAGTGAGATTCTTGTTTTAGCAATCATCTGGAAACCTACTGACCTATGAGTGCGGCTTCAAAATTGAAAGTTGTTTTTATAAAATATTAATAGGAAATTAAGTATTAATTACAATTAATTCTATAAATTTTATTCTAGGTAACCGATACGTAAAGTTAAACTAATGTCTTAAAACAATGAATTATGTTAATTAAGAATACACATCATTTTATAAGTAGTAACGCGAGTATCGTAGTAGCATTGTGTAGTCATTAGTGAACTTTTTTTGTCAACGGCCTTAACATTATGATAACAATAGACACAATGGTGCAGTTCCCGCGTCTCTTACGTCTTGTTACACAATATCAAGCATTTCATTAGATGCACTACCTGTTTATAAAGCGTAAAGATACGAAACAAGGAAGAAAAATCGAAAGCTTAGCAGCTTCTCTTCCGTTTCGCATTGTAGAAATGCCTCATAGTAACCCTTGTGACAACAGAAAAAACGTTTCAATTGAGAGACTAACACAGGAGTGCTTTTACGTTAGTACAACTATGGCAAAGGATCGGAAATAAAATAAATAGGGTCGATTCTTACCTTTCGGTTACGAGTTTCGTAACCGAAAGGTAAAAAACGATCGCAAAATAACACATTAGGTAAGAACAGCACGCAGACCAATAAGTTATTGTATTGGTTAATTACATCATTATAAATATTGGTAACTTATTTCGTACCGTTCTTTCCACAATCGCCCTCGTTGTTTATTTGGCGGTAGACTCCTGGCCCTGGCGCTGGAGTGCATAGAGATGTTCGACTGTGTGCTGGTCGACTTTGGGCATCTACTACGGAGTATGACTTCCTCGCATCTTCTTTACGTAACACTAAAGCATCACCATCCTCCGAAGGAGAAGCAAAATGCTTCAACTGTCCGTCATCCACCAAATTTTGAAGACTGCTTCCGTTTCTTATTTTATTTTTAAGATAGTTTTTTTTCGACGGTTTCAGCGTCAGATTGTCAAAACTTTTACAAGGTGTAAGGGAATACACGTTATTGTTTCTCAGGTCGTAATATTTATTGGGGTCAAACACAGTCATGCGCGGACTGTGATCTACAATAATATCGGGGGTTTTGTATTTCACTGGACTGATACTTTGTGAATCATTTTGGGCTGGTTTATACCGATTTCCACGGGACTTAATATTTCTAATATTATTTTTAATTACAGATGACCCTCGCTCTTCAAGAGCGTGAAGCATATCACTTGTCTCTATCAGCCTCAGAGGAGTTAACCCATTTTTAAAAACGTGATAGCTTCTTTTATTTCTTCTTTGATTAAGGTTGTCGTCGTGGATGAAACTTTCGTCGTAATGTGGCATTTTTCTGTTTAGGTCCGTTTATTCCTTATTTATTTTTTCTTTAATCAGTTCACTGTTTGAACTCATTTGTTTCATACATGAAATCTTTAAGTTTTGGCTTACTTTAGCACACACTTTCTGTACGTATTTCCAATAACTTTGACGACTGGTTCGTTTCTAGTCGGGGTCACACATTGCGGATATTTCCATAGTAACCGGTGATCGCAAGCAACGAAGCGGATGCTAGTGCCGCAGTGAAAAGGAGGGCCCTCTAGAAATCCAAGAAAGTGGGCAATATAGGTACCTCTGTTAAATTTCACTGCTTAGCGAAAATGTTGCCATTTCTTACATGGCTTTACATTATCACGATATTAAGAAATCAGTATCAGGCTACGGTCAGACACAGAAATAGCAAATACGTTGGAAGATACAATTAGATCATTATTTATTTACAGTATCGCTCGTCGTCGGTGTAGATGGCGACGGCCGTCATATTATGAGTATCACGCGCGTTTGTTTTACATTGACTGATGTCCAGCGTCCGCTGTCAACCTTGACACCACAAATTCGAGCGCAATAAAACCAAACTAATTTAACATTAGCACAGTTACATTATTACGTTCATGAACGTCGACGAGTCGCGATTCAATTTACAACACTTGTTTACTCAGATTTGTAATTAATTTATTAACCGATGGTTTTATCACTGGCGTATATGAGAAAGTAACAGAATTAAAATATATGCACTATGGGGAAAACTTGACATCAAAATTTGTAATATACTACTTTCTCTGCAAAACGATCGCTTAGTTTTGGTTTGGCATTTTCACTTAACAATATTTGAATAAACACTGGATTTAAATTCCAAAAAATGATATGATTGCCTTACACTACATAATTTCTTGTAACAACACACGACCGAACAACACCTAATCTAAAAATATCTGTGGGCTTTTTCACAACACGATCTCGATATTCAGCAGAGCAACGAGTGAGCGAGCTCATGCGCAGCGGAGCATAGTATTGACACAGGGTGTCGATCGCGGAGCTGGGCGGCGCAGCCGGCGGCGGCGAGCACAGGCGCGGCACCACTGCCAGCCTGTGACCGGTGCCCCGGAGCCGCCGTGCCGTCACACCGGCGAGAGTGAAAGTGCAGCCACCGCCGCACATCTCCACAGTCTAACCATTGCACACCTGTCCTAACAACATACACCATTCCTACGCTAATGCGTACTCATTGCATAACAATCGTAATCACTTCTTTTCTTGCAGTCGCACAAAGTAAATCATCTCTGACATACAAATAAATGTAGACCATTGACAAAATGAAGTGATGTAATTCGGGATTGAACTGTTTAAACCACGATTGATGTGTTTTCAATTATATGTTGTAATTAATACTCACAAATATCATATGACGAGTTTAGCAAAGAAAGTATTAATTGGTTATACTCTAGTAGGCTTTACAACTTTACATCATAAGGTAGACGGAACAGTCGTTTTCTCTTATATTATGCAACACTGGCCAAACCAAGATTGCTGTGTACACAAAAATCAAACCCCGTATTTCTGCCACAATGTGAATGTAATTTTTAGGGCTTTCACAAAACAAGCAATTTCCATGCTGATTAACTAAACGTGTATGAGGGTTGGCTTGCTATATTAATGATTAAACAAAATAGCAACATATATTAATATCATATTAAACTTCAGGACCAAAAAGGGCATCCTCACCACGAAGTTACCAGCAACACATCAGCAACACCACCACAGGGGTAAAATTATACAGGAATCAAGCCCAAAACTGCGTTGCAAAAATACCACATTTTTGCAAAGCAATATTAAGCTTGATTCTACATATTGGGGTTACTCTACTGCGTAGTTTATACTTGTGTTTAACCTATTGCGTAGTTTAAATATTGTTACAATTTACTTTAAACTTTTTGAGTTTCATCATTGATACTCAACCATAACCGATACAACATTTTATGGCGTATCTAAGTAAAGCCAAGTAACAGTAATACGAATGGGCATGCCAACCAACATACAAATTGAATAAAAACAGCAATAAAGGAACAAAAATTTAACCGCAATGACATTCTTTCATACAAATCTAGACGTTGGAATTCGGAAAATAAAAATAAAAAGTTAAACACGGAAATGGGGCCAATTTGGATTATTATATTAGCTGGTTATTACATATTAAAAGAAAAAAGAATTTATTGCTTTATCGGTCGGATTAGGGTTTTCTTCCGACAGCAGCTAGCCACACGGGCGCACGCGCACTCGGCCAGTGGCCACGGTCCATGTAACTCACTTTCCAATAAACTAGCCGCGGTCGTGATACCTAGCTAACGGGATCATATACTTCTAGGTAGATTGCAGCCTGATCATTACACTCAAGATAATGTAAGGTACGCCGTCGTCCGTTAGCATTGAATTATTACGAGCTCAAGCTCGATATCACTACCTGTAATGAATTCATATTTTGACCATCACCCGTAAAAGCGTTTTAGGTGCGGTTTTTATTCTATCAAGATTCAACGGTATTTTCATTATTTTTGTATGCTTTATCTCTCTATTAACTTATAAAATCAAAGCTCACTCTGCCACATCGTGATGGTTATGATAACATTGCGTTTGCGGTGACGACCATCTCATTACAATTCCACACAATAAGAAACCGTAATGTTAAAGCGAATTACACTGCAAGTCGAGGTTGCGAACTTGTGGTGCTTTTTGTACCAATCGCAAATCCAACAAAAACAATTACATCCAGTGTAATTTTTTCGTGTTGTAATTTTTTTTTTGGACATCCACATCATAGACACCACTTAGTAGACAAAAGAATTTCATTTTATTCTAACATTTTGAAGGTCAAAAACCTTTCGACAGCCAATCTGTCATTTCGTGTACGTAATTGGCCATAATTGGCGTTTATAGTAATTTACACGCGAGTATTCTCACGTTTACTGCACTACTGCAGAATTTTTCATTAATATTTCGGAAATTAACATTTCAAATTTTCAACCTACTCTATTTCTTACCATTACATGTTTGCAATAAACGATATGCCACGTTCTTTAATATTAAGGAAATTAAAGATAAATAAGCTTCGTACTTGTAATGAAATATTAATGAAATACTGCGAAATCGAGCGCACGATCATTACGTACGTTGTGGCCACACCATACTAATATAATTGCGTAAATACATAGCCGAGACGAACCGTATGTCTATCTCAGGGGCATAATCAAATATTTAAAACAATAATATTATGGTTATGGCAACAGTGTGAGTCTCGTTTGCACGAATCGGCCAAGCAGTTTGTTTTACTTAAATTTATTGTTTAGACAAGTAACAAACAACAACAAAAAATACAGCCGACCGACTTCATTTCAGAAAAACACTAAAAAGTGTAAAACAACTTAACATTTCATTGGTGTTTCTGGTTTTGATTCTTCTTTGTTTAACACCGACTTCCGAAATGTAGTTATATTACACTTTTTAGTTACCCCCCTAACCTAACCTAACCTGTCCGTGTCGGAATCCCTAAAATTACTTTCGTGATCTCGTCTTTTACACATATTGATTTTAAATAATAGAACATGTTTCATTTACCCGTCATTTTATTGGTAGGTTGGTTAAATATAGACCAGTATCTATTTATTTTACACATTGCTGGTACTCTATACAATCCCTAGAAATTGTTTACATTACCTAGGTAAAGTATGTAATAGACAATAATATTCATAATACTTCATACATTGCCCAGGCATTGTGTAGAATACCTGAATTATACAGATTGCCGGTAACAAATTCATATTTTTTAATAAATGATATTTCGCCGCAAAAACGCTTTTATTCTAGTCTCAGCGAAATAAATATTGGTCAACTAGCAAATTTTTATCGTGGTAGTTGCTCAAATACAATCTATTATATTACACTCGAAACTCCAGCGACGTTATTTATTTTAATTATACGAGATTCGAGTCGATCAATTATCTACATAATTAATTCGTTTAAATTCTTATGTCATGTCCAACAATATCATCAATTAAGATGTTAAACGCAGCAGCAAAAAATTGCTTGAAAAAGTTGTTACTTTACTTCTTCCCTTTCACTTTCATCAAAATATGAATAACAGCTAACCAGTTAGTCTTTGCTATCAAACTTGGTACAATATGAGAACCAGCAGTAACATCAATCAAGAGTCGCCGAAGAGAATTGAATTGGCGCACTTAAACACACATTTGCATAGAAGACGCTATGTGAATAGCTTTGTAATGGAGGTAACATGTGGCAAGTGCAAATGGGTTCCATATAACGGGTCTCTATATTCAAAAGAGTATTATGAAATAGCTCGGATAACTGTTGAGGTAGAGTACACATTATGCGAATAAAATTTACGTCAACGTAACACTGCTTTGGGTAGTTACGTACAATATGTTTTATAGACTTCAGTGTCATGATGTAATAATGATGCACGAAAATATGAACCCAATAAATGTAGCTTCACTACCTAATGCGAAATAAGTGTTATCTAATATTTAAAAGGCAATTATAGATGTTCTGATGTTCCCCAACAATTGAAATATTTATTTGTTTGCTTTTTCAGCTAAAAATGTAATTGAAATAGAGCTTAACCGTTGAAGACTCAGTAGACTGTCCTCTGTCTGTTCAATGTGTTTGTTTGATCACAACGTTAAAATACCGATAAAACTGTGAAACTTGTGAGAGGAAAAATGAAAGGCCAAAGAGCCTTAGCTTAAAGAGATGGTCAATGGTCAAGCCAGATGTCGGAGCAACTGCGAAGGCACGTGGCTCACCGTCATACTACAAATCACGTAGTAAATGGAGGTCTACTTTTCAGAACGTACAACAATGAAGGACAGATTCAGGAGGAAGAATTTGTCTGTCGCCCAAAATTAGACTAAAGGACCATGGAGTGACAAAAAAGTCGAACATGAAATGACAATTTTGTATGGGGCTCTTGATTCGATCCTACAATATTGGAGACAAGTGTATTATTCAGTAAAGCAGTAAAATTAATGCTGAATTTAAATAAATAAGTCGCTAGATCAACATAAAACTAATAAAAGCTAAAAGCCCGTTAGAAAGTAAACTTTCAGTCGAGACAAAATCATTGTCATTTGAACTATCCCGTATTCTTCTCATAACAATGAACCGTGAAGCCTGGAAACCAAAACATTTATTTTAATTACAACGGTTACAGGAAATAACAGTCGCAGTACGTTGTTCTCTTATGAGCGAAACGAGGTTGTATGACCGCAATCACGTCCAGGCTGCGTCCGTGACTGCTTCGCCATCAATGTCTATGCACAGGGACTACATTATGTTTTTTGAATTATTGTGGACACGAAAACCTATCATCGATTTACTAAAACTAAATTGTACTAGAGAAATAACTTACTATTAATTAACGTTCCATTTATTGCGTTGTTTACAACTCTACACGGTTAACATACTTTTTCATGTGCGTGACAAGAAGCAATTAATAACTTCTAATCTGCACTGCATTTTTAGGGAGTCGAATAATGCGCTTAAAATACTCAAATAAAAAATAAGCATGCGAGTATTTGACTTATAGTTGTAAAAACTGATTCTCCATCCTAACAGTAACGCTTCGCAGTTTTCTGACTAACTGCCACAAACTAACAGGCCCACATTAGCTGAGGACTAGGTTGTGAGCAATACAGAGCGGAACTATGCCCAGCAGCGGGACAATACGGATATGTCAATAGGGTAGGCTCACGGTCACTACTCTCTGTGAATATCTTACTCGTAAATCCAAATAGCGGGTTAAACCGGACTATACCAAGCATTGTGTCGATGAGCTTGTTCATTCGATCGTGCATTGTAGCGCTATCATTGGGAGGCCCATGTATTATAGTCGTTAGGTGTTACTCATCTATAAATATTTGTACTAAACAATATCGACAACGATCCATACATTTAAAATCACTTATACATTAGGAGTGAGCTGTTATTGAACTTTTATTATGTAGAACAAAAAGACCTTGGTTCTAATTGACCCTACAAAAAAATTATCTAATTTATTCTTTCAGTGACAGAAACAACTGGTTGTAGAATATCCAATTCAGCCCTGCTCCAACTTTAGCGTAACCGTGACGATAACCGACCATCTTGATCTTCTTGGTGTTACGTTGTCGTCAACTCTCAACTTTGGGCCATACATCGAAGCAAAGGCTCAACTGGCTGCAAAAAGCTGGGAATCCTCGCAAAGGTCAGACAGTACTTCACGCCGGAACAGCTGCTCAAACTTTATCAAGCACAAGTTCGATCGTGTATGAAATACTGCTCTCATCTTTGGGAAGGGTCTGCTCAATACCAGTTTGATGCAATTGAGACAATTGAGAGGCGAGCCAGGAGGATCATTGGCAATGATGCACTCGTCGAGTCGGCGTCGAGGCTTTAAAATCTTGAGCATCGACGCCAAGTTGCTAACCTGTCGGTTTCCTACCGGTTGCATTTCGGGGAGTAAGCGTCGAAATTGCATAGCCTATTTCCGCCTAGCCCGTTCCATCATCAGATCACCAGGCGTACGGTGATCTGATGACGATACGCCACAGGTTTTGGGAACACATTCTTGTGCGTACAGCTAAGGATTGGAATTCCCTGCCGGAGTCTGTTTCCTGATGGCTACAACCCGAGAATCTTTAAGTCAAGAATGAATAGGTTAGTTCTAGGTAAGTGCGCTCCATCGTAGACCGCATCGTCTCTTACCATCCACCACAATAAAAAAATAAAAAAATCTAGAAGCAGGAAATATATCACAAGGTTTCCTGTCACAAACAAACCTATGAGAAACAGATCACTAAGACTTGTGTTGTTTGAAAATACATCCTCTGTACGCGTGAAATAGGGAAATGAAAGTTTAAAATCTCTACAGGCACACCCGCGGCTCGTCTAACCATTAAATGGAACAACCTAATTCACAAGCACTAACGACGACGAGCTGTAAAACCTCGAAAATATTATAATTAGTGGTGCGAGACAGAACGCACTGCATTCAATAATCTCGCGTCTCTGCCAGTAACGTTGGACACAAGAATGTCTCATTTTAATAGCGCCATTAAGAATACGCTACTCCGTTACTGTTTTCAGATAGGATTATCGTTCATCCCACCACGGTCGGTGCCGAACAGTTTAAAACATTTTCAATCGACTGTATTTTAAAGATTTAATATGAAATGAACGATGAATTTATCCACCACAATAGTGTTTCTCGATGAGCTTCTAACGGATTTTTTTAGAGTGAAGTTCAGTGGCTGTTTTAATTATTCGTAAATTGATTCATAGTGGACACTGTCAAGTCAAATTGGTGTATTTTTTTATCTTAGGTATCTGCACAACTGGACAATACGTGTGATCTCGATAAAACGGTGCTGAGAATTGAAATAGACATTTTAGTATTGGCTCTCAATATCAGCGAAGCCATCTTGTCGGTCGCGACTAAGTCGGACTCGCGCACCGAGGGTTCCGCACAAATTTACTTATGAAAACAGTTCGATTCCCGAATTGAGTTACGAAGATTTTTCCGAATTGTAAAAAGTTTTTTTTGTGACATAACTACAAATTTACAGTTTTCAGATTTATTCCTGAATCTATACTATAAGACCTTACTTTATGCCCAATTTCAGGATTCTGGGTCAATGGGATTCTACCTATTAATTTTGATTCCTTTGAGAGTGTTGAAATGTACGTTTTTTGCTTTATAAACGGCCATATCTTTTTTTCCGATAACTTAGAAGTTTGATTTTTTCACATCAAGAGACCGCAGAAGTACACGGTTTTATTTTCAACTCGATGCCACCACGCGTTTCTGAGATCTTGACAGACAAACAGACAGACAGACATACGGATGGACAACAAAGTGAACATATAAGGGTTCCGTTTTGTCCTTTTGAGGTATGGAACCCTAAAAAAAGTGTTTGTCATGTAATCAATGTATCACATAGAGGAAAAATAAAACATAAATGTGGGGAAGTTTACTACACCGATGAAACGCTATTATGACTCGCTGATGAATGGAAAAATGTGATACTGTAAGAATATTTGGCGATTATTGAAAAGAATGAGTAAATGGCTTTCGTATAATTTAACATTACGATATAATAATATTTCTTTTTATTTGTCTAATAATACAATTAGTCAGTGAGGGAGCAGTGGTGGCCGAGTGGGAGCAGTGGTGACCCCGACCTACGGAGTTGTAGGTCGCGGGTTCAAACCCAGCCAGGCGCATTACTTTGTGTAATTTATTTGATCACCACTGCTCTCAAAACGGTGAAGGAAAACATCGTGAGGAAACCGGCATGTCCTAGAACCATAGATACCTAGAACCAAAAATTCGAAGACATGTGACATCCACCAACCCGCACTGGGCCCGCGTGGTGGATTACGGCCCATTCCCTCTCCTAGAGAGGAGTCCTGAGTCTCAACAGTGGGAACATTATAAGGCCGACTATGCTGTGCTAACAATTAGTGTTATTGGCTTTGTGTTGTTTTGATTATATATTATTACTATTTAGTTAAAAATGCGAAAGAACTGTCTGTCTTCAGGTCTTAAATTCGTCGGATAGACTAATAAGACTTTTTCCCGGGAAAATTTTGCCTTTTTTTTAAATTCTCTAGCAGGAGGGCGTATCAGGCTTTTATTAAATAAAACCCACTTGTGTTACTTCAGTTACCCTTTGCGTACACACGGTTTTTTTTTTTTAAATTCCGGTAGCTCGTGATCCTTCGAGACAATTTCCGGCTATAGCAGATAGATAGACTAGCAGGTGAAGACGCTGGCAGAAGCTAGTATTAAATTAAATAATTCGTTTTTGGAGAACTGCTTGCATCATTCGAACAGAAGCGATAAACATTACCCCCGTGATAGATGAGTTGAATTACAAGCAACGAGTTTTGTCGAAGATTCTACGTCTTGTAGTCAACCAAAGCCTGAGCTTTGACCAGCTGTGGCTTTGGTTGACTGCAAGAAGGAAATTCTCTCCATTCTTTCTAGCCAATATCTTCCCTGCAAAACGTCTATACATATTGAGTACCAATATGATCAGATCAGATCAGGTCAGATCTAGTCTTTGGATCTACACAACACCCGCCGTGGTCAGGGGTCGCCCGTCGTCAGACTCGACGACATTGCATAATTCAAAAGTATTTACATCTGTTAATAATACTGTTTTATTATTCAACTAGCGGCCCGCCCCGGCTTCGCACGGGTGCAATGCCGATACCACCGCAACCGCTATGGCCCTGCATTTTAAATCTGTAATATCTTCTAAAATATTCATCTAAATTATTTGCTGTAAAGAGCCATATTAATCTATATTAAATGCACAATGTATTTAGGGTACTTAATTAGATAAGGGTTATTGTTGTATTTCTTAAAATTGCTTTGTAAAAAAACATTATTTCTCGTAAAAAGTAAAGAATAAAAAATGGTTATTGTGGGTTATCCCTAAGAGATAGACATATACCATCGCGGAAATTTTTGTAGACCTTATTATGGTGTACAATACTGTATACATTATTTTGATCTATCTCGTAGGGGTCAGCCAGCGTTTGCAATGTAAGCGCAAAGAAATGTGTTTACGACATCACATTAGAAACCTCTAAAATTACCAATATTTCTCTACTCTATTATGCATGTATTATACTATTATTATAATATAAACCTTCCTCTTGAATCACTCTATCTACTAAAAAAACCGCATCAAAATCCGTTGCGAACTTTTAAAGATCTAAGCATACATAGGGACAGACAGAGGAAAGCGACTTTGTTTTATACTATGTAGTGATAAGTGGTAATAACTCGGAGTTTCCTTGCGTGACCGCATCAGAAATAAAGATATCCCTAGGATAACCAGCCGTAGGAGATTCCATCTCCAGATGTTCCTGCTTTTCTCAACTAAAGTTAATCTTGCTCAGTCTCTTCTACCTCTTCTAGACTACGCTAATGTCTGCTTCCTGGATGCGATTGAGGAACTTCTTGACCAGCTGGAACGTCTGTAGAATTTGTGTATACGCTTCATTTTTGGCCTTCGAAAGTACTCGTACAACCATGTGTACTGTGTGTACAACTATTCGGCAACGTCGAGATTGCCACACTCTTTATTTTCTATTCTCTGTTCTTCATAATCCCAACTTCCTCTTGTATCTTCGGGAAAGCTTTGAGTATCTTGTTCCATGAGGAAAGCCTTGTCGCTCATCATCGTCCTTTTTCCTTCGTTTTCCTCCAAACTCTTTAAGTCGCTACAGTGGATGTTTTACCGTTCGTGCTGTGCACCTCTGGAATTCTCTTCCACACATTGAGAGCTAGCCCTTCGTTAGAGGTTTTCAGGGTAAGAATTAGGGAAAATTTCCTCTCAACATGACCATAAACATGTATGTATAGGTTTTTATTTATTATTTATATTATGTTTATATGTATTGTGTGCTATTTTTAGTTTTCAGTACGAATTAATAAATGTGCTTTATTTTATTTGTGCATTTATAATTTATCTTATAGTGCAAAATTTCTCACTCATTTACTTAATAAAGTTTGCTGTAACAGAACTCAATCGTGAGTTAAGCTCGCCTGTGTACATCAGCTGTCCTATTGTTATTGTTTTATAAAAGGGTACCGACATAATACCGAAGAATCGCCAAACTTAAGTGGCAATGGGTAGGACTATTCAAGAACAGATTGTAGATGGGGCCGAAATGTTCTGGAGTGCCGACCACGTACCGGAAGACGCAGCGTTAGAAGGCCTCCCACAAGGTGAACCGATGACCTGGTGAGGGTCGCGGGAATCCGATGGAAGCGAAACGCACAGGAACGCTCGTTATGGCGACACTTGGTGGAGGCCTATCTTATGTCCAACAGTGGACGTCTATCGGCTGAAATTATCTGATTTAATCTGTAAGGTGGTAATAGACAGGTATGTTCAACAATTATATTCACCAACGTAGAAGCAAAATTGCGTGTGTAAGAAAGACTTCAGTTTTTAGTACCAATGATACAAATTCACAGATGAGTCGATTAGTGGATCCAATCAAAAAGTGGGACGGAACTAAAATTGCCACGGCGGATGCTGTGCTCGTCGATCGGCTCTTAGGGTTACCAGAATAGGCATATCATTCAAGTTTTGTTCCACATTTTTTTTAACACCAATAATTTTTGAGTCTCATGGGCCAAAATACCATTTAAATGTCAAGATGACATGTTGAACTTTTCCAGATTTATGGCAGCCCCAGCCACATCATAGATACATTAATTAAATGATTATTTTAATTAAGTAAATTATTATTTTGTGACACTCAAAGTGTTAATCAGTGATCTTGGACTATACTGTAGACATTAATTACTATGGAATATTAATTTACCAACTTCTAGGTAGCTTCGCCTGCATGAAAAGTATTTCAATATTCCAAGGGAGCCTACTACTAGGATAAAAGTTTGGATTTATTTACATGGGAAATCATCAAATGACTTCTCCTGCTCCTGGAGGAGTGAGAGGGAGTCTCAGACTTTTACTGACTAACACCCTAACATAAAGTACCCTTAAAGGTAATAGTTTAACCATGACAAATAGCGGGTGGAGTGCGACACGAAGAGGGTCCCTACCGTCCATAGTAAAAAACGAGAAAAAAAAAAACACGTTTGTTGTGTGGGAGCCCCCTTAAATATTTACTTTATTCTGTTTTTTAGTATTTGTTATTATAGCGGCAAAGGAAATACATTGTCTGTGAACATTTCAACAGTGTAACTATCACAGTTTATGAGTTACAGCCTTGTGACAGACAGATGGACAGCAGAGTCTTAGTAATAGGGTCCCATTTTACCATTTGGGCATGGATCCGTAAAAAAGTTTAATCAAAATTCACTTGTGTACCTGAACACTGTTGCAGTTATATCAGTTATCAATGTTACACTATATTATAATACGTATTTTCTTCTGACTAAATAACTAGTCATAAAGCAAAGTTCATCTTATAGTTTGGCTTTTAATTCATTAAAACCCGAGCAAAGGCTGGCGTTTGCTCGGTCATTGTCTTTCTATATGTGTCTCTAATTACACTATTCAAAAGGTTAAGTTTATCATAAGACTGAGAAAAGAATATTTAAAGAAAAGAATTAATATCAAGCCATTAGTTTGTTATTTTTGGTTTGTAATATTGACTACTTTATGTTGCTGTTGTAATGTTGTCATTCTGCCTTTTGTATATGTTTATGGCAAAATGATGATGATTATTGTTGTTGTAACTTCATTAACTTTCCTTCTAGTATTTCCTTGTACTAATCTCTGTGTTAAATTAAATTTATATTACACTTTTACTTGTGTAGGATACAAATTACAAGCACATTTCTTTTTTACTTTTTACAAATTTTTTCTAATCATTATCAATTCTCCGAATTGGGACCCACCAGTACATGAGTGCTGGTGGGTTCTGCAGTCGCTCTTGTGAAAAAAATATTCAAACTGCAGTTGATAAGTTGATATAAAAAATGCTTTTTATGGGGGCTAGTTTATTGATAAAATAAGGTTTTTAAAATTGTGAAGAGACATAATGAACAACACTTTTATTCATCAAGTCAATTAAACATTGACTGTAACATATTAATGGTAAGATGGATTAAATTACTCATCAAAACAATGAATACCATAATCAGGCATTGAAAACAGATTTTTGAGTGCTAGCTAGTAAGAAAGTCTATACTTACTATGCAAACACAAAAATTGACAGCAAGGTAAGATAACACAATAATGACAAATTTTATAATGATTACTTCATGAAGTATGAAGTACATAACTTCCTATGTCACTATGATCATGTTCATGAATGACACACATTGTACTTACAACTATATTTTTTTAGGGTATCATTCTAGTAATTAATTTACTCATAATTATTAACGAGACTGGCGAAAGTTGAGTATATCGATCAATATCGGAAATTTGTAGGTATAGTTTATTAGATGATTTCCAAGTATATAATAACTTGATACAATCGTTAAATCGTAGTTTAAATAGGTATGTGCTGTCCAAATAACGAGCAAGAGCAGATTTTATGTTTATTTCCCATTGACAACAATGCAGCAATGGTCCAAAATCTGGTGATGAGCATTCAAGACTGATTCTACTGCCACTGCCTCAAATAGAAAGTTTCTAACTGCTCTGAGAGTTTTACACAGTTCATTCTAATTGAGGACAAAATTACAAAATAACATCAGACCTACTACCTACCGTATTGAAAGCTTGTAGGTACTTAACACTTCAAATAGTACATATTCCATACAATTTGTAAAATAATTTACTCCTCAAAATATATAATGAAAGATTTAACAGAGCTACAAAAATATAATTACAATTTAATTTACGTAAGTTAGGTGGTTCAATTTCGTGTGCATTGAGTTAGAAAATATAAATAGAACTAGAGAAACAGATGAACAAAAACTATAATAAATTACTACAGAATGAAAAGCATTTTGTTAGAATTAACTTACCTTGTCCGCATTTGTCAGTCTTTGGAGTGGAAGTCATTTTATTTGAACTGTAACTACTATGTCATATTAACACCAATAACAAAGTTTTGATTTGATTTAAAATTAGTTAATAGGGCAGTATTCACAAAAAATATCATTAGACTCGACCGGCAGCCATGTTTAGAAAACAATTTATAATTTGTTGCAGTCAGCGCCACCTATCCAAATTAAAGAGAAAAATGGTCAAAATTTTGAAATATAACCCACTAGATGGCATAACTGTTGAAGAAAAAAAAGTTGATTTGATTCTTTTTGTTTGAAAATAAAGGCAACCATCACGCTTTATCAAACGCTATAAAAATATCACAATCATTTTGTTCTATAACCTTCCGAAACTCTATGCAAATGAAATATGTTTATTGATCAAAATGTGATCAAAATAAAATATAGAAGATAATATAATCTGTGAACTGCAATGCTGGATATAATATGGCTAGAGAATAGACATTTTTATAGAGATGAAGCGTATATACTAGAACAGATCCAGGGATTAGGTATTTAACGAGACTAGGCTGCACCTATTCTAACTTTTAAAATACTTGATCCACCTAGTCTCACTGTGCCTACGCAGTGCACGGCACCCGCGGCCCGCGCGAATCGAAGTACCGACTGTACTGGACTATGCTGCTATCTCGCTTCGAACACCGCGTCGTCGCGACGCGGTGAAGCGAGATAGCAGCATAGTCCTAGCTCATCCATGTTTGCCAAAATCATTCATGAGTCAGTCACTTGAATTTGAACCTTAATTCAAAACGCATAAAAGTAACGCAATGCGCACTCGTATTTACATAGATCATACGTGTGCCAGTCGTTTGAATTTGAACCATATCTCAATGGCATAAAAGTTACGCGACGCGCACCGTGTTGTGGAAGAATATATTCTGTCTTTTTTTAACTACACTATTCCGCAGTCTTTCCATCCTTGTCTGTCAATACTCGAGATCGAGACTAGTCGGGACTAGGCACTAGGCAGACTTTATAGAATAGGTAGAATAGATACTTTGACAATACTCGATGCGAATGAAGACTATATGATGCAGTCGAGTATCAAGTACGGACTCGTGCGAATGTGATCTCGATTGACGTATGATACCTGCTCGACGTCGCTAACTTCTATGGGAGTTATTTAGTGATCGGTTTTCGTAACGAAGTTTTAATATATTGTTAAAGAACTTAGATCTATTTTTAATAAGACATTAATTAATGTGTTTATTGTTTTGAAAAATGGGTCCCCAAGGAAGTAGTGTCAATTCCAAAGACTGATTTTCTACGTGTATCTTAAAAAAACAATGATTGTAAACAGTTACGTGATTTAAAAAAAAAAACAATGATTGTAAATAGTTATTTGATTTTAAAAAAAAAAAACAAAAGCAATGATTGTATAATTATAGTTACGTGATTTTAAAAAATACAAAACAAAAAGCAATTATAATAATTAGATAAATCTATACGTTGACAGTCTTAAGCCTGTGCAAAGTATGAAGGGAAGATTACAATTCATTACTGCGTACGTACGTACTACACGTATCGTTGTTACGCAAAGACTAAGCATCTAATCTAAGTATGCGTATTTCATGGACTAGGTGGACTAGGTGGAACAGGTATTTGGATCGAGTATTTGTACGGACTTGGACTAGGTGCACCTAGTCCAAGATTTGCCTAGTACGACCCATCTCTACATTTTTATGCCCCGCTTACACGTGGGCCAAACCTCGGCCTAGCCAGTATACTATTGTAGTCTTTGCCTCGGCCAATCGCCGTCTCTAGCCCTTGTGTAAACAAGGAAACCCCGTTTAAACAATGTTGATTGGCCAAGGACACATCTACCGGGCATCCCGTGATGTCCAACTTTTATTTTTACCCGACTGGTAAGGGACTGGGAAGGGTTATTAACAAACTTTTTAAAGTTAGAGCGTAGGACAGTGTCGGGGGACTGAGCTTTTTTTTTGTAAATTCATATAAACTAGTGCTTGACTGCGATCCTACCTGATGGCAACGATGAAAGAAAGGGTTTCATCATTCCCTGATGTTAACTATCTACTAGTGATGCAATCATTGATGGTGAGGCACATTAGTTTATTAGGAGCCTATTCACTCTAGTCTTGAAGACACCTAAAATATAACTGGACAGGAAGACTGCAGCAAGCAAATTGTTCTAGTCCCTCAATGTACGCAGTATAAAAGACGAGGCGAAACGCTCGGTCTGGACCGTAGAGGTTTCGAGAACGTAAAGGTGGATGGATACTCGCCGTTCGTCGGGTTGTCCGATGGTAGAAATGAGATGGTGGAATTAAGTCATACAATTCCCGCGCACACTCAACAAAATGCATCCTGTAAAACCCCGAAAGGCTGGCTACCCTTCGCCTATGCTCCAGGCTTTGTAGATTGAAATTAACCAGATCTGGATCACCAATTCGCACGCCTTTCCACCAAGTCCAATGCTGCTTGGTGGCATTTTGCAGCACCAGCCCATAAGTGGCTGCAGTACTCCACACACGAACGAACCTGTGCTTTGTATAACATTAAAAGCTGTCCAGGTGTGAAGTACCGTCGGACCTTTGCAAGAGTGCCGAGTTTCCTAGCAGCTACTTTGGCTTTGGACTCAATGAATCACCCAAAGTTAAGTTCCGAGGAAATTTTAATTTCAACTTCCAAGACCTGAAGGCGGTCGGTGTACTCCAGGGATACATTTTGAAAAGCAGGAGCCAAGGTGAACGGGCTGCTTTTAGCGGTGAAGAAACACGCTTGTGTTTTGGCAGCATTGAATCCCACCAAATTTGCTTCACCCTTCTTGGAGACTGCCCGAAGTGAGACATTCGTACGCTCTACTATAGCCTCTCTAGGCTGTCGGGCCGGATTAGCTCTTTACTGGCCCGAGCACTTGGCACGTATCTCTCTACAACAATGCTATCATCTGCATACCCATAGATACCGGGCATCAGCAGATCGTTGATATGCAGCAGGAAGAGAGTTGCAGAGAGAACAGACCCCTGAGGAACTCCAGCATTAGTCGTCATGGACTCTGATGAGCTTCCATCGACAACAACTCGGAGAGACCGTTTACTCAGGAAGTCTTTCACCCGACCAGGCCAGAGGAAATGCCATACGCTGGAAGCTTATTCAAAAGGACAGCGTGCCATACCCTGTCGAAAGCCTTCGAGACGTCTAAGGAAACGGCAATTGCTTCTCCATTCCTCTCGAGGGTCTCGTCTCACAAGTAGGTGGCATACC
Source organism: Mythimna pallens (assembly GCA_961205895.1). Taxonomy (NCBI): domain Eukaryota; kingdom Metazoa; phylum Arthropoda; class Insecta; order Lepidoptera; family Noctuidae; genus Mythimna; species Mythimna pallens. The sequence continues at coordinate 11,087,745 of OY540826.1, read as the reverse complement.
CAGTAGACCGATTGCGGTGAAACCCGTACTATCGGTCACAGAGGAGAACGTTACCTTCCAGGTATTCCATGAGGCGTGAGTTAAATACACGCTCCATAATCTTGCATAGTATGGAGGTTATTGAAATCGGCCGATATTTGACAGGATCGGCACGACTGCTCTTTTTGGGCACGGGTTGCACGTTGGCAAGCTTCCAGGACTTGTCACTATTCCAGTCTTGACAGGGGATACAAGCGCGTTAATACAAGAAACAACTCGGGCGCACAAGCCTTGAGAATAATCGCTGGTAAATCATCTGGTCCACTAGCTTTATTCACGTCTAGACGACACAGTGTTCTCAGAACCTCTTTGTTCCTTATGTGAACCTCGGACATCGAAGTGTCGCAGTGAGGTAGTGTCGGTGGATTAGCTGTCAAGACGAGAATTATGGGTGAAGAGAGATGCAAAGAGACCTGCTTTCTCTCTCGTCGTATGAGCCACTGATCCATCAGGTTTAATCAGCGGAGGCAATGAAGGCCGACAGAAGTTCGCTAAAAACGACTTGGCAAGGGACCAGTACCCTTACCATGAGTTACTATCGAAAAACTACACCATCTTACCGTCGTCGATATCGAGTAAACGTGCTTCGAATAGATTACAATTAAACTCGTACCATGAGTCAAACGTACTCGCTAGCGACAACTCGATCGGTATAAACGGTGTCGAGCGTTTACGTTGGTACAAAAACCGCATCGTATCTAACTTCACACTTAAGTTTGCTCTCTTTCTAGCTACAGTAAAAGACAGAGTAAGGCAGATAGACCTAAAACCCCTACCAATTTGAAACGCCATCTCGCTCGCGTTCTCTATAACCCGACCTATTGAAAATGTAATATTGTAGTTGAACAAATATTTTGATGGTTTAGTGTTTTTGTATTTGTGAATTCTTGAATGGGAAAAATGGAGAGCTTTGCCAGTAATACGTTAAATAACAATGCGCATACTGAAAAGTGGTATTTCTATTATGAAGTGCATGAATAAAAGTAAGTTATTATAACATACTTATTTCTAATTTACTTTCGATTCAAGTGTATTTGGCTCTTTGTGTAAATTTCAAATCTGTATAAACCCTTAGCAGACCACAAAAATACTCGAAAGCCCCTTTATTGCCTATGTTCTTTGATGAAATTATTTTCACTAATATCTTTAAGTGCCTTTTGTATAGTCGCTTGGAAATTTCCTTTGACGCATCGTTCGTCTACATATGCAGCCGTATCTAACATATTCTACGTTAAATAAGTTTTACCGGACTTAATTATGCACAAATAAATAAAATATTGTTTTACATGAGACGCTTTACAACATTTTCACCCTTCCATATGCTAGTGAGTTTCTTTACTACTGTAGTAACGGTTTGCTTCGATAGCATCTGTCAAATTTGTTACTCATGGTACTGATTTTCTATAGGAAACTACTAAAAACTTTAGTCGCTAGCGAGTTCTTACTCGATAGGTTTTGTACTTGATGACTCATACTACCGATTTTGGTACTGCAAGTGACCGCTAGAGGCGCTGCAAAATTTGCCATACAAAATCTTTACGACGTCGATATCGAGTAGCGACGAATACTATTGCTATAAACTCATGGTAGGAAACAGAATGCTTTACTACCGGTGGTTATAAAAAAAATAAGTATCGGGAAGTTACCCTGGGAATTGTATACATTACCTAGGTAAAGTATAAATGATAACTGATAAATGATATTTATTCTGCAAATAGATTTTTAAAACACTTTCACACGTCAATTTCTTTTTTGTTATTTTAAAGATAAGGCCGGTGTTTCCTAGCTGACTACCCTGAGAAGAAAAACCGAAACAAACTCAGGGGTCAAAGTCTCTTATAAAGTCCATACAGTAAATATGTAATGGTCAAATCACATGAGAACCATGCAGATTTGTCTGAGATGGTCTTTTGAAGAAAGATCCATACAGATTTGAGTGGACCTGTCCAGTCAATGCAAGCATTTGTCAGTATTCGCAAAGCTCAACTCAGGACTACTAAGGAGCTCAACGACTTGACGAACAATACCAAAGAAAGGACATTTGGGTAGGCCGCAGAAAATACTCAAATTGCCGGGTAATTACTGAAAAGGAAAAAAAAAACAATCAACATAGTCCTCACGTTCACAATAATAAAAGGAAATATATAGTTTACAAAATGTAATACTTAGTAAAGTAAATATTTACCTATGTCAAAATTTAATAGAAAAAAATAAATAAATAAAAATAATGTCAAATTGCAAAATAAAGATAATCTACAATGCCAATTTGTACCAAAAAAAAAAAACAACAAAAAGCACAAGTGAAAATAAAACAAAAGAGAAGAAAAAAAAATAATATTATAGAATTATACAGATTGCCGGTAACATACATAGGATGGTGTGTTTACACGAGGGCCCAGCCTCGGCAAATCGCCAAAGTGTAAACTGGGTTTCCCCATTTACACTATAGTACCGTGTAAACGGGGCATTATATCCTTAGTGCTTTCAAATTCTTAATTTATTATCTGTAATATTATTCGTCTGTGGTCAATGGCGGAATTGTGTCACAATGTGTGTCTGTGTTGTGATGTGTATCGCTATCCCACTTTTTGCTTAGAATATGGACGTGCTATTTAATAAATCTGGCACACAATTTTAATTCGTTTTGTATTTCACATTATAAACCGTACTGTGTAACTGAATTGTGTTTTACTTTCATTGTTTTAAGCAGTGAAAACGGCAGTGAATGAAGTAGGTAATCATGGCCGACCCGCTGAGTTTACTGCGACAGTACAACGTAAACAAAAAAGAAATAATCGAACGTGATAATCAAATTATATTTGGTGAATTCTCGTGGCCCAAAAATGTTAAAACTAACTATCTTATGTGGGGGTATGTATCACTTAATTATTTCCATTTACAACTTACTGAAAATTGATACAATGTCTGATTTCATAACAATCTATTTACAACTTTTAGTTCCGGAAAAGAAGGTAATGACAAGGAATATTACACGTTGGAATGTCTTCTCTTCATCCTCAAGAACATATTACTGCCGCATCCAGTTTATGTCAGACAGGCAGCTGTAAGTACAGTTACTTCTTGTGTGGTAGAACTCTCTCAAATGAATATGTAGTAACTATCTAATTTTCTACAGGCTGCAAACATACCTGCTGTACGTCGTCCAGATCGTAAAGAATTATTGGCATATCTCAATGGAGAAACTGCAACTTGTGCATCCATTGATAAAAGTGCCCCCTTAGAAATACCAACACAGGTAAGGGTAGTTTTTGGTATATATTAAAGCACTTATAAATGAACACAGATTAAATATACCATGTGGTTGTAGGTCAAACGTAGTCATGATCATGATGGAGGTGAATCTGCAGCGAAGAAACCTCGTATTGAGGAAACACATGTGCAGAAAGTACGAGAACAACTCGCTGCCAGACTGGATGCACCAAAGGAAGCATCAGTTACAGTTGATAATATCAAGTAAGCAATAATAGTATAAGTCCTTGGTTCTACATTTTATAGTTGTTATCATCCAATGAAGAACATTCACTGGACAATATTTCTGTTTGTGAATATTCAGTCACTAAGTTAGATGATCTTTTAAGATGAACAATTATTAGTTCATTAAACCCCAAGCGAAATGCCGGCGTTTGCTTGCTCATTGTCTTTTTATTGTCTAATTACGGCACTCAAAAGGTTAATGATAACTTACACCTATAGAGCAAAGAATGTTACATAGTATTAGGCTTATAGACTTACACTGTGTAAATTAAGTTTAATACTATAGTCATTGTTATATTTACTTATTGCTGACTTGTGATTATGCCCAGTAGCTGACTGATAGTCCAGCTCAAAATATGCATAGAATACTAATTTTTTTTAAAGTTTTTTTATTATGATTGAGTGATCTGGTTCTTGGGTTATTAGCACTGAATGTACTAAGAAACTAAAACAATATTTAAATAATGTTTGTGAACTAATTTTCATTTTTTATTGCTGGATATGAGCAGTGGTGACCCAGTGGTAACGGCCCCGACTTATGAGTTGTAGGTTGCGGGTTCAAACCCAGCCAGGCGCATTACTTTGTGTAATTTATTTCATCACCATTGCTCTCAAAACGGTGAAAGAAAACATTGTGAGGAAACGGCATGTCCTAAAACCAAAAATTCAAAGACTTGTGACATCCACCAACGCGCACTGGGTCTGCATGGTGGATTACGGTCCCTCTCCTAGAGAGGAGGCCTGATTCCCAACAGTGGGACATTACAAGGCCGACAATGCTATGCTATGAGCTGACAAATCCAATGTTTCTAGAAGATTTACAAAGCACCTGTTTGTAATTTGGCAAAAACTGCCAACTGGACTGGATTAAAATGGTATTCATTTTTATTAAGGTCCTTATCGGAGGCTATGTCTGTGGAGAAGATTGCTGCAATTAAAGCCAAACGTCTAGCTAAAAAGAGGACTACAATCAAGAGCAATGACTACTCTGACACACTGGGGGTTGTTGGTTCAGACTTCAGGGCTATTCTTGACTATGATGTAGATCTTACAAAAGATATTATTAGCCGAGAAAGACAGTGGCGTACTAGAACGACAGTATTACAGAGCAATGGAAAGGTAAGAAATTTGATAATTACAAAATGTGCAATGAATATTAAATAATTAGGTAACCAAAAGTTTCAAGAAAGCTTACAGGTCAAAATCTATTTAATAATTAAGGAAATATCTCTTGCTGACTGATTAATCACAAGAATTATTAAACCTAGCTATAGATCTAAACCTTGAAGTTCTTTAAACAGTGCAGAGAGTATATTTAGAAATAATGCTCCAAAGGGTGGTAAATAGAGAATGGAGGTTTGTATGCATATGTTCTTCTGCACAATAAGGCTTCTACATTCTACCTCCAATGCTCTTCAACTTCTCTCTTCATCACAAAATTATTAGGACCATATAATAAAAATCGTTTATTTTCACTAGCCTGTCTCGATTGGTTGTCGGTCTAGTGGTTAGTGGCCCTGACTGCTATGCTGGAGGTTGTGGGTTTTTGTGGATTTTCACAACTTTCACACAACACCATCTAGTCCCATACTAAACAGAGCTTGTGCTATGAGTACTAGACAACTGATAAACATACTTATATATTTCTAAATACATACATATTATAGATAAATTACACCCAGACAAATGATTGTGCTCATCACACAAACACTTGTCCTAGGTGGGAATAAAACCCACAACCTTGGCATAGCAGTCAAGGCCACTGACCACTAGACCAACAGGCCAGCCAAATTTTTGTACATAATCTTATTGACAGAAAAAATAGGGTTGATGAATTGTTTTAAGCGGGTGATAGCTAATTTGTGTTTTTTCTAATATTTTTATTGTGTATAACCATATAAAACTACCTACTACACAATATGATTTTCATGTTTTTCTACAATAAAATTAGTCTTAATCCTTAGATCATCTCATATTTGACAGTGAAACCCACCAAAATAGATCTAGCCATTTTAGAGATCAGCTGGGACTAACAGATAAAATAATATAAGTATGTAATTGATCTTTGGTGTTAACATGCAACATTCATATGCATTTAGTAAAAAGCTGTTTTTACTAAATGCATATTTATAGATTTACATTATATTATACGAACTGCAGTTTATTTGTTTGTATAGATAAGCTCATTAAACGTAAATTATTATTTTATCAGATGTTTGCAAAGAGCATTCTGGCTCTACTGGGCAGTATCCGAGCACGTGAAGAGGGCCGACCAGGGGTGCCGCGGCCACAGCCCATCGTTATGCCTCCACCCACATCTCTGCCACAGCAGCAGACACAGTACAACAGATACGATCAGGAAAGGTTTATTAGGCAAAAAGAAGGTATGTTTTTATCTTATCTACTGTACTCAACAGTCATTCAACCACATACATTTTTCTATAATAAAATTTATGGTAGAAAATGTTCTAAATGCGTCTTCAATGTTTTGTTTCAGAAACGGAGGGCTTCAAAATCGATACTATGGGTACCTATCATGGTATGACACTAAAGTCGGTGACTGAGGGACCGAGTGCTCCGTCTGCTGCTCGCGCGCCACAAACACCGAACCATCCTCGGCAAATGCCGCGTAAGTATTTTAATCCTAATTTTCATCAATAATAACTTTTTTTAAGTAAAGAAACATACAGTAGGAATGACTCCTGTATCGTGAATACGTTCAAGACAAGACAAAGCATTTTATTTCAAATAAACCATTTACATGCACATTTGAAATGTTATGAAGTCAGTCAGAAAAAATTATACTAATTGCACATTTCAAAGCGTAGATCTCTATGGAGAAGAATGTGCAAGAAACTCCATGGACACTCTATTCAATCATGTTTTGTAATTACAAATCTATGTTACATGTTTCACAAACATGTAAACCCAATAACTATCTGTATATACCATACAATTATTATTTCAATAGTCAATCGCTCAACCATTGCGTCAACCGTGCCATAACTGCTGAACTGTGGTTTTATTCTCAAGCTAGCTTTCTTTCGTTTTATTATTCTGGGAGCTTACTACGAGAGTGATATGTGTAATTATAATAGTAGTATGAATTGGGATAATCTTCCTTCCTCCTTCTTTTTTTGAAACAGACTCGGCCAGCATATTATTATTATTGGTATTTAGGCTTAAGTCAACATGACTTAAGCCTAAATACCAATCACATACAAATACATGATTTGTCTTAACCCTTGGTTTTTTTTTATATATTTGCTAACTGCTAGCACAATACTGCTCTACTGCAGGGCAAAATATTATATTACTAATGTTTTCTTATTATCTTGACTAGAAAATGGATCGATGGGCGGCAGCACACCAGGGCGTCGCGAGCTGCTACCAGTGACGGCAGCCCGGCCGCCTATAGGCGCAGGCGGCAAGCGACCTTCACGCACACCCATCATTATTATACCTGCAGCAACTACGTCGCTTTTATCTATGTTTAATGTTAAGGATACACTGCAGGATCTTAAGTAAGTTTCACATACAATACCCCCAGGATGAAGCTATTAGGAACCACAGACTGGCAAAAAAACTGTCAGACAATCGAATGATTATTTCCCTTCCAGAGTCGGTTTCCTGATGGCTACAACCTGGGGGTATTTAAGTTGAGAATAAATAGGCAAGCATGCTCTATCGTCGACCTCATCGTCCTCACCGTCCTTTCCTATCAATAATTAAAATATTACATCTATTTAATAAAACTTTGTATGCATGATGGCTTGATAAGTTACAATGATCGGTCGCGGGTATCTTGCCGGTATGGCGACGCGATCACTAGCAAATTAATTTCGAGAATTATCGGAAAAGTATCAAAAGACATGTTAAAACAAGTTCTGTGAATATGTCACAGCAGATGACGCGAATGTAATAATATTTTGTTAATGCGACACCTAGTTTCACGGAAAACTCGATTATTTTAATCCCTTATTATTATCTATAGTAAATAATAAATAATTAGTCAATAACATAACAACATTGTCTTCAGATTCGTTACTGTGGAACAAAAGAAGGCTGAAGGCGTAGTACGTGAAAATGAAGTCTTGTTACAGAGGAGAAAAGGACCCAGCGGAGACTTACCAAACAACGCGACTACTATGACGGTACATTTATACAGTAAATCTGGCTAGACTTTTCCTAACTAGAAAGAAGAAAGAAAGAAAGAAAAAACGTTTATTCGTACCTCACACATACAATAAAGTTAAAATACAGTAGGTAGAATACATTGGAATTAAAATATAGTAGAATTAAGTACTTATAAAAAATAACTGTATGATCTGTGCAAGGCCAAAAAGGCGCACTATGTTAGCGCTGGCTTCCTATCAAACGGGAGGTCACTGAACGCAAATATACTCGCAGAATATTATTTATACAGTTGATATGCTGCTGGTTTTTCGGAGTATGATTTACTGCAAAGATTTTTATTTTTGACAATATTTTAAAGAAGTAAAGTTTGTAAGTTTGTTTGTAGGAAGTAATCTCTGGAACTTCTGAACCAATCTAGTAGAACATTATTCGTGTGTGACGTTGTTAGTTAGTTAAAGTTTGAGGCCTACTGAAATGGACATGGGTCTTTTAGTAGTGAATATTTCACCTGTTCCAGTTAAGTACAGCAAAATTTCTCAATATCTACTCTCTGTCATTGATTTCAGGTACCTTATCGTGTGGTAGACAATCCAGGCAGACTTTCAGCAGCAGAGTGGGACCGCGTCGTCGCCGTTTTCGTTCAGGGACCTGCTTGGCAGTTCAAAGGGTGGCCTTGGGATGGCAATCCCGTCCAGATATTTGCTAACAGTGAGTTATACTGTGAATTATAGTTTTAAAACTTCCGGAAACAGTTCATTCTACAAAAGCCAAGAAAAAATTATAATTGTCTTGAATGTCTATAGTGTCCAATAACCAAATTAACTATAGTGTAGAAAGCACCAGTGGATATTTTTATTTTCTTTGATTTTTGGAACGAAAGATTTGTTGTCAATACGTTTTACTATAACTATTACAATATCTCGTGTACTAGTTTTTTCAAAGCTTTGTTTTCGTGGTTGATCCCTACAGAATTTTTCATTTATTAGTATGAGAAAGTAGTCTATGACACAACATGCATGTTATTGCTTTTTATTTGATTTTTCGCAATCGAACTGGGTTTTATTTCCAGAGCTTATCTTTAACAAAAATATAGACTAATTTCTGTATTGAACTTCTTAAGTCTTAAGAATAGGGATGATAAATAAATGAATCTGTAACTGATGAACAAAATAGGTTATTTTAGGTATCTGTCCTATTTTGGATATTTGAAGTAGGGTCGATTAAACAGGATTATGTATTTGTTTCCAGTATGTGCGTTTCACTTGAAATACGACGAGATGAAGTTGGACGCCAACGTGGCGCGATGGGCGGTGACCGTTCTCAACCTCAGTCGCACCAAGCGGCATCTCGACCGCGCTGTCCTCCTCGGCTTTTGGGAGAAACTGGACATGTACGTATCATTTGTAAATTCCTAAATAAGTTGGTAAGAATTACCTTGAAAGGAGAATCGTCTTGACCCTGTTAGCAATTTTTATTATCCCACCAAAACTGTGGAACCATTACCCTTGGTGCTATTTAAGTTTTAAAAAATCATCTTGCGTACGTTTTCGGTAACATGAATTGTTAAAAATAAAGAGTTAGAGCCTGAATAGAAACGTAGCAGGTAGATTGTGTTTACCGCCACACAATGTGGTGACCTTCCCTTCCCTAGTCACTGAACGCCTGCCCCACTTCGAGCGTCTTACCTGTTACTTTAGTACCGTGTGTGATAGTGTATCACTCCCGTCCCAATTGATCACCAACTGGTCTCGTTTTGATTGATTTTTGGTCTGTTACTCACTTTCTTAAGTGACCAAAACATCCATCCATCAGGTGAGATAGCGGTCAAGCGCGAACCTATCAAGAATAAAAAAAGCAAAAGACCAAAATCTACTAGTTGCCTCAGTTAGATTCCATCCCTGATTTCATGAGTCTCAGTTGCTGACACGACGGTAGCGATCGACTCGCTTGCAGAACACGTACGGCCCGTCCTGAATGATTGTTCAAGGGAGATTCCAGTGACTGAAGACCATTGCTAAAAACTCCTGGATAATGTATGGGTTCTGAAAATCGAAAATAGTCGCAGTCATCCATCCCTGCAACTCAAACAAAGCTCTCATGCGCAAACAGCGCAGTGAGGAACAGAGCAGAGCTCTGCGCGCTGGGACAAAATGCTTAGCGAAATTAATTTTATTGCAAATTGCGCATTTTTACAGCGGTTATTCATCCAATTATGACATATGCTTACCCAGACTTCGCACACGCCAAGTCATCTCCATAGAAGGGAAATGCTTCAAAATCGATTTCTAACACTCCTCGGAGCCTCTAATTATATGTAAAAAGAGAGTTTATTTAGATTTCAAAATCCCCACCATCCAAAAGTACATGAAACGCTTTCCAAGCGTCTCTGACACTGCTGTGAGATATCGCAACGGCCTTCCGATACGAACCCTCACTCATCTCGGAAATTCGCAGTTCGTTTTTTAAATCTCAACTAATACAATAAACTAAAATAACGCAATGGAGAAACAACTACAAACTGCTTGATTTTTTTTAATTGATTTTGTTTTCAAACTATTGACACGCGATCATTTAATTTTTTTAGAACTTATTTCATTGACAACCAATCATTTTTGGACACAAATAAAACCGAGGGCAATGGGCCCACAACGTTGTTGTCATAATAAAAAATGTTTGTAAAAGCAAGACCTAATTTAACCAGAATATCGTATTTTTTTTCTTTGGCTTTTCAATTATTTTTTTTCTCTTTCAAATTTGGATCAACTATGTATGGACTGTGGATCCGACTTACATAGATGTATGTAATTTGGTAGAACTTCCATAAATTAGCTTTCGCTTTTTATATGATATTTCTATGTTCCTAAAAGACATGTTCCTGGTCTTGCCATTACCACTGTTGCAATTCATTTAACCCTACAATGGACTTGCGCCCTAGCGGAAACTAAGTGGACGCGCGGATGACTTATAATAATAATATGTCATCCATTTTCAACTCAAATTTCAGAATTAAATAAACACCTCAGTTGTACTTAGCGTTTATTATGAAAAAATGGTTTCTGTTAAAGAATAACACAAAATCAATGTACAATGCGTTCCAAATAAGAATAGGATCGATTGCCATGTTGTGACGTCACGTCATACTGTCTCTTTTAACATACAGAAGCTTATTGCGCATTGTTCGACTCCTTAATGTTTGACATTTTGTATGTGCAATAGTAAAGTAAAATAGAGACTCACACATCTCTTAGCTGCCAGTTGCTATTTTAATATATATATTTAGTTTTTAATTTTACTTTATTTACATTGTTCTCACATGATAGCGACAAGAAACACGTAACAGAGATATTTGTAATTACAAAACATGATTGAAAAGAGTGTCCATCGAGTTTCTTGCACATTCTTCTCCATCTCCATCGAGATCTACGCTTTGGAATGTGCAATTAGCATTTTTTTTTTCTGACTGACTGACTTCTTGACATTTCAAAAGTGCCTGTAAATGGTTTATTTAAAATAAATGCTTTTGAATCTTTTGAATCTTAAAGCACGTGCACATAATTAAGGTTGTGTGTGGAAATCTATTTTCTGTGACGGCTTATTACCATACATTGCAACAAATTGTGTATGTCAGCAAAATAAAACGACTAATTATTTGTTATTTTTACTGAATAATGAAGTTATTTCATCCTCAAAAAAACAAATGGTTTACAATTTCCTTCCGGGGCCTTACCAGGACGTGTTAAAATGTAAAGCGTGCGAGCGAGATCGTGGGTTGGAGCTATACACTCTTTAAAGGTAGCTCCATACCTATAACAGTTCACTTTAGGTCGTCAAATGGGTCGCGTTAAGAGCTCGTGGTAGGGCCTCAGCAAAATAAAAACTATTTCTTTTGATTTATGTATGTCTTTTGTTATCCGCTCAGTTCACCATTACAAGATGGCAGAGTTAAGTTTTCATGAGTTTTCTGCCTTTTACTAATAAATAATTAAATAGTAATAATAATGTGGTGTTTATTGTAATTAACGTCTTAATTCCTGTGTTTATTTTGACCATAATGTGTAAACATGTGAAATATGATTGATTCTTCATAATTTGGCTGATAGTATAATCATTTGTTGTTTTTGTTCCAGGCACATGATGAAGAATAAACCGCACCTTAGGTTCTAAGTCCATTAGCTAAATAGTCTATCTTATAGTATATTATAATGCCATGTGAATATCAGAATGCCTTCAAAAGCAAAGCGAATCTAAGTCAATTCATACCATTTAAGAAATATTTTGGCCTGTTTGCATAGTGAACTGATATTATTATGTTGAGTAGGGTATGACCAAGTTTTAATAAATATAATATGGCAGTTTGATGTACTCATTCTCTAGTTTTATAGTTAAAACTATACCTATCGGACAGTATGGTTGTACAACCATGTAATATTTTATTTTGTGCAATATGTATTGACTACTTGACTGTCTACTCTGCCTATATTTATGCGAGTCGATTAGATAGTTTGCAAAATATTTGTAATCGTACTTATGAGTGAATTTGTTGAATGTTAAACATTTAGATATAAACATGCCTCTTTAATTTTAGGCTTTTTAGCATAATGATCTTACACATAGACAATAATGTAGAATAGGTTTGTTCTCTTTGTATGTTTTAAAACATACAGTAGTTTTTGTTTTTTTCAAGTTTTGTTTTACTCATACCACCTGCTCTTTATTGATGTAGCTGTATTGCCAAAATATTTCTAATGGTATAGAACTGTTCAAAGATCTGTGATCTTTGTTTATTGACAACAATAAATTGTTGAAAATAATTTGTTCTTTTATTATTTATTCACACAATCATAGTTCAGGACAGGATTTCAGTTAAAAAAAGACCAATTCGTTTATTTGTCTTTATTTAAAATTTCATTTCAATGGTAGTATATAACAATAAATAATTCTGATCTCTTTCAGAGATAAGTACACACATTTATATTATGTAAGTATAGGTATGTTTTTTTTAATGATATTTTCTGTACACAAAAATAAAACCATTAGTTTTTACCCATAACAATATCACATCGTTAGGTGTGTACTTTCTGTGTGCCCGTTTTTGCTTAGTATTTAGTAACTATACAAATTATGTACTCTTAAAAATGTCCAAACTGCTAGATAATACAATGGAACGAAAATATTGGGCAACTTATCGAAATTACCTTTAATAACAATTTGTAATTCTTTGTAATGTACCTAAATTGTAAGATTCATACAAATTAATAAGTAAAAAAAACCATTATTATAATACAATCGATAAATATAAAAATATCTTCAATAACAAGTCGCTGGCATCGTTCGCCCCGGTAAGGAATGATAGGACCAAATTTTACCGGTCGCAAACATCAACCATTGAATCTTTTTAAAAACTATTGTTAACACACTTTAGTCTTTCAAAAGGGATAAAGTATCCGCCCAAGATAGATGAGATTTTTTCCGTTTTAAATGTAATTAATCTTAGCTTTTTGTGCCGCTTTTTAGAATCATTCTTGTACAATCAGCGCTTGTCATTTATTGACATAGTTAAACACATTAGCATAACATTGATTGTACAAAGTGGCAACCTACAGATAAGTACATGCTTTCTTGGGTAAAATCCTAGCGTATCAGCACCGTAAACAAATGGGCACGTCAAAACTAATATTACCCCTGTAAGAATTACACTTAATGCAAACCGAATATAATTAAATATGTATATTATCAAAATAAAACACATTGCTATAACTACGCCATTACTTCTAAGTTCGGCTATGAATGAGTCGATGAGCTACAAACTATGAGTTTAGCACAATCACTCATAGTGATGCGAACAGGGCTCGAGGCTTATCGAGAACTACTGCGTACCACGTATCATTCTTACTACCCATTATTTATTTGAGAATTAAGGATAATCACGTAACTTATTCTCCAAACTTAAAACTAAATACCAGTGTTATATTACAATAAAAACGGTATACGGTCAACCTAAAGCTTAGCCAAGCTCGATTATCGACTGGAGCAACCTTATAAAACAAGTTACAACCATCAGTATGTTAAGTAGTGAATGTTGCAGTAATAATAGTTAAAACCAATATATAGTTATAACTGTAGGCTAAACAAACAGTGATGAACCACTTTCATATAACTATATTACGATAATACAGCTATGTCCCTAGAGATATCGGCTTCAACCATCTTACTGCAACATATACTTAAATACCCATTGTAATATAGGTAGACAGATCATTGACATAATTCAAGTGAAGTCACTCTAACATAAAGCTATATCTGGAGCAAAATGTAATGGGTAGCCGTAAGCATCGTGTAATTGAACCATTATCCTTAACCCACACCTCGCGTCACATAACCGATATTAGCGGTTACTATCATGATCACCTTGCTTCAATCCAACATAGCGCAGCTTCAATACCTCGAAATGCATGTCCCCATAGGAATGATTCGTGCAAACTAATGAAATGAACGACGACGTCTTTACTACCTAAGTTATAGCAAAAAATATTGCCATTTGGCTTTCACATCTTTAAACACTGCATTATTTATTACCAAATATAAGTATTTCATAAGTACAACATTATTTTTCTTAACATTCGAAATAAAAATGTAAAAAGCTTTACGCTGCACCAACATCAAAATACCATGTAATTTTTTAAGTCATTAATTTAACACGATACTAGACAATTATATTTTACAGAAAGTTATTGCATTTACACAATATTGTGGGCAATAATTTTGGATAAGGAACATACCTATCAGTCAAAAAATTATATAATATTTTAGTTAAGTAACTAGGTACATCACCGCCTCCAAGAAATTGAGGTATTTAGTTACAAAATATACTACTTTTGATAACATTACCTTTTTGAACTTTCTTGTAGGTAGGCGAAACAGGACCGAAAATGTTAACAATGTACGAAATCCAAATAATACTCAGATATGGTACAATAAATCGACGAGTAATTTTGTCACAATTGCTTCTTTAAAGTCGAGCTCCGACTACTTCCTAATATTCGAAGGTTGTTGATGTTGGCACTACTTCCAGCACCATTTGCAGGAAAACAGTTATTTTGTCTGAAACAAAATTCGTTATTTATTAAATACACGGATTAAATACCAATCAAAATTTTACATGGGGTCGATCACGAGGCAGATACAACAGTGCCCAGTGCTAGTTGGTTTTACGTTAACGCGATCGACACGTTTATGGCGTCCAGTACACGGTCATGCAGGCGTCAATAAATTCCATCAAACGTCAATCATCGCATTAGACGGTAGGTTTTTCGTCAATCAAAACATTGACTGTGGCAAAACTGACAACAAAACCTATCGTGTAATGGACGCCTATGACGCCCGCTTCAAGCTCTTAACCAATCAAAAAGCCAAACGCGGTAAACGTTTCGATCCAACTCGCACTCAACGCACTGGTATCACACTTTAGTCACTTTTGTATATGGAAGTCATCATAATTTCAGAGGAAAGACAACTACATACGACTGCGGGTGGCTAATGGTTAGTACCTATATCGGCTGGTGACTTTTCGCATCAAGCAAACCAAGTCATTCCACGTTATGGAAGGCCTCTCTACGGTGCGTCACAAAAAAAAGTACAATTAACAAATGCATACCCATGAACGGCAAAGAGTAGCCCCATTTGACGAAAGGCAGGTACACCAAGCCGCCGGCGCAGATGAAGGCGGTGGCGTACAGATACTCCCACTGGGGTTTGTCCACGATCGGCGCCACCACCAGGTATGTCGACACCAGTAGGACAACGTAAGGGATTATTATCGGCACCTAAAAATATAATCATTAAGTACATTAACCTAGGGTCTAAATCCAGGGCCATATTACATTAGATAGATTTAGGGCCTTGTTCAAGAGAAGTAAATGAAAGCTGTCTACTGGGGCCAAGGGTTGACTTCTGAAAGGGAAACCTGTGGTCCTGGAACGGAAAGGACGAAGAAAAAACATAGCTGTGTAGTTTTAGTCAGCAAAAGTCTGACAAGCCCTCTCGCTCCGTCCTAGAGCCATAGGTACAAGTATTAGTTATGAGTGGGAATCGATCCTGCGACACGCAGCGCAGCAGCCAAAAGCTCTACCACTGCGCCCATCGTGCTTTCCGCGGTATATAGGCAGACTATGCAACAAAGCATTCTTTGCCAGTTAATCTTTGACTTAGAAAGACTGCACTCTAGGTTTTTTCGCGGCACTAAATGCTGGTACTTAATATACAAATTATGGATATGAGCTTACCTTGTATGGTCTGGGTGCATGCGGCTTGGTGTACCTCATAACGATTAGGGCAAGCATCGCGCCTCCGTAGAAGATCCACGCAGTAAAGGAGAAGAAGTCAATCAAGGAGTCTATAGTTCCGTAAAGCACCATCGCCATTGCTATCAGAGACTGAAAAAGTGCAGAAACGTTAGATTTTTTTTTTTTCTTATAATTTAGCACCAGTTACAAACTAAAATCGAAGCTAAATTAGGTAAACTCAAATAGATGAGGTCAGTTTCAGTTTAAATACTTAGACATGGGCCACACTGGTGTAATACAGCGTCCAAAGGTTACCTTGATGGGAACTTGCGGATTATAAACCAAGCCAACAATTGTGTTCATCGTCGGATCGTTGGATTAAGTACCTATATCTGCTGACCAGACGGATTGCAACAAGCAAGGTCACCTCTGTTGAAACGATGGATTACATCCGTGGGGCCCATGCTATATGCGTGCAGACTGCAAACTACTCGTATACTAGGCATGCCTTTTAAGTTCTGTCGTTTCCATATTTCCCGGCAATTTTGAATTTGGAACTGTTCTATATTCGTATGTGTTTAAATTTTGAATCTCAAAACAGTTGAAAGTGTTAGGATTAATGCTATTGTTTAGTCACAGCGTCGATTGGAATCTGTCAGGTTACGTACGAAAATGAATCTTTCTAAGGAAAATGTTCGTGCAATAATTTTCTACAACTTTAGAAGAGGCCTGACAAGGATTCAGTGTTTTGAAGAGCTAACATCTGTGTTCAGTGATGAAGCCCCATGTCTGCGGACTGTCGAACGCTGGTATTTAGAATTCCAGCGTGGACATACTAGTGTTAGTGACAAATCTTGCGAAGGACGCCCAAAATCCGCCTTCACTGAAGATAACATCATTGCTGTGAGACAACTAATTCTCGAAGATCATCATGTGACGTATCGAGAGATATAGGCTCTATTAGGCATCTCAGGGACAACCATTCAGAAGATCTTGCATGAAGCACTAGTTGTGAGAAAGCTAGTTTGCCGTTCGATACCGCATCTGCTTTCGTCTGGGCTTATTATTTTATCTTATATTTAAATTTAACTCAAAGCGACGCATCATCCTGAACCACGACAAGGCAAGCACAGCACACAGCGATCGTCAAACGATTGAGTATTTGAAGCAGGAAAAAGTAGAGATTCTTGACCATCCTCCATACAATCCTGACCTAAGCCCTAACGATTTCTTTACATTTCCTAAAATTAAGAAAAGTCTTTGTGGTCAAAGGTTCCAGTCCGGTGAAGAAGCAGTCGACGCTTTCAAGTCAACCATTTTGAACACCCCCATTTTAGAGTGGAATAAACGTTATAATAACTGGTTTGAGCGAATGGAAAAGTGTATTAAGCTACGTGGTGAATACTTTGAAAACAATAAAAAGTACTGTAGGGTTCTACTTAGTTGTTTATTTTTTCTTCAAACGACAAAACTTAAAAGGCATGCCTCGTATAAACATGTAGGTATGAAAAAATACCTCAGATATGTGTGCTATGCTAAACTAAGCTTAGCTCTTGATTTACAACCAGCCTATCTGTTGTATGTAATTAGGTAGGTTCTTTTTTTACTCACATGGAATATCAATCCAGGTGCAGGTGTGAAACGACGAACATGAACGTACGATAAGATGTCCAGTAAATGTCCTTCCCGTGACGCTGCAAAGCACAACCTGAAAAAAAAAACAAACGAAGAACGTAATTTTTGAAAACGAAATGAGAAAGGAAGGGATTACCTACGCAAACAGTTAACATAATATGTATACTAGTGGATGATGTAGGAATGGACGTCTAAACTCAATAAGCTTCCTTTCAAAAAGTCATGGCCACATACCTTCCCGCAACAAACAACGTTCCGTTGGCTGATCCGAATGTCGAGATGGTGACAGCGAGCGGCATCAGCCAAGCCATAGAACCGAGGAGTCGGTTCCCGAAGGTGACAGCCACAGCTTCACTATCGGCCATCTCACTGACCGACATCACGGCCAAGTAAGACACGTTCACCAGCGCGTAGCACAGCGTCACCAGAGGGATCCCGATTATTATGCTCAGCGGTAAGTTTCTATAAATTTATTAGAACGATTAATTAGTTAACCTACCTAACACGTTAGCTACACATGCCTTAGATAATTCCCTCGGTCTAAATTGGATTGAACTTGAAAATCAACTCGGCTTGGCCTGCGGGTAAGGCCACAGCTGTTTACGGGACGTGTTTCAATTTCAACATTAATAAATTTCTCAAGCCTATAGGGATAAAAAGGGTAAATAAATAACATGAAAAGGTTTTTGATTGCACTGTAGATGAGCAGATATAAAATTGTTTTGAAAATAAATAGAAACAAACTGAACTGTAAGAAAAACGAGCACTTACTTGGATGGATTCTTAATTTCCTCAGTGACATAGTTCAGGTTATTCCAACCATCGTATGCCCAGAGGCCAGTGTAGAAGGCTGTGGCAATGTTACCCAGCGTGGCCGTGCTACTTGCGAAGTTGGGCTCCTGTAAATGTCGCGTATTACCTGCACCATATCGAACAACCAACCGTCAGTGTTTGAACAAATATTTACAACCCATTAGGAAAATGAAAAAGGTAGGTAATGGATATGTCGAGCTTGAATAGCTAGCTCAAGTTATGGTGATCTAATTTGATAATGAACTGTTCTTTTTTTTGGACGTGTTAATTTAATTGTTATGGTTCAACGCGAAGTTTAGGTAGATGGGTATTAAAGGTTCGAAGTATTCCGCATCTGGTCAGCCTGGAAGCTGACTCCAACGCTTCGTACGGCATCGCTTCGTGTGATGATGGATAAAAGCTCTCGAATGTGAAGATGTGTTTCACTGTTGTGATAGGGGTGCATTACCTAATATTAACTTATAAGCTCCGCCGCCCACAATGATAGCAATAGCCACCAGCTTAGCTGCTGTGAAGATGTTCTGTACATTCGTAGCTAAATTGACGCTGTAGCAATTAACCGCTAATATCATCACTGCAATAGAGAAATTGTAAATTAGACTTTACTATTTATGGTTCCCAACGAACGATATCTCATTGACTTCAATTAACGCTAGCTATATATCAATTTGAGTTCGTCTATTTCGAACTTTAATCAAGCATATTGAAGACTGTAATAAATTGTGCGGTGTTCGGATATCGTGCACGTACCAATAGAAATCACTGCGACAAGTTTGACGAGGCTGACCGGCGGCTCACATTCCGATACGAATGGCTCCACTGCATATTTTGCGAAGCTCAAACATATTATAGCCATCTGAGACGGCTTCAGTACTAATGTCGATACCTGCAATAAGGAAAATATAATAAAATAATGTATGTTGTAAATGCTTTTGACTTGATTTTATTGTATTTACCCATGAAAACAGAAATGCGGGAGGTCCTCCGAACGCATCCATAAAGTAGGCGTACTCAGCGCCTGACGACGTGTTCATCGTTCCCAATTCTGCGTACGCGAGCGCTCCTGAACAAAATAAATCATCAGTATAATGCAATAGCATACCTAAGGCCATTTTATAGTCAAAGTACAAACTGAAAATAAACTTGTGATGTCCATGGACTCATATACCTATGTAAGTAGTCTTAATTAGGTAATAAACATACTTAATTAATTACAGCAGCACGCTGATTCAACGAAAAGAAATCCTACGTGCCACAGGCCATGATTAGCTACTGTCAACTATAAAAAACAAGCAAAGCAATTACGAGTGTCAATATAAAATTGAATCTATTACTGGAATCACAGGCAACAAAGTTGATAGGATTCTTTGATCTATCAATTTGCAATCTCACCCGTCTCTCGTTAAACTTCGCGATAGAAATACAATTGCTTGTTGAGGCAGTTTACCGAATTGATGACAGAAGTACTTCAGGCAGTCACGCGATTGATTAGTGTACTTATTGTTTCGTATATGTGCTACTTACCAAGCAGCGAGAGCAGGCCGCATGCCATCCAAATGATGAAGCTAATGCCCACTGAGCCGGTGCGCTCCAAAAGCCCAGAGGGCGAGACGAATATTCCTGAACCTGTAAAAATAAACTTAACTTTATTTTATGCAATTTATTGCATACATAATTTATTTATTTTTTGCTGCCGGGAGCATACATAAAGTGCTGTTGGATTGGAATGTTCTAGTGCGTAAGTAGACGTGAACATAATCAGAAATGCAGACAACTGAAAAAGACTCTTCTTAATATTATGTTGATGGTATTCGTACTACTGATGGTCATATTGGTCATTCATTAGGTACTGCTATTTGGCTTTTTCCAAGCCTGTTGTCTTTAGAATATATGAAATATTATTAAATTCGTCTTTATACGAAAACATATATTTTAAGCTATGCTTTTACGAGTAGGGCTTTTTTATTTTTGTTTTTCAGAGTACTCCGTATTATTTCGAGCGTTGTATCGGCACGTGGTTAGCACTTTGGCACGTTTCATGATCGGCGCTACGGCTAGTGTTGACATGTGGATTTAAAAAGAACAATCTTCTAAAACAATGACAAATCCCTGGCCCGAAGCCTATTACTATCATCAAGTAGCAGCCATTCCTCATCATTGAGTTCCACGTTGTACCTACGTATCAGAGTAGTTAAGTACAACGTGTGAGTTGTGGGTCGTCATTGCAACACTAGTATATTTGCTGTCTATTTCTTATTTTTGGACGTGTTAATTTAATTGTTATGATTCAACGCAAACTTTAGATAGGGTAACGTTCGAAATATTCTGTCAGCTTCCAGGCTAACCAGATAGCATGAAAGCTGACTCCAACGCGTCTTTCATTTGGTGTCATTTTTTTTTTCAAATCAAAGCAAGACATAATTAGGTAAATAAATTAAAATACCTACCTACATGCGTAACCACTGCGGCTAACCAGGAAACGCAAAAACATTTTTCTCGCTCCCGTCGTATTTCAATTCAATGTTACGGGAACTAATTATAAATTATTTGGATTATTATAATTAATTACGTATCTTGCGTAAGTAAATGTTTATCTTGAGCCAGATGCACATCTGAATAATTTTTCGGCGAGCCAACATGCCCGTGACGCTGGTGCGGTAAGCACGAGTGACGGTAACATGAAATAAACAATCACGTGATGAATTATTTATAAGTCGCCGTTACCATAATATGTACATATTGGTTAAAGGCTCTTCTTTTTGTAGACGAAGTTAATATTTAGAAGAACATACTCAGATAATATTTACAAAAAGAATACAAATACAAAAGCGCATGACTAGGCAGGCTAATCATATAATTGTTAATTTTTAAGAGCACCGAGAACAAATTATGGTAGAAGGACTATCGTGTACGAGGGAGATGAACTACATAACCAATTAAGTACTTAAAGACATAAAGTAATCGAATTCTCTTTCAACTTTTAAAAGGCTATTAATACACCATATTTTAAATGTTACTCAATGTAAATTTTACAGTAATATTAAAATAACTTTAGTTTTTTTCTTCTGCGATACCGCCGCTTAACTTATTCCTTAATTTATTTTTGTTTTCCTCATAAAGTGAATATATTATTCTTTTTGAGTAAATAAAATTTATTTGAAACCATTGTAGGTAAAAATTTAATTTAAATTATTAATTCACATTTAAAGTTCAGCTTAAAATAATAATTGTACTTATATCTATCATTGAACAAGCTTTTTATAAAATATAGAAACTGGAATCCCTGATTAAAATATATTAAAGGACTTTTGCAAGCTGAATAATTGCCTCCTCCAGTAACAAAAGATCACAGAATACATTTGAATTCAACAATAACGTGGGCAAGGGAATACCTGAGCGTTTTCCTTAACGCGAAATAATATTTGAATATCAGAGCTGGTTTACTGAAGATAGGTAGGTATAGTGAGTAAAGTCGTCATACCGATCATAGTGCCGACGATTAGAGCCACCCCACTGAAGAGTCCCACCCGTCTCTTGAGGTGAACAGGGTCGTCCGGAGCTGCGTCCGTCCCCTCCAACTGCGTAATACAATGAAAACATCATGTTAGAGGTTAGGTAACATTAAAAATCTGAAAAGGTTATCGTAGAGCTGTTCCTGGAAAAGAATAACATACACCAGAGTCTCTACCACGAGCTCCTAACGCTATCCATTTGACGACGTAAACTAAACTGTTAAAGGGATGGAGCTACACATTCTATCTAGCTCCATCCCTTTCCCCTCCCTTCCTCAATACGAGTAGCACAACTTTTATTTTAAGACGTCATAGTAAGGCTGCTGTAGGTTTTGTTCTAACGCCTAGTTTTCACTGTTTCTTTCTGTCGAACCAATGCTGGAGAACGCGCACCCCTACATCGTATTTGTTATGATTTTAATATATTTTTTTATTGAGTTCGACATTTTTGCAATGTCGATCAATAGGTTACACAAAGCCTCATTGACATTTGGAACCCTGTTTCATCCCCTTAGGGGGCGAATTTCGGAAAATCTTCTTTTAGTGCTTGCCTACGTCGTAAAAGGAAGCCTTTTGCAAAATGTCACGCTCCTAGACCTTGTATTTTTGGCTGTGCGTTGATATGTCCGTCAGTCAGTTTCTCTTTTTATATAAATAGATAGATAAATGCTAATTGACCAAGAGCTTCTCTCCACAGACTTCTTTCTCTCATATCAGAATTTCCTAACTGCTAAAACACACGCGCAATTACTTAACCACTTCAAGGGACTAAACTGCAAAGTAAGAAAGTTTTCTAAGAGAATATTAAGTCCACATGACGGCCATGGACGGATATAATGGCCCCGCAAAAGACGATTCAAGAAAAATATCACGTAGTCAAAAAGAACAAAATAATCTGGTTCAGTGCAGAACTTTGTATTTACATAGAGCTCGCGACTTGCCCGCTAAGAAGATTTACTTTGACACAGAAGGACATTGTAAACATCGAAGACTTTATTGAATTTATCATTCTTCTCAAGAATGTCCTCGGGAGACATTTAGCTAATAAGATTTTACACTTTCAATGGGTTTTAAAATTTCTTGTTGAAAAGCATTAAGAATTTTCCAGTGCAATTCCCTTCAAGTAACAATTCAATAATATAATTTTTTCCAAAACTTTACCCCACATTAGAAGTTACTCCTGTATCATGTAAACTCACAAACACCCGAAACACCTATCTGTGGGTTACACAAATAGATATATCGGCACCCGCAACGATCAAGGTTATAACATTAATACAGTCATTTTTCAAAAAGAACCTTAAAGTGATAGAACCATGTTTGAATTTTGTTTGACTGTAATCCGAGATACTGCCTTGTTCGATGCTGGTGTCTATTTGTTCCGTATGGGAATCGAACCCGCGACACACAGCGTAGTCAATAGCTCAACCTCACCGTTAAATGTATAGTATATTTCGGTTTTATAGACCTTTCTCAATTTATGACTGAAATCTTATAGACAAAACCTACATAATGGGTGCGCATCACACACTTACAGATAGTAACTTCGAGTATGCACTTCAAGTGATAAATCACAACGGGTCGATAATAGCATCGTAAACTGGTTACTTTATGGCCCAGCTAATAACCAGAAACCACAGTAGCTAACACACTCATCACTGCAGCACTCAGAGAAACAGTTTAGATTTTTCTTTCAAACATTAAGCTTTTGTAAGTGCTTTTACAATTTCGTCATGTCTAACATCGGAAAACTTTCATCGTTTCCCGCAGACTCAGATTGAACAAGAACGAAGGTTCGTTTCAAGGATCTGGGCCATTACTGCAAGTGGTTTTGTTTTTAGAGGTCTTCAACGAGGAGAGTGTCCAGGTGAGCTAATATACTCGTATGTTATGTAAGTGTGTGGCTCCGGTTAATTCTTATTTCAAGGGAATGTGGTTCCTACCACCTAAGTAAATATTATATTACTGTCTTCCGAAGTGTTCTGGGTTTTCCTTTAACCGCCCACGTCAGATTGGTCCGACGAGTGTTATCGCGTCTTATTCGACTGGGTACTCCATCTCGTTTAGCTTTTCAATCCCCATAGGTGACAGAAGAGCTGACGAGATGGAGTATTTGGTCGTGGATATACAATCCTGGTGGAAAAGACGCGAGAGTGTTAGTCGGATATATCCAACTTAGGCGCTTAGAGGGTTAAAGTAAACGCAACTACATACGTATTTATCTCTGTATTATGTGGCAGCGTTAAGCTGTTCTCTGTACATTACCTTGTCTCCTGGGTTGATGTTGCCGTCGGTGAGCGCACCCGCCGCGCCGTCTTCTGCGTCGCACTCTGCTGAGCACCCGCGCCATACCAATCCGCCTTCGCGTGCGCTCCCTGTAGACAAAAAAACAAACATTACACCATAAAACGACTAGGTTGATTTGTCAACGAAAACATCGTGAAAAAACCGGTAAGTTCAAGAACCAAAAATTCGAAGACATGTTACCAACAAATATTGGACCCACGTGGTGGATACGGCCCATTTCCTCTCCTAGAGAGGAGGACTTTGTAAGACAGAAAAAAATAGCTAAATAGTTATACTTTAATACCGCTTGCCGAATACGTGCGATCTCGAGAGATCATCTGTCGAAGTTCGTAGCGTAGGGTCTACCAGGTCTAAATGATAGAGTAACACTCAAAATGCAAAATTAAAAAGTTTATCTTTAGTTGGAAACAAGCCTAAATTAATTAATTTATTGAAAACAAACCCAATGTGTTTGAGGAAAAGTTAGACAGATGAAAATAATGTATTAAAAACCGACCAAATGCAAGTCGAACTAGCACACAAAGGATACCGTAATTTTTTTTTTAGGTGGGAAATCATCCAATGACATCTCCCTTGGGCGGGGCGAGAGGGCGTGTCAGAATTCTACTGACTAAAACTTACTCCTAGTTGCCTTTTACTTCAGGGCCGGGTTTTCCTTTCAGAAGCGAACCCATGGCCCCAGTAGGCTTCGACCCTGCTACGGTTTGCTGACAAAGTGAGACACTAAGCGCCGTCGACGACTTGGGTTTGGTCCGGACGGTCGGACGGCGAGCTACCCATTGCTCGCCATCCGCAAGCGCGCGGCTGGAGCGTGAGGGCCATTGCCTCGCGCGTGCGACCGCCTCCTTTGCTGGCATTACTGCTTCGCAGAAGGAGGCGACCGCCTGTCACTCCTCCTCGCTTCGGACCATGGCCTGCACCAAGGCCTGGCGCGAGAGATCGTTGCCGCCGGTCGTCTCCAAGAGGACGCGGCGGTGAAGGATTCCGTACCTCGTCCGTAGCAAAAACGGCAAAAAAAACATCACGTCTGTTGTAAGGGAGCCCCACTTAAATATCTATATATATAAAAGAAAGTCGTGTTAGTTACACTGTTTGTAACTCAAGAACGGCTGAACCGAATTGGCTGAAAATTGGTGGGGAGGTAGCTTAGAACCAGGAGACGGACATAGGGTACTTTTTAACAAGTAGGGTAGAGTAGGGTAATTTTTTTTTTTACTAAATCCCGCTTTTGGGCAGAACAACGTCTGCCGGGACCGCTAGTTTATTTATATATTCAATTTTTTGCTATAGCGGCAACAGAAATACATCATCTGTTTAAATTTCAACTGTCTGGTTATCACGGTTCATGAGATACAGACTGGTGACTGACAGACGGACAGTGGAGTGATAGCAATAGGGTCCCGTTTTTACACATTTGTATCGAAAACCCAAGTGGATAGTCACGAACAAACTTTAGTAGATATACCTAATTAGGTAGGTATTTATAATTTGCAACTAATTAACACAATCAATGATTTGTTAAAAGTGCTAATTAATGTACTGACATAAAACGCCGATTTATAATAATGTGAAACGATTACGTTTCTACTGACGTAGCATAGCCTGCATAACACATATTTAAACGTACACTGATGAACACAAATCTATATATATATAAAAGAAAGTCGTGTTAGTTATGTCGTGGCCAGATCTTAGAATTGATCACTTCATGAAATGGCCAAGTATAACTGGTCAGATCGTATAAATGTTAACATTTGATGATATGTCGATCCTCGTTTGGCAAATTTAGGATTTCTATGATAATAAAAGGTCTAAAGAAAGTAGCCCAAACGAAGATTGAAATATCATCAAACTTTAACGTTTAAAACGATCTGGCCAGTTTTACTTGGCCATTTTATGAAGTGATCAATTTCTAAGATCTGGTCACGACAGTTACACTATTTATAACTCGAGAACCGATTTGACTGAAAATTAGTGAGGTAGCTTAGAACCAGGAGACGGACATAGGATAGGACTTTTTATCCCGTTCCCGTGGAACGTGACACAAAACGTAGTATAACAAACTCAAACGCAACTGACATGGAATAACAAAACACAACTGACAGCTAAACGTAATGTGGTCTATCGTTAAGTATGGTTGAAAATTTGAATTTATAGAGTAGGGTAGAGTGGGATAGAGTGGGGTAGAATAGGGCAGAGTGGGGTAGAATAGGGTAGAGTAGAATATAGTAGTCAGTTGACGGGAGCAAAGCCGCGGGCAAAAGCTAGTGTTTATGAAAATAATGTAATGAACACAAACATTTAATTTCACTCTCACTAACCCGTTAACTCTAGTGACAAACCAGAAAACTATTTCTAATTAATTGCTAAAAATAACAACAAACAATACCATGAACTGCAAAAGGATAAAAACTCACTTTTCCTGTATGACAAAGTAAAAGATAACATTAAAAAAAAAACAACACTTTACCATTTTTCTTTTTCAAATCCATAAAAGTTTATGTATCCTTCGGCAATCACTCTTATAAATTTTATTTGATTAGGTTTTATATTACCGAAGATAAAACCACGTTGCAAATATCAATAATAAATACTTAGAAACTGTGCTACATTAAAGGTATTATATTTTATTACTTAGTATACTTGTAACCACAAGACACGTTATATTTGAAGGACTATTTCTAATAAACTGATATATTTGATGAGCGTCTGTTGAGGTTGAGCGCAAGCGGTGTAAAGAATTAATTTATTTTAAGGAAGATGACTAAAATAAACAGTCGCCGTGTAAAACCCAGCTAAACTCACCAATCAGTGTCCTGTTTACAATTACATGATGACACAATTACAACATGCAAATTGATAAATAATAAACACCTGAGTAAGTACCAAAGTGCGCACTTTCGATTTGATAAGAGAAAAATATGCTAATTTATTTTACTATTAAAATATTAGTCACCACTTTTACGCTCGCTTCCAAAATCGTGATAACAAAAATGTCTACGTGATTTCTTAGGCGTAAAGCCTGTATAACGGTTCTATACCACTTGTTAAGATTTCTCCGAAGTAATTAATAAAGCTCAAACATCATGCTCAGACTTTTTCATTGCAAGATCTGCGACTCTTGTTTGACAAGCCTAATTGAAATATTTATGAAGTTTCCTTGTAATCATTAAAAATAACGAGTAGAAAAAACTTTTCTTTGGATGCCTCTCTAAACAATACCTCACTATTTCAGATTATTATAAGATATTTATTTTGTCCTTTTCTAGATAAAAGCTACAATACCTTTTTTTTGTTGGGAAATTATCAAATAACTTCTCCCGCTACGGGTAAAGCGAG
Organism: Mythimna pallens; assembly: GCA_961205895.1. NCBI lineage: Eukaryota > Metazoa > Arthropoda > Insecta > Lepidoptera > Noctuidae > Mythimna > Mythimna pallens. The sequence continues at coordinate 11,060,186 of OY540826.1, read as the reverse complement.
GGGAGTGTCAGACTTTTACAGACTAAAACCCACTAGTTTTCCTCTGATTGCTCTATGTGTTCCATGGCTGCGGAATCTCTTTCGAAAAGCCCTGACGTACAATACTACATACGATACTTTCATTGACATACCTACTGACTGAAATATCTTAAAACATCATCTTTATCTATTAGTTGGCGGATTGTTACTGTAATTACATTGTGCAATTAATGACGAGAAATAAAGATTTTTACCGCTAATTTGTCCAACTGATATTAATCTAAAAATAATGACAAAAACGTTTTTAATTTTGAAATCTCTTTCTTATTGCTGAGTTTGCACCTTTAGTGAGCAGTCTCATTTTGTGAGATGTGCCATACAATACCATTTCATAAACACATAATCATGTTTTGTGTTGTTTTTTTTTTTCATTACTAAATCTCCCCAATAAAACGTATCATTCAAGTAATTAAATAAGAGACTTGGCAAGCATTCAATAGACCACACCTACTCAACTATAAAATAACAATACGGATTAGATGCGTATTTTGTAATCCTGCTATTTAAAATAAAACATATTTCAGAACTTTCCTTCTACTAAAGTTTCTAGTGCTACAGCCTGAAATAGTGACAGAAACGCCCATTGATGTCACACAGACGATATAAATTGAGTGTGAATATTCTACAGTTGGATTCCCGACGCAATCACACTTAAGTATAGTTGCCAAAATAGCCAGCAAATCAGTGATAATGGGACTTTAGAATTGTTACGTAGACTATCAAGTAATGTGTCGAAATAAATTTTTAGATGAAATGTAAGAATCTAATGATTTTTTCACTCTTACGTTGAATATTTAGAGAGCTATTTCAGTTGTGGAAAAAATTTAATTCGCGAAGGCCGCGGTTGAGAACTACGTTATAATGTTTCAAGAAAACAACGACATTAGAGATGATAGCGATTGCCGATTGTTTAATACAAAGTCGACCGGTGTCATAAAATAACAAACAATACACTTTCAGAAAACAAATTAACACACTAATATACACTAACTAAAATCGGCTAGACTTTATCGAAATGAAATATGTATAAATAAAGGCAATCTTTTTGTTAAAGAATTTAATTAACAGCATTTCAACGAACGGTTTTATAAAGTGGAGGGTTTTATTATACCTAGGAAAAATAAAATCGATTCAAGGGCGCATTGGTATTGAATTATGAAGCAAAAACTGCCAATCATATACACGTGCTATAGACATTGCGGTACCGATTTTGTGTGCATAAGTGCCTATAGATATTAATTGAAAAAATCTATTGATAAAAAGAACAATTCAGCCAAGAAAGATATCTGAAATTTATTATTATACAATAAGTAGTGACCGGATCGTCCTTGCACGGGTGCAAATTATTTACATAATCCTTTCTCATTTATTAGTGAAACCGCCAGTGGCGTAGCTAGATGACCAACGTTCTTCTGATGAAATGGGAAAAAAAACTGGGGCCCCTTTTTTTACGTTAGAATTTATCAAATAACTTCTATTGCTCTGGTTGGAGCAGGAGGGAGTGTCAGACTTTTACTGACTAAAATAATTTGCCACACTTAGTGCTGCAGCCTATTTTATTTTAATTCTGAAGGTGGGAGAATTTTTCACTACTTCAATAAGAGGTTTATTAATATGCTTGGGAGCCCCGTGGCACTGCCCCGTCTAGCCCTTCGGTAACTACGCCAGTGAAAACCGCATCAAAATCCGTTTCGTGGTTTAGTAGGAGTTAGCGGATAAACAGACAGACGCAGAAAGCCAATTTATATTTTAAGTACTAGGTATAAATAGGTATATACGCTGGTGTTTAATTAAGTGATCGACGAAGAGTGCGACATCGAAAAACCTGCTAACCTAACCTAACTGAAATTAAAGGTATTTTTTTAACACAAGAGTAAACAAAGCAATAAAAGCTTAGACAATGTGACAAACACACGGAAAATTAGACCGTTTGCCAATCTCAGCTATTATAATGAGTGTTTTGTGATGCCAACACTTTTAATTGAGGACAGAAAAGTGTCATCTGGTACCTATGCCACAGGGTTCTACCGCATACGTTAATACAGGCTGGAAAACCTCCTCATCCTTTCATCGAGCCGTAGGAGAGCCTCTCACCTGATCACGCTTCAATCTCCACAAGTGGGGATTCTCAGACGGTTGCAGTCTATAGTTTATGTGCGACGTCTGTCCCTCACACCTCACACTATATACCACCTTTCATGATGACAGCGTCAGCGGACGGTATTGTCGTAGCTGAAAACTGGGCCAGGCAGGAAATTTAATGACATCGACACGCTAAGAAGCTCGAAACCTCTACTTACCGCTATAAATTAGCTTCATCTCTATGGCGCAGTTACACGGAACATCATTCAAACGATTTAATCTTATCTGTAATGTTATTATGGAGAAACGATAATGTGACGATGCGCAGTGAGCTCAGACAGACCACTCAGGACTTCATATCTCATCAATATAATTATCCCTAATGTCTCTTCTCCATCATATTGAAAACGCAAACAGTGTGTGATAAGCATTGAATTTATTACAGTTTTGATTTAATCATATTGAATTAGTTGATACTTAAAAGCATGCTTAACCAATAAATAGGTAGCTAAATATATTGATTTCGTCATCATTCGGAACTATAACATACTTTTGACTCTTATTTTAGTTACTTATTAAAAAAAATAGTTCTCCAGCCACGAAACTTTTCTTTGAAAAATATCACTGAAAGCCGTAAAATTAAATTTTTTCACGAAATACAATATAAACTTGCAATAAGATTGCCCGCAACGAAAATGGAGTCGGAAAATTATCTTATTTTTTTGTCAAAGCGTACATAATGATAGTGGGAGTAATGGGACGTATTTTAACAGTTTACTTCAACTTCAAGTTTCAGATTCTGTTAACTCAAGTTCCAGTTTCCATTTTGATGACGCAAATGTGTATCACATGACACACCGGACACAGTGTAACCAAAACACTCCGTGTGCAGAGCATCACGTACACCAACTTCTTACTAACTACCTATTGTATGATTTACCCTGTTTCATTCAAGAATTTGTGTTAATTTCTTACAATAACTCACTATTTCTATTAGCATAACATCATTTGCTCATCACATACCAAGTTAACACCTATTAGCAAGTATTTTTAATACGTTTTTTCCATAGGTATTTATTCGGAAAATATAAAGGTTACTGTTGTAAGTAATTTAATGAGTTGCTAGCCAAAGCAAAGTTTTTCTTTCTTTCTTTTCTTTTCCAAAAAACCTTTCATTTAATTAAGCCGTGGCGCTCTTTAAATGAGGCTTAGCATTGTTGAGCTTTCAAAATACTTTCTTGACTAATTCATTGGAACAATTCCAATATACCTACATACAACGTGTCTGTATATATAAGAAGGACAAAACATCCGATACAAACGCTATTTATCATAAGGCCAAGCTTTAATCCCAGATTGTAAACATTATCCAATCTCGAAGGCTACACTATTAACGCTGAGTCTACAAACAAAAGCTAATACAAATAGAACTTTGTTGTGACACCCCGTACCTACACCTACATCATACGATTCTTAGGAAAACAATGGTAGGTACGAGTACATAATACTTATTATGTCAGTAATAATTTACTTGGACACATATTGACAGTGTTAGCACCGGACAGGAAAAACTAACTTTGTCCATGTATATATTGTTATCATAAAATTGAAGCCTTTTCAAGTAGCGTGAACACTGATATTGTACCGTTATTTTCATAACTAATTGGTACAAAGATAGCAATAAATAGGTGAGATCTCAAGCGGTACATACAACTTATCGCCGTAGGTAGAGAGCGCAACAATTTTAGTGTTTTGTTTCTTAGACAAATGCGTTATTAAATCTTGTAAATGCTTTGCTAGAGAGGTAATTTTAAATTAACACGTAACTTGTTTCCATACAATAATAATTTATCAAATCATTCCAGGCGAGAAATATTTCTGAATGGACAAAAAGATTTATCTCACATAGTACGACGCAAAAGTCGACGTTGTCACGAGCTTCGCATCTTAACAGAATGGGAACAAATGATCAAATGAAAAAAATGAAAAATAATAATAATAATAATAATAATATTCACACAACTATCACACAACGCCGTCTAGTCTCAAGCTAAGCAGAGCTTGTGTTATGAGTACTAGACAACTGATAAACATACTTAAATATTTCTAAATACATACATATTATAGATAAATTACACCCTGACACAGAACAAATGATTATGCTTATCACACAAACATTTGTCCTGAGTGGGAATCGAACCCACGACCTCCGGCATAGCAGTCAGGGCCACTAACCACTAGACCAACAGGCCAGTCAATGATGATGTCAGAAAATGATGATGATGATGAATGATGAATGTGTTGATTCAGTCTGTCTAAATATTTATCGAACAGTGCGATTTTTAAAACGGCAAACTTGTATCTAAGTGCGCTGAGAAAATAATTCTTCTGAATACTTTCAGTGTTCTTCATTCATTCAAGAAAGTCTGACGTTTTAATCTCTTCCTCAACTAGGCTAAAATTAACAAGACAACTACATTACGTCCCGACAGAAAAATAAATTGGTTGGAAATAACAAGTTAATTGAGTATTATTAACACGAGGCAATAACGCCTTATATTATACGTAGTAACTGAACAATCTTTTCTTTGAAAATAAAACAAGAAATCTTTAAATTAAAATCATTCATTTCATTGGACGTTTGTCGTATTTGCCCGGGCGTCCCCTAAAGGGCGTTGACATTGGCAATGAGGTCACTGGTAGATGGGCTTGTTGGGTCTTTCTAATCTTGACAACTTCGTGGAAGATCTATGGTTGATTGGCCCGTTACTGAGACGTGATAGCCACGTGCCCAATTTTATCCGCACACGGTCAGATGTAAAATAAAGTGGGTTTAGGGACAATTTACATTAACAACAAGAGCATGACAATGTTTAATGGGGACGTATCCATTAGGATGGGTCTAAATAATTGTAGCATTTTATACCTAAATATTTAACGCGTTTCTTCATAATTGTTGATTATATTATCAATACAGAGAAGCTTTACGTACAGGGTTCTTAACAGTTGCTGATTTGTGTTATGTAAAGTGTAAATACTCTTGAATGTTTAGAAAATAAACACATTTGTCGAATAAGCTACTAAATGTTAAATGTAAAAAGCAAGTAGAAGCTCTATTTCAGTGTAGTAGGTGTGTGAAAAGTGTCAGTGATAATGAAAGCGTAATGTGGAAAGTCTCAACTAAATGCTACGGCCTTGCCTACGTGCTACAAGAATAACTGTGCCCAATAAATCGATAATATACCTACTATTTCTTGCTAAATTTGTAAGTGAACAATACACCTTATATCCTTTATTCTATATTGTATTCTACACAAAATTTTAGAATCAATTTTAATTAGGATAGCTATTGTATTTTTATTTATAATTAATAAACTCAAGGACTTGTTTTAAAAATTATTTTACCAATATAATACTAATTTATCAATGATTCACATAGGCTATACACTTTTCGCTAGTAGTTAAACTTAAAAATGCTGTGTAAAATAATATGTCACATCTATCAACATATTCAACATACATATTATTTTAAACTGTATTTTTCAACTCAACAATAAGTGTGCCAAAAAAAGGGCATTCATATGAACAGCTCTGACCAGGTCTAAAGTGACAAGTAAATGCTGAAAAACAATCAGCATTTCAACACTAAATAAATACTGAAGAGAGGACTTACACAAATTCGAAAAAAGGACCTTCAAAACAGATTTAATGAACGGTCTGGTGTTTGTCCTCGACAATCAATTTAATATGATGAATTTCGCTTGCATTTTTAAACTAGATAGCACCTACACTAGAAATTATTCCTGTAACGTTTTATTTGAAATAAAATAAATAATTGAATATAAAAAATAATAATTTATATAAATACATTGTCTTCCATCCATGCATTATTATAAAACAAAATCCCCTACCGCGTCTGTCTGTCTGCATGTTCGCGATAAACTCTGAATACTACTGAAAGGATTTTAATGCGGTTTTCACCAATAGATAGAATCATCAGGAAGGTTTAAGCGATACATGCATTTTATAGTAGAGAAAAGCCGAGAATTTCAAAGATTTGGATTTCGCTAATAGACTATAAAAGGCTGTATACTTTATAATAATATATAATAAGAACTTTATTTCAGACTTTTAGATCTAAACGATACAGGTGCATATTAATGTTAGTAAGTACTTAAGAACTATGTTAGTAAATACACACAGGAAATAAAAATTACAAATTACGAACATTTTGACACGTGGAGCCCAATCCAGTGTCTCAGAAACGGACCGTCTAGTCGGTCCACTATTACTTTTAGGATGCTGTTGGAGCTTGCTCGTACACGATTCAACAATGAGGGCGCTCTCTTTCTCATGATGGCATGAAATCCATCAATCCGAGCTTCCATAAACATGCCAGATGCACTAAAGTATCTCGGTAGCCCCAACAACATCCTAAGAACATTATTTAACTTTAGAAACATTGCAATTTGACAGAGAATCCGATTTATTGAAGGTCATTAGACCACTGGAAGTAGTATTCGTATAATTCAAAAATATACCTAGGTACGGAGTTTGTGTGTGTGTGTGTATATATGTTTTTAACGTCTTCACGAATCTTAATATCTTTTTATCCTGGGAATATGGTCCCTTGGGACAGTTTTCTACTTTAACGCGTACGAAGCTGCTGGTAGCAACTAGCAATCAATAATATTGCTTTGTTACTAGCATTACATCGGCAGTTTCACCGCCGACGTTGCAGTTTTCACAAATATAAAGAGCAATTAACGAGGAAGGAAAATAGTACGATACTGGAAATATGAAAAACTCAAGGGACATTTACCTAAAATGTAAAAATGTCCCTTACATTACATACTTCTGGTATCGAGTACTTTTTAATATAATTGGAGAAAGTTTGACATTGCGACCGAAGCGCCATTCAATATCAAACGACTTTTTTCATTCAATACACTGACGAAGAAATAAATAAACGGAGTTGACAAGTGACTCGTTGGAGTCACTTAGCGCCCAGCCTGATACGATAAATATAATAAATTGTGGCGGGCTCGCGCACTTTTCCGCGCTGGTGCGGAAAACAATAAATTGGGGCCTAAGAGCAGTGGTACCTAAGCGTTACGGTATTATTTTTCGAGGTAAAAAGATTGTACTTGGCAACATTCCTATCACTCACAAATAATCACGACCCTGCTTCATATGAATGTGCAACGACGCTTTGTCTATAACCTTTTATAGTCTATGTTAATTGATCACTAAGTTTCCATTACATTATTTTATTTTAATTCAAAATAAATATGTATTCTGTAATTGTTCCTTTCATTTTTTAAGTGTTTGTGGATATAAATAAATATGTAAAGATTATTTAATAAATCGCAGCGCCAGCCAGACAACATAGTCAAGTAAAGTATAGATAATAAAGTAAGAGTAAGTAACAGTTTTTATAAACATTTTAAGTGGCGCGGTAGAACAATTTACTGCAACAATAATATTTCATGTACTTTTATTGTTCCAATCAAAGCAAGCCACAAGAATTTCACACAACTCATGCATTGTTTTCAAAATATTAGATGTTACATTTACAGATGAATGATAACATCATTTACATAGCAGATTAAATGAAAATAAACTGCTTGACTGCTGTTTGATTTAAGGACAGGAAAATATCGAACTAAAGCCCCTACTACGAGCTCTTAACGAGATCCATTTGACGACCTAAACTGAATTATTAAAGAAATGAAGCTAAACACGCCTATTTTTTAATTACTACCAAAAAAAAAATGGGGCTCATCAAAAGTTAAAAAAACGAAATCCCAAAATTGTTCACGAAAATTTGTCATAATTGGTAAATTCATAATAAATCCATCATTCATTGCAATTGCTACTAGAAAATACTCGTAAAACACTGCGGAAAAACACTGAGCGTAGGCAGTGTTTTTCCATTTTGTTCGTCATTTATTAATTCATAATCAATAAATAGCCTGTAGAATATTTCCATAAATTGAGTGATATTTTGGGATATAAACAAACGCTAATAACTTTGCTGTTTATGAATATTATTTATTGAGATTTCACTTAAATAATAACAAGACCTTCTTTAATAAGCTCTTTAAGTATTTGTACCAATTACAAATTAGTGGTGTATAGAGTGTTTAGCTAATCCATCTTTCTGGCTCGCAAGCTCGAAATTTTAACACGTCATGGTAAGGCCACTGTATTTGTTAATTTTCTATTCATTTTATTTAAAAAAAAAACGAATTTGTTAAGTTAGGCCAGAAAAATTATGGCCATTGTTTCAGTGAATTTGCTCTAAAGGAAAATGTCTAAATGGTTTACCCTGTCCATACCACGTTACTTTCAATTTTTGCCTTTGGCCCTATCAGGACAAGGATAATAAATAAAATCACAAAAAAAAATAAGCAAAAATAACAACCTTCATCTGTGAACACGAGCACAGGTCCAAATGCATCATTGTGCAGCTTTTCACCGTTCTGGTGCGCCGGCGCATGCACCGAGCTCCGCAGCAAAGCGGAAAGTTTGTCCCGCATCGCATCGCACATGCGACCGCCGCACCTTCAAATCGCACCGCAACTCCGCACTTCGCGGGCGCCGGCGCCGAGTGACGATTATTCACCCAAGCTATATCAGCACACTGATACACAGACTCAGCCAAAATTCAAAATAACACAACTCCAACCACCTACTGATTCTAATATCCTTCCCCAGTCAATGTCACTGCACTTATACTACACGTATTTCAACCTCTATATATCACAGACCATACACGACGTGACGGAACGATTATTACTAGTATTGCTTACGACAACGCGACCTTTGCTACACACGAGGAAGTTTATAATTTATTTAAATAATCAACAAATTTGTGTTAACAACCTTATTTCTTTAAGTTTCTTTCTATCACAATTTTTATTGACTTGAGAATTTATTTTTAATTATATATATATTTATTTTGTTTGACGATGTATGTGTGAAAATTGAAAAGTTTTTGCTAAGCTAGAGAGATGTGAGCTGGGAGCAGTTGCGCGGGGCAGACTGCCTATTCCGGGCGGCAGCGAGCACGTGGGTGCCGCCGCCCGCCCGCCGCCGCGCGCCCGCCCACCGATCAATGGCCACGAGATTTGATATCTAGCCGAATCCACATCTCTGTACTTGTCACATTATTACTAATTTATTAAACAATACATGACGTGTCGTGTCTATTTTTTTATTACTTCCATACTGTAACACCGTTTTAATTAAAGAAGTTGTGTTTAAATTGGCCGAATTCGGACACACGTTATGTTTGTTTTTCAGTTGACCTTCACACTTAACCTCTATGTTTCCAAACTACTGAACTAGTTTGGGGTCAACTCCCCAAAGAATCAATACGAAGAAGAGTAGAATAACAAGAGCGCTCATTATCATAAAATCAAGCAAATAAAAATAAAGAGGATACAAAAAGGTTAAACTATACCTCCGAACATAGTTTATGAGGGGTCACTCGTTATTTCTATCCGCAGAAAAACAAATAAGTAAGAAGAAAAAATAGGTACGTCTGAGTCTATCTACTAATGGTGACGCAATAGTCGGCGTTCCTTGCGATCCACCACAGCACAATATATCCGATCTAAGGCTTCACTAACAAAATCCACTCGTGAAAACTCCTTTTATAACCAATGGCAAAAATACTTAACTTGAAAATACCTTATCGAGTAACAATTAAAGTAAGCCAACATTAGAACATGGCAAAATAATTAATTTACTTGAAGATGAAATTTTTGTTGTGAATCACATAGTTCAGCAAAATCTCTGTTATGCAGAGCGTCTCGTGATCTACGAACCTTTGTTTATTTGGAAAACGATACATGCGGTCGTATTATAAATGAAAATATTGAGTAACACTATAGATCATCTTAATGTTGCAAGCTCGTCAAGATAAGATTTCATTTTAATTTGGCGTCAATTTACTTCGTCGGAGAGTTATTTTTTTACTAGATACTTTTACAAAGTAGCATTGCTTTTGCTATAACGTAAATGTTCATTATATCTTTACGTAAATAATAATAAGGATCACCTCTAGTTTTATCTCTGCAAATAAATCGTAGGTAATAAACTTTAGAGAAATATTTCAATTACTCTATAAATGTTCGCTAGAGACGGTGATGAATGTTTTCGGGTAATACTGTTTATTTTGCTTTATTCCCGGTCTCTAAATTTGTCTTACAGCACACCCAGGTTACATAGATTTTCAGCATTTCAATAAAAAATAAAAATGTTTGTAAACCTAGCTGCTCGAAATTGTGGTACGTGTGGATGGCTTATAAATCTTGAGACAAACAAAGCTTATTTTTACGGTCTCGTCTCTCGGACCGATACGACGATTCTTTGGCACACGTTACGATTATCACACATACCAGCCGAGTACCATGCATCTTATTGCAGAGCCGCCCAAATTAAATGCACATTTATCCTAGAATCGCATACAATTTGCGACCTTAATGCAAAGAAATAAAGATACCATCAACTTTCTATTCGTGCAAGTTATATTGGTCTTATATCAGGTGACGTAGAAATATTTAGCGTTTGTTACATATGAAAAATGTCTTTGAAAATGGAGTATCTATACGTAGAGTCTAGCATATAATAACTACCATTGACAGAAATAAACGTAAAGTAGAGCAGAATATCAAATGTTGTGAGTTATATTAGTGTAGCGATTGTGGGAGCTTTTTTATTGATTGAATATCATCGCATGTCTGTATTCACATGGTCGTAATTTAGTGTTTAGAAGCACATACCACGTTCCACCCACGTCATACTATGATGATGGGAAATAACGTCATTAGTGCCATGAAAATGTGCTTTTAAAACTTGTACAATGCTTTTTATTTCTCTTTTGTAAATATAAATCGTCAAATAAATACTTTTACTGTCCATGAAACGTAAGCAACAGTTAAACAAACCCTTCAATCATAATTATTATGTGATCTTGGGATAGTGAAAGAGTAAGTAAGATTTTATAAATACTTCAACTAATAAATACTAAAATAATTCACAGACATCAATTAAGTATATTTATGGAAACATTATCCGAAATTACAGTTTCATTAGCAAATAGCAATTTAGTGAACAACACTTTAATTCATAATTTCATGAATATAAGTTGGCAAGTAGCCATTATTTATACTACGGATCGATTAAACTGTCATAGAACTTAAGAATTAAGATAACTGATTATATCTATATCAAAATATGTAATTTTGCCATCGTATTTTATACCTATATATATCACCGAGGGTGTAGCGAGAAAAACTATTTTCATGAAAGCGATGAGGCGCAAACACACAGTAAATAAGGCTTGATGATATCTACAAACAAATGAATATTCGAATGCCACACGTCACTTATGCCCATAAATAAATGTTATCCTTACACAACACTTAAATTGAATTTCACATAGTTCTGAATAACTGGGCGGAGGTAAATGAACCCTAGCTGAGGCAGAAACATTGACAGACTCATGTGTTGCCTGCGTCCTGTGTGCCCTTCAACTGACCTTCCCCAAACTTCTGCGACCCTACCAACAATCCTACATCCATATAGGAATACAACAAAATAAACACGGAAAATGCTTACAAAAAGCGATCAGTTATAACAAAATTGTCTAACCACACGGACGAAAATACATTAGTGGCGTAAGAAAATGAATGAAGAAGAAAATATATATAACTCTGCCTATGCCAAAAATATAATCTCTTTCATGGTTAAAAAATATTTTTCGGTGTCACGTATTTCGTCTCAACCTAACACCTCCGTCTAATATTGTTTCAAAGAACAATCAATGAAGAAAACTGGTTATGTGATTGTATAGTTCGAAAAGCAGTGCCAACTTACAAAGTCGTAAAAAAATTAAAGGTCATGTGCCTAACTGCCTATTACAATATGTATTTACGTGAGAAAGGAAACATGGGCAATGAATTGGGCATGTAGTATCCATATGGATATACCTATACTTAATATTATAGGATTTTGAACTTTGGTTGGGTAGGTACTTAAAAACATAGAAATCGTATCACATACAATTTAATTTAGACATGTCTGTCGCGGCCTTTGATACAATATCAATAGAGAACGACTGGTAACCACAAACTAGGACAACTTCACGGCATTTATCAAATTAACGATACATTTAATACTACATATATATTTGTGGATCTAGAATTTAACATTTATCGCCTAATATTTACATACCCACTTACTTTCTTTTTAATTATAGTTTGAAAGGCTTTATACTAATAGGCTAAGGCTAAGTAGTAATTTAGCTGAAACTATTTTCTTTTATTAATTAATTACACTAATAAATTGTTCCTAATGAGGTCTCTTGTTTTTCTATTGGAAAACAAGTTTCGAACAGTGTTTGAATGCCTAACCATTATAAATTAATACAAGAATTACAAATAAAACGTGTTAGCACCGTTTAGCGAAAATGCAAAGTTGTCAAACAATATTATTATCTAGAGGTGCAAACATCTACATCAAGCGTACGTTGTACGTGACACACAATCTAATTAAATGAAAATCAGCAATTTATTCGCTCAACCTACATAATTTATTATAACCTAGATGATGATTATGACAATTCTATACAAAGAATTAATATTATCTTAGGTTTTAAAAATAACTCATTTTAAGCATGTATTTTATAGTGGCAGACTTAAACCTAAATAAAATTTAAAATCGGTTAACATTTAACGAAGATATCACTGAACAAGATACAAAAAACTACTTTTAGAAGACTTGAGGGCCGCCTTCTTTATTAGAAGTCGATTAAATATAAAACTTAGGCAAAGTTGTAAGAACTTTAACATGTTAGTGTATTGATAGATTCTCATAAATACTATTATGAGCATATTATGAATATTATTTTACAAAGCCACAAGATTCAAATATCTTTGTGGCTTAACAAATAGCAGATAGGTAGTTATCATTCAAATAATACAAAAAAATAACTGAGTAAAATATTCTGAGAACATCTGAAAACGCAATTTTTGCAATATTTTCGTTATAACAACCATTTTCAATGAACGACAAACCAAAGAAAGCAACTTCTTTTCACACCGCGTTTTATAACATCAAGGCATCAACGTAAATCTGTTAGTGCGGCGGTAAACTAGCTGTATGACGCATTGTACTCACTGTTAACACATTACGTTATTAGTACCGAACTCGATATCAATACGTAGCTTGGTGGTTTGTTCACCTGTATAATAGAACGACACATATACATACGCATCTACTTATACAGTCACTTACTCAGTTCTTAATATGGCTATTATCTTTGGCTATCTTTTTCAGCTATTTCAATTTGCGTGGATATAAAAGAACACCGAGATCCGTATTATAATTAGACTCGACGGTCAGTTATTCTGAGATTGCGAACGATGTCGTGTGACATGGCCTACAGCACGCATGCTTTCTGGAAGCATTGCGTTCAAACTACCCGTAAATCTCACATTACTACAACAAACAAGTACTTCAGACTCCGTTAATAATGTAATACAAAGTTTTCCGCTCACACAATAATAAGGCTACTTTAGACCAATTAATACCGCGATGCTATATATAGCTAATAATGTGGTCTATAAAGCACTCGATTCATACATTGAAGAGCCTAACTAATGTTAGCAGCTCACTGCTACCTACTCAAGGTCGCCACACCATCGTTATTATTCATGTTGAAGGTTACGTCGCTTATCTAAACTTCAAAAGTTTCAGATAGACAGAGAAACTCGGAGAGCCTGATGAGAGCGAAATCAACGTGGTATTGATCAATATATTCACGCATGCGTCACATTGACTTCCAAACGTCTTCGAGTACTCGGGAGCGTAGGCGTTTGACGTGTTTTGCTGATTCTCTAATAATGAAAATGTCATCGAAAGGTACACCTACACTCTAGAGATTCTTCTCCCGGGATGACTTTGTAACGTACCGGTTTCATCCAGGATCAGCCCTAGCAACTGGTTGAAATGCCCTTCACACAAGGGCAATCGAGGTACTTTACCCAAAATTTGGGAGGATTTTTGCTACAAACAAAATAGTACATCGTGACGATTTAATAACATTAGCTAGGTACATGTTGAATTTGTTCGCCACGATTAACCTAACAAATACTAGGCAAGTGCGTGTCGGACTCGCGCACTGAGGGTTCCGTACAAACTTGAAAGGTAAATTGCGGTTTACGATTTATGACGTATTAAAAAAAACTACTTACTAGATCTCGTTCAAACCAATTTTCAGTGGAAGTTTGCATGGTAACGGTAATGGTACATCATATTTTTTTTTTTTTGTTTTATCATTCTCTTACATTAGAAGTTACAGGGGGGAAACATTTTACCACTTTAGAAGTGTCTCTCGTGCAAACTGTTCAGTTTAGAAAAAAGTGATGGTAGAAACCTCAATATCATTTTCATGACCTATCCATAGACACCCCACACGTATGGGTTGATATTATTTTTTTTTGTATTTCAGTTCTAAGTATGGGGAACCCCCAAAACTTTATTGTTTTTTTTTTCTATTTTTGTGTAAAAATCTTAATGCGGTTCACAGAATACATCTACTTACCAAGTTTCAACAGTATAGTTCTCATAGTTTCGGAAAAAAGTGGCTGTGACATACGGACGGACGGACAGATAGACAGACATGACGAATCTATAAGGGTTCCGTTTTTTTGCCATTTGGCTACGGAACCCTAAACAGGGCCGGTAATATCTCCCGAGAATTTAGATGTAACCTTATGAAACAAAATCGGAATTTCTATAAAAGTATTCTTTGATATTAAAATCTTTGCGAAAACAAAGTTACTAATTCAAAATTATACGCTCAACACCTTACCCTAAGGATATTAGACATCTGTATTTATCACATTACTTAATAAAGGCAAAAGTTTGTGAGTGTGTATTTTTGTATATTTGTTACTTCTTCACACACGAACGACTAAACGGATTTGGATGAAATTTGGCATACGGCTAGACCATATTCTGGAATAGCACATAGGATACTTTTTATCCCGGGAGCATGTTCCCTTGGGACAATTTTCTTCTTTAGTACTTCACTAGCAGGTAGTAATTTACTAAAATCTTACTGTACGCAAAAATTTACAAAGCGGTAATTCTGAAAAACTGCTATTATACGAGTCGATTGACAGAATCTCAACAAATATACAATTCAATTAATATAAAGATCAATTCATAACAAAACAAGCGTTGCTTACAATACTTCAAACTAAAGAAAATGATTGATTGTACTTATAAAAGTTATCTCCTTGACATTGAATGGAAAATAAAGCCCCAAGTGGAAAATTACTTGGTAGAGTACTTCTCTCTCATTAAACCACTCTGGGTAAGTACTCTGGTACAGACTTATAAAGAGATGTTTAAGAGCGTAAATACATTAGCTTTAGTAAAACCTCTTTACGTATAAAAAACTTACCAAGGGCCAGAAAAACCGGTATATATGCTGGCATTCTGAGAAAAAGAGACAATCGATACTTTTGGTTGCCTATGTCTGCCGCATGTACAATGAACTGAGGGTCAAAATAACCATTACATGGAGCCCTGACACAGTCCGAAGACATCGCGGTAGTTACCCCATAGATGATGGCGGGACGAACCAAATAAACGACCAGTGGCTGAATATATCGCCTGGATCGTATAGGTTAGAACCTCTGGGCACAGGCCCAGCAGTGGGATGATGCTTTATAACAATATAAGAAAATTAAGTAGGTAAGAGTAGGAGAAGGAGAGAGGAGAAGCATGTGAAGAGGCTGATTAGTGATCCAGATTTGGTTAAGACCAATCTATAAATCCTGGAGTGAAGGCAAAGGGTAGCCAGCCTTTCGGTATTGTATAGGATGTATTTTGGAGAGTGTGCGTGGGAATTACATAACTAGATTCCGCCATCGCGTTTCTACCATCGGACACCCGACGTGCGATGAGTATCGACCCCTTACAGTGTTGACGCTTCTTTTTTTTAAGGATGGAAGTCATCCAATGACTTCTCCTGCTCTGGGTGGAACGAGAGGGTGTTTCGGACTTTTACTGACCAAAACCAAATCTGTATCCTTCAGTTACCCTTTGCGTTCTAGGACTACGGGTTTCCTTTTCAGAAATTACCCGCGGTCCTATAGCTAGCGGACACTGGCCCTGCCGTAGGGGCCCAACGGTTTTCTGACATCTCTTTGAGGAGCGCGTGGATCACTACGCGCTGTTGATGACTAGACTTGGTCCGGTTAATTACATTGCTCGACGTCCGCAAGCCCGTGTCTACCGTGGCTGATAGTTGGGGTCGGAATCTCGGTGACTGGGGCGTGAGGACATTAGTTCTCTTACGCGTGCGACTTTCTCCTTCACTAACATTATTGCAGAATGAGGCGACCACCTGCTTTTCTTAACTCAACCTTGAGACCCAAAATTGTACATAATATCATTCACATAAACCATATCGAGCTAATCAACGCGCATGAACACTTCCGACCTTTATATCATTTTATAGACATTCCCTTAACAAAAGATAAGCTTATCAATTCTATTGGAATGGATTAAAGGCTTAAATGCAATAGATTTGTAAATATTAAGATAGATACAGCTGATAACCATCGATTCTCCTAAGTTATGAGTAATCATTGCTGTTGTGATAGTGTTATCTTTCAAAGCGTGTCGATTTATGATTATACGGAATTATTGGGTTTTTTAGTAGGGCAAACCAGGCTTTAAACAGTTTCAAATTAAAACTTCTTGACCTACCAAGACATGGTTGGCGCAGTGGTTGAGCGATTGGCAACTGCGCTACGTGTCGCGATTTCAATTCCCTCTCGGGACAAATATTTCTATGACCTACAGATAGATGTTCCGATTCTGGGTGTCTTGTGTATGTGAGCTTACATGTGTGTGAACGCACCCACGATACAAGAGGTATTCCTAATATGGAGTAATGCTTTTAAAAAAAAAAAAACTTAATATTAGCTTTTATACAAAACGGGTACTATGTTAGACTTTTACTTAGAGTGTGAAGACATAATTTCACAGCATAATGTATCTAGAACGCAACGCATCTGGATATATCTATTCTTGTGGATTTTATACTAGAATGATAATGAGAAAAATTTATAATTTCTAAATTCATACCTTTTCGGAAACCCTCGTATTTCTCCATATCAGGACTGGACAGTGATCACAACAGTTCACAAAGCACACACAATTAGCCAGCAATGGACGGTGATAGGGCTCTAATACCATGGATATCACGCACTGACTTGGGCCATATTGATAAACCTCTATCATTTGAGAGCTCACTTATCAAGAACTGTCAAAATGTTAACGTCATCAGAATTAAGTCATAAAAATCTTACAATTATGTTAAGTAAATAAACTAATAAGTTAAATAAATTAAGTAAAAAAAAAATAAACTCATCATCATCAAATATGCTTAATGTAGGCCTTAGTGTTTAATCCAAATAATACTTTATCACATGCATCAAGTTCGATATTGCACTAGCTACGTGTTAACTAGGCAACCGCTATGTAGCGTCTCTTACTCGTCATCTACTGCATCTGCTACGCTCTCCTACGAGACATCTACGAAAATACTACACATCTCTTATGCTCTCCTACAACTTTGCTATAAATCTGCTTAGAGTGATAAGCTCTCCTACGCATCTGCTACAAGTCTTACCCCATATCTCTCTCCCACACGTATGCTACGAGTAGGCTAACCATTTGGTACGTTCTTCTACACATATGCTACGAGTGCTACGCTCTCTATGCAGCAGGTACGAGTTCTGTTAGGCTGAGCGCACACTTGAGTTAAGTTAGTTTTAAGACAGACTATTGCTTTACAAAACATATTTAATGAAGATCACTTCAGACAAAACGTCTCATAGACAAAATTGTCTAATATCTACCAAAACTGCACAGCAACATATCTGTCTAACAACTCTCTGCTTCCCTTTTGTACGACAAAAGAATCTAGCGACGTACCTCCTCTCTAGTTAGTGATGTGTCGAGTCACTGTATCGGGGAATCTAGTCGACTCGATTCGGTTTGTGTATTCGAATCTTGACTCGAATCCGCGGTTGAGTCAAATGCTCGAATTCTACGTTTAGTAATCGAATGTTGACTCGAGTCTAAAACTCTAGTCTGGAAATTCGAGATCGTAACTCGAGATTGGTAACAATCTCGAGTTACGAGAGTCCCAGCAGTAGGAACATTATAAGGCCGACTATGCTATGCTATACTTTGAAATTAAGTATCGAGTAGATATCTGCCAAAAATACTCATATCAGTATGCCAAAGACACTATTTCATTTTAACATTAATAAAAAAATGCATAACTTAAATTGAAGTAATACCAATACTTGTTACGATTTGATACGATTAAGTATCGATACTTTTCAATTGATACTGAGTAAGTATCGATACTTTTCAATTGATACTGAGTAAGTATCGATACGTTATGACCGATTTAAATGCAAAAACATGTCATTGGTTCATAGTTGCATAATTTGTTGTTTTTATTAGTTGTTAATACTGTTTGTTTTCCGATTACAATAAAATATACGAGTATCGTTTCATCCCTAGACAACAGATTCGTTTTAGTTTTGAGACAGACTTGCCTATGTGAAACAAGTTTGTCTAAAATGTCTGTACACTACAATGCAGTCTGCAATGCTCTCCTATACGTCTGCGACGCCCTCCTACATTTCTGTTACGAATACGCTACCCATCTAGTACGCTATGCTACACATGTGTTACGACTACGCTACATATTATCTGTTAAAATCTGTTACATCTATGTTACGATCTTCTTTTGCATGTCTGCTACTAGGATACTGCAAGTCTTACTACACATCCTGCTACAATTCTTGCTACGCGTGTAGCTACGAGTCTTGCTACGTGTTCTGCTACGAGTCTTGCTACGCGTACTGCTACGAGTCTTGCTACGCGTACTGCTACGAGTCTTGCTACGCGTCCTGCTACGATGCTTACTACGCGTCCTGCTACGAGTATTGCTACGCGTTAACTATGCTTATAATAATTGTATTACAAAGCATCTACTACGTGGAGTAAACTTAAGCAGCATGGTAATATTTTTTTTTTTCGGTGGGAAAATCATCTTGACATTACCCGTTCTTGGGCGGAGCGAGAGATACTGTCAGATTTTTGCAGAATCAAACCCTTGGCCCCAGTAGGCTTCGACCCTGCTGGGCCCCTACGATTTGCTGTCATCTCCTTGAGGCGCTCGTGGAACAGTACGCGCCGTCGACGACTTGGGCTCGGTCCGGACGGTTAAAGGACGGTCGGACGGTTACCGGACGGTCGGACGGCGAGCTACCCATCGCTCGCCGTCCGCAAGCCCGCGCCTACGGTGGCCGGAAATCGTGTCGGAATCCCGGCGGCGGTTGGGGCGTGAGGACCGTTGCCTCACGCAATCGGCCGCCTCCTTTGTGCATTACTGCTTCGCAGAAGAAGGCGGCCACCTGCCACTCCTCCTCGCTCCGGACCATGGCCTGTACCAAGGCCCAGTGCGAAAGATCACCGCCACCGATCGCCCCCACGGCACACGCCGTTGCTCTGCCCAAGCGGGGCACACCTCTACCGTTTGCTCCACCGTGTCCTCCGGGCGGTTCACACAATGTGTCACCCGGGCGTTTCTTCCGCACGAATCCGGTGCAGGAACCTCCCGAACTTACCATGTCCGTTGAGGACCTGCGTCATGCGGAAGGTAAGGACGCCGTATTGTCTTTCCAGCCACTCCTCAAAAAGGGGACCCACCGCCATAATTATGGCATGCCCGGCACTGGGTTGCGATAGTGGCTGTCGCCATTCCACCATGAGATCCCGCCGGAGCTCTAGCCGCCATGCCGCAACTTCGGTCGCCGGTCGCTTTCGCAGTGACGGCCCCCACACTGGTGCCCCATAAAGGGCCGTGGATCGGTCGATGTCTGCGTAGAGCCTCCGGCAGGAGGCGTCTGGACCCCCGAGGTTGGGCAGGAGCCGCTTGCGGGCAGCCCCAGTCCGATTCAGTTTAGGAGCCAGACGTCGGTAGTGCTCCTCAGCATGGTAATATTTGATTTATAATAATACTCGTATTATTTATTATTGTAAAAAAACTGGCAAGTGCGAGTTGGACTCGCGAACTGAGGGTTCCGTACAAACTTACCTACATATGTCTTGCCTACTTCTGTTTTCAGATTTATTCCTATATTTATACAATATGACCTAGCTTTATGCCAAATTTCAGGATTCTGGGTCAACGGGAAGTACTCTATGAATTTAGATTTCTTTGAGAGTATCGAAATGCACGTTTTTTGCGACATAAACGGCCGTATTTTTTTTTTCGTTAACTTTGAAGTTTGATTTTTTCACAGCTTAAGGGCCGCAGATTTTAGTGTTATGTATATATATTAATAAATAAGAATATGAAACTGTGAGTCTTTACTCACAATTTCATATTCCGACTGATTAAATATTTAGGTGTCAAGCACCACATAGTTCGTTTGAAACCTTAACTACGTGTTACCTACGCGTCTGTCTTCAGCTACACAACACAATACTCTATTCTATATTCGAGTATTTCCATAAATTGTCAGTGTCAAACACGATTCGCATGTCTACAATTGGTATGAAGAAATAAGCTTCTCTGAATAAATCAACCACTGTCTTGCACTAAAACTGTCAACAGTTCGGCTAATAGAGATATTAATATTATAATATATGCAATAAAAATCTCATCAATGCAACTAATACTGATATTATTAGAGACTATCCTTAATTACTTATACATGCCATTTGCAAGTAACACGTGATAATAAAATGGCTTTAATGAAGTGGATGGAAGACAACATATAGATATTGGACACAGGTGCATGTGGACACAACACAAACGATCCCATACACGATCACAATGGTAATAAATAATCATTTTAATTCAGCGTCGTTGCCCAATTGGCTCGGATATTATTGTAACGTGACCGAAAGATATGTACTTTTTAGAATATAGTATAATCATATTTGAGTACGTCTGTACTGAGTCTAGCGTTTTATTTTATGCCATCAGTATTTTCCTAATAAGTGTATTGACATAGAAATTAACAGAACAAGGTGCCATTCGCTCAAATTAAATCCGTACAGAGTACGAGTATTACTGTAACTATAAAAGCTATGCTAAGATTTTTATGTGTGATTTTTTATTTACAAATGAAGAATGCGAAGGATGAGGTCTACGAGCATGTCCAGAAGATTCCTGTTATCTGTTAATGAATGATGATTGGGTACTACAGATGACAATTCGGGTATCAACTAAGTCTGGATGGCACTCTGAAGTGGGAAAGAATATCCTCACGCCCTAGTCGCCGCATGAGACGCCCCGAGCGTCGGCAGTTGCGGGGTGATTCCAGGCCACCGTAGGCACGGACTTGAGGACGGCAAGCATTGACAGCGCAAGTAAAAATGAAATCATCATTAAGTACTTACTAATAAATTCTGTTAAAATCTTTTTTTTTTCATCTAAATTGTCTTACTAATTTGGAATTATTTAGTGCAGTTGCTATTTCTAAAAGTCAAAATATATTTAATGTCTTTGCTAAAAGTATTATCAATCAAAGGTCTAGTTCAGTTGGTACCTACAACCATTCCGTGATCATAAATATAGAAACTAAAATAAAGTTTGTGTATAATACTTGTTGCATTTTACAAAACTGAAGCAGACAAATATGCTGATATGACGAGAGATTAAAGTTAAAAGTTTTTGGAATAAAATATTAAATACTTATTCATCATTCAGAATCTTTATTAAATGTCTAAGATTTCTATTTCTTACACAAAATGATTTGATTTCAATAGTAACCCAGATAATAGCCACAAGATATCTGTATTTCCAAAATATCTAGAGAAAGATGAGCTATAACATCATAGTCACGTAAGAGTGGTTGTATGAAAAATATTAAAAATGTATGTCGGGTTTATACACTCTTAAGAATTAACAGACAAATTGTAAAAAAGACGAGTTTGTCCCCGATGAATAGATGCTTGATTACTGCGCGATATACTCGATACATGAATAAAATCTCACAGTACTCTTACGGAACGTATATTGTTTCATCTCGAGGTCCACGAGTCCATGACAACAGTACAATTGGGGCAACGACCATCAATAGGAATGTCGAATGTCGATACAACAGACGATGTCAATTTATTTTCAGCCAATAATAATGCACGACTTGGTTTGAAACACTCTTTGTTAATTTGACATGTAACACTCGCGTGCAAAATAATATGGAGCTGTCTGTAATGTTTGCTGCGCTTATGAAAAAATACTATTTTTTTTTTGTTATTTAAAAAAATTTTGCTCCACAGTAGGAATTACTCCTGTATAGTAGGTACGTTTCTCATACACAAGATACCCAGACTTGAAACACCTAGGTATCTGTAGGCTATATAAATATTTGTTCCGTGCGGGAAGCCGCCAAATTAATTTAAGTATTACTTTATTGAAATTTAATTAATGGGCTCTATTGTGAGACCCAACCTGTGTCGACAGCCTTGCGCCATCTCATATCCCAAGTACGGCGTGCTGTGGCCGCGCTGCCGTTGCGACTGCTGAGACCCCTACATGTGAAGCGGGTAAATACTGTTTCCTTATCGGTAATTACAGTTTTCACCCGTTTGGAGACGAACGAAACGCTTGGGTCATGGGTTCCAAGTACACATCATCCTTTCAAAGATAATTCTCATCGACTGATCGACAGTTTATGTGACTAAAGGGCTGGCTTGTTCTTAACCCAAAGAATTACCATTACGTGGCCTGTCTTCTGGGCACGTTTCAACGCCTGAGTGTATTTATTTTTGCATATATACATACGTTAGGTTATAAATATTTTTAGTTAGCTAATTTTTAAGTTACATAAGAAGATATTTATTACTCACGTTCGTGACAATATTATATCTACATATGTACATAAAAAACTTAAATGTTATCTAAACTATATATATTAAAACTTAACTATGTACATAAATATAATACAAAAACACAAACTACACTCAGGGGTACTTTTAACCTTTTAGGCTTAAGAACATATATTTTATTATAAACATAAATTACTACAAAAATTAACGTTGAAGTAAAAATCTATACGTGTGACTCTTGATAAATGGGATTCACTTTCGTCTAATTCCACTCCTACTAATAGTATTAATGTGAAAGTGAAAAGGTATGTTTGGATGTTTGTGGCAATCAATAACCCGTGTGTACGAGAAACGCGCGAGAGGTTAAAGGTTGAACGGATCTGAATGACATTTGGAACACGTAAAGGTACACAAACACAACATGGCGCGGATTAAGACATAGGTTAACTGTTATCCTGGTTGCATTTTCCTGAGGGATATTAAATGTTAAATAAATTATTAATGATATTTTTGTCTTTTACGCGAGCAAAGCTTGAGAAAGCTTGTGGATGTTGTTTGCTATCCTTCCATTTAATTTATAAATAACGAATAATAAATAACATATACCACAGAAGTCAGTTAAAACACAATTACAAGTTATTGAAACCATCCCTCGGGCATTATCTAAGTAATTAGGTAATTGGTTTGGGCTTTTTTCTCCTTCTCTGTCAAAACCATCCAAAGGTTGTCTGTAAAAAATCGCTCTCCGCGATAAGATCACCCATTGTGACACCCTATAAATTTTAAGTTCTTAATGTAATTTGTATTTTTGGTGTACAATAAAGAATATATCTACGAGTATCTATCTATCTATCTATCTATCTATCTATCGATCAAAGAAATGAAAATGGTTGATCCAATTTGTTTTCACAAACTGACAATTTGGATGATTACATCTCAGAACACTATTAAAATAATAATAATAGACTAACAATGTAATAGGAGGCTGCCTGAGGTGTAAATCAATAGTTCGAAACAAAAGATAGATCTTAAAACATTTTGAATTTAATGTTAGCTCAATCGAGCTATGGACTTGCCTTGTGAATCAACTTGAAGGTATTATATGTACAGATACCTGCCTACTTCAGATATCAAAAAACCGAAAAAATTGAATGATACCTATCTACGAGTACGTCAGCGGATACTATCAATTTGTGGTTGACTTTGACCTTCACGGCAGTTTTGCGAGAGCCTTTTCCTGTGACCGTCGGTAGAAATAACTGGACAGTTAGAAAGAAGCAAGACCACGTTTTAGGTGCTCCTGTTTTTTTTTTTTTACTATTGATAGTCTCCATAATAACCTCAAACAATTTTATTATTATTATTTTCAATTGTGTATGTTAATTCATTGGTTTTATTAAATGTAATAGTTAAGTTTAGTATAAAAATATTTACAGTTTAGTTAATATTTAAGTTTCCTAAGTAGTTTTTTAAAGCAATAAAATAATAATAATTCAAGAAGGTAAAACCTTTGCGGAAATAAATAACTGGGCACCGCCAGCGCTTTTTCCAGGTAAATGATGTAATATGAATGTTAGATTTCGTATTTGTTAGCGTCCTTCCAGCTTCGTACCGTACATCTTAACGTCAGTAGTATTGGTTTTCCTTTTAACAAAAAATTAAAAGCTTGTAAAATAAACAAGACCGCCGTTCTTTGCATGTTTAGTCTGGCAAGAAGGAATTAAGGACTTTAAGTAGGTACTTACTACAAACTTTCTTGTCTCAATAAACTGAACATCAGACAAGCATCTACTGACAAATGATTTCATCTGATAAATAACTAGATATGCATTAATTGAAATATTGATGGCAAAGCGTGATATTGAATGGCACACCCTGTTATCGCAAGGAAAAATCTGATGTTTTTTTTTTATCTAAATGTATGCAATGAAAATATTTAACCAGAATAAATTTATTTCTGTGTGTGTTCTAACTCAACACTGAAATTAATTAACAACGCACGAAAATGAGAAAAAATTAATTACATTTAGCACGCTTAGAATTTTAAGAATAATCAAAATTTCATTTCAATGATTCTAAATCACTTATAATTCAAGAAACATCACTCAGCAACAGTTTTGTTGGAATTAAATAACACGAGCAATTAGAGCTGTTCCAGGAATTATGAAATACGACTCTACGATGTGTCCGTACAATATTAGAAGCACATATTTCATAAAAGAGAAAGATGTTAATAACAGTTACGTACAATGAGGAATATTTTCTAAACACTCACCATTACATGCATTCCCTGGCGTTTGTTCATGGTGATGCATTGCTCGAAGCACCGTGTTACGTGTGAAGGATCGCGCCCTTTCATGTCACAAGCAAGACTGAATTTTACGAGCGCTCAACTAGCCGGCTGAAACAGCGAGCCACACCCCGCGGCTCCGCCCCTCCCCCCCGCATGCGCACGCTGAATTAAAGCCGTTATTCTTCTGAGTGCCAATACATGAATGACTCCAGCAAATACCGAAGTAACGTGAAACCGTCGCCTACATAAACTGTACACTGTCACACGCGAAATGTTTGGATGCAGCATGATTTGCAACAGGCACCACTTTGTTATTTACTTCGTTCGTTCATATTTCTCATACGCACACAGGGATTGTAGGTACTCACCTACCTTATGCTATCGATAGTAGGACTATTTCGCAGGTCAGGAGAGCACCATACTCAAAAGCACCTTAATGCAAAATACGGGACGCTTAAGAGTCACCCTGTTATCCTTATGTCCGCCAACGAAGACCTTATTTCTAAGAAATAAAGGTATCTCATTGAAAATAGTAAAAAAAGCTTCAAGCTGCCTGATATAGTGATGGACCCAAAGGCAGTTGCCTCCACTCCCTTTATTGCAGATCCAAAAGTGCTAAGATTTCATATGGCACAGGTGACTTCTTTTTATACATCCAAGAAAAGCCCACCTCCATACGCGGGACCCGGGCCGTTGGCTGGTTAATAGAAGGGCTCTATAGATTAAGCTTCTTTAATTCCTTCTATGTCCTAAGATGCGTACAGAAATCAAAAATTTCCTAGCAAGCAAAATACGGTTTTATAGTAATCCCAAGACCATCATTTTATCAGGACTTTAAGGGATTTATAAGCGCTTACAAGTCTAAAAAAAGGTATTTATAATTGCCCGTTGAAATTGCCAATTCTAATAGTAATCCTATAATATTATAGAACTACGTTAACCTAAACACTCCTGTCAAACCTACTGTAATTATCTTACAGTAAACAATACCTTTATAAGTTCACTTCACACTTTAAAAATTCACTATCCAATTGCATAGTGAATTTTTGTATAAATGTCGTGGCCTGATCTTAAAAATTGATCACTTCATGATATGGCAAAGTAAAACTGGCCAGATCGTTTTAAACGTTAAAATTTGATGATATTTTAATCTTCGTTTGGCCTACTTTCTTTAGACCTAATTTAATATTATCATTGAAACCCTACATCAATGATATGCCTATCCATGATTGGCCATCAATTTAGGATATGTAGGGAGTGTATAATGGTAATAAAAGGTCTAAATAAAGTAGGAAGTTATGTATTGGTCTTGTAAGAACAAACATAAGATCGATTAAAATAGAAAACTGTGCAACAAATATTAATAGACTCCCAAAATTGTTTTTTAAACCACTTAGAAGAGCATTAGAAAGGCATATTTTGTAGTAGAAAACAGGAATAAATTAAGGAACAGCTAATACTACCCCATTTAAAATCGTATATAACGTCGTTGGCAAAACTGTACAATAGCTGCATTCAGACTGCAGATTGACTGCAGGCTCGTATTAGCAGCGTATTGTTATTTATTTAGCGTTTTTGTGCAGGTTCGTTTTCGTATATAAAGGATTATTAATATTATTTACATTCGTTTATTATATCAGGACCCTGAGGTCCTGGACCTTTTGAAGGCGTACGAGGAGCCGAAGCCAACTCGCAGAGGCCCTTTAGATGATTATGATGGAACGTGATACCAACCGACGATTATCCCTGTACGCGCTATGCTAGTGTAACCAAGGACAACCCCTATGGTTTTTGAAGTCTTAAGTGGACTGGTAACTATTTTAAGACTATGGCCCCTACCTGAAAAATTTAATATCCATCGATAAAAGGCTCAAATAAGAGGACAACATATCCTGAGGTGCTTGAGGCGTGGAGAGGTATACCACGGCTATCAGGACAATCCCGGAAGTACGGTCAAGATCCCTACGAGCACTTTATAAATCCTTCTCCCGAGCACGTTTGCTCTTGCGAATCTCCACTCAAGCCAGCCAATAAAGGCAAGAGAGAGGTGGGACCTCTGTTCCTGGTTAGTGTTCACTACGGCCGACAATAAAGGCAAGCCGGAGATGAAAAACAACAATTCTCCCAGGAGATCGGGTCCCTGGGTTTGCTAATGCCCAACAGTTCGCCACAAAACTGCATTGCGGATTGTATCTCTCTTAGTCTGGCTCCTCACCCTGGGCATATTACGGCAAAGCAAACTACCGATACAGACCTAGGTTATATTTTAGCACGCAAGCCCTACCACGACGTCAATGTAGAGATACGACGATGGGGTTATTATTATTATTCCATTTATTTATTTTATATACATACTATTACATTTTTAAATATTTCTTTAAAAAATCATTTAAAAATATTAATAATAGTAGCCCACCGGCATCGGGAACAGGGTCCATGCTACCAGCGGTCAGGGCTCCTGAGAGAAGAATCTCCTAACGATGGCGCCGTGTCCAGGAGTACTGCTTTCTGGATCAGACCCTTGATCCAGCTACCTAACGAGAGCCTCCTCAGATGTTGTTCGAGGCTATTAAGCCATTGGCCGTTACAACTATCGGCACAATGATTGCTGTATCCACTTCCCACATGTCGACGACCTCGCGAGCTCAGTCAAGATACTTAGTTTGCTTATCTTTTTCAGCTTTCACGAGGTTCTCGTCATGAGGGACCGCTATATCAACAATCATTGTGCGACGCTCTAGTCGATCTATCACCACTCAATATATCAGGTTTATTGGCAACAATAGTCCTGTCAGTGATGATAGATCGATCCCAATATAATGTGATATTGCCATTGTCGAGAACTGGGTCGGTCACATACCTATAGTACGGTACTTCTGATTCCACAAGATATCCTGCCTACGAAGTTATGTGATGTATATACAAATAGTCTCCGTTAGCTAGATGAGAACATCCAGAAATAATGTATTGGATTGATTCCGCGGGCCGGTGGCATGTCCGACAGATGTCAACCGTACCTTCCTTCACAATGTATTTCCGGTAGTTGTTCGTCATCATAACTTCGGCCACAATCTCAAAGACAAAACCTTCGGTTTCCCCGAAGATATTACCGAAACGCAACTAAGATACGGACGCTAACAGGTCTACCGGGTCCATATAAAAGCGTCCGTAAAGCTCCTTGCTCTGTCATACTTCCCTGCGGTCATTAGTATCCAGTAGTATATATGGTTTGCGCCAGTTCTCGTTAGCCATGGAGAGCGGAGTGAGGCCCTTGTCCACCGCTGCCACATCTCGGTACCGGTACATACCCACGTCGGTTTTTAGGAAGCCTGAGACTGCATACCTCGCGGTTGTGCAGGATTTTAGCATTTAAGAAGCCATGACCCCGTTTCACGTCATCAGTATTGATGCCTAACGCTTCCGACATACCCAAATACTTGTAAGTTTCGGTTGAACAGAGGGATCTAAGAGTTGAATTCCCACGGATTCCATAAATAATCTCACCTCTCTTTACATGTATGACTGCACATTTGTCCACACCAAATTTCATCCTGATGGCACTACTGAAGGTTTCAGTTACCTTCAGTAGCTCTCCGGAGCGAGGAGGAGTTGCAGGCGGTCGCCTCCTTCTGCGAAGCAGTAATCGCAATATATAAAGCATCGCCGAGCAGGCCGATCGCGTGAGGCAACGGTCCTCACGCCCCAACCGCCACCGGGATTCTGATATGCGTAGGGGCCCAGCAGGGTCGAAGCCTACTGGGGCCATGGGTAGTGTGAAAATTAAACCCGGGGCCCTGTGACGAAGGCAACGAAGGAACAGGAGTGGCGCCCAAGAGCGGGATTTGTCATTAGATGATTTTCCCACCTAAAAAAAAAAAACCTTCAGTAGCTCCACCACTTGTAAGTTGTTGGGGGGCAAAGAGTTTCAGATCTTCCATGTAAAGAAGGTGAGATATGACCTGACCGCCTCTTTTCAACCGGTAACCTAAGCCAGAACCCTCCAGCAGTGTGCTGAGAGGGTTCAAGGCTAGGCAAGACCACAGTGGACTCAGACTGTCACCCTGGAATATGCCACGCTCAATCCTTATCGGTTCGCTGTTCTCCTGAATCTATTTACATCCCGGATAGTGAAGGACTGATCTCCACTACCCCATACATGACATCAGGAAGGTGCGCAGAGTTGCATCAACTTTATACAGTTCTAGCACCCTCATGAGCCATGTATGAGGAAAAGAGTCATAGGCCTTCTTATAATCTATCCGACCGAGAACTACGAAATTGTTGACTAATGGCCATATCGATGAGGAGCAGCTCCTTAGTACCGCGAGACCCGTTCCTACATCCATTCTCAGAGACAGACATGATAGAATTTGTCTCAATATGACTGGTGATTTTAGCTCTCAGAATGGATGTAAGTACTTTATAGACCGTCGGCAAACACGTGATCGGTCTATATTTTTTGGGTTCCGCAGTACTACCTGTTTTATGGAGCAGGTGGGTCATTCCTGTCGTTAGAAACTGGGGCAGCGAACCTGACTCTAAGGCATACTGGAACTGAGATGCGAGCGTGCGACCTTTGGAACTATTTAAGCCAGAAATGGTGCAACCCGTCCGGCCCAGGAGATTTCCAGTTAGGCAACGGACGGACTGCACAGGCTACATCTTGCGGGCTGATGGTTGTTGCCCCCATTTCTGGTAAAAGATCGCATGCGCGCTCGACCTCTCGAATCAAATCTCGGTGTAACTGACAGGCGCCGACCAAATGCTGCGCCAAAATGTACACATGGCGTTATCATCTCGCGCGTATCAGTCACACCTTGGTCCGGTCGCTCCCAATCCCTGTAAACCCACCTTTTGTTGCTTTGGAATGTACGATTCTGAGTGTACCGCTCCACTCGCCGCTTGTACCGACGAATACGGTTTGCCATGCAAAGATCTTCTGTTTCAGGAAGTCGATACGCTCTGAGACGCAGGGCTGATAATCTCGAGGACTAATCAGCACGAGAATGCCCGCCTCACAATGCGCATCACCCTAAGGCGAGTGTTGCCCTCCCTGAAGCAGATAAGCTTACCGATGACTGCTCTAGCCTCACCGATACGACGCTCTATCCTGCACTGCCAAGCTGGCACAGCTGGTCGTATAGCTCTGTCACAATTAGGAGATTTAACATGAGCTACAGGACATACTGCTACAGCCGCACAGTACAAGATCGAGGGTATCAATGAGGTATTTGCTGCTATCAAGACAATTTGATAGCTGCGAATCTAGAGCACACACCAGCGCCCTATTTCTCTTGTACATGGGCAAACGAGGTAGACGAGGTCAAAGCCCCGGCAGTGTGGAGCGGTACTCTCGAAATGCGTCCTCCAAAGCGCCCCTCAAACGTTCATTACATTGATTACTCACAGATATAGCCGCGTCATCATCGGCGTCACCAACGTGGTCGGGTCGCGGTGAAGCAGTGGGTTGACGTTCCACCGCATACTTATACTGACAGTCATATAATTAGTATTGGGTACCTGCCTGTTTCCGTAAAATTGATCATCGAACCATGTTCGAGACGACGCTGGAGAAGAAAGTCTGAAAGGATTTGGGGGAGAGATTTAAGCACCTCTCAGTGGGACAGTATGGGCTGGATAAAAACCAAAGATAAATATCCTGGATGTGGCTATAATATAATACAAGGTGTAAGGGACAGGTATCTGCAAACTTTAAGGGCTTGCTCAGTAGACGAAACTGAACAACCTTCCACAAGTTTTTTTTTGTTTCAGGAAACGAAAAAAAATCTGCCTCTCCATACAAACTGTCCAATCAAGTTTATAATTTTGTATGGAGAGACCGATTTTTTTAATGTATATTACAGATGAAACACATTCTGATGGAAACTAAATAAGATACATTTTTCCAGGGAGTTGCTGTCAACTGCAGAGGTACTTGAAGGCGATAGGCGTAGTGACGATGCGATGACACTATCTATACCCAAGATTAAATATATAGCTATTGATTTTGTAACGTAAGCCCAGGAGGGAGATAAGTG
This sequence comes from Mythimna pallens, assembly GCA_961205895.1. Lineage (NCBI taxonomy): Eukaryota > Metazoa > Arthropoda > Insecta > Lepidoptera > Noctuidae > Mythimna > Mythimna pallens. The sequence continues at coordinate 11,028,779 of OY540826.1, read as the reverse complement.
AGGCGCTATAACTTTTACTTGTTTAAATATCAGTCTAAGGAAAGGTAGGATAAGTAACTACTGTGATATCTAAGGAAATCGCACGAAAAACGTACTTTTTATAAGCATGCAGCCTGGTCAGTCGAATATAGATTTTGTTACACAGACTGTGTTGTGGCGGTCAGATCTAATAGGCAGTCGCTCCATGTAAATTACTCATGTCATAGTTGGGAAAAGGATAGGCAGGCATAACGTTGACTATCATACGGCCAACTAGGCTAGAGGTCAGCCCTGCTTGGGCGGGGCACCACCGTGTCCTCGTGGACGCGATCGGCAGCGGTGACCTCTCGTTCTGTCGTGTCCTGTGGCGGCGACCTCTGAGGGAACTGCCGACATTCTCACGCCCCAGCCATCGAGACAGGAGACGCCCCGGAATCGGGAGTCGCAGAGTGATTTCCGTGCACAATAGGCGCAAGCTTACGAGCGAACGACGAGCTATCGCTGTTCGGCCGATGGAGACCAAGCCCGAATCAACGGCGCGTATTATTCCACACGCACCTCAAAGAGATATCAGCAAAACTGAAGGGGCCCAGTAGTACCGATACCTAAGGCTGCGAGACCATTTGAAAGAATTGCCGTGAACGTCGACCGCAAAGGGCAAATGGTTGGACAACCATTTGCGTCTCTTTTTTGTTTTTTTTATCTAGTCAATGTACACTAGTTTTGCTAATCGATCATAGATGGCAGTAAAAAAAGTCATTTAATAATTTTCCACCTTGAAAAAGAGCCCTAACGTTGATTTTAGAACCAATAAGTCATGTGAAATGTTCGGAAATCATCTTCAAGTCATTATTAGATAGTTCTACTATTCGATTATAGATGGCAGTAAAATAGGTTGATGAAACATAATCTTTTTTTAAATAATATCAACATGACAATGATGATAGATGGCTCCTAAAATTGAAAACTTAGTTTCAATTTCATATAGATGGTATATATGTCATGCTTTGCGCTATCCTATTTATGCAAAATTAGTCTGTTGGTTTATAAGTGAATGTCACCTTGCGTGGTCAAGCCATCACCAGAGGCAAGCAGTGGGTTGCTGCAGGCTGCTATCCTATCCCCAAGGAGATATATGTGAATTTCTATAGAATCCTTACTCGTCTATAAGAACTGATATGCTTAAAACAGGACCATTTAGAGTAGAGCGTCGCTGTGGTCATACCTCTACGCACAGCTCAGAAAACTTTGCTAATGGTATATCCATTAGGTAGGTATAGGTCCTGCCTTAGACGATTCATAAATGCCTACGTTAAAATAACCTGCCTAATTCTGCACTCGTATCTACCTAATTGAAAATTTTAGCTGACTGGTGTACTTTTTTTGGCTGGGAGATCATCAAATAACTTCTTCTGCTCTGGGTGCGAGATGAAGTATGTCTGACTTTTATTGACTAAATCCCATCCGTCATCCTTCGATTGCCCTTTGTTCTCCAGGGCCACGGTCGGAGAACTTTACACTCTAAAGTAATGAGGATCTTCGGACCTGACGGGAGTTATATCCGGTTTGGGCAACTACCCGAGAGGTGATTTCAGGCTGTTGTATATGCTAAAATCGCGCGAAAAACTAATTGCGCGATGCAGGATTTTGTAGTTAACACAAACAATCCCGCAGCCTTGGCAGGCACGTGGGCTTGCAGACGGCGAGCAATGGGTAGCTCGCCGACCGGCCGTCTGGTAACCGTACGAACCGAGCCGGAGTAGTCGACGGCGCGTAGTGTTCTACGCGCGCCTCAAGGAGATGTCAGCAAAACCGTAGGGGCCCAGCAGAGTTGAACCCTACTGGGGCCACGGGTTCGCTCCTGAAAGGAAAACCCGGGGTCCTGAAATGCAAGGCAAAGAACAAACATAAGAGTGGGTTTTAGAGTCAGTAAAAGCCAATGGATGATTTCCCTCTTAAAAAAAAACCGTTGGCAGGTTTCAGCTCTTAAATACGGGCCCCATCACTCTATCTACTGATATCTCTTTAAGGTCAGCGAGGAAAATAACACGCCATCGACTCTTATCGGACGGCAAGCGATGGCGCAATTAGCAATATTGCTCATTATCTGCAACCCCGCTCGATATAGAATCGCTCTACGACTTGAACGCCCAAAACCGGGACGAAAGGATTGTCACGAAAGGATCCTCACGCTTTCCGCCACCTCCTTCGTTCATACTATTGCATTGCAGGAGGTAACTGCTCCCCTAGCTTCCTTTCTGCGTACGACGACTTAAATAAGAGTCAGATCCAAAAGATCACCGCCATGATGACTAGGCGGGGTGCTCTGCCCAAACGCAGCAGACCTGCAGGCGATCCGCGCAATGGTAGGTAATAATAATAATCCACATCTTTCACACGACGCCATCTAGTCCCAAACTAAGCAGAGCTTGTGGTACGAGTACTTCAAAACTGATAAACATACGGTATAAATTTATAAATAGATAAATATTATAGATAAAATTATACCCAGACACAGAACAAATGATCATGCTCATCACACACATTTGTCATAGGTGGGAATCAAACCTATGACCTCCGCCATAGCAGTCAGGACCACTCAACACTAGACCAACAGGACTGTAGAAACGGTAGCTGACAGGTACGTTCAGCTTTCTGTGTAGAAAACAGAATTGTACCAGAATATGTATGTGAGCATGTCTCTAAAACAACATAGTAGATAGTTAAAAACAGTAATTCCCCATGCATTAACATGACTCATGAGTAATAGACAGCTCAGACATGTTGAAATGAAGTTGATTATTATGACTAACTATTTCAAACAAAGACCACTTGCTTGAAAGCATCTTGGCGGATCTCTTTTTTGAGTAAAGTTCGAAACCTTCTCACATTGGAAATTTTGAGTCAGTTTTTTTTTCTTTTTCAAATAAAACGGAATAATGATTTTTTTTATTTATTAATATAAAATTAAAAGCAACCATTATTACAGCGTACATTGTTTGTTACCTTTCTTTATTTAGAATTAGATCTTAGTTTATATTTTGTTGTAGGAAATTTACACACTACAATAATTAAAAATATATGAAGTAAAAACACGTGAGAATCATATTGATCACTAATTTAAAAGTATTGAAATAAAAGGCAAGGTCATGTGGATGGTGAACATAATAAGCGAGGTTTATAATAAAAACATTAATAGTATGTATTTATATGTAGTCATCTACACAAAATGGACTTCATAATGTCAATAACAACAGTGACATACAGCACAATTGCTTTTCAACTTTCTACAACTATAAAAAGCTGTTTATTGCATTCGGTGTATCTTTAAAACCTGCTTATACCCATGTGAAATCAAACAAGCTTTGTTTATATTCAATCAACATCACCAGATAATTTTCTTTTTGCTATTGTATGTAGGTACCTATTTAGTTTTTTTTTTTTTTTGAGACACTGTCTTATCGTTTTTGTTCTTATAACCCACAACTTGTTATGAATAGTGCTGAGTAATAATATTTTATTTTATAATATAATGTTACCATTAACTACTTACAACTAATATTTAAAATCCAAATATATACAGAAATGTTAAACTCTGTTCATACACTGTCTGTTTTACATGATGGTAATCCAATTATGACCAACAGAGCAGTGAAGAAGCCACAGTAGTCGAATTTTTACATCAATACTGTATATTTCGGTTTTTTTTTATTTACCAAAAGGCAACTGAACAAATAACAATTGACATATTTTAACAAAGAATTCAACTTAAATATCACATTTTGTATATCATGAATGTTATGAGGTATGAACTTCATCATACTTCCACTCCAAAAAAATATTCTTTGAACCTCAGTACATTGATTTTAAATTCGTTTTTGTTTGCTTTTAGTGTATTGCGAATTTGAGGCAAAAACAAAAAAATTATTTAACCTAACATTACTGGCAAAGTTTATCAAAGTCACATTAATTCTGAATTGTAATATTACATTATACTTATAATAACTTTTTGTTTTTACCAGAAATTTAACTATGCCATAATTCACCCAAAACAGAGAATTTGTTATCTTATCATTTGAAACAAAAGTTTGAAGAATATTCTTTTGTTTGAAGCAGAGCACAATCATACCTTACAGTATTTTCAATAATGATGTTAATGATTACATACATAAAACATAATTTTGGTATACACCATAGCCCACTTCTAACAAATAAAATTTACTTTCTCATTAATGTATTGTGTCACAATCATAAATAGCCGAGTAATATAGAATGTCTTTAAAAAGCAATTGAAACAATGAGCTTTACACAATAATTGTTTAATAATAACATTGTTTTGTCTTACAAATTTTCATTAATAACAAGAATTGTACAAAAATCAAACCTTTTTTAGTATATACTTTTTCATTAGATGCCTGAATAACTGATAAGTATGGTTACTACAACATTTGTTGTAACCTTGAACAAATACAAAATTTCAATGGATTCCAACTAGTTTATTAAATGGTAATTATAATTATATAAATTTAATGAAGATTATATTAGACCACTTTTTTAAATCAGTTTAACAGTTACGGGACTGAAACTAATGATTCTTATTTTAGCTTTATGCATATGTTGCCAAAAATAATCAATAATATTGTACTTTTACACAGAAAAACTCATACAAATATTTTTGTAACAATGCATAATCGGTCTGCTAATTTAAAGTGCTTATCAAACCAATTAATATAAGTATGTGTGAATGTGGTACATTTTTTTTCTATACATTATTACATGATATAAAAGGAAACATTACTTACAGAATATTATTATACTTTAATGTATGTTTACTTTATATAATCTGAGACTAATAAATTGCCATCACTGAAGCGTATCTCTTAGGGCCTAGCAAGCACAGTTGTCACCATCCCTGTTACGACCATTGTCATTAGCGTTAAGCTTGATTTGATCAGGGAACTCATTGTAGAGCTCTGCTTCTGTTTCCTGGGCCAAAGCATTTCGAGCTATGGTCTGAAATGCAAGCTCCACATTAACAGCCTCTTTGGCACTAGTTTCAAAGTAGGGGATATCATTTTTACTTTGACACCATTGTTGTGCGCGTTTGGCAGAAACAGCGCGATTGTCCAGGTCAACCTTGTTGCCCAAAATCACGAATGGGAAGTTGTCAGGATCTCTTGGCGAGGCTTGTATCAGAAATTCGTCCCTCCAACTTTCCAAGGACTTGAACGTGTTGGGGGCAGTTACGTCAAACACCAAGACGCAACAATCCGCCCCACGATAAAACGCCACTCCTAGAGATTGGAATCGCTCTTGACCAGCAGTATCCCAAATCTGCATCGTGACGATTCGATCATCCACGATTACCTCCTTCGTGAGAAAATCTGCGCCTATTGTTGCCTTATACTGGTTGGAAAATTTCTTGTTGACAAACTGATTCATAAGCGAAGTTTTGCCCACACCGCTATCGCCAAGGATGATTACCTTCAGCAGTACCTTTTTTCTGGATGACATTTTACACAGAAATTTATAAAAACGTGGAAAATTACAAAATAATCACACTCTTTGTCTGCACTTTTGACATAAAACGAAATTGATAAATGCGTCACCTGTTTTTCGTGGCTAGTTTATTTCTTTCTATGGCCATTGAGTGTTGCCAAGTGGCATGTGCATTTTGTGTATTAATTAACTATATTTATATTTTACAGATTTTGTTTTTTATTTGCTAGCTAACACATCCTATTAGATAATAGTATTTGCCTCAAAATAGTTAATGAGTATTGAAAAAAATAATGTTATGCAATAAATAAATTGTAATTTTAAGGAGAGTATACACAACTCACAATCAAAGCAAATGTCATATTGTCATGCTAACCTACGCGTAGTCCGCTAAGAAACCCGAGAAAACGATTTCGAGTTCCAGCAATGTTAAACGACAAGAGGTAATTTTTTATAAATTGCCTCTCGTAGGTCACCTGCTTAAACGTTTTTTTCTGTGACGGTCTTAATAAAAATTAAGGGTTGAAACTGCCGCGCAGTCCCATAAAAAAGTGCTCTGTAGCTGGGACTCGCGCGGGTACTCGTCGCGGGCATCCCCTTTATGCAGTTTTAACCCTAAGCCTTTTTAAAATTAAGCTATTGTGGGAAATAAACCTTTGGGCATCAAGAGGACAGCAATTGAACTTAGATCATTTTGGATCATTTTGGGACATTTAAACTGACAAAGCAAGCAGATAAATCAACACGGGCTGGCTCAAATGAGGGGGCAGAATTGCATAGATAATAGACGTAGATATGAGAATAGATACAAATATGAGTAGTCTGTGAATATGAGAACTGCATATAAAGAATTTGATTACAATTCTATCATTGACCTAAGAAAATTTTATCAACAAGAATCTCCTATTTATGGCAGGGAGAAAAAACATTCATTCACAACTTCATTCACAGATTGCATTCAATTCTTCCTTCACATCAATTTTGTTCATAATTGTTCGTTCGTTTGATTGGTCTGTCTTGTCTGTCTGCGCTGATTTCTGTGTGATTCATGAGTTTTACAGAATTTTTTATTCTGATTTCATTACCTGTATATTTTTCACTTTTCAAAGTGCAAAGAAAGTAATAAAAGTGATGACTTCCTGTTTCTTCATTACATAAATAAAAGTTCTTTGAACCGAAAGGAAAAGAAGGTGAGGGTTAGATCGTGTTGTAAAGAGGATCCGTTATGCTGCTCCAATTTGTGACTTTGATTTAACTTTTATTACTTTTTAGATGGAAAATAACTTGAGCCGTAGCGGCAGCCGATCGAGCTCCGTATGTGAGCTGGAAAAGGACTTCAGCGATATGGAAATTTTGAAAACTAGGACGAACCGACGTAATGTACTACTCCGAACGCCAGCCGCGCGGAAAGCTAAACGAGTCAGATTTTTTAGAAATGGTGATAAGTTCTACTCAGGAGTCATAATTCCAGTCTTGCCAGAGAGATACAGGTTCGTAATATACCTAAAATAGTTGAGTAAACCCTGAAGAAGTTTTAGTTCTAATTAGGAAATGTTTGGAGCACTTTCACTTTTATACATACCTATAGCTGAATAATCTCAATTAGATGTCTATAAAGTATATAGGTAAGTAGTTACAGTTCAATTGTGAATTATGAAGCAATGTTCAATTGTTGTTACCAGGTAATTGCATGTTAGCAATTCTACAGTCATCTGTTTTCGTGTCATTCAGCAGATTTATGTGATTCTAAAGTGCCTATTTATCACTACAAGATACATAGTCACCCTACATAATTCTTATTAGTCTAAATTGTTTACAATTTAATAATCTAACTATTAGTTATTTGTGTGAGATAAAGTGTTAACTGCTGTCATGAAAAAGTCAAGTAGCTCAAGTACTAGATTATAATAATTATTATGTTAATAAATAATCACATTACTATCTTTTTAATGAGATTTTATCTTGTATAATTTCATGATCCTAAAATAAGTGCAATTGAATACCTAAATTAATACTTTAAAAGAAAGTTTAATTAGAGATAACAGTTAATTAAATATAACTTTATATTTGATAATTATTGTTATGTAATAATAAAATCCACAAGCAACCTATGAAGTCTAGTTCATGTTGATTGCACACTTTTAATCAGTGAAATAAGCAACAATTATACTATCAAGGTTGTACAGGATGCTATGATAATTGACTGATTGTAATTTTGCCTTTCCTTCCCGTGATGTATAAATATCCCACTGGATCTGATTTCAAATAAATGCAAATTTTTAGTTCCAAATAAAAAACATAATTGTTACCTTCCTATTGCCAGAGTGCGTATGTTTACTTTCTAATTTTCTATGCATTTAGTGTTCAAGCATTGAGAACTGAGTCACATTGAACTGGATTTTATTAACACAATAATTATCACAGGTGTTTTTAACAGTTGTAATACATGCAAAACAGAACTTAGCTTCTAGTACACAAAGATTCTGCCAGTTATAATAAAACTCAAGAGTATAGTGAAATAAAAGCTAATCAACCTTTTAATAATTGATATTTATGTAACAAGTATCTGGGTTTGTTGATGAGCTATCATCATTAATGTTTATTTTTTGGTTCCAGGTCCTTTGATAGTCTCACAGCAGATTTAACAAGGGTTTTAGTCGACAATGTAACTCTGCCAAGTGGTGTGAGGGCAATATATTCACTTGAGGGTAGAAAAGTAAGTCTTACTTGTATTTATACGTAATTCATACTCATTGCTAGGTCTGTCTTGTTTAATAACAAATATTTTTGACCTCTGCAACAAAATGAAAATACATTTAAATGAAAATATAGTGGAGCTTCTATACCATTTTTTTTTTCATAGAAAATAACCAATTGAAACCAAGCACAAAGTTCTAACATATTATAAATGACTGCATAGGCCTAAAATAAAATATATTGAATGTTTTAATATGCTTTTACAGATAGGCAAACTGGATGATCTAGAAGATGGGCAATCATATGTCTGTGGCGGATTTGGTGAGCCTTTCAAACGTCTAGATTATGAAGCCAGTGCTGTGACCCCTCAATCTTTCAGACTGAGTGGCCCAGAGTCTCTAAGTGACAGCTCAAGTCCATCTCCAGCCAGAGCTAATAATAGACTGTCCCGAATTTTGCAGGTACGGTTAAAACAAATCAGTCACATAGTTTATTATACTCTAATATTGCCATATTATATTTTACCTTGATTTGTATGTTAGTAACAAGATAAAAACATTTCAGGCAAATGGTAGTAGCACTACTGGCAACGGGACAGCACGAGTTAGCCCAGCTGGAGATAATGTAGTCCGACCACGTATAGTTACTATTATTAGAAATGGAGTGAAACCACGAAAGGTAAAATTATCACTCTTGGTTATCAATACTTCACAATGATTATTATGTGTCACACCCTGATTGCTAATTAAGAAGTCTTTATTTCCACATATTTGTAAGAATTCTTTGATAACTTTTTTCATTATGAATCACTGTGCCTACATTACATAGAAAATCTGGCTTCTATAGTAAGTACGTCAAATAACAGGAAAATAATTTAATTGTTATGGTGAATTACGTATACATACTATGTTAAAAACCCACTTATATTATTATCTGTTCAAAGTAATGTTTGTCCGCAGGTGTGCAGATTGTTATTAAACAAACGAAATAGCCCCACTTTGGAACACGCACTAGCAGCCATTACAGAATGTGTTAAATTAGATACCGGCTGTGTCCGTAAGGTCTTCACGAGAACTGGCTCTGTAGTCACAGCATTAAACCAATTCTTTGAAGTTGAAGACATATTTTTTGCTTATGGAAATGAAAGGTAGCCTATGTTTCATAATCAAAGCGAAAATAAAATGATTATAAACATTAATGGTCAGTATAACAAAACGTTGGTATCTTACATTAGAATATTTTGCTTTCAGGGTTAACCAAGAAGACTTTGAATTGGAATTCGAAGAAAATAAGGCTGTGCTACAATGTAGAAAAACTCCTATATCAAGAAATTCGAGGTATTTTTTTTTTTTTTTGAAATTTAGCCATTCTGCTTAAGAACATGGAATAGCGTTAGCTCACGCTAGAATGCAACTACCCACATTTAAATTTATTTCGAGATATTTTAAAACCGTCGTCACCAACACAAATATCGGCTTTAGAGTAGTGTATTTTAAGTTCTTTCTAAAGTGGCCATTTGTATTAAAACAGCCCTAAAAAAATATTAGCTGCATTAGAATTTCAACTTTCTCTTATCTATAAGTTTTTTGTTCCAGAAATGGAAAATTAGCTCGAATTCTGTATTAATTTAGAATATACCTATTTCGTGCACACAGAGCGGGTCCTAAACCTCGTATGCCAGTGAAAGCTGGTGGTGGTGCAGCTCGTGCAGCCAGTGAAGCTGGTGCAGGCGCTGCCGGTGACGCAGCTGACGAAGTTGCAGGTCCTCTATTGCCACAGCCATTGAGGCTCAAATACAGCGTCGGCAGAATCATAGGTACTACCAGAACTTCATATAAAATAACCATCAATCATTTTCGTACCTGTTATTCTTCAATATTTCTAACGTTAACTAGTATTGTGATGGTGTATTATTTAATAAATACTGGTCAAGGCACATAGGTGCCTTATTTTTAACTAAAAACAATCCATGTCTGGATTCGCCTTGACTGGTTTTAATAAATTTTTTTTTCTATATAAATTACCAGCAGTACTTTTTTATCATTATCATACCATTTGTCATATCAATAATAGGTGACGGCAACTTCGCTGTTGTTCGGATATGTAAAGACAAGACCACCGGGAAGGAATATGCCCTCAAAGTTATTGATAAGGCCAAGTGCAAAGGCAAGGAACACTATGTGGAGGCAGAGGTAAATATTAATAACTACTTTATTTCGCAAACTATACATACCAATACCAACAGCTTCTACACTACAATTGCTAAAGGATGGTGCGGGTGACAGCTGTTAGATTCATACAATGTAGCTACCTAACCTTTTCTCTCATCTCAAAGATGCATATTTTCGTTCTGCTGTCATTCTACCCATGCTATGTAAAAAAGACTAGTTATGATCTGAAGAGCATTCAATTATTTATAGTGTAGATTCTAGTCTAGTCTATTTGCATACAGTTTTTGAAAAGTATATACTATGACGCATTTTGCAGCTGTTTTTAGAGTAGAGAAAATATTTTGCAGCGTCGCGTGCGCTTTAGACCTTTGATGTGCTGCCAACGAACTTCTTATTTATTGATGTTGCTATTTATTCTTGATTTTATATAACAGAATTACTTTTATCTACAGGTTCGAGTCATGAGGAAGCTGTGTCATCCACGAATTGTCTCTCTAATCGAAGAACAGGATAGCCCTGAGTGGCTTTTCCTTGTAATGGAATTAGTCAGTGGTGTGTATATGTAGCTATAAAAGGAGTTTGATATATATGACTATCATTTTCACTATTAACAAAACTCCAATGTTATCTAATAGAACATGGCTTTATTATTCCCATTCCACATGATTGTTATTTATATTTTTAGGTGGAGACTTGTTTGATAGTATCGCGGCCGCTTCCAAATTCTCTGAGCCCCAAGCGCGTTTGCTAATCGGCCACCTAACATCTGCTATCGCATATCTACACTCGCTTTCTATAGTGCATCGTGACATCAAACCCGAAAATCTATTGGTAAGCTATCAACTAACAAACCTTGAAAATTACTCATTTTAATTCATTCAAACCATCTTAAAATGTAGGCATGTCATAAATATTAGTTCTTTCAATTTATTTCAAAATATTGCATTTCTAATTCTTGTAAATATGCATCATATTCATTTGTTTATTTTTATTTCATTGCATATTTCATTATATGTATAAACACAAACATTATGCAAAAAACATAGATGGCTGGAGAGGGAGAGGGAGGGCAAAGAAAAGATGGATGGATTGTGTGAGGAGTGATATGAAAGAAAAGGGAGTTAATTATAACATGATGGGTGACAGAATGGAAGAAAAAAGCCATATTGCACCGACCCCAAATAACACGGGACAAGGGCAGGAAGATGATGATGCTAAAAATATAATAATTTATTTACACCAACTTCCGTCGGTTGGTGTAAATAATGAAACTTTATGCATTACTGTAGTACTATGATGCGTTTTCAGGTGGAAGTGGGTTCAGATGGAAGTATACGCGGCCTCAAGCTGGCTGACTTCGGCTTGGCAGTGGAAGTATGGCGGCCACTGCACGCAGTCTGCGGTACTCCTACATACGTAGCGCCCGAAATACTGCTCGAGACCGGATATGGTTTAAAGGTATATAAGTAAAAATCAATAAAGCATTCTTAGATTAAATGTATACCTATAAATAAAAATGTATTTTCTTAGGGATGATTTGTAATGGTCGGATAACTTCCTTACTTTATTATAAAACGAAAGTCTCCCACCGCGTTTGTCTTTTTGTTCACGATAATCTTAAAAACTAATGAACGTATTTTCATACAGCTTGTCAGAATGATTCATGAGGAAAGTTTAGGTGTATAATACATGTATAGACTTTTAACATCATTGTAAAGCTGGGGCGGGTCGCTATTTGAGAGTAAAAAGTTCGACATTATAGTCTTTGCAAACGTTGTTGACAACTTTTTTCTCCTCAGCTAAGTAATAAACTCGCCCCTAAATCGATTCTTCGACTTTTACAAAGTAAAGCGTCTATTGTTCTTCACAAATGAAACGTGTGTATTACCTCGTAATACTCGGAAACGTGTTATTCACAATACATTAAGTCGTATTGAAACCATTATGTAAAAGTAGTTGTTGTAGATAAGAATTGTTCCCACTATTCTTAACTGTATGTGTGAAGTGTGAACTTGAACTTTTAACTTTTGGTCGAATGCAATAATACTCGTGCTAATTTCGTTACGGTATATGCTTCCGGGTTGGCCTCATTGAAACACTGTTATGATCTGATGATGAACTCCGAAGATATGGAACGGAATACCTCATATGATCACAGCAAAACTGTCGTAACAAGTAATTGCTTTGTTTATACGTATAATCGATTACTAGTCAGTCAAAGGAAGTCAAGTCAGAAAATAAAGTCACTCCTTCAGTCGAAGGAAAAGAGGGGGAGGGGATATATCGAACTGATTTGATGATGAAGCTGGAAGATAGGCACCGGAAATCTGTAATGTGACTTCGATCGTGTTCGGGATTATTAAAATTATCAAGAGATGCACCCTGGCTATAAGGTACCATCGAGCTAATCTGATGATGGAAGGTAGGCACGAAAACTCCGTAATAAAACAACATATCCTAAGCCGTGGCTTAACTTATTGGAATTGTCATGCAATGTTTTACAGATTAAATTTTATAGGTTTCTCCTTACTATAGAACTTTAAGTGCGACCAAGGGGTACTTTTTAGTTGTGATACCGCAAGTTTAAAATAAAAAAACTTTTTACAAAAACAAAAAATACAACTGACTTCAATGTAAAAAAAAACGGTTTGTGCGACAAATCCCCACCAGTGGGGATTGTTCTTAACTTCAGAGTATATCTAAAAGTGATATTTTGCAGATCGATGTGTGGGCCGCAGGCGTTATCCTATACATCTTGCTGTGCGGATTCCCGCCATTTTCGTCCCCTGACGGTGATCAAGAAAAGTTGTTCGACGCCATTCTATCGGCTCGCCTGGAGTTCCCCGCTCCGCACTGGGAACGAGTCTCTGCGGGCGCTATCGACCTCGTCGCAAACATGCTGCGTCCCCAGCCCGAACTACGCTTCGCTGCCGAAGACGTACTCGACCATGCCTGGATGGCGGTAAGTTGCATGAACCAGTTGTAGTGTCGCTACATTCAACTGGAGTAACTGTTACTGTACTACGCTCGTAGTAAGTAACAGTTACTTATGCTGCTGTTTAGTTTTGTATTTCTTTAAACTTTTTTACCGCCTAAGTCGAATATATCCGACAAACACTCTCGCGTTTATTCCGCCAGGGTCGCCCATCCACGACCAAATACTCCATCTCGTCAGCTCTTCTGTCACATATGGGGTTTGAAGAGCTAAACGAGATGGAGTACCCAGTGGCAAACACACGACCCTGGCAAATAAGACACGAAAACACTGCAATCCGACGTAAGCGGTTAAAGGGGTAATGTGTGCGAGTTACATTTCATTAATTAAACATTTGATGTTTGCAGGATGATTACGACGAAAGCTGTGACTTCCGCACATGGTACGACGAGGACTCCTCATAGCTGGGCGAGTCTCGCCGTCCATCGGTGTCGGCGCCCTTGTGACGACGCGCTACCGGCCAAGCCGAGACTTGAGCTCGTTTGAATGTACGCTACGGCTTCAGCGTTTAGTGCTGTTCTTATCACAGCGATGTATGCCTTTCGATATGTTAACACCAATACCAAAGTTATTATTTAACATATTTTACTAGATACTGCATGCATAAATAGTTTGTGTATTTATATATTGTTTGGTGCGAACTCCGGTGCAGTATTATTGTTTTGGTTTTGAATTATTGTGTTATCTTATATTATAAGACAAATTCTTGTAATGAATTCTATTCAGCGAAATATAATATGGGTTATCTGCGCCTATCTTCGATTAGAACAATCGGCGGCATGTTTATCGGTCGTTATTATAGTGTTAGCATAGCTTGCCAAAATTTAATGTAGCAATACATTGGCGGAGTATATAAAACCCCTAAAATTAAAAAATATGGCTGCTCAACTGCTTTACTTTTTCGTTTTTCGCGTTTATGTCAGCCAATGAGTATGATAATGTTATATTTCGCTTGTTGAATCTAACTGACAATTCTAAAGATCTCTAGATTTCTCTTACCGCTTTATTAGCTATTCAGGTTTAGAATGAACTTTAGATTTAAAGAAATTATAATATTTAAAACGCATATTTTTATTTAACGATAACATTCTGTAATATACGAGTAATATATCTTATTTAATTATTTGAATGAATTCATATTTACAAGTGTAGAGCGCAACTTAATTATAATGATTTTTGTATAATATGAATTGCTTGTAGGCGTATATTCAATGCTATTGCTTCTATCATATCATAATCATATCATTCATTTCTTGATTCACATTCCTCTCTTGTAGAAAGAAATCAGACAGTGACCACGTAAGACAGATGGATTTAATATTTTATGTAATGGTAAAAATTAAACTGCAAAAATGGTGCTAGCGACAGCGATAACATTTTTATAAATGTAGTTTAGTCTATTAGGAACATGTCCATGACACAAAACAACCAATTTAATGATTGTTAAATGTGGACACACCTTTTGGTATTTATATCTTATCAATGATGTTTCTATAAGAAATATCGCAGATACAACGATCTAGCCATTACAATTGGCAGATTTAAAAACGATTGGCAATGAGAATTAGTGTTATGAGCCTAGTAGTCGAGTATAAAGTATGATTTGGTGTGTAATGAAATATAATCCTTATTTAAAATGGTTTAGTACTCACGAAATACGATTGGTCCCTGTTGCAGCACATGTAACAAGCAGTTCATAGCGTTAAACTTGTCGGCAGATTGCTTGGTATCTTAGAAGCTGAAGCCTAACTTATTTGTAATTAGATAAGTGCCAAATTCATTTCATTATTGCGCTTATATGTATCATAATTCACGCAGGTCGCAGCAATCAATGTTCCTCTCGAATATATAATGTAATTTTTTTACTATCAGTTATTTAAGTTATTCTTCATATAATATAGTGTTAATATATCACTGAGCAACACCAAATGCAACCCACATTAGACTGAAACACATTCCTCCACAGTATGATGAGACACTGTAGCTTTTCATCAGTGTATTGAAAGATATAATAACTCAGTACGTAGTGACTATTCTGTGTATGTTTCCATTTTGTATTTGGTGGTTTTGTATTCCACAATTTTATGAAATTTTATAAAGAAATTTACTGTTGTGATTTATACATGATCAGATTTGCCTAGATAGATACCCCAATTTTTAATGTGGACGTATGAAACTAAATTATGAAAGTTATTAATTGAAAATACACAGGAAATTTAACAGAAGATATAAAATGTATCTATAAAAATACAGTCGCAATTCATTGCATGTCAGTCATAGTGATTCATAAAATTTTATAATGCATTTAGACATGATATGTTCATTGAGTAAATGAGAGAAATAAATAAATTTATAAAAGTTGTGGTTTATTTTATTTACAAAATTCATAGTAAAAATACTGGTCCGACGCGTGTTTTCTCGTTCTATTTGCCAGTGTCGTGAGTTTGCGACTAGATACTTAATCTCATTTAGATCTTCAATCCCCATAGGTGACAGAAGAGCTGACGACATGGAGTATTAGGTCGTGGATGTGCGACTCTGGCGGAATAAACGTGACAGTGTTTGTCGGATATATCGAACGGAGGCGGTCAAAAGTAATTTTATTTATTAAGAACATAACCACTCAGCAAAAACCCACTGGATGCGTTCATTGTGACTTCTGGATGTGTTCTGTCTGGCAGCACCTGAAATATAATGAAAAATAAGTAACACCCCTTTGTAATTTTACCAAAATACTACCCAATTAGAAAAGGGGGTACTGTCTCCTTTTTCGTCCTTCAAGAAAGTCCTGGAAACGGTGTAACTTACCAGCAATCTGTATATTTCAGGTATTATGTATGATACCTAGGCAATGTATTATGATTATTATTGTCCATTACATACTTAACCTAGGTAATGTATACAATTCCTAGGGATTGTATAGAGTACCTGCTGGTCCACTGGCAATGTGTAAAATAAATAGATTTTGGTTTATATTTATCAACTTAACTATAAAATGAAGGGCAAATGAAACATTCTATTACTGAAAATCAATTTGTTTAAAAGATGAAAGCAGGGAAGGAATTGACTTAATTTTAGGGTACCCCAACACGGACAGTTTTGGTTAACAAAATTAACGATATTTTTTTTACCTGGAAATATGAGCCTTACTTTAAACCACCACGAAAAGAAATAGGACCTAAGTACTTATACATAATAAAACTAAAGTGAAATTAAAAATTCTTCTGGCATGTAACATAATTTAATTTACATACAAGTACTTGGATTATAATATATTTCTACCTGCAGGGTTTATTAAAATAAGGCTTCTGTAAAAAAAAAATACCGAGAAGGCTAAGGGCGCTCAGCTACCGCTATAGCCTTTTAACCTATCTTCACCGTGTCGAGGTACCCTAAAATTACGTTGCCTTCTTCCCTGCTCTCGTCTTTTACACACATGTACCAGCTGCGCATTTGATAATGCATAGAATACTTAAGCAAAGTATAAAATAAATAATATTTCATACCTACACATACATACCGGATTATACAGATTGCTGGTAACATAAATACCAAATAGAATTTCTCTAAAGATACCGAGGGTGGATTGAAAAGTTCGCGGCCTCAGCAAGAAAACAATATAAAATATAAGCAAAAGTAATTTTATTTTTTCACGTAATCTCCACTAACTCTACGCACTTCTTCCATCTGGTTTCCAACGCCTGTATGCCGGTCATAAAAAAAGTTTCTTCAAGGCTTTCAAAAAAGTCACCCACCGCAGCTTCGACCTCCTCATTTGATGAAAATTTTTGACCTCTAAGGTTTTTTTTTAGGTTTGGGAATAAATTAAAGTCTGAAGGTGCCAAATCAGGGGAATAGGTGGGATGGGGCAGTAATTCAAAGCCACAATCACGAATTTGAGCCATAGATTCAACAGACGTGTGAACGCGTCCATTATCCTGATGGAACAACACTTTCTTGCTGAGTAATACTGGCCTTTTTTCTTTGATTGTTTCACGCAAGCGACGTAAGAGGGTGCAGTAATAAGCCGAGTTCATAGTTTCACCTTTTGCAAGGTAGTCCACCATAATGACACCCTTAGCATCCCAAAAAACTGACGCCATCACCTTGCCACCTGACAAAATCGTTTTGGCTTTTTTTGGAATCGGTTTATCAGGTTTTTTCCACTGCTTGGATTGCTGTTTTGACTTTGGGGTGTAGTGGTGTACCCAAGTTTCATCCATTGTTACAAATCTGGCCAAAAAATCTTGTGGTTCAGCCTCAAACATTTCCAAACAGTCACTAGAAATCGTGAGGCGTATTCGTTTTTGTACGACTAAAAGCAATCTGGGTACCCACCGCGCAGAAACCTTAGAAAATCCAAGTTCATTGACTATGATGTTTTGTGTTCGTTCATACGAGATGCCAATAGTGTCTGCAATCTCCCTGATGGTCAATCTCCGATCTGTCAATATCAGATCACAGATATTCCCGATGTTTTCTTCAGTCGTAGACGTCATAGGCTGGCCAGAGCGAGGGTCATCTTCAATACTCTCTCGTCCGCGTTTAAATTCAGCAACCCACTTTTTCACAGTCGTATACGACGGAGCAGATTCCCCCAATGTTGTTGACGTATCTTCCTGAATCTCTTTTGAAATTAGTTTTTTTTTAAACAGGTGTTTGATGACCGCATGTTGCTCAACTTTCTCCATTCTTTAAAAACGCTGCACTTAGGCTCACAAAATTCAGTCTAATTTAAATACTACTGCGATAGAATTTTACAATTTGACAACCAGAGAGTAAACTAATTGAATGAGGTCAGTTACATTAAAATAGTTTAAGTATTTATGTGTTAGGCCGCGAACTTTTCAATCCACCCTTATACTAAGGTACAAATTCTTTGCTTGGGTACCAAGTTGTATTCTTTTTCAGTAATAATAATGAAAAGAATGATGTGGTATGTAATGAGTAATAACTATGACACACATCAAAACTCATTGATCACATGACAATTTCATCACCATCTGCCCAGCCCTACCTCAACTGTGCAACAACAGCAGTATTATATAAAGAAATAAGTTCTTATCTTCATTCTTTATGCAATCATGCAAGGAAACTCCGAGAATCGCCCTGTCCATTGCCCTTTGGGTGACTGTAAGCCTTCTGATGAGGCCCATTGTATGCAACCATGCAGGAGAACCAAGGTCGCAGGATCGCCAAACTAAAGTGGCAGAGGGCAGGGCACATTGCTCG
Source organism: Mythimna pallens (assembly GCA_961205895.1). NCBI lineage: Eukaryota > Metazoa > Arthropoda > Insecta > Lepidoptera > Noctuidae > Mythimna > Mythimna pallens. The sequence continues at coordinate 11,010,206 of OY540826.1, read as the reverse complement.
TAGAACAGATGGTCGATGGGGCCGAAAGGTTCTAGAGTGGCGACTGCGCACCGAAAGTCGCAGCGTTGGAAGGCCTCTCACAAGGTGGACCGACGACCTGGTGAGGGTCGCGGGAGTGTGGTGGATGTGAGAAACACAGGATCGGTCGTTGTGGCGACGCTTTGGGGAGGCCTATGTCCAAAAGTGGACGTCTTTCGGCTGAAATGATGATGATGATAAATTCTTACCTGATAATTTCTCATCCAGTTGCATGATAGTTTCAGAGCAGCCACATTACTCTGTGCCTTTAGAGACATATACAACTGCTGCAAAGGTTCAGCCACATTGTAGTAAATTACAAAGGGCCTACCAGGTTTTACAAATGTTACTAATTCACTAAAAATATTTTGAGGATCTTCTTTACAAGCTATAACTAATGAATCCATTTTCTTATGCAGTAGATCTGAGGCAGCTATGTTGTCAAAGTGCCATTTTGGCTTTTTGTTTTCCCTAGGGGTCTCAGAATCTATGTTAGCATTAACATTATCACTAGATTTATTTTCGTCATCTTGCTTATGTTTTTTAGATTGATGCTCTTCTATATTGTCATCATTTTTCCTTTTCAAAGGATTTTGCTCTGTGCTATTTTCACCCTTTTCTGGGTCTGTAGTTTTATGAGTGTCACATCCTTGATAAAATTGTCTGAGTGCAGAGTAGACATTAACTGAAACACACCTGTTCATTTGTTCTTCAGGAAAATTCATGGCTAGCAGTGCTTGTTTCTGTGACATATTCCCAGGATGCATGTGTATTAGTTTACCATTGGTGTTTTGCCCAATAACACTCAACAATGCAGCTGCTACTAAGCCATTTGAACCGGAGTCATATAATAGGTGGTTCCCTTCACAATGAATATTAACTGTTGTAATGATTTGTGACAATGTATCAATCCGTAAGTTTTGGATCTTGTTTGGTTCAAGTTTGTACATAATTTCACTAATAATTCGAAGATTTGGTTTTACTACTTGGAAATATTCAAAATACTTTTTCTCTTTTTTTCTTAAATATTTGTCCTGTGAAAATTCAGTTTTATTGTGAAATGTATTAGAGTTACTAATTAAAGTTTCAACAATATCCGACGCTTTGTTAGAATCACTTTTTAGTGTTTCTATATCAGCTGCTGACAACTTTTGTGAGCGTCCATCATCAAGTATATTTCTGTTGTCATTTCCAGACACTTTTATATCAATTTCATCTTTTAATTTTATAGCTTCATCTGCCAGCTCTATAGTAAATTCTTTATTTTTCTTACTCGTTTTCGGTATCAATTTAAATATTGAGAAATAAGGCGAGCCCTCTAATCCTTTCAGACTGATATTGTCTCTTCCTAAGCTTATAGTAGAATCAGACTTATTAAACTTGTGTAGTTTTTTATAATTTTGTTTCTGAATGATAATGTAATCACCTATTTTAACTTCGTTGATCATTCTGACCAAGACTAAATTTTTAGAGGTTAGGTTACAAAACTAGTGTTTTTTTTATACTGATGCTCACCTTCACGTCTGATTGGTATCTTATAAGAAAGTGACTGGTAATATAGTACAATACGGTTTTTCGTATATTATATAATTGGATTTTGTGGTAAAAAAGTTACAATTATAACAAAACCATACTTTCTAAGTTTCGCTCGTCAACACAAATCACAATTGACTAGTCAGGCGGGTCAATGACAATAATGACATTGACATAAATATGACAATATAAAAAAAATTGCAGCGGGGCTAAAATAGTAGGTGGTCCAGATCCTTTAAGCCAACGTTTTGTTTTTCTCTCACAAAATACTCTGCTCTCACCTTTATAACTGTCCTTGTAAAGTTTCTATTAACATTCTCTGTCTACGATGGAAACCTTTAATAGACGGGTGCTAAAAAATGTTTCTCTGTCAAATGCTTTCGTAAAGTTTAGTAGACTGGCGTAGTGACGTCTGTTGGACAATAAAATTAGCATGACCAGAACGTGAGCACGCTGCAGATTTGTGAAAGACACGTCTTCGAATGTTTAATCTTCGTACCATGTTTCCTCATGGCATTTTCATTCACTACTGTCTGAAATATTGTTCCTAAGCTAGCTAGGATTATATAGTAGATAGACTGGGACAAAGAGTATTAAATATAAGGGAACTGGGTTGAGGTGACAATGACGCTTTCTTCAGTTTTAAAATAGATATTAGCTTCTGACAGTGGCTTAACCCTCCAAAATCCCAAGTGTACATACTCCCGTGATAAAAAGTACATTTTGTACCATTCCAGGACCTGATAGGTGCCAAATTCTATAGAAATCACACATTTGTGAGTGTGTGTGTGTACCTACATAATAAATGTAGGTACACACACAAACTCACAAACATTCGCTTTTATAATATCGGTGTGATGATTACAAATCGACCGTTCGGTTGTTCCAGACGAACCAATGGGTAATACTAGTTGTCAGGGGCACCGACTCCAGACCTCGAGCCCCCGAGCACCCCTGAGAATAGACATCAAGAAACAGATCAGTAATCACCTTTTCATTTTATATTTTTATCAAACATAATTCTTAATTAAGTACGCAGTATGTAAGTAGGACATTTATTTGTCGGTCGATCAGTGTTCATTTCTCTTCTCACACTTCACCACCTTTTCGAGTCCGTCAAATGAGCATGAGCACCCATGAGGTTTTCTAAACCCCTGCTAGTTGTAGTGTGTAGGATATATTCATCATCATCATCATTTCAGCCGAAAGACGTCCACGGCTGGACATAGGACTCCTCCAAGTGTCGCCACAATGAACGGTCCTGTGCATCTCGCATCCATCGGACTCCCGCAACCGTTACCAAGTCATCGGTCCACCTTGTAGGAGGCCTTCCAACGCTACGTTTTCTGGTACGTGGCCGCCATTCCAAAACCCGGCCATCTGTTCTGCGAGCAATGTGCCCTGCCCATTGCCACTTTAGGTTGGCGATTCTTCGTGCTATGTTGTTAACCTTGGTTCTCCTGCGGATATCCTCATTCCCGATTCGATCACGCAAGGACACTCCAAGCATTGCCCTTTGGGTGACTTTAAGTCTTCTGATGAGGCCCATTGTAAGCGACCACGTTTCGGAGCCATATGTCATCACTGGCAACACGCACTGGTCATAGACTTTCGTCTTGAGACACTGTGGTATATTGGACGAGAAGATACCGCGCAGCCTCCCGAACGCTGCCCAGCCGAGTCGGATTCGACGATTGATCTCTTTCTCGAAGTTAGACCTTCCCAACTGGACCGTCTGTCCCAGGTAAACGTAGTCATCTACATTTTCGAGTGTAGAGTCCCCAATCTTGATAGGAGTGGGTGCTACATAGCTGTTTACCGTGACTTTGGTTTTGTCCATGTTCATTTTAAGTCCCACTCTTTCGGAAGCTCTACTGAGGTCACCAAGCATTGTACTGAGCTCCTCCGTAGTCTCAGCCATGTATGACTACTATGTCGTCGGCAAATCGAAGGTGAGTGATGTACTCGCCATTGATATTAATGCCTAGCCCTCTCCATTCCAAAACCTTGAAGACATCCTCCATTGCTGTCGTGAACAGTTTCGGAGAAATAACGTCTCCCTGCCTCACGCCCCGCTGCAAGAGGATAGGTTTCGAGGTCTGGTCTTGTAGTCGGACTGACATAGTGGCGTTTTTGTACAAACACTTCAGCACTTCGATATACCGATAGTCAATTTGGCACCGTTGGAGAGATTGCAGTACAGCCCAAGTTTCAATCGAATCAAAGGCTTTCTCGTAGTCCACAAACGCTAAGCAGAGAGGCTGATTATACTTACTCCTCAGTCTTCTGTATAACCTGCCGCAGCGTATGTATGTGGTCCACGGTGCTGAAGCCTTCTTGTCTGAATCCGGCTTGTTCGGGAGGCTGGAAGTCGTCGAACCTGCGCGCGAGACGATTCGTGATGACTCTGGAAAACAGCTTGTAGACATGGCTCAGAAGGGAGATGGGCCTGTAATTCTTAAGCAGGGCATTATCGCCCTTCTTAAAGAAGAGTCCCACCACGCCTCTGCTCCACGCCTGTGGCGTTTTTTCCTCGAGTATGACGGAATCAAATAGCTTCTGAAGGGCCTTAAGGACCGGTTTTCCACCCGCCTTCAGGAGTTCGGCCGTAATTCCGTCCTCACCCGACGCCTTGTTGTTTTTCAGCTGCTTCAGAGCCATCCTAATCTCGTACAGGCTGACGTCCGGGATATCTTCGGTATAGTGTCGAGTCAATCTAGCTCTTGGGTCGTTTACTAGATTTGCAGCGGGTTTAGCGATAGACGTGTATAACCAGTCCATAAAAAGCCTCGATCTCTCCCAGAAGCTCCGATTTGGCGGATATGACTCTGCAACCGCCGGTCTTCAGTTTCGTGAGCTGGCTTTGGCCAATAGACAGATCTCGTGCAAATACTTTAGAGCCCTTATTGCGCTCAATCGCATCCTTAATCCATGCGGTATTAAAGCGGCGAAGGTCGCATTTCAAGGACTTCGAGATTTGTCTATTGAGATCTATTGATTTGTATATGCATGCATCGTCTGAAGACTGCAGAATCATCTCACGCCTTTTCTTCATTAGCTCGAGGGTCGGATCAGATAGCTTCTTGTTCTTATTTGTACGGTGAGTCTTGAAAAACTTAGTCCCAACCGTATGGATAGTTTCCACGAACCTATCGTTATATTCATCCACGGAGCTTCCTAGGCACTCGAAACGATTGTGGAGTTCGAGCTGAAAGGTGTCGGGGTTTTGGATCTGGATCTGTGCTGGACATAGCGTAGACTTCATCAGTCGAGCCTTTCAAGCTTAATGTTAATATTCAATGTGCCTCTTACCACGCGGTGATCACAGAGACAATATTTGCTTTTTCGTCGACAGGATGAAGGCAATCTCATTTCTAGTTGCACCGTCAGGACTTTGCCAGGTCCACCTTCTATGCTCACGCTTTTTGAAGAAGGAATTCATCATATAGAGGCCCTCCTTCTCCATAAAGCGATTCCGACAAGCTAAGGTGATTCCGACGTCCAAATCCAAAGTGCCCCACTCGCAGCTCGTCACCGTCTCGTTTGCCCAGTTTCGCGTTAAAGTCCCCCATGACCACAGTGAAGTGAGTCTTAGAACCATGCATGGCTCTTGATAGGATATATTAAAATTCTTTTTTATTACAAATATATTTAATATCTTTGATTACAATACATTTTATTCAATAAATTTTAGTCGTATAATCAAGAACACAATATACTTAATTGATTTTTAATTGTCCTTTCTTAATTTATAAATGGTACCGGCAACCTGTATAATCCGGTATTCTATACAATGCCTAGGCAACATATAGAATACCTCAAACGTGTAGCTAATGCATGATGTATTATTTATTTTATATTTTGCCTAGGAATTCTATACAATACCGAATGCACAGCCGGTAATGTTTGTAAAAGACGAGAGCAGGGAAGGAGATGATGTAATTTTAGGGCACCCCGACACATTTTTTTTATAACCACCCGGAAATAGGAGTCTTATTTTAAACGCCGCGGACAGAAATAAGTCCATAAATGATATTTATTTTGTAAATAGGTTTAAAAAATAAATATCATTTATGATTTATGGACCCATAGTATTAATACATCATAAAATTACGGTGAAATTAAAGTTTCTGGTAATAAGTAACTTAATGCAATTTGCTTACAAGTACTTAGGTCCTATTTCTGTCTTCGATTCCTTCCCTGCTCTCGTCTTTTACACACATTGATTTGAAGTAATACAACATTTTTAGTTATTTATTTATTTCACAGTTTCATTTGCCAGTCATTTTATAGGTAGGTTGGTTAACATTGATAAATATAGACCACAATCTATTTATTGTACACATTGCCGTTGGACCAACAAGTACTCTATACAATCCCTAGGAATTGTATACATTACCTAGGTAAATATGTAATACACAATAATACTCATAATGTTTCATACATTACCTGGACGCCCCAGATATTCTATATGTTGCCTAGGTATTGTATAGAATACCTGAATTATACAGGTTGCTGTTAACATAAGGCTATTCTTGCAAATAATATAATTTTATTTACCTATTGTCTATTTATTGGCAATTTCTATCATTTTTTCCACACTGCAAATTTTTTCACGAGGTTTGCCAAGGATTTTACCTTGTTCTTTTTCATATTTATCTATTTTCTCCCAACCATTCCAATCTATAATATTGCTATTGCTCTTATTTATTATTTTCTTGATTTCTTTAAAGCCTTCTTTGTTTTTATTATCAATATTATTTAAATTTTCATGCATTACTTTAGCTACTTGGAATGCATTTCCCATTGTATGTAATATTACACCAGCAGGACCAGTGCCCAGCCATCCTGCTACATAGACCTTTGACAAGTTTGAAGAGGCATCTACAACAATGCCTTTATCATTTCTTACATAGCCATGATTTACTATCAAGTCTTTGTCTGCTTGGGCACTCTTGTAGCCTATACTTCGGAATGCTAAATCACAATTTAATATTTCTTTCTCTTCAGTAGGCACACATTTTTGATCATCTAAACTTTCACCAACAAGTTTGTTACAGATTAATTCAATTCCTGTTAATTGCTTCTTATCATCAACTAAGAACTTATTTGGGCTTCTAAAGAACACTGGTTTAAAATATTTGATATTGCAATCATCAGTCATTGTTTGCTTTTCATCAAGAGATTTCAACATAAGTTCAGTCAATCTTTTTCTAGGTCGAGGTAGATCAGGAACTACTTTGTGCACATCAGCTAAGTCATTCTCATTCCATATTGTTCTACAATTCTTCAATTTCAGTTGTTCACGGAGTTCTTTGATAGTAAAAGCGACTTGTAAAGGTCCTCGTCTACCAACCAGATATACTTCTTTTATTTTGGATTCTGATAAAGCACTAAGTGCATGCTCAGTAATGTCAGTTTTTTTCAATTCATCAATAGGTGTTAGTAATATTCTTGCGACATCCAATGCAACATTTCCTTGCCCAAGAATAGCTGCAGTTTTGCCAGACAAATCAATCTGCGAACAAAATGGTTTTTAGAATTCTTTAAAAAAAATTGCTTAAGCAAATATGTGGCGAATTATTGTAAGTCTTAATGGCGGGACCAACTCTTGTATTTGAATGATTCTATCACGTATATTTAGTACGCTTTAGTACTATTTTGTACCTGTACTGAAATTTCTGTACCTCACACGGTTTAAACGGAATTTCATGATAACGATTACAACGAGTTATAATGGCGTTATACTCCGAAACGATATCGAATCATCATTCTGATCTAACTAGTATTTTGTGCCTGATTTAGTACCTCTAAAAATCAACAGTAGGTGACGGAGTTATTAGTAGTTTTTTTACAAAATTAATTTAAATTTTTTATCATATTCAACGCCTGAATAATTTGACGAGCAAAAATACTTCAAGTAAAAAATTGCAACTACATTTTGTGCAGACGCTTTGTTAATAATTATATTTATGTTTTGTTTATATCATTATATAACACTATGTTATTAAATCATATTGAGTAGGTCACATTATCACATAGTACAATTATTATTGTATATATTTTATATATTATGAAAGTGTGACCTGAAAAAATGAGGTCAAATAAAAAATATCGAATGTTGTATTACTGACATAGTAGGAGAAAAACGTTTTGATACTCGAGTTTTTTTATTTGTATTTACGTCTATTGTTAAAACAATCACTACACTGCGCTCCTAAATGCAAATCATTGATGTGGCTCAAAAGGCTGCCCGACAAGATATTATATTGTGCCATATTGAACTGGGCAGAATGTCTGCCGCATGCCTCACGAGCTGTGGGCACGTAAAACACGGTAGTAGATGTCTTCCTTGAGAATTGGAATGAGAAAGCAAGGAATTGTGATCGTCGTAAAGAGTGGAGGGAGGCCTTTGCCCAGCAGTAAGACAATACGGGCTAACTATAAAAACCAATACAATACAACAATGAATAAAGATTAAAATATTGGTATATTACATTGGGATAAATCAATAATACACAAAAAAAAAATAGTAATACAACATTCGTTATTTTTTTATTTGACCTTGTAGCGACATCTATGGCTTCATATAAGAACTAATCCTGCATCGCGCAATCAAAGTTCTCCGCGCGTTTAGAACATATAGAACAGCCCGAAATCACCTATCGGGCAGTAGTAGCCCACCAGACATAACACCCGTCTGGTCGGAGGATCCTCCCTTTTCAACGGAGGTTTGCGGGACTTTACTCTCTGTTCCGCCTACCTCCAAACTGGTGACCCTCGACAAAGAACGTCAGCGCAGCCTTCGTGCAGCAACTACTTCGTGACGTCATCATCACTTCCTCAAGCTTTCGAGCAGCGAGCCATACAGCCAGCACCCACGGCTTTAAAGGGTATCCTGACCACCAGCATGCCTACCTGGTCATACCTGGTCATCACCCTCAGCCTCATCAGCGACCTTGGCGAAGCACACTGCACCTTCGGCCAGTCACATGAAGAGCCACGAAGAACCTCTCCTGGTCGACGCAAGCAGTCAAGCCACTACATCGCACAGCACCGCTCCGACTCACTGGAGCCAGCAGCACTATTCCGACTCACTGGAGCCTGCTGCATCATCCCGACTCACTGGGATATCATCACCCCGACTCACTGGGGCATCATCCCGACTCACTGGGACAGCAACACCCCGACTCACTGGGGCATCACCGCAGACAGTTCCGACTCACCGAGAACTATGCGGCATTCGGTTCCGACTCACTGGAACCAACCTACCACTGGCCTGGCACGCTTCAAGAAGCATCAAGAACCATCGATCTCCGATCTCCGGAGGGGAGTGATGTAGCGACATCTATGGCGTCATATAATAACTAATCCTGCATCGCGCAATCAAAGTTCTCCGCGCGTTTAGAACATATAGAACAGCCCGAAATCATCTATCGGGCAGTAGTAGCCCACCAGACATAACACCCGTCTGGTCGGAGGATCCTCCCTTTTCAACGGAGGTTTGCGGGACTTTACTCTCTGTTCCGCCTACCTCCAAAACCTCATTTTTTCAGTTCGCGCTTTTATTAGACAGACTATAGTATGATATATAACTTTATAAAATATATTGAAAATTATATTAATAATTCTCCTTTGTGGCCTACTGAATATGATTTAAGTAATAACATATTGTTGCAACTTTTTACTAAGTATCAGGCATTGAAAATGTCAAAGATTAAAAATTTATTTTGTAAAAACAAAACTACTAATAACTCTGTCACCTACTGTTGATTTTTGAAGGTATTAAATCAAGTACAAAATACTAGTTAGATCAGACTGAAAAAATTCGTTAAAGTTTTGGAATAAAAGCATGGCCCCGCCATTATAACGCTTTATAATATTATCGTGAAATTCCATATAAACCATCTGAGATATAAAAATTTCAGGACAAGAATAAAATTTAAATACAAGAGTGGGTCCCGACAATACGACGTTTATGAATTATTGATTTGGGGTAATCTTTTTTTGTTGGTCTGAGGGTGTAGTAGACTTTATGTTTAATGCATACTATTCAATGAAGTTTTTGTTCTAATCTTATTCAACATACTTTTAAGTCTTTGTCACAGGGAAGGCCATTATACCATCCTACAAAGTTGCGTGCAGCAATCACATTTGTTGCGTCTTCATTTTCTAAGCCAAGTGTCTTGTCTTCTTCTGCACCATATGTCTGGAATAATTTGGAGATGTTGTCATATATATTCATGATTTAATAGATACTTTAAACAATTAAAAAGCCATTATGTCTCATATACACACACACTATAGTGTGATATCTAATATTCATACATTTTAAATGTAATTATGATTCAAATAATTAAGAGAATTTACCAAAAGCACTGCATCATAATGTTGTCTCAATTGTTGAAGATTCACATCTTTTCCCAAAGTTATGTTTCCATAGAAATTAACATTAGGTTTTTGGGCAACCTTAGTAAATTGATTTATTACATTCTTCACTTCCGGATGATCTGGGGCCACTCCATACCTAGAGTGTAATAAAAACTGTTTGAATAAAGTACAGGAGCAAAACTTTGCTTAGCTGCTATTTTATTGGTTTATAGGGTATTATCAAATGTAAAACTAATTTAGTAGATAATCAGGATTTAGATAAATATATTTTGATTAGCTACAATAAAGATGTTGATAAGCTAATATAATAATAAAAGGAGAAACTGGCTACCAGTGTTTGGTAATTAACTAAATTTAAATAATCTTTGTACGACTTTATACAATTTTTTTAAAAGACGTTTCAAAATTGTTTACATGTAGTTACTACCTAAACAAATGGAGTATAGTAGCTTTTAGTTTACACAAATAGTAGCCTAAGTAAATAACAAAGGTTGTAAAATTATAAAACAATTGAGGCGGTTTTAAAGATTGTAATGAGGATCCATAATTCTTGAGATAATAAACTTGAAACTTAACAAATTTAATTGAAAAATTAGTATTTCAAAATATGGATTAATGTGAAAATTAAAGGTATGTTATGGTGAAAATTTTCTCGCAAACAAAGTTTTTGGCTTAGTGTTAGTTGATATCCTACTAATATTATAAATGCAAAAGTTTGAATGTATGGATATATACATGTTTGTTACTCTTTCAACCAAAAACTGCTGAATGGATTTTGATGAAATTCGGTACACAGGTAGACCATATCTTCAAATAGCACATAGTATACTTTTGGAAATATGAAGATATATGAAATATGTTCCCTTGGGATCATTTTCTACTATCACGCGGGCGTAGCCGCTGGTAAAGCTAATACCATATAAAGATAAATATTTTGAAATGAAACATACCTTATCAATCCAAAAGGTACAGGAAGTTTTTCTAAAATATCAATATTTACATTTTCCAGTTTCTTAGTGAGATGCATCGCTGCATAGAACCCCGCAGGACCAGCGCCAACAATACATACTTGAGGTCGTTTATTGTAGGATGAGGAGCTAAAAACTCTTCTCAACAACTTGTAAGTCATTTTGCGGTTTACTGTAGCTGCCGACACCAAAAACTAAGTCCGTATACTGTTTTAAAATTTAAATGAACTATGAGAATGATAAATTATCATGAATACGTCATAATACACCAGCATTAAACATTTTTTTCATGTAACCCTGGAGCTAAGAGCTAATACCCTCTGTTTATTTATAATATTCTGCTCAACAACTTCACCAAAGTTGAACTTTACTATTTGAAGTTTAGAGACGAACTGACAGTGTATTGCAGTGTATGTATGTTAAAATGTACTCTGTGGTGAAACGATGAGCCGAGTACGGCTTGACTCGAGTCAGACTCGATGCCTACTTTGGACTCGCTTACTAAAGTACCAATTTATTTTTATTCAATTCCGGTACTCGGGTCAGGAAGAATCGATTTTATACTTGCTGACTCGAGTTATGAGAGTCCAATAGACTCGAGTCTAGTATTCGTGTTAAATTAACTCCCTCATGCTGTAGTACTACATTGGTAGTTTTAGTTTCGAATCGCCAAAATTTTAATATAAATAAGTTTCGATAAAAAAAATCTTTAAACTTATTTTATTCGTCTTGATGTGATATTTGTACTAAATTAATAACTTTATTTATCTTTTTAATACGTAAAATTTGCAAATCTTTTTCCCCACACAAGCTAATGGAACGAAATGAAATATCTGAAGTGGTTAGATAACTTCCAAAAATTCTTCTTTTTGTTGTGTAATAATAAAACAAATAAAGGTTGATCTCATTTCTGATTCCTAGGTACCTCCTTAGTATGTTCTATGGTTTTTTACTTTTTGTAATGTTTAAAAATGATTGATTTACTATCCCTTTAGTTATAAACTCTAGTTCTGGACACGAATTTTTAGATTCGAGTACTAAGCATAAAAAAAAGCATAGAATTCGAGTATTGGACTCGATTCGTAGAATCGTATTATTCGTAGATTCGTAGAATCGAGTCATGATTCGAATACTGTACAAAGTCGACTCGAGTCGACTCGATACACTAAAACAGTGACTCGGCACATCACTACTCTGGTGACAGTGTTACCCTGCGTTCCGAATTGCGTCAAAAGCGATAATATCGCGAATCCAACCAACGCGCAACGTCACAATTATTTCTGAATAGCCTTTTATTTTGTGACTATTAAAATTTTTTTTATTAATTGGAACACGGAATCAGGCTGTCAGCCGTGACACCTGTGGCAAGTGACTTAAATTGTAGAGAAGCTGTGGAACCAAGAATTTTGTCCGTAGAGTATAAATTAGTATAAATGATCCTTGATGGTAACAGGAATTGCTCTTATAAGCCAGCTATACACGTAGAGAAACCTTCCTAAGAGTATAGTAATTATAGGGTACCTTAGAGCATTTTATTAACCTAGTTAAACGCTCGTGATGTTGTCAAAACACCACTATAAATATAATTTACCAAGATTTTGACAATTACACTAGTCTGTGCAATTATTTACTATCGCTGAGATGATACGAGCATGACAACATTTGGTCTTCAACTTACTGTTCACTATTAACTTACTGTTCTCCATTCACTAAGAACTTTGGAGACTGGGCTGACTGACTTTTTAGCTTGGTGGACACGTACCTAACTTATTTCAAATGTTTTACCATTTACGATACTCTTTGCTGTCACCTAAACATATTTTGACTGGTTGCAGCTGATTTATCACCAACGATCTGAATCTATGACGAAATACAACAAAGCAACGTGTTTACGATTCAGACGATTGTAAAATCAGCTTTCCTATGCGCAGTGTCGTACCCCTCAACTTACATAAACACATGAATAGTGATTGCACGGCAACTCGTGTCTAAGCCACCATTAAAGAATCTAGGTATCATGGGTGTTATCTCATAGGCGTCCAGTACACGGTCATGCAAGTGTCAGCCAAAACCATCAATCATGAATGAAGTTCATTAATTATCAGTCAAGTTTCATTCATGATTGATGGTTTTGACTGACACTTGCATGACCGTGTACTGGACGCCATAGAATTTTAAGTACCACATTAGTTGCTGGCGACTCGCCGGCGATTGTAAAAATGTCTGTGCACGTGACTTTAGCGTGACAGGTTCACGCTCCGTCTTATTTACAGAGAGGACAAAGTTACTAATAATGTCGTTATAGATCTATCTCGCCGATTCTTTCGATTCTGAATCAAAATAATTCTGGCAAATGTTTTATAATTTTGAAATTTTAATCTAGTGATTTATTTGGAGATTTATGTGCCGGAATTTTTTCCAGTATATGGTGTTTTAACTATTTGTAAATTGATTCCTAGTTAATTTTATGATGTATAATTAGTTTTGTATCTGAAGTGTCTGCACAACTAGACAATATGTGGAATCATTGACATATATGCGTGATCTTGATAAATTGGAGCTGAGAATTTTATTGTAGTTGATTACCTCAGCGAAGTTTGTCAAGAAAGCTGACTTGAAAGGTTTTTTACCAAATAATAAAACATTAAAATGTTTTAGCGTCCGTTATTCATGTAAATTATTAAAAAATAATTATAATGATTTATTTGATTTATTACTGGCAATTTGAAATTGAATGAAACAATTAAATGTCATTCGTTGTCTGCATGTCAATGTCATGAGCTCCGTTCATCATCCATCTCTCATTTCTACTAAAGTTGCAGAGGAAAACTTGGTTTTTCTTAACTATAATATAAAAAAAAACCTACAACTCCTGAAATAAATAATAAGTGTTAAATCCCTGCGGAATGGCGCATGCTATGGATATGAAACATCTCCTCACTAGGTTATTTTCTTTGAAAAATGGGTAAGTTTTAGCTTTGTCAAGACGGCTTTCTTGTGATAAATCTACAACTGACAATAAAAATCACACTTGAATTAACAGATCGTCACGTATCCTTCTATACTTGATGCTTGTGCGTACATCTAATACTTGGTTTTGTTGCATCATTATCATAATAAACTTTACAGGTTCAATTTTAATAGATGGACTTTAAAGAACTACAGCCAGGATATCAACATAACCGCACCAGTGGTTAACAGAGGCAATGTAACACCTTTGCCACCACTCTCTGAACCTATGCCTCTACCCCCAGTGATTTACTCTACAGTTGAGTCTGAAGATGCTCACACAGAAGTCACTATACTCAGCAATGGACTTCGAGTAGCATCAGAAAAAAAATTTGGACAGTTTTGCACTGCTGGTGGTAAGTCACAGAACTATTACAATACATAATTGTTCAAACAATATATTTTGTATTGTATCTACTTTATGAGGCTGAAATAGAATTATTTCAATCAACCTCTTGTAAAACATAATGATTAATTTCAGTGGTCATTGATTCTGGTCCAAGATTTGAAGTTGCTTACCCCAATGGCATTTGTCATTTTCTTGAAAAATTGAGCTTTGGAGTAAGTATTTATCATTTGTTTGTTTTGCAAGATGATACATACAATATGAAAAAAAGAATGTCAGTAATATAAAGTGATGTATCATTTAAGGCCACACACAAGTATGCTACTCGGGATGTCATGCACAGAGAGCTTGAGAGACATGGTGGCATTTGTGACTGTCAAGGTTCTCGTGACACCACTGTTTATGCTACCAGTGCTGATTCTAGAGGGTTGGATGCTGTAACTCAGGTAAAAAATATTTTTTATATTCAGGTATTAATAATATACCATACTACTTCTTCAAGGCACAAGACTTGGTCATATTAACATGGATATTTTGTTCACTAAAATCAAAGAACAAAATAAACAAACAATAATTTTGCAAGGAACAAAGCTTTGTAAGGGCTGAGAGTGCAGGAAAATTGCAAATATGTAATCAAGCCTTGAAACAAATATGCATGCCCCATGTTTTCAAACAGGTGCTCAAATAAGTGTTCAAATGTTGTTGCTATATCTGGCACCAGCATAATACAAAACACATGCATATCATGTGCATCTATTAATTCATTAAACCCCAAGTGAACATCGTTTTTCGCTCGCTCATTGTCTTTCTATTGTGTCTCTAATTATGGTTCTCAAAAGGTTGATAAGTAATCTCATTTTACCTAGTTTCTATAATTCGTTCTAGGTACTAGCAGAAGTAACATTGAGACCACAATTGAATCTTGAGGAGATAGAAGCAGCAAGACAGGCTGTTGCATTTGAATTGGAGACCCTATCAATGAGGCCTGAGCAAGAGACTATACTGATGGACATGATCCATATGGTATGTTTACATTATATCCTATCAGAATCCTACTAATACTATAAACATAAATGTTTGTATTTGTAGAAATAGTAAGTACGTGACACCATGCGGCATTAAGTACCTATCATCAATGATATTTGCGACACAAGTCACGGTAGGTTATAGCGGTTTATAACGCGAGCGCACAGCGAGCGCGGGGAAAGGCGTCTATTACACGATAGGTTTTGCCACAGTAAATTTTTTGATTGACGAAAAAGTAATGGCGATTTAAATTCTGTCATTCAAACATCAATCATGATTGTTGGAATTGATTGACGCCTGCATGACCGTGTAATGGACGCCAAACACTCCGTTCAACAAACGTTCGTAACAAACAATTCAGAGTTAACAAAAAAAAAAGATACGGCCGTTTATGTCGCAAAGTATATTTCGACACTCTCATTCATAAGGTAATTCCCGTTGATCTAGAATCCTGAAATTTGGCATGAAGTAAGGTCTCATAGCACAAGTATAGGAAATAAACTCAAAACTGTAAATTAGTCGTAACATAACAAAATAAAAACTTTTTTTGAGATTCGAAAAAATCTTCGTAACTTAATTCGGGAATTAAACTGTTTTCATAGGTAAGTTTGTACGGAACCCTAAGTACGCGACTCCGACTCGCACTTGCCCGTGTTTCTCGTATTGGAATAACAATGATTCTAGCAGGTCACAATACAGCTCTTGCGATTTTAGTTCATTGATTTTTTTTTTTATAGGCTGCTTACCGAGGAAACACTCTTGGACTTCCTAAGATTTGCCCAAATGAAAATGTCAACAAAATAGACCGCAATATCATTCTGAACTATCTCAGAAATCATTACACACCTAATAGAATGGTTGTTGCAGCTGTTGGGGTAAGATATACACATAGTATTTAAAGTATGGAAAAAAGTTTTTGTATGCTACTTAATAACTTAAATAATATATCAAACCCTTAGGTTGATCATAAGCCATTCGTGGAGTTTG
Organism: Mythimna pallens; assembly: GCA_961205895.1. Classification (NCBI taxonomy): domain Eukaryota; kingdom Metazoa; phylum Arthropoda; class Insecta; order Lepidoptera; family Noctuidae; genus Mythimna; species Mythimna pallens. The sequence goes on along the minus strand of OY540826.1, from coordinate 10,993,928 downwards.
TGCAGAAATATTTCGTGGATATGAAGCCTACTTGGCATGTGGATGGACCATTTGTACCTAATGTTGACTCTTCAATTGCACAGTACACTGGAGGAATGCAACAGGTAATAAATACACAATATGCTTTAAAATTTGAATAAAAGTAACTTAAGTACTTCCATCATTAATAATAATTGAATAATATTTCAGGATGACTGTGAAATCCCTCTGTACCCTGGATCTGACCTCCCAGAATTATCGCATGTCGTTATTGGATTAGAGAGTAAGTATATCTTCGAAGAATTATTATGGTTAGCAAAACAAGAAATTTTTAAAATTTAATTTTTTTACGAACTATGAACGAAAAAAGTTTAATCAGAATCCAGTTCTTCAATTTTGCTCATCTCTGAGTTCTTCAATGTTGCCCAATTTCTTGCGATTTGACAATATGACGTGACGTCACAACATGGCAATCGATCCTATTTCTTATTTGGAATGCTTATAAAGCTATTTTCTATTACAGTACAATCACTCACATTACCAATCATATTTACCTTTAACCGCCCGCGTCAAAATGGTCCGATAAGTGTTTTCGTGTCCTATTCGCCAGGGCCGTGTGTTTGTGACTGGGTATTCCATCTCTTATCATAGGTGACAGAAGAACTGACGAGATGTGTATGGTCGTGTGCGACTCTGGCGGATTAAACTTTACAGATGTACTGCTTGCTTTTAGTCAGAAAAAAAATTGAGTGCCCGATCGTAGTGCGACCGACCGGGTTCAATTGTATTTTGAAATCATCTAGAGACCCACTCAAATCTATAGGGTACACGCAAAAAATCCAAATCGGTCAAGCCGTTAAGGAAGTGTTAGGTGGCAAACATACACATGAATTATATTTATAAAGATAGAAGGAAATCTTCATTCCATGTTAAACTAGTTCTATAATTATTTCAACTTTTTCTAGGTTGTTCTCACAGTGACCCAGACTTTGTACCAACATGTGTGTTGAACATGATGATGGGTGGAGGTGGCTCATTCTCAGCTGGTGGTCCTGGCAAGGGAATGTACACACGACTATACACTAATGTTTTGAACAGGTAACTATAAAAATTATTTAGTAAGCAGCAGCCTAAAAACCAGCTACTTAGAGTACTCAGTATTTATTTAGTTTGAAATTAGGTTAGAAGCACATGTCTACATGCACTTTCTTGGCACACAGCCACGAATTGAGAGTATTGTCGCGTAAAGAGAAGTAATATTATGTAAAAAAAAACCGGGCAAGTGCGAGTCGCACTCGCGCACTGAGGGTTCCGTACATATTAACCTATGTAAACAGTTCGATTCCCGAATTAAGTTACGAAGATTTTTCCGAATCGATATAGTTATACGTGACTACAAATTCAGTGTAAAACTTTTTTTGTGACGTAACTGCAAATTCTCAGTTTTCAGATTTTTACTACGTATACTTGTGCCATGAGACCTTGATTCATGCCAAATTCAGGATTCAAAGTCAACGGGAAGTACCCTATGAATTTTGATTCCCTTGAGAGTGTCGAAATACACGTTTTTTGCGACATAAACGGCCGTATCTTTTCTTTTCGTTAACTCTGAAGTTTGATTTTGTCAATAAGTTATAGAAGTTTTAATTTGTAATCATTTAAAAAGATGGGGATAGGGCACCAGGTATAATTTGCTACAGGCCCCACACTGATTTAATCCGGGACTGGTTGGAATTACAAGGTAATGTAGCAGTAAAAATACAAGGGTACCCTAAAATCTAAAATGTTGGTTTCCAAAAAGGGACCTGAGAATCTGAGATCTGACACTCTCTTTTATTTTCTCAGATATCATTGGATGTTCAACGCCACAGCGTACAACCACGCGTACGGCGACACAGGACTGTTCTGTATACACGCAGCCTCACCTCCTAACCGCATTTATGATACGACGCTAGTGATCGCTCGGGAACTCGCTAACATGGCTGGCAAAGTTGGAGAAACAGAACTTCGGGTAAGATTGATGAAGAATATGATGACTTGCATAGTTTGTAAAATGGTGTGGACTGTGGCGCATTAAGGACTTATTTGACCAGCCTATTTGCTCCTTTAAGGTGAACTTACACTTATCCGAGCCGAACGAATTGAAGTCAAGAAGGCCTTGCACACATATCCGCACCGAAATAATCGACCGCGCGGAAGAATTCGTTTCCATTTCCTTTACACGTGTCGCACTGAAATGACATGTGAATTGTGATGGATCTTGACGAGGTTTTTTGTTAGTGCTTTATTAACGAAGTTGAAGAAAGTGAAATACATCACAGGGTCATCAAAGGTTTAAAAAGGCTTTGGTGCTTCCGAATTCGTCTAGGATATCTAGAGTCCTTCCAGATTCAGACGATTCGACGCGGTTAGGTGTGCAGGGTGTCATAGAATTTCATATAAAGAATTCTAAAATTATTTTATCACAATTCATTACACGCATTCGGTTCGGATAAGTGTGCGTTCACCTTTAGAGTAACACCGAATCTAGCCCTACACATTTTTGATAATGATGATTATTATTTGCAGAGAGCAAAGACCCAGTTGCAATCAATGTTGTTGATGAATTTAGAAGCAAGACCAGTTGTATTTGAAGATGTTGGCCGACAAGTGCTTGCGACTGGCAAAAGGAAGCCACCTTCATTCTTTATCCATGAAATTGGTAAGTATATAATAATAGTCCTTCTATCATAGTATAGAAGTAGCGCACAGAACGAATTTACCGTCAGTCTAGAAATACATTCATTAGTTACATATATTACTCGATATTTTATTCGACATTATTTCTTATTGCAGAAAAAATCACAGCTGATGATATAATTCGCGTTGCACAGCGAATGTTGAGTAAAAAGCCATCAGTAGCCGCTCGCGGCAAACTTGCTCACCTTCCCGCCTATGAAGAAATCCAATCCAATATGTCCATCGGCAAAAGTGACACGGCACCCCAAGGAAGAAAACTTAATTTGTTTCGCGCTTAGATAATATTATATAGGACGTCTGGAAATAATTACTGTACTGTAGCCATAAATTGTTAAAAATAAAGCTATTCTTTTTTTATTTGTATTTTGTTTAGGTAGTTTTTGCCAGCGGTTGAAAATTATATCCCCCATAGAACCGTTTAAATTATATCCCCCATAGTAGAACCGTTTAAATTATATCCCCCATAGAACCGTTTAAATTATATCCCCAATAGAACCGTTTAAATTATATCCCACATAGAACCGTTTAAATTATATCCCACATAGAACCGTTTAAATTATATCCCCCATAGAACCGTTTAAATTATATCCCACATAGAACCGTTTAAATTATATCCCCCATAGAACCGTTTAAATAATAGCCCCCATAGAACCGTTTTAATTATATCCCCCACAGTTCCGTTTAAATTATATCCCCCATTAAACCGTTTAAATTATGTCCCCCAAAGAACCGTTTAAATTATATCCCCTATAAGCTCTGTTCGCGCGCGCAAAGCGTCCACATTATGGGAATTCTGTTACATTACATGTTACGGTTCAGCAGTCTGTAACCGGCTTTATGGTGTCAGTCACCGAATGCGGCGACCATATTCATTTGAACTGAATTAATTCATCTAATTGGGCTGTCTACTAATGTAGGTAGTCAATGTAGAAAGACTTATACAAAAATAGAAATATGCCCACACATTTTAAGCAGCGAAGAACTGGTACACAAATACGAAAATATTTTTCATTGCCCAAGTTCATTAACAGATTGTCTGCTGAATTATTAGCAAATTAGCGAACTTTATACAAATGCTAATTAATAGATTCCACGAGCCACGTCTAACTAGTGCTTGACTGCGATCTCACCTGATGGTAAGCAGTGATGAAATCGTTGATGGTGAGGCGCACTAGTTTATTAAGAGAGCCTATTCACTCCAGCCTTGAAGACACCTAAATCATAATCGGACGGGAAGGCCACAGCAGGCAAATTGTTCCAGACCTTCGATATTCAGGACCGTAGAGGTTTCAACAACGTAAGGGTGAATAAATAGAAAGAAAGAAAGAAAACACGTTTATTTGGCACACAGGTACGCACAATGAGATAACAATTATAATATAGAAACTTAATTACTAAAACTTTAAAAAATCCTACATCAACATTGTGTGTCTCACGGCTGCGCCAAATAGGTCCAGATCAGCATAATGCCAGGCCACTATGTAGCTGTTGCCTGACGCTGGTTTTCAACTGAACTTTGCTATGAATACTCACCGTACCTACGTCGGGTTGTCTGATGGTAGAAATGAGATAGCGGAATCAAATCATGCAATTCCCGCGCACTGCTGAAGGCTTTGTAGATTGGAATTAAACAAATCTGGATTACCAATTAGCCTCTTTGCACGCCTTTCCACCAAGGCCAATGCTGCTAGGTGACATTTTGCAGTACCAGGCCATATGTGGCTGTAGTACTCCACACACGATCGTACCTGTGCTTTGTATAACATTAAAAGCTGTCCCAGTGTGAAGTATCGCCGTACCTTTGCAAAAACGCCGAGTTTCCTAGCCGCTACCTTGGCTTTGAACTCAATGAACCGCCAAAAATTAAGGTCTGAGGAAATTTTCACACCCAAGAGCTGAAGGCGGTCGGAGCACTCCAGGGATACATTCTGAAAAGCAGGAGTCAAGTTAAACAGGCTCCTTTTGGCGGTGAACAAACACACTTGTATTTTGGCGGCGTTGAATCCCACCAGATTGGCTTCGCCCCACTTGGAGACTGCCTGAAGTGAGACATTCGTACGCTAGTCCGGTCCGAAAGAGAGGCTATGGTAGACCATAGCCTCTCTTTCGGACCGGATAAGCTCCTTACTAGCCCGAGCACCTGGCAGGTATCTTCCTACAACTGTGCTATCATCGGCATATCTATAGATAGTTCCGGGCATCAGCATCAGCAGATCGTTGATATGCAGCAGGAAGAGAAATCTATATTTTGAAATCATCTAGAGACCCACTCAAATCTATAGGGTACACGCAAAAAATCCAAATCGGTCAAGCCGTTAAGGAAGTGTTAGGTGGCAAACATACACATGAATTATATTTATAAAGATAGAAGGAAATCTTCATTCCATGTTAAACTAGTTCTATAATTATTTCAACTTTTTCTAGGTTGTTCTCACAGTGACCCAGACTTTGTACCAACATGTGTGTTGAACATGATGATGGGTGGAGGTGGCTCATTCTCAGCTGGTGGTCCTGGCAAGGGAATGTACACACGACTATACACTAATGTTTTGAACAGGTAACTATAAAAATTATTTAGTAAGCAGCAGCCTAAAAACCAGCTACTTAGAGTACTCAGTATTTATTTAGTTTGAAATTAGGTTAGAAGCACATGTCTACATGCACTTTCTTGGCACACAGCCACGAATTGAGAGTATTGTCGCGTAAAGAGAAGTAATATTATGTAAAAAAAAACCGGGCAAGTGCGAGTCGCACTCGCGCACTGAGGGTTCCGTACATATTAACCTATGTAAACAGTTCGATTCCCGAATTAAGTTACGAAGATTTTTCCGAATCGATATAGTTATACGTGACTACAAATTCAGTGTAAAACTTTTTTTGTGACGTAACTGCAAATTCTCAGTTTTCAGATTTTTACTACGTATACTTGTGCCATGAGACCTTGATTCATGCCAAATTCAGGATTCAAAGTCAACGGGAAGTACCCTATGAATTTTGATTCCCTTGAGAGTGTCGAAATACACGTTTTTTGCGACATAAACGGCCGTATCTTTTCTTTTCGTTAACTCTGAAGTTTGATTTTGTCAATAAGTTATAGAAGTTTTAATTTGTAATCATTTAAAAAGATGGGGATAGGGCACCAGGTATAATTTGCTACAGGCCCCACACTGATTTAATCCGGGACTGGTTGGAATTACAAGGTAATGTAGCAGTAAAAATACAAGGGTACCCTAAAATCTAAAATGTTGGTTTCCAAAAAGGGACCTGAGAATCTGAGATCTGACACTCTCTTTTATTTTCTCAGATATCATTGGATGTTCAACGCCACAGCGTACAACCACGCGTACGGCGACACAGGACTGTTCTGTATACACGCAGCCTCACCTCCTAACCGCATTTATGATACGACGCTAGTGATCGCTCGGGAACTCGCTAACATGGCTGGCAAAGTTGGAGAAACAGAACTTCGGGTAAGATTGATGAAGAATATGATGACTTGCATAGTTTGTAAAATGGTGTGGACTGTGGCGCATTAAGGACTTATTTGACCAGCCTATTTGCTCCTTTAAGGTGAACTTACACTTATCCGAGCCGAACGAATTGAAGTCAAGAAGGCCTTGCACACATATCCGCACCGAAATAATCGACCGCGCGGAAGAATTCGTTTCCATTTCCTTTACACGTGTCGCACTGAAATGACATGTGAATTGTGATGGATCTTGACGAGGTTTTTTGTTAGTGCTTTATTAACGAAGTTGAAGAAAGTGAAATACATCACAGGGTCATCAAAGGTTTAAAAAGGCTTTGGTGCTTCCGAATTCGTCTAGGATATCTAGAGTCCTTCCAGATTCAGACGATTCGACGCGGTTAGGTGTGCAGGGTGTCATAGAATTTCATATAAAGAATTCTAAAATTATTTTATCACAATTCATTACACGCATTCGGTTCGGATAAGTGTGCGTTCACCTTTAGAGTAACACCGAATCTAGCCCTACACATTTTTGATAATGATGATTATTATTTGCAGAGAGCAAAGACCCAGTTGCAATCAATGTTGTTGATGAATTTAGAAGCAAGACCAGTTGTATTTGAAGATGTTGGCCGACAAGTGCTTGCGACTGGCAAAAGGAAGCCACCTTCATTCTTTATCCATGAAATTGGTAAGTATATAATAATAGTCCTTCTATCATAGTATAGAAGTAGCGCACAGAACGAATTTACCGTCAGTCTAGAAATACATTCATTAGTTACATATATTACTCGATATTTTATTCGACATTATTTCTTATTGCAGAAAAAATCACAGCTGATGATATAATTCGCGTTGCACAGCGAATGTTGAGTAAAAAGCCATCAGTAGCCGCTCGCGGCAAACTTGCTCACCTTCCCGCCTATGAAGAAATCCAATCCAATATGTCCATCGGCAAAAGTGACACGGCACCCCAAGGAAGAAAACTTAATTTGTTTCGCGCTTAGATAATATTATATAGGACGTCTGGAAATAATTACTGTACTGTAGCCATAAATTGTTAAAAATAAAGCTATTCTTTTTTTATTTGTATTTTGTTTAGGTAGTTTTTGCCAGCGGTTGAAAATTATATCCCCCATAGAACCGTTTAAATTATATCCCCCATAGTAGAACCGTTTAAATTATATCCCCCATAGAACCGTTTAAATTATATCCCCAATAGAACCGTTTAAATTATATCCCACATAGAACCGTTTAAATTATATCCCACATAGAACCGTTTAAATTATATCCCCCATAGAACCGTTTAAATTATATCCCACATAGAACCGTTTAAATTATATCCCCCATAGAACCGTTTAAATAATAGCCCCCATAGAACCGTTTTAATTATATCCCCCACAGTTCCGTTTAAATTATATCCCCCATTAAACCGTTTAAATTATGTCCCCCAAAGAACCGTTTAAATTATATCCCCTATAAGCTCTGTTCGCGCGCGCAAAGCGTCCACATTATGGGAATTCTGTTACATTACATGTTACGGTTCAGCAGTCTGTAACCGGCTTTATGGTGTCAGTCACCGAATGCGGCGACCATATTCATTTGAACTGAATTAATTCATCTAATTGGGCTGTCTACTAATGTAGGTAGTCAATGTAGAAAGACTTATACAAAAATAGAAATATGCCCACACATTTTAAGCAGCGAAGAACTGGTACACAAATACGAAAATATTTTTCATTGCCCAAGTTCATTAACAGATTGTCTGCTGAATTATTAGCAAATTAGCGAACTTTATACAAATGCTAATTAATAGATTCCACGAGCCACGTCTAACTAGTGCTTGACTGCGATCTCACCTGATGGTAAGCAGTGATGAAATCGTTGATGGTGAGGCGCACTAGTTTATTAAGAGAGCCTATTCACTCCAGCCTTGAAGACACCTAAATCATAATCGGACGGGAAGGCCACAGCAGGCAAATTGTTCCAGACCTTCGATATTCAGGACCGTAGAGGTTTCAACAACGTAAGGGTGAATAAATAGAAAGAAAGAAAGAAAACACGTTTATTTGGCACACAGGTACGCACAATGAGATAACAATTATAATATAGAAACTTAATTACTAAAACTTTAAAAAATCCTACATCAACATTGTGTGTCTCACGGCTGCGCCAAATAGGTCCAGATCAGCATAATGCCAGGCCACTATGTAGCTGTTGCCTGACGCTGGTTTTCAACTGAACTTTGCTATGAATACTCACCGTACCTACGTCGGGTTGTCTGATGGTAGAAATGAGATAGCGGAATCAAATCATGCAATTCCCGCGCACTGCTGAAGGCTTTGTAGATTGGAATTAAACAAATCTGGATTACCAATTAGCCTCTTTGCACGCCTTTCCACCAAGGCCAATGCTGCTAGGTGACATTTTGCAGTACCAGGCCATATGTGGCTGTAGTACTCCACACACGATCGTACCTGTGCTTTGTATAACATTAAAAGCTGTCCCAGTGTGAAGTATCGCCGTACCTTTGCAAAAACGCCGAGTTTCCTAGCCGCTACCTTGGCTTTGAACTCAATGAACCGCCAAAAATTAAGGTCTGAGGAAATTTTCACACCCAAGAGCTGAAGGCGGTCGGAGCACTCCAGGGATACATTCTGAAAAGCAGGAGTCAAGTTAAACAGGCTCCTTTTGGCGGTGAACAAACACACTTGTATTTTGGCGGCGTTGAATCCCACCAGATTGGCTTCGCCCCACTTGGAGACTGCCTGAAGTGAGACATTCGTACGCTAGTCCGGTCCGAAAGAGAGGCTATGGTAGACCATAGCCTCTCTTTCGGACCGGATAAGCTCCTTACTAGCCCGAGCACCTGGCAGGTATCTTCCTACAACTGTGCTATCATCGGCATATCTATAGATAGTTCCGGGCATCAGCATCAGCAGATCGTTGATATGCAGCAGGAAGAGAAAACAGACCCCTGAGGAATTCGCAAAATAAGTCGTTATGGGCTCTTATGAGCATCCGTCGACAACAACTCGGAGAGACCGTTCTCTCAGGAAGTCTTTTACCCAGTTAATCAGACCAGGGCAAATGCCGTACGCTGGAACTTTACTCAAAAGACTAGCATGCCATACCATGTCGAAGGCCTTCGAGACGTCTAAGGAAACGGCAATCGCTTCCCCATTCTTCTAGAGGACCTCGCCCCACAAGTGAGCGGCATAAACTAGTAGGTCCCCAGTAGACCGATTGCGGCGAAACCCTTACTGTCGGTCACTAAGTAATATAAATTGATGTCTAAAACAAGTTATATTGCTTTAACTAGCTTCTGCCAGCGGCTTTGCGCGCGTGAAAGTAGGATGTTGTCTTTGGAACGCCGTTCCATTCCTTTAGATGAAGAATTTTGAAAAATTCTCTCTTAGCGCTTGCCTACGTAATAAAAGGAAGCCTTGTGCAAAATTTGATGTTTCTAGTTCCTGTAGTTTTGGCTGTGCGTTGATATGTCAGTCAGTCAGTTTCTTCTTTGATATATAGAAAAGATATATTCTTTTAAAAGGAAACATTTTTATTTTATTTTTTTCTCTAATCCATTACGTGATTGCTGCAAGTTTCTTCAGCAAGTAGTTTTAGGGTTCCGTAGGTGACTGAAACGTACCAACGGGACTTGATACTAAGCGTCCATTATCCGTCTGCCAGCGGGCTGTATCTCATAAATAGTAAGAGGTAGAGCTGAAATTTACACAGAATATGTATTTCTATTGACTGACGCTAAAACAAAAAATAAAATTTAAATTATAGAGGGTTCCTATAAAAGTACCGTTATTTTGTCGATGTTTTTTGATCGATTGTAGTACCTACGGAAAATTTCGTGTGTGAGTGCGACTCGGACTTGGCCAGTTTTTTGTCTATTTATCTTTTTTACCTGGTAAATCATCAATGACTTCGGCTCTTTGCGAGGGCTAAGAGAGTGTAAAGTCCCGCAAACTTCTTTTGAAAAGGGAGGATCCTCCAACCGAACGGGACCCAAACTCTTTTAATCGGCAGCAGTGGTAGGCATCGGCCCTAACTGGCCGCGTCAATTTTGCTGACATCTCTTTGAAACGTGCGTGGTACTGGAACATAGCGCGTCGTTTGTCGACTCCGGTTTGTTTACCGGACGGCGATCTACTCACTGCTTGCCTTTAACAAGCCCGCACACCTACGGTGGACAGAAATTGTCCTAAACTTCTGACGCCCTAGAAACATGAAACACACCATTCCATTCAAATTCGTTCAGTCGTCGTCGTCAAAGCGTGCGTAGCTAATTAACAAACGATGACCTTCACATTATAATAAAATAGGATTTATACAATGAAACACTGACTAATAATTATTAACTCTATATTTATAAACTATATACAAAAACAGTAACAATAAATTCATGGCAAGTCATTTGATTTACATAAATACAGCTAGAAATTTCAATTAGGAATTAGAACAAAAATTCAGTCTTATAATAGATATATAATTATTCCAAAGTCAATGTTAGTGAAACTTGTTTTACAGGTTTCTTCTGTTTATTGTTGTCTGTAACCCACTAGGTGTGCATACAGACTATTACAGACTTATGATAGGGTGGGCTCGACTAGCATAATTATAGTTTACGTCACTCATGAGTCCAATGATTTTGAGAGTCGAAAATTGCTGTCTAGCCCAACACTTGGTGTTTAGTTTAATTATTTACAATTAAGTACATTTTTTTATTATGAACTAGGTATACAACTTGTATACTACCTCTGTTCTATAGCTTTGAACACATTTTAAAGAGAGCTTGTAATGGATAAATAAGAAGTGGAGAACATCTACATGTTTATGTAACAGAAAAATAATTCAGATACAGCCTATTCAATGTTTTGTATTTGAATGTAAATCAATGAATTGTCAATGCAATTCCTTCAACATAACAATTCAACACTTCTTTTGTTTTACTGTGCCATTTGAACAGCAACTTTTGCTGCATCATCAACATCCTTGATAATCTTAAGTGGTAGGCCAGATTCCTCAAGCAGTTTTTGTGCCATATCAGCATTAGTTCCTTGTAATCTGACAACCATTGGATGTTTTGGAGGATTTTCCTTGCATGCTGTGATAATACCTTGTGCAATTGTACCACAGTTGACAATACCTGAAGGAAAAAAATTATAATTTAATGTGATAATCTGTTTTATATATTAAGTTTTTAATACAACACCATAATATTGCTTACCACCAAACACATTGACGAAGACAGTCTTTACTTTTGGGTCTGATTCCAATATCTTCAGAGCAGCTGTGACTTGTTTGGGTCCAACACCACCACCAAGATCCAAAAAGTTTGCAGCTTTTCCCCCATTCAAGGTGATGATGTCCATGGTGGCCATAGCTAGACCAGCACCATTGACCATGCATCCAATGCTGCCATCCATATCAATGTACACAAGGTTGTGTAAAGCTGCCTCTCTCTGAAAAAGAAGATTTCACAATTTGTAGCCGCTAAGAAAAAGTTTAGTGAAAAGTAGGTTTTTGTTCATAATCATTTTAGCCAAAAGACATCCACTGTTGGATATAGGCCTCCCCCAATCATCGCCAGGTCATTGGTCCACCTTGAAAGTAGGTGTTTTCCATTCATAATGAAACAAGGAATCTTTTTATGTGAAACATCTATTGGCACACCTTGGCAGTAAAATTGACTTGAATGCCATGAGGGAAAAAGGCATGATGCTCACACCCTTGACTTCCTTGCATGATAACTATATTTTGTAACCTTAACCTATCTAGAATTTATAAGTATGTTTGGTTGTATGTATTTTATAACTTATCTGTAAATTTTTATGACAATTACATTTGATGCACTATCTACACTGGAAGTTAAATACATAATCGGAATCAGAAAAATCATCTGTTAGTATAGTTCTTTTTTATAATGTGAAATTTCAAGTTTCTTTTTCTGTTGCAAGCCATAGCAACATTATCTTCATCCAAATATTATCACAAGTTGAAAATAGTATATAAAAATAAGTGATAACAGAGGTTATTGAGATAAAGGAGAAGATAAATAAATATCCATTATTTACAATGAACAATGATAAGTGGAACATGCAAGAATAGTTATGTATTATATTTATGCTGGTTTAGTAGGTTATTGAAGTTAGGTAACAAATAAAAAGGAGTTCATATAAATTAATGTTATTTAACCTCTTGCAGCTAAAGATCAAATACCAATGCTCAGTTTGAACACTTGTTGCACAATGTTCAAGTTTTTATATCTAATTGCCCTGCATTTTATTACTTATAGCAATCATGTGACTGATCTGAGATCTTTTGTATATCTATGCATATAAAGTAGATCTTGAATAACTAGATTTCCATTCATTTACAGTTGCACAATACTTATTGGAATAAGCAACTATCCTTAATTAAAATCATATTTTCCAGTACTTACTTCTTTAGGATCACTCTCAGATAAATCATCCAGGGCAAAGATCTCCTTTTGTCTGAAGATAGCATTGTCATCAAAGTTGATTTTGGCATCTACGGAGATGACTCGCCCATCATCTGTTTCAACAAGAGGATTGATTTCTAGCTGAGTAGCATCTACCTGGAAACAGAAATAGATCACTTTTTTGATAATAAGTATAATTAATAATATCTTTACCAGCTGTGGATTAGGGCTCTAAGTTTACTTTATTAAAATAAAAAGATGGGATACCTTTAAGAATAGCTGCCAAAGCTTTTTAATTTCTTCAGCACACTTCGCCTTCAATGGACCTTTGAATTCCAAAAATTCTGCCACCTCATTAGCTAACTTGTCTGTGATACCTTCATAAATATCAACAGGGACAGTTTTCAACAAGTGTGGAGTCTTTTCAGCAACTGCCTCGATGTCCATACCACCAGCAGGGGATGCCACTATTGCAGCCCCATTGTATGTCCTCTCCATCACAATACTGAAGTAGGTCTCCCGTATAATGTTGACACTTTCAGCCACCATCACCTTGTCCACCAATATTCCGTCTTTAGGAGTCTGTTTCGTAATCAACTTGTGCCCAATCATACTCTTTGCTAATTTCAAAACTTCATCACGATTTTTGGTAAGGTGGACACCTCCCTTAAAACCGTTATCGAAATGGCCTTTACCGCGCCCGCCGGCAAGGATCTGAGCTTTTACGACATACTCATCGGCCTTAAAGCCTTCTAGAGCTTTGGTGTCTAATTTAGAATCAAGAACTCTGAAGTCTTGAACTGAAACTTGATATTTCCTCAACAAGTCCTTACTGTGAAACTCTTGCAGATTTAAGTTTCTTCTTACCGTTATTTGTGGACTATATCTAGGCACAATCCTCGTTAATAGTTTCAGATTTTTAGTTTTCCACGCAGCCATAGCGAACTTTGTCCAGTTACGGAAATCTTAATATAGATAACTCGTTTCTTCTGATATCTATAAAGTAATTTTAATATTATATGTACTGCGCTTATTCATGCAACTCTTAAATTGAGTACAAACAAACTGTAACAGGTGGATACTCTTAATAATATTTAGTGGCTTTTTTGCGGCGAAATATAAGCAGCAGCCAGCAGCTTTACTAGCGCGACTACCGAATATAAATGACAGAATTTGAGGATTGACATTTTGACTGAACGAGCAAGAAATGTCAATGTCATGTCGATTAATCTCAGCGTTCCGAATACTATATCATCGCTGTTGACGCGGCAACATATTGCTAATGAACGAGTTTGCGGTGAGACTGTGATTTAACACTCCGCGTTCTGAGTCACGATAACATCACTATTACGGTCTATCAAAACTCTGATTGGACACGCTTACGGTCACTAGAACACTGGAGTTTTGTATGTAGGAACGACTTACGAGTTACGACTGTTATGTTCGTGCGCTATGGCGCTAACATCGATCGAGATCGGGACTCGGAACGCGTCCGAGTTGTTTTTTTTTATTACGTTATTGGCTCAGATATTTATAAATCGTGTGAACATAGTATCCCTCCTTAGTCTATGGTTTGAAGCGTGTCTTCGATTGGAGCAGTCACATTAGAATACGGATGTAACATGTAACATATTCTAATGCCAATGTTTTCAATTGCCTAGTTGTGTCTTGAGATACAAATCTACATCAATTTTACATCACAATATCCACTATGAATTAATTTACAAACAATTAAAAATGCTACTAAACTTCAATAAAAAAAGAAAAACAAGTTTAAACTTATTCATATGAGACATGAAAACATATTTTAAAAATATTAAATCTATGTTTACAAAATAATTCACCTCGCATGACTATAGTTGTCAGCAACTCGCTGGCACAGACTAAAGGGCCTATTACACTACTCGATATTCAGTCAGTCTTAGTCGATGTCGCATAGTGTAATAAGGGTCTTACTCGGAACAAAAAATAAGACAGTCTGAATATCGTGTACTGAATATCGCGTAGTGTAATAGAACCTTAAAGAGGGATACTCGCTGGGGATTAAAACACTGCATGTATGGATGTGACTACAGCCAGCAATTTTAAGTTATAGGCGATGCGATATCAGAAAAGATGAAGCGATAACCGAATCGGTCTTAAAATCAGAATTCTGCGCATGGATATTGTAAATAAATGACTGTTGAGGCCAAAAATCAGAAAGTTGTTTATGAATTTAAACCATCACTTTGTTTTCATCGAGCGTTTAGATGGAGCTTCTATCAGCAGTATCGGAAAAAAAGTGCTATTTCTACTGCTAGTGATTTAGTTATGAAAAAGTAATAGACAAAAAATTGTCAGTCAACAGATTTATTTTTCCATTTTTCATTTGTATAAATTACTTAATTTTTTGTTATTAGTCTAGGTTTTAAGTCGCCTAAAAACTAAAAAATGGGCATGGTCAATTTTTAAATATTGTAACACTGAATCTCTGATGTCTTGATGCCAACTTTCAGACCTATGCCAACTTCCTTTTTCTCGTGTTCTTTTGACAACGCGAGGTTAGAATCGCTATTTAGCTTGAAAAAGTATGTATTTTATAAATTGTAGTGACCTTTTTGTTAGTTTAGTGATTTGTGATAGATTGTAATATGTTCGTGTTTATTTTTAGGCAATCATAATGGCTGAGGAGAACTGGAATGATGATAACGTCGAAGGCGGCAGCATGGCTGTTGACAGCGCGCCGCTGCCGCTAGCCGCTGACATTCCCGAAATTAAGCTGTTCGGGAGATGGAGTTGCTATGATGTCCAGGTGTCTGATATGTCCCTGCAGGATTACATCTCCGTCAAAGAAAAGTACGCGAAATACTTGCCCCATTCTGCTGGCAGGTATGCACACAAAAGATTCCGTAAGGCTCAGTGCCCCATCGTTGAGCGTCTGACCAACTCCCTTATGATGCACGGCCGCAATAATGGTAAGAAACTTATGGCTGTTCGAATTGTGAAGCACGCATTCGAAATCATTCACTTGCTAACTGGCGAGAACCCTCTGCAAGTGCTCGTGACAGCTATCATCAACTCAGGTCCCCGTGAAGACTCTACTAGAATCGGTCGTGCCGGTACTGTGCGCCGTCAAGCTGTCGACGTTTCTCCTCTGCGCCGTGTGAACCAGGCTATCTGGTTGTTGTGCACTGGTGCCCGTGAGGCTGCATTCAGAAACATTAAGACCATTGCTGAGTGTGTTGCCGATGAGCTAATAAACGCAGCCAAGGGTTCATCAAACTCTTATGCCATCAAGAAGAAGGATGAGTTGGAGCGTGTTGCTAAATCCAACCGTTAAAACTTATATTTTAAGATATGTCTCAATAAAAAAAAGTCAGAAATCTTTGTTTCATTTTTTATTCGCCTTCTGTCTACATTAACCTTTTGAATACAGTAATTAAGAGACACAATAGAAAGACAATGAGCGATTGAAAGCTTTAATGAAATGCAATTAAAGAAATTTTATGTCAATGGTAAGAGTTTCAAAACAAAAACTATTTATTGATTTCTAAATTCACTATTAAAGATTTTCTCATATAGGTATAGCTTTTGCTACCAAACAACTTGCCAAGTACTTTTTTGAAACAACGCCATAATTATTATGCCGTTATGGAATATTGATATTTTTTTTGGACAATAATTACTGTAAAAAACACATTCAACCGAACATAGCTGTTGTGGCTGGACACGGGGTGACAGGCGCTGGGATTCTGTATTTTCATCATATAATACTGGAAAATTAGTCACAGGTAATTCTCTAAAGAAATCAGTAAATCTTGCAAAGAAGGTCCGTTTCCTTTGCATATATTTTTTTGAGATTCTGGGATACTCGAAATTTATCAAATAAATATCGCCAACAATAGATATTGATCATTAACTGAACTTTAGGAGTATATGTTCTGTGACTTAGTCACAGACATAGTTTTGGGCAAGTACTACTGCAGATGTTTCAGAAATTAGTGACTTATTTTGTGAAGAAATGTAAGTTTTTATTTACATTATTCTATTTTGTTTACAATGTGCACTGGATTCAGTATTGTGTTGTAGACGTTCAAAACCACGTGTACAGTTCATTTTCATTCATGCTACATGAAATAATTAAGCGCTAGTGCTGGCCTAATAATAGATACGACCATGAAATCGATTTTGATTGTGTTGTAGGTATTCGATATTTCCAGATATAATCGTTTACGTATCCATTTTCATTCCAGACTATCATTTTTATTCATTTCATATATGTGCTTGAAAATAGATAAAAAAAGCCGGTAGACTACCATCGGTTTCGGGAAAAGGGTTCAGGCTACAGTAAGCGTCAAAGCTTCAATACATTACGAGTCGAGCCGATACGATTAGTACTGCTTTCTCGATGAAGCCGTCAAACGGGAGCCTCGTAGCTGTTAGGCCATTGGCTGACATGACTGTCAGTACAATGATCGCCGAGTCCACATCCCACCTCGCAAATCAACCCTGAACACTTATCTTTCTTAGCTTTCACGAGGCAGGGTCTGGTCATGCGGGATGGGTATTCAGTTTAATCATCAATCATTGCGCCCCTCTCAATTTGGTCCACCACTATATCAGGCTAACTGACCACAATAATTGCTGTCAGTGGTAATGGATTGATCTCAGTACAGCATGATATGGTACATTATGGAGAACTGGAATGGATCTGACACAAATTGCTAAATGGCTACAAGGTTGTGCCATTGCAAGTACTCTGTCTTACTGTAGTCTATAAAGTGTAAATAAAGCGTGATGGGTACGGTTCGGTAGGGATGAACGTTGGCCATTTAGTGGAGGATTAATCGAGTGATAATTGCTTTCGCTTTTTGTTGAAATTGATAAGAATTTACGAAAACAATACGAGGGCGTCAATTTAAGGCGAAAACAGAGTTTACTATGTTGTACGTCTGGTCGTCTGTGAATAGTGTTGAATAAAGCAGTAGTAGTCATCTGAAGTATAGTATGGCCCGTATTATAGAACCTTACTCAAGTACTACTTAAACTGCGTTCAACCGATTACAGTTTGAGCGAAGAATCTCGACATAAGCGTTCAGTTTATTTTAGAACTATCCTCAAACGAAACTACGCTTGAGTAGAGATTTTGATCTCTGATTTAAATTCACAACAATTTCCATGAGAATCTATGCTCAAGCGTGGTCTCGACTACATTTGCGAAGACAAAGATAAAATCTCGCCTCAAGCAGAGATTCTGAGCTGATTGTGATTTTAAAATAAGGACTCATTGAGTGGAGCTCACTCAAGCACTGTTCTATAATACGTAAAAAATGTCATTTTAAAGTGACATTGCTCAGGTGATTATTGATTGTAGTTTCTTTGCTCAAGTCAAGTTCTAAAATGAAAACTCCAACTGAGACTCGTTTTAAGTAATGCTTGAGTCTTGATTGTAGTTCTGTAATACGGGCCTACGTCTGAAGTATATAATCGATTAGATTAATATTCGCACAAGGCATCACTAAAAGACAACGTTGAGTTGTCATTTTATTGAAATGTCAAGCGAGCGAACTGTCAAATGTCATCGTGATGTGAACAGTAGAAAAGCAGGAGAAATGTCGAAAAACTAAAAGTGAAAACAACATATTCTCTTATTTAGTGTTAGTCCATTGCAAACAGTGGCAATTCAATCGAACTATATAAGAACCTCATTCATAGTTAATAGGTTACAATGATCCACAGTTTGTTTATAATAAACCCATCTGGGTAGGTATAAGTGCAAAGCACTGTCTATCAATGAATTACCAAGTTAAACTTTCATTGGATAAGTCCTATTGGTCCCAGAAACCTTTATGTTTATTATGAAAACTCATTTTGTGTACCGGATATTGTAAAATCAATTCAGAAGTTGAATTGAAGTAGGTCACTTGGGTCACTTAATCCTGAGAGGATAACAAATCTCTATATCCAAAGGAAAGAGAACTCCAATGGCAATTTTTAAATTCTTATTAAATTTATTTATTTAAAACTATGCACTAAACATTGTACAAAGGCGGAGTTAATGCCTTAGGCATTTTCTACCAGTCAACCTATTACCTATTTATGGCTTGATTATGTGATATACGGACTATCAGTGTACAAAGTTCATAATTTTGTAGTCATCCATCCTAGGCCACTAAATCATCCCTGAAAACTATCTTGTCTGTACCCCTATTATATCAGAAATTTATATTCCTAACAGGGATGTATTTCTCGAAAAGCATTGGCGGAGTGTTGTCCCTAGATCAGTGTGTGACTACTATTTGGAGGCACAGCGGGCATCTCCCAATGTAAGTATTATTTATGGTATCAATTATTGCAATAAATAGTCTTTACCTGCCTGTAATATTTTAAAGCACAATCATTGTTCACCATACTGTGTTGGCAATTTCACTTTTAGATCAATGTTTTTTAATTATGTTAAAGTGTATTGTGTTAAAAGTTTCTTTTAATGGTCAGTAATGTCCAGGTAGAAATAGAATGTCCATATGATATGATTTAGGAAAAATAGTAACACTGCCTCCTTTTGCTGGGTGTTTTATACCCCTGCCCAACAACTTGATTTAATACTACAATATTCAGATTTATTTTTCACTCTGTATGATATTTGTGTGTTTTAGGATGTTCCTCCAGTGTTGGCAGCACCCCACCACTACTTGATATCAATACAGAGAGGTGGTGTGGCGCTGGTGGCTGTTTGCATGCAGGAAGTGGCTCCACTGTTTGTGATTGAGTTCCTGCATAGAGTTGTTGATACATTCCAAGTAAGTATGGTTTCTTCTTCATGCTCCTGGCAAGACACTAGACAGTGATTCAGTCTTTCCCAATTCTTTGTGGGATTAAAATTTAAAAAATTAAAGTCCATGTCACAAAACTAGTTGGCAGATTCAGTGGCTTGAGGCTTCTGTACTTTACTTAAATGTACTTCTCATGCACTTTGCTGTGGGCATTCAACTCTGGTACGAAATTGCTGAATGGCTAATAGTAATTGATACAATTTATTTGTCACTAGTATGTCATTAAAAGATTTAAAAAAATCATAACTCTCCATTGGCTTTGTCATAGTGGGGTAAAACAAGTTTAAAATAACATCATCTAAATGTACTTCAACATTACTCTATTCAATATTTAGAATCATTGAAGTATCTGTAATACTATATTTGCTCAGTTGTTTAAATAATTATGATATTAACTTTTAAACAATGACTAAGCATTTATTATGTTTTCTTTATGTTTCAGGACTACTTTTCAGACTGCACAGAGACTATAATTAAGGAAAACTATGTAGTTGTATATGAGGTATGATTATTTTGATAAACCACTAAAATCATTTAATTTTTTTTTATTTTTTTTTATTCTGAATAGGTTCACATTTGACCTCTATCTCATCTGATGGTAAGAGATGATGTGGTTCATGATGGAGAGAGAGAGATAGAGAGCTTGTCTAGAAGTAACCTATTCACTATTGACTTAAAGACCCCTAGGTTGGTCATTTGTTTATTATTAAATATTATTTTACAGTTGTTAGATGAGATGCTTGACAATGGCTTCCCTCTGGCTACAGAGAGCAATATACTGAAGGAATTGATCAAACCACCAAATATTTTAAGGACTATTGCCAATACTGTTACTGGGAAATCTAAGTAAGTTGCATTAAAATAATTAACAAAATAAACAATTTCCTAAAAAACTGAAGCATGCTGTGTGAAGGACTGATTTTTTGTTAGGTGGTACCAGTAAAGATTACTTTGAGAGGCATATTAGAAAGTACGTCAGCTATCATAAGGTGAAAATGGCCGCCTGGGCACCGTCAGTCGAGACTGGTCATCTCTTAGCTGCCAGTGTCTTATTTAAATTTATATTTTTGAATATTTTTTCTCTTCATTATTTCACTACATTGTGCACACATAATGGAAGCAGAATATGTAACTCATAATATGATTTAAAAGAGTTTTTTTTTTGGGTGGGAAAAGCATCTAATGACATCCCCCGCTCTTGGGCGGAGCGCGAGATAGTTTCAGACTTTTACTGACTAAAAACCACTCCTGTTCCTTTGTTTCTGTGCCAGTTTTCCAGGGCCCCAGGGGTCACTTTCGCATCACCCATGTCCCCAGTAGGCCTCGACCCTGCTGGGCCCCTACGGTTGCTGACATCTCCTTGAGGCGCGCGTGGAACACTACACGCCGTTGACGACTTGGGCTCGGTCCGGACAGTTACCGGACGATCGGACGGCGAGCCACCCATCGTTCGCCGTCCGCAAGCCCGCATGATTTAAAAGTGTCTGATGTTTCTTGCATGTTTTTCCCCACAGAAATCTATGCTTTGGAACATCCAATTTACCTTCACTTTTTTTGTCTGACCGAAATTTAGACAATTCAAAAGTGCCTGTAAATGGTTTATTTGAAATAAACGTTTCTGATTTCCTCAGTGAAATAGTTCTGCTTCATTTGTAGTCACAGTTAAATTCTGTAAGTAAGAACTAATTAATTGTCAGCCATAACTATCATTTGTTCAAAATTAACTTTGTAGTTGTTATGGCATCTCACCAAGAAGCTGTAGTATATCTACTGGTAGGCTGTCTGAGATAATACCAAAACGATAATAGTATTATATTTAACCGTTTAACCGTCCACGTCGAATATGCGCACATACGCGTTTATTCCGCCAGGGTCGCTTATCCACGGCCAAATACTCCATCACGTCAGTTCTTCTGTCACCTATGGGGATTGAAAAGCTAAACGAGATGGATTAGGTACCTACCCAGTTGTAAGCACACGACCCTGGCGAATAGGACGCGAAAACACTCGTTGGGCCAATCCGGTGCAGGCGGTTAAAGATTTAATTTTCAGCCATAACTATTGTTTGCTCCAAATCAGGTTTCTAGTAGTGGCTTCTCACCAGAACGCTGTAGTATAATCTACTGGTAGGCTGTCTAAGATAATACCAATATATATAATAATAGTATTTATATTTAATCTTAAATCTTCAGTGTTTCCTCAATTCTGCCATCTGGGCAGCTGTCGAACGTACCTTGGCGTCGCTCTGGCGTCAAGTACGCCAACAACGAGGCTTACTTCGACGTGGTAGAGGAAGTTGACGCCATCATTGATAAAAGTGGTGCTACCGTGTCTGCGGAGATACAGGGTTATGTAAGTTATATTAACTCCATATTGATGTTGTATTTCCTAAAGGCTTAGGCAGAGGTATTTCTATATTAAAAAGACTTAAAAAAAAATCTATTGAAAAATAAAACTCCGCCAAGATTTTTTAATTTTCTACATCAATATTCTATGGTTTCAGATTGATTGCTGTATAAAGTTAAGTGGAATGCCAGATCTGACTCTAACGTTTGTAAATCCACGTCTATTCGACGATGTATCATTCCACCCTTGTGTAAGATTTAAAAGATGGGAGGTAAGCAATATTCTGATATTTTAGTACAAGGAAATATAAATAAGCATAAACACATAAACAAAAACATACACATAAACACATAAACATAAACACATAAACTACACAATATACTGCATAATATACATAAACTTGTTTTGACGAAACTAAATTAAGTCGGGCTACCGCAAAATACGTCCACAAGTTTATAATTTCAGATATGCTAAAGGCGAGAACCTTATTTTTGAACCAATAAGGTCAATATTCGTAAAAATCGCTTGCTCTAATTAATTTTATCCCTTTCCGTGAAACGAGATAACTGGTAGTACTGTAACATAGTGCCGATTACGAATAAATGCGTAGATTTTGTTGGGTCTTCCTTCACAAAACCTAAATAAAAACTGGAGCTCTCTAATTGACCATAAAATATGTATTGGCTTATGAAAAGGTTCTCAATCGTAAGAAACGTATATTTAGCAAAATTAAAGTTCGATATATGCCCAAGTAACAATACAGACAATACTATACTATTTAAGGGATTCCGCACTGATAAAAAAAGTAATAAATCCTTAATTATTTTTCAGTCTGAAAGGATACTATCATTCATCCCACCGGACGGCAACTTCCGGCTCATGTCCTATCACATTGGATCTCAGAGCGTAGTGGCGATACCGATGTACGTG
The DNA here is from genome assembly GCA_961205895.1 of Mythimna pallens. Taxonomy (NCBI): domain Eukaryota; kingdom Metazoa; phylum Arthropoda; class Insecta; order Lepidoptera; family Noctuidae; genus Mythimna; species Mythimna pallens. The sequence continues at coordinate 10,971,196 of OY540826.1, read as the reverse complement.
CGACACAGTCTCACGCTTCGGTCTAATGGAGACCAGGGACGGTTAGACCTTACCGTTGGCCCCAAGCAAACTATGGGACGGACTTTAGAAAGTAAGGAAGATAGATTGTTATTTTTTAACCATTTTATTTTACTTCTAATATCGTGTTGCCAGTTTTTGGGTAGGAAGTTCAAGTAATTCGTGAGCAGTTCTTTTGCAAATATTAACCCCCCTCCCCCGTCAGCAATAGTAAGCAAAGCTCTCTCCCCCTCTCCACATGCTTACGTAAACATTGGTAAATGCATTTTTCAATGTTTTCTGGTTTCGTTAATAATTTATGAGTAGCAGTTCTCAGTCCATGATACACACATCCATGACTCTAACGCTCGATTACTCAAACGCTACAAAATTTTGAGCGGCGCTTAAAGATCATGCATGACAAATATATGTTAAATATATGATGCCAATAGGTGTTTAAAAGCCCTTCAGATTTAAGTAGCGTTTGAGTATTCGGGCGTAAGTCTTCAATGACATTGAATGTTTGCTGCTCAGTGATGTGTGTCTACTCACATTCCTGTGATTTTAGAACACCGACATTATTCTCTTAAAAAAAAATAAAAAATAACATAATAAACTAAACTCGTTAAAAAATAAAAGAAAGTTTATTAAATTTTTTGACTACTTTACTGATGTTCATACCACCAGACCCTCATCCCCCATGCCATGCCATCAAAAATAAACCCCTCATCCCCCTGTAGTGCTTACGTAATAGTTGAAAAATAGGATACACATGATTCAAGCAGTCCTAATTCCGGCCAGGTTCTTGCGTATAGCCGCAAGTTCAGTCTCCAGCCGATGCGCGTTCATCTGCGAACTATCCCTGTCTCTGAAGTATCTCTGCACTAGTACGGACATCAGCGCCGGGTACTCTCTCCTTACAGACGCCTCCACATCGCGCTCCTAATGCAGAAATAATTACAGATAAATGGATCGTTTTGTTCACACGCAAATGACTGCTTTTACTACTTTACTGATGTTCATACCACCAGACCCTCATCCCCCATGCCATGCCATCAAAAATAAACCCCTCATCCCCCTGTAGTGCTTACGTAATAGTTGAAAGGCCCCAGTGGAAGTCACATAGGTAGTTGCTCTATGTAAGGTACTGGCGTTCAGCATCTAGACTGAAAGTCGACCTCAACGTGGTTGGAAAAAAGCTAAGTGAGCGTAGGCATGTTCTCGCTAGATGGCGCTGTACTCAATATTCTTAGTTTATCATGTTTTTAGTGTAATTGGAGCATTATTAAGTCATGGAAATGGTATTTGCTAAAATTGAACATTGTACTTTATTGAAGTTTAGTAAATTATTGCCTCAAAATCCGCCTAATTCAGCAAAAATACCTAAAGCTACATCCAACTCGTAACTGTAGTGCCAGAGTATATCTGGTTTAGGTGTTTTAGCATGGCCACATTCAAGCTTGTAGCTTTCACCTTAATAAAAATAATTCTGTTGGTTACATGACCAAACAATTTTACCACAGTGTCATTATAACTTTGCATTCTTGTACTAGATTCAACTGTGGTCTAACCATTTTTTTTTTTTGCAGATGTAGCATTAGAGATATGTATGCCTAAGTGTGTGTTGAACTGCTCTCTGACTGCAAACCAAGGCAAATATTCTTATGATCCGGTCAGCAAGGTGCTGTTATGGGATATAGGACGCATCGAGCTGCCGAAACTACCCAATATTAGAGGAACTGTGAGTTTTCATGTTTTTTTATGGATATAACTGTAGGTAACCCCTGCTTAGAAAAAAATAATAATATAAATGATTTCGCCTTAGCTCTAGAACTTTAATAATGACTTTTAAACCGACTTAAAAAAAAGGAGGATGTATCAGAGTCAATTGGAATGGCTAGATTTGCGTATTACTAGATCACGTCTATTTTGTGTCACAGATGAACATGACGTTTAACTTTTGTACTTAAAGATTAATTTGGTTAATTCGCGCTAAATACTCTCCAGCGTTTGATAGTCTATTAACAGTTTGCACATGTTATTGGCAAAATTGTGGTGTCTTTTCCACAAATGCCATAATGAAGAGTTGAAGTTGAAGATTGATTTGTAAACATGACTTCAGTAATCTTCATGCAATTATTACATTCTTTCCAAGTTTTCTAAATGTCACAATATCAGGCACAAGTAAACTTATTCCATCATATTATATTTATCATTAGTACATTAAACCCCACCAACACGCACTGGGCCCGCGTGGTGGACTACGGCCCATTCCCTCTCCTAGAGAGGAGGCCTGAGTCCCAACAGTGGTAACATTATAAGGCAGACTATGCTATGCTATTCTACATTAAACCCCAAGCGAACGCCGCTCGCTCATTGTCTTTCTATTATGTCTCTAATTACGGTACTCAAAAGGTAAAAAAGAAATAATTTCCACAGGTGTCAGTTCAGTCAGGCGCCGACACATCAGGCGCGAACCCGAGCATCAACGTGCACTTCACAATACCTCAGCTAGCTGTCAGCGGGCTCAGAGTAAGCCGCCTGGACATGTACGGGGCCAAGTACAAGCCCTTCAAGGGTGTCAAATACGTGACTAAAGCGGGCAAGTTCCATGTGCGCATGTGATCGGAGGCCGACCAGCCCGAACCTTGGATGTGTTTGGGATTGTCTATGAGTGCAACTCGTCTACAGTGATGCCAGTGTTATTGGATACGGTCTGTCAAAGGCCAGAAGTTTTTTTTTTATTTGTGAGTACTGCTTGGTGGTATAATCTGTGGTCTGTGTTGTTAGCCAATCCGAATTCAGAGGTAGCATTCAGTAGGTTTGCCCTTGTAGTTAGTGGCTTTGTGTCCGTCTACGTTTGAGCGGTTACGCAGGCACTTTTGGCGCTAGATGAACACAACTTTTTAGAAGCGCACAATACGGTTAAATAACAAAATCGCTGCCAAAACGGATAACAGCGACTAAAGATTTTACCCCAGAAAGTATCTCGACTATTTTAATATTATTGTTTGTTATCAGTGTAAGAGAACTTATGAAAGTATGTATGTATATCATATAATGTCAGTGTATCCATGTCAAATAAGTTATAGCTTATAAGTTGTAAATAATATATTCTATTCAATGTTATAAATACTTGTATTAAAACATTATGCAGTATATTTTTGTCTTTTATTAATAGCTAAAGTAAATTAGAAAATTTATTAGAGGCTAAGTTAACAATATAATGACGTTTCTTATAGAGAACAATGTTTAACAACTGAATAGGGTGTTGGTATTTTCTAATATAATGCAAATAATTACAGAAGACATAAAAAGTAACGACCTCTTCATTTTTGAAAAGACCTATAATAATTAATAAATTAGAGATATAATGCAAGAAGAGTAAGGCCACTGTCCACGGACTCCGACAGAGTTTCATAGTTTTGTATGTAAGCTGCTGTGAGCAGCCGTACACCAAGCGTATAATGACGAATACGCGTCTATGAAGCTACGCGTCCGTGAACAGTAGGAATAAGTAAAAATGCTAAGTACAGAAAAATAGGATACACATGATTCAAGCAGTCCTAATTCCGGCCAGGTTCTTGCGTATAGCCGCAAGTTCAGTCTCCAGCCGGTGCGCGTTCATCTGCGAACTATCCCTGTCTCTGAAGTATCTCTGCACTAGTACGGACATCAGCGCCGGGTACTCTCTCCTTACAGACGCCTCCACATCGCGCTCCTAATGCAGAAATAATTATAGATAAATGGATCGTTTTGTTCACACGCAAATGACTGCTTTTAGTAGCAGAGTTAACGAACGGAAGTGATGGTAATTGCTTAGCATTCACTTCAAATGATTACCTATTCTGATTTCTTTTATTTTATATCTGCTAACAAAATCAAGTTAGGTCAATTGATACTTCCTTATTGATGCTTAGGTAGTAAGCTGCCTATCTACTGCCGTTTTCAAGCTTCTAAGAAGGTAATTGAACCCAGAACAACAGCTCACGCCTGCAGCCACATTAGCGATCTTATGATCCTGTCACTCAAGAGGCAGAAAAAAGTGATTTATTCTAAAAGTATTCAGAAACGGCACTGGATATTAATGTCCCATTGTCTATTTTATTCATTAAGTTAAATCATTCACCGATTCATTGATACGGCTATTTATTGCCAGTTGCGTTACGTTGTATGGGAATCACGATGGAACGGTAACTTGTTATTCATCTAGCTAGGTCTTTTCCTCAGTTTGCTTGTATTGAGGTCAGGTACGAGTTGAGGAAACAAAAATTATACCCTTAGTACATTTTTACACACTCGGGTGTGTGGTTAGTAGCGGATATTAGTGGTGAAGTTAATTGGTAAGTTATAGGTTTGTATCTATTAATTTATTGGTTTGTTGCTTTCACACTTTACCGGCCCATACACTTCTATAACAGCCCTGGCGCAGATCGTGTGAAAAGGCACTTGGTGTAGATAACGTCAGTTTAGAAAATACGTACAATGTAACAGCAGTATTGAGGAGACCACCGTGCGTAGACCCCCGGCAAACGATTGAATCTTCCACGGAACCATTCCATGACATTACCCATCCCCGAAGCTGTGGGGATCAAGTTGAACGGCGACGGCAGAGTCGTCTGAAGCATGTAGTCTATGTATACCTGAAAATTAAATATACAATTTAAGCCTTAAATTTAAAACATACAATTGTCGGCTTTATCTCATCTCTCAGACAACCTGGAATGGACAGAGTTTGCCTGGACATAAAATGGGGTTGCATTTGGTGCATTTCAAAATTAATTAAACTATTTAGGTAGGTAGGTATGTGTATAATAACAGTAACGGCCTCAACGTCGCGGGTTCAGATCCAGGCAGGCGCTTTACTTTGTTATTTATTTTATCACCACTGCTCTCAAAGACGGTAAAAGAAAACATCGTGAGGAACGGGGCATGGCCCAGAACCAAAAATTTTAAGACATGACTGACATCCACCAACCCGCATGCGTGGTTGATTGCGGCCTATTGCCATTCAAAGAGTCCTCTCTTTTAGGCTTGAGTCCCAATAGTGGGAACATTATAAGGTTGATTTATTTTTGGCTGATTGTTTAAATATATAATAGGCGTACTTTACTAGAGATATTTAGTCAGGCCGCATTTTTTGGGGCAAACCCACTCCACTCTACCCGACCAATGCATCTCCTGGAAGCCAGAATCAACAGAGGCGACCATAAGTAAAGCGCCGAAGCAATGAAGCTCGACAAGTTCCGGAGAAGTAATTCAGCTGTCTTGGATCCCACAACGAATTCGAAACAATAGCCGAACGAATTTGAGAAGAAGAAAAAAACGTGGCCTGCTCGTGCATGACGACCATAGCTTGGCCCCCGACCTACCGATTCAGTTATCCACCTACTAAACATCTGCTACCGGTGAAACACACCGTCCCTACCATAAACTGTGTGGGTCTAGTCAGTAGGTGGGGTGGCCTTTGAATACCAAGTAGATCGGTAACTTTCTGTTCCCTCAACCGAATTGCTTGCAAATAATAGTTACATATGTCATAAAATGGAATACAAGGCTACACAAAGACACTGTCGAAGTTATGGCGCATTTTTTTTTAAGGGCCGGTTGTAGTCACAGTATTTTGTATGAACTCCGCCCGGGTCTCTGTTGATTTCGCGGCCCCGTAACAGGGATTTTTTTTATAAAAAAAAACTAACTATTCAAGATTTTTGTTTTTGACAAATATTTCCGTGACGTAATCTCGTAGACATACACATTTAAAATCGTAATTTAGGGTCAGATTCGCGATTTTTTATCGAGCCAACTCATTTATTTGTTGTTTTGATTTTGAGTAGAACCTAGCCTTAATGAAGCTCAGCGATATTCGCAAATTGATTCCTAGTAATATCGTTTTAAAATATCGGTGTAGTTTTGTATGTAGGTACACAACTGGATAACATGTAGAATCAATGGATATAGGCGCGAACTCGGTAAAATTGAGCTTAGAATTTTATTGTTTGCTTCATTTAGTATCTATTGACTACCTCGGCGAAGCTTGCCGAGAAGACTGACTCGATACATTTGCTGCCAAATACTGCATTAAAACATTGTGTTACATCTGCATAAATACTTTCTAAATACAGAAACCGTGCGAAGTCAAAACAAAAAAAAAGTGTAGGTACCTAGATCATAATTATCATTAATGTTTTTCCAATCTGATATGAACTATATATTTCTAACAATACCTAAAGTTATGATAATAGGTAGCTGAGGTACCTACACCTAAGAATTATTCTAATAAGTGGGTAGTTAATTGTTATATGGACAAAGTAATAAAATCTTGTTCCCTATAAAAACTGACTAATCAATAGCCAATTTTTATAGGGAACAAGATTTTCAAAGCAGCGGTTGTCAAAGTGTTGTAATACATAAATTGCGTAGCTAATAAGTGAATTAGGTAATTTATATTTTCATCATCTTCAGTTAGAAGACTGAAAGCTTCAATATGCCTGTCTGTGACAAGTGGCTTACCAAGTTTTAGTTTGGCCGGACAGTCGTTTGAAGATGGGTTGCCAAGTAATTTTCAGAGTGGTGGAGTGACTTGCCTGCTTTTTGTATGAAGTTATCAGATTCGAGCGGCTATTCATTCGGAAATCATTAGAAGATTATGCTTCGCCCTAAAAAAAACTGTATATTTCTTAATGTTGCGCTCCTTTCTTAACAAAAGGCTTCGAGTCCTAAGACGGGGACGACGACGACGAAAGGTTTGAACCCCATATATCCCCTCTCTTGTATACTTCGGTGATACTGAGTTTAGCACGGTCCACTCAACCCCCTCTTCCCGCCTATATACACCAATGATAGCCGCACAGGTTGATCTTTAAGGTTAAGCAGTGCTTGTAGAGGTCGATCCGTGAACCCGTTGGTCTTGGCTGCCTTTTGTACATCTTTGTCAGCCGTTTCGGTAAGTGGACAGAAGCTAGAAAATCTGACATCAGTCTTGCAAGGGGTACGCAGTAAGGTAGGTACTGGGTTGTGAAGGACAGGAGTCCTACCATGAGCTCTTAAAATCATGATAATTCTGGTGGTGATAAGGGGTAGGTAGTGCTATTCATCATGTCCTACCTATTGCTCTGTCTCTCCCCAGGTAGGTCGGTCACTCCATGTAAAATATTCATATTTATTTAGTTGCATCCGGTTGTATTGGTACGAGTAACATAGTTGGGAAAAAGGCTCGGCATATTGATTAAGGACCAATCACTAGAAAATTCGTGGTCTCATTTTAGAAAAACTTTTCAATGCTATTGTCCTATAGAATCTACCATGCTGTCGAAAGAAGTGTAAGGGTAGACTTGAATAGTAGTAATTTAAGTACCTAGTTATCAGGTAGGAAGTACGTGGATGAGGTTAGCGCAGGAGCGAGGGGGCCACGCGTGCCTTTCTTGGATGTATAGGGGTGTGATTCCCCAATACGGGACGAGTCCCACAAATCCGAGGCAGCGGAAGTTACAGTGCACCTGCGAGGGAATACGGGGGTGGTTTGACCACCCCAGAGTCCTGACCTTAACATCCGTGAGGATTTATAACTGGAAAAAGAAGGAGCCGGAGGGTTTGCACAAAAAACTATGTCGCAAGAACAGCCTAAGCTCTGCAGTGAGCGAAGTCAGGCCAATCAAGACCGATTTGGTAAAGGTTTTAGATCCGTTGGCTATAAAATCAATCCAATTCTAGCAATTCTCGAATTAAAGCAAGAAATGTCTATTAAGTTTAGATGGGTACTTGGAGATGCTTCAATTGGATTGCAGTTTTTATAACTTCATTAGGGTTGTTAGGAGTTCTTCAGAAGCTATAACTAGAGGTTGAATTTTTTTTTATTCTCGCCTTGTACCAGAGCGCCTAATGGGTGATTACATCGCCTAAGTAGTTATAAAATATTATAAAGGAAAGTATTTTTTCTTCTTTCAATTTATAGAGCACTTAATTGCAATCAGTCAAGGAAGTTTTTTTTTTCAATAGGGAGTAATAGGGACTTCAGTAGTAACACACAGTTTCCTGATTGGTACATACCTAAAGGTACCTACCTAGAATATAGTCTACACTTGGAGAAAACCTGTACCTACTTATGTGACCTGAACTTGGACAACTTAAGTAACTATAAAGTTTTATTGCTAACTTGAGATTGAGACCACCCACGAGTTCGTTAACCTGGACTTTTTTATGAGTATCTAAGTACTAAGTATACATAGCTACTCGTACTTGGGCACTTGTAGCTCTAGATAATATGTAAGGCATTTTAGAAAAATGTTGATAGTCCATTTAAGCAGGTGCTATTTTTATAAAAACTGAAAAGAAGTTTAGCATACTCTAGGAAATACGTTATGACGACCATTAAAAAAATATGTGTTAGTTGTTTAAAGTGTGTCTTTTTGTAAGGAAAATCTGCCGTTACTTAGGTGCTTACCTTAGGTGCTTGCTTGGTCTTAAGATACCTAGTATCTTAAGGTCCATTATGGGTCCCGTAAAACCCACTCAACGGCACCTAAGGGTTTGCATTTTAGAAGGAATGGAATCCATTAGCATTTGCACGAGAAGTCTACATGTTTGCTCACTTATCCTCATTGATGACAATGCTGAATTTTCGATTAGGTAGGATCCTTATACCTAACTAGGTAAGTACCCTCTTCCAAAGCTAGAGGGAGGATACTTAGCGAGTCTACTTCCTTATTCTTCGTACCTAAGTACTCAGTTGTATGAATCTACATATTAAGGGTTCAAACACTTGCTGACTTCAAGCAAGTCTGCATGTAATAAAGTGAACTTTTACGATAGCATTTTCCCTTTTGTCGATAGTGTGTGCCTTTCTTTATACTTTGTGAAGTCTTGTTGAAAATGGCAACATTAACATTAGAACTAAGTATTAAATTACCGCAGAGTAGGTACATACAGTGAAATTCTTCAGTTAACGAGGTAAGTTATGTAATAAAATAAATAATGCAGGAATATTTTATGCTTACCTCAGTCTTCCCGAATGTCCACTCTATGTCGACATTGTCGTTGACTCTTTGAAAAGTATTGGACATAGTTGCTATGAGCATGTTTAGTACGACTATTACGGATATTACTTCGAAACCTGTAATTAAATTTAATTTCATCGAATTCTTCTAAGTATAGGCATGCTACAGCAACCTAGAGTTTGTAGAATCTTTATTTGAAATCGCTATGAATATAATCCTCGTTTAAAAGTATTAACTAAGGAATGTTGATCCTTAAGATAGGCTTGACAGCAGGTTGGAGGGTGACCACAGAAAAGTAACATAAACTAAGGTAGCCAGAGCAAGGGTACCAAGCGCATACCCAAGGTAGATGAGATACTTATTATCGTCATCATTTCAGCTGAAAAACATCCACTATTGGACACCGGCCTCCCCCAAGAGTCGTCACAATGACCGGTCCTATACATCTCACATCTAACGAATTCCGTCGGTCCACCTTGTGGGAGGCCTCCAACGCTGCGTTTTCTGGTACGTGGTTGTAATCTCCACCTTTCGGCCCCATCGACCATCTGTTTTGCAAGATATGTTTTCTTGTTCACAGCCACTTACGTTTGGCGATTCTTCAGGCTATATCAGTAACCTTGTTTCTCCTGCAGATATTTTGATTTCTGATACTTATATTAGCTACATTTTGAGGTGGACGCTGGTGGCTAAAGAACCTTTTGCTTCAATATACTTAGTTGTAACTCCGAAATTAATCTGCAAAGCCCTTTTTATTTGGGAGGTTGACTTGGCTTTTAGTTTAAAACTATCTACACTCACATCCAAAGCAGAAGTATCCAATACGTTCAGTGAATGAGTGTCTATTCTCATGAAACTTGTCCAAGCTCCTCGGGTCTCGAGTGTTTTCCAACACCACGTCAGCACTTTCCAGAGGCGCCATACAAAACAGAGCCCAGAATAAAGTGTTCAAAGTGTCGGTGAAGCTTGTGAATGAGGAGACCTGAAAGGTTCATAACTAACATAAACATCACAACTGGGTTATTTTAAAGCAGAAGAGTATCTAGGTACTACGCTGCTCTACTGGGGATTTTCTTCTGATACTCCACTACCACTTAATTTGTCAGACTAAGGAGCCTATGCCACCAGGCCTGCGGGCTTGTTCGAAAGAGTTACCGCGGCCCTCGCAAATGGCAACTGAAGGAACACTGGGTTTTGATTAGTTAAAGTCTGACACTCCCTCCTACTCCACAAATAAAGAAAAGAAGAATTTCAGGGCTAGGTTACAGGAACAACATAGTTGGTTAATTTTAAGTAAAAAGCAAATTATTTTGATAACAAAAGCACCTCATGAGTCATGGGAACCAATATAATGTTTTATATAGGCAGATCATCCGGTTTTTGTTCAACAACTAATGTAAAGTAACTGTAAACGTTTCTTTGTAAGTTGCAATGATCCGTGAAATAAGTTGCAGACAATGTGAACTAATGTTTGAACGCGAAAGCTCGTACCATAGAGTAGACTTTCGTACTACTGGGTTTATGGCCATGTCGCTACTGTCACTATACCAAGTTTACAGCCCACAAATGTTAAATGGGAGACAGGGTCTCCACTGTGTACAGTGCTGTCGCAGTAGTAAATCGGATGAACTTTAAACTAGAATCTACGACGTATTAAAGAGGCCGTAAGTTCCGCTATAACGCCAACGCCTTATTTTACTATGGTTTTAGTCAGGCCAAGTTACACAGAGATCTGACCTCAACCTCAGGAATACGAATAAAATGCATGAACGTTCAAACATCAACCTTTTTGGTATAAAAATCCCGTAAAGCTTAACTGCTTCGCTTGTTTAGAAGTAGTTACTTACGCTATGAAAATTTTTATTTGGCATTAACCTACTCACTTCACTTCTGTTTCAAAATGACATGTGTGGAAGATTGTAACGACTGATAAACCCCGTTACTGTCGCCACGGGTTAAAGTTTAATTTGATAGTAGTTAAAATATTTTAAGTCAAATAGTCTGTCTATTGTGGTAGGGTTTTAATGTCATTCTTACCTGTACTGTCTTCATTCCGAATTCGTCTTCGTAAACCATGCCATCGTAGTATTGGTAGAACCGCGCGAGTCCGGCAGTAAAAGCGCTTATAATGATTGCAAATATTAAGATGTACTTGTAAATGTCGATAGTCATTTTCCCTAACGACACCTGTAACATAAGTGTAGATATTTGTAGTAAGCAGTAGTTACACGTGCGCATCGATTGCTTCCATGTTGCGATGCCAGTCGAAGTAGACCTAATGTAACTTGTACAATGTTACCTATTCGTTCGAGGGCTCTTGAAACAGTAAAACCAAAGAAGGAGATCTAATTTGAATAAAGGTATGTTAGCAACATTTTCTAACGAGGCCATTCTTACATAGAATCAATGCGGCATTTAAATGTAAAATCAGCATACCTGCAGCGGCCCTAGATGGTAGTTCAACTGGCACAGGAACATAAGTCGGAAGAAAGCGAATATAGTCGCTAGGCAGAACGTGCCCTCGGCTAATAGAGTTGGGTCGTGCTGGCTCCAATATTTGCGTTCTGTACATTTTAAAGGTCAAATTCAATATTCTATTGTAAATTAGATGTTACATACAATGCTACACACTATAAGTGATGCGAATCTAAAGTATATGTGTATGTATAGACTACTGAATTATACTGGGCCTATCTTATCTCACGTAACTATTTGCTACTTAGGGCTTGTGTACAAGTGCCAACGATAGCTACTCGTACTTTGCGGTGTTTTGCCATCTGGCGGTCAAAGTAAATTACGTAAAGTTTTGCGGTGTTTTGCCATCTGGCGGTCAAAGTAAATTACGTAAAGTAGAAGTCAAAGTAGTAGATTCACCAGTTTTATTTCCTTTAAACCTTATAGGCCGATTTTATGCAATGCTCTTGGGTGTATGTAAATATAACTTTTCTATAAAATGCGACTAAATGGGTTACACTCGTATTCTTCTAAAGAAAAGTAGGTACTAAGTAAAGTAAGATACCTTGTTCGTAGGTTACCTGAAAATTCTTCATCATTAATAGCAACATCGATGGCAGCTAGGATCCAGAAGACGAAAGTAAACCCGAACAGCATGAGCATAATGATCTCTGTCCAGTTCCACATCTTGCTGAAGTATCTATGTGGGCCCTGCATTAAGCACATCCGAAGAGCCGACCAGGAGTAGCCACAGACATACAGTATCAGGGGCGCTTCAGCACCTGCCACACCGAAATAATCACATTGAAGTCCTACAAGGATTTTAAGAATCTATCTATACACATAAAGTCGATGGAGGCGTTGCTTGTGAAGTCAAGTATCAAAAATCTGCACAATCCAGTAGAGGTACTTACTTCATTATAGGTCTCTACTTCGCCAAGTATGTTCAGATTATGTTACAGCGAAAACCGGATTTCTGGTAAATCTCAAGGTTTGCTAGTAAAACCTAAAATATACCAAGCCACACTGGTAATATTCGTACCGCGCCCGCCGACGTTTCCTTAAAAAAATGCCTGTAACGGTTCTGCTTATACAAGCATACCTATCAACTTTGTTGACTTACAAAGAAATAACATATAACATAGGTATAATATGCTACACAGCAACTTAACTGTGCAGCACATTATAATGATACGTTATCACGCCGCAACTGGGATATCGTGTGCAATTAATTGTGTTAATCTTGACAAAGCATCTCATCAGCGTCATTAGAAAGTAAATCGGGGACCTGTGTTTGGAGGTCCTCGCTTCTGACTGAATTTATCTTGATTAGATATAAAGAAGACCAGGGCAAGGAAGACGAAGTATGCGGAGACGTGTGTGATCAGTTTGTTCAACGGGATCTGCCAGTGTGCCACGAGGTGATGACGGGGCGCTAACTGCAAACAGTCCAATTAGACACACATTACATTCTCATTGACTGTTCTTGTTGAGATTGAGACAGCCTCTTTAATCTAGTGTTTGCAAGTGCTACTACTAAAATAAGGCTAAGCACTCACGGAGCGGTTTTCACCCGCGCTGCCCGTCGCGATAGAGGAAACAGCTATTTCATTTTAAAACTCACGAGATCGCCGCGGTTGCGATTTTTGCCCGCAAACCTGGCGGGCGAAATATTATCGCAAGACATGCGGTTGCAAGACGGGCGGTGAAATGATCGGTGCCGGTCGCCCGCCAACCGGCCGTAGAGCGTGCGGGTGCAAACCGCCGAGGCTGTGGGCGACTGCGGCCTGCGAGTACCAGCGGGAGCCGCGAACAACCACGCACACCGCGGGCGTAAAACGCATCGTGAGATGTGTTTTAATTTTCTACTTAGATATCTGCATTCTACAGAAGCTGTGAGCCCGCAACCGCGGCGACCGAGGGTGAAAACCACTTCGTGAGTTCTTAGTCTAAGAGTTTCGCTCAGGGGCCTTACCATGACGTGTTAAAATCTTAGGCGAGCGAGCGAGTAAGAGGGACGGAGCTATACACCCTATATAGCTCCGACCCTTTATCAGTTCAGTTTTGGTCGTCAAATGGATCGCGTTAAGACCTTGTGGTAGGGCCTCTGGTTTGGATTCTGTGGTCGACCCCGAGGTCTGCAGTCTTATAAGGTAGATTTGTCATTATTAAATTTTACTAGGTTAATTATTGAAGGCCTCTCTTTGGAATTACCATATATCTTTTTTTTTTCTAAGTGGGAAATCGTCCAATGATTACTTACGCTCTAGCGTGGAGCGAGGCATGTCAGACTTTTACTAACTAAAACCTATTTGTGGCCTTGAGTTGATCTTTACGTTCTACCACCAAAAAGACGGTAACTTTTTCCGAATTAAGAGGTGAAATATGGCAGCACCTGTGTATACTGCTGAATGGGACCAGACGGGGTTATCTATGTACGTAGATTTGCCGACAGAAAAAAAAAGAGGGGAGAAGTGAAACATATTTTCGGAAAAAACTGGCACCATGTCATGTTACATCTACATGACATGCTAGTCATATTAAGAAAGTGACTATGAATATACCTAAGCGAAATTGAAAAATCATGCTCACCATGCAAACAATGAGGATAAATGGTGTTATGAGGACTCTGCTCAGAACTGTGAAAGCTTTAAAGAGTACAGGTTTGGTTCTCCAACTGTGCCAATCGCCGAGCCAGTACGACTCCAGTACCTGACAATTATTGTTATGTTCAATTAATTTAACATTCATTAATATTACTTTTTTTATTAAATCTGTTGGTTGATGAATGGATGGTTTTATGGTAGGTATACTAGCTTCTGATAGCGGCTTCACTGCTTGGATTTAGTACTTCCTCCATTATATCCCCTATTTTTTTATCCAGGATAAAAGCAATCGTGGTGACGGATTTAATCCTAACTCGTTCTGACGTTCGAGCTTGAAGAAGGAACAGATACACACACAAACAAACTTTCACCCATATAATATACTAGCTTCTGCCAGTGGTTTCACCCGCGTGAAAGCAGTAAATTATCCCTATAGAACATACTTCCGGGATAATCCCATGTGCTATGCTTGGACATGGTTTACCCATTTACTAAAATTCTTCTAAATCCGTAAGTCCTTTGTGCGATACATTCACATTTATTATATTACTGTGATTAAAGTTTTGAAATAAGGCAGACATAATAGAAGGATTGTTTTAGCTTTTAATTAGTCTCAACATCATCATCATCATCATCATCATTTTAAACGAAATACGTCCACTGCTGGACGTGCATGCTTGGCCCCAAGTGTCCCCACATCCACATCTAGTGTTTTCACACCCAACACCATATTTCCATAATCTTTTCCAGGTCATCGCTCTACCATCTGAGAGGACTTCTGTCGTTCTAATTTTAGTAGTTCCTTGTATATACTTACCGTTTGAGTGTTAGGATGAGCGACAAATTCCTTCTGCCTATAATCGACAGCCATAAGCAACCTCGGTAACACAAAATGCCGTCGTCCTTTGCCACCCGAAGTCTGCTTCAGCACAAATTCAACTTCTTCTGAAGTACGACAACATCCTATTCAAAAATAACTGGCTATTAGATAAAAATGTGGCTTTCTAGTATCTAAAATCTTTTTAATACGCCTTTATCTAGTTTCACTTGTGTGTATGTTAGACAGATTTTTGAAAGCTTATTTTGACGATATCCGCTTGGCATTTAAGTTGAATTTGTATATTCTTTCCGTTGTAGAATATAATAGATTTATTACGTATTTAAATATCTACATCCGTGACACATTTTGTTATGACAATACTTCTATTTTGTTGGTTTCCTTCTTACAGGCATTGTCTTTTTGCAGCTTTACTAAGCAAGTCTATTTTGTCTTTGACGGTTTTATTCAGTAAAAGTACATCTTCACCTAGAAGATCAACGGCGAAAGCACTGACGTCATCAGCAACTTGCAGATAGGCTGCAGCTAAATGCCTGTAGGCGGCAGCATTGTCAGCCATTTCTGCAGCCAGGCAGAACGCGGTAAGAATGGGGTCCGAAGTCACATGTACCATGTATGCTGGGGAGGCGATGGCACGGTACACCGACAGGCGGAAGCTGCTCTCATGTAGCTGATCATTGTTTATTAATCCATTCCTTTAAAAATATAATTCATTAGTAACGGTACAATTTCATTAGGATTCAACGAATAGGCCATCTGCGCGTGGGCACTGTGAATATCACCATGTATGTTTGAACTATTCAAATTTTATTCTATTTTCTTTGTAAAAACATAATTTATTTCTGCAATTTGAAGAGACACTGTCAATATTTTTTCCTAAATAAATAAAGATATAAACCTAACAGTAATATTTTTAAATTGATTTCAAATTGGTTCATTATTGTTGTTGTCATGTTATAATAATTCTAGATCGAAAACTAAATCTATTGAGATCATAATTATATTGACAAATTTATAAGTTATCATCCATTATGAATTCTTATTTATTTCTACAAAATTATATATAATCTGCATACGAATTAGTTCTATTATAAATTGATCCTAATCTAAATTAAATGTGGATCACTGATATCGCGTTTAACTGTATCTAAAGACCTCACCTGCAACAAACACATATACAGCTAGCAAAATGGGGGCGTGTGATAGTATGTCCCCTTTCTATCAGGAGCGAGACAATCTCGTAGTGTCCCATCTGAGCAGCAAAAACTAGAGGAGTCACGTGTGCGGGAAAGTCTGCCGAGTGCGTCGCCCCCGCAAACTCCAACCCTGGCGAGATCTTAGTCTGCGTCTCCAACAACATCACTATAAACATACACGACCTCGTTTAAAAAAACCCAAATCTTTATAAAAGGTAAGAGAAAGTAAGATTGAGGTTATCTTCACCCAATATTTTAATATCGTTATATCGAACAGCCTGTAACACGCAGTCACCAATTTCCACATTCGGAAGCTTCAAGAGAAATTCAACCATCTCTTGAGATCTGTTTTGCACAGCAATTTGGAGCGCCGACACTCCCTGCAAAGTTAAAAGGTGTTATCTTTATTGAATATTTCCGCATAAATGAACTTGAATGAAAGTAATTGGGCTTTTAACCTGAAAGTTCGTGCAGTTTACATTCAGGTTCGGATCCCCTGCTATTAATTTTTGAAGTCCGTTGACGTCATCTTCCGATACAAGTCGTAAGAAATCTGCTTCATTTTGTTGAAGTTTTGGTAGGTGAATACATTCTTCAGCGTTCACTTCAATGTCATTTTTGCTGGCCTGTTAATTATAAACACTGAGCAATTTTATTTTATTGCGTTTATTTTTAAATGACACCAATATTGTAAAGGCGAAAGTATGTATGTGTGAGTATGTTTATTACTCCTTCACGTTCGAACAGCTGAACGGATTGGGATGAGAATTGTCACATGTTTAGATCATGCCCAGGTGCCCATTCGAGTAGTATATTCCCTTGGGACAGTTTTCAACTTTCTTGTGGGTGAAACTGCTGGCGAAGCTTTGTATATGTCACCGGATAACTGCAAACACCGTTAGTTTATGACAAGTCAAGTAAAATTATAAACTCTTTATTTTCTAAGACTCTATTTTTCAAAATTAACTTTACACAGATACAGTTATAATAACATATGTTAATTTACCGATTCCAGCTTCGCGTACATCCTAGATGAACATTTTGCTGGCTTCTTATAAGTTTGATTGTAAAAGCAGCCCATTTGGTTTTTCGACTTACGAACTTTAAGTGACGGTGAGTTTTCCACAACATTATAACTCATTGTTCGAGTTGCGAATGGCCCAGGATGGCTAAACTTTGGTACAGAGTACGCTTTTCTTTGATAATGCAGTTTATTAGTATCTTGGAATGTAGTTCTTGAGGGACCTTTGTCTAAGGGCGTAGTTCTTGAGAGATCTTTGTCAAGGGGATCTTTGTCTTTATGATAACCATGATCAGATTTTTTCATTGTTCTGGGATATCGACTTGAAGTGGCTTTGTTCTCGAACCCTGGCACGTTAGGTAGTGTTTGATTTTCAATAGAATCTGTTTTCTCTGATAGCGAAGACTTGGCTCGTTTCTCTATACGAGGCATTTTATTAGAGACTTGCAAAAGAAGCCATTTTAAATCGTAAATTACACGTAATCCGTGGAAACTGCTGGAAATTGTCTCGAGTTTTATTTAGACTAGACGATGTTCTCTTCTGACATATGTCCTTATTTACTTGCAGGTTACACTTTTATCTTATTAGGTTTATTTTGCAGCAGCTAAATATTACGTAATCTAATATATTATCTCATCGATTTTGTTTCGGTTGTCCTTTAAATACTTTCCGTGGAAAATTGGGAAAATCACTCGGGAAATTCGACAATTCCTCTGTCACAATTTTCTTCTGAGATTAGCCATAAACAGGCTCCTAATAAGATACCTCCTTGGTGGATTGCCAACTTATTATCTATCTTGTCTATGTTTAATTGCATGTACTTCCAAGGAGGTTAGTAGGTAATATTTCTAAGATAGAAATAATAATATTTCTAGCTCTGTGCATTAATACGGGAAACGATATCTATTGATACTGTCCTTATCTACACATCTACAGCTTTATCTACATTAT
The DNA here is from genome assembly GCA_961205895.1 of Mythimna pallens. Lineage (NCBI taxonomy): Eukaryota > Metazoa > Arthropoda > Insecta > Lepidoptera > Noctuidae > Mythimna > Mythimna pallens. Next base: position 10,953,136 of record OY540826.1, on the reverse strand, counting down.
GTGGCTATTTTAAATGTCGGTTGTATTAAGCAGTGTACATCGTGTATAATAAAGCGAAGTATGAGTAAGATCTCGTGAGAATCTGAAAAGAATACAATTAATTTGTAAGGATTACAACTGGATTTAATTACCCTATGTCAATTTTTTCTTTATGTTAAAATATGCATAATAATATATTATTAATATATATTTTACTATTATGAATATTTATATTTATAAATAAATGAATATATTTATAATAAATACGATCAATTGGTAGTCTTAGAACTGTTTCTACGCGCGCATATTTCAATAAACATTACCTACAATCAACAATAATAAATAAATTCATAAATCAATGTTTGGTAGGATTATATTTCTTTAAACTTTTACTTTGAAATGACATTTATCTGTTTGTCTTTAAATTTATTCTCATCTGATTCTATTTTAGGATGATACGATGATGTCACTATAGATGTCAATACGATGAGCACAGTCACACGCCTTGTGAGTGTCTATTGAAGCCACAGCCATATAATGAACCTTCTATCTAGAGAAAAGCGTCGTCTCATCTTTTTCGCAATGTCTCATGGCTTCTGTCTGCGGAACTCTTGAAGTTATGCATTGTGTCTACTTTATTTCTGTACTCTGTTGCTAGAAATATTTGTCATACAGAGTGATACAGTGTTATTAGCATCATCATAATGATTACAAGTTTCCGGTCTCACTCGATGAACTATGTCACAGAGGACGACGAGCAATAGGTAGCTCGCCGTCTGGACCATGCCCGAATCGTCGACGGCGCATTGTGTTTCACGCGCGCCTTAAAGAGATGTCAGCAAAACCGTAGGGGCCTAGCAGGGCCGAAGCCTACTGGGGCCATGGGTTGTCCTCTAAATGGGGAAAACCGGTGTCCTGGAACGCAAGGCAAAGAAGGAACATAGGTGTGGTTTTAGTCAGTAAATGTCTGACACGGAGGACGGAGCTTTCACTCCGTCCTAGATGCTCTAGAGCGTCAAACTTCAGCGAGAGGGCGTGTCAGACTTCTACTGACTAAAATGCACTTGTGTCCTTTATTTGCCCTTTGCGTTCTAGGGCCACGGTAACTCTTTCAAACGTTTCCGCAAAACTGTAAGCTATAGGAGCCTTGCCAGGCTGTGAAACAGTGAAATCGACTTACCGCTGAATATGTCACGAGAGTTATGTTAGTAAAACCCATTGCTGTGAAAGCAATAGGCTTTTGAGCTCTGAAACAATTATTTAAATTTATGAGAAAATCGAAAAATGTTTATTTAAATTAGTCTGAGAACCAAAACCTATTAATTGTCAGAAATTACTTTAAAAGACATAAATTGTGGAAAAGATAGAACTACGACTATTTTGTTCGTAAAACGCATGGATTCCGCTTATGTATAAAGGTGGCGCCAGACGACAGGAGGCGACGTTTGTCCCGTTGGTCTCGTAGTTGCTATCGCGACAGGTGAGCGTGGGGTCCTGGGTTCGATTCCCCGGTCGAGCAAAAAGTGCTATTGGGTTTTTCCCTTAAGAATAAAATAAAGTAATAATCCACAACTATCACACAACGCCGTCTAGTCCCAAGCTAAGCAGAGCTTGTGTTATGGGTACTAGACAACTGATAAACATTCTTATATATTACTAAATACATACATATATACACAACACACAAATACACACACCCTCACACACATACACACACCCTCATACACACTAAAACACATACTAACTCCCTTTCTCACATTTGTGGTCACTCACACAGAGTCGCGGTTCCTAAACGTGGCATTTTTATTTTTTATTATTACTTAGTTTTATTTTTTTATTTACTATGCCAAAATTTTTATTTTATTGTTATGTCAAATGTGTTACTGGTGAAAACAGATTTCCACTTTTGTTATTACCGTCATGGAATCACTGGTCCCCAAGTCACAGGCTTTAAACCTAGTTTGGGGACCAGGAGATAATACTTCATGCAAACTTTATTGTATCACATTACTGAACCTTTGTGAGCAATTTATTGAAATAAACTTATTATTATTATTATTATTATTATATAGATAAAATTACACCCAGACACAGAAAAAATGATCGTGCTTATCACACAAACATTTGTCCTGAGTGGGAATCGAACCCACGACCTCCGGCATAGGAGTCAGGGCCACTAACCACTAGACTAATAGGCCAGTCTAGAATTAATCTATATCAGCCTGGAATCTGGAATTTGGTGGTGTGATGCCATCGTGCCTCGGAAAGCACGTATAGCCTTGCGCTTGATCTCTCTCTGGTCATATCGGATGGCCATCCTATCGAACTATGAGAGTAAAGAAACAGAGAGTGCACTGTATTTGCGCACACGCTTGTGCAATATAATATCTCTTGCGTACTTGGTTAATTGCTGCGGTGTGCTGTTCTCAGATTGTATAGTTCTTATGAATGTTCTCAGTAAAATACTTATGTTAAATAGTTAATTTATCATTGGATTAGGTTATTTTAACTGGAGTGTAACTGACCTCTGAATAAGGAAAAGCAGGGCACGACGGCTGCGTGTATCAGTACGGTACCAGCAACTGTTGTAAGCAGCTGCCGACACGTCAGCGTTCTGCAGGAAAATACTCTTAGTTAACATCACTAATTACATGATAGGGTGAGAGAGAGAGTTACTGTGGCCCTGGGGCGTAAAGGGCAACCGAAGGAACTCAAGTGGGTTTTGATAAGTAAATGTCTGACACTCCCTCTTGCTCTACTCAGAGCGGAAGAAGAAATGCGTAACCTAATTCCGCAAAGTCCGTTCCATCATCGGACCATCAGACGTACGGCGATGAGCCACTGGAACATGGTGGACGTCCCACCTATACGCACAAAACGTTTTGGAAACACATTTATTGTGCGCACAGCTAAGGAGCCCAATTCCCTGCTGGAGTCTGTGTTTTCTGATAATACAACCTCGGGGTCTTTAAGTCAAGAGTAAATGGTTACTCTTAGGTAAGCGTGCTCCATCGTCGACCACATCGTCGCTTTCCATCAGGTGAGATAGTGGTCAAACGTATCCATAATATTTTTTTTTGGGTAAATAACACCTCATGAAATAAGTTTCTGAAGGTACCCATCTGTCAATCCCTTTCCCAACTGTAAGACCACTTTTTGTTTTTCATTTAGTTACAAAACAGCACGTACGCACCCCGTATGATCGTAATAAGCTTCGAAACAAACGTACAATCCCAAATGTTTTGGAATCGGTCAAATGTCGTTCGGCTTTTGCAAGAAGACAAAACACATTCCTTTCTGTATATATTTACAATAAAATGAATAGGATCCTCAATCTTTACCCGTTGTCGCAACGCGATTGTAAATTAAAAGTAAAAAACTGGCTCCTTTCTCTTGATTACGATAGTATAGAGAAAATAATTTATAATTTTTCACGTAATCATTTATACAAATAGGGCAATTATATTTGTTGACGTACATTTACTCATTCATAAACACGCACACATACCTACACAACACTACACAATTACACATACAACACGATTTAGTTGATTTAAATGTTTAATTTTAATTATTTTAATTTTTAATTATTAAATTATTCAAATACTTTTTAAAACAAATTACCTTTATAAAGTCTACAATAAATTTGGGAGGACACTGACTCCTGACATACAGGCCCACCTAGTTCGGGACTCAGAGGCTTCATAAATTATACCATTATTATGCCAATAAAGAATTATTATTATTATAAGTAAGAAGAGGTCGGCTTCCAGTCTAACCGAATGCAGCTGAACACCAGAACAAGGAGCGACTGTTCTCCACAACCCAGTAGCAAGGTACCACGGTACCCTTTGAAAGACTGTCAAAGCTCCACAAATGACAGTCGGAACCAACATTCATATCACGTGTAAATCAGATTCAGTATATATCACGAAGAAAGATTATAACCGCAGAAGTATGTTATGCCTACGTTATATTTTACATCTTCAATTATACAAAGTTGCCAGAATTCAACGAATTTGTTTTTAAGTTAAAGTTTTTTCTTAAAGTTTGAACTCACTCGCATTCAGAGAAAGAATCTAGATAACTCATCCTTCTTTGCATTTTTTTTAATTTGTTTAATTAGATTTTCTTTTAAATTTTTTATATTTAAAAAAACGGAGTAAAGAATGATCAAAAAATTGATTCATAAATAAAATATAAAGTTCACTAACCGCATGGAAAATGTCGTCAGCGTACCAACACAGCATTCCGATTTGAATTAGAGCTGAACCCAAAAACAGTTTGTTACTGATTGCCATTAGCGGTTCTAGGAGCTGGAAAGGCATACAGAATGAATTTGTTAATAAGAAAATATTACTTTAGTAGCATTCCAGAAAATGGGTCATAGTGAAGCTAATTTTACTGCAGTAAATTTGGGTCCAAAACGACTTGTGCAGTCATTGAACTCTATAAGATTTGTAGGATAATAACTAGAAACAAAAATTGCATATACCTATGTATATATTTTATTTATTGAAACTTTATGCACTGGTAAGGCATTATAAGTCTTATGTATTTTCTACTCGTCGAGTTTAGGATGCATAGAGCAATAGGACTTTGTAGGTGGTTAATGAAAATACAAATAGAGAAGAAAATTATTATAAAATACTTCAATGTGTGTGATACTTCAATAAAAATTGCACATAATCTTATTGTGAAAAACGAATTCAAGACATCCACATACAATGATTCATTTAATCTATTAATATGAATGATCACAAAAGATATTCGCGGCGGTATACTTCGCTTATACTCAATACTGTGCTGTTTTGCCAAACATTTTTTTTTCCTAAAACCGTGCAAATAGTTTACCACGGTTGGTTACAGATTTCTAGGTACACTATGAATCAAACGCGTGCAGTAATACTGACCACAATAACGAAGACTACACAGCAGATATTCACCGAACTCAACATAATATTCACGAAGTTCGACAATGAGAAAGCTTTCTCTAAATCGTTGCAGTATCTGGAATATCGAAAAAAACAGTACAATACTCTAAATAATCTTTTGAAGTTTGAAATATGCTTTTTTATATCAATCACGTCCCAAAAGGGCCTAAAAAAGTTACGCAAGTGACGCTTCGCGCTACGGAAGCCACGGTAAAACGGAAAATTCATAATGTGTTTTGAATGTTGAGATTCCTTGACTCAAGAACACGATTTGGCTGGTAAACATTCGTAAATGTGTATTTAAACGTGTTGCCGTAGTAAATTAACTTTGAAGTATATACTGCCAAGTAATAAATTACAGTTGGACGGGTAATTCAGTTTATAGTGTTATAGTGGGTGGAACATTTGATTTGCCTCACGTAATAAGTCGCTGATGTAACTTGATGTTCCCCAGTATCTCCTGATAGTGCTCATTGTCTGCTGACCCCACTGACTCTAGCCGGCGCTTTAGCAGTCGTAACAGAATACTTATATGGCTTGCCATTGCAGAGAATAACAGGTCAGTGCTGACCATAATCCAAACGCAGGTTTGACCTAGAAAGTAAGCTTCGTCATTGAAATGTAAGCTTAGAATTAGGAGATGTATGTGGGAGCTACAGAAATATGAAATATATAAACAGTAAAGCCAGTAGCTATGGTAAAGGTAGTTCTTGCGTACGAAATAACTGGAGCATATCATGACTCAAGTATATTATACACCCTCAAAACAAAATAACATCAAATTTTTATTGCTGACAGCATAACGATATTTGTTTTGGGTTCGTCATGCGATCGCGTTTACGCCTTCATTCTTAGGAGCTAATAAGAGTGTATAGCCCAACGTTTTAACTGGATTAATTGCTACTTCACTACGGCTGAAGCTATTAGCTCTCAATGAGATAATAGAGGCTCAAGATGATTCTATATTATCAGCACTTTCACTCTCTTTATGTCAATAAAAGAAACTTTTGTTTCGAAGAAATGGTTCTGGGTGCTATTATTTGTTTTTTTTTTGCTCTAAGGCGAAAGATTCTATTAAGTTATTAAGTGTTATTAAAATTGTAGTAGAGGTTACAGTCATAGAAGGAAAAGTGCTCTTTATAAGTGTCAAAAGCAAATGGGAATGTCTTGTTTGGGAGTGGAGATAAGCTATTGTGGCGATTCAAATTGCTTTATATCGAGAAAATAAAATATATAGATGGACAGTAGTTAGAATTAATCCAAACTAACAGAGTAATCCATATAGGTAATAGGAACAATGTGGATGTGTGTTGAACTGTGGTGATGCTGTTTGATGTTGCTCTATATAAATAACTTGTTTTTCACGGAAGTAAATGGAAATGTATAGACCTAGAAATAGTTTAATAGCCCTCAATGCAGTGTAAATAAGACTAAAAATAAATTCATTATTTATTTATACAGTAGCTAATCTTACCTGCGAATATTTCAAAAAGATAAACCGCGACATGCGCAAGCGGTTGGTGTTTATCAAACGGGTACCACGACGACCAGACGTAGCCAATCTTATCGTCCTTGCCTTGAATCCGGCCGAACAGATAGACGACGATCGGTGTCAAATTATAGAACCAGACCCCGGATACGTTCATGAAGAAATACCCTGAGAAGAAACGACTAAACTGAACTTTTATCAATAAAGCTGCATGTAATTAAGGCATTTAGCCGGGTTCAATTTGCTCCTCATCGGTTTTGATGTTAATGCGAAGGCTTTGCTTTCGGAGGGCTTTACAATTATGATTTTATTAAACCAGTTTTGAACGAATATTTGACTTGACTCATAATGAGAAAGCCTTAGACCTTATTTCGTTCCGCGATAACAGCTTGATTCAGATCAAAATAATAGTGACTGAGAAATTTTGGTGTTCGCTCTTCAAATAGCTATATAACATTATGCATTAATGTAAACACACTTACATCGATGTGTGATGCGGAGAGCGGCGAGGCTCTTGTTCTTAATGATCAGCGCTTCCTCTTCCAGCGGAGGCATCGGCCATATGCCTGCCAGCTCATTCAGTAGCTGACGGAATACGTCTTTTTTGTACCACAACACAAATACTTTTGCAATACCTAAGAAATATTCACAGTCATTATTTGAAAATAAAATATATGAATTAAAATAAAGAAAACTAGAACAGACACCTTTGTAGACAGACCGCCAGACACCTTTGCGTGTCGTATTATGAATAGATTTAACTTCACGCTTCATTCAAATTGTGCCTAATATCTTTTACTCTCTCGAGATTACACTTCATAAAATAGAATAAACCGCATCCTGTGTAACAGTTCTCGAAAGTAGTTCAAACACAGACGGATAGTCAGACTACCTCGATGTATACGATGGTAGGTACATAGTTACTTACTTAAAGCACCGTAGCCAAAAGTATGGAAAAGTGGAACGACATCTTCGACTCGTGGCGAATTCGCCAACGTGAGACCTATGAAGGCGATTTCACTGAACACGTGGTAACAAATGCCGCAGACGGAGACGATGAGCATTAGCTTCTGACGTAAGTAAGCTGAGCCGCTTTTGGGCTCCTGGAACGACAGCCCAATGCGCCGCATACAAAATGCGCTCAGAACCAGGGATTCATCAATTTCCCGTTTCGCTTGTTCTATTGTTGACTCGGACATTTTCGCTAATGACCCTTTGTGTGCGGAAGAGTCACGGATACTTTGGCTCGAATAAAACTGGGCGGCCTTAAGTAGAGTGTGAAGTTGATAAATAGTTTATCATTTTAAAGTGTTGATTGCTGGGCGTACACGAACAGTTGGAAGTGAGTCTGACAGTTAAACGAAAGTTTTTAGAACTTTGTACCTCGATTAATTGTGACCTAGCATTTTCTTCGAAACGGTATTAAATATCGACAATCTGTATTATGAAATTTTAATGAGTCTGCTGAGACTACATTGTTTTTATGAAAATATTAATGTGCTCGATCAAAGTACAAACTGGTGTGAAGAATAGAAAATCTATTAGCTAGTACCGTAATGGGATAAATCTCATAGTTGCTTGGCGTGACATGATTGGATTGAAGTAACAATTCTTCATTGTTGCGGTAACAGAATGCGTCGTTACTGACACGCGAACTTGTCGTAATTAATATGGATATGTTCTGGCTAATGGAAGGATCAGGATGATGAACTCCGCGGCGGAGTTTTATTGCATGATGTAAGGAATATTGTTATGTTAATTGCTTCACATTGCACTTCTCACATTCGTCACAGCTTACGAACTTGAAAGCTTTATTGCTTATTCACCAATTTACCGAGAGGTTGTTCATTTAGACTTTGTTCGTAGAGCTTCAATCTGGAATACAAGTACCTTCCATTATAAATTTTTCTCTAACTATACTTCGTAAACATCATCATTTCAGTCAAAAGACATCTGCTATAGATATCACTGCTGGATATAGACCTCCCTCGTTATTACAACGATAGGTCCTGTGTGTTTCGAATCCAACGGATTTCTGCGACACTCACCAGGTCATCGGTCATCCTTGTGGGAGGCCTTTCAACGCTGCGTTTTTCGCTACGCAATCGCCATTCTAGAATCTTTCGGCCCTATCGACCATCTGTTTTGCGATCAATGATCCCTTCCCACTACCACCTCAGTTTGGCGATTTTTCGGGCTATGTCGGTAGCTTTGGTACTCCTGTGGATATCTATATATCGTAGAAATAGGTATTAAGATTTGCATACCATAGAATGAGTCACCATAACCGGGTAGACAGCTGTCCGTAGTGTCCATACCGCTTGTCACACCGTCATGCGATGCAGGATGTAAGAACTCCCAACCAATCCATTGCCTGCATTTATAATTTCTTTAAATCAGTAACACTTCGCTTGTCTTCCGCTTGGTTCGAGGAATGTAAATGCGTAGATTTATTTTAAAAATAATAGCGTTACAGAACGAGCATGATCTCTACACGACCCAATATGTGATTGCTGTAAGTTTCTTCAGCAGGTGTCCACATTAAGAGCTGAAACAGTTTTTGTTTATTTATCCTTTTGTTTATCTAAGTAATCGTCAAATGTATTCCCCTCCGGGAGTATCAAACTCTTTTTTTTCTGATTTAAACCTACAGTGTTCAGTTTAGTTGCCTTTTGCATGGGCCACGGAAACTTTTTCGGACAATCCGCAGCCCTGGCAGGCAATGGCTCTGTCAATCTTGCTGACATCTCTTAGGCGTGCGTGGAACAAAACGTGCTTCAACCCGGGCTTGAGGCCATACCATGAGCTCTTAACGCGATCCATTTGAAGACCTAAACTAAACTGTTAAAGGGATGGAACTATATAGGGTGTATAGCTACATCCTACTTTCTCGTTCACACGACTGACATTTTGACATATGTCATGGTAAGGCTCCTGATCCTTTCCATACTATCGGACGACGAGTTGCCCATTGCTCGCCATCTGCAAGCTTATCTACACCTACACCTATGAAGGCCAGGAATCGCTCTGCAACTTACGACGTTTGACGACGTTTGTTTATTTATCCTGAAGTGAATATAGCTTTTATCAGTAGATTTATTTAACTCTTTGTATTTTATTGAACTTATAGCATAAGCTTAGCATAATTAGCCTTATAATGTTCCCACTGCTGGGACTCAAGCCTACTCTCTAGGAGAGGGAATGGTCTGTAATCCACCACGTGGGTACAGTGCGGCTTGGTTATTGAACTTGCGAGAACCTTATAAGGTTATCACGTCACCTGTGGTATACCTACGTAGGTTTCGTCTTCAAAACTTGTATAATCTATAAATGGTGAGTACGTTAAGACATAAAAAAAACTATATAAAGCTTTTCATGATTAAGGTTAAGAGGACATTGACCATCAGCATGTGAAATTAAGCGACGGATAAGGTTACAGTGAGCTCAACATATTGGTTTTAGTAATGGCCGTCTTGCCTAAGAGAGAAGCTCCTTAAACACGACGATTTTGACTGTGTAATAAAAATAAATATTAGGGTCGGATTCCAGAGTAGCAGATGAGTATCTGGATTAAACATGGAGCGATGAGCGCCTATCTTACCGTCACAACCCTGGTAAACTAAAACCTCTTGATAAGACTGTTATAGTTTTATTTAGACACCATTTAATGACTGTCAAAGATCTACAAACGACATGCGGGGCCAACGGTTTATTGTGCTACGCTTTTGATAGTGTCATGGGTAAGAAATTTCATATATTGTCGTTTGGGCGGGCATCGACACGAATTTAGAGTGATTTAAGATTTTCCCGCTAGAGATCGCGGTGTTTCGGCAAATTTAGCACGCGGTCCGCGGTCCGTGGCGAGCTTTACAGTTGGCCACCGTTACGCGGCGATTAGCCTGCGCCGGCGCATGGCGCACCTTCCGCCAGCGCCTGCCACCACGGTGCACTTGTCAACGTGTTTGGCGAAAAGCAAAATCTTTATAAAAAATACTTCAAAAAGGAGATAAGAATAGAGAACAATCCATACTATGTTATAGCTTTGAATCTCCTTTTAAAACAACATTAGACCTTTATAATATGTTTTTCCTTATATGTAGGTTTATGAAAAGACGATTTATGGCTAATTTGTGTGGTGAATAAGAGATACACGAGACACCTCTCATGACTAGGTCGAATAAGACTTCAATGACTTTATAATTATTTGATTAAATTATGCATATATACGCAAGCCTGAAGCAAATCTACCCTAAACAATCGACTTTTTTTAAATTATGTAATTTTAAATTCACATAAGTTGCTGTTTTGCTCCCCTTCAAGAAACTTTCACGGTATATTCAAAAATTGAGTAGTTACACGAGTGGCTTTCAGGCATTTTGGTACCTTTACAAACTTTGATAACTTGATTTTTCTCAAATTTACTTTGAATCAACGAGTGATTATTTTGGATTGTGATCTCTTTATGTTCATTACATTATACTTAAATTGGATGATTTTTCAACCAAAAAGAAAAAAAAAATTGTATAAAACAAAATCGCTTTTCGTGTCTGTCTATTTATCCGCTAACTCCTCCTAAACCACGCAACGGATTTTGATGCAGTTTTCACTAATAGTAAGAACAATAAACGAGGAAGGGTTATGTATATAATTCGATCCAGTAGGTCTAACTTCAAGAAAGAGGTCAATCGTCAAATCCGAAACGGTTAGGCAGCGCGCAGCTTCCCGAAGAAGCTGCGCGATTTCTTCTCGTCCAATATACCACAGTGTCTCAAGACGAAAGTCTATGACCAGTGCGTGCTGTCAGTGATGACATATGGCTCCGAAACGTGGTCGCTTTCAGTATATTACAAAGTACTCCGTGGTGGTCGCTCACAATAGGCCTCATCAGAAGGCTTAAAGTCCCCCAAACGGCTATACACGCAGTTTCCTTGCGTGATCGGATTAGAAATCAAGATATTCGCAGGAGAACCAAGGTAACTGACAAAACCCGAAGAATCGCTAAACTTAAGTATCAGTTGGTAGGGTAGGTACATTGCTCGTAGAACTCCGCAAGGTGGACCGATGATCTGGTGAGGGTCGCGGGAATCTGATGGATGCGAAACGCACAGAACCGGTTGTTATGCGGACACTTGAGGGAGGCCTATGTCCAATAGTGGAAGTCTTTCAGCTAAAATGATGATGATGAAAACCAAGGCAGGTCACTAGGGCAAAATAAAATCATAACTGGAGTGTGATTAATAAATAAATATGAATACAGATCTATTTGCGAAGTAAAAGTGCTATGTATTATCGGAGTTTGAACAGACGACCCAGATCTATTGAAGAGTTGATCGTCGGCAAAAACTTCACTCGATCTGCCGAACTACAAATAAAAGCTGCGAAAACGAAGTGAAATAATCGAATGAAGGTTACCGTCGACAGTTTTAATTAGGACATAATTTAATTCGCGAATTGTTAAAGATTATTTTATGTGTATTATTTTTGGAAAGTCGGATAATTGAGGTAATTTAGTTAATGAACTTTTGATTTCATTGACAGTTTACATTCATTTATTAGAAAATCATTATCATTCATCTTAATTTACAGATCGCATGCTTTAGCCAGTTTAAGCATACGAACAGATAAGCTTTATTTATGTAACTTAAAACTTCGCTTTCTTCTTAATCCATTGTTTAATGTTGTCCTACAATTCATTAAGAATGTTCGTCCCATTGGTGGAAGGGGTCTCAACGTCAACGTGACGTCATCTCAACGCTCAGTCACGCGGTCAGAACCAAGGAATCGGAGACGTGGCCTACTCGAGGGGTTCGACGCAAACGAAACGATCGTAACTTGGCTAGGGGGGTAGATGTTGGTCTTACATTTGCTGCGACTTTAAGCAAGATGGAAAATCTATTTTCATCATTAAATGTTTCTCAAATTTCCTTTATAGTAAGTATGTTAAAACTGTCAATCAAAGCTATTTGTTATTGTTGGCTTTTTTGTTTTAGTCACCGCAAGAAAAGTGCTTTTGATTTTTTAGTTGTCCTGCCGCACCTTGACCATGACGTCTGAAGGCCTGAAAAAAAAAACTGTTTTTTTTTTGCAGTTATCAATATCTCTTTCATAAACAGCTTGTTGATATAATAAAATGATTTCAGTTAATAGTAAATTAATGTGCTGCGCGATTGTTCAGAAGAGTCAGCGTGATTCTGGACCGCAAAGGGTAACAAAAGTAACACGGGCAAATTTTAGTCAGCAAGCCTCATTACACGCAGAGCAGGATTAGTTATTTGATGATTTTTCATCCAAAAAAGGAAAAGGGAATGTTAATGTCTACAATCCGATCTTCAAGAATACTCTACAGGCCGGCATCTTCAAGAATACTCTGTCTACCTAAGATCTATGTTTTAAGCAATAAATTATGTAGTAAGTGAAACTCGCGTGTAAGAAACACTAGCTAGAGTAGCCACCGGCCACGATCACGGCTTCCCTGACATTCGCTCTAGCTAGCTTCTAATGCGATATCGTGTCGTAATGGATTAAGTGCTCGCATTAGCACAATAACCCACATCACGTGCATTAAAATCATTCGGGAAATTGTTCCCATGACACCGTTCATAGGTCCCATTAAACAGTGATACTGTGTTTAATGGGACTACTTTATTTAACTATTGTAATTTTGAACTATATTGTAATTATGTAGGTATGTGCAGTGTGTGTGTTATGCAAAGTTGCATGTACTTAAAGGTACGTATAAATATTTAGATGTAAACCTTTCGAATAACCGTAATTACACAATATATTATTACACAATAGAAATACCATGAGAGAGCGAAAGCGGCATTCGCTTAGGGTTAAATGAATGAATTAATTTTTTTTTTTAATCACACACAACTACGAAATTGTAATTGATTTTGCGTTTTGGGTTAAGCCGCCCAGGGTCCTGCGTGACTTGGCTGAGAAAAATTGGTGCTTAGCTGTGTATAAAACGTGCATAAATGGCGAATATAAGAAGAAAAAGAAGAATATATACATAATAACACTCATAACATTTTGGAAGCTCAGCCGAAATGACTTGTTTATATCAATAAAAATAAAAATCAAAAGCATTTTATTTCAAATAAACCATTTACAGATACTTTTGTAATGTCAAGATATCAGTCAGTCAAAAAAAAAATTATGCTAATTGCACATTCCAAAGCGTAGATCTCTATAGAGAAGAATGTGCAAGAAACTCCATGGCCACTCTTTTCAATCATGTCAGTAAAAAAAAAAAACTAAATATAGTTATAAAAATAGCAACTGGCAGCTAAGAGATGACCATATAATATTATTTTAAAAATACTCTCATTTCAGTTTCATCAAAAATCCAGTGACAAAGTTGTAGTTTTCATTAAATCGTGCTTTATTTACTTACCCTGCTTATCAGTTTAAATATTATGCGCCGGAAGTTGCAAAATGACTACGGCCTGCTTCCGTAAAAATAAGGTTAAAACTACTTTGTTGTTCTAAAGTGATAATAGACGTGCTTCATATCAGTATGACACTATTGATAATAATAAAGTACGCCAATTATTCCTTCTTACCTTGAGGTCTTATACGAAATTTCATGAGCGGGCAAAGATAAAAAACAAAAGGTGAAAATCGATTGGTGATAAAATCGACGCGCTGAATATGAGGAGGGATATACAGACGGAGAGCAATTCTAGTGTCTTTAGGCCGAGGCCTATAATTGCTAAGAGGGTCTTAAATTACGATAGGGTCATGTTCTGTTTGTAGGTGTTCTATATTTCTAACGATAACTAAAAATAATAAACTTTTTACTAAAAAAAAATACAACCGACTTCAAAGTAAAAAAAAACACTGAAAAGTGCAAAATAACTTTAATTTCGGAAGTCGGTATTTCTATAATATTTTTGTCTCTTCGTTATTTAACACCGACTTCCGATATTAAAGTTATTTTTCAGTGTTTTTTTTTTACTTTGAAGTCGGTTGTATTTCTTTCAGTATTTTTTTTTTATTTTCCACTTTTTAATTATGGTACCACCACTAAACTGTACCCCTCAGCCAAACTTAAATACTTTATAGCCAGAATGCATTTCATGACAATTCTAATAATCCCAAACACGGTTAGATAACATTAATTTATTACAGAGTTCCGGTGCCCAATTTCAGGCTTCATCATCAGATCTGTTCAATATATTTCCCCTCTTCTTTCAGTCAGTCATCGACTACACGTATAGACAATGCAATTTTACTTATTACGACGGTTCTGCTGTGATCCTATGAGGAGTTCTGTTCCATATCTTGGAAGTTCATGATCAGATCATAACAATATTTCTATGGGGCCAATTCGGAAGCATAACCATACAATCAAAAAAATGTTTTCCAAAATCGGTCCACAACTGACCGAGAAATCGATGAACATACATAAAAAAAAAAATTACCTTCAGCCGAACATAGAACCTCCCCCTTTTTAAAGTCGGTTAAAAATAAATAATTTTTCTAAATAATTTAGCGATATTATGTAGTTATCCATATTTACCATCTTAAATTATTACATTGCTGCCTACACGAGACAATACCTACCAAACAATAAAGCTCATGAGACAAGCTCGTTAGCTAATCAAGATGATTATTATCTACCTGGTCTCAAATTCTAGGTCATAGTTTCTACCCCATTGCTAGAGTCAGTTCCGATCGAGCTATCTAACTCTTAAATCAATTACCTTCAGTTTATGCGCATCTATCAATATAATTTAACTAACCATTGATCGTTCAATGGGCTATTATTTAAATACTCTCCAATAATCTGCTATTTTGATCTGCACAAAAAGTTAATAAATGCGCTGGTCATGTCAGCCTCCAAGTGATTTGTAGTTGATATGATCCTCTTTTACTCTTCTATTTTCTACTTAAGTTTTGACATGCAATCCTCGCTTAAATGAATAAAGCAATAAAATATTAAATTATTACAAAGTTCTCATCATATAGATAATTGTTTTCTTTTGCGGGAGAGCACTCATTACACGGCAGCAGAGACAAGATGTTATTTTCTTATCCGAGGCCCACGGCGCTGTACGTCATTAGGAGTCGAGTAATTGAATCTTACACAAATAAAAATAGATCAAAACATGGCATGTGCAGTGTAATTTAAGATTTTCATCGCGTAGATAATGAGCCGGCCAATGCGTATCAACATTAACTTTCACTGCAAAGTCTGACTGCTGTACAAACTCAGCGCTGGCCTTAAATCCTCCTTTGGAAAACCGCAGGAAGTGAGATTAAAAACGGCGCCAGCGCATAAACATTTGTTTTTATTCGCAACAAAGCTATTAAGTGATAACTACGCGTTAAAAGATGCCACTATTTGTAAGTTTTTATTGCATCCAATTTTGTACGTGCACATTGAAGAAGACCTCGATTTTAAATAATAAATTTGTTATTGATTCGAAATTTTGATTGAAAAATGAAAGTTCTTTACAATTGATTGTATGATGGTTGCCGCTTGAAATGTAATATTTCAGTAATGTATTATTTGATCTATCGTAATCGTAAGTTATTACAATTCCTACGCAGCGGTAGGTTTATCAGTCGATCTGCAAAATAGCAGCGATTACGGCTAACCGTTTGTAATTTAAGAAACAGTAATCTATCTATAGTTTAATATATTATTATATTTATGTAGTGCATGTGCTCGAATTTTATGTTTTTTGCAAGGCAGTATTATTTTCTATTATTTCCTCAAAAGTAAAATCATATCAATTTATTCGGTATCTTCAAAGATACATACACCGCATTACTACGCCGTTCGCACGCCTAGAAAAGATTTCCGCAGAAAAATTGAACTCGCAGTCTAGTCGTTTATATATGCTAAGTGTTATTGCTTCAATTTACTGTGACTTTTATATACGTATGCACAAATGTGATCGTTAAACCGAACATGTTGCTCGGTGAGCGTGAACCTGGTGATATCTGTCGTATTTAAATACAAAACTAGAAAAAAAATGTTAAAAAAGAAAATCACTAGAAATTAAAAGCAAGTTTTTCTTGAGTTCTACGTACATTGTCTGTATAGAATTCTTTGGATTGATTTATGTTTAATGTCAAAAAATGAGTTATATTTACAAATTAAGATACAACGGGCTTTATCAGAAGTCTTATAGTAACCCAAAGGACAATGCAGAGGGCTATGCTTGGAATTTCCTTGCGTGATCGAATCAGAAATGAAGATATCCGCAGGAGAATCAAGGTCGGGCTGCGAATGTTCAAAAGAGTTACCGCGGACTTGGAACGCAAAGAGCAACTGAAGAAATACAGGTGGGTTTTAGTCAATAAAGGTCTTACACGCCCTCTCGTTCCACCCTAGAGCCAGAGAAGATATGTATGGTAAAAAGAGTAGAGAGAAAAAAAGTAGAGAGTAAAGATATGATATGATTTCACACATAAAAAAAGTAGAACCAAGGACATAGCCCGAAGAATCGCGAAACCTAAGTGGCAGTGGGCAGGGCATATTACTCGCAGAATAGATAGTCTATGAGCCGAAAGGTTCTAGAGTGGCGACCGCGTACTAGAACACGCAGTATTAGAAGGCCTCCAACAAGGTGGATTGATGACATATCGCAAAGGACCGATCTTTGTGGTGACAATTACAGGAGGCTTATTTTCAGTAGTGGACATCTTCCAGCTGAAAAGATTATGAAGGCGTAATTATGACTTTAGTATATTTCAATAACTCAATTTTCTCATGGAAAACCTGCTTTTAATAAAACTAAAATCGTATTCATTTTTGTCGGAGAATTCCTATTACAGAGCTAGACGTCAGTACTCTGCGTAGAGCACAACAAACGGCCTGCAGCGAAAATGCCATAAAAAACACGTTTAATAGCCAGATTAGTGATTGCCATGGCGTTATTAATGTAAGGGTGCCTCATCCCGCTGATGTAATGCCATATAGTTGGCTCGTTCAGCATCCATCGGTACTAATGACCCAGAGCTAGCTTTATTTGCAATCGAGACTACGATTTTATATGGTCCTTGAGGGACCGGTAGCTATGGTTAGATGCCAGTCGTAGTGGTTGTATTGAAAGTTGGAACGATCTTTAGAATCGAGACCCATTCTTGGGAAATAAGTTCACGTTCATTGGGTGAGATATTTTAAAGACTGTCAGTGCCTGAAAATTTGTTTTCCATTTACAGTATTAGGGTTACAAAGGAAAAGCGATACTGACTTTATTAAAATTTTAAATTTTCAGGTTCCTACCAACAGTAGCAGATTGCTGTAGGCCGATGATGTCAATGATTGCGATGTTACATGACTGAAAACGGACTAAATTTAACATTAATAAGACAGAATATTTTTGAGAATTTCGGATATTAGTTTTGCTCTTGTAAGAAAAGGCAAGATACAGTGGAAGTCTGAATAAAGTATAGAACTTCTTAAGCTTACGTTAACTTGACATATTTTATGAAACTTTTACAGAATTTTAACTTTTAGGAATTAAGAAAAATAAAAAGCTGACGTTAAAATCAGTAAGTAATGATATTCTTCAAGAAACAAAAGTAGGTTATTATTATTATAATAGTCATATTACAAAGGTAAAAGTTTATATGTATGAGTGCCTGTGTGTGTATGTTTGTTACGCGTTCACACTGAAACAGGTGAACGGATTTGGATGAAATTTGTCACACGGGTACACCATGTGGGCTGGAATAGAACATAGGATTTTTTTTTTAAGTTTAATTTTAGGCTCGCGTTGACCAACATCTCACCTGATGGTAAGCGATGATTTGGTCGACGATGGAGCACGCTTGCCTAGAAGTAGCCTATTCACTCTTGACTTGAAGACCCCTAAATTGTAGCTATCAGGAAACACAGACTCCGGCAAATAATTCCGCTCCTTGGCTGTACGCATAATAAATGTATAAATCTAACGTTTTTAAAAGGATATCTTTTATCCAAGTGGTATGTTCCCTTGGGATTTCTTTAATTTTCATGTGGGCGATGCCGTTGGAAGAAACTAGTTAGTAATATTTTTATTTTATATCTTTGTTTCCAGATTTGGTTAAGTCTCTTATATACCTAAAGCCTGGAGCACAGGCTTAGGGTAGCCAGCCTTTCGGTATTATACAGGATGCATTTTGGATAATGTGTGCAGAAATTGCATGACTTGATTCCGCCATCACCTTTGTCATCGGATAACGCGACGTACGGCGAATATCCACCCTTACATTGTTAATACCTCTGCGGTCCGGACTAAGCGTTACGCCTCGTCGTTTATTCAACGTACATCGTAGGACTGGAACCATTTGCCTGCTGCAGTCTTCTCGTCAGAATATAATTTAGGTTTCTTTAAGGCGTGAGTGAATAGGCTCTTAATAAACTAGTGCGCTTCACCATCAACGATTGCAACACTGCTTATCACCAGGTGGAAACGCTGTCAAGCACTAGTTTAATTCGTTTAAAAAATAAAGTTATATAACTACAGTTGAGTATCACAGGTCTCACTTATAGTTATAAGTTTTCTAGGCAAGGACACGGGAGACAAGCCGGTAAATACTGGTTAGATATAGAATAAACTGGATAAGGACATTTTTTAATACTTATACGTTTTTTGTGCAAACCAAAAGGTTTTCGTCCTTTCGAGTTCAGTTTTTTTTTTTAATTTTCTTTGTTTACTCAGTGGCATTGTAATTAAAACATTATTTTATGTGTAACAGTTACCTTTTAATTATGTCATAAAAGTGTGTTATGTTTTGCATAAGTTCTTAGATGACAAGCTCAAGTGAAGTTTAGCGGAAGTGCAAAGTTTGTAATCCATAAAAAAAACAATGGCCGCCCAGCGCGTCTGTTTGTCTGTCTGTCTGCGGTTTTCGCCCATAGACAGGGTGATTCATAAGGAAGGTTTTGGTGTATAGAAAACCCGAGAATTTCTAAGATTTCTATCACCCGTGCAAAGCTGGGGCGGAACGCTAGTAAAACTTAAAGAATGTTTTCACAAGAAAATCATCCAGATAGATTGGCACCGATGCCACACCCTGATGCCATTTAGAGTTCCGTTGTCCTGTCGTCTCGTTTGGGTGCGGGTACCTAGGTACGAGCGCCAACGTTGGCAAATTGCAGTGTTAAGCTCGGGGCGCTTTATTGAAAATTCGATCTATCTGTTACATTGGGAAGGGTTGTGATTAGAGTTCGAATGTGTCTCTTGCGTGCGCGCAGAACGATCTATAGTCGAGTGGCACGTCGGGCGGCGGGAGTCCGTTATCCGGCGTCAGGTTACGGCCACGTCTATATAAGACCGTGGCGTCTTCTTCACCATTTCATTCCGTTTGAGACGCTTGGTCGGCTGCGTGACTGTGTTGTCCACACGCGCCGTGTCCGGTCCGCAATCGCGCCGGTCTCTCTAGTTCTCATTCATTAGCCGGTGCGTCCGTTCAGGTCGAGTGCTCGCATAGTTCCCGGACACAGTTCAGTTTTGTGAACACTTGAACATTAATCACGTGACACAGTTGAAGAAAGTGAAGCGTGCCGCTGTACTCAGGTATTTTATGATTTTATTTGATTTTAGTTTTAAGAGTAAATGTCAGTTTAATGACTTGAAAAGACGGAATCACTAGTGTTAAGTGAACAGATTTCTTTTTATGTTCTTGTATCGTGGACGGTAGGTAAGTAATGGTGCCCAAAATTAAGCTGTTTGACTTACGTTAAGAACTCTTTGCATTACAGGTAATAGTTATTTAAAAAAATAAATATTTATGTTTAAAAGTTCAAATAAAATACCGTATTGTTATTATGTTTAATGACCGTGAATATGCATAAAACATAAATTATTTGGAAACACTTTCACACGAGCGTGCAAAAGGATAGTTTTCGTGATGTCTATTTTTTACCGCTGGGAAAACCGGCATGCAATTACTAAGATGGTTAATCTTGAATTGTCCAAAACGTTTAAAATCACTGCCATGGCTACACGCAATGTTTATAATTACAAACAAATTATAGAAAAAAAAGTAATTAAAAAGAAATGAGTTACTGCTCTAAATATGACAGCTAGAATACTCTCTTATGATAACTAAGAGTTAAACGCACGCGCAATCAAAGCCGTCAAGAATAAATGTTTGATGATTTTTATAACCCAAAGAAAAAAAAAACAGAGCTTATGAAACTGCCTAACTATATTAATAAAATCCATAAAACATAAATTGTAATGGCGAGAATAGACCGTAACATAGAAGGCACGTCGTAAAGTACAGAAACACGATTCTTCCGTACTTTGTTACAAGATAGAAAAGCTTTAGGGTATGAAACTATAAGGCTGAAATATTTACCTATTCAAAATGAATAAAAATCTCGATAAAAGCTTGAAAAAATAAGTAATTCAGATAACTCTACGACGTAGCTTCCGCGCTGTCGGCTCTCCACGCGGAATCTCTGGAAAGGAAACCTGTAGTCCTAGAATGCAAATGACAACTTAACTACACATGTGTGGTTTTAGTCAGTAAAAGTCTGACCTGAAAAGTAAAACTGTGGTCTAAAAATGCAAAGTGTGACTCAAGGACACCGGTCTGATTTTAGTTAGTAAAAGTCACGCCCTCTCGCTGCAACCCAGAGCGGGAGAAGCCATTGGATGATTTCCCACCTCAAAAAAAAAACGCTCATGACTCAGTAAAAAAAAGAAAATTATTGCGGAAGTGCAAGGTCCTCAGCATCGTATCGATCATACCTTATTTCGACGTTTCACGCTCAAAGCTAACTACGGCAAAGCACCGAGCGCATCCAGCAATATTGTGAAATAATACCGGCGAGGTATTCGTAATAACTAAATTACATACGGACTGTCATCTATCATTTATTCGCACGGTCCTGCCGACTCGGCGACGTAACCCCATTGCACTAGGTAAACGCACGTTATTGGTACGAAGATGATAAAATGATTACGGTCATTACCGGGGAATTACTAGGAGACGTCGGTCCCTTCCACCAGGTCCATTATATACACTTGCGTGAGATACCAGCCTCGCCACGGTCAACCATTGTTTTACAATTTTTTGCCAAGAACCAAATGGACTTCAGATTGGATTTCGCCCCCGTAAAAAGTACAATGTAAAAAGTAAAAGTCTTACAGTAAAAGTTAATTTTAAATCTTCACTCATCTACTAGTGAGTTCCATTACTTTATTACACTATTTTTTTATTGAAAAGTATAAAGGCAAAGATGAAGTAAAAACTGATGAAAAACTTAATGAGGATGACGCATTGCAAAATTTTATAGTTGGGGCACATGGCAACAAAATTTTCTTTTGTGAACCATCTGCATACGGAGTCTGAACCGAGATCATCAATCAAGTTAAGCGTTAGCTTGTGACACTAGAAGTTATTGACTTCTGAACTTAGAATCCTACGATTTTTGCAAAATATATGCACAAGAAACGAATTCAAAACTCTTTTTCGCAAATCTGTCTTTTAAACGGCATCGTTTCTAAGCGAACTTCCTTTAAAATAACCGATAATTAAAGCTTTATTGAAAAAGCAACGTTGAACAAATACCTCTTCAAAATAATTTGTTTAGACAAACCCTAAAATAATATAAAGGTATAAGATCCTTGCACGTCACTAAGATATTTTTTTGAGGTGGGACGCTTTAACGGCTGAACGGATTTGGACGAAATTTGATGCAAGGACAGACCATGTCCTTGAATAGCAGATAGGATACTTTTTATCACAGGAGTATGGGACACGTATGTTCCCTTGGGATAATTTTCTACGATCACGCGAGCGAAGTTTCTGCCAGCAGCTAGGGGTTTATAAAGATGGGAAGTATTAAATTAACGTGGTCGGAGCCAAGGGTAGTAGCTAATATTATATATTCATACTATCACGAAGTCAGTTTAAAAAAATAGAAACTATTTACTAGAGCTATACATCCAATAAATAGGTAGAAATTCTTTTACCAGCAAAAAATACAGCACTTTGAGCAATCCTTAATATTTTGATCTTCATTTCTTCACACACAATATCATCCGACGACTTCTCATGCTCTACAGTGGAACGAAAGGGCATGTCAGATGTTTACTAACTAAAAGGCACCTGTGTCCTTTAGTTGCCCTTTAAGTCCTAGGGCCACGGTCACTCTTTCAAAAATTCCTGCAGCCCAAGTTACTAAAACACAGAATTAGCACTCAATAAATTAAATTAGTAAGTATATGGCCGTCTCTGTAGTTATTCTGATACAACAATTAGAAGTAATGGACGCTAGAGATTCAATTAAACCCTGCCAAATTTCAAGGACGTTTCCTTGACTCCGGAAGCACTTAGCCGAAGCGTTAACACTTAATTAAAACAAAAAAGTCCTGCCATTTATGTACATTTCAAGACTACAGGAAAATTATTTGGGAACACAAAAAACTAAGTTGCAGCACATCTGCTTGTTCTAAGACTAGTTCGTAAACAGGTTACACTTACATACACGTCGGCTGGCAGGATGCTCGTTATTAAAATTTAATAACACCGTCTGGGTGAACTGACGGTAATGATAATGAAAAAATATGATTTACCCACCTTTTTATTTTTAGCGATAAAGTGGAATTAGATTCTTGGGCAAAAAAGCCTACGTCTTAGTCACTGTAAGGTGTTGTTCCCTTGACCCGTGGCATTGACTTTGCTCATCGCTCCCACTGAATCAAGTGCTCGCTGTGCAGAGCCTTCGACACACCACTTAATGATGATGGCTCTGTATATTATTTGCCGTGGTCGCAAAGTGTACTCGGTGACTAACGTACGTGGTTATTATGCAAATGTCTGCTATATGAATAGAAAACAGAACTTGATGAGTTAGACAGTAGAATAAATAAAAAAAATTGCAAAGAGATGTTTATCGCCGACACGGTTCTGCAAAATGAATAAAAAAAAACTAAAATCAGAAGTCAATTTGGTGATTAGAAAACTTAAGAGGCTTAAGTTGACAGGCTTAATAAAATGGTGCTTACTGTTACAAAAACGCACCAGCGAGCAACGGCCCGTGGATACTCATATAGTGACGTAGTTATGAATATGGTCGCAAAAAACGCGAGTATGATCACCCGCATGCGTGGGTACACAACCAGTTGTCGGTTTTTTGCGAGCAAGTGCAAGCGGCCTTGACCGGGTGCGCCCGCGACGCCCAAAACGACGATCGGCCCACTTAAGACCATACATTATGCTCATTACATATTACTATTATTAAAATCATACCTATTTATTAGTTTAGTCTAATAGCGTTCTAAGTATAGTAGGCACTTAAAGAGCAGGCGAGAGGGCTGTCCGATAGTTCTAAAAACGCAGTTACCTCAACTCTTGAATGCAAATGACAACTGAAGGAGCACGGCCGGGTTATGGTCAAAGTCTGACACTCCCTGTCCTTCCACCCAGAGTGGGAGCCGTTATTAGAAGATTTACCACAAAAAAAATAGAAAAGTAAAAATGTGTTTCCATCTGAAATTGTAGCTCGAATATATACTCGTGAATAGAATTGTAACTATTTTTCACTGTCGAGTTATGTAAATTCAGAGAAAGTTTCTCTTTCATATATTTTTTTTGTGAAGATTTGTTTTAGGCCTATTCATTAATATTATTTTCACCACTGTTCAGCATTAACACCACTCTATACAAGCTATAACAACAAGAAAAAGTCGAACAAATCGTTCATTTTTCATATTTGTATGACAGTATAGTTTTATTCACGTCCCATTGAAATCCCCTGACCGTATGGAGTCACTATTGGTCTGGCAAGGTCTATGGCCGTTGTTTTTTCCGTACCAATTACTTGTCTTCTCACAAGATTAATCACCTGGTTGTTTTGTTTATATTTCATTGTTGATTGATCGATTGACTATAATAGGCTATGGTCAATGGGTTTAGTAGTTTTGTTTATACACAGATGTGTAGGGCAGGAGCTTTGACTGACAGATGGAGGCAGGGGCGGATTAGCCACGAAATAAAAGTAGCAAATTAATGCTAGGTGCCCCGCATATTGCTACCTAAGAGCCCCGGGGTTTGTTTAAAAAATAAGTTAAAGAAGTTTTAATACTTTATATATCTGTATAAAAATCAAGATACGGATTTTCCATTAAGACAATGTCGGTAAATGCGTATAGACTTATTGCTATCTAAGTGCCGCCTGTTTCAAAGATAAATTAAAGAAATTTTAATTCGTTATCTATTTTCTATATAAAAATGAATCCCTATTTTCTTTGATCACATCATAACTTGAGAACAATTTTAGCGATTTCATTCATCTTTTTGTTAAGTTTTTTAATACTTTATAAAAGGTACTTATGATTTTTTTTTTAGAAAATTGCACTGAAATTTAACGAGTATTTAAATGTCGATTGACATTTGCTCATCGATCTACGTATTTATTGATAAAAAAAACCATTAATTGTTAATGTCTTGCTAAGACAGGACAACGTGTGGCAGGTCAGCTAGTACTAATATACTACAGCGGAAGAGTGTTTGTATGTTTAAACGTGTTAATCTCTGGAACTACCAGTTGGATTAGAAAAAGTATCTGCCAGATTCATGAAGAAATAAGCTACTCGTACAAAACATTACGCTCGCTACAGAAGCGGAGTTAGGCATTTATTTCCAGCCACCGTAGGTGTAGGCTTGCGGACGGCGAGCAATGGGTAGCTCGCTGTCCAGAAATCCGGTAACCGTCTGGACTGAGCTAGAGTCATCGACAGCGCATCGTGTTCCTCACGCGCCTCAACGAGATTTCAGCAAACCGCAAGGACCCAGCAGGGTTGAAGCCTACTGGGGCCATGGGTTGAGCGTAAGTGTACCCCGGGGCCCTGGAACGAAGGCAAAGAAGGAACAGGAGTGGGTTTTACTCAGTAAAAGTCTGACACGCCACCGTCCCGCTAATTCCAAGAGCGAGAGAATTCATTGGTTGCTTTCGCACCTAAAAAAAGTGCTAAGCATTTATAAAGATTTAGCGCGCTCCTTAGTAGAATTTGCTATAGGCCCCACGCTGGCTGAATCTTTTACTGGATAGAGACGAGTTGTCGGTTTAAGGATACAATTCCGTTTAGTTCCTAATTCGAAAAAGCTAAAAAAGTAATGCAGTAAGTTCTTTCTGTTTTAAACATTTACGTCAAATTTAGTTCTAAACGGTAAAATAAGTAATACTAAAATCCTCCACATAAAACCATGCATAACAAGTATGGGTTAAGTGTCACCGTTACTCATAAACTGCAAAGCGATTCTGATGCTGTTAGATGCGATGGTAAAAGCAAAGTATAATGTCTGTTCAATAAATCGATGGCGGCTGGTATAAAGCAGTACGTGCATAATCTACAAGCATACCTGGGCAGAGGTCAGTCAGCCCCCCCAAGGGGGTAATGTTGCTGTATGTATGTACAAGTTTATTGTCAAGGTAGGCTATTGGTGTCACATGCGATTTCTAAATTGGCGTCCCGAGCTGATGTAAGGTGTAAATTATAGGCATTATGTATTATGCATGTTAGGTAGCGACGCTTCGAGGAACAACGGCTCATATTTGCATGATGGCGATGTCAGAACAAAAAGCATGCAGTATAAGGAAAGGGTTTTGAAATACATGCGCATAATATCGCTTCTGAAGAAAGTTTTGTAGTTTCAGTTTTTATTTTATGTTAAACATCTTGAATGTTCAACTTCTTGTTTTGGTAACACGTAGGTACTCGCAGTGGTTATTCAAGTGTCAATTTCGCCTGGAACGCGACTTGAACATGGATTCCGTGGATGTAATTGCGTCGGCATGCACCGTGCAGGCGCTCATAAGGCCTCACTACTTTCCCCCGACCTAGTGCCCTCCTGCCGCCTGCCGCCCAGCCGACCCACAATTTTACAATTCCGTAATGTTTCACATTTTATTTGAGATTTGCTGTGGCTCATTACACCTCGCTTTTACAGTTACATCTAATAACAGCAGTTCCACGATTGTCCAGTCTGACGTTACGTTCGCGGTAGGTAATTGATGATAAAGTAGCGTTGTATGGTCGATAGTGTCACGATTCTGTAAAAGGATTAAGAGAAACTAAAAAAATAAAATATAAAGGCTCTTGATCTCTGTCATTTTAGCAAAACTGCAAGATTGATTGGTTACGTACTTGGGACGTGGAGCGTAATAATCCATCATTCATCAATCATTACCAAAACTGTTTTGACTTTTGTGGTAAAATAATGCGAATATTTTACGGACGAGTCTATTTAATAAGTGAAAAAAGTGCGGTTCATCAATCTGCTGGTGTTCGTGCAGGCCATGAGCGCGCGCGCACGACACCTCACGTGCGCGTAGCCGCGCCGAATGTTCTCTAACACCCGTGTAATTCAATCGCGCCTTATGATCGCATATGAAAAAGAAAATTATTCCTTCTACTCAAAAAAAACCTCCCAGGTAATCGTCGTTCGTGATTGCTGAGAGCATGTAACTTTGTCTGCAGCAATTTATTATTCCGTTTCCACAAAAGTACCGAACCATCATCTTGCTACCATAAAATGAGAAACAAATGCTAAAAATATTTTTTATCAAATTGTAATGTTACGCCAAATTCCATTATAATTTATAATTATAGTCTACTTCCATCTTTCAACTGAGAAATATTTTAAAATAGCTATGTCTGATGCCTTCGACAAATTGTATAGAAAAGCAGGTGGAGAAAATCGTCTTGATTAAACGTTAAGAGTTTCTTTTAGTTGACCACGCCGCAATCTACTTTATTTTTAAGATGTTGAAAAAAAAAACAGAAGGGCAGACGGGGCGATCTCTCATTTGATTAAACGTATATGGTGTCTAATGATAAACGCATCTGTAAGCTCACCGGTAAAACTTGAAACGAGATTACTTTGATAATGCTGACGTCTGCACTTGGACTGGTGGACTTTATTTCTGGCTTGCTATCATCACGTGTGCTAAGAGTGCGGGGACATATCGTATGCATCTTATTCTAAGCGCGGCCGCCGCGGAACAGTTACACGAAATTTTTCACATTCCACACTATTCGTTTGTCGAATGACACGTGTGTATAGCGATCGTGGGCGTGTCGTTCTAAATAGAACATAAGGTACCAATACGAAATGAATGCTTTAGGTCGAATCATGAATTGAAATAATACCTTCACTGGTATCACGTACTTAGTTCACAGTACTTGGAACAGTCTAGTTACACTAATGCAGTCGGTTCATTTATGTAAGTAGTTCGCTCAATAAACTGTCCTGAATGGATAATGCTGTGAGCGTTAGCAACTAGAAGTAATAAGAAAAGTCGTTGCTGATTTATTTACGGCTAACTTTAACAATGAACACTGTTGCAGTAGACGAGTTTCTTAATCAAAAGCAATTTAAGTATTCACACTTTTTCTTTTCACTCAAGAGGATTTGGACCTCCAGTTGCTAAGCTATGCGGATAAAAATACAATTGTTATGTTCAAGCTTGACTGATATGAGGTATCTTTAAAAGGTATAATGGATAAGTGTGTGAGGCATCCCGGGAGGTAAGATGCGCGTGAGTCGCACGTCGCACTGAACCGCGACCCACTAAACTGATGAATAAGCGAGAAAGTGCACACGCCATGAATCTGCGTTTATGCCCGGTTGCTTGAACTAATAAAATTTATTAACCTATTCGATTTCGTGACCTCAATGCGCGCAAGAGGTAGCAAGCTAGCAGATTAATCGGTTTTTGATAGGAAGAGAAATGGTAATCGTACGGTCGAGTGGTGATACATAAAGCTTGACATGTATTGGGTGGGTAGTTAAATAATTAGATATCTATAAGGCTTCTTTTCTCCGTTGTTAAGTGGGGTAGTGTGACGGTCACACGGCGGCCGATTGCTGCTGGTTACTGGTGCGTGTCAGCTTGGGAAGCATGCCAGCGGCACCGCCTGGCGTGGTCCGGTGGCGGTGCGGCCTGCTTCCACAGCCACGGCACACGACAACAACTGGCGCTCGACCGTGACCACTGGTCACTTACTAGCACATGACTAGAACAAATTACTGCTGCATGATTTCGAGAAACTTAGCGAGCCGGTCTAATAGTCAAGCGCGGCTGACGAGTGAGTTTGGTTTCATCCCCAGGATGAAGAGTGAGGTTTTTCGGTCTAGGAATTTGTAGCAAGGTAGGGGGTAAAACTATGCTAAGTAATGGGCGAGACACTAAAATCTCATAAATATGATTTATTATCAAGAAACTATACTTATGAGTTGCCAACTGTTGTCTAGTCCTGAATGAATGTCACATTAATCACACTCATTATCACACTACCATATTATAAACACGGAGGCTTTCGAATGTGTTTGTTTGTTACGTTTTCACGCTCGAACGACTGAACGAAATTCAATGAAACGTGCTACTAAGATAGACCATGTCCTGGAGTAGCACATAGGATTCTTTTTATCCCGGGATTATGTTACCTTTTGATAATTTTCTGTTATCACACGGGCGAATCTGGCAGCAGCCAGTTTATTGTAATTGTTATTCTACGCAAGTAAATTTGTGACCGGAGAATATAGAAAAAAAAAGAGAATTGAATCCAATAATGCCTTAAAGAAATATTAAGTTATTTTAATTCTATATGCGGTGAGAACTCCCATAAATCGTATAGATAACGTAAATTCCAAAGCTTGTTCGAGTTTGAACACCGATATAAATTATTGTGCAGCGCTATCAATACGAACTCATTAAGGACCGCCTCACATATCACACTGAATAACTAATTATCTCTTAATAGAGATGTTGAGTGATAATATCGAGTTCACATAACGAGATCATTATGAGCTTTTAATAATCAAGTAACTAAGTTCAAAAGTAAACGTGTTTTGTTATCTAGCTTCAAAACATGGCCGATCTAGTAATTGCTTATCCAGGTAGGGGTGGCAAGACACGTTTGAGTTATGAATATTAAATATAGAATTCCTTTAATATGACGGCATGATTGGCGCAGTGGTTGAGCGACTTGCTGTTACGCTGCGTGTCGCGGGTTCGATTCCCGCAAGGAACAAATATTTTTATGGCCCGCAGATAGTTGTTCTGGGTCTTGATGTCTAGTATTTGATAATTTATATGTTTATAAACGCACACACGATTAATTCCTAGTGTGGGACAACATAAAAAAAATATAGGCCTGAGGATAAAATATCTGGATCGGACGCTAGTCACGACGTAGGTATTAGTCATGACAGGTCATAGCATAGCATAGCATAGTCGGCCTTTTAATGTTCCCACTGTTGGTACTCAGGCCTCCTCTCTAGGAGAGGGAATGGGCCGTAATCCACCACGCGGGCCCAGTGCGGGTTGGTGGATGTCACATGTCTTTGAATTTTGGTTCTAGGACATGCCGGTTTCCTCACGATGTTTTCCTTCACCGTTTTGAGAGCAGTGGTGATGAAATAAATTACACAAAGTAATGCGCCTGGCTGGGTTTGAACCCGCGACCTACAACTCGTAAGTTGGGGCCGTTACCACTCGGCCACTACTGCTATGCATGTATGCATGACAGGTCATTGACTTAATTTCCTATTCTGACTGCTGGGATATTCGAAAGAGTTACCGTGGCCCTGGAACGCAAACAGCAACAGAAGGAACCCCGGGTCGGTTTTAGTCAGCTAAAGTCTGATATTCATTCAGACCAGGAGGAGATATTTAAAGAGTCTCACCTCAAAAAAAAAAATGGCATCGCACCTAAAATGGCGAAAAAAATTTGCCAGATTTTGAATCAGATAACGTGCGCAAGATAAACATTGCTTGTATGTATGTATTTATCATTGTACTTATTTCTTTTATGTTAGTCTATTTATTACGTTGCACCTGCCATATTATGTTTCTGCACCAACCTAAAGTCGAAAATACCTAAGGCATTAAGTCCACCTTTGTACAGTGTTTTTTACTAGTGCACAAAGTTTTAAATAAATAAATAAACTAGATTTGTAACCGCCCGTTCACCTTGATTCCTATAATAGTGATAGTACATTGATGTACGAAACCAAATACCCATTCAACCAAAGCATAACTGCGGTAAACTCTACCATTAAGACCATCTACTAACCAAAATATTTGAACCGCCCAGCAGTTATCATCTCTCAAATCTACCCATAAAAATAATGCCGAAAGCATTTATTCGTCGAAACAGTAGTCACTGTGCCTGTCACATTACATTATGCTAATTAAGTGACAACGCTCGAAGGTGGCACGAAGCATTGTGTCGGATTATGGACATTTAAAATATTATTATCACTTACTCTCGGCCTGTCTGGCTTGTTGATGTAGCAGATAACTTATAATTGTAGCATTTTTTTTTTTGATATCCTCTTCTATGCCCCTAGTCGGCGAAGGACCGGACCCCCAAGAATTCAGGTGTCTTCAATTCTATTCCTATATCGGCAAAAGTCTGGATTTTTTTAAGGTAATATATAGTCAATCACTCTCATGAGGAGGCCTTACGGCGGGTTTCTGAGACGAGTATTTCGAGTTAAGCACGTCTCAAACCCTACTTAAATGCCAAATTATGACAGAATTTCAGGCTAAAGTAGAGTTTGAGCAATACTCAACTTCAAATGCAATGCTTATCAGAAATCGAGGGTTAGTCTTAGCAGTAGGAACATTAAAGTTTTTGTAAAAATTAAGAATACACTAATATTTAAAAGCCACAACTTGGTGAGTTTGTATGTTTATTAATTCTTCACGCTCAAACAGCTCAACAGATTTCGATTGAAAAATATATGAGAACAGAAACACATTACTAGTAGAAGAGATATGCTTCTTACAAGATATTTGAGCATCACTGGCGAGTGAAAACATGTGGACAGACCTACTACACGCCTCTGACGTCATTTTTTATGATTCCCATTCATTGAATAGAAGCGTAACTTTATGATATGTTTATAACAACATAATCAATTGATGACGTAACAGATCAGAGCCGTGCTGAGTCCGTTTGTGATGCAAACGAAGTGGATCGCTTCGGTGACTTCACTCGGTCGGATCTGTGATCGACCGACGACGTGTAGACGTGATACGATCATAGATAACGTTCGAGTATATGGTTTTGATTCATATCGTATGTAAAGAGTCCCGAATGTTGGTTTATGATTAATGATGTAGGCCTCAACTAGTCACATTTTTTTTCTAGGTGGGAAATCATCCATTGACTTCTCACGCTCTAGGGCAGAGTGAGAGGGCGTGTTAGACTTCTACCAACTAAAACTCACTCTTATGTTCCTTGTTTGCGTTCCAATACCCTGAGTATTCCTTTCAGATGCAAACCCATGACCCCAGTAGGCCCTGTTAGGCCTCCAACTAGTTACACTAAGCGATTTTTCAGCACAGTCAAACACTGAAACCACTATACCCCTAACCCGTGTTCCCTTAAATATAATCTTTTTGTTGGTTTGGGAAATAAAACATTGAAAGCATTAGATTTGCCGGTAGAGACATGTGGGCACCTCTGCCGTCCTTTTCCCCATGATTCTCATTAGTTGAATATATATCTACACTAATATTATAAAGAGGTAAAGTTATTTTTATGTTGTTTTTTGTTTATAGGTAATCTCTGAAAGCACTGGTCCGATTGCGAAAATTTTCACCGATAGAACGCTGCTTTATTCTTGAGTGACATTAGCTATATTTAATGTATGTGGGTGAAGTCGCAGGCAAAAGCTAGTCAATAATATTTGTATTGATTTGTATTTTTGTTTGTAATGAATAAACTCAAAAACTACTTCACCGATTTTAAGAAATCTTTGACCAATTACTGAGTAACATATTTTTGGATTTCACGTGAGTGAAACAGCTAGATCAAGCTAGTAAGGTATTGTATATGTTTGAAATATCACTATCATTTGATGACGTAAGTTTGTGATGCAAATGAAGTGGAACGCTCTCGCACTTGGTCGGATCTGTGATCGACCGACTTCCAGACGTGATGCGATCGTAGATAGCTTTGATTGTTTTGAAACGTATCGAAGAAAAGGAATTAATGCTGGTGTGTTGAATGTAGATAGGAATGTCCTCTGACTTATGGCGGAGGATTGTGGGCAGGTATAGCATGGCATAGCATAATCAGCCTTTTAATGTTCCCACTGCTGGGACTCAGGCCACCTCTCTAGAAGATGGAATGGGCCGTAATCCACCACGCGGGCCCAGTACGAGTTGGTGAATGTCACATGTCTTCGAATTTTTTGGTTCTAGGACATGCCGTTTCCTCACGATGTTCCTTCACCATTTTGAGAGCAGTGGTGATTAAATAAATTACACAAAGTAATGCGCCTGTCTGGGTTTGAACCCGCGACCTACAACTCGTAAGCCTCTCGGCCACCACTGCTCTGTTGGGCAGGCCGAGATAATTAAAGTTTTCAGAGCAATACCCGTTTCGCATCTGTGTGAAATGCTTTTGCTTTGCAGTATTTGAAAAGATTTTCCATGAAACCACACAACGTAAGGTTTTATTGCCTAAAATCAGTCTGCCTAGCGTTTTTTAAACTACATTGTGGTCGGGTTCCAGTCTAACCGGATGTGACCTCCACAATAGTAACCTAACCGTGTTTATGCCTACACCAACGACGTTGGTCACCCATCCATGGGCCGACCTCAACAAGCGTAGCTTAACTTCGAAGAAGAAAGTTTTTTTTATTTGTTGATAGTCTCACGCTTGACCAGTATCTCACCTAATAAAGCGACAATGTGGTCGGTGATGGAGTACGCTTGCCTAACCTATTCACTCATGACTTAAGGTTGTAGCTATCAGGAAACACAGACTCCGGCAGGGAATTCCACTCCTTAACTGTACGCACAATGAATGTGTTCCTAAAAGATGTTTCCTAAAAGGCTGAATAATTCAGTAGGGATTTTTATCAAACTGCCTTTTATAGTAAGTTTATTACATGGGCTACTTACTCGAGTAACTTAGAACCCCACGTACGCTAGCCGACGCATAATTTCCCTCAGGGTTGAACGATCGCGCGGACGTGTATTGGCAGAAATAGCGATATAAATGGAAGGAGTTACTGCGTGTTTGGGACAACTAAACAGATATACAGCTCTCGTAAAATATGAAGTAAACTACGTTCGAGTAAAGGTAAATAAATCAAGGTTCACAAGGAATACAATCGTTAAGTTTCCTTCCTCGTAATCTCGGGAGGCATGCGGTCGTATTCGAAGCCGCACTTATTATTTTTTTATTACATAATAATTGTGAGGACGTCGTCGATCTAGTCGGTCGGTGACTCTCCCCCCTCCCCCTCCGATCGGGATCGCTCCCACCGCCTTCGCTCCTGCTTCTGGTTCGCTGAGAAAACAATGCGATAACATTATCCACGCTGTCAACGACCAAATAAATCACGTCGCAACGCGAATGTTTGATAATTCCTCAATTACTTCTCTATGACAAAATACACGACACTTTCTACCATCCAATAGGAAGAAATCGCTTAGTAAATGATATGATCTAAAGAAAGTTCTATTACTGATAATGAACAAAAAGAGAAATGTGTCGATTAGTATCGCATTAGTTGAATCTAGTTAATTTTCTTTATAAGGGATTCTAAAGATGACACTATTAAACTTGACATCATTATTCATAGCTAAATAATACGGCCGTAGACGGTGTGCTACGAAATCTAAAATTGCTACGGCGACGTATCAGTCCAAAAGACATCAACGCGCTCGTTTTGCTACGAACATTTTAGAAATATATTACACTTGTTCCAATCATTTTGCTGTGAATCTAAATTGCCATCTCTGTTTAGATTAACCTCATATTTCTCAAAAACAATATAAAAGCACTTTCTCAGCGATTTAAAAGCTATTATCGGAAAAGAACACCCATTTTAATCAAAACACAATAAGTAAAGGTCAATTTGAGAACCGTTATTTTAGATGTGTAGCAAAAAGTCGGTTAAATGGTAAGTACCACTTTTTATAATGACATAACTAACCGATCGCACTGCGATACAGACACACAAGGAAAAGAAAATAATTGTATTACCCTATTACAAAACAGTTTGGGTATATCTGTACTAGTTGTTCTTTGATTTGTAATTATAGGCGTAAAATTTAGTTTAATGGCGTATCGGACTGTATCGGTCGTCAGTCGTTTGCGAAAAGAATGTTAACGGGTCTGCTTCCATGTCGAGGTACTGTCGAGTGCAGTGAGTAGTGGCACCTAACCTGTCTTGTTGGTAAGACTTAAAGGCGTTGTCAATGTCAGATTGTTGAAATGTACGTGCTGTTGACAGTACGTCAGGCCGTCCTAGGTTGGCGGAGATGGCAGATAGCGCCACAAAGAGTGACCGAGCGATGTGATCTTATTATGCTGACACCGATATAGTGCGGACAGCCGGTAACATAGCTCACTCTTACATGCATTTATGCAATACGTTCCTCAGTCGAGCTGGACAGATGGCCGATGACATGTAGATTAGTATTATGACACGTGCTCGCTTTTTTATTACTTGTCTTTCTTTTGGAGTGTTCCGACATACACCGATGTTCTGTTACTATTTATTGTTCACAAGTTTACTGTCTTTCGAAGCGTCTGGTTGTGACCTCGTAAAAAATATAATGCCATGTATTTTGTAGCTTTTAAATATTACCATAATAATCAGAGGATTCTCATTTAACTGCTATTTTCAAACTAGACAATATTAAGCACAGTCCGGACAAATAAATTATCAAAACGATGTATCTATAATATAAAAAGAGAAACTGTCTGACTGACATATCAACGCACAGCCGAAACTACTGTGACTAGGAGGCGAGCACTAAGAGAGGATTTTTCAAAATTCATACACTCAGGGGGTGAATTTTGGAAAATCTATAATCCGAAAAGGGGGTCTAAAATTCGTGTGGGGAAACCTTTAACGCGAGCAAAGCCGTTGGCATATAAAAATTATAAATTATCAAAACGATGTTCATAATTTTATTAAATAACTCTTTTATGAATTTGTTAATGAATGAAATCCCTTTATTTAGGTGATGCTCATTAACCTGCCATTTTTAGACCAGGAAATATTAAGTCACAGTCCGGACAATAAATTATCAAAACGATATATGTATATCTTTTAAGAACTTGTTAATTAATGAAATTCCTATATTGTGCTGATGCTCATTGACCTGCCATTTTTAGACTAGAAAAAATTAAGCATGGTCCAGATAAATATA
The DNA here is from genome assembly GCA_961205895.1 of Mythimna pallens. Taxonomy (NCBI): domain Eukaryota; kingdom Metazoa; phylum Arthropoda; class Insecta; order Lepidoptera; family Noctuidae; genus Mythimna; species Mythimna pallens. The sequence goes on along the minus strand of OY540826.1, from coordinate 10,917,582 downwards.
TAATTTATTAAAATGATGTATGTGAAGAATTTGTTAGTGAACGAAATACCTATATTTAGCTGATGGTCATTGACCTACTATTACAGATCAGATAAATAAATTAATTATAAATTATCAAAACGATGGATGTATATAACTTTTTTAAGAATTTGTTTATGAATGAAATGCCTTATATTAAAATAGTCATAATTCTCTTTATAGTCACAAATGGTAACATAAAGCGGTGACATTAGCATACTCTGAGCGATGTAACTGTTCATTATGTCGTATAAATGTGGTTTATTCATAGATTCTATCGCAACCACATCGATACAGTTATATTTTTTCCATTTGCACGTTCTATTATGCTGCATTCCGTAATCAAGCAATCTTCTTCACACCTGCGTAAGAGTGTATTTTTATTCTTTTGCATACAATGTCTTGATAGCTTTTCGAGATTAAAAACCGACTCTTTATTTATTTGTTAAGGACCTCCAACAAAGGATGTACACACAAAAAAGTAATTAAAACATTGAAGTTTAAATTCGTGCAATTCTTCAATGACAGGACAAGCCTTCTGTAATTGAAGTTGAATAAAAAAAATAAAAAATACATACAGCCGAACATAGAACCTCCTTCTTTTTGAAGTTGGTTAATAAGAAGTTTACTGCTAAACTAACACAAAGTTTGTAAGGGTGTGTGTGTGTGTGTTTCTTTGTTAGTTCTTCTTGCTCGAACGGCTGAACGGATTTGGATGAAATTTGGCACGCGGATGGACAAAGTCCTGGAATAGCACTTGGGATATTTTATAGGACTTTATATTCAAGGATTATATACAATTTTCTACTCTCACGCGCGTAAAACGGCTGGTGGCAGCTAGTTAAAACATAACCTAAAACTAACTAATAACCTGTTCACGTAGGGACCTAATGACAGCATCAGCGGACGGCATTGCCGTGGCCGAATATTTGGCCAGGCAAGGAATTTAACTAGTTTTGCCATTGATACGCTAAGAAGAAGAACTTTAAACTACTTACAAAAGAAAAAAGAGATGCATAACTTAAAAAATAATTTACTAGATACATAATTTCATTTACATTTTTTTTTAATTTTGTCATCGACTGACAAATATCGATGCAGTAAGTTTTAGACAGCGTATTATATCTCTACTACTCTTCCAGTCTTAGGGTTCTTATAGACCTCTTTGAGGAGTGGCTAGAGCGACAACACGGCGTCCTCACCTTCCGCATGACGCAGGTCCTCACCGGGCATGGCCAGTTCGGGAGGTTCCTGCATCGGATTCTGGCGGAAGCAACGCCCGGGTGTCATCATTGTGCGGACCACCCAGAGGACACGGTGGAGCATACGGTGGAGGTGTGCCCCGCTTGGGCGGAGCACCGCCGTGTCCTCGTGGAGGAAATTGGTGGCAGCGACCTTTCGCGTCGGGCCCTGGTTCAGGCTATGGTCCGGAGCGAGGAGGAATGGCAGGCAGTCGCCTCCTTCTGCGAAGCAGTAATGCTAGCGAAGGAGGAGGCTGCACGCGTGAGGGAACGAAGGTCCTCACGCCCTAGCCGCCGTAATTCCGACTCCGACTACCAGCCACGGTAGACGCGGTCTTGCGGACGTTGAGCACTGGGTAGCTCGCCGTCCGGCTGTTCGGTAACTAACCGGACCGAGCCCAGTCGTCGACAGCGCGTAGTGATCCTCGCGCTCCTCAAAGAGATGTCAGCAAACCGTAGGGGCCCAACAGGGCCGATGCTCGCTAGCTAGGACCGCGGAGAATTTCTGAAAGGGAAACCCGTAGTCCTAGAACGCAAAGGGTAATTGAAGGATACAGGTGTGGTTTTAGTCAGTAAAAGTCTGACACGCCCTCTCGCTCCACCCAGAGCGCGAGAAGTCATTTGGATGATTTCCCACCTTAAAATAAAAAGGGTTCTTATAGAATAGAATCTGCATTAATTTATGAAGCTATTGTTTGCCTTCACCATTAAGTTCCTTTGATAGGGCCGACTATGTGGGTATTGAAACTGTTGAAAGGCTATGGAATGAGCTAAAATTAGAAGTAATTAACATTATTAGCAGCATAATCACATAGTGGGGTAATGAGGTTGTATTTCAGTTTCGGCGTGAAGTAAAATTGTGATTGTGTGTGTTCTAATTGTTGTTGTTGTTATTGTGTTGTAAAATATTAACAACTAGCACTTTGCCAGCGACTTTGTTCGTGAGAATGTTTTCATATAACTTTCATCATTATCATCATCATTTCAGCATTTTTGGACATAGGCCTCCCCCAAGTATCGCCACAACAATTGGTTCTGTGCGTCTCGCATCCATCGCATTCCCGCGACTCTCTCCAGGTTATCGGTCATATAACTTTAACATCCCTTAAACCATTTTTGAGGGTAGTTTCGAAAAACTAATAATGATAGTCTTTATTATTCATTTTGATTAGAATTTATACCAAGTTGCAAGTTTCTTAACTCATGAAATAAGAATCCTTTGTATAAACTTTAAAACTTTCTAAATTGGGGGTAGTTTTGAAAACAAATAATGACAACCTTTATATTTACAATACTAACTAAATTATTTTGCAAATTGTAAACATTCTCTTACATAAAAAAACTTAAATATTAACTGAACTATACTAAAACCTAAATATGCTCATAAATATAATACAAAAACACAAAGTACACTCAGGTGTCGAAATACTCCTCCACGTCGCTGTCATTGCTATGGTAACTATTTGTGTTAATTTTCAAGTATAGTATACGGATTGAGATTTTACGTGCAAACTAAATTCCCACTTTTCCTTTAGGCTGTACTATGTTTGATACGTTAGTCACTCAGAGTTTCTCCTTTTATCCACTGTTGGACACAGCCCTCCCCAAGTGATGCAATAACGGTCCTGTGTATCTTGCATCCATCAGACTCCCGCGACCCTCACCAGGTCATCGGTCCACCTGGTGGGAGAACTACGTTTACAGTTCGCTAATTATGACGACAGAACTGTGGCTGCAATGGCTCTGTATTGTTTCTTTTAATTACTAATTTTTAGAATACCTCAAAATTAACGACCGAAATCCGAAACATTATAATATTCCCAGCATGCATCTAAAATAATAAAAACAGACAAGTGCGAGTTTGATTCGCATATGAAGGGTTCTGTACGATTTTTTTTTGTGATACCATCAATAGAAGCTATTTTATGGTTTTTTATGTTACTATTGGACTTGTTTGACATAAATGAGCACGGCAGTTGAGAGTTTGTCATGCTCACTTAAATGTCTCACTGATGGTGGCGCATGTATTGGATCATTCGGTTCCCTTCAAAATGGTTGAGCTGAGTGGTGCTAATATTAGCGTCATGTTCGTGAACGGGCGCTGTCAGTTGAGACTGGTCATCTCTTAGCTGCCAGTTGCTATTTTAATATCTATATTTAGTTTTTATTTTTACTGTATTTACATTGTTCTCACATGATAACGACAAGAAACATGTAACAGTGATATTTGTAATTACAAAACATGATTGAAAAGAGTGTCCATGGAGTTTCTTGCACATTCTTCTCCATAGAGATCTACGCTTTGGAATGTGCAATTAGCATAATTTTTTTTTTCTGACTAACTGACTTCTTGACATTTCAAAAGTACCTGTAAATGGTTTATTTGAAATAAATGCTTTTGAATCTTTGAATCTTTGAATCTTTGAATAGATTTCAGGGATATTATGGAGTTTTAAACCTTAACCGAAACTATCGGATATCCGGAACAATATTTTTTGTTCCGGAATCGGTATAAAAGTTTCGGATAGTAACAGATAGTTTCGGATGAAGGTGGAGTCTAAATGACAGGTTACGATAGGTTTTTGTTGGTTTTGTCCAGATAAACAAATGACAATTTAGCCTAGAAATAAAACACAAATTTTACTTTATAGTTTTAAAAGTCTAATATCCAAAACTAGCGGATAATCCGAAATAATTTCATATCCATAACCGTATCCGAAACCGGTATAATAAAATTGTTATATCCAAAATATATCTAGATCTGAAATATCATATCCATAACTTTCCTGATAGAAATACACACTCTGAGATTTTCAACTGTTTACGTGTTACGGTTCATGAAATTCAACCCAACGACGGGCAACCGCATGTACGGCGGATGCAAATCGGGTTCCGTCGGTGATTCTTCGTTTGCGGAACCCTGAAAACGCAAATGCAGTAGCACTCTGAAGATAGAACAATGACCATAACTTAGTCGGCAGTCTTACAATAGCTAATTATATTTAACTAATGTTGCTTTATTATTCAGTTTAAATGATGTGTAATTGTACGGTATTTACGTACATTTACGCCGGTTTATGGGCAAATTTCCCATGGATTAGCGTCGACTCGCAATGATGCGCTTGCAATGTCTTCTAAGTGCGGGAACAACTAAATACAGTTAGCGGAATCGCACGCCTATTTGTTGCCATAAAACACAAAAAAAAGATTATGAAACAACCGTTGTTTTTCAGTTAAAGTAAGGTTGACCACTCGTTTAAGTTTAGAAGACATTTTTTGGGTCGCACGAATGATTGAATATTTTGTGATTGAAATAAAAATGGTAAATTGGAAAACTAAAAAAGTAACAAAACAAAAAGAAGTGACACAGTTCTTACACACAAGGGAGATAAAGAAGAGAAGAAGAAGAAGAGGAGAGAGATTTTTTTCATTTTACAATGAATTGTTGACAAACAGGAGATTAGAAACGACCGAAAACAAGTGAAAAATTTTAATCATCAACTTAGGTACCAAAGATCTAGAAACTGACCACATATGATAATCATATAATAACTTTTTTCTAAACGGCCAGCATCAGGAACATCTTACCTGATAAATTGTACTTCCCTATATTAGTAATATTACATATATTACGTGCTTTAACTTTGTACACTATGATCCCTCGGAATAAACTTAAGTTAAACAGGTTAATACCTGAAGTCAGATATTAACATGTGGACGAATGGTCTTGATCAAACGTTAGCTTCGTTAGTAAGTTCTCTGACAGCTTTAGTATAAGCTCTAGAAATAATTACATATAATATCGGCACATACATCACCCAGACGAGCAGGTGCACAAAATGAGGTGTTTCTGCATCTGTAATATTTGTTGGAAACCCACTCTTGTATAAATCTTGTATTATAATAATTATGAATAAAGCACCAATTTTATTGGACACATATTAATTTACATTTTATTTTCTATCTGGCACTGTTATTCATTGATTTTACTAAAAGGCACATATCATAAATTTGAAAATTAAATATTTTACAAACATAACGGTACAGAAACCTTGATGGTTTTTCATTGGAGAAGTAAGTCTTGATATAGAAATTAAAAACATATAATTCATGTATTGTTCCATACAAAAGTTAAGAAACTGCATACTTTTTATTATACTAAAGTAGCTCTTAAATAACTAATCGAATTAACTCTCTACAAAACGTAATAAAAGATTATGACATTATATCAATAAACATTGTACATTACAGCATTCGATGGCAAAAACATGGGTGCAAGACTGCATCTGCCAGCTATAAGTAAATTAAAAATGGCGTCATATGTTATGCAATGCCCTATGTTGTGTGTGCTATATAAGGCAGCCGGTCTCGTCTAGCAATTATACATGATGCGTAATTGACGTAACGTGGACCGGTCGCCGGCGGCATATTAATAGCGCCGGTTCTGTGTCATAAAAATGTAGAATTATACCACACGAAGATATTTACGTGCCAGTGTGACGATCTACGAGAACTTGTAGGGTGCACGTAGTCCACTGTTTTCCCACTGAAATATAAAAAATTTCGGTTGAAAAGTTTAAGAAAGAAGGAAAGAAAGAAAAAACGTTTGCCCGTGTCTCGCAAAATCGCATAAACTAAATACTTAATGGACCAAGAAAAAAAAATTATAATCAGTGCGAGATCAAAAAGGCGAGTAACTCTTTATCGTTTAAATAAAAATTACATCAGTGCTCAATAACATCGGTTCTATTTCTTTAAAATGTTGAATTATACCACATGAAGATAATAATATTTACTTGCCGTCTTCCGTATTGCGACCGTCACACAGAGGGTCTATGAGATGTATGAGACATTGTAAAACACTGTTTAAAAACAGTGGTTATTACCAAATGTTGTCTAATGAATACCCTGCAATCACGAAGATATATACATGCCTGTGTGACCATTTATAAGATGAAGGTTTCATTTGTAATATGTGATTGTACATCACTGTTCTGTTCCTAGACACAATATTATTTAGTAGTTGAAAATCCATAATGCAAGACTATTGTGAGTTTTTCTAAATTGCGTTTTATTCTGAATCTAATCCGAATTTGAACAAACCTTATTTAGAGTAAACACACAGAAGTGAACTCATTACGTTATATGTGTTAGTCACGCTTTGTGGACATTCCGTCCGTCGGCATTTTAAATTTAGGTAGTTTAAAGTCAATTCCGAGTGAATCGAACGGTTTCTGAGAACGTCACAGAAAACTCACTATTTTCAGATTATTTGGTAAACCCGTTATTTTCCGTCTAGGTGCCGTCACAACTAGTTAGATCTAGTGATCTAGTGTACTAGATTTTACCGACCGTTTTATCCTGTACCCAACTTGTTAAAAATTAACTAAAAAGACTTCCAAGAAACTTCATCGAACCATTTAATTGAGTTATAGAGCGTATCATCTGCCTTTAATTTTATTGTTAGGTCGCTGTCAACTAGTAAAATCAGTCATTTAGTTAACCGCCTAGCCTGTTGACTAAACGACGTCGTTCAACAGCATCAATATCCAGCCGATGTAACTTTTTTCTTTTTTTTAGGTGGGAAAACATCCAATGACATCTCTCGCTCTAGGGCGGAGCGGGCGTGCCAGACTTTTACTGACTAAAAGACACTCCTGTTCCTTCTTTACCTTCGTTCTAGGGCGCCGTCGAAGGCTTGGGCTCGGTCCGGACGGTTACCGGACGGTCGGAAGGCGAGCTACCCATTGCTCGCCGACCGCAAACCCACGCCTACGGTGAAATTTAGTGAAGGGGCTAGCTAATGCTTAGGCCATTCATAGCATAGGAAACTATATGACGGAAAAAATTTAGGGCACTCCGACACGGACTGGTTAGGTTCGAAAGAGATGACGTGCATGATCATCTGCTTTATGTCATGTTTGTTTAAACACTGCAGACTAAAATAGAAGCTCCATGCAGCGAGGCTCTTTGCTTTATCTCACGACCGTCATCAGCAGATTGCGTACTGAACGCAAATCTGTGTATATATGAAAGGCAAAGTAATGACTCACTCACTGACTTATCAACGCACAACCCAAACTCTAGGACTTAGAACGCTGAAATTTTTACACAGAGACTCTTTTATGATGTGTACAAAGAATTAAAAAAAACCGGGCGAGTGTAAGTCGGACTCGCGCACTGAGGGTTCCGTAGAAACTTATCAGTTCAAATTCCGAATCGAATTTTAAAGATTTTTACGAATCGCAAAAAAGGTTTTTTTTGTGACGTAACTACAAATTTATAGTTTTCAGATTTTTTCCTATACTTACGCTATGAGAGCTTGCTCCAAGACAAATTTCAGGATTCTAGGACAATGGGAAGTACCCTATGAATTTTGATTCTCTTGAGTGTCGAAATATACGTTTTTTGCAACATAAACCGGCCGTATCTTATCCGTATCGAGTATATGGTTTTAATTTTAACTCGATACCTCCACGCGTTCCCGAGATAAAGAGTCTTGACAGACAGACAGACAGACAGACAGACAGATGGATGGACAACAAAGTGATCCTACAAGGGTTCCGTTTTTTCCTTTTGAGGTACGGAACCTTAAAATTGATTTTTCAAAATTCATCCTCCAAAGGGATAAAACGGGGGTATAATATTAGTATAAAGAAACCTACTTTTACGCGGGTGAAGCCGCTGGCAGATGCTATTCAATGATAATTTTACGACTTGCCACAGCCTCTGGGTTAGGCAAGTAGTTACGTTGGCGATCAAAGTCATCTGTCTAGCCGTTTGGTTGAATGGCTGAAATCATTCGGGCCGCTAGTAGTATGGCACTGTTCAGTAAAAAGGCTAATAAAGCTATTGTAGTTGGCTGCGATATAGATAGTTTCTGCAACTCATCATCATCATCATCATTTCAGCCGAAAGACGTCCACTGCTGGACATAGGCCTCCCCCAAGCGTCGCCACAATGACCGATCCTGTGCTTCTCGCATCCACCGCACTCCCGCGACCCTCACCAGGTCGCAACTCGGATCAAGCTATTTTCATAATCTGTGTAAATTGACCTGTCCGGTAATTCACCTGTTGATATTTCCGTTCAGTTGGTTTCTTGTTTCCTCTGATTTTTCTTCCCACATAAACTGTACGTTTGGTTATAAAAAGTGCATCTATTGCCATAACACACGCTTACTGCACATCCATGCATATCAATGAAGCGACAAAAAAACGGAAGTCATACAGTTTTTAAACGATTCGATATTACGTTCAGATGGAGGATATTGCTTAAATGATTTTCTATAGCATCCTCCGAGGAGGTTACTATTATTTTTTGCAGCGACTAGTTCGTAGTAAACTATTTTTCTAATAACGACAAGCTATCCACGCGTCGCGTCGCGTCTATACGCGTATTGATGGGAACATTTTTTCCATGTTTGCTCAGCCTGTTTGCTTCTGCTGTATGTACGTCTTGAATGTTTTCTCAAAGGTTATTAACCTAGTTCCGTTCAAGTACAATTGTAGAAGCTCTGTTACTAGTATGTCAGTATACAAACTTGTGTTTTACTTGCGGATTCTCGAAATGAAATAGAATGTAAATTCTCTTAAACGATTCTTCATGTTGTGCAATCGTCTTTATCTTTTTAACTCTATTCAATTCGGACAATGTAGATAACAACCGAGCGTTTTGTACTACTCCGTGTTTAGTTTATGGGAGACTAGAATAGAGCCGGGAGAGCCTGGAGGGCCGCGGGAGCCTTCGAAAGAGCGGGCGGAATGCGCGCACAAGGTCATTGCGCCCTGCGCGGTCATGCGCTTGCGCCCCTGCCGCTCGCCCCCCCCCTCCTGCCCTCACGCGCCCCCCGCGTCTCATCCGCACCCACCACCACATTGTCTAGTGCGATCAGCTGCGGATAAAGGGGAACCGACTGGACCGACAATCGATAGAAACCATTTCAATGCGAATTTATTTTTCCATTTTGCGCCCGCGCAGCAAAGCACGAACGCCCCCAGCGATGTGCTTCGTTCTAACGCTCTTTTCTAAGCTCCTACAAAGAAAAAGACGACTTCGTGCCATGTCGTGGTTTATTTACGATGCTTACATTGGCCAGCATTTATCCTTGGCCGTATCTATTGTCCTAAGGCTGCTAAGAAATTGCTCTGAGCCTATTAACTGGACGATACCGGGCTATCTATGAAAAAGTAATACTCGCGGGAACATTAGATTAAAGCACGATATCAACGAGCTATATGTTTAACTAACAGGGTTATTAAAGTCACAATTTGTTTTCTTCAAATAAATAACTATAAAGTAATAATTAGTGACTTAAACATTCTGTCTACTTTCACTCCTGACCGTTACTGTTTCCTTTAAAGTGTGAATTAAAGGCCGTCTGGTGGCAAGATGAAACGATAAGAGCTACATTATTATTTTTTTAACATAAAAGTGAAAGATTTATACAAAAAACTCCCGTTACTGACAAGTTGAATAACTTCTTAATAAGTAATTTATAATATTTGGATATGTAAATAAGATCGTCCAACAAATTAATATTAGTTAAGCATTTTATGGAAGCAGATTTAAATTTAGATAAATAATATTAACTTATTAAACCAGTTTCTAATGGCACAAGCTGTAGTAAAGATATTTTTTTTACGTGCGGAAGAGGAAATGTTACAATTTCACTTTGTGCAAGATTAATGGGGTGTTAAAGTCCGCGTGCCGGACCGCGGGCTGCGGGCAGTCGCGGCGGATGTCACATCATTACTTACATACAGGCGCCATCCTCGCTGCGCCCGCGCTCCACCGCGCAGGACGCAACTCCTCGCGTCACCACAGCATGAATAACTCTTTCATTTCGCGACTGCTTTTTAGCATGAATATTAATGCGCGTGCACGACTTTACCGACCATTTGTTTAATTATATCGTTTACTCATGACACTTAATCATTGACAGCTCAATTTGGGATTTGGAACGTAGAAAGTGTTCGTGTTGATTTTGCACCCATTAGACTTAAAACTTCGTGAGCCAAAATACATATTGCACAGCCTTGACTCGTCTGTGTCTACATACGTTTTCTGTGTATGTAACGGTATTCACGCTTAATATGGTTACGCGAATGTAGAGCTAGGCTTTGCATATTAATGAGATGTTTGTTTATAACGTGGTTGTCACTTGGCAGACCGGCCAGCGGCTGGGTTTAATGGTAGTGGGTCACGCAATCCGATTGTTAACGTAAATACTCATTTGTTACAGGATTTGTGTCCTGACTCGGAGGAAAGTAATCCCTGCTACACAGAACCGGTAAGATGTTTTCTTAATGTATTTTTAGTCTTAGTAAAGATTATCTGTTTCACGATGAGACAGCTGTAGATACAGATCTCAATTACTCATGATTAGAGAGCAGTGTTGACACGGTGGTACACATGGTAGCGACAATGGGCGGCGCGTGAGACGTCTGTGAACTCCGCCCGACTGTTTTTGCCACATCAAGTGTTCGACTCGTTCTGAACGAGACAAGAATGCATATTTCCTCAGAACTTATGCCTCGACCATCGTAATAAGAACTACCCTAACTCCTTGCCCTCTTCCCTGCGCAATGAATAAGGGGACAGTAAATTACATATCGTGGCCATTGTTAGGCTGGACGTTTAGAGCGTGCGCGGCGTGGGCGGCGAAACACGGCTCCCATTGATTGCATGATTTATCGATATTGAATTTGCGCAGGTGATTCCTTTGTTATAGTGATTGAAAGAAAATAAAATGGACATCGACAGATGTTAGATATAATTTAGTTCGTAAAACATTCGAGTGAAAGCGAAAGATCGCAAATAAACTATTTTGAAAAAAGAACGGTTTTGAATTTCAATTACATTCGTCTACTAGATTGACAACACAGACAATTGGCACGTGGGATTTCTTTCACCGAATGAAAGTTTTATGCTCTCACAACTATTTGTTAAAAGTATGCGGCTCTTAGATAGGTATATGTTGGTGTAGAGATGCAGAAACCGCAGTGTAGAAGTCGACAGCTAATAGGGTTCCTCTGTATGCAAATAAGTGGCTATTGAGATGTAACACGCTAACTTCTGTAAGCATGAGTGACAGGCAGCGCTTTGCTACACGCAGTTCGCCCGAGGTCGGTGAAATTCTGCACTTAACGATCGATTCCTTTAATGTGTTTCCAGTGAAATGGTCCGGTAATACCATATAATGGCCAATATCATAATTGACACACACAATGTCTGTAAACACGCCGCATTTGTGATAATGCGGTCGATATCACCGCTCGGTACAGTTAGCGGAGGTGGAGCCACCATTTAAATGACTGTCTATTAGCTTCATTGTGAGTCGGTGTCGTATTAATGTACTTGGACATTTCTTAGGAGTAGTCAACTATATCGTGTGGGAAAATGATCAGCTTCTTTCCCTGTAAAGGACTTTAGTATCATGTTAGAACGCGGATATAGCGATTAAGTTAGAGCGGCGATGAAGTTTCTTTCAGTAGATCAAATAAATAAACTCGACGTGCGCGTACGCGAGGGTCTGCGGTGAGGTTTGCATGGATTCTAGTCATTACTCTCCGCTTCCCTGTTAGCTATTGCGGCGGAAGGTTGTAGCTTGCTTTGAATGCCAGTAAGCGTTGTCGGAACATAAATTTACATTTCGTTACGGTCGTTTTGTCAATACGATTCTCTCCACAGTAACAAATAAAAGATGTTTTTGGTGTTGCTTCTCTGGCTAGGCTATGTTTGAAAACTTTTACTTAGCTCTCATACTTTCTAATTCGAAATAAATTGAGGAGAATGTTTTATTATTGATAGCGATAATTGTCGTGTATTCGAATGTTTAGCTTTACGAGATGATTGCTGTGTGAATGCGCACTATTATGATTTAGATAATATCATTACTTGTCCATGCGATCGCGTTAGGTTAATCGATTGTTTATGTTGTTTTTAAGGTCGAGTGTATTTTAATGTAATCTGATTTTAAGAGAGAGTGTGCTTGTACAATAAATAACTCGAAACGAGCACCGTATTTCGTAAACACACTCGAATTTTCCTAATAATATTGATAGAGAACTACAAGTCGGTATTTGCTTTGTTATTTATAGTCTTAAACCTAAGATATTTCCTGCTACCTCACTTCGCGTACCTAAGCTCTCAAGCTTAAGCATGCGATAACTTAAGAGTCCGCTACCGCGCCTAACTAAGCACACAGCACACAACTTGAACTTCAGTACTCCCATTCCTATATATAAACAAAGGCGGTTATATTTTATCGGTAAACAGGACATATCAGAAACGTAATTTCCTTCATAAAATTAATTAAATGCAAAACCTTTTCTCTAACCCATATGTTGGTCGATAAACGCGAATGTTTATGAAACCGCACGGTGGCTACGCGGGCGCTTTCCTCTGTGGGTCCGACGCTTTCCACTGCACATCGCGATCGGCTCGACATCAGCCTGTATACGTTGTAGTTACACGACCAGCTCGGCCAGCCGCGGCGCCTCTTAACGACATCGTGCATTTATTACTGCTTGCCTTAAGAGCTTACTTTAAACTTAAGATAAGCTCCGAGTAAAAGTTAATTAAAATTATATTACAAGCCGAAAGTATGTTGCGATCGGATATTAAATCTAAGAGATTTTATCTTTAATTAATTAATGCCATTCCATAAGTTTATTTGAAAAGAGATGTTCATTACAGTATTTGTTTATGTTTTGATCGTGATGTGTTGAGTACGATGATTGACAATCGATTAAGGCTCTCTGACCCCGCTTACAATGTTAATGGTGTTTTTTACCCGTTTTTATTCCATTCAGCACGATACGATTTACAGACACTAAATTGTAAGATTTCTCTTTCTTTAGTGGGCAAAAAATGCGATTTATAAACTCATCATCATCACGCCTTTAGTCGACACAACTTAACAATCATTTTTTTTTGGCTTCGCAAATTAATATTTAACATTTATATTACTAAGCATTCAAGTTACTTTCTCACCAATTAGCTTCACATATCAACGTTCATTGTTTTTAATTAAAACCTCATTGTATGCAGATGAGGGCTATAATTGCTGTTATCTTATAATCGCTGTCGCTTGCCCCGTAGTACACAGGCAGGATGGCGCGGCTCGTACAAGTCGCCAGGTCGACAGCGACACGGCGCGGGCGCATGCCGCCTCCTCGCTTAGATAAACACGCGATCCCTGGACACTTGTAGGGCTGCTCCTAATATTTGCTAGAACAGAGACTTATGGTTTACAGTACAGGTATTTATTGAATGAAGAAAATGATGAAGAAATAATAGAGGAGAAAGTGTTAGCAGGATTGAATTACGCTGAAAGTTGATTATCTGTAGAATGCCTGTGGAGCATATGATTAATGATTGTACCTGTATCACATCCAAGAATAAAATATCAATTATGTTTGTAACACATGGCCTTGGTTTATAATTTCAAACTACTTAGTATAAATATGTAAATAAATAATTCAGGATTAGTGCGGGTGCAATATCAATAAAATTCCAGACATTCGCCAACCCTACTCCGGCAGCTAGTTCGAATAAAAGGAATTCTCAAATTATGGAGGTGCGATGCAAACGAGCTAAATACAGAAAGCACGTTTGAGAAACACCGGCAAAGGAATGCGCTATTTATTCGCAAATAGGTTTAGTATAGGGACAAGTCCTGTCTCGATCCCGGACCATTTGTTAGTCATGAAATATTTAATCGCCGGCAGAATAACTAGCAGGGCAAGTTTGTTTCTATGAATACCATTATAATGGGTTATCTTGTTACTGGGCTACGAGTGCAAATATTTGTTGGCGAGAGAAGAATTATGACTTTAGGGTGTTTTTAATATCGTGCGGATTTCATCACGCATGCGGGATTGCCCCGCATGCAGAAAATTTCAGAATGTAATCAACCGCGTCCCGCGTGCGTATTCCACGCATATAGTATAATAAAACTTGAATGAAACATTTTCTTATTAGACATGCTTAACTTGGGCTGCGGGATTGTTGGAAAGAGTTACCGTGACGCTGAAAACGTAAAGAGCCACTGAAAAAATACAAGTTTGTTTTAGTTAGTAAAAGTCTGATACCACCATTCCCATCTCAAAATGGAACGCTTAACTTAAGTACAATATGTTTCTTCATAAAGATATTAATTTTGTTCATAAATGCGACAAGGAAATGAAAAGTAGTCAAGTACAAGTTTAAAAGTCCTTAATTTCGCGTAAATACGGCTGAGACATTTATACATGCGTGAATGTACATGAATACAAGAATTTCACACGCATTCGAAAACAGATGGCCCAGTTGGAGCAGATAATTGGGTCAGCCGAGCAACCTGTCGGAGTCTCACACGCATTGTCTCGCGTCTCGGTGCGCGCGCGGTACCGTTAGCGCTCGGTCAAGTTCGGCCCATTGTGACGTGACTGCTACTAGTGACATACGGATTTATACTGTCCGATTCGGTCCGCCCACGAAGTACTTAATCTTACACAACTACGGAGGTAAAAAGCATGTTAGCCACCGTATTTCGACACTTTTCTTCCATAAAAACGTAGTTATTATAACCTACTTTATGATTTCAATTGAAGGAAACCGTTTTTATGCCGCAACAAAAACTGCATATAGACAAATTTACTGTTCTCTAGAAATTTAAAATGAAATTCTCAAAAAACACTCAATTTGTGTGTTTAACAAAGAGCATTTTTTTCGGATCTTGTTATCTTCGAAGCCGAAATTGAGCGCGATCGTCGCAATTCGGACCGCTAGGAAATAGTTTTTTTATTGTGATAATAAGCGATGATTGCAAGATATGAACTTATTATTTACGTGAGCTTATCTGATGCTGAAATGTGGATGGGCACGTGCGCCGCTGACCCCGCCGACGAACATCAAAAGATGTTAATGCTAGACTTGTGTGACTAGCCTTTTTGTCCGTGCCTCACAAAGATTGGATTACCGGTGACCCCTGCACGGACACACGAGATTATGTCCGTAACCGTTCTACGACCATTTATTAAACAGGAGTACACAAAGACACGACACACTATTTGAATATAGGCAATTACTGAACAAATGTATTTGCGCCTTAATAGCTGAGAAACGTCGGTTATCTCGGTCAATTAAACGTAATTTAATTGTCATAAATGTGCCTAGTTTAATTTATTAAACGCTAAAGATGAGGGTTAATAGCGGTTTATCGTTTAAGACTCATCAATTTCCGGTTAACAGTGTTATCATGACTAAGTATAGAAATTTGTCTCACCAAATGATGCTATTCTTCATGAAAACGTATTGTATTAACACTAATTAGCATTGACTTGCATATATTTGCTAGCAATTCTTATGAGGTTAGTAGGTCCCCGAAATTTGAATATGTGTGATTGTATGTGCTTATAATCATGATATATAATTAAGTAACCGTTTATTTCTCACTGGGAATATGCGTATGCGCCATGACTCAGTATCTTCCATTAAGCCACTGATTGTTCTCTACAACCACTTACCAAGTTTTGATGAGCACGCCTGCCTATTAGGAGCATGATTTGACAATTGTGGGCATTGGGTCAACAGAACTTTCTGTTTGATTCGATATTTTAATTATCACAAACATTTGATTTGAGGTGTTGATTAATGTCCTTCTTCACCTTAATTAGTGGGTGTCAATATCCCGTAATGTCGACGAATTTATGAGGTGAAATCAATAGGTATCTATTTGACTAATTAAACGCAAATATTTTTATAATATCGAAATTTTTTATGTGGGATTTTATCAAATAACTTACAGTAGTGGGTGAGTGAGAGTGAGAGTATTATAAGCTCAGGGCGGAGCGGAGAGGAGTGACAGACTTTTACTGAATAAAACCTACAGTGTTCCTTTAGTTGCCCTTTATTGCGAGGCCTTTTAAGGGCGGAAATCATTACTTCTCCCACTCTGGGTGGAGCGAGAGTGCGTGTCAGACTTTTACTGAGTAAAACTACACCTGTGTCCTTCCGTTGCCCAAGTTGCAAGGATGGCAGTTGCGTTGTAGGACTACGGGTTTCCTTTTCAGAAATTCCCCGCGGTCCTAGCTAGCGGGCATCGGCCCTGCTGGGCTCTTACGGTTTGCTTACATTTCTTTGAGGAGCGCGTAGATCACTACGCGCTGTTGACGACTCAGTTCTGTTAATTACCGGACGGCCGGACGGCGAGTTATCAATTGCTCGACGTCCGCGAGCCTAATTCTACCGTGGCTGGTAGTCGGGGTCGAAATCTCGGCGGCTGGAGTGTGAGGACGTTCGTTCCCTCACGCGTGCGGCCTCCTTATTCGCTAGCATTACTGCTCCGCAGAAAGAGGCGACCGCCTGCCATTCCTCCTCGATCCGGACCATAGCCTGAACCAGGGCCCGGTGCGAAAGGTCGCTGCCACCGATTGCCTCCACGAGGACACGGTGGTGCTCCGCCCAAGCGGGGCACACCACCGTATGCTCCACCGTTTCCTCCGAGTGGTCCACACAATGGTGACACCCGGGTGTTTCTTCTTTCGGAACTTGCCATATCCGGTGAGGACCTGCGTCATGCGGAAGGTGTGGACGCCGTGTTGCCGCTCCAGCCACTCCTCGAAGAGGGGACTTACCGCTGTGATTATGGCGTGCCCACCGTGATTATGGCATGCCTACCGTGATAATGGCGTGCCCACCGTGATTATGACGTGCCCATTATTGCGAGGACTGCGGTAACTCCTTCGAACATCGCCCTGAAAAAAGAAACTTAATCCATTATGCAATACACATTACAGTAGGGTGATCTTAAGAATCGTAATATCCCTCAATTAAAACAAGATTACATATTTTCTGATGACTATACTTAAACAGAGTTTCAATCGTGAGAATCTGTCTTCAATGTCGTAATGAGCTTACATTGATTCTATAAATGTAGATCCGGTGTTAATAAGTGCAGAAATAACAGGAAATATGAACTGTAATTTCTTTGTATAAGGCATCAATGAGAATAATTGTATGCTATCGTATTGGAGATTGTGTGGCTACTGATCCATTCAGTGCCCGCGGTGTGGGAACACAATGCCATTGTGTGTTTAATGAAAAATCCTTCCAGGCGAACATGGTTCATTACTTTATAATTAGGGCGCTGAAGCAAAAACTTCAGGTTCTCTATGACCATCATTCGATTACGTATTCCTGTTCATAGCTCTTGATAAAACGTAAACTATTTGAGTTATTGGCTTGGCTTTATCTCCTTTAAGTCAGTGAGAAAAAAAAAGAAATTTCTTTTAAGCTACATACAGTGGTGTGTAGGTTAAACCAATTACAACATATACACAAATTAATGGGTCGGGGGCTCTTTGGACCGGACCGCAGTCCCAACTTCCCCCCTTTTTTTATGTGTGGTCCCAAAATACTACACATCAAAAATATTATTTTTATAGGTGGAAGTTGGGACCGCGGTCCCGGGCCAAAGAACATAGGGTTCTTTGGCCCGCGGGACCCAAATTACAAAACTACATACGAAGCACCTATACTAATATAGTCAAACAATTATATGTATAGGTTTATTTGATACCTACTTTAATTTAAGTTTCACATAAGTACTCTACTTCTCTTGTTTTTTTACTCACTATTGTCTACATTTATTATAATCTCTCGTTGCTGAAAGCTTCAGAAATAAAGAATTTTTGTACTCATATTTATAATGTACTAGCGACCCGTCTATTAGCTAAAAAAAAGAAACAAAGCACACACACACATAGCTCACACACACACACAGGCAGCACACACACACGCACGCAGCTTCTCACAGGTATTAGAAATATCAGGAATTCTTGGCTTTTCTGTGCTGTTACATTATATACCTAAATCTTCCTCACGAATCACTCTATATATCGGTAAAAACCGTAAGGAAATCCGTTCAGCAGTTTTTTAAGTTTTTCGCATTCATACAGACAGACAGATGCAGTGGCGTAGTATCTTTGATAATTCGTAAGGATTAACTATTACTTTTTCCCGGTGTAATAAATAATAAAATAGGTAAACATATGAAAACGAACACGACTGAAATACAAATCGAGTATTTAGATCCTTTAAAATGCAAGAGATCAATAAAAGAAAATATATTTCCTGAAAGACATTGAAAAGACATAAAACTATCTGACAAGAATTTTTACACCCGTTGTTGAATTCATACTACCCATTAAATGTACCTATCTAGTTAACGATCCACACTCATAAAACTCCTTATAATCAGGCAACAAAGTGTTCTCTATACTTAGATCTTAAAAGTGACTTTGTAAAGGCGAAGGTTGAAATATGGTAAATCAACTTCAACCTAAAACAGCTTCTCCTTAACGTTCAATTCTGTAAACAGGTGACTTCAATGTAATTTTTCATATATCCAAGAAACAGCTTATGAGCTAATTATCCGTTTAATTATAGAAATATCTCAAGGAATAAAACTACAACTCTGTAATTAAGAGTACTGTTCGTTGATTTGACGTTCTAAACAGCGGGCATATTACAGCGATATTGTTCTAAGTGTTTCTAGTTAGCGTTCCGAAGCTCAGTGAGCGATGATAGAAATGTTGAAAGGTACGTGAACATCGCGGAGCCGAGTTCACCGTTAAATTGGGCAATTTGTGCGCGCACAGCACGGTGGCTGCGCCCGCGCCGCTCACGGGGACGCGCGCCGTGATATAACTGTGACGCTCATTATGTGACATATGGATCATGTGATCGCGTCACCTGTGCGTAATAATTGTTTGTAGTGAACGCTTAACGGCACTATGTTGTCTCATGCATGATCTTCGTAACCACCTCGTAAACCGAGTGCACTCTAGTGTTACGGGGCCAGGCGTCAAGGTAACTGTTCGTGTTGAGTGTTGTCGTGGGTGCTGCTTTTACTGCTTCTGTTACTAATTAGATGCATGTTTCTGTACAATGTTTCGTATGACATTAATGTTCATTCAGCAATAAAAATAAATGAATAGCTTGATAAGATCAGTTCGAATTTAGTTTTAACGTTTTGGGAAATGATCAAGAAAGATGGACTCGCGATTTGGGTGTGCCTAGGTAATTAAATAGTCCATATAAGTTTGTCTCACATTTCCAAACTCCAAAAATCTTACACTTTCCTCCATTAACCGTTAAGTACACTATACTTATTACACTGACTCACCACATCGTGAACTAAATAAATAGAAAAAAAAAACGCGTATGGCGCCTCCATTAACGCGTGTACCATAAACATAACCTCCGAATCTCACACCTATACAATGCTGAACTATTACTGTTTATTGAGCCAAGTGACCAAGATTGGAGCAGTGTTCCGCTGTCGGGGCAACTCGGGCAATCTCGGCTACAGTCGGTGTTATAGGTGAACTAACAGTATCGCAGGCTCCTTCCGTTGTTCCACCATATATGATCGCCATAAATGTCAGCGGGTACATTGTTTCACTTCTTTATGTTAAAGACTATGGACCTTTGACTGTCGTTATGCGATTTGAATAGTATGAAAAGGAGCTTTTGTTGATCGGTGTGGCAATACCACTGTCTCACGAGAAATGTTCCTGGTTTTCGTAATAACACTGTACGAAGGTTTTAGTTTGTGCTGTAAATTCTTGGAAGCATAAGTTAGGTTCCCTGTACTGTTAGTTTTAGTTAATGTTAGTAACGAAGCTCAGTTTAATGAACTCAACTACTCTGTTGAATGTTATAGACTTTGAGCTTAAAGTTATCTTAAAACTGTTTAGCTTAATGATCGGGCCATAAATTAATGCAGAGAGAAAGGGAATGAAATTAACTTTCATACTTTATTCAGTCAGGTGTTCACAATATTTCTGCATGCATTTAATGAATAAAGTCTTCCTGCATGCTAATTAAAAGGAATTTATGATGATAATAAAAAACTGCAAGTAGGTCGTGAGTGTGCACTACCATTCTTAACACGGCATTTACCACTAAATACTTAACGTATCGTCATCTCTCATGTTTACCAGCGTAATATGTAGTATTAAGTTCATATTTTAGTTCGGAAACATTAAACAGATTTGCTGGGAACGTTAATGCGGCGCAATGTGTGTAATACCCGTAATGCGTGTAAACGTTAGGCGCTTCTCATCTGCGCTGGAGTGCGCGGAATGCGTGCAGTTTGTTTCTTCACGCTCACTGTGCCCAGAGGACAAATCGTCTCAAATTGTCATTACTGCAATACCGTTGAATTGTTTGTGGTTCGTTAAAGTTTAAAAATCAGTACCGCGAAGTCACCTCTTCCGGTGAATTTGGAGAATCACTCCACATAATAGTTTCACTGTAAGAGTACTTAGACAAACGGTATCTAAGTGCAATTACTTGTACATATTGAACAGTGAACGCCATTTACACGAGTGTGCCGAGTACTGATATTCACATTCACACAGTAAATAATATTTTAATAGTAATGAGTTTTCGTTTTTGAGAGCTCAAATATTTTTACGAAGTTTGTTTTAATTTATATTTTCATAAATCATTATAAGTATTTGCAATATGGGAGCATGCAATCGATGGCTGTCTTGTTTAATAAATGTTTAATCAACGCTTATCTGATTAACTCAATCAAAGTGTTACGCAACCGCATTTCAGGCGCAAGTTCACGCAAGTGTCGTGCAAGAAAACTTAATTAGAATAGCGGCACTTGCTAAAGCGCAATTTATATTACGAATTTTATGACACTCGCTCTGTGATTGTGTGCATGATTTCCGTTCTCTGATTACTTCAATTGCAAATAAAATGTGTTGTATAACTAGCAATTTAAATAATATTAAACACATTTAACCCAACAGAGACATTGTCAATTGATTGAAAGTTATTTCATTCAATGAGGATGTATAAGAAATTATTTCAGCCGTCACAGAGACCAGAGAGTACCTGCTGTACAACAATAGTTGTACTTTCTAGTTTACAAATGATCATTCATTGTACTTGATAAAAAGTCTAGTGAAAGCGATATTGCGATGCAAAAAGTAAATGAAAATTCGTGTCACTGACTTTCCTATTAGCTTTCATGGGTCCATGCAGTGCTTATCTTGACCTGCATTCGGCGCATCGACAATCACAAAGCGCGAGCTGCAAACAATCGCAGCACGATCGGCGCGGGCGCAGGCGCGGCACACAATAGTATACATATACCAACATAGACACACTCACACATAATAGACATGAGTCAATGAAAGCCGAAAATCGCATTACTCTTCTACTTTCATTTTTAATCAATAAATATTGGATTACATCCTGTCGGCAATAAATTTCACTATAATAAGTCAATTCGGCATCTGAAATCTAGGTGAAATATCAGACACGATACGCACGTATTTAAAATGATATATCTGTAACGAATTACTCGGTACATTGAAGTGCTAAATTGGTAAGTTATTGCTTATATGATTGCGCTTCCTCTATAAAGAGCGAATGCCTACATCTGCCAATCATTGGTTTGTTATTACAGTTTTATTTTTGACCAACTTTCGATTTTACTGGCGTATTGTATTGATGTCTATATTATCAAGTAGAATGTACAAAAAACTCAATGGTAATACATTACAAAACTAAAAAAAAAACCTTGTAAAGAAAATACTTTTCGTTTCTGCCTTTTCGCTGTGCATTAGCTTCAGATGTTTTATGAATGCCCATGTAGGGTCATGTAAAATGAAAAGCTTTTGAATTGAATTTTGTGAGTGATAAAAGTGGTACAATGCAGGGCGGTGTTGCATATTTTATGCAAACCACGTAGTAGTCGTAGAAAGCTGATTATTTGAAAACCTCACTCCGGGATATAGATCCGACATGCACGGGCATTAAGGGAATTTCATACCACAATATATTAAGATATTAACGAGAGATTCTATAGGAATACAGTCACGTATTTTCAAGGAAATGTAAAATACACAAAGAATATTTTAGAATTCCTCAATGTAAATATTCAGTTTGATTTTTTTTATACTTCTCGTCTTTGGTATATAAAGCAAACTGTGTTGTCTTTTTAAAGAAAATAAATGGCTTTACTTTAATAAAGGTTTAGATGATATTCATAGACGCATATACAACATTATTTTTAGTATATGCGAAACCTGAATATAGTTTGTTCAGAATCCGAAGAATCAGAAGTTGGACACCACCGACACTACGACTAAGTACAACACAGGTCACGGTAGGTTATAGCGGACATTAGAAACTAGCGCACAGCTGGATGCGGGAGTAAAACAACCTCTCAGTCGCTCGGGTGGCCCGGTGATCATGTATTTATGCGGCCAACCAGGTTACATAACAAGCTTATAACTTCGTGATTTGTCATCGAACAGTTATGAAATTTTGTACACAGATTCTTTACATAAAAATACTAGACACGTGTTTCGGGTTTCGCATATACTAAAACTAATGTTGTATACCATTTATTGTGTTTGTTACAAGATGTAACTTTCGTAAAGCAAGCTAGAACGTGCGATTGTTGCTACAATTACTATGGGAAGAGTTTTTGTGTTATTAGTATGTCTGTCACGCTAATAATATCACATTACACACTACCACTATTATTAAGGCAAATATTTGTATTTATGTGTGAGTGTGGGTGTCGTGGATTTGAATGAAATTTAGCACACGGGTAGACACCCAGACCCCCAAGGGGGTGCTGCCCCTAGAACAGCTTATACGATTCAGATTTATCCCGGAAGTTAGCCCCCATGGAATAACTTTCTACTTCCTCATAGACGAAGCCTTTAGCAACAAAAGCCTATACCAGGGATGGCGAACCTTTATTGGAGAACGTGCTACTAAATACACGAAAAGAAATAAGGTGCTCATGACGTGCCGCCAAAGAATTTGAATTTTGCCAAAATTCGTATAGTTGTTTATTTAATTAAATGAAACAGTATATTTTTGTGATTAGGTACAGCAGTATCAAATCACTACCATGTCGTACCTATATCTTACACTGGCGTGCCCAAATTACATTGCCGCGTGCCACCATTGGCCACGCGTGTCATAGGTTTGCCATCCCTGACCTATACCAAATAAGACATGTAATGACAAAGTCACTGTATGTGTCAGTAGTTGATGAAGCTGTTGGTATTTTTGAAGTATATTTTTCTAATAATTTCTTTTGTTACAGGTGGTTCTATCGGCATGAAGGGTGACGGGCTGCGCTTAGCGCGGCTGGCGCTGCTGTTATTGCAGGCCACATTTGTTATAAGTAAGTATCTCAAAACTAATCTATGACCATCAATCTATGTCCCACTAATAGATGACAAAAATCTTTTAGTTTTTCACTGTGTGTCCCAAATGTGCACTTGCATCCATGATGATTTAATACTTAACTTCGGCGCTGAATGCCCCTATACACGTCGTCGTCACTTACTGGGCGAAAACAGTATAGCTAAGTACAGTCATCATCTTCCTGCCCCTGTTCCATATTATTTAGAGTCAGTGCAACATATTTCTTTTTTTTCCATTCCGTCCTTTCACCGGTCATACCATCACTAACTCCCTTTTCTTTCATATCACTCCTCACACAATCCATCCATCTTTCCTGTGGCCACCCTCTACATTTCCATCCTTCAACATCCACACGTATACCTATAACTCTTTTAGTAGCTTGCGTTTCATCCCTCTTTATCACATGACCATACCGAGATAAACGATGCTTCTTCAACGTTTCTGTCACAGTATAGCTATACAGTAGATTAAAATATGTTGGCCACTCTGAACTTAGGCGTTCCAAACTGTGTGCATACCCGAAAAAATAAGCAAAACGCATTCGCTTTATGATTCTTAAAAAGAATTACTGCGCTTTCAATTGTTAGAAGTTCAAAGCGGTCAAGATATTTCAGCCGTACCTACTGTAAATCGACATCGAGACGAAAAAAAGATCTCAATATTATCTTTATTATCTTAAACTACTCTTGTTATTAATGTTTGTGTTTGTTAAACTACTCTTCTTTATATGTATTTTTTTTTTTTTATAATACTAATATAAACTACTTCAAAAACAGGCATCTCTGAAACAGCGTAATAAATAATCCTTGCTTGTTCTAGGTCGAACCGCATTTGAAAAGCTAACGGATGTAGACTTCGCGGGTACAGCGTACTACACCGTCCGCAACCTGTCCCTGTACGAGTGCCAGGGCTGGTGCCGAGAAGAACCTGACTGCCAGGCAGCCTCATTCAGGTATACACCATACTTTGTTAATTATAGCACCAAGTTTCTTAGATCCAACCAAATATGGGAAAAATACGATTAAGAACTTACCCGTACAAGGACACTTATTAAAACTGAAGCGGCACTGCCTTTACCACCCATCAATATTAATTACAAATCTATTACTACCGACAAGATAATGTCAATAAAATGAATCCGTGAATCTGACCCAGTTTAGACAATTTCGCATCTAACGACATGACTCGTCAGTCTGAGTGATCACGAACAAATAAAAATCAATGTGTCTGTAATCTTAAATCAAGATGCTCCTGACCCGAATGTTCCTCTGATCTGATAGAGATCTGATTGACGTAAAGATCCACTAATTCACCGGCGATTCTGTGTGGGGTGGAGAAATCTGGCAGAAGTGTACCGTGTCGACCTCCGCGGTCGCATCGACGCACGACGCATGCCAATGACTGTATTGAAAAGTTGCAGAAAGTAATCCGAAAACAGATTGCTTACTTTCTGCTGTTGTTTATGTTTTGTTTGTTAGCTATTCCGGATAGTGTAGCTTCGGAGAAGTACCTATCTAAAATCTCAAATCGTAATCTCTTCCGAACTTTTTTTTAATGCCAAAAACGAAAGGTAGGACACGACATACATCCACAAGTGGCTCTACGTGCGCAATCAGAATCCTAAATCTGCGCGGTTACAGTTAAACTATAACTCCTGGATTCGTGAGGTCGGCGTTGGTTCACGTAATTTACATGATGTAGTGAGGTCGAAGCGAACCCCGATGTGTGTCAGTCTGCCACACGTCCAGCCTCGGTTGGGGCCCGACGACACGCTGCTGACTAATAACAATGTGTCTCAGGCACAGCCACAAACCCTGTAAAAGCGGAAACCGAGCTCGCCGCGTTCCAAATTGGATAACAGTAAAAGTGATCGCATACGTCTTCAATAGACATTACTCCCAGCAACACAAGCACGCCCGATAGTTTTCATAACTATTCGCGGTTTTGAACGCATTATATTAATTTATTGTTATTGTCTGCCTGTACTGATTCACACTCTGTGGCAATCGTCTGGCCTAGGATTTGGAGCAACACCATACATTACTATGCATTCCATTCTCTCCCACAATGTATGGGCAATGAAGCACTTATGGAAAAATTTCTAGTCTGGTATGCGCATAAGTAGTATCGAAGACACTTCAATAGTTGACAGTACATGGAAAGTGTTGTAAAAATGATTTATTGTGCATTTTTCCCGTCGCTTATGTCGCCATCATGTCGCGCGTTCATTATCATAGCTGTTAGACTGTTCTGCAAAAACTAATTGTATTAGACTGTATTGAACCGTGTAACAGTATTAATACGCTAGTTAGATTCCTCGAAATCAATTTGAACGGGATCGATCGAAAATCAATTCGGCATTCAATTAAACGAGACGGAACTTTCCCGCGCTTCTAATCTACCATTGTAAGTTAGTAATGTGTACGTATCTCGAATCGAACCGTCTAAAGAAATAGCGATCCAGCGATCTGACAAAAGAATGGGACGAATGCGATTTTAACAATCGGTAACTGTTTACCGCGGTGCCGGTGGTGGCACTGACTCCACTCACTCGTCTCGGAGACGTTGTACGGTATTCGGGAGCAAACCGCTCGGCGCTCGGTGGGTGACCATTCTGTCTGTCCAAAACTACAAACTAACTTGACATCTCGGATTAAATATCTAAAATTACCAGATCACGACCTCTTCTATCTGATGTTGTCAAGCTTTGATGAAATCTTTACGAGCGCATTGTACGAATATTTCTTTTTTTTTTTGCATATTAGACATCTTTCAACCGTGACTTTTGAGGCCGCTCAATTTAAATGATGTACCTACTTTAGGTACGATTTTTAAAAAGTAAAAGCAGAAATTTAAGTGATTTCTCCATTTAGTTGTATTTGGTATTTGGGTTCCCCAAAAGAAACTTTAAAACAAATTGGTTAACAACATTAATTTAATTGAATCCATTAATTAGCTGGCTGCTGTGGAGATATAATCAAAAACGTACTTGTTCACTAGTTCAACATGGTAGCATCAATTGATCTCTGATAATATAACGGCGTAGAGAGATCATTACAGAGTTCAAAAAGATTTGTCGAAGCAGCGTGTTTACAAACAGCGCATTAGTCATGCGAGATAACATGTCATTAATTTAAACATCACAACATTAGAAGGCAGTGGTGTTGCATAGTGAAGTGAAATGCATCGATACGTTTGGAGGGATGCCTCACGGTTTCAAGCGGCCGCCTGCGCTAGTCGCGTGATTGATGCACTGGGTGCGCGGGCGCCGGCTAACGGACTACGGCCTCCGATCTGATGATCGGTCTGAACCGACCAATTTGTGTAATAAACGTAAATACTACTTGATACTAGTGCGCCCATAATAACCTCGACGCCGTAATGATGTTAGGACGTTTGTAATCTCTATAAATACGATGTAATAAGCGCAATTTGTAGTCGATGCGGTTTGGATTATACGCCAATGTAATTGATAGTACAGTATGTACCCACCTTTGCTATTTTGCTATTCTGTATTTATGTTATTTTAACGGCATAAAGATAGGAAGATAACCGTGTGATATTTATCGAACTTGATGAGACATTATCGGATTTATCAGTTGTATTTGCTTAACATCAGGTGGGATTACAGTCAAGCAATAGTCTTATTATACAATTTAAAAAAAATACACAATTAATCTGCCTGTTCTCAACTATTTTGAGGTTTCCTGTCTAACCGGATGCAGTTAGATACTAGTATTTTACATGGAGTGACTGCGTATCTGACCTTCACAACCCAGTAATTGGGTAATACGATAAACCTTGACGAGACTGTTGTCAGATTTAAAGCTTCTGGCTACCCGTAACTACTGTCAAATATGTTCAAATTGCAGCCGGAACTAATGGATTAACATGCTTTCTAAGGCGCGGAGGAAACTGTAAGTAAGGGTCACCCATCCACGGACTGACCTCGGCAAGCATATCTAAACGTTTTTTAATGTAGTTAAAATAATATTCTTTTGATTTCAATCGTAAGCGGGTCAGGTGAGATGATCTTGGGACCGAAAAGTTCTGGAGTGGCGACCGCGTACCCGAAGATGCAGCGTTGAAAGGCCTCGCACAAGGTGGACCGATGACCTGATGCGAGATGCACATGATCGTTCGTTGCGACGTCACTTAAGGGATGTCTTCGGCTGAAATGACGATGATGACCTGTGATTGATCTACAATGCTTAATCACCTGATATGTATGATTACACATGAGTATCTACAATAATTACCGGGTAGTATTGACTCGTATAATCGACTGTCTCCGTCGCTCGCGGCAAGAACTGTCGATATCGGCAATACGAATAAGTGCAGCTCTAAAATTAAATAATCATTGTGACACGATGCACATTAGTCTTTGCTTCTAAAAATAATGCTCTTCTCTCTGCCATTACTCTAGGCCGCTTGATTGAGGTCCTTGTAAGCCCTTGGCACAAATGTTTAACTCGTCATTACGTTACGCAGCGAACTATGAAATGCAGCCGGACGGGACTTAGAACCAGTTTGCTGATGTTCGTAATAGGTAGGGGAATATTCTGAAAATATAAGATTGGCTTTTGTAACTGAATATTTTTTCTGTAAGAGAGAGAAAAGATTAGAAAGAGAGAAATAAGATCAGAGATCAAACTATACTCCATTTCTTTAGGTAGTTAACTAAACGTAAACAATCTTGATATGTCTTTTTATTAACAAAAATCGTACAAAAGATTATTTAAATTTACATATTTAATTACCAAACATCGGTATAAGTAAATAACAAATTGTTAACATTTTTAGACAACTTTAAGATAAGATTGCAAGATTGTTTACATTTAGTTAATTAAATATTCTGAAAATATGTATGATGGAAATTCAATAAAAAATTACAAGTCTCAAAATTTTTCAGAGAAATGACGATCAAATTATTACTCAACTAGCTGCTGTCAGTGTCTTTGCCTGCGAGAAAGTAGTAAAATTATCGTAAAGGAACATACCCGTGGGATAAAAAGTATCCTATGTGTCGAAGACGTGGTCTATTCGGGTACCTACAAAATTTCATCTAAGTCCCTTCTGTAGTTTCAGTAAAAAGTAACATACATAAACACAAATTTTCATTTTCCTTTATAATATTATTAATGTGATTAAATAATAATATTACCATATGAGGTTAATTGGGACAGCATTAATAATGTAAAATGTCGGAGAGATACGATCTGTCACTAATTATGCGCTCCTGCAATCTTTAAATCAAACACCATCTACTTTCCCATAAGCTGCATCTGCATATCTCATGTCGATATCGCATATCTTTGCACGCAGCTTAGGGAAGGCGCAAGCGATACTTGCATACTAATGCATACGAAACATGGACCAATCCAATTACTGTATCGTCTCTATTGTGTGTGTAGCTTTGGCCTCATTTACCGTGCAATACTCAGTGATTAATTGTCAAACCACACACACACACTCATACATATTCACAGATGAAAGCACACCTGCACTTATCTCTGATGAATTCTAAATCAGTTCACAGTTCTGAAGGCCAGCCTATCTGTCTATCTGCCGTTTAATTACTGCTTTAACAGCGGCCGAAGATTTATTACGTCTGTTTTGAAACCGAAGCGAACTGCAATGTCATTAGTTTAAGGGCTTCATCGACGCATTAATCATAAAGTTTTTTATATGAATTCTTTGTTTACAAGTAGGCGCATAAACAGTAATTTATTAAGTAAAGCCCAGCAATTTGTTAGAGTCGAGCTTTCAAATGCTTATTATTATATTGTTTTCGGCTATGGATAGAATGATTAAGATTAAGAAATGAATTTGAAACCCCAGCTGCAGATGATCGAGTAATTTGTTTGTTCTTGAAATGATTTAACTCGAAAATAAAATGAAGGTTCTCATGAGTTAATCGTAAGTGCAATAAACGTCTAATGAGACCTTACATTTTTACTAACCGCCGACTGAACGGTGATTTTTAATAGTTAGCAAACTTGATTAACCAGATAGCTATGCAAGATAAGTCTGGATAACTCGGGATTAATCTAAGAAATTAGAGCTATTTCGTAACGGCCCATCATAGCGTGTAGGTGCAGCGCATTAATAAAGCGAGCAATCTCGTAAACTAGCTCGGGTTATTACAGCTCGAAATATTGCTTCGAACGGTAAGCTCCGTTATTCTGCAAGGAAGTGTAACGTTGAGTGTCGGTGTCACTTTTATTGGTATGGTCGCACGTTATAAACTAAATGCACTGGACATTAACACCCTTTCCTGGTAAATTTCACACTCGTGAATAAATATCTTATTTCTTGCCTTCAGTTTACGGCTTTAAGTATCTAAAGGTCATTTATTTATTAGGGACTAGCACTTTGCCGCTACGTTTTCATAAAAACTTTAACAGATGTTCAAGGGACTATACGCCTTAAATATGTGTAGGTATTATTAAAGTATCTAAATGTTCAGTCATAAATTAAACTAAATGAACAGCAGGCAATAATCATTTCTCTGTTTGACTGTATCCCACATAGGTGTATGTGTTTCGAAATCGTCACGACATTAGTATTAGAGAGGTTTCTCATTGTCTGCCGGAAACGGAAATGTAGAGAACTCTAAATTCAGCACGACAACTAATAAATTGTGTCTGCGTTAATTATAGTTATTAAGAAATGGCTGATTAGAGTCGGTGTACACGGACCAGCTTCTATTCGCTTATTAACGAGATTTTCAAAACGATTAAATTGGAATGTGTAGACTGTCCCTGATCTGGCACAGCCATTTATTATTTCTTATTAAATACTGAATAAATAATTTCTAAGCTATATGTATTATGTATACTGCTGCAAATAATAAATAATAATATTCCACAACTTTCACATAACGCCAGTCCCAAACTAAGCAGAGCTTGTGTTATTAGTACTAGATAATTGATAAACATAATTATAATATTTTTAAATACATACAATACATATTATAAATAAATTACACCCAGACACTGATCAAATGATCGTGCTCATTACACAAACATTTGTCTTAGGTGGAAATCGAACCCACGACTACTTCCACCACTAGACCAACAGGTCAGTCAGTAGCATATAATCAAGATACCTTCTAAATTTTCTACTACGCCCCTTTGTAATAATTAACTCTTAATTATTAATATAACACCAATATCAAATACAATATTAATTAACATTACAAGTATTATATTAAAATGAAACATGGTTGTCAGGGGTTATCTCGAGAAGGTTTATTTTAATTATGCGATCAAAAGAAACATCATGCTTTTGTATATTTTTTTTATAGGATTAGATGATACACATTGACATAATTTTATTATAAGGTAGATTCAATTATATTCTTAGATCTAAGTACTTCTACACCATAACTACTGGTGGAAAATTTTAGATTTAGAAAATGAATATAAAAATGAATCACTAATTCCCTTGGTCATGTCATCACACTTGAAGATCTGAACCAATTACGCTAATTCTATTTTAAATACGGCATATATAAAAAATAAAGTGCTGTTTAACGAACAGCAAATTATTTTTCGTTTCGCTAGAACAGAAAAAACGGCTTCAGCGATTTGAATAATTTTAATTTTGTTTTGTTCACTCTAATACAGTGATATATAAAACAAAAAAAAAAAAATTAGGGAAAACATCCAAAAACAGTTGAATAGTTCAAAATAGTTAATTTTGATACGTATCGCCTCTTAAAGGTGGGAACTACTAACACGGGGGTGGAACGGCGGGCGGCAACTAGTTTAATATAAATAATTACGGTATAGATACGTAATGCAGATTCTAACATGACGCATCTGCGATTGAGATAATAAAGCAGCACTTTAACTCATTAAAGGGTTTCTCACATCTTATTTAGAACATAACCTCTTTTTTTTTGAAGTCGGGTAAAAAGTGGTTTGAAGCTTGACGTGCGGTTTCATACGAGTATTTTTACTACAATGCGTATGGATATCATTAGGCTGCAGAGGGTGTTATTACTGTTTAAGTACCCTTTCTACTCGCGCTATACGACTCGAGTATTAAAATAAAAATATAATAAAGCTAGCTGCGATGTTTCACTGTTTTTATTAAAAATTTGCATCCTGAAGAAGATTAAATCGAGATGTAAAGATATCGTCGTTTTTATAACGTGACGAAGTTTGATAAACAGAGCCTGAAGTTTTTTTTTATATTTAAGTAAGTTTTTTAAATAGAAATGTACAAAAAATATATATCTCATACTAATTTAGATTAGATGATGATAAGGAAAGAAATGAATGGTATGGAAAGTGCAATTTTATTTTCGGGAATTTATGAAGTCATAAACTTCATTGAAGAAAGTTTTTTCATGGGCAGAAGCAGTATCTAAAATATTGTCAACCATTTCTGTTACCTCCTGTATAAAAGTAATTTAATTGGCAACACCTTTCTATACCAAAATGTTTGGTATTCTCTGCGCCGCTATCGTTGCCTGTCAGTACATTCTACTCTCCGAGCCCGTCTCTTACACTTCCTGGTGCAATGGTCTACACTCCATCTAGACGTGCAACTAAAAAATCTATCCGCCTACGTGCCGCTCGACAATTGCCACTTTTTATCATTCACACAAAAAATCCTTAACTTGAAGTAATTAAACTAAAATGCTTCAATTACTGCAGAGCCGATGGAAAACCCGATTTATTTTATTGTGTAAACTGTTACTAAATAAACACCTAACGGTATGGTAACACCCACCGTGACGATCGCATATCATACTAATAGATATTTTCATCAATATTTACTGTATGGCCAGTTAACACGTTCACGCTAAAACAGTAATGTTATTTATTTATGAAAATCGTACAGAATATAGTAGATATTAATGTTGTTCTCACGTTAAGCCGAAACGCTTGAATGGATTTTGATGAATGAGATATGAAACGATTCGTCATGACTCCCCAGTGACACTACATCAGTAGTTTTTACAAAGATCAACTTTAGTTACAGTTATCAATCACAATTTTTCGGCCAGTAAATTTATCAATCAGTTGGTAGGTACCTATTCAGTGCGTACTGCTAAGAAGTTGAATTCTCTTCTAGATGACTGTGTTTCTTGATATCATATATATATAGATTCAAAGCATTTCTTTCAAATAAACCATTTACAGGCACTTTTGAATTGTCAAGAAGTCAGTTAGAAAAATTATGCTAATTGTATATGTATACAAATAGCATAATTTTTCTGACTGTGTTCTTCTTCTTCTTGGAACTTTTCCTTGGAATATTCCAAAGCGTGCTTCTCGCGCGCTTCTCTATGGAGAAGAATGTGCAAGAAACTCCAACTCCAGACATATCTACAGCCTGGGGGTATTCAAAGCAAACGTGCTCCAACGTCGCACGGCTACATCATCGCTTACCATCAGGTGATCTAACGCGAGCCTATCAATAGATAACAATAAAAAAAAACCTATTCGCAAGAGTAGGTACAGCATTCCATTTTGACTGTAAAAGAAGTAGCAAAATCGAGGTTGATGCATTTAGAAAAAAATATATTCTTGACGTAAACTTGTGAATTGATTGCCAGAAAAATGTGGTTGCCGAACGTACTTCACATTTCTAAGAAAACCGGTGGTTATTTAGTTACAGCTCCGTGTACAACGGTTTCTTTGTGCCATTCGTATCCTGCAGAGACAGGCGAATGAACGTATCTAATGAAATAATTTGGGCCGTTTTACAGGTGAAGCACCGTGGGTATAAATGACTCTCTCTTATTGAAAAACGACCGTATCGCTATGTTGGCGAGATTAACTGCAAACGGTAGGAATAAAACAACAGTTAGTGCCGGTTACAATGGGAATGTATAAAAGAAAACGGTTAAGATAAATTACAATTAGACGCTTTAAAGCCAACTTGCTAAACTTTACCGTCAGGTATTTTGACGTGTGTTTATAATTGATACCTATCGATAACAAATTTTACCCATTTAGACTTACCGTTTGTTCACTGCTTTCTGTGTTTTTTTTTGAGTGAAATCATCGAATAACACAAGAACAATTGCAACTATTTGCCTGCAGCGGTCGATTATAATTTAGATGTCTTCGAGGTTAGAGCGAATATTCTTAATAAACTAGTGCGATTCTTACCTGATGGTAAGCATTGATACAATCGTTGATTGTGTGTTTTCAGTGTATATCATTGAACAAAAAAAAAACGGACCTTATGTCGCACTAATTAGTTGGGGGAAAATGTCTGACACGCCCTCCCCTCAGTTGCCCTTTGCTTTCCAGTGTCGCCATAACTCTTTCGAACATTCCCGCAGCCCTGGTGATTTCTGTAGTTAATCCTACGTAATAGCGTCTCCTTTATTGTAAATGAATTACGACATTTCATTAACATGGGTGTAATTGAATCGTTTGTTGCAGTTTTGTACTGAACCCGCTGACTCCGGTGCAGGAGACACGATGCTTGCTACAAAACGATACACAGGCCAACAACCCTATGGCCACTCCTCAGGTATGTATTTACTAGCGATTAAATGTCCAATTCTGCTATAGATAGATATGCCAGTACAGCATAGATACGACTGACAATAAGACCGAGGAAATAGAATTGGTTCCAATGGAATCATCTATTTCTCAACTTAATTGAAGTCCTCGTCTAAGCAACGTTTAAAGCACTTATCATTCTATATCCACGTTTACTGCTAGTCTTATTTACAATCTTCATAATCTACAAGACACGCTTTGTCTGGACTGTACGGTGTAACAGATAACAGTTTATGTATTTAATAGCCAAATAAATTTTATCTCGGTTATCGACCGGCATTCCCTCAGTACTGCCAATTAGCCGGCCGATGCAGAGATTGGATTAACAATTCAGATGAAATCGGTCAACGAGTCCTAGGGTAGCTAACTGGCCAGCCAGCCAGCCACGTTACATTGTAGGTAACTGTTCAGCTAAACGTTAGACAGTTTAATCGCTTTCAGGCCTAATGAACGGTGCCGCTTGTATATATACGATGTGAAACGATGCGGCGAGCACCGGCTGCGCTGTTTATTTTGAATGAATGAAATTAAAGTGAAAATATGCGCCGATAAACAACGGCTTCAAGCAAATGAGAGCTGTTTTATTAGAATCGAGTCATTGGCGCAGTCGTATACCAATTTATAATGGGTTCATTTTATCTGAATGCATTATCGATAATGATAGGGAGAACTGCGACGTGAGATTAATGTTGGTTGTTGTTGCAGCGCTCGGTGAACACGTACTATATGGTGAAGCTACAAGTGCGTACGGAGAGCGTGTGCCTGAGGCCCTGGGCTTTCGAGCGAGTCCCCGGCAAGGCGCTCCGCGGCCTCGACAACTCAGTCATCTACACCTCCACTAAAGAAGCCTGTCTCGCAGCGTGTCTTAACGAGGTAACGTATATTTTCTATTAATCTTGAACGAGCTCTTCGTATCTTTCAATCGTGTAGCGTTGGTGCTGTTTTGAAATGGTAACAGATTAATAATTAGAGAGACAGATATGCTTGCTTGTTATCGTCTGCTTTGGCGCAGTTCAAACTATTGCATGATGTAGAAATAGATACCAACAAGTTGTATGCAGTTATGTTTTAAAGAACCAAAATTCTGGGGTATTGGAATTTTGAGGACGCATCTCAGAGTCATAGATTATTCCGTATCCGTTAGCTGTCTTTCAGGGCGTGTCGCATTGCGCGGTTATCTATGAGGCTTTAAGAAAACATCGCCTCCTCGCTGCAATTTAGTGTTTATCTATTCAATTTATATTTATTGTTTCGCCCTACTTGCAGTGGCACTAGAAATAGCAACCAAATGATAGGGGGGTTTCTTTAAAATCTCGACAACAAAGTTATTGAAAGTTTTCTTTACAATATGATGTAGGAACCCAACATTATATCATGCTTTTATACAAGCTGTTATTATATAAATTGATACAATAAGGAGGCATCTCCGTAAACATGAGTCTGTGATCCGTGCTTTGTAATCTTTTCATTTATGGATAAGTGATATTCAAGAGCTGCATATATTTACATAGTGGATAGTTGATGTATTTCGTTTAAACTGCTCATTTAATATGATTATAGAGCACTGCAATTGATCTGTGAAATTAATCGGTAGGTACCTATAAAGTAATTCGTTTACCTACTAGAAATTTGTGAAATTACGAGTACAAGCTCATTAATTATTCTTTAAAATATGTAGAACTAAGCGTCAACCATTTTTTTTTTCAGAATTAAATGGTAGCTGAACGTTGAAGCTGCTTATATTTCTTATACTAGGTTTTTCTCGCAGTTCCTCTCACGATAGTACTTTTTTTCTTGATGAATGTTTGTTTCTGTACTCTTATGTGTATGCGAAATTTCATGATGATCGGTGGAGTAGTCAAGGAGTGAAAGTAAATATTAACTAAAAATTTACATTAACATTTATAATGTACCTATTACTACTTTACATAGATTAAATAAATATAAATAAAATTAGTAGGTACTAGCGGTCTGTCTAGCGGCCTCGGCTTCGCACGGGAGCAATTTCCGACTTTTCCGAACGATTTTCCTAAAAGATCCTTCATATAAACCTTCTCCTGACGATCACGAACACAGGAAAAACCTAATTGTCGTCGCCGACAAGCCGTTCTCAAGTCACTGTCATAAATGTGGTTATTGAGTTTACGATTCACATACTTACCAAATACACAAAAAAACAACATTTAAAATCGTTCGAGCCGTTCCGGAGAAGTGCGACCACAAACATCGTGACACGAAATGTTTTATATATGTATCTTTTGTAGCTATAGAAGGGAAGATAGAAAAATGTAGATTATATGCTGCTATTAAATAATTGTATGCTTTATACAACGTGTAACAAAAAGGGTATATACATCAAGAAGCGGTGAAGATTATAGGTGGTATAGAATCTCTATACAAAGTTTCAGCTCAAAATGAATTACTCAAAGAATTGATACCAAATTCTTGGTATCGTATGATTCTTGAATTCAAATCATAACAAACGTGTCACGACACTACGAGGGTCAATAACATTCCACGTCACTTGCTAATATTACGAAACATTTCTTCTGTAAATCTGATCGCCTAGTACCTGTCTACCTAATTTTGATGTTGCGTTTACACGTGGGCCCAGCCTCGGCCAATCGCCATTGTTTAAACGGGGTTTCCCCTTTTACACAATAGCTAGGGATAGAGATTGCCCGCGGCGCGCGCTTGCATGAGACGCTCTGTTCGCCTAGTACCTGTCTACCTAAAATTTTGTCTCAAAAAATATTTATTTATTTTATTTATTTATTAAAACTTTATGCACTAGTAAGAAACACTGTACAAAGGCGGACTAAAAATTAACTAAAATAAAAAATGATAAATAAATAATAACAATCAATAATGGGAATATTTTTCCATAGTCCGAGCAAAGTAAATATTAAAATGAAAAATAATAATTCAACTTACATTTTTAAAGATGTGGTTCGATGTGATTGATGACAACTAAACAAAATCTGGCGAAGCTTCTACCTGATTGCAGTACCACTCGCAGAAGGTCACGCGAGGCAAAAAATCTGCAGGTTTCAGCTCCTGGGTGCGACGGAAATGGTATGGGTGCTGACCGTCATTGTGCAACACTTGCCATACTTGCATATGGTTTGAGGCATCCAGCGCTAATGCAGCTCGCCGAGTGCTAGTACGCGGGTTATTTTCAAAATGCTCCAGTACGGCTTCCTCAAATTCTGGATCGGTAGTGTTCGGGCGACCCCCTAAACCAGGAGCGTGGAAGGAACCGGTTTGGTGCAGACGAAGTACCATCCGATGGACACACGCCACCGAAGGAAGCTGTCGACGCTCAGCTTCTGGCCTGCCCTCGATAAATCGGCGACGATAAAGTTTGCGAGCAGCTCGCACATTACCGTCCTCTCTTCCGACACACAACATCATCTCATAATATTCACTATTACTTTACACCATCATACGATTGTCACAACCACAATAAATCACAAGCACCGAACCGGATATGCGACTGCAATGTACGATTATTAGTCGTCCACTAATGCAAAATTTTACTTTATTTATTTACCTAATTTCACTTTAGGCTAGCCTTTCGGCGCGCTCAAAGATGCCGCATGCCGCCAAAGGGAGTAGCCGAACGAACGATGGAAACATTGCCATCTCTCTCACATAATACACGCAGGTGGCGCGTGCGACAGGGATACAATAATTTATCGTATTCAATATCATACTGAAAGGAAATTAGGGATCTGTGATTGCGCAAGCCGCTGTTAAATTCAGCAATAACAATTCTCGTTTCTTATGGACTCCTAGTACTTTTGCATGTTTTTCATTTATTTTGAAAAGATAAATTAAGACTAAACTGGCTAAACTGTACCATACCGGCTGCTGAGTTATAAGCTTATAATATTTTTGTAGAAAAGGTTTATTTATGTCTAAGAAGTAATTACGCAGACGTGTGACGATGTGCGCAAGCGTTGATTAGAAAAAAAAAAATGATATTATTTCGTAACATTTTACAGTATTTTGACAGGTTTCATTTACTTTGTACTTGTTGGTATTATCTATGACAAAGGTATTAGTTCATACTGTGTTGTAGGTACCTACTCGATTCTATGGAGATTACTTTGTCGACAATTGTTACGTTCAATCATTTGTTTGTTGCTATCCTATCTACGTAAAACAATAAAAAAGTAGGTATTTCTTATTGTCACGTAGATACCAGATAGATACCTAATTAGAGTCTCATCTAAAAGCGGCGTAGGTCGCACGCTTGCGTGTCTAATATTTTGAAAAATTTAATGAGCTGCCCGGCGCGTGCACTCGCTCTAGTTTTTGGCATGGCTTGTTATTCACAAACATTATCTTTAAAGAGTGTATCACTATCAATGTATGCATTTAAGTTGAACTAAATTGTATTAATTTCGACGTTATAAGAAAAAAAGGTTTTGATTTAAATCAACGATTTTTTTTTAATTCATTTGATTTTAATCGAAATTTAAAGTACTTATTAAAATCAATTGATTCAAATCATTTCAACTCTGCAAAAAAGTAACAACTTATTAAAGTCCTCTAATTAAATTAAATTCAAGAACGGAACCCACTGGGAGTTTATTTGTACTAGGAGACGCATAAGTTGCTTAGAAATTATATTTTGGGTTCAAATATTATGATATGAAATCCTTTTTCGTGGCGTCTTTCGCACGTCCATCAAGTACCTAATTAATTTCTCGCAAACTAAGTACCTACCTATGGCGGGGGAAGTTCCTGCACCGGATTCGTGCGGAAGCGACGCCCGGGTGTCGCCACTGTTTGGACCGCACGGAGGACACGGTGGAGCACATGGTAGAGGTGTGCCCCGCTTGGGCTGGGCAACGCCGTGTCCTCGTGGGGGTGATCGGCGGCGGCGATCTCTCACGCCGGGCTTTGGTACAGGCCGTGGAGCGAGGAGGAGTGGCAGGCGGTCGCCTCCTTCTGCGAAGCAGTAATGCTAGCGGCGGCCGATCGCGTGAGGCAACGGTCCTCACGCCCCAACCACCGCCGGGATTCCGATCCCGATTTCCGTCCACCGTAGGCACGGGCTTGCGGACGGCGAGCAATGGGTGGCTCGCCGTCCGACCGTCCGATAATCGTCCGGACCGAGCCCAAGTCGTCGACGACGACGCCTCAAGGAGATGTCAGCAACTGTTGGGGCCCAGCAAGGTAGAAGCCTACTGGGGGCCAAGGGTCTGATTATGAAAGGAAGACTCAGCCCTGGTACGAAAGACAACGAAGGAACGGGAATGGGTTTTTAGTCAGTTAAAGACTAACACTATCTCCCGGCCCGCCCAAAAGCGGGGGATGTCATAAGATGACTTTCCAAGCGAAAAAAAAAAGTACCTACCTATGTATGACAACCGACATAAAAAGAATTAGGTACATAAGTAAATTTGTAGGAATGTAGTTACTAAATTAGGTATTATTTAATGTGTTGTAGGTACCTACTCGATTCTATGGTAGATTACTTTGTCGATAATTGTTACGTTCACTCATTTGTTTGTTGCTATCCTATCTACGTAAAACAATAATTGAGTAGGTATTTCTTATTGTTTCACGTACATACCAGATAGATACCTAATTATTCCATAACCACACGAATACCCTTATCTACTTAGTCTCCTCAACTAAAAAAAAAAACATTTTTCTTCTCAAAACCATTTTCCTTTGAAAAATTTTGTTAAGAAAAATAAACATCCGGAACCCTTTATCCACTGTTTGAAAAAGTACCAGGAGTAAGAGGTTTGTTTTTATTCATGAACAGTTCACTGACACCGATCAGCTGACTTTTTGCTAGTGATGTATTGATTTCAGTTTGAAATGTTCGGTTTCTGGTATCATGTGTATTGAAATAATTCATAATTTCCTACCATGTAAACATAATGTTAGAAAACCCTTCCCGTATCGTTTGTTATCTTATCAAGAAGCCGTGCACTTGGTATGTATATACCCTTTTTGTTACACGTTGTATAGAAAAAGTTCCCGTGCCGTTCAGCGGAGTATGAGTACGGCAGCATGCGGTGCTCGCTGAGCGACTCGGACAGGCGTACAGCGCAACACTTCGTGCAACTCGTAGACACGCCCGGCACCGATTACTTCGAGGTAAAACACACTACACTCATTACTATAAACTTACTTGAAGCTTACAAATTCCCATTAGTTAACTAAGTAAACCACATAAGACGCCCAGACTAATCTTAAAACAGAAACTTTACATTTAAATACGGTGCAATATTTCAGCTCTAAATTATTAAAGCAATTTAGCCTGACATCATAAAATAAGATTCTCATTCCTCAGTTTCTCATATTTTACAATACACGACACAAGAAAACGGTCGAACTAGTACTTACCAGGCTAGCTCATTTATTTCGTACCAGCTTTAAATGACTCGAAGTGGCGCTTCGGACCGGCTTCAGAGAAAGCAATCACAATAGTAATGCGGTCCGTTTGAACGCTCGTGAAAATAAACATGTATTCAGTTAACGTTATTACCATTGTTGTGTGTTATTTGACGTGATTTGGTCGGTGTGTGGTCGTGCAGAACCTGTGCCTGAAGGCGTCGCAAGCGTGCAAGGGACAGCGTGTGTTCACCGCACCGCGCGTCGGCGTGGCGGAGGACAAGGTGGCTCAGTACGCCGGTTTACACTACTACACCGACAAGGAGTTACAGGTAACAACCACCCTAATTAAACCTTTATGTCAGTACGAACAAGAATCACTTTTGCCTCCCGTCTCAGTAAGTAATTGTCATGATGCAATTAATACTCCGAGGCCCTATTTGTAACATGATATGTAAGATGAAAAAGGCACGCTGCTGACAGTCACCTATTAACGTTTTAGTCGGATAAGCGAAGAAATATGGATTGTGTTTTATTGTACCTTTAATGTATTCTGCGGTGCTATCTCGAGATGGCTTTATGATTTCCATCTCGGTTCCCTTTTTACAAATGTAAAATACCTGGCATAAGTGATAGTCTCTAATAAATTTATCTTGTCGCCTGAATGACCTGACCTCAAGTCCATCCTTTTCCGCGTCCCACTGGTTTAACGAGAAGTGGCAGAGGTTAAATCGTGTGCACTTGTATATAATCAAGAAGGAAGACGTTGCAATTAACTTAACTTTCGTAGGCAATCGTTATAAAGTTACGACAGTGATATATCGCTTCTTGCTATGGATAGGAACCTACAAATGATTCTATGAGTGGAGGAGCCTAGACAATTCAGACTTCAGATAGAAAATATTTTTTAAAACGATGCAAGGCCTAATGGGCCCAAATGATAATTATTTTGTAAGTAGGTTTAAAAAATCACTTTTAATTGTCATTTATTTTTTAAA
Organism: Mythimna pallens; assembly: GCA_961205895.1. Lineage (NCBI taxonomy): Eukaryota > Metazoa > Arthropoda > Insecta > Lepidoptera > Noctuidae > Mythimna > Mythimna pallens. The sequence continues at coordinate 10,876,188 of OY540826.1, read as the reverse complement.
CTTAAACTAGATGAGGCCGGTGTTTCCTAACTGGCTACCCTGAGAAATAACACCGACCTAAACTCAGGAGTCAAAGCTCACAGTAAATATTTAATGGTCAAATCACATGAGAACCATGCAGATTTGTCCAAGATGATCTTTTGAAGAAAGAACCATACAGATTTGAGTGGACCTGTCCAGTCACTGCAAGCATTTGTCAGTATTCGTAAAGCTCAACACAAGACTACTAAGGAGCTGAACGACTTGACGAACAATACTAACTAAACGACATTTGGGTAGGCCACAAAAAAAAAAAACTCAAATTGCCAGACACATGTTAAATTTACTGAAAAGAAAAGAGAAAACAAAAAACAATCAACATTGTCCTCACATTCACAATAATAAATCCATGGAATCGTGTATGCTATACCTAGTCGTTATTAGGGTCAACATTATGCATTTTCTTTCACCTTTACAAACTACAGGTGTTAAATAAATCTAGAACCATTTGCGTGGGTGCTACAATGAATAAACGATAATGAATCACTCATCGATGTTATCTTTAATATGGCCATCTATTTTGTATTCGTTCAGGTGACATCCGAAGCGGCTTGCCGTCTCGCATGCGAAATAGAATCGGAGTTCCTGTGTCGTTCGTACCTGTACATGGGCCCTCCTCATTCGGCAGCCTACAACTGCAGGCTGTACCATCTAGATCACCACACCCTGCCCGACGGACCCTCAGCCTACCTGAACGCTGAGAGACCGCTTATAGACGACGGTGAACCGATTGGGAAATACTTTGAAAACTTCTGCGAGAGTGAGTATCTTTTTTGTGATGGTGGAGGAAGAACTTCTTTTGTTTTTACCCGACTCCCCTTGAAAGAGGATAATGTTTCTCTATCAAAACAAAAAAATGTAAAACATCAACATAATATCTTAGGAATTATTACAAAGGTACCTATGGCTTAAAATGGAGTGTAAATAAATGAACGCCTGGTGCTCCTATAACTGTAATTGCATTGATAGAGAGAACTGTTTTACGAGAATCGTTAACTTTCTTATGGTCCTATTTTCAAGAATGTAAATGGTAATACATAAATATTTAACATGTATTTTGCAACACTAACCCAGTTCGCAGTCCGGGCCGAAGCTATAATGATAACAACATTGTTTTATTTAAAGTCGGTCCTAGCTGCGCCTGCGTAGGCGCCGAGATACATCAGGTAAACGCTGCGCTGTGGTAAATTGTAGACATCTAAAAACTGAACAAACAACTTGGATGACTCAAAAAACTGTAAAACACAACATTGTGACATTAATGTTTTATTTATATTTTTAGTATTATGGTCGGTTACTCATTGATAATGGGAAAATAATACTAGGTTTAAATTAAAATCTTGTAATGACTTCATATGGGCAATACATAATTGCATGATCGCGCGAGACGAGATACAGCGCGATGCTCTATCTCGTCTGAGCCTCAATCATCTTAAGATATGGAGCAATAATGAATGTAAAAGCTCACATAAACTTTTTTAGTTAACTACCTATTTCATATTAATTTTAAATTATATAGCTACTTGGTTTTGCTCAGTAGCTGGATAATTTAATTGAAAAATAGTCTGAAAGAGTTAAGTTTATCGCGCATCTTCTACAAATTGGGGTAGTTTAAAAATTGTTGGAAGAAATTACGTCCTTCTGGTGCAATTTCCATACGTAATGTAGTATTACCAAAAGTATAATAGTTAAGTACATTTTCGTTACATTTCACTGGCCTGGCTGTCATAAAGAATGCAATTTATGCAGAAGGTGGAACTGCGCGAATGAAGTGACGGAAACACATACAATATGTTATTTATGACCATTACGAGGAATATAGCTTATTATTTGGTCGTATATTTGACGGAAGCCGACCATCTAGAACTGAATTACGGAAGAGATCGCAACCGGTGTATTTTGCCGACGTATTTATTGTTAGATAGTAGTCCCTGTTGATAGCGCCATATTTTCTATGGGAGGTTCTCAGTCGCCGCTATGACGGAAAGCGCTCGATACTATCGAACATCATTATATTTTATTCAACATCTCAAAGATTATCTATGTATTTACATAAACTACTTAGTTAAGATTGCGAACACGATACAAGTAGCTTTAAACTTTCAAGTTTAATATTATTAAAGTAACCGAGTTACAAGTTATAAAGCATGATATTAATTTTCGCGAGAATGTAAATCATAGAACGGCAGTTTGTATAAATGGAATATGTCTTAGATAAGAAAGTGGAGTAGGAACGTCGGCCTTGCTAATGACACCTTGCAATAATCGTCCATAATTAGTGAGGCTAGCTGCTGCCTGCTGGTACACTGGCGAGCAGCGAGCTAGGAGCGTTCACCCTCGCGGGCAGTGACGCGCTCAAATGTAAATAACACACGTTACATTGCATTACTCAACTAACGCACGATACGAGCTTCTGCATTATTTAAATACTCAACAACAGTAGCTTCATGGAATCTAGCTCCATTGTGCTGTCAAACTTATCATCGTAAAATATAAAACTGCGATGTACGTTGACGTTAATATGCCATTAAATTCGCAAAGAGGATATGATTAATATTTCTCACACGTTACATACGTGTAGTCCATAAAGGTATACGTTAAGTACGTGAAAGCAATTTGTATGTCACTACATATTTCTTAGTACTAATAAACTGGATAAACTGTCCCTGAACCTATATGGTTACCAGTGTAGCCAAGTACCAAGTATTTGCGATAATGATGTGAGAAACTATCGTATATAGTCAGTTAAGTGATTGGCGTAAACGTTTACGTCATTAACTCAATAATTGCTTCATTCCTAGCCTTTGCCAATTTAATTTTGTCTTGCACCGTCTTTTTCCTCTATTAACTAAAGTTACAGGGAAGAGGTAACCATTACCATTACGTTCATGTGCTAAAGTAGAGGTTTTTAAATTGAAAAACCTTTCTGAGATAAGTCTTTATTACTTAGTTCTGTTTTAAAACTTTAATTTATATTTTACGTGTGCAGCGAGCATGCTATCATTTGTTCAGTTATTTTGAGCAAAAACGATCTTACAAATAAAAGAGAAGCGATCACTTACAATTAGCGTTAGGCTAACCGAATATCATAAATCACGTTAATTTACGAGGCAACTTTTTATTTTGAAAGCTCAGGAAGCGGAAGCCTTACAAAATGACGTATTAGGTTATTGTTGAGTTACGTTAAAAAGTTGCAATTAACTTGCTCTAGCGTCGAGTTATTCTTGATCTATGGTTTCATTGTGCCTCTCAAATATTAAAAAAAAATAGAAATTAAAAATCAAAGACTCATGTAGTCTTGATAATGTGTGTGCATAGTAATATAAAATCACATGTACGTCGATAAAACACATATGCATATGGCTCAATAATAACACATTGGCAAGGCATGCGAACGGTTTTTGTAAAGAACGTAATCAGCGCAACGTGCAACGTCCGATACAGTTACACGACAGTCGGTATTAACGCGCTTTCTTAGAAAGCTGGAAATTATCAGCCATTTTTTTGTATTATTTTTATGGCGTTTTGCCACAAAATTGGATTTAAAAAGTAATACTTTCCACCAAAAGTATGTGATTTCTTTTTATTTCCGAGATCTGTTATTGTTTGGGCAATGTAGTGCGACATTAGTAGCGGTGATTTGCGGTGACCGACTTAGTGCTTCGAGATCGTTACTTAGATTTGGCATAAAATAAGATTTGTGTTTATGACTCTTTAAGACATAGGTTTATAGCATTTAACTGAGACGGACAATACTGATCTCAAAAGGTGAATTGTACTTTCACGATCGGCGTGTGGTCCATTTGTAACGGCTTGAGTTTCCGTGGAAGGAACGCTGTCTGATCACTTTAGCCCCTAATAACTGCGCAGTTTTTATTCAGAATATATATGCTATTACTGGACCTCGTTAGCGGGCAACGGGATACGTATTTGCTGACGTCATGGTCATGTTTTACGACGACGCGCCAGATTGATGCAGCACACTATCTACTAGATAACGATGTTGCTTCATTAATATAACTCATTTGGTTAACTAACTAAGGTTTCTGCGTTTAAGATTTACAATCAGATGTGGTGATAAGTTTTAGTGACGGCTTAAATGTAGAAGGGACTTATTATCAATATTTTTTAAACAATAAAGCGATGCAAATCTCGATAATAACGCCATTAGGGTACGCTAAAGCAACGGAAGTTAATTGTCAGACGTTGCTCAGCAGCTTCGGCGCTGAATAAATTCTCACCTACGGTAGTCGTGAGAAATAATATACACACAATAAAGATTGTTTTTGCCACTTTATCAGATTAAACATTGAAACAGAATGGTGTGAGCGAACGTCGTGAATTAACCACCGTACTCCACTACTGTGAAGTGTTTAACTGTTAGAGGTTGTATTAGCATTAAAAGAAAATGTAGGTAATCGAATAGATTAACCGTCCTCTCATAAACCTAACGTTGATCGGCACATCAATACCAACTCCATGGACATCTACAGATTTATACTGTTAAACAAGTTTAGATAAATGTGCTGATGCATTTTCTATGAGGGGAAACGTAACTGCATTTCCTAAAAGCGTTAGCCTGTAGCTCTCGAAGAGCACTACTTAAGCGCATGAATCTTGCAGTACGAAGACTGAGCTCCTAACAAGACGTAAACACTGGCGAGTCCATATCTCACGCCACGCCGCATGCTGCAGGGTCAGGGTCAAAAGCGTTCGATGTACTTTAATCGAGTTGACTTGCCTCGATCGAACCGATACAATCGATTTGCAACTACGAGTACGGGAGATGATGCTGGCTGTTAAGAGAAAATAATGCTCTGCCATGTTGTTATAAGGAATAGATCGTGACTACATAGCTTGTAACTTTCGGATGAAGACAGTAGACGGGTATTCACTTTTATAGATGTTCTTTATGAAACTCATCGCGGTGGTTTTTGTTTTACTATTGATATGCTCGCGCTTGTCTACTATCTCAACCGGTGGTACGAGACGATGTGGTGGACGATATAGCACGCTTGCCTAGAGGTAATGATTTCATTTAAATAGGCAGAGAATTCAACTCCTTAGCTGTACGCTTAGGTAATAAATGTGTTCCTAAAATCTTGTTTTTTAAAAACATTTTTGGGAGAAATGCTTCTTTAGTTATTAAGTAGGTAATAGTTAACTGCAAATACCTTGTTAGGAATAATTTCAAGGCATAGATGGTGTTCCGCTATAACCGAGCGGGATGCTTGCTACTCGATTACGTAAAGCCGTGTTATGGCATTAAGATTGGCATCAGACGGCCGGCTTTTCATTGTATAGGGCAAAACACACATAAAATAATCAGCAGCGGCTACTCAAGGTATTTTCCCGCAGTGATACCGTTACATGAAACTCGATCCCTTGCATTTCCTCCTCTATAATAGACTAAACATAATTACACAGATCCGAGATTATCTGATGATCGAAATAAGGAACTGTAATATAATAATACCGAAGAAATTATTGGAACTGTTATTTATGTATCTGAAATACATACCGGACGAATGCTGTCAGAAATATTATGATGCGCCGAAGTTCAGCAGAAAATAGAAACGTTTAAAGGCTATTGTTGTTACATCACGATATCAATAAACTGATTCACTGCAGTAAAAACGCCTCTCGTCGGATGCACGTGGCTACACTAATATATTCGATAAAAGTGATATTCATTACAGAACTGATCAAGCGGAACCTTGTTCGACGGTATCTATTTAGCATTGTAATTGGTGTATTCACAGTGAATAGCCGCACCGCTGTCGATGATACGTTAGCATAATTTCGTTACTTATGTTTACAATGACAGAATGTGCCGAGTCATGATAACAGTCGTTGCATTTTGGTGCAAAAACTAACAAAGAGAGTGGTATTGTATGCGGGACGGAGGCGGAGGCGGCGGCGGCGGTGGAGCGGCGGCGTTCGTGCGTGCTCTCATAACGGTGGTCATACACAAATTGAATAGAATTTTTTGTGGCGCCCGTGATCTCGGCTCCGCGTCGTGCAGCCCTAAATCTGAGATAATGGACGTGACGGATATAGAACACGGGAAATATGGATCTCTTAAGAAAGTCACTCAGAACTTACATTAAACTATATAATAAATTGCATTTGAATCCTTTTCATAAAATTATATAAATTAGTGCGTTAACCATTATGAGAATGCAGCCCAGAAGCAGTATAACGAGGAAATGGAACCAACCAACCACTAGAAAGCCACACACACCGAGATTTTAATGGCTAATGGAATTGTCAATTAGTTCGAGATGCAAGTTATACGAGAATCTATACGTATTGTAGGCGGTGGGTATTCATTAGAATTTCCATTTATGTAGGTAAGCACATGAAAGGATCGGGCTTGTTAAAATTGTCTGAATTTATACTTTTCATGAATTTTTTACGGCCATTCACCGTTTGAATGGCTTTGATCTGTCAAGTAGATGCTAATTAAAATGTCGGTAATTAATTTGAAGCGCGTCGTTTATAACAGCAGTAGTACGAGTATAACGGCCTTGGGCGGCCTTGCCCGCGCGCGGTACATGCGGCTGCGCGGGTCAGCGCCCGCGCACCGCATGCTGCTAATCGAATACTTAATTGAATTTATGCAACGATTTAGACAAATTGAAAATACGGCGTTACTGTCAAATATACTCGTTCATGAATATTTATTCGATTTTAAACGTTCAATGAATATCTCTAGTTTTGAAATGGTGCTTGCTTGTTTAATCCGGTAAATGCTGTTTCGAAAATTGGCACACTGCACTGGAGATTAATGTTAATACTTAATAAATACATTAATATGTATCTATGTGCGCACTTTCTATTTAAACGATTTGATTTGCTTATCTATTCAGTTCGGCAGGTTGTCTCGCGTTGGAAACAGTGTGTTATGAGTAAATAGGTAAACAAGTTTATTGCTGGCATCGACAATCTAGTGGCAAGGTAACGGCATTGCTTCTCAGTAACAAGATTGCATACGGAACCCTGTCTTGATATCCAGTGGGACCGTTATATCCTTAAGCGGACACTTCCGAACACGCGACCACTTTAGACTGCTTCAATACCACATTTTTTCTACTCTTGAGCTATGATATTGTAAGGCGTTTTTACATTAATCAAATGACGCTTTTATGGGTGTAAATATTTACCTTCCTTTGAAAGGAAATCAACGGATCATTTGCTGGAAATTCTTCAAGACCTAAATGAGAAATAAATGTGCTTTGTCCCCTTTGATTTGTTATCAGCTTCCACATAGTGTTCAGAGATTGCTATCAAAGTAATTTTGTTCTTATAAAACGTCTAAGATCTGTTATTGAACGCGTCCACGTCTAATCTCAACCTAATCTAGCGACAAGCTGTGAACAAATTTAGCCACAAATGAAAAAAGGAAAACGACTTCGGATCTCATCTTTTTTTGTAAAACCGAGTTCATATAAAAAACGAAGCGAAGCCTACTTACGAAATGTAGGTAAGTCGGAGAAATTGTTGATATTCGGTCATTTCTGTGAAGATAAAGCCTGGTCAATTGAAACCGATATTATTTCGTTGGCACTTTAGTTAACTTCAAAGACGTACGCCATTAGTACATGGTGGACATACATCGGTACAGCTAAGTCAAGAGTAGGTTACTTCTAGGCAAGCGTGCTCCATCGTCTGCCACATCATCGCTTACCATCAGATGAGATAGTGGTCCAACGCGAGCCTAATAAAAAAATACTAAGACAAAAAAGGTCCATCAAAACAAAAGATCGAATTCGATAGTAATAATCAGCACATGTGTGAGATTTGCTTACGATTTTCATTGTTCTCAGCAAGAAAGAAGATTATGCTTATTGAGATTTTAATATTCCATATTCGTACATAATCGCATATTAAACACGTAAGCTTGCATCAAGTCATTGTTTGAGCTGAACATTAGTTAAGGCGAGCGTGGGAAGTTGTTGATAAGTTTTTTACAAGTCGTTGAAGCGTTGCAAATATGCTGGCCGTTGTTGCTGCAGTGTCATCGACTCCGGAGACTCGGAAACACAGGCACGATCTCCGGAATGGACAGATTTAGAAATAACTTTGTCATTTTTTATGATGTTTTTTTTTATTTGAGAATGCCTAAAGGATATCTCACTCAAGATAATCAGTGATATACCTACGGAGCACTAGATTATAATGACAAAAACAAATAATTTAGTATTTTTAAGCCGCCACACGTCTGCTCGGTTGTCTCGTCGTATCTCATAAATCATCTTCATGTGCTATAAACAGGAATATTGTAGGCGCATCTATTCATAGTCCATACGGGGTATCATTAACGTAATGATGGCTTCGACATCAACATGTAAATTACGATAGACAGTTGAAATCGACGCTAAGTTTTGCTGAATATGTTCACCTCCATAAATAACGGGCAATTGGCATTTTGTTCAATAATTTTTAACTTCTTATTACTTATTTAAGTTATTTAAGTTTAATAGTTCTAACAAAAAAATCATTTATAGTGTTTCTACGTGTGTACCATTACGTGTTACAACGATTTTCACTACAATCACTGTTTTACTTCCAATTCAAGTTTTAGAAGGTGCCATTTTAACTGCATGATTATATCTATAAATATGTATGTTTCTATCTCGCCCTTGTAAAAGATCTTCAGAGACTTATCTTTGCAGGCATAAGTCTATCTGTGACACCTAACTTGATGTCCACGTAAGTTTCGATATCTATAATTTCTTGAATGCATAATGCCTTACTTTTGAAATTTTACATAGTTGCAGAATTAAATATTTCTTCAGCACTATTGTTGGGTACGCTTATTTCTAGACGACAGAAAATTTGTTCCATTTTCTTTTCCCCGAGTTCTGCTCTACAACATTTCATTCATCTTTCCGAGCATCTATTGTCCATAGTGCCGTACCATAAACGGCCAATGGCTTGGCGTTTGGCGACGGATAAGCCGTGGGCGAATAAGATTCGCCTTTGTCCAACACTTAGCGGTCAACGGCCCAAATCTTGTTTACGTCACCTTATTATTGACCAGGCGACGGTCGTGAATGTATCCAGACATTGGCACTGCTAACGAATCGATTCGGAACGGTTTCTACGCCGGCTGCCATAACGATTTCTCTACTGTTGTGTCTTATGTTCCTGAAACCAATTTGAGGTGTCTTCCGCTTCAGCTGAAATTATGAATGGAAAGTTCTTCTTTTGTTTCTCGTATACTTTCAGATAAATCTTTAAGAATTCTTGTCTATTTCTCAACCAACCATAGCGATGACATGCTGGCTGGAGCACTTAATTGATGGGCAGATTTACTCACGATCGAAAAGCTCGTTAACTAGGTATCATTGCTAATCTAAATAATTTCATATTTTACGAGCCCCACTTAAAATGCATTCTGTAAAATCATTTATAGGTATTTACCTACGACGCATTAAAAGCGAACAATAGATTTCTAGGTTATGAGAACTTTCAATGCTAGTCTTAGTGATTGCGTGCGAAAACCCAGAATAGCTGTTTAGCTATTCTTCCTTTCCTTGTTTTTATAAGGCTCGTTGTGCCTAGGGGAAGGTAATTGCACCAACTAGGTACGATGCATGGGTACGTTACATTTAGAATCACCGCGTACGCCGCAGTACCTTGTAGCAATCTTGATTCGATTATTATAATACACGCAGCGCACGTACGGTTGCTTCTGTCTAATCAAGGTTTCGCCATGCGTACAAACGAGCACCCGGGATTCATGCATTAGGCTTTATTGACCAGACTCATGTCTGTAATTTGCTGAATTCTTGGTCTTCTGTTTAGTCGTAGAATTATCTGCATATATTTAAGTTTTTGATATTTGTTGCAGAGCCGCCTAGCAACGCCAACCCTCCTGGCGAACTCCCGGTAACGATTGAGCACCAACAAGACCCGAACATGACTAGCAACTTAACAAGGAACGATGCCAACTGCGACAAAACTGGAACTTGCTACGATGGTACGTCTCGATATAAGATTTCTATTGTTTTACGAATGTTAGATAGGTGCTCTACATTTATTTTGCCTTTACAGTATCAGTGCTTTGCAAGGACACAAGGATCGCAGTCCAAGTGCGTACTAACAAGCCTTTCAATGGACGTATCTATGCTTTGGGGCGCTCCGAGACCTGCAATATTGACGTTGTCAATAGCGACCTATTCCGCCTCGACCTCACCATGGCTGGCCAGGACTGCAATACTCAAAGTGTCGTAAGTACTCCTGCCAAGATCGATGTGTATTGAAAAGTGGGCTTCAAGAGAAATTCAAGACTCCGTGCCTATATCTTGTAATTTTTTTCTATTTTAGACCGGAGTGTATTCAAACACTGTTGTCTTGCAACACCACAGTGTAGTAATGACCAAAGCGGACAAGATCTACAAAGTCAAGTGCACATACGACATGAGTTCGAAGAACATCACATTTGGAATGGTACCAATCAGGTCAGTGGAACGTTCACATAGTATCGCTTCAATTTATCGTGAGCTGGTTTTTGAATATACTTCATTCATGAAGTAGGTAAGGTACCGCAAAAATGCAAAGTTCGAGAATTTACCGTATAATTTATTCGTTCGCGTCAAGAGACAAGTTACGTGATATGTTACAGTAATATGAAAAACGGGAGCTGTTTCGACATGCCTTCATGCCAAGACAATTTGAAATTCCATCGACCTAATATCGTTGTTGCATTGTAAACACGTAACAATTAGATTCACATCAGCAAGATACGGCTGGTGGACGTGATGAGCAATTTAACACGAACATCTGTTTATACGTATTCTTAATGAATTTAGAAGAGCCTGATAGCATCTTGATAGCCGTGAAAAGGGCAGCATTATGGCACTGTTGCATACATGATGATACCCGTGCGTTATGGCTTTTGAAGTCCAAAGCAATAAACAAATTCAAAATGCATATTTTAGTAAAACGAGCTTCGTAGAACTGGGTTTAATCTGTAGCGACGAGGTTTTTTACTTTTGGGTTTGTATGACAGAGACCCGGAGATGATTTCCATTACTGCCGCTCCGGAGGCACCTCCTCCACGCATCCGCATCCTGGACGCGCGCCAACGCGAGGTGGAGACCGTCCGCATTGGAGACAGGCTTACCTTCCGCATCGAGATCCCCGAAGACAGTAAGCATATCCACAATTTTAACACATTTAACCATAAAGTTAAAGAAAATTCTTTGAGGTTTCTAACGTTCCCTGTTTATTTTTCAGCTCCCTATGGCATCTTCGCCCGCAGCTGTGTTGCTATGGCCAAGGATTCTAAGAGCACTTTCCCGATTATCGATGATGAAGGGTTTGTAACTTTTTTCTCTTGTAGTATTTTTTCCTTTTTTGAGAACTCTCTTGTAATCCATCTTTTATTTCTAGATGTCCCTTGGATCCATCGATTTTCCCGGCGTTCACTCCAGACGGCAATGCTCTCCAGTCTGTGTACGAGGCCTTCAGGTTTACTGAGTCGTACGGAGTTATTTTCCAATGCAACGTCAAGTATTGTCTTGGACCATGCGAACCGGTGAGTGACACACAATTTAAAAAATTTGGTAGAATGTGTGTTCGCATTTTTTTTATTTTATGTGACTATTAGCAACGGTTAATTCAATTAGTCACGCTGAAATTACGCAAATGACACGTCGTTTAACATTTAAATGTCTTTAGGCGGTGTGCGAATGGGGTCGCGATTCTTTGGAGTCGTGGGGCAGAAAGAAGCGTTCGTTGCCCCACAACGAGACCAATGAAGCTCGCAGTCAGGAGGAGGACATGAACATCTCGCAGGAGATTTTGGTGCTTGACTTTGGTGACGAGCGACAGAGTACAGATTTCCTGCGTTCTGACAAGCCTGGTGGTGTGGCGTCTGAAGCGAATTATGGAGGTAGATATTTTAGTGCATTCGAATCTATCCAGTTTCAAAGATCTTCACTTAGGTTTTTCTTAACTTAGCTTTTTTATATCCATCATTTACACATGCATTATTTTTCCAGAAAAAACAGTGACGATTGTGGAGCCGTGCCCCAGCAAGGCGTCAGTTCTGCTGTTGGGAGTGGCGTGTGCCCTGCTGGTGCTGCTGTACATCGCCACCATCTTCTGCTACTACATGCGCAAGTGGCTCGCTCCTCCCAAGCACATGTCGTAGGCGTGCGTAAAATTAGAGGCTATGTTCACGTTGGTCTCGACACATAGGAAACATTTTTGTTCCAATGCTTGTCTTGTATTGACGAACATGTGATACAAATGACTGACGAACACAACAGTAAACAACGTATTCTCAGACAATATCCGTCCATTTAGTTTTAGTTCCGTGAATATTTTCGTGGTGTATAGATTCGGGAAATGACGTCTAATGTTTGGTATGTTTGTTGTAACCACCGCGTGATTTGCATTTAATTTAGGAATAATTTATTGCATTTAGAAGCATTTATTAATTTTAAGTAGGTGTATGAGTAGATAAATTCACCTTATCAAATCTTTGTTCCCTTAATACTGCAGTTTAAAGGGTAATTATTGCATTTAATTAGATAATTTTAACAGTATAAGACAATGCATTTATTACGATGGTTAAGTTAGATGACCAGTTTTTGTACAATTTTTGAGTACTTATCGTATCAGTAGTTACAAAATAATGTTTGGAATAATCCCTGAAAAATGATTAAGGTTGCTATTCATCATGATTTAATTTTAGGGGATTATTCTGAACCAACTACATTGGTAATGTTAGATAATAGGGCAATTCATTATTATAATAAGAGTTATCATAGTCACAACTATTTGCATTTTTTGTAACACTATGTTAATCATATATTTCATATTTTTAATTACAGTTTGAGGTAAACATTTTATATCATGAAAACAATATTAAAACAATTTGTAAATATACTGTTACCTTATTGATCTTGTGCTAAAATGCTTAGTATGACTTTAGAACTTTCAGTTGGGTTTTGACGAAATATGAAATGCACACTTTGTACTTTGTAAACTGTCAAAATTCTGTTTCTCTTAACCCAACTTGAGATTTCTCTTTATTTATTTAAATTAATTTTTAATTTATCTATTTATTTTACTTTTCATTTGAATAAGAAATGAAATAAACTGTACAAATTTACTATATTTTTTATTTTAATATCCATTTTGCCACTTATAACAGCAATTTATAATAAATAATAACACTAACTAGATCAATTTTTCCTAAAAGATTCTAACAATTCGTACAAGCATATAAGTAACATTTTACAAAAAAAAAACCTCTTGTTGATATAATTTTCTAGGATACAACATTTTGCATGAGTAGATTATTATAAACACCATTCAAAATCTCTTGTTGACTTTGTGCATCAATCTCCTCAGTTTTGCAGTCAAATACTTTGTTAAAGCATTTTAGAAATAGTGGTGTAATTTTGTCAACAGTGCATTGCAATCCTGATTCGACACTAAGTGAAGTGACACCCTTATCTTCGATGCCACAAGGGTCAATATTGTTGAACCATGACAGATCATTGTCACAATTGATTGAGATGCCATGAGTTGTCACATACCTGGATGCATGGATACCTATGGCTGCAATTTTATTATCTTCTACCCATACTCCAGTATATGGTGACCTGTGACCTTTTATTCCTGCAAGGGAAAGTAAAACAAAGTAGGTAAGCACTTAAGTTGTTAGGTATGCTGGTGCAGCATGTGATTTTTTAGTCTTTAAGCTGATATTCATTCTGCATAGCACAGCTAAGGAGTGGAATTTCCTGCCAGTCTGAAACTACAACCTAGGGGTCTCAGAGTGAATAGATTACTTCTAGGCAAGCATGCTCCATTGGCAACTACATCTGTTCTTACCATCAGGTGAGATAGACGAAAAACATGAGCCTATCAAATATAAAAAAAAGTTATAACCATAAATAAATGTAAGTAGAAATGCTAAACAATCACATACAGTGTACCTATATGTATAGTAGGCTCAGCATGTCAGCAAGTATATAAAATTGGGTAATAAACTAGCATCTTACAATAATTTGACACAATACAAAGACAATGATCGAGCAAACGCCAGCTTCGTTCGGGGTTTAATGAATTAAAAATAAGTATTATAGTAGCTTTGTCAATAACTTTAAGAGTTCCTGTCCTGTTTATACACAATACCTACATACATATGCTAGATAGGTAGCTCCTTATTGGAACAAATTATCAATTAAGAAAATTGATTTCCAAGTAAAAGTGATAGTATTTTGAGTGAGTGAGTGCCATAGCCAACTTTTTATTTCCAAAAAATGCATGGTGGTTAAGGCTAAAGGAGTAAAACTAGTAGAATAAAATAAAAAGGTTATTTACCTAATTCATCACAGAGATTGATAACAGTCTCTTCCAAGCTCTGAACATACCATTTAACACTTGTTTTGAAGTGTTTCAAATTTAAAATAGGATATGCAACTAGCTGGCCGGGACCATGGAAGGTGATGAGTCCACCACGGTTAGTCTTTCTAAATTCTGCTCCAAGGCCACGAAGCCTCAAGATTTCGTCTTTTGATGTTTCATCTCTGATACCTAAAAAACATAGCGCTGTCAGTAAATAAATCTAGGTACTTGATAATCATTTTGATATGATTGCGGGATTTCTTCTGTAATAACCAGGTGTTTTGAAATCCACGGGATCCGAGCCAAGAAACATGCATGGTGTGTTACCATTAAAACAATAAGGGAATCTCTGGTTGTTATTTCGAAACGACTTTTTAGGTTATGTTATGAAAATAGTCGGTCAACTTACCAACAGTGAAGACGGGTTTATGTTCCACAAGCAACAGAGTGTCAAAGTTACCGTCTTGACCCTTCATTACAGAATCCAAGTGTTTCCGAGCCAGGGCCATTTGAATTTTCAGTGCTGTATCGTAACTCATTAAACCTAATTTCCACACTCTAACCATTGTGAATGAGATGTGTAACTTTTTTTATTTTCAAATTTATCTTTTTTTTACTATTAATTTATAGTTTTCTAGAATTTTTACTATAAAACAAAACAAAATCACAGCTTTGACACTGACATCCGTATGACATTGACATTCGTGATCGTCACTCATTCTTTATTCTATTTAATTTTTATTTATAACAATTGGTGCCAGTGTTTATTACTTATTCTGTGCCAGTGTCGATGTCGTGGTTAAAATAAATTGATCACTTCATGATGTGACCGGCCATATCATGAAATGGTTGTATTTCATGATATGGCCAACTAAAACTGGCCAGAACCGTTAAACGTCAACGTTTTATGATATTTCAATCAACGTTTGGGAATATCATTATGTAGTATATTGTAGGGTTTCCATGTCATCAAGGGTTTAAAATTCCGAATAAAGAATATTTAAATAGCTTTGATTTTAATAGAATAACCACTAAATAATACTATTAGAGATTGAAATCTACTAACCTGTGAAATAAGTTCTGAACTCCTAGGTTTTTTTACATTCCGCTCGTTTTTTGAATGGCTTTCGTAAAATTGAAGTATTTTTTTTATCGTTATGAAATTTCACTATATCATTTTTATCAATTGGTACATTATTACTAACAGTTTTATCAGAATAACCACAAGAATAACTGTCCGCCGCCATGATTCATAATAACAAAAACAAAACAACATCAGCGCCTCTAACGGTGGATAATGTAACTATTATACGATATGATCAGCCATGTTCGGTCATTATCATGAAATAATCATGCACATGCATTTAGCCATTCATGTCATTAAACGCAGTGTTCATTGATTTGACTTGCCCATACCATGATGTGGCCAGCGGACGAGGTACTATATCATGGAATATAACCATTTCATGATATGGCCGGTCACATCATGAAGTGATAAATTCTACGATCTGGCCATGTCATCGACATATTTCCACCTTGAGAAGATACAAGCGTGAGTCACAGGTGGAACACAATTATTCACACAGAGAGCCGACTCACCACAGCCATCAGATCGATCGCATCGAACGTAAACTGAGAGTTGGAACTAACTAAATAAGTCTTAGCAAAGAACAGGGTAGTGGTTTGTATTAATTCAGAAGAAACATGTGCTCGTATTTCTGATACCATACGCTCCTCACATTAGAACATTGCCGTTACTATTGAACATTGTTATGGTGAGAAAGTTTATTAATAAAGTTGGTGACGTTTTATAATAAATAAATATAAGAGGAATAACCTAACAAATAAGTTTGCTAGGTGTGACTCAATATACAGGCTGTTTGGTGCATCGTGTGCCAAATTGAAATGGTCGACGGGAGGGGTCATCTGCTATAATTTTAGACCCCTAAAAACTTCTCATCCCCTGTGGATTTTTTTTAATAATTAATTCCCTCCTTAATTGTACTGAAAGCCGTTTCAATGCGTTGTTTGTAAGTTAGTCTTATGTGAATCATTCACAATTCTAGCGAATTCACAAAGTTATAAAAAGATTTATCATACACCTAGATTATACACATCTAAATAAAATTAAAATTCAGAGTCTAGGACTTATATATTTTTATTTATATTTGAATAAAAAATTTGAGTCTTATTTTCATAAAACAATAAAAAGTTTTTAGGGGTCTGAAATGATAGCAGATGACCCCTCCCGTCGACCATTTCAATTTGGCACATGATGCACCAAACACCCTGTATATTATTGAAAATAAGTTTTCAGAAGATTCTTTATTCTGTTAAGAGCGCAGTCTAAACTGTGATTGCAGGGCATCAATTGTCTGCTGATGAGCTGTTTTACTCTAGGAGGAAGTATGGGTCTTTAGTTTTAGAAAGTCGCCCTTGCGGTATGACTCAGATAAAGTCATGTCTGAGTAGTTGCGAAAAGAAATGAGTTTTTTTTTTTTTTCAAGTAATATTTCTTTATTGATACTTTATATAATATTGAAAAGAAATGGGATCAGTTTTACTTGCATCTGTTTTCTGGCAGCAGCAGTACACACACATGTTTTTTTTCAGCAATGCTACAACCAAAGAGATTTAAAGAGATATATTATTTAATGTCTGGTTGCAACCATCACCGAGGTGATAATTGCCACATTTAGTGAAGTGGGATTTGAAATGAAAGAGGTAGGTATTTTATGTGACCGGATCGGTAACACCTGCGGCATTGAAAAGATGGGTAAAAATATTCTTCCACAGTTATTGAGTTACAAAAAATAATAGATGTGTTTTGGTAAAACTTGGTTACCAAAAGTCCTTTTGGAATTTTGGAATAACTGTTGACCCCCCTGCTCTAAAGGCGTTTGCTGCAACTCAACTGACAAACTCATTCGCAACTAGTAGATATCAAATATATTTGCGTATTGTAATTTTGGAAAAATCTCCCAAAAGTATTAGATCAAGCAAGGGTGCAGAGGAGTGCCAGCGTTAGGTTGTTTAATTTCTCGACGAAACACATGAATGTGTAAGGCTTATGAATCATTACACATAATGCGTAATGATTCATAAGCCTTACACGGCTTATTGATATGGATTCTATGGTCGGAATTCATTAATAAAACTAATCGCGTTTTAACGTTTGGCTCGCATAATCGCGTTTAGCCGCTGTCACTAGTCACTTGTCTGTATTTTTCTTTTGTTGTATTTTTACAAGTGACACTAGTGACAGCGGCTAAACCCGATTATGCGAGCCAAACATTTAAAACGCGATTAGTTTTATTGGTGAATTCCGCTCTTTAGTTGATTACTAACAAAAGGGTAATTGGCTGCATAAATACAACAACTGCAACTTTTACGGGTAGAATGAATTAAAAATGACTGAAACTCAGGAGTACCTACATAACCATACGAACAATAAAATGGTTGATGGAAAGGCAGAGCGACTAAGATTTGACGAAGGATTGCCGGACAGAGAAGTTGGAATCTTAAGAGGATCCCTTTTTTCCTATTATATGGATAAAGATGACGGATAAAAACGAGAAAACACTCGGTAAAACCTAATTTCAAGTCACAATAAACGCAATTTTCCTATTACCAAAAGTCAGGCCATTATATAATTTAATTTCGAACGCAAGTGTTACCAAAGAGCACAAGGCGGCGAGAATCCCCACAATGCACACAACAAACGAACGATGCTTTACTGCTTTTGAGATCAACTTTTCGGAATTTCAGTTATTAATGTGTTGTCAATAAACACAATTTCAAGAAGAATAATATTGTTGTCACTCTCTCTGTCTTTACTTGTCAGTGGGTGCAGAGTGGAGCCACATGACGCTAATAGGTAGGTACCTACCCTAAAAAAAAAACAGAAAATAAAAAAATACAAAATACTAAAACTACTTAAAACTAAATAGGTAGGTACTAAACACTTTTACTAAATACTTTTTTTCGTAGTTAATAGAGCTCCCCAGCTCTATTCACTGCGAAAAAAAGTATTTGTAACATATAAACCCTCAATTGAAAATGATTACCACTTATTAATTTAGAATAATTATTATTAATACGCTTGTGGAATATTTTTGAAATAATAAATCTTATCAATAATTCTGCCATCTGTTATCATTGTAAGGAAAGAGCATTTTTCAAAGATGAAAACAGACAATAGGCCTAATTTCATTTGTTAATTTAGTACTGGAGTTTTAGGATAGATGGCGTTAAATAGAGTTATTGAAATTAGTTGAGCTATTAGACAAAAGATGTCACTAAAGTAAAATATTGAGACTACCTTCCATTTCTTTACGCGATAGAATGCGTATACTTACAATATCTTTCAGTGGGTTCAGTTTTCGGTGTTCCCTGCCTGTAGGGCGATGTTTGGCTCGTTACGTAAAACCAGCTGGTAATATAAACATTGTATGCAACTCCACTAGTTAGAATTGTTAAAGGTAGTTCTATTAAATGTTTGGTAATTGAGTGTGTTGTGACGAACGTGCTCCAGTTATGTTATAATCCTTCGGGCTTAGTGAAACATAACTCTTATGCTGCCGGTGTCACAGTTGTATGTCGTGTTTAGACAAGGTGTTAGTAAAATCAGAGATGTGGTGCTCTCTCAAGCGATGACAACAGGGGTAAGAATTTTTGAAATAACGTTGTTCAATTTGTTCGTTCGCGCGAGAAATTCTTCTCATAGTGTACCTACCTATTACTCAAGCATGTCAATATTTGGGTAGGTATAATAATTACTACGTTTTGGCGCCATTCTTATTATATATGTGGACTAGGCCACCTGACTCTACAAAGATATTTAGGTAGACCATTTGTAAGCAGAAATGATCTTTTGGTTTTGAGGTAATAAGCACTCATCAATATTATCACGTAGGATTTTGCGGACTAAGTTGGTTTTCGCGGTATTCCGTGACTGGTAGTTATGGGCTCCACAACTATGGACACTAGAAGGCTTTAGGTACCGGAAAAAGATTGCAAAACAAAAAAAATGCTTTAGATTTGCTAAGGAAACTTTGAATTTATAATTTATATCATAAAAAGTCATCAGTGTTCATAATTATGCAGTCCTATATAAAAAAACTTGCCAAGATTTAGGTATCACCAGTTATAAGGTACCTTCTCAATTCCAAATTTTCTTTGCTCTGTTGGAATTCAGAATCTTCTAGGTAGCTGCTAATTACCTACCTATTATTTGAATTAAACATGTGATTAGGTAGAGAGTTTTATGAATATGACGTTAGGGCGTGATTTTTTTTAGGTTTAAATGGTAAATTATAAGTAGGTACCTACCAATCAATACTCGATTAGGTAGATCTGTATAACTGCATAGTTCTTTTTTGAGGTGGGAAGTCATCTAATGACTTCTTGCGCTCTAAGATGGGGCGAGAAGGCGTATAAAACTTTTACTGACTAAAATTCACCTGTTTCCTTTAGTTGCCCGTTCTAGTATCACTACGGTACCTAGGTACCTATATCTTTGAAAAATACTAGCGCTCATCGCCCCTACTGCCCGGTAGGTGTGCGGTGCGCGCTAGGTCCATGGGAATTTGTACCTAGGGATTTGATGACATTACTTTGAGGCGCGCATGGAACACTACGCACCGTCGACGATTCGGGCTCGCTCGGTCCTTACCAGACGGGCGGCTTACTGGCCGGACGGGGAGCAACCCATTGTTCGTCGTCCGCAAGCCTGCGCCTACGGTGACCGGGGACTACATATAACTACAAATTAGGGTAAAGACATTTTGTCCAACGAGTTACCCGCAAGCTAAGACTGTTTTGCGAATTAATCAATTCTGAAAGGAAAGAAGCTTAGAGACAGGTTTTAAATAAATTTTTTATGAGCTTTTTTATGTCGATCGTTAAAAGACAGGATTAAATTAAATATTGAATGAAAAGTAGAGTATTGCATGATCATCATCATTTCAGCCGAAACACGTCCACTGTTGGACATAGCCATAGACACTTGGGGGGGACCCCAAGTGTCGCCACAATTAACAGTCCTGTGCGTCTCGCATCCATCGGATTCTCGCAACCCTTACCAGGTCATCGGTCCACGTTGTAGGAGGCCTTCCAACGCTACGTCTTCCGGTACCTGGTCGCCATTCCAGAACCTTTCGGCCCCAACGGCCATCCGTTCTGCAAGCAATGTGCCCTGCCCATTGCCACTTAAGTTTGGCGATTCTTCGTGCTATGTCGGTAACCTTGGCTCTACTGCGGATATCCTCATTCCTGATTCGATCACGTAAGAAAACTTCGAGCATAGCCCTTTCCATTGCCCTTTGGGTGACTTTAAGTCTTCTGTTGGGGCCAATTGTAAGCGACCGCGTTTCGGAGCCATATATCATCACTGGCAACACGCACTGGTCATAGACTTTCGTCTTGAGACACTGTGGTATATTGGACGAGAAGATATCGCGCAGGTTCCCGAACGCTGCCCAGCCGATTCGGATTCGATTGATCTCTTTCTCGAAGTTAAACCTAAGCAACTGGACCGTCTGTCCCAGGTAAAAGTAGTCGTCCACAACTTCGAGTGTAGAGTCTCCGATCTTGATAGGAGTGGCTGCTACATGGCTGTTTACCATGACTTTGGTTTTATCCATGTTAATTTTAAGTCCTACTCTTTTGGAAGCTCTACTGAGGTCACCAAGCATTGTACTGAGTTCCTCCGTATTTATTGTATGATGCTGTGGGATTATTCGAATTTTTAACCGTGGCTTTGGAACGTGAAGAGCAAACTAAAGGAACGCAGGTAGGTTTTTGTTAGTAAAAGTCTGACCCTCCCCCTCGCCCCACTTAAAGCAGGAAAAATTATTTCATGATTTCCCCCAAAAAAAAAAGTGCCTATCCAAGCATTTAGATGAGTAGTATACTAGGCTATTACTATTTTGAATACCTACTGGTCTTGTAGGAAAATTAATGTTTTTTAGCTGGTCTATGAAAACTACAAATCTGTGTAGTGTTCAGTATTCCACTTTCTACCTTCTAAAAGTGCAATACTAATAGATTGCAAATGTTTCAGTTACCTACGAAAAATATATAAGGCAGGTATCACAAGACTGGACCATATTTCTAAAAGTTTCTTTAGAACTATTTAAACACTAATTAACTGATTCTAAATTTAAAATGTCTATTTTAGGCAATAAATATAGTCAATGTTTAATCTAATAATGATTAGGGTTCACTAGTTGTTCTAAAAAGGCTGAAAAAATTTTGGTACCTACCTAGATAATTTTAAGTTTGTTTATAACCAGAGCACGGAACGCCCTTTTTTATGGAAAGTTTGGTAATGCTGTCAATAGCACTGGCCAGCGAAGTTTGGTATTGGCTCTCTGTGTTATATGAATATCTTGTTCAAAGGTAATAATTACCTACCTAAACTAAGAGGCTCATTGGCAACGATGCCGTCGAGTCAAATCTTCAGTCTTGAGCATCGACGCCGAGTTGCTAGCCTGTCGGTTTTCTTCCGTTTGCATTTCGAGGTGTGTGCGTCGAAATTCATAATCATCTTCCTGCCCTTGTCTCGTTTTATTTGGGGTCGGCACAACACGTTTTTTTCTTCCATTCTGCCCTGCCACTCGTCACGCTATTACTAACTCCCTTCTCATCTTTTCTTTGGCCTCCCTCTCCCTGTCCAGCCATCCTAAATGCGTCGAAATTGCATAACTTTAATTCCGCCAGACCTGTTCCATCTGTGATCAAACGCAACCGATGTACATGGTGGACATCCCATGTCCACATTCCCACCCATACACTAAAAACGTTTTGACAGGTAACAAATTAATTGTGCATACAGCTAAGGAGTGAAATTCTCTACCGGATTCTGTGTTTCCTGATAGCTACAACCTGAGGGTCTTCAAGCCAGGAGCGAATAGGTTACTTGTAGGGAAACGTCCTCCATCATCGACCAGATAGTCGCTTAACATGAGGTGAAATAGTAGTCAAGAGCGAGCCTATCAATAATAATAATAAAAAACATACCTGCCGCACACAACCCACAAAGCTCCGAGTAGTCCACCAAATTAGTGAGCCCATAAAACGCGTCATCAAAGTTTTCTTTCATTCGTCTACAGTTTATAGTCGGGGGTTATTGACCGACCGTTTGCTACTGCACGGTTCAAAACCGCTAGTAAGGTAAACAAGAGTCTATGGTTAATTGGTGAAGCAGGAAGACGGCGCGGGCGCGTCCTGTGGCTAATAATAACTCGATAGCTTCGACAGGGGCGCGGAGCTTATTGTGTAGGGGTGCGTGCGCGCAATTTTTGTAAAAAGTAGTCACGCGTGACTAGAGGCTACGGAAGGATCACGTGTAGTTCCTGCTTCCTATTCTATTCAACTTTACTGAGTAACAGTGGCGGATTTACACATTTGCGCCAGTAGTATATTCAATTTTTTGTCGCCACTGCTGACTTAAAACCAAACACCTAAACTTTTTTTGATAATATAATTGTGCTTTATGATTTATGCACTATCGACCTAATTGCACCCCGTTATTCCGTAATATAATAAGTAATATAATTGTGTAGTAGGTAAATTGAGGTCAGTTTCTAGATTACTTTTACTAACTACTCAACGATATGAGTTTTATTAAGCTTGCTGATGAAATATTATAGTTTTTGGTTTTTTTTTAGGTGGGAAAATTTGTTTTTGGGTAAGTATATTACTGAGCTGATACAAGCTCAATCTTGTGCTAAGTACCTACTAATGGGGCGGGGTAATGTACGTTTACTACTTACTTGCATTTTTTATTCAGATATATAGAACCAAAACCAATGTTTGTGTATGTATTAGTATATTTATACACATATACAAGCCACCCAATTCACCGCAACAACTTAACAAATAGTCGGACTTTATACGAGTGAATATGTATTTAAAGATTTGGCGCCACGGCCTGATTAGGTGAAAATTTAAAAAAAAAAACACTACTTAAAAATAATTGCTGTGATGATGGCGACACTTCACACTGATTATAAGTAGAGCAAGCGAAGCGAGTCCAACCATTTTTGAACCTTGGATATTCATCGGAAATATATAAACTTATTTCTGCAAGACATCAGAAAGTCGTCTTTGAAGTTTGAGATAGCAAACAAAAAGAAAATTCAGTCCTCTGGCCGCCCCTGAAATCGGCCACAATAGGCTAAACTCCACTTAGCCTGCTGGTAAATCCGCCACTGCTAATTAATATTATAATGTGAAAATCTGTAAACGCAAATATTCGGTTGTTGCCACCGGCCACGCTAAACGAATTTGGACGACAGGCACACAGTAATAGTTTTTATTCCGATCTGTATGAGCATTTTCACACGGGCGAAGCTGCTGGCAAAAGTTAAAACAAAATATGTAAGAAACAAATTATGCAAGCTACCATTAATTATGAGTTAAAGTTTTGAAAAACATAAAAATCTGGATATTTTAATTACACCGACAAGCTGGTAGTGTGACATTTGTTCGCCATGTGTAACTATTCCCCGCATGGATACGCTCCACAGTCCGCGTCATACCCTTATTTGATGGGTTTTTAATTGCAATATCATAATGGTGACAGGTGAAGAACAATCTAATGGAATCGATCACTACTGTATCACCACTAATGCGTATAATTTTGTAAGCATTTTTTTTTTACTTTTTTCTTTTCATAGATTTGATAGGGCTAATAATTTATTAAAAAGGATGAAAATTTGATTTATAACATGTTACAGGTTTAACAAACTACGTAGGAAACTTAAATATCAACTAAACTATGAATACTTTTATACCAAACCTAACTATGTAATAACATATAACATATAATACAAAAACACAAAATACACTCTGGCGTCAAAATACTCCTCCACATTGCTGTCATTCGGAAATGTGCCTAGAAGGCTGGAGGAGGATGGCAGCATTGCCACAAAACCAATTAAGTTTATCTATTATATTTACTCAACCAAAATGTTTTTTTTTTACATATAAAAATTAGAAGAAAACTATGCGGCAGTAGGTGCAGGATTGCTGAGAGTCATAAGTATAGCTGGAATTCAGGTCTCCTCTCTAGAGCAGTAGAATCCTCCACTCGGGCCGAGTACGGTTTGGTAGATGTCACATACCTTCAATTTTTATTAGGGTTTCGTACCTCAAAAGGAAAATACGGAACCGTTATAAGACACTTTTGGTGTTCGTCCGTTTGAATGTCTGTCAAGACCCTTTATCTAGGGAACGCCTGGAAGTATCGGGTTGAAATTAAAACCATATACTCAGGTCTGCGGTCAAAAATTTAACTTCTAAGTCAACGAAAAAAAAAGATACGGCCGTTTATGTCGCAAAAAACGTATATTTCGACGCTCTCAAGGGAATCAAATGCATAGGGTACTTCCCGTTGACCTAGAATCCTGAAATTCGGCATGAAGCAAGGTCTCATAGCACAAGTATAGGAAAAAATCTGAAAACTGTTTTGTAGTTACGTCACAAAAAAAAATTTTTTTTTCAATTTGGGAATTGAACTATTTTCTTAAGTAAGTTTGTACGGAACCCTCAGTGCGCGAGTCCGACTCGCACTTGGCCAGTTTTTTATTTATTCTAGGACATGTCGGTTTCCTCTTGATCTTTTCTTTGACTATTTTGAAAGCGGTCATTATGAAATAATTTACACAAAGTAAAGGGCCTGCTTGTATTTGAAGCCACAGGGTACAACTCGTAAGTCGGGGTCGTTGCGACTGGGTTACCATTGGCCTTAGTATCTATGGTTTTAGATGATGAGAGCCTTCGGTTACATTTTACTCGAAAAAAATGCACGACTCCTGTGCGATAGGCGACGAGGTCGAAATCACGGCAAAACGCTAAAAACAATTATGGGAAGTTATAATAAACTTATTAATGATTTTGATTGCTAACGGATGCTAGATTCGATAAATCTGTAGAAGTTTTTAGTTGTGCGCGCATCACGTAAAATGTACGAAATCGATGTAGATAACTTTTATACATTAAAATTATGTGTAACTTGATATATTACTCAGGCTTTGTTTTATCGCAATCGGTTGACTATATCGAAAGATATACTATTTTTATTGACTCTTAGGCAGTACGAAGTTTGCCGGGCCAGCTAGTTTAAAAATAGAACGAAAAGACAAATACATAAAACCGCACCGTGTGGGACTTACGTACCAACTTACATTTTCTAATTAGTTTTCTAAATTCAAACCGTTCTCACATTCTAGCGCGTGCCTAGCCCCCAAACTTCGAGACAGGGCAGTAAGGTCGTACCCTTGGTACTTACTTGACGAAGGTATAGGTAGGTAGATATTGTATATTTCTTACGAAGGCCGGTTTATCTTGGATGTGTGTAGATTTACGCGTAAATTGTTTCTATGTGTGTAAGCAATTTTCTATGACTCCGAAGGCAGCTGGATTGTTCGAAAGAGATACTGGACCGCAAAGTGCAATTGAGGGAACACAGTTGGGTTTTAGTCAGTAAAAGTCTGACATTTCCTCTCGATCCACCCAGAGTGGGTAATCATTTGGTGATTTCCCACGTAAAAAAAAGAATTTACGTACGAACTAAAGAAAAAAGTTATCGTCAAGTTACACACAAGACTAACTAACCTTCATAAGATAGAACATAGAACAACCCGAGTATTGTAGGTAGGGTGGTACATCTGCATTCCGTATTCCTGGCGATAAGTTCCCACTTGACATTGGGCTCCTCTCTCGGCATACCGTCTGCGGCATCGTCTGCATGCCGTCTGCTACGGTTTGCGGACCTTTTTTTTGTAAGAAACCCTTTATTGAACCAGTGTTGGCAGCTTTTTAATTTTATTCTCATCTCAATTTCGTTTATTGATTCTAACTGGAAAAATTATGAAAAGTACTATACTACCTTTCATAATTTTTAGAAATGAAAATGAAAAACTTTTCATTTGTAAAAATAATAAAATTTAATCTATTAAAAATTTCTACAGAAATGCGTTTCATCTCATCATCATCGTTGAGGCATTATCTCGTCGCACCTGTCTGTAGAAGCCTTTAAATACTACTACTCGTAAATTATTATCTTGATATCCAAAACAATGGTTACATCTGCTATGATTACCGAACCATATTTAGATAAGTATCTATAACTTTTAGAACCGCTTTTAAATTACGGAGTTCTACAGCACGTCATATTTTGACAGAATGACTTTTAGTCCTTTTGCACCTGCCTATCGTCAACATCGAGCATGCAACGCGATTTTTGACGAAAAGGCAACGCAAAAAAAGAGAGATAACGCCTGAAAACTCTGTCAGCATTCGGTAATTCTGTGATTTACTCAAATATTTTACAAAATTTGTTCCAGGAAATACGTGTTTTTTTTAAGCCTTTAAAAGTTTTTGAAAAAAATTGTCGGCGTTCAGCAAGGCTTCTATTGTTATACTTTTTTTGACTAAATTATGAAGTGTCAAAGTTCATGCAAAATAGCAGATTTTCAGAGGTCTTTACTGGATTAGTTTTATACAAATCTATAGATTGATTTCAATAGAAGCCTAGATAATATCCACAAGATACTATGTTTCCAAAATATCTAATGAAAAATGTGTAAGAACGTCATAATCGCGTAAGAGCGGTTGTATGAAAAATACTGAAAATGTATGTCGAGTTGGATGCCTTTAACAACAAAATCAGCCTAATTGTAATCCAATTAGGCTGATTTTGTACCAATTAGGTACCTACTTTTACTGTACTTCAATTATTATTATTAAACTGTCCAAAATAGTCGTCATGAGGTGTGCGGAACTCGGGCGGACTCGTTACCATGGCGACGGCGCAGTAGGCCTGCAGCCGTGACGCGAATCACAAGCGCGCTGGATCGATGCCGACACACACACTTTTTTCATATCACCTCCGAGATGCTGGTACACACGGTGTCTTATGACACGAGTGGGAATGTATGTATGAGCATTTAAGAAGCTAAATAGGAAAAATTGTGTCATGGAATTTTCGCCTCAAGATTTTGGGTTTCAGTCTTATTTGAGTTGGTGTAGTCATTCACACAGCACAGTGTACACCAATTTAGTCCTTTCACTACTTTAACAAAGTGCGAGAAAAGCTCTACGTAAAAAAAAAAAGAAGAAAAATAGATAGACTGCTTAATTAATATCCAACAAGGTCATGGCCGTCACGATCACACTACAGAGGCGATATAGTCTAAGAAACAATAGAAAAGAAATAAATGACTAGCTTCTAAAGAACTTAAATGGACGCGGACGTAGTCGTTGATCGATTGACTTTCCGCGCTACTGCTCCTGTAGGTTCGATTTAATTTTTCTACATGCCACTATGTGTATCACACTATGTCAACTTTTCTGTTTTATGTTGGGAAATCATCCAAATACTTCTCCTCTTCCGCTCTAGAGTGGAACGAGAGAGCGTGTCAGACTTTAACTGATTTAAACCTACCTAATGTTCTTCAGTTGCCTTTTGGGATCTCGGAACGTTACTATGTTATCTACGCTACGGAAGTAATAAGAAGGAAGAATCGGAAATGACTAAATAATGAATGGGATTTCAATTGATTAGTGGGATAAAAAGTATTGCATGGTTTAATCCAGACCATAGTTTTACTGTGTTCTAAACTTCATTCAAATCAAATCATTTAAAGCTGATTAAATAACAAACTCCAATTCATACTTTAATAAATTTTCAAAATTATATTTTTAGAAGGATTGGAATGTTTCAAAATCAAATTCCATCGAAATTTCTTATTTTCACTAAGATTCGCCGAGGTGGCGAAAATTTCGGATTCCAAATCCAAGTTAAACTTAGTAGATAACCATCTAATTTATTTGAGTCTAGACTTTAGCAAATACCACAAATTAAGCAGATTAGGAATATTCAGAATTCGCAAATTCTAATATTGCTTATCTAAATATCTCAGCGAATATGAAATGAGCTCGCGACCTGGAAGTTTGTTCAGATATTCTATCGAAGTTACGATAGGGTTTCAGTGGAGGTTCTTAAGTATTTATAGAAGTTTTTGCGATTATTGGAAAATCTGATTATTTCGTTTTCTGTTGTTTTATACGCCATGAATATTGTCACCGTCAAACGTATGTAGGATATTATATATCGATATTAACGTTCCGATTGCATTGGCATTGCATTTTATTGACAATGAATTCGATGCACTTAGATCAGAAATGTCCAGAACCAGAAAGCATGGCATAGGAAAGGACGCTTTTATTCAGTAAAGAGCAATTTCAGGTTCATTGACAATAATAATGACATAAATTCAAAATCGTGATCAAATAATTTTAACAACTAACACGTTTATTTGAATTTAGGGTTATTTTCTGTAGGCTGCAGAATTGTTCGGCTCTGGAACGCAAGGGGCAACTGGAGTAATATGGACCCACAATGTTTAGCCAGTAAAAATCGCATATCTCGCTCCAAATCAGATCGGGAAAGTTTGTTTGAACGATTCGAAATCATAGAAAGAAAGAAAAAATTAGGGGTTTTTCTATGTTAAAGATATAACCATCAATGTAGCATAGTTACTTCAACTTTTTATTTGATCCAATTCACACTTTTGCCGAGTGAGCAGAAGTGTTTGAGTTTACCTCCCTTTTAAAACTTATTTATATAGGTATTGGAAAAGCAGTGGAACACACCTTCCAAAGTTTCTAAAACAATCCTAGTTCCACTAAAACTTTCTAGACAAATCCGAAACGCACTATCCGTACTCTGAAGCCGCAATAATCTAAATGAAATATTCATTCGAGCTGTAAACTGGCAAATTCGTTAACAGGATTCTTTAACGCAGGCTATGGTGAAACTCTCTGCTGCACTTTAGATAATCAGGACTTTATAAATATGTGTCTGAACCAGATAGTGGTTGTTTCGGTCCATTAGATGGCCAACTATACGGCTGTTCGAGGGTAGTCAGCCATAGCAAACGTTGGAGATAAAAGGTTAGTTCTATTGGCTATTGGATGTTGGAGGTGGTTGGAAAAAGTTTAAGTATCGGTAAGGTTTTTACGATATGTTAACTGGGAAGTCGTTTGGGTATTTGAATGAAACCGGCTTCGGTTTTCTAACGTAGTAAACGCCTTTTCTAACACGGTGTAGGGTTTCTCCTGCTTTTTAGAGGTGTCATTCTATGTTGACGAATACCATGCTGCTTACAAAGTGTAGGCAGAAATGTAGCGACATCTATTACGCCTCATAGCAACTAAAATTCAAAATCGTGCACCGCATTGTATACCTTCGTGCGATTAGAACACAATTCATGTCCGAAATCAACTATCAGGTATCTACCCGGACCAGACACAACCCGTCGGAGGATCCTCCCTTTTCAATGGAGTTTTGCGAGACAACGAGGGTGCCGGATATGCTGCTGCTGATAACAGATCCAGAACGCTACTCAGTGTCGATATCTTCACCTTTAGGTGGTTCCGACCACTGTTTGGTTTAGTCTGTGTCTGTTCACTTCCTGCCCAATCCCAACCCTAGAGGCACCCGGCGTGTTTGGCGATACAGGTCAGCAGATAGGGATGGCATGCGGTCTTTCATCGCATGCTATCTTGTGAGAGAGATTTTACACCCTGTTCCGAATACCTCTAAAGACACCTTCCAGTCATTAAGCATTGTGTGTAAAAAACTTTGGTACCATTACCTCCTGTTTATAGTTCAACACAGTAGCAACAAAATTGATGCGACCCACTTTAAGAATAAAAGCCGGTGCGTACTGCATGACGTCGCCATAATCCAACTTGGAATGACGCAGCATTTTTATTACTTACCCTTGTTAAGTTAATTTCGGCTCCAACGGGTACACACGCTTCCGCATAGCCTGTCTCGCGTCTCTTGGGCCGAGATGTATCTAATTAAGTCATAAAAAGCGGCGTTTCCTCAACAGAAGTGTTATTTTGTGAGCGTCCGGGCGCGGGCCGTGAGTTATCGCCCCTATTCCCGCTTTTAATTATTCATGAGCCTCCCGGACAAGTTTCACCAACTTCAGGCCAACAGCTGGCGTGCTTCTATTAAATAATTTGCACTCACTTCTTTAAGACTGCGTGTGCGGTTTTGCATATTAATTAGCGTAATAGAGTATTGAGTTGTTATCTTTTCCTCTTCATTGCGGGAGGAAGTTTGAAGGAGGTAAATTCAATAGCGAAAAAGTTGCTCACAAAAGTTGCTAGAATTCATATAGAATGCTTGTTATATTCGATTTATTGTTACTAGACCGTGTTGTGTGTAATCCTGGGCAAAGGCTTCCCTCTATTCCTTCAGACGGTCACGATTTTTTCCATCTTATTTCCAATTCTTTTCAAGGAGCCATGTCGTCCCTTCATATCTTTCGTGGTCTGCCGCGGTCTCGTGTAGCTGTGTCAGGGCACTAATTCTGTGTTTTACGACCACAGTTCGTCAGGTATGCGGAAGATATGTTCTGCCCCATTTAAGTTGGGTAGCCTTTTGAAATTCATCAATGATTTTGTTTCGGAGTGCAGTGTAGGTACTGTGTAGTATTTAAAAAGTCACCTGTTAATACTTGTTATATTATAGACAAAAAGTCCAGTTAGGAGGAAAAGCAACCTAAAAAGCAAACACAAAGTACTCGTCCGGAATAACTGAGGCCCAAACTTAAACCTAATTAGGTACCCTTCAAATAGTCAACGCTAAAATATGAAACTTCGTAGCTTACGATAACAATAATAATTTCATCGCCACCGTTCATTATTTCGGTCCACACCTCCACATAGCTGAACTTTTGAGGGCATTGTTTATGTTCATAGTGGTCTGTTTATGTTTAAACACAGTTATGTTGAACTTAAACGTGTTGTTCCAGATGTCGCCGCAGTCGTGCGCGCACCGGTGAGATGAGCACAGCGGCCTCGAGTCGCAACTACTCCTATGATGAGACTATCCAGGTACTGTATTTTGAATATGGAAATCCTAAATGTATTACCAGCCTAAAGCTAAGTTGGTTTATCATAACTCGTGTAGTTGACTAGGTTTCTCATCATTCTGGTCTGCATACGAGTCAACCTCTTGGTTGGCAACCGATTTCAAATTACATTAAGTTGTTGGTCATTTTACATAATTTCAAAGCCATATCAGTATTTTTCCATATACCTGGTGTAGAGAATGATACCAAAAGCTACTAAATAACAACAATTAATAATAATGAGTAGAATATCTAATCTTATGACATGCATGTTCAATGTTGTAGAGATCTGCTGAAAATTGATACAGGATTTTATTTTCAGAACTAACTATAATAAAATACTACAAATGTGAAAAAAAAGCTCACCTCTACAATTCTCTAACTAAATATTCTGACCTAGTAACTGAAATAGTCGTGGTTTTTAGGCCAAAGTTGTTTAGGGCCAAGCGTAGCTGTGTGGCCAACATGGCCACTTGGCTAGGCATGGCCGCCTGACTGAGTAGCTTACATGGGACTGGGACGCGTTTCCTTTTTTGCTGTTAGAGAAATCTAAGTCGGGAGAGTAATCCGTTTGGGGGGAAACAGTTTTTGTGTTGTGTGAAAATTATTTTCCGTTTACGATGACGTTGACATATTGTAGTAGGGTTTGTTTATACATACGTAGTGTAGAGGTACTAAATATATGGTTTATTAAAAAAAAAACTCTCGGTTTAATTACCTGGCAGATGATATTAGATACGTATTTTTTTTCTGGGTGGTAAAACTTCTCCCGCTCTGTGTTAGGTATCATTTAATTCCCCTATGTAAACATTGTAAACTTACACAAGACAAAACGACTGAAAACAGTTAACACAATCCTTTCCAACCTTTTCTGTAAAACAGCTTCGACTCTGTATACGAATTAAAACAATACAATAATAAATACAGCCTTCCAAATTCATGGGTGTTAACAATTCGCGTCGGTAGCACTTTCACCGAAGCTCTTAGTTTTCAGTGCAGACTAATGCTTTGTACAATGGACTTTCGCTGCGATCGAAGCCTCTGCTCACAGGCCAATTAGTACTATCATCACCGGTGATAAAGTTTATTTTGAGTTGGCAAATATAAAGTGCTAAAATTGCAGGCCCTTCGTGGTTTCCCGTAAACGTGGCTTAGATAAGTTTACTACAACTTTGTATCCTATGCTGTATGTTCTAAAGTAGGATTTCGATTGTTGACGGAAGTATCAGGGGTATAGAAGAAGTTTTTCAGGACGGGTCATAACGACACATTAAGCAACACGGGCGCACTTACCTTTATTAATGCGGTACAGGGCTCAGCGCTTATCCGGCTGCTCAATGCGTTGTGCGGGTCAATGGGAACTGCCGACACTTAACTAACTATTAGTGCCCTTTAACCGAATGTGAGACGCCCTCTACGTGACAGAAGTCACTTGATCACTTGTTTGTGTCAGATTTTGTGTGGTCGTAACTATAGGGTAACTGTTTAAGCGTTAATGCTTTATACATTCATGAAAATCGACCAATCATAGCAGATACAACAACTGATGAGAATTATTTTAAAATGGTTCTCTAACATGGTGAACAAACAGAATTGATCCCTTAAAGTGCACGCCATAAAGAAAAAGAAGACGGCAAAATCTCAGCGCAAAAAATAATCAGCAAGTCTAAAGCAGACGATGCTACTGAGTACAGAGCCAATGCTTTACGAGACAGATAATGCACAGCAGTCGTTAGCGGGTTAAAAGCGGCGTGGTTTAATTCGCGCGTTATCGCAGCGTGGAGGCCGCGGCGCTCCGCCGTTCCCCCGGGCTCGCGAACATTTATCAGGGGTCGACCCACATTGCCCCACCATCTGCTACCGACTCCTCGCTTATATATCGGACTGCGATTACCCCGACGTTATTGTGAGAAAGTAGTTTCTGCACACCCGTATTGCCTTTATTGTTTCCTACTTTGTTTCCCATATGTTATTTGGAAAATATATCGCGAAAAGCCACTACGTGTATATATTTTTTCTGTTTCGGTTTCTTCATCGGTAATATTGTTTTGTGGTCTTTATATCCTTGAATCCTAGCAATACCTATCAACCGCTGTATCTGATCTTGAACCCAAAGTAATAACAATAATCTGTATAGTTTTATATTCCTCGTGTTGTGTCTAAGATACGTAGGTATTGGCTGCTTTCCCAAATGCTCTTAGGCTTATGTAATTGAGGCTCTCAGACTTCTTCATAAACTTTGATAAAAACAAGCCCTTTTTGTAAATACCAATAAACATCTGCAATTCGGGTTCGTGATAGTTTTCTTTGACCTTTTTCGTGGCGACCATCGCGAAACACACGGTCAATATAGTGGCCAGCAATTTCCTTGACTGGATTGTTTTATCAGGGTCCGAAGCAATATATTGTGATTTCGCTATCTGTATCGGAGATTGGTTTAGTGAATTTGATTAACGAACTGTTTCCGTAGCGGAGTTGTGGCAAGGGTTGGGCCTAATGCGTGGTCCACGCCGCATTAAGAGGCGTGGGCCAGAAAATCGAATTTTCCGCTGTTGTGGGTCCGCATACGCGTACCTTTGTCGGGGTTTTCAGAGCGTGTCGTATACTTAACAAACTTTGACACGATACTCCCTCGCGACGATTTCTATTTATTTTTCGGAGATTTTTCGTCCCTTCATTATAAGTGGCGTAAGTTGATTGGATAACTTGATACGTAGCAAGATCGTAATTAATTATTTTCTTTTTAATTAGTTTTTTGTTTACATTTTATCTTCTTTCAGCTATCATCAAGTATCAGTTAGCTTGAGTTTCTGAGGTACTTGAATGAACGCGTTGGCATAGATTCCAGGGGGTCGGTCCTTAATCCGAATACAAATTTTCCGAGAGATAAACCGGCGCAGGTTTACGGGCCCCGGGAGCTCGCCCTATTTTCTTTCACTCCATCTCTATACGTAGGTGACGATAGCGGAAAACGATCGCCCGTGAACAATTTATTTTACCCACTTTTGTAAACTGTTCCATTTTGATAGCAGCGTTTGGTAGAAGTGTTGTTGAATTATTTTTTAAACGTTTTTAGAAAACATTTGGTTGATGCTAGTTAATATTGAATACATACAGTTTTGTAGCAGTTCAGTGATACTTATTGTTTGTTCCTAGCTATGTTGTATGGTACAAATTCCCAGCCATCGATCAAACCGTTTTGTGTTTTAAAATCAATAAAAGAGCCATTAGGAAAATAATCACCCTTTTAAGAAAAAATGCTAAAATAACAAATCCTAAAAACACAAGTGAAATCCAATAGGAATTTTAAAAGTGAAATATCAACATCAAGATCTGAATTTCAATGAAAATTTATGTCCGGAGTTAATTAAAAGGCCTCTCGCGACGAGCCTTTATCTGGATTCAAATTTTCCGAAAGATTAAACTGCGGACAGAAGGTTTACGATCCCTGAGAGCTTTCCGAAGCCTTAGCAACTGAGCTGCCGACTCCTGCCGACAACTGCCGACCGTACTCCGTACTCTGTATTGACTAAGTACTTTTAAGAGCACTCAATATCGACTTACCACTAACTAGTACTAAGATATTCTTAATTTGAATTTCGTACTATAACTTAATTACCAATTTGATCACCAAATAATGCTCAAACAACCGTGCTAGCAGCATGACTGTGGATTGAATTACCTATGTCACTTTTAGATTCTACGATGATTCTTTAAAATGTGTACAATTACCACCAATTATATGACATTATCATCACGCATCGTCGCACTGATTGGTCGACGGACGCACTTGCAACTAGGGACGTAACGGGGCCTCCGTTACGTACCTTGAATAGTCACGTACTGCTACGTTCTTAATTTATTTTAAAAACTCGCGGATATCCGGCGTGTGCTATACCGCAGTTTTTTTTTTAATAATTTTTTTTTATCAAATCATCTTCACATATTGCCTTTCTAATAAAACTGGTATTTTTTTAGTTGGAAAAATCATCTAATGATATACCCGCTCTTGGGCGGAGCGAGAGGGCGTGTCATACTTTTACTGACTAAAAACACACTCCTGTTCCTTCTTTGCCATTGTTCCAGGGCCCCGGGGATCTCTTTCGCATCACCCATGGCCCCTAATGTAATTGGTATGGGGTTCATATGTCGGTTGGATGATTTTAAAATCTATAACGACCATAAGTTGAAACAATTTTTGTGTTTTATTTATTTAGGTAGAAGGTACGAGTAACCTATGTTCTGTTTTTAGGGTTCCTTAACTAAGTCGGCAAAAACGGGACCTTTATAGGATCGTCGATACGTCACAAAAATAAAAGTTTTTTTTGCTATTCCGAAAACATCTTCGAGACTCAATTCGAGAATTTAGCTAGGTATTACATACATATATAAATTTGTACAGAACCCTCAGTGCGTGCAACTCGCACTTGACCGGTTTTTTTACTAATTCTCATAAGTAGGTTAAATTTCTTCCTTTAAATCGCCGTGTCCCTAATCTGGTACAGTGAATTCGGGGAATAGATACAGCTTAATGGCAGGTGGGCACGTTCGGTCAATTGATAATAATAGCAGCACAGTCATTAGTGCTCTGCAGGTGGACCTTCCTGATTTAATCCCTTTAGTCGTATCTTACGGTGCCCATTGGTAATAATGTGGTTGAGCTTTAGCTGGAGTTACCTACCAACGTCTGTGTGTGCGGTTATTTAACAGCTTGCTTTTGCTACTTGGGTAAAATATTTAGCTACTAGGGGTTTGTGTTTTGCTTCTGTGGGCTTAACGTACAACAGCAATCATGCATTTTTATTGGAATGAAGAGTGGCCGAATTTTCTGACTTTAATTTATTAAACCATAATTCATATTAAAAATACCTACCTACCGTCTTTTAAAAGGTTATATTTTAAGGGCCTATATTATAAGCTACCTTATAATGTTCCCACTGTTGGGATTCAGTCCTCCTCTCAAGATGAGGGTGGGCTGTAATCTACCACGCGGGCCCAGGTCGAGTTGGCGGATGATAGATAAAAAAAAAAAACAAAACTATGTCAGGCCCAATTCAGGTGTCTATGCTTAAACCACTTCTTCTAACGAAATCATTGGTCATCATACTTTCAGCTAAACTTGAAAACAATACACACCTAAGCTTAAATAGAATTCCTACGGGAACACAATGTGACTATTCAGAAAAATAAATGAGTGCGCCCTCTAGCTGGGGTTGGTTTAATTTATTGCCCCGTGATTGTCAGGGTGACTATTTTTATTGCCGCTATTCGATACTAGATGGCGGAATTCTTCACTGCTGTGTTAGTGTGTGGGCTAGTTTATTTGTTGTATGGTGGTTGGTGGTTGAGAGACGATTTATTTATTTAGTTGCCTGTTTCAGTTTCCTTAATTGGCCCACTTAAAATTGAAAATTAAAAAAAATACATAATTTGTCTGAAATTATAAGCCAAATGAGTAAATTGAGACTTCTAAATTTAAATCAGATGTGTTCACAAATATTTACGGTTCTCAGAAATATATTTATTGAGATAGATAAGTAGTCGCTAATCGTAATATCCCTCGTACCTACTACCAATTAGCGACTATTTATCTAATTTTCCTAACGAGTAGACTATTAACATAGAGTGAAGTTAAACTAGGGAAGATCAGTTTATCTGTTCAGTTTTCAAGTTATTTGGCGTATCTTATTCTTGTTACTAGAGCCTAAATTGAAGGGTGTTTGACTCCACTCATCATCAGTCAAGACATGTTATATAAACTCTCATTAACGAGATAATAACACATTAACGGGCCCATCAATCCAGCTAACCGCATAACCGACAAGAAGCGGACAATTACCACCAATTATATGACAGCTGTTATCACGCAGCTTAGCACTGATTGGTCAATTGATGCACTTACAACTAGGGACGTAACGGAGGCCAATTAGCGGAAAAATAAATTGAAAAAAAGTGGTGCAACATCATTAGTACCTCTTATAGTACCTCATTCGACAAAAATGGGACCTCTATAGGATCACTTTGTTGTCCGTCTGTCATAACCCTTTTTCTCACATCGCGTGGAGGTATCAAACACAAATTAATATCAATCAGGTACTCAGGTGTAGCCCCAGAAGTAGTTAATTCTCCAGGGTTCCATCGTTCATCTTCGTTCTCATCATCGGTCCCATCATCATCAAGTCAGGATCTGATGATCCTGACTTGATGATCATGAGACCAATTAAGAAGTATACCCTCTCTAACAAAACAGCTGATTTCCTTAATTAGACCTCCTTTATAAATTTACTAAAAAATAAGCAGAGGAACGGAGGCAATATAACTTGCGGAATTCCGCATTTGTGGAGGCAAAGTTCCGTCACAATCCTACGTTACAACGTTACAGTGCAGGCCGATAAAACTGGCCCAACCATTATTCGTCGCTCAATGACCATTTGTCGTAATTAACAGGCAATGGTTAATCTCACTGGGCCTACCTCTCCCCCCTCTTTGCTTCATACCCCGCAGTGCGTCTCGCCACCCTAAATCACGGTACTGCCAGGCCCTGCTGTGTCCTGCCGTCACTAGCTTTTTAACTGCATCATGATGGGAAAGTTACTGAAAGCTTGTGAACGAAATTGCACATCTGCTCGTTTGCGCAATTTTGTTGCATTACCTGTAGAGTTGAGGTTATTTTTCAGCAGCGTTTTCTGAGAATCTGTAACCATAACAGAAGAACTGACAAACTCAAACATTTTATTCTAAACCAAAATAGGTAAATAGGTTAATATAATATATGTAATATATTCCACAACTATCCCACAACGTCGTCTAGTCCCAAGCTAAGCAGAGCTTGTGTTATGAGTACTAGACAACTGATAAACATACTCATATATTTCTAAATACATACATATTATAGATAAATCTAGACACAGAACAAATGATCATGCTCATCACACAAACATTCGTCCTAGATGGAAACCACCAAGCCAACCACTAGACCAACAAGCCAGTCGAAAACTTCAACATAGATCTCTATGAAAAACTATATTTACTATGTTTTTGATAATCGTCCAAGTTTTTATTGCATAATTATGAAACAATCTGTGATTTTAAATAGTAAGATTACAAAAATGACCAATATTGTTTCACATTATTATAATGAAACTGAAAGATGTTAAATATTTAAGTTAGTCTTTTAAATAATAAATATTTTCTCCTATCGACATTTTTATTTCTTAGTCTCCGCACTATGCGAGTGATATTCGTAGGTGTGCTTCGTGGAATAGGAAATTATTTTTTTTATTTGAAGCACACCTACGGATGTGCTAAGTGGAATACTTTAGGTGTGCTTCGTCTGGGTGTGCTTCGTTTGGGTGTGCTTCACGGAATACCTCCAAAATTCAAATTGTTTTTATTTCACATAGGGCTACTTGGGCACTTATAAAACGTCAGAAGCGGCAAGAAACTCCATGGTTACTCTTTTAAAAAAAGTCGTTGTTTACAATATTTTCAGATTATAGTATTAATAGATATTATGTAAGAACAGTGCAGACCAGTAAATATTGTACCCAAAAGCACAATAAAAGTTCTCTTTGATTTCTTTTTGACTTAACATTAACACCATACAATTTTAAGGCAATTTCTACATTCCGTCGGTTAGAAACAGTAGAGGAATATTTCAAAATAGACTCGTTCGTTTTTAGATATGTATTTTTTTTTTTTGAAGAAGAGCAATGTGAAGAATGTAATTTTTATAATATTGAATTTTAAACAGTATTGAAAACTTAGCTTGGTATCAGAATAAAGTAAAAGAAAAACAGAATTTTCAGATATTCTACTACTATTTTCAACTGACGATTCACAAAGAATTTTGACACCATTCACGCTTTTATAAATATACCTAATTTTAGGTGAGTAACTGTTACCGCTACTTTCATTGCTATCTCGGGTCTAAGTAAATACGTATAACAACATAAGAGTGAAAAGAAGCTGGTGAGAACTAGGACGTCTAAAATAAACTTTCCACGAACCTCTCTAGGATAAAAATAGAACATCTTAACATTTTACATTCAGCCACGACTGTCATCCAATTATGCACCATGTTGCAGATTCATAAAATAATAAATAAAAAGAATGAAATTGTCTTTCTAGGAAATGACAATTTTATGCGCTATTGAGATTTTATTATTCTTGAGTAATTACTTTGTCTTTTTGTGTCTTTTCTACAGTTACTGACTAGCCACTTGAGAATAGCTTTGAATTTTTTAGTCAGCTGTTTTTTAATGATACAACGTTAAAATTTTTAGCATATTTATTATATTATTTATATTTTTTTCCACAACTATCACACTACGCCGTCTAGTCTCAAGCTAAGCAGAACTTGTTTTTTGAGTACTAGACAACTGATAAACATACTTATATAC
The DNA here is from genome assembly GCA_961205895.1 of Mythimna pallens. Classification (NCBI taxonomy): domain Eukaryota; kingdom Metazoa; phylum Arthropoda; class Insecta; order Lepidoptera; family Noctuidae; genus Mythimna; species Mythimna pallens. The sequence goes on along the minus strand of OY540826.1, from coordinate 10,836,431 downwards.
TTCTAAATACATGTTATCGATAAATTACGCCCAGACACAGAACAAATGAGCGTACTCATCACACAAACGTTTGTCCTGGGTGGGAATCGAACCCACGACCTCCGGTATAGCAGTCAGGGCCACTAACCACTAGACCAACAGGCCAGTCAAACATTAACTAGACGATGTAATATTTTTTGCTTTAATTTTGAAGCTTCGTAATAAATTATTCTTTATTGTACAAAAAACTTTAAACAAATCATTTGTATCAGTACAGATGATGTACACAGGGAAGCTTAACCTACAACTGGGTTTACTTACAATAAACATTTTTTCGATTTTTTTTTTTTTTTTAGGTGGGAAATCATCTTATGACAAATCCCGCTCTTGGGTGGAGCGAGAGATAGTGCCAGACTTTTACTGACTAAAAACCCACTCCTGTTCCTTCGTTGCCTTCGTCCCAGGGTCCGGGTTTCGTTTTCACACTACCCAGAATTTTACACATGAGGACAACTATAGGTGCACAACAAAATTAAAAAATAATATCTTCGTTAATTTACTCTTACTAAAAATTACAAAATAAACTAAACAAATATGTGTACATTACTCAATACAGAAACATAACATATATTTATATTATATTATTATCTCCTCTCTGGGAGAGGGAATGGGCCGTAATCCACCACGCGGGCCCTGTGCGGGTTGGTGAATGTCACTCGTCTTCAAAGTTATTGGTGCTAGGACATGCCGGTTTCCTCACGATGTTATCCTTCACTGTTTTGAGAGCAGTGGTGATGAAATAAATTACACAAAGTAATGCGCCTGGCTGGGTTTGAACCCGCGACCAACAACTCGTAATTCGGGGTTGTTACCACTCGACCACCACTGTTCAACATAACATATACAATAAATAAACCCATTCTTATGTTTATGGGTCATATTGACAATAAACATTCCATAATTCTTTTCCTGAAGACCTCCAACGAAGGACTAGCCGTCTAAAATATCGTCCAGTTAGGAAGGTTTAATATGAGTCAATGAGTCTCTCTAGCGAATCGCTTCTATGTATATCAGCCTGTTAACACAACTATAGATTTTCCTTTCCTTATTCAGATTCCTTTACGATAAGAGTTGATCGTCGCAGCTAATACACCCTCAAAATAATCTTGAAAGGCGCTGGAGGTGGTATCGATGACGTCATCTCGACCCCCGGGACTTCCCGGATTCTTTCATCAAATCCCGACATTGCTCGGTGCGATTATTCACACGATACTCCAGCGGTGCTCAAAGTTTTTGGGATTAAATTGCCATCTGTCGTTGTTTAACTAGGTATTTATTTCTGCCTACATATTTTTAATGCCAAGTTTTTTTTTGTGGTATTAGTTGAAATATTTTTTATTAGATGTAATAAAAGTAGATGATTATGTGTTTATGCAAGTGTTTGTAGATTTGAGTTTATGATAAAAACGACTGGATTTTAATTTGTTTTCTGAATTTTAAATTTTTGTATCTTAGTAATAAGTCGTAGGTATGTCATTAAAAAGTGTTCACCATCGTAATAATTACGTATTTACTGAAATTTTATGTTCATTAAAATGGTCATTAAGGTCGTCAATTAAGTGTAGTAATCGTCGTCGTTAAGTCTATAAAACTGTAGGTAACCCGGTGCTATTATATAAATCCGAATGCTGCACATTAAACAAGATCATGAGCAAAGTGCATACCAATGAGATGAAAATGCTGAGGTGGACGAGAGGTGGGGCAGCTTTAAAATCGCGCCAATTATCAAAAAAATTAGGGAAAACCGCCTCAGATGGTATGGACATGTTAGCAGTAGAAGCAAAGACATGTTGTAAAAATTGCACTTAAATTGGCAGAACAAAGGAAAGGCAGAGGTCGCCCACCATTTACCTGGTGGTCTAGAATCGAGAGAGACCTCAAGTTAGTACATTTGGCAGAGCTGAAGTAGAACTCAAGATAGAATTAAAAAAAAACCTGGCGCCGATTAGCGAAGAGACCCGACCCCACATAATGGAAACAGGAGAGGACAAAGACGATGTTCATTAAAATCGTCACAAAATTTATCTAAACTAGTAAGTGAGACTCTACATTCTTGTGCCACGGTGGCAGTGGCCACATTTGCTGATTCATCTCATCGAGCGAGGACTTAGCAAAGCACTTAAACCTTTAGTTTACAACGTAATTTTATAGTTTGTAAACGTGTCGTAAAATAATTTGTGAATATGGCCGCATTAAAACAGTGTGATAAAGGGTTTTACAGCTAGTGTCGCTACTGGAGGTCAATAGACGTGAACATACACTGAAAAAGTCGTGTTAATTACTCTGTTTTTGATTACGTATCAACATTTATTAATTGGAATCCATTGAGACGTTTAATAAATAAGCATAAAAAATAACCCATTCTCGGAAATTTACTTGCATGATATAAATACAAAATTCAAAAGGGTTTTCTCGTAAAACAACAATTTAACGAATAACTTTTCAGAGAAATCAAACCACCTCCATTAAAAATCACTATTCTCCTGATGATTTAGTTAAAAAACGTTTTTGTCTTTATTTTGTCTTCTAACTCGAGTATTTCAACTATTTTTGGTACTGTTTAAGCAATAGAGGTACTCCCATATTGTATGTGGAAGCTCGTAAATGACTCAACGTGACCTAGCCTATCGTTATATTTTATATTGTTAGCTGTAAGCCACCCAAATAAAATAAAAATAAAATATTTGCAGAAAGTCGTTATTGTATACCTACTATTTTGCGTAAATGTCACATACTTATGCTCGCAACTTTACAATGAAAATTTAACCTATTTAATAACAAGTTTGAACTTTAAAATGAAAGCTGTAGCAAAAGTTTTAGAACCGTTCGAATAGAAAGGAAATAAACGATCCCCTTCTTACAACGGTAATCCCAAAAGTAGATGGCAATGTGGCGAAATTTATCTACAGCGGGCTCCAAAACCAATTACAATTTGGAATTTTGGTACCGAATTAGTTAGGTACCTACCATAATAATTTTGTAAAGTTTATAATTGCCATTTATTATTTGTAAAGGTTAGGATTTAAATTATTGTTTTGAAACTAACTAATTACTATGACTGTTTTGATGTTTAGTTTTTAATGTCAGTGACATTACAGTCATGTCTTTTTAATCACTAAACAGGTACATAGTAATTAAAACAAAATCATTAGAGGTCTAGGCGTCCTGAAAAGGGGTGACAGATAAGCGTATATGCATATCGCAGGAAATAGATCACGAGTGTCTTAGTTAAAAAAATGTCATTACGAGTATGAGTACAGACATATGTATAGAATGAGAAATTAATTTCTTTAATTGATTTGATTTATTAGATACTTTAATTCGTTGTCCAAGTTGTGCTCCTAAGTAATCTTCTCTTGTAGTAATCTAGCTCTTATTTAGAAACAATTTGTTTCATTTTTCGTTTATTTTCTGTGAACTGTTTAGTTCCAGATTCCTAGTTCGATTTTTCTTTAGTCAAAGATTTTGAATTAAGAATCTTCTTGACAGAAAAAAAAAATAGAAGTGTATAGTACCAGTTCAAATAATTTTATGAATGGGCGAAACCTTTAAGCTTCTGATTTTTTTGTATTATATACTAGCTTTTGACAGCTAAAACGGTGTGTGGTGGTGTCCGGATAGCTAAAACCTAGGGGTTCTTAAATCAAGAGTGAATAGGTAATTTCTAGGCAAGCTTGCTGCATCGTCGGCTACATCATCGCTTACCATCAGGTGAGATAGTGGCTAAAAGCGAGCCTATTCAGAATAAAAAAATTACTCACTGATAAAGTAGCATTCTACTGAGGAAAGAATTTTGATAATCGATCCCTACTGGATCGATTTTCAAAATTCTTGAATTTATTCATTACAAACTAAAATACAAATCTTTTCTCTTTATTATTATTTTTTAATGATTATATATTTATTTCGAGTTTATCGAGCGAACCGGCGCGTTCGCTCGGTCATTGTCTTTTGTGTCTCTAATACGCTACTCAAAAGGTTAAATTAAATTGAATTTTATTATAACGTCAGTCAATCAAACATTAAAAGAATTGTATTAAATATTAAAATAAATTGTATAAATAATATAATATAATATGTATAAATTGTATAATATTAGTTCAGACAAATATAAAAGAGGGTACACAATTTAATGAGCACCCTGTATCGCAATGCACCGGTGCATAGTGCAGGGGTGCAGGGGCGCTACCGCTGCAAGATCGCGCCCGCGCCCGCGCCCGCGCCCGCGCCGCCTTAATCAAACCCAAGCAATTTATGATCGCCCGGACCCCGGACCGAGTCCGCGACAGCTACATTCTGCAATTTTTGACGTTTGTGAGAATGTATGGAATGGTTGTATCTTACTAAAAAAAATATTGTGTGTTTTAAATGGATGATGCTGAAAAAATATTGTTAGGAAATTGATTTTAGCTGCTTAAATATTCAATCAATTCAAATCTCTACCTAAGTGACGGTCTTTGACAGTGTTATTGTAAGGCTATTACAACGTTGATACGTAAATTAATTTATTATTAAGCAATTTGGTATACAATACAGATCAACTTAATTATCAATAATTTTCTACATCGGTAATTGTTCTACATAAATGCTGCACTCTTACATTATTTGTAACTTTTAAGTAATGGAGATCGGTGGAAAATTCAGTCAACATTGGTATTTTTTTCAATGTCATAACTAATATTATAAAGGCAAAGTTTATGTGTGTATATTTGTGACTTCTTAATGCTCTAAAGACTAACGGATTTGAATGAAACTTAACACTGATATAATAAATAAATAATTTGAAGTATTAATTCTATGCGGGCAAAACCACTGGCTGTTCTCGCTTGCGTAGGAAGCTTTCATTTGGTTGTGATTTGTTGAATTAATCCTTTGCTAAACAAAACAATATAATCAAAATTCAGTTTTTATCAACCCTTTACTTAGCAGGGTCTATTTTGGAAGAAACACTTTAATTTTGTCAATTGGTACTTATGGTGTTTTGTTACTGTCTATTGCATTTTGGCTCTACATTTACCTACTTGTCCAACATCTTTATTTTCATCGTAACAATCCATTTATTCAGTCCACTGTGTTGCAGAATAACCAGCCGATACAATACGTCGTGCGTAGTGTCTCAAGCGGGGGCTGGCCCCCAGCCAAAGTGCTTACATTAGAAGTTAGAACTTACACCCACCGCCGATACTGAGGTCCCGTAGTTAAACTGAACGCTTATAACTGATAACTGTTGTTGGATTCTTTTGATGATATTGGACCAATAAAAAATATATGAATTAGGTACAGTCAACAAAGGAGATAAGTAACAGGGTCGTCGGTTTTTTTAAATTTGTTTATGGGCGCTTGACCACTGTTCCAACTGATGGAAAGCGACGATCTGGTCGACGATGGAGCACGCCGGGCTAGAAGTAACCTATTACATTATACTCTTGACTTAATGATCTCTAGGTTGTAGTTAACAGGAAACACAGACTGCTATTCCACTCCTTAGCTGTACGCACAATGAATGTGTTCACAAAACGTTTTAAACGTTGTTTTTCAATAATTGAAGTTTTCATGAAAACCGATGGACGAGTATAAATGAAAATAATTAAATTCATAGTAAATAAACAACTTATTAATAAAACTAAAATTCATTCGTGTCTATCCATCGATTTCTGTAAACACTTCAACTATATCTGACAACCCTGGTTACTTATCTTAGGGTTCCGTACCTCAAAAGGAAAAAACGGAACCCTGATCACTTTTTTGTCCGTCTGTCTGTCTGTCAAGACTCATTATCTAGGGAATGCTTGAAGGTATAGAGTTGAAATTAAAACCATATATCTAACATAACTCAGGTCTGCGGTCCTTTGAAGCTGTGAAAAAACTAAACTTCTGAGTTAACGAATAAAAATAGATGTGGCCGTTTATGTTATGCAAAAAACGTACATTTCGACACTCAAAACTCATAGGGTTCTTGTTGACCTAGAATCCTGAAATTTGGTATGGAACAAGGTCTCATAGCACAAGTATAGAAAAACTGTGAATTTGTAGTTATGTCACAAAAAAAACACTCAATTCGGGAATTGACCTATTTTCATAGATAGGTTTGTACGGAACCCTCAGTGCGCAAGTCCGACTCGCACTAGCCCGGTTTTATTTATTTATTATTATTGATATAAACCTTGATGCAATCCTTGATGGTGAGGATTATTATCAATATTTCAATCCTCTAATGTTATTTGGTCAAGCTAGATATACATACATACAGTTATACAGTTTCAAATAACAGAGAAATAAAAATTTGCATTGAATGTCTGCACCACTGCATCATTTGAGTAGAATCAATGTTTATTAGGTACTACTGTTGCAAACATTTTAAATCTGAGTCCAAAATAGACTTAAGACGAAATTTTATTGGATTTGGTGGAAAAACTGGAGGAAATTTGAGAAAATATAACAACATGCCAACGCATTTTCTGTGTTTCTGGAAGTGAGTACATTTCAGCTAGCATATTTAAATTCTTACCGCATATTATAATCACTTCAGAAGATGCAAGAAACCATGCATTGAATCAATCTATCGTAGATCTCATGAAAACGTTGATCTCGCTTTCTATCTGGTGAGATAAAAAATTGTCACATGATGGAACATAAAAATGTTACAAAATCAAACAAATTTTAAAGAAAGGCGCTTGAAAGTTATTATTCTAATTACAGTTCTACTAACCATCTCATTATTAGTCTAAAAACAAACGACCAATCTAAAACAAACGCACTCCTAATTAAAGCCACGTGCTACCTAAATATGTTTGAAATAGTTCAGTGCAATTAAAGTACAGGCCTTTTTGAAAACAAACCCATTAAAATGTGCATTCAAAGTGCAAGTCACTGAGGGTTGGTCTGTTCTGCCTTGCCGGGCCGACTGGGCACAGAGTAGAAAGTTTACAGAAGGTCGGTTCAAAGCTATAGCGAGAACAGGAGCATGCACTCAAAGATGTGCAAGTACGTATGGCGATCTAACACGAAAAAAATATGAGTCGCGAGCACTTGCGAGTACGCACATAGACGTTTGTTGTTGTGTGACTATATTTTCACGCGTTGTATAAAGCTGTATACGAACACGGCTTAATACAACGCGAGAAAATTTTATTATATATGGTGCGCATAAGTTTGTACTATCATAGGCGTACTCAGGATTTTCACGGGCATTAGCTACTTTTTCTTTTTACGAGCCTAATTAACTCCCCTTTCTCCTTCAAAACCATTCTGTTCTGCGCGATCTCTGGCAAAGTTTGATCCGCAAACGTAATCAGATTACTATTTGACTACTAATTATTATATTTAATTCATTGACCAATTTCTCTTAGTGATCGGTGACACTCATTGATATTCTTGGTTAGTTTTACGATGACTTGACAAAGCCGTCTTTAACATTACGTCTGTGTTAGAAGTTGACCTTCTGTCCCTTTCTTTTCAGTGGCATAGGGCCGAGTGCACTGTTCTCTTGTAATTTTAAACAAGCGACGATGCGTAAAAATGGATGAGCGTTGCGGTACCACTTCAATTAGGGGCGGGTATTTTTTTTTAAGTGGAAGTGACACTTTTAAGGATGTTTTAAAGTGATGTTCAATTTTTTAATAAAGTATTATGGGATTGGTATGGACATTAAAAATGGCTGAAAAATATGACGTTTCTCATAAATGTAAGTAATCAAATTAAGTTTCCTTTTTTTTTAGATATGGGTAAAACGGTCCTAACATAATTGGGAGAAGGCTATTGATGATAATGATACTGATCAAGAAAGAATAGAGGTCGTTTAATTTTAATTTGTATAGGTAACTCTCTACTACTTTTTGACGAACACTTTTGGAGTATTTGAATGGTTCTGTAATTTTATATGCTAAAATCCTAAACCGAAAGAATATGCAAAACTCACCAAGAAACACTTGATGAGTTTTGCATATTCTTTCGGGCTTGGTTTAAGAACAACTTTATTGCTCATAAAGAATTGCATACATAAATTACTTACTAAAATTAAAAATTAGAGCGCTCATATGTACAATAACAAAACAAGATAGCGAGAAAAAAAAATAAGGTAAAATGTGGGGAAACCTACACAGATAACATACTCAATCGTAAGTTATCCAAACATAACATGGATGCACGAATTTGATTTTTACTAGATGTGGCACTGATGGCATCGTCTGTTATGGGCTTGATCGCTACTATCCTTTGCAAAAACTTCCTTGAAAATAATGCACACAGTGGAAAATCTATTCCTTTGCGTTTCACTGTCAGTATTATCCCTTTGTCCGTCCGTGCCTCGGAAGTTTAGAACAAGATCAAAAAGCCATTCCCCTACTTTAAGATGTCAGTGGAAGTTATTGGGAGATACGTGACCGGACCCGGGACTTCGGAGTAGTTTATTTTATAGCTGACTCGCTTCTCTTTTGTTTTGTATTCGACTTAGCTGTAATAGGATTACGTTTAGCGTTTTATCAGCAATTTGGTTTATACTTTTGACGTCTATTGTGATCGGGAGGGCTGAGGGCAATAATAAAGGTTTGTTGATTGATATCAAGGTCTATTTTTTTTTATTAATGATAGGCTCGCGTTTGACCACCATCTCACCTGATGGTAATTTGATAAAAGAAACTAGCATTTTATTAGAAAATTAGATTTTCAGTAGTTTCGCTTGCGCATGGTATTAAGCCATGCGTAAGCTACAGGTAAACCGGAGCCTGTATGTTGCACAACTGTGTAGGTTTCCATACCAGTTTACCTGACAGGTATAACTGTACAGGTAAACCTGTCAGGTATACCCTAGCGTGTTTGGCTACCTTTATCTCAAGTTACTTGTGGTCGGCGCAACACGTTTTTTTTCTGCAATTCTATCCTATCAACTGTCACGCGATTACTATAGATATACTTTCTTGATATATCTTTCTCATACTCACAGCGAAATCTCTTCTCAGTATAAATAGGGTTATATCAAATGGGAGAACTAGACACATAACTTCATTATAATTTACAAAACAAATTATCCATTCAAACGCGGCATCAGCTGCCAGCAATTTTCCAACGTTATGCTTAGATCTAAGACGTAAGGGACTTTAAGTATCGTAGTCATACTTAACAAGTGCATTCACTTAGAACAAACAACACTAAAAAGTACTCTCAAACTCAGTACCTTTATCAACTTCACGTAGTCGCTACGAGTCCATTCACTTTTGAACTGATCTATCGTCTACGCCAGGGGTGCTAAAACCTTCGGTCGTGACCGATCAGTCGATCGATGACGAAAAAGTATGACTTCGAAAATACGACAAAACTATAGATTACTCAATAAACAACGACCAATCCTAATCTTTTTTCAATACGTATTGAAGTCTTATTTCACTTAATGTTTTTTGTTTGAATTTTTCTGTACTAAAAATAAAGATTTTTTGGTTTTTTGTACTTTTGTTTTTAACGAATAAAGAAATACTGGACTGATTTTCAAAATTCATTCGCTAGTGGAATGCTAGTTTATTACTGAGTGACATAGGCTTTATATTTTCTTTTTTAAAGCTGGTGAAGCCGCTGGTAAAAGCTAGTCTTTCATAATTAAAGTTTTGCTGATAGTCGTTTGACCGACAACATCATAAAAATGAAAAATTCTAAATCTTTTTATTTCACATAGGTCTACATGGGCACTTATAAAACATCAGAAGCTAGTGCACACATAAGTCTGGGCACCCCTGGCCTAGGCACTATGTACATTCATCAACATGATCAAAAAAGTACGCGATATCGTCCGTACTTTGTACGTTCCGGAAAGTACAAGTGATCTACGTAGGTACAAGTGCGACAGTCTACGTCGTAGGCATTTCGTAGGCAGGAAGCTACGCCGTAGCAGCCCTTTGCAAGAATCTTCGACGAACATTATCGCGATGTCCCCGAACACATAAATAACTGCTGATACGCTACAGGTGAGTTATGTGTGTATTGTGTTTAGAGTTTAATGTGAGACGTTAATGTTGACTGTTTAGGGGCAGGTGTTTATGACGTGTTTACGGATTATATTCCCTTGGCAAGGATTAATTTAATGATGATAAGATGCGTCAAAAACTTATTTTAATAACTCAAGACTATAAATGCGTAGCATCGTTAAAGTTTGCTAATTAACGAAACTCTTGTATTATTAATGTAAAATAGCCAATTAGGTATGCCATTTATTTTAGGTTTATTAGTGTCTCAAAAGAGAAATGTCTTCTACAAAAAAACATAACATCTTTTCATCTCGCCCGTCGCACCCTACAGAAGCTGCTTGTTTCCTCACCTAGTTTCCTTCATAACACCGAAACACGAAACTGATGCAATTTCCGTAAACAAAGGCGAGAGTAACCTTGGTATAACAAAACATATTTTCCCGGAAAGATAAGGCGAAGGCAGTGCAAGTGCGCATCCTGTGGAGGTAGGAAGGGGGGAGGGGGAGGCTGCATGGAATGGAAACTTGTTTTTCCGCCGAAGGGCGGCAGTGCGCCCCGCGCGCTCCGATCAGCAAGACGCGTCGCGCGCGGCCGCCGCACCCCCGCGATCGTCACTTGTTTATACATACCGGTAAATGTGTCAACAACATAATGCACGTGTACCGCACATACGTGACAAAGTGATAACCCTACCATAAAAAATAACTGTGCTAACTGTGTGTTTGTGGTGACACGTGACTTGTCGTGATCTTTGGATTAACCGCCGCATGGATCGGGTATAAATTAAAAACTTTTTCAAAAGATTCCACCGTAATGTCGGAACATCGTCCCTAGCTCATATTTATGTACGTCATATTTCCTAAGAAAAACTTTTCCATTCCTTTTTACGGCTTAAATGGGCTGAAGGGATATTTTTTAGGGCTTGCAGTTTTCTGTTTTATGATATTGGATTTTCTTAGATATGTTGGAGAGGTAATATTACTGTCGTGACTTTGTTTCAGTAAAAGGGGCAAGTTATCAAATAGAATAGGGTAGTACGGTGTAGTAAAGTGGCAAGTCAGTAGAACTTAATCGTATTATGATAGATGACTGGCCTCGCTTGTGACTCACCGGTGCTCAGGAACCGTGGGCATTCGAACGGCTTATTATGTGAAGTTGATCAAATGAGCTCATTAATTAAATAGTTTGTACAAGTAATGTATACGGCGGTAATTAACTGAACATCTGCTGAAAACGATTAATTACGTGTTACCACGAGGTAAAAGATAATTAATTAGGTATTTGTCCTGAACTACCTAACTATTCGCTTAACAGTTATACCAATATTTACAAAAAAAAAAAAAACTGGGCAAGTGCGAGTTGAACTCGCGCACTTAGAGTTCCCGACAAACTTACCAGTTAGTTCAATTCCCGAATTCAAGTCTCGAAGGTTTTACCGAAACGCAAAAAAAAGTATATTTTTTTTGACGTAACGGCTTATTCCTCTGTCTGTGCAATAAGATCATGCCTAATATCAAATTTCAGGATTCTGGGTACCCTATGAATTTTGATTCCCTTGAGAGTGTCAAAATATACGTTTTTTGCGACATAAACGGCCGTATCTTTTTTTTCGTTAAATTAGAAGTTTGATTTTTTCTCTGTTTCAAGGGACCGCAGACCTGAGTATTTATGGTTTTTAATTTCAACTCAATATCTCCTCCTAAGCAATTCAGAGTTGGTATAAAGAGAAGCTTTGTGTAGTTATGAACGTCACTTAATAAGGGGTTTTAACTTTACAATCATTATCATTTCAACCGAAAGACGTTCACTGTAGGACATAGGCCTCCCCCAAGTGTCATAGGATTACTCTATCTAATGGCATTACCAGAACTAGCATAATTCACATTAGAATAAAATTTGAAACCCTGGAACTTGAGGCAAATAAGTAACAAACGAGTGGGTTTTAGTCAGTAAAAGTCTGACACGCCCTTCCGCCCCGCCCAAGGGCGGTAAATGTCATTAGATGATTTCCCACCTAAAAAATAGGCCTCCCCCAAGTGTTGCCACAACGACGAGTCCTATGCATTTCGCATATATCTGATTCCCGCAACCCTAATCAGGTCATTGGTCCACCTTGTTGGAGGACCAACGCTATCAAAATGGCCCAAAGAATCACCAAACTTAAGTGGCAGTAGGTAGGGCACATTTTTTGCAGAACTGTACACTGTGAAAGGTTAATTCTCTTCAGTTTTAATAGGATTCCTCTTTTCTAAATTAGAGAAGCGAACACTCAACACGTAGGTATAAGCTCTATAACAATACATGACACCTATGAATATAATAATATGCATTTCAATGATTCCACATATTGTCCAGTAGTGTAGACACTTGAGATACAAAACTACACCAATTTTACATCTCAATATCCACTCGGAATCAATTTGCGAATAATTAAAACAGCCACTGAACTTCACTCGAAGAAATCCCGCCAAGAATCTTTTCTATTGCTCTACCATCTAAGTACCACAGATAATTTATTAAATTTAATTGTTGTATAACTAGATCGATGGCCAAACCGAAAAATACCAAGTGTAAATAGAAACACGTAACACATTCGCCAAGGAAACCGATACGAAATCCTCAGACTTATTTGATATTCTTCAGAGAAAACAGTAGCGAGATGAGTCACATGAAATTATTGGCTCGGGACGTGCCCACGCGCCGTGCGCCGAATAACAATGTGTAGTCTACGCCGCGTGGCGACAATATTTGTGAAATTTGCGGAAACTCGTCACATGTTGGCTTTTGTGCAATCAACGACTTCGCTACTATTCTAACGAAAAAACTTTTGGAAAAGTAGTGAGTAGAGTGAGCACGACTTCACGACTGTTACGGTTCTTAACACGTTCGGCGTGTACCATCGGTGGAGCTCCGTGCTCCACCGGTGGTACACGCGTGGTATTTGCTGAAATGGTGAGGTACACCACCGGTGGTCGCCACGTCACACTAGACTAAGTTATAATTAATGAAACAAAACAGTTAACCTTATAATATGATTATTACTAGCTTGTTAGAAAGAGAGAGAATGCATAATTCTTGCCTATCCTTAGCCTGTCTACCGGTGGCGCATCCCGATTGGGAAGATTTAGTGTATGGAGCGGATGTACCACCGGTGATCACATGAAGATTGGTCTGGTAGGGTACTAAATGCCTTTGTTAAAGGCGGTTGTGACGTCCTGAAGTTATTGATATGTTTTTGGGTAAGAAGTTTAATTTTTATCGTATTATTTGATTAAACTGCATGAACGAAGATGATAGCTTTGGTAAAGTTGTCTGGGGCTTAACAAAACGGTTGTTGAAATAACATTGTTTTTATTTTTGTGGAAAAGTCATCCCTGGAATTACAAAGTATGTGCCCCTCGACAATATTTGTGCACTTTACGGAAACTCGTCACATGCCACGCTTTGTGCAATCAACGCTTTCACTATTCTTCTACAGAGAAAGGTTCCCAAAAATTTGTAACTGTATAGGCGCTGTAGTTCATATGAAACATATCTTTATTTGGAAAGACTGAAAACGCGAGGTTGACAAGATAACAACAAAGTCTTCCACGACAATAAGTATTTGTGCAAATTGCGGAAATTCGTCACATGCGGTTTTGTGTGATCAACGCCTTTTTTATTCATATAAAGAGGAAAGTTTTAGAAAAGTCAGAAGTAGTAAGAAGTCACAATTTGGAAGCTGTGGCGACTGTTTCCTGTAATAATGAGGGTTCCTGTAATAATGAGCGAATATAGCTTATGCAGAAAGTTTCATGAAATGTGGAAGTAATCACAATGTCTTCCTAGAATATTTGATCCATTTATTTTAATGATTTAAACTAGTGCTTGACTGCGATCCCACTTGATGGTAAGCAGTGATGCAATCGTTGATGGTGAATCGCACTAGTTTATTAAGGCATTAGTGACACTATCGACTGGTTTAATAATACTGTCTGTTTCTTTTTTTCTAATATCAATGTGTTCGACTCCTGGCTAGTTTCCAGTTTTCATAAAAATCGAGTTTGATTCCTCTATCTTATTATGTCTTTTTCACTATTTTTTATAGATACGGTTTTGATTATCGACACCCATTTGAAAAATTCATCCTGTATATTTAATTTAATAAACGATTAAACAGATGTGTATGAAATATGATTAGTTTCTATGATATTATGATTTTTTAGGCAGGTTCTGAGAATTTCACCATTTCAGCCGAAAGACGTCCACTTTTGGACTTAGGCCTCCCCCAAGCGTCGCTACAACGACCGGTCCTGTGCGTCTCGCATCTATCGGATTTCCGCAACCCTGACCAGGTCATCGGTCCACATTGTGGGAGGCCTTCCAACGCTACGTCTTCCGGTGCTGGCGACCGCGCACTGGAAGACGTAGCGTTGGAAGGCCTACACAACCTTTATGAAATGTGAAATGTGAAATGTGCCCGCCCTGCCTATTGCCACTTAAGTTTGGCGATTCTTCGTGCTATGTCGGCAACCTAATCAAGGTTGCGGATATCTTAATTTCTGATTCTGAGAACGTATAATAAATTTTTTTTATTGCAAACCAAGCAAGCAAAATATTTCTAAAACTTTATAAGCCTCATTACTATTCCAGACGATCCTCGTTTTATACATCATCGTCATTAAAGAAATAATATTATATTGTTAGAGTAAAAGTTGTCGATAATTTTATAATAACAGTACCTATGTACTCGTAACTACACAAATAAAGTTTAGATAAATAAATAAATAGCACTGGTACATAAGCGGTCTTAATGCAACAAAGTAATTTTTTATAAGTAAACCTTTGGTTTAAAAAACTCGGCAAGTGCGAGTCGGACTCGCGCACTGAGGGTTCCGTACAAACGTACCTTATATTTAGATTACCGAAAGGAGTCTCGAAGATTTTTCCGTATCGCAATCTCATTTTTGTGACATAACAACAAATTTACTGTTTTACTATAATTGTGCTATAAGACCTTGCTTTATGCCAAATTTCAGGATTCTGGGTCAACGGGAAGTAGGTACCGACCAACAGAAGTTGAAATATACGTTTTTTTGCCACATAAACGGACGTATATTTAACATAGAAGTTTGATTTTTTCACTGCTTCAAGGGACCGCAGACCTGAATGTATGATTTTAATTTTAATTCTATACCTCCATGTACCCGAGATAGGTAGACCGACAGACAAACAGACGACAACAAAATGATCCTATAAGGAGTGCGTTTTTTCCAAATTGACCCAAAAGTCCATATCCTTCGAGGACAGTATTGTTATCTAGTAACCCGGTTTACAGACCCCCTTTACAGCTATTTAAAACGAGTAAGGTGGGTTGTAATATTATTTAAGTCAACGTTCGAACTAGACTTGTGAAAGGTTGGTAAATGCGATTACCTGAGTCAGGTCTTCAAATTGCGGCAAAGAACTAAGTTTGCTTTTCAGATGAAGTTTGAACTAGTGGCTGACTTATTTAAAATGTTGGACACGTACCGACTTGCACTTTATTATGGTGATTTAATGTATAAATAAGGTAACGTTTATAATAAAATGATACATAATAGGCAACTGAAAATTTATTAGTTAAATAAGCGCATTCATACACCTAAAAAAAATGATTTTTTTTAAAGACACTAGCAAATATTTTTGACACCAAAAGTACCTTACCGAATGTAACGATAGAAATGTTCTGAGTTAAGAAACATAAGATTGAGAACCTCTTATTTTTGAAGTCGGTTATATTTTTTTACTTTGATTTCGTGCTCGCTTTTGTGTTATGGTGTCGATTTCGATGTGGTTTTTATAGTGTCTTTGGTAGACACTAAACACACCTCAAATTTTTTTGCAAAGTTTTATTGTTCAATATTATGGCTTTATGACTTAATAACCTATAATTTGGATGCCTGCAAATACTAAATGGTATACTTACTCTGGTATATATTAGGTCTTTACCTATGAAATTGCCGTTTTTTATGAAATAAGTTAACGCCCTTTTTTTCTATTATTTTAATTTTTATTAATCAAAGTAATTCCCCACGTAATCAATGCATTTTTTCCAACATGCCCTTGCTCATGCTTATTCATGTCCTTTTGAAAATGTCTGCTGGACGGAAGGCAACAAATTCTTCAAAAGCATTTTGAACTACCTCTTGGTTAATGAATTTTTTCCCCGCCAAGAAGTTATACAAATTCTGGAAAAATTAGAAGTCTGTAAGGACAAGGTCTGGTGAGTACGGTGGATGATGGAGAACTTCCAATCCCATCTCTTGTGATTTGGAGACCGTCTGCTGTGCAATATGAGGTCGCATATGGTCATGCAGGATCAGCGGAGTCGAACGATTGACCACTGGTTGGAGATGTGCGAGCTTCTCCATCACTGTATTCAGTTTTTCACAGTACACATCTACAGCAATGCTCATCCCTTTTGGTAAGCTGTGATGAATGACGCACTTTTTAGGGGTCAGTTTTCGTTTGGGGCATTGTTGAGGTGCTGAACCAGGATCTAACCAACTTGCTAAGCGCTTGCGATTGTCGAACAAAATCCATTTTTCGTCGCAAGTAACAATGCGATTCAATATGCCTTCATTTCAATTGCAATTTCATGGGTAAAGACCTGTTATAATAAAAGTATTATAATAGGTCATTACTTTTTCAAAGAATTTCCGAGGTATTATAAGTAATACCTGGGAAATTCTTTGAAACCGAGAGGGTGTCTCATTCGTCTAGCCCAATTTTCTCTTTACAATTTGATTTTTTTTTTGCGCATTAGCTATTACTTGAAAGTTAAATAATTTGATTTGATTCAATTAAATCCGTCGTCTAATCTTATGTGTTAACTTTTACTTTGCTCAACTAATCACAATATATAAATTATGCGAACTTTTAAAATTCGTCTGAATTATCGTTCCCTTTAAAGAAAGAAGGGAGAAACTCAAAATAAAGAAAATCATTACAGACTTTTTAATGCTAATATTATCAAATATGACAAATCTGCCTTACTGTGGCAGATGTCAAAACAAAAACAACAGAGCGTCGCGTTACCCGACCCGCCGCCACGCCGCCAGGGGTTCCGCAGGCCTACTAGCTACATTTGTTTTTGATTAAACAAATTGTCCGCGCTGTTTATTGCTCCCCAACGCAATCTCTCGTACTTAGCTGAAGACTTTTGCTATATAACTGTATGAGAAAGGTTCTTGCAGGGATAATGGCTAAAATGTTGTTTATACGATCGGGTTTTTGCAACTAATAGAGCGGAAAAGAAGTCCGGAAACATGTACTGTTGGGAAAGCTAATTAAAGTACCGAGTAGCTAGTAAGTTATGAGCTTTATGAAAAATAATGCTGTTGTGTTAATAAAGAAAGAGGTGAAGAAACTAAAATTAAAAAAATCACCTCGACCCAAATTTCAAATTTTTAAAGTACGTGTCTTGACCTTTCACCCTTTTCCCTTTTGACCAGTTGAACCAATTTTCCATACAGTTCTTTAATGTATATCTTTATACTCTTTCATCATATTTTCTCTCATAACTTGTTAATGGCTAAACCGATTTTGATAAAACATGTCTAGAAACCATCGCTAGAAAATCTTCTTTTAAATAAAAAAAAAACCACATCTAAATTGGCACCCGTTTAATAGCTACGGTGCCATAGACAAACACACACATAGCGGTCAAACTTAAATCTTTTGCGTAGGGGTTAAAAATAAGATGGGTGTAACTATTTTTATTTATTACTCCTGGAAATTCATAATTCACATAATTTCATCCCAACATTGTCATATGAAAATATTGTAAAGAAAAATCACAACAATATCAGCTCGTTCCGTACGTGCGTTATAACTCAGGTATATTGGCTGAATTTTGTATGCAGCCGGCGACAAATGCAATAAACTCGTCCGCATCGGCGAAAACGATGCACTGAAGCGATTACGCAAAATAACTCTATCATGTAAATAAATATTCATAATGATGACGTGAATGGTATTTGCACAATACGGTTCCAGGAGTAGAGTACATTTTGGTGGCATCTATAATATCGATATTTGAAACTAGTAGCCAATATTGGTGTTATCTCCTCCAAGGAAGTACCAATAGAATGTTTGTAGTTTGGCATGCTTTTAGTGTTCTACAGGTTCATCTACAGAGTTTGTAAATAACTTAGATTTCCTGAGATGTTATGGTTAGACATTAAGTTTAAATTGAAAATATATAAACCGGTATGAAACGAAAAAAAATGTGACAGGATAATTTTATTGACTCAAATTAATTACGCGAGTCTTTTTCAAACTGTTAAAATGTTTCCCTAAAACGGAAGCCGAACACCAAACCTATCTTACTTGAGCCTAATCAATAAAAATGTCCAATAAACGTGGAAAAACACATTACCCACAGATAGAAAAGGGCCGTTTCAGTTGAGAAAGCAATAAAAATAAAGGTTTCAGCTAACCGTTTCTCAAACAGGCCTGTCTGGAACGTAGGCCGGGACTACGGAGCTCGGTAAAATTGCTATTGCACCTGACAAGCGTACCAAACGATTCAAAGCCCAGTCTCGATCTTCCACTAGTACCAACCTACTCGTACATCGGCCATTGTTGTTTTTCTTGGCAGTCGTTTAAATGGAGAATGGTAATGATGCCTAGTTTATGTCTTTCTGGCCAGTATTTCGTTTCGTTCAAAGACACTATTTTTCTGTTTGAATGCAGCATGGAATGTCAATGTTGTTTATTGTTTTGTGAATTCTAAATTCCAATTGAAAGTTCTAGGCGAAGATTTGTTAGGCGATTGTGATAAGTAGCTTGATAATGTAGATGTATCTACCCAGGGTAACTGAGACAATAAGGTCCTCATACTCAGGTGTTGACATCATTTAATAAGATCTTGTTATTATTATTTTACTAAGATTTATTTCGCGAAGCCGTTTGTAATTAACATTCAGTAAGTACGTACAGGTATCAAACCGTGTCAACCACCAACGCCATAGATTTTTACAAAAAACCAAAAGCTACGACCCAAAAATCCGGTTCCGAAAAACCAACACTTCGTATATCGTTAACTCCGTTGATTTAAAAATTGAAATTTGGTGGCATTGAAAGAGTTAATCAGCTCTGGTGTTAGTCCAAAGCGTGGCAAATGCAGGTATTTGAGACGGTATGATGCATACACTGTAATAATTGAAATATTGACCATATATCAATAACTAATAATGACATAAGTTTATAGAGGCATTACATCTAATTAAAGTCACCAATAAATAACAATGAAGAGGAATATTCCGACCTAAAAATACATTAAATCTATTATTACCGCAAATTATTTTGAAGTCGTACAAACACATCACAATAGGGAAACTGAACAAGGAAAGATGGCCGCTCTGTTATGTCTGACTTTGATAAATCCTTGTGTTATGATCGTAAATCATACATACATAGTAAACTATAAAATAAAATAAGATATTATATTCGTAAGTCATATTTCGTATAAACTTAGAAAACAGTTTTTTGTTTTATTGATGCACGTGTGTTTTATTACTCTCTCACTAGCTGGTTAGCGATGATAATTATGATCGATGGTGGCCGCTTGCCTCGAAATGTTCTATTCGTTCACAACCCAATAAGACCGACGGGCTACAAAGGAACCACGTCCATCGTCCGTGTTAGGTGCCAGCTGAAAACCAGCGCTGGGTAGGAACCCAGTGCATCTTCGAGCATCGTGAGTATCAGACGATACCGAGCAAATGCTAAGATGGTAACCCTTTCGGTACGGGCACGCTCAGCGCAATTTTGCTATATCATTCTGTACTTTTCCTCTCGTTTACTCAGTTTATAACCGTCGAATCTGTGTCGAATAAATATTATCTATTCTATAAAACCAGCAACTTTTAGGAATTTTTCTGATTTTTATAATAACTATTCAAACAGTCAATACACAGTCAACCTTTTTTGACAAAAGACTATAATAAAACACTCGAAACCAGCACTGTACATCATCCGCTGCAAAAGTTGTGTCAAGTTTTCGTCGCGTGAGCAAACAGCATTAGACGGGTTAGAAACCCTTTGGTGTTATTTATCGAGGAGCGCAGCGGGCGCAGGGTTGATTCCAGAGCTCCTTTATGTAACACTGTCAAAGCCACATTACGCCAACCCGTACACGCGAATACCATTAAAATGGTATATGTATATTTTGTGACAATTAAGAAATACACGTTCTTTTACTTGAGTATTTTAGTTTATTTTTCCGAGGTTAGTTAGTTATTAGTGTTTGCGAATGAGGTTTCGTCGAAGTAAATCATGTTGCTGTTAAATTAAATCTGAAATCCCGTTTAAATGTTTACGAAATTTAGATTTTTAGTATTGGAGAAATCGGAATCAGAAATGACGACATCCTCAGGTAAACCAAGATTAACGACATAGCCATAAGAATCGCCAAACTTAAATGGCACACGCAGAGCAGATGGTCAATTGGGCCCCAAGGAAGTGGCAACCGCGTAGGTACCGGATGGCGTAGCGTGGAAAGGCTTCCCACAAGATGGACCGATGGATTCGAAACGCACAGGACCGTTCTATTTTGCAATTCTTGGGGAGGCTTATGCCCAGCCTTGGAAGTCTTTCAATTGACATTATGATGATGATGATGTGGGATTCGAGATAATAAAAAGGCTTATTCGAGTATTAGTTTAGGATCCATTTGTACAAAATTACTCCTTCACATTAATAACGAGCATTTCCTTTCACGATGACATAGTATAATATATAAGTATGTTTGTATTTATGTATGTAGGTATATTTATGTATTAATTTATTCGTATTATTTGTAATTTTAAAATTGTACACTGGATCCTACCCTCTATTGTGATCTCTCTCTATCACTCAATGGTTTGCTGGAAGAAAACTCAATTATGAGTTAAGCTCGCCTATGTACATGAACTTTGTTTTCTACTTATTTTATAAGTTGTTTTGATAAAGAATTAACGAATTATTATAAAATCAAAACATTCACGTCTCTCAACCTGACAACCCTCCTCAATGCTCTTTGACAATATTCATTATTTTAAAAACTAGAATTAGTGTTTCCCTATTTATAATGTGCCATTGATTCTGCCCTCTAAAGAGGCACTGATGAATGAGAATGTCTACAGTATAAGTCAATATCTTACCAAATTAACAACACAAAAAATAACTAAATATTTATAAAGAGCATGGTAATATGGGGTGTAGTCTAGACGATTAAACGTATTTTCGTTGCATAAAGAACAGTATCGCCTTATGCGTTGAGTGTGAGTTTTTTTTTTACTTTAGCGCGATTGAATCATGTACCGCGTTTGGCTCTCTGATTTGTTAAGAACTTAGAGTCGAGCAATCGGAGCGTCGGACGTCATACACGTGGCAATCGCGTTTAACGTAAAACAAATTCGCACTGAGCAGGAGTGAAAACAAACTAAATAATTTACTGTAACAAATGTGTTGGCGCACTATCAGTAACTAATTATAGCGCGCCAATACGAGTACATTTGAATACTAACCTGTGTTTGGATGATCGCTTCTAGTGTTATAGGTAGTTCGATCCGTGACAAAGAGTTCTATTCCGATGCCTTTCAAAACTAAAAGCTCCCAGTTTTTGAATTGAGTGGTGATGTTTTGTAAGAAAAAGTTTCATACGAATAAGTGGTATGAAACAGTGACACATGTTGGTTTCCATGGACTCACACAATACACTGTACTCATGCACAATCGCAGAAAGCGGGTCGTACTTTATTCACTTGTTGATTAAAGTTTCATATCGCCACAAGAGCAATCTTACTAAAGTCTGCAACAAAAGCTTGCAATTTATCCAATTTTCATCTCAGGTTTTTGTATCAAATTAAAACTTAAGTAATTTGGCTACTCCAACTCCAGCGAGAGGGCTCTTGAATAATAATTGCATGGTTAATTCACTTATAATCAAAAGTCTGTCATTTAACCAAGTCAGTCACGACAGAAACGAAAGTCCCGTACTTAAAAGGTATACCTTTTTAAAATTCTACGCGCATCGAGTGGTGTTGTGTATTGCATATCGATGACAAATGATAATCGATAAAGTAATGTCGATATAATCGTAGTGAATTAGGGAGCTGGGAAAGCTCGTTTAAAATTAACGGGCCGACTTTCTGATGGCAAATCGATACCGTCTCAATGACTGTTTATCGTGTCTGATGGGACAACTTTCGAAGTCGTTTACTTAATGTTCCATATTGTCCACCTGTTTCGTGCGTCGTAACGATTTGGAGTTTCAAAGTCGGTAAATAAATAAGTTTCAAGTCGTGCTTGTCAGGACATTTGGAAACGGCAAAAGTCATAATCATGTCATAAATATTTTATTCTAAAATAGTTTCAGCTAAAGGCTTCACCCTCGTGATAATAGAAAATTATCCTATAAGGTCCTATGTCCTATTTCAGGACTTTGTTTACCCGTTGTACATACACACACACATGTTCATATATCTTTCGCCTTTATAATTTATAAATTGATGTGATTGACAGTTATATATTCATATTTTTTATCTTACTGGTTCAGATGGGACTATTTGAAAGAGTCTCCATAACTAATATTCAATAAATAGATAATTCCAACATGACAATGCTTTTCACACATTTTTTTGATCTTGAACCTTCTTCAACGGTTGTACCTTGAACCTTCTCCAACATATGGGCCGTTCCATCTATTCATTCGTACAGTGAACCATTAGCACGAGTTGCCAGCTGCCATCCAAACGCTACCTACTAACCCGTTCGATAATTTCTCTATCACACATTTGGGACAACTAAACCCATCATGGTGGCACGGGATATTCCGCTAATGCAAGAAGGCCCTTTTATTAGACACATTATGTTCCCATAAATTCAGAAACTCGGTCAAACAGTTTGAACCCTAAAACTGCGGAAGTTAGGGGTTGAAATCAAGGACGAATATAAATTATACTTCGCTGCCTACCCCGCGCCATGTTGTCTCAAGGGTCGTAAATATATCCTGTTTTAATTACGAGTACCTTTAATTGGGGTTTTGCACGCACGCTTGTCTTCAGTTATTATGCGTGTCATGGATGGAGCAAATTATATGTGGAGCTATCTTAAATGACAGAATTGAGGTTCAAGAAAAAATGATACCAGGGTTTCTATAAAATCTGGGCCCACCCTCGAACATAATTGAAATAACATGATTGACAAGAGTGTCCATGGGTTTTTTTGCTTTGGAATGTGCAATTAGCGTAATTTTTTTCTGACTGACTTATTTCTTGACATTTCAAAAGTGCCTGTAAATGGTTTATTTGAAATAAAATGCTTTGAATCCTTGAACAGCTATTTGTGGTAAATACTTAGTTTTCAAACGATTCTCCTATTAGTGTAGAAAATAATTCCGCAACTATCGCTCATTACATTACTCGTCTTTATCTTACTTTAACATATAAAACCTACATTTACTTAACAACTCAATCCGCAAAGCAGCTTGTAAGTTAAAAGCTAGTTAGTACCTGAAGCAGTAGAAAGTAATTTCTAATTGTGGCCAATGGGGACTTTGAGTGGAAAACGCTTGAAGGCAAACTTACAATTTCCGAAGTAAAATGGAATGCACTGAAAATTTTCCACTCAACGCAATTGCTTGCCTTCGTGTGCTTATAATGCGAACTTCTGAGAAATATTCTACGTTTTTACGATATAAAACCTTTAATTGATCTATTTAAATTGTTTACATACGTAGGTACGTATTCATGAAAAAAAAAAAACTTACAAAAATGTCAACATAGGTTGGGAAAAGAAGGTGATTCATGTTGAACTGAACTGTTATTTCGTGCCTATCACATTATGAAAGTAATTCCACGTGTCTGTCACGTTTTCACGGAGAAATGAAACCGGAGTCGCGGGAATGCGGTGGTTGCGAGACGCACAGTATCGGTCGTTGTGGAGACGTTTGGGTGAGGCCTATGTCCAACAGTGGACGTCTTTCGGCTGAAATGATGATGATGATGATGAAGCTTAAAACCCAAGGTAGGATAAGCTACTTTTAATCTGGTTTCGATTTCGTGTCAGCAAAAACTTACATTCTTGCGATAAAAGCCACTGGCACAAGCTAGTGGAAGTTTATATGTTAAGTATTATATGTGTGCATATGTTTTTTACTCCTCACCGCTCAAATGCCTGAACAGATTTTGATGAAATTTGTCATACGGCTAGATCATGTCATGGAACATCGGATTTTTTTTATCCCGGGAATATGTTCCCTTGGGATAATTTTTCGCTGGCAGAAGGTAGTCTAAAATATTAGTATCCATGTTGATTTTCTGTAGATGCCATGTAGAGTTTACAAATGACTCATCGTACCTTTTCTATGAATATCGTTAATTGTATTGACTTAATTTCGCAAAGATTTTAAGTCAAAATTACGGTTTTAATAACAGTGGCTTTCATCCAACTATAATTTTAATTGTGAACATATTTCCTAGAACAAAATCCGCCTTTCTGAAATTTATTGTAAGTTCAACTACGACGAACTGCTGTGGTTAATCTGAAAAATAATCTTTGAACCGATTGCGGGCCCATGTTGGCCACTGCAGAAACCAATCCAATCTGGCCAAATGGGGTATACTTGAGCCATCACAAACACAGTGCTAGTGTGGAGCCCTCTTCATAGGATATGTGTAACCTTCTTTCCTGCTCAGCATTTACAAACTGTACTTTCCATGACGTAAATGATGCCAACGACTGCGCTATCCAAGTGGCTAAATATTGGTCGGACAAAATATGAGTCAAATCGATACGAGACAAAAAGAAGAACTCGTTAATGCCTCTAGTTTTGTAAAATATATAGTAACTACGTATGTTCTTCGTGTACCTTGTATTTTCCCCTCTTTTACTGACTACTAACGCAACACCACCATTTTTTATGGGAATTCATTACATGACAGCTCCCGCTCTAGGTGGAGCAAGAGGGAGAGTCAGACTTTTATGGACTAAAACCTACATGTGGAATACATGTGGGTTTAGCCTTTGCGTTACAAAGCCGTGGTAACTCTTTCGAACGATCCCGCAGCCCTAGAGATTTTCTGAAAAGGAAACTCGTGATCCAAGAACGTACAGGGTAACTGAAGGATACAGATGTCATGTGATTTTAGTCAGTAAACGTCTGACTCGCCCTCCTACTCCAATTGAGAGCGCGAGAAGTCACTGAATGATTTCGCACCTCAAAACAAAAAAAACCTTGAACGGAACCCAACTATAAGAATGTTTATACTACACATGATTACGATCTAATTACTTCATACTTACATCACTAATCCTTAGTGTTGTAACATAATTGATTCGGAACATGAAAGGCGGTAAGTACGTAAGTAGTAAGTACGTAGTCGGAACACCGACATAACGAGCGATAACGGCTTCACAGATAAGTTTCAGGTTTCCGCTTGAGGCGAGATACTGGATGGAGGAACGTTAAATAAATACGTAGTTAGTGGTTGTAGTGTAACTAAAGATTGTATGTACTAGTTACAAGGATATTAACAATTAATGACTACATTATTTATCAAAATATAAATAAATCAGGAAATATATATAAATATACATATACAAATCACAAAAAGGTTTATTGAATACATCTAAATAACAATTCTTTTTTACTTCATTCTGCTTCGACTACAAACTGTTTCTGGCAGTCACGCACACAATAAAGGCATGTCTATGTATGTTTGTCACTCCTTCACGCTAAAACAGTTGACTTATTCCTTCATGTTCAAACGGCTAAGCGGATTTGGATGAAATTTGGTACCAGGATAGCTTATAATCTGGAATAAAACATTGGCTTTTATAAAGGTGGGATTCAGAAGTAATTATTTCGTGCGGATGGAGCCGCGGGTGGCAGCTAGTAGACAAAATTGCGATGCATCGGCTATTTTACCTTTTCACAACCCTTGTTTGACTGTTTGAGGTTGACCCTCTGGCATTAAGTCCACCATGGTCCCATAAAGATAGAGATACCATGGTAGACTTAATGTCTGAAGTTATAAAATAATAAATATAAAATATAAGTAACAATTTTATTGTGGCGTATTATGTATATGCCACAATAAAATTGCAAACTCCGTATGATACTTCTAAATCTTTATTATTTTACTAGCTTCTGCCAGCGGCTTCGCCCGCGTGAAAGTACTTTTTCCATACAAACGTTTCATGCCTTTAGGGAGTAATTTTTTGAAAATCCTCTCTTAGTGCTCGCCTACGTCATAAAATAAAACCTTATGCAAAATTTCACAATCCTAGTCTTAGTAGTTTCGGCTGTGCGTTGATATATGTCAGTCAGTCAGTTTCTCCTTTATTACATATAGATAATTTCTCGATATACTATGATAAAATCGTTTTGTATACTATAAATCACATCCAAATTCATTAGTTTCTAACATAATCGTGTCGTATGTAGAAGAAATAGTTTATTTCTTGCGATAGTTTACAATCTTATGGCGTTTGCAATTTTCTGGTGACATACTCGAACACAAACTTACATATTGATTGATTAATATACTTTTTATTGTACACCATAAATAAAAATACAATAGGAGCTTAGAATTAATAGGTTGTCATAATGGGCGGTCTTATCGCTCAAAACCGATTTTTTACAGACAACTTTTGGATGGATTTGTCAAAGAAGAAGAAAAAGATACGCAAGTAGTTCGTGGTGTACTATTTACATATTATAATTACAATTATTAAATTAACAACTCATTAAACACCACTGATATTTCTACTACGTAGATTACGAAAAACAAACAGCGTATTTCGAAAACTACCCCTACCCAACATAATCTCCTGCTGCATCAGTTCATAAATAAGCAGTTATCATAGCGTGGGGTCATTAACAGTGCCATAAATCGTATCGTCCGGTCGGATCCGACCCGGACAGTCCCGACGCCATGTTAATTCGCGACCGGACACCGGTCATTCAGGATCACAGTAATACCTGTTGAGTTACAGCCTGGCTTACCGATACCTGCCCTCTTGTTTGACCTTTCACGGATGCCCGAATTTGACTCAATAATTGGGGCATTAAATTAAGTTAATGCCCGTTAAATTTGAGTTTAGGGATGGCATTAATGTTTTACTGCTGATTTGGAACTGATTTTGGTCATTTAGCTTCTCATGCATGAGGTTGCGGGGTCGGAACCGGGCAAGTACCTATATATTTATTTATTTATACTTCATGTGCAGTAATGAAACAAAGGCGGACTTGATGCAAAAAGCTATTTTTGCCAGAGTGCCAGTCAATCTTTGGGTTAAAAAAGGCTATAGATACTTTGTTAGGTGTGGTTGTGCACAATAAATAAATACTAGGTATTTCAAATAAAATGAAGTATCAATATGAATTTTTCAAATCATATATTCTCTTCTAAGTTTATTTAGGACGATGCTGACATTCCGATAGTACGTGAACTGTTGGTCCCGGTTGTCATCCGCAGATCTCTGACAGTCGTTACAGGTAGTCAGAGGCCAGAAAGTCTGACTATCAATCTATCCAAGGAGTAATGTGTTGCCCAGTAACTGGGTTGTGGAGGTCTGATAGGCAGACGCTCCATGTAACACACGGGTATTCAGCCGCATTTGGTTAGACTGGGAACTGACGAAGCCAAGCTAGTTGAGAAAAAGACTAGGGAGATGATTTTTTTGATCATCATCCAATGACTTCTTTCGCTCTAGGGTGGAGCGAGAGGGCGTGTCAGACTTTTACTGAAAAAAAAACCCACTCCTGTTCCTTCTTTGACTTCTTTCCAGGGCCCCGGGGTTCTCTTTCGCACAACCCTTGGCCCCAGTAGGCTTCAACACTTATTTTTTATTATAATTTATAATTAAGTATTGTAAACTATTTTGTAGGTACGCCAAAAGATGTTGATCCAGCAAAATTAAACCATTTTCATTCATATGTGCATATTTATGTATTTTATAAACTCTTGTTTACTTATATAAATAAATGCATCTTTATCTGTTATATATATATTTACTTCTACTATAATATAAGAATAGTAAGGCGTGTAATCTATACATATAAAGAAGAAGAAACTGACTGACTAACATATCAACGCACAGCCAAAACTACCGGGAATAGGAGCGTAAAATTTGGTACAAGGGTTCCTTTTATGATGTAAGCGAGCGGTACTAAGAAAGGATTTTCAAAAATTCAGCCCCTAACGGGATGAAACGGGGGTCTAAAGTTTGTTCGGAGAAACCTACATTGACGCGGGCGAAACCGCTGGTAGAAGCTAGTCCTAAATAAATGAGTTACCGTGGTGCTAGAACGCATAAGACAACTGACTGAAACATACGCGGGTGAGTTGTAATCAGTGAAATTCTAGCATTCCCCATCTCTCCACCCAGAGTGGAAGAAGTTATTCGATAGTTTCCTGTCCTATAAACTTTATTGATATTGTCTGATAAAAAAAACATCACCTTATCTTCTGCTTTTGCAACGTTTCACTGGTACTACTTTAGTAGAGTACTTGTTTATTATTATATTACTTATTCTGTGGTAGAGTGACTATGCCGGCGACATAAACAAACTGGAGCTATCTACGTAGTACGATAGTTATGTAAGCGAGCTGAGAGTAACATTTTATTGAGATAAGCAATATTTTGCATCCGTAACCCTCTGCTGCAGCTGTGGACAAAGTGTACCCATATACCAATAACAGTATGTTACGTCACACTGTTTCACGATAGAAAATGTTTTGCTGTGATCTTTGTTTATTTCAATCTGTTCTGTAACTTTTTGCAAAAAATTGTTTTTATTTCATTTTTTATTATTGGTTTTATGTGGCCTCGTATAGTCTTTCTCGATAAATGGACATACACTAAAAAAGTTTTTAACGTTGTACCAATTGCTCTAGAGCGCGTTCAACCAAACAAACTCGCTCGTTAGCTATATAATATTAAAAGCATAGATATACATATATCCATGATCGTGCTTGACTGCTATCTCACATGGTAAGCAACGATGATGATGGCGTCAACGATGGAGTACGCTTGCCTCAAAGTAACCTATTCATTCTTGATTTCAAGAGCCTCGGTTGTAGCTATCTGGAACTAAACACAGACTGGCAAGGAGTGTCCACTCCTTAGCTTAAGTTTGTGTAACAAAAGGAGAGGAAGGTCATTGGCCTGCAGTAGAATTATAAGTATAGACTAGCTAGTTACATAGGAATTTTTAAAGAAAAGTTTGGTAATATAGAAAAAAAATCTAGTTCGGAGTTCGTTAAGTTTGTTTACCTATTCCAAAATAAAATAGGTAAACCAAATTCACGTACAAAAACGTACAAAAAAAAAACATCAACATAAAGTTCAAATTGCCATCACATTTCAGCGACAATGAATGTTAAAAACTTGGTACGAATGCGAACGTTCTCTAGAAGTTTAAAATACACGCTTTGTGATTAAAAGAAAATCAAAAACATAATTTATAAAAGTGTGCATGAATGAATATCCGAATTGGTTAAATTAATCGCCAGTTGAAACAAAACACATGCGTGCCCATTTGACCGCCGATCGTGACAAATGACGTCACAATTTGTGTGCCCGTAGTTAAAAATGTGAACGCTACCCCCGTTCGACATGGTTGCTGCAATGTGCAAGTGTCAGAGCCACTATTTATCTTGTGCTCGACGTCCAGGATTGATGGTCTGGCCAGTATTTGCATATTGCTTAGTTATGTACTAAGTTACTGGCGCTTTGTGCTGCATCCTCGCATATCAACGTTAGTGACAGTGCAAACGGACGTTTAGTAATTTTATGACCCTTTTAGTCGGACGTTTGTGTAGTTTAATAATGTAAAATCTATACTAAGGTCTTTTTTACATAGCATGGGTAGGTAGGATGACAGCAGGACGAAAATATCTATCTTTAAGATGAGAGAAAAGGATAGACAGCTACATTGTATGGATTTGACAGCTGTCACCCGCACCATGCTATAGCAATTGTAGTGTAGTGTACTAGTATTATAAAGGCGAAAATTTGTGAGTGTGTGTGTATGTTTATTTGTTACTTCTTCATGCTCGAACGGCGGAACGGATTACGATTATACTTGACACACAGGTAGATCATGACCTGGATTAGTACATAGTTACTTTTATCCCGAAAATACGTATCGTATTGGGATAATTTTCTACTATCACGCGGGCGAAGCCGCTGGCAGTAGCTAGTAGTATTATAAAGCTGAATAGTTCGTTTGTTTGAACACACTAATCTCAGAAACTTCTGGTTCGAATTGAAACATTATTTTAGTGTTGGATAGTCTATCTATCGCGAAAGGCTATAGGCTAACATCACGCTATGACTTACGGTAGCGAAGCAGTAATCAAAGACGGGGGGAAGGAGGGGAGACAGCTAGTGTTGAATAAAATTAATGTGGAAACACAGATTTTTTTAAGAGGCATTTCTTCACTGCTGTTTTCTTTGTAGATTTATTTATAAAATACTTAATTCATATTTCCTCGTATTATCATAATCTGATATTGCATAATAAAAAAATTAAAGATATCATTCCCTGTCCGGAAAAATCTACTGAGATAGTTTTTTTTAATTCTTAATTGTACAATTGTTGTGGAACTTTGTACCTTCTAGTTACTTTTTACTATTAGGAAATATTGAAAGGAAAAGTCAATACTCTATTGTTTCTATAGACATTTAAAACGATGCGACCTAGATACGATGACAAAATCCGGTGAAGTAATCCCGTCTTGCGAGAATATCTTCTTAGTAAGATTAATCTTGCTTCAATATAAAATGTCAATTTCTTTGAGCCGTTGATGGTACACTAGAAACCGAGATCTTAATAATACCTTAAACTCTTTTCCGGTTTAATGTTGAGTTTTTATTATCAAATTATTCAAAGAGCCGCATTGCCTAGAATCTTCGTCTTAGTTTTCTGTGTCAGTGAGCAGACCCAGTTCCATTTTTAAAAATGTCATAAACAAATGAACATTATTTTTATTTAATTATTAAAACTTTATGCAGTAGTCAGAAAGACTGAGCACTGTGCCTTAGGTATGTTGTGATGTTGATACCGCTAGACTAGTCTATTTTAGTTATTTTCATAGCATCATGTCATACGGTATCTTACTATGGGGACGGGCTGCAGACATTGACTCAATTTTTATACTACAGAAAAGAGCTATCAGAGCTATTTACAATCTTCGCCGGTGCGATTCTCTAAGGGAACTGTTTAAGGATATTAACATCATGACGGTGCCTTGTCAATATATTTATGAAAACATCATGTACGTTAGAAAAAATCTTCATCTTTTTAGCAAAAGAGGCGATAGACATAATTATGTTACAAGAAATAGGGACCAATTAGTCCAACCAGGTTTTAGACTGGCTAAAGTGGCCTCTTCTTTCATGGGGTACTGTTTGAAATGTTATAATAAAATACCTCCACAAATATTAGAACTCAATGAAACGAAGTTTAAATCTTGTATTAAACGCACACTATGCAGGCAAGCATATTATAAGTTGGAGGATTACATTCAAGATAAAAATGCTTGGCTCAATGCTGGTCCAGCTCCTCTACCACCGAGGTATACAAATTGATTAGTTTGGAAATTATTATTATTATTTTTTAATGCTTTTTTTTTGGGAATTGTAAAATATTATAAGTATTGTATAATGTAGAAGCATTTATTTTCAAAGTTTGTAAATGTGAGTACCATGGAGCTATTTTATGGTTTTTTATGTTACTATTGGACTTGTTTGACATAAATGAGCACGGCAGTTGAGAGTTTGTCATGCTCACTTAAATGTCTCACAGATGGTGGCGCATGTGTTGGATCATTCGGTTCCTTTCAAAATGGTTGAGCTGAGTGGTGCTAATATTGGCGTCATGTTCGTGAACGGGCGCTGTCAGTTGAGACTGGTCATCTCTTAGCTGCCAGTTGCTATTTTAATATCTATATTTAGTTTTTATTTTTACTGTATTTACATTGTTCTCACATGATAACGACAAGAAACATGTAACAGTGATATTTGTAATTACAAAACATGATTGAAAAGAGTGTCCATGGAGTTTCTTGCACATTCTTCTCCATAGAGATCTACGCTTTGGAATGTGCAATTAGCATCATTTTTTTTTTTCTGACTAACTGACTTCTTGACATTTCAAAAGTGCCTGTAAATGGTTTATTTGAAATAAATGCTTTTGAATCTTTGAATCTTTGTATTTTCTACCAGTCGACCTTAGGGTGGTGCAGAAACAAAGTACATCAACATCATTCTCATAATTTTTTTTTTCTTCGAAATTAAAAAAGCTCCAGTCTCAATATTCATTATGATAACCATTCCCTTATTTAGGACAAGGAGGTTGTATTGTTTCAAATTAAAGGAGAAGATAATAAAGTACGTAGATAGGATTCTCCCGCCTAGCCGATTTTATAATCGAAGCACGCCGATTACCCGGGGCAATATTTTCATTATTTTCCCTCAAACGCGTCTCCCCTTCTTAATATTGTTTAATTTAATCAAAATTCTGCTTACTCAGGAAGCAATTTTCAACCACAATTTTCCATGTAAGATTGTATAATTATCCGTTTAATAGATTTAAGTTGAAGTAAAACGCAGCATGTATTTCTTAATGAAATTGAAGCAGTAAACTGATTTACGTCACTTTATTAGACTACGTCCATGAGTGGAATTTAGTGAAAATACTTTCAATTTATAGCTTACTAGAACAGTATTTTCGACCTCATATATTACAGTTTTATGTTCGAATCTGGCCAAAAAAAGCAAATAAGGAGCCTGAATATCTTCCAAAGGAACATAATGAAACAAAAAGGTTAGCCAATACATTTCTCCTTGCTAATTTTAGACCTAAATGTAGTTTATCGGTCTACTGGCACTCACGAGGTCAAGGTGACATTGAAAGTTAAGACATCTTTCTACAGAACAATGTGGAATGTTGAAACTATGTGGAGTAATTTTCTACTAGAGGGACCTACATCGAAAATTACCTAGAATTCCTTGCGAGCCACAGTAAAGTGCCTATTCGCCTATTCCATATATAACTGTGTACCGTCACCAGCATAAATACTTTAAACTTATGTAATTTTCAAAAGCAATTTTCTCATGAAACACGTATTATTTATATATTTGAGAAAAGATTTTTTCATACTATTTTGATTTGAAAAATACCAAGCTTGTAACACTGGGCACGCCATAATTATGGCGGTCCCCTCTTTGAGGCGTGGTTAGAAAGATCTTTGACCAAGGTAAGTTCGGGAAGTTCTTGCACCGGATTCGTGCGGAAACGACGCCCGGGTGTCGCCACTGTGTGAACCGCCCGGAGGACACGGTGGAGGTGTGCCCCGCCTGGGAAGAGCAGCGGCGTGTCCTCGTGGGGACGATCGGCGACAGCCTATCTCGCGCCGGGCCTTGGTACAGGCCATGGTCCGGAGCTAGGAGGAGTGGCAGGCGGTCGCCTCCTTCTGCGAAGCAGTAATGTTAGCAAAAGAGGCGGCCGCACGCGCGAGGCAATGGCCCCCGCGCCCCAGCCGCCGGGATTCTTATCCCGATTTCCGGGCACCGTAGGCGCGGGTTTGCGGACGGCGAGCAATGGGTAGCTCGCCGTCCGACCTTCCGGTAACCGTCTGGACCACGGATATCGTTTATAGAACCGCATATCTATAGTCCGAACTGAGCGTAAGCCGTCGACGGCGCGTAGTGTTCCACGCGCGCCTCAAGATGTCAGCAACCGTAAGGGCCCAGCAGGGTTGAAGCCTACTGGGGCCAAGGGTGATGTGAAAGAGATCCCTGGGGCCCTGGAACAATGGCAAAGAAGGAACAGAGTCGAGTTTTTAGTCAGTAAAAGTCTGACACGCCTTCGCGCTCCGCCCAAGAGCGGGGGATATTATTAGAAGATTTTCCTACCCAAAAAAGAAAAAAATACCAAATATTTCTAAATACTTTAAGAGAAAAGCTTAATTAAAAAAACTGGCCAAGTGCGAGTCAGACTCGCGCATCAAGGGTTCCGTACAATCCATTATACAATTTTTTTTGCCAGATTTATTTTATTCTGCTTTTCGTATTTGTTGTTGTGTTTCACATTTATTATATTAAAATTTCAACTATTTATCTATCACGGTTCATGAGACGCAGCCTGGTGACAGAGAGACGACCAGAGGGGTCTTTGGTTACGGAACCCTAAAAAACGGCTTGACGTAAGAACCCTGTTCTTTCGACGTCGATTAAAAGTTGTTTTTGCATTTTACATATATATTTCTCATATGTTTATGCCCGTGACTGTATCCACTACATTACCTATTTCCCGTAGGTACTCAACTTTTACAACATCCACAAAAAGAAATGGGATGATAAAAAATTTGAAGACTTCTCCTTCGTACGCCGCGTCACACTTCCAGCCGCTATGGCGGTTCCTTTTCTGTAACTGCAGTGTGTCTCTGGAACTCTCTGCCACACTCCCTTCGCGACAGCACTTCTCTGGATGTCTTCAAGAGGAAACTTAAAGAGCACTTCCTTTCATTATTGACAAATATTAATATGTATATATTAATATGTAATAGTATTTATATTATAATTATATATTAGACTTTTGTATAATAATTACATATATATTTATATATTAGATTTAGGTATGTAAGGTTTATATTGTGCACTGGATCCTACCCTCGAATGTGTTCTCTCTCTGTAACTCAAAGGTTTGCTGGAAGAAAACTCATTGTTGAGTTAAAGTCGCCTTTGTACATAAACTGTATTGTATCACCGTGTATTATGTATGTTTTGTGTACAATAAAGAATTAAAGAATTAAAGAAGAGATGTGTGATTGTAAATATTTTACAAGTTATTCTTTTACCCAAATACACAGACGGTGTATAAAGTTGAGCTCTTAAATGAAGCTTGCAACCGCTAACAAAGTATACTTTGTAGTGTAAATGGTGAACATCGCATCATATCAGGTAAGCTACAACAAGAGGTATGAAAACTGAGTAAGATACTCCTTGATATCGTTTATTTTGTATTCTTGGAAAAGTGCTGACCGAGCTTTCTATTATAAGTATTTAACTTTACTTACGTACCTACATCTTTTTAGTTAGGTACTTCACGTTTGTCTATAACGTGGGTAAATCATCATTATATCAAGCTTCATTCTTTTTAAGACAGGAAATCGTTAAATAACTTGTCCGCTCCAGGTGGCATGAGAGGAAGTGTCAGAACTGACTGGCTTGTTGGTCTAGTGGTTAGTGAGTGGCCCTGACTGCTATGCCGGAGGTCGTGGGATTGATTCCCAAACAGGACAAATGTTTGTGGGTTTATTTTTTTTAGGTGGGAAAATCATCTAATGACAAATCTCGTTCTTGGGCGGAGCGGGAGATAGTGTCAGACTTTTACTGACTAAAATCCCACTCCTGTTCCGTCGTTGCCTTCGTCCCAGGACCCCGGGTTTCGTTTTCACACTACCCATGGCCCCAGTAGGCTTCGGCCCTGCTGGGCCCCTACGATTTGCTGACATCACCCTGAGGCGCACGTGGCAACACGTGCCGTCGACGACTTGGGCTCGGTCCGGACAGTTACCGGACGGTCGGACGGCGAGCCACCCATTGCTCACCGTCCGCAAGCCTGCGCCTACGGTGGCCGGAAATCGGGATCAGAATCGCGGCGGTTGGGGCGTGAGGACCGTTGCCGTTGCCTCACGCGATCGGCCGCCTCCTTTGCTAGCATTCCTGCTTCGCAGAAGGAGGCGACCGCCTGCCACTCCTCCTCGCTTCGGACAATGGCCTGTACCAAGGCCCGGCGCGAGAGATCGCCGCCGCCGATCGCCCCCACGAGGACACGGCGTTGCTCTTCCCAAGCGAGACACACCTCCACCGTGTGCTCCACCGTGTCCTCCGGGCGGTCCACACAGTGGCGACAACCGGGCGTCGCTTCCGCACGAATTCGGTGCAGGAACTTCCCGAACTTCCCGTGTTCGGTGAGAACCTGCGTCATGCGGTTAAATGTTAAATGTTTGTGGGATGAGTTCGTTCATTTGTTCTGTGTCTGGGTGTAATTTATCTTTAATATGTATTTAGAATGTACATGTATTTAGAAATATATATGTATGTCTATCAGTTGTTTAGTACTCATACCACAAGCTCTGCTTAGCTTGGGACTAGACGGCGTTGTGTGATAGTTGTGGAATATTATTAATATTTATTATTAATTATTGACTTAAACCCACCCGTAGTCCTGTAGTGGTGGCGCTTTGCGTTCCAGAGTCACGGTAACTCTTTCGAACAATCTTGTACCATGAGTAAGATTTTGCGTCACCTGACAGTGAATAGATAGAAAGATAAAGATTAGATACTTCGATCAAATGCGTGCCCAAGTAGCAAAATTTAGTCCTGTAGTTGTAAATCTTACAAACATTTATAGAACCGCATTTGGGCGCAATTTATAGGACTAATACGCTCTGTGATCGTTGTGTTACAGTCCGGTAAAGTGCAATCCGATTTTATAATAATCATATTAGGAGCTGTTACAGGATACTTGCTAATAATCAATTTTATATTGTGCGCTTATATAACGTCAAGATTTATTAAGAATCATATCTAGTTATCCTATATACAGACGTATAAAACTAATTAATAGGATCAAAAGTACCTGTAGCGCAAATCGTCTTACGAAATGCTGTTGAAAGATCAGTGATCTTAATCAAAGTATCTATTAGATTCTTATTAGACGTTTAGTCTTATAAGTCGATTAGCTTCTGCCAGCGGCTTGGCCCACGGATAAGAATGTTTCTCCATACAAACTTTGGACCCCCGTTTAATCCCCTTTGAGGGTGAATTTTGGAAAATCCTCTCCTAGTGCTCGCCTACGTCATAAAAGAAAGCTTTGTGCAAAATTTCACGCTCCTAGTTCTAGCAGTTTCGGCTGTGAGTCAGTCAGTTTCTCCTTTTATATATATAGATTACTACAGGATTATTTCGCTTCTTGGGTACTCATTAAGATACCAAATAACCCCAAAAAAAACTCGCACAGCCTGCAAAAAACTCGCTACGGCTACCTACAGACCACCACTAACGATATTAATCCGACTAATCCCTCCACATTTCAATAATAAAACAAGATGTCACCCCACATTAATTAATTCCAAACCGTTGACTCTTGATTCATTTATTATGACAAAGTTCCAAATGTGTAAAAATTCACCCCAACATAGTACCATTTCCATTTATCTGGGTATCATTAAGGGTATGATCCGGTGTTCGGATAACTTATGGTCGGTCATGGAATCTGCATATAAATAGGAAAGAGGTTTAGGAGGGATTGGGTCCTCCTGTGGCACTCTAGCTCTCTCGCACGCTCGCATGCCACGCTCGTACGGCCATCGACTTATGAAACTGAGGAGTTGGAACATACTTTGGAATAACTTATGGTGGCTCATGTTTTTGTGGCTTCTTTCTTACCTTATGACGTAAGTTGAGGATGAAAGATTGGCTAAGTTTTATTAGGTATTTAAGACGTGCGTGGCCGACGAAGTTTGTGGCAAAAATTCATGTTATTTCTTTATTATACGTGACGTGACCAAATTTTCATCAAAAATATAAATAAAAACCGGCCAAGTGCGAGTACGAAGGGTTCTGTACCATTCATCTATATAACTTTTTGTTACAGAATTTAATGTTGTGCTTTTTTTAATATTTGTTGTTATAGCGGCAACAGAAATACATCATCTGTGAAAATTTCAACTATTACGGTTCATTAGATACAGCCTGGTAACAGACAGACGGACAGTGGAAACTTAGTAATAGGGTTCCGTTTTTACCCTTTAGGTACGGAACCCTAAAAAGGAAATAGCTATTATTCTGACACTAAATATTCTCACATTAAATGATTCAATACTTCAGCTTTGCATTTTCTTCTTTGTTTTCTCAAAGAACTTCATTGTACGTGTGTGACATTTTTGTTTTTTTTTTAAATATACCTACTATAAAACGAAGACCTAAAAGAAAAACTTTACTTTTTAAACTCCCTGAAAAGTCATAATTTCATTACAATATATTTCTGTAAACGCGGAGAAAAGCACAATATTTCACGATCAAATACGAAAGGTTAAGTAAAAAACATTGTTACCAAAACACACGGTAAACAAGCTAAAACATATTAGGAGAGCACATAATAAGGAAAATACGGTTTTTACGGTCGTTGCGAGCTTGCAATGGTGATCCCTTTGTAATGGAACGTGTTCCAAGCTTTGGCGGCAAAAGCAATAATTATACAGCCAAATACGACCTTTGTGATTGACAGTTTTTTTTAATTTTTTTTATTTAGCCTTCGAACGGTTTGTGCATTTAGCCAGTCAAGTTTTTAGTCACTTTAAGTTACTTTGAGTTACATTAGAACGCGGATGTAACAAATTCTAGTGTTTTTGCTGTATTTGGCTGCAAATGTATCGGGTCAGCCTTCTCGGTAAGCTTCGCTGTGGTGGTCAATACTAGGTACAATAATTCACAACTCCGTTTTACCGAAATCGTGCCCATTTCAATGATTCCACGTATTGTCCAGCTGCATAGACACTTGAGATACAAGAATACACCAATTTTACATCACAATATCCACTAGAAATTAATTTGCGAACAATTAAAACAGCCAACAACTTCAATACAAGAAATTTCGCCAAAAACTCTGGTGATCCCTTTGTAATAGAACGTGTTTCAAGCTTTGTCGGCAAATGTAATAATTATACAGCCAAATACGTCCTTTGTGATTGGCAGGATTGAAATGGATGTTAAATGAAAATTGACGTGTAACGTTATTGTTTTGTTTTTGAGGTCGACCCGCGAAATAATTGTTTCGTAAACGAGTTTGAAAAGTATTGATTGACTTATCAAATGTTCTTACATTAAGCCGGGTACAGACTGCTGTAACGTAATATGCAATGTAACACGCAATGAAAGAACTTGCCGTCCACATTGTTGCAATGTATCATGAAATGTAGCAGAATTCCCATTGTGTGGACGTCTCGCGCGCGCGAACCGTGCACACTACGCGCGCGAATAGAGCATTTAAACTATGTGAGTACTTGTTCGGTTCGTGCGCGCGCTGTGTCCACACTTATGAAATGCTCCTTTCATGTTACCGTTCATGTTAAGTTACAGCAGTCTGTATCCGGCTTTAAGTATTCTGTCAGGAAACCCTCAGTTGCAGATCGAGACACTGTGTTAGAAATTGTTCTCCATAAATTGCGGTAACCTGGCCTACCGCAAATACCGCACCTGGGTAAATGTTGTTGTACTTAGTAGATCAGATGCTTATACAATGCACTTCTGTTCCTCTTCACATGAACCTACAATATGTAGATATGATGATCATATAACTGGCATAAGTTATAAACAGTAAAATGCTGAATATTTCACTATATTTCAAGTTCATTAAACAATATAAAACATTTTTGTGACACAAAAAATCGTACATACGTAACAATATTACCACTCGATTAATCAATATTAATTAATGATTCGAACGTCCAAATGACTGAATGTGAACGGAATATTCGCCATAACTACACCTATGTGTATAGTAGATACTTACTGTGTCCATGGATGCATGGACGCCTGCAGGTCTGTGCGGTAAATACTCGTACACAATTATGCGTACATGCTTCCACGTTCGCTTGGGACAGCCGGACGAGCTGCATCTATTTCATAATTCATATCGTCCCTTAGCTTACAACACCGCTCAAGTCGAAAATTGGCGGTTTTCACATTTGAATGCCTTTAGATGGAACTGCTCATTGCGCGTCTAACCATTGGTCACATAATATAGATTTCAGCCAATCAGAAGCCATAATTCGAAAAGTAGTGATAGCGTGCAAATCGGCTGGCCTCTCAACACCGCACAGTTTTTTTTTGTTTCCTGCAAAGTCGAAAATTGGCGGTTTTCACATTTGAATGACTTTAGATGGATTTGCTCATTGCGCGTCTACCCATTGGTCACATAATATAGATTTCAGCCAATCATAAGCCATAATTCGAAAAGTAGTGATACTGTGCAAGTCGGCTGGCCTCTCACCACCACACAGTTTTTTTCGTTTCCTGTAAAGTTGGTAAAAATGACTTGTGCGGTGTTGTTAGCTAAGGGACGATATGTATTACGATTTGTCTGGACTATTCACGCCTGGTAAATGAGTAATTAAGAATAGTTTAAGACGTCTGATTGCTCTTAGTCTTAAGATTCATTTGACATGAATGCATGGCAGAGACTCTTTGCAGGGACTGAAACTAAATGCATATATTTTTTTATGAATATACTCAAGCGGTTACTCGATTTTATAATGAAGAGAAATATCGAGTTGAAGATTAAATTAAACTGTAAATCATACAAGAAAAGATTTGTTTGAGAGTTTTGGTGGGATTTCTTCAAGTGAAGTTCAGTAGTTTTAATTATTCGCAAAATTATTTCTAATGGGTATTTTGATGGAAAATTAGTGTAGTGTTGTATCTGCTTAACTGGTCAACATGTGGAATCATTGAAACAGGCGGGAAGTCGGTAAAATGGTGCTGGAAATTTATTGTAGTGTTGACCTCAGTAAAGTTTGCCGAGAAGGTCGACTTGATAAATTTGCTGCCAAATACTACAAAAACATTAGAATGTGTCATTACAAGTCATGGCTTAAACGACTTCGTATCCAAACCAAACCACATTAACAAAAAAAAAATATTTGTTCTCTTTGAATTTGGAAATGATGTAGATTTCATTTATTACTGTTATCATGACATGTTCAAATAAGCTTGATTCAAGCTATTGAGCGTCTTCATCTTGAAAGAAACATAATGGCCAATATTACCATTCTAGGCTTTGTCTACGAGGATAACAGCCATTATTCTCGGTACTGTTGAATATAAAAGAGCGAATGTACGAATAATGTTAATACAAGAGTACCTAATACAATTCAAAGACGTCCAAAGGGAGCGAGGTCCTCCGTTTTCTTATTACATTATCATATCAAAGGATTACAAAACAAATCTTTAGAAACACTATGACTGCTTTCATCAGTGTAAGAGCCATCGCCCTAACACAATTAAACCATGATAAATGGATCACGAAAAATCTAATCTAAATATTTAATCGAAAATTCCCCTGCACTGCAATAAATGCATTTGTGTGTAGGTGTATGCGGGGGTGTGCGCGAGTATTACTGTTTGACACACACCCTTTATACGCTCTAATGCTTTTAAAGATGTTTGTACAGGCAGAGTAGCGGATTATAAGATTTATTTTAAAGTGTTTCAATCTTCTTAATAGTTTGTAAACTTATTGAAGCTTTCGTAGCCGTTTGATACGAGGAAACTGAAAACTTAAATTGAAGTGTCGGATTGTGTAGGATCTTATTAATCTGTAGCATAATTTTATCTCAATTTAGATTGTAACAAAGGTAAAGTCCTTATTCTTTATTGCTCACCTAAAACATATAAATACAAAAAATAACCCAAATGATAGTTCATGCGTAAAGGCGACTCTGAATTCATTGTATGTAATATCATTTCATTCAATTATTTTTTTTGTCTTATCAACATTGTTTTTAAGTTTCTTTGTGACTAACCCTTGGACATAAAGTTATCAGAAAAATAAATAAATAATTATTAAACAACAAAAAAGGTCGAGACTTCTAAAGTATAACTGTGTGACCTTTTGCACGTATGATAGTATACCCGTCCGTGTATAGGTACATACCACGCATGTGTGTTTAGGGTACAAGGAAAGACAAGTGCACTGTAGTGCAGGAATGCACACCCCAGTCCCAACAGGCCACCCCAGTATTACGAATGCAAATAATATTTCTTTCCTACAAAATATTGCTGTGTTAATGCCAGGCTAAATTGTGTACGATGCACCCCAGTGTACACAGCACATTTGGTTTTATTCGTTATGTTTGTCGTTGAAAAGGGCGTCGCCGTCGTCCAGTTTGTTTCGGGCCTAATATTAGTTTGTTTGGTTTAATCTCGTGGGTAGATGTGACCGCTCTGTTTATGATAGGCCAGTTGAGCAATTAAGTTGTTTGTGTACTTAGTGGTTTGCAGGATTGAGTTTTGACTCCATTATAATGGTTCTCATTGATAGTTAGTAAAAGGTCTTTGATAATTTCAAGTTATGTAATGATTGATGAAAAACTGACATGCAATTTTTTTTTTATATAGCTACTCAAATTGGAGTAGGTAAATTTTGATAGCATTATTGAACAAATTATAAAGCAACGGGCTTACCAGTTGTATATGTACTTGGCTGAGTCTTAGTCAGTTATCTTCAAAGGGGTAACTTTCAATACGCCAAGTTGTTAAACATTGTTTGATTCAAGTTTAGTTCAATTAACTATCCACCTAGGAATCCCATGGATTGCCGTACAATTAGCTGGCTAATTTAATCATTGCTGCGACTCATATATTGGGTTTAATTTCTATATAAAGAGCACGAATGAGTTCGCGAAAATAATATACTAATTATAGCCTTAAAGTACATGAGCCCTTTTTGGAGGTCGAGGCTTGAACCTCCTTCGGTATAATTTTCTAATTCCGCCGCTATTGCCGGATTTTATTGCATTTCGGTTTCCCTAATGCTGAAATTCGACGTAAACTTCGCCTTCCTGACCCATTTAGGTGGATATTGTTGGGGCGTACACCGTTCAAATTTCTATTGCAGGCTTAAAATATTCTGTCCCACTCTTAGTTTGTATTAAGAAAAGGGACAGATGGATACATTTGCGCGATAAGTCTAGTAACCCGGTTCAAGGAGGCTCTCCCCTTGAAGGTTGTTCGGAGGCAGGTCGCAGTGTGCCTGTAAATCACTTAAGACGAACGGGACCGGGGCCCGTCTTGCAGTTAAACTTCCTGTTTTTGCTCACGGGGGAGTCGGAACGCGACGATAAGAAATATTT
The DNA here is from genome assembly GCA_961205895.1 of Mythimna pallens. Lineage (NCBI taxonomy): Eukaryota > Metazoa > Arthropoda > Insecta > Lepidoptera > Noctuidae > Mythimna > Mythimna pallens. The sequence continues at coordinate 10,793,497 of OY540826.1, read as the reverse complement.
GAAACAGTATACGTTAGCTCCGTTTTATGGGTTCCGTAAATTAGATGGTCTGTTTTTCCTTAAAATTGGCGTGTTTTTGTTATTCCTGGTGTGATTTTGTGCAAATGTAGCTAATTTGTACCGCCCAGGTGTTTTAAAGTAATTGCCGCGTATCTCAAGCTTTGAATTTTATTTGTATTTATTTAGGTACGTTAAGAGCTTTGAGGCCGGAGTAATTACGTAATAAATATTTGAGTTAATAAATCAAGTGGGATTATCGAGTCTTTCAAAATATTTTTGTACGTATGTTTTTAGTTTAGCTAAACGATTGAGCTTAAAAACCAATACTTAAGTACTTACTACCTATTCTTGTTGAAATAACTTTAAACTTTTCTATATCTAATGTGTAAAAATTTCGTGACCATTATCAAACTCCTCCAAAACCACTTGACCGATTTCTATGAAATTTTTATGTATATTTGGTAGGTTTGAGAATAGGTGGTAGCTGTTTTTTTATACCCCTAGATGCCGACGGTGAGTTTAATATTACGCGAGCGAAGCCGCTGGTAGCAGCTAGTTATCTTAGGGTAAGACGAACCTTCTCCTTCTTTGGCAAACCCTCTTTCCAGTTGTCTGAGAGCTCAATTCTAGCTTGTCTGTGCACTCAGACTCGCTTGCACGATTTCTTTTTGCGTATTTGACCACCAGGTGGCGGATGGTCGTCCTCTTCCTCGTTTTCAGTCGGGAATACTAAGGGCCTTTTTAAAAGGGTAATTTCGTTTAAGAATATGATCGTATGCAATCTGTCCTCTGACATATTCGTTTCACATGTGCAAGACGAACAATATTAGTAAAACAAAACTGAATGGTAGTTAATAGACAAACACCAATTGTATCAGCAATAGACAAGATCAATGAAACGTAGAGTCTGCGTAAACTCACAGTAACACGTAATCCAATCACACGTCTACACAGTCTTCGAAACAAACTCCCCGAGTTCACAGGGCATGCAACTGCACAAACTTGTATTGTAAACTTCAGTCCAAAGCAAAGGGCACGTGCGCAACTAAGTACGGGTAAATACACTGCACCGTCTGCAGGGCTGCCAACCTAGCAAAAATATGGACACAGTACAACACTTCCTTGAAAAGTTATGAATGAAATAAAAAAGGGGAGGGCGATAATGATAGCACATTAGTGTGTTTTAGAAGATGTATATCGCTTTGAGTTCTAGTATTGATTTTTGAGAGTATTTAACATAGACCTGTCAAAAAAGTACTTGTATATATTGTATAAAACTACGAGTATATATAAACTTACATATTCATTTTTCATAGATCACTACGATGACGGTAAAACCGATAGCATTTTCACTTGAATACGGAGGAGACGGATAGTATTTTTATAGCCTCAATAAATGTCAAGTTTGCTTGAATAATGGGTTTCATCTTTACGAAAATTTTATGTTATTTAGTTTTCCTCTTTGGTGCATACAGTTATAAACTCTAGAAAACATACACACACACAGGAACAAACGTAATTCCATTATCTATGCTAATATTATAAAGACAAAATATTTGTATTATATTTTTGTATTTTTTTTTTGTAATGAATAAACTGAAATAATTCAAGAAATCGATTTTCAAAATTCTTTAACCAGTGAAATACTACTTAGAACTGAATCACATAGGCTACTATATTTTCTATATTCACGCGGGCGAAGCCACTATACACACACGCAAAAGCTAGTTTGTCTGTAAATTAATCTAAGGGTGGTAATATAATTAAATAATTTTATATAATTTAAAGTTTGGATACATTTAGATGTACGCAACTTTAAATTAAGTTCTCTTTATCATCCAAATAAAATATCCCGATATTTTTTCATTATTTTATCAGTCAAGCTTCGCAATTTTTTATCTAGACAAACATCTTAATCAACAGTTATTGACTAAAATGCGTTAATTCGTGTTTTAACCATCGAAATATTTCCGATCTGTCAAATCTTGTGAGTTTTTGATAATTATTTGGTCGTGTGTTAATTCACGTGAGATCTTTAGAATAAAATATCACTGAAGTTTATACAGTAAACCAGTCTCTCAATCAATCAATGTATCAATCTTTTTAAAACCAATATACCAAGCAAGAGCACGAATTGACCTCAAATGGAAATGGTGGCAAGCAAAAGTAATATATACCTATATGTATACCTACCTCTGATTTTACCAGTTCAATATTCCGCATAAACACTCTCCCTACGAAGTTATCAATTAGTTTCCGTCTACGAAATGAATCCAAGGATCCAATATTAGCAGCCCTGGCTGCACCGAGCTAACAAATTAGAAAGTTTGTGCTCGATATGGAGGGGGTATGTTGTTCCAATAAATTTCATGGCTTAGGGACGGACACTGCCCGATAAAGTTGTGTTCCGGAGACAATCCATACGATGCCTTACTGTTACTGATATATTGATGAAAGCAATCGGTGCGGGATGGTGCGATCTTGCACTGGCAGTTGATAAATACATTAAGCGTGCATTTCTATACTTACGTATTTGTAGTTTAGTTTTGTGATAATCTGTCAGAGTATTTACAAATTTTTAATGTGCATGTCGTCAAATAGATAGTTAAAAGATAGTGTAGTCTTTTTTAATCCAATGGTTGGCTGGTTAAGAATGCCTCGTTGCGTTAAGTCCACCTATGTATCACTACTGTATAAAACTTTAAATAAACAGAAAATAACCCACATTCTATAAACGTTAATACAGCATCTTGAACTACTTTCTTTTCTAAGACTGCAATTATCTTTGCCTTGTTCAACACCGTTTGAAAACCTAAGTGACAGTTTATAGTAGTCGTATAATATCACTGATAAGACACAATAATATCGCATGCTTAAATACGTAAATGATCATCAATTCTTAAACAACACAGCTTCTCCAGAACATAGGTAAGTCATTCAAATAGACACAAACGTAAAAGTGACTACAGAGTTGACAAGAAACAATACTGCAATTTGGTGGCTATTCGAAAAGGCAGGACACGAGCAACCTGTAACAGGAATCAAGCAGATTGTGGTTACACTGTACATAACCACTAGTTATCCTAACCACGGACCGAAGCATGTAGGATGTACCTAATCGAATACAGATGTGAATTGTGAGGTTAAGTAAGTCCAGGGCATCGCATGAAATATGTAGGTATGTCTGGACAATCATGATATCTAAGCGGACACTGTTCTGTTCTAGGCTTTGGTCAAAACTGATTTAGAGATATGTAGCACTACGGAATAGTATCTAAATGTGGATCCGAACTGCATCCGATACGAATCCAATTTTGAAATTCGAACTTCTATTGTTCTGTACTTGTATCTGAATTGGAAATGGTCTGAATTCGTACTGATGGAGTTTGGACCTGGTGCGCCCCTGCTACGAGTAGGCCAGAAATTTTTAAGATTCGGAAGCGTCCACACGAACTTAAAGACTTGTCTTGATTACATATCGATATTTTTCTGCACTGCTATGTACAGACAGATTTCTACAGAAATCAGACCACGAAAGTCTGTATCGTGTGGACACACTATAAGACCCAGCACACATAACTTACGAGCGGCGAGCACCGTTTAAACTAACTTCGGTTACTATTACAGCTCCCTAATATGTACCGGTCTTAACTAGCCACGTAGAACTATTGTAAGTAGTTTAGGCTGCTTCGGTGCAGTAAGTCTTCGTCCTTCGTTATTTATTGCTTTAACTTATCGGGTAATTAGGTTAGTGAGGGGACACTTGGGGGCAATTTGTCAGAATCCCGACAACTTCGTAAGTTCATTTCGTTTCACTTTACTGTTAGTAGTTTTGACGTTCTGCACTGAGGCGTCAGAAAAGTTAATTATTGTTGTTGGCGTGTCTTTATTTTTATTGCGAATTTAGGGCTATTGTTTTAAATAATCTTTGATTTCGATATCTTCAGTTGTGAAAGAAAATAGATTAATCTTTAACGGTTCATTATCTAGCATTACGAAGGTACTAAACGAGCATATTTAATAAACTATCTACATTGAAAATCTTTCTGCATGACATTCTTCCTTACAATACTTTCTTCAAAGAACAAGCCACAACACCTAAACCATAAAACAAACACAACAAAGGCTTCACTCTAGAGACAGAATATAATAAAAATGTTGAATTTCAACCAGCCTGCATAATACAAGACCACGTAACTTTCTCCCTGGGCGCACGTACGGACGGCTACCGACGAGCCGACGAACGGGCGAACCAAGGAGGCGAGGCGAGTCCCGGACGGAACATAAAAACTACCTTCCGCCACCACCGGCCGCCGACCTACACCTAAACGTTCATGTCTAAGAGATAAAACGTGCTGTTACAACTTTATGTCTACCTGGTACCTGCGCAACGTATCTACTGATTAAATTGAGGCATTTTACCGAGTTTTCTAGCTGTTTAGGACTCTGAATAAGAGTGTGGGGAAAGATTTTCAGGTGAACTCAATGATGGTTAGAAAACAACTGAACCGACTTCAAATATATCGGGATAATGATCAATAAATTTGATCACATCAATAAATGTGATGTGACCATAAAACTGTCTACCTTTAGCCGAAGACTTGGCATTTGTACTTAACTTAAATGAGAAACGAAACTTTATATTACAAAATAAATGCCATTATTATCAAAACTAACCCCCTTCCGTGTCACAGAACAGAAAACAAATGGTTCCATTAGAGAAAATAACATAGATACCGGTGGTCCCATGTGCGCGAGCGTCAAGTTTGTAATTAGATAACAATCGAGCCCGATACCCGTTCGTGTTTGATTCCACTAACGATCGGACTGCTCGTATGCCGTACATTAAATATGAATTCTATTGACAATTACAAGCCGACGATGTTCTAATATTACAATTACAGGCGTGTACAGTGAACGACAAGTGATACACAAATGTAGATAGTGCTACAACAATGCGATATTACTATAATGACAAGCCCTAGACGTTCTAAAAATAGTGGGGCGCAGTGTGCCGTGCAAGTGTCAGACTGGGATCTACCATCTACAGAAACTGGTACTGTAAAACGAAGAAGATCTTCGTGTCCAGAGAATTCAGGAAAACAATCTATTCCAACACATGACGCGATATTTGAAGTTCAAACACCGTCAGACTCCGGCAGCGGAACCTCACAAAGCATATGCGATACTGACAAATCAGATTCACTTATTGACATAGAAGAAAGAATATCATGCATAATAAACGAGAATAGATCCTCTAAAAGCAACTCTGAGTCCAGTGACGTAGATATCATTATAGAAAGTATCTTTGGCAGCCCTAACGATAATTTGTTTGAAACAGCGCAAAATGAAACACTCCTACGTGATCGTAGCAAAACTTTTATCAAACAAGAGACTTTATCTCTTAACGAGAAACATGATACTGCTGCTGCCAATGTTTCCCCCGATAAAAAGATCAAAGACAGACGACTTAAAACGCCCGCACCAATAAAGAAATTAAATAAATCTTTTGACTTAGGTAAGAATAGTTCAAAATTAGCCAAAGAACCTTTGAAAGCCCAGGAAAAGGCGAGTGTATTACCTGTATATAAAAGTACTGTAAAAGAAAGCATAGATTTAAATACAAGTCAAAAGAAAAAAGTAACAACCAAATTAAAACTACCCTTTTCTCCAGTTCGCACAATGGATAAGCCAAAGATCAATTTATTTCAAAACAAAACTAATCTACAAGAATGTAAACCATCGCCCTTACTATCGTCACCAGTGAGACGAACAATATCTAACGAATATGTGCGTTTAAAGTTTACTAACGATACTGTGATAAGGCGGACTATAGACGGTAAATCCGTACCAAAGATATCTCCTAAGATACAATCCATAATACCTGAAAGTCCTATTGATACCGAAGATCCCTTTCTAAACCTTAGTCCTAATAAAAAATACACAGTGACAGTGAATAATAAAGTGAGGTGCGACAAAGACAACTATGTTATTTTCGATCCGACGACCGGATTTGCTCCGGATGGGTCGAGACAATCTCGGATTCCTTTGAAGTCTCCAACTGGAGACAAATCGCGGATACCACTAAAGTCTCCAGGCGGGGAAAATTCTGGTCTAGTCCGGAAATCGGCAAACGTTAGTGATACAGACAGTGGTATATTGTCTCCAAACTCTCCGGTAGAAACAAGTGAGAAAGGATGTGCATACTATGTCAACGCAGCAGCTTTCAGTGAAGCGGCAAAGAAATCTGTCAATGACTTTGATATTACCATCCTGGATCCTGCGCTGGCGAAAAAGGCTGCTGAGCAAATTCAGGTGAGTTATCATTTCTATTGTAAAAAAAAAAACCCTACCAAATATCGAGGTATTCACTTATGGAAAACCAAGAAAAGTCTGGTCATTTTAAGGACTAAAGTTGAAAAATGTGCACCCATTTTTCTTATAGCGAAAGATCGTACAGATACAATTTATTTAACTTCGAAGCGGTCATTTTTCATGGCAACAATTTTCAACAGCACATTCCGTTTTGTTGCCAGATTCTTTTTTCAGCAGGGCGCCGTTTGTTAAACACTGTAGTTTCCATGTTTCCTGAATGCGACTTCCATTTAATATAATTTTTTATCTCTCTTTTGATGTTAAATGAAGCCAAATAATAGTTATGAAAAGTTAGTAACTCTGTTTACGGTAGGTCCTACTGAGTAACCAGATAATCAGTGTAGTTATTATTTTACTGCCTAATATCAACACCTATCTAATTTATATGATCTTTTAAGTGGTTCTTTTTTGTCCGTACAAATACAAAACCTTTCCTTGTTTTTACAAAAGCGAGGACTGTATGGTTTGACTCGTTACGCCATCTATTGTCGAATAGCGGAATAGCACAGTAAATTCATTCTCCGAACAAGTGTTTTGGTGGTTTTTAACCGACTTCGAAAGGAGGAAGTTATAACATAAATGATTATATTGTAAAGAAAGTTTCGATAATCATAAAATAATTTAATAATATATTTTAAAAGTGAAGTCTTACTAGTACTGACAATGTTCGTGTAGTAGAAAGCTATCTTACGATAAAATTCTGCTATTGCCTACTAGATGTCGCTGTTACCAACCTCGCATTAGTTCCATTTTACGCTCACCATCCCCTGTATTTGTTTAGCAGCACTTGTCGTGAGATATATCGCTCCACATTGGCGCATTATTCGGAAGCAATCGTGCAGTTAATTTTCAAATGGGCCCATTTAGCGAAAATAATGAACGGAGTGGCGGCGTGTGCTCGGTGCTGACTTTTGTAATCGCGTAGTTTGTGTATGTATGGGCAATTACAGCGTCGCTACCGATTGTCCACTGTCTGGCCGTTATTGTTTGTGTTTGATGATGTGCGCCAATAGATGCTATCATTAACGTCATTTTTCGATCGTCCCTTTATGTTGCCTGTCAGGGGGAGATGTTTTATGGTGTGGATTGTTTGATAACATTGCGTTTACGTTTTTTATTCGGGTACTAGGCATTTTCATTCTCACCCCAAATATGTTTTTTAAACGTGTTTTTCTTTATCTGTACCTACAATTGCGTACGGACGATTGTAATATATGCCTGAGTAACAGAATTCCTAGCAGAAATCAAGGACCGATACGATCTGGCACAGTTTCACCGCTTTGTAGATAACATCGAAAGCCGCATTGAAAGCAATATCTTATGCAATAATTGCAAATGCAAATCGCATTTCAAAACAATAGCAATACGTCACAACAGAACACTGGCCTTTATTATAATTAAATTGGTTTCCCCGCGGCTTCGCTCGCGTTGACAAAATTCTTACGTTAATGTAGTAGTAGTAGCAGTAGAATTTAGAGCGTCCTTTTCGAGGTACACATACAACCGCTCTTACATGATTATGATGTACACACATCGTTCGATAGTTATTTTGGATACACAGCTATCTTGAGGATATTATCTAGGCTGCTATAGAAATCAAAACATAAATTTATATAAAACTAATCTAGTAAAGACCTCTGAAAATCTGCTATTTTACGTGAACTTTGACCCTCTATAATGTACTCGTATATTAAAAATATCAAAAAGTACATCAATAGAACATTGCACATTTAATTAAGATTTTGAATGACAACAATTTTTCTGAAAAACTTTTAAGGGTTTAAAAAAAACACGTATTTTCTGGAACAAGTTTTGTGAAATATTCAAGTAAATTATGGAATTAACGAATGCCAACAGAGTTTTTAGGCGTTATCTCTCTTTTTTTTCATTGAAACTTCATCAAACATCGCGTTAGATTGCTTTAGATGAAGCAACAAGCTTTTAAACCGTGCTCGATGTTGACGATAAGCTAGACAATGGCAAAAATGTGTAGAACAATCAATTTGAAAGTGATATCCTTGAGAATTGGAAAGATGAAGCGAAAAATTGTGACCGTTGGAAGTGTGGCCTTTGTCCAGCTGTGGGTCAATTAATTAGTAATCTGTAACATAAGTAATAAATCTGTGGAAGTTTTTAGTCGTGCGCGCATCACGTAAAGTGTGTACTAAATCGATATAGATAACTTTTATACATTAAAATTTTGTCTAACTTGATATATTACTTAGGCTTTGTTTCATCGCAATCGGTTGACTATATCCAAACATAAACTACGTTCATTGACAGGCAGATCGAAGTTCGCCGGGTCAGCTAGAAAATAATAATAAGGAGCCTAAGACATCAACGTTAGTATATCATTCTATCAGCCAGAGCTGCGGGATTATAAGGCACCTTTGACAAACATACAAACAGCAACAAGAACTTATTTATTAATAGATAATATTAGTGTATTATTAATTATTTAATAGTGTATTTCTGTAGTTAGGTCTACACTAATATTATTAATTACTTTTTTTTTTATATTAGCAAGTTATCATAGAATTAAAACGTCCGAAGTGTAACGGTTCTCCCGTAAGTGGGACTAAGGATGAATTCGTGGTCTTATTTGTAATTTAATGTCCAATCGCTAGTCAAATCGCATTCGATACTGGCGACTTGTGAGAATCAGTTGCCTGATTACTGACGCTGCATGTGATGAATAAAAAATGTCTTATGCCTAGGAACGAAGCTTAGACTTAGGTCCATAGTGTGTGACTTTATGTTTCATTGCCCCTATGACGTGTGGCGCAGGAGTTTATTATGAATGGCGTTTTGATTGGGACGTGATAGAATTTTATTTGCAGATGTGTGATTTAGAATCGCTACGTAAGTTCCATCAAGTGAGATAGTGGTCAAGCCGTAAGTAAGTTTGTATATGATAACATTGTTTGTACCTATTTGTTTGTATATGGTAAATGTAGAATAGAATAGAAATACTTTAATTCGGAACAGACACAGCACAACGGTTATAAACACAAAGTAAAAAAGTACAAAGTGCGCCTAGCGTGGGTGTATGTACCTACCATACATGTTATGGTTTTACAAAAGTTATGAAAGGTTAAATGAAATATGTTTGCAAATGTAAATAATTATTATTAATCTTCTTCTTAGCGTGTCGATGACAAAAATCGTTTAATTTCTTGCCTTACCCAGTATTCGGCCATAGCAATGCCGTCCAATGATGCTGTCGTTAGATCCCTACGTGATCAAGTAACAGGGCACGTGATGCAGTATGGAAGGTGGGACAAGGTCTGCGGAGAGACGCCGCACTTATTTTTATTATTTTTTACCACTTAATTTTATTATTAACCATTACCTACACAACATGATTAATACCATAACAAAAACAATTCGAAAGTTCATAGGACACATTACATGAGCCCACCCATTTAAGTAGGTTTTTATGTCCATATCATTTTCAGACAAATGCTGAGTAATCGTCTCTTGATAGTTTGATCTTTTTATCTTAAGCGTTTTTTTTACATAGGAAAATCTTTCAATGATTTCACTCGGGCAAGGCGGGAGGGCGAGTCAGACTTTTACTGACTAAAAACTCACTCCTGTTCTTTCTCTGCCTTCGTCCCAGGGCCGAGTTTTCCTTTCAGAAACAAACCATTGGCCCCAGTAGATTTCGACCCTGCTGTGGCCCTACTGTTTGATGACATTAACAGTACGCACCGTCGACGGCTTGGGCTCGGTACCGGACGATCGGACGGCGAGCTACCCATTGCTCGCAGTCCGCAAGCCCGCGTCTACCGTGGCCGGAAACCGGGATCGGGATCCTGGTGGCTGGGGCTGTGGGTCGCTCCCTCGCGCGTGTATGTGCGGCCTCCTCCTTTGCTAGCATTAGGTACTGCTGCGCAGAAGGAGGCGACTGCCTGACATTCCTCCTCGCTTTTGTCCATGGCCTGTACCAAGGCCCGGCGCGAGAGATCGTTGCCGCCGATCTCCCCCGCGAGTATACGGTGGTGCTCTGCCCAAGCGGGGCACACCTCTATCATGTGATCCACCATATCCTCCGGGCGGTCCACACATTGGTGGCACCCGGGCGTCACTTCTGCACGAATGAGAGCCTGCGTCATGCGGAAGGTGAGGACGCCGAGAGGTCTTTCCAGCCACTCCTCAAAGAGCTGGGCACGCCATAATTATGGCGTGCCCAGCACTGGGTTGCGACAGTCGTTGTCGCCATTTTACCATGAGATCCTGCCGGAACTCTGTCAGCCATGCTGCGACTTGTGGCGGCAGCGGAGTTTTGCCCCGGCGTTGCATCTCCACGCACAAATCGTGCATGCGTGCAAGGACTGTTACCTCCAGATCCCATGGCGGCAGGCCTGTAAGGAGGCTCACCGCTTCGCGGGAAACCGTGCGGTATCCCCGCACCATATGTATGGCCATGACACTCTGACATGTGTTCAGTTGGGCCGCCAGTCGCTTTCGTAGCGATGGCACCCACACCGGGGCTCTACAAAAAGCCATGGACCGAACGATGTCTCCATAGAGCCTCCGGCAGGGGGCGTCTAGACCCCCTAGGTTGGGCAGGAGCCGATTGAGGGCAGTCTCAGACCGATTCAGTTTAGCGTTGGTAGGTAATTCCAAAATTGTCTTCTTATTCCGCTTAAACCTTCACTCATTATCATGACATAAGACGTTCTTTGTTGGACATAGGCCTCCCCCAAGCGACCACAACGACCGGTCCTATGCGTCTCTCATCCTTCAGATTCCCGACACCTTCACGCGAACCTTCCTAATCTATCATACAATCCACATTTTCTTTTTATAAAAGTAAGCACGTCTGTACTCCACTCACATACCATCAAAATTTCAAGACACATCCCTCATCCAGCCTCACCGCGTCATACGCTAATGAGTGATAAGGGGAGCGTGGGGCAAGGAGCACAAACACTCGTGTTGCTCGAGGAACCTCTCCCCGCAAGGGCTCTTCACATAAACGTGTAAACGTTTTTACGCTCACGCCGGTCCTGAAAATGTTACATCACTTAATTTTGACTGAAAAGAGGCTCGGCTCCTTGAAGTGGTCGTAAGGATTTAAGGAGTTAAGGGTTACAATTACTTACTTAGCATGAAATATATTCCTGTAAGCTCAGACTTTGTGTGTGTACTACAATTTAAGTAACTTTTCGTGTTATTTAACATAGCAGTTATTCATCATCTTTTGCCCTGGTCCTGTGTTATGTGGGGTCGGTGCAACACGTTTTTTCTTCCATTTTGTCCTGTTACCTATCGGTCATGCTATCATTAAATGGCCAATTACACTTCTCAATATTCAGAAGTGGCAGTGGGCAGGGCACATTGCTCTTAGAACGGATGGCAGATGGGGCCGAAAGGTTCTAGAGTGGCGACCGCGCACCGGAAGACGCAGCGTTGGAAGGCCTCCCACAAGGTGGACCGACGACCTGGTGAGGGTCGCGGGAGTGCGGTGGATGCGAGAAGCACAGGATCGGTCATTGTGGCGACGCTTGGGGGAGGCCTATGTCCAACAGTGGACGTCTTTCGGCTGAAATGATGATGATGAATATTCAGAAAGTCTTAGCCTATGTAGCGTCACACAAAAAAAATACCAACTTACGCCAATGTCGTTTAAACGAAAGAAACAGAACGATGAGATAAATAGATAAACATAGACTAAGACCATCTGAAGATTATAGAAGTTACAGGGGGGGGGGGGGGGGGCACATTTTACCACTTTGGAAGTGTCTCTCGCGCAAACTATTCAGTTTAGAAAAAAAAAATATATTACAAACCTCAATATAATTTTTGAAGACCTATCCATAGATACCCCACACTATCCTCATTCCTGATTCGATCACGCAAGGAAACTCCGAGCATAGCCCTCTTACAAGGTGGACCGATGACTTGGTAACGGTTGCGGGAGTCCGATGGATGCGAGACGCACAGGACATGGGTTTGATGAATTATTTTTTTTTTTTAATTTCAGTTCTAAGTATGGGGAACTCCCAAAATTTATTGTTTTTTTTTTTTCTATTTTTGTGTGAAAATCTTGATGCGGTTCACAGAATACATCTATTTACCAAGTTTCAAAAGTATAGTTCTTATAGTTTCGGAAAAAAGTGACAAGAGACAGACAGAGACTCTCGAGAATCTATAAGGGTTTTTTGCCATTTGGCTACGGAACCCTAAAAAGTATGTAATCATTCACTGGACACATGAGGGAGGACGACGCTGCCAAGCTGCGATACTGCGGCAAAGGTGGTGTGACGATCTGAACATGTTCACGGGGCAAATTTGTTCAGAGATCGCCCTAGACAGAGAGGTTTGGAAGAAGGGGAGCATTTGTCCAGCAGTGGGACACTGTATACGCAAATTTTTGGTCGTACAGTTTTGCCTAACATTGGTTTTTTACTTCATAAGAATGACAAGGGCACTTAAAGGTGACAAAATTCAATCAAAGTAGAAAAAATAATGCCCCGTAGACTAATTATGAGTAAATTGCGGTATTTATTTTGACAAAATCAGATTTGTATTATAAATTTAAAATATTTTTTATTTACGACATTTATTTTGAACAACAAGTACAAGTTCTTGGAGTGGTGACCGCGTACCGGAAGACGCAGTGTTGGAAGGCCCCCTACAAAGTGGACCGATGACCTGGTGATGGTTGCGGGAATCCAATGGATGCCAGACGCACAGGACCGTTCATTGTGGTACATTTGGGGGAGGCTTTTGTCCAGCAGTGAACGTCTATCGTCCAGCAGTGAACGTCTATCGGCTGTAATGATGATGATGATGATGAGTATGAAAGTATGAATTGAGTATTTTGAGTTGAAAACATGTTAAACCTAAAGGCTAAATGACATCTTTTCAAGCGGGGGTTATTAATCTTCTTTCAGTTACAAAAAGTCTCGCAAAAAGAGAATTCAAAATACTAAGTTTTCATTGCAATATTAAAATAATTCAAACATTTTCAACAATATCAAGCATTTTCAAACGAAAAAAACGCATGAAACCATTTCAGCAGCTGCTAAAAGGTACAAGTACCGAAATGTTTGGACAATTTGCCTGCGTTGCGCCCGTCTGCAGTGAAATCAAAGTGTGGCCGCGGGCGCGGGGTACTCACTGCCTACACTCGTTGGGAGTCCGCTCACGCGCGGGACTCTAACCTAATTACTGCTGCTTGTAGACTGCAGTTCCGATAGACGTGGCTGTATAGTTATTGGGTTCCTGATAGCAACAATCTAGGGGTCTAAAAATTCACAGAACAGGTTACTTTTAGGCAAGCGAGCTCCACCGTCGACCATATCATCTCTTTCCATCAGGTGAGATAGTAGCAAGTAAGAGCCTATCTAATGTATATAAAAGGAGAAACTGACTGACTGACATATCAACGCACAGCCAAAACTACTGAGACTATGAGCGTGAAATTTTGCAAAAGGTTTACTTTTTTGACGTAGGCGAACTCTAAGAGAGGATGTTCCAAAATTCACCCGCTACAGGAATGAAACGGAATTGCAAACTTGTCAATAATAATAAAAAAAACTAATTTCTTCAAAGTGGATGCTGCATTTTTTACAGAGGAGGGGTCATGGTGGATAAAGATGTAAAAACCTTACACACGGAACATCGAAGTATCGATGTAGGTATATTCATAATGTTTATAATGGTATACTTTCGTGATTTTCAAAGTTGTACTTTTAAGCTTAATACAGTACGATATTTTAAACTTCGAAGTATAGTATACCAATCGAATTCCTTATAAACTACGGCCTAATATTTTTTTTTAATTATAATTTTTGGCTTTAAGTCACGTCTTCGAATGCAGTAAGTAGTTCCTTTGAATTCCATTAGAATGCAGAATTTCGAATGGCCTTCTAGGTAAGCTTCGCTAAGGTGACTACTTTATTACTGACTATTTTATTGTAGTATTGACTAATACTACAATAAAATTCTCAGCTTCATATCACAGAGATCACCACGCCTGTTTCAATGATTCCACAAAATCATATTGTCCAATTGTGTTGATACTTGAGATACAAAACTACATCAATTTTACATCACAGTATCGACTAGGAATCAATTTGCGATTAATTAAAACAGCTACTAAACTTCACTGAAACAAATCCCGCCAAAAACACTAAAATATTTTTTGTATCTGTCAGTTCTACAGATTAATTCATCTGTGACATTGTCAAAGCTCCATCCGGACAAATCTTGGCCCCCAAAGAGGCTATTTCTCGATTGAGTGAGGGCGGCAATGTAACTACCAACGCAGACCCGTATTATTTAGGCTTGTCAACAAAATGATGTCCTTTATTCGTTGAAAGATGTTCGCTAATATTAAAATTATACCGAATAAGAGAAAGTTTTTGCGAAGAGTATTGCATCGCGAACAAATGAGTAGATAGTTAGGGACTTTTTTTTAAATTATATAAATCAGTGCTTGACTAGAAACAGTGGACAAATTTATTTACATGGGCACCAAAGTCAGTAACGATGGTTCGTGCGAGATGGAAGTTCACAGGAAAATTGTGATCATGGCTAAGAGCGCCATGTCACAGCTTGACACGCTAAAAGCTGCAAGACACGCTTTCAAGATCTGGTGCTGGAGAAGGATGCTCCGAATCCCTTGGACAGCATTTCGGACCAACGTATCTATATTGCGAGAACTCGTCTTCGCGGTTGTCGTCCGAGTGTCTACGTAAGATTCTACAATACTTCGGTGACATTGCAAGGAAAGACGGCGGCAACCTCGAAAGGCTCATCGTAACCGCTCGTGAAAGTGGATGGGAAAAGGCCTCATGGACGCAGCCCAATACGTTGGTCCAACCAGATCTGCACCATTCTTGACTCTACGGTATACATGCCTTTCACACCGCCAGAAACAGAAACAGATGGAGAAATATCGTACGAGTGAAAGCGATGAAGCAGGTGTCAGGACCTTCAGCATTAAGGAATACGACGCAAGGAGGAGTGCTTGACTGCGATCCCATCTGATGGTAAGCAGTGATGCAATCGTTGATGGTGAATTGCACAAGTTTATTAAGAGCCTATTCACTCTAGCCTTGAACACACCTAAATTATAATCGCTCGGGAAGACCGCTGCATCTTGTTAAAATGAGTTTAATATTTTCACTTTACATTCGATAAAAATAAGCTGTCTCTGTTTTAAAATTCTGATAAATTATAATTGCGACTGTTCTGTACAAATCTGTAGATGAGTAAATCATCATCTACAGATTTCTTATCGCCACAGTGGTATCGCTTAAAATTTCGTTAAGCTTTACATGAATCCTATATTTCATAATGTATTAATTCAACTGATGGCCTCTACCGTACTTATTATTATATCTGTTTGTACGTCGAATACAATCGGATTGCCTGCTGTTGTATTGCTCGGTATCCGGGAAACTCCCCGGATACAGTGGAACATGTCCTGCGGCACTAGACTTGGGCTGGTCCAATGGGAATTGCACACCGAAATTGCAATCAACATTAATGTTCCTTTTGGTACAGCATTCGCAACACCGTAGCATTCAATTTAGTTGTAGTACTTCTTAGCTTAAAATAAACGACACTGTAGCTAGAAGTGCAGGAATACAAAAAAAAATCGAATTTAGTTACATTTGAAAATTAATTCTTTGATTTTCATCTGGCGTGAAAGAAGTTTTTTCCGTACAGGCTTTGGGACCCCGTTTGATCTTCTCAGGGGATGTGTTTTGGAAAATCTGATCTTATTCTCTGTATACATCACAAAAGGTACCTCTGTGCAAACATATCAGCGTTGGATGATTAGCATAGCACTGGATGATTTCCCACCTAAAACAGTAAGGGTTTGGGCTAGGCGTTGAAAAGTCAGTGAGTGAGTTAGGACTTCGCTTTTTATGATATTGAAGATTTTAGTCATTGCTATTGTTTTGTCTCATAAAGTTTCGCAGGTTCACAAATTTCATTCAGTCATGCAGTTGAGGTTAAGCATGCTATACAGCCGTCTGTCTTTTGGACACATTACCAGTCCACAGCGGTGCGAAGAAGTTCGTCGACGGCATATTTTTAGATAGTTTTAATTAGTCAATTATCCCTTTGGTTTTAGAGTATATATTTAAAATTGTTACTTATGTGTTTTTAAATGAGGAAGTAGTATTAAAGTCACACAGTTTATTTAGGTTTTTCTACTGTAAATAACTCATTTATTCTGTGACTTATTATATAATCTAACATAATGTGTATTTCTTTTGTGTTCTTGAATGACAAAAATGATAAAAACATGTTCATTTCTGGAAAAAAATCAAGGTTCTACCATTTTCCTCTTACTTAGGTACTTCCATACCATCATGAAAATGCTCTATCCGGTGATGCAATGTCATACATAACTCTTACTTAACAAAACTATGGGCGTATTCCGTAAAAAAAATATCCTCGCCATCTATTTACCCATAAGAAAGATTCAACGGAAGTGCGGGTTCATATATCAGTCGGAACGATCGTAAATATTCGAGACGCCGCCGTACGGATCACGCATTCAGTCATATGTCGCTGTCATTGTGTAGAGACTGATTTGTTTGTAAGTGACTAGGCAACTGATTTATCGGATGGTCGATTTATCTGTTAGAAAAGTTTTACATTTTAATTTAGTTTTGTCACCTGAGCATACAGTGTGTAAGTTATTTAGATGGAGCTGCTTTTACTTTTACGTTTTGTGAATAATGCTGTACAAGTCATGTTATGACTAATATTTGAATTACCCTTTTTAGTAATTCAAATCGAATTATTTATGCTTAACATCAGATAATTTTCGAAACTCGTAAATTGAACACGGGAACTTAACAAAGTTGTTTGCTTGCGCAATAAATTATCCTTTCTCGCTGTTAATAAGATCTTTCTAAATTAGGAAGTGAGAATTTCTATGCGCTGCATAACTAGGCCTAAAGCGGTCCTCATATTGTTGAGTTAGTTTATTTATTATTTTTTTATTATTAAGATCTCAACTGTGGTCCTTATCTATCTCAGTCAATTAGGCGTATTCATTTTTAAAAATTCACTTAGTGCTAAAATCATAAATTTAACTACGGTTATTCACACTTCTAATTTTTCTACAGATATCCTAAAGTGCAATAGTTACCAATGTTCACACAAAGTCAAGGAAAGCATGCACCAATGTTTGCGTACACGTCTGGCTCCCTAGTAGTCGAGGATAATATATGCCGCCTCGTTTTAAGGGATAGCCCAGACATTAATCTTAAGGGCACAATTAGATAAATGTCTGCAACACACTACATCTTCTGTGCGTTAATAAAGTATGAGTTTGTGCAGTATCGCAGCCCCCCGTGAATATGTAAAGCTCGGTGCATTATTAAACATTACCCCTGAAGCGTCATTTGTGGGTACTTTGAGGTCTTTACGTCTTCAGAACGAACTGGCTTTACATGCGTAGGAAAAACATCTTAGTTTACGACAACAAAAGGGACTAGCTATTTTTAATATCAGTGTGATGGCTGAAAATGTAAGAGTTTATGGCCGTTAAATGAAAGCCTATTGTTGGTAAAATTTGAATCGTTCAGCATTTCTGTAATAAGTCGGATAGTTGCCAAAACTTCAAATGTGCAGAGCTTGAATTTTGGCTACGTTATACTTTCTACGAGCTTTTAAAAAATGGAAGGTATTTTTTACAAAAGATACGAATTTGATTGCTTGTAAGTAATCTTTGGAAGAACTGCCCTAAATACAAAAATCCTTTTTTTATTGTTATTGATAGGTTCGCGTTTGACTACCGTCCCAACAGTAACAGCAGTAAGCGACGATTCACGGTCGACGGTCTATGCACTCTTCACTTAAAGACTAACTAAAAAAAGATTAACTTTAACGTTTTTTATTATTTTTGACCGCCATTATCATTCCTCTTGATCCTATCATAAGTTATTTCCTCAACTAATTCCATTATTTTTATCCCAGACAGGTGTCAGCCGTAATACATCTCAATTGTTTCAGTTTATTTAAAAAACTTAACGGCTCATATAAAGGGCTGTAATGTCCGTATCCTGTCTGGAATTTATTCTGGCTGCTAGGGATTAGGAGTCGTAAATTATTTTCCTTCAGCTTGAGTTATAGCCGGTTTGGGCGACAGACCGTTGTCTCACGGCTTTAATGGGGTGACATATAATTTTAAGTTGTCTTTTTTATAAATATAAGTCTATTTAAGGTGATATAAACACGTTTAATTAGTTTAATGACCGAATGGAAGGAACAAAGCGCCCCGTTCAGGTGTTTCAGAATACATATCTACTAAGGTTCAAAGTCTTTGAATTTCGTGATGAAATTAAAAGATCGGTCGAAAGACGTCGCTTCGTTGTCGGCTAAAGCTCGTCGCTCTTACTAATTAAGCAGAACAAATAAGCTACTGATGGAATAAGACCGACTTAATTATTTTCACTTTACTCGAGTCGAAGGGGTTTACAGAATTTTGAAATAGAAACCCAGGTTACCCTTTTATTGGTTAAAAGTAAATTCATTCGTATTTTTTTAAGAGGGTCTTTTTCCCTTTTCCCTTTAATCCTTAAATATTTTTTTTGTACGTACCTACCAGTTGATTACATGACTTTCAACTGTATTCACCTAAATGAATCTTTACATAGTATAAAACAGAGTAACTTTCGGCGCCTGTCTATTGATCCACAAACTCCTTTATCTCTTGCTAAACCATGCAAATAATTTCGATGTGGTTTTCATTAATAAAAAAACAATAAATGAGGAAGCTTTTTTTTCGATGTTTCTGCTCAGGGTAGCCAGCCAAGAAACACTGGCCTCGTCTACTTTAAACTGACAAAAACATTGACGTGTTTTTTTAAACCTATTTGCAAAATAAATATCATTTATATACAATTTACACTCGCGCAAAGCCGGGGCGGGTCACTAGTGTAGGTATAAAAGCTTGACAAGAAAAGTGAAACTTTATTATAATATCTTAAAACTTTGGAACTCTCTGTCGCTGCAACTACAAACAATTTTTTTATTTGGGTGCCGTTGCCAAAGCAACGTTTGCAACTACGCCGCGATATTTTCGCAGTTCAAAATACCTTGAATTAATATGAAAACAACAAGAATCCGTCTGCGATCCGCAATGTACCACGTCGAATCACATCTCCAATATTTCATCGTACATCTGAGTTTAATGAGCTGCATTTGTTTCAACGCAATTTAAAACGTCTGTTTAGATGTTCGGTCAGGATTTTATGATGAAACACACATGCTTATTAGTATTTTATATCAGCGCTGTGTTTGCTACTTTGTGCGCGTCGGTATCGTCTTTTTTTTTCGAACAATCTTTGACAACTTATTCATCTACTAGCAAACGACTTCTTCTACAATTTATTAAAATTGTGACCAAATATTTTGCGCTGAACCCAAATTCGGAGATTAGCCGAAACAAGACACACACCAACAGACGGGCAGACAATTAAAAAAAAGCTTTTTGATATACGTATCGAATATACTGTCATAAGTATGTTTATCAGTTGTTTAGTAGGTACTCATAGCACAAGCTCTGCTTAGTTTTGGACTAGATTATATTGTGTGAAAGTTATAGAATATTACTATTATATATTATTTAGTAAAAAGAAGTAGTTTTTGCTGTATGCATATCAAGTTTTAATTAGTTAAGTGTTTTTAATGAATTAAATATTTGGTTATTAGATTTATTATCAATTTGGTTTCAGAAAAAAAAAAAATAAAAAAAATATTTGAAATTACAAACAGACACTAACTTTATTTAAAAGTGGGTTTTAGCAACAGAGACTTCAGTGTTAAAGGTTTCTTAAATAATTTGAAGAGTTGATTTAAAAACAAAAACAGAGTGCGTAATTGCGTATGTTATTTTTTTAAAAGCCAAGCTATTTTCACTACAGATGTTGCCAGAAAACTTTCGCACTTACAATATTGCTATAGAAGTACCTATGATTTCGGCTTAGAATTTCATATAAATTGCCACCGAATTTATCTAGTTCCCTCACTCTAGTGACAGATGACGGGGGTGATAATTAGTATGATCGTGCTATTCCGGGACTGGCCCCTTCCTCCGTGGCAGCTAAAAATGGCTCAATCAGTCAAACTGCGCGTCTATGGGACGCAATCACACACGTTTGCTGTAGTAATAACGCTGGAGTGAGTCTGATGACTTCGAAGTTTGTACTTAGGTAGATTGGATGGTAAATAAATCAAAAGTAACTTCCAAAAAGAAAAAAAAAAATCTTCTTCTATATCTATATATAATATATCAATTTTAAATAAATATATAAGTATAATTTTTTTGTTCTAAACAAAAGTCTAAAATAGGTACTCTTTTATGGATTTGTGCTTAGTGTAGATTGGAGGAAGCAATTGATTATTTATATTTTTCTGTCTGAAAAGTAAAAAATAAAAGATTTTCTTGTAACTTCAGTTGTAGATATGAGAGTAGATTCAGTTGATCTTTTATTTGTTAAATACAATGGAGAGCAATTCAAATAGGACCTTATTGTGGTACAAACAAGATTGACACTTTTCTCAAAAATAACTGATACAATTTTCACGTTCAGCAGTTGCATTTTATACCATACACAAATAAAGTCCTATTCCTTTTTTCATCCATACAAATGACGTTTTAAATTGCAGGTAACTATGTACCTCTAGGTAAAGAGTAACGTATCGTAAAATAAAATGGAAACGTTCAGTTGAAAACATGAAAACAATCCTTTGAAGTATTGACTTAAAGTTCGCGAGAGGGGACTTTGTCAAGTGAATTTCCATAAATACGGGCTGTGTGTGTATGTGATAGGTGCATGCTGATGTAGGTACCTACGTACCTAATATTTAATTCAAGTGAATCTCCGATTAATTTTCGCGTCTATTTACTTTTCTGGGACTCAGGCCTCTAGGATTCGTAATGCACCACGCAAGCATAGTGCGGATTGATGGATGTCAGATGCTATCGACATTTTTTAGGTTAATATTATTAAAATATATTTATGTTTAATTTTAGGTTAATAGTAAGTAAATATTATTTAAGGTTCTTCTGTCGTCGCTCTCAAGCAATTTTTCTAATAACACACTAGCTAAAAACAAGGGTACTATTATATTTGTTACAGAAAAGAGGAAATGAAGAGCCTGTCTTGAAATAAATCTATTGACTTATTGTGACTGTTAGTTGATCTTTAAATTGAAGCACTGTCATTCTTGGGCTGTATGGTCGCTGTTCTTAGTTGATCTGGCACATTTACTTTGTTGAATGAGTTAACAAATGTTTAAATTGTGTCACCTTAACTTCAAATATTCTTATATAAAAGAGCACCAAACTACTTCTATAGAAAATTACCCCACTGATATCATCTTCACTCTTCCCATTTACCTTAAAAATATTTGCAGTCTATTAATAAAATTTATTTCATGTAAAAATTGAAATGTTTAGTGCACACCAATTTCAATACATCCTTTATAAACAAAATAACATCAGACATGTAGATATCTACAGTTCGAATTTCAAACCAATTCAAAAAGCAAAGTAGCTACTTAACTGAAAAAAAAAAACCATCCAAAGGGTTCCTATCAAGAAAAATCAAAGGATTTACAAGAAGACATGCAAAAAGTCGCTGACTCGCTGTCATGTCTTGCGATCGAGTGAGTTCGGTCGCACTTTGAGTAACTCAATCCGATGCTCAAAGGGACGGCCACCTCAAATAGATGGCCTGTCGCACTTTAGATCCGAATACGTGGATCTTCTGTGAGTTATTCAATTTGTATTTGTACGGATGTATTGATGCTGGATGTGGTACGTTTGGGTTGGATAAGTTTGACTGTTTGTAACGGTGTGTTTCCTTCAAAGCTAGAGTAAACAGGCATCTTTTTGGCACACTCGTTCCAAGTTCCGTTGACAAGAGCTTTGGTAGTCTGCATAAGTATTGCTGTGGTGTCAGAACTGTGTACACATGTAAATCTAGGTATTACTTGTAATTCATCCGTTAATCAATCAACAGGAACGATAAGAATCTTTCCTAGTATTCCTGCAATCATTTTACATTCACACTATTCAAATCGTGCGTGTGTCGTGCATACGTACACAGAACTTTAATCACTCGGAATACGGAACACCTAAGTACTGTCACACTTTAACGTCGTCCAGCAAGGAGTACCTTTTACACTCTTTGGTGGAAAGTCTAAACTTATTAGGCCGAATAATTTTCAATCCACGCTCATATCACCTAGAACACTGCGTTATCTGAGCAGAGTCACATCCAGTAGCACTATGGTCCTGCTTGCATCTGCATCCCCGCGGGACGTGGCTCTCGGCTGGTTGTACCGGCAGGCATGGCGGGATGGCGGGATCGATCCGCCCCAGTCGCGTGCCGAACGCCCTGCGAGCAGGACGACCGCCCGCCCGAATCAAAAGCCTTCGCGTTTAGGCGGGAACGCGTACCTATCGCGAATTTGATAAACAACTGTATATATATTTTTATTAATTAGTAACGTATTTGATATAAATACTAGTTCGGGCTAGTTTAGTTTTCGAGTGTTTTTAATTGTAGTTTCGTGTGCAGTGATTAGGGTAGTTTTGTGTATCGGATTTTAAATAGACAACGAACAGTTTTAGATCTTTGTACTCAATTTACTGTAGATGAATTTTTAGCAAGGTATGATTAGAAGCCTGTATTTTTTATACTTTTTTAAAGCGATATCTCGATAATCATTTATAACAAATACACGAGGGAAGTAAACAATAAATTAACTTAGCTTACCTCCAGTTAGTCCCCCAAAAGGTACAAGTTTACAACTCTCATTTATCACCAAATTGGCCAACTTCGCGAATACTTCGATATCTCTCGTTTCATTCGGAAATATTTTGTTGCAAATTGCGAGGGAGGATTGTGGAGATGATTTATATCGAATTTAATATCGTTATTGTAATCTCTCAACGTTCATTAGGCGGTAATGAACGACATACTGAACTTTTAAATGAGTTAAGATTACCACTAATAATTTGAAAGGGTACTTCTTTTACACAAACAAATGAGGACAGATAAGATAAATGACTATCGCCTGAAATTGCTCGTCATTTTTATTTATAGTTGTTTCAGCCATTACGAAAAATTGAACGAGGTACTCGACGATATAAATTGGCGGGAATTACTGTAGTGCAGCTTTTAATTAAGCTGCAGTGTCAACACAGCATGTTTTTGTTCGTTAAAATAAGTATTTCGTTTCATAATAAATTAGGGCATATGGTTTGAGGATTAAAAGGACGCATACTAATATCATAACTATTTTTTGGTAGTATTTTTGTCTCTGTGTTATGGTCAAATATTGACAAAAGGATTTAAAACTAGTCAATTACTATCGGGCTTAAACAAAACAGATCTTATTGCGCTCCGAATTCAAAGCTGGTTGCATTCCAAATGCTATGCTAGGTACGCTTAGCTTAGCTGAGGTATTTTTTCATTCGTATATGTAGATAGACAGATGAAAAATTCAGCAGATATGCGATGTACGATCAACTAATTAAGCTTATCTCTGGGTATGCAACCGGCTTAAGAGCCCTAATTTCAATTGACATTTCACTGTCTCCAAACTCTAAGCTGCATCATTTATTAATATAAGCCACTCATTTGACGAAGTGTTTACCGTTAAAATAAAAGTCAACTGTGGGGTCTACGAACTATGAGTAATATTCGAGTGAGGTCAAAGTTACGGCGACAAGCTGTGGGTGTTACTACATTTTTATTTACTGTCATTAATTTTATTCAGAGAACAATTTACTTGCTGTGTTCAATTTGAATGTTATTATTTTTATGAATATATTACATGTGTGAAAGCGTTTAACGATTCCAAGACTGTGTAGAGCGAAAGTAGAAACATCAGTGTACCTACGTGGTAACTTAAGTTTTGTGAGCTTAGGTAGAGATTGGGCTGCAGTATCCTTCCAAAGAGTTACCACGACGTTACCCAGGCGAGTTTTATTCAGTAAAAGTCTGAAAGTCAGTCAGTCAGTCTTGCTTAACTGTAGAGAAAGAGAGAGAGAGAGAGAGAAGTCAATTGATTTTCAATCTAAAAAAAAAGTAAACATGAATTGGGTCGCGGAAATTTTTAAAAAAGTTTCTGTGGTCTTAAAACGTAAAAGGCAACTGAAGGACACAGGTGGATTTTAATCAGTAAAACTAATACACTCTCTCGCTCCACTCCAGAGCGAGAAAAGTCATTTGTAGACTTTCCACCCCAAATAAAAAAAAATTGCTCTTTAGACACGAATCGATGGATGTAAAAAATTGGGCCAATGTTGGGCATACGTTATTTGAGCCAAATATTGGTTGAATAGATAGCGGTAAATGAGTAGGGATAGATTGCAAGCTCATCGTTCATGACCCATTTCACTTTGATCTGTTTACGTGGGAAGAAAAGCAGCTGATGCATTATGTGTTTTTTATTGCGCTTAGTGTTACTGGGACTGGGAACATGGGATCGATGTTATGTAGGATTAATTTGTAAGCATTTGTTTTTTGTATAGGTAAAATTACACTTTAGGAGGTTTTTTTTTGAGGGGAGAAATCATCCAATGACTTCTCCCGTTCAAGGGTGCAACGGGAGGGCGTAACTAAAGTAAAAATCTGATACGCCCTTCCTATCAGACTTTTACTTACTAAAACCACACCTGTGTCCTTCAGTGTCCCTTTGCGTTCTAAAACCACGGGTTTTTATTTCAGAATTTGCATTTTGTAAAATAATTTCCTGAAAACATTAAAGTTTGTAATAAAAACTCAGGTAAAATCTCCATTAAATAGTAAGGTGCCTTTTAATTTTTTGAACCGGTTGTAGTAAGGCAAGTAAAGACATTTTTATTAGATTGTACTTTTTTTTATTGATAGGCTGTGTTTGCACTGTCTGGAACGATGATGTGATCGATAATAGAGCACAGTTGCCTAGAATAAATAACCTATTCACTCTATGTAGCTTTCAGGAAAACCAGACTCCAGCAGGGAATTCCACTCCTTAGCTACGCAAAATAAATGTGTTCCCAAAACGTTTTCTGCTTGTGGGTGTGATGTCCACCATCTAGCTACCACCTGGGCCTTGGTACAGACCATGGTCCGGAGCGAGAAGGAGTGGCAGGCGGTCTCCTTCTGCGAAGCAGTAATGCTAGCAAAGGAGGCGGCCGATCGCGTGAGGCAACGGTCCTCACGCCCCAACCGCCGCCGGGATTCCGATCCCGATTTCCGGCCACCGTAGGCGCGGGCTTGCGGACGGCGAGCAATGGGTGGCTCGCCGTCCGATCGTCCGGACCAAGCCCAAGTCGTCGACGACGCGTACTGTTCCACGCGCGCCTCAAGGAGATGTCAGCAAATCGTAGGGGCCCAACAGGGTCGAAGCCTACTTGGACCACGAGAAGTGTGAAAGTAAAACCCGGGGCCCTGGGACGAAGGCAAAGAAGGAACAGGAGTGGGTTTTTAGTCAGTAAAAGTCTGACACTATTTCTCGCTCCGCCCAGGAGCGAGATTTGTCATAAGATGATTTTCCCACCAAAAAAAAAACCATCTAACTACCATATATTTTCATTTTCATACTCAAATTACCTCATCATTTCAAAACACATTTTAATTGTATTCCTAATGACTAAATCGCAAAATATTGATAACCAGTAAAGCTCCGGCGTTCCCAATTCCCAAAATGAATGTAAATCCTAACCGATATACGTATGTCGTGTAAGGTTCCATCAGGCACTTGTCACAGGGGATTAGCGCCCGCACCACAGGCATCTCGTCTGCTATCGACCATAGACCATGGAACATCACGACGGGCAGAGACTAGAGACAACCAATCTGTCTAACCTTTTTTTAAAAACGAGTATATTTGGGTCGGTTTCCAGTCTAACCTTCAGTCTTTCAATTTTGGAATTCATTAATTGTGCGTACAGCTGCTGGAGTCTGTTTCTTGATATCTATATCCTGGGTGTTTTTAAGTCAAGAGTGAATAGGCTACTTCTAGACAAGCGTGCTCCATCGTCGACCACATCATCGCTTACCATCAGGTGAGATGGTGGTCAACCGCGAGCCTATCATTAATAAAAAAAAAAGAATAGGTTACCTACTTTTAAGCAAACGTACTCGTGAACAGATAGTAACCAGGAGATCTGCATGGTTAACGATATACCACCATGCACATCTCCTGCTTACTATCAGGTGAAATCCACAATAATAATAAGAAATCGGAGGCATCTGATTACCAATATTTTACATGTAGCAACTGCCTATCTGACCTCCATAATTTAACAACTGGGTAACACGATATACCTTGGAAAGGCTGTTGTCACAATTTATAGCTTCTGCCTACCGGGTTTTTTAGTGGTGAATCTTGAAAGGACTTTTCCCGCTCTGGGAGTAGTGAAAGGGAGTTTAAGACTTTTACTGATCAAAATCCCACAGTGATCCTTCAGTTGCGCTTTGTGAGGGCCACGGTTACTCTTTCGAACAATCCCGCTAAGGTTTCTGACTACTTTAACGATTGTTAAAGATCTGCGAATTACAGATGAGACTAAAGTCGTAATGTATTTCTGTGGGCTGTCAAAATCTATGAGTAAACGGTGACTCACACAGACATATGCTAGCTAGGTTTCGACAATGCCGCGTCTAGCAGTGGCCGGTGAAGAGTGTCATAGCTCTGTGTAAAGTGTGTATCGGCCTAATCCATACGCACGCAACCCGCACCGAATTACAATGTTTCGATTATTATTTATTTATTTAATTAATTTAGTGTTGCCGTGACCGATACTATTGTCGGGTTTATCGTAAATTCGTGATACGGTTGAAATAATTAAGATTAAATGATTTATTGCTCTTATACGATTAGTCGTTGGTTTTCTATGGTAGTTCAAAGTTTATATAGCTAGAAGTATGGTGCTAGCGAAGGGCATAGCGCAGTGGTCTCGCGCCTAATTTGCGTGATTACAGATGTGAGTTTCACAAGATACTTTTTTGCTAATTTGGTTGTTCGATTGTTCGAAACGGTTACCAGGGCCAAAGGGCAACTGAAAGAACACCGGTAGGTTTTAGTAAAAAAAAAACTGACTCCCTCTCGCGTCATCCAGAGCGAGAAAAATTATTTGATTATTTCGCTGCATTCTGAAGACAAGGCGACTATGCAAGACCTTGTTTTGGCGTAGGTATGACTATTATTCTCATGAATTTTTGCAAAGTAACGCCTAATTTCAAACCGCACGGTACTAGATGGTAGATAGACTAGCTTAGCTAGGACCCTAGTAAAAACTTAATGAATCAAAGAACAACAAAATGGTTTCAAATTAAAAAGCCAATCAAAGAAACGAGTAAACAACGCCTTTCTCAAAGCCACCTTTGAAGACCTTTCAAAAAATCTCAATTAAAAATACTCTTTATAGTCTGTTTCTAGGAAAAAAGTTTGAATATAAACAAGAACCGGATACGAGACGCCGTACAGTTCCGGACAGTGAAAGGGACGACTTATTAGTCCCACAGATATTTAGGATCGACTGATACCGCTCCAATGACCTTTTGAACGCGATTGTACCGTGTGTGGTATGCATGTGTGGGGATTAACGGGTAGATGGTAGAGGGATGGTGTACTGTTGTATGATGAGAGCCAAAAGTGCTTTAATGCTTACGTGTATTTTGGGTACGAATTTTAGTATACTTTTATTTCTTCATAACTATAGTAATGTTACCTATGTAAGCCGTTAGCATGATGGGAAAGAGAACCCCGGGGCCAGAAACAAAGGCAAAGAAGGGACAGGAATGGGTTTTAGTCAGTAAGTCTGACACGCCCTCTCGCCCCGCTCAAAGGCGTGAGAGGTCATTGATGATTTCAAACCTAAAAAAAAACGACGGGATTTTCCATCAGCAAAAATAAATATTTTCTGTAAAGGCTTTCATCTCCTATTTATAGTCGTTTGAGGATATATTTTCCGTCTTTGTACACGAAAAAAAATGTAAAAAAACAAAAAAAAAATAGCTAGTTCTTAATCTTAGGTTGAGTAGGTTGCTACTGAGGCAGCGGTTTCCTCGAAAGAGTTAGTGTAGCTCTCGTAACGGGCAACTGAAAAAAACTTATTTTTTGTCTGGGTTTTAGTCAGTAAAAATCTGACACTCCCTTTCGCTCCACCCAGAGCGAGAGAAGTCATTTGCTGATTTTCCAAGTAAAAAATTAGTTTGAGAAGGTTCACCACGCGTAGTGATCGATTCACGAGACTCTTTTAGCTTCGTCTGTTTAGAATATTTAATATA
Organism: Mythimna pallens; assembly: GCA_961205895.1. NCBI lineage: Eukaryota > Metazoa > Arthropoda > Insecta > Lepidoptera > Noctuidae > Mythimna > Mythimna pallens. The sequence goes on along the minus strand of OY540826.1, from coordinate 10,764,842 downwards.
GAAACGATTACCTACTTACTTTGTGGAAACCGAGTTGATAGATCTTTCTCTCATTACTATCAAAATTCAAAAAAATTCAAAGCATTTATTTCAAATAAACCATTTACAGGCACTTTTGAAATGTCAAGAAGTCAGTCTGTCAGAAAAAAATGATGCTAATTGCACATTCCAAAGCGTAGATCTCTATGGAGAAGAATGTGCAAGAAACTCCATGGACACTCTTTTCAATCGTGTTTTGCAATTACAAATATCTCTGTTACATGTTTCTTGTCGCTGTCATGTGAGAACAATGTCAATAAAGTAAAAATAAAAACTAAATATAGATATTAAAATAGCAACTGGCAGCTAAGAGATGACCAGTCTCAACTGACAGCGCCCGTTCACGGACCTGACGCGAATATTAGCACCACTCAGCTCAACCATTATAAAGGGAACCGAATGATCCAACACACGCGCCACCATCAGTGAGACATTTGAGTGAGCATGACAAACTCTCAACTGCCATGCTCATTTATGTCAAACAAGTCCAATAAAATAGCTCCATTTTTTATAGATTAGATTTTTCATCATCAAAAACCTCTATTATGGGGTGCGAAAAATCTCATAAAAAAATCAGACACAATCACCACTTCCATAGACAACGCTTGCCAACTTATCCCCTTGTTCGTAGTAAATAATAATATAATTGGCCGTTGGCCACCGTGTCCGGCAAAGGGCGGCCATTTGCATTTTAATCACGTGTTGATTTGAAGTAATGCGTCTACGTGCGCGTATAAATTACACGCTTACATGTGTGAACGGATTGCTTCGGACCTGAGCGGGCTGTACCTATGCGATGGAATGATTGGATGGGTTACTGATGAGCTTTATGTGTGAGTGAGATATGAGAATGAGAATTGGTATTGGACTTAGCTCCTCTATTTGAAATATCATCAACGGTTGCATTTATCAAAGATTCCTGCCAGGGCTGCGGATCGTTCGAAAGAATTACCGTGGCCAAAGGGCATCTGAAAGATCACTGTAGGGTTTAGTCAGTAAAAGTCTAACACTCTCGCTTCGCCCAGAGCAGGAGGAGTCATAATATATGATGAATTACTTACCACATAAAAATAATTTCTAACACTAACTTGATTTTCCGGGTGTTTTAACAAACAATTCTAAATATAATCGCAAGACTTTATTGATGCTCTCCTGAAAAATATGTTTTTTCGTCATACTAAGAAAACATTCTCATGAGACTGTCCACTTTACATACCGTTTTTAAAATAAAATATTAATTTTAAGGTACTAATACTATTATAATCATATTCATCTGCGTCCTTGTAAACTGTACTTGTATCTCTAAATAGTTTCCCACATAATCGTTCATAAATCACATTGATCCTACTTACCTAGTGCCAGGACAATAACTCATATACTCCGAGTCAAGTCACTAAGGCCCGATTCACACGAGTCCCTAGCTTCGTCTATTTTCAACGACATAAATCTGTTACAGACGAGTTTCGGACAACGAAGGCTTTTCGGCTACCAAATTGGTTGCTACCAAACTTGCAGTTTGAGATTAGTTGGGGACTGTAGGTGAAATGGTATTGTCAGTTCGGAATGTAGTGCGAGCAATTAGGTTTAGGGATTTCACTAGCTCTTTGTTATACGTGGGCACTTCAGTTTCGGCACGGCTAAAGCTACGAGTATTATTTAGAGTAAAGCTAAATGAAATGTTAGAAACTTGTAAAATAAAAATTGTTTTACAGGTTTTGATATTTCTGTTATCTAACTTTATTTATTTAAATATACTTATAGAGACAAATAATTTTGCTAAGACGAACACACATTTATCTAATTTTTTTTTCAAAAACAATCAAATATGGTCTTGGTTTATGAAACTGGCACTGTTCATTAGTTTTATAATTACCTTTTCAATCTAAAACATATAACGTAATAAACTCATATCCTGAAAGTTAAATAGTATTATCCTAATTCAAAATGACCTATTTTTGATACATTCTTGATAAATCTTGAAAGCGTCATTAGAGTATTTGTGTATTTATTGCGTGCTTAGATACCGATACTTACCTACTGATGCACTAGTAGGGAAGTGCGTCGATTCCCTTGGTTGTAGTGTTATTTTCCTGCCAATATGACATTATTAAAAAAAAAACACTACCATAATGCATATAAGTAAAATTTCGGTGCTTGTATTTTGATTGTAATTTTCTAATTTGGGTGCAAGAGTGTGCATTATTCCAGTTACATTTTGTATACAATCTTATTTTTAGTATATGCGATACCTTAAAGACCTGACTAGTATTTTTATGTAAAGAATCTATGTACAAAATTTCATTATTATGAAAAGTCACAAAGTTATAAGCATTATGAAAAGTATTCAGTATTATGAAAAGTCACAAAGTTATAAGCCCGTTATGGTACCTGGTTGGCGACATGAATACATGGTCACCGAGCCACCCGGATGACTGAGGGGTTGTTTTGCTCCCACAACCAGACGTATTTTGTACTTTGTGTCGGTGGTGTCCAATTTGAGACATTTTTAAAAAAAATTGGGAAAAAATATAACATGGTGTAAAAATTATTGGAATCGATTCAGTTACTGATACTGAACAAACTAAATTCAGGTTTCGCATATACTAAAAATAATGTTGTATATTCGGTATTACCACACTTCAACTAGTAAACAAAGACTATTAATACATCTACATAGAGGCATTGATTGTCTTCGTCTACACGTCTACATAGCCTATCAATGCATCTAAACCTAGGCACCTATTAAATAGTCTTTCTAACTTTACTCAGCCGAAAAGCGCCTCGTGTGTTCCGGGGTTACGGGTTACCTTCCCGAGTCACCGTGGAGTTCTGGCCGCGACACGTCCCCCGGGTTCCGTGAAACTTAATTCGGTTTTACTTGAGGCGACGACTTAATTAAGTCGGTCGACGCGTGCCTCATGTGGTTATAAGTTTTACTTACTATGTACTTTTGTGGAAGTACTTAACTTGTGGGAAGCGAATTTTTGAACGTCATTTTGAGAGGGTCTATTCAATGTTGGGGTGACTCATGTTTAATTTTTGTTTTTTCATCAAAATTCCTACAGGTAAAATATTCATTGTATTAACTAAATCAATTTATAATCGAAAACAATATTTGCCCTAAGCTGGCCTTTATCTTGGACAGAGGACAAGCATTGCCATACAGCGTGTAGCCGCCAGATTCTTGGGTATGTTACCAATCGACAGCGATGCGTAGGAGTTTTTCGACGCCAAACTTTAGTTTACTTTTATTTAGTCTATCTTTATGTATAAAATTCTTCTTTAGGTACATGTAGGTACCTAAAGAAGGGTTTGTCACCTAACTCCTCCTAAATGGGTTAGCCGATTTGCATGAATCTTTGTGTGTATATTTGTGTGGGTCCCTGGATGGTTAGTAGGTGGCGTTGCAATCGGGTTCTCAATTTTTTCTTTTGACAAAATGTCAGTTTTCGGACAGGACAACGTTTGTAGGGACCGCTAGTATATTACATATTGATAGTTAGTTAAGTATATTTTTTTATATTTCATAACTTATACATAAATATTTGTCCAACAATTTAAATGCAGCTTGTTGCGTCGCCGCGTCGGTTCGGAATTTCAGCAAATTACGTACGCTACGTAAATACTGATGCAGATCGTTCACCGTTGATGTTCACACATAATTGGAGCAAAGTAATTGGTTTATACCACGTTACACATAATACTGCGAGTCTGTGAAGCTCAGCCACCCGTGAAATAGATCGTAACAAATCTTCAAAGACGTGCATTTCCGAGTATTTCCGAGTATCCACGAATACAATAAGATAGTGTTAAAAATAAACATGCGGGTAGATTGTCAAGTTCGCGCGAAGCACATGGGGAGCCGTCTATTTCTGGTCGGCCGTGTAGTTGTGGTCTGGCCATTATTTCTATTTATTTTGTTGACAACTACCGAACGTATGGTACATTGCGAGGGTTATTGAACTGGGGGCTTAGACATCGGAAATACCTCCGTATCTTAATGATTTTAGGGTAGCAGCATATTTTGAAGGTGTTTTTTGATGATTATATTTAGTAATTTCTTATCTTGATGGTCGTTTACCGTTACAACGTGCACTGTAGAGATTGTTTAATACTGACACCGACCGTAGCCACATGTAGCGTGGCTGTTAGTGTAAGGTTTCGAGCTTATGGAGTTGTAGTTACAAGTTATTAGCTTACAAGTGCTTACATGGACTAGATTCTGCCCTTATAACCACACGTATTCGCTCACTCTACACGTATAATAAAATACTGATAACACAAACTAAATATCAATCACATTTCAAAAATCAACTGTTTAGTAACAGGACAGCCTCACTTTTATTAAATATCTCATATCGCAGAATTTTCAGTAGAAGTTTGAAGGTATATAGAGTTATTTACTGACGCCACATTCATCTTTTTACAACCAGGCCCAAGATTGTATGAAAGCGTGTATGCCTCTAGCTATTATTTAGATAGCTGAATTTGTCTGGTGCTCTGTGGGTTTTTTTGAAAGAGTTACCGCGACCCCAGAACCCAAGGAGCAAGTGAAGGAAGACAGGTGGGTTCTAGTCAGTAAAAGACTGACACACCCTCTCACTCCAGTCAAAGTGGGACGAGTTATTTGATGCTTACCTATGGCCAGATAGATTTGGGCAGGTAATTAAAGAAAAGAAAGAAAATGAATTTATTTAATTGGCACATCACAAAGCATATCAGGGGCGACGGAAAGGGCTGTGCTCGGAGTTTCCTTGCGTGATCGAATCAGGAATAAGGATATCCGCAGGAGAACCAAGGTTACCGACATAGCACGAAGAATCGCCAAACTTAAGTGGCAATGGGCAAGGGCATATTGCTCGCAGAACGGATGGCCGTTGGGGCCGAAAGGTTCTGGAAGGCGACCACGTACCGGAAGACGTAACGTTGGAAGGCCTCCTACAAGGTGGGCCGATGATCTGGTAAGGGTTGCGGGAATTCGATGGATGCGAGACGCACAGTACCGTTCATTGTGGCGATGCTTGGGGGAGGCCTATGTCCAACAGTGGATGTCTTTCGGCTGAAATGATGTTGATAATGATGAAGGCACACAAAGAATGGTCAGGTAAACACGAAACAAAAAAAAAAGCAGAAAATACAATTGTGTGCCTCGCAGCTGCACCAATTCTACACTTTAGGCAAAGTCTAGGTGATCAGAAAATTTCTGACGTTTGTTTTGTCATTGTAGTCCTGTAGTTACTACATTACCGCGTAGTGTCGCCTCGTCGTTTATACCGCGTACATCGAAGGATTGGAACGATTTGCCTGCAGCGGTCTTCCCGTCCGATTATAATTTAGGTATCTTCAAGGCTTAATAAACTAGTGCGATTTACCACCAACGATTGCATCACTGCTTACCATCAGTTGGGATTGCATTCAAGCATCAGTTTATATCATTAAAAAAAACAACAAATGAAAGACCAAAATTTATTACCATAATTTAAGAATTCACTCAACATAAAGCTATGCGAAAAATTCCTCAAATAATACGACTATACGACGATAATACGAATTTTAAATAAAAACGTAAGGGGTTAATATAACATCTTGAGTTTTCGAGTAAATATAACGTTTTTATGGCGGGTGTATCGGCGGGTCAAGTGCGACCCCTCGTGTGTCATCCCGAATTCGTCATGTCATCGAAATGTAATAACTCCCCCCAAGTCGGTGGTGGAATCGGAAAGCTATTTACAAAGGAACTGGGGACATTGGGGAAAGGGGCGCAATTTCTTGTGGAAACTAAGAAATCCGGGGGTAGGTATCTTACTGATCGAATGTTGTCTCAGGGTGGAGATATTTTTGAGAGAGATAAACTTTTGGGTTTTCTATGGATATGTTTTATTTCGAATAAAATTAATTACATTTTCTTTATAAATAAATGAAACTTAACACTAACCAATTCCTATAATATATAATAATTATCGCTGAGGATCACACTCGTGAGGTCACACGTTTGTTTATATCCCAAAATGTTACTCAATTTATGAAAATAATGATCATGAATGAATTAATGCCGATCGAAATGGAAAAACCACTGCGCGTGGTATTTTGTAGTAGCAATTTGTTATGAATGATTGATTTAATTATGAATTTACCAAATATGACCAATTTTTGTGGACAATTTTGGGATTTCGTTTTTTTACTTTTGACTACACAAATATGATCAGTAACGGATACGGATAGAGACCCATTTTTTTAACTAATTAGAAAATAATGGTGTAATAGTGTGATACTAGCTGAGTCGGCAAACTGTCCTGCCATATAAATTATCAAAGTAAGAAATGGGGGTTCGGAGCAGGAGAGTAATATATATTAGATACTATAGGATTTTTATATATTAGATACTAGCTTCTGCCCGCGGCGTCGCCTGCATATATAAAATATAACCTATGTCTTTCAGGAATAAAGCAGCTTGCTATCGGTGAAAAAATCGCAATCGGTCCAGTACTTTCAGAGATTACCTCCTACAAACAAAAAACATAAAATAAAAAACTATTTATTTAAACTTCATGTACAGTTTAGTGGTACATAGGCGGACTTAATGCAACAAGGCATTCTCTACCAGTCAACCTTTGGGTTAACAATCTTAACTTCTTTGTAATATTAGTATAGATATACCCTAGAATGAATACAAGATACTACTACTACTATAATACCTAGTAGTTTGGTGTTCGGTGAATAGACCCGCTAACTTCTATTTTCCGTAAACCAAAATTCAGCTTCAATCTATTTTCTAGTCACCAAATTGCTCTATCTCCACCCCCACCAAATCTATTACAAACCAAAAACGTTTAAGTCTACGGTAATCATCGTATACCAGTAAGCACTCTAAGGGCGACAATAACACGCCGGGGTCAGGCGTCGGGCCGGCTTATAGGCGATTTAGCGCCTGTCCGATACTGATAATCGCAGTCACGACGGACCAACGGTATCCGACCGATATAGGCCAGCGCCAGACTACTTCCATGGTGGAAACCATAATGGTCAAGGTAAATGCGTCTGATGGTGAGATTGTAACTGTTTTAAAAATTACCTGTTAAAATTTTAATAGTTTTTTTTTTTATTAGTGATTAAGAAGGTCCATATGGTTTAGAAAGTGTGAGTGTTTATTTTATTATATGTTTGGAGAGAAAAGCTTATGTATATAATATAATATATTACATGTTTATATGCTTATGCTTATACCTCGCGATGGCGCTTCAAATATTTAAAAATAAGAGAACTAGATATTTGAAATAAATTTTTAAAACATTTTTAAATATTTGAATAAAACTCGTAGAAACACATTTAAATTACATGATAATACTTAGGGCATTCTGAAAGTTTCTGGATTCTGATAAATAAGACTAGATATAAGACTTACGATACATTTATTGTTTTTCAAAGTATATTCCCTCGCAATTAATGCATTTTTGCATTCACTGAAACCACTGTCCAGTTGGATCAGCCTTCTTTAAAGGAAAATGCACAGCTCGAACTAGGCAATGTATGGAAAGCGACACATAACAACACCACTTGCGACCTTCCATAGTACGCATCCATAGCACACATCCATAGCAAGCATCCAAAGGACGCATCCATAGCAGTAGGTATAGCACGCATCCTTCCATATAGAAAAACATATTCAAAGATTAAAAAAAGATTCAAAAGCATTTATTTTAAATAAACCATTTACAGGCACTTGAAATGTCAGGCAGTCAGAAAAAAAAATGATGCTAATTGCGCATTCCAAAGCGTAGATCTCTATGGAGAAGAATGTGCAAGAAACTCCATAGACACTCTTTTCAATCATGTTTTGTAATTACAAATATCTTTGTTACATGTTTCTTGTCGTTATCATGTGAGAACAATGTTGTGTGAACAATGTGTGAACAGTAAAAATAAAAACTAAATATAGATGTTAAAATAGCAGCTGGCAGCTAAGAGATGACCAGTCTCAACTGACAGCGCCCGTTCACGAACATGACGCTAATATTAGCATCACTCAGCTCAACCGAATGATCCAACACATGCGCCACCATCAGTGAGACATTTAAATGAGCATGACAAACTCTCAACTGCCGTGCTCATATATGTCAAACAAGTCCAATAGTAACATAAAAAACCATAAAATAGCTTCATGGTACTCACATTTACAAACTTTGAAAATAAATGCTTCTACATTATACAATACTTATAGTATTTTGCAATTCCCAAAAAAAAAAACATTAAAAAATAATAATAATAATATCCAAACTAATCAATTTGTACACCTCGGTGGTAGAGGAGCTGGACCAGCATTGAGCCAAACATTTTTATCTTGAATATAATCCTCCAACTTATAATATGCTTGCCTGTGCATAGTGTGCGTTTAATACAAGATTTAAATTTCGTTTCATTGAGTTCTAATATTTGTGGAGGTATTTTATTATAACATTTCAAACAGTACCCCATGAAAGAAGAGGCCACTTTAGCCAGTCTAAAACCTGGTTGAACTAATTGGTCCCTATTTCTTGTAACATAATTATGTCTATCGCCTCTTTTGCTAAAAAGATGAAGATTTTTTTCTAACGTACATGATGTTTTCATAAATATATCTTAGTTGAATCTGTTTCAACCAGTGCTAAACTATTTGCACCAATGAATATCACACGCATCCATAGCAACGTAGCATAGCACATCTCTGGTGGAAAAGCACCCATATAGCACAAGTATGGGAAAAATCTGAAAGATGTAAATTTGTAGTAGCGTAAACAAAAAAATTTTTTTTTTGTGATTCGGCAAATTCTTTTTAGCGATAGATTTAGTTTCTTACTGTTATCGTTATTTGTGAAAGATAAATAAATATTATTATTATTATAACTCTTTCGATCAATCTCGCGGCCCTGGTTGTTAATATTTCTTTCTTATCAATTATGTACGACACTTTTTACGCGTTATTAGATGTCTATAAAACTGTGTTAATAGCTCGTAATCTGCCTCTACTTTACATTTATGAATATTATGAATTAAATGACAGAAGTTATGTCTTTCTGTTTTCATAGCAATCTATAAAAAATACTTTTATGTTCATTTAATGTATTCACGTAGCTTTTATGTGATTTGTTGGATATAATATTGAATTTTTCTGTCTATCATGATCAATTTTATCGAAGGTAACACATATTATAATGTATCAGTATAATTTGATGAGAAAAACTGTATTATAGGCTATTTCTAGGCAAGTGTGTCTCCATCGTCGACCACATCATCACTTACCATCAGGTGACATTAGTCAAGCGCGAGCCTGTCAATAGCAATAAAAAATAATTAAATTTAAAATTTGTTAGGCGATAAAATGCCGTGCCTATTTTACTAACAAATTTTAAGTTTTTCGTAAATATTATCATGGATACTTATAATATTATTTTTGTGAAAATTTGGCTTTCCAATGTTTAACTGATACCTAAGTTAGATTGAAATGAAGTTATTACCCCAGAATTAAATCAAGTTCTTAGCAATAGTACATTATGATAAAAGTCTATAATGTTAGTGATTACTGCTGAGGTGGTATTTAGATCCAAGCCGAACGCGAGGATCTTAAGAGAGCCGAGGACGGTAATCACCAATATTCACGTGTACCATATGACGTTTTTCAACACACTTGTGAAGAAAAATAATTAAATTAACAATTTATACAACAGCAAAACTAGTAAGTTTTTTTTTTGGTGATATAGCGGTAAAAAATTGAATCAGTTTTGTTCTTTTTCTTTACTCGATTTGGGCAGGCTAAAATCTTTAGACTTTATCGCCTCCAAATCAGTTATAAATATATAATGCGGATGCAACAGATTCTAATGTTTTGCCGCATTTGGCAACAAAAGTATCAAGTCAACCTTCTCGGCAATCTTCGCTGAAGTAGTCAATACTACAATAATAAGTCTCAGCTTCATTTTAGGATTTAGTATCCAAGCCAAAAACATAAAAAAAAAATAGTGACTTTTTTTTCGTATTTAAAAATTTGTTTTGAGAACAGAGGTTTGAGAAAAAGGTTTCACTACATTATGTAGTGAAACCTTTTTTTTGTGTGTTATGTAGTGAAACCTTTTTCTCAAACCTACGCACTAGTGCATAATGGTAATCAAAAAGTCACAGTTTGGTTACAAGTGCCATTATATACCTAAGTGTAGTGCAATTATAATCAATTTCTGAGCAAGTGTGTTGAAAAATTATTAAAATACATACACAGCTCGTGCGCAGCTCCATAGAAACAAACTCTATGTTTTCCTGACATTAGAATTAGTGTGAAAATATATAAATTTACATTTCACTCAAACCGTGTCAGTTTGATTGCCGTGAAGTGTGGTGCGTGCTGACAAAACAGAGGGTTACGTTTACATTCACTGCCATTGTTATTTTACAGTTCCTTTGCTTACTAAATTATACAAACGTAAATAAAGCAGGAAATTAATCATTCGTGCCGCTTTCAAGGCAGAAAATTACCAGTTCCAATTTTAAAATTGTTTCAAGAAAAAAAAATCACCGGAAAAATCAACAAACATTTTTTTTACGAAACATTTATAAGTCCTCACTGAAGACTTTTGACAAAATTGATATTGCCTGAGCCAAGCAATTGTAAACTTTATTTCTGAAGCAGTAGATGTGGTAACAAGTGCACAATATTTTGCGATAAAGCTAGGGCGGCAATGTTTACCCACGCACGCGATCGATAGGGCGTAGGAACTCCGCGTGAAAATTGCAACCCGTCGCCAAACGAGAACGACACCGCCGTCTAATACAATTACTGGAAACGAGATGAAACGGAATTAGTTATTTTTTCGGTCAAATATTGAGTTCCGTTATTTTAGGCAAACCATAAAACATTGAATTTTATTTGGAAACTTGATTTTTCTTGAACATTAATGATGTATCTAAGCATGTATGTTGGCATTAACACAATGTTTTTTCGTTTAGCTAAAAGGACTTATGAGTACCTAATTACACAAAGCGTTCCAATGTCCCAATGATATAATGGTAACTATTTTCTATCTTCTCTCAATCAGTATTTTTCCACAATCTTACCTGTGCGTACATAGACGTGACTAATGGGCACCGTTTCTAGCAATCACGAAGTCTCATCCAGTCAATGTTGGCTCCTCACCACCAGGTGGGGGCTCCGTATAGTTTACGGATACCTCCCGCTTATCTTGCCAACTCGAGGGGACGCTATGGATTTATTCTGCTCGGTTTATTCTACCTTGATGTTTACTTTTTTTCGTGAATCTGCTATGAATGATGCATTAATGATATTCGAGAAATCGCTATCAATCTAACAGGCTCTAACTTTTTAATTGTGATAGTTTTAATCAAAACATAAGTGATAGAGGTATATTGATGACTTTAGACGTAGAAAAGTAATGAATACAGAAGTGCATGGCATGATATGGCAAGAAAATACATGGAACGACGCTTCTCAAAGACACATCGAACAACTATTCCATCCAGCTTTAAAGTACCCGAACCTCATGAATTTTACAATAAAGCTACGCCATTCGTACAGAGGACCTTATTGTTTGTCGCTGATGAGAGTTCGGGACCCAAGCCGAGCGGCAGCGGGAGCACAATTGATAACGCCATTCAAGATGCGCCAGCCGGGGAAACAGTCGCATCAACGTCTAAATCGGGCGACGAGAGAGAAAAATCGCCTAAGAAGAGCTCATTTTTCTTCTCCCCCTCGAAAAGTTGCAAAACTCACGGACGCAGCTTTTTCCGGCTTCAAACGAGTCCTAAGAAATCGAAGACGGAGACAAGCGAGGTAGTTACCGCGAGAGCGTCTCCGGCGCCGCCGACGGGCGCGGGGGCCGCGGGGCTCATCAGCTACGCTCCTGGCTGGTCGTTGAAGGGCGAACACCTCATGAAATGGCAGGAATCTGGAAAAACCACAATCGAGGTAAATTTTTCTTTATAACTTTTTAAGATTAGCTGCATTTTCCTTAAACAATAAATTAACAACTGAAGCAGTAAATATTTTAATTTTTAATGGAATTTTGAATACCAATAAATCTTAACTTTTCGTGTAGGTGGTACTTTTAACGTCTTTAGAGAGGTAAGCTGTTGTAAAAAGTTCAAAAGTGGAAATTGTGCATGCAAATCTGTTCGTCAGTGGTTAACAGGGTGGCAGGAGTGGCAGGGTCGCCGCTCGCTAAGGGGAAGTTGTTTTTAAGAAGAAAATGAAAATTTCAATCTAAACGCGCCCTCAGGTGATGGCGGGGGAAGGCGAACGACGTAGAAAAACTTTTGGAATCGAATAAATTCGCAACAGTGTTCTTATTCAAATAAACAGAAATGTGTGAATGAAATTGAGTCAAGAAAAGACACACAGTACTGTACGCATGGTGTGAATTCCTACGCTCAAAACTACTATAGTATCAGTACGGCCACTCCAAAGATTTTTCAAGTTGTCGTAATTAGGTTGGTATTATTATTTGATCGCATCAAAAATAATAACAAAATATCAAAATCATCACAAACAATTCGATGGCTAATTTACCATGGCGACGAATATTCCCCGATTCGTTCCGTCGTTTTGGCCACAATAATAATATCAGGCGCATTAGCCGATCCGCCGCCCCCGTCTTCACTCTTTGCTAACATTTTTCCTATTCTCTCGCCAGCCGGAAAAGTGGGGATAGATGAACACGCCGATAGCCTTTTATATCAGTGTAATGCGAGTATAATTTTCCTTTTTAGTAGCAACATTAGGAAAATGTCGCAGGTAGGTTTGTACGGTGATATTGGATCGTTTGTCTTATTGGGTTGCAGCCGGAAAATAGGTGTAAAATTGGAGTAGTTGTCTATTTGTGGGAATGTTTCAGAACTTAAGTTTAACTTAATCAATGTCTGGAGACTTAATGAGGTGATTATATAATAATAATAATAATAATAATCCTTTATTATCAGGCAACTAAGGCCCATAGAAAAAATACACAAATAATCTTACAAAGTAATAAACTAATACATAATTATAAAAGAAACTATAACAATTATTACTATTGCACACGAAGTGACGGCGTCGTGTTCCGCTGCGAGGTCGGTATTCTTCCACGAAATCGTCGATACACAACACCCTTCGGCCAAAACTCTCCTTTGAGGAAGGTCTCTATATGGTGAGTCGGCACCCGCACCACAAACGACTTGAAATTAGTATTATGGCGCGGCTCCAACTGCACGACTCTCAAAGTCCAGTTTGTTTTTACGCGTACATACTCCACGATCTCCTCAGCCTTCGTGGTGTGATGTAGCCTCGAAACGTACAGCTGCGTCGTAGGTACTGCTGGACGCAGCAGCATGTTGGGTCCTGCCACCGCGGTACCGCACTGGTTCTGACAAGTAGGCTTCTTCCTCTTCTTCTTCTCTACCTTCGTGAAGCCATCCTCATCGCTCTGCTGGCCCCCTTTCGTTTTACCTGCTTGTCGCATTGTTTGCAACACAGCAGGTTTCTTTGCAGCAACAATAGCGGAATAGGCACGTTTAGGGGTCGACGTACCTACATGCGTCACTACTTCGACCGGTGACGATACAGCGACGGCAGCGATAGGTATATTTCGTCCATTTAAAAAAAATGACTTCTAATCTAGAACCACAATTAAAATATTTAAATATGTCTTCAAATCTGGAACCACACAAAGCCATACATGAAAACCAACGCAAAAAAAAATATATCTCACAGCAACACAGGTAAACAACCTCCATCATCAACAAAAGCGTTCACGTACAAATCTAATTTGTTGACAACAAAAGGATTTCAACCTGTAACTGACAATAGATTCTACAGTCAGTCAGTATACATAGACAGGGACATACAGAAGGCCAAGTCCATGCAATGTGTGAAAACAGGCACGCTATGTGCACGCGTAAACCATAGTCATAAGATTTGTCCAACGTTTGGCGGATGTTATTTTCACTTTCCACAAATTACAAGATGGACCACAAAGTATCATTTGGCCAATGTTGAGTTCAACGAAGATTGTTCTATCTCATCAAGGTATGTAATCATGGATGGAGCTATATTCTGATTTTACCCGCGTCCTTATAAGGCTCGGTTCCCGTGGATCGTAGCATCAGGTTACATAGCCTTCCTCGATAAATGAGCTATTTAACACTAAAATAATTTTTACAATTAGTAGTCCTGCGATTAACGCGTTCAACAAACAAACTCTTCAGCTTCATAACATTAATATATGTCTAAATAAAGAGAAAATCAAGCGCTCCGAGCTTATGCACACAGAAACAATGTAAACGTGACTCAACACTCACCTAGCCACGAACAACCGGCCTAGTGCAATAGAATATCTATACAACGCTTGCACTAACTATATGTACCGTACGGTAGACGTGTTTCTTTATAGGGTGATTTTAAATTATAATTCGTTGGCAATCATCAATCAAGTGAACAGTGACGTCTTTAACGATTTGAGGTTTTTGGTCCCCATAAAAGTTATTGATATTTATAAAGACTAGCACAAACTGAAATATTGCCGACGAGTTATCAGTTGCAAACATTTTCAATCTTTGTACAGAGTCGACCTTCTGTACCTATCTACTCTGTATAGTCAGGTTCATTAGAAGCATGCAAGGGGGGGACCCCTGAATATGTATGAGGAATCGGAACCGCTGTCATGAGCCACGAGCCACGGCCACGAGCCATCGAAATTATGATAGGGCTCATATCAAGCTCTATGGTAATTTATACGCACTTATTAAATGTAGAAGGGTGAGATAATGAAAATCTCGAGCGAACTTTGATTGAGTTTTGATTATGAGCACTCTGAAAATCCAAAGTTTAGGGCGTTGATGTGATTTGCCAATCAGATTTGAAGATATTGAATAATGTAATTATAATAGATTACAATAAGCTTATTTTAAAGTGCAAAGAGGCGATAATACGTTTTTGTTTAAATTGTACTTGGTACACATAAAAAAGGGCTATGCACGGAGTTTCCTTGTGTGATCGTATCAGAAATAAAAATATTCGCAAGAGAATCAAAGTTACCGACATAACTCGGAGAATCGCCAATTTTAAGTGGCAGTGGGCAGGGCACGTTGCTCGCAGAATAGAAGAGAGAGACCTGGTGAAAGTCGTGGGAATCTGATGGATTCGAAACGCATAAGACATTTGGGGGTGGCCTAGGTCCAACCTTCCACCGTTGGACCTAGGCCACCCCCAATGTCTTTCGGCTAAAATAATGAGGTACACAATTACACATAGAAAAAGATCTATGATCACTTTGATTGTCGCGTCGCGACTGTCTGCTGGAAGCTTGTTGAACTTCTTGATTTAGTATATTGCCTTAATAGATTATTTATTTGTCCTGTTTTGTCTTTCAATCCCCAATCAAACACAAACAAACCCAAATTGTTATGTCCCTATTCCCAATAATATTTCTCTATCAGTATCAGTTATTAGTGCAGTTAATCGAGGAATTCGGCAACAATAACATTTATATAGAGTGATCAGTGCCCCCATCGGTTTTGTTTACCTTCCCAAGGAGTGCATCAGTGATGCACCCTTCTGAAATATCCGTATTTGTTCGGTAAAGTGCTACGAATGATGTATGTGTAATAACGGAAATTGTATGTGAATTTAGATTTATTGCTCACGATTACTTATGCTGCGAAGAAGATAATATACGTTTGGGTGGATTTTGTGCACTTGTTTATTCGTTAGAGGAAATTGATGTGGCTTATTTTTTTATTTATTAGAATCATACATATAATATCTACCGATATAAATATTGCAATGATTTCGATATCTTTATACATAAAATTCTTCTGTACGTGATTGTAACTTTTTGAATTTTTGTGTGCATATTTGAGCGGGGAACCCTGGATGGTTCGACAATGGAATTGAAGCCGATGGCGCTGCAATCAGGTTCTAATTTTTTTTTTGACAAAAAGCTAGCTTTCGGACAAGACAACATCTGTCGGGACCGCTAATTAAATATGTATTCATAGAATACTTATTTCTTTACTTGCATAGGTTGTCAAAGCTTTTCATAAAGGCTTTCACTAGATCGAAGCTGTTGTACCTAATAAAAAAAAAATAACTGAAATTCAGCGACACTAATACAATAGAACACCAATTTTTATAATGCTACAAGAAAAACAACCTTCTAAGGATAACCTCAGACCCACTCAAGGGATATCGATACTTTCTCTCAAGACACACTCCCAACGGAATTAATATCGAGAGGTTCTGTAATCGCTATTGACAGCTCCATTCAGAATCCGCGGAGGAAAGCCCCGCCTCACTGGATATTTCACTGAGAGACTTATTAGCCAGCTAATTATACAAAGGAAGTAGTTAGGGCGCAGCGGAAAGACGAGGGGGATCTCGCAGCTCTTAAATATTCTGCGGCCCTACTACGAAACATCGATAGTTTTTTGTTTTTAGTGAGTTTTTGATTTAGTGTGTAGAAATATGTACGCCAACGTATAACTTAGAATAGAATATGTAGTTTTTATTATTGAAACTAGTACAACGACACGTGCCATAGACAGAATCTATAACGTATGCACCTACATTATGGCCATTTAATCGGATGATACGGCACTTTTTCCGTTTTTTGTTACGATTTTTTATCGCAGGTTGGTAACTACTATAAATTATACAGCATGCAAAATAGTCTAGCGTAAGTATTGTGGGAATAATAGTAGGAGAAAGAGGTAGATACATTATAATCGTGTGCTACAGTGTTTTGTTTTCTTATTGCTGATTGAATAACAATGAAGGTACCTATTCAGTGATGAGAATTATTATGTTAGGACGTGTTGGCGTTCGAAAGTACTCAAGAGTGTGAAATTAGTTATAAATCACACGATTCCAGGACCCGGGATGAATCATGAACGGGCCTTAGGAATCTGTGGGATCAGGCTAGTGGGTGGGAAATTAAATGGCTGTATTAGCATTTATTGTGAGAACAGACCACACAGCTTTGTTGACAATGAATCAATTTGTTACATTTGTTTTATTTAAGGGTTCGGTTTATGTCAGGTTATATTAATCTGTTTGTAAAAAGTGTCGCGCAAAATAAAGTCATAAATACTGGCAAAGGGCTCGTACATGAAGGGGGTTCCGTACTACAATATTAATATCAAGCAAAAAAAAAAACACGCTCCATATAAGAGAAATGTGATTTATTTTCTCTCTTAATAATTTTTTTTATTTTAATTTATCTATTTATTTTTAAAATGAATGCCTTTATGACTAAATATTCTATGAATATTTAAAGCAGGTAGACGCTTTACCGTTATTAATGTCGAGGAAAATACAGCAAAAATAAACACGTTTGTTGTATGGGAGCCCCACTTAAATATTTATTTTATTGTGTTTTTGGTATTTTTTCTTGTAGCGGCAACTTAAATCATTTGTGAAAATGTCAACTGTCTATCACCGCACCGTACCATAACCGTGAGGTTTATGAGGGACAACCTGGTAACAGACGGACACGAAGGACAGTGAAGTCTTAGCATTAGGGTACCTATCGTTTTTACCCATTGGGTACGGTGCCCTAAAAATTGTACAAAAGTCGCACGATTTGTATTAGTATATTAGTATTGTCGCAGTATTTGATTGTAACCGATAGTGGAGGTACCTATTACCATAAAATGAATATAGGAAAAAGCTTGAACAAATCTAGCCTCTAAAATGCGTGTACTTGTATGATATTGACTGATCAGCTACAGCTATAAAAGACGTCAAAAAATGACACCACGATTCAATATCAATATGTCAGATGTCGATCACTCTGAAAAGAACTGTTACTTTGCAAACTTATACTACCACAATCTGTACTTGACAAGCCTGATGGATGGGCGAATAAAAAAATCGTGCCAGTGATATCACGGATCGGAATAAGAATGTGACAGTAATCATGAAGTGCCTTAAGGGCCTATCACTTTACGTTATTTCATACACTCGAAATTCGAACGGCCGATGCATCGCATAATGCATATTTTGTTTAAGGATTTTTATTTAAGTATATATTAAAGAAGACTTAAATGAAAATCATTTTTTCATAGCATGCTTTTATAGCGCGGTATATACCTATATCGGGTGTAAAAAGACCCTTAACGTAAACGAAAACTACGTATTGTACCCATCACTGGGATAGTTTTTTTCTTCTAGAACATACCTGGGAAATCACTGGTTCCAGAGATATTCAAGGTCAAAGTAAGAAAAAAAAAGTTGACTTTTTTTTCAAAATCGTATTCCAAGTGTCATTAGAAAACTTTCTTCCGAACAAACATTATCAAAATTATTAATTTTTCATAGCAAATTACGCATTTGAAGTTACAAAAATGCAATGAATACAAAATACTACGCACGCTTCGACGCAGCTGTGCGGCTGTGGCGCGCACACTAGCGTGCGAGGTTCCGAGTTCAACGAACAAATGCGAAACGCGCTCAGCTGATGACAGTATGGACAATTTATTTATTTTATGAATTGAACAGTTTACGATTTTACGTTTTCAATAAAAACGTTGATTATTATTTGTTTATTGATTTAATTTTGAAATTAGGTATTAAATGGTACAAAATTAAAAGTAGGTACCTACCTACCGTACCTACTTAACTAAGCGCGGCTGCGCTGACGCAGGTCTTCCCCAATCTGGCAGGTCCTGACGCCTCCTGCCAGAGGGTCTACGCTCCGCGTAGACCCCGTGGTTTGTGCAGTCCATGGACGTTTACGGGGCCCCGGTTTAGACTCGGTCACTCGGACTGAAGGTGAGTAAAAGGGTCATGGCCATCCTAATAATACAGGGATACCGCGCGGTCTCCTGCGAGGCGAGCCGGCATGCTGGCCTGCCACTGTGGGATTTTGCAGGCAACAATCCTAATACGTGATGATGCAACGCCGTCGAAGGGAAACTCCGCTGCCGCGTCCAATCGCGGCACGGCGCGGCAGACAGAGCTCCAGCGAGGTCTTGTGGTGGTATGGTATGAACTTGAAGACAGCGACTGTCGCAACCTTGCGCTGGGCGCGCCATGATAGCAGTAGTAAGTTCCCTCTCTGAGGAGTAGCTAGTGAGGCACCACGGCGTCCTCACTTTCCGCCTGACGAAGGTCCTCGCCGGACACGGTTGTTTCGAAAGGTTCCTGTGTCGGATTCAGCGGAAAGAAACGCCCGGGTGTAACGCGGCCCTGGTATACAAACGGCAACTGAAGGAACAAAGAGAGAGAGAGAGATGGAGTTTCAAACTTTTAACTGACTAAAAATCGGTAAAAGTCTGACACTCCCTTTCTCTTCACCCAGAGCGCGAGGGGACATTTGATGATTTCCTATCGCAAAAAAGTTACTTTCTACTTATCTAAAAACTAAACTTAAATCCTAGGTAGGATAGTAAGTTCCCTCTCTGAGGAGTAGCTAGTGAGGCACCACGGCGTCCTCCCTTTCCGCCTGACGAAGGTCCTCGCCGGACACGGTTGTTTCGAAAGGTTCCCGTGTCGGATTCAGCGGGAAGAAACGCCCGGGTGTAACGCGGCCCTGGTATACAAACGGCAACTGAAGGAACCAAGAGAGAGAGAGAGATGGAGTTTCAAACTTTTAACTGACTAAAAATCGGTAAAAGTCTGACACTCCCTTTCTCTTCACCCAGAGCGCGAGGGGACATTTGATGATTTCCTATCGCAAAAAAGTTACTTTCTACTTATCTAAAAACTAAACTTAAATCCTAGGTAGGATAGTAAGTTCCCTCTCTGAGGAGTAGCTAGTGAGGCACCACGGCGTCCTCACTTTCCGCCTGACGAAGGTCCTCGCCGGACACGGTTGTTTCGAAAGGTTCCCGTGTCGGATTCAGCGGGAAGAAACGCCCGGGTGTAACGCGGCCCTGGTATACAAACGGCAACTGAAGGAACAAAGAGAGAGAGAGAGATGGAGTTTCAAACTTTTAACTGACTAAAAATCGGTAAAAGTCTGACACTCCCTTTCTCTTCACCCAGAGAGCGAGGGGACATTTGATGATTTCCTATCGCAAAAAAGTTACTTTCTACTTATCTAAAAACTAAACTTAAATCCTAGGTAGGATAGTAAGTTCCTTCTCTGAGGAGTAGCTAGTGAGGCACCACGGCGTCCTCACTTTCCGCCTGACGAAGGTCCTCGCCGGACACGGTTGTTTCGAAAGGTTCCCGTGTCGGATTCAGCGGGAAGAAACGCCCGGGTGTAACGCGGCCCTGGTATACAAACGGCAACTGAAGGAACAAAGAGAGAGAGAGAGATGGAGTTTCAAACTTTTAACTGACTAAAAATCGGTAAAAGTCTGACACTCCCTTTCTCTTCACCCAGAGCGCGAGGGGACATTTGATGATTTCCTATCGCAAAAAAGTTACTTTCTACTTATCTAAAAACTAAACTTAAATCCTAGGTAGGATAGTAAGTTCCCTCTCTGAGGAGTAGCTAGTGAGGCACCACGGCGTCCTCACTTTCCGCCTGACGAAGGTCCTCGCCGGACACGGTTGTTTCGAAAGGTTCCCGTGTCGGATTCAGCGGGAAGAAACGCCCGGGTGTAACGCGGCCCTGGTATACAAACGGCAACTGAAGGAACAAAGAGAGAGAGAGATGGAGTTTCAAACTTTTTTTGTCTCACTGATGGTGGCGCGTGTGTTGGATCATTCGGTTCCCTTTATAATGGTTGAGCTGAGTGGTGCTAATATTCGCGTCAGGTCCGTGAACGGGCGCTGTCAGTTGAGACTGGTCATCTCTTAGCTGCCAGTTGCTATTTTAATATCTATATTTAGTTTTTATTTTTACTTTATTGACATTGTTCTCACATGATAGCGACAAGAAACATGTAACAGAGATATTTGTAATTGCAAAACACGATTGAAAAGAGTGTCCATGGAGTTTCTTGCACATTCTTCTCCATAGAGATCTACGCTTTGGAATGTGCAATTAGCATCATTTTTTTCTGACAGACTGACTTCTTGACATTTCAAAAGTGCCTGTAAATGGTTTATTTGAAATAAATGCTTTGAATTTTGAATTTTGAATTTTTTTAACTGACTAAAAATCGGTAAAAGTTTGACACTCCCTTTCTCTTCACCCAGAGCGCGAGGGGACATTTGATGATTTCCTATCGCAAAAAAGTTACTTTCTACTTATCTAAAAACTAAACTTAAATCCTAGGTAGGTACCTACCTACAATTTAAACTTCTTAAATAACAACTTGATAAACCTCACTAGGTTCATAAGCATAACATAAACCTCACTAAGTAGGTAAATAAGATGTGATACGAACAGGTAAAACGACGTGATTGCTGCATTTACGATCACAATGATAAAGGAAAAGTAAATTTCGTAATTTCATTTATTATGTTTGAATTAGGTACCTACCTAAAGCTATCGGAAAAATCACACAAAGTTCCATACACTTAATCATCACCTGCTTAGGTTTCTCCCAACTATTAGGGTCTCCTTTCAATCTAACCGGACTGCCTATTTGGCCTGCACAACCTAGTTATCGGATAATACGATAACGATAAAGCCCCTCAAAAATGCCTACAATCCGTAAGTATTGTAGGCATTTTTGAGGATGACTTCTAGTGAGGATGGCTTCTAGTGCATAAGGCTGTAAGGCTTATGCACTAAAAGCTATCCTGTTAAGCATGATTGGAAATAAATGTCGTAGATAGGTACCTCATTTTATAAAAATGTTTAGTTGGTACCCACCTAATAAATTACATTTTAAAACATAAACGAGCACGCGGCGCGTTTTACCTGCGTGAAGTCGTTAGTTTGTCGGGAGTCACAGATCGATTCCCGGCCACCGTAGACGCGGGCTTGCGGACGGAGAGCAATGGGTAGCTCTCCGTCCGATAACAACCAAGCCCTGGTGGACAGCGCGTTGTGTTCCACGTGCGCCTTAAGAAGCTGTCAGCTAAACTGATGGGGCCTGATAGGAGCGATGCCAGGCACGGTCGCGGGAATGTTCCAAAGATTTAGGTACCGCGACCCTGAAACGCAAAGGCAACCGAAGGATCAACATTGGGTTTTAGTCAGTAAAAGTCTAAAACTCCCTCTCCCACCAGAGCGCGAGATGATTTTGATGATTTCACAACGTTAAAAAAAAACAAAGCTACTCACGTTTCCGTACACAACTGCAGCAGTCTGAACTGAGATACAATTTGTCTTTAGTGTTTAGAGCGGCCTTCAAAACTACTTGCTAGCTATTTCACAAATACTAACCAGAATTCGGTCAGAATTTCATTTATCTGTGTTCATTGATAACATTTTTTTTAATGTAATCACGAGACAACCTACAGAATAATTTAAGTACGTAAACTGATGAAGCCTCTAAATGCTCGTTAGAACTCAAACTCAATTTAGGAAATTATTTATAACTAGAGCGACACCTAAATCTATGAGATCACATTTTGTTATTACACCAGGCTGGCGCTAGCGCCAGTAGCACGCGAGCGGCTCGTGCTCTATGAAAGGGAAAAGCCGCCCACCGGCGGTGCGCGGCTGTGCTCAAAGCATCAAAAAGGCCGCCAGCGGTCCGACCCCCCTCCGCAAATAAATTTAAAGGAATTTTATTTATTGCGAATTTACTTACCTACGTGTTTGTTATTAGTTCGGTTTCTTACGTCATCGAATGCACTTGTGGATATTTTTTTTTGCGAATTACTGTTATTAGTTGTGTTTGTGTAGTATTGTGTGATGGACTGATAGTAGTGAAAGCGTTGGAGTGATAGGCTTAGTGTAGGTGTATTGTGAGTGCGTTGTATGTTCGTGTGTGTAGTGTGTTCTTTTCAGGATTCATTTAGTTGTAGGCACCTATCGCGAGTTAAGATGCCTTTTCATGTTTATTCGGTGCGCGAGTACGTGAATATTATTTATTGTTACGGCATGGCTCATGGAAACGCTACTGCGGCTCTGTGACTGTACAGGATTAAGCATCCTACCGCGTATCAACCCACGGATTCGCGGATCTTGACCAGAGCTGTTCAGCGATTGCTGGACAACCAACCGATAGTACCAATTTCTCTGGGAGGCGGCTGACAAATACGACCAGCGTTCGATGAGGCCATTCTCGCTGTGATGCAGGAAAACCCACGATTGGGCGTACGAACAGCAGCCAAAATATTGCGAAGGCGGCATGTTCATCACGTTCGGCACATGGTTTCCCATTCTAATGTGCACACAAGTATTGAGGCGGGATAGGCAACGGCCTTACAAAATCCATCGTGTGCTAGTGCTCGAGCGCTCGTTACGTGACGCGATACGTCGCATGGATTACTGCAGGTGGCTGTTGAGCCAGGAACGAGACTTCATCCAAAAAATAATTTTCACCGACGAGAGCACTTTCACAAATAATGGAATGTGGAACCGCCAAAATACCCATTATTGGTGTTCCGTCAATCCAAATCAAACCCAAGCAACGGGCTTCCAGACACGGCTGGCATTGTGGGAAACCAGATCCTAGGCCCGGTTATCTTGCCACCGAGAATGGACGGGCCTGCCTACCTCAATTTTGTTACTGGCAACCTAACCGACACTTTGGAAGAGATGCCACTAGTTCAGAAGCTTGGGTTGTGGTACCAGCACGACGGTGCGCCGCTTCATGTTGTGAGACCAGTTCGTGAGCAACTGACGACGATTTTCGAAAACAACTGGATCGGACGGTTTGGGCCTAACGCATGGCCAGCACGCTCGCCTTATTGTGGGTTTACGTCAAAGATAGGG